>OY804579.1:130927493-133509520 GCA_963680875.1 Bathymodiolus brooksi
ATGTTCAGCCCCTAAAGTTAAATGATCAGCCCCTAAAGTTAAATGGTCAGTCCCTAAAGTTAAATTGTCAGCTCCTAAAGTTAAATTGTCAGCCCCTAAAGTTAAATGGTCAGCCCCTAAAGTTAAATGGTCAGCCCCTAAAGTTAAATGGTCAGCACCTAAAGTTAAATGGTCAGCCCCTAAAGTTAAATGGTCAGTCCCTAAAGTTAAATGGTCAGTCCCTAAAGTTAAATGGTCAGTCCCTAAAGTTAAATGGTCAGTCCCTAAAGTTAAATGATCAGTCCCTAAAGTTAAATGGTCAGCCCCTAAAGTTAAATGGTCAGCCCCTAAAGTTAAATGGTCAGCCCCTAAAGTTAAATGGTCAGCCCCTAAAGTTAAATGGTCAGTCCCTAAAGTTAAATGGTCAGTCCCTAAAGTTAAATGGTCAGTCCCTAAAGTTAAATGGTCAGCCCCTAAAGTTAAATGGTCAGCCCCTAAAGTTAAATGGTCAGCCCCTAAAGTTAAATGGTCAGTCCCTAAAGTTAAATGGTCAGTCCCTAAAGTTAAATGGTCAGCCCCTAAAGTTAAATGGTCAGCCCCTAAAGTTAAATGGTCAGTCCCTAAAGTTAAATGGTCAGCCCCTAAAGTTAAATGGTCAGCCCCTAAAGTTAAATGGTCAGTCCCTAAAGTTAAATGGTCAGTCCCTAAAGTTAAATGGTCAGCCCCTAAAGTTAAATGGTCAGCACCTAAAGTTAAATGGTCAGCCCCTAAAGTTAAATGGTCAGTCCCTAAAGTTAAATGGTCAGTCCCTAAAGTTAAATGGTCAGTCCCTAAAGTTAAATGGTCAGTCCCTAAAGTTAAATGATCAGTCCCTAAAGTTAAATGGTCAGCCCCTAAAGTTAAATGGTCAGCCCCTAAAGTTAAATGGTCAGCCCCTAAAGTTAAATGGTCAGCCCCTAAAGTTAAATGGTCAGTCCCTAAAAGTTAAATGGTCAGTCCCTAAAGTTAAATGGTCAGTCCCTAAAGTTAAATGGTCAGTCCCTAAAGTTAAATGGTCAGTCCCTAAAGTTAAATGGTCAGTCCCTAAAGTTAAATGGTCAGCCCCTAAAGTTAAATGGTCAGCCCCTAAAGTTAAATGGTCAGCCCCTAAAGTTAAATGGTCAGCCCCTAAAGTTAAATGGTCAGCCCCTAAAGTTAAATGGTCAGTCCCTAAAGTTAAATGGTCAGTCCATAAAGTTAAATGGTCAGCCCCTAAAGTTAAATGGTCAGCCCCTAAAGTTAAATGGTCAGTCCCTAAAGTTAAATGGTCAGCCCCTAAAGTTAAATGGTCAACCCCTAAAGTTAAATGGTTAGTCCCTAAAGTTAAATGGTCAGTCCCTAAAGTTAAATGGTCAGCCCCTTAAGTTAAATGGTCAGCCCCTAAAGTTAAATGGTCAGTCCCTAAAGTTAAATGGTCAGCCCCTAAAATTAAATGGTCAGTCCCTAAAGTTAAATGGTCAGTCCCTAAAGTTAAATGGTCAGCCCCTAAAGTTAAATGGTCAGTCCCTAAAGTTAAATGGTCAGCCCCTAAAGTTAAATGGTCAGCCCCTAAAGTTAAATGGTCAGTCCCTAAAGTTAAATGGTCAGTCCCTAAAGTTAAATGGTCAGTCCCTAAAGTTAAATGGTCAGTCACTAAAGTTAAATGGTCAGTCCCTAAAGTTAAATGGTCAGCCCCTAAAGTTAAATGGTCAGCCCCTAAAGTTAAATGGTCAGTCCCTAAAGTTAAATGGTCAGTCCCTAAAGTTAAATGGTCAGCCCCTAAAGTTAAATGGTCAGTCCCTAAAGTTAAATGGTCAGCCCCTAAAGTTAAATGGTCAGCCCCTAAAGTTAAATGGTCAGCCCCTAAAGTTAAATGGTCAGCCCCTAAAGTTAAATGGTCAGTCCCTAAAGTTAAATGGTCAGTCCCTAAAGTTAAATGGTCAGCCCCTAAAGTTAAATGGTCAGTCCCTAAAGTTAAATGGTCAGCCCCTAAAGTTAAATGGTCAGCCCCTAAAGTTAAATGGTCAGCCCCTAAGGTTAAATGGTCAGCCCCTAAAGTTAAATGGTCAGTCCCTAAAGTTAAATGGTCAGTCCCTAAAGTTAAATGGTCAGTCCCTAAAGTTAAATGGTCAGCCCCTAAAGTTAAATGGTCAGCCCCTAAAGTTAAATGGTCAGCCCCTAAAGTTAAATGGTCAGTCCCTAAAGTTAAATGGTCAGCCCCTAAAGTTAAATGGTCAGCCCCTAAAGTTAAATGGTCAGCCCCTACAGTTAAATGGTCAGCCCCTAAAGTTAAATGGTCAGCCCCTAAAGTTAAATGGTCAGTCCCTAAAGTTAAATGGTCAGCCCCTAAAGTTAAATGGTCAGTCCCTAAAGTTAAATGGTCAGCCCCTAAAGTTAAATGGTCAGTCCCTAAAGTTAAATTGTCAGCCCCTAAAGTTAAATGGTCAGCCCCTAAAGTTAAATGGTCAGCCCCTAAAGTTAAATGGTCAGCACCTAAAGTTAAATGGTCAGCCCCTAAAGTTAAATGGTCAGTCCCTAAAGTTAAATGGTCAGTCCCTAAAGTTAAATGGTCAGTCCCTAAAGTTAAATGGTCAGTCCCTAAAGTTAAATGATCAGTCCCTAAAGTTAAATGGTCAGCCCCTAAAGTTAAATGGTCAGCCCCTAAAGTTAAATGGTCAGCCCCTAAAGTTAAATGGTCAGCCCCTAAAGTTAAATGGTCAGTCCCTAAAGTTAAATGGTCAGTCCCTAAAGTTAAATGGTCAGTCCCTAAAGTTAAATGGTCAGCCCCTAAAGTTAAATGGTCAGCCCCTAAAGTTAAATGGTCAGCCCCTAAAGTTAAATGGTCAGTCCCTAAAGTTAAATGGTCAGTCCCTAAAGTTAAATGGTCAGCCCCTAAAGTTAAATGGTCAGCCCCTAAAGTTAAATGGTCAGTCCCTAAAGTTAAATGGTCAGCCCCTAAAGTTAAATGGTCAGCCCCTAAAGTTAAATGGTCAGTCCCTAAAGTTAAATGGTCAGTCCCTAAAGTTAAATGGTCAGCCCCTAAAGTTAAATGGTCAGCACCTAAAGTTAAATGGTCAGCCCCTAAAGTTAAATGGTCAGTCCCTAAAGTTAAATGGTCAGTCCCTAAAGTTAAATGGTCAGTCCCTAAAGTTAAATGGTCAGTCCCTAAAGTTAAATGATCAGTCCCTAAAGTTAAATGGTCAGCCCCTAAAGTTAAATGGTCAGCCCCTAAAGTTAAATGGTCAGCCCCTAAAGTTAAATGGTCAGCCCCTAAAGTTAAATGGTCAGTCCCTAAAGTTAAATGGTCAGTCCCTAAAGTTAAATGGTCAGTCCCTAAAGTTAAATGGTCAGTCCCTAAAGTTAAATGGTCAGTCCCTAAAGTTAAATGGTCAGTCCCTAAAGTTAAATGGTCAGCCCCTAAAGTTAAATGGTCAGCCCCTAAAGTTAAATGGTCAGCCCCTAAAGTTAAATGGTCAGTCCCTAAAGTTAAATGGTCAGTCCCTAAAGTTAAATGGTCAGCCCCTAAAGTTAAATGGTCAGCCCCTAAAGTTAAATGGTCAGTCCCTAAAGTTAAATGGTCAGCCCCTAAAGTTAAATGGTCAGCCCCTAAAGTTAAATGGTCAGTCCCTAAAGTTAAATGGTCAGTCCCTAAAGTTAAATGGTCAGCCCCTTAAGTTAAATGGTCAGTCCCTAAAGTTAAATGGTCAGCCCCTAAAGTTAAATGGTCAGCCCCTAAAGTTAAATGGTCAGCCCCTAAAATTAAATGGTCAGTCCCTAAAGTTAAATGGTCAGTCCCTAAAGTTAAATGGTCAGCCCCTAAAGTTAAATGGTCAGTCCCTAAAGTTAAATGGTCAGCCCATAAAGTTAAATGGTCAGCCCCTAAAGTTAAATGGTCAGTCCCTAAAGTTAAATGGTCAGCCCCTAAAGTTAAATGGTCAGCCCGTAAAGTTAAATGGTCAGTCCCTAAAGTTAAATGGTCAGTCCCTAAAGTTAAATGGTCAGCCCCTAAAGTTAAATGGTCAGTCCCTAAAGTTAAATGGTCAGCCCCTAAAGTTAAATGGTCAGCCCCTAAAGTTAAATGGTCAGCCCCTAAAGTTAAATGGTCAGCCCCTAAAGTTAAATGGTCAGTCCCTAAAGTTAAATGGTCAGCCCCTAAAGTTAAATGGTCAGCCCCTAAAGTTAAATGGTCAGTCCCTAAAGTTAAATGGTCAGTCCCTAAAGTTAAATGGTCAGCCCCTAAAGTTAAATGGTCAGTCCCTAAAGTTAAATGGTCAGCCCCTAAAGTTAAATGGTCAGCCCCTAAAGTTAAATGGTCAGCCCCTAAGGTTAAATGGTCAGCCCCTAAAGTTAAATGGTCAGTCCCTAAAGTTAAATGGTCAGTCCCTAAAGTTAAATGGTCAGTCCCTAAAGTTAAATGGTCAGCCCCTAAAGTTAAATGGTCAGCCCCTAAAGTTAAATGGTCAGCCCCTAAAGTTAAATGGTCAGTCCCTAAAGTTAAATGGTCAGCCCCTAAAGTTAAATGGTCAGCCCCTAAAGTTAAATGGTCAGCCCCTACAGTTAAATGGTCAGCCCCTAAAGTTAAATGGTCAGCCCCTAAAGTTAAATGGTCAGTCCCTAAAGTTAAATGGTCAGCCCCTAAAGTTAAATGGTCAGTCCCTAAAGTTAAATGGTCAGCCCCTAAAGTTAAATGGTCAGTCCCTAAAGTTAAATTGTCAGCCCCTAAAGTTAAATGGTCAGCCCCTAAAGTTAAATGGTCAGCCCCTAAAGTTAAATGGTCAGCACCTAAAGTTAAATGGTCAGCCCCTAAAGTTAAATGGTCAGTCCCTAAAGTTAAATGGTCAGTCCCTAAAGTTAAATGGTCAGTCCCTAAAGTTAAATGGTCAGTCCCTAAAGTTAAATGATCAGTCCCTAAAGTTAAATGGTCAGCCCCTAAAGTTAAATGGTCAGCCCCTAAAGTTAAATGGTCAGCCCCTAAAGTTAAATGGTCAGCCCCTAAAGTTAAATGGTCAGTCCCTAAAGTTAAATGGTCAGTCCCTAAAGTTAAATGGTCAGTCCCTAAAGTTAAATGGTCAGCCCCTAAAGTTAAATGGTCAGCCCCTAAAGTTAAATGGTCAGCCCCTAAAGTTAAATGGTCAGTCCCTAAAGTTAAATGGTCAGTCCCTAAAGTTAAATGGTCAGCCCCTAAAGTTAAATGGTCAGCCCCTAAAGTTAAATGGTCAGTCCCTAAAGTTAAATGGTCAGCCCCTAAAGTTAAATGGTCAGCCCCTAAAGTTAAATGGTCAGTCCCTAAAGTTAAATGGTCAGTCCCTAAAGTTAAATGGTCAGCCCCTAAAGTTAAATGGTCAGCACCTAAAGTTAAATGGTCAGCCCCTAAAGTTAAATGGTCAGTCCCTAAAGTTAAATGGTCAGTCCCTAAAGTTAAATGGTCAGTCCCTAAAGTTAAATGGTCAGTCCCTAAAGTTAAATGATCAGTCCCTAAAGTTAAATGGTCAGCCCCTAAAGTTAAATGGTCAGCCCCTAAAGTTAAATGGTCAGCCCCTAAAGTTAAATGGTCAGCCCCTAAAGTTAAATGGTCAGTCCCTAAAGTTAAATGGTCAGTCCCTAAAGTTAAATGGTCAGTCCCTAAAGTTAAATGGTCAGTCCCTAAAGTTAAATGGTCAGTCCCTAAAGTTAAATGGTCAGTCCCTAAAGTTAAATGGTCAGCCCCTAAAGTTAAATGGTCAGCCCCTAAAGTTAAATGGTCAGCCCCTAAAGTTAAATGGTCAGTCCCTAAAGTTAAATGGTCAGTCCCTAAAGTTAAATGGTCAGCCCCTAAAGTTAAATGGTCAGCCCCTAAAGTTAAATGGTCAGTCCCTAAAGTTAAATGGTCAGCCCCTAAAGTTAAATGGTCAGCCCCTAAAGTTAAATGGTCAGTCCCTAAAGTTAAATGGTCAGTCCCTAAAGTTAAATGGTCAGCCCCTTAAGTTAAATGGTCAGTCCCTAAAGTTAAATGGTCAGCCCCTAAAGTTAAATGGTCAGCCCCTAAAGTTAAATGGTCAGCCCCTAAAATTAAATGGTCAGTCCCTAAAGTTAAATGGTCAGTCCCTAAAGTTAAATGGTCAGCCCCTAAAGTTAAATGGTCAGTCCCTAAAGTTAAATGGTCAGCCCATAAAGTTAAATGGTCAGCCCCTAAAGTTAAATGGTCAGTCCCTAAAGTTAAATGGTCAGCCCCTAAAGTTAAATGGTCAGCCCGTAAAGTTAAATGGTCAGTCCCTAAAGTTAAATGGTCAGTCCCTAAAGTTAAATGGTCAGCCCCTAAAGTTAAATGGTCAGTCCCTAAAGTTAAATGGTCAGCCCCTAAAGTTAAATGGTCAGCCCCTAAAGTTAAATGGTCAGCCCCTAAAGTTAAATGGTCAGTCCCTAAAGTTAAATGGTCAGTCCCTAAAGTTAAATGGTCAGTCCCTAAAGTTAAATGGTCAGTCACTAAAGTTAAATGGTCAGTCCCTAAAGTTAAATGGTCAGCCCCTAAAGTTAAATGGTCAGCCCCTAAAGTTAAATGGTCAGCCCCTAAAGTTAAATGGTCAGTCCCTAAAGTTAAATGGTCAGCCCCTAAAGTTAAATGGTCAGTCCCTAAAGTTAAATGGTCAGCCCCTAAAGTTAAATGGTCAGCCCCTAAAGTTAAATGGTCAGCCCCTAAAGTTAAATGGTCAGCCCCTAAAGTTAAATGGTCAGTCCCTAAAGTTAAATGGTCAGTCCCTAAAGTTAAATGGTCAGCCCCTAAAGTTAAATGGTCAGTCCCTAAAGTTAAATGGTCAGCCCCTAAAGTTAAATGGTCAGCCCCTAAAGTTAAATGGTCAGCCCCTAAAGTTAAATGGTCAGCCCCTAAAGTTAAATGGTCAGTCCCTAAAGTTAAATGGTCAGTCCCTAAAGTTAAATGGTCAGTCCCTAAAGTTAAATGGTCAGCCCCTAAAGTTAAATGGTCAGCCCCTAAAGTTAAATGGTCAGCCCCTAAAGTTAAATGGTCAGTCCCTAAAGTTAAATGGTCAGCCCCTAAAGTTAAATGGTCAGCCCCTAAAGTTAAATGGTCAGCCCCTACAGTTAAATGGTCAGCCCCTAAAGTTAAATGGTCAGCCCCTAAAGTTAAATGGTCAGTCCCTAAAGTTAAATGGTCAGCCCCTAAAGTTAAATGGTCAGTCCCTAAAGTTAAATGGTCAGCCCCTAAAGTTAAATGGTCAGTCCCTAAAGTTAAATGGTCAGCCCCTAAAGTTAAATGGTCAGCCCCTAAAGTTAAATGGTCAGCCCCTAAAGTTAAATGGTCAGCCCCTAAAGTTAAATAGTCAGTCCCTAAAGTTAAATGGTCAGTCCCTAAAGTTAAATGGTCAGCCCCTAAAGTTAAATGGTCAGCCCCTAAAGTTAAATGGTCAGTCCCTAAAGTTAAATGGTCAGCCCCTAAAGTTAAATGGTCAGCCCCTAAAGTTAAATGGTCAGCCCCTAAAGTTAAATGGTCAGCCCCTAAAGTTAAATGGTCAGCCCCTAAAGTTAAATGGTCAGCCCCTAAAGTTAAATGGTCAGCCCCTAAAGTTAAATGGTCAGTCCCTAAAGTTAAATGGTCAGCCCCTAAAGTTAAATGGTCAGCCCCTAAAGTTAAATGGTCAGCCCCTAAAGTTAAATGGTCAGCCCCTAAAGTTAAATGGTCAGTCCCTAAAGTTAAATGGTCAGTCCCTAAAGTTAAATGTTCAGCCCCTAAAGTTAAATGATCAGCCCCTAAAGTTAAATGGTCAGTCCCTAAAGTTAAATTGTCAGCTCCTAAAGTTAAATGGTAAGCCCCTAAAGTTAAATGGTCAGCCCCTAAAGTTAAATGGTCAGCCCCTAAAGTTAAATGGTCAGCACCTAAAGTTAAATGGTCAGCCCCTAAAGTTAAATGGTCAGTCCCTAAAGTTAAATGGTCAGCCCCTAAAGATAAATGGTCAGCCCCTAAAGTTAAATGGTCAGCCCCTAAAGTTAAATGGTCAGTCTCTAAAGTTAAATGGTCAGCCCCTAAAGTTAAATGGTCAGCCCCTAAAGTTAAATGGTCAGCCCCTAAAGTTAAATGGTCAGTCCCTAAAGTTAAATGGTCAGTCCCTAAAGTTAAATGGTCAGCCCCTAAAGTTAAATGATTAGCCCCTAAAGTTAAATGGTCAGTCCCTAAAGTTAAATGGTCAGCCCCTAAAGTTAAATGGTCAGCCCCTAAAGTTAAATGGTCAGCCCCTAAAGTTAAATGGTCAGCCCCTAAAGTTAAATGGTCAGTCCCTAAAGTTAAATGGTCAGTCCCTAAAGTTAAATGGTCAGCCCCTAAAGTTAAATGGTCAGCCCCTAAAGTTAAATGGTCAGTCCCTAAAGTTAAATGGTCAGCCCCTAAAGTTAAATGGTCAGCCCCTAAAGTTAAATGGTCAGTCCCTAAAGTTAAATGGTCAGCCCCTAAAGTTAAATGGTCAGCCCCTAAAGTTAAATGGTCAGCCCCTAAAGTTAAATGGTCAGTCCCTAAAGTTAAATGGTCAGCCCCTAAAGTTAAATGGTCAGTCCCTAAAGCTAAATGGTCAGCCCCTAAAGTTAAATGGTCAGTCCCTAAAGTTAAATGGTCAGCCCCTAAAGTTAAATGGTCAGCCCCTAAAGTTAAATGGTCAGCCCCTAAAGTTAAATGGTCAGTCCCTAAAGTTAAATGGTCAGCCCATTAAGTTAAATGGTCAGCCCCTAAGTGATAAAAACTTAGATATCAAATTTAGTGCGCACGATTCGTTTCTGGGATACCATCCATCGTGTACGGTCAAAGGTCACCTGATAGTTCGTTTCTGGGATACCATCCATCGTGTACGGTCAAAGGTCACCTGGTAGACACAGGTAGATATAAATCTAACTACCATATAATCACGGACATGCGAACTTTATCTTCTTCTTATTTAAACACAAATAATTTTATTACACTTAATTTTCGAACTTTATCTTCTGTGCATAGTAGATATTAGTTTCATTCATTAATCAGTGCTGTGTTGGTTTTTAGTATACACATTGTATATTCAATTAGAAACCATGTATCAGATATGAATGGCAACAATTATATCGTTGATAAAAAAAAAGATATCCCATAATTTACTGTCAAAGATGCAAAATTAAAATCGAAAAGAAATACATTTTAAGAAAAGTTTGAAGATACCAAAAGGGAAATCAGAATCCGTAAATCTAAGGACAGACAACACAGTTATCAAAGGAAAAGGACAAAAGGACAAACAACGATCTACATAACATACATATAAAACTAAAGATCGAGTAACACGAACACAACTAAACCGGCCATCTATGACATTCATTAATGATAGCTTATGTACATGGGGTGAAAAACAAACAACAAGTACAATGTATTGACAGAGAGATAGTAAGATTACAACGTTCGGAACTGAATGTAAAATCTAAAGGACGATGATTAAGAATTAGATTTCATCTTCACTACTCGATATAGTTTAGCGTATTCTTCTAATACTTGGAACAGTCAGTATCATGGTGGTCAGTATCATTGCTGGAGGAAACCGGAGTATCTGGGGAAAACCACAGACATGTTGTAAGTCATTGACAAACTTTATCACAAAATGTTGTATCGAGTTCAAAATCACAATGTTAGTGGTGATAGGCACTGATTGCACATGTAGTTGTAAATCCAACTACCATCCGATCGCGACCACAACAAACCCTTACTTAGAACAGTGTTTGGGATTAAGATGAGTCTACCATAGTTGATATTATCTAGCTACCAGATGAAGGATGTTCCTGAAACGTAGTAAATTAGATAGCTACATTCTTATTACCTTAAACGTCTTCGCTACTAATGGTAGCTGTATGACTTCTCCTGTCATTGGAGCTCTACTTTGGATCAACATGTCATTACCATGTTTATTTTTTATGTTTGTTAAGAGATGCGCTCCTATGTAGAAAATAAAATAAAATTATCTTCATTTCCGTTTTGGTCACCATGATGACACAAAGATATGGTTACAACAATTGGCTTTATATGACAAAAACAACCTGGTCAATAAAAAAATAGAACACATAAAAGAATTCGAAATATGTTTTGAATTGTTCCACAGCAACGACCGATAATTTGATCAACAGTAACACGAAACATCTTCTCAAGAAACTATCAAATCAAATAAAAAGCTATGCCTAGGGCGCAGCACGACAGGAACAAGTCCACAATGGCTTAAGCTTGCACAATTTTTACTGATTGGAAATAAATAATATTACATCTACGTTCACGACCTCATTCTATTATCATTCTAAAAATAAAGTAATTAGTGGTATTCTGAATGCTGTCTTCAAAGTAATTAGTGGTATTCTGAATGCTGTCTTCAAAGTGAATTTCATATTTCAAAAACACCTGTGAAAAGAAACTGTTTTGAAACTTTCAGTCCTATAAAGGGAAACATGGAAATTTATAGGATGTCTAAAATTAGATTAGTATTAAATGTATATTCTTCAGCTTTATAATCTGTTAATATAATATTTAATGTCTTATGTATAAAGCTTAATTTATATTTATCTTAAAGAGTCTCAAACAGTTAAATGTAAAGTCTTCTAAGCCTTTATAACATTCTGGACATTTTCTATAGAATATGAGGACTTCATGATGGATCATATGTACAAAGAAGTGATACTGACATTATACAAGCATTTGATCTAACTCATGCTGTCTCCTAGTTTATGTTTTCAATCTTAATTTTGTTTTGAAATTCCTTTTGATTGTATACGTTCCTCTGTTGCGGTTTGTATATCCGGATCGTGAGGCCATCGTGGTCGTAATCGTTTGGTAGTTGGGTTTCCAACTACCTGTGCAATCAGTGCATATCACCACAAATGTTGTGAGTTCGAATAGCGCTCATGGCGAGGTGTATTCGATATAATATTATGTAATAAAGTTTGTCAGTGACTTACGGCAGGTCGGTGGTTTTCTCTCCTCCTCCAATAAAACTGACCGCCACGATATAACTGAAATATTATTGAAATGGCGTTAAACACCATAACCCTAGCCTCCTATATCCGGATTATTTTTATGCTGTTCCCTTATATTGGCACATTTAATCACAACGATAAAAGAATTTTAACAGTTATTATTTTTACCTTTGTCCCATTGATAAGATGTAATTTGTTGAACAGGGAATCCTACTTCTGCTAGCTCAGCTGCTGGCTTGAGGATATCTGTCAGTGATAGCTGTAATAATGATGCAATTCCTTATATCATAATTGTGATATAATTCAGTACATATTGTATGATTGTGCTAGTAATGAAACGGCAAACAAAAATACAGCACCCGTCAGAACAGTTCGAACATCTAATAGAAAAATCCTTAAAAACAGAGGTAAAATATATATCCCTAACACACATGTACATGACCACTCCTGGCTTGATACAGGCTCTTCAATAAGAGAAGTAAAGGGTGAAACTAGTTTTATGGTTCCAAATTCACCGTTGAAGTAAGTACATTTGTATTGAGTTAGTTTCTATGGTAAGTTAGTAAGTATGGTTTATGGTAAGTTAGTAAGTATGGTTAGATTAATTGTATGTTTTAATTAATTAGTATAAGTAAGGTAATGTCTTTATTTTAGCAGGTACGTTGCTTGTAAAATAGTTACTTAGTGTACTTATAATTGTAAGTTTCTATATAGTTTTATTAGTATTTTTGCATTAGTAACTTTATTTGGAGCGATATTTTCATTATTTTCTCTTTTTCATATTGGCCCTGTTACATTGTGTAGGTACATTGATGAACAAAAACAGTAACACCGGAAAGTTAAATGAAAAAAAAAATATATTGGAAGGAAATATTGAATCCTCTCCTGTTCCTGAAATAGAAATAAAACATTGTCCATTTATCGTTTATACATGTATAATTCTTATATGATTTACATAATTAGAAATCATATACTCTGATTGGGTATAAGCGCTTATGGAGGCGGGGTTTTGTCAGTTTATTTTTCGAGAGACGATGTTCACCGGACTACTTTTTTCGTAATTTAAACAAAATGCCGTCTTGGATTCCCGATAATAAAAAAAGATAAAAGAAACAATGTTTATTGTTAATAATCGACAATTATTGTTAGATATGAAATAAAAAAAATGCCAATGAAAAAAAAAGCTTCTATTGTTGACATAAAAAAAAATTCCGGAGAAAATACTTAAGACAACCATCTATCGACTTTGACTTTTGTAATATATCGTCATCCTGTGACGTTGTTTACAAGGGACGCTGATTGACACAAGCTGGTTACTGATTTATTTTACGATTTTGTGAGCATTTTACTTGTTTGAGTAGCTAAATGCAAAATGCCATCAAATTGGAAAATATCAGTAACTTAATTACACCGCCGTCTAGTTATCAATGTAGGCACAAGGTTAGTGCATTTTGTTATGCATGGCCGACACAGTCACACACATCAATGGAATGTATGTTTGCGTTCTGGGGATCCCCAAAGGTAAATTTTCAAAACAAATGGAAAACAAATACTTAGTTTTTAAATTCGTAATGACAGGCTGTGATTTCGTAATGACTGGCTGTGATTTCGTAATGACCGGCTGTAGGAATTTCCGGTTCATAATGACCGGCTGTAGAAATTTCCGGTTCATAAAAAGGATGGTCATTTCTATTCATATTGTAGTAAGTTGGTTAATAAATTATTATAATACGTCAACGAGTGTATTATTTAGAAATGCTCTTATATATCAAATGTATTAATATAAGGATCCTATTCAGCTATAATTAATCTGACTTTGTGACGCGGGGATCTGTTACACGATACAGTTTCCTTGTTAAAAACAAATCCATTGGTTAAGATCTTGTATCAAAAGATGATAAACATCGCAAAGCCTTTGAGAAGGAAGTTGATGGGTTTTTTTTCACCATGCATACTATTTTTCTATCAGAAAAACGTGGTACTTATTGACCTGTCAAAGGTCATGTCGTTACTCATTGAATGTATCGCAAACAGATTTGTGATATATTCGTTTCCTTAAAAAATTATAAGCGATGCATTTTCATATAGTGAAAATGTATAAAGATAAAGAGTCAAATATGTCAAGAATTTTTTTTGTCAATGTGTGACGTAAAAATATTTTTGACATTTACGTCACCGAATATGGTACTGCTTTGACAACTATTTTACCTATTTTGTTCCTGTATTTAAATACTGTTACAGTGACAGCCGGAACCTTTGAACCGTAATGAGAGCGGGAGGTTTGGCGCCTTAAAATCTGATTCAACCCACCATTTCTTTAGAAATGCCTGTACCAAGTCAGGGTCATTACGGTTTTCACAGTTTTCCGGTTGTTGACTGATTTTGTCTGTTTATATAATTATGAGTTTTGACTTTCCCTTTGTAAGATTGTTCGGAGTTCGGTAATTTTGTTATTACCTTTATTTACACTTTAGTAAAAAAAAAAAGGAGAAAATAAATATAAACAAATCATGTATACCTTTCCACTTCCAAACGTTTCAACAGTATCGACCCATGCCGCTGCTGCCCCGGGTACACTAACAGCATGACCATGATTTGTTGGAAATAAATTGTCTGTTGTGTAACCTTGGCCATTCAAAACATCAATTGATAAAGCCGAGGGACATCTACCACTAAATAAAAAATATACATGTAAACAATTCTTTCATTTTCATGTGACATTTACACTAGTGTAGTAGGAACTGCTTACTTTTCCAGAGTTTCTGAATTCATTCCCGTCTTGTAGTGGAATTCATTCCCGTCTTGTAGTAGAATTCATTCCCGTCTTGTAGTAGAATTCATTCCCGTCTTGTAGTAGAATTCATTCTCGTCTTGTAGTAGAATTCATTCCCGTCTTGTAGTAGAATTCATTCTCGTCTTGTAGTAGAATTCATTCCCGTCTTGTAGTAGAATTCATTCCCGTCTTGTAGTAGAATTCATTCCCGTCTTGTAGTAGAATTCATTCCCGTCTTGTAGTAGAATTTATTCCCGTCTTGTAGTAGAATTAATTCCCGTCTTGTAGTAGAATTCATTCCCGTCTTGTAGTAGAATTCATTCCCGTCTTGTAGTAGAATTCTTTCCCGTCTTGTAGTAGAATTCATTCCCGTCTTGTAGTAGAATTCATTCCCGTCTTGTAGTAGAATTCATTCCCGTCTTGTAGTAGAATTCTTTCCCGTCTTGTAGTAGAATTCATTCCCGTCTTGTAGTAGAATTCATTCCGTCTTGTAGTAGAATTCATTCCCGTCTTGTAGTAGAATTTATTCCCGTCTTGTAGTAGAATTCATTCCCGTCTTGTAGTAGAATTCATTCCGTCTTGTAGTAGAATTCATTCCCGTCTTGTAGTAGAATTCTTTCCCGTCTTGTAGTGGAATTCATTCCCGTCTTGTAGTAGAATTCATTCTCGTCTTGTAGTAGAATTCATTCCCGTCTTGTAGTAGAATTCATTCTCGTCTTGTAGTAGAATTCATTCCCGTCTTGTAGTAGAATTCATTCCCGTCTTGTAGTAGAATTCATTCCCGTCTTGTAGTAGAATTCATTCCCGTCTTGTAGTAGAATTTATTCCCGTCTTGTAGTAGAATTCATTCCCGTCTTGTAGTAGAATTCATTCCGTCTTGTAGTAGAATTCATTCCCGTCTTGTAGTAGAATTCTTTCCCGTCTTGTAGTAGAATTCATTCCCGTCTTGTAGTAGAATTCATTCCCGTCTTGTAGTAGAATTCTTTCCCGTCTTGTAGTAGAATTCATTCCCGTCTTGTAGTAGAATTCATTCCGTCTTGTAGTAGAATTCATTCCCGTCTTGTAGTAGAATCTATTCCCGTCTTGTAGTAGAATTCATTCCCGTCTTGTAGTAGAATTCATCCCGTCTTGTAGTAGAATTCATTCCCGTCTTGTAGTAGAATTCATTCCCGTCTTGTAGTAGAAGTTATTCCCGTCTTGTAGTATAATTCATTCCCGTCTTGTAGTAGAATTCATTCCCGTCTTGTAGTAGAATTTATTCCCGTCTTGTAGTAGAATTAATTCCCGTCTTGTAGTATAATTCATTCCCGTCTTGTAGTATAATTCATTCCCGTCTTGTAGTAGAATTCATTCCCGTCTTGTAGTAGAATTCATTCCCGTCTTGTAGTAGAATTCATTCCCGTCTTGTAGTAGAATTCGTGTTCCACGGTCTTTAGTTTCCTGTGTAGTGTAGTGTTTGTTGTTTTGTCCATTTTCTGTTGGTCATAGTACGATATGTTCTTCTTAGAATTACTTCTTCTTACTGGCACTTTGGTATCTTCAAACCTTTTTTTACAACCAACCATAATATTAACCTATATTTCTATTTCAAATGTATTTTTCAGCGGACGAATAATCTTATCACCTGTATAAAGGGATATAACGTAAAGATTCTACACAGCATAAGTGATCAGAAGTTATAGATTAGATGCAATATCTACATATCGCCATTCGCTTTCCTGTTTGTATCAAGCCCCCTTCATATATGTTGTCAGACAGATACTTCGTACGTGCGTAACAAACCTCGAGGTCAATATGTTTTGCGTACTCTGAAAACGCATTGACGGAGATATTTTGACGCGTGCTCAAATGTTCTACTGAATAGATCACGACTCAGTCGCACATCTGTCATCTCTTATTTTTTTTCTCCCATTGCGTTTTCATTATATCATGATCACCTTCGACTATATGCAATATTTAACACTTATACTTTGATGATCTTACGATGGAACTCAGGGGGTATAGAAGTGGCATATTCTTTTTCTAAGTTACACGGTACCCCTTTTTTTCCCCCGAAAGTGTTTTTCGCTGGTTGTGCAAGCCAAATTAGATATAATAATGTACACAACTGATGACAGGAGGTGAATGTGTGCCTCGTTATTTGTAGAAGGTCAAGTTGTTGTAAGTAAGGCAATTTACAGCAATATCCAATGTGTCGTTGTTTGTAGCCCTATACTTATAAACCTTTACTAAGCTTGCTTCTTTTGGTGGTTATAATTGCTGAACAGCTTCAAATTAGTATTTTCTAATTATCGATTCATCCAACTTAACAACCACTAATTAATGTAATACCACTACAATCAATGTAATATTTAAATATTAGACTAACCTTCCGTTTAATCCTTTCACAGTTTTTGATTTCGAATCATAAAAAAGACAGAAAGCATCTCCCCCGATGCCTGTTGAACATGGCTCTGTTACGTTGAGTGCTGCGGCGACAGCAACAGCAGCGTCGGCGGCATTGCCACCTGATTTCAGAATATCTGAAGATAAAGAAGATAAAGATCAAATTATGTTATATTACAACACTGCACAATTTTGGACCATGTTCTCAAAAATGAAGAAATTTAATAATAAAGTTAGAGAAAACTGAAGGGGCAATCAAAATGGTCAATTCAGAGAAACTGACAACAAGAAAAGCACAACACAATATGCGTTGGACACCATATGCACGAAACACAAATAACGTAAGTAAGACACGAGCCCTCTTACAAACAACTGGAGGTAAAGACGAACCGAACATAACGTAAATAAGACAAGAGCCCTCTTACAAACAACTGTAGGTAAAGACGAAGTGAACATGACGTAAATAAGATAAGAGCCCTCTTACAAACAACTGGAGGTAAAGAAGAACCGAACATAAAGTAAATAAGACAAGAGTCCTCTTACAAACAACTGGAGGTAAAGACGAACCGAACATAACGTAAATAAGACATGAGCCCTCCTACAAACAACTGGAGGTAAAGACGAAGTGAACATAACGTAAATAAGACAAGAGCCCTCTTACAAACAACTGGAGGTAAAGACGAACCGAACATAACGTAAATAAGACAAGAGCCCTCTTACAAACAACTGGAGGTAAAGAAGAACCGAACATAACGTAAATAAGACAAGAGCCCTCTTACAAACAACTGTAGGTAAAGACGAACCGAACATAACGTAAATAAGACAAGAGCCCTCTTACAACAACTGGAGGTAAAGAAAAACCGAACATAACGTAAATAAGACAAGAGCTCTCTTACAAACAACTGGAGGTAAAGAAGAACCGAACATAACGTAAATAAGACAAGAGCCCTCTTACAAACAACTGGAGGTAAAGACGAACCGAACATAACGTAAATAAGACAAGAGCCCTCTTACAAACAACTGGAGGTAAAGAAGAACCGAACATAACGTAAATAAGACAAGAGCTCTCTTACAAACAACTGGAGGTAAAGAAGAACCGAACATAACGTAAATAAGACGAGAGCCCTCTTACAAACAACTGGAGGTAAAGACGAACCGAACATAACGTAAATAAGACAAGAGCTCTCTTACAAACAACTGGAGGTAAAGAAGAACGGAACATAACGTAAATAAGACAAGAGCTCTCTTACAAACAACTGGAGGTAAAGAAGAACCAAACATAACGTAAATAAGACAAGAGCCCTCTTACAAACAACTGGAGGTAAAGACGAACCGAACATAACGTAAATAAGACATGAGCCCTCCTACAAACAACTGGAGGTAAAGACGAAGTGAACATAACGTAAATAAGACATGAGTCCTACAAACAACTGGAGGTAAAGAAGAACCGAACATAACGTAAATAAGACAAGAGCCCTCTTACAAACAACTGGAGGTAAAGACGAACCGAACATAACGTAAATAAGACAAGAGCTCTCTTACAAACAACTGGAGGTAAAGAAGAACCGAACATAACGTAAATAAGACAAGAGCCCTCTTACAAACAACTGGAGGTAAAGACGAACCGAACATAACGTAAATAAGACAAGAGCTCTCTTACAAACAACTGGAGGTAAAGAAGAACCGAACATAACGTAAATAAGACATGAGCCCTCCTACAAACAACTGGAGGTAAAGACGAAGTGAACATAACGTAAATAAGACAAGAGCCCTCTTACAAACAACTGGAGGTAAAGACGAAGTGAACATAACGTAAATAAGACATGAGCCCTCTTACAAACAACTGGAGGTAAAGAAGAACCGAACATAACGTAAATAAGACAAGAGCCCTCTTACAAACAACTGGAGGTAAAGACGAAACGAACATAACGTAAATAAGACAAGAGCCCTCTTACAAACAACTGGAGGTAAAGACGAACCGAACATAACGTAAATAAGACAAGAGCTCTCTTACAAACAACTGGAGGTAAAGAAGAACCGAACATAACGTAAATAAGACAAGAGCTCTCTTACAAACAACTGGAGGTAAAGAAGAACCGAACATAACGTAAATAAGACAAGAGCCCTCTTACAAACAACTGGAGGTAAAGACGAACCGAACATAACGTAAATAAGACAAGAGCCCTCTTACAAACAACTGGAGGTAAAGAAGAACCGAACATAACGTAAATAAGACAAGAGCTCTCTTACAAACAACTGGAGGTAAAGAAGAACCGAACATAACGTAAATAAGACGAGAGCCCTCTTACAAACAACTGGAGGTAAAGACGAACCGAACATAACGTAAATAAGACAAGAGCTCTCTTACAAACAACTGGAGGTAAAGAAGAACCGAACATAACGTAAATAAGACAGGAGCTCTCTTACAAACAACTGGAGGTAAAGAAGAACCAAACATAACGTAAATAAGACAAGAGCCCTCTTACAAACAACTGGAGGTAAAGACGAACCGAACATAACGTAAATAAGACATGAGCCCTCCTACAAACAACTGGAGGTAAAGACGAAGTGAACACAACGTAAATAAGACATGAGTCCTACAAACAACTGGAGGTAAAGAAGAACCGAACATAACGTAAATAAGACAAGAGCCCTCTTACAAACAACTGGAGGTAAAGACGAACCGAACATAACGTAAATAAGACAAGAGCTCTCTTACAAACAACTGGAGGTAAAGAAGAACCGAACATAACGTAAATAAGACAAGAGCCCTCTTACAAACAACTGGAGGTAAAGACGAACCGAACATAACGTAAATAAGACAAGAGCTCTCTTACAAACAACTGGAGGTAAAGAAGAACCGAACATAACGTAAATAAGACATGAGCCCTCCTACAAACAACTGGAGGTAAAGACGAAGTGAACATAACGTAAATAAGACAAGAGCCCTCTTACAAACAACTGGAGGTAAAGACGAAGTGAACATAACGTAAATAAGACATGAGCCCTCTTACAAACAACTGGAGGTAAAGAAGAACCGAACATAACGTAAATAAGACAAGAGCCCTCTTACAAACAACTGGAGGTAAAGACGAAACGAACATAACGTAAATAAGACAAGAGCTCTCTTACAAACAACTGGAGGTAAAGAAGAACCGAACATAACGTAAATAAGACAAGAACCCTCTTACAAACAACTGGAGGTAAAGAGGAACCGAACATAACGTAAATAAGACAAGAGCTCTCTTACAAACAACTGGAGGTAAAGAAGAACCGAACATAACGTAAATAAGACATGAGCCCTCCTACAAACAACTGGAGGTAAAGACGAAGTGAACATAACGTAAATAAGACAAGAGCCCTCTTACAAACAACTGGAGGTAAAGACGAAGTGAACATAACGTAAATAAGACATGAGCCCTCTTACAAACAACTGGAGGTAAAGAAGAACCGAACATAACGTAAATAAGACAAGAGCCCTCTTACAAACAACTGGAGGTAAAGACGAAACGAACATAGCGTAAATAAGACATGAGCCCTACTACAAACAACTGGAGGTAAAGACGAAGTGAACATAACGTAAATAAGACATGAGTCCTACAAACAACTGGAGGTAAAGACGAACCGAACATAACGTAAATAAGACAAGAGCCCTCTTACAAACAACTGGAGGTAAAGACGAAGTGAACATAACGTAAATAAGACAAGAGCCCTCTTACAAACAACTGGAGGTAAAGACGAACCGAACATAACGTAAATAAGACAAGAGCCCTCTTACAAACAACTGGAGGTAAAGACGAACCGAACATAACGTAAATAAGACAAGAGCCCTCTTACAAACAACTGGAGATAAAGACGAAGTGAACATGACGTAAATAAGACAAGACCCCTCTTACAAACAACTGGAGGTAAAGACGAACCGAACATAACGTAAATAAGACAAGAGCACTCCTACAACAACTGGAGGTAAAGACGAAGTGAACATAACGTAAATAAGACAAGAGCCCTCTTACAAACAACTGGAGGTAAAGAAGAACCGAACATAACGTAAATAAGACAAGAACCCTCTTACAAACAACTGGAGGTAAAGACGAACCGAACATAACGTAAATAAGACAAGAGCTCTCTTACAAACAACTGGAGGTAAAGAAGAACCGAACATAACGTAAATAAGACATGAGCCCTCCTACAAACAACTGGAGGTAAAGACGAAGTGAACATAACGTAAATAAGACAAGAGCCCTCTTACAAACAACTGGAGGTAAAGACGAAGTGAACATAACGTAAATAAGACATGAGCCCTCTTACAAACAACTGGAGGTAAAGAAGAACCGAACATAACGTAAATAAGACAAGAGCCCTCTTACAAACAACTGGAGGTAAAGACGAAACGAACATAACGTAAATAAGACAAGAGCCCTCTTACAAACAACTGGAGGTAAAGACGAACCGAACATAACGTAAATAAGACAAGAGCTCTCTTACAAACAACTGGAGGTAAAGACGAACCGAACATAACGTAAATAAGACAAGAACCCTCTTACAAACAACTGGAGGTAAAGACGAACCGAACATAACGTAAATAAGACAAGAGCTCTCTTACAAACAACTGGAGGTAAAGAAGAACCGAACATAACGTAAATAAGACATGAGCCCTCCTACAAACAACTGGAGGTAAAGACGAAGTGAACATAACGTAAATAAGACAAGAGCCCTCTTACAAACAACTGGAGGTAAAGACGAAGTGAACATAACGTAAATAAGACATGAGCCCTCTTACAAACAACTGGAGGTAAAGAAGAACCGAACATAACGTAAATAAGACAAGAGCCCTCTTACAAACAACTGGAGGTAAAGACGAAACGAACATAGCGTAAATAAGACATGAGCCCTCCTACAAACAACTGGAGGTAAAGACGAAGTGAACATAACGTAAATAAGACATGAGTCCTACAAACAACTGGAGGTAAAGAAAAACCGAACATAACGTAAATAAGACAAGAGCCCTCTTACAAACAACTGGAGGTAAAGACGAACCGAACATAACGTAAATAAGACAAGAGCCCTCTTACAAACAACTGGAGGTAAAGACGAAGTGAACATAACGTAAATAAGACAAGAGCCCTCTTACAAACAACTGGAGGTAAAGACGAACCGAACATAACGTAAATAAGACAAGAGCCCTCTTACAAACAACTGGAGGTAAAGACGAACCGAACATAACGTAAATAAGACAAGAGCCCTCTTACAAACAACTGGAGATAAAGACGAAGTGAACATGACGTAAATAAGACAAGAGCCCTCTTACAAACAACTGGAGGTAAAGACGAACCGAACATAACGTAAATAAGAGAAGAGCCCTCTTACAAACAACTGGAGGTAAAGACGAAGTGAACATAACGTAAATAAGACAAGAGCCCTCTTACAAGCAACTGGAGGTAAAGAAGAACCGAACATAACGTAAATAAGACAAGAGCCCTCTTACAAACAACTGGAGGTAAAGACGAAGTGAACATGACGTAAATAAGACAAGAGCCCTCTTACAAACAGCTGGAGGTAAAGACGAACCGAACATAACGTAAATAAGACAAGAGCACTCCTACAAACAACTGGAGGTAAAGACGAAGTGAACATAACGTAAATAAGACAAGAGCCCTCTTACAAACAACTGGAGGTAAAGACGAACCGAACATAACGTAAATAAGACAAGAGCCCTCTTACAAACAACTGGAGGTAAAGACGAACCGAACATAACGTAAATAAGACAAGAGCCCTCTTACAAACAACTGGAGGTAAAGACGAACCGAACATAACGTAAATAAGACAAGAGCCCTCTTACAAACAACTGGAGGTAAAGACGACCCGAACATAACGTAAATAAGACAAGAGCCCTCTTACAAACAACTGGAGGTAAAGACGAAGTGAACATAACGTAAATAAGACAAGAGCCCTCTTACAAACAACTGGAGGTAAAGACGAACCGAACATAACGTAAATAAGACAAGAGCCCTCTTACAAACAACTGGAGGTAAAGACGAACCGAACATCGTTTTTATGCGGAAATCGCAATGGACATCACAATATGTAACTCAGAACGCAGAGACACATAAATAAATGTTATGAATTCAACTTTTAAAAGGTATACAACTTTATGACTATTGCAAAATCGGCATAAACGTCGTGGATTTAATAGTATGTGTTTCAAATGGTAATGAAAACTTATAGAATAACAACGAAGAAATATTTTGTATTAATACAGATGAATGTTTGATTAAAATTATTAGTACTAACCATCATAAACTTAGCTGATGTTGGCTATCCTGTTGTACTAACCATCATAAACTTAGCTGATGTTGGCTATCCTGCTGTACTAACCATCATAAACTTAGCTGATGTTGGCTATCCTGCTGTACTAACCATCATAAACTTAGCTGATGTTGGCTATCCTGCTGTACTAACCATCATAAACTTAGCTGATGTTGGCTATCCTGCTGTACTAACCATCATAAACTTAGCTGATGTTGGCTATCCTGCTGTACTAACCATCATAAACTTAGCTGATGTTGGCTATCCTGATGTACTAACCATCATAAACTTAGCTGATGTTGGCTATCCTGCTGTACTAGCCATCATAAACTTAGCTGATGTTGGCTATCCTGCTGTACTAACCATCATAAACCTAGCTGATGTTGGCTATCCTGCTGTACTAACCATCATAAACTTAGCTGATGTTGGCTATCCTGCTGTACTAACCATCATAAACTTAGCTGATGTTGGATTCCTGATGTACTAACCATCATAAACTTAGCTGATGTTGGCTATCCTGCTGTACTAACCATCATAAACTTAGCTGATGTTGGCTATCCTGCTGTACTAACCATCATAAGCTTAGCTGATGTTGGCTATCCTGCTGTACTAACCATCATAAAATTAGCTGATGTTGGCTATCCTGCTGTACTTACCATCATAAACTTAGCTGATGTTGGCTATCCTGATGTACTAACCATCATAAATTTAGCTGATGTTGGCTATCCTGCTGTACTAACCATCATAAATTTAGCTGATGTTGGCTATCCTGCTGTACTAACCATCATAAACTTAGCTGATGTTGGCTATCCTGCTGTACTAACCATCATAAACTTAGCTGATGTTGGCTATCTTGCTGTTCTAACCATCATAAACTTAGCTGATGTTGGCTATCCTGCTGTACTAACCATCATAAACTTAGCTGATGTTGGCTATCCTGCTGTACTAACCATCATAAACTTAGCTGATGTTGGATATCCTGCTGTACTAACCATCATAAACTTAGCTGATGTTGGCTATCCTGCTGTACGAACCATCATAAACTTAGCTGATGTTGGCTATCCTGCTGTACTAACCATCATAAACTTAGCTGATATTGGCTATCCTGCTGTACGAACCATCATAAACTTAGCTGATGTTGGCTATCCTGCTGTACTAACCATCATAAATGTAGATGATGTTGGCTATCCTGCTGTACTGACCATCATAAACTTAGCTGATGTTGGCTATCCTGCTATACTAACCATCATAAACTTAGCTGATGTTGGCTATCCTGATGTACTAACCATCATAAACTTAGCTGATGTTGGCTATCCTGATGTACTAACCATCATAAACTTAGCTGATGTTGGCTATCCTGATGTACTAACCATCATAAACTTAGCTGATGTTGACTATCCTGCTGTTCTAACCATCATAAACTTAGCTGATGTTGGCTATCCTGCTGTACTAACCATCATAAACTTAGCTGATGTTGGCTATCCTGCTGTACTAACCATCATAAACTTAGCTGATGTTGGCTATCCTGCTGTACTAACCATCATAAACTTAGCTGATGTTGGCTATCCTGCTGTACGAACCATCATAAACTTAGCTGATGTTGGCTATCCTGCTGTACTAACCATCATAAACTTAGCTGATGTTGGCTATCCTGCTGTACTAACCATCATAAACTTAGCTGATGTTGGCTATCCTGCTGTACTAACCATCATAAACTTAGCTGATGTTGGCTATCCTGCTGTACTAACCATCATAAACTTAGCTGATGTTGGCTATCCTGCTGTACTAACCATCATAAGCTTAGCTGATGTTGGCTATCCTGCTGTACTAACCATCATAAACTTAGCTGATGTTGGCTATCCTGCCGTACTAACCATCATAAATTTAGCTGATGTTGGCTATCCTGCTGTACTAACCATCATAAACTTAGCTGATGTTGGCTATCCTGCTGTACTAACCATCATAAATTTAGCTGATGTTGGCTATCCTGCTGTACTAACCATCATAAACTTAGCTGATGTTGGCTATCCTGCTGTGCTAACCATCATAAACTTAGCTGATGTTGGCTCTCCTGATGTACTAACCATCATAAACTTAGCTGATGTTGGCTATCCTGCTGTACTAGCCATCATAAACTTAGCTGATGTTGGCTATCCTGCTGTACTAACCATCATAAACCTAGCTGATGTTGGCTATCCTGCTGTACTAACCATCATAAACTTAGCTGATGTTGGCTATCCTGCTGTACTAACCATCATAAACTTAGCTGATGTTGGATTCCTGATGTACTAACCATCATAAACTTAGCTGATGTTGGCTATCCTGCTGTACTAACCATCATAAACTTAGCTGATGTTGGCTATCCTGCTGTACTAACCATCATACACTTAGCTGATGTTGGCTATCCTGCTGTACTAACCATCATAAACTTAGCTGATGTTGGCTATCCTGCTGTACTAACCATCATAAGCTTAGCTGATGTTGGCTATCCTGCTGTACTAACCATCATAAGCTTAGCTGATGTTGGCTATCCTGCTGTACTAACCATCATATACTTAGCTGATGTTGGCTATCCTGCTGTACTAACCATCATAAACTTAGCTGATGTTGGCTATCCTGATGTACTAACCATCATAAATTTAGCTGATGTTGGCTATCCTGCTGTACTAACCATCATAAATTTAGCTGATGTTGGCTATCCTGCTGTACTAACCATCATAAACTTAGCTGATGTTGGCTATCCTGCTGTACTAACCATCATAAACTTAGCTGATGTTGGCTATCTTGCTGTTCTAACCATCATAAACTTAGCTGATGTTGGCTATCCTGCTGTACTAACCATCATAAACTTAGCTGATGTTGGCTATCCTGCTGACTAACCATCATAAACTTAGCTGATGTTGGCTATCCTGCTGTACTAACCATCATAAACTTAGCTGATGTTGGCTATCCTGCTGTACTAACCATCATAAACTTAGCTGATGTTGGCTATCCTGCTGTACTAACCATCATAAACTTAGCTGATGTTGGCTATCCTGCTGTACTAACCATCATAAACTTAGCTGATGTTGGCTATCCTGATGTACTAACCATCATAAACTTAGCTAATGTTGGCTATCCTGCTGTACTAACCATCATAAACTTAGCTGATGTTGGCTATCCTGCTGTACTAACCATCATAAACTTAGCTGATGTTGGCTATCCTGTTGTACTAACCATCATAAACGTAGCTGATGTTGGCTATCCTGCTGTACTAACCATCATAAACTTAGCTGATGTTGGCTATCCTGCTGTACTAACCATCATAAATTTAGCTGATGTTGGCTATCCTGCTGTACGAACCATCATAAACTTAGCTGATGTTGGCTATCCTGCTGTACTAACCATCATAAATGTAGATGATGTTGGCTATCCTGCTGTACTAACCATCATAAACTTAGCTGATGTTGGCTATCCTGCTGTACTAACCATCATAAACTTAGCTGATGTTGGCTATCCTGCTGTACTAACCATCATAAACTTAGCTGATGTTGGCTATCCTGATGTACTAACCATCATAAACTTAGCTGATGTTGGCTATCCTGCTGTACTAGCCATCATAAACTTAGCTGATGTTGACTATCCTGCTGTTCTAACCATCATAAACTTAGCTGATGTTGGCTATCCTGCTGTACTAACCATCATAAACTTAGCTGATGTTGGCTATCCTGCTGTACTAACCATCATAAACTTAGCTGATGTTGGCTATCCTACTGTACTAACCATCATAAACTCTTAGCTGATGTTGGCTATCCTGCTGTACTAACCATCATAAATTTAGCTGATGTTGGCTATCCTGCTGTACTAACCATCATAAACTTAGCTGATGTTGGCTATCCTGCTGTACTAACCATCATAAACTTAGCTGATGTTGGCTATCCTGCTGTACTAACCATCATAAACTTAGCTGATGTTGGCTATCCTGATGTACTAACCATCATAAACTTAGCTGATGTTGGCTATACTGCTGTACTAACCATCATAAACTTAGCTGATGTTGGCTATCCTGCTGTACTAACCATCATAAACTTAGCTGATGTTGGCTATCCTGATGTACTAACCATCATAAACTTAGCTGATGTTGGCTATCCTGCTGTACTAACCATCATAAACTTAGCTGATGTTGGCTATCCTGCTGTACTAACCATCATAAACTTAGCTGATGTTGGCTATCCTGCTGTACTAACCATCATAAACTTAGCTGATGTTGGCTATCCTGCTGTACTAACCATCATAAACTTAGCTGATGTTGGCTATCCTGATGTACTAACCATCATATACTTAGCTGATGTTGGCTATCCTGCTGTACTAACCATCATAAACTTAGCTGATGTTGGCTATCCTGATGTACTAACCATCATAAATTTAGCTGATGTTGGCTATCCTGCTGTACTAACCATCATAAATTTAGCTGATGTTGGCTATCCTGCTGTACTAACCATCATAAACTTAGCTGATGTTGGCTATCCTGCTGTACTAACCATCATAAACTTAGCTGATGTTGGCTATCTTGCTGTTCTAACCATCATAAACTTAGCTGATGTTGGCTATCCTGCTGTACTAACCATCATAAACTTAGCTGATGTTGGCTATCCTGCTGACTAACCATCATAAACTTAGCTGATGTTGGCTATCCTGCTGTACTAACCATCATAAACTTAGCTGATGTTGGCTATCCTGCTGTACTAACCATCATAAACTTAGCTGATGTTGGCTATCCTGCTGTACTAACCATCATAAACTTAGCTGATGTTGGCTATCCTGCTGTACTAACCATCATAAACTTAGCTGATGTTGGCTATCCTGATGTACTAACCATCATAAACTTAGCTAATGTTGGCTATCCTGCTGTACTAACCATCATAAACTTAGCTGATGTTGGCTATCCTGCTGTACTAACCATCATAAACTTAGCTGATGTTGGCTATCCTGTTGTACTAACCATCATAAACGTAGCTGATGTTGGCTATCCTGCTGTACTAACCATCATAAACTTAGCTGATGTTGGCTATCCTGCTGTACTAACCATCATAAATTTAGCTGATGTTGGCTATCCTGCTGTACGAACCATCATAAACTTAGCTGATGTTGGCTATCCTGCTGTACTAACCATCATAAATGTAGATGATGTTGGCTATCCTGCTGTACTAACCATCATAAACTTAGCTGATGTTGGCTATCCTGCTGTACTAACCATCATAAACTTAGCTGATGTTGGCTATCCTGCTGTACTAACCATCATAAACTTAGCTGATGTTGGCTATCCTGATGTACTAACCATCATAAACTTAGCTGATGTTGGCTATCCTGCTGTACTAGCCATCATAAACTTAGCTGATGTTGACTATCCTGCTGTTCTAACCATCATAAACTTAGCTGATGTTGGCTATCCTGCTGTACTAACCATCATAAACTTAGCTGATGTTGGCTATCCTGCTGTACTAACCATCATAAACTTAGCTGATGTTGGCTATCCTGCTGTACTAACCATCATAAACTGAGCTGATGTTGGCTATCCTGCTGTACTAACCATCATAAACTTAGCTGATGTTGGCTATCCTGCTGTACTAACCATCATAAACTTAGCTGATGTTGGCTATCCTGCTGTACTAACCATCATAAACTTAGCTGATGTTGGCTATCCTGCTGTACTAACCATCATAAACTTAGCTGATGTTGGCTATCCTGCTGTACTAACCATCATAAACTTAGCTGATGTTGGCTATCCTGCTGTACTAACCATCATAAATTTAGCTGATGTTGGCTATCCTGATGTACTAACCATCATAAACTTAGCTGATGTTGGCTATCCTGCTGTACTAACCATCATAAACTTAGCTGATGTTGGCTATCCTGCTGTACTAACCATCATAAGCTTAGCTGATGTTGGCTATCCTGCTGTACTAACCATCATAAGCTTAGCTGATGTTGGCTATCCTGCTGTACTCACCATCATAAGCTTAGCTGATGTTGGCTATCCTGCTGTACTAACCATCATAAACTTAGCTGATGTTGGTTATCCTACTGTACTAACCATCATAAACTCTTAGCTGATGTTGGCTATCCTGCTGTACTAACCATCATAAATTTAGCTGATGTTGGCTATCCTGCTGTACTAACCATCATAAACTTAGCTGATGTTGGCTATCCTGCTGTACTAACCATCATAAACTTAGCTGATGTTGGCTATCCTGCTGTACTAACCATCATAAACTTAGCTGATGTTGGCTATCCTGATGTACTAACCATCATAAACTTAGCTGATGTTGGCTATACTGCTGTACTAACCATCATAAACTTAGCTGATGTTGGCTATCCTGCTGTACTAACCATCATAAACTTAGCTGATGTTGGCTATCCTGATGTACTAACCATCATAAACTTAGCTGATGTTGGCTATCCTGCTGTACTAACCATCATAAACTTAGCTGATGTTGGCTATCCTGCTGTACTAACCATCATAAACTTAGCTGATGTTGGCTATCCTGCTGTACTAACCATCATAAACTTAGCTGATGTTGGCTATCCTGCTGTACTAACCATCATAAACTTAGCTGATGTTGGCTATCCTGATGTACTAACCATCATATACTTAGCTGATGTTGGCTATCCTGCTGTACTAACCATCATAAACTTAGCTGATGTTGGCTATCCTGCTTAGGCCCTTTGGCTTACATGTTCACAAAGACCTTTAAATTAATTGGCATTCCAATCTTTTGACTATAAGCGAACTTGATTAATTAAGATTATTCCAGAAACGTGTCGTGCACACTAATTAAGATAGCTACATTTTTATTTCAACAGTATTTGGGTTATACCGTGTTCAGTTTTATGTGGAGAAAACCACGGATATTCAATAAGTAAATCTAGTTATAGTAATGGAAATCTTCAACATTACGACATTAACGTGAACGGTGTAATGGTAAATTAACGTGAACGGTGTAATGGTAAATTAACGTGAACGGTGTAATGGTAAATTAACATGAACGGTGTAATGGTAAATTAACGTGAACGGTGTAATGGTAAATTAACGTGAACGGTGTAATGGTAAATTAACGTGAACGGTGTAATGGTAAATTAACGTGAACGGTGTAATGGTAAATTAACGTGAACGGTGTAGTGGTAAATTAACGTGAACGGTGTAATGGTAAATTAACGTGAACGGTGTAATGGTAAATTAACGTGAACGGTGTAATGGTAAATTAACGTGAACGGTGTAATGGTAAATTAACGTGAACGGTGTAATGGTAAATTAACGTGAACGGTGTAATGGTAAATGGTGTAGCGGTAACTGGGGATTGCGTGACTGGTTTACGGTCTTCTGGAGATCTATATATGCTTACAAAAGAAAAAAATGTCAACAAAATAATAGTCTTGTTTTGGAATTATATATAAGTTCAATTTGATTTTTGCACTTATCTGCAACATTTGTTGCACTTAAGGGTGTAGGCCTAAGGTATGGGAGATAACTCTATTTTCAGTGTCTTCTCAATTATATGATGATCTGTGCGTTTGAAAATTCCCCCTCAATTCCAAGCTTCTTGGTGACAAAGATTGTTTACATTGGATATGGCCAGTTAAAAAAAAATGACTCCTTTTCACTTTACATTTCCATAGCTGTGCTCCTTGTATTTTTATATCTTATTGCTGCTTATGCCAGTGTCAGGCAGTGTGTTATTATTGTATGCCGGTGCCCACAAAATGTCATTGAAATATCTCTTTCCAGAAAAAATGTTCATCGAAGTATGTTGTCAAAAATGCTAGAAATGTAACACAATTTGTGTGACAACCTTTTTCTATTGAATTTCAAGGGTTTGTCAAAAAAAAAAGAATTAAATATATACACCAGAATCTTAGATATTATGAAACTATAGAGCAAATTCATCTGATGGTATTAAAAAAATAGAAAGCTATGTTTGGGGAAAAAATTGTAATATCTGATCCTCCTTATACCGCCGCCCCCGTCTCCTAAGACAACTAAAGAGTAACCAGAATCAAACGAATACAACTGGAGCACAGAATTTGAAGGAATTTAACAATACAGCTGGGTGGCTGCCTGTATTTTTTTTTTGTAATGAATTAATCAAGTAGAGTCACCCTCAAACCACCCCTCCCCCTCCCCAGCCGACTTGAAACTAAAAAAGACAAATGCAGTCATTTGGTAATTTGGACATCCACTGTGTCAATTATAAGAATTCAAAAGCTTTTTGTTATTGGTAACTAGTTATTTTTTATCTCACAAACAAAGAAACTAGCAAAGGATGGGTTTGTGATAACTTTCCTCGACAATTTCATTTGTTTCTGGGTGCCATCCATGAAAAACATAAATTTAAATATTTTAAAAATCTGACGGTAAAACATTGTAAAATTTGGTGCAATGATGTCTATATGTCTATTCTTCAGTGTGACATTTTTTGGTGCAAATTAATTAACAGGAATTTTTTTAATCCGATTTTTAATACCAAGGTGGTCCTCAGGGCATCCCCCTTTTTTTGCAATTTCCACTGTTTTGCACGTGATTATCTCCAAACAGGATATTCAGATATGCTAGATATTTCATATGTATTCAACAACAACACTCTCAAGTGTAATAAAGCCAAAATATTCCCTTTCAATCAGAAATAAATGTGCATATCTATTAGAATCTTCCGAAACTAGTATTACCATCTGGCGTCAAGAATACCCCCAAAATTGCTATATTTAGGATATGATATGGAGAAAACGGCAGAGTGAAATTTTCTGAAACTTTGGCAGATAATGTATTTAGACATAACTATTCCATGATGCAAATTTAAAAAAAATTGAATGATGGGAAAATTTTAGGGTAACCCAGGTCTACACCTTACTTAAAAGCTTTTATTTTTTGCTGCTTTTAAATACAATTAATCTAAACACTCATTGTTTGTCCTGAAGGACACAACCATTTTATAAATATGGGTTACTCAGGATATACTATATTTGTTGGTTCTTACGTGCTAAAAAGCTTATTGCACTTAAGTGAAACATTATTTGTATGTAAGGTAGTCAGTGACCTTCAATTTACTTATTCTGAGGAGCTGTCGTGATCGTATGGTATTTGGAGTTACAACTACATGTGCAATCAGTGCCTATCACCACTAAAGTTGTGAGTTCGAATTCCTCTCATGGCGAGGTGTACTGGATACAACATTATGTGATAAAGTTTAAAGTTTGTCAGAGACTTGCGACAGGTCTGTGGTTTTCTCTGGGTATTCCACCCATAAAACTGAACGCCAAGATATAACTGAAATATTGCTGAATACAATACATACCCCTTTATAATTCTGGTACTCATTTATGTACTGAAAATTATATTAAATCATTGTATTCCCTTAATCCTACAAATATTTTGGGAAAAAAGATATAAAATCCCGATAAAACAATGATTTCCTAAATAACTGCTGAAGAACATTGATAAAAAACAGATATTTAAATTAATTAGTTTTGCAAGTAATCTATGACTTTATTATATAAAGTTATAATATTAAAATATTGTTCTCTTATCTCAGAAGTACAACCTATCGCTAATCTTTGGAGTAATTAAATAACAGTGTGATAAAAAAAAACCATATAACTTCATTTCTCAATTCGTAAGTGTTGTGTCATTTTTCAAACCTGATGAAAGTTATTTCCCTTTCTAAAAACCTCAAACATTAGCATCCTTTTTTGGCTTTATTTGTCAAAAAACACGATGATCCATATTTTTTATTACTCAGTTTTGAAGAAACTCAATTATTGCTTTTAATTAAAAATAATATTTCAGAAATTTATCATCTAGAAATTATTTTTAGCAGAATTCACATTTTTTTTCTGCTGTAACATATATTTTTTGAACGAATTTCATACCTTATTTACAACCTAAAGATATGCTGATCCTATATTTTGAAAAATGAGAATATATTCTACCATAAATAACTGAAACTATCATAAGTCAATTGCACTTAGGCACCAATAATTTTCAATGCGCTTAACATTGCGTGATTATTTCTTTTTAAGCTATAAACATTGCATTTCAGCATTGATTGATTGTACACTGTTTAACATTTCAGCATTGATTGATTGTGCATTGTTTAACATTTCAGCATTGATTGATTGTACACTGTTTAACATTTCAGCATTGATTGATTGTACATTGATTAACATTTCAGCATTGATTGATTGTACATTGCTTAACATTTCAGCATTGATTGATTGTACATTGCTTAACATTTCAGCATTGATTGATTGTGCATTGTTTAACATTTCAGCATTGATTGATTGTGCATTGCTTAACATTTCAGCATTGATTGATTGTACATTGTTTAACATTTCAGCATTGATTGATTGTGCATTGTTTAACATTTCAGCATTGATTGATTGTACATTGTTTAACATTACAGCATTGATTGATTGTACATTGTTTAACATTTCAGCATTGATTGATTGTACACTGTTTAACACTTCAGTATTGATTGATTGTGCATTGTTTAACATTTCAGCATTAATTGATTGTACATTGTTTAACATTTCAGCATTGATTGATTGTACATTGTTTAACATTTCAGCATTGATTGATTGTACATTGTTTAACATTTCAGCATTGATTGATTGTACATTGCTTAATATTTCAGCATTGATTGATTGTGCATTGTTTAACATTTCAGCATTGATTGATTGTTCCTTGTTTAATATTTCAGCATTGATTGATTGTACATTGTTTAACATTTCAGCATTGATTGATTGTGCATTGTTTAACATTTCACCATTGATTGATTGTACATTGTTTAACATTTCAGCATTGATTGATTGTACATTGTTTAACATTTCAGCATTGATTGATTGTACATTGTTTAACATTTCAGCATTGATTGATTGTGCATTGTTTAACATTTCAGCATTGATTGATTGTGCATTGTTTAACATTTCAGCATTGATTGATTGTACATTGTTTAACATTTCAGCATTGATTGATTGTACATTGTTTAACATTTCAGCATTGATCGATTGTGCATTGATTAACATTGCGGCATTGATTGATTGTGCATTGTTTAACATTTCAACATTGATTGATTGTGCATTGTTTAACATTTCAGCATTGATTGATTGTTTAACATTTCAGCATTGATTGATTGTTTAACATTTCAGCATTGATCGATTGTGCATTGTTTAACATTTCAGCATTGATTGATTGTGCATTGTTTAACATTTCAGCATTGATTGATTGTGCATTGTTTAACATTTCAGCATTGATTGATTGTACATTGTTTAACATTTCAGCATTGATTGATTGTGCATTGTTTAACATTTCAGCATTGATTGATTGTGCATTGTTTAACATTTCACCATTGATTGATTGTACATTGTTTAACATTTCAGCATTGATTGATTGTGCATTGTTTAACATTTCACCATTGATTGATTGTGCATTGTTTAACATTTCAGCATTGATTGATTGTGCATTGTTTAACATTTCAGCATTGATTGATTGTGCATTGTTTTAACCTGCAACGGAAAATATCTTATACATATTCAGGACGAGAACAAGTTCAACAAATTGAACAATAAATTTTTATTTTGTTTGTTTGATGGTGTTTAACGCCACTTTCAACAATATTTCAGTTATATCGTGACAAATATGTTATGCATATTCAGGACAACGAATTGAACCAACAAGTAAAAAGGTTATAGAAAAGAGAAAATGATAGGGTTCCCCCTATTCTCCACCTAGAGACATGTCGAGGAGCTCTGTGGATTGTGCCTTGGGAATCGTCACAAGAGTCCAGCGCAGTGAATTGGAAGTAAAGTATATACATTGTATTATATGTTAACATGGCTTTCCATTATCATCTTATCGGGAGCCACATGTACAAGTGATCGTATATTTCTCTCAAACATGTACCGTATTATTTGATACCTCAGTACTTTGTGATAAAAAAATGATTAAAACTGTTAGTATGTTATATGTTGAAGTATTTTCTGCTTACATTCAAGATATATTATTTTTAATTGATTGACGTCAGTGGTATAATCTGTGTGAGGCTATTTTAATATCAACAATAACAATGTGCAGTCATAATATAGGACAACGCGAGCTCAAAATAACTTACCTATTCCTATTTGAGATGCTAAAGGTTGACTTGAGGCAACACACCCATTATTACATATAACTGGCGATCTTCTAGAACAAAAATTCAGATCGTCCGACATTTTTTATCGTTATCAGTTGTAAATATAATAATTGTCGTCTTCGTACTATTATAATCTTTGTAAGTATAGTGTATGGCACGCGAAATTCACAAGAACTCGGATAAGATATAGTATTTTCTCAGTTGAATTAATGAAGATACTCATTATCATATAAGTCATAGATTCAATAATATCATTGTAATTATTTTACAATTTGCTTAAAGACAGATGCCCAAACCGTAGATTTTACAATATGTTTAAAGGCAGATGACCAATCCGTAGATTTTACAATGTGTTTAAAGACAGAAGACCAATCCGTAGATTTTACAATGTGTTTAAAGACAGATGACTAATCCGTAGATTTTACAATGTGTTTAAAAACAGATGACCAATCCGTAGATTTTACAATGTGTTTAAAGACAGATGACCAATCCGTAGATTTTACAATGTGTTTAAAGACAGATGACCAATCCGTAGACCAATCAACACCACCCATTGACGAACTTCCGGAACTGCAAAGAAAAATGCGCTTTTATTGGCGGAGGTCACTAATTTATAATTTAAGACTTAAGAATGCACACGTTTTATTCACATATTAGTCAAATCTGAAAATAACCGTATTCTTATTATTCCAGTACAGACAGACCACAGGGACCGGTTTCATATAATGCAGAACCAGTAGGTGGGTACCAGGGGCGGATCAAGGATTTGGGATTAGGGGGGGCGTGAGTAGGAGAGGGATCTGGGGACCTCTTCAGGTCCCCAGCGGGTCCAGGGCAGAGCCCTAGTAGGGGGTCCAGGGGGACGAACCCCCCACCCCCGTAAGCTCTGGGGGTTTGAGGAATTACAGACATTTATAGAGTAGTCTATAAAAATGTTTATAATTATCTTGTTAGAAACAAACTTATATATGAGTATCAGTCTGGCTTTCTTCCGAAACATTCTACTATCCACCAGTTGTTAGAACTATACAACTCTATACTCAATTCACTAGAAAAAAAAGAATTTAGTTGTTTTTTATTCTGTGACTTTTCCAAAGCTTTCGATAAAGTTTGGCACAGGGGTTTAATACATAAAATGAATTCTTATGGTATAAAAAGGTCCTTTAATCAAATTGTTTGAAAATTATTTGTATCAAAGAAAGCAAAAAGTGATTAACAGGGCAACATCATCAACTGTTTGTGAAGTCTCTGCTGGAGTCCCCCAAGGGTCAGTTTTAGCCCCTTTACTATTTTTAATTTATATAAATGATATTGGAGAGAAGCTCCTCTCTCTCAGTAGACTCTTTGCAGATGATACTTCTTTAGGTTATTCAAGTCAAAATGTTGTTGAAATTGAAAATGTTATAAATCATGATTTGTGTGAACTAAATACCTGGTCCACAAAATGGTTAATGTCTTTTAATCCAGACAAAACTGAGATTATGTTATTTTCCAATACAGACGTTAGATATAATTTTAATTTCACATTTAATGAAAACAATATCCCTATAACAACGAGCCATACACACTTGGGTGTAACCTTGTCAAGCGATGCTAAATGGAATAACCACATTGAAAATATAATCTTAAGCGTATCAAGACATTTAGGTATTCTGCGAAAATTAAAATATAGGTTAAGTAGACAAAATCTAGAAAAACTGTACTTAGTATATATCCGCCCAATTTTTGAATATGCCTGTGAAATATGGGATAATTGTGGAGTGTGTTATTCAACCAAACTTGAAAAATTGCAACTAGATGCTGCAAGGATTGTAACTGGATTACCAATTTTCACAAAAACAGATAAATTATACTCAGAAACAGGATGGACTACTCTCTCTAGTAGAACTCCAGTTATTATATAATATAAAGAATGGACATGCACCAAATTATCTTAGAGAACTTATTCCTCCTACTGTACAAAGCACAACTATTTACCCCTTAAGAAACGGTTCGGATTTAATAATACCTTTTTGTAGACTCTCGATTACAACTGAATCTTTTATTCCATCTACTGTTAAACTCTGGAACCGGCTAGATCAATTTGATCGTAATCTTGACACATTAACTAAATTCAAAAAAGCCATTCGAAAGGAACAGTCAGATAACACAAAACGTATCCCGAAACATTTTTATTATGGTCCCAGAAAACTTAATATTATTCTTACTCAACTTCGTAACTCGTATTCCTTTCTAAATTACGATCTATCAAAGGTTAATATAGTAAATGATGCTGCGTGTTCCTGTGGAGCTCCACGGGAAGATGCATTCCATTATTTTTTTACCTGTCCTAATTATACTGAAATAAGACGTATTATGATGAACAACTTAAATTGGGTACAGACAAGCGATTTGAATTTGAATCTACTAACTCGTGGGTCGGATGATTTAACATACGAAGAAAATATTAATATCATCAAACACGTTTTCAATTTTATTAAATCTTCAAAAAAATTCCTTGTAGTATAATTAATCGATAATTATCTACTCTCCAACCTCGTATCCACCCAACACAACTTTTTATTAATTCGTTAATTATTTACAATATATCTCTATATGTATTATATGTATGCTCAGAATGATCATTATACTATGTGAATTTATTGTATAAATGGGAGAAGACTTCATAAGTTGGTAAAACTTGTGTCCTATCCCTTTTGTTAATTTAACAAATAAAATCATCATAAACTAAACAGACATTTATTTGAACCAACCACACCATTTTTATCAGACCAAAAAAACTTTACTTTGAGTCTTAATTTTGTCGGATAATTGTTAACAGTATGTTTTTGTCAGATTATAAGAACCTGAAGTAAAACTTTTTTTTTTAACAACCGTGACGTCGGACGCAGGGTGATGAAAAAACGTCGAATGATCCTTTGGACTAGGTGCATTAATTTCATAAATTAAGATAGGTCCCCAAATTTTGTACAAAACTCCCGTTTGAAATTTCCGATTATCTTTTACGGAATAAAACTAATTGCGAAGTTTCGTTTTTCTAATTAAAAATCATTACTTTTAGTATGATGCTAACTTATCACAAATTTAAGTGAGCGTAGGGCTAACTAATACCCACAGCCCCTCGTATTTCCGCCATTCAGTGGAAGGACCTAAAAAAACACGGTGCACAAGTACAATGTATGTCATGTCTATTGTAAAAATTTCTCTTCAAACCATTCAGTGCATTATTGAGGAACTGCAGATTACAGAATCTCCCTCCTACCCCTAACCTCCAATTCTAAAAATAAAACCGTGGTGAGCAAACTACATTGTATGTCAAATTTGTAGTTTAAGTTTCACTTCAATCCATTGAGTGGTTATTTAGGAGTTGCGGGTTGCAGAATCATCCTACTACCCCCTCCACCCGGCCTTCGATGAAAAATCTAAAAACCATTGTGCACAACTACAATGTATTTCAAGTACAATATATAGTTTAACGTCAATCAATTGCGTGGTTACAGTCAGGGGAATTGCAGATTGCAGAAATCTTACAGACGGACGGACATCAAGTGTTTGAGCAACGGGCGTAAAAACCTCATTACACTAAAAGATCAAACTATATACGTCTTGTCGTTTTGTTTCTAAAATTGAATATAGATATAATTAATGTAGCTAAACTTGTATGTATTTCGAGTAATGCAGGCCGTTGTACTCTCTGTAGCGCTCTTTGCACAGAATGTGGTGAAACATTTAATTCTTAGCAGCCCCGATCTTCTTGACATTAGAAATGTTAAACGGTATAACTGATGCACTTTCTGTTGATGAATCTATATAATTATATATATATATATATACGTTTGTATAATATACTTTATTTCCTGTGACTGTATAATGAATTCTTCATTATCCTATACAATATATTAAAAATTGCTGAGTTAGATTGCTGTCAAATTATAATATTAAGTATATATGTACCATCTACACACGCTTATACACATGTCTTACGTCTATCCCTAGATTTACCTTACGAGAAAAGGTAACACTAGGATTATTGAAGCTCCCTTTTTAGGGAGTGGATGTGGTCGAGTGGTCTAGGGCGCTGGACGTAAGGCTAAGCGAACGGTGCTGCAGTGTATCAATGGTGTGGGTTTAAATCCCGTCGAGGAAAGAACAAAAATTTGACAGCTCTAAAATCTAATTCTAACACTGTTTGGTTTAATTTTCAGACGTATATAATATTTAGTATTAACCTAGTATCCTTAGTAACTTTGAGATCCAGCGGGACAGATATATTGTATGGTTGTCACTTGTTTCTAGACGTTTGTATAATATACTTTATTTCCTGTGACTGTATAATGAATTCTTCATTATCCTATACAATATATTAAAAATTGCTGAGTTATATTGCTGTCAAATTATAATATTAAGTATATATGTACCATCTACACACGCTTATACCCATGTCTTACGTCTATCCCTAGATTTGCCTTACGAGAAAGGGTAACACTACGATTATTGAAGCTCCTTTTTTAGGGAGTGGATGTGGTCGAGTGGTTCTAGGGCGCTGGACGTAAGGCTAAGCGAATGGTGCTGCAGTGTATCAATGGTGTGGGTTCAAATCCCGTCGAGGGAAGAAAAAAAAATTGACAGCTCTAAAATCTAATTCTAACACTGTTTGGTTTAATTTTCAGACGTATATAATATTTAGTATTAACCTAGTATCCTTAGTAACTTTGAGATCCAGTGGGACAGATATATTGTATGGTTGTCACTTGCTTCTAGACGTTTGTATAATATACTTTATTTCCTGTGACTGTATAATGAATTCTTCATTATCCTATACAATATATTAAAAATTGCTGAGTTATATTGCTGTCAAATTATAATATTAAGTATATATGTACCATCTACACACGCTTATACATATGTCTTACGTCTATCCCTAGATTTACCTTACGAGAAAAGGTAACTCTAGGATTATTGAAGCTCCTTTTTTAGGGAGTGGATGTGGTCGAGTGGTCTAGGGCGCTGGACGTAAGGCTAAGCGAATGGTGCTGCAGTGTATCAATGGTGTGGGTTCAAATCCGTCGAGGGAAGAAAAAAAATTTGACAGCTCTAAAATCTAATTCTAACACTGTTTGGTTTAATTTTCAGACGTAAATATATATATATATATATATACATAGATAAACGTCTGAAAAAGTAGCCAACGTATGAATCTACGGGATGTCGGATCGGAAACAAGTGTTAACGATTCTGTGCAAATAAACACAAATGATAAATAAACGTCTAAAATGCAGCACAACAACATCAAAAAGATGTTAAAATATAACAAAAATAACTATAAGCCTTCAAAAGACTATAATTATAATCAAATTGATGGATATTTCGCTTGACCGACAAGCTTCATCAGCGTCTGCAATCTGATCTGAAAGATGATCTGAGGATCAGATTGTAAAATCATAATCTTGAACTTTATATTATTCAAATATATATGTACACTAATTTATAAACAATATGAAAACAATGAGAAGATGTAATGATGAAATTTACCAACTAACTAAGGACCAGGCACCGGTTAAAAAGTTAAAAAAGCAAAAGATTTGGGCCTTTTTGTTTATGCCCTCCGGATGTAATGTTCGTAACTCGCGGATCCAAAAACTCTCTCTTTTTTGTCTTTGATTCTCTTTCCAACTTGGATTGTGGTCAATGATATACATTTTGGATCTACCGAAGTCATCCAATGAGTGCCTCGGCGACACAAAGTGTTGACTCACGAGCAAGAGCGTCTTTTACGTAAGGTCACTTCTGTGTCCATTCTTTCTTTTGTTGAATGGTTGGACACTTTCTCCTACGTATTGTGACCCGCAGACGTGACAGTCAAGGAGGTAAACCACATTAGGTGTTTTGCAGTTGACATTGCAAATGATCTTATACTCCTTTCCTGTCGTCTTGCTATGGAACACTTGTGCGTGTTGCAATTGGAGACAGTACTTGCAACGCTTGTCAGCACATGGTTTACGCTGGCCGACCGTCGAGGAAGGTCTAGATACAACAGCTCTGACCAGTGTATCCTTAATGCTTTTAGGTCGCCGGAACGCTACAACGGGTGGTTCAGTGAACAACTTGGCCAGCGTTTCACTTATTTCAATTTCTTTCCAATGATGACAGACAATGCCTGAAATTTTCTCTAAAGAGGGATGGTAAGTGAGAACAAGGGGAACCCGTTTGTTGATCTTTCTTTCTTTGTACTCCAGGAGGTCATTTCTGTTAATTTCACTGGCCTTTGAAAACCCACTCTCTATAACTTTATCATTATATCCCTGTCTCTTCAAATGATGGCGTAAATCTTCTAGTCTTTGCATGGTGGTTTCAACAGTGGAGCATATTCGTTTTACCCTAATGACTTGGCTGAATGGGATACTCTTAAAACAGTGCTTAGGATGGGAACTACTGGATGAAAGGTATTGATATTTGTCTGTGGGTTTAGAGTATAAATCAGTTGTCATGTTGCCCTCCTTGACCGTGGTGATAGTGACAGAATTTTATAGACGGATGGATACTGTTGGCATGTTCGAAAAATTCTTCAAGCTCTTTATCGCAATGTATCCACTTCATGTCGACGTCATCTATAAATCGGAACCATGAAAGAGGTTGTAATCTTTCCAGTAAACCCCTAAATTCAGCCGAATCATCATTGCTTTCTAAGGGTTTAAATTTTTGTCCAAATCCTCCTAAAATAAATGTTCGTGAACTCGATGAAGACCTGGATCAGTTTGCACGACTGCTTAGAATTAAAGAATATTTTCATTCAAAGAAAGAAACCAGTGAAGACCTATCAACAGACGAATCGGATATAAAGGAAGTCATTGATATTCCTAGATTTGTCAAGAAAAGTAATTGGATCCCGAAACTTAGCAAAATACCAGGCTAAAATCGGTCATTGACCTAATTAAGTCAGATATCAAACACAATGTTGACGTACATGTCCCCAAGACCGACAACTTAACACAGGCAGAAAGATCAGCCCTTAGGGATATACAGGAAAGAGATGATATTATTATTAAGCCAGCAGATAAAGGGAGTGCAGTAGTAGTCACGGATAAAACGACATATTTACAAGAAGCAGAAAGACAACAGTCCGATTGTCTCCAGAGGATCCCAAGCCAGGCCGTTTCTATCTGCTGCCTAAAATTCACAAGGAAAACAATCCGGGGAGACCGATTGTGTCAACCAATAGTCACCCAACTGAAAAGATGTCGGAATGTATTGATTTTCACCTTCGGCCGTTCGTTGAAAACCTCCCATCACACATCGAAAATACTACAGACTACTTGAAGAAAATGGAAAAATTAACCATTCCAGAAAATACCACGCTTGTTGCCATGGATGTAACTTCCCTTTACACGAACATTCCCCATGATGACGGAATTGCCGCATGCAGGAAAATATGGAAACAACGAACAGTTCAAGAACCTCCGACAGAATGTCTAGTGGAGATGCTTACACCGGTTCTGAAAAAAACAACAATTTTACTTTTGACGGAAACCACTATCTTCATATAAATGGGACAGCTATGGGAACCAAAATGGCATCTTCCGATGCCAACATTTTGATGGGGGACATAGAAGAACGATTAAACCAGTCAGAAAAATGAGATTATTTGGGTAAAAAAAACCTGTCATTATTACAAATAGCATCACCAAAACTGTATTGTTACCATTCTGTGATAATAAATGTGATTAAATAAATTGAAATCAGTCATTAATTGTTTTACAAAAATATGGCAGAATGTAATCAGTCTAATAGATTGTATTGACAAAAGCAAAAACACCAAATTCACTGGATTATATACTTTATTATATGGGTAAGCAAGTTTAATATTTGCATCAAATAATTAATTTGTAATACCTCAATTTCAAACTATTTAAAAAAAAACATCCTTTGAAATTTTTCAGACAAAACAATTACACTGAAAAAGCTAAAATACTGTACTTTCTTAATCTGGTTTACTTGTTAAGCTTGGTTGACCTATGACAAAATCATGTGCTTTATTGACCTTTGACCGGCCTTATGTGACGTAATAGGATGCCATTTGGAAAAAGGGTAGTAAGCAAATATGGGTTAGTGTGACATTATTATTGATCTTTTTTCCATGGAACTTTACACATGTGAGCAAGAATAGATGAGGAACATAATTAAAAGGAAAAAAATGTTTACTTTACAAACATGAAAAAAATAATCAAATATTATCCAATGACTGACCGACTTATTGTCATACGGGGATACATTTGTATATAGAAACTGCAGGTTGTTAAATCATAATTGTATATTTAGATAAAAGGGTTTTTAAATGACTTAAGGCGTTAAATGTACTATCAAGGTTAGTTATGATATTCCATTGTAACTGGCATGCATATTTTCTATAAAACTGGTGGCATAAAACATGAAATAAGTTCAAGAAGTTCATAGTATTTAATTATATTAATAATAGGACAACACTGTAAACAAGAGAAACCTGACACGAAATAAATCATTTAATTAAATCAAAATAAATCATTCAATTAAATCAAAATAAATCATTTAATTAAATCAAAATAAATCATTTAATTAAATCAAAATAAATCAAATGAGTGTCGTGATGCTACGAAGGTATTGAACTTTACTTACGGTGTTGTGCTATTATTAATACCATTGGATGCTACGAAGGTATTGAACTTTACTTACGGTGTTGTGCTATTATTAATACCATTGGATGCTACGAAGGTATTGAACTTTACTTACGGTGTTGTGCTATTATTAATACCATTGGATGCTACGAAGGTATTGAACTTTACTTACGGTGTTGTGCTATTATTAATACCATTGGATGCTACGAAGGTATTGAACTTTACTTACGGTGTTGTGCTATTATTAATACCATTGGATGCTACGAAGGTATTGAACTTTACTTACGGTGTTGTGCTATTATTAATACCATTGGATGCTACGAAGGTATTGAACTTTACTTACGGTGTTGTGCTATTATTAATACCATTGGATGCTACGAAGGTATTGAACTTTACTTACGGTGTTGTGCTATTATTAATACCATTGGATGCTACGAAGGTATTGAACTTTACTTACGGTGTTGTGCTATTATTAATACCATTGGATGCTACGAAGGTATTGAACTTTACTTACGGTGTTGTGCTATTATTAATACCATTGGATGCTACGAACGTATTGAACTTTACTTACGGTGTTGTGCTATTATTAATACCATTGGATGCTACGAAGGTATTGAACTTTACTTACGGTGTTGTGCTATTATTAATACCATTGGATGCTACGAAGGTATTGAACTTTACTTACGGTGTTGTGCTATTATTAATACCATTGGATGCTACGAAGGTATTGAACTTTACTTACGGTGTTGTGCTATTATTAATACCATTGGATGCTACGAAGGTATTGAACTTTACTTACGGTGTTGTGCTATTATTAATACCATTGGATGCTACGAAGGTATTGAACTTTACTTACGGTGTTGTGCTATTATTAATACCATTGGATGCTACGAAGGTATTGAACTTTACTTACGGTGTTGTGCTATTATTAATACCATTGGATGCTACGAAGGTATTGAACTTTACTTACGGTGTTGTGCTATTATTAATACCATTGGATGCTACGAAGGTATTGAACTTTACTTACGGTGTTGTGCTATTATTAATACCATTGGATGCTACGAAGGTATTGAACTTTACTTACGGTGTTGTGCTATTATTAATACCATTGGATGCTACGAAGGTATTGAACTTTACTTACGGTGTTGTGCTATTATTAATACCATTGGATGCTACGAAGGTATTGAACTTTTTTTACGGTGTTGTGCTATTATTAATACCATTGGATGCTACGAAGGTATTGAACTTTACTTACGGTGTTGTGCTATCATTAATACCATTGGATGCTACGAAGGTATTGAACTTTACTTACGGTGTTGTGCTATCATTAATACCATTGGATGCTACGAAGGTATTGAACCTTACTTACGGTGTTGTGCTATCATTAATACCATTGGATGCTACGAAGGTATTGAACTTTACTTACGGTGTTGTGCTATCATTAATACCATTGGATGCTACGAAGGTAATGAACTTTACTTACGGTGTTGTGCTATTATTAATACCATTGGATGCTACGAAGGTATTGAACTTTACTTACGGTGTTGTGCTATTATTAATACCATTGGATGCTACGAAGGTATTGAACTTTACTTACGGTGTTGTGCTATTATTAATACCATTGGATGCTACGAAGGTATTGAACTTTACTTACGGTGTTGTGCTATTATTAATACCATTGGATGCTACGAAGGTATTGAACTTTACTTACGGTGTTGTGCTATTATTAATACCATTGGATGCTACGAAGGTATTGAACTTTACTTACGGTGTTGTGCTATTATTAATACCATTGGATGCTACGAAGTTATTGAACTTTACTTACGGTGTTGTGCTATTATTAATACCATTGGATGCTACGAAGGTATTGAACTTTACTTACGGTGTTGTGCTATTATTAATACCATTGGATGCTACGAAGGTATTGAACTTTACTTACGGTGTTGTGCTATTATTAATACCATTGGATGCTACGAAGGTATTGAACTTTACTTACGGTGTTGTGTTATTATTAATACCATTGGATGCTACGAAGGTATTGAACTTTACTTACGGTGTTGTGCTATTATTAATACCATTGGATGCTACGAAGGTATTGAACTTTACTTACGGTGTTGTGCTATTATTAATACCATTGGATGCTACGAAGGTATTGAACTTTACTTACGGTGTTGTGCTATTATTAATACCATTGGATGCTACGAAGGTATTGAACTTTACTTACGGTGTTGTGCTATTATTAATACCATTGGATGCTACGAAGGTATTGAACTTTACTTACGGTGTTGTGCTATTATTAATACCATTGGATGCTACGAAGGTATTGAACTTTACTTACGGTGTTGTGCTATTATTAATACCATTGGATGCTACGAAGGTATTGAACTTTACTTACGGTGTTGTGCTATTATTAATACCATTGGATGCTACGAAGGTATTGAACTTTACTTACGGTGTTGTGCTATTATTAATACCATTGGATGCTACGAAGGTATTGAACTTTACTTACGGTGTTGTGCTATTATTAATACCATTGGATGCTACGAAGGTATTGAACTTTACTTACGGTGTTGTGCTATTATTAATACCATTGGATGCTACGAAGGTATTGAACTTTACTTACGGTGTTGTGCTATTATTAATACCATTGGATGCTACGAAGGTATTGAACTTTACTTACGGTGTTGTGCTATTATTAATACCATTGGATGCTACGAAGGTATTGAACTTTACTTACGGTGTTGTGCTATCATTAATACCATTGGATGCTACGAAGGTATTGAACTTTACTTACGGTGTTGTGCTATCATTAATACCATTGGATGCTACGAAGGTATTGAACTTTACTTACGGTGTTGTGCTATCATTAATACCATTGGATGCTACGAAGGTAATGAACTTTACTTACGGTGTTGTGCTATCATTAATACCATTGGATGCTTCGAAGGTATTGAACTTTACTTACGGTGTTGTGCTATCATTAATACCATTGGATGCTACGAAGGTATTGAACTTTACTTACGGTGTTGTGCTATCATTAATACCATTGGATGCTACGAAGGTATTGAACTTTACTTACGGTGTTGTGCTATCATTAATACCATTGGATGCTACGAAGGTATTGAACTTTTTTTACGGTGTTGTGCTATTATTAATACCATTGGATGCTACGAAGGTATTGAACTTTACTTACGGTGTTGTGCTATTATTAATACCATTGGATGCTACGAAGGTATTGAACTTTACTTACGGTGTTGTGCTATTATTAATACCATTGGATGCTACGAAGGTATTGAACTTTACTTACGGTGTTGTGCTATTATTAATACCATTGGATGCTACAAAGGTATTGAACTTTACTTACGGTGTTGTGCTATTATTAATACCATTGGATGCTACGAAGGTATTGAACTTTACTTACGGTGTTGTGCTATTATTAATACCATTGGATGCTACGAAGGTATTGAACTTTACTTACGGTGTTGTGCTATTATTAATACCATTGGATGCTACGAAGGTATTGAACCTTACTTACGGTGTTGTGCTATCATTAATACCATTGGATGCTACGAAGGTATTGAACTTTACTTACGGTGTTGTGCTATCATTAATACCATTGGATGCTACGAAGGTAATGAACTTTACTTACGGTGTTGTGCTATCATTAATACCATTGGATGCTACGAAGGTATTGAACTTTACTTACGGTGTTGTGCTATTATTAATACCATTGGATGCTACGAAGGTATTGAACTTTACTTACGGTGTTGTGCTATTATTAATACCATTGGATGCTACGAAGGTATTGAACTTTACTTACGGTGTTGTGCTATTATTAATACCATTGGATGCTACGAAGGTATTGAACTTTACTTACGGTGTTGTGCTATTATTAATACCATTGGATGCTACGAAGTTATTGAACTTTACTTACGGTGTTGTGCTATTATTAATACCATTGGATGCTACGAAGGTATTGAACTTTACTTACGGTGTTGTGCTATTATTAATACCATTGGATGCTACGAAGGTATTGAACTTTACTTACGGTGTTGTGCTATTATTAATACCATTGGATGCTACGAAGGTATTGAACTTTACTTACGGTGTTGTGCTATTATTAATACCATTGGATGCTACGAAGGTATTGAACTTTACTTACGGTGTTGTGCTATTATTAATACCATTGGATGCTACGAAGGTATTGAACTTTACTTACGGTGTTGTGCTATTATTAATACCATTGGATGCTACGAAGGTATTGAACTTTACTTACGGTGTTGTGCTATTATTAATACCATTGGATGCTACGAAGTTATTGAACTTTACTTACGGTGTTGTGCTATTATTAATACCATTGGATGCTACGAAGGTATTGAACTTTACTTACGGTGTTGTGCTATTATTAATACCATTGGATGCTACGAAGGTATTGAACTTTACTTACGGTGTTGTGCTATTATTAATACCATTGGATGCTACGAAGGTATTGAACTTTACTTACGGTGTTGTGTTATTATTAATACCATTGGATGCTACGAAGGTATTGAACTTTACTTACGGTGTTGTGCTATTATTAATACCATTGGATGCTACGAAGGTATTGAACTTTACTTACGGTGTTGTGCTATTATTAATACCATTGGATGCTACGAAGGTATTGAACTTTACTTACGGTGTTGTGCTATTATTAATACCATTGGATGCTACGAAGGTATTGAACTTTACTTACGGTGTTGTGCTATTATTAATACCATTGGATGCTACGAAGGTATTGAACTTTACTTACGGTGTTGTGCTATTATTAATACCATTGGATGCTACGAAGGTATTGAACTTTACTTACGGTGTTGTGCTATTATTAATACCATTGGATGCTACGAAGGTATTGAACTTTACTTACGGTGTTGTGCTATTATTAATACCATTGGATGCTACGAAGGTATTGAACTTTACTTACGGTGTTGTGCTATTATTAATACCATTGGATGCTACGAAGGTATTGAACTTTACTTACGGTGTTGTGCTATTATTAATACCATTGGATGCTACGAAGGTATTGAACTTTACTTACGGTGTTGTGCTATTATTAATACCATTGGATGCTACGAAGGTATTGAACTTTACTTACGGTGTTGTGCTATCATTAATACCATTGGATGCTACGAAGGTATTGAACTTTACTTACGGTGTTGTGCTATCATTAATACCATTGGATGCTACGAAGGTATTGAACTTTACTTACGGTGTTGTGCTATCATTAATACCATTGGATGCTACGAAGGTATTGAACTTTACTTACGGTGTTGTGCTATCATTAATACCATTGGATGCTACGAAGGTAATGAACTTTACTTACGGTGTTGTGCTATCATTAATACCATTGGATGCTTCGAAGGTATTGAACTTTACTTACGGTGTTGTGCTATTATTAATACCATTGGATGCTACGAAGGTATTGAACTTTACTTACGGTGTTGTGCTATCATTAATACCATTGGATGCTACGAAGGTATTGAACTTTACTTACGGTGTTGTGCTATCATTAATACCATTGGATGCTACGAAGGTATTGAACTTTTTTTACGGTGTTGTGCTATTATTAATACCATTGGATGCTACGAAGGTATTGAACTTTACTTACGGTGTTGTGCTATTATTAATACCATTGGATGCTACGAAGGTAATGAACTTTACTTACGGTGTTGTGCTATTATTAATACCATTGGATGCTACGAAGGTATTGAACTTTACTTACGGTGTTGTGCTATTATTAATACCATTGGATGCTACGAAGGTATTGAACTTTACTTACGGTGTTGTGCTATTATTAATACCATTGGATGCTACGAAGGTATTGAACTTTACTTACGGTGTTGTGCTATTATTAATACCATTGGATGCTACGAAGGTATTGAACTTTACTTACGGTGTTGTGCTATTATTAATACCATTGGATGCTACGAAGGTATTGAACTTTACTTACGGTGTTGTGTTATTATTAATACCATTGGATGCTACGAAGGTATTGAACTTTACTTACGGTGTTGTGCTATTATTAATACCATTGGATGCTACGAAGGTATTGAACTTTACTTACGGTGTTGTGCTATTATTAATACCATTGGATGCTACGAAGGTATTGAACTTTACTTACGGTGTTGTGCTATTATTAATACCATTGGATGCTACGAAGGTATTGAACTTTACTTACGGTGTTGTGCTATTATTAATACCATTGGATGCTACGAAGGTATTGAACTTTACTTACGGTGTTGTGCTATTATTAATACCATTGGATGCTACGAAGGTATTGAACTTTACTTACGGTGTTGTGCTATTATTAATACCATTGGATGCTACGAAGGTATTGAACTTTACTTACGGTGTTGTGCTATTATTAATACCATTGGATGCTACGAAGGTATTGAACTTTACTTACGGTGTTGTGCTATTATTAATACCATTGGATGCTACGAAGGTATTGAACTTTACTTACGGTGTTGTGCTATTATTAATACCATTGGATGCTACGAAGGTATTGAACTTTACTTACGGTGTTGTGTTATTATTAATACCATTGGATGCTACGAAGGTATTGAACTTTACTTACGGTGTTGTGCTATTATTAATACCATTGGATGCTACGAAGGTATTGAACTTTACTTACGGTGTTGTGCTATTATTAATACCATTGGATGCTACGAAGGTATTGAACTTTACTTACGGTGTTGTGCTATTATTAATACCATTGGATGCTACGAAGGTATTGAACTTTACTTACGGTGTTGTGCTATTATTAATACCATTGGATGCTACGAAGGTATTGAACTTTACTTACGGTGTTGTGCTATTATTAATACCATTGGATGCTACGAAGGTATTGAACTTTACTTACGGTGTTGTGCTATTATTAATACCATTGGATGCTACGAAGGTATTGAACTTTACTTACGGTGTTGTGCTATTATTAATACCATTGGATGCTACGAAGGTATTGAACTTTACTTACGGTGTTGTGCTATTATTAATACCATTGGATGCTACGAAGGTATTGAACTTTACTTACGGTGTTGTGCTATTATTAATACCATTGGATGCTACGAAGGTATTGAACTTTACTTACGGTGTTGTGCTATTATTAATACCATTGGATGCTACGAAGGTATTGAACTTTACTTACGGTGTTGTGCTATTATTAATACCATTGGATGCTACGAAGGTATTGAACTTTAATCTCCGAGAGCACGCTGGTGAACAGAAATATGCTTCTCCGCTACGGATACATATGAATCCTCACCGAAAGAGGCGTCCACTACTTATGATGTTCTTTTTCTTTTGGCCATTTCGTTGTCTGTCATTCTTCGATTTACAGCTTCTGATTACCGCTTTGGTATCTTCAAACTTTTCTTATGCAGATGGAATCAAATACACAACGTGTCCGTATGATGGGACGTAACTAGACAACTTGTCTGAACGTACCCGATTAATGTCATTCCAGAAACGCGTCGTGAGCACTAAATTTGATATCTGTGTTTTTCTTGTAGGAATTCCCAATGAGAAGCGCCTTGCTTAGGGTGATGGTTTGTGTGGTTACGGACCAGCAATAACCCGTTTCAAGTTTGATTCCACAAATGACAAAAGTTTTAATCATGATTATTAATAAGAATTTACAACAGCAATATTTTACATATAACATATGTACACTGAAACACTTATTGTGTAGCAGCATCCCTCTATCATCATGATAGGAATCACAAGCTCTAGAATGTCATATCAATGGAGAGATACATACTCCATATAGTCGAAACAAATGTTACAGATTGGACAGAAAATGGCGACCCCATTCGACGACAATTTGGTCAATGACTCATATGGGTATTAATAGTGTACGATCTAAATATAACAGACCCAAGCGCGAAAAGTTTTCGATAATATATTTCGCACGGCAGCTTTTATTTTGGGTAAAAAGGCCAATGTATGCTTATTTGAGACAGCAGCCTACAACCAGAACGATGACACAAATACATATAATTGTAAGATCTTCATATATCAAGCTTTCAAAGGACCACTCAGAGCGAAAAGGTTTATATCTTTAGTTTTCGCGCATCAGTGTCCATTTGTTTGATTCTACAATAAATTCCAAAGGTAGCCTTTTTCAGAACCAGCAGATTAGAACACGACACAATACCTAGCGGGAAGATATTCATATAACAGGACTTCAAAAGACTATGGACATGAAAGAAGGGTTATGGTGTTTAACGTCACTTTCAACAATATTTCAGCTATATTGTGGCTATAAACCTCGATTATTTTTATTATTATACATACATGTATATTTTGTTTGCTTTTATATAGGCGTCTTATTCATTTAGTTTGCGGTGAAGATGCCAAAGTCTGGTCCTTATTTTAGAGCTAACGACTTATTATCCTGAAAGTCAAACGGGTGCAGGGGTACGCAATTGTCGATTTTCTGCGGTCGTGTCATACTGTATATAATATTAATGAATGTCTCTTGTTGCTATTTTATAATATACACCTAGGGAAATACATACCAATATTGTTATTCTATAATTTGATACTTTATAAACATGAAGTCATTGATATAATAGATCACATTCAATTATAAAGGCTACACGTACATCTGCTAGTTTGTAACTGATACAACTGACTGATTGTTAATGTAAACTAATAAATAATCTTCTTCTTTTTCAGCTACCATTCATAAATATATTAAGCTGTAACCACAATACCAAAATGTGAATTACAATAATGATCCATTTCTACTCAGTCTTTATCCCAAAAGTGGTGGTCCCATTTTTGTTGAAAATATGTCATTGAGACTCTACCTGCACTGTCTGTAAATTATTCTGTTCCTTCATTTGAAGCACAGAATCTGGCCAAGATGATTGTTGCTCAATCTTTAGCTTTCTGTATAATGTTTTTTTGTAGATACATGTAGTTGTTTTTCCTTTTGTACTTTCTCATTTGGCCATTTGCCTTATCTACCTTTGTTCGATTGCTATCATCAAAGTTTTCTTATCTGATTATAATTTAATGGGAATGAGAGTCAGACGTTCAAATTCATAAGGATTCTTATACTTTAGTTTCGGTATAATTTTATATTGGGCAAATCCGTAAGCCCTATTTTACTTCGTGACAAATATTTGTTATTGCTATATAACACTTGTGTTAATCCGTCAGTTGGAATTTCAGTAAGTCACATTGGTCAAATTTAAGCGAAAAATTCCTATAAAATTAGATTTCTCAGTCTGGAGAGATATTATTGTCACATATATTGTAGTATAAAGATTAACCAAGTTAAATGTTTTCGTTATTTCTATTTCTATTCATACTGTTCCTTTCAGGGGGTACATCAGTAAACCAGCCAATCTGCATTGAGACTGCTTGACACTTTTTGTATTTTCAAATTATCTTCCCTTTTTGGGGGCAAGTTTTTTTTCTGTGATGGTCATGTTTTATTTGTAAGACAACAAGGTATAAAAAGGTCATGTTTTAGCAGTAGACAACATTTGCGGTTCACTTAAGAGGGCACATCAGTAAACCAGCCAATCTGCATTGAAAGTAGTACAAAATAGATCACCAGGAACTTAAAAAATAAATTCAGTTGTTTCTTGATTATGATATTTTTTACAGTTAATCCTATCATATTTGGTGAGGTTTGAACTGCCAAAAAATACGTCATTTGTTGAAATATAACCACATATAAAAACATGGATGTCAAATTACTACACCCTAGATGGAAGGATTTCCTGGATACTGTAAATACTGTTGTTTTGACCGGATATTGAAAACAACTGATTTTTTTCTTATTTGACCTACAATGTTTCTTTCAAAGTGGATCAGAATGTGGACCTTGGATCAAAATGATAGGAAATATTTGTCTTGTTATCCAGAAAATTCATTTGTTTTTTTTATGATTTTTTTTATTTTCAATGGTGGATTATATACTGGTGTGTTCTCTTAAGGGGGTGTGTGCAAAGAAATATCCCGGGTTTGTATCTATGGTTACTGCATCCGATGTGGATTCATCTTTGTCAGCCATTGTTTTAGAATATTGATGATCATATTTAGGGAAATTTTTTCAAAATATTTGAAAATGGGTCTTGAATATAGCTAAAATATGGCCGAGGCAGCTGATTTCAGTATGCCTGATGCTTTTGCTAAAGATTATTTAGACAGAATCATGAAGAAAACAGAAAAAAGTTTAAATAATACATGTATTTTATATACAGGATAGAAAAACAAAATCTGGTTACATTGTTATTGATGTTCGATTGCCAGGACACTCATGTTTTGTACAATGCATGTACATAGAATAAGATACATGATTCACACACGTTGTATTCAACTGAATCCAGAATTTTATTTTTTGTCTCATTTATGTCACTCAAAAACTTGTGTTTATATTCCACGTCTAAGTTTAGAACCGCCACATGTAAATAATTCCAGGCCTCAGTGTACACTTTAGTTTTCTCGCCACAAAAGTTACAGTTATCACATTTTAATCCGAGACGCCATGACAATCCCCACTTTTGACGATTGTTTGTATTCCAGTTGCATAAAAGTTCACATCTGGGTTCATTTTGACCATGTTCCTTGTAAAATTTGTTGAAACATGTCCATTAATTTTCCACAATGTAAGATTGTGTTCCCTACAATATCATTCTTATTTTCTTGCAGGAGCTCCGGTTCAGTCACTTGTGGCTCTGGTATCGGACGCAAGCAACGCATATTGCCAATATTACCCTCAGAATCTATAACCAGGTAGTAGTTATCATTAGGAGACAGGTGAACAGCATCGTTGAATGTAGATACAGGTAACCTTTTCGATGATATTGTTTACTCCAGGCACTCTGAAGTTAACTTTTTTCTGAACCTTTGATGTACCGTTTGACAGAATCTTCTCCTTTTAGTGGGTCTACCTCGTTTTGACATTTTTCAGATTTAGACTTGTGTATTCTCTTGTATTGATACTGACTGTGAAATGATTTTATTGTGTAATTGGTTTTTAATTTCAAAGGAATTAGAAAAGTAATACAAATTCTTATATTTATCTTAGATCTGACCATCATTTTAATATCCTTCTCACCCAAGCACCTGACAAATTAATTACTTGAAAGTTTTATGTCATCAAGAGACCAATACAATATACTCTCCTAATACACATAATTGACCTCCAACTGGAGTCAAATAAATAGCAATATAACCAAAAAATTGTGGAAAAATATGATTTTTTTTAACATCTTCATTAAAAAAATTGACAAAATTCCATATTTCCATCCCAGGCCATTTCTTATCTTCATTTGTGTTGAGTAAGCTCTTGTTTAGTTGTTTAACCTGTTAATGTCTCATTTCATTTCTTTTTTTAAAAACGAAACATTTTTTTGTTTGCAGTCTTTTCTACATTCAAATCAACCTTTTGAATTTTCTAACTGTTTGACACTTTTTGTATTTTCAAATTATCTTCCCTTTTTGGGGGCAAGTTTTTTTCTGTGATGGTCATTTTTTATTTGTAAGACAGCAAGGTATAAAAATAGGTCATGTTTTAGCAGTAGACAATATTTGCGGTTCACTTAAGAGGGCATATCAGTAAACCAGCCAATCCGCATTGAGACAAATAGTACAAAATAGATCACCAGGAACTTAAAAAATAAATTCAGTTGTTTCTTGATTATGATATTTATGAAATATAACCACATATAAAAACATGGATGTCAAATTACTACACCCTAGATGGAAGGATTTCCTGGATACTGTAAATACTGTTGTTTTGACCGGATATTGAAAACAACTGATTATTTTATTATTTGACCTACAATGTTTCTTTCAAAGTGGATCAGAATGTGGACCTTGGACCGAAATAATAGGAAATAGTTGTCTTGTTATCCAGAAAATTCATTTGGATTTTTCATGATTTTTATAATTTCAATGTAAGTCATTGGTGGAATATATACTGGTGTGCTCACTTCATTGTATTGTCTGTCTTTCTTCGATTTACTACTTCTGATTATCCCTTTGATGTCTTTAAATTTGCTTAAGTCCTTTATTAATGTGATGGGAATGACAGCCAGACGTTCAAATTCGTAAGGTTTCTGATACTTCGGTTTGACATCCGGTTTTAAAATGAGTCTATATTGGACTAAATCCGTCAACACTAAAAAGCAGGATTTTACAAATATTTCTTTATTGCTATATAAATTTTGTAAATCGGTAAGCTGGAATTTCTCTAAGTCACATTGGTCAAATTTAAGCGATAATTTACAATACAATCAGAGATTTCACTGTCTAATGAAGCATTACTGTCATATATATTGTAGTACCAGGCTTGACCGAGTTCCTATAGATCTATGGTTGCGCTAATACTGGTTTCGTTATTTCTATTGTTCATCAAATTTACATTTTGAACGTGATGATCGCTAGTATTTTTGAATGTACACAGTGAATGGTCAAATTGAATCTTGTCAACACACAGCTATATATTTCCCTTTATATAATTATAACAAGACAGTTTAAATGGTGACGGTCAACAATTCCACCAATATCAACAAAACAAATAATCACATCTCACCTTAAGTCATTGAACACAATAAAAAAAACTACACTATATGACGATGGAAATGCAGGCCCTGGCTTGGGACAGGGACAACAAACCAATATTGTAACTGTTTGAGTTGAATAGTTCAACCATAATAAGCCTGTTTTGTGACATAGATAACATCTATTTTGAAACAATAAATCATCTTTTCATAATATATTTGCTAGGCGTACAAATTCCTTGTTTCCCATAGAAAATATTTGAACGGGACTTCATTGTCTATGTAGTAGACAAAATTATTGTCCTTTAATGGCCTTTTTGTTCAATAAACATGATTAACCATGTTATTGTCAATTCAATAATTCCTTCCCAAGATAATGTGATGTTATGACCTTTTCAAAACATTTTTATAACAGATATGTTAACAACTTCGATCCTTTCATCGTTGAACAACACGATATAATCACTTACATGAGCATTACAATTATATTTCTGACTGTACAACAACTAATTATACTATAAAGCTTTCTGAAATAATATTCATGGAATTTCCCATATCAATCAATGTAGACACCGTTTACGAATTAAGACACACACCTACAAATATATTATTATCATAAAAAAAAATAGAGTCTGTAAAAATAATGGGATCATGGTGACGGGGATGATGGTGACGGATGAATCATATGTATCAGAATACGCTTGTATTTACAACACAAACATCATTATTAATGTTTATACATTTATGTGCACGAAATCGAGATATGCTGCGAATTTTTGTATGACTTATCGATGGTATCTTAGGGAAGCGTGATCTGTGCCCCTGGAAGATCAGATTTTCCTTCTGAAACTCTACAAATTCTTTTTGTGGAATGTGTGGTTTGTGTACACAATTCCCAATTGCATTGTCTGTGTTGTGGTATTTTCATTCTGCTGGGAAATATTGCACGGCAACGCCACATGTCAGTGTTGGGAACATAACTGACAGACGCTTTGTGGAGAAAGATTTCCCGTTCCGTTCCAATTACAGTTCATCCTTAAATGTCCTGTTACGCTACACTTAAAGCATGGCAAATGTCGAACCTAAATTTATGTCCCAAGAAAATCGGTTGAAGCGAACAAATGATTTAACACTTGTTCCTGTCTGTTGTTACGTATTTATGAAGAGTTTGAAGATACCAAAGGGGTAATCAGAATCCGTAAATCGAAGAACAACAGACAAAACAATGGCCGAAAGAAAAAGACAGAACAACAGACAAAACAATGGCCGAAAGAAAAAGACAGAACAACAGACAAAACAATGGCCGAAAGAAAAAGACAGAACAACAGACAAAACAATGGCCGAAAGAAAAAGACAGAACAACAGACAAAACAATGGCCGAAAGAAAAAGACAGAACAACAGACAAAACAATGGCCGAAAGAAAAAGACAGAACAACAGACAAAACAATGGCCGAAAGAAAAAGACAGAACAACAGACAAAACAATGGCCGAAAGAAAAAGACAGAACAACAGACAAAACAATGGCCGAAAGAAAAAGTACACAGAGGAACAAAACAACGATCTACAAAACATGAAACTAAATATCGAGTAACACGAACCCCACTAAAACCGGGGGTGAACTCGTGTGCTCCGGAAGTGTAAGCAGTTTCTGCTCCACTAGTGGCACCCATTGTGTAAATCTAATTTAAGTCATTTATGTGTTGACAATAAAAATCCCTCTATTTCTTTGCCTGGATTCAATTTCAAAATCAAACGAAATAATTGACCTTCAATCACGACAGACCTGTTCTCCCAGTTGAAGATAGGTGTAGAATGGCGCTAAATTGTCCGCATCGTTTATCTCATTTCAGCAAACGATTCAATTCTTTTACAAATTTTTGACCGAGTGTCCTTGAATTGTGATGTCAGGAAATTGCTGACATGAGCCCAATTGATCCATTATATTTTTCTTTGGTGTTTCATTGTTAACAGCTTTGCCATGAATTTAATTAGCTAAATTATTTAATGGAGGTAGTTTATAAGTTATATTAGTTGATTAACTTTGTAATGAAATGCAATCAATTTCGTTTGTTTATTAGGAGTTTCATCAAAAGCTTGTAAAAGATAAGAAGATTCATGAGGCTAGAGCCTTTAATTTCACATACAGGTATATTGATGACGTTTTATCTATCAATAATGCTAGATTTGCAGAATTTCTTCCATTGATATATCCTCCAGAGCTGGAAGTTAGAGACCACAGATACAGCTTCGTCCGCATCATTTCTGGACATATACATCGAATTTGACGACAGTGGTCAACTCAGTACTAAAATGTATGATAAACGGGACGACTTCAATTTTAAAATCCTAAATTTTCCAAATATGTGCAGCAATATACCAGCTTCTCCTGCATATGGTGTTTACATCTCGCAATTGATTCGCTATGCAAGTGCCAGTAGCAATTATTCTGATTTCCTGAAACGTCATTTTCATCTGAGAAACAGGCTACTGGACCAGGGCTATTAAAAGATTCGCCTTATTCGATCTCTTAAAAAGTTTATATTCCGATACCAAGATCTTGTCGAAATATATTCCGTCTCTGCAGAGACGATGAAAAACGATGCATTTTCACATAGTGAAAATGTATAAAGATAAGGAAGTCAACAAAAATGTCAAAAATATTTTTTTATCAATGTGTGGCGTAAAATTGTTTTTGACATTTGCTTCATTGGGTTTCGTACTGCTTTGCCAACTATTTTACCTATTTTGTTCCAGTATTGTTATAAATACTGTTATAGTGACAGCCGGAACCTTTGAGCCGTAATGAAAGCAGGAGGTTTGGCGCTTTAAAATCTGATTCAACCCACCATTTCTTTAGAAATGCCTGTACCAAGTCAGGGTCATTACGGTTTTCACAGTTTTCCGGTTGTTGACTGATTTTTTCTGTTTGTATACTTATGAGTTTTGACTTTCCCTTTGTAAGATTGTTTGGAGTTCGGTAAATTTGTTATTACCCTTATTATGCAAAACGCTACAACATAAAGTAATGAAACAAGTAAATATACTACTTCTGAATAAATGAGGACGGAGAAGTAAATGCATACAAAGAAATGCAATTTTCCCCACTTCTGTTTCATTAAAAATACCACAAAATGTACATAATATAAACAAGGGAACGCGATCTTCTCATCGTGTATTTCATGTTATATATGTAGTCAATAAAAGCAAAATGCTTCAATAACTTCATTCAGTTGTAGCAGTATGTCCTTATCAAACGATAAAATCATACAAACAACAGAGAGAGTTGCAAGTTCGTCATTTGTATGCCCTCTATAACTGCACAACTTGAAATTGTATGAATAAGTTCAACAAGAGTCCCTTTTAATGCCGTGGATTTGTAAGATCTTCAGAGAACGCCGACGTTGTTGGGTGCAAAAATCTGATTGCATCTTAAATGAAAATATTATCTTCTGAAATCTGCAACTGCGGGTTATAGTCATCATTCTAATATAGGTCCGTGTTTCCCTTATGATTGTTTTTTTACATTCCTGCGGTAAATATATACTCTCCAAAAAAAGAAACACAATATGTGAATTTTTTTTTTTAATTTACTTCTAATTTTCAACAGCATTTTTCATACAGAAATAAGCATTACATTACACTGAAATTTGGCACACTGGTTGTTCAGACTTTAAGGTTAATTAAAATGTCAAATTTATCACACTTAAGTTCATAGCGTTCAGATAGTTTAAACATATTTTATTGTCCAAAAGCATGACAATAGGATCAGATACAAGTTTTCCAACTTAGAACATCGTCTCCTTAGCGTTCAGATGACGTCACTTCAAAGTCAATATCTGTTGCGCCCACCATTAGCCTGTAGCACAGCACGGATCCGTCTCGGCACAGACTCGATCAATCGACGAATACGGTCTTGCGGAATTCTCCCCATTCTTGCTCAATCGTCTGCTGCAGTTCTTGTAGAGCTTGCGGTGCTGGTTTACGACTGCGCACGCGTCGATCTAAGTCATCCACAAATGTTCTATTGGGTTCAAATCTAGTGATTTAAACGGCCTGGGGAGCATTGCTACGTTCTGATTGGCTAGAAAGTTAACAGTAGCACGAGTTATGTGCGGCCGAGCGCTGTCGTGCTGAAAACTTCCCTACGGAGCTTCATTGAGGGCAGCATGTGTGATGTCAAAACCTCATCTCTGTGTCGAGCGGCGATAAGGTTGCCATGGATGTGTACCAGTTGAGTGTTTCGGCGTAGGATATGGCAACCCACATCATCACATTTCCTACGCCGAAATTGTCGACCTCAAGGACGCAGTTTCTTGTGAACCTCTCATTCCGGCGTCTGTAGACACGTGTACGGCCATCTCTTTTCTGCAGTATGAATCTTGATTCATCGCTGAATCAACCTCTCCTCCAGTTTTGCAGGTCCCTGCCCCTTACTCTGTTGCACCATCGGACCCTTGCAAGTCAATGCCGACGTCTCAGTACAGCGCCAAAGTAAGGACGTCTTGCGCGTAATCCGTTTTCACGGAGACGGTTTCTGACTGTCTGTGCCGATATTCGTCGTAGAACTGGGACATTTGATGTTGTTTCTCTTGCTGTCACGTCCGATTTCTCAGGTGAAGTACCCGGATGTAGCGATCTTGGGCTGCTGATGTGTCCGTGTTGTGCTACAGGCTAATGGTGAGCACAACAGATATTGACTTTGAAGTGACGTCATCTGACCGCTATGGACTTTAATGTGATAAATTTTGACATTTTAATGAACTTTAACGTCTGAACAACCAGTGTGCCAAATTTCAGTGTAATGTAATGCTTATTTCTGTATTTAAAATGATGTTGAAAATTTGAAATAAAATATAATTTACACATGTTGCGTTTCTTTTTTTGGAGAGCATAGTATATTGGTAAATGCAGGAATACAATATTTTAAGAATCCTCAAACTGTCTGGTGAGCTGATAAATTTCTCATAGGTTGTAGGTAACATGCCAGATCTTTCAATCATCTTCTGATGTTTAGGTATATAAACTTTCTCCGATTCACAGTTGAATTACATGTGCCTACAAATACGTACAATGAAATTCGCTGAAGATTTCGTAATGCAGGTGTTTAATTGTTTTTCTCCTATTGCAATCTGATTTCATTTGTTGTATCAAATTAACTTCAGACCTCAATAAAGGTTTCTGTGTTAGTTGTTCTTTGGCTTTGCAGGCTAAAGCATTTGTTTTGTCATTCAGCAAATATCGAACTCATGTTGGTGAGGGGAGTCATAGAACCTGAAAATCAAGAATTTGCTTTCAAGTTTCCGAGAAAACATAAAAAAATAATACGTCTATGACCAACATTAACAAAGTATCAAATTTGATATTTAATAATGGAAAGCAGTTGAATATGTGGTGTTTTTGGCGACCCGTTGCGCAGTAGTTAATGTTTCAGGTCATTCCGGGAGTTCTAGAACTTACTAATGGCTTCAGGGTAAGTAAATGTGATATATTCAATATCAATCTATTATGTTCTTTACAAGTAGAAATATTAATAGTAGTCATAATGTAGATATCAAAGTTAGTGCCATCAACTTGTTTTGTTTCTAGAATAACCTTTATCAGGTCAAGGTCAAACGATTGGAAAGTCAAACCAATTCAAGAGTATTTGGAAGCAAGAAAACCCAAAGGACTAAATAGGATAGCCACCAAAGGACTAAATAGGATAGCCACCAAAGAACTAAATATGATAGCCACCAAAGGACTAAATAGGATAGCCACAAAAGGACTAAATAGGATAGCCACCAAAGGACTAAATAGGATAGCCACAAAAGGACTAAATAGGATAGCCACCAAAGGACTAAATAGGATAGCCACCGAAGGACTAAATAGCATAGCCACCAAAAAACTAAAGAGTATAGCCACCAAAGGACTAAATAGGATAGCCACCAAAGGACTAAATAGGATAGCCACCAAAGGACTAAATAGGATAGCCACCAAAGGACTAAATAGGATAGCCACCAAAGGACTAAATAGTATAGCCACCAAAGGACTAAATAGGATAGCCAGCGAAGGACTAATACGATAGCCACCAAAGGACTAAATAGGATAGCCACCAAAGGACTAAATAGGATAGCCACCAAAAGACTAAATAGTATAGCCGTCAAAGAACTAAATAGGATAGCCACCAAAGGAATAAATAGGATAGCCACCAAAGGACTAAATAGGATACCCACCAAAGGACTAAATAGGATAGCCACCAAAGGAATAAATAGGATAGCCACCAAAGGTTTAAATAGGATAGCCACCAAAGGACTAAATAGTATAGCCACCAAAGGACTAAATAGGATAGCCAGCGAAGGACTAATACGATAGCCACCAAAGGACTAAATAGGATAGCCACCAAAGGACTAAATAGGATAGCCACCAAAGGACTAAATAGGATAGCCACCAAAGGACTAAATAGGATAGCCACCAAAGGACTAAATAGTATAGCCACCAAAGGACTAAATAGGATAGCCAGCGAAGGACTAATACGATAGCCACCAAAGGACTAAATAGGATAGCCACCAAAGGACTAAATAGGATAGCCACCAAAAGACTAAATAGTATAGCCGTCAAAGAACTAAATAGGATAGCCACCAAAGGACTAAATAGGATAGCCACCAAAGGACTAAATAGGATACCCACCAAAGGACTAAATAGGATAGCCACCAAAGGAATAAATAGGATAGCCACCAAAGGATTAAATAGGATAGCCACCAAATGACTAAACAGGATAGCCACCAAAGGACTAAATAGGATAGCCACCAAAGAACTAAATAGGATAGCCACCAAAGGAATAAATAGGATAGCCACCAAAGAACTAAATAGGATAGCCACCAAAGGACTAAATAGGATAGCCAACAAAAGACTAAATAGGATAGCCACCAAAGGACAAATAGAATAGCCACCAAAGGACTAAATAGGATAGCCACCAAAGGACTAAATAGGATAGCCACCAAAGGACTAAATAGGATAGCCACCAAAGGACTAAATAGGATAGCAACAAAAGAACTAAATAGGATAGCCACCAAAGGACTAAATAGGATAGCCACCAAAGGACTAAATAGGATACCCACCAAAGGACTAAATAGGATAGCCACCAAAGGAATAAATAGGATAGCCACCAAAGGTTTAAATAGGGTAGCCACCAAAGGATTAAATAGGATAGCCACCAAATGACTAAACAGGATAGCCACCAAAGGACTAAATAGGATAGCCACCAAAGAACTAAATAGGATAGCCACCAAAGGAATAAATAGGATAGCCACCAAAGAACTAAATAGGATAGCCACCAAAGGACTAAATAGGATAGCCAACAAAAGACTAAATAGGATAGCCACCAAAGGACAAATAGAATAGCCACCAAAGGACTAAATAGGATAGCCACCAAAGGACTAAATAGGATAGCCACCAAGGGACTAAATAGGATACCCACCAAAGGACTAAATAGGATAGCCACCAAAGGACTAAATAGGATAGCCATCAAATGACTAAATAGAATAGCCATCAAAGGATTAAATAGGATAGCCACCAAAAGACTAAATAGGATAGCCACCAAATGACTAAATAGGATAGCCATCAAATGACTAAATAGAATAGCCACGGAAGGACTAAATAGGATAGCCACCAAAGGACTAAATAGGATAGACACCAAAAGACTAAATAGCATAGCCACCAAAAGATTAAAGAGTATAGCCACCAAAGGACTAAATAGGATAGCCACCAAAGGACTAAATAGGATAGCCACCAAAGGACTAAATAGGATAGCCAATAAAGGACTAAATAGGATAGCCAACCAAAGGACTAAATAGGATAGCCACCAAAGGACTAAATAGTATATCCACCAAAGAACTAAATAGGATAGCCACCAAAGGACTAAATAGGATAGCCACCAAAGAACTAAATAGGATAGCCACCAAAGGATTAATAGGATAGCCACCAAAAGACTAAATATGATAGCCACCAAAGGACTAAATAGAATAACCACCAAAGGACTAAATAGGATAGCCACCAAAGGAATGAATAGGATAGCCACCAAAGGACTAAATAGGATAGCCACAAAAGGACTAAATAGGATAGCCACCAAAGGACTAAATAGGATAGCCACCAAATGACTAAATAGGATACCCAACAAAGGACTAAATAGGATAGCCACCAAAGGACTAAATAGTATAGCCACCAAAGGACTAAATAGGATAGCCACCAAAGGTTTAAATAGGATAGACACCAAAGGATTAAATAGGATAGCCACCAAAGGTTTAAATAGGATAGCCACCAAAGGATTAAATAGGATAGCCACCAAAGGACTAAATAGGATAGCCACCAAAGGACTAAATAGAATAGCCACCAAAGGATTAAATAGGATAGCCATCAAAGGATTAAATAGGATAGCCACCAAAGGACTAAATAGTATAGCCACCAAATGACTAAATAGGATAGCCACCAAAGGATTAAATAGGATAGCCACCAAAGGATTAAATAGGATAGCCACCAAAGGACTAAATAGGATAGCCACCAAAGGACTCAATAGGATAGCCACCAAAGAACTAAATAGGATAGCCACCAAAGGACTAAATAGGATAGCCACCAAAGAACTAAATAGGATAGCCACCAAAGGACTAAATAGGATAGCCACCAAAAGACTAAATAGGATAGCCACCAAAGGACTAAATAAAATAGCCACCAAAGGACTAAATAGGATAGCCACCAAAGGACTAAATAGGATAGCCACCAAAGGACTAAATAGGATAGCCACCAAATGACTAAATAGGATAGCCACCAAAGGACTAAATAGGATAGCACCAAAGCACTAAATAGGATAGCCACCAAAGGACTAAATAGGATAGCCACCAAAACACTAAATATGATAGCCATCAAAGACTAAATAGGATAGCCACCAAAGCACTAAATAGGATAGCCATCAAAGGACTAAATAGGAAAGCCACCAAAGGACTAAATAGGATAGCCACAAAAGGACTAAATAGGATAGCCACCGAAGGACTAAATAGGATAGCCACCAAGGGACTAACTAGGATACCCACCAAAGGACTAAATAGGATAGCCACCAAAGGACTAAATAGGATAGCCATCAAATGACTAAATAGAATAGCCATCAAAGGATTAAATAGGATAGCCACCAAAAGACTAAATAGGATAGCCACCAAATGACTAAATAGGATAGCCATCAAATGACTAAATAGAATAGCCACCGAAGGACTAAATAGGATAGCCACCAAAGGACTAAATAGGATAGCCACCAAAGGACTAAATAGTATAGCCACCAAAGGACTAAATAGGATAGCCAGCGAAGGACTAATATGATAGCCACCAAAAGACTAAATAGGATAGCCACCAAAGGACTAAATAGGATAGCCACCAAAAGACTTAATAGTATAGCCGCCAAAGAACTAAATAGGATAGCCACAAAGGACTAAATAGGATAGCCACCAAATGACTAAATAGGATACCCACCAAAGGACTAAATAGGATAGCCACCAAAGGACTAAATAGTATAGCCACCAAAGGACTAAATAGGATAGCCACCAAAGGTTTAAATAGGATAGCCACCAAAGGATTAAATAGGATAGCCACCAAAGGTTTAAATAGGATAGCCACCAAAGGATTAAATAGGATAGCCACCAAAGAACTAAATAGGATAGCCACCAAAGGACTAAATAGGATAGCCACCAAAGGATTTAATAGGATAGCCATCAAAGGATTAAATAAGATAGCCACCAAAGGACTAAATAGTATAGCCACCAAATGACTAAATAGGATAGCCACCAAAGGATTAAATAGGATAGCCACCAAAGGATTAAATAGGATAGCCACCAAAGGACTAAATAGGATAGCCACCAAAGGACTAAATAGGATAGCCACCAAAGAACTAAATAGGATAGCCACCAAAGGACTAAATAGGATAGCCACCAAAGAACTAAATAGGATAGCCACCAAAGGACTAAATAGGATAGCCACCAAAAGACTAAATAGGATAGCCACCAAAGGACTAAATAAAATAGCCACCAAAGGACTAAATAGGATAGCCACCAAAGGACTAAATAGGATAGCCACCAAAGGACTAAATAGGATAGCCACCAAAGGACTAAATTGGATAGCCACCAAAGGACTAAATAGGATAGCACCAAAGCACTAAATAGGATAGCCACCAAAGGACTAAATAGGATAGCCACCAAAACACTAAATATGATAGCCATCAAAGACTAAATAGGATAGCCACCAAAGCACTAAAAAGGATAGCCATCAAAGGACTAAATAGGATAGCCACCAAAGGACTAAATAGGATAGCCACAAAAGGACTAAATAGGATAGCCACCGAAGGACTAAATAGGATAGCCACCAAGGGACTAACTAGGATACCCACCAAAGGACTAAATAGGATAGCCACCAAAGGACTAAATAGGATAGCCATCAAATGACTAAATAGAATAGCCATCAAAGGATTAAATAGGATAGCCACCAAAAGACTAAATAGGATAGCCACCAAATGACTAAATATGATAGCCATCAAATGACTAAATAGAATAGCCACCGAAGGACTAAATAGGATAGCCACCAAATGACTAAATAGGATAGCCACCAAAGCACTAAATAGGATAGCCAGCAATGGATTAAATAGGATAGCCACCAAAGGATTAAATAGGATAGCCACCAAAGGACTAAATAGTATAACCACCAAAGGACTAAATAGGATAGCTACCAAAGGATTAAATAGGATAGTCACCAAAAGACTAAATAGTATAGCCACCAAAGGACTAAATAGAATAGCCACCAAAGGATTAAATAGGATAGCCACCAAAGGATTAAATAGGATAGCCACCAAAGGACTAAATAGTATAGCCACCAAAGGACTAAATAGGATAGCCACCAAAGGATTAAATAGGATAACCACCAAAGGACTAAATAGGATAGCCACCAAAGGATTTAATAGGATAGCCATCAAAGGATTAAATAGGATAGCCACCAAAGGACTAAATAGTATAGCCACCAAATGACTAAATAGGATAGCCACCAAAGGATTAAATAGGATAGCCACCAAAGGATTAAATAGGATAGCCACCAAAGGACTAAATAGGATAGCCACCAAAGGACTAAATAGGATAGCCACCAAAGAACTAAATAGGATAGCCACCAAAGGACTAAATAGGATAGCCACCAAAGAACTAAATAGGATAGCCACCAAAGGAATAAATAGGATAGCCACCAAAAGACTAAATAGGATAGCCACCAAAGGACTAAATAAAATAGCCACCAAAGGACTAAATAGGATAGCCACCAAAGGACTAAATAGGATAACCACCAAAGGACTAAATAGGATAGCCACCAAAGGACTAAATAGGATAGCCACCAAAGGACTAAATAGGATAGCACCAAAGCACTAAATAGGATAGCCACCAAAGGACTAAATAGGATAGCCACCAAAACACTAAATATGATAGCCATCAAAGACTAAATAGGATAGCCACCAAAGCACTAAAAAGGATAGCCATCAAAGGACTAAATAGGATAGCCACCAAAGGACTAAATAGGATAGCCACAAAAGGACTAAATAGGATAGCCACCGAAGGACTAAATAGGATAGCCACCAAGGGACTAACTAGGATACCCACCAAAGGACTAAATAGGATAGCCACCAAAGGACTAAATAGGATAGCCATCAAATGACTAAATAGAATAGCCATCAAAGGATTAAATAGGATAGCCACCAAAAGACTAAATAGGATAGCCACCAAATGACTAAATATGATAGCCATCAAAAGACTAAATAGAATAACCACCGAAGGACTAAATAGGATAGCCACCAAAGGACTAAATAGGATAGCCACCGAAAGACTAAATAGCATAGCCAGCAAAAGATTAAAGAGTATAGCCACCAAAGGACTAAATAGGATAGCCACCAAAGGACTAAATAGGATAGCCACTAAAGGACTAAATAGGATAGCCAACCAAAGGACTAAATAGGATAGCACCAAAGGATTAAATAGGATAGCCACCAAAGGATTAAATAGGATAGCCACCAAAGGACTAAATAGGATAGCCACCAAAGGACTATAAAGGATAGCGTCAAAGGATTAAATAGGATAGCCACCAAAGGATTAAATAGGATAGCCACCAAAGGATTAAATAGGATAGCCACCAAAGGACTAAATAGGATAGCCACCAAATGACTAAATAGGATAGCCACCAAAGCACTAAATAGGATAGCCACCAATGGATTAAATAGGATAGCCACCAAAGGATTAAATAGGATAGCCACCAAAGGACTAAATAGTATAACCACCAAAGGACTAACTAGGATTGCCACCAAAGGATTAAATAGGATAGTCACCAAAAGACTAAATAGTATAGCCACCAAAGGACTAAATAGAATAGCCACCAAAGGATTAAATAGGATAGCCACCAAAGGATTAAATAGGATAGCCACCAAAGGACTAAATAGTATAGCCACCAAAGGACTAAATAGGATAGCCACCAAAGGATTAAATAGGATAACCACCATAGGACTAAATAGAATAGCCACCAAAGAAATAAATAGGATACCCACCAAAGGACTAAATAGGATAGCCACCAAAGGATTAAATAGGATAGCCACCAAAGGATTAAATAGGATAGCCACCAAAGGACTAAATAGGATAGCCACCAAAGGACTAAATATAATAGACACCAAAGGACTAAATAGTATAGCCACCAAAGAACTAAATAGGATAGCCACCAAAGGACTAAATAGGATAGCCACCAAAGAACTAAATAGGATAGCCACCAAAGGATTAAATAGGATAGCCACCAAAGAACTAAATAGGATAGCCATCAAAGGACTAAATAGGATAGCCACCATAGGACTAAATAGAATAGCCACCAAAGGACTAAATAGGATAGCCACCAAAGGACTAAATAGGATAGCCACCAAAGGACTAAATAGGATAGCCACCAAAGGACTAAATAGGATAGCCACCACAGGACTAAATAGTATAGCCACCAAAGGACTAAATAGGATAGCCACCAAAGGATTAAATAGGATAGCCACCATAGGACTAAATAGAATAGCCACCAAAGGACTAAATAGGATACCCACCATAGGACTAAATAGGATAGCCAGCAAAGGACTAAATAGGATAGCCACCAAAGGATTAAATAGGATAGCCACCATAGGACTAAATAGAATAGCCACCAAAGGACTAAATAGTATAGCCACCAAAGAACTAAATAGGATAGCCACCAAAGGACTAAATAGGATAGCCACCAAAGGACTAAAAAGGATTGCCACCAAAGGATTAAATTGGATAGTCACCAAAGGACTAAATAGGATAGCCATCAAAGGACTAAATAGGATAGCCACCAAAGGACTAAATAGGATAGCCACCAAAGGACTAAATAGGATAGCTACCAAAGGATTAAATAGGATAGCCAAAAATCAGCTAAGGTCAGCTGTGCCCGAACTTGGAGGAGAAACTTAGTTTTAATTAAAAAAATACTTTGCTTAGGAACTGTATATTTTAATAGTAGATTAATGCAAAATGGCTAAGACTTGATTCCTTTTCTTAAATATATATAGATTTATATAGCATTATATGTAGATCTGCAACACATAAATGTTTAAACATCTTTAACACTATTAACCAAGAACTAGTTTTTGGATACAAAAAATATTAGACCAATGACTATAAAAAATAACACATTTACCCTATGCAACCTTTTTCTTAAAAAGGAAACGTGGTATCGTCATAAAAATAGCTGAAATGCTGCTTGCATGTACTTGCTGTTAAACATTGCTTGATTGGTGCTTAACTCCAAAGTTAGCAATATGTCAGCTATATCGCTACGTTGACGTTAAACAACAGTCAACCAATAAACAAATCAACGAATCACTTCACACTAATTATATTTGTATTGTTGTCTTTATAATTTTATCCTATTTCTTATATTTACAGTAGTCACAGTAGAAGATCTCCGTGTGTGTCGGATCATATTTTCAATAGTTTGGATTATAGAAGTAATTTGTGATGTTAGTGGTTGAAGATACCGAATATGGTACTGCCTTGACAACTATTTTACCTATTTTGTTCTTGTATTTAAATACTGTTATAGTGACAGCCGGAACCTTTGAACCGTAATGAGAGCGGGAGGTTTGGCGCATTAAAATCTGATTTAACCCACCATTTCTTTAGAAATGCCTGTACCAAGTCAGGGTCATTACGGTTTTCACAGTTTTCCGGTTGTTGACTGATTTTGTCTGTTTATATAATTATGAGTTTTGACTTTCCCTTTGTAAGATTGTTCGGAGTTCGGTAATTTTGTTATTACCCTTATATGTTAATGACTGATCTCTCGCTCTCTCTAGTTAAGGAATCATATTTAAATATCATATTGATTTTAGTAGGAGTCGTTCTATTTATTGACAGGAGGTAGGAACATATACTTGTCATCATGTTTTACAATCAAATCTTCTCTGTTAGATCTTCATTGTGTTTTCGAAGCGAAGACAAATAAAACAATATTTTAAAACTTCCATTTTAAAACTGTGAAAAGTGAACTATTTCTATGAGAATGTGTGAAAAGTGATAATTATCTTTATAAGGTTGTTAAGATAACAATATGCTGCTGCTCGTGGCGTTCAAAAGAAGAAAAGAATTGATAGAAGTATATAGTTCTGATATTCCGTCCCGAGGGAATAATGCAGGGAGATATACAGTACACTGACCACCACAATTTAGGCAATAATTGGTCTTTCAAGTCTGAAAACTATACTAGAAACATGACCTATAATGGATCTGAGACAATTGTAGCCTATGAACCTTATGAATTACCAAAAGGATTTATAATAACATTCATTTCTCTATATGCTATAATGATTTTCGGGAGTGTAGGAGGGAATATTATAGTATGCTACACCATATTTACCGTCCAGAGATTACGAACCGTTACCAATTTTTTTCTAGCCAGTTTGTCCGTTAGCGACATCTTAGTGACTATCGTTTGTATCCCATTTACTGTCACGAGCAATATTATTTTTCATTATTGGCCGTTCGGAGCATGGATGTGCCCACTGGTACAGTATATTCAAATTGTTACCGTATTACAGCGTGCATTCACGATGGTTGCTGTGGCATGTGATCGCCATTTTGTTATTTCGAGACCACTTAAAAAACGAATGACAAAACCCAAAGCTAGAGTCCTAATCTTAATATTTTGGCTTGTGGCTTTGTTAACAGCACTTCCTACAGCGATACATTCAAAAATAATGTACTTACCGCGTGAACCTGGTTCGAATGGACTTTGCATGGAAATTTGGCATAGTCATAAATTTAGGTACATTTATAGCGTAGTTTTAATGTTATTACAATATTTTGTGCCATTGATCATAATGATGTGTACATATCTACATATTGGCTACATGATTTGGATAAAACAGCCCCCAGGAGAGGCTGATAGCAATCGGGATATGCGGATTGCTTCTTCCAAAAGAAAGGTAAGAAATATATATCTAGCTTAATTATGATTCAATTCATATTTTTATCTCACCAAAACCAAAGGCTCAAGCTAGTTTTTTCTATCACTTGGAATCCGTCATCCGTAGTCGGTTAACTTTATACCCTTTGATCATCTTCTCAAGAACCACTGGAGCAATTTGGACCAAACTTGGATATGATACTCCTTAAATGACTTCTTCCAAAGGTGTGTATAATTACCTTGCTCTATATCCATGCCTGCAATTGGCTCTGATTGGTTGTAAAATAGGTAATCTTTGAAAATCTTCTTCTTCAGAACCACTGGATGGAATGAAACATCTTTGGTCCAAATGATCCTTGGGTGGTCCCCTTCCGAAGTTGTGCTCATGGACCCCCCCCTCCCCCCTCCCTCCTCTCCATTCAATTTTCCAAGATGACTGTCACTGCTGACTATGCGACTTTTGGTTTAACAACATAATCTCAAGCTTCAGATCTCCAATTTAAGCAATATTTTAAAATTACATTTAGAATGATAAAATACAGGTCATGCTTGCTTTTGAAGTATCTTACTATTATCATTCTAGAGTTATGTCCCGTAATGATGCGTGAAATGATTTTTAATCACATTTAAATGGAAATAAAATGCATGAGGTTGGGGAATTTTTTCCTCAATATTGCGTAAAAATTATGTTTATCTTGTTTTCTCAGTATTATCTTAAAAATAAGTTTCTCATAAACCAATCTGACTAATGAATGGCATGAAACAACATTTAAATAAAAAATCATTGGACTGTCAGTCCTCTTTTTGTCCGTTGACTACATCCACTTTATAACATGGCCAGTACAATGTATTTTGCTGTCAAACAATGATCCGATAACATCTCTGGTGACCGATTACAGGCTCTCCACAGGCGGTGTTTAGTTTTGTTATTAGGTAGTATTATACATCTGGTTTATTTATAATTCAATACATATATGGTTATTATTAGAATTGATGTTGTGTACCAATTCATAATGATCATTGTGGGTAAACATTGTTTATGTAAGCTTTCAGATAGTGTCTTATTTTTAAACCAGCAAAGCGGGTATACAAGGGATTACAAAAATGATCTTTAAGATTTGGAAATGTTATGCTTCTAGAATTTTACTGTTGTGGTGTAGAGAAAAAGGAGGAAAAGAAAGCTTAAACAGTGATGGTCAACAATTTCATTTTAAATAACCGACCCTCCCCCACCCCCACACAAAGAAAACCCAAAACAAACAAATAACAAAAACAAAAAACAAAAAGCAAAATAAAAACCAAACAAAAAAATCGAAAAGCAAATAATCCCCATATAATACTAGAAATCCAGTTCTTGGCTTAGGACATGTTACAAAAGTGTGGAGGGGTTCCATCGATTAATTTCAACCATCCACTTCTGATAATTCGATCCCTGCACATGCTCTATTCCACTCAAAAAACCACATACTATTATAAAGATGAGTGATAACATAAATATGGATAGTACATGGACAATATCAGCATTAGTGAATACTGGTAATTATCTGACCACTAACTAGGAATGTAGAAACTGACGGTTAAAGATCATTACCCTTGAGATTACAACAAAAAATAATAACTGATACTTCTAACAGATTTAATATCAATTAGTCATTAACCTCTAAAGAAATTATGGCCGCCAAGGGAGAACAGAATAAATAAGTCATCAAGTTGTTGTTATTTATCATAAAATAGCGATATAATGTGGAATGAAATATAAATATAGTGATTTATTACATACTTAGTTCAAATAAAGGCATTTTTGTATGATCAATATGACCGGAAGTAAACTGTCCATATTTTCACACCCCGGGAAAATAACCGGTTATTGGATTACTACAAGATCATTTCCATATCGAGGCCCATATTGGCCCGGGTCAATATGGGCCTCGACTTCCTCTCAGGCCAATATGGGTGTCTCTTTTCTAGATGTCGGAAGTATGTAATAAATAGTTTAATACATGGGCATTTCCATATTGGCCTGGTTATCATCCCTCGACCCATATTGGCCCTCGACTCCGTCTCGGGCCAATATGGGGGTCTCGGGATGATAACAGGCCAATATGGAAATGCCCATGTATTAATCTGTAATTATTTGCTTGTTGGACTTACTAGTTCTATTAGCAGAAAGTATATATTATTAGAAAAGAACACTTGCTTCAACGAGTAAACTAGTTGTTAATTTATAGTCTTTACGAAAACGATTTTTCAATGATTTTACAAGATAATATGTGTCAAATGTTAACTTTTAGCGACGTTAATAACCTCCCAATATGTAGTTAATGCCGTTTTTGAACTTATATCTGCTTGTAAAAATGTATTTTTATGCAAACTGTTTATATCGGTAATAAAGTTTAGTATTAAAATGAAAAGCAATAAATACCACAATACTGGAACATTTCCAAAATCAAATATCAAAATCGTAGTAATAAGCAAGAAATTATATATACAAACACACAAATACATTCCTGGCTTCGTACAATCACTTCAATAATCTATGAAAATGGTATCCTTGGTGCAAAAGTTTTCTTTCGTAATCACGGGATTATAGGTATTTAATTCGGAATCTTTATTACAAATACGTGCTAAAACGTACCAGCTAATAAATGTAAACGTCAAGGGAACGTCGCCATCCGAAAAAAAAGGAACATTAACGACAGAGAAACATAAATCTTCTCGTTTGTCGTAAAAGTGTGTGTTAAATTTGCCCTGAGAAAGGGATGTGTCTAAACACCAAAATTGACTTGAGTCGACTATCGATTATATTGTTCGTCTTATTCAACGAAAGTTCGTTGTTTGGGATAAATTTGTTCTATAAATGTAAGAAAAGTCAGATTATGACCTAGTGCTTAGACGGGTCATTTTGAAAGGAGTTCATTCAGTTCTTATTGGAATTCTAACAATGTCAGGAGTCGTCATTGTCGTGATCGCATAGTAGTTGGATTTACAACTACCTATGCATTCAGTGTCTATCACCACTAATGTGGTGAGTTCGAATCCCGCACAGACGAGGTGTACTCAATACAACATTATGTGACAAAGTTTGTCAGTGACTTGCGGCAGGTCGGTGGTTTTCTCCGGGTCTTCCGGTTTTCTCCACCAATAAAACTGACCACCACGATGTAACTGAAATATTGTTGAAAGTGGCGTTAAACACGAAAATTAGAAAGACATATAATTTCAAGATTTGGGAGCAATAAAACTAAAGGGCCTAAGCAGGATAGCCAAAATAAGCTACGGTCACCTATGTCTGACGGAGGAGAACTTTAGCTATATCAATAATTACATTATTTAGGTACTGTAATTTTCAGTTATAAATATATCTAATAAACCATGTCAGTGCCGAAACACTGACTACTGTACTAAAGTACTGTTGGTACCTACGATTAGGATGCAAATATGGAGAGAAAAGATATAGCCGCATGCTAACCTTCAAGAATATGTTGTGATGACGTCAAAGCCACAACAATACCAAATTTAAAGGATTCTCCTAACGTAATGTAGGTGTTTATAATCTATAATTGGTATGATTGTTATCTGCCAATAAATTATACACTGAGGTATTCAGAATGGTATATGTTGTATCATTCGTATCAATACGTTTATTGAGATCATCGAACAACCGTAAAAGATCAAAGTAATAGACATAGAATAAACTTAATGCACTAACTCAGTACACGACATGCGCATTCGATATGTCACTTCTATATTGGAATTTAATCTTCCTCAATAATGTTATTATGATTAAAACTAAGGTTTTCTTCCTTCATGCATAGGTGAAATAAGCCATAGGTGACATAAACCATAGGTGACATAAACCATAGGTGAAATAAGCCATAGGTGACATAAACCATAGGTGACATAAGCCATAGGTGACATAAGCCATAGGTGACATAAGCCAAACTTTGGCTTTCTTGATTAGGCCCTTTGGTTTTCTTGCTCTCAAAGATTTAAAAAAAAATATTTGGCTTCTCAATCTTTTGGCTTTGAGTGTACTTGATGAAGAAGATTTCAGAAGCGCATCGTGGGCACTACATTTGATAGCTACGTCATTATTTTGGCCCTGAATGTACCTGATGAATGGTATTCCAGAAAGCTCGTGATGCGGAGCAGATTGGATATTTACGTTTTTATTTTTCTGTGATGCTCCACCCAAAGCATTTGAAATTTAAATTCAAATGTTGTTTAAGTGCAGAAAATACCCCCATATTGCCAAAGCGTAAAGGTGAAATACTAATTTAAATTACAATTAAAAATATGGTAAAAATCAAATATGAAGAAGGAGCTTATTGTTCAGAGAACAATTGTAGGTATTTGTTATACAATCCGTCAAACACCTTTCAAACTCTCACAGTATGCAATATCATTTGTCCAACATTTTTGGGGCGTATCAAAGCTCATGAAATAAAATAACGCGATGATTGTTTTAACGATATATTGATTAAAAGCCAATTTACGATCATAAATGACTGTAAGTGATCATAAAAGCTTCTCACTGATTTCTTTTTCTTTTCAAACTATTCTACTTGATAACCGCTTAACCTATTGAAATTATAAACATTGGAAAGATATGTGCTATTTACTTCCCAATTGTAGATCGGTCATCCAATGTTGCCGCCGGTTAGGTTTAACATTGAACGCTATTGCAAATATGTACATAATTCGTCTTTTTGAAAGATGTTTTAAGATATGATCATTTATTTTTCTCCACATATAAAGAAATGAGCTTATATAACTTTAAATAGCTTATGCTTCAAATGAACGATCACAGGTTAAAATGACGTCAGCAATGTAGAAACTAACATTTCTTACTAGTCTATTATGAGTCAATTTGTCAGCATCATTGAAATATATTGACACGAACTTAATGAATAAACATTAGAGAAAACCTAAGGGACAGCAGAATTTCTTCCATTGATATATCCTCCAGAGCTGGAAGTTAAAGAGACCACAGATACAGCTTCGTCCGCATCATTTTTGGACTTATACCTCGAATTGGACTACAGTGGTCAACTAAGTACTAAAATTTATGATAAACGGGACGACTTCAATCTAAAATCATAAATTATCCAAATATGTGCAGCAATATACCAGCTTCTCCTGCATATGGTGTTTACATCTCGCAATTGATTCGCTATGCAAGTGCCAGTAGCAATTATTCTGATTTCTTGAAACGTCATCTTTATCTGATAAACAGGCTACTAGACCAGGGCTATTAAAAGATTCGCCTTATTCGATCTCTTAAAAAGTTTATATTCCGATACCAAGATCTTGTCGAAATATATTCCGTCTCTGCAGAGACGATAATAAACGATGGATTTTCATAGAGTGAAAATGTATAAAGATAAGGAGGTCAACAAAAATGTCAAAAATATTTCTTTATCAATGTGTGACGTAAGAGTGTTTTTGACATTTACTTTCGTAGTTAAAATACTTCAGGTGACTCGGGGTTGTTGATGGAGATGGTTCACGTTAGATGTTCCACCCTCCTCACTGAATTTGGTACTGCTTTGACAACTATTTTGCCTATTTTGTTCCAGTATTGTTATAAATACTGTTATAGTGACAGCCGGAACCTTTGAGCCGTTATGAAAGCAGGAGATTTGGCGCCTTAAAATCTGATTCAACCCACAATTTCTTTCGAAAAGCCTGTCCCAAGTCAGAGTCATTACGGTTTCTCACAGTTTTCCAGTTGTTGACTGATTTTGTCTGTTTATATACTTATGAATTATGACTTTCCCTTTGGAAGATTGTTCGGAGTTCGGTAATTTTGTTATTACCCTTATTTTCTCCGAATTACAGCTTCTGATTACTCCTTTAGTATCTTTAAGCTTTTCTTATATTTCAAATATACGTTATTTATTGTACATGTACAAGAGGTACATTGTTTTCGATAATAAATATTAATTTCAATACACAATTTATATTTGTTCTAGCTGTTCCTTAACATTAAGACACATATATGTAACGTTTGGTGTTTGCAATTGTCAGTTTGGCTTTTTGGGCGTCTGAAGAACGACAAACAAGCATGTGTTCTCAACATGCATCTGCAAAGCACAAGTGGGTCCGCACGGGCACCCAGACAGTATTTATACAAACACTAATGGGAGACAACTCTTACGGGTAAAATATTGCAGAGCAATCACATAATGTTACATCTCCTTTCTTTTAATATATTTGCTGATAAACAAAGTAAATGTCCATATCAAATAAAACCAATAAATTTGACGGTCATATTTGACTAGTAGTGTAAAAGTTCATAATATAATTCAACAGGTTATTTGACAGTCACTGCTAACTTATTGTACATAATGTTCTCATCACAATCCAAGTTTTTTGGGGGTTTTTTTTACGATCATTGTCGACTAGCTGTATTTCTCTTTCAACAAATATAATGTCAATGTTATAAATTTATCCATCTAACTAATGAATGTTTTTGAATCTAAAAAAGCAAATTAAACATGATTCTTAACACATTTACATATAAACAACAGTTTTTGGCTTCACAACACGACCAGAATGAGTAATATAAGGACCATCATCTGATACTTTAATGTTTTTTTTTGACTGAATAGGACTTTCAGAAGTTCAGGGACTGAATTTAATTCATCTAAGGTTTGTTGGTCCAAAACATTTGGGAAGGAGTCACACTGATTCTGGTACAAGCTTTTCTCATTAGTTTTCAATAAATGACGACGATTACGCCTATATTCAGCACCATCTTCAGTACGTACCAGATATGATCTTTGATCATGTTTTTGAACGACTACTGCAGGTTTCCAAGTTTTATTTATGTGATCTTGTATTCTAACTGTTTCATTGTGATTCAATGGTTTTAACTGCTTTGTACCTGTATCATAATATTTCTTTTGTAGTGTATGATTAAGTTTCACGTGGTTGTTTATTTTTACCACATCAGGAGTGTTTGGTATAAGTTAACTCTGTAAACAGGGCAAAACTTATCTCTCTCCTGCTCTTCAGGAGCTGTGCTGGGGAATAACCACAGAATAATGGGGTATGGCGATATGCTAAGACACTAATGTAGGGATCTTTACCACTTGATTGAGCCTTTTTCAAGATACGCTCGGCAAGACCATTCGACTGGGGATACCTTGGGCTGGAAGCAACAGTAGTACTGTTCGTATTGTGAAGTCTCTCAAGCTCAAAATAACGACTAAAATAATACACTACAACTATGTAGTCTTGACCGCTTAGTCTAAATAAATCTGTGGCAACATTTTGCCATGGATAATCAGGAATTTCATGGCTAACTAATGGTTCCTTCTGGTTAGAGTTGCGAAACTCTAGGCATATGGGGCAAGACAAAACCATACTTGTAGTGTCTGTGGACATTTTGGGCCAAAACATAATGTCTCTGGCTCTAGTTAAGCATTTCTCAATGCCCATGTGACCTGAATGAATGCGCAACAGCATTTCTAACCTAAGATCATTCGGGATAACTATTTAACTCCCTTTAAGAATTAAACCATGAGTAATTTTTAGCTCATCACTGTGATTCCAATAATCTATTATTGAAAGGGGGCACTCTTTCCGTGACTCGGGCCAACCTGATAAAATCACATTTGTAATGTTAAAAATTGGGGTCGTTATCAGTAACTGATCTGCTATCTTCAAGTCTTTGGTCGCTAACAGGCAAGGAAGCTAGGACTGTATGTACTTGGAGATCCATGCCCTCTGGAAGTTTTGGGTAGGTATCGGGTAAAAACTTGCGAGACAATGTGTCTGCAACAGGTATACCTTTACCGAGTAAATGGTGCAAAACTATGTTGTACCGTTGGAGCTGCAGTATCATGCGCTGTAGTCTAGGAGGCGCAGCATGGATGGGTTTTTTCATTATATTAATGAGGGGCTTAAGGTCACTTTCTACACGCACATTGTGACCATACCATAAACATACTGGTGAAAGTGTTTGCAGCCAAATAAATTGGCAAACATTTCTTTCTCTATCTAATTAACCTCAGTAGGGGTAAGCGATTTGGAAGCAAATGCTATCGGCTTACAGTCTTGTAAGAGTGTGGCACCTAATCCAAACTTTGAAGCATCAACCTGTAATGTCAACTCTTTCTTGTGATCACAATATGACAAGACGGGTCCTGGGGACTGAGTTATGACATCCTTGATCTTTTGAAAAGCTTGTTCTTGGGGTTGATCCCAAGCAAAATGCACATCCTTAACTAGTAACTTCCTTAATGGACTAGTAATTTCTGATAAGTTTGGGGCAAACTTAGACAGATAATTAACCATACCAAGAATGGTTTCAAGTTCTGCCTTATTTTGTGGGGGCTGCATGTCCTTGACAGCACGGACCTTAGAGGGGTTGGGTTTAAGGCTGAAATAATGTGACCGAAATATGGGACCTCCGTCAGACCTACCTCAAGTTTGTCTTCATTTGACTTGATACCCTTTTCCTTTGTCTCAACAAGAACGGATCTCAAGTTTTGTCATGTTCTTCACGGGTATGACCGAATACCAAAATATCATCAACTATGGCTACAACACCATCAAGACCTTCAAACGACAAATCAATCTTGCGTTGAAATTCATCTTGGGATGATTTCAAACCGAACGGAAGACGACAGAACCTATACCTACCAAACGGGTATTGAATGTAGTTAGGTATGACGATTCCTCGGACAACTTAATTGTCCAGTAACCTGACCTTGCATCAAGTTTTGTAAAATATTTGGCTCCTGACAAGTGGGACAAGATATCGTCCAATGTACGCATTGGATAATGAGGGCGTAAAATTGCCTTATTTAGGTCTTGCGGGTCTAGATATATACGTAGCTTGCCCGACTGGGGCTTCTCTACAACAACAAGGGAGTTGATCCACTGTGTAGGGGTAGACACTTTAGTGATAACTGATTCCAGAAAAGATAAGCTTAGTGGGAATTTGTAATGGTGTAACTAGTAGAACATGAACTGATTCTGGAGAAGATGAGTTTAGTGGCGGTTTGTAATGGTGTAACTAGTAGAACATGAACTGATTCTGGAGAAGATGAGTTTAGTGGGGGCTTGTAATGGTGTAACTAGTAGAACATGAACTGATTCTGGAGAAGATGAGTTTAGTGGGGGTTTGTAATGGTGTAACTAGTAGAACATGAACTGATTCTGGAGAAGATGAGTTTAGTGGGGGTTTGTAATGGTGTAACTAGTAGAACATGAACTGATTCTGGAGAAGATGAGTTTAGTGGGGGTTTGTAATGGTGTAACTAGTAGAACATGAACTGATTCCGGAGAAGATGAGTTTAGTGGGGGCTTGTAATGGTGTAACTAGTAGAACATGAACTGATTCTGGAGAAGATGAGTTTAGTGGGGTTTGTAATGGTGTAACTAATAGAACATGAACTGATTCTGGAGAAGATGAGTTTAGTGGGGTTTGTAATGGTGTAACTAGTAGAACATGAACTGATTCCAGAGAAGATGAGTTTAGTGGGGGTTTGTAATGGTGTAACTAGTAGAAGATGAACTGATTCAGGAGAAGATGAGTTTAGTGGGGGCTTGTAATAGTGTAACTAGTAGAACATGAACTGATTCTGGAGAAGATGAGTTTAGTGGGGGTTTGTTATGGTGTAACTAGTAGAACATGAACTGATTCCGGAGAAGATGAGTTTAGTGGGGATTTGTAATGGTGTAACTATTAGAACATGAACTGATTCCGGAGAAGATTCGCTTAGTGGGGTTTGTAATGGTGTAACTAGAAGAACATGAACTGATTCAGGAGAAGATGAGTTTAGTGGGGGTTTGTAATGGTGTAACTAGTAGAACATGAACTGATTCCTGAGCAGATGAGCTTAGTGGGGGTTTGTAATGGTGTAACTAGTAGAACATGAACTGATTCTGGAGAAGATGAGCTTAGTGGGGGTTTGTAATGGTGTAACTAGTAGAACATGAACTGATTCCGGAGAAGATGAGTTTAGTGGGGGTTTGTAATGGTGTAACTAGTAGAACATGAACTGATTCCTGAGAAGATGAGTTTAGTGGAGGCTTGTAATGGTGTAACCAGTAGAACATGAACTGATTCTGTAGAAGATGAGTTTAGTGGGGGTTTGTAATGGTGTAACTAGTAGAACATGAACTGATTCCTGAGAAGATGAGTTTAGTGGGGGTTTGTAATGGTTTAACTAGTAGAACATGAACTGATTCCGGAGAAGATGAGTTTAGTGGGGGTTTGTAATGGTGTAACTAGTAGAACATGAACTGATTCAGGAGAAGATGAGTTTAGTGGGGGTTTGTAAAGGTGTAACTAGTAGAACATGAAGTGATTCCGCGGAAGATGAGTTTAGTGGGGGTTTGTAATGGTGTAACTAGTAGAACATGAACTGATTCAGGAGAAGATGAGTTTAGTGGGGGTTTGTAAAGGTGTAACTAGTAGAACATGAACTGATTCCTGAGAATATGAGTTTAGTGGGGGTTTGTAATGGTGTAACTAGTAGAACATGAACTGATTCCGGAGAAGATGAGTTTAGTGGGGGTTTGTAATGGTGTAACTAGTAGAACATGAACTGATTCTGTAGAAGATGAGTTTAGTGGGGGTTTGTAATGGTGTAACTAGTAGAACATGAACTGATTCTGTAGAAGATGAGTTTAGTGGGGGTTTGTTATGGTGTAACTAGTAGAACATGAACTGATTCTGTAGAAGATGCGTTTAGTAGGGGTTTGTTATGGTGTAACTAATAGAGCATGAACTGATTATGGAGAAGATGAGTTTAGTGGGGATTTGTAATGGTGTAACTAGTAGAACATGAACTGATTTTGGAGAAGATGAGTTTAGTGGGAGTTTGTAATGGTGTAACTAGTAGAACATGAACTGATTCTGGAGAAGATGAGTTTAGTGGGGGTTTGTAATGGTGTAACTAGTAGAACATGAACTGATTCAGGAGAAGATGAGTTTAGTGGGGGTTTGTAATGGTGTAACTAGTAGAATATGAACTGATTCTGGAGAAGATGAGTTTAGTGGGGGTTTGTAATGGTGTAACTAGTAGAACATGAACTGATTCTGGAGAAGATGAGTTTAGTGGGGGTTTGTAATGGTGTAACTAGTAGAACATGAACTGATTCTGTAGAAGATGAGTTTAGTTGGGGTTTGTAATGGTGTAAATAGTAGAACATGAACTGATTTCGGAGAAGATGAGTTTAGTGGGGGTTTGTAATGGTGTAACTAGTAGAACATGAACTGATTCATGAGAAGATGAGTTTAATGGGGGTTTGTAATGGTGTAACTAGTAGAACATGAACTGATTCTGGAGAAGATGAGTTTAGTGGGGGTTTGTAATGGTGTAACCAGTAGAACATGAACTGATTCTGGAGAAGATGAGTTTAGTGGGGGTTTGTAATGGTGTAACTAGTAGAACATGAACTGATTCCGGAGAAGATGAGTTTAGTGGGGGTTTGTAATGGTGTAACTAGTAGAACATGAACTGATTCTGTAGAAGATGAGTTTAGTGGGGGTTTGTAATGGTGTAACTAATAGAACATGAACTGATTCCGGAGAAGATGAGTTTAGTGGGGGTTTGTAATGGTGTAACTAGTAGAACATGAACTGATTCTGGAGAAGATGAGTTTTGTGGGGGTTTGTAATGGTGTAACTAGTAGAACATGAACTGATACCAGAGAAGATTAGTTGTGTAGGGTTTGTAATGGTGTAACTAGTAGAACATGAACTGATTCCGGAGAAGATGAGTTGTGGGGGGTTTGTAATGGTGTAACTAGTAGAACATGAACTGATTCCCGAGAGGATGAGTTTTGTGGGGGTTTGTAATGGTGTAACTAGTAGAACATGAACTGATACCGGAGAAGATTAGTTTAGTGCGGTTTGTAATGGTGTAATTAGTAGAACATGAACTGATACCAGAGAAGATTAGATGTGTAGGGTTTGTAATGGTGTAACTAGTAGAACATGAACTGGTTCCGGAGAAGATGAGTTTTGTGTGGGTTTATAATGGTGTAACTAGTAGAACATGAACTGATACCGGAGAAGATGAGTTTAGTGGGGGCTTGTAATGGTGTAACTAGTAGAACATGAACTGATTCTGGAGAAGATGAGTTTAGTGGGGGTTTGTAATGGTGTAACTAGTAGAACATGAACTGATTCTGGAGAAGATGAGTTTAGTGGGTGTTTGTAATGGTGTAACTAGTAGGACATGAACTGATTCCGGAGAAGATGAGTTTAGTGGGGGCTTGTAATGGTGTAACTAGTAGAACATGAACTGATTCTGGAGAAGATGAGTTTAGTGGGGGCTTGTACTGGTGTAACTAGTAGAACATGAACTGATTCTGGAGAAGATGAGTTTAGTGGGGGCTTGTAATGGTGTAACTAGTAGAACATGAACTGATTCTGGAGAAGATGAGTTTAGTGGGGGTTTGTAATGGTGTAACCAGTAGAACATGAACTGATTCTGGAGAAGATGAGTTTAGTGGGGGTTTGTAATGGTGTAACTAGTAGAACATGAACTGATTCAGGAGAAGATGAGTTTAGTGGGGGTTTGTAATGGTGTAACTAGTAGAACATGAACTGATTCTGGAGAAGATGAGTTTAGTGGGGGTTTGTAATGGTGTAACTAGTAGAACATGAACTGATTCTGGAGAAGATGAGTTTAGTGGGGGTTTGTAATGGTGTAACTAATAGAACATGAACTGATTCCGGAGAAGATGAGTTTAGTGGGGGTTTGTAATGGTGTAACTAGTAGAACATGAACTGATTCTGGAGAAGATGAGTTTAGTGGCGGTTTGTAATGGTGTAACTAGTAGAACATGAACTGATTCTGGAGAAGATGAGTTTAGTGCGGGTTTGTAATGATGTAACTATTAGAACATGAACTGATTCTGGAGAAGATGAGTTTAGTGGGGGTTTGTAATGGTGTAACCAGTAGAACATGAACTGATTCTGGAGAAGATGAGTTTAGTGGGGGTTTGTAATGGTGTAACTAGTAGAACATGAACTGATTCAGGAGAAGATGAGTTTAGTGGGGGTTTGTAATGGTGTAACTAGTAGAACATGAACTGATTCCTGAAAAGATGAGTTTAGTGGGGTTTGTAATGGTGTAACCAGTAGAACATGAACTGATTCTGTAGAAGATGAGTTTAGTGGGGGTTTGTAATGGTGTAACTAGTAGAACATGAACTGATTCCTGAGAAGATGAGTTTAGTGGGGGTTTGTAATGGTTTAACTAGTAGAACATGAACTGATTCCGGAGAAGATGAGTTTAGTGGGGGTTTGTAATGGTGTAACTAGTAGAACATGAACTGATTCAGGAGAAGATGAGTTTAGTGGGGGTTTGTAAAGGTGTAACTAGTTGAACATGAAGTGAATACGCAGAAGATGAGTTTAGTGGGGGTTTGTAATGGTGTAACTAGTAGAACATGAAATGATTCAGGAGAAGATGAGTTTAGTGGGGGTTTGTAAAGGTGTAACTAGTAGAACATGAACTGATTCCTGAGAAGATGAGTTTAGTGGGGGTTTGTAATGGTGTAACTAGTAGAACATGAACTGATTCCGGAGAAGATGAGTTTAGTGGGGGTTTGTAATGGTGTAACTAGTAGAACATGAACTGATTCTGTAGAAGATGAGTTTAGTGGGGGTTTGTAATGGTGTAACTAGTAGAACATGAACTGATTATGTAGAAGATGAGTTTAGTGGGGGTTTGTTATGGTGTAACTAGTAGAACATGAACTGATTCTGTAGAAGATGCGTTTAGTAGGGGTTTGTTATGGTGTAACTAATAGAGCATGAACTGAATATGGAGAAGATGAGTTTAGTGGGGATTTGTAATGGTGTAACTAGTAGAACATGAACTGATTTTGGAGAAGATGAGTTTAGTGGGAGTTTGTAATGGTGTAACTAGTAGAACATGAACTGATTCTGGAGAAGATGAGTTTAGTGGGGGTTTGTAATGGTGTAACTAGTAGAACATGAACTGATTCAGGAGAAGATGAGTTTAGTGGGGGTTTGTAATGGTGTAACTAGTAGAACATGAACTGATTCTGGAGAAGATGAGTTTAGTGGGGGTTTGTAATGGTGTAACTAGTAGAATATGAACTGATTCTGGAGAAGATGAGTTTAGTGGGGGTTTGTAATGGTGTAACTAGTAGAACATGAACTGATTCTGGAGAAGATGAGTTTAGTGGGGGTTTGTAATGGTGTAACTAGTAGAACATGAACTGATTCTGTAGAAGATGAGTTTAGTTGGGGTTTGTAATGGTGTAAATAGTAGAACATGAACTGATTTCGGAGAAGATGAGTTTAGTGGGGGTTTGTAATGGTGTAACTAGTAGAACATGAACTGATTCATGAGAAGATGAGTTTAGTGGGGGTTTGTAATGGTGTAACTAGTAGACCATGAACTGATTCTGGAGAAGATGAGTTTAGTGGGGTTTGTAATGGTGTAACCAGTAGAACATGAACTGATTCTGGAGAAGATGAGTTTAGTGGGGGTTTGTAATGGTGTAACTAGTAGAACATGAACTGATTCCGGAGAAGATGAGTTTAGTGGGGGTTTGTAATGGTGTAACTAGTAGAACATGAACTGATTCTGTAGAAGATGAGTTTAGTGGGGGTTTGTAATGGTGTAACTAGTAGAACATGAACTTATTCCGGAGAAGATGAGTTTAGTGGGGGTTTGTAATGGTGTAACTAGTAGAACATGAACTGATTCTGGAGAAGATGAGTTTTGTGGGGGTTTGTAATGGTGTAACTAGTAGAACATGAACTGATACCAGAGAAGATTAGTTGTGTAGGGTTTGTAATGGTGTAACTAGTAGAACATGAACTGATTCCGGAGAAGATGAGTTGTGGGGGGTTTGTAATGGTGTAACTAATAGAACATGAACTGATTCCCGAGAGGATGAGTTTTGTGGGGGTTTGTAATGGTGTAACTAGTAGAACATGAACTGATACCGGAGAAGATTAGTTTAGTGCGGTTTGTAATGGTGTAATTAGTAGAACATGAACTGATACCAGAGAAGATTAGTTATGTAGGGTTTGTAATGGTGTAACTAGTAGAACATGAACTGGTTCCGGAGAAGATGAGTTTTGTGTGGGTTTATTATGGTGTAATTAGTAGAACATGAACTGATACCGGAGAAGATTAGTTTAGTGAGGGCTTGTAATGGTGTAACTAGTAGAACATGAACTGATTCCGGAGAAGATGAGTTTAGTGGGGGCTTGTAATGGTGTAACTAGTAGAACATGAACTGATTCTGGAGAAGATGAGTTTAGTGGGGGTTTGTAATGGTGTAACTAGTAGAACATGAACTGATTCTGGAGAAGATGAGTTTAGTGGGTGTTTGTAATGGTGTAACTAGTAGGACATGAACTGATTCCGGAGAAGATGAGTTTAGTGGGGGCTTGTAATGGTGTAACTAGTAGAACATGAACTGATTCTGGAGAAGATGAGTTTAGTGGTAGCTTGTAATGGTGTAACTAGTAGAACATGAACTGATTCTGGAGAAGATGAGTTTAGTGGGGGTTTGTAATGGTGTAACCAGTAGAACATGAACTGATTCTGGAGAAGATGAGATTAGTGGGGGTTTGTAATGGTGTAACTAGTAGAACATGAACTGATTCAGGAGAAGATGAGTTTAGTGGGGGTTTGTAATGGTGTAACTAGTAGAACATGAACTGATACCAGAGAAGATTAGTTGTGTAGGGTTTGTAATGGTGTAACTAGTAGAACATGAACTGATTCCGGAGAAGATGAGTTGTGGGGGGTTTGTATTGGTGTAACTAGTAGAACATGAACTGATTCCCGAGAGGATGAGTTTTGTGGGGGTTTGTAATGGTGTAACTAGTAGAACATGAACTGATACCGGAGAAGATTAGTTTAGTGCGGTTTGTAATGGTGTAATTAGTAGAACATGAACTGATACCAGAGAAGATTAGTTATGTAGGGTTTGTAATGGTGTAACTAGTAGAACATGAACTGGTTCCGGAGAAGATGAGTTTTGTGTGGGTTTATAATGGTGTAACTAGTAGAACATGAACTGATACCGGAGAAGATTAGTTTAGTGAGGGCTTGTAATGGTGTAACTAGTAGAACATGAACTGATTCCGGAGAAGATGAGTTTAGTGGGGGCTTGTAATGGTGTAACTAGTAGAACATGAACTGATTCTGGAGAAGATGAGTTTAGTGGGGGTTTGTAATGGTGTAACTAGTAGGACATGAACTGATTCCGGAGAAGATGAGTTTAGTGGGGGCTTGTAATGGTGTAACTAGTAGAACATGAACTGATTCTGGAGAAGATGAGTTTAGTGGGGGCTTGTAATGGTGTAACTAGTAGAACATGAACTGATTCTGGAGAAGATGAGTTTAGTGGGGGTTTGTAATGATGTAACTAGTAGAACATGAACTGATTCCAGAGAAGATGAGTTTAGTGGGGTTTGTAATGGTGTAACTAGTAGAACAGGAACTGATTCCGGAGAAGATTAGTTTTGTGGGGGTTTGTAATGGTGTAACTAGTAGAACATGAACTGATTCTGTAGAAGATGAGTTTAGTTGGGGTTTGTAATGGTGTAACTAGTAGAACATGAACTGATTCTGTAGAAGATGAGTTTAGTGGGGGTTTGTAATGGTGTAACTAGTAGAACATGAACTGATTCTGTAGAAGATGCGTTTAGTAGGGGTTTGTTATGGTGTAACTAATAGAGCATGAACTGATTATGGAGAAGATGAGTTTAGTGGGAGTTTGTAATGGTGTATCTAGTAGAACTTGAACTGATTCTGGAGAAGATGAGTTTAGTGGGGGTTTGTAATGGTGTAACTAGTAGAACATGAACTGATTCAGGAGAAGATGAGTTTAGTGGGGGTTTGTAATGGTGTAACTAGTAGAACATGAACTGATTCTGTAGAAGATGAATTTAGTTGGGGTTTGTAATGGTGTAAATAGTAGAACATGAACTGATTTCGGAGAAGATGAGTTTAGTGGGGGTTTGTAATGGTGTAACTAGTAGAACATGAACTGATTCATGAGAAGATGAGTTTAGTGGGGGTTTGTAATGGTGTAACTAGTAGAACATGAACTGATTCATGAGAAGATGAGTTTAGTGGGGGTTTGTAATGGTGTAACTAGTAGAACATGAACTGATTCTGGAGAAGATGAGTTTAGTGGGGGTTTGTAATGGTGTAACTAGTAGAACATGAACTGATTCCGGAGAAGATGAGTTTAGTGGGGGTTTGTAATGGTGTAACTAGTAGAACATGAACTGATTCTGTAGAAGATGAGTTTAGTGGGGGTTTGTAATGGTGTAACTAATAGAACATGAACTGATTCCGGAGAAGATGAGTTTAGTGGGGGTTTGTAATGGTGTAACTAGTAGAACATGAACTGATTCTGGAGAAGATGAGTTTAGTGGGGGTTTGTAATGGTGTAACTAGTAGAACATGAGAAGATTAGTTGTGTAGGGTTTGTAATGGTGTAACTAGTAGAACATGAACTGATTCCGGAGAAGATGAGTTGTGGGGGGTTTGTAATGGTGTAACTAGTAGAACATGAACTGATTCCCGAGAAGATGAGTTTTGTGGGGGTTTGTAATGGTGTAACTAGTAGAACATGAACTGATACCGGAGAAGATTAGTTTAGTGCGGTTTGTAATGGTGTAATTAGTAGAACATGAACTGATACCAGAGAAGATTAGTTGTGTAGGGTTTGTAATGGTGTAACTAGTTGAACATGAACTGGTTCCGGAGAAGATGAGTTTTGTGTGGGTTTATAATGGTGTAACTAGTAGAACATGAACTGATACCGGAGAAGATTAGTTTAGTGGGGGCTTGTAATGGTGTAACTAGTAGAACATGAACTGATTCCGGAGAAGATGAGTTTAGTGGGGGCTTGTAATGGTGTAACTAGTAGAACATGAACTGATTCTGGAGAAGATGAGTTTAGTGGGGGCTTGTAATCGTGTAACTAGTAGAACATGAACTGATTCTGGAGAAGATGAGTTTAGTGGGTGTTTGTAATGATGTAACTAGTAGAACATAAACTGATTCCGGAGTAGATGAGTTTAGTGGGGGCTTGTAATGGTGTAACTAGTAGAACATGAACTGATTCTGGAGAAGATGAGTTTAGTTGGGGTTTGTAATGGTGTAACTAGTAGAACATGAACTGATTCTGTAGAAGATGAGTTTAGTTGGGGTTTGTAATGGTGTAACTAGTAGAACATGAACTGATTCTGTAGAAGATGAGTTTAGTGGGGGTTTGTAATGGTGTAACTAGTAGAACATGAACTGATTCTGTAGAAGATGCGTTTAGTAGGGGTTTGTTATGGTGTAACTAATAGAGCATGAACTGATTATGAAGAAGATGAGTTTAGTGGGAGTTTGTAATGGTGTATCTAGTAGAACTTGAACTGATTCTGGAGAAGATGAGTTTAGTGGGGGTTTGTAATGGTGTAACTAGTAGAACATGAACTGATTCAGGAGAAGATGAGTTTAGTGGGGGTTTGTAATGGTGTAACTAGTAGAACATGAACTGATTCTGTAGAAGATGAATTTAGTTGAGGTTTGTAATGGTGTAAATAGTAGAACATGAACTGATTTCGGAGAAGATGAGTTTAGTGGGGGTTTGTAATGGTGTAACTAGTAGAACATGAACTGATTCATGAGAAGATGAGTTTAGTGGGGGTTTGTAATGGTGTAACTAGTAGAACATGAACTGATTCATGAGAAGATGAGTTTAGTGGGGGTTTGTAATGGTGTAACTAGTAGAACATGAACTGATTCTGGAGAAGATGAGTTTAGTGGGGGTTTGTAATGGTGTAACTAGTAGAACATGAACTGATTCCGGAGAAGATGAGTTTAGTGGGGGTTTGTAATGGTGTAACTAGTAGAACATGAACTGATTCTGTAGAAGATGAGTTTAGTGGGGGTTTGTAATGGTGTAACTAATAGAACATGAACTGATTCCGGAGAAGATGAGTTTAGTGGGGGTTTGTAATGGTGTAACTAGTAGAACATGAACTGATTCTGGAGAAGATGAGTTTAGTGGGGGTTTGTAATGGTGTAACTAGTAGAACATGAGAAGATTAGTTGTGTAGGGTTTGTAATGGTGTAACTAGTAGAACATGAACTGATTCCGGAGAAGATGAGTTGTGGGGGGTTTGTAATGGTGTAACTAGTAGAACATGAACTGATTCCCGAGAAGATGAGTTTTGTGGGGGTTTGTAATGGTGTAACTAGTAGAACATAAACTGATACCGGAGAAGATTAGTTTAGTGCGGTTTGTAATGGTGTAATTAGTAGAACATGAACTGATACCAGAGAAGATTAGTTGTGTAGGGTTTGTAATGGTGTAACTAGTTGAACATGAACTGGTTCCGGAGAAGATGAGTTTTGTGTGGGTTTATAATGGTGTAACTAGTAGAACATGAACTGATACCGGAGAAGATTAGTTTAGTGGGGGCTTGTAATGGTGTAACTAGTAGAACATGAACTGATTCCGGAGAAGATGAGTTTAGTGGGGGCTTGTAATGGTGTAACTAGTAGAACATGAACTGATTCTGGAGAAGATGAGTTTAGTGGGGGCTTGTAATGGTGTAACTAGTAGAACATGAACTGATTCTGGAGAAGATGAGTTTAGTGGGTGTTTGTAATGATGTAACTAGTAGAACATAAACTGATTCCGGAGTAGATGAGTTTAGTGGGGGCTTGTAATGGTGTAACTAGTAGAACATGAACTGATTCTGGAGAAGATGAGTTTAGTGGGGGCTTGTAATGGTGTAACTAGTAGAACATGAACTGATTCTGGAGAAGATGAGTTTAGTGGGGGCTTGTAATGGTGTAACTAGTAGAACATGAACTGATTCTGGAGAAGATGAGTTTAGTGGGGGTTTGTAATGGTGTAACCAGTAGAACATGAACTGATTCTGGAGAAGATGAGTTTGGTGGGGGTTTGTAATGGTGTAACTAATAGAACATGAACTGATTCCGGAGAAGATGAGTTTAGTGGGGGTTTGTAATGAAGTAACTAGTAGAACATGAACTGATTCTGGAGAAGATGAGTTTAGTCGGGGTTTGTAATGGTGTAACCAGTAGAACATGAACTGATTCTGGAGAAGATGAGTTTAGTGGGGGTTTGTAATGGTGTAACTAGTAGAACATGAACTGATTCAGGAGAAGATGAGATTAGTGGGGGTTTGTAATGGTGTAACTAGTAGAACATGAACTGATTCTGGAGAAGATGAGTTTAGTGGGGGTTTGTAATGGTGTAACTAGTAGAACATGAACTGATTCTGGAGAAGATGAGTTTAGTGGGTGTTTGTAATGATGTAACTAGTAGAACATGAACTGATTCTGGAGAAGATGAGTTTAGTGGGGGTTTGTAATGGTGTAACTAGTAGAACATGAACTGATTCAGGAGAAGATGAGTTTAGTGGGGGTTTGTAATGGTGTAACTAGTAGAACATGAACTGATTCTGGAGAAGATGAGTTTAGTGGGGGTTTGTAATGGTGTAACTAGTAGAACATGAACTGATTCCGGAGAAGATGAGTTTAGTGGGGTTTGTAATGGTGTAACTAGTAGAACAGGAACTGATTCCGGAGAAGATGAGTTTAGTGGGGGTTTGTAATGATGTAACTAGTAGAACATGAACTGATTCCAGAGAAGATGAGTTTAGTGGGGGTTTGTAATGGTGTAACTAGTAGAACAGGAACTGATTCCGGAGAAGATTAGTTTTGTGGGGGTTTGTAATGGTGTAACTAGTAGAACATGAACCGATACCAGAGAAGATTAGTTGTGTAGGGTTTGTAATGGTGTAACTAGTAGAACATGAACTGATTCCGGAGAAGATGAGTTGTGGGGGGTTTGTAATGGTATAACTAGTAGAACATGAACTGATTCCCGAGAAGATGAGTTTTGTGGGGGTTTGTAATGGTGTAATTAGTAGAACATGAACTGATACCGGAGAAGATGAGTTTAGTGCGGTTTGTAATGGTGTAATTAGTAGAACATGAACTGATACCAGAGAAGATTAGTTGTGTAGGGTTTGTAATGGTGTAACTAGTAGAACATGAACTGGTTCCGGAGAAGATGAGTTGTGGGGGGTTTGTAATGGTATAACTAGTAGAACATGAACTGATTCAGGAGAAGATGAGTTTAGTGGGGGTTTGTAATAGTGTAACTAGTAGAACATGAACTGATTCTGGAGAAGATGAGTTTAGTGGGGGTTTGTAATGGTGTAACTAGTAGAACATGAACTGATTCTGGAGAAGATGAGTTTAGTGGGGGTTTGTAATGGTGTAACTAATAGAACATGAACTGATTCCGGAGAAGATGAGTTTAGTGGGGATTTGTAATGATGTAACGAGTAGAACATGAACTGATTCTGGAGAAGATGAGTTTAGTGGGGGTTTGTAATGGTGTAACCAGAAGAACATGAACTGATTCTGGAGAAGATGAGTTTAGTGGGGGTTTGTAATGGTGTAACTAGTAGAACATGAACTGATTCAGGAGAAGATGAGTTTAGTGGGGGTTTGTAATGGTGTAACTAGTAGAACATGAACTGATTCTGGAGAAGATGAGTTTAGTGGGGGTTTGTAATGGTGTAACTAGTAGAACATGAACTGATTCTGGAGAAGATGAGATTAGTGGGTGTTTGTAATGATGTAACTAGTAGAACATGAACTGATTCCAGAGAAGATGAGTTTAGTGGGGTTTGTAATGGTGTAACTAGTAGAACAGGAACTGATTCCGGAGAAGATGAGTTTAGTGGGGGTTTGTAATGATGTAACTAGTAGAACATGAACTGATTCCAGAGAAGATGAGTTTAGTGGGGTTTGTAATGGTGTAACTAGTAGAACAGGAACTGATTCCGGAGAAGATTAGTTTTGTGGGGGTTTGTAATGGTGTAACTGGTAGAACATGAACTGATACCAGAGAAGATTAGTTGTGTAGGGTTTGTAATGGTGTAACTAGTAGAACATTAACTGATTCCGGAGAAGATGAGTTGTGGGGGGTTTGTAATGGTATAACTAGTAGAACATGAACTGATTCCCGAGAAGATGAGTTTTGTGGGGGTTTGTAATGGTGTAACTAGTAGAACATGAACTGATACCGGAGAAGATTAGTTTAGTGCGGTTTGTAATGGTGTAATTAGTAGAACATGAACTGATACCAGAGAAGATTAATTGTGTAGGGTTTGTAATGGTGTAACTAGTAGAACATGAACTGGTTCCGGAGAAGATGAGTTGTGGGGGGTTTGTAATGGTATAACTAGTAGAACATGAACTGATTCCCGAGAAGATGAGTTTTGTGTGGGTTTGTAATGGTGTAACTAGTAGAACATGAACTGATACCGGAGAAGATTAGTTTAGTGGTGTTTGTAATGGTGTAACTAGTAGAACATGAACTGATTCCGGAGAAGATGAGTTTAGTGGGGTCTTGTAATGGTGTAACTAGTAGAACATGAACTGATTCATGAGAAGATTAGTTTAGTGGGGTTTGCAATGGTGTAACTAGCAGAATATGAACTGATTCCAGGGAAGATGAGGTTAGTGGGGGTTTGTAATGATGTAACTAGTAGAACATGAACTCATTCCAGAGAAGATGAGGTTAGTGGGGGTTTGTAATGGTGTAACTAGTAGAACGTGAACTGATTCCGGAGAAGATGAGTTTAGTGGGGGTTTGTAATGGTGTAACTAGTAGAACATGAACTGATTCCAGAGAAGATTAGTTGTGTAGGGTTTGTAATGGTGTAACTAGTAGAACATGACCTGATTCCGGAGAAGATGAGTTTAGTGGGGGTTTGTAATGGTGTAACTAGTAGAATATGAACTGATTCTGGAGAAGATGAGTTTAGTGGGGGTTTGTAATGGTGTAACTAGTAGAACATGAACTGATTCTGGAGAAGATGAGTTTAGTGGGGGCTTGTAATGGTGTAACTAGTAGAACATGAACTGATTCCGAAGAAGATGAGTTTAGTGGGGGTTTGTAATGATATAACTAGTAGAACATGAACTGATTCTGGAGAAGATGAGCTTAGTGGGGGCTTGTAATTATGTAACTAGTAGAACATGAACTGATTCCTGAGAAGATGAGTTTAGTGGGGGTTTGTAATGGTGTAACTAGTAGAACATGAACTGATTCTGGAGAAGATGAGTTTAGTGGGGGCATGTAATCGTGTAACTAGTAGAACATGAACTGATTCTTGAGAAGATGAGTTAAGTGGGGGCTTGTAATGGTGTAAATAGTAGAACATGAACTGATTCTGGAGAAGATGAGTTTAGTGGCGGTTTGTAATGGTGTAACTAGTAGAACATGAACTGATTCCGGAGAAGATGAGTTTAGTGGGGGTTTGTAATGGTGTAACTAGTAGAACATGAACTGATTCCGGAGAAGATGAGTTTAGTGGGGTTTGTAATAGTGTATCTAGTAGAACATGAACTGATTCCAGAGAAGATGAGTTTAGTGGGGGTTTGTAATGGTGTAACTAGTAGAACATAAACTGATTCTGGAGAAGATGAGTTTAGTGAGGGTTTGTAATGATGTAACTAGTAGAACATGAACTGATTCTGGAGAAGATTAGTTTAGTGGGAATTTGTAATGGTGTAACTAGTAGAACATGAACTGATTCCGAAGAAGATGAGTTTTGTGGGGGTTTGTAATGATGTAACTAGTAGAACATGAACTGATTCTGGAGAAGATGAGTTTAGTGGGGGCTTGTAATGGTGTAACTAGTAGAACATGAACTGATTCCGAAGAAGATGAGTTTTGTGAGGGTTTGTAACGGTGTAACTAGTAGAACATGAACTGATACCGTTAAAGATTAGTTTAGTGGGGTTTGTAATGGTGTAACTAGTAGAACAGGAACTGATTGCGGAGAAGATGAGTTTTTTGGGGGTTTGTAATGGTGTAACTAGTAGAACATGAACTGATACCGGAGAAGATTAGTTGTGTAGGGTTTGTAATGGTGTAACTAGTAGAACATGAACTGATTCCCGAGAAGATGAGTTTTGTGGGGGTTTGTAATGGTGTAACTAGTAGAACATGAACTGATACCTGAGAAAATTAGCTTAGTGCGGTTTGTAATGGTGTAACTAGTAGAACAGGAACTGATTCCGGAGAAGATGAGTTTTGTGGGGGTTTGTAATGGTGTAACTAGTAGAACATGAACTGATACCGGAGAAGATGAGTTTAGTGGCGGTTTGTAATAGTGTAACTAATAGAACACGAACTGATTCCGGAGAAAATGAGTTTAGTGGCGGTTTGTAATGGTGTAACTAGTAGAACATGAACTGATTCCGGAGAAGATGAGTTTTGTGGGGGTTTGTAATGGTGTAACTAGTAGAACATGAACTGATTTCAGAGAAGATGCGTTTTGTGGGGGTTTGTAATGATGTAACTAGTAGAACATGAACTGATTCCGGAGAAGATGAGCTTAGTGGGGGTTCGTAATAGTGTAACTAGTAGAACATGAACTGATTCTGGAGAAGATGAGTTTAGTGGGAGTTTGTAATGGTGTAACTAGTAGAACATGAACTGATTCCGGAGAAGATGAGTTAAATGGGGATTTGTAATGGTGTAATTAGTAGAACATGAACTGATTCCGGAGAAGATGAGTTTAGTGGGGGCTTGTAATGGTGTAACTAGTAGATCATGAACTGATTCCAGAGAAGATGAGTTTAGTTGGGGTTTGTAATGATGTAACTAGTAGAACATGAACTGATTCCAGAGAAGATGAGTTTAGTGGGGGTTTGTAATGGTGTAACTAGTAGAACATGAACTGATTCTGGAGAAGATGAGTTTAGTGGGGGTTTGTAATGATGTAACTAGTAGAACATGAACTGATACCAGAGAAGATTAGTTTAGTGGGGTTTGTAATGGTGTAACTAGTAGAATAGGAACTGATTCCGGAGAAGATGAGTTTAGTGGGGGTTTGTAATGGTGTAACTAGTAGAACATGAACTGATTCCGGAGAAGATGAGTTTAGTGGGGGCATGTAATGGTGTAACTAGTAGAACATGAACTGATTCCCGAGAAGATGAGTTTTGTGGGGGTTTGTAATGGTGTAACTAGTAGAACATGAACTGATACCGGAGAAAATTAGTTTAGTGCGGTTTGTAATGGTGTAACTAGTAGAACAGGAACTGATTCCGGAGAAGAAGAGTTTTGTGAGGGTTTGTAACGGTGTAACTAGTAGGACATGAACTGATACCGGAAAAGATTAGTTTAGTGGGGTTTGTAATGGTGTAACTAGTAGAACAGGAACTGATTCCGAAGAAGATGAGTTTTGTGAGGGTTTGTAACGGTGTAACTAGTAGAACATGAACTGATACCGGGAAAGATTAGTTTAGTGGGGTTTGTAATGGTGTAACTAGTAGAACAGGAACTGATTGCGGAGAAGATTAGTTTTGTGGGGGTTTGTAATGGTGTAACTAGTAGAACATGAACTGATTCTGGAGAAGATGAGTTTAGTGGGGGCATGTAATCGTGTAACTAGTAGAACATGAACTGATTCTTGAGAAGATGAGTTAAGTGGGGGCTTGTAATGGTGTAAATAGTAGAACATGAACTGATTCCGAAGAAGATGAGTTTAGTGGGAGTTTGTAATGATATAACTAGTAGAACATGAACTGATTCTGGAGAAGATGAGCTTAGTGGGGGCTTGTAATTATGTAACTAGTAGAACATGAACTGATTCCTGAGAAGATGAGTTTAGTGGGGGTTTGTAATGGTGTAACTAGTAGAACATGAACTGATTCTGGAGAAGATGAGTTTAGTGGGGGCATGTAATCGTGTAACTAGTAGAACATGAACTGATTCTTGAGAAGATGAGTTAAGTGGGGGCTTGTAATGGTGTAAATAGTAGAACATCAACTGATTCTGGAGAAGATGAGTTTAGTGGCGGTTTGTAATGGTGTAACTAGTAGAACATGAACTGATTCCGGAGAAGATGAGTTTAGTGGGGGTTTGTAATGGTGTAACTAGTAGAACATGAACTGATTCCGGAGAAGATGAGTTTAGTGGGGTTTGTAATAGTGTATCTAGTAGAACATGAACTGATTCCAGAGAAGATGAGTTTAGTGGGGATTTGTAATGGTGTAACTAGTAGAACATAAACTGATTCTGGAGAAGATGAGTTTAGTGAGGGTTTGTAATGATGTAACTAGTAGAACATGAACTGATTCTGGAGAAGATTAGTTTAGTGGGAATTTGTAATGGTGTAACTAGTAGAACATGAACTGATTCCGAAGAAGATGAGTTTTGTGGGGGTTTGTAATGATGTAACTAGTAGAACATGAACTGATTCTGGAGAAGATGAGTTTAGTGGGGGCTTGTAATGGTGTAACTAGTAGAACATGAACTGATTCCGAAGAAGATGAGTTTTGTGAGGGTTTGTAACGGTGTAACTAGTAGAACATGAACTGATACCGTTAAAGATTAGTTTAGTGGGGTTTGTAATGGTGTAACTAGTAGAACAGGAACTGATTGCGGAGAAGATGAGTTTTTTGGGGGTTTGTAATGGTGTAACTAGTAGAACATGAACTGATACCGGAGAAGATTAGTTGTGTAGGGTTTGTAATGGTGTAACTAGTAGAACATGAACTGATTCCCGAGAAGATGAGTTTTGTGGGGGTTTGTAATGGTGTAACTAGTAGAACATGAACTGATACCTGAGAAAATTAGCTTAGTGCGGTTTGTAATGGTGTAACTAGTAGAACAGGAACTGATTCCGGAGAAGATGAGTTTTGTGGGGGTTTGTAATGGTGTAACTAGTAGAACATGAACTGATACCGGAGAAGATGAGTTTAGTGGCGGTTTGTAATAGTGTAACTAATAGAACACGAACTGATTCCGGAGAAAATGAGTTTAGTGGCGGTTTGTAATGGTGTAACTAGTAGAACATGAACTGATTCCTGAGAAGATGAGTTTTGTGGGGGTTTGTAATGGTGTAACTAGTAGAACATGAACTGATTTCAGAGAAGATGCGTTTTGTGGGGGTTTGTAATGATGTAACTAGTAGAACATGAACTGATTCCGGAGAAGATGAGCTTAGTGGGGGTTCGTAATAGTGTAACTAGTAGAACATGAACTGATTCTGGAGAAGATGAGTTTAGTGGGAGTTTGTAATGGTGTAACTAGTAGAACATGAACTGATTCCGGAGAAGATGAGTTAAATGGGGATTTGTAATGGTGTAACTAGTAGAACATGAACTGATTCCGGAGAAGATGAGTTTAGTGGGGGCTTGTAATGGTGTAACTAGTAGATCATGAACTGATTCCAGAGAAGATGAGTTTAGTTGGGGTTTGTAATGATGTAACTAGTAGAACATGAACTGATTCCAGAGAAGATGAGTTTAGTGGGGGTTTGTAATGGTGTAACTAGTAGAACATGAACTGATTCTGGAGAAGATGAGTTTAGTGGGGGTTTGTAATGATGTAACTAGTAGAACATGAACTGATACCAGAGAAGATTAGTTTAGTGGGGTTTGTAATGGTGTAACTAGTAGAATAGGAACTGATTCCGGAGAAGATGAGTTTAGTGGGGGTTTGTAATGGTGTAACTAGTAGAACATGAACTGATTCCGGAGAAGATGAGTTTAGTGGGGGCATGTAATGGTGTAACTAGTAGAACATGAACTGATTCCCGAGAAGATGAGTTTTGTGGGGGTTTGTAATGGTGTAACTAGTAGAACATGAACTGATACCGGAGAAAATTAGTTTAGTGCGGTTTGTAATGGTGTAACTAGTAGAACAGGAACTGATTCCGGAGAAGAAGAGTTTTGTGAGGGTTTGTAACGGTGTAACTAGTAGAACATGAACTGATACCGGAAAAGATTAGTTTAGTGGGGTTTGTAATGGTGTAACTAGTAGAACAGGAACTGATTCCGAAGAAGATGAGTTTTGTGAGGGTTTGTAACGGTGTAACTAGTAGAACATGAACTGATACCGGGAAAGATTAGTTTAGTGGGGTTTGTAATGGTGTAACTAGTAGAACAGGAACTGATTGCGGAGAAGATTAGTTTTGTGGGGGTTTGTAATGGTGTAACTAGTAGAACATGAACTGATTCTGGAGAAGATGAGTTTAGTGGGAGTTTGTAATGGTGTAACTAGTAGAACATGAACTGATTCCGGAGAAGATGAGTTAAATGGGGATTTGTAATGGTGTAACTAGTAGAACATGAACTGATTCCGGAGAAGATGAGTTTAGTGGGGGCTTGTAATGGTGTAACTAGTAGATCATGAACTGATTCCAGAGAAGATGAGTTTAGTTGGGGTTTGTAATGATGTAACTAGTAGAACATGAACTGATTCCAGAAAAGATGAGTTTAGTGGGGGTTTGTAATGGTGTAACTAGTAGAACATGAACTGATTCTGGAGAAGATGAGTTTAGTGGGGGTTTGTAATGATGTAACTAGTAGAACATGAACTGATACCAGAGAAGATTAGTTTAGTGGGGTTTGTAATGGTGTAACTAGTAGAATAGGAACTGATTCCGGAGAAGATGAGTTTAGTGGGGGTTTGTAATGGTGTAACTAGTAGAACATGAACTGATTCCGGAGAAGATGAGTTTAGTGGGGGCATGTAATGGTGTAACTAGTAGAACATGAACTGATTCCCGAGAAGATGAGCTTTGTGGGGGTTTGTAATGGTGTAACTAGTAGAACATGAACTGATACCGGAGAAAATTAGTTTAGTGCGGTTTGTAATGGTGTAACTAGTAGAACAGGAACTGATTCCGGAGAAGAAGAGTTTTGTGAGGGTTTGTAACGGTGTAACTAGTAGAACATGAACTGATACCGGAAAAGATTAGTTTAGTGGGGTTTGTAATGGTGTAACTAGTAGAACAGGAACTGATTCCGAAGAAGATGAGTTTCGTGAGGGTTTGTAACGGTGTAACTAGTAGAACATGAACTGATACCGGGAAAGATTAGTTTAGTGGGGTTTGTAATGGTGTAACTAGTAGAACAGGAACTGATTGCGAAGAAGATTAGTTTTGTGGGGGTTTGTAATGGTGTAACTAGTAGAACATGAACTGATACCGGAGAAGATTAGTTGTGTAGGGTTTGTAATGGTGTAACTAGTAGAACATGAACTGATTCCGAAGAAGATGAGTTTAGTGGGGGTTTGTAATGATGTAACTAGTAGAACATGAACTGATTCTGGAGAAGATGAGTTTAATGGGGGCTTGTAATGGTGTAACTAGTAGAACATGAACTGATTCCGAAGAAGATGAGTTTTGTGGGGGTTTGTAACGGTGTAACTAGTAGAACATGAACTGATACCGGGAAAGATTAGTTTAGTGGGGTTTGTAATGGTGTAACTAGTAGAACAGGAACTGATTGCGGAGATGATTAGTTTTGTGGGGGTTTGTAATGGTGTAACTAGTAGAACATGAACTGATACCGGAGAAGATTAGTTGTGTAGGGTTTGTAATGGTGTAACTAGTAGAACATAAACTGATTCCGGAGAAGATGAGTTTAGTGAGGGTTTGTAATGATGTAACTAGTAGAACATGAACTGATTCTGGAGAAGATTAGTTTAGTGGGGGCATGTAATGGTGTAACTAGTAGAACATGAACTGATTCCGAAGAAGATGAGTTTAGTGGGGGTTTGTAATGATGTAACTAGTAGAACATGAACTGATTCTGGAGAAGATGAGTTTAGTGGGGGCTTGTAATGGTGTAACTAGTAGAACATGAACTGATTCCGAAGAAGATGAGTTTTGTGAGGGTTTGTAACGGTGTAACTAGTAGAACATGAACTGATACCGAGAAAGATTAGTTTAGTGGGGTTTGTAATGGTGTAACTAGTAGAACAGGAACTGATTGCGGAGAAGATTAGTTTTGTGGGGGTTTGTAATGGTGTAACTAGTAGAACATGAACTGATACCGGAGAAGATTTGTTGTGTAGGGTTTGTAATGGTGTAACTAGTAGAACATGAACTGATTCCCGAGAAGATGAGTTTTGTGGGGGTTTGTAATGTTGTAACTAGTAGAACATGAACTGATACCTGAGAAAATTAGTTTAGTGCGGTTTGTAATGGTGTAACTAGTAGAACAGGAACTGATTCCGGAGAAGATGAGTTTTGTGGGGGTTTGTAATGGTGTAACTAGTAGAACATGAACTGATACCGGAGAAGATGAGTTTAGTGGCGGTTTGTAATAGTGTAACTAATAGAACACGAACTGATTCCGGAGAAAATGAGTTTAGTGGCGGTTTGTAATGGTGTAACTAGTAGAACATGAACTGATTCCGAAGAAGATGAGTTTTGTGGGGGTTTGTAATGGTGTAACTAGTAGAACATGAACTGATTTCAGAGAAGATGCGTTTTGTGGGGGTTTGTAATGGTGTAACTAGTAGAACATGAACTGATTCCGGAGAAGATGAGCTTAGTGGGGGTCTGTAATGGTGTAACTAGTAGAACATGAACTGATTCTGGAGAAGATGAGTTTTGTGGGGGTTTGTAATGGTGTAACTAGTAGAACATGAACTGATTCTGGAGAAGATGAGTTTAGTGGGGGCTTGTAATGGTGTAACTAGTAGAACATGAACTGATTCTGGAGAAGATGAGTTAAGTGGGGATTTGTAATGGTGTAACTAGTAGAACATGAACTGATTCCGGAGAAGATGAGTTTAGTGGGGGCTTGTAATGGTGTAACTAGTAGATCATGAACTGATTCCAGAGAAGATGAGTTTAGTTGGGGTTTGTAATGATGTAACTAGTAGAACATGAACTGATTCCAGAGAAGATGAGTTTAGTGGGGGTTTGTAATGGTGTAACTAGTAGAACATGAACTGATTCCGGAGAAGATGAGTTTAGTGGGGGTTTGTAATGATGTAACTAGTAGAACATGAACTGATACCAGAGAAGATTAGTTTAGTGGGGTTTGTAATGATGTAACTAGTAGAATAGGAACTGATTCCGGAGAAGATGAGTTTTGTGGGGGTTTGTAATGGTGTAACTAGTAGAACATGAACTGATTCCGGAGAAGATGAGTTTTGTGAGGGTTTGTAACGGTGTAACTAGTAGAACATGAACTGATACCGGAAAAGATTAGTTTAGTGGGGTTTGTAATGGTGTAACTAGTAAAACAGGAACTGATTCCGGAGAAGATGAGTTTTGTGGGGGTTTGTAATGGTGTAACTTGTAGAACATGAACTGATACCGGAGAAGATGAGTTTAGTGGGGGTTTGTAATGGTGTAACTAATAGAACATGAACTGATTCCAGAGAAGATGAGTTTAGTGGAGGCTTGTAATGGTGTAACCAGTAGAACATGAACTGATTCGAGAAGATTAGTTGTGTGGGGTTTGTAATGGTGTAACTAGTAGAACATGAACTGATTCCCGAGAAGATGAGTTTAGTGGCGGTTTGTAATGGTGTAACTAGTAGAACATGAACTGATTCTGGAGAAGATTAGTTGCGTGGGGTTTGTAATGGTGTACCTAGTAGAACATGAACTGATTCCCGAGAAGATTAGTTTTGTGGGGGTTTGTAATGATGTAACTAGTAGAACATGAACTGAAACCTGAGAAAATTAGTTTAGTGCGGTTTGTAATGGTGTAACTAGTAGAACAGGAACTGATTCCGGAGAAGATGAGTTTTATGGGGGTTTGTAATGGTGTAACTAGTAGAACATGAACTGATACCGCAGAAGATGAGTTTAGTGGCGGTTTGTAATGGTGTAACTAGTAGAACATGAACTGATTCCGGGAAGATGAGTTTTGTGGGGGTTTGTAATGGTGTAACTAGTAGAACATGAACTGATTCCAGAGAAGATGCGTTTTGTGGGGGTTTGTAATGGTGTAACTAGTAGAACAGGAACTGATTCCGGAGAAGATGAGCTTAGTGGGGGTTCGTAATAGTGTAACTAGTAGAACATGAACTGATTCTGGAGAAGAAGAGTTTAGTGGGGGTTTGTAATGGTGTAACTAGTAGAACATGAACTGATTTCGGAGAAGATGAGTTAAGTGGGGGTTTGTAATGGTGTAACTAGTAGAAAATGAACTGATTCCGGAGAAGATGAGTTTAGTGGGTGCTTGTAATGGTGTAACTAGTAGAACATGAACTGATTCCGGAGAAGATGAGTTTAGGGGAGGCTTGTAATGGTGTAACTAGTAGAACATGAACTGATTCCGGGGAAGATGAGTTTAGTGGGGGTTTGTAATGGTGTAACTAGTAGAACATGAACTGATTCCGGAGAAGATGAGTTTAGTGGCGGTTTGTAATGGTGTAACTAGTAGAACATGAACTGATTCTGGAGAAGATGAGTTTAGTGGGGGCTTGTAATGGTGTAACTAGTAGAACATGAACTGATTCCCGAGAAGATGAGTTTAGTGGGGGTTTGTAATGGTGTAACTAGTAGAACATGAACTGATTTCGGAGAAGATTAGTTTAGTGGGGGCTTGTAATGGTGTAACTAGTAGAACATGAGTTGATTCCGGAGAAGATGAGTTAAGTGGGGGTTTGTAATGGTGTAACTAGTAGAACATGAACTGATTCTGGAGAAGATGAGTTTAGTGGGGGTTTGTAATGGTGTAACTAGTAGAACATGAACTGATTCTGGAGAAGATGAGTTTAGTGGGGGTTTGTAATGGTGTAACTAGTAGAACATGAACTGATTCCGGAGAAGATGAGTTTAGTGGAGGCTTGTAATGGTGTAACTAGTAGAACATGAACTGATTCCGGGGAAGATGAGTTTAGTGGGGGTTTGTAATGGTGTAACTAGTAGAACATGAACTGATTCTGGAGAAGATGAGTTTAGTGGGGGTTTGTAATGGTGTAACTAGTAGAACATGAACTGATTCCGGAGAAGATGAGTTAAGTGGGGTTTGTAATGGTGTAACTAGTAGAACATGAACTGATTCCGGAGAAGATGAGTTTAGTGGAGGCTTGTAATGGTGTAACTAGTAGAACATGAACTGATTCCGGGGAAGATGAGTTTAATGGGGGTTTGTAATGGTGTAACTAGTAGAACATGAACTGATTCCGAAGAAGATGAGTTTTGTGGGGGTTTGTAACGGTGTAACTAGTAGAACATGAACTGATACCGGGAAAGATTAGTTTAGTGGGGTTTGTAATGGTGTAACTAGTAGAACAGGAACTGATTGCGAGAAGATTAGTTTTGTGGGGGTTTGTAATGGTGTAACTAGTAGAACATGAACTGATACCGGAGAAGATTAGTTGTGTAGGGTTTGTAATGGTGTAACTAGTAGAACATAAACTGATTCCGGAGAAGATGAGTTTAGTGAGGGTTTGTAATGATGTAACTAGTAGAACATGAACTGATTCTGGAGAAGATTAGTTTAGTGGGGGCATGTAATGGTGTAACTAGTAGAACATGAACTGATTCCGAAGAAGATGAGTTTAGTGGGGGTTTGTAATGATGTAACTATTAGAACATGAACTGATTCTGGAGAAGATGAGTTTAGTGGGGGCTTGTAATGGTGTAACTAGTAGAACATGAACTGATTCCGAAGAAGATGAGTTTTGTGAGGGTTTGTAACGGTGTAACTAGTAGAACATGAACTGATACCGAGAAAGATTAGTTTAGTGGGGTTTGTAATGGTGTAACTAGTAGAACAGGAACTGATTGCGGAGATGATTAGTTTTGTGGGGGTTTGTAATGGTGTAACTAGTAGAACATGAACTGATACCGGAGAAGATTAGTTGTGTAGGGTTTGTAATGGTGTAACTAGTAGAACATGAACTGATTCCCGAGAAGATGAGTTTTGTGGGGGTTTGTAATGTTGTAACTAGTAGAACATGAACTGATACCTGAGAAAATTAGTTTAGTGCGGTTTGTAATGGTGTAACTAGTAGAACAGGAACTGATTCCGGAGAAGATGAGTTTTGTGGGGGTTTGTAATGGTGTAACTAGTAGAACATGAACTGATACCGGAGAAGATGAGTTTAGTGGCGGTTTGTAATAGTGTAACTAATAGAACACGAACTGATTCCGGAGAAAATGAGTTTTGTGGGGGTTTGTAATGGTGTAACTAGTAGAACATGAACTGATTTCAGAGAAGATGCGTTTTGTGGGGGTTTGTAATGGTGTAACTAGTAGAACATGAACTGATTCCGGAGAAGATGAGCTTAGTGGGGGTTCGTAATAGTGTAACTAGTAGAACATGAACTGATTCTGGAGAAGATGAGTTTAGTGGGGGTCTGTAATGGTGTAACTAGTAGAACATGAACTGATTCTGGAGAAGTTGAGTTTTGTGGGGGTTTGTAATGGTGTAACTAGTAGAACATGAACTGATTCTGGAGAAGATGAGTTTAGTGGGGGCTTGTAATGGTGTAACTAGTAGAACATGAACTGATTCTGGAGAAGATGAGTTAAGTGGGGATTTGTAATGGTGTAACTAGTAGAACATGAACTGATTCCGGAGAAGATGAGTTTAGTGGGGGCTTGTAATGGTGTAACTAGTAGATCATGAACTGATTCCAGAGAAGATGAGTTTAGTTGGGGTTTGTAATGATGTAACTAGTAGAACATGAACTGATTCCAGAGAAGATGAGTTTAGTGGGGGTTTGTAATGGTGTAACTAGTAGAACATGAACTGATTCCGGAGAAGATGAGTTTAGTGGGGGTTTGTAATGATGTAACTAGTAGAACATGAACTGATTCCGGAGAAGATGAGTTAAGTGGGGTTTGTAATGGTGTAACTAGTAGAACATGAACTGATTCCGGAGAAGATGAGTTTAGTGGAGGCTTGTAATGGTGTAACTAGTAGAACATGAACTGATTCCGGGGAAGATGAGTTTAATGGGGGTTTGTAATGGTGTAACTAGTAGAACATGAACTGATTCCGAAGAAGATGAGTTTTGTGGGGGTTTGTAACGGTGTAACTAGTAGAACATGAACTGATACCGGGAAAGATTAGTTTAGTGGGGTTTGTAATGGTGTAACTAGTAGAACAGGAACTGATTGCGAGAAGATTAGTTTTGTGGGGGTTTGTAATGGTGTAACTAGTAGAACATGAACTGATACCGGAGAAGATTAGTTGTGTAGGGTTTGTAATGGTGTAACTAGTAGAACATAAACTGATTCCGGAGAAGATGAGTTTAGTGAGGGTTTGTAATGATGTAACTAGTAGAACATGAACTGATTCTGGAGAAGATTAGTTTAGTGGGGGCATGTAATGGTGTAACTAGTAGAACATGAACTGATTCCGAAGAAGATGAGTTTAGTGGGGGTTTGTAATGATGTAACTATTAGAACATGAACTGATTCTGGAGAAGATGAGTTTAGTGGGGGCTTGTAATGGTGTAACTAGTAGAACATGAACTGATTCCGAAGAAGATGAGTTTTGTGAGGGTTTGTAACGGTGTAACTAGTAGAACATGAACTGATACCGAGAAAGATTAGTTTAGTGGGGTTTGTAATGGTGTAACTAGTAGAACAGGAACTGATTGCGGAGATGATTAGTTTTGTGGGGGTTTGTAATGGTGTAACTAGTAGAACATGAACTGATACCGGAGAAGATTAGTTGTGTAGGGTTTGTAATGGTGTAACTAGTAGAACATGAACTGATTCCCGAGAAGATGAGTTTTGTGGGGGTTTGTAATGTTGTAACTAGTAGAACATGAACTGATACCTGAGAAAATTAGTTTAGTGCGGTTTGTAATGGTGTAACTAGTAGAACAGGAACTGATTCCGGAGAAGATGAGTTTTGTGGGGGTTTGTAATGGTGTAACTAGTAGAACATGAACTGATACCGGAGAAGATGAGTTTAGTGGCGGTTTGTAATAGTGTAACTAATAGAACACGAACTGATTCCGGAGAAAATGAGTTTTGTGGGGGTTTGTAATGGTGTAACTAGTAGAACATGAACTGATTTCAGAGAAGATGCGTTTTGTGGGGGTTTGTAATGGTGTAACTAGTAGAACATGAACTGATTCCGGAGAAGATGAGCTTAGTGGGGGTTCGTAATAGTGTAACTAGTAGAACATGAACTGATTCTGGAGAAGATGAGTTTAGTGGGGGTCTGTAATGGTGTAACTAGTAGAACATGAACTGATTCTGGAGAAGTTGAGTTTTGTGGGGGTTTGTAATGGTGTAACTAGTAGAACATGAACTGATTCTGGAGAAGATGAGTTTAGTGGGGGCTTGTAATGGTGTAACTAGTAGAACATGAACTGATTCTGGAGAAGATGAGTTAAGTGGGGATTTGTAATGGTGTAACTAGTAGAACATGAACTGATTCCGGAGAAGATGAGTTTAGTGGGGGCTTGTAATGGTGTAACTAGTAGATCATGAACTGATTCCAGAGAAGATGAGTTTAGTTGGGGTTTGTAATGATGTAACTAGTAGAACATGAACTGATTCCAGAGAAGATGAGTTTAGTGGGGGTTTGTAATGGTGTAACTAGTAGAACATGAACTGATTCCGGAGAAGATGAGTTTAGTGGGGGTTTGTAATGATGTAACTAGTAGAACATGAACTGATACCAGAGAAGATTAGTTTAGTGGGGTTTGTAATGATGTAACTAGTAGAATAGGAACTGATTCCGGAGAAGATGAGTTTTGTGGGGGTTTGTAATGGTGTAACTAGTAGAACATGAACTGATTCCGGAGAAGATGAGTTTTGTGAGGGTTTGTAACGGTGTAACTAGTAGAACATGAACTGATACCGGAAATGATTAGTTTAGTGGGGTTTGTAATGGTGTAACTAGTAAAACAGGAACTGATTCCGAAGAAGATGAGTTTTGTGGGGGTTTGTAATGGTGTAACTTGTAGAACATGAACTGATACCGGAGAAGATGAGTTTAGTGGGGGTTTGTAATGGTGTAACTAATAGAACATGAACTGATTCCAGAGAAGATGAGTTTAGTGGAGGCTTGTAATGGTGTAACCAGTAGAACATGAACTGATTCGAGAAGATTAGTTGTGTGGGGTTTGTAATGGTGTAACTAGTAGAACATGAACTGATTCCCGAGAAGATGAGTTTAGTGACGGTTTGTAATGGTGTAACTAGTAGAACATGAACTGATTCTGGAGAAGATTAGTTGCGTGGGGTTTGTAATGGTGTACCTAGTAGAACATGAACTGATTCCCGAGAAGATTAGTTTTGTGGGGGTTTGTAATGATGTAACTAGTAGAACATGAACTGATACCTGAGAAAATTAGTTTAGTGCGGTTTGTAATGGTGTAACTAGTAGAACAGGAACTGATTCCGGAGAAGATGAGTTTTGTGGGGGTTTGTAATGGTGTAACTAGTAGAACATGAACTGATACCGCAGAAGATGAGTTTAGTGGCGGTTTGTAATGGTGTAACTAGTAGAACATGAACTGATTCCGGGAAGATGAGTTTTGTGGGGGTTTGTAATGGTGTAACTAGTAGAACATGAACTGATTCCAGAGAAGATGCGTTTTGTGGGGGTTTGTAATGGTGTAACTAGTAGAACAGGAACTGATTCCGGAGAAGATGAGCTTAGTGGGGGTTCGTAATAGTGTAACTAGTAGAACATGAACTGATTCTGGAGAAGAAGAGTTTAGCGGGGGTTTGTAATGGTGTAACTAGTAGAACATGAACTGATTTCGGAGAAGATGAGTTAAGTGGGGGTTTGTAATGGTGTAACTAGTAGAACATGAACTGATTCCGGAGAAGATGAGTTTAGTGGGTGCTTGTAATGGTGTAACTAGTAGAACATGAACTGATTCCGGAGAAGATGAGTTTAGTGGAGGCTTGTAATGGTGTAACTAGTAGAACATGAACTGATTCCGGGGAAGATGAGTTTAGTGGGGGTTTGTAATGGTGTAACTAGTAGAACATGAACTGATTCCGGAGAAGATGAGTTTAGTGGCGGTTTGTAATGGTGTAACTAGTAGAACATGAACTGATTCTGGAGAAGATGAGTTTAGTGGGGGCTTGTAATGGTGTAACTAGTAGAACATGAACTGATTCCCGAGAAGATGAGTTTAGTGGGGGTTTGTAATGGTGTAACTAGTAGAACATGAACTGATTTCGGAGAAGATTAGTTTAGTGGGGGCTTGTAATGGTGTAACTAGTAGAATATGAACTGATTCCGGAGAAGATGAGTTAAGTGGGGGTTTGTAATGGTGTAACTAGTAGAACATGAACTGATTCTGGAGAAGATGAGTTTAGTGGGGGTTTGTAATGGTGTAACTAGTAGAACATGAACTGATTCTGGAGAAGATGAGTTTAGTGGGGGTTTGTAATGGTGTAACTAGTAGAACATGAACTGATTCCGGAGAAGATGAGTTTAGTGGAGGCTTGTAATGGTGTAACTAGTAGAACATGAACTGATTCCGGGGAAGATGAGCTTAGTGGGGGTTTGTAATGGTGTAACTAGTAGAACATGAACTGATTCTGGAGAAGATGAGTTTAGTGGGGGTTTGTAATGGTGTAACTAGTAGAACATGAACTGATTCCGGAGAAGATGAGTTAAGTGGGGTTTGTAATGGTGTAACTAGTAGAACATGAACTGATTCCGGAGAAGATGAGTTTAGTGGAGGCTTGTAATGGTGTAACTAGTAGAACATGAACTGATTCCGGGGAAGATGAGTTTAGTGGGGGTTTGTAATGGTGTAACTAGTAGAACATGAACTGATTCCGGAGAAGATGAGTTTAGTGGCGGTTTGTAATGGTGTAACTAGTAGAACATGAACTGATTCTGGAGAAGATGAGTTTAGTGGGGGCTTGTAATGGTGTAACTAGTAGAACATGAACTGATTCCCGAGAAGATGAGTTTAGTGGGGGTTTGTAATGGTGTAACTAGTAGAACGTGAACTGATTCTGGAGAAGATGAGTTTAGTGGGGGTTTGTAATGGTGTAACTAGTAGAACATGAACTGATTCCGGAGAAGATGAGTTTAGTGGGGGCTTGTAATGGTGTAACTAGTAGAACATGAACTGATTCCGGAGAAGATGAGTTTAGTGGGGGTTCGTAATGATGTAACTAGTAGAACATGAACTGATTCCGGAGAAGATGAGTTTAGTGGGGGTTCGTAATGATGTAACTAGTAGAACATGAACTGATTCCGGAGAAGATGAGTTTATTGACTGTCCTTCTGTCTTTTGGCCATTGTATTGTCTGTCCTTCTTTTGGCCATTGTATTGTCTGTCCTTCTTTTGGTCATTGTATTGTCTGTCCTTCTGTCTTTTGGCCATTGTATTGTCTGTCCTTCTTTTGGTCATTGTATTGTCTGTCCTTCTGTCTTTTGGCCATTATATTGTCTGTCCTTCTGTCTTTTGGCCATTGTATTGTCTGTCCTTCTTTTGGCCATTGTATTGTCTGTCCTTCTTTTGGCCATTGTATTGTCTGTCCTTCTTTTGGTCATTGTATTGTCTGTCCTTCTGTCTTTTGGCCATTGTATTGTCTGTCCTTCTGTCTTTTGGCCATTGTATTGTCTGTCCTTCTTTTGGCCATTGTATTGTCTGTCCTTCTTTTGGTCATTGTATTGTCTGTCCTTCTGTGTTTTGGCCATTGTATTGTCTGTCCTTCTGTCTTTTGGTCATTGTATTGTCTGTCCTTCTGTCTTTTGGCCATTGTATTGTCTGTCCTTCTGTCTTTTGGCCATTGTATTGTCTGTCCTTCTTTTGGCCATTGTATTGTCTGTCCTTCTTCGATTTACGGCTTCTGCTTACCCCTTTGGTATCTTCAAGCTTTTTCTTATATAAAGTATGATCACGGTTAAAAGTCATATTTTCTATGGTTTGCATTTTTACGTCCATATCACGATCTGGTATGTTGGTTACAACGAAACGTTTAATTATTGGTGCTAACATTAGATGAAATATTATTGAATTCAGCAATAGTGAAAGTTTATTATTGGTTAAACATTCACGTCTTTCACCAAAACAGCAACCAGATTTTAGCCCGAATATTTATACAGACAATCCAGTTATGCTACAAGGTCATGCAATAATGCTAAATATGTTCTTTCCTATATCACCGACAATATTTTGACCAGATTTAATTTTAATACGTGGATATCTTGTAAGATACAGGAACTGCTTACCCTTTCCGGGCATCTGGATTTACCCCGTTTTTATTTATTTTTTAATTTGTTTTGGTCTGGTCCGTGTTTCTGTGTCTTCTGCCCAATGTGGTGTGTGTCTCTGGATTGTAGCATAGGCGTGGATATCCTTCTAATCCAGAGATCAACAATACCTCTTGATGAATACATGTGACGAGTCTGAGGAATTTCGTATGGCAATCAATCGCACCAGATATGATCAATTCACAGTCATGGCCTTCAAATATCCCTTTTTATAGAGTATTAAATTGTAATGTTCTGCAATCGCCATGACGCTTCAAAAGTATCAAATATTTGAGCATTGTAGTTGACATGACGTTTCAAATATTCTTTTCAAGGGTATCAAATGGTATTGTTCTGCAGTTGTAAAGGTCTTTCAAGCATTCTTTCATAGACTATAAAACGATATTGTTCTGTTGCCATAAAGACCTTTCAAGTAATATTTTCTAGAGTATCATATTGTATTGTTCTGCAGATGTAAAGGTCTTTCAAGCATTCTTTCATAGACTATAACACGATATTGTTCTGTTGCCATAAAGACCTTTCCCAGTAATATTTTCTAGAGTATCATATTGTATTGTTCTGCAGTTGTAAAGGTCTTTCAAGCATTCTTTCATAGACTATAACACGATATTGTTCTGTTGCCATAAAGACCTTTCCCAGTAATATTTTTTAGAGTATCATATTGTATTGTTCTGCAGTTGTAAAGGTCTTTCAAGCATTCTTTCATAGAATATAACACGATATTGTTCTGTTGCCATAAAGACCTTTCCCAGTAATATTTTCTAGAGTATCATATTGTATTGTTCTGCAGTTGTAAAGGTCTTTCAAGCATTCTTCCATAGACTATAACACGATATTGTTCTGTTGCCATAAAGACCTTTCCCAGTAATATTTTCTAGAGTATCATATTGTATTGTTATATAATTGTAAAGACCTTTCTAAAAGTATTTACTATAATATCAAACGGTATTGTTCTGCAGATTTTATGACTTTTTCAAAATATCAAATCGCTGTGATTTGTGCGTAGTTGACATGATGATTTGAGGATATTTTTTCTAGATGATCAAACGGTATTGTTATGTAGTTATAACAGACCTATCAAATATTATTTTCTACAGTATAAAACGGTATTGTTCTGTAGATGATATGATTTCAAAAAGTGTCAAAAGGTTTGTGTTTTGTGGCAGCTATGAGATTTTGAATATTCTTTCATGCCTCATCAAACATTATTGTTCTGTAGTTAACATAACGTTTTGAATATAGTTTTCTTGAGCATCAAACGGGTACACAGTTACATTATTGGACAATTCTATTTAAACAAAACATTCAAAGATACCAAAAGGCGTAATCAGAAGTCGTAGTGCGATAAGGACAGACAATACCACGGCCAAAAGATACCAAAAGGCGTAATCGGAAGTGGTAGTTCGATAAGGACATACAATACCACAGCCAAAAGAAAAAGGCGTAACCAGAAGTCGTAGTTCGATAAGGACAGACAATACCACGGCCAAAAGATACCAAAAGGCGTAATCGGAAGTGGTAGTTCGATAAGGACAGACAATACCACAGCCAAAAGAAAATGGCGTAACCAGAAGTCGTAGTTCGATAAGGACAGACAATACCACGGCCAAAAGATACCAAAAGGCGTAATCAGAAGTGGTAGTTCGATAAGGACAGACAATACCACAGCCAAAAGAAAAAGGCGTAACCAGAAGTCGTAGTTCGATAAGGACAGACAATACCACGGCCAAAAGTTACCAAAAGGCGTAATCGGAAGTGGTAGTTCGATAAGGAGAGACAATACCACGGCCAAAAGAAAAAGGCGTAATCAGAAGTCGTAGTTCGATAAGGACAGACAATACCACGACCAAAAGAAAAAGGCGTAATCAGAAGTGGTAGTTCGATAAGGACAGACAATACCACAGCCAAAGGAAAAAGGCGTAATCAGAAGTGGTAGTTCGATAAGGACAGACAATACCACGGACAAAGGAAAAAGGCGTAATCAGAAGTGGTAGTTCGATAAAGACAGACAATACCACGGCCAAAAGAAAACGGGGTAATCAGAAGTGGTAGTTCGATAAGGACAGACAATACCACGGCCAAAAGAAAACGGGGTAATCAGAAGTGGTAGTTCGATAAGGAGAGACAATACCACGGCCAAAAGAAAAAGGCGTAATCAGAAGTGGTAGTTCGATAAGGACAGACAATACCACGGCCAAAAGAAAAAGGGGTAATCAGAAGTGGTAGTTCAATAAGGACAGACAATACCACGGTCAAAAGAAAAAGGCGTAATCAGAAGTGGTAGTTCGATAAGGACAGACAATACCACGGCCAAAAGTAAAAGGCGTAATCAGAAGTGGTAGTTCGATAAGGACAGACAATACCACGGCCAAAAGATAAAGGCGTAATCAGAAGTGGTAGTTCGATAAGGACAGAAAATACCACGGCCAAAAGAAAAAGGCGTAATCAGAAGTCGTAGTTCGATAAGGACAGACAATACCACGACCAAAAGAAAAAGGCGTAATCAGAAGAGGTAGTTCGATAAGGACAGACAATACCACGGCCAAAAGAAAAAGGCGTAATCAGAAGTGGTAGTTCGATAAGGACAGACAATACCACGACCAAAAGAAAACGGGGTAATCAGAAGTGGTAGTTCGATAAGGACAGACAATACCACAGCCAAAAGTAAAAGGCGTAATCAGAAGTGGTAGTGTGATAAGGACAGACAATACCACGGCCAAAAGTAAAAGGCATAATCAGAAGTGGTAGTGTGATAAGGACAGACAATACCACGGCCAAAAGAAAAAAGGGTAATCAGAAGTTGTAGTTCGATAAGGACAGACAATACCACGGCCAACAGAAAACGGGGTAATCAGAAGTGGTAGTTCGATAAGGAAAGACAATATCACGGCCAAAAGAAAAAGGGGTAATCAGAAGTGGTAGTTCGATAAGGACAGACAATATCCCGGCCAAAAGTAAAAGGCGTAATCAGAAGTGGTAGTTCGATAAGGACAGACAATACCACGGCCAAATGAAAAAGGCGTAATCAGAAGTTGTAGTTCGATAAGGACAGACAATACCACAGCCAAAAGAAAAAGGCGTAATCAGAAGTGGTAGTTCGATAAGGACAGACAATACCACGGCCAAAAGAAAAAGGCGTAATCAGAAGTGGTAGTTCGATAAGAAGAGACAATACCACGACCAAAAGAAAAAGGCGTAATCAGAAGTGGTAGTTCGATAAGGACAGACAATACCACAGCCAAAAGAAAAAGGCGTAATCAGAAGTGGTAGTTCGATAAGGACAGACAATACCACGACCAAAAGAAAAAGGCGTAATCAGAAGTGGTAGTTCGATAAGGAGAGACAATACCACGACCAAAAGAAAACGGGGTAATCAGAAGTGGTAGTTCGATAAGGACAGACAATACCACAGCCAAAAGTAAAAGGCGTAATCAGAAGTGGTAGTGTGATAAGGACAGACAATACCACGGCCAAAAGTAAAAGGCGTAATCAGAAGTGGTAGTGTGATAAGGACAGACAATACCACGGCCAAAAGTAAAAGGGGTAATCAGAAATTGTAGTTCGATAAGGACAGACAATACCACGGCCAACAGAAAACGGGGTAATCAGAAGTGGTAGTTCGATAAGGACAGACAATATCACGGCCAAAAGAAAAAGGGGTAATCAGAAGTGGTAGTTCGATAAGGACTGACAATACCACGGACAAAGGAAAAAGGCGTAATCAGAAGTGGTAGTTCGATAAAGACAGACAATACCACGGCCAAAAGAAAACGGGGTAATCAGAAGTGGTAGTTCAATAAGGACAGACAATACCACAGCCAAAAGAAAACGGGGTAATCAGAAGTGGTAGTTCGATAAGGAGAGACAATACCACGGCCAAAAGAAAAAGGCGTAATCAGAAGTGGTAGTTCGATAAGGACAGACAATACCACGGCCAAAAGTAAAAGGCGTAATCAGAAGTGGTAGTTCGATAAGGACAGACAATACCACGGCCAAAAGATAAAGGCGTAATCAGAAGTGGTAGTTCGATAAGGACAGAAAATACCACGGCCAAAAGAAAAAGGCGTAATCAGAAGTCGTAGTTCGATAAGGACAGACAATACCACGACCAAAAGAAAAAGGCGTAATCAGAAGTGGTAGTTCGATAAGGACAGACAATACCACGGCCAAAAGAAAAAGGCGTAATCAGAAGTGGTAGTTCGATAAGGACAGACAATACCACAGCCAAAAGAAAAAGGCGTAATCAGAAGTGGTAGTTCGATAAGGACAGACAATACTACGGCCAAAAGAAAAAGGCGTAATCAGAAGTGGTAGTTCGATAAGGAGAGACAATACCACGACCAAAAGAAAACGGGCTAATCAGAAGTGGTAGTTCGATAAAGACAGACAATACCACAGCCAAAAGTAAAAGGCGTAATCAGAAGTGGTAGTGTGATAAGGACAGACAATACCACGGCCAAAAGTAAAAGGCGTAATCAGAAGTTGTAGTGTGATAAGGACAGACAATACCACGGCCAAAAGTAAAAGGGGTAATCAGCAGTTGTAGTTCGATAAGGACAGACAATACCACGGCCAACAGAAAACGGGGTAATCAGAAATGGTAGTTCGATAAGGACAGACAATATCACGGCCAAAAGAAAAAGGGGTAATCAGAAGTGGTAGTTCGATAAGGACAGACAATATCACGACCAAAAGTAAAAGGCGTAATCAGAAGTGGTAGTTCGATAAGGACAGACAATACCACAGCCAAAAGAAAAAGGGGTAATCAGAAGTGGTAGTTCGATAAGGACAGACAATATCACGGTCAAAAGTAAAAGTCGTAATCAGAAGTGGTAGTTCGATAAGGACAGACAATACCACGGCCAAAAGACAAAGGGGTAATCAGAAGTCGTAGTTCGATAAGGACAAACAATACCACGGCCATAAGTAAAAGGCCTAATCAGAAGTGGTAGGTCGATAAGGACAGACAATACCATGGCCAAAAGAAAAAGGGGTAATCAGAAGTGGTAGTTCGATAAGGACAGACAATACCACGGCCATAAGTAAAAGGCGTAATCAGAAGTGGTAGTTCGATAAGGACAGACAATACCACGGCCAAAAGAAAAAGGGGTAATCAGAAGTGGTAGTTCAATAAGGACAGACAATACCACAGCCAAAAGAAAAAGGCGTAATCAGAAGTGGTAGTTCGATAAGGACAGACAATACCACGGCCAAAAGTAAAAGGCGTAATCAGAAGTGGTAGTTCGATAGAGACAGACAATACCACGGCCAAAAGATAAAGGCGTAATCAGAAGTGGTAGTTCGATAAGGACAGAAAATACCACGGCCAAAAGAAAAAGGCGTAATCAGAAGTCGTAGTTCGATAAGGACAGACAATACCACGACCAAAAGAAAAAGGCGTAATCAGAAGTGGTAGTTCGATAAGGACAGACAATACCACAGCCAAAAGAAAAAGGCGTAATCAGAAGTGGTAGTTCGATAAGGACAGACAATACCACGACCAAAAGAAAAAGGCGTAATCAAAAGTGGTAGTTCGATAAGGACAGACAATACCACGACCAAAAGAAAAAGGCGTAATCAGAAGTGGTAGTTCGATAAGGACAGACAATACCACGGTCAAAAGAAAAAGGCGTAATGAGAAGTGGTAGTTCGATAAGGAGAGACAATACCACGACCAAAAGAAAACGGGGTAATCAGAAGTGGTAGTTCGATAAGGACAGACAATACCACAGCCAAAAGTAATAGGCGTAATCAGAAGTGGTAGTGTGATAAGGACAGACAATACCACGGCCAAAAGTAAAAGGCATAATCAGAAGTGGTAGTGTGATAAGGACAGACAATACCACGGCCAAAAGAAAAAAGGGTAATCAGAAGTTGTAGTTCGATAAGGACAGACAATACCACGCCAACAGAAAACGGGGTAATCAGAAGTGGTAGTTCAATAAGGACAGACAATATCACGGCCAAAAGAAAAAGGGGTAATCAGAAGTGGTAGTTCGATAAGGACAGACAATATCCCGGCCAAAAGTAAAAGGCGTAATCAGAAGTGGTAGTTTGATAAGGACAGACAATACCACGGCCAAAAGAAAAAGGCGTAATCAGAAGTGGTAGTTCGATAAGGACAGACAATACCACAGCCAAAAGAAAAAGCGTAATCAGAAGTGGTAGTTCGATAAGGACAGACAATACCACGGCCAAAAGAAAAAGGCGTAATCAGAAGTGGTAGTTCGATAAGGACAGACAATACCACGACAAAAAGAAAAAGGCGTAATCAGAAGTGGTAGTTCGATAAGGACAGACAATACCACAGCCAAAAGAAAAAGGCGTAATCAGAAGTGGTAGTTCGATAAGGACAGACAATACCACGGCCAAAAGAAAAAGGCGTAATCAGAAGTAGTAGTTCGATAAGGAGAGACAATACCACGACCAAAAGAAAACGGGCTAATCGGAAGTGGTAGTTCGATAAGGACAGACAATACCACAGCCAAAAGTAAAAGGCGTAATCAGAAGTGGTAGTGTGATAAGGACAGACAATACCACGGCCAAAAGTAAAAGGCGTAATCAGAAGTGGTAGTGTGATAAGGACAGACAATACCACGGCCAAAAGTAAAAGGGGTAATCAGAAGTTGTAGTTCGATAAGGACAGACAATACCACGGCCAACAGAAAACGAGGTAATCAGAAGTGGTAGTTCGATAAGGACAGACAATATCACGGCCAAAAGAAAAAGGGGTAATCAGAAGTGGTAGTTCGATAAGGACAGACAATATCACGACCAAAAGTAAAAGGCGTAATCAGAAGTGGTAGTTCGATAAGGACAGACAATACCACGGCCAAAAGAAAAAGGGGTAATCAGAAGTGGTAGTTCGATAAGGACAGACAATATCACGGCCAAAAGTAAAAGGCGTAATCAGAAGTGGTAGTTCGATAAGGACAGACAATACCATGGCCAAAAGACAAAGGGGTAATCAGAAGTCGTAGTTCGATAAGGACAGACAATACCACAGCCAAAAGAAAATGGCGTAACCAGAAGTCGTAGTTCGATAAGGACAGACAATACCACGGCCAAAAGATACCAAAAGGCGTAATCAGAAGTGGTAGTTCGATAAGGACAGACAATACCACAGCCAAAAGAAAAAGGCGTAACCAGAAGTCGTAGTTCGATAAGGACAGACAATACCACGGCCAAAAGTTACCAAAAGGCGTAATCGGAAGTGGTAGTTCGATAAGGAGAGACAATACCACGGCCAAAAGAAAAAGGCGTAATCAGAAGTCGTAGTTCGATAAGGACAGACAATACCACGACCAAAAGAAAAAGGCGTAATCAGAAGTGGTAGTTCGATAAGGACAGACAATACCACAGCCAAAAGAAAAAGGCGTAATCAGAAGTGGTAGTTCGATAAGGACAGAAAATACCACGGCCAAAAGATAAAGGCGTAATCAGAAGTGGTAGTTCGATAAGGACAGAAAATACCACGGCCAAAAGAAAAAGGCGTAATCAGAAGTCGTAGTTCGATAAGGACAGACAATACCACGACCAAAAGAAAAAGGCGTAATCAGAAGTGGTAGTTCGATAAGGACAGACAATACCACAGCCAAAAGAAAAAGGCGTAATCAGAAGTGGTAGTTCGATAAGGACAGACAATACCACGACCAAAAGAAAAAGGCGTAATCAAAAGTGGTAGTTCGATAAGGACAGACAATACCACGACCAAAAGAAAAAGGCGTAATCAGAAGTGGTAGTTCGATAAGGACAGACAATACCACGGTCAAAAGAAAAAGGCGTAATGAGAAGTGGTAGTTCGATAAGGAGAGACAATACCACGACCAAAAGAAAACGGGGTAATCAGAAGTGGTAGTTCGATAAGGACAGACAATACCACAGCCAAAAGTAATAGGCGTAATCAGAAGTGGTAGTGTGATAAGGACAGACAATACCACGGCCAAAAGTAAAAGGCATAATCAGAAGTGGTAGTGTGATAAGGACAGACAATACCACGGCCAAAAGAAAAAAGGGTAATCAGAAGTTGTAGTTCGATAAGGACAGACAATACCACGCCAACAGAAAACGGGGTAATCAGAAGTGGTAGTTCAATAAGGACAGACAATATCACGGCCAAAAGAAAAAGGGGTAATCAGAAGTGGTAGTTCGATAAGGACAGACAATATCCCGGCCAAAAGTAAAAGGCGTAATCAGAAGTGGTAGTTTGATAAGGACAGACAATACCACGGCCAAAAGAAAAAGGCGTAATCAGAAGTGGTAGTTCGATAAGGACAGACAATACCACAGCCAAAAGAAAAAGCGTAATCAGAAGTGGTAGTTCGATAAGGACAGACAATACCACGGCCAAAAGAAAAAGGCGTAATCAGAAGTGGTAGTTCGATAAGGACAGACAATACCACGACAAAAAGAAAAAGGCGTAATCAGAAGTGGTAGTTCGATAAGGACAGACAATACCACAGCCAAAAGAAAAAGGCGTAATCAGAAGTGGTAGTTCGATAAGGACAGACAATACCACGGCCAAAAGAAAAAGGCGTAATCAGAAGTAGTAGTTCGATAAGGAGAGACAATACCACGACCAAAAGAAAACGGGCTAATCGGAAGTGGTAGTTCGATAAGGACAGACAATACCACAGCCAAAAGTAAAAGGCGTAATCAGAAGTGGTAGTGTGATAAGGACAGACAATACCACGGCCAAAAGTAAAAGGCGTAATCAGAAGTGGTAGTGTGATAAGGACAGACAATACCACGGCCAAAAGTAAAAGGGGTAATCAGAAGTTGTAGTTCGATAAGGACAGACAATACCACGGCCAACAGAAAACGAGGTAATCAGAAGTGGTAGTTCGATAAGGACAGACAATATCACGGCCAAAAGAAAAAGGGGTAATCAGAAGTGGTAGTTCGATAAGGACAGACAATATCACGACCAAAAGTAAAAGGCGTAATCAGAAGTGGTAGTTCGATAAGGACAGACAATACCACGGCCAAAAGAAAAAGGGGTAATCAGAAGTGGTAGTTCGATAAGGACAGACAATATCACGGCCAAAAGTAAAAGGCGTAATCAGAAGTGGTAGTTCGATAAGGACAGACAATACCATGGCCAAAAGACAAAGGGGTAATCAGAAGTCGTAGTTCGATAAGGACAGACAATACCACAGCCAAAAGAAAATGGCGTAACCAGAAGTCGTAGTTCGATAAGGACAGACAATACCACGGCCAAAAGATACCAAAAGGCGTAATCAGAAGTGGTAGTTCGATAAGGACAGACAATACCACAGCCAAAAGAAAAAGGCGTAACCAGAAGTCGTAGTTCGATAAGGACAGACAATACCACGGCCAAAAGTTACCAAAAGGCGTAATCGGAAGTGGTAGTTCGATAAGGAGAGACAATACCACGGCCAAAAGAAAAAGGCGTAATCAGAAGTCGTAGTTCGATAAGGACAGACAATACCACGACCAAAAGAAAAAGGCGTAATCAGAAGTGGTAGTTCGATAAGGACAGACAATACCACAGCCAAAGGAAAAAGGCGTAATCAGAAGTGGTAGTTCGATAAGGACAGACAATACCACGGACAAAGGAAAAAGGCGTAATCAGAAGTGGTAGTTCGATAAAGACAGACAATACCACGGCCAAAAGAAAACGGGGTAATCAGAAGTGGTAGTTCGATAAGGACAGACAATACCACGGCCAAAAGAAAACGGGGTAATCAGAAGTGGTAGTTCGATAAGGAGAGACAATACCACGGCCAAAAGAAAAAGGCGTAATGAGAAGTGGTAGTTCGATAAGGACAGACAATACCACGGCCAAAAGAAAAAGGGGTAATCAGAAGTGGTAGTTCAATAAGGACAGACAATACCACGGTCAAAAGAAAAAGGCGTAATCAGAAGTGGTAGTTCGATAAGGACAGACAATACCACGGCCAAAAGTAAAAGGCGTAATCAGAAGTGGTAGTTCGATAAGGACAGACAATACCACGGCCAAAAGATAAAGGCGTAATCAGAAGTGGTAGTTCGATAAGGACAGAAAATACCACGGCCAAAAGAAAAAGGCGTAATCAGAAGTCGTAGTTCGATAAGGACAGACAATACCACGACCAAAAGAAAAAGGCGTAATCAGAAGAGGTAGTTCGATAAGGACAGACAATACCACGGCCAAAAGAAAAAGGCGTAATCAGAAGTGGTAGTTCGATAAGGACAGACAATACCACGACCAAAAGAAAACGGGGTAATCAGAAGTGGTAGTTCGATAAGGACAGACAATACCACAGCCAAAAGTAAAAGGCGTAATCAGAAGTGGTAGTGTGATAAGGACAGACAATACCACGGCCAAAAGTAAAAGGCATAATCAGAAGTGGTAGTGTGATAAGGACAGACAATACCACGGCCAAAAGAAAAAAGGGTAATCAGAAGTTGTAGTTCGATAAGGACAGACAATACCACGGCCAACAGAAAACGGGGTAATCAGAAGTGGTAGTTCGATAAGGAAAGACAATATCACGGCCAAAAGAAAAAGGGGTAATCAGAAGTGGTAGTTCGATAAGGACAGACAATATCCCGGCCAAAAGTAAAAGGCGTAATCAGAAGTGGTAGTTCGATAAGGACAGACAATACCACGGCCAAATGAAAAAGGCGTAATCAGAAGTTGTAGTTCGATAAGGACAGACAATACCACAGCCAAAAGAAAAAGGCGTAATCAGAAGTGGTAGTTCGATAAGGACAGACAATACCACGGCCAAAAGAAAAAGGCGTAATCAGAAGTGGTAGTTCGATAAGGAGAGACAATACCACGACCAAAAGAAAAAGGCGTAATCAGAAGTGGTAGTTCGATAAGGACAGACAATACCACAGCCAAAAGAAAAAGGCGTAATCAGAAGTGGTAGTTCGATAAGGACAGACAATACCACGACCAAAAGAAAAAGGCGTAATCAGAAGTGGTAGTTCGATAAGGAGAGACAATACCACGACCAAAAGAAAACGGGGTAATCAGAAGTGGTAGTTCGATAAGGACAGACAATACCACAGCCAAAAGTAAAAGGCGTAATCAGAAGTGGTAGTGTGATAAGGACAGACAATACCACGGCCAAAAGTAAAAGGCGTAATCAGAAGTGGTAGTGTGATAAGGACAGACAATACCACGGCCAAAAGTAAAAGGGGTAATCAGAAATTGTAGTTCGATAAGGACAGACAATACCACGGCCAACAGAAAACGGGGTAATCAGAAGTGGTAGTTCGATAAGGACAGACAATATCACGGCCAAAAGAAAAAGGGGTAATCAGAAGTGGTAGTTCGATAAGGACTGACAATACCACGGACAAAGGAAAAAGGCGTAATCAGAAGTGGTAGTTCGATAAAGACAGACAATACCACGGCCAAAAGAAAACGGGGTAATCAGAAGTGGTAGTTCAATAAGGACAGACAATACCACAGCCAAAAGAAAACGGGGTAATCAGAAGTGGTAGTTCGATAAGGAGAGACAATACCACGGCCAAAAGAAAAAGGCGTAATCAGAAGTGGTAGTTCGATAAGGACAGACAATACCACGGCCAAAAGTAAAAGGCGTAATCAGAAGTGGTAGTTCGATAAGGACAGACAATACCACGGCCAAAAGATAAAGGCGTAATCAGAAGTGGTAGTTCGATAAGGACAGAAAATACCACGGCCAAAAGAAAAAGGCGTAATCAGAAGTCGTAGTTCGATAAGGACAGACAATACCACGACCAAAAGAAAAAGGCGTAATCAGAAGTGGTAGTTCGATAAGGACAGACAATACCACGGCCAAAAGAAAAAGGCGTAATCAGAAGTGGTAGTTCGATAAGGACAGACAATACCACGGTCAAAAGAAAAAGGCGTAATGAGAAGTGGTAGTTCGATAAGGAGAGACAATACCACGACCAAAAGAAAACGGGGTATTCAGAAGTGGTAGTTCGATAAGGACAGACAATACCACAGCAAAAAGTAAAAGGCGTAATCAGAAGTGGTAGTGTGATAAGGACAGACAATACCACGGCCAAAAGTAAAAGGCATAATCAGAAGTGGTAGTGTGATAAGGACAGACAATACCACGGCCAAAAGAAAAAAGGGTAATCAGAAGTTGTAGTTCGATAAGGACAGACAATACCACGGCCAAAATAAAAAGGCGTAATCAGAAGTGGTAGTTCGATAAGGACAGACAATACCACGGCCAAAAGAAAAAGGCGTAATCAGAAGTGGTAGTTCGATAAGGACAGACAATACCACAGCCAAAAGAAAAAGGCGTAATCAGAAGTGGTAGTTCGATAAGGACAGACAATACTACGGCCAAAAGAAAAAGGCGTAATCAGAAGTGGTAGTTCGATAAGGAGAGACAATACCACGACCAAAAGAAAACGGGCTAATCAGAAGTGGTAGTTCGATAAAGACAGACAATACCACAGCCAAAAGTAAAAGGCGTAATCAGAAGTGGTAGTGTGATAAGGACAGACAATACCACGGCCAAAAGTAAAAGGCGTAATCAGAAGTTGTAGTGTGATAAGGACAGACAATACCACGGCCAAAAGTAAAAGGGGTAATCAGCAGTTGTAGTTCGATAAGGACAGACAATACCACGGCCAACAGAAAACGGGGTAATCAGAAATGGTAGTTCGATAAGGACAGACAATATCACGGCCAAAAGAAAAAGGGGTAATCAGAAGTGGTAGTTCGATAAGGACAGACAATATCACGACCAAAAGTAAAAGGCGTAATCAGAAGTGGTAGTTCGATAAGGACAGACAATACCACAGCCAAAAGAAAAAGGGGTAATCAGAAGTGGTAGTTCGATAAGGACAGACAATATCACGGTCAAAAGTAAAAGTCGTAATCAGAAGTGGTAGTTCGATAAGGACAGACAATACCACGGCCAAAAGACAAAGGGGTAATCAGAAGTCGTAGTTCGATAAGGACAGACAATACCACGGCCATAAGTAAAAGGCCTAATCAGAAGTGGTAGGTCGATAAGGACAGACAATACCATGGCCAAAAGAAAAAGGGGTAATCAGAAGTGGTAGTTCGATAAGGACAGACAATACCACGGCCATAAGTAAAAGGCGTAATCAGAAGTGGTAGTTCGATAAGGACAGACAATACCACGGCCAAAAGAAAAAGGGGTAATCAGAAGTGGTAGTTCAATAAGGACAGACAATACCACAGCCAAAAGAAAAAGGCGTAATCAGAAGTGGTAGTTCGATAAGGACAGACAATACCACGGCCAAAAGTAAAAGGCGTAATCAGAAGTGGTAGTTCGATAGAGACAGACAATACCACGGCCAAAAGATAAAGGCGTAATCAGAAGTGGTAGTTCGATAAGGACAGAAAATACCACGGCCAAAAGAAAAAGGCGTAATCAGAAGTCGTAGTTCGATAAGGACAGACAATACCACGACCAAAAGAAAAAGGCGTAATCAGAAGTGGTAGTTCGATAAGGACAGACAATACCACAGCCAAAAGAAAAAGGCGTAATCAGAAGTGGTAGTTCGATAAGGACAGACAATACCACGACCAAAAGAAAAAGGCGTAATCAAAGTGGTAGTTCGATAAGGACAGACAATACCACGACCAAAAGAAAATGGCGTAATCAGAAGTGGTAGTTCGATAAGGACAGACAATACCACGGTCAAAAGAAAAAGGCGTAATGAGAAGTGGTAGTTCGATAAGGAGAGACAATACCACGACCAAAAGAAAACGGGGTAATCAGAAGTGGTAGTTCGATAAGGACAGACAATACCACAGCCAAAAGTAATAGGCGTAATCAGAAGTGGTAGTGTGATAAGGACAGACAATACCACGGCCAAAAGTAAAAGGCATAATCAGAAGTGGTAGTGTGATAAGGACAGACAATACCACGGCCAAAAGAAAAAAGGGTAATCAGAAGTTGTAGTTCGATAAGGACAGACAATACCACGCCAACAGAAAACGGGGTAATCAGAAGTGGTAGTTCAATAAGGACAGACAATATCACGGCCAAAAGAAAAAGGGGTAATCAGAAGTGGTAGTTCGATAAGGACAGACAATATCCCGGCCAAAAGTAAAAGGCGTAATCAGAAGTGGTAGTTTGATAAGGACAGACAATACCACGGCCAAAAGAAAAAGGCGTAATCAGAAGTGGTAGTTCGATAAGGACAGACAATACCACAGCCAAAAGAAAAAGCGTAATCAGAAGTGGTAGTTCGATAAGGACAGACAATACCACGGCCAAAAGAAAAAGGCGTAATCAGAAGTGGTAGTTCGATAAGGACAGACAATACCACGACAAAAAGAAAAAGGCGTAATCAGAAGTGGTAGTTCGATAAGGACAGACAATACCACAGCCAAAAGAAAAAGGCGTAATCAGAAGTGGTAGTTCGATTAGGACAGACAATACCACGGCCAAAAGAAAAAGGCGTAATCAGAAGTAGTAGTTCGATAAGGAGAGACAATACCACGACCAAAAGAAAACGGGCTAATCGGAAGTGGTAGTTCGATAAGGACAGACAATACCACAGCCAAAAGTAAAAGGCGTAATCAGAAGTGGTAGTGTGATAAGGACAGACAATACCACGGCCAAAAGTAAAAGGCGTAATCAGAAGTGGTAGTGTGATAAGGACAGACAATACCACGGCCAAAAGTAAAAGGGGTAATCAGAAGTTGTAGTTCGATAAGGACAGACAATACCACGGCCAACAGAAAACGAGGTAATCAGAAGTGGTAGTTCGATAAGGACAGACAATATCACGGCCAAAAGAAAAAGGGGTAATCAGAAGTGGTAGTTCGATAAGGACAGACAATATCACGACCAAAAGTAAAAGGCGTAATCAGAAGTGGTAGTTCGATAAGGACAGACAATACCACGGCCAAAAGAAAAAGGGGTAATCAGAAGTGGTAGTTCGATAAGGACAGACAATATCACGGCCAAAAGTAAAAGGCGTAATCAGAAGTGGTAGTTCGATAAGGACAGACAATACCATGGCCAAAAGACAAAGGGGTAATCAGAAGTCGTAGTTCGATAAGGACAGACAATACCACGGCCATAAGTAAAAGGCGTAATCAGAAGTGGTAGTTCGATAAGGACAGACAATACCATGGCCAAAAGAAAAAGGGGTAATCAGAAGTGGTAGTTCGATAAGGACAGACAATACCACGGCCATAAGTAAAAGGCGTAATCAGAAGTGGTAGTTCGATAAGGACATACAATACCACGGCCAAAAGAAAAAGGGGTAATCAGAAGTGGTAGTTCAATAAGGACAGACAATACCACGGCCAAAAGAAAAAGGCGTAATCAGAAGTGGTAGTTCGATAAGGACAGACAATACCACGGCCAAAAGTAAAAGGCGTAATCAGAAGTGGTAGTTCGATAGGGACAGACAATACCACGGCCAAAAGATAAAGGCGTAATCAGAAGTGGTAGTTCGATAAGGACAGAAAATACCACGGCCAAAAGAAAAAGGCGTAATCAGAAGTCGTAGTTCGATAAGGACAGACAATACCACGACCAAAAGAAAAAGGCGTAATCAAAAGTGGTAGTTCGATAAGGACAGACAATACCACAGCCAAAAGAAAAAGGCGTAATCAGAAGTGGTAGTTCGATAAGGACAGACAATACCACGGTCAAAAGAAAAAGGCGTAATGAGAAGTGGTAGTTCGATAAGGAGAGACAATACCACGACCAAAAGAAAACGGGGTAATCAGAAGTGGTAGTTCGATAAGTACAGACAATACCACAGCCAAAAGTAAAAGGCGTAATCAGAAGTGGTAGTGTGATAAGGACAGACAATACCACCGCCAAAAGTAAAAGGCATAATCAGAAGTGGTAGTGTGATAAGGACAGACAATATCACGGCCAAAAGTAAAAGGTGTAATCAGAAGTGGTAGTTCGATAAGGACAGACAATACCATGGCCATAAGTAAAAGGCGTAATCAGAAGTGGTAGTTCGATAAGGACAGACAATACCACGGCCAAAAGATAAAGGCGTAATCAGAAGTGGTAGTTCGATAAGGACAGACAATACCACGGCCAAAGGAAAAAGGCGTAATCAGAAGTGGTAGTTCGATAAGGACAGACAATACCACGGCGAAAGGAAAAAGGCGTAATCAGAAGTGGTAGTTCGATAAAGACAGACAATACCACGGCCAAAAGAAAACGGGGTAATCAGAAGTGGTAGTTCGATAAGGACAGACAATACCACGGCCAAAAGAAAACGGGGTAATCAGAAGTGGTATTTCGATAAGGAGAGACAATACCACGGCCAAAATAAAAAGGCGTAATCAGAAGTGGTAGTTCGATAAGGACAGACAATACCACGGCCAAAAGAAAAAGGGGTAATCAGAAGTGGTAGTTCAATAAGGACAGACAATACCACGGCCAAAAGAAAAAGGCGTAATCAGAAGTGGTAGTTTGATAAGGACAGACAATACCACGACCAAAAGTAAAAGGCGTAATCAGAAGTGGTAGTTCGATAGGGACAGACAATACCACGGCCAGAAGATAAAGGCGTAATCAGAAGTGGTAGTTCGATAAGGACAGAAAATACCACGGCCAAAAGAAATAGGCGTAATCAGAAGTCGTAGTTCGATAAGGACAGACAATACCACGACCAAAAGAAAAAGGCGTAATCAGAAGTGGTAGTTCGATAAGGACAGACAATACCACAGCCAAAAGAAAAAGGCGTAATCAGAAGTGGTAGTTCGATAAGGACAGACAATACCACGGTCAAAAGAAAAAGGCGTAATGAGAAGTGGTAGTTCGATAAGGAGAGACAATACCACGACCAAAAGAAAACGGGGTAATCAGAAGTGGTAGTTCGATAAGGACAGACAATACCAAAGCCAAAAGTAAAAGGCGTAATCAGAAGTGGTAGTGTGATAAGGACAGACAATACCACGGCCAAAAGTAAAAGGCATAATCCGAAGTGGTAGTGTGATAAGGACAGACAATACCACGGCCAAAAGAAAAAAGGGTAATCAGAAGTTGTAGTTCGATAAGGACAGACAATACCACGGCCAACAGAAAAGGGGTAATCAGAAGTGGTAGTTCGATAAGGACAGACAATATCACGGCCAAAAGTAAAAGGCGTTATCAGAAGTGGTAGTTCGATAAGGACAGACAATACCACGGCCAAAAGAAAAAGGGGTAATCAGAAGTGGTAGTTCGATAAGGACAGACAATACCACGGCCAAAAGAAAAAGGCGTAATCAGAAGTGGTAGTTCGATAAGGAGAGACAATACCACGACCAAAAGAAAAAGGCGTAATCAGAAGTGGTAGTTCGATAAGGACAGACAATACCACAGCCAAAAGAAAAAGGCGTAATCAGAAGTGGTAGTTCGATAAGGAGAGACAATACCACGACCAAAGGAAAACGGGGTAATCAGAAGTGGTAGTTCGATAAGGACAGACAATACCACGGCCAAAAGAAAAAGGCGTAATCAGAAGTGGTAGTTCGATAAGGACAGACAATACCACGGCCAAAAGTAAAAGGCGTAATCAGAAGTGGTAGTTCGATAGGGACAGACAATACCACGGCCAAAAGATAAAGGCGTAATCAGAAGTGGTAGTTCGATAAGGACAGAAAATACCACGCCAAAAGAAAAAGGCGTAATCAGAAGTCGTAGTTCGATAAGGACAGACAATACCACGACCAAAAGAAAAAGGCGTAATCAAAAGTGGTAGTTCGATAAGGACAGACAATACCACAGCCAAAAGAAAAAGGCGTAATCAGAAGTGGTAGTTCGATAAGGACAGACAATACCACGGTCAAAAGAAAAAGGCGTAATGAGAAGTGGTAGTTCGATAAGGAGAGACAATACCACGACCAAAAGAAAACGGGGTAATCAGAAGTGGTAGTTCGATAAGTACAGACAATACCACAGCCAAAAGTAAAAGGCGTAATCAGAAGTGGTAGTGTGATAAGGACAGACAATACCGCGGCCAAAAGTAAAAGGCATAATCAGAAGTGGTAGTGTGATAAGGACAGACAATATCACGGCCAAAAGTAAAAGGTGTAATCAGAAGTGGTAGTTCAATAAGGACAGACAATACCACGGCCAAAAGACAAAGGGGTAATCAGAAGTGGTAGTTCGATAAGGACAGACAATACCACGGCCATAAGTAAAAGGCGTAATCAGAAGTGGTAGTGTGATAAGGACAGACAATACCACGGCCAAAAGTAAAAGGCGTAATCAGAAGTGGTAGTTCGATAAGGACAGACAATACCACAGCCAAAAGAAAAAGGCGTAATCAGAAGTGGTAGTTCGATAAGGACAGACAATACCACGGCCAAAAGAAAAAGGCGTAATCAGAAGTGGTAGTTCGATAAGGACAGACAATACCACGACAAAAAGAAAAAGGCGTAATCAGAAGTGGTAGTTCGATAAGGACAGACAATACCACAGCCAAAAGAAAAAGGCGTAATCAGAAGTGGTAGTTCGATAAGGACAGACAATACCACGGCCAAAAGAAAAAGGCGTAATCAGAAGTAGTAGTTCGATAAGGAGAGACAATACCACGACCAAAAGAAAACGGGCTAATCGGAAGTGGTAGTTCGATAAGGACAGACAATACCACAGCCAAAAGTAAAAGGCGTAATCAGAAGTGGTAGTGTGATAAGGACACACAATACCACGGCCAAAAGTAAAAGGCGTAATCAGAAGTGGTAGTGTGATAAGGACAGACAATACCACGGCCAAAAGTAAAAGGGGTAATCAGAAGTTGTAGTTCGATAAGGACAGACAATACCACGGCCAACAGAAAACGAGGTAATCAGAAGTGGTAGTTCGATAAGGACAGACAATATCACGGCCAAAAGAAAAAGGGGTAATCAGAAGTGGTAGTTCGATAAGGACAGACAATATCACGACCAAAAGTAAAAGGCGTAATCAGAAGTGGTAGTTCGATAAGGACAGACAATACCACGGCCAAAAGAAAAAGGGGTAATCAGAAGTGGTAGTTCGATAAGGACAGACAATATCACGGCCAAAAGTAAAAGGCGTAATCAGAAGTGGTAGTTCGATAAGGACAGACAATACCATGGCCAAAAGACAAAGGGGTAATCAGAAGTCGTAGTTCGATAAGGACAGACAATACCACGGCCATAAGTAAAAGGCGTAATCAGAAGTGGTAGGTCGATAAGGACAGACAATACCATGGCCAAAAGAAAAAGGGGTAATCAGAAGTGGTAGTTCGATAAGGACAGACAATACCACGGCCATAAGTAAAAGGCGTAATCAGAAGTGGTAGTTCGATAAGGACATACAATACCACGGCCAAAAGAAAAAGGGGTAATCAGAAGTGGTAGTTCAATAAGGACAGACAATACCACGGCCAAAAGAAAAAGGCGTAATCAGAAGTGGTAGTTCGATAAGGACAGACAATACCACGGCCAAAAGTAAAAGGCGTAATCAGAAGTGGTAGTTCGATAGGGACAGACAATACCACGGCCAAAAGATAAAGGCGTAATCAGAAGTGGTAGTTCGATAAGGACAGAAAATACCACGGCCAAAAGAAAAAGGCGTAATCAGAAGTCGTAGTTCGATAAGGGCAGACAATACCACGACCAAAAGAAAAAGGCGTAATGAAAAGTGGTAGTTCGATAAGGACAGACAATACCACAGCCAAAAGAAAAAGGCGTAATCAGAAGTGGTAGTTCGATAAGGACAGACAATACCACGGTCAAAAGAAAAAGGCGTAATGAGAAGTGGTAGTTCGATAAGGAGAGACAATACCACGACCAAAAGAAAACGGGGTAATCAGAAGTGGTAGTTCGATAAGTACAGACAATACCACAGCCAAAAGTAAAAGGCGTAATCAGAAGTGGTAGTGTGATAAGGACAGACAATACCACCGCCAAAAGTAAAAGGCATAATCAGAAGTGGTAGTGTGATAAGGACAGACAATATCACGGCCAAAAGTAAAAGGTGTAATCAGAAGTGGTAGTTCGATAAGGACAGACAATACCATGGCCATAAGTAAAAGGCGTAATCAGAAGTGGTAGTTCGATAAGGACAGACAATACCACGGCCAAAAGATAAAGGCGTAATCAGAAGTGGTAGTTCGATAAGGACAGACAATACCACGGCCAAAGGAAAAAGGCGTAATCAGAAGTGGTAGTTCGATAAGGACAGACAATACCACGGCGAAAGGAAAAAGGCGTAATCAGAAGTGGTAGTTCGATAAAGACAGACAATACCACGGCCAAAAGAAAACGGGGTAATCAGAAGTGGTAGTTCGATAAGGACAGACAATACCACGGCCAAAAGAAAACGGGGTAATCAGAAGTGGTATTTCGATAAGGAGAGACAATACCACGGCCAAAATAAAAAGGCGTAATCAGAAGTGGTAGTTCGATAAGGACAGACAATACCACGGCCAAAAGAAAAAGGGGTAATCAGAAGTGGTAGTTCAATAAGGACAGACAATACCACGGCCAAAAGAAAAAGGCGTAATCAGAAGTGGTAGTTTGATAAGGACAGACAATACCACGACCAAAAGTAAAAGGCGTAATCAGAAGTGGTAGTTCGATAGGGACAGACAATACCACGGCCAGAAGATAAAGGCGTAATCAGAAGTGGTAGTTCGATAAGGACAGACAATACCATGGCCAAAAGACAAAGGGGTAATCAGAAGTCGTAGTTCGATAAGGACAGACAATACCACGGCCATAAGTAAAAGGCGTAATCAGAAGTGGTAGGTCGATAAGGACAGACAATACCATGGCCAAAAGAAAAAGGGGTAATCAGAAGTGGTAGTTCGATAAGGACAGACAATACCACGGCCATAAGTAAAAGGCGTAATCAGAAGTGGTAGTTCGATAAGGACATACAATACCACGGCCAAAAGAAAAAGGGGTAATCAGAAGTGGTAGTTCAATAAGGACAGACAATACCACGGCCAAAAGAAAAAGGCGTAATCAGAAGTGGTAGTTCGATAAGGACAGACAATACCACGGCCAAAAGTAAAAGGCGTAATCAGAAGTGGTAGTTCGATAGGGACAGACAATACCACGGCCAAAAGATAAAGGCGTAATCAGAAGTGGTAGTTCGATAAGGACAGAAAATACCACGGCCAAAAGAAAAAGGCGTAATCAGAAGTCGTAGTTCGATAAGGGCAGACAATACCACGACCAAAAGAAAAAGGCGTAATGAAAAGTGGTAGTTCGATAAGGACAGACAATACCACAGCCAAAAGAAAAAGGCGTAATCAGAAGTGGTAGTTCGATAAGGACAGACAATACCACGGTCAAAAGAAAAAGGCGTAATGAGAAGTGGTAGTTCGATAAGGAGAGACAATACCACGACCAAAAGAAAACGGGGTAATCAGAAGTGGTAGTTCGATAAGTACAGACAATACCACAGCCAAAAGTAAAAGGCGTAATCAGAAGTGGTAGTGTGATAAGGACAGACAATACCACCGCCAAAAGTAAAAGGCATAATCAGAAGTGGTAGTGTGATAAGGACAGACAATATCACGGCCAAAAGTAAAAGGTGTAATCAGAAGTGGTAGTTCGATAAGGACAGACAATACCATGGCCATAAGTAAAAGGCGTAATCAGAAGTGGTAGTTCGATAAGGACAGACAATACCACGGCCAAAAGATAAAGGCGTAATCAGAAGTGGTAGTTCGATAAGGACAGACAATACCACGGCCAAAGGAAAAAGGCGTAATCAGAAGTGGTAGTTCGATAAGGACAGACAATACCACGGCGAAAGGAAAAAGGCGTAATCAGAAGTGGTAGTTCGATAAAGACAGACAATACCACGGCCAAAAGAAAACGGGGTAATCAGAAGTGGTAGTTCGATAAGGACAGACAATACCACGGCCAAAAGAAAACGGGGTAATCAGAAGTGGTATTTCGATAAGGAGAGACAATACCACGGCCAAAATAAAAAGGCGTAATCAGAAGTGGTAGTTCGATAAGGACAGACAATACCACGGCCAAAAGAAAAAGGGGTAATCAGAAGTGGTAGTTCAATAAGGACAGACAATACCACGGCCAAAAGAAAAAGGCGTAATCAGAAGTGGTAGTTTGATAAGGACAGACAATACCACGACCAAAAGTAAAAGGCGTAATCAGAAGTGGTAGTTCGATAGGGACAGACAATACCACGGCCAGAAGATAAAGGCGTAATCAGAAGTGGTAGTTCGATAAGGACAGAAAATACCACGGCCAAAAGAAAAAGGCGTAATCAGAAGTCGTAGTTCGATAAGGACAGACAATACCACGACCAAAAGAAAAAGGCGTAATCAGAAGTGGTAGTTCGATAAGGACAGACAATACCACAGCCAAAAGAAAAAGGCGTAATCAGAAGTGGTAGTTCGATAAGGACAGACAATACCACGGTCAAAAGAAAAAGGCGTAATGAGAAGTGGTAGTTCGATAAGGAGAGACAATACCACGACCAAAAGAAAACGGGGTAATCAGAAGTGGTAGTTCGATAAGGACAGACAATACCAAAGCCAAAAGTAAAAGGCGTAATCAGAAGTGGTAGTGTGATAAGGACAGACAATACCACGGCCAAAAGTAAAAGGCATAATCCGAAGTGGTAGTGTGATAAGGACAGACAATACCACGGCCAAAAGAAAAAAGGGTAATCAGAAGTTGTAGTTCGATAAGGACAGACAATACCACGGCCAACAGAAAAGGGGTAATCAGAAGTGGTAGTTCGATAAGGACAGACAATATCACGGCCAAAAGTAAAAGGCGTTATCAGAAGTGGTAGTTCGATAAGGACAGACAATACCACGGCCAAAAGAAAAAGGCGTAATCAGAAGTGGTAGTTCGATAAGGAGAGACAATACCACGACCAAAAGAAAAAGGCGTAATCAGAAGTGGTAGTTCGATAAGGACAGACAATACCACAGCCAAAAGAAAAAGGCGTAATCGGAAGTGGTAGTTCGATAAGGAGAGACAATACCACGACCAAAGGAAAACGGGGTAATCAGAAGTGGTAGTTCGATAAGGACAGACAATACCACGGCCAAAAGAAAAAGGCGTAATCAGAAGTGGTAGTTCGATAAGGACAGACAATACCACGGCCAAAAGTAAAAGGCGTAATCAGAAGTGGTAGTTCGATAGGGACAGACAATACCACGGCCAAAAGATAAAGGCGTAATCAGAAGTGGTAGTTCGATAAGGACAGAAAATACCACGCCAAAGGAAAAAGGCGTAATCAGAAGTCGTAGTTCGATAAGGACAGACAATACCACGACCAAAAGAAAAAGGCGTAATCAAAAGTGGTAGTTCGATAAGGACAGACAATACCACAGCCAAAAGAAAAAGGCGTAATCAGAAGTGGTAGTTCGATAAGGACAGACAATACCACGGTCAAAAGAAAAAGGCGTAATGAGAAGTGGTAGTTCGATAAGGAGAGACAATACCACGACCAAAAGAAAACGGGGTAATCAGAAGTGGTAGTTCGATAAGTACAGACAATACCACAGCCAAAAGTAAAAGGCGTAATCAGAAGTGGTAGTGTGATAAGGACAGACAATACCGCGGCCAAAAGTAAAAGGCATAATCAGAAGTGGTAGTGTGATAAGGACAGACAATATCACGGCCAAAAGTAAAAGGTGTAATCAGAAGTGGTAGTTCGATAAGGACAGACAATACCACGGCCAAAAGACAAAGGGGTAATCAGAAGTGGTAGTTCGATAAGGACAGACAATACCACGGCCATAAGTAAAAGGCGTAATCAGAAGTGGTAGTTCGATAAGGACAGACAATACCACGGCCAAAAGAAAACGGGGTAATCAGAAGTGGTATTTCGATAAGGAGAGACAATACCACGGCCAAAATAAAAAGGCGTAATCAGAAGTGGTAGTTCGATAAGGACAGACAATACCACGGCCAAAAGAAAAAGGCGTAATCAGAAGTGGTAGTTCGATAAGGACAGACAATACCACGGCCAAAAGTAAAAGGCGTAATCAGAAGTGGTAGTTCGATAGGGACAGACAATACCACGGCCAAAAGATAAAGGCGTAATCAGAAGTGGTAGTTCGATAAGGACAGAAAATACCACGGCCAAAAGAAAAAGGCGTAATCAGAAGTCGTAGTTCGATAAGGACAGACAATACCACGACCAAAAGAAAAAGGCGTAATCAAAAGTGGTAGTTCGATAAGGACAGACAATACCACAGCCAAAAGAAAAAGGCGTAATCAGAAGTGGTAGTTCGATAAGGACAGACAATACCACGGTCAAAAGAAAAAGGCGTAATGAGAAGTGGTAGTTCGATAAGGAGAGACAATACCACGACCAAAAGAAAACGGGGTAATCAGAAGTGGTAGTTCGATAAGTACAGACAATACCACAGCCAAAAGTAAAAGGCGTAATCAGAAGTGGTAGTGTGATAAGGACAGACAATACCACGGCCAAAAGTAAAAGGCATAATCAGAAGTGGTAGTGTGATAAGGACAGACAATATCACGGCCAAAAGTAAAAGGTGTAATCAGAAGTGGTAGTTCGATAAGGACAGACAATACCACGGCCAAAAGACAAAGGGGTAATCAGAAGTGGTAGTTCGATAAGGACAGACAATACCACGGCCATAAGTAAAAGGCGTAATCAGAAGTGGTAGTTCGATAAGGACAGACAATACCCCGGCCAAAAGATAAAGGCGTAATCAGAAGTGGTAGTTCGATAAGGACAGACAATACCACGGCCAAAGGAAAAAGGCGTAATCAGAAGTGGTAGTTCGATAAGGACAGACAATACCACGGCGAAAGGAAAAAGGCGTAATCAGAAGTGGTAGTTCGATAAGGACAGACAATACCACGGCCAAAAGAAAAAGGGGTAATCAGAAGTGGTAGTTCAATAAGGACAGACAATACCACGGCCAAAAGAAAAAGGCGTAATCAGAAGTGGTAGTTTGATAAGGACAGACAATACCACGGCCAAAAGTAAAAGGCGTAATCAGTAGTGGTAGTTCGATAGGGACAGACAATACCACGGCCAGAAGATAAAGGCGTAATCAGAAGTGGTAGTTCGATAAGGACAGAAAATACCACAGCCAAAATAAAAAGGCGTAATCAGAAGTCGTAGTTCGATAAGGACAGACAATACCACGACCAAAAGAAAAAGGCGTAATCAGAAGTGGTAGTTCGATAAGGACAGACAATACCACAGCCAAAAGAAAAAGGCGTAATCAGAAGTGGTAGTTCGATAAGGACAGACAATACCACGGTCAAAAGAAAAAGGCGTAATGAGAAGTGGTAGTTCGATAAGGAGAGACAATACCACGACCAAAAGAAAACGGGGTAATCAGAAGTGGTAGTTCGATAAGGACAGACAATACCACAGTCAAAAGTAAAAGGCGTAATCAGAAGTGGTAGTGTGATAAGGACAGACAATACCACGGCCAAAAGTAAAAGGCATAATCAGAAGTGGTAGTGTGATAAGGACAGACAATACCACGGCCAAAAGAAAAAAGGGTAATCAGAAGTTGTAGTTCGATAAGGACAGACAATACCACGGCCAACAGAAAAGGGGTAATCAGAAGTGGTAGTTCGATAAGGACAGACAATATCACGGCCAAAAGAAAAAGGGGTAATCAGAAGTGGTAGTTCGATAAGGACAGACAATATCACGGCCAAAAGTAAAAGGCGTTATCAGAAGTGGTAGTTCGATAAGGACAGACAATACCACGGCCAAAAGAAAAAGGGGTAATCTGAAGTGGTAGTTCGATAAGGACAGACAATACCACGGCCAAAAGAAAAAGGCGTAATCAGAAGTGGTAGTTCGATAAGGAGAGACAAAACCACGACCAAAAGAAAAAGGCGTAATCAGAAGTGGTAGTTCGATAAGGACAGACAATACCACAGCCAAAAGAAAAAGGCGTAATCAGAAGTGGTAGTTCGATAAGGACAGACAATACCACGGCCAAAAGAAAAAGGCGTAATCAGAAGTGGTAGTTCGATAAGGAGAGACAATACCACGACCAAAGGAAAACGGGGTAATCAGAAGTGGTAGTTCGATAAGGACAGACAATATCACGGCCAAAAGTAAAAGGCGTAATCAGAAGTGGTAGTTCGATAAGGACAGACAATACCACGGCCAAAAGATAAAGGCGTAATCAGAAGTGGTAGTTCAATAAGGACAGACAATGCCATGGCCAAAAGACAAAGGGGTAATCAGAAGTCGTAGTTCGATAAGGACAGACAATACCACGGCCATAAGTAAAAGGCGTAATCAGAAGTGGTAGTTCGATAAGGACAGACAATACCACGGCCAAAAGATAAAGGCGTAATCAGAAGTGGTAGTTCGATAAGGACAGACAATACCACGGCCAAAAGACAAAGGGGTAATTAGAAGTCGCAGTTCGATAAGGACAGACAATACCACGGCCATAAGTAAAAGGCGTAATCAGAAGTGGTAGTTCGATAAGGACAGACAATACCACGGCCATAAGTAAAAGGGGTAATCAGAAGTGGTAGTTCGATAAGGACAGACAATACCACGGCCAAAAGTAAAAGGCGTAATCAGAAGTGGTAGTGTGATAAGGACAGACAATACCACGGCCAAAAGACAAAGGGGTAATCAGAAGTGGTAGTTCGTTGTGGGTGTGGAGGTGGGTCAATCCAAGTGCTTCGGAAGGGTAGGCAGTTTCCATAATGCATAGATCTTCTCCAGCTTCATAGCTTAGTTGTTTTACCTATTGTGTGCCCATCTATTTTAAATCGTTTTCGCTAGTTACATTACTGGTGAAATAGTTATGCTCTGGGTTGTTGCTTCGACAGAGTTAATGGACAAGTAATCATTATTAGATGTTTAACTGATTTTTTTTATCCGGCAATGAACTTACATCTAACTGCCTACGGTTTCGGGTCAAACCAAGTATCAACGTTCAAGTGAACAATGCCTCCACAATTCAAGGTATTGAAGAGTATAACGGTCTGTGACAGCCCACAAAAAGACTTCTTGACGAGAACAATGCAGAATGTCGATCGACGAATAAAAAGGAACAGATTCAACAATCTGGTTTTAATTAGATTTGTGTTAGTGACAGTTCTCATGATGAAATAATTTCTACATGTTAGAAATGAACTATCAGACCAATTTATTCCTTAATGTAATCAATAGCTAGTAGGGCCTCCGTTTATTTACTTTAACTGTTTAGTTGGCGTTTCCTTATTACGATACTGTCAACAGAGACATTTGTCAGCTATATCATGGCGAGAACAAGTCACATTCAATAGAATGATGAAGATATCTGCTTTGTATTATTGTACTAGACCAACATTCCCCGCTTCTCAGCCAACCAGTCTTTGCTGTTAATACTTAAAAAAAGGAAATACCAATTTTATAGTCTTTAGATTTACCCGGAACCCATAATCTGGCGCAACCACTGGAGGCGATCACCATTACGGATACGGTTAATGAACTACATGGTGATGTGAAGTCTGGAAAATTAGATAAGCTTTGTCCTGTTTACTACATGTAATTTACATCCTTTTTGTTCAACATCACAAAGATCCTATGGAATCGAGTAGATTTTGAAATACCATGAATGTTAATTCCCATTGATTCAACAGAGGTATAACGTTAACATAATACAATAATATGAATACTTGTTTGCAACACGCTAACCATTTTAAAATAAATCGGTTGCTCCATTCCGGTGCAATAAATTAGTGAGAAATAATGTGGTGTTTAAATGAACACCAGAGACTACCCAACTTGACACTTAGACACAAATTATAGTGAACAAACAGCACTTTTATTGCACTCAATGTTAGATCTGTTTCTCTTAAGTACAGTAGATATTACACTTGTGTATAAATTAAAGTTATTGTACTAAAGTGAGTCAATATTATTGCACTTAAGTGTAATTGGTTCTGCAAATCAATTTGTTTATTCTTAAGTGCAATAGATTTTACATCTAAGATATAAAACGTATTTACACTTGTTTATACGACTTCTTTTCAGTGTATTTAGGTTAAACCACATCGGTAGTGTAATTGTTAAAGTGTTCGCCGCAATTACTGCAGTTTGTGGTTTCGAGTCCGGGTCTATAAAGACTATACATTTGGTAAGTGCCGCTCCGATAAAGAGGCAGCATTAAGAATTAGGAGCAAAGATTGTTAGCCGTATGTAGCGACAGGTCTACCCACTGACTGTTTTGCAGTGAGCTAGCACTATGAAAATCAACAAAGCGCGCTGGTCTAGTCCAAAGCGGATATCATCATTATGATCTGCATCTTGTCGAAATTGTTCTCACCATGACATAACTGACAAATGTGTTAACATTGCACTAAACAACAATCACATTAATAAAACATTGGACTTAAACAAAAGTGAGGGAGTGCGTTATTCTTCTTTATCCATTTGTACTATAGACCAACACGCTTAGTTGGATTTTTACAGTGGAAGCTTACTGAATCACCAGTCCTCGGGTAAGCATATAGCTCACACATTATCCCTACTCCGAGCCAATCAGTCTCTGATCACCCTCATGACTGTTGTATGGTTGGCGGAGATGCAGAACATACCAATTGGATAGTTATTTATTTGACCCCACTGTGGTGGAACCCTCAATCTACCACATTCCTGTAGAGCACGCTAGCGTGGTGGAACCATCAATCTACTATTCTCCTGTAGAGCACGTTAACGTGGTGCAATCCTCAATCTACCACACTCCCGTAGAGCACTATAACGTGGTGGAACCCGCACTCTACCACACTCCTGTAGAGCACGCTAGCGTGGTGGAACCCTCAATCTACCACACTCCTGTAGAGCACGCTAACGTGGTGGAACCCTCAATCTACCACATTCCTGTAGAGCACGCTAACGTGGTGGAACCCTCAATCTACCACACTCCTGTAGAGCACGCTAACGTGGTTGAACCCTCAATCTACCACACTCCAGTAGAGCACACCTACGTGGTGGAACCATCAATCTACCACACTCCTGTAGAGCACGCTAACGTGATGGAACCCTTTGTCTACAACACTCCTGTAGAGTGGAACCTTCAATCTACCACACTCATGTAGAGTACGCTAACGTGGTGGAACCCTCAATCTACCACACTCCTGTAGAGCACGTTAACGTGGTGGAACCCGCAATCTACCACACTCCTGTAGAGCACATTAACGTGGTGGAACCCTCAATCTACCACACTCCCGTAGAGCACGCTAACGTGGTGGAATCCTCAATCTACCACACTCCCGTAGAGCACGCTAACGTAGTGGAATCCTCAATCTACCACACTCCTGTAGAGCACGTTAATGTGGTGGAACCCTCAATCTACCACACTCCTGTAGAGCACGCTAACGTGGTGGAATCCTCAATCTACCACACACCCGTAGAGCTCGCTAACGTAGTGGAATCCTCAATCTACCACACTCCTGTAGAGTACACTAACGTGGTGAAACCCTCAATCTACCACACTCATGTAGAGCACGCTAACGTGGTGGAACCCTCAATCTACCACACTCCTGTAGGGCACGTTAACGTGGTGGAACCCTCAATCTACCACAATCCCGTAGAGCAGGTTAACGTGGTGGAACCCTTGATCTACCACACTCCTGTAGAGCACGCTAGCGTGGTGGAACCCTCAATCTACCACACCCTGTAGAGCACGCTCAAGTGGTGGAACCCTCAATCTACCACACTGCTGTAAAGCACGCTAACGTGGTGGAACTCTAAATCTACCACACTCCTGTAGAGCACGCTAACGTAGTGGAATCCTCAATCTACCACACTCCTGTAGAGCACGTTAATGTGGTGGAACCCTCAATCTACCACACTCCTGTAGAGCACGCTAACGTGGTGGAATCCACAATCTACCACACTCCCGTAGAGCACGCTAACGTAGTGGAATCCTCAATCTACCACACTCCTGTAGAGTACACTAACGTGGTGAAACCCTCAATCTACCACACTCATGTAGAGCACGCTATCGTGGTGGAACCCTCAATCTACCACACTCCTGTAGAGCACGTAAACGTGGTGGAACCCTCAATCTACCACAATCCCGTAGAGCAGGTTAACGTGGTGGAACACTTAATCTACCACACTCCTGTAGACCACGCTCACGTGGTGGAACCCTCAGTCTACCACACTGCTGTAAAGCACGTTAACGTGGTGGAACTCTAAATCTACCACACCCACGTAGAGCACGCTTACGTGGTTGAACACTGAATCTACCACACACCAGTAGAACACACTAACGTGTTGGAACCATCAATCTACCACACTCCCGTAGAGCACGCTAACGTGGTGGAACCCTCAATCTACCACACGCCCGTAGAGCAAGCTAACGTAATGGAACCCTCAATCTACCAAACTCCTGTAGAGCACGCTAACGTGGTGGAACCCTCAATCTACCACACTCCTGTAGAGCACGCTAACGTGGTGGAACCCTCAATCTACCACACTCCTGTAGAGCACGCTAACGTGGTGGAACCCTCAATCTACCACACTCCTGTAGAGCACGATAACGTGGTGGAACCCTCAATCTACCACACTCCTGTAGAGTGGAACCGTCAATCTACCACACTCCCGTAGAGCACGCTAACGTGGTGGAACCCTCAATCTACCACACTCTTCTAGAGGACGCTAACGAGGTGGGACCCTCAAACTACCACATTCCCGTAGAGTGGAACCCTCAATCTACCACAGTCCCTTAGAGCACGCGAACTTGGTGGAACCCTCAATCTACCACACTCCCGTACAGCACGCTAACGTGGTGGACCCGTCAATCTACCACACTCCTGTAGAGCACGCTAACGTGGTGGAACCCTCAATCTACCACACTCCCGTAGAGCACGCCTACGTGGTGGAACTCTCAATCTACCACACTCCTGTAGAGCACGCTAACCTGGTTGAATCCTCAATCTACCACACTCCCGTAGAGCACGCTAACGTAGTGGAATCCTCAATCTACCACACTCCTGTAGAGCACACTAACGTGGTGGAACCCTCAATCTACCACACTCCTGTAGAGCACGCTAACGTGGTGGAACCTTCAATCTACCACACTCCTGTAGAGCACGTTAACGTGGTGGAACCCTCAATCTACCACACTCCCGTAGAGCACGCTAACGTCGTGGAACCTTCAATCTACCACACTCCTGTAGAGCACGCTAGCGTGGTGGAACCCTCAATATACCACACTCCCGTAGAGCACGCCTACGTGGTGGAACCCTCAATCTACCACACTACTGTAGAGCACGCTAACCTGGTGGAACCCTCAATCTACCACACTCCTGTAGAACATGCTAACGTGGAGGAACCCTCAATCTACCACACTCCTGTAGAGCACACTAACGTGAAGGAACCCTCAGTCTACCACACTGCTTTAGAGTGGAACCCTCAATCTACCACACTCAAGTAGAGCACGCTAACGTGGTGGAACCCTCAATCTACCACACTCCTGTAGAGAAGCACGCTAACGTGATCGAACCCTCAGTCTAGCACACTCCTGTAGAGTGGAATCCTCAATCTACCACACTCATGTAGAGCACGCTAACATTGTGGAACCCTCAATCTACCACACTCCTGTAGAGCACGCTAACGTGGTGGAACCCTCAATCTACCACACTCCCGTAGAGCACGCCTACGTGGTGGAACCCGCAATCTACCACACTCTGGTAGAGCACGCTAACGTGGTGGAACCCTCAATCTACCCCACTCCTGTAGAGCACGCTAACGTGGTGGAGCCCTCAATCTACCACACTCCTGTAGAGCACGCTAACGTGGTGGAACCCTAAATCTACTACACTCCCGTAGAGCACGCTAACGTGGTGGAACCCTCAATCTACCACACTCCTGTAGAGCACGCTAACGTGGTGGAACCCTCAATCTACCACACTCCTGTAGAGCACGCTTACGTGGTGCAACCCTCAATCTACCACACTCCTGTAGAGCACGTTAGCGTGGTGGAACTCTCAATCTTCCACATCCTCGTAGAGCACGCTAACGTGGCGGAATCCCCAATCTACCACACTCCTATAGAGCACGTTAACGTGGTGGAACCCTCAATCTACCACACTCCTGTAGAGCACGTTAACGTGATGGAAACCTCAATCTACCACACACCCGTAGAGCACGCTAACGTGGTGGAATCCTCAATCTACCACACTCCCGTAGAGCACGCTAACGTAGTGGAATCCTCAATCTAACACACTCATGTAGAGGACGTTAATGTGGTGGAACCCTCAATCTATCACACTCCCGTAGAGCAAGATAACATGGTGGAATTCTCAATCTACCACACTCCCGTAGAGCACGTTAACGTAGTGGAATCCTCAATCTACCACACTCCTGTAGAGCACACTAACGTGGTGGAACCCTCAATCTACCACACTCCTGCAGAGCACGCTAACGTGGTGGAACCCTCAATCTACCACACTCCTGTAGGGCACGCTAACGTGGTGGAACCCTCAATCTACCACAATCCCGTAGAGCACGCTACCGTGGTAGAACCCTCAATCGACCACACTCCTGTAGAGCAGGCTAACGTGGTGGAACCCTCAATCTACGACACTCCCGTAGAGCACGCTATCGCGGTGGAACCCTCAATCTACCACACTCCTGTAGAGCACGCTAACGTGGTGGAACCCTCAATCTACCACACTCCTGTAGAGCACGCTAACGTGGTGGAACCCTCAATCTACCACACTCCTGTAGAATGGAACCCTCAATCTACCACTATCCCGTAGAACACGCTAACGTGGTGGAACCCTCAATCTACCACACTCCCGTGCAGCACGCTAGCGTGGTGGAAACCTCAATCTACCACACTCCTGTAGAGCACGCTGACGTGGTGGAACCCTCAATCTACCACACTCCTGTAGAGCACGTTAGCGTGGTGGAACTCTCAATCTTCCACACTCTCGTAGAGCACGCTAACGTGGTGGAACCATCAATCTACTAAACTTCTGTAGGGCACGTTAACGTGGTGGAAACCTCAATCTACCACACTCCTGTAGAGCACGTTAAGGTGGTGGAACCCGCAATCTACCACACTCCTGTAGAGCACGTTAACCTGGTGGAACCCTCAATCTACCACTCTCCCGTAGAACACGCTAACGTGGTGGAATCCTCAATCTACCACACTCCCGTAGAGCACGCTAACGTAGTGGAATCCTCAATCTACCACACTCCTGTAGAGTACACTAATGTGGTGAAACCCTCAATCTACCACACTAATGTAGAGCACGCTAACGTGGTGGAACCCTCAATCTACCACACTGCTGTAGAGCACGTTAACGTGGTGGAACCCTCAATCTACCACAATCCCGTAGAGCAGGTTAACGTGGAGGAACCCTTAATCTACCACACTCCTGTAGAGCACGCTAGAGTGGTGGAACCCTCAATCTACCACACTCCTGTAGAGCACGCTCAAATGGTGGAACCCTCAATCTACCACACGGCTGTAAAGCACGTTAACGTGGTGGAACTCTAAATCTACCACACCCACGTAGAGCACGCTTACGTGGTTGAACCATGAATCTACCACACTCCAGTAGAACACACTAACGTGTTGGAACCATCAATCTACCACACTCCTGTAGAGCACGTTAACGTGGTGGAACCCTCAATCTACCACACTCCTGTAGAGCACGTTAACGTGGTGGAACCCTCAGTCTACCACACTCCCGTAGAGCACGCTAACGTGGTGGAATCCTCAATCTACCACACTCCCGTAGAGCACGCTAACGTAGTGGAATCCTCAATCTACCACACTCCTGTAGAGCACGTTAATGTGGTGGAACCCTCAATCTACCACACTCCTGTAGAGCACGCTAACGTGGTGGAATCCACAATCTACCACACTCCCGTAGAGCACGCTAACGTAGTGGAATCCTCAATCTACCACACTCCTGTAGAGTACACTAACGTGGTGAAACCCTCAATCTACCACACTCATGTAGAGCACGCTAACGTGGTGGAACCCTCAATCTACCACACTCCTGTAGAGCACGCTAACGTGGTGGAACCCTCAATCTACCACAATCCCATAGAGCAGGTTAACATGGTGGAACCCTTAATCTACCACACTCCTGTAGAGCACGCTCACGTTGTGGAACCCTCAATCTACCACACTGCTGTAAAGCACGTTAACGTGGTGGAACTCTAAATCTACCACACCCACGTAGAGCACGCTTACGTGGTTGAACCCTGAATCTACCACACTCCAGTAGAACACACTAACGTGTTGGAACCATCAATCTACCACACTCCCGTAGAGCACGCTAACATGGTGGAACCCTCAATCTACCACACGCCCGTAGAGCAAGCTAACGTAATGGAACCCTCAATCTACCAAACTGCTGTAGAGCACGCTAACGTGGTGGAACCCTCAATCTACCACACTCCTGTAGAGCACGCTAACGTGGTGGAACCCTCAATCTACCACACTCCTGTAGAGCACGCTAACGTGGTGGAACCCTCAATCTACCACACTCCTGTAGAGCACGATAACGTGGTGGAACCCTCAATCTACCACACTCCTGTAGAGTGGAACCGTCAATCTACCACACTCCCGTAGAGCACGCTAACGTGGTGGAACCCTCAATCTACCACACTCTTCTAGAGCACGCTAACGAGGTGGGACCCTCAATCTACCACACTCCCGTAGAGTGGAACCCTCAATCTACCACAGTCCCTTAGAGCACGCGAACTTGGTGGAACCCTCAATCTACCACACTCCCGTACAGCACGCTAACGTGGTGGACCCGTCAATCTACCACACTCCTGTAGAGCACGCTAACGTGGTGGAACCCTCAATCTACTACACTCCTGTAGAGCACGCTAACTGGTGGAACCCTCAATCTACCACACCCTCGTAGAGCACGCTAACGTGGTGGAATCCTCAATCTACCACACTCTCGTAGAGTACGCTAACATGATGGAACCCTTAATCTACCACACTCCTGTAGAGCACGCTAACGTGGTGGAACCCTCAATCTACCACACTCCCGTAGAGCACGCCTACTTGGTGGAACTCTCAATCTACCACACTCCTGTAGAGCACGCTAACCTGGTTGAATCCTCAATCTACCACACTCCCGTAGAGCACGCTAACGTAGTGGAATCCTCAATCTACCACACTCCTGTAGAGCACATTAACGTGGTGGAACCCTCAATCTACCACACTCCTGTAGAGCACGCTAACGTCGTGGAACCTTCAATCTACAACACTCCTGTAGAGCACGCTAGCGTGGTGGAACCCTCAATATACCACACTCCCGTAGAGCACGCCTACGTGGTGGAACCCTCAATCTACCACACTCCTGTAGAGCACGCTAACCTGGTGGAACCCTCAATCTACCACACTCCTGTAGAGCATGCTAACGTGGAGGAACCCTCAATCTACCCCACTCCTGTAGAGCACACTAACGTGAAGGAACCCTCAGTCTACCACACTGCTTTAGAGTGGAACCCTCAATCTACCACACTCATGTAGAGCACGATAACGTGGTGGAACTCTCAATCTACCACACTCCTGTAGAGTGGAACCGTCAATCTACCACACTCCCGTAGAGCACGCTAACGTGGTGGAACCCTCAATCTACCACACTCTTCTAGAGCACGCTAACGAGGTGGGACCCTCAATCTACCACACTCCCGTAGAGTGGAACCCTCAATCTACCACAGTCCCTTAGAGCACGCGAACTTGGTGGAACCATCAATCTACCACACTCCCGCACAGCACGCTAACGTGGTGGAACCGTCAATCTACCACACTCCTGTAGAGCACGCTAACGTGGTGGAACCCTCAATCTACTACACTCCTGTAGAGCACGCTAACTGATGGAACCCTCAATCTACCACACCCTCGTAGAGCACGCTAACGTGGTGGAATCCTCAATCTACCACACTCCCGTAGAGTACGCTAACATGATGGAACCCTTAATCTACCACACTCCTGTAGAGCCCGCTAACGTGGTGGAACCCTCAATCTACCACACTCCCGTAGAGCACGCCTACGTGGTGGAACTCTCAATCTACCACACTCCTGTAGAGCACGCTAACCTGGTTGAATCCTCAATCTACCACACTCCCGTAGAGCACGCTAACGTAGTGGAATCCTCAATCTACCACACTCCTGTAGAGCACGTTAACGTGGTGGAACCCTCAAACTACCACACTCCTGTAGAGCACACTAACGTGGTGGAACCCTCAATCTACCACACTCCTGTAGAGCACGCTAACGTGGTGGAACCCTCAATCTACCACACTCCTGTAGAGCACGATAACGTGGTGGAACCCTCAGTCTACCACACTCCCGTAGAGCACACTAACGTGGTGGAATCCTCAATCTACCACACTCCCGTAGAGCACGCTAACGTAGTGGAATCCTCAATCTACCACACTCCTGTAGAGCACGTTAATGTGGTGGAACCCTCAATCTACCACACTCCTGTAGAGCACGCTAACGTGGTGGAATCCACAATCTACCACACTCCCGTAGAGCACGCTAACGTAGTGGAATCCTCAATCTACCACACTCCTGTAGAGTACACTAACGTGGTGAAACCCTCAATCTACCACACTCATGTAGAGCACGCTAACGTGGTGGAACCCTCAATCTACCACACTCCTGTAGAGCACGCTAACGTGGTGGAACCCTCAATCTACCACAATCCCATAGAGCAGGTTAACATGGTGGAACCCTTAATCTACCACACTCCTGTAGAGCACGCTCACGTTGTGGAACCCTCAATCTACCACACTGCTGTAAAGCACGTTAACGTGGTGGAACTCTAAATCTACCACACCCACGTAGAGCACGCTTACGTGGTTGAACCCTGAATCTACCACACTCCAGTAGAACACACTAACGTGTTGGAACCATCAATCTACCACACTCCCGTAGAGCACGCTAACATGGTGGAACCCTCAATCTACCACACGCCCGTAGAGCAAGCTAACGTAATGGAACCCTCAATCTACCAAACTGCTGTAGAGCACGCTAACGTGGTGGAACCCTCAATCTACCACACTCCTGTAGAGCACGCTAACGTGGTGGAACCCTCAATCTACCACACTCCTGTAGAGCACGCTAACGTGGTGGAACCCTCAATCTACCACACTCCTGTAGAGCACGATAACGTGGTGGAACCCTCAATCTACCACACTCCTGTAGAGTGGAACCGTCAATCTACCACACTCCCGTAGAGCACGCTAACGTGGTGGAACCCTCAATCTACCACACTCTTCTAGAGCACGCTAACGAGGTGGGACCCTCAATCTACCACACTCCCGTAGAGTGGAACCCTCAATCTACCACAGTCCCTTAGAGCACGCGAACTTGGTGGAACCCTCAATCTACCACACTCCCGTACAGCACGCTAACGTGGTGGACCCGTCAATCTACCACACTCCTGTAGAGCACGCTAACGTGGTGGAACCCTCAATCTACTACACTCCTGTAGAGCACGCTAACTGGTGGAACCCTCAATCTACCACACCCTCGTAGAGCACGCTAACGTGGTGGAATCCTCAATCTACCACACTCTCGTAGAGTACGCTAACATGATGGAACCCTTAATCTACCACACTCCTGTAGAGCACGCTAACGTGGTGGAACCCTCAATCTACCACACTCCCGTAGAGCACGCCTACTTGGTGGAACTCTCAATCTACCACACTCCTGTAGAGCACGCTAACCTGGTTGAATCCTCAATCTACCACACTCCCGTAGAGCACGCTAACGTAGTGGAATCCTCAATCTACCACACTCCTGTAGAGCACACTAACGTGGTGGAACCCTCAATCTACCACACTCCTGTAGAGCACGCTAACGTCGTGGAACCTTCAATCTACAACACTCCTGTAGAGCACGCTAGCGTGGTGGAACCCTCAATATACCACACTCCCGTAGAGCACGCCTACGTGGTGGAACCCTCAATCTACCCCACTCCTGTAGAGCACACTAACGTGAAGGAACCCTCAGTCTACCACACTGCTTTAGAGTGGAACCCTCAATCTACCACACTCATGTAGAGCACGATAACGTGGTGGAACTCTCAATCTACCACACTCCTGTAGAGTGGAACCGTCAATCTACCACACTCCCGTAGAGCACGCTAACGTGGTGGAACCCTCAATCTACCACACTCTTCTAGAGCACGCTAACGAGGTGGGACCCTCAATCTACCACACTCCCGTAGAGTGGAACCCTCAATCTACCACAGTCCCTTAGAGCACGCGAACTTGGTGGAACCATCAATCTACCACACTCCCGCACAGCACGCTAACGTGGTGGAACCGTCAATCTACCACACTCCTGTAGAGCACGCTAACGTGGTGGAACCCTCAATCTACTACACTCCTGTAGAGCACGCTAACTGATGGAACCCTCAATCTACCACACCCTCGTAGAGCACGCTAACGTGGTGGAATCCTCAATCTACCACACTCCCGTAGAGTACGCTAACATGATGGAACCCTTAATCTACCACACTCCTGTAGAGCCCGCTAACGTGGTGGAACCCTCAATCTACCACACTCCCGTAGAGCACGCCTACGTGGTGGAACTCTCAATCTACCACACTCCTGTAGAGCACGCTAACCTGGTTGAATCCTCAATCTACCACACTCCCGTAGAGCACGCTAACGTAGTGGAATCCTCAATCTACCACACTCCTGTAGAGCACGTTAACGTGGTGGAACCCTCAAACTACCACACTCCTGTAGAGCACACTAACGTGGTGGAACCCTCAATCTACCACACTCCTGTAGAGCACGCTAACGTGGTGGAACCCTCAATCTACCACACTCCTGTAGAGCACGATAACGTGGTGGAACCCTCAATCTACCACACTCCTGTAGAGTGGAACCGTCAATCTACCACACTCCCGTAGAGCACGCTAACGTGGTGGAACCCTCAATCTACCACACTCTTCTAGAGCACGCTAACGAGGTGGGACCCTCAATCTACCACACTCCCGTAGAGTGGAACCCTCAATCTACCACAGTCCCTTAGAGCATGCGAACTTGGTGGAACCCTCAATCTACCACACTCCCGTACAGCACGCTAACGTGGTGGAACCGTCAATCTACCACACTCCTGTAGAGCACGCTAACGTGGTGGAACCCTCAATCTACTACACTCCTGTAGAGCACGCTAACTGGTGGAACCCTCAATCTACCACACCCTCGTAGAGCACGCTAACGTGGTGGAATCCTCAATCTACCACACTCCCGTAGAGTACGCTAACATGATGGAACCCTTAATCTACCACACTCCTGTAGAGCACGCTAACGTGGTGGAACCCTCAATCTACCACACTCCCGTAGAGCACGCCTACGTGGTGGAACTCTCAATCTACCACACTCCTGTAGAGCACGCTAACGTGGTGGAACCCTCAATCTACCACACTCCTGTAGAGCACGATAACGTGGTGGAACCCTCAATCTACCACACTCCTGTAGAGTGGAACCGTCAATCTACCACACTCCCGTAGAGCACGCTAACGTGGTGGAACCCTCAATCTACTACACTCCTGTAGAGCACGCTAACTGGTGGAACCCTCAATCTACCACACCCTCGTAGAGCACGTTAACGTGGTGGAATCCTCAATCTACCACACTCCCGTAGAGTACGCTAACATGATGGAACCCTTAATCTACCACACTCCTGTAGAGCACGCCTACGTGGTGGAACTCTCAATCTACTACACTCCTGTAGAGCACGCTAACTGGTGGAAGCCTCAATCTACCACACCCTCGTAGAGCACGCTAACGTGGTTGAATCCTCAATCTACCACACTCCCGTAGAGTACGCTAACATGATGGAACCCTCAATCTACCACACTCCCGTAGAGCACGCCTACGTGGTGGAACTCTCAATCTACCATACTCCTGTAGAGCACGCTAACCTGGTTGAATCCTCAATCTACCACACTCCTGTAGAGCACGCTAACGTAGTGGAATCCTCAATCTACCACACTCCTGTAGAGCACACTAACGTGGTGGAACCCTCAATCTACCACACTCCTGTAGAGCACGTTAACGTGGTGGAACCCTCAAACTACCACACTCCTGTAGAGCACGTTAACGTGGTGGAACCCTCTATCTACCACACTCCCGTAGAGCACGCTAACGTCGTGGAACCTTCAATATACCACACTCCCGTAGAGCACGCCTACGTGGTGGAACCCTCAATCTACCACACTCCTGTAGAGCACGCTAACCTGGTGGAACCCTCAATCTACCACACTCCTGTAGAGCACACTAACGTGAAGGAACCCTCAGTCTACCACACTGCTTTAGAGTGGAACCCTCAATCTACCACACTCATGTAGAGCACGCTAACGTGGTGGAATCCTCAATCTACCACACTCCCGTAGAGTACGCTAACATGATGGAACCCTTAATCTACCACACTCCTGTAGAGCACGCTAACGTGGTGGAACCCTCAATCTACCACACTCCCGTAGATCACGCCTACGTGGTGGAACCCTCAATATACCACACTCCCGTAGAGCACGCTAACGTGGTGGAATCCCCAATCTACCACACTCCCGTAGAGTACGCTAACATGATGGAACCCTCAATCTACCACACTGCTGTAAAGCACGTTAACGTGGTGGAACTCTAAATCTACCACACCCACGTAGAGCACGCTTACGTGGTTGAACCCTGAATCTACCACACTCCAGTAGAACACACTAACGTATTGGAACCATCAATCTACCACACTCCCGTAGAGCACGCTAACATGGTGGAACCCTCAATCTACCACACGCCCGTAGAGCAAGCTAACGTAATGGAACCCTCAATCTACCAAACTGCTGTAGAGCACGCTAACGTGGTGGAACCCTCAATCTACCACACTCCTGTAGAGCACGCTAACGTGGTGGAACACTCAATCTACCACACTCCTGTAGAGCATGCTAACGTGGTGGAACCCTCAATCTACCACACTCCTGTAGAGCACGATAACGTGGTGGAACCCTCAATCTACCACACTCCTGTAGAGTGGAACCGTCAATCTACCACATTCCCGTAGAGCACGCTAACGTGGTGGAACCCTCAATCTACCACACTCTTCTAGAGCACGCTAACGAGGTGGGACCCTCAATCTACCACACTCCCGTAGAGTGGAACCCTCAATCTATCACAGTCCCTTAGAGCACGCGAACTTGGTGGAACCCTCAATCTACTACACTCCTGTAGAGCACGCTAACTGGTGGAACCCTCAATCTACCACACCCTCGTAGAGCACGCTAACGTGGTGGAATCCTCAATCTACCACACTCCCGTAGAGTACGCTAACATGATGGAACCCTTAATCTACCACACTCCTGTAGAGCACGCTAACGTGGTGGAACCCTCAATCTACCACACTCCCGTAGAGCACGCCTACGTGGTGGAACTCTCAATCTACCACACTCCTGTAGAGCACGCTAACCTGGTTGAATCCTCAATCTACCACACTCCCGTAGAGCACGCTAACGTGGTGGAACCCTCAATCTACCACACTCCTGTAGAGCACGTTAACGTGGTGGAACCCTCAATCTACCACACTCCCGTAGAGCACGCTAACGTCGTGGAACCTTCAATCTACCACACTCCTGTAGAGCACGCTAGCGTGGTGGAACCCTCAATATACCACACTCCCGTAGAGCACGCCTACGTGGTGGAACCCTCAATCTACCACACTCCTGTAGAGCACGCTAACCTGGTGGAACCCTCAATCTACCACACTCCTGTAGAGCATGCTAACGTGGAGGAACCCTCAATCTACCACACTCCTGTAGAGCACACTAACGTGAAGGAACCCTCAGTCTACCACACTGCTTTAGAGTGGAACCCTCAATCTACCACACTCATGTAGAGCACGCTAACCTGGTGGAACCCTCAATCTACCACACTCCTGTAGAGGAGCACGCTAATGTGATCGAACCCTCAGTCTACCACACTCCTGTAGAGTGGAATCCTCAATCTACCACACTCATGTAGAGCACGCTAACATTGTGGAACCCTCAATCTACCACACTCCTGTAGAGCACGCTAACGTGGTGGAACCCTCAATCTACCACACTCCCGTAGAGCACGCCTACGTGGTGGAACCTGCAATCTACCACACTCCGGTAGAGCACGCTAACGTGGTGGAACCCTCAATCTACCCCACTCCTGTAGAGCACGCTAACATGGTGGAGCCTTCAATCTACCACACTCCTGTAGAGCACGCTAACGTGGTGGAACCCTAAATCTACTACACTCCCGTAGAGCACGCTAACGTGGTGGAACCCTCAATCTACCACACTCCTGTAGAGCACGCTAACGTGGTGGAACCCTCAATCTGCCACACTCCTGTAGAATGGAATCCTCAATCTACCACAATCCCGTAGAACACGCTAACGTGGTGGAACCCTCAATCTACCACACTCCCGTACAGCACGCTAACGTGGTGGAACTCTCAATCTACCCCACTCCTGTAGAGCACGCTAACCTGGTTGAAAGCTCAATCTTCCACACCCTCTTAGAGCACGCTAACGTGGTGGAACCCTCAATCTACCACACTCCCGTATAGCACGCTAACGTGGTGGAACCATCAATCTACTAAGCTTCTGTAGAGCACGTTAACGTGGTGGAACCCTCAATCTACAACACTCCTGTAGAGCACGTTAACGTGGTGGAACCCTCAATCTACCACACTGCTGTAGAGCACGTTAACGTGGTGGAACCCTCAATCTACCACACTCCTGTAGAGCACGCTAACGTAGTGGAATCCTCAATCTACCACATTCCTGTAGAGTACACTAACGTGGTGAAACCCTCAATCTACCACACTCATGTAGAACACGCAAACGTGGTGGAACCCTCAATCTACCACAATCCCGTAGAGCAGGTTAACGTGGTGGAACCCTTAATCTACCACACTCCTGTAGAGCACGCTCACGTGGTGAAATCCTCAATCTACCACACTGCTGTAAAGCACGTTAACGTGGTGGAACTCTAAATCTACCACACCCACGTAGAGCACGCTTACGTGGTTGAACCCTCAATCTACCACACTCATGTAGAACACACTAACGTGTTGGAACCATCAATCTACCACACTCCCGTAGAGCACGCTAACGTGGTGGAACCCTCAATCTACCACACGCCCGTAGAGCAAGCTAACGTAATAGAACCCTCAATCTACCAAACTCCTGTAGAGCACGCTAACGTGGTGGAACCCTCAATCTACCACACTCCTGTAGAGCACGCTAACGTGGTGGAACCCTCAATCTACCACACTCCTGTAGAGCACGCTAACGTGGTGCAACCCTCAATCTACCACACTCCTGTAGAGCACGATAACGTGGTGGAACCCTCAATCTATCACACTCCTGTAGAGTGGAACCGTCAATCTACCACACTCCCGTAGAGCACGCTAACGTGGTGGAACCCTCAATCTACCACACTCTTCTAGAGCACGCTAACGAGGTGGGACCCTCAATCTACCACACTCCCGTAGAGTGGAACCCTCAATCTACCACAGTCCCTTAGAGCACGCGAACTTGGTGGAACCCTCAATCTACCAAACTCCTGTAGAGCACACTAACGTGGTGGAACCCTCAATCTACCACACTCCTGTAGAGCACGCTAACGTGGTGGAACCCTCAATCTACCACACTCCTGTAGAGCACGCTAACGTGGTGGAACCCTCAATCTAGCACACTCCTGTAGAGCACGATAACGTGGTGGAACCCTCAATCTACCACACTCATGTAGAGTGGAACCCTCAATCTACCACATTCCCGTAGAGCAAGCTAACGTGGTGGAACCCTCAATCTACCACACTCTTCTAGAGCACGCTAACGTGGTGGAACCCTCAATCTACCACATTCCTGTATAGCACGATAACGTGGTGGGACCCTCAATCTACCACACTCCCGTAGAGTGGAACCCTCAATCTACCACAGTCCCTTAGAGCACACTACCGTACAGCACGCTAACGTCGTGGAACAGTCAATCTACCACACTCCTGTAGAGCACGCTAACGTGGTGGAACCCTCAATCTACTACACTCCTTTAGAGCACGCTAACTGGTGGAACCCTCAATCTACCACACCCTGTAGAGCACGCTAACGTGGTTGAACCCTCAATCTACCACACTCCCGTAGAGTACGCTAACATGATGGAACCCTTAATTTACCACACTCCTGTAGAGCACGCTAACGTGGTGGAACCCTCAATCTACCACACTCCCGTAGAGCACGCCTACGTGGTGGAACTCTCAATCTACCACACTCCTGTAGAGCACGCTAACCTGGTTGAATCCTCAATCTACCACACTCCCGTAGAGCACGCTAACGTAGTGGAATCCTCAATCTACCACACTCCTGTAGAGCACACTAACGTGGTGGAACCCTCAATCTACCACACTCCTGTAGAGCACGATAACGTGGTGGAACCCTTAATCTACCACACTCCTGTAGAGTGGAACCCTCAATCTACCACACTCCCGTAGAGCACGCTAACGTGGTGGAACCCTCAATCTACCACACTCTTCTAGAGCACGCTAACGAGGTGGGACTCTCAATCTACCACACTCCTGTAGAGTGGAATCCTCAATCTACCACAGTCCCGTAGAGTACGCGAACGTGGTGGAACCCTCAATCTACCACACTCCTGTACAGCACGCTAACGTGGTGGAACCGTCAATCTATCACACCCCTGTAGAGCACGCTAATGTGGTGGAACCCTCAATCTTCTACAGTCCTGTAGCGCACGCTAACGTGGTTGAACCCTTAATCTACCACACTCCCGTAGAGTACGCTAACATGATGGAACCCTCAATCTACCACACTCCTGTAGAGCACGCTAACGTGATGGAACCCTCAATCTACCACACTCCCGTAGAGCACGCCTACGTGGTGGAACCCTCAATCTACCACACTCCTGTAGAGCACGCTAACCTGGTGGAACCCTCAATCTGCCACACTCCTGTAGAGTGGAATCCTCAATCTACCACAGTCCCGTAGAGCACGCGAACGTGGTGGAACCCTCAATCTACCACACTCCCGTACAGCACGCTAACGTGGTGGAACCGTCAATCTACCACACTCCTGTAGAGCACGCTAACGTGGTGGAACCCTCAATCTACTACAGTCCTGTAGAGCACGCCAACTGGTGGAACCCTCAATCTATCACACCCTGTAGAGCACGCTAACGTGGTTGAACCCTTAATCTACCACACTCCAGTAGAGTACGCTAACATGATGGAACCCTCAATCTACCACACTCCTGTAGAGCACGCTAACGTGATGGAACCCTCAATCTACCACACTCCCGTAGAGCACGCCTACGTGGTGGAACCCTCAATCTACCACACTCCTGTAGAGCACGCTAACGTGGTGGAACCCTCATTTAACCACACTCCTGTAGAGCATGCTAACGTGGAGGAACCCTCAATCTACCACACTCCTGTAGAGCACGCTAACGTGATGGAACCCTCAGTCTACCGCACTCCTTTAGAGTGGAACCCTCAATCTACCACACTCATGTAGAGCACGCTAACGTGGTGGAACCCTCAATCTACTACACTCCCGTACAGCACGCTAACGTGGTGGAACCGTCAATCTACCACACTCCTGTAGAGCACGCTAACGTGGTGGAACCCTCAATCTACTACAGTCCTGTAGAGCACGCTAACTGGTGGAACCCTCAATCTACCACACCCTCGTATAGCACGCTAACGTGGTTAAACCCTTAATCTACCACACTCCCGTAGAGTACGCTAACGTGATGGAACCCTCAATCTACCACACTCCTGTAGAGCACGCTAAGGTGATGGAACCCTCAATCTACCACACTTCCGTAGAGCACGCCTACGTGGTGGAACCCTAAATCTACCACACTCCTGTAGAGCACGCTAACCTGGTGGAACCCTCAATCTGCCACACTCCTGTAGAAGGGAATCCTCAATCTACCACACTCCTGTTGAGCACGCTAACCTGGTTGAATCCTCAATCTTCCACACCCTCTTAGAGCACGCTAACGTGGTGGAACCCTCAATCTACCACACTCCCGTAGAGCACGCTAACGTGGTGGAACCATCAATCTACTAAACTTCTGTAGAGCACGTTAACGTGGTGGAACCCTCAATCTACCACACTCCTGTAGAGCACGTTAACGTGGTGGAACCCTCAATCTACCATACTCCTGTAGAGCACGTTAACGTGGTGGAACCCTCAATCTACCACACTCATGTAGAGCACACTAACGTGGTGGAACCCTCAATCTACCATACTCCTGTAGAGCACACTGACGTGGTGGAACCCTCAATCTACCACACTCCTGTAGAGCACGCTAACGTGGTGGAACCCTCAATATACCACACTCCTGTAGAGCACGCTAACGTGGTGGAACCCTCAATCTACCACACGCCCGTAGAGAAAGCTAACGTAATGGAACCCTCAATCTACCAAACTCCTGTAGAGCACGTTAACGTGGTGGAACCCTCAATCTACCACACTCCTGTAGAGCACGCTAACGTGGTGGAACCCTCAATCTACCACACTCCTGTAGAGCACGCTAACGTGGTGGAACCCTCAATCTACCACACTCCTGTAGAGCATGATAACGTGGTGGAACCCTCAATCTACCACACTCATGTAGAGTGGAACCCTCAATCTACCACATTCCCGTAGAGCAAGCTAACGTGGTGGAACCCTCAATCTACCACACTCTTCTAGAGCACGCTAACGTGGTGGAACCCTCAATCTACCACATTCCTGTAGAGCACGATAACGTGGTGGGACCCTCAATCTACCACACTCCCGTAGAGTGGAACCCTCAATCTACCACAGTCCCTTAGAGCACGCGAACGTGGTGGAACCGTCAATCTACCACACTCCTGTAGAGCACGCTAACGTGGTGGAACCCTCAATCTACCACACTCCTGTAGAGCACGCTAACGTGGTTGAACCCTCAATCTACCACACTCCCGTAGAGTACGCTAACATGATGGAACCCTTAATTTACCACACTCCTGTAGAGCACGCTAACGTGGTGGAACCCTCAATCTACCACACTCCCGTAGAGCATGCCTACGTGGTGGAACTCTCAATCTACCACACTCCTGTAGAGCACGCTAACGTGGTGGAATCCTCAATCTACCACACTCCCGTAGAGCACGCTAACGTAGTGGAATCCTCAATCTACCACACTCCTGTAGAGCACACTAACGTGGTGGAATCCTCAATCTACCACACTCCTGTAGAGCACGATAACGTGGTGGAACCCTCAATCTACCACACTCCTGTAGAGTGGAACCCTCAATCTACCACACTCCCGTAGAGCACGCTAACGTTGTGGAACCCTCAATCTACCACACTCTTCTAGAGCACGCTAACGAGGTGGGACTCTCAATCTACCACACTCCTGTAGAGTGGAATCCTCAATCTACCACAGTCCCGTAGAGCACGCGAACGTGGTGGAACCCTCAATCTACCACACTCCCGTACAGCACGCTAACGTGGTGGAACCGTCAATCTACCACACTCCTGTAGAGCACGCTAACATGGTGGAACCCTCAATCTACTACATTCCTGTAGAGCACGCCAACTGGTGGAACCCTCAATCTACCACACCCTCGTAGAGCACGCTAACGTGGTTGAACCCTTAATCTACCACACTCCCGTAGAGTACGCTAACATGATGGAACCCTCAATCTACCACACTCCTGTAGAGCACGCTAACGTGATGGAACCCTCAATCTATCACACTCCCGTAGAGCACGCCTACGTGGTGGAACCCTCAATCTACCACACTCCTGTAGAGCACGCTAACCTGGTGGGACCATCAATCTACCACACTCCTGTAGAGCATGCTAACGTGGAGGAACCCTCAATCTACCACACTCCTGTAGAGCACGCTAACGTGATGGAACCCTCAGTCTACCACACTCCTTTAGAGTGGAACCCTCAATCTACCACACTCATGTAGATCACGCTAACGTGGTGGAACCCTCAATCTACCACACTCCTGTAGAGCACGCTAACGTGATCGAACCCTCAGTCTACCACACTCCTGTAGAGTGGAATCCTCAATCTACCACACTCATGTAGAGCACGCTAACATTGTGGAACCCTCAATCTACCACACTCCTGTAGAGCAAGCTAACGTGGTGGAACCCTCAATCTACCACACTCCCGTAGAGCACGCCTAAGAGGTGGAACCCGCAATTTACCTCACTCCGGTAGAGCACGCTAACGTGGTGGAACCCTCAATCTACCACACTCCTGTAGAGCACGCTAACGTGGTGGAACCCTAAATCTACTACACTCCAGTAGAGCACGCTAACGTGGTGGAACCCTCAATCTACCACACTCCTGTAGGGCACGCTAACGTGGTGGAACCCTCAATCTACCACACTCCTGTAGTGCACGCTAATGTGGTGGAACCCTCAATCTGCCACACTCCTGTAGAATGGAATCCTCAGTCTACCACAATCCCGTAGAACACGCTAACGTGGTGGAAACCTCAATCTACCACACTCCCGTACAGCACGCTAGCGTGGTGGAACCCTCAATCTACCACACTCCTGTAGAGCACGTTAGCGTGGTAGACCTCTCAATCTTCCACACCCTCGTAGAGCACGCTAACGTGGTGGAACCCTCAATCTACCACACTCCCGTAGAGCACGCTAACGTGGTGGAACCATCAATCTACTAAACTTCTGTAGAGCACGTTAACGTGGTGAAACCCTCAATCTACCACACTCCTGTAGAGCACGTTAACGTGGTGGAACCCTCAATCTACCACACTCCTGTAGAGCACGTTCACGTGATGGAATCCTCAATCTATCACACTCCCGTAGAGCACGCTAACGTAGTGGAATTCTCCATCTACCACACTCCTGTAGAGCACTTTAACGTGGTTGAACCATCAATCTACCACACTCCCTTAGAGCACACTAACGTGGTGGAACCATCAATCTATTAAACTTCTGTAGAACACGTTAACGTAGTGAAATCCTCAATCTACCACACTCCTGTAGGGCACTCTAACGTGGTGGAACCCTCAATCTACTACACTACTGTAGAGCACGCTAACGTGGTGGAACCCCCAATCTACCACACTCCTGTAGAGCACGCTAGCGTGGTGGAACCCTCAATCTACCACACTCCTGTAGAGCACGTTAACGTGGTGGAACTCTAAATCTACCACACCCACGTAGAGAACGCTAACGTGGTTGAACCCTCAATCTACCACACTCCAGTAGAACATGCTAACGTGTTGGAACCATCAATCTACCACACTCCTGTAGAGCACGCTAACGTGATGGAACCCTCAATCTACCACATTCCGTACAGCACGCTAGCGTGGTGGAACCTTAATCTACCACACCCATGTAGAGCATGCTAACATTGTGGAACCCTCAATCTACCACACTCCTGTAGAGCACGCTAGCGTGGTGGAACCCTCAATCTACCACACTCCTGAAGAGCACGCTAACGTGGTGGAACCCTCAATCTACCACACTCTTGTAGAGCACGCTAACGTTGTGGAACCCTAAATCTACTACACTCCTGTAGAACACGCTAACGTGGTGGAACCCTCAATCTACCACACTCCTGTAGGGCACGCTAACGTGGTGGAACCCTCAATCTACCACACTCCTCTAGAGCACGATAACGTGGTGGAACCCTCAATCTGCCACACTCCTGTAGAATGGAATCCTCAATCTACCACAATCCCGTAGAACACGCTAACGTGGTGGAACCCTCAATCTACCACACTCCCGTACAGCACGCTAGCGTGGTGGAACCCTCAATCTACCACACTCCTGTAGAGCACGTTAGCGTGGTGGAACTCTCAATCTTCCACAGCCTCGTAGAGCACGCTAACGTGGTGGAACCATCAATCTACTAAACTTCTGTAGAGCACGTTAACGTGGTGGAACCCTCAATGTACCACACTCCTGTAGGGCACGCTAACGTGGTGGAACCCTCAATCTACCACACTCCTCTAGAGCACGATAATGTGGTGGAACCCTCAATCTGCCACACTCCTGTAGAATGGAATCCTCAATCTACCACAATCCCGTACAGCACGCTAGCGTGGTGGAACCCTCAATCTACCACACTCCTGTAGAGCACGTTAGCGTGGTAGACCTCTCAATCTTCCACACCCTCGTAGAGCACGCTAACGTGGTGGAACCCTCAATCTACCACACTCCCGTAGAGCACGCTAACGTGGTGGAACCATCAATCTACTAAACTTCTGTAGAGCACGTTAACGTGGTGAAACCCTCAATCTACCACACTCCTGTAGAGCACGTTAACCTGGTGGAACCCTCAATCTACCACACTCCTGTAGAGCACGTTCACGTGATGGAATCCTCAATCTATCACACTCCCGTAGAGCACGCTAACGTAGTGGAATTCTCCATCTACCACACTCCTGTAGAGCACTTTAACGTGGTTGAACCATCAATCTACCACACTCCCTTAGAGCACACTAACGTGGTGGAACCATCAATCTACTAAACTTCTGTAGAGCACGTTAACGTAGTGAAATCCTCAATCTACCACACTCCTGTAGGGCACTCTAACGTGGTGGAACCCTCAATCTACTACACTACTGTAGAGCACGCTAACGTGGTGGAACCCCCAATCTACCACACTCCTGTAGAGCACGCTAGCGTGGTGGAACCCTCAATCTACCACACTCCTGTAGAGCACGTTAACGTGGTGGAACTCTAAATCTACCACACCCACGTAGAGAACGCTAACGTGGTTGAACCCTCAATCTACCACACTCCAGTAGAACATACTAACGTGTTGGAACCATCAATCTACCACACTCCTGTAGAGCACGCTAACGTGATGGAACCCTCAATCTACCACATTCCGTACAGCACGCTAGCGTGGTGGAACCTTAATCTACCACACCCATGTAGAGCATGCTAACATTGTGGAACCCTCAATCTACCACACTCCTGTAGAGCACGCTAGCGTGGTGGAACCCTCAATCTACCACACTCCTGAAGAGCACGCTAACGTGGTGGAACCCTCAATCTACCACACTCTTGTAGAGCACGCTAACGTTGTGGAACCCTAAATCTACTACACTCCTGTAGAACACGCTAACGTGGTGGAACCCTCAATCTACCACACTCCTGTAGGGCACGCTAACGTGGTGGAACCCTCAATCTACCACACTCCTCTAGTGCACGATAACGTGGTGGAACCCTCAATCTGCCACACTCCTGTAGAATGGAATCCTCAATCTACCACAATCCCGTAGAACACGCTAACGTGGTGGAACCCTCAATCTACCACACTCCCGTACAGCACGCTAGCGTGGTGGAACCCTCAATCTACCACACTCCTGTAGAGCACGTTAGCGTGGTGGAACTCTCAATCTTCCACAGCCTCGTAGAGCACGCTAACGTGGTGGAACCATCAATCTACTAAACTTCTGTAGAGCACGTCAACGTGGTGGAACCCTCAATGTACCACACTCCTGTAGGGCACGCTAACGTGGTGGAACCCTCAATCTACCACACTCCTCTAGAGCACGATAATGTGGTGGAACCCTCAATCTGCCACACTCCTGTAGAATGGAATCCTCAATCTACCACAATCCCGTAGAACACGCTAACGTGGTGGAACCCTCAATCTACCACACTCCCGTACAGCACGCTAGCGAGGTGGAACCCTCAATCTACCACACTCCTGTAGAGCACGTTAGCGTGGTGGAACTCTCAATCTTCCACAGCCTCGTAGAGCACGCTAACGTGGTGGAACCATCAATCTACTAAACTTCTGTAGAGCACGTTAACGTGGTGGAACCCTCAATCTACCACCTTCCTGTAGAGCACGTTAACGTGGTGGATCCCTCAATCTACCACACTCCTGTAGAGCACGTTAACGTGGTGGAACCCTCAATCTACCACACTCCTGTAGAGCACGTTAACGTGGTGGAATCCTCAATCTACCACACTCCCGTAGAGCACGCTAACGTAGTGGAATCCTCAATCTAACTCGCTCCTGTAGAGCACGTTAACGTGGTGGAATCCTCAATCTACCACACTCCTGTAGAGCACGCTAACGTGGTAGAATCCTCAATCTACCACACTCCTGTAGAGCACGCTAACGTGGTGGAACCCTCAATCTACCACACTCCTGTAGAGCACGCTAACGTGGTGGAACCCTCAATCTACCACACTCCTGTAGAGCACGCTAACGTGGTGGAACCCTCAATCTACCACAATCCCGTAGAGCACGCTAACGTGGTGGAACCTCAATCTACCACACTCCTGTAGAGCACGCTATCGTGGTGGAACCATCAATCTACCACACTCCTGTAGATCACGTTAACGTGGTGGAACCCTAAATCTACCACATCCACGTAGAGCACGCTAACGTGGTTGAACCCTTAATCTACCACACTCCTGTAGAACACACTAACGTGTTGGAACCATCAATCTACCACACTCCTGTAGAGCACGCTAACTGATGGAATCCTCAAGCTACCACATTCCGTACAGCACGCTAGCGTGGTGGAACCCTTAATCTACCACACTCCCGTAGAGCACGCTAACGTGGTGGAACCCACAATCTACCACACTCCTGTAGAGCACGCTAACGTGGTGGAATCATCAATCTACTAAACTCTTGTAGAGCACGCTAACGTGGTGGAACCCTCAATCTACCACACTCTTCTAGAGCACGCTAACGAGGTGGGACCCTCAATCTACCACACTCCTGTAGAGTGGAACCCTCAATCTACCACAGTCCCGTAGAGCACACGAAGGTGGTGGAACCCTTAATCTACCACACTCCCGTACAGCACGCTAACGTGGTGGAACCGTCAATCTCCCACACTCCTGTAGAGCACGCTAACGTAGTGGAACCCTCAATCTACCACACTCCTGTAGAGCACGCTAACGTGGTGGAACTCTCAATCTACCACACCCTCGTTGAGCACGCTACGTGGTTGAACCCTCAATCTACCACACTCCTGTAGAGCACGCTAACGTGGTGGAACCCTCAATCTACCACAACCTCGTAGAGTACGCTAACATGATGGAAACCTCAATCTACCACACTCCTGTAGGGCACGCTAACGTGGTGGAACCATCAATCTACCACACTCCCGTAGAGCACGCCTACGTGGTGGAACTCTCAATCTACCACTCTCATGTAGAGCACGCTAACGTGGTGGAACCCTCAATCTACCATACTCCTGTAGAGCATGCTAACGTGGTGGAACCTTCAATCTACCACACTCATGTAGAGCACGCTAACGTGATGGAACCCTCAGTCTACCACACTCCTGTAGAGTGGAACCCTCAATCTACCACACTCATGTAGAGCACGCTAACGTGGTGGAACCCTCAATCTACCACACTCCTGTAGAGCACGCTAACGTGGTGGAACTCTCAATCTATCACACTCCTGTAGAGCACGCTAACGTGGTGGAACCCTTAATCTACCACACTCCTGTAGAGCACGATAACGTGGTGGAACCCTCACTCTACCAGACTCCTGTAGGGTGGAACCCTCAATCTACCACACTCCCGTAGAGCACGCTAACGTGGTAGAACCCTCAATCTACCACACTCTTCTAGAGCACACTAACGAAGTGGGACCCTCAATCTACCACACTCCTGGAGAGTGGAACCCTCAATCTACCACAGTCCCGTAGAGCACACGAACGTGGTGGAACCCTTAATCTACCACACTCCCGTACAGCACGCTAACGTGGTGGAACCGTCAATCTACCACACTCCTGTAGAACACGCTAACATGGTGGAACCCTCAATCTACAGCACTCCTGTAGAGCACGCTAACGTGGTGGAACCCTCAATCTACCACAATCCCGTAGAGCACGCTAACGTGGTGGAACCTCAATCTACCACACTCCTGTAGAGCACGCTATCGTGGTGGAACCCTCAATCTACCACACTCCTGTAGAGCACGCTAACGTGGTGGAACTCTAAATCCACCACTACCACGTAGAGAACTCTAACGTGGTTGAACCCTCAATCTACCACACTCCAGTAGAACACACTAACGTTTTGGAACCATCAATCTACTACACTCCTGTAGAGCACGCTAACTGATGGAATCCTCAATCTACCACATTCCGTACAGCACGCTAGCGTGGTGGAACCCTTAATCTACCACACTCCTGTATAGCACGCTAACGTGGTGGAACCCTCAATCTACCACACTCCTGTAGAGCACGCTAACGTGGTGGAATCATCAATCTACTAAACTCCTGTAGAGCACGTTAACGTGGTGGAACCCTCAATCTACCACACGCCCGTAGCGCACGTTAACGTAATGGAACCCTCAATCTACCAAACTCCTGTAGAGCACGCTAACGTGGTGGAACCCTCAATCTACCACACTCTTGTAGAGCACGCTTACGTGGTGGAACCCTCAATCTACCACACTCCTGTAGAGTGGAACCCTCAATCTACCACAGTCCCGTAGAGCACACGAACGAGGTGGAACCCTTAATCTACCACACTCCCGTACAGCATGCTAACGTGGTGGCACCGTCAATCTACCACACTCCTGTAGAGCACGCTAACGTGGTGGAACCCTCAATCTACCACACCCCCGTAGAGCACGCTAACGTAGTGGAATCCTCAATCTACCACACTCCTGTAGAGCACGCTAACGTGGTGGAACCCTCAATCTACCACACTCCTGTAGAGCACGCTAACGTGGTGGAATCCTCAATCTACCACACTCCTGTAGAGCACGCTAACGTGGTGGAACCCTCGATCTACCACAATCCCGTAGAGCACGCTAACGTGGTGGAACCTCAATCTACCACACTCCTGTAGAGCACGCTATCGTGGTGGAACCCTCAATCTACCACACTCCTGTAGAGCACGTTAACGTGGTGGAACCCTAAATCTACCACACCCACGTAGAGCACGCTAACGTGGTTGAACCTTCAATCTACCACACTCCAGTAGAACACATTAACGTGTTGGAACCATCAATCTACCACACTCCTGTAGAGCACGCTAACTGATGGAATCCTCAAGCTTCCACATTCCGTACAGCACGCTAGCGTGGTGGAACCCTTAATCTACCACACTCCCGTAGAGCACGCTAACGTGTTGGAACCCTCAATCTACCACATTCCTGTAGAGCACGCTAACGTGGTGGAATCATCAATCTACTAAACTCCTGTAGAGCACGCTAACGTGGTGGAACCCTCAATCTACCACACTCTTCTAGAGCACGCTAACGAGGTGGGACCCTCAATCTACCACACTCCTGTAGAGTGGAACCCTCAATCTACCACAGTCCCGTAGAGCACACGAACGTGGTGGAACCCTTAATCTACCACACTCCCGTACAGCACGCTAACGTGGTGGAACCGTCAATCTACCACACTCCTGTAGAGTGGAACCCTCAATCTACCACAGTCCCGTAGAGCACACGAACGTGGTGGAACCCTTAATCTACCACACTCCCGTACAGCATGCTAACGTTGTGGAACCGTCAATCTACCACACTCCTGTAGAGCACGCTAACGTGGTGGAACCCTCAATCTACCACACTCCTGTAGAGCACGCTAACGTGGTGGAACCCTCAATCTACCACACTCCTGTAGAGCACGCTAACGTGGTAGAATCCTCAATCTACCACACCCCCGTAGAGCACGCTAACGTAGTGGAATCCTCAATCAACCACACTCCTGTAGAGCACGCTAACGTGGTGGAACCCTCAATCTACCACACTCCTGTAGAGCACGCTAACGTGGTGGAACCCTCAATCTACCACACTCCCGTAGAGCACGCTAACGTGGTGGAACCCTCGATCTACCACAATCCCGTAGAGCACGCTAACGTGGTGGAACCTCAATCTACTACACTCCTGTAGAGCACGCTATCGTGGTGGAACCCTCAATCTACCACACTCCTGTAGAGCACGTTAACGTGGTGGAACCCTAAATCTACCACACCCACGTAGAGCACGCTAACGTGGTTGAACCTTCAATCTACCACACTCCAGTAGAACACATTAACGTGTTGGAACCATCAATCTACCACACTCCTGTAGAGCACGCTAACTGATGGAATCCTCAAGCTTCCACATTCCGTACAGCACGCTAGCGTGGTGGAACCCTTAATCTACCACACTCCCGTAGAGCACGCTAACGTGTTGGAACCCTCAATCTACCACATTCCTGTAGAGCACGCTAACGTGGTGGAATCATCAATCTACTAAACTCCTGTAGAGCACGCTAACGTGGTGGAACCCTCAATCTACCACACTCTTCTAGAGCACGCTAACGAGGTGGGACCCTCAATCTACCACACTCCTGTAGAGTGGAACCCTCAATCTACCACAGTCCCGTACAGCACACGAACGTGGTGGAACCCTTAATCTACCACACTCCCGTACAGCACGCTAACGTGGTGGAACCGTCAATCTACCACACTCCTGTAGAGCACGCTAACGTGGTGGAATCATCAATCTACTAAACTCCTGTAGAGCACGCTAACGTGGTGGAACCCTCAATCTACCACACTCTTCTAGAGCACGCTAACGAGGTGGGACCCTCAATCTACCACACTCCTGTAGAGTGGAACCCTCAATCTACCACAGTCCCGTAGAGCACACGAACGTGGTGGAACCCTTAATCTACCACACTCCCGTACAGCACGCTAACGTGGTGGAACCGTCAATCTACCACACTCCTGTAGAGTGGAACCCTCAATCTACCACAGTCCCGTAGAGCACACGAACGTGGTGGAACCCTTAATCTACCACACTCCCGTACAGCATGCTAACGTGGTGGAACCGTCAATCTACCACACTCCTGTAGAGCACGCTAACGTGGTGGAACCCTCAATCTACCACACTCCTGTAGAGCACGCTAACGTGGTGGAACCCTCAATCTACCACACTCCTGTAGAGCACGCTAACGTGGTAGAATCCTCAATCTACCACACCCCCGTAGAGCACGCTAACGTAGTGGAATCCTCAATCAACCACACTCCTGTAGAGCACGCTAACGTGGTGGAACCCTCAATCTACCACACTCCTGTAGAGCACGCTAACGTGGTGGAACCCTCAATCTACCACACTCCCGTAGAGCACGCTAACGTGGTGGAACCCTCGATCTACCACAATCCCGTAGAGCACGCTAACGTGGTGGAACCTCAATCTACTACACTCCTGTAGAGCACGCTATCGTGGTGGAACCCTCAATCTACCACACTCCTGTAGAGCACGTTAACGTGGTGGAACCCTAAATCTACCACACCCACGTAGAGCACGCTAACGTGGTTGAACCTTCAATCTACCACACTCCAGTAGAACACATTAACGTGTTGGAACCATCAATCTAACACACTCCTGTAGAGCACGCTAACTGATGGAATCCTCAAGCTTCCACATTCCGTACAGCACGCTAGCGTGGTGGAACCCTTAATCTACCACACTCCCGTAGAGCACGCTAACGTGTTGGAACCCTCAATCTACCACATTCCTGTAGAGCACGCTAACGTGGTGGAATCATCAATCTACTAAACTCCTGTAGAGCACGCTAACGTGGTGGAACCCTCAATCTACCACACTCTTCTAGAGCACGCTAACGAGGTGGGACCCTCAATCTACCACACTCCTGTAGAGTGGAACCCTCAATCTACCACAGTCCCGTACAGCACACGAACGTGGTGGAACCCTTAATCTACCACACTCCCGTACAGCACGCTAACGTGGTGGAACCGTCAATCTACCACACTCCTGTAGAGCACGCTAACGTGGTGGAACCCTCAATCTACCACACTCCTGTAGAGCACGCTAACGTGGTGGAACTCTCAATCTACCACACCCTCGTAGAGCACGCTAACGTGGTTGAACCCTCAATCTACCACACTCCTGTAGAGCACGCTAACGTGGTGGAACCCTCAATCTACCACACCCTCGTAGAGTACGCTAACATGATGGAAACCTCAATCTACTACACTCCTGTAGGGCAATCTAACGTGGTGGAACCCTCAATCTACCACACTCCCGTAGAGCACGCCTACGTGGTGGAACCCTCAATCTACCACACTCCTGTAGAGCACGCTAACGTGGTGGAACCCTCAATCTACCACACTCCTGTAGAGCATGCTAACGTGGTGGAACCCTCAATCTACCACACTCCTGTAGAGCACGCTAACGTGATGGAACCATCAGTCTACCACACTCCTGTAGAGTGGAACCCTCAATCTACCACACTCATGTAGAGCACGCTAACGTGGTGGATCCCTCAATCTACCACACTCCTGTAGAGCACGCTAACGTGGTGGAACCCTCAATCTACCACACTCCTGTAGAGCACGCTAACGTGGTGGAACCCTCAATCTACCACACTCCTGTAGAGCACGATAACGTGGTGGAACCCGCAATCTACCACACTGCTGTAGAGCACGCTAACGTGATGGAACTCTCAGTCTACCACACTCCTATAGAGTGGAACCATCAATCTACCACACTCATGTAGAGCACGCTAACGTGGTGGAACCCTCAATCTACCACACTCCTGTGGAGCACGCTAACGTGATCGAACCCTCAGTCTACCACACTCCTGTAGAGTGGAACCCTCAATCTACCACATTCATGTAGAGCACGCTAATATAGTGGAACCCTCAATTTACCACACTCCTGTAGAGCACGCTAACGTGGTGGAACCCTCAATCTACCACACCCCCGTAGAGCACGCCTACATGGTGGAACCCGCAATCTACCACACTCCTGTAGAGTGGAACCCTCAATCTACCACAGTCCCGTAGAGCACGCGAACGTGGTGGAACCGTCAATCTACCACACTCCCGTACAGCACGCTAACGTGGTGGAACCGTCAATCTACCACACTCCTGTAGAGCACGCTAACGTGGTGGAACCCTCAATCTACCACACTCCTGTAGAGCACGCTAACGTGGTGGAACCCTCAATCTACCACACTCCTGTAGACCACGCTAACGTGGTGGAACCATCAATCTACCACACTCCCGTAGAGTACGCTAACATAATGGAACCCTCAATCTACCACACTCCTGTAAAGCAGGCTAACGTGGTGGAACCCTCAATCTGCCACACTCCCGTAGAGCACGCCTACGTGGTGGAACCCGCAATCTACCACACTCATGTAGAGCACGCTAACGTGGTGGAACCCTCAATCTACCACACTGCTGTAGAGCACGCTAACGTGATGGAACTCTCAGTCTACCACACTCCTGTAGAGTGGAACCCTCAATCTACCACACTCATGTAGAGCACGCTAACGTGGTGGAACCCTCAATCTACCACACTCCTGTAGAGCACGCTAACGTGATCGAACCCTCAGTCTACCACACTCCTGTAGAGTGGAACCCTCAATCTACCACACTCATGTAGAGCACGCTAACATGGTGGAACCCTCAATCTACCACACTCCTGTAGAGGACGCTAACGTGGTGGAACCCTCAATCTACCACACTCCCGTGGAGCACGCCTACGTGGTGGAAACCGCAATCTACCACACTCCTGTAGAGCACACTAACGTAGTGGAACCCTCAATCTACCACACTCCTGTAGAGCACGCTAACGTGGTGGAACCCTCAATCTACCACACTCCTGTAGAGGACGCTAACGTGATGGAACCCTCAGTCTACCACACTCCTGTAGAGTGGAACCCTCAATCTAACACACTCATGTAGAGCACGCTAACGTGGTGGAACCCTCAATCTACCACACTCCTGTAGAGTGGAACCATCAATCTACCACACTCCTGTAGAGTGGAACCATCAATCTACCACACTCCTGTAGAGTGGAACCCTCAATCTACCACACTCCTCTAGAGTGGAACCCTCAATCTACCACACTCCTGTAGAGCACGCTAACGTGGTGGAACTCTCAATCTATCACACTCCTGTAGAGCACGCTAACGTGGTGGAACCTTCCATTTGCCACACTCCTGTAGAGTGGAACCTTCAATCTACCACACTCCTGTAGAGTGGAACCCTCAATCTACCACACTCCTGTAGAGTGGGACCCTCAATCTACCACACCCCTGTAGAGTGGAACCCTCAATCTACCACACTCCTGTAGAGTGGAACCCTCAATCTACCACACTCCTGTAGATCACGCTAACAATTACACCACCGATGCCGTTATATTGTATAATGTGTTAAAATGGAGTGCCATTCTTACACCATGCGTTGCCTGGAAACCTTATGCGAGAAGATTCTATAATTACTATATACATTTTACATTGTACTTTATACAATTGCTATTATTCATGTCATTCTCTTTTTTATATTTACAGACTTTGAAAATGTTGGTTGCAGTAGTTATAACATATGCACTGACCTGGCTTCCACTTCATGCGTTAACAATAATGGGTGATATTAATCCGAATTTGTACAATCATATGCATACACATATCATGTGGCTAACATTCCATTTTGTGGCATTTAGCAATAGTGGCACAAACCCAATAATTTACTGTTATATGAACAAAACATTTCGTGTTGGTTTTAATTTGTTCTTCAGGAGAATATTCTGCATCAATAAACAAACGCCTCACGCACGCCGATTTACAATGTCAGTGCCTTCTACGCCATCATCAAGAAGCTTTACTGGATATATCCAATATAACAGCAGAGTGGCCAAGAGACAGCGGAAAGCGAATGGGCCGTGTATGTACAGCACTGAACTGGACAATTTATGACGCTTTGCTACCATCGTTTATAGACATCTATGCTACCGGTGAAAGACATTGAAATAACTCAGATGTGCATTTATAGGAATATTAGGATAATTATGAAAAGAAAGTTTAAACAGTGCTGGTTTATAATTTCACCAATATTAACAAAAGGACATTCACCTCTCTTCTTAACTCACTAAGCTCAAAATGACAACGATATATCACGTTGGAAACCCAGATCCTGGCTTGGAACAGGTATACAAAGTGGCGATGTTAAACCGGTTAATGGGATATCTTTATATAATCGGGACACATCTCAATCCACCATTAATATAATAAGTAAACTTAATTTTCATATAAACTAAATTAGTTTTTGACAATTGCAACGACAACATATACAAACATAAAGAAAAAAACACACAGACACACATAACTATTACACCACTACAATATTAGTTACTGTGAGAGTATGTTTATTCGTTGCCACCAATTGTCGTGATATCTATGAAATGCATTGATCCATGGATTCTTGAATTCATGGTTTCAAACACTACAGACAACAGTCAATGGGAAAATTGTATTTCGTTGGATTTTAACTTTCGTAGTTTAAGTGAACCACGATAATTAGAACTCCACGATTAATAATGATTTCACAAGTAAACATTACATGATATCAGTTCTAACACAAGTAAACATTACATGGTATCAGTACTAAAAGACTGTTTAATTAATTAACCTTTCTATTTATTGTATTCAAGATTAGAGTAAAGAAAATCTTTTTAATTAGGGTTACCTCTTCCTGCATTTAAAGAAGCTTTATTACGTTTACAAGTTAGTAGGAAATACTGTACATTTAAAGAAGCTTTATTACGTTTACAAGTTAGTAGGAAATACTGTACATTTAAAGAAGCTTTATTACGTTTACAAATTAGTAGGAAATACTGTACATTTAAAGAAGCTTTATTACGTTTACAAGTTAGTAGGAAATACTGTACGTTTAAAGAAGCTTTATTACGTTTACAAGTTAATAGGAAATACTGTACATTTAAAGAAGCTTTATTACGTTTACAAGTTAGTAGGAAATACTGTACATTTAAAGAAGCTTTATTACGTTTACAAATTAGTAGGAAATACTGTACATTTAAAGAAGCTTTATTACGTTTACAAGTTAGTAGGAAATACTGTACGTTTAAAGAAGCTTTATTACGTTTACAAGTTAATAGGAAATACTGTACATTTAAAGAAGCTTTATTACGTTTACAAGTTAGTAGGAAATACTGTACATTTAAAGAAGCTTTATTACGTTTACAAGTTAGTAGGAAATACTGTACATTTAAAGAAGCTTTATTACGTTTACAAGTTAGTAGGAAATACTGTACATGTTCCACCACTTAACAAATAGATGCTTAGACCACTGTTTACAAGATGTATTGATCAGTCAGTAAAGGACCGTAATATTTAATTGTTTGCTAGTAATTAATTGTAATTCCTGAACAATTTTAGTAAATACAAGTAATTACTAAGGCTACTAGGGATTACGCGTATTTACTGTTTTTCAGTTGTTACGTGTAATGATTACACATTGTAGTTACGCTTATTTATTGCAACATATTCATACAATTTGGTTGTGAAGAATTTTATAATAATAGTATGATATTTACCTTTCTAAACATTATTGTATATGTCTCAAATGTCAATTACAATGTATCTAATACAAATGTATGTTTATACTGTGAATAACATTAAAAAAAAGTATTCAAATAATTTGCTGTGGGTGTTGTAGTTTTATGATTTGTTGTGGGTGTTGTAGTTTTATGATTTGTTGTGGGCGTTGTAGTTTTATGATTTGTTGTGGGTGTTGTAGTTTTATGATTTGTTGTGGGTGTTGTAGTTCTATGATTTGTTGTGGGTGTTGTAGTTTTATGATTTGTTGTGGGTGTTGTAGTTTTATGATTTGTTGTGGGTGTTGTAGTTTTATGATTTGTTGTGGGTGTTGTAGTTTTATGATTTGTTGTGGGTGTTGTAGTTTTATGATTTGTTGTGGGTGTTGTAGTTTTATGATTTGTTGTGGGTGTTGTAGTTTTATGATTTGTTGTGGGTGTTGTAGTTTTATGATTTGTTGTGGGTGTTGTAGTTTTATGATTTGTTCTGGGTGTTGTAGTTTTATGATTTGTTGTGGGTTTTGTAGTTTTATGATTTGTTGTGGGTGTTGTAGATTTATGATTTGTTGTGGGTGTTGTAGTTCTATGATTTGTTGTGGGCGTTGTAGTTTTATGATTTGTTGTGGGCTTAGTAGTTTTATGATTTGTTGTGGGTGTTGTAGATTTATGATTTGTTGTGGGTGTTGTAGTTTTATGATTTGTTGTGGGTGTTGTAGTTTTATGATTTGTTGTGGGTGTTGTAGTTTTATGATTTGTTGTGGGTGTTGTAGTTTTATGATTTGTTCTTGGTGTTGTAGTTTTATGATTTGTTCTGGGTGTTGTAGTTTTATGATTTGTTGTGGGTGTTGTAGTTTTATGATTTGTTGTGGGTGTTGTAGTTTTATGATTTGTTGTGGGTGTTGTAGTTTTATGATTTGTTGTGGGTTTTGTAGTTTTATGATTTGTTGTGGGTGTTGTAGATTTATGATTTGTTGTGGGTGTTGTAGTTCTATGATCTGTTGTGGGTGTTGTAGTTTTATGATTTGTTGTGGGTGTTGTAGTTTTATGATTTGTTGTGGGTTTTGTAGTTTTATGATTTGTTGTGGGTTTTGTAGTTTTATGATTTGTTGTGGGTTTTGTAGTTTTATGATTTGTTGTGGGTGTTGTAGTTTTATGATTTGTTGTGGGCGTTGTAGTTTTATGATTTGTTGTGGGTGTTGTAGATTTATTATTTGTTGTGGGTGTTGTTAGTTTTATGATTTGTTGTGGGTGTTGTAGATTTATGATTTGTTGTGGGTGTTGTAGTTTTATGATTTGTTGTGGGTGTTGTAGTTTTATGATTTGTTCTGGGTGTTGTAGTTTTATGATCTGTTCTGGGTGTTGTAGTTTTATGATTTGTTGTGGGTGTTGTAGTTTTATGATTTGTTTGGGTGTTGTAGTTTTATGATTTGTTGTGGGTGTTGTAGTTTTATGATTTGTTTGGGTGTTGTAGTTTTATAATTTGTTGTGGGTGTTGTAGTTTTATGATTTGTTCTGGGTGTTGTAGTTTTATGATTTGTTGTGGGTGTTGTAGTTTTATGATTTGTTCTGCGTGTTGTAGTTTTATGATTTGTTCTGGGTGTTGTAGTTTTATGATCTGTTGTGGGTGTTGTAGATTTATGATTTGTTGTGGTTGTTGTAGTTTTATGATTTGTTGTGGGTGTTGTAGTTTTATGATTTGTTGTGGGTGTTGTAGTTTTATGATCTGTTTGGGTGTTGTAGTTTTATGATTTGTTGTGGGTGTTGTAGTGTTATGATTTGTTGTGGGTGTTATAGTTTTATGATTTGTTTTGGGTTTTGTAGTTTTATGATTTGTTGTGGGTGTTGTAGTTTTATGATTTGTTGTGGGTTTTGTAGTTTTATGATTTGTTGTGGGTGTTATAGTTTTATGATTTGTTGTGAGTGTTATAGTTTTATATTTTGTTGTGGGTTTTGTAGTTTTATGATTTGTTGTGGGTGTTGTAGTTTTATGATTTGTTGTGGGTGTTGTAGTTTTATGATTTGTTGTGGGTTTTGTAGTTTTATGATTTGTTGTGGGTGTTGTAGTTTTATGATTTGTTGTGGGTGTTGTAGTTTTATGATTTTTTGTGAGTGATATAGTTTTATGATTTGTTGTGGGTGTTGTAGTTTTATGATTTGTTGTGGGTGTTGTAGTTCTATGATTTGTTGTGGGTGTTGTAGTTTTATGATTTGTTGTGGGTGTTGTAGTTTTATGATTATTTGTGGGTGTTGTAGTTTTATGATTTGTTGTGGATGTTATAGTTTTATGATTTGTTGTGAGTGTTATAGTTTTATAATTTGTTCTGGGTTTTGTAGTTTTATGATTTGTTGTGGGTGTTGTAGTTTTATGATTTGTTGTGGGTGTTGTAGTGTTATGATTTGTTGTGGGTGTTGTAGTTTTATGATTTGTTGTGGGTTTTGTAGTTTTATGATTTGTTGTGGGTTTTGTAGTTTTATGATTTGTTGTGGGTGTTGTAGTTTTATGATTTGTTGTGGGTTTTGTAGTTTTATGGGTTGTTGTGGGTGTTGTAGTTTTATGATTTGTTGTGGGTGTTATAGTTTTATGATTTGTTGTGGGTGTTGTAGTTTTATGATTTGTTGTGGGTGTTGTAGTTTTATTATTTGTTCTGGGTGTTGTAGTTTTATGATTTGTTGTGGGTGTTGTAGTTTTATGATTTGTTGTGGGTGTTGTAGATTTATGATTTGTTGTGGGTGTTGTAGTTTTATGATTTGTTGTGGGTGTTGTAGTTTTATGATTTGTTGTGGGTGTTGTAGTTTTATGATTTGTTGTGGGTGTTGTAGTTTTATGATTTGTTGTGGGTGTTGTAGTTTTATGATTTGTTGTGGGCATTGTAGATTTATGATTTGTTGTGGGTGTTGTAGTTTTATGATTTGTTGTGGGTGTTGTTGTTTTATGATTTGTTGTGGGTGTTTTAGTTTTATGATTTATTGTGGGTGTTGTAGATTTATGATTTGTTGTGGGCGTTGTAGTTTTATGATTTGTTGTGGGTGTTGCAGATTTATGATTTGTTGTGGGTGTTGTAGTTTTATGATTTGTTGTGGGCGTTGTAGTTTTATGATTTGTTGTGAGTTTTGTAGTTTTATGATTTGTTGTGGGTGTTGTAGTTTTATGATTTGTTCTGCGTGTTGTAGTTTTATGATTTGTTCTGGGTGTTGTAGTTTTATGATCTGTTGTGGGTGTTGTAGATTTATGATTTGTTGTGGGTGTTGTAGTTTTATGATTTGTTGTGGGTGTTGTAGTTTTATGATTTGTTGTGGGTGTTGTAGTTTTATGATTTGTTGTGGGTGTTGTAGTTTTATGATTTGTTCTGGGTGTTGTAGTTTTATGATTTGTTGTGGGTGTTGTAGTTTTATGATGTGTTGTGGGTGTTGTAGTTTTATGATTTGTTGTGGGTGTTGTAGTGTTATGATTTGTTGTGGGCTTTGTAGTTTTATGATTTGTTGTGGGTGTTGTAGTTTTATGATTTGTTGTGAGTGTTATAGTTTTATGATTTGTTGTGGGTTTTGTAGTTTTATGATTTGTTGTGGGTGTTGTAGTTTTATGATTTGTTGTGGGTGTTGTAGTTTTATGATTTGTTGTGGGTTTTGTAGTTTTATGATTTGTTGTGGGTTTTGTAGTTTTATGATTTGTTGTGGGTTTTGTAGTTTTATGATTTGTTTTGGGTGTTGTAGATTTATGATTTGTTGTGGGTGTTGTAGTTCTATGATTTGTTGTGGGCGTTGTAGTTTTATGATTTGTTGTGGGTTTAGTAGTTTTATGATTTGTTGTGGGTGTTGTAGATTTATGATTTGTTGTGGGTGTTGTAGTTTTATGATTTGTTGTGGGTGTTGTAGTTTTATGATGTGTTGTGGGTGTTGTAGTTTTATGATTTGTTGTGGGTGTTGTAGTGTTATAATTTGTTGTGGGTGTTATAGTTTTATGATTTGTTGTGGGTTTTGTAGTTTTATGATTTGTTGTGGGTGTTGTAGATTTATGATTTGTTGTGAGTGTTATAGTTTTATGATTTGTTGTGGGTGTTGTAGTTTTATGATTTTTTGTGAGTGATATAGTTTTATGATTTGTTGTGGGTGTTGTAGTTTTATGATTTGTTGTGGGTGTTGTAGTTCTATGATTTGTTGTGGGTGTTGTAGTTTTATGATTTGTTGTGGGTGTTGTAGTTTTATGATTATTTGTGGGTGTTGTAGTTTTATGATTTGTTGTGGATGTTATAGTTTTATGATTTGTTGTGAGTGTTATAGTTTTATAATTTGTTCTGGGTTTTGTAGTTTTATGATTTGTTGTGGGTGTTGTAGTTTTATGATTTGTTGTGGGTGTTGTAGTGTTATGATTTGTTGTGGGTGTTGTAGTTTTATGATTTGTTGTGGGTTTTGTAGTTTTATGATTTGTTGTGGGTTTTGTAGTTTTATGATTTGTTGTGGGTGTTGTAGTTTTATGATTTGTTGTGGGTTTTGTAGTTTTATGGGTTGTTGTGGGTGTTGTAGTTTTATGATTTGTTGTGGGTGTTATAGTTTTATGATTTGTTGTGGGTGTTGTAGTTTTATGATTTGTTGTGGGTGTTGTAGTTTTATTATTTGTTCTGGGTGTTGTAGTTTTATGATTTGTTGTGGGTGTTGTAGTTTTATGATTTGTTGTGGGTGTTGTAGATTTATGATTTGTTGTGGGTGTTGTAGTTTTATGATTTGTTGTGGGTGTTGTAGTTTTATGATTTGTTGTGGGTGTTGTAGTTTTATGATTTGTTGTGGGTGTTGTAGTTTTATGACTTGTTGTGGGTGTTGTAGTTTTATGATTTGTTGTGGGCATTGTAGATTTATGATTTGTTGTGGGTGTTGTAGTTTTATGATTTGTTGTGGGTGTTGTTGTTTTATGATTTGTTGTGGGTGTTTTAGTTTTATGATTTATTGTGGGTGTTGTAGATTTATGATTTGTTGTGGGCGTTGTAGTTTTATGATTTGTTGTGGGTGTTGCAGATTTATGATTTGTTGTGGGTGTTGTAGTTTTATGATTTGTTGTGGGCGTTGTAGTTTTATGATTTGTTGTGAGTTTTGTAGTTTTATGATTTGTTGTGGGTGTTGTAGTTTTATGATTTGTTCTGCGTGTTGTAGTTTTATGATTTGTTCTGGGTGTTGTAGTTTTATGATCTGTTGTGGGTGTTGTAGATTTATGATTTGTTGTGGGTGTTGTAGTTTTATGATTTGTTGTGGGTGTTGTAGTTTTATGATTTGTTGTGGGTGTTGTAGTTTTATGATTTGTTGTGGGTGTTGTAGTTTTATGATTTGTTCTGGGTGTTGTAGTTTTATGATTTGTTGTGGGTGTTGTAGTTTTATGATGTGTTGTGGGTGTTGTAGTTTTATGATTTGTTGTGGGTGTTGTAGTGTTATGATTTGTTGTGGGCTTTGTAGTTTTATGATTTGTTGTGGGTGTTGTAGTTTTATGATTTGTTGTGAGTGTTATAGTTTTATGATTTGTTGTGGGTTTTGTAGTTTTATGATTTGTTGTGGGTGTTGTAGTTTTATGATTTGTTGTGGGTGTTGTAGTTTTATGATTTGTTGTGGGTTTTGTAGTTTTATGATTTGTTGTGGGTTTTGTAGTTTTATGATTTGTTGTGGGTTTTGTAGTTTTATGATTTGTTTTGGGTGTTGTAGATTTATGATTTGTTGTGGGTGTTGTAGTTCTATGATTTGTTGTGGGCGTTGTAGTTTTATGATTTGTTGTGGGTTTAGTAGTTTTATGATTTGTTGTGGGTGTTGTAGATTTATGATTTGTTGTGGGTGTTGTAGTTTTATGATTTGTTGTGGGTGTTGTAGTTTTATGATGTGTTGTGGGTGTTGTAGTTTTATGATTTGTTGTGGGTGTTGTAGTGTTATAATTTGTTGTGGGTGTTATAGTTTTATGATTTGTTGTGGGTTTTGTAGTTTTATGATTTGTTGTGGGTGTTGTAGATTTATGATTTGTTGTGAGTGTTATAGTTTTATGATTTGTTGTGGGTTTTGTAGTTTTATGATTTGTTGTGGGTGTTGTAGTTTTATGATTTGTTGTGGGTGTTGTAGTTTTATGATTTGTTGTTGGTTTTGTAGTTTTATGATTTGTTGTGGGTGTTGTAGTTTTATGATTTGTTGTGGGTTTTGTAGTTTTATGATTTGTTGTGGGTGTTGTAGATTTATGATTTGTTGTGGGTGTTGTAGTTCTATGATTTGTTGTGGGCGTTGTAGTTTTATGATTTGTTGTGGGTTTAGTAGTTTTATGATTTGTTGTGGGTGTTGTAGTTTTATTATTTGTTGTGAGTGTTGTAGTTTTATGATTTGTTGTGGGTGTTGTAGTTTTATGATTTGTTGTGGGTTTTGTAGTTTTATGATTTGTTGTGGGTGTTGTAGATTTATGATTTGTTGTGGGTGTTGTAGTTCTATGATCTGTTGTGGGTGTTGTAGTTTTATGATTTGTTGTGGGTGTTGTAGTTTTATGATGTGTTGTGGGTGTTGTAGTTTTATGATTTGTTGTGGGTTTTGTAGTTTTATGATTTGTTGTGGGCTTTGTAGTTTTATGATTTGTTGTGGGTGTTGTAGTTTTATGATTTGTAGTGGGCGTTGTAGTTTTATGATTTGTTGTGGGCGTTGTAGATTTATGATTTGTTGTGGGTGTTGTAGTTTTATGATTTGTTGTGGGTGTTGTAGATTTATGATTTGTTGTGGGTGTTGTAGTTTTATGATTTGTTGTGGGTGTTGTAGTTTTATGATTTGTTCTGGGTGTTGTAGTTTTATGATCTGTTGTGGGTGTTGTAGTTTTATGATTTGTTGTGGGTGTTGTAGTTTTATGATTTGTTGTGGGTGTTGTAGTTTTATGATTTATTGTGGGTTTTGTAGTTTTATGATTTGTTGTGGGTGTTGTAGTTTTATGATTTGTTGTGGGTTTTGTAGTTTTATGATTTGTTGTGGGTGTTGTAGTTGTATGATTTGTTGTGGGTGTTGTAGTTTTATGATTTGTTCTTGGTGTTGTACTTTTATGATTTGTTCTGGGTGCTGTAGTTTTATGATTTGTTGTGGGTGTTGTAGTTTTATGATTTGTTGTGGGTGTTGTAGTTTTATGATTTGTTGTGGGTGTTGTAGTTTTATGATTTGTTGTGGGTTTTGTAGTTTTATGATTTGTTGTGGGTTTTGTAGTTTTATGATTTGTTGTGGGTGTTGTAGTTTTATGATTTGTAGTGGGCGTTGTAGTTTTGTGATTTGTTGTGGGCGTTGTAGATTTATGATTTGTTGTGGGTGTTGTAGTTTTATGATTTGTTGTGGGTGTTGTAGTTTTATGATTTGTTCTGGTTGTTGTAGTTTTATGATCTGTTGTGGGTGTTGTAGTTTTATGATTTGTTGTGGGTGTTGTAGTTTTATGATTTGTTGTGGGTGTTGTAGTTTTATGATTTATTGTGTGTTTTGTAGTTTTATGATTTGTTGTGGGTGTTGTAGTTTTATGATCTGTTGTGGGTTTTGTAGTTTTATGATTTGTTGTGGGTGTTGTAGTTTTATGATTTGTTGTGGGTGTTATAGTGTTATGATTTGTTGTGGGTTTTGTAGTTTTATGATTTGTTGTGGGTGTTGTAGTTTTATGATTTGTTGTGGGTTTTGTAGTTTAATGATTTGTTCTGGGTGTTGTAGTTTTATGATTTGTTGTGGGTGTTGTAGATTTATGATTTGTTGTGGGTGTTGTAGTTTTATGATTTGTTGTGGGTGTTGTAGTTTTATGATTTGTTGTGGTTGTTGTAGTTTTATGATTTGTTGTGGGTGTTGTAGTTTTATGATTTGTTGTGGGTGTTGTAGTTTTATGATCTGTTTGGGTGTTGTAGCTTTATGATTTGTTGTGGGTGTTGTAGTTTTATGATTTGTTGTGGGTGTTATAGTTTTATGATTTGTTGTGGGTTTTGTAGTTTTATGATTTGTTGTGGGTGTTGTAGTTTTATGATTTGTTGTGGGTGTTGAAGTTTTATGATTTGTTGTGGGTGTTGTAGTTTTATGATTTGTTGTGGGTGTTGTAGTTTTATGATTTGTTCTGGGTGTTGTAGTTTTATGATTTGTTGTGGGTGTTGTAGTTTTATGATGTGTTGTGGGTGTTGTAGTTTTATGATTTGTTGTGGGTGTTGTAGTTTTATGATTTGTTGTGGGTGTTGTAGTTTTATGATTTGTTGTGGGTGTTGTAGTTTTATGATTTGTTGTGGGTGTTGTAGTTTTATGATTTGTTCTGGGTGTTGTAGTTTTATTATTTGTTGTGGGTGTTGTAGTTTTATGATTTGTTGTGGGTGTTGTAGATTTATGATTTGTTGTGGGTGTTGTAGTTTTATGATTTGTTGTGGGTGTTGTAGTTTTATGATTTGTTGTGGGTGTTGTAGTTTTATGATTTGTTGTGGGTGTTGTAGTTTTATGATTTGTTGTGGGTGTTGTAGTTTTATGATTTGTTGTGGGTGTTGTAGTTTTATGATTTGTTGTGGGCATTGTAGATTTATGATTTGTTGTGGGTGTTGTAGTTTTATGATTTGTTGTGGGTGTTGTAGTTTTATGATTTGATGTGGGTGTTGTAGTTTTATGATTTGTTGTGGGTGTTGTAGTTTTATGATTTGTTGTGGGTGTTGTAGTTCTATGATTTGTTGTGGGTGTTGTAGTTTTATGATTTGTTGTGGGTGTTGTAGTTTTATGATTTGTTGTGGGTGTTGTAGTTTTATGATTTGTTCTGCGTGTTGTAGTTTTATGATTTGTTGTGGGTGTTGTAGTTTTAGATTTGTTGTGGGTGTTGTAGTGTTATGATTTGTTGTGGGTTTTGTAGTTTTATGATTTGTTGTGGGTGATGTAGTTTTATGATTTGTTGTTGGTTTTGTAGTTTTATGATTTGTTGTGGGTGTTGTAGTTTTATGATTTGTTGTGGGTGTTGTAGTTTTATGATTTGTAGTGGGTTTTGTAGTTTTATGATTTGTTGTGGGTGTTGTAGTTTTATGATTTGTTGTGGGTGTTGTAGTGTTATGATTTGTTGTGGGTGTTGTAGTTTTATGATTTGTTGTGGGTTTTGTAGTTTTATGATTTGTTGTTGGTTTTGTAGTTTTATGATTTGTTGTGGGTGTTGCAGTTTTATGATTTGTTGTGGGTTTTGTAGTTTTATGATTTGTTGTGGGTTTTGTAGTTTTATGATTTGTTGTGGGTGTTGTAGTTTTATGATTTGTTGTGAGTGTTATAGTTTTATGATTTGTTGTGGGTGTTGTAGTTTTATGATTTGTTCTGGGTGTTGTAGTTTTATGATTTGTTGTGGGTGTTGTAGATTTATGATTTGTTGTGGGTGTTGTAGTTTTATGATTTGTTGTGGGTGTTGTAGTTTTATGATTTGTTGTGGGTGTTGTAGTTTTATGATTTGTTGTGGGTGTTGTAGTTTTATGATTTGTTGTGGGTGTTGTAGATTTATGATTTGTTGTGGGTGTTGTAGTTCTATGATCTTTTGTGGGTGTTGTAATTTTATGATTTGTTGTGGGTTTTGTAGTTTTATGATTTGTTGTGGGTGTTGTAGTTTTATGATTTGTTGTGGGTGTTATAGTTTTATGATTTGTTGTGGGTGTTGTAGTTTTATGATTTGTTCTGGGTGTTGTAGTTTTATGATTTGTTGTGGGTGTTGTAGTTTTATGATTTGTTGTGGGTGTTGTAGATTTATGATTTGTTGTGGGTGTTGTAGTTTTATGATTTGTTGTGGGTGTTGTAGTTTTATGATTTGTTGTGGGTGTTGTAGTTTTATGATTTGTTGTGGGTGTTGTCGTTTTATGATTTGTTGTGGGTGTTGTAGTTTTATGATTTGTTGTGGGTGTTGTAGTTTTATGATTTGTTCTGGGTGTTGTAGCTTTATGATTTGTTGTGGGTGTTGTAGATTTATGATTTGTTGTGGGTGTTGTAGTTTTATGATTTGTTGTGGGTGTTGTAGTTTTATGATTTGTTGTGGGTGTTGTAGTTTTATGATTTGTTGTGGGTGTTGTAGATTTATGATTTGTTGTGGGTGTTGTAGTTTTATGATTTGTTGTGGGTGTTGTAGATTTATGATTTGTTGTGGGTGTTGTAGTTCTATGATTTGTTGTGGGCGTTGTAGTTTTATGATTTGTTGTGGGTTTTGTAGTTTTATGATTTGTTGTGGGTGTTGTAGATTTATGATTTGTTGTGGGTGTTGTAGTTTTATGATTTGTTGTGGGTGTTATAGTTTTATGATTTGTTGTGGGTTTTGTAGTTTTATGATTTGTTGTGGGTGTTGTAGTTGTATGATTTGTTGTGGGTGTTGTAGTTTTATGATTTGTTGTGGGTGTTGTAGTTCTATGATCTGTTGTGGGTGTTGTAGTTTTATGATTTGTTGTGGGTGTTGTAGTTTTATGATGTGTTGTGGGTGTTGTAGTTTTCTATTGCCAGGATACAATAATCCGACGAAGTATTACAAAGAAAGACAACACACACACGTATGACGACAACAAAGAACAATAACTCGTACAAGATGAAATATTACTAAGACTAAGTGCTTCTGGTGGGTTGAGATATCCGCCGTAGCGCATTCTTAAATACACGACACCAATCAATAAGCAAGGAATATAAGGCATTTATTTCGAAATGAAATGTTTCGAAGTGATGGTTCGGAATTTCACTAACCAAGAAAATACGATATATGTGTCAGTTATGCGGTTTAATGGTATCCCAAATCCCCCTTCTTCATAAAATTTTGTGTTTGTATATTTTTGAAACATTCAATTTTAAGGGTACCTATAAAGTGCGAAACGAAATAGAAACGAAACGAAACGAAACGAAACGAAACGAAATCAACGAAAACGAAACGAAACGAAACGAAATCAACGAAATGAAAGCGAAATAAAACGAAACCAACGAAAGAAAAACGAAATCAACGAAAACAAAACGAAATAGAAAATGGAAGAAAAAATAATAGGGGCCTAAAAGAAATCAAACCTATTTTCACAATTACGATGCTAGACTACTTCTCACACATGTCTGTCTTTCATCAGGAGAGGACAGGATTTGATCACCGTTGAACAAGAATACTATGCATTTATTCAGCGGGAGTCTGTCCTTTTCACTTAGTGGCTTCTTTTAAATTTGGGAACCTTAAGAGCAACGTCAAGTCTGTTGAAAGGAGAGGAATTAAAATAACAGAAGTGCAGTAGTTAAAGTTCACTAATAAATACCCCCGTCCGAGCAAAATTTAAAAGTGTGTCGGAGAGACGAAAAAATGTGAGGACCGGACGGACAAACGAACGAACGGACAGCAGAAGTCCTATATACCCCAATCTTTTTTTTGGCGGATGTTTACAAATCCTATCAAAAATTAACTTTAGAAATTTAAAAAAAATCTACATATCACCCCCCTCCGGTATTAATAAAATTTGATACGGCACATATTTTTATTCCCCCCGCTATCCAGCGGGAGGGGGGTATATAGTATATGTTCGTTTGTCCGTGAGTGCTTCCCTCACTGCCTATGCAATTCCTCCTTAACAACTTGATGGAATTGCATGAATCTTACAGGAAATCTTTAATACCATATGGCAAGGTTCATTAATTTTATGAATTCTTTAGTACCAAATGACATTGTGCACCTTCTATTTTTGTTTTCCCATTTTAACAGTTCTTGCTAAAATTTCTTCACTTTTGGACTTTGTCATTTAATGATTTGTAATTGTCATACAAGGCTATACAATAGAGAGAGGATACTGTTGCGTTATCCATAACTCTTCCTAAACAACAGAATGGATTTCAATAAAACTTCCAGAGTTTCTTATGTTTAGTTTTTGCAAGCATTATTTTTTCCAGAAGTTCTTCTGTAAAGAAGGCGTCCTGTTATGTTGCTGTTGGTTTTGTTTTAGTTCTTCAAAATAGAACAATAGGATTTGAAATAAAAAGTTTATAGTGTTGGGTCTTTTTGACCCCTATATCTCGGAAAGGACAACGGTAAGACATTACGCCAAATCTGTTGGCACACTACCGAATAAAGGTAATAACAATGGTACCGTACTCCAAGGCGCATTCAAAAGGGAAAGTCCACAAAAACAAACAAAACCGATAAGAAGCTCAACCATCTGAGTTTTCAATCAACGGAACAACTGAAAAACAACACATTCCTGACTTGGTACAGGCATTTTCCCAGGAAATGGTGGGTTCTGATAGCAGATATGCAGATGCCACTCGTCTAACTCTAAGACGTTACCAAGTATAAAAACAATCGGTACATGTAAATTCTCTAATCCTAAGACATGACCAAATGAATGTGAAACTAGAAAACAACTATCATATTCCCGACTTGGTACAGGCATTTCCCAAGAAAATAGTGGGTGAAACCTCCCACTTGTATGACAGTCGTTAATAGTTCCGTCATATTGACAAATGGGGAGGGGGGGGGTGCATGGGGATTAAACGTGACAAGTCGGGAAAATCCAGTAGTCAACTAGGGCCCAGAATCTGAAACTCAAGACCATCCTGTTTGATTTGCGAATAGGCAAATTTATGTAGAATACAAACGAAAAACGTTATAAAATCAGACGAATAATGAACCCTCAATATCCCAATCTATGAAAATACCCCCTCATATCCCCCATTTTTTTCTATATGCCCACTCCAGAAACTTTATAATTCATAAATACTGACACACACACAAACACAAATAAAAATATGACATTTGAACTTCTGAAAGTTTGTCGGCAAGCAAACCCGGCTTGGATTGAGTTGCGGGTAATGTACGTGAGGAGTACTGTAACGGACAGACATGCAAGCTGGGTTATAATTAATCAAATTATTGTATTTAAAAAATCGAATTATCTTTTTTTTTTATTTCTTTATTTCGTTTTGTCTTTTATTTTTTTCCTTCCATTTTCTTCATATTAGTCTATTTCGTTTTGCTTTCGTTGGTTTCGTTTCATTTCGTTTCCATTTCGTTGATTTCGTTTCGTTTCGTTTCGGTTCGTTTCGTTTTCGTTGATTTCGTTTCGTTTCGTTTCGTTTCGTTTTCGTTGATTTCGTTTCGTTTCGTTTCGTTTCTATTTCGTTTCGCACTTTATAGGTACCCCAATTTTAATGGTGAATGAACTATTTTGTGTAACGAAAGAATATTTACAAAAATGGATTACATTTACCCATATCTATTTATAAATTTTATATAATGTAACCTATATTATTTGTTTATGTTGCTTGACTGATTGCACATATCCATTAAAGGAGCCGCGGTTTCCTCCACCAATAAAACTGACAGCCACGATAGTAGTGTATCGGGCCCGTATAGCGTTAGTGACCCCTATGTTAAATCATTTTTCACTCCTCAATTGTGCAGTCAGCCGTGATGCGGCTCTTACAGGCACACCTGTCTCAATCGATAATGAAGAATTCCATTTCATCTGTATTCCTATTTGACCACAGGATATTATTGGGTTATTGTTGTCCCTTGGTTTTGCTTTTGTTTGTAAGCAGTGAATACATCAATACGTCATAATTAGGTATGTATATCTGTAGTGTCATGATAAATATTATTTGAATTGATTTAGGGGGATGTATGCATGGATTTCGTATGTGTTTCTCAGATAAATTTGTCAGTCTGTTTATGGTACACATCTATCAAAGGGGATATAAAGTTACCCAATAGAAGGTCACTCTGCATTTAACCAGGCTTGTGACTGGTTCTTAGATAGAGGCCGCATTAACCTTTTTTTTTCTTTTTTTTTCTTTATTACTATTACCGTCCACTGACGTTTGCCATTGCTGTATTATAGCTGGTTTTTGTACACAAGTATTCCTCCCTAGGATTTTTAACATTAACACAAACAGGCATATAAACAACAAACGTATAATAATGTACACATTTTTTTTTATTTCGCAGTCTTTATATGTACATGTGTATAAACAATTATGCACAATTGAGAATCGTCTACCTTCCGACAGTATCTTCAACCTCACGAAAGGGCAAACAGTATGCTATCTTTCATGCAGGGGCGTAAACTACCGGAAAACCTTATTTTGGCCATTACAGGATAGACGACCCTCTTAAAATCCGTACGGTCGCGTGCTGTAGTCCTGCATGATGACTCTTTTGTCGAAGACTATCCTGCAGTCTGTCTTGATGTACGGTAAGTAGTCTCTTGTGGTCTCTCGTGATCTTGAAGTCGTCCTTCACGGTTTTGACGTCATCTCTGTTGTTAATGTATCAAAGTTGATGGTCAAGGAGCTCTTGTAGTTGAGAGTGATGCCTCTCACTTTACATATGGTCGTATTTCCACCGGTGACAAACTCTATTATTCTGTTGTAGGGCACTTCATCGGTGAGATCTCCTAGGTAGTCACCGAGTTCTGGTTTACACTCGCCTGGCCTAGAGGTATACACGACCGAGTTCTGTATCGGCGTATAAGGCACGGGGTCCTAATACTGGGATGAACACAGACTAACTAAGTACTGAGATGAACACAGACTAACAAAGTACTGAGATGAACACAGACTAACAAAGTACTGAGATGAACACAGACTTGCAAAGTTCTGAGACGAAGTCAAAGGAGATTGTCTAGTAACAATAACATTCGAATAAAAGACAACAGCGATAGAGATGCAAGAGTGAAATGAAGCATACAAGCAGTTTTGTTGAGGCTGATATCTCCGATTGCATTATAACGATGTGACCAGTATGGCGACAAACCAACAAAAGTAGCGTTGTATTTTTGCGAATATTGTTCATCCTTCGGGTCTTTTATGTATGATATGAAATCAAGGAAAAAACAAAAATCATGTTAAAATCTGTTAATATATCACTTTAGTCCAGATTTATGTTACAAATAAAGACTTCTAATAAAGATTTATGAATATTACGATTTTTCATTAATAATAAAAATAGGAGATTCATTATTATTGATATATCTTATAAATCATGTCAGTACCGTACTACGTAATACTGAACAGATGATACTCTCGTAGATTTAAAGTCCACATGCAGAGTTGTCGACCTTGTTACGGCTTAAACCAAGTGAATACATATTAAAAAAAACCATTCACGATGTTCATATTACCATATAAGCTTACAAAACATTATTTATCACACATTTATACAAAGCTCAGCAAAATGATATTACAAAATCGATTACATTCTGGAGAAACGTTGTTCAATTACTTAGAAAGAGTGTGGATGTAAATGAACAGGAAATTATCTTCCTATCTTTAAGCGTAGACACAAAATTAAAGTAAAGAAACATTTCTTTTATTGCTGTTCTACATTTGATAGTCACTGTACACTTCATTTTACACATCATTGTTTACATATAGTTTGTGTGATATGTTATTTCATTAGACGAACACACACTATCAAAATCTAGAAATGAATACAGACTAATAAAGTCCTGAGATGAACACAGACTAACAAAGTACTGAGATGAACACAGATTAACGAAGTACTGAGATGAACACAGACTAACAAAGTAATGAGATGAATACAGACTAACAAAGTATTGAGATGAACACAGACTAACAAAGTACTGAGATGAACACAGACTACCAAAGTACTGAGATGAACACAGATTAACAAAGTGCTGAGATGAACATATACTAACAAAGAACTGAGATGAACACAGACTAACAAAGTACTGAGATGAACACAGACAAACAAAGTACTGAGATGAACATAGACTAACAAAGATCTGAGATGCACACAGACTAACAAAGTACTGAGATGAACACAGACGAACAAATTACTGAGATGAACATAGACTAAAAATGAACAGAGATGAACACAGACAAACAAAGTACTGAGATGAGCATAGACTACCAAAGTACTGAGATGAAGACAGACAAACAAAGTACTGAGATGAACATAGATTAACAAAGTACTGAGATGAACACAGACTAACAAAGTACTGAGATGAGCACAGACAAACAAAGCACTGAGATGAACATAGACTAACAAAGAACTGAGATGAACACAGACTAACAAAGTACTGAGATGAACATAGACTAACAAAGTACTAAGATGAACACAGACAAACAAAGTACTGAGATGAACATAGACTACCAAAGTACTAAGATGAACACAGACAAACAAAGTACTGAGATGAACATAGACTACCAAAGTACTGAGATGAAGACAGACTAACAAAGTACTGAGATGAACATAGATTAACAAAGTACTGAGATGAACACAAACTACCAAAGTACTGAGATGAACATAGATTAACAAAGAACTGAGATGAACAAAGACTTGCAAAGTTCTGAGACGAACACAGACTACCAAAGAACCGAGATGAATACAGACTAACAAAGTACTGAGACGAACACAGACTACCAAAGTACTGAGATAAACACAGACTAACAAAGTACTGAGAAGAACACAGACTAACAAAGTACTGAGATGAACACAGATAAACAAAGTGCTGAGATGAACATAGACTAACAAAGAACTGAGATGAACGCAAACTAACAAAATACTGAGATGAACACAGACGAACAAAGTACTGAGATGAACACAGACTAACAAAGTACTGAGATGAACACAGACTAACAAAGTACTGAGATGAACACAGACTAACAAAGTACTGAGATGAACTAAGACTAACAAAGAACTTAGATGAACACAGACTACAAAAGTACTGAGATGAACACAGACTAACAACGAACTGAGATGAACACAAATTAACGAAGTACTGAGATGAACACAGACTAACAAAGTAATGAGATGAACACACACTAACAAAGTATTGAGATGAACACAGTCTAACAAAGTACTGAGATGAACACAGATTACCAAAGTACTGAGATGAACACAGATTAACAAAGTGCTGAGATGAACATAGGCTAACAAAGAACTGAGATGAACACAGACTAACAAAGTACTGAGATGAACACAGACAAACAAAGTACTGAGATGAACATAGACTAACAAAGATCTGAGATGAACACAGACAAACAAAGTACTGAGATGAACACAGACGAACAAATTACTGAAATGAACATAGACTAAAAAAGAACTGAGATGAAGACAGACAAACAAAGTACTGAGATGAACATAGATTAACAAAGTACTGAGATAAACACAGACTAACAAAGTACTGAGATGAACACAGACAAACAAAGTACTGAGATGAACATAGACTAACAAAGAACTGAGATGAACACAGACTAACAAAGTACTGAGATGAACATAGACTAACAAAGTACTAAGATGAACACAGACAAACAAAGTACTGAGATGAATATAGACTACCAAAGTACTAAGATGAACACAGACAAGCAAAGTACTGAGATGAACATAGACTACCAAAGTACTGAGATGAAGACAGACTAACAAAGTACTGAGATGAACATAGATTAACAAAGTACTGAGATGAACACAGACTAACAAAGTACTGAGATGAACATAGATTAACAAAGAACTGAGATGAATACAGACTAACAAAGTACTGAGACGAACACAGACTACAAAAGTACTGAGATAAACACAGACTAACAAAGTACTGAGATGAACACAGACTAACAAAGTACTGAGATGAACACAGATTAACAAAGTGCTGAGATGAACATAGACTAACAAAGAACTGAGATGAACACTAACTAACAAAATACTGAGATGAACACAGACGAACAAAGTACTGAGATGAACACAGACTAACAAAGTACTGAGATGAACACAGACTAACAACGAACTGATATGAACACAGACTAACAAAGTACTGAGATGAACAGAGACTAACAAAGAACTGAGATGAACACAGACTACAAAAGTACTGAGATGAACACAGACAAACAAAGTACTGAGATGAACACAGACTACGAAAGTACCGAGATGAACACACACAAACAAAGTACTGATATGAACATAGATTAACAAAGTACTGAGATGAACACAAACTAACAAAGTACTGAGATGAACACAGACTACCAAAGTCCTGAAACGAACACAGATTACCAAAGAACTATATGAACAAAGACTAGCAAAGTACTGAGATGAACACAGACTAACAAAGAACTGAGATGAACACAGACTAACAAAGTACTGGGATGAAAACAGACAAACAAAGTACTGAGATGAACACAGACTAACAAAGAACTGAGATAAACACAGACTAACAAAGTACTGAGATGAACACAGACAAACAAATTACTGAGATGAACACAGACTGCCAAAGTACTGAGATGAACACAGACTACCAAAGTACTTAGATGAACACAGAAAAACAAAGTATTGAGATGAACATAGATTAACACAGTACTGAGATGAACAGAGAATAACAAAGTACTGAGATGAACACAGACTATCAAAGTACTGAGATGAACACAGACTAACAAAAAACTGAGATGAACACAGACAAACAAAGTACTGAGATGAACACAGACTAACAAAGTACTGAGATGAACATAGATTAACAAAGTACTGAGATGAACACAGACTACCAAAGTACTGAGATGAACACAGACAAACAAAGAACTGAGATGAACATAGATTAACAAAGTACTGAGATGAACACAAACAAACAAAGTACTGAGATGAACACAGACTTGCAAAGAACTGATATGAACACAGACTAACAAAGTACTGAGATGAACACAGACTAACTGAGTACTGAGATGAACACAGACTAACTGAGTACTGAGATGAACACAGATTAACAAAGTACTGAGATGAACACATAATAACAAAGTACTCAGGCGAACACACACTAACAAAGTACTGAGTTGAACACAGACTAACAAAGTCCTGAGATCAACACAGACTAACAACGTCCTGAGATGAACACAGACTAACAAAGTACTGAGATGAACAGAGACTGACAAAGTACTGAGATGAACACAGACAAACAAAGTACTGAGATGAACACAGATTAACAAAGTACTGAGATGAACACAGACTAACAAAGTACTGAGATGAACACAGATTAACGAAGTACTGAGATGAACACAGTCTAACAAAGTACGGAGATGAACACAGACTTGCAAAGTTCTGAGATGAACACAGACTAACCAAGTACTGAGATGAACAGACTACCAAAGTTCTGAGATGAAAGCAGTCTAAGTAAGGACTGAGATGAACACAGACTAACAATGTACTGAGATGAACACGGACTAACCAAGTACTGAGATGAACAGACTACCAAAGTTCTGAGATGAAAGCAGTCTAAGTAAGGACTGAGATGAACACAGACTAACAATGTACTGAGATGAACACAGACTACCAAAGATCTGAGATGAACACAGACTAACAAAGTACTGAGATGCACACAGATTAACAACGAACTGAGACGAACACAGACAAACAAAGTACTGAGATGAACTTAGATTAACAAAGTACTGAGATGAACACAGACTACCAAAGTAATGAGATGAACACAGACAAACAAAGTACTGAGATGAACATAGATTAATAAAGTACTGAGATGAACACAAACTAACAAAGTACTGAGATGAACACAGACTTGCAAAGTACTGAGACGAACACAGACTAGCAAAGAACTGATATGAACACAGACTAACAAAGTACTGAGATGAACACAGACAAACAAAGTACTGAGATGAACATAGACTAACAAAGATCTGAGATGCACACAGACTAACAAATTACTGAGATGAACATAGACTAAAAATGAACAGAGATGAACACAGACAAACAAAGTACTGAGATGAGCATAGACTACCAAAGTACTGAGATGAAGACACACAAACAAAGTACTGAGATGAACATAGATTAACAAAGTACTTAGATGAACACAGACTAGCAAAGTACTGAGATGAGCACAGACAAACAAAGTACTGAGATGAACATAGACTACCAAAGTACTGAGATGAAGACAGACTAACAAAGTACTGAGATGAACATAGATTAACAAAGTACTGAGATGAACACAGACTAACAAAGTACGGAGATGAACACAGACTTGCAAAGTTCTGAGATGAACACAGACTAACCAAGTACTGAGATGAACAGACTACCAAAGTTCTGAGATGAAAGCAGTCTAAGTAAGGACTGAGATGAACACAGACTAACAATGTACTGAGATCAACACGGACTAACAAAGTAGTGAGACGAACACAGACTTGTAAAGTACTGAGATGAACACAGACTACCAAAGATCTGAGATGAACACAGACTAACAAAGTACTGAGATGCACACAGATTAACAAAGAACTGAGACGAACACAGACAAACAAAGTACTGAGATGAACATAGATTAACAAAGTACTGAGATGAACACAGACTACCAAAGTACTGAGATGAACACAGACAAACAAAGTACTGAGATGAACATAGATTAATAAAGTACTGAGATGAACACAAACTAACAAAGTACTGAGATGAACACAGACTTGCAAAGTACTGAGACGAACACAGACTAGCAAAGAACTGATATGAACACAGACTAACAAAGTACTGAGATGAACACAGACAAACAAAGTACTGAGATGAACATAGACTAACAAAGATCTGAGATGCACACAGACTAACAAAGTACTGAGATGAACACAGACGAACAAATTACTGAGATGAACATAGACTAAAAATGAACAGAGATGAACACAGACAAACAAAGTACTGAGATGAGCATAGACTACCAAAGTACTGAGATGAAGACAGACAAACAAAGTACTGAGATGAACATAGATTAACAAAGTACTGAGATGAACACAGACTAACAAAGTACTGAGATGAGCACAGACAAACAAAATACTGAGATGAACATAGACTAACAAAGAACTGAGATGAACACAGACTAACAAAGTACTGAGATGAACATAGACTAACAAAGTACTAAGATGAACATAGACTACCAAAGTACTGAGATGAAGACAGACTAACAAAGTACTGAGATGAACATAGATTAACAAAGTACTGAGATGAACACAGAATACCAAAGTACTGAGATGAACATAGATTAACAAAGAACTGAGATGAACAAAGACTTGCAAAGTTCTGAGACGAACACAGACTACCAAAGAACCGAGATGAATACAGACTAACAAAGTACTGAGACGAACACAGACTACCAAAGTACTGAGATAAACACAGACTAACAAAGTACTGAGAAGAACACAGACTAACAAAGTACTGAGATGAACACAGATAAACAAAGTGCTGAGATGAACATAGACTAACAAAGAACTGAGATGAACGCAAACTAACAAAATACTGAGATGAACACAGACGAACAAAGTACTGAGATGAACACAGACTAACAAAGTACTGAGATGAACACAGACTAACAAAGTACTGAGATGAACACAGACAAACAAAGTACTGAGATGAACATAGACTAACAAAGAACTGAGATGAACACAGACTAACAAAGTACTGAGATGAACATAGACTAACAAAGTACTAAGATGAACACAGACAAACAAAGTACTGAGATGAATATAGACTACCAAAGTACTAAGATGAACACAGACAAGCAAAGTACTGAGATGAACATAGACTACCAAAGTACTGAGATGAAGACAGACTAACAAAGTACTGAGATGAACATAGATTAACAAAGTACTGAGATGAACACAGACTAACAAAGTACTGAGATGAACATAGATTAACAAAGAACTGAGATGAATACAGACTAACAAAGTACTGAGACGAACACAGACTACAAAAGTACTGAGATAAACACAGACTAACAAAGTACTGAGATGAACACAGACTAACAAAGTACTGAGATGAACACAGATTAACAAAGTGCTGAGATGAACATAGACTAACAAAGAACTGAGATGAACACTAACTAACAAAATACTGAGATGAACACAGACGAACAAAGTACTGAGATGAACACAGACTAACAAAGTACTGAGATGAACACAGACTAACAACGAACTGATATGAACACAGACTAACAAAGTACTGAGATGAACAGAGACTAACAAAGAACTGAGATGAACACAGACTACAAAAGTACTGAGATGAACACAGACAAACAAAGTACTGAGATGAACACAGACTACGAAAGTACCGAGATGAACACACACAAACAAAGTACTGATATGAACATAGATTAACAAAGTACTGAGATGAACACAAACTAACAAAGTACTGAGATGAACACAGACTACCAAAGTCCTGAAACGAACACAGATTACCAAAGAACTATATGAACAAAGACTAGCAAAGTACTGAGATGAACACAGACTAACAAAGAACTGAGATGAACACAGACTAACAAAGTACTGGGATGAAAACAGACAAACAAAGTACTGAGATGAACACAGACTAACAAAGAACTGAGATAAACACAGACTAACAAAGTACTGAGATGAACACAGACAAACAAATTACTGAGATGAACACAGACTGCCAAAGTACTGAGATGAACACAGACTACCAAAGTACTTAGATGAACACAGAAAAACAAAGTATTGAGATGAACATAGATTAACACAGTACTGAGATAAACAGAGAATAACAAAGTACTGAGATGAACACAGACTATCAAAGTACTGAGATGAACACAGACTAACAAAAAACTGAGATGAACACAGACAAACAAAGTACTGAGATGAACACAGACTAACAAAGTACTGAGATGAACATAGATTAACAAAGTACTGAGATGAACACAGACTACCAAAGTACTGAGATGAACACAGACAAACAAAGAACTGAGATGAACATAGATTAACAAAGTACTGAGATGAACACAAACAAACAAAGTACTGAGATGAACACAGACTTGCAAAGAACTGATATGAACACAGACTAACAAAGTACTGAGATGAACACAGACTAACTGAGTACTGAGATGAACACAGACTAACTGAGTACTGAGATGAACACAGATTAACAAAGTACTGAGATGAACACATAATAACAAAGTACTCAGGCGAACACACACTAACAAAGTACTGAGTTGAACACAGACTAACAAAGTCCTGAGATCAACACAGACTAACAAAGTCCTGAGATGAACACAGACTACCAAAGTACTGAGATGAACAGAGACTGACAAAGTACTGAGATGAACACAGACAAACAAAGTACTGAGATGAACACAGATTAACAAAGTACTGAGATGAACACAGACTAACAAAGTACTGAGATGAACACAGATTAACGAAGTACTGAGATGAACACAGACTAACAAAGTACGGAGATGAACACAGACTTGCAAAGTTCTGAGATGAACACAGACTAACCAAGTACTGAGATGAACAGACTACCAAAGTTCTGAGATGAAAGCAGTCTAAGTAAGGACTGAGATGAACACAGACTAACAATGTACTGAGATGAACACGGACTAACCAAGTACTGAGATGAACAGACTACCAAAGTTCTGAGATGAAAGCAGTCTAAGTAAGGACTGAGATGAACACAGACTAACAATGTACTGAGATGAACACAGACTACCAAAGATCTGAGATGAACACAGACTAACAAAGTACTGAGATGCACACAGATTAACAACGAACTGAGACGAACACAGACAAACAAAGTACTGAGATGAACTTAGATTAACAAAGTACTGAGATGAACACAGACTACCAAAGTACTGAGATGAACACAGACAAACAAAGTACTGAGATGAACATAGATTAATAAAGTACTGAGATGAACACAAACTAACAAAGTACTGAGATGAACACAGACTTGCAAAGTACTGAGACGAACACAGACTAGCAAAGAACTGATATGAACACAGACTAACAAAGTACTGAGATGAACACAGACAAACAAAGTACTGAGATGAACATAGACTAACAAAGATCTGAGATGCACAGAGACTAACAAATTACTGAGATGAACATAGACTAAAAATGAACAGAGATGAACACAGACAAACAAAGTACTGAGATGAGCATAGACTACCAAAGTACTGAGATGAAGACACACAAACAAAGTACTGAGATGAACATAGATTAACAAAGTACTTAGATGAACACAGACTAGCAAAGTACTGAGATGAGCACAGACAAACAAAGTACTGAGATGAACATAGACTAACAAAGAACTGAGATGAACACAGACTAACAAAGTACTGAGATGAACATAGACTAACAAAGTACTAAGATGAACACAGACAAACAAAGTACTGAGATGAACATAGACTACCAAAGTACTAAGATTAACACAGACAAACAAAGTACTGAGATGAACATAGACTACCAAAGTACTGAGATGAAGACAGACTAACAAAGTACTGAGATGAACATAGATTAACAAAGTACTGAGATGAACACAGACTAACAAAGTACGGAGATGAACACAGACTTGCAAAGTTCTGAGATGAACACAGACTAACCAAGTACTGAGATGAACAGACTACCAAAGTTCTGAGATGAAAGCAGTCTAAGTAAGGACTGAGATGAACACAGACTAACAATGTACTGAGATCAACACGGACTAACAAAGTAGTGAGACGAACACAGACTTGCAAAGTACTGAGATGAACACAGACTACCAAAGATCTGAGATGAACACAGACTAACAAAGTACTGAGATGCACACAGATTAACAAAGAACTGAGACGAACACAGACAAACAAAGTACTGAGATGAACATAGATTAACAAAGTACTGAGATGAACACAGACTACCAAAGTACTGAGATGAACACAGACAAACAAAGTACTGAGATGAACATAGATTAATAAAGTACTGAGATGATCACAAACTAACAAAGTACTGAGATGAACACAGACTTGCAAAGTACTGAGACGAACACAGACTAGCAAAGAACTGATATGAACACAGACTAACAAAGTACTGAGATGAACACAGACAAACAAAGTACTGAGATGAACATAGACTAACAAAGATCTGAGATGCACACAGACTAACAAAGTACTGAGATGAACACAGACGAACAAATTACTGAGATGAACTTAGACTAAAAATGAACAGAGATGAACACAGACAAACAAAGTACTGAGATGAGCATAGACTACCAAAGTACTGAGATGAAGACAGACAAACAAAGTACTGAGATGAACATAGATTAACAAAGTACTGAGATGAACACAGACTAACAAAGTACTGAGATGAGCACAGACAAACAAAGTACTGAGATGAACATAGACTAACAAAGAACTGAGATGAACACAGACTAACAAAGTACTGAGATGAACATAGACTAACAAAGTACTAAGATGAACATAGACTACCAAAGTACTGAGATGAAGACAGACTAACAAAGTACTGAGATGAACATAGATTAACAAAGTACTGAGATGAACACAGAATACCAAAGTACTGAGATGAACATAGATTAACAAAGAACTGAGATGAACAAAGACTTGCAAAGTTCTGAGACGAACACAGACTACCAAAGAACCGAGATGAATACAGACTAACAAAGTACTGAGACGAACACAGACTACCAAAGTACTGAGATAAACACAGACTAACAAAGTACTGAGAAGAACACAGACTAACAAAGTACTGAGATGAACACAGATAAACAAAGTGCTGAGATGAACATAGACTAACAAAGAACTGAGATGAACGCAAACTAACAAAATACTGAGATGAACACAGACGAACAAAGTACTGAGATGAACACAGACTAACAAAGTACTGAGATGAACACAGACTAACAAAGTACTGAGATGAACACAGACTAACAAAGTACTGAGATGAACTAAGACTAACAAAGAACTTAGATGAACACAGACTACAAAAGTACTGAGATGAACACAGACTAACAACGAACTGCGATGAACACAAATTAACGAAGTACTGAGATGAACACAGACTAACAAAGTAATAAGATGAACACAGACTAACAAAGTATTGAGATGAACACAGTCTAACAAAGTACTGAGATGAACACAGATTACCAAAGTACTGAGATGAACACAGATTAACAAAGAGCTGAGATGAACATAGGCTAACAAAGAACTGAGATGAACACAGACTAACAAAGTACTGAGATGAACACAGACAAACAAAGTACTGAGATGAACATAGACTAACAAAGATCTGAGATGAACACAGACAAACAAAGTACTGAGATGAACACAGACGAACAAATTACTGAGATGAACATAGACTAAAAAAGAACTGAGATGAAGACAGACAAACAAAGTACTGAGATGAACATAGATTAACAAAGTACTGAGATGAACACAGACTAACAAAGTACTGAGATGAACACAGACAAACAAAGTACTGAGATGAACATAGATTAACAAAGTACTGAGATGAACACAGACTACCAAAGTACTGAGATGAACACAGACAAACAAAGTACTGAGATGAACATAGATTAATAAAGTACTGTGATGAACACAAACTAACAAAGTACTGAGATGAACACAGACTTGCAAAGTACTGAGACGAACACAGACTAGCAAAGAACTGATATGAACACAGACTAACAAAGTACTGAGATGAACACAGACAAACAAAGTACTGAGATGAACATAGACTAACAAAGATCTGAGATGCACACAGACTAACAAAGTACTGAGATGAACACAGACGAACAAATTACTGAGATGAACATAGACTAAAAATGAACAGAGATGAACACAGACAAACAAAGTACTGAGATGAGCATAGACTACCAAAGTACTCAGATGAAGACAGACAAACAAAGTACTGAGATGAACATAGATTAACAAAGTACTGAGATGAACACAGACTAACAAAGTACTGAGATGAGCACAGACAAACAAAGTACTGAGATGAACATAGACTAACAAAGAACTGAGATGAACACAGATTAACAAAGTACTGAGATGAACATAGACTAACAAAGTACTAAGATGAACACAGACAAACAAAGTACTGAGATGAACATAGACTACCAAAGTACTAAGATGAACACAGACAAACAAAGTACTGAGATGAACATAGACTACCAAAGTACTGAGATGAAGACAGACTAACAAAGTACTGAGATGAACATAGATTAACAAAGTACTGAGATGAACACAGACTACCAAAGTACTGAGATGAACATAGATTAACAAAGAACTGAGATGAACACAGACAAACAAAGTACTGAGATGAACACAGATTAACAAAGTACTGAGATGAACACAGACTACCAAAGTACTGAGATGAACACAGACAAACAAAGTACTGAGATGAACATAGATTAATAAAGTACTGAGATGAACACAAACTAACAAAGTACTGAGATGAACACAGACTTGCAAAGAACTGAGACGAACACAGACTAGCAAAGAACTGATATGAACACAGACTAACAAAGTACTGAGATGAACACAGACAAACAAAGTACTGAGATGAATATAGACTAACAAAGATCTGAGATGCACACAGACTAACAAAGTACTGAGATGAACACAGACGAACAAATTACTGAGATGAACATAGACTAAAAATGAACAGAGATGAACACAGACAAACAAAGTACTGAGATGAGCATAGACTACCAAAGTACTGAGATGAAGACAGACAAACAAAGTACTGAGATGAACATAGATTAACAAAGTACTGAGATGAACACAGACTAACAAAGTACTGAGATGAGCACAGACAAACAAAGTACTGAGATGAACATAGACTAACAAAGAACTGAGATGAACACAGACTAACAAAGTACTGAGATGAACATAGACTAACAAAGTACTAAGATGAACACAGACAAACAAAGTACTGAGATGAACATAGACTACCAAAGTACTAAGATGAACACAGACAAACAAAGTACTGAGATGAACATAGACTACCAAAGTACTGAGATGAAGACAGACTAACAAAGTACTGAGATGAACATTGATTAACAAAGTACTGAGATGAACACAGACTACCAAAGTACTGAGATGAACATAGATTAACAAAGAACTGAGATGAACAAAGACTTGCAAAGTTCTGAGACGAACACAGACTACCAAAGAACCGAGATGAATACAGACTAACAAAGTACTGAGACGAACACAGACTACCAAAGTACTGAGATAAACACAGACTAACAAAGTACTGAGAAGAACACAGACTAACAAAGTACTGAGATGAACACAGATAAACAAAGTGCTGAGATGAACATAGACTAACAAAGAACTGAGATGAACGCAAACTAACAAAATACTGAGATGAACACAGACGAACAAAGTACTGAGATGAACACAGACTAACAAAGTACTGAGATGAACACAGACAAACAAAGTACTGAGATGAACACAGACTAACAAAGTACTGAGATGAACTAAGACTAACAAAGAACTTAGATGAACACAGACTACAAAAGTACTGAGATGAACACAGACTAACAACGAACTGAGATGAACACAAATTAACGAAGTACTGAGATGAACACAGACTAACAAAGTATTGAGATGAACACATTCTAACAAAGTACTGAGATGAACACAGATTACCAAAGTACTGAGATGAACACAGATTAACAAAGTGCTGAGATGAACATAGGCTAACAAAGAACTGAGATGAACACAGACTAACAAAGTACTGAGATGAACACAGACAAACAAAGTACTGAGATGAACATAGACTAACAAAGATCTGAGATGAACACAGACAAACAAAGTACTGAGATGAACACAGACGAACAAATTACTGAGATGAACATAGACTAAAAAAGAACTGAGATGAAGACAGACAAACAAAGTACTGAGATGAACACAGACTAACAAAGTACTGAGATGAACACAGACAAACAAAGTACTGAGATGAACATAGACTAACAAAGAACTGAGATGAACACAGACTAACAAAGTACTGAGATGAACATAGACTAACAAAGTACTAAGATGAACACAGACAAACAAAGTACTGAGATGAATATAGACTACCAAAGTACTAAGATGAACACAGACAAACAAAGTACTGAGATGAACATAGACTACCAAAGTACTGAGATGAAGACAGACTAACAAAGTACTGAGATGAACATAGATTAACAAAGTACTGAGATGAACACAGACTAACAAAGTACTGAGATGAACATAGATTAACAAAGAACTGAGATGAATACAGACTAACAAAGTACTGAGACGAACACAGACTACAAAAGTACTGAGATAAACACAGACTAACAAAGTACTGAGATGAACACAGACTAACAAAGTACTGAGATGAACACAGATTAACAAAGTGCTGAGATGAACATAGACTAACAAAGAACTGAGATGAACACTAACTAAAAAATACTGAGATGAACACAGACGAACAAAGTACTGAGATGAACACAGACTAACAAAGTACTGAGATGAACACAGACTAACAAAGTACTGAGATGAACAGAGACTAACAAAGAACTGAGATGAACACAGACTAACAAAGTACTGAGATGAACACAGACTACAAAAGTACTGTGATGAACACAGACAAACAAAGTACTGAGATGAACACAGACTACCAAAGTACTGAGATGAACACAGACTACCAAAGTACCGAGATGAACACACACAAACAAAGTACTGATATGAACATAGATTAACAAAGTACTGAGATGAACACAAACTAACAAAGTACTGAGATGAACACAGACTACCAAAGTCCTGAGACGAACACAGATTACCAAAGAACTAATATGAACAAAGACTAGCAAAATACTGAGATGAACACAGACTAACAAAGAACTAAGATGAACACAGACTAACAAAGTACTGGGATGAAAACAGACAAACAAAGTACTGAGATGAACACAGACTAACAAAGAACTGAGATAAACACAGACTAACAAAGTACTGAGATGAACACAGACAAACAAATTACTGAGATGAACACAGACTGCCAATGTACTGAGATGAACACAGACTACCAAAGTACTGAGATGAACACAGACTAACAAAGTACTGAGATGAACTAAGACTAACAAAGAACTTAGATGAACACAGACTACAAAAGTACTGAGATGAACACAGACTAACAACGAACTGAGATGAACACAAATTAACGAAGTACTGAGATGAACACAGACTAACAAAGTAATAAGATGAACACAGACTAACAAAGTATTGAGATGAACACAGTCTAACAAAGTACTGAGATGAACACAGATTACCAAAGTACTGAGATGAACACAGATTAACAAAGAGCTGAGATGAACATAGGCTAACAAAGAACTGAGATGAACACAGACTAACAAAGTACTGAGATGAACACAGACAAACAAAGTACTGAGATGAACATAGACTAACAAAGATCTGAGATGAACACAGACAAACAAAGTACTGAGATGAACACAGACGAACAAATTACTGAGATGAACATAGACTAAAAAAGAACTGAGATGAAGACAGACAAACAAAGTACTGAGATGAACATAGATTAACAAAGTACTGAGATGAACACAGACTAACAAAGTACTGAGATGAACACAGACAAACAAAGTACTGAGATGAACATAGATTAACAAAGTACTGAGATGAACACAGACTACCAAAGTACTGAGATGAACACAGACAAACAAAGTACTGAGATGAACATAGATTAATAAAGTACTGAGATGAACACAAACTAACAAAGTACTGAGATGAACACAGACTTGCAAAGTACTGAGACGAACACAGACTAGCAAAGAACTGATATGAACACAGACTAACAAAGTACTGAGATGAACACAGACAAACAAAGTACTGAGATGAACATAGACTAACAGAGATCTGAGATGCACACAGACTAACAAAGTACTGAGATGAACACAGACGAACAAATTACTGAGATGAACATAGACTAAAAATGAACAGAGATGAACACAGACAAACAAAGTACTGAGATGAGCATAGACTACCAAAGTACTGAGATGAAGACAGACAAACAAAGTACTGAGATGAACATAGATTAACAAAGTACTGAGATGAACACAGACTAACAAAGTACTGAGATGAGCACAGACAAACAAAGTACTGAGATGAACATAGACTAACAAAGAACTGAGATGAACACAGACTAACAAAGTACTGAGATGAACATAGACTAACAAAGTACTAAGATGAACACAGACAAACAAAGTACTGAGATGAACATAGACTACCAAAGTACTAAGATGAACACAGACAAACAAAGTACTGAGATGAACATAGACTACCAAAGTACTGAGATGAAGACAGACTAACAAAGTACTGAGATGAACATAGATTAACAAAGTACTGAGATGAACACAGACTACCAAAGTACTGAGATGAACATAGATTAACAAAGAACTGAGATGAACACAGACAAACAAAGTACTGAGATGAACACAGATTAACAAAGTACTGAGATGAACACAGACTACCAAAGTACTGAGATGAACACAGACTAACAACGAACTGAGATGAACACAAATTAACGAAGTACTGAGATGAACACAGACTAACAAAGTAATAAGATGAACACAGACTAACAAAGTATTGAGATGAACACAGTCTAACAAAGTACTGAGATGAACACAGATTACCAAAGTACTGAGATGAACACAGATTAACAAAGAGCTGAGATGAACATAGGCTAACAAAGAACTGAGATGAACACAGACTAACAAAGTACTGAGATGAACACAGACAAACAAAGTACTGAGATGAACATAGACTAACAAAGATCTGAGATGAACACAGACAAACAAAGTACTGAGATGAACACAGACGAACAAATTACTGAGATGAACATAGACTAAAAAAGAACTGAGATGAAGACAGACAAACAAAGTACTGAGATGAACATAGATTAACAAAGTACTGAGATGAACACAGACTAACAAAGTACTGAGATGAACACAGACAAACAAAGTACTGAGATGAACATAGATTAACAAAGTACTGAGATGAACACAGACTACCAAAGTACTGAGATGAACACAGACAAACAAAGTACTGAGATGAACATAGATTAATAAAGTACTGAGATGAACACAAACTAACAAAGTACTGAGATGAACACAGACTTGCAAAGTACTGAGACGAACACAGACTAGCAAAGAACTGATATGAACACAGACTAACAAAGTACTGAGATGAACACAGACAAACAAAGTACTGAGATGAACATAGACTAACAAAGATCTGAGATGCACACAGACTAACAAAGTACTGAGATGAACACAGACGAACAAATTACTGAGATGAACATAGACTAAAAATGAACAGAGATGAACACAGACAAACAAAGTACTGAGATGAGCATAGACTACCAAAGTACTGAGATGAAGACAGACAAACAAAGTACTGAGATGAACATAGATTAACAAAGTACTGAGATGAACACAGACTAACAAAGTACTGAGATGAGCACAGACAAACAAAGTACTGAGATGAACATAGACTAACAAAGAACTGAGATGAACACAGACTAACAAAGTACTGAGATGAACATAGACTAACAAAGTACTAAGATGAACACAGACAAACAAAGTACTGAGATGAACATAGACTACCAAAGTACTAAGATGAACACAGACAAACAAAGTACTGAGATGAACATAGACTACCAAAGTACTGAGATGAAGACAGACTAACAAAGTACTGAGATGAACATAGATTAACAAATTACTGAGATGAACACAGACTACCAAAGTACTGAGATGAACATAGATTAACAAAGAACTGAGATGAACACAGACAAACAAAGTACTGAGATGAACACAGATTAACAAAGTACTGAGATGAACACAGACTACCAAAGTACTGAGATGAACACAGACAAACAAAGTACTGAGATGAACATAGATTAATAAAGTACTGAGATGAACACAAACTAACAAAGTACTGAGATGAACACAGACTTGCAAAGTACTGAGACGAACACAGACTAGCAAAGAACTGATATGAACACAGACTAACAAAGTACTGAGATGAACACAGACAAACAAAGTACTGAGATGAATATAGACTAACAAAGATCTGAGATGCACACAGACTAACAAAGTACTGAGATGAACACAGACGAACAAATTACTGAGATGAACATAGACTAAAAATGAACAGAGATGAACACAGACAAACAAAGTACTGAGATGAGCATAGACTACCAAAGTACTGAGATGAAGACAGACAAACAAAGTACTGAGATGAACATAGATTAACAAAGTACTGAGATGAACACAGACTAACAAAGTACTGAGATGAGCACAGACAAACAAAGTACTGAGATGAACATAGACTAACAAAGAACTGAGATGAACACAGACTAACAAAGTACTGAGATGAACATAGACTAACAAAGTACTAAGATGAACACAGACAAACAAAGTACTGAGATGAACATAGACTACCAAAGTACTAAGATGAACACAGACAAACAAAGTACTGAGATGAACATAGACTACCAAAGTACTGAGATGAAGACAGACTAACAAAGTACTGAGATGAACATAGATTAACAAAGTACTGAGATGAACACAGACTACCAAAGTACTGAGATGAACATAGATTAACAAAGAACTGAGATGAACAAAGACTTGCAAAGTTCTGAGACGAACACAGACTACCAAAGAACCGAGATGAATACAGACTAACAAAGTACTGAGTCGAACACAGACTACCAAAGTACTGAGATAAACACAGACTAACAAAGTACTGAGAAGAACACAGACTAACAAAGTACTGAGATGAACACAGATAAACAAAGTGCTGAGATGAACATAGACTAACAAAGAACTGAGATGAACGCAAACTAACAAAATACTGAGATGAACACAGACGAACAAAGTACTGAGATGAACACAGATTAACAAAGTACTGAGATGAACACAGACAAACAAAGTACTGAGATGAACACAGACTAACAAAGTACTGAGATGAACTAAGACTAACAAAGAACTTAGATGAACACAGACTACAAAAGTACTGAGATGAACACAGACTAACAACGAACTGAGATGAACACAAATTAACGAAGTACTGAGATGAACACAGACTAACAAAGTATTGAGATGAACACATTCTAACAAAGTACTGAGATGAACACAGATTACCAAAGTACTGAGATGAACACAGATTAACAAAGTGCTGAGATGAACATAGGCTAACAAAGAACTGAGATGAACACAGACTAACAAAGTACTGAGATGAACACAGACAAACAAAGTACTGAGATGAACATAGACTAACAAAGATCTGAGATGAACACAGACAAACAAAGTACTGAGATGAACACAGACGAACAAATTACTGAGATGAACATAGACTAAAAAAGAACTGAGATGAAGACAGACAAACAAAGTACTGAGATGAACACAGACTAACAAAGTACTGAGATGAACACAGACAAACAAAGTACTGAGATGAACATAGACTAACAAAGAACTGAGATGAACACAGACTAACAAAGTACTGAGATGAACATAGACTAACAAAGTACTAAGATGAACACAGACAAACAAAGTACTGAGATGAATATAGACTACCAAAGTACTAAGATGAACACAGACAAACAAAGTACTGAGATGAACATAGACTACCAAAGTACTGAGATGAAGACAGACTAACAAAGTACTGAGATGAACATAGATTAACAAAGTACTGAGATGAACACAGACTAACAAAGTACTGAGATGAACATAGATTAACAAAGAACTGAGATGAATACAGACTAACAAAGTACTGAGACGAACACAGACTACAAAAGTACTGAGATAAACACAGACTAACAAAGTACTGAGATGAACACAGACTAACAAAGTACTGAGATGAACACAGATTAACAAAGTGCTGAGATGAACATAGACTAACAAAGAACTGAGATGAACACTAACTAACAAAATACTGAGATGAACACAGACGAACAAAGTACTGAGATGAACACAGACTAACAAAGTACTGAGATGAACACAGACTAACAAAGTACTGAGATGAACAGAGACTAACAAAGAACTGAGATGAACACAGACTAACAAAGTACTGAGATGAACAGAGACTAACAAAGAACTGAGATGAACACAGACTACAAAAGTACTGTGATGAACACAGACAAACAAAGTACTGAGATGAACACAGACTACCAAAGTACTGAGATGAACACAGACTACCAAAGTACCGAGATGAACACACACAAACAAAGTACTGATATGAACATAGATTAACAAAGTACTGAGATGAACACAAACTAACAAAGTACTGAGATGAACACAGACTACCAAAGTCCTGAGACGAACACAGATTACCAAAGAACTAATATGAACAAAGACTAGCAAAATACTGAGATGAACACAGACTAACAAAGAACTAAGATGAACACAGACTAACAAAGTACTGGGATGAAAACAGACAAACAAAGTACTGAGATGAACACAGACTAACAAAGAACTGAGATAAACACAGACTAACAAAGTACTGAGATGAACACAGACAAACAAATTACTGAGATGAACACAGACTGCCAAAGTACTGAGATGAACACAGACTACCAAAGTACTGAGATGAACACAGACAAACAAAGTATTGAGATGAACATAGATTAAAACAGTACTGAGATGAACACAGAATAACAAAGTACTGAGATGAACATAGACAAACAAAGTACTGAGATGAACACCGACTAACAAAGAACTGAGATGAACACAGACAAACAAAGTACTGAGATGAACACAGACTAACAAAGTACTGAGATGAACATAGATTAACAAAGTACTGAGATGAACACAGACTACCAAAGTACTGAGATGAACACAGACAAACAAAGTACTGAGATGAACATAGATTAACAAAGTACTGAGATGAACACAAACAAACAAAGTACTGAGATGAACACAGACTTGCAAAGTACTGAGATGAACACAGACAAACAAAGTACTGAGATGAACATAGACTAACAAAGATCTGATATGAACACAGACAAACAAAGTACTGAGATGAACACAGACGAACAAATTACTGAGATGAACATAGACTAAAAAAGAACTGAGATGAAGACAGACAAACAAAGTACTGAGATGAACATAGATTAACAAAGTACTGAGATGAACACAGACTAACAAAGTACTGAGATGAACACAGACAAACAAAGTACTGAGATGAACATAGACTAACAAAGAACTGAGATGAACACAGACTAACAAAGTACTGAGATGAACATAGACTAACAAAGTACTAAGATGAACACAGACAAACAAAGTACTGAGATGAATATAGATTACCAAAGTACTAAGATGAACACAGACAAACAAAGTACTGAGATGAACATAGACTACCAAAGTACTGAGATGAAGACAGACTAACAAAGTACTGAGATGAACATAGATTAACAAAGTACTGAGATGAACACAGACTACCAAAGTACTGAGATGAACATAGATTAACAAAGAACTGAGATGAACACAGACAAACAAAGTACTGAGATGAACATAGATTAACAAAGTACTGAGATGAACACAGACTACCAAAGTACTGAGATGAACACAGACAAACAAAGTACTGAGATGAACATAGATTAATAAAGTACTGAGATGAACACAAACTAACAAAGTACTGAGATGAACACAGACTTGCAAAGTACTGAGACGAACACAGACTAGCAAAGAACTGATATGAACACAGACTAACAAAGTACTGAGATGAACACAGACAAACAAAGTACTGAGATGAATATAGACTAACAAAGATCTGAGATGCACACAGACTAACAAAGTACTGAGATGAACACAGACGAACAAATTACTGAGATGAACATAGACTAAAAATGAACAGAGATGAACACAGACAAACAAAGTACTGAGATGAGCATAGACTACCAAAGTACTGAGATGAAGACAGACAAACAAAGTACTGAGATGAACATAGATTAACAAAGTACTGAGATGAACACAGACTAACAAAGTACTGAGATGAGCACAGACAAACAAAGTACTGAGATGAACATAGACTAACAAAGAACTGAGATGAACACAGACTAACAAAGTACTGAGATGAACATAGACTAACAAAGTACTAAGATGAACACAGACAAACAAAGTACTGAGATGAACATAGACTACCAAAGTACTAAGATGAACACAGACAAACAAAGTACTGAGATGAACATAGACTACCAAAGTACTGAGATGAAGACAGACTAACAAAGTACTGAGATGAACATAGATTAACAAAGTACTGAGATGAACACAGACTACCAAAGTACTGAGATGAACATAGATTAACAAAGAACTGAGATGAACAAAGACTTGCAAAGTTCTGAGACGAACACAGACTACCAAAGAACCGAGATGAATACAGACTAACAAAGTACTGAGACGAACACAGACTACCAAAGTACTGAGATAAACACAGACTAACAAAGTACTGAGAAGAACACAGACTAACAAAGTACTGAGATGAACACAGATAAACAAAGTGCTGAGATGAACATAGACTAACAAAGAACTGAGATGAACGCAAACTAACAAAATACTGAGATGAACACAGACGAACAAAGTACTGAGATGAACACAGACTAACAAAGTACTGAGATGAACACAGACTAACAAAGTACTGAGATGAACACAGACTAACAAAGTACTGAGATGAACTAAGACTAACAAAGAACTTAGATGAACACAGACTACAAAAGTACTGAGATGAACACAGACTAACAACGAACTGAGATGAAGACAAATTAACGAAGTACTGAGATGAACACAGACTAACAAAGTATTGAGATGAACACATTCTAACAAAGTACTGAGATGAACACAGATTACCAAAGTACTGAGATGAACACAGATTAACAAAGTGCTGAGATGAACATAGGCTAACAAAGAACTGAGATGAACACAGACTAACAAAGTACTGAGATGAACACAGACAAACAAAGTACTGAGATGAACATAGACTAACAAAGATCTGAGATGAACACAGACAAACAAAGTACTGAGATGAACACAGACGAACAAATTACTGAGATGAACATAGACTAAAAAAGAACTGAGATGAAGACAGACAAACAAAGTACTGAGATGAACACAGACTAACAAAGTACTGAGATGAACACAGACAAACAAAGTACTGAGATGAACATAGACTAACAAAGAACTGAGATGAACACAGACTAACAAAGTACTGAGATGAACATAGACTAACAAAGTACTAAGATGAACACAGACAAACAAAGTACTGAGATGAATATAGACTACCAAAGTACTAAGATGAACACAGACAAACAAAGTACTGAGATGAACATAGACTACCAAAGTACTGAGATGAAGACAGACTAACAAAGTACTGAGATGAACATAGATTAACAAAGTACTGAGATGAACACAGACTAACAAAGTACTGAGATGAACATAGATTAACAAAGAACTGAGATGAATACAGACTAACAAAGTACTGAGACGAACACAGACTACAAAAGTACTGAGATAAACACAGACTAACAAAGTACTGAGATGAACACAGACTAACAAAGTACTGAGATGAACACAGATTAACAAAGTGCTGAGATGAACATAGACTAACAAAGAACTGAGATGAACACTAACTAACAAAATACTGAGATGAACACAGACGAACAAAGTACTGAGATGAACACAGACTAACAAAGTACTGAGATGAACACAGACTAACAAAGTACTGAGATGAACAGAGACTAACAAAGAACTGAGATGAACGCAAACTAACAAAATACTGAGATGAACACAGACGAACAAAGTACTGAGATGAACACAGACTAACAAAGTACTGAGATGAACACAGACTAACAAAGTACTGAGATGAACACAGACTAACAAAGTACTGAGATGAACTAAGACTAACAAAGAACTTAGATGAACACAGACTACAAAAGTACTGAGATGAACACAGACTAACAACGAACTGAGATGAAGACAAATTAACGAAGTACTGAGATGAACACAGACTAACAAAGTATTGAGATGAACACATTCTAACAAAGTACTGAGATGAACACAGATTACCAAAGTACTGAGATGAACACAGATTAACAAAGTGCTGAGATGAACATAGGCTAACAAAGAACTGAGATGAACACAGACTAACAAAGTACTGAGATGAACACAGACAAACAAAGTACTGAGATGAACATAGACTAACAAAGATCTGAGATGAACACAGACAAACAAAGTACTGAGATGAACACAGACGAACAAATTACTGAGATGAACATAGACTAAAAAAGAACTGAGATGAAGACAGACAAACAAAGTACTGAGATGAACACAGACTAACAAAGTACTGAGATGAACACAGACAAACAAAGTACTGAGATGAACATAGACTAACAAAGAACTGAGATGAACACAGACTAACAAAGTACTGAGATGAACATAGACTAACAAAGTACTAAGATGAACACAGACAAACAAAGTACTGAGATGAATATAGACTACCAAAGTACTAAGATGAACACAGACAAACAAAGTACTGAGATGAACATAGACTACCAAAGTACTGAGATGAAGACAGACTAACAAAGTACTGAGATGAACATAGATTAACAAAGTACTGAGATGAACACAGACTAACAAAGTACTGAGATGAACATAGATTAACAAAGAACTGAGATGAATACAGACTAACAAAGTACTGAGACGAACACAGACTACAAAAGTACTGAGATAAACACAGACTAACAAAGTACTGAGATGAACACAGACTAACAAAGTACTGAGATGAACACAGATTAACAAAGTGCTGAGATGAACATAGACTAACAAAGAACTGAGATGAACACTAACTAACAAAATACTGAGATGAACACAGACGAACAAAGTACTGAGATGAACACAGACTAACAAAGTACTGAGATGAACACAGACTAACAAAGTACTGAGATGAACAGAGACTAACAAAGAACTGAGATGAACACAGACTACAAAAGTACTGTGATGAACACAGACAAACAAAGTACTGAGATGAACACAGACTACCAAAGTACTGAGATGAACACAGACTACCAAAGTACCGAGATGAACACACACAAACAAAGTACTGATATGAACATAGATTAGCAAAGTACTGAGATGAACACAAACTAACAAAGTACTGAGATGAACACAGACTACCAAAGTCCTGAGACGAACACAGATTACCAAAGAACTAATATGAACAAAGACTAGCAAAATACTGAGATGAACACAGACTAACAAAGAACTAAGATGAACACAGACTAACAAAGTACTGGGATGAAAACAGACAAACAAAGTACTGAGATGAACACAGACTAACAAAGAACTGAGATAAACACAGACTAACAAAGTACTGAGATGAACACAGACAAACAAATTACTGAGATGAACACAGACTGCCAAAGTACTGAGATGAACACAGACTACCAAAGTACTGAGATGAACACAGACAAACAAAGTATTGAGATGAACATAGATTAAAACAGTACTGAGATGAACACAGAATAACAAAGTACTGAGATGAACATAGACTAACAAAGTACTGAGATGAACACCGACTAACAAAGAACTGAGATGAACACAGACAAACAAAGTACTGAGATGAACACAGACTAACAAAGTACTGAGATGAACATAGATTAACAAAGTACTGAGATGAACACAGACTACCAAAGTACTGAGATGAACACAGACAAACAAAGTACTGAGATGAACATAGATTAACAAAGTACTGAGATGAACACAAACAAACAAAGTACTGAGATGAACACAGACTTGCAAAGTACTGAGATGAACACAGACAAACAAAGTACTGAGATGAACATAGACTAACAAAGATCTGATATGAACACAGACAAACAAAGTACTGAGATGAACACAGACGAACAAATTACTGAGATGAACATAGACTAAAAAAGAACTGAGATGAAGACAGACAAACAAAGTACTGAGATGAACATAGATTAACAAAGTACTGAGATGAACACAGACTAACAAAGTACTGAGATGAACACAGACAAACAAAGTACTGAGATGAACATAGACTAACAAAGAACTGAGATGAACACAGACTAACAAAGTACTGAGATGAACATAGACTAACAAAGTACTAAGATGAACACAGACAAACAAAGTACTGAGATGAATATAGATTACCAAAGTACTAAGATGAACACAGACAAACAAAGTACTGAGATGAACATAGACTACCAAAGTACTGAGATGAAGACAGACTAACAAAGTACTGAGATGAATACAGACTAACAAAGTACTGAGACGAACACAGACTACAAAAGTACTGAGATAAACACAGACTAACAAAGTACTGAGATGAACACAGACTAACAAAGTACTGAGATGAACACAGATTAACAAAGTGCTGAGATGAACATAGACTAACAAAGAACTGAGATGAACACTAACTAACAAAATACTGAGATGAACACAGACGAACAAAGTACTGAGATGTACACAGACTAACAAAGTACTGAGATGAACACAGACTAACAAAGTACTGAGATGAACAGAGACTAACAAAGAACTGAGATGAACACAGACTAACAAAGTACTGAGATGAACAGAGACTAACAAAGAACTGAGATGAACACAGACTACAAAAGTACTGAGATGAACACAGACAAACAAAGTACTGAGATGAACACAGACTACCAAAGTACTGAGATGAACACAGACTACCAAAGTACCGAGATGAACACACACAAACAAAGTACTGATATGAACATAGATTAACAAAGTACTGAGATGAACACAAACTAACAAAGTACTGAGATGAACACAGACTACCAAAGTCCTGAGACGAACACAGATTACCAAAGAACTAATATGAACAAAGACTAGCAAAATACTGAGATGAACACAGACTAACAAAGAACTAAGATGAACACAGACTAACAAAGTACTGGGATGAAAACAGACAAACAAAGTACTGAGATGAACACAGACTAACAAAGAACTGAGATAAACACAGACTAACAAAGTACTGAGATGAACACAGACAAACAAATTACTGAGATGAACACAGACTGCCAAAGTACTGAGATGAACACAGACTACCAAAGTACTGGGATGAACACAGACAAACAAAGTATTGAGATGAACATAGATTAAAACAGTACTGAGATGAACACAGAATAACAAAGTACTGAGATGAACACAGACTAACAAAGTACTGAGATGAACACCGACTAACAAAGAACTGAGATGAACACAGACTACCAAAGTACTGAGATGAACACAGACAAACAAAGTACTGAGATGAACATAGATTAACAAAGTACTGAGATGAACACAAACAAACAAAGTACTGAGATGAACACAGACTTGCAAAGTACTGAGACGAACACAGACTAGCAAAGAACTGATATCAACACAGACTAACAAAGTACTGAGATGAACACAGACTAACTGAGTACTGAGATGAACACAGATTAACAAAGTACTGAGATGAACACAGAATAACAAAGTACTCAGGCGAACACAGACTAACAAAGTACTGAGTTGAACACAGACTAACAAAGTCCTGAGATCAACACAGACTAACAAAGTCCTGAGATGAACACAGACTAACAAAGTACCGAGATGAACAGAGACTTACAAAGTACTGAGATGAACACAGACAAACAAAGTACTGAGATGAACACAGATTAACGAAGTACTGAGATGAACACAGACTAACAAAGTACGGAGATGAACACAGACTTGCAAAGTTCTGAGATGAACACAGACTAACCAAGTACTGAGATGCACACAGATTAACAAAGAACTGAGACGAACACAGACAAACAAAGTACTGAGATGAACATAGATTAACAAAGTACTGAGATGAACACAGACTACCAAAGTACTGAGATGAACACAGACAAACAAAGTACTGAGATGAACATAGATTAATAAAGTACTGAGATGAACATAAACTAACAAAGTACTGAGATGAACACAGACTTGCAAAGTACTGAGACGACCACAGACTAGCAAAGAACTGATATGAACACAGACTAACAAAGTACTGAGATGAGCACAGACTAACAAAATACTGAGATGAACATAGATTAACAAAGTACTGAGATGAATACAGAATAAAAAAGTACTCAGACGAACACAGACTAACAAAGTACTGAGTTGAACACAGACTAACAAAGTCCTGAGACGAACACAGACTAACAAAGTCCTGAGATGAACACAGACTAACAAAGTACTGAGATGAACACAGACTAACAAAGTACTGAGATGAACACAGACTAATAAAGTACTGAGATGAACACAGATTAACAAAGTACTGAGATGAACACAGATAAACGAGGTACTGAGATGAACACAGACTAACAAAGTACGGAGATGAACACAGACTTGCAAAGTTCTGAGATGAACACAGACTAACCAAGTACTGAGATGAACAGACTACCAAAGTTCTGAGATGAAAACAGTCTAAGTAAGTACTGAGATGGACACAGACTAACAATGTACTGAGATGAACATGGACTAACAAAGTACTGAGACGAACACAGACTTGCAAAGTACTGAGATGAACACAGACTACCAAAGATCTGAGATGAACACAGACTAACAAAGTACTGAGATGCACACAGACTAACAAAGAACTGAGACGAACACAAACTAACAAAGTACTGGGATGAAAACAGGCAAACAAAGTACTGAGATGAACACAGACTAACAAAGAACTGAGATAAACACAGACTAACAAAGTACTGAGATGAACACAGACTGCCAAAGTACTGAGATGAACACAAACTGCCAAAGTACTGAGATGAACACAGACTACCAAAGTACTGAGATGAACACAGACAAACAAAGTATTGAGATGAACATAGATTAACACAGTATTGAGATGAACACATAATAACAAAGTACTGAGATGAACACAGACTAACAAAGTACTGAGATGAACACAGACTAACAAAGAACTGAGATGAACACAGACAAACAAAGTACTGAGATGAACACAGACAAACAAAGTACTGAGATGAACATAGATTAACAAAGTACTGAGATGAACACAAACTAACAAAGTACTGAGATGAACACAGACTTGCAAAGTACTGAGACAAACACAGACTAGCAAAGAACTGATATGAACACAGACTAACAAAGTACTGAGGTGAACACAGACTAACTGAGTACTGAGATGAACACAGATTAACAAAGTACTGAGATGAACACAGAATAACAAAGTACTCAGGCGAACACAGACTAACAAAGTACTGAGTTGAACACAGACTAACAAAGTCCTGAGATGAACAAAGACTAACAAAGTACTGAGATGAACACAGACTAACAAAGTACTGAGATGAACACAGACTAACAAAGTACTGAGATGAACACAGATTAACAAAGTACTGAGATGAACACAGACTAACAAAGTACTGAGATGAACACAGATTAACGAAGCACTGAGATGAACACAGACTAACAAAGTACGGAGATGAACACAGACTTGCAAAGTTCTGAGATGAACACAGACTAACCAAGTACTGAGATGAACAGACTACCAAAGTTCTGAGATGAAAACAGTCTAAGTAAGGACTGAGATGAACACAGACTAACATTGTACTGAGATGAACACGGACTAACAAAGTAGTGAGACGAACACAGACTTGCAAAGTACTGAGATGAACACAGACTACCAAAGATCTGAGATGAACACAGACTAACTAAGTACTGAGATGCACACAGACTAACAAAGAACTGAGATGAACATAGATTAACAAAGTACTGAGATGAACACAGACTACCAAAGTACTGAGATGAACACAGACAAACAAAGTACTGAGATGAACATAGATTAATAAAGTACTGATATGAACACAAACTAACAAAGTACTGAGATGAACACAGACTTGCAAAGTACTGAGACGAACACAGACTAGCAAAGAACTGATATGAACACAGATTAACAAAGTACTGAGATGAGCACAGACTAACAAAGTACTGAGATGAACATAGATTAACAAAGTACTGAGATGAACACAGAATAACAAAGTACTCAGACGAACACAGACTAACAAAGTACTGAGTTGAACACAGACTAACAAAGTCCTGAGATGAACACAGACTAACAAAGTCCTGAGATGAATACAGAGTAAAAAAGTACTGAGATGAACACAGACTAACAAAGTACTGAGATGAACACAGATTAATAAAGTACTGAGATGAACACAGATTAACAAAGTACTGAGATGAACACAGATTAACGAAGTACTAAGATGAACACAGACTAACAAAGTACGGAGATGAACACAGACTTGCAAAGTTCTGAGATGAACACAGACTAACCAAGTACTGAGATGAACAGACTACCAAAGTTCTGAGATGAAAACAGTCTAAGTAAGTACTGAGATGAACACAGACTAACAATGTACTGAGATGAACACGGACTAACAAAGTACTGAGACGAACACAGACTTGCAAAGTACTGAGATGAACACAGACTACCAAAGATCTGAGATGAACACAGACTAACAAAGTACTGAGATGCACACAGACTAACAAAGAACTGAGACGAATACAGACTAACAAAGTACTGAGATGAATACAGACTAACAGAGTACTGAGATGAACACAGACTAACAAAGTACTGAAATGAACACAGACTACCAAAGTACTGAGATGAACATAGACTAATTAAGTACTGAGATGAACATAGACTACCAACGTTCTGAGATGAACACAAACTAAGTAAGTACTTAGATGAACACAGACTAACAAAGTACTGAGATGAACACAGAATAACAAAGTACTGAGATGAACACAGACTAACAAAGTAATGAGATGAACACAGACTACCAAAGTTCTGTGATAAACACAGACTAACAAAGTACTGAGTTGAACACAGACTAACTTTGTATTGAGAAGAACACAGACTACCAAAGTACTGAGATGAACGCAGACTAACAAAGTACTGAGACGAACACAGACTAACAAAGTACAGAGATAAACACAGACTAACAAAGTACTGAGATGAACACAGACTAACAAAGTACTGAGATGAACACAGACTAACAAAGTATTGAGATGAACACGGAATAACAAAGTACTGAGATGAACACAGACTTGTAAAGTTCTGAGACGAACAGAGACTACCAAAGTACTGAGATGAACACAGACAAGCAAAGTCCTGCGATGAACAGACTAGGAAAATCCAGAGATGAACAGAGACTAACTGAGTACTGAGATGAATACAGACTAACTAATTACTGAGATGAACACAGACTAACAAAGTACTTAAATTAACACATAATAGCAAAGTCCTGAGATGAAAACAGACTAACTGAGTACTGAGATGAAAACAGACTAAGTAAGTACTGAGATGAATACAGATTAACAATGTACTGAGATGAACACGGACTAACAAAGTACTGAGACGAACACAGACTTGCAAAGTACTGAGACGAACACAGACTACCAAAGATCTGAGATGAACACAGACTAACAAAGTCCTGAGATGCACACAGACTAACAAAGAACTGAGACGAACACAGACTAACAAAGTACTGAGATGAACACAGACTAACAAACTACTGAGATGAACACAGACTAACAAAGTACTGAAATGAACACAGACTACCAAAGTACTGAGATGAACACAGACTAATTAAGTACTGAGATGAACATAGACTACCAACGTTCTGAGATGAACACAAACTAAGTAAGTATTTAGATGAACACAGACTAACAAAGTACTGAGATGAACACAGATTAACAAAGTACTGAGATGAACACAGACTAACAAAGTACTAAGACGAACACGGACTAACAAAGTACTGAGATGAACACAGACTAACAAAGTACTGAGATGAACACAGACTAACAAAGAACTGAGATGAACACAGACAAACAAAGTACTGAGATGAACACAGACTAACAAAGTACTGAGATGAACATAGATTAACAAAGTACTGAGATGAACACAGACTACCAAAGTACTGAGATGAACACAGACAAACAAAGTACTGATATGAACACAGACTAACAAAGTACTGAGATGAACACAGACTAACAAAGTACTGAGATGAACACAGACTAACAAAGTACTGAGATGAACACAGACTAAACAAAGTACCGAGATGAACACAGACTAACTAAATACAGGATGAACACAAACTAACAAAGTACTCAGATGAACATAGAATAACAAAGGACTGAGACGAACACAGACTAAGAAAGTACTGAGACGAACACAGACTAACAAAGTACTGAGATGAACACAGACTAACAAAGTACTGAGATGAACACAGATTAACAAAGTACTGAGATGAACACAGAATAACAAAGTACTCAGACGAACACAGACTAACAAAGTCCTGAAATGAACACAGACTAACAAAGTCCTGAGATGAACACAGACTAACAAAGTACTGATATGAACACAGATTAACAAAGTACTGAGATGAACACAGATTAACAAAGTACTGAGATGAACACAGACTAACAACGTACTGAGATGAACACAGATTAACGAAGTTCTGAGATGAACACAGGCTAACAAAGTACGAAGATGAACACAGACTTGCAAAGTTCTGAGATGAACACAGACTAACCAAGTACTGAGATGAACAGACTACCAAAGTTCTGAGATGAAAACAGTCTAAGTAAGTACTGAGATGAACACAGACTAACAATGTACTGAGATGAACACGGACTAACAAAGTACTGAGACGAACACAGACTTGCAAAGTACTGAGATGAACACAGACTACCAAAGATCTGAGATGAACACAGACAAACAAAGTACTGAGATGCACACAGACTAACACAGAACTGAGACAAACACAGACAAACAAAGTACTGAGATGAACATAGATTAACAAAGTACTGCGATGAACCCAGACTACCAAAGTACTGAGATGAACACAGACAAACAAAGTACTGAGATGAAAATAGATTAACGAAGTACTGAGATGAATACAGACTACCAAAGCTCTGAGATGAGCACAGACTAACAAAGTAGTGAGTTGAACACAGACTAACTAAGTACTAAGATGAACACAGACTAACAAAGTCCTGAGATGAACACAGACTTGCAAAGTTCTGAGAGGAACACAGAATACCAAAGTACTGAGATGAACACAGACTAACAAAGTACTGAGATGAACACAGACTGACAAAGTACTGAGATGAACACACACTACCAAAGTACTGAGATGAATACAGACTACCAAAGCTCTGAGATGAGCACAGACTAACAAAGTAGTGAGTTGAACACAGACTAACTAAGTACTAAGATGAACACAGACTAACAAAGTCCTGAGATGAACACAGACTTGCAAAGTTCTGAGAGGAACACAGAATACCAAAGTACTGAGATGAACACAGACTAACAAAGTACTGAGATGAACACAGACTAACAAAGTACTGAGATGAACACAGACTAACTAAATACTGAGATGAACACAGACTAAACAAAGTACCGAGATGAACACAGACTAACTAAATACAGGATGAACACAAACTAACAAAGTACTCAGATGAACATAGAATAACAAAGGACTGAGACGAACACAGACTAAGAAAGTACTGAGATGAACACAGCCTAATAAAGTATTGAGATAAACACAGACCAACAAATTTCTGAGATGAACACAGACTAACACAGTATTGAGATGAATACAGACTAACACAGTACAGAGATGAACACAGACTTGCAAAGTTTTGAGACGAACACAGACTACCAAAGAACTGAGATGAACATATATTAACAAATTGCTGAGATGAACACAAACCAACAAAGTACTGAGATGAACACAGACTTGTAAAGTTCTGAGACGAACACACACTGGCAAAGTCCTGAGATGAACAGACTAGCAAAGTCCAGAAATGAACACAGACTAACTGAGTACTGAGATGAACACAGACTAACTAAGTACAGAGATGAACACAGACTAACAAAGTACTAAAATGAACACAGACTAGCAAAGTCCTGAGATGAACACATACTAACTGAGTACTGAGATGAACACAGACTAACTAAATACTGAGATGAACACAGACTAACTAAATACCGAGATGAACACAGACTAAACAAAGTACCGAGATAAACACAGACTAACTAAATACTGAATGAACACAGACTAACAAATTACTCAGATGAACAGAGACTAACAAAGGACTGAGACGAACACAGACTAAGAAAGTACTGAGATGAACACAGACCAACAAAGTACTGAGATGAACACATCCTAACAAAGTACTGAGATGAACACAGACTAAAAAAGGACTGAGATGAACACAGACTAAGTAAGTACTGAGATGAACACAGACTAACAAAGTACTGAGATGTACACAGACAAACAAAGTACTGAGATTAACACAGCCAAACACAGTATTGAGATGAACACAGACTAACAAAGTACTGTGATGAACACAGAATTGCAAAGTTTTGAGACGAACACAGACTACCAAAGAACTGAGATGAACACAGACTAACAAAGTCCTGAGCTGAACATAGATTAACAAAGTGCTGAGACGAACACAGACTAACAAACTACTGAGATAAACACAGACTGACAAAGTACTGAGATGAACACAGACTACCAAAGTACTGAGATGAGCACAGACTAACAAAGTACTGAGATGAACTCAGGAGGTTCATGTCTTATCAATGTTATTTGTTATTATTTACTCCATTTGTTTTGCAGGAGGTTCATGTCTTATCAATGTTATTTGTTATTATTCACTCCATTTGTTTTGCAGTTCATGTCTTATCAATGTTATTTGTTATTATTTACTCCGTTTGTTTTGCAGGAGGTTCATGTCTTATCAATGTTATTTGTTATTATTTACTCCATTTGTTTTGCAGGAGGTTCATCTCTTATCAATGTTATTTGTTATTATTTACTCCATTTGTTTTGCAGGAGGTTCATGTCTTATCAATGTTATTTGTTGTTATTTACTCCATTTGTTTTGCAGGTCATGTCTTATCAATGTTATTTGTTATTATTTACTCCATTTGTTTTGCAGGAGGTTCATCTCTTATCAATGTTATTTGTTATTATTTACTCCATTTGTTTTGCAGGAGGTTCATGTCTTATCAATGTTATTTGTTGTTATTTACTCCATTTGTTTTGCAGGTCATGTCTTATCAATGTTATTTGTTATTATTTACTCCAATTGTTTTGCAGGAGGTTCATCTCTTATCAATGTTATTTGTTATTAGTTACTCCATTTGTTTTGCAGGAGGTTCATGTCTTATCAATGTTACTGAGTTGAACACAGACTACCAAAGTACTGAGATGAACACAGACTGCCAAAGTCCTGAGATGAACACAGACTAACAAAGTACTGAGATGAACACGGAATAACAAAGTACTAAGATGAACACAGACTTGTAAAGTTCTGAGACGAACACAGACTACCAAAGTACTGAGATGAACACAGTCAAGCAAAGTCCTGGGATGAACAGACTAGCAAAGTCCAGAAATGAACACAGACTAACTGAGTACTGAGATGAACACAGACTAACTAAGTACTGAGATGAACACAGACTAACAAAGTACTGAAATGAAAACAGACTAACAAAGTACTAAGATGAACATGGAATAACAAAGAACTGAGATGAACACATACTTGTAAAGTTCTGAGACGAACACAGACTACCAAAGTACTGAGATGAACACAGACAAGCAAAGTCCTGAGATGAACAGACTAGGAAAGTCCAGAGATGAACACAGACTAACTGAGTACTGAGATGAATACAGACTAACTAAGTACTGAGATGAACACACACTAACAAAGTACTGAAATGAACACAGACTAACAAAGTACTAAGATGAACATGGAATAACAAAGATCTGAGATGAACACAGACTTGTAAAGTTCTGAGACGAACACAGACTACCAAAGTACTGAGATGAACACAGACAAGCAAAGTCCTGAGATGAACAGACTCGGAAAGTCCAGAGATGAACAGAGACTAACTGAGTACTGAGATGAACACAGACTAACTAAATACTGAGATGAACACAGACTAACTAAATACTGAGATGAACACAGACTAACAAAGTACTGAGATAAACACAGACCAACAAATTACTGAGATGAATACAGACTAAGTAAGTAATGAGATGAGCACAGACTAACAAAGTACTGAGATTAACACAGACTAACAAAGTACTGAGATGAACACAGATTAACAAAGTACTGAGATGAACACAGAATAACAAAGTACTGCGATGAACACAGACTAATTAAGTACTGAGATAAACACAGACTACCAAAGTACTGAGATGAACACAGACTAACAAATATCTGAGATGAACACAGACTAAGTAAGTACTGAGATGAACACAGACTAACAAAGTACTGAGATGAACACAGATTAACAAAGTACTGAGATGAACACAGATTAACGAAGTACTGAGATGACCACAGACTGACAAAGTACTGAGATGAACACACACCACCAAAGTACTGAGATGAATACAGACTACCAAAGCTCTGAGATGAGCACAGACTAACAAAGTACTGAGTTGAAGACAGACTTGCAACGTTCTGAGAGGAACACAGAATACCAAAGTACTGAGATGAACACAGACTAACAAAGTACTGAGATTAACACAGACAAACAAAGTACTGAGATGAACACAGACTAACTAAATACTGAGATGAACATAGACTAAACAAAGTACCGAGATGAACACAGACTAACTAAATACAGGATGAACACAAACTAACAAAGTACTCAGATGAACACAGAATAACAAAGGACTGAGACGAACACAGACTAAGAAAGTACTGAGATGAACACAGACAAACAAAGTACTGAGATGAACACAGCCTAACAAAGTACTGAGATGAACAAAGACTAACAAAGTACCGAGATGAACACAGACTAATAAAGTACTGAGATAAATACAGACTAATTAAGTACTGAGATTAACACAGACTACCAAAGTACTGAGATGAACACAGACTAACAAAGTTCTGAGATGAACACAGACTAAGTAAGTACTGAGATGAACACAGACTAACAAAGTACTGAGATGAACACAGATTAACAAAGTACTGAGATGAACACAGATTAACGAAGTACTGAGATGAACACAGACTGACAAAGTACTGAGATGAACATACACTACCAAAGTACTGAGATGAATACAGACTACCAAAGCTCTGAGATGAGCACAGACTAACAAAGTACTGAGTTGAAGACAGACTAACTAAGTACTAAGATGAACACAGACTACCAAAGTACTGAGATGAACACAGACTAACAAAGTCCTGAGATGAAAACAGACTTGCAACGTTCTGAGAGGAACACAGATTACCAAAGTACTGAGATGAACACAGACTAACAAAGTACTGAGATGAACACAGACTAACAAAGTACTGAGATGAACACAGACTAACTAAATACCGAGATGAACATAGACTAAACAAAGTACCGAGATGAACACAGACTAACTAAATACAGGATCAACACAAACTAACAAAGTACTCAGATGAACACAGAATAACAAAGGACTGAGACGAACACAGACTAAGAAAGTACTGAGATGAACACAGACCAACAAAGTACTGAGATGAACACAGCCTAACAAAGTACTGAGATGAACACAGACTAACAAAGTACTGAGATGAACACACGCTAATAAAGTACTGAGATGAACACAGACCAACAAATTTCTGAGATGAACACAGACTAACACAGTATTGAGATGAACACAGACTAACACAGTACTGAGATGAACACAGACTAACAAAGCACTGAGATGAACACAGACTACCAAAGTACTGAGATGAACACAGACTGCCAAAGTCCTGAGATGAACACAGACTAACAAAGTCATGAGATGAACACAGACTAACAAAGTACTGAGATGAACACAGACCAACAAAGTACTGAGTTGAAGACAGACTAACTAAGTACTAAGATGAACACAGACTACCAAAGTACTGAGATGAACACAGACTAACAAAGTCCTGAGATGAAAACAGACTTGCAACGTTCTGAGAGGAACACAGATTACCAAAGTACTGAGATGAACACAGACTAACTAAATACTGAGATGAACATAGACTAAACAAAGTACCGAGATGAACACAGACTAACTAAATACAGGATCAACACAAACTAACAAAGTACTCAGATGAACACAGAATAACAAAGGACTGAGACGAACACAGACTAAGAAAGTACTGAGATGAACACAGACCAACAAAGTACTGAGATGAACACAGCCTAACAAAGTACTGAGATGAACACAGACCAACAAATTTCTGAGATGAACACAGACTAACACAGTATTGAGATGAACACAGACTAACACAGTACTGAGATGAACACAGACTAACAAAGCACTGAGATGAACACAGACTACCAAAGTACTGAGATGAACACAGACTGCCAAAGTCCTGAGATGAACACAGACTAACAAAGTCATGAGATGAACACAGACTAACAAAGTACTGAGATGAACACAGACCAACAAAGTACTGAGATGAACACAGACTTGTAAAGTTCTGAGACGAACACACACTGGCAAAGTCCTGAGATGAACAGACTAGCAAAGTCCAGAAATGAACACAGACTAACTGAGTACTGAGATGAACACAGACTAACTAAGTACAGAGATGAACACAGACTAACAAAGTACTAAAATGAACACAGACTAGCAAAGTCCTGTGATGAACACATACTAACTGAGTACTGAGATGAACACAGACTAACTAAATACTGAGATGAACACAGACTAACTAAATACCGAGATGAACACAGACTAAACAAAGTACCGAGATGAACACAGACTAACTAAATACTGAATGAACACAGACTAACAAATTACTCAGATGAACAGAGACTAACAAAGGACTGAGACGAACACAGACTAAGAAAGTACTGAGATGAACACAGACCAACAAAGTACTGAGATGAACACATCCTAACAAAGTACTGAGATGAACACAGACTAAAAAAGGACTGAGATGAACACAGACTAAGTAAGTACTGAGATGAACACAGACTAACAAAGTACTGAGATGTACACAGACAAACAAAGTACTGAGATTAACACAGCCAAACACAGTATTGAGATGAACACAGACTAACAAAGTACTGTGATGAACACAGAATTGCAAAGTTTTGAGACGAACACAGACTACCAAAGAACTAAGATGAACACAGACTAACAAAGTCCTGAGCTGAACATAGATTAACAAAGTGCTGAGACGAACACAGACTAACAAACTACTGAGATAAACACAGACTGACAAAGTACTGAGATGAACACAGACTACCAAAGTACTGAGATGAGCACAGACTAACAAAGTACTGAGATGAACTCAGGAGGTTCATGTCTTATCAATGTTATTTGTTATTATTTACTCCATTTGTTTTGCAGGAGGTTCATGTCTTATCAATGTTATTTGTTATTATTCACTCCATTTGTTTTGCAGTTCATGTCTTATCAATGTTATTTGTTATTATTTACTCCGTTTGTTTTGCAGGAGGTTCATGTCTTATCAATGTTATTTGTTATTATTCACTCCATTTGTTTTGCAGTTCATGTCTTATCAATGTTATTTGTTATTATTTACTCCGTTTGTTTTGCAGGAGGTTCATGTCTTATCAATGTTATTTGTTATTATTTACTCCATTTGTTTTGCAGGAGGTTCATGTCTTATCAATGTTATTTGTTATTATTTACTCCATTTGTTTTGCAGGAGGTTCATGTCTTATCAATGTTATTTGTTGTTATTTACTCCATTTGTTTTGCAGGTCATGTCTTATCAATGTTATTTGTTATTATTTACTCCAATTGTTTTGCAGGAGGTTCATCTCTTATCAATGTTATTTGTTATTAGTTACTCCATTTGTTTTGCAGGAGGTTCATGTCTTATCAATGTTATTTGTTATTATTTACTCCGTTTGTTTTGCAGGAGGTTCATGTCTTATCCATGTTATTTGTTATTATTTACTCCAATTGTTTTGCAGGTCATGTCTTATCAATGTTATTTGTTATTATTTACTCCATTTGTTTTGCAGGAGGTTCATGTCTTATCAATGTTATTTGTTATTATTTACTCCATTTGTTTTGCAGGAGGTTCATTTCTTATCAATGTTATTTGTTATTATTTACTCCATTGTTTTGCAGGAGGTTCATTTCTTATCAATGTTATTTGTTATTATTTACTCCATTTGTTTTGCAGGAGGTTCATGTCTTATCAATGTTATTTGTTATTATTTACTCCGTTTGTTTTGCAGGAGGTTCATGTCTTATCCATGTTATTTGTTATTATTTACTCCAATTGTTTTGCAGGTCATGTCTTATCAATGTTATTTGTTATTATTTACTCCATTTGTTTTGCAGGAGGTTCATGTCTTATCAATGTTATTTGTTATTATTTACTCCATTTGTTTTGCAGGAGGTTCATGTCTTATCAATGTTATTTGTTATTATTTACTCCAATTGTTTTGCAGGTCATGTCTTATCAATGTTATTTGTTATTATTTACTCCATTTGTTTTGCAGGAGGTTCATGTCTTATCAATGTTATTTGTTATTATTTACTCCATTTGTTTTGCAGGAGGTTCATGTCTTATCAATGTTATTTGTTATTATTTACTCCAATTGTTTTGCAGGAGGTTCATCTCTTATCAATGTTATTTGTTATTAGTTACTCCATTTGTTTTGCAGGAGGTTCATGTCTTATCCATGTTATTTGTTATTATTTACTCCAATTGTTTTGCAGGTCATGTCTTATCAATGTTATTTGTTATTATTTACTCCATTTGTTTTGCAGGAGGTTCATGTCTTATCAATGTTATTTGTTATTATTTTCTCCAATTGTTTTGCAGGAGGTTCATGTCTTATCAATGTTATTTGTTATTATTTATGTATTGTGGTGTCCAATACGATTTCTATTTCATATCATATTCGAGAAACGTGTGCCACTAGTCAAGCGGAAACGGCTTACCATGCCAGAGGCCCTGCGTTCACCCTCGGTTTTCTATGGGGTTCGTGTGGATCAATCTTGTGTTGTTCTGTAGTGTTTTGTAAATCATTATTTGTTTTTGTTTGTTTTTTGCTTGGCAATTATTTTGTCTGTCCTTCAATTTACGGCTTCTTAAATAATTGTTTCTTATTTTGTTTTTGATTTGACAATTGTATTGTCTGTCCTTCGTCGATTTACGCCTTCTTATTACCCTTTGGTATCTTCAAACTTTTATTCCCACTATCGTCCACTAATATGACGCCAAGGGGATGAATCTGGAAAGTCCTTATAAGACCGATAATTAATATGAACTAATTCTGCTGAGCGTAGCGAAATAAAATAAAAAAAATACTTTGAAAGGTGAGGAAATAATAAGAATATTAATAAGAAGAAAACCGATAATGTCTTTCACCTTTTTGATTGACATGCCCTTTGAATATGCTGACGAAGTATATGTACTTTACACAATCGTAAATTGAAAAATAACAACTGTCACGTGGTAAAGCTCGCCATTATTTCACTGTAGTTCAGATTTATCTTACAAATACAGACTTTCGATACAGATTTGAACGTTACGAATATTGTTTATAAATAATAAAAATTCAAAATGTATTTGAATGGTTTTCGTTAATATTGGTAATATAATTAAAATGTCAATCGGACATATACACAAGACACGTCCAACTTTACCTTAAATATTAAAAGGTTTTTCGAGACTAAATATAATGATATCATTAGCAAGATTGTTTTGTTTTGTCATTTTGTAAATGAATACGTTTGGTTTTGGTTTCAAGGTGTTTAACGCCACTCTCAACAATATTTCAGTATATCGATAAACCACCCGACCTGCTGCAAGTCACTGACAAACTTTATCACATAATGTTGTGCACCTCGCACTGAGTGGGATTCGAACCAACAACATCAGTGGCGATAGGCACCAATTGCATAGCTAGTTGTAAATCCAACTACTAAACGATGACGTCCACGACGACTCCTAAATGGATACGACTATATATGGTGCGCACGACAATGGATACGACTATATATGGTGCGCACGACAATGGATACGACTATATATGGTGCGCACGACAATGGATACGACTATATATGGTGCCCACGACAATGGATACGACTATATATGGTGCGCACGACAATGGATACGACTATATATGGTGCCCACGACAATGGATACGACTATATATGGTGCCCACGACAATGGATACGACTATATATGGTGCCCACGACTATATATGGTGCGCACGACAATGGATACGACTATATATGGTGCCCACGACAATGGATACGACTATATATGGTGCGCACGACAATGGATACGACTATATATGGTGCGCACGACAATGGATACGACTATATATGGTGCGCACGACAATGGATACGATTATATATGGTGCCCACGACAATGGATACGACTATATATGGTGCCCACGACAATGGATACGACTATATATGGTGCCCACGACAATGGATACGACTATATATGGTGCCCACGACAATGGATACGACTATATATGGTGCGCACGACAATGGATACGACTATATATGGTGCACACGACGTGTTTCTTGAATAACTTTCATCGAGTACAATCAACGTGAAAAGATTGGAAGACAATATGGCCGAGATAGTCAAAATATACTAAGGATGTCTGAGCTCGAGAAAAATGAACTTTATTCTTATGCTTACATTATTCATTTAATTTATATATTATAAATCATTTCAGTGTGCAAGCACTTTATACTGAGCACTTGGAACTCTCGTGAAATAAAAATCCCCCACAGAGATACCGACCTTGTGATTGTTTAAACCAAGTGATTACAAATATGAAAGCCTTAATTATCACACAGTTATACAGTGTTCAGCAATATGAACATACAATATCGATTGCATTCTGGAGATGCGTTGTTGAATTAGTAAGAAGAGTTTGAAGGTAGCAAAGGGGTAATCAGAATCCGTAAATCAAAGAAGAACAGACAACACAATGACCAAAAGAAAAAGGTAAGCTAGCCATAATTTCACCCCCAGGCTAATAACCCATATTAGAGGCGTCTCGTGCAAAAATCCATAATCGCACGGCTCATGGAAGCTACTTCCGTTTTTTTCCCGGTGTCGCCTTTTTACAAACATTAACTGACACATAGAGGTGAGTGGGAGATAAGGGTCTTATCACGGTTCACGAAAAATACTTTTTTTTACTAATCACATTTCACGGGAAGTAAATTATGATGATCACACTTCTTGAAAAAAAAATATGAAACCCAACGCAACTTCGTCTCGGGGTGATATGGGGGTCTCGGGATGATACTCGGGCTGATATCGAAAAGGTCATGTATTAATCTCTATTTAATCCATTGTTATTTGTACATGTATATACTGCATTTGAAATAAATCACTCTCTAAATTAGCAAAAGTATATTGAATAAATGGACAGTTTTGAAATTATTACAAAATTTCAAATTTCTCCTAAGTAAAAATTGTGTACACTAATTATAATGTAAATTGATTATTTATTCTTATTATTATACTTGATTTCCTTAACTATTGAGGGAGAGCACTTACATAGGCTATGTCTGATGTGCAATCCCATTGGATATTGTATAATTAAATTATGCACTGTATTCAATAAAAGACTTGACTTGACTTGACTTGACTTGACTACTTGACTTGACTTGACTTGACTTGACTTGACTTGACTTGAATTGAATTGAATTGAATTGAAATAAATCAGTCAACATAGTGGAAAGCCAAATGTTTTAAGTGTCTTTAGGGGCAAGAAAACCAACATCCCTAAATAGGTAGCCAAAATCTGCGAAGGTATCCTATGCCCCCCCCCCCCCCCCCCCCCCCCCCCCCCCCCCCCCCCACACACACACAATACCAAGTTAACATTTGTCACCCGACTATGGATCCGATGTGTAGAATCCCACACAGGCACTCAGATGGGTAAAAGACCCGGACGATACAGTTTACGTTTTATGTTCACCCGAATATAGAATATTTCTTTTCTTTACTGGGCTAAATAACGAAGACATTAATATATTTCGGATGGGGAGCTTACAAAAAAAAACATTAAATAAACACAGATTAAAAAATAAAATACTTTCATGTAAACCGGTAAATAATTTGGACATCGCTTTGTCAAACAATATAAAGTCACATGAAGACATAAATCTAACAATAGTGTAATTATCTCCATTATTCATTCATTTCTTTATTTCCTCATTACAGAGATTACCATGAAATATGTGATTAAGGTAAACAATTCTACAATAAGTAATAAAAGTAATATTTACAGTATATAAATACAAAGTAACAAACCATATACAAATTGAAATTTAAATTGGAACGAATCTTTCAGGGTGATCTACATCCTTTACAAAAAAAAAATCAGAATGTTACAAACAGTTGGTGAGAAAACTTGGCATATTATAACGAATTATAAGAAAAATTACCAACATACAAATAAATAATTAAGAATAACAGTCTCTGTAGTATAATACAAAAGTATATAAATGTACTTATATGTCATGTTGATAGATGTTCGGAATGTCAAGGAGCACATTACGGTTATATTCAGTTATACAATATATAAGATGGCAATGACACAGCTTTAGAGGTCTCTCGTAGGCAAGTTATACAATATATAAGATGGCAATGACACAGCTTTAGAAGTCTCTCGTAGGCAAGTTATACAATATATAAGATGGCAATGACACAGCTTAAGAAGTCTCTCGTAGTCAAGTTATACAATATATAAGATGGCAATGACACAGCTTTAGAAGTCTCTCGTAGTCAAGTTATACAATATATAAGATGGCAATGACACAGCTTTAGAGGTCTCTCGTAGTCAAGTTATACAATATATAAGATGGCAATGACACAGCTTTAGAAGTCTCTCGTAGTCAAGTTATACAATATATAAGATGGCAATGACACAGCTTTAGAAGTCTCTCGTAGTCAAGTTATACAATATATAAGATGGCAATGACACAGCTTTAGAGGTCTCTCGTAGTCAAGTTATACAATATATAAGATGGCAATGACACAGCTTTAGAAGTCTCTCGTAGTCAAGTTATACAATATATAAGATGGCAATGACACAGCTTTAGAAGTCTCTCGTAGTCAAGTTATACAATATATAAGATGGCAATGACACAGCTTTAGAAGTCTCTCGTAGTCAAGTTATACAATATATAAGATGGCAATGACACAGCTTTAGAAGTCTCTCGTAGTCAAGTTATACAATATATAAGATGGCAATGACACAGCTTTAGAAGTCTCTCGTAGTCAAGTTATACAATATATAAGATGGCAATGACACAGCTTTAGAAGTCTTTCGTAGTCAAGTTATACAATATATAAGATGGCAATGACACAGCTTTAGAAGTCTCTCGTAGTCAAGTTATACAATATATAAGATGGCAATGACACAGCTTTAGAAGTCTTTCGTAGTCAAGTTATACAATATATAAGATGGCAATGACACAGCTTTAGAAGTCTCTCGTAGTCAAGTTATACAATATATAAGATGGCAATGACACAGCTTTAGAAGTCTTTCGTAGTCAAGTTATACAATATATAAGATGGCAATGACACAGCTTTAGAAGTCTTTCGTAGTCAAGTTATACAATATATAAGATGGCAATGACACAGCTTTAGAGGTCTCTCGTAGTCAAGTTATACAATATATAAGATGGCAATGACACAGCTTTAGAAGTCTCTCGTAGTCAAGTTATACAATATATAAGATGGCAATGACACAGCTTTAGAAGTCTCTCGTAGTCAAGTTATACAATATATAAGATGGCAATGACACAGCTTTAGAAGTCTCTCGTAGTCAAGTTATACAATATATAAGATGGCAATGACACAGCTTTAGAAGTCTCTCGTAGTCAAGTTATACAATATATAAGATGGCAATGACACAGCTTTAGAAGTCTCTCGTAGTCAAGTTATACAATATATAAGATGGCAATGACACAGCTTTAGAAGTCTCTCGTAGTCAAGTTATACAATATATAAGATGGCAATGACACAGCTTTAGAAGTCTCTCGTAGTCAAGTTATACAATATATAAGATGGCAATGACACAGCTTTAGAAGTCTCTCGTAGTCAAGTTATACAATATATAAGATGGCAATGACACAGCTTTAGAGGTCTCTCGTAGTCAAGTTATACAATATATAAGATGGCAATGACACAGCTTTAGAGGTCTCTCGTAGGCAAGTTATACAATATATAAGATGGCAATGACACAGCTTTAGAAGTCTCTCGTAGTCAAGTTATACAATATATAAGATGGCAATGACACAGCTTTAGAAGTCTCTCGTAGTCAAGTTATACAATATATAAGATGGCAATGACACAGCTTTAGAAGTCTCTCGTAGTCAAGTTATACAATATATAAGATGGCAATGACACAGCTTTAGAAGTCTCTCGTAGTCAAGTTCATCAATGTCAGTTCTACGTTTTTTCCCAAGTAATATTTGATATCTTTGTTCGTTGTCGTATTGACTTATTTCAACATACAAATCAAGGTTAAAATGTTCAATCATCATATCACACGAAGCTTCTTAGAGGGCTTGGGTACTAGGACAACTATAACAGGCATGAACAAGTATATCAGAAAAATGTCTGTTACATACGACAAATCAAATCAAATCAAATAAGTTTTATTCAAAGTCGAAATATCTATAACACATAACATAAGCTCTAGTGAGCTTTTGAATCGACTATTACATAAAAAGTACATACAAGTATAAGATAACTTTATAAGCACATATTACATGACATCACAAAGCAAACAAAAAACATGCATGCATAGACATTAGTATAAAACATAAGCTCATGTATACATAGACATACATAAAAGCAAACTCATGCATACATAAAACACAGTTACATATAAAATTAATCAGAACTGAATCTAAAAGCATAAAACATAAGCTCATGTATACATAGTCATACATAAAAGCAAACTCATGCATACATAAAACACAGTTACATATAAAATTAATCAGAACTGAATCTAAAAGCATAAAACATAAGCTCATGTATACATAGACATACATAAAAGCAAACTCATTCATACATAAATACAGTTACATATAAAATTAATCAGAACTGAATCTAAGAGCATAATAGCAGATCAGGATAGGGTAATATTAAAACTATATAGCACTAAGTACACAAAGCATAACAAGACAAACTGTTTACATGCAAGCACTACAATGGCATGAGCCACCATTCTACGTATTCAATAATTTTGAAAATTTATTTAAGTTTGGTAGCTCATTCCATAGTTTGGTTGAAAAATAACGGAATAATTTCAGACCATACCTTGTTGTTTTTTACAGATGGTACAGCAACTGTGTTTTCGTATCTAAAGGAATAATTATGTTTTTTAATATTTACTAAATCAATGTAAATAAATAGGGCTTTCTTTATGTATAATTTTAAACGTTTCAATTGCTATACTTCTTAATCTTCTAACTTTAAGTGATGGCATTTTTGATATTAAATATTCTAACTCTTGTGTTGTCCGAAAAAAAAAATTCTGAACGAAGCAAAAACCCATAACCCCCTCCCCCCACTGCAAGTTAATTGGTCGGTCCCTTCGTATTTTTCTCACTGCAACAATGCCATGTTACAGGACAATAATTGAAGTTGGATAATATAAATGAATAGTAAATAGTTAGTCGACCCAACTTATTTAAATATCTACCAATTCTTTTCAAAACAATAAGCTGACGAGCAGATTTGTTTTACAAATTTCTGGTATATGCTTATCAAAATTTAATTCATAATCTATTGTAACACCAAGAAGTTTAACATGTTCTTCACACTTTATCTTGCTACCCTTTAAATCAAAGCAAATCTGTTCTTTAAAAGTTTTCTTGCCTATTGCCAAAGCTTGGAATTTGTCTGGATTAGCTTGCATTAAATTGTTTGCAAAAACCAATCCAGTATGTTTTGACTGTCACTCTCTAATTTTGAAATTATATTATTTAGATCATAATCGGCATAAGATAAAGTGTTATCGTCTGCATAATTATATATAGTACTAAAATCACCAGAGTAAAAGATGTCATTAATAAAAAAAAAATTAAGAGAATGGGACGCAACATTGAGCCCTGTGGCACACCTTTATACATTGTTTCAAAAGAGCTACAAATATTTTTTACTTTTACACATTGTTTTCTACCAGACAAATAGCTGTTTAATAAATTGATAGATTTTCTGATAGACGATATGCTTCAAGTTTCAATAAAATGAGGTCGTGTGGGAGACAGTCAAAAGCCTTTGATAAATCCATTAAGATAGCTGCTATATATTTGTTTTCATCCAAAGCTTTTTTCCAGTCTTCAATAACTTTTAGTAAGGCAGTTTGACATCCGAAACCTTCCCTAAAAGCTGATAATAATGGATGAAAATGAAAATTGAAAAAATCTGTTAATAGGTCAAAAATAGCTCTTTCAACAAATTTTGATATCGTTGGCAAAACACTTACTGGACGATAATTTCCTTTCTCTAAAATATTCTTCTTCTTGAAGAGCAGTCTAACCTGTGCTGTCTTGAGCTTATCTGGAAAAATTGATACATCAATACACTTATTAATAAAAAAATGTAATTGGTTCTACAATACAAAGCTAATAGATAGCTTCAGTATTTTTGGTGATATCCCATCGTAACCTGTAGCTTTCTTAATATTCAATTTGTTTATTTGCTTACTAACAAAATCAGAACTTACCGGTTTAAAATTTAGATCATCAGTAATCAGCTTATTTTCTTTGATCATACATACACTAGGATGCTCTTTATTTACAATAACATTTGTATTACCAATATTTTTGCTACGTTGATGAAAAAGTCATTGAAAACTTCAGATACCTTTGCTAGATCATTTATAATCTCACCATTTTCACTTAATGTGATATGATTATTGCTACTACTGCCTTTCTTTGACAAAAATGGCTTTATAGTTGGCCAAAAATCAGATGATTATGGTCTTCCAACACATCTCTCAAAAAATAGTTTTGGACAGATTTCTTTTTAACTTTATTTAGGGACCGACCATTTAACTTGAAGGAGGGGGGGGGGGGGTTATGGTTTTTCGTTTCGTTCAGAATTTTGTTTTCGGTCAACACAAGAGTTAGAATTTTTTTTCCAGAATTTTACATTAGGTTATATGACAAAAACTATGAATCAGTTTATTTTTTTTTTCCTCCACCAAAATCAGAATATTTGTTTCAGCAACATTGGGAATCAGAATATTTTTTTTAGAAAAAAGCCATACCCCCCCCCCCTCCCCTTCAAGTTAAATGGTCGTTCCCTTACATGATTTCTTTGCTTTCTACAATTTTCTATCTATTTTTCAAAAATTTATTGCGGAACATTCTCTTTTTATAAATTTCTTTTGTTAAAAAGTGTTAAAAAGTCCTCTAAACCAAGAACGTTACAAGATACTTTTAATGATTTACTTTCTAATATACAGAAACCTCTTGGAATTCATCATATTCGTACAATCTTATTTTCACTACCTGTAAACTACCTCAAAGATCTTAGGGATTTTGGACTTGACAAAGGAGGTGTAGATCCTTTTTCTCCTAAGTACAGATTGTCTAGTATTATATGTGACGTGGCGTCCTTTCGTCTTTTTAAACCAGTTCGATCTGAACCTCTTCATGATAACAACAGAAAATTCCTCCAGATTCCGTTTGCTAATAAAGGAATCGATGCTATTAACATCAGCAACATTCTTAATAGAAAAGAGGTCATAAAAGAAATTCCACCATATTTCAAAAATCAATCTGTTCCCATTGTCTCCTATAGCTACACTAACAGCATTGGCCGTAAAATTTTCAACTACAAAGAAGCATTGCAAGATATTAACATAAAAGAGTACATTAAGAACCCTCTGACTTGTGACTGCTCCCACTCTCCTTTTCAATACAACCCATCTGGACATGTAATCACTGGTGATCTGAATATCATTCAACATGAGAGTCTCCGAAAGGTGATTTCTCATGGTCCTAAATTCAGAGAACCTCAACACATCAATTGGAAACATAATTTCAAGATAATTATGGATGCTGTTGAAGATTATGCCAGAAGGTGGATAAAGAGAGAAGTAGACCAAGATCCTGAGTTAGAGTCCTTGTCAGACTGGGTTAGAACAATTAGGTCTCTAGTACAAGGTCGGATTCACAAACTAAAAAAATGTGTTAATAGTCGACCTAAGTCTGTATTTAAAGACCAAGAAGCTGTTAAGTGTCTTTCCTCTCTTCATGACAAATATGTTGTCGTTCCTGCGGACAAGGCTTCCAACAATATCGTGTTTGTATGTAAATCATATTACTTCGAATGTCTAATCAAGGAATTAGGCATAAATAGCAACACCTCTAGTAATACCACATACAAACCAACTTCGTTCGACAAAGATGAAATCCTAGCTAACCACAGATCATTCATGACCTCTTTAAACATTCCCTCTGGTAAAGAGTCTGAGGATTTACCCTATTTATATTGGATACCTAAACTCCATAAGACACCATACAAAGAAAGGTACATAGCGGGATCATCAACTTGTTCGACGAAAGAATTGTCTATTCACCTGACAAAGATTCTGTCTACAGTAAATGAGGGACAACAGAAATATTGTGAAACTGTTTACTCGCGTAGTGGCATAAATCACATGTGGATTTTGAAAAACTCTAAAGATCTTTTGGATAACCTGAAATCAAGATCTTTCTCTCAGGTATCCTCCATCAAAACTTTTGATTTTTCAACTCTATATACCACCCTACCGCATGACAAATTAAAAACCCGCTTAAAAGAAACAATTCATAAAGCTTTTAGTCATAGAAAATATAGCTCAAAATTTGTTGTGTTAGGCTACAATTCCACATATTTTTCAAACAAAATTCATAAAGGTAAAACATGCTACTCCGAGGAACAAGTGATCAGTATGCTGGAGTTCCTCATCGATAACATATTTGTCTCCTTTGGAGGGACACTGTTTCAGCAGGTCGTCGGCATACCAATGGGTACGAATTGTGCCCCTCTTCTAGCCGATTTATTTTTATACTCATATGAGTCGGAGTTTCTTCAAAAGCTTGTAAAAGATAAGAAGATTCATGAGGCTAGAGCCTTTAATTTCACATACAGGTATATTGATGACGTTTTATCTATCAATAATTCTAGATTTGCAGAATTTCTTCCATTGATATATCCTCCAGAGCTGGAAGTTAAAGAGACCACCGATACAGCTTCGTCCGCATCATTTTTGGACTTATACCTCGAATTTGACGACAGTGGTCAACTCAGTACTAAAATTTATGATAAGCGGGACGACTTCAATTTCAAAATCATAAATTTTCCAAACATGTGCAGCAATATACCAGCTTCTCCTGCATATGGTGTTTACATCTCGCAATTGATTCGCTATGCAAGGGCCAGTAGCAATTATTCTGATTTCCTGAAACGTCATCTTCATCTGAGAAACAGGCTACTGGACCAGGGCTATAAAAAGATTCGCCTTATTCGATCTCTTAAAAAGTTTATATTCCGATACCAATATCTTGTCGAAATATATTCCGTCTCTGCAGAAATAATTATAAGCGATGCATTTTCATATAGTGAAAATGTATAAAGATAAAGAAGTCCAAAATGTCAAGAATTTTTTTGTCAATGTGTGACGTAAAAATATTTTTGACATTTACGTCACCGAATATGGTACTGCTTTGACAACTATTTTACCTATTTTGTTCCTGTATTTAAATACTGTTACAGTGACAGCCGGAACCTTTGAACCGTAATGAGAGCGGGAGGTTTGGCGCCTTAAAATCTGATTCAACCCACCATTTCTTTAGAAATGCTTGTACCAAGTCAGGGTCATTACGGTTTTCACAGTTTTCCGGTTGTTGATTGATTTTGTCTGTTTATATAATTATGAGTTTTGACTTTCCCTTTATAAGATTGTTCGGAGTTCGGTAATTTTGTTATTACCTTTATTCTTAAGGTTTTTATTCATAAATGGTGCTGGAGCTTGAATTGGTTTTCTTTTCTTCAATGAGATATGTTTATTTACAACTTCAAGATAAAAAAATTCAAAAATTTCATATGCAGAGTTTATATCTGATTCATTTCCTATATTTACATAATCATTTTTTTCTAGATCTTCAACATACTTTTCATGATCAAATTTGTTATAGCTTCTATAAGTAATATAGTCTCCATTTATTTTTGGTATCCTGCCTTTGATTTGGATTGACACTATATTGTGCACATCACTGAGTCCGCAGTTAAAGTTTGTAGTATTCTGGCAGTGACTCGGTTGGTTGGTAAGGGAACGACCATTTAACTTGAAGGGGGGGGGGGGGGGGTATAGTTTTTTTCTAAAAAAATATTCTGATTTTGGTGGAGGAAAAAATAAATAATCTGATTCAGAGTTTTTGTTTGGAAATGTCTCATCGAGTTTAGTCTCTGCAATTATCATCATATCGATTGTATTTGCTAATAAGAGGTATTTTATAGAGCAAAATTTATATCTGTAACTATTGATGTTTAAAAATGAGCACATGAAAGTGTCTGGATGTTTTTTTTCTTGTATCAATCAATTCATCAAAAATGTCAGTGTTTACATCGGATGTTGTGTCTGGTGTTAAGGGGAGACTATCCACTAGAGGTGCGTTCGAAAAGTTTCCTATAGATTCATTTGTTTCATCAAGATTGGTACTGAAAAAAGAGTCCGTAAAAGGAGGTAGTGTACACAAATAACAATGCCAATCAATCGTCTGAAGAATTAGACAAATAGTTGTATTCAGATACTGGCATGGCAATGCATTTTTCGTGGTGCCATAGGAGACAGCTCTCACATTGTATTCCTCGTTGATTTCTTTTAACAGGTTTTTGGCATTTTCCACAGGGAAATCGGGTTGGGCCTGGGTTCTCTGATACATCTTCACTCATTAAAAGTAATAACAATCATTCGATATCTATTTGGACTTTGAATTGGTCTGCAGTGTAAAGTTTTTGCATTTTTTCCTTTGTTTACATTAGTGGTGCCTTGGGGGCTGACTATCAAATTTAAGATGTGCTCGTTGTTTGGCATTTTAACAGGTATTTTGATGTCATAAACGTCTTTCCTTTCCACTTTTGCACTGTTGTATGTTGATTTAGTGCTATGAAAATTTCCTATTCTTGTTATAATAGAAAATATGAGGAGCGCTGTTTAAACTTCCGTCAAACCCGCCGCCATCTTTTTACACAGATGCCTTCTGTGTTATTTGGAATGTCAGTCATAAGTTTCGCAATAAAAAAAGAATTGTTTATGTCTCTTGAACATTTTGAATATTTCCATACATTAGCAAGTTCAACAGATCTATGAATGTTTCTAAATCGAATGAAATCATTGTCAGACGATATACGCAATGACCACTCGTTCGCGTGTGTTTCATTTACGGCACCATAAACGATAGATTTCCACAACTACTTTGGAGGGAAACTCCCTTCGAGTCAGTATTCTACTAGATAGTCGCTCAGTTCATAGTGGTATAAGATTTCAATTATATCTGGAATAAATCCGAAATGTTTTCGAGAGTTGTCAGCAAAATACGAGAACAACCTGGTTATAAATATTCTTGTTGTTAGGACATTATCATCTAGAGAACATAGTTTCTGTGAAAATAACAGTTTTCTAGTGTCAATGTAGGATGAAATAGGATGGATTCCAAGTAAGCTTTGGCACATGTCAGATCTTGTACAAGTTCTTAAATTTTGAATTCTTTTTACAATAAAATGTTGGAATCGATTATGGTTCGTTAAGTCAACTGATTTTAAATTGTTCCACATTTCACAGCCGTCAGTGGGTCAGACGACAGATTTATATAATTTGACTAACAAGCATGGTTTTGTTGAGTTAGACATGATACCATTTACGTTTTATTTCACATGTTCTCCCGAATATAAACTATTTCTTTTCTTTACTGTGTTAAATAACGAAGACATTAATATTTTTTCGGATGGCGAGCTTACAAAAAAAAACCATTAAATAAACACAGATTAAAAAATAAAATACTTTCATGTAAACCGGTAAATAATTTGGACATCGCTTTGTCAAGCAATCTAAAGTCCTAAGATTCCGGTTCCAATGAAGACATAAATCTAAAAATAGTGTAATTATCCACATTGTAGAACATTAGAAAAATTATAACAATAAGTTTTATGAAAAATAAACAAAATCTAAATCCCGCATGTGCGTGTCACATTTATTTAATAAATAATATTATTTTGTTTTATCTACATATATTTATTTTTAAATTGTGTATTTAAAGGTGTCAAATCACCAATTGTATTCACCAATCAGAACTTAGAAAATATACAAAAGTAGTTCTTTTTGAAAAAAAAAGTTCCTTTCGCTTTGTTTTGATTTTTCAACTCTATATACCAACCTATCACATGACAAATTAAAAACCCGTTTAAAAGAAACAATTCACAAAGCTTTCAGTCATAGAAACTATGGCTCAAAATTTGTTGTGTTAGGCTACAATTCCACATATTTTTCAAACAAAATTCAAAAAGGTAAAACATACTACTCCCAGGAACAAGTGATCAGTATGCTGGAGTTCCTCATCGATAACATATTTGTCTCCTTTGGAGGGACACTGTTTCAGTAAGTCGTCAGCATACCAATGGGTACGAATTGTGCCCCTCTTCTAGCCGATTTATTTTTATACTCATATGAGTCGGAATTTCTTCAAAAGCTTGTAAAAGATAACAAGATTCATTTTATTTCACATACATCATAAACGATGGATTTTCATATAGTGAAAATGTATAAAGATAAGTGGTCAAAAACAAAAATGTCAAAAATAATTTGTTATCAATGTGTGACGTAAAAATGTTTTTGACATTCACTTCACTGAGTTTGGTGCTGTTATGACAACTGTTTTACCTGTTTTATTCAAGTATTGTTATAAATACTGTTATAGTGACAGCCGGAAACTTTGAGCCGTAATGAAAGGTGGAGGTTTGGCGCTTTAAAATCTGATTCAACCCACCATTTCTTTAGAAATGCCTATACCAAGTCAGGGTCATTACGGTTTTCACAGTTTTCCGGTTATTGACTGATTTTGTCTGTTTATATACCTATGAGTTTTGACTTTCCCTTTGTAAAATTTCTCGGAGTTCGGTAATTTTGTTATTACCCTTATATACAGATATATTGATGACGTTTTATCTATCAATAATTCTAGATTTGCAGAATGTCTTCCATTGATATATCCTCCAGAGCTGGAAGTTAAAGAGACCACAGATACAGCTTCGTCCGCATCATTTTTGGACTTATACCTCGAATTTGACGACAGTGGTCAACTCAGTACTAAAATTTATGATAAATCATAACCCCCTCTTCAAAAAAAAATATTTAAATATCAAAGTTGATATTTGACACCCTGCAGTGTGCTTGAGGTGCAGAAGCCCACCCAGACACTTAAGCCAGTTAAATGCCCGAACAATACCTTTGATCTAATCCCCGAGTGGACAAGAACATTGCCGTTCGAAATATATTTTTCATGGGATATATATAGAGACCCTCCCTCCACAAAAACAAATTCAAATGTCAAAGCTGGTATTTGACACCCTGCTGTGGGCTTGAGGTGCAGAAACCCACCCAGGCACTTATGTCAGTTAAAGACTTGGACAATACCCCAAGGGGCTCTAGAAATATTTCCTGTACCAGATGTCGATTCATTGTGTTGAATATGCATTTACAATAATATATGTGTTATTGACCGCTAGAAATCTTTAAAAGTACATTTTACTCTTATTATTTTTTTTTGGTTTTGAGACATATCGCCTTATTGGTCGCTAGCTTATTGGTGGCTAGAAATTGGTCGCTAGCTTGAACCTGGTGGTTTATAGTGAGGTTCGTGTTACTCGATCTTTAGTTTATGTGTATGTTTTGTAGATCGTTGTTTGTCATTTTGTATATTTTCTTTTGGCCATTATGTTTTCTGTTCTTCTTCGATTTACGGATTCTGATTACCACTTTGGTATCTTCAAACACTTCTTAATTAAGAAACAAGTGAATTGCAATTCTGAATATAAATGATTATAAATCATATCAGTGCCAAAGTATTTACTACTAAGCAGGTTAAACGTGGGTTAATCGTCCGCCTACAGATGACTCGACCTTGTGATGATTTAAACCAAGTGATTACAAAAACAACAACAAGCTCATGTTACCATATCAGTTCACAAATTATCGCCCAGTTATACAACCTTCAGCAGTATAACAGTACAAAAAGTCGATTTTATCCTGAGGAGAAAGATAGACTTTGTTGATCAAAACATAGATATCAAATTTAGTGCACACAACGCGTTTCTGGAATAACCTTCATCAGGTGACGCTCAATATCGAAAGATTGGAAAGTCAAATAATTTAAAGTTTTGAGAGCAATAAAACCAAAGACCCTAAACAGGATCAGCTAAGATTACTTCTGTCAGAGGGAGGAGGACCTTAGTTAAGGTTACTTCTGTCAGAGGGAGGAGAACCTTAGTTAAGGTTACTTCTGTCTGAGGGAGGAGAACCTTAGTTAAGGTTACTTATGTCTTAGGGAGGAGAACCTTAGTTAAGGTTACTTCTGTCAGAGGGAGGAGAACCTTAGTTAAGGTTACTTCTGTCAGAGGGAGGAGAACCTTAGTTAAGGTTACTTCTGTCAGAGGGAGGAGAACCTTAGTTAAGGTTACTTCTGTCAGAGGGAGGAGAACCTTAGTTAAGGTTACTTCTGTCTTAGGGAGGAGAACCTTAGTTAAGGTTACTTCTGTCAGAGGGAGGAGAACCTTAGTTAAGGTTACTTCTGTCTGAGGGAGGAGAACCTTAGTTAAGGTTACTTCTGTCAGAGGGAGGAGAACCTTAGTTAAGGTTACTTCTGTCTGAGGGAGGAGAACCTTAGTTAAGGTTACTTCTGTCAGAGGGAGGAGAACCTTAGCTAAGATTACTTCTGTCAGAGGGAGGAGAACCTTAGTTAAGGTTACTTCTGTCTGAGGGAGGAGAACCTTAGTTAAGGTTACTTCTGTCAGAGGGAGGAGAACCTTAGTTAAGGTTACTTCTGTCAGAGGGAGGAGAACCTTAGTTAAGGTTACTTCTGTTAGAGGGAGGAGAACCTTAGTTAAGGTTACTTCTGTCTTAGGGAGGAGAACCTTAGTTAAGGTTACTTCTGTCAGAGGGAGGAGAACCTTAGTTAAGGTTACTTCTGTCTGGGGGAGGAGAACCTTAGTTAAGGTTACTTCTGTCAGAGGGAGGAGAACCTTAGTTAAGGTTACTTCTGTCTGAGGGAGGAGAACCTTAGTTAAGGTTACTTCTGTCAGAGGGAGGAGAACCTTAGCTAAGATTACTTCTGTCAGAGGGAGGAGAACCTTAGTTAAGGTTACTTCTGTTTGAGGGAGGAGAACCTTAGTTAAGGTTACTTCTGTCAGAGGGAGGAGAACCTTAGTTAAGGTTACTTCTGTCAGAGGGAGGAGAACCTTAGTTAAGGTTACTTCTGTTAGAGGGAGGAGAACCTTAGCTAAGGTTACTTCTGTCAGAGGGAGGAGAACCTTAGTTAAGGTTACTTCTGTCAGAGGGAGGAGAACCTTAGTTAAGGTTACTTCTGTTAGAGGGAGGAGAACCTTAGTTAAGGTTACTTCTGTCTGAGGGAGGAGAACCTTAGTTAAGGTTACTTCTGTCTTAGGGAGGAGAACCTTAGCTAAGGTTACTTCTGTCTGAGGGAGGAGAACCTTAGTTAAGGTTACTTCTGTCAGAGGGAGGAGAACCTTAGCTAAGGTTACTTCTGTCAGAGGGAGGAGAACCTTAGTTAAGGTTACTTCTGTCAGAGGGAGGAGAACCTTAGTTAAGGTTTCTTCTGTTAGAGGGAGGAGAACCTTAGTTAAGGTTACTTCTGTCTGAGGGAGGAGAACCTTAGTTAAGGTTACTTCTGTCTTAGGGAGGAGAACCTTAGCTAAGGTTACTTCTGTCTGAGGGAGGAGAACCTTAGTTAAGGTTACTTCTGTCAGAGGGAGGAGAACCTTAGCTAAGATTACTTCTGTCAGAGGGAGGAGAACCTTAGTTAAAGTTACTTCTGTCTGAGGGAGGAGAACCTTAGTTAAGGTTACTTCTGTCAGAGGGAGGAGAACCTTAGTTAAGGTTACTTCTGTCAGAGGGAGGAGAACCTTAGTTAAGGTTACTTCTGTTAGAGGGAGGAGAACCTTAGCTAAGGTTACTTCTGTCAGAGGGAGGAGAACCTTAGTTAAGGTTACTTCTGTCAGAGGGAGGAGAACCTTAGTTAAGGTTACTTCTGTTAGAGGGAGGAGAACCTTAGTTAAGGTTACTTCTGTCTGAGGGAGGAGAACCTTAGTTAAGGTTACTTCTGTCTTAGGGAGGAGAACCTTAGCTAAGGTTACTTCTGTCTGAGGGAGGAGAACCTTAGTTAAGGTTACTTCTGTCAGAGGGAGGAGAACCTTAGCTAAGATTACTTCTGTCAGAGGGAGGAGAACCTTAGTTAAGGTTACTTCTGTCTGAGGGAGGAGAACCTTAGTTAAGGTTACTTCTGTCAGAGGGAGGAGAACCTTAGCTAAGGTTACTTCTGTCTGAGGGAGGAGAACCTTAGTTAAGGTTACTTCTGTCTGAGGGATGAGAACCTTAGTTAAGGTTACTTCTGTCAGAGGGAGGAGAACCTTAGTTAAAGTTACTTCTGTCTGAGTGAGGAGAACCTTAGTTAAGGTTACTTCTGTCTGAGGGAGGAGAACCTTAGCTAAGGTTACTTCTGTCTGAGGGAGGAGAACCTTAGCTAAGATTACTTCTGTCAGAGGGAGGAGAACCTTAGTTAAGGTTACTTCTGTCTGAGGGAGGAGAACCTTAGTTAAGGTTACTTCTGTCAGAGGGAGGAGAACCTTAGTTAAGGTTACTTCTGTCTGAGGGAGGAGAACCTTAGTAAAGGTTACTTCTGTCTGAGGGAGGAGAACCTTAGTTAAGGTTACTTCTGTCTGAGGGAGGAGAACCATAGCTAAGGTTACTTCTGTCAGAGGGAGGAGAACCTTAGTTAAGGTTACTTCTGTCTGAGGGAGGAGAACCTTAGTTAAGGTTACTTCTGTCAGAGGGAGGAGAACCTTAGCTAAGATTACTTCTGTCTGAGGGAGGAGAACCTTAGTTAAGGTTACTTCTGTTAGAGGGAGGAGAACCTTAGTTAAGGTTACTTCTGTTAGAGGGAGGAGAACCTTAGTTAAGGTTACTTCTGTCTGAGGGAGGAGAACCTTAGTTAAGGTTACTTCTGTCTTAGGGAGGAGAACCTTAGCTAAGGTTACTTCTGTCTGAGGGAGGAGAACCTTAGTTAAGGTTACTTCTGTCAGAGGGAGGAGAACCTTAGCTAAGATTACTTCTGTCAGAGGGAGGAGAACCTTAGTTAAGGTTACTTCTGTCTGAGGGAGGAGAACCTTAGTTAAGGTTACTTCTGTCAGAGGGAGGAGAACCTTAGCTAAGGTTACTTCTGTCTGAGGGAGGAGAACCTTAGTTAAGGTTACTTCTGTCTGAGGGAGGAGAACCTTAGTTAAGGTTACTTCTGTCAGAGGGAGGAGAACCTTAGTTAAAGTTACTTCTGTCTGAGTGAGGAGAACCTTAGTTAAGGTTACTTCTGTCTGAGGGAGGAGAACCTTAGCTAAGGTTACTTCTGTCTGAGGGAGGAGAACCTTAGCTAAGATTACTTCTGTCAGAGGGAGGAGAACCTTAGTTAAGGTTACTTCTGTCTGAGGGAGGAGAACCTTAGTTAAGGTTACTTCTGTCAGAGGGAGGAGAACCTTAGTAAAGGTTACTTCTGTCTGAGGGAGGAGAACCTTAGTAAAGGTTACTTCTGTCTGAGGGAGGAGAACCTTAGTTAAGGTTACTTCTGTCTGAGGGAGGAGAACCATAGCTAAGGTTACTTCTGTCAGAGGGAGGAGAACCTTAGTTAAGGTTACTTCTGTCTGAGGGAGGAGAACCTTAGTTAAGGTTACTTCTGTCAGAGGGAGGAGAACCTTAGTTAAGGTTACTTCTGTCTGAGGGAGGAGAACCTTAGTTAAAGTTACTTCTGTCTGAGGGAGGAGAACCTTAGTTAAGGTTACTTCTGTCAGAGGGAGGAGAACCTTAGTTAAGGTTACATCTGTCTGAGGGAGGAGAACCTTAGCTAAGATTACTTCTGTCAGAGGGAGGAGAACCTTAGTTAAGGTTACTTCTGTCTTAGGGAGGAGAACCTTAGCTAAGATTACTTCTGCCAGAGGGAGGAGAACCTTAGTAAAGGTTACTTCTGTCTGAGGGAGGAGAACCTTAGCTAAGGTTACTTCTGTCTGAGGGAGGAGAACCTTAGCTAAGATTACTTCTGTCAGAGGGAGGAGAACCTTAGTTAAGGTTACTTCTGTCTGAGGTAGGAGAACCTTTGCTAATGTTACTTCTGCCTGAGGGAGGAGAACCCCTTAGCTAAGGTTACTTCTGTCTGAGGGAGGAGAAACTTAGCTAAGGTTACTTCTGTCTGAGGGAGGAGAACCCATTAGCTAAGGTTACTTCTGTCTGAGGGATGAGAACCTTAGCTAAGGTTACTTCTGTCTGAGGGAGGAGAACCTTAGCTAAGGTTACTTCTGCCTGAGGGAGGAGAACCCCTTAGCTAAGGTTATTTTTGCCTGAGGGAGGAGAACCTTAGCTAAGGCTACTTCTGTCTGAGGGAGGAGAACCATAGCTAAGGTTACTTCTGTCTGAGGGAGGAGAACCATAGCTAAGGTTACTTCTGTCTGAGGGAGGAGAACCATAGCTAAGGTTACTTCTGTCTGAGGGAGGATAACCCCTTAGCTAAGGTTACTTCTGTCTGAGGGAGGAGAACCTTAGCTAAGGTTACTTCTGTCTGAGGGAGGAGAACCCCTTAGCTAAGGTTACTTCTGTCTGAGGGAGGAGAAACTTAGCTAAGGTTACTTCCGTCTGAGGGAGGAGAAACTTAGCTAAGGTTATTTCTGTCAGAGGGAGGAGAACCTTAGTTAAGGTTACTTCTGTCTGAGGGAGGAGAACCCCTTAGCTAAGGTTACTTCTGTCTGAGGAAGGAGAACCTTAGCTAAGGTTACTTCTGCCTGAGGGAGGAGAACCCCTTAGCTAAGGTTACTTCTGTCTGAGGGAGGAGAACCATAGCTAAGGTTACTTCTGTCTGAGGGAGGAGAACCATAGCTAAGGTTACTTCTGTCTGAGGGAGGAAAACCTTAGTTTTAATAGTAATTACATGAATTAGTAAATTATATAGAAGTAAATGAACACTCGAGACTCCTACTTTATTTCTCAGGCAACCTCCACTCGAGACTCCTACTTTATTTCTCAGGCAACCTCAGTCGATTTTAATCATTGAGTTTACTTGCTCACAAAGACTTGTGACCTTCCAGTATTTTGACTACTAAATATTATTGCACAAACGCTCTCCGTAAAATGATAAAGAATGTTCATGTGAATGCGAATGTCAATATTTATTTTGCAACGATGAGTATCAATTAAGTAAATTATATTTTGTTTGCGACCTAGCAAGGCATTGCCTTGTTATGGTCATATAAATGTTGTATGCCTATCCACTGTCGTCAAAGAGCTCCGATCGAAAATGTTTGGTCAACATCCGGGATATTTTAAAGCGGTATTTTTAAAGCAGACACGGATAATTATCGTAAGTATTTATAAATATACTGTGTATATAATGTTTTGAATTATGATGCTTTATGATTGTTATTATTATTAATTTCATTTTTTGTCTAAATATCATTTATTTTTGCAGTGTAAAATTAGATTTTTCTATAAGTTAAAAGGAATCCGGCTTCAAAATCATTACAATCAACTGAAATATCGCTATATCTTGCATTTACGAATGAATTAAATGTTGCCTAGAAAGAAAAAAATATTGATGAATGTTTGATTTTACTTCAAATTACTATTTTGTTGATGAAAAGTCAATTAGTAACTAGTTATACCCTAACACATGATGTCAACAGATGTTTTTGAAATCCGGCTTGGTCAAAATGTAAACATGTATACAAACCGGTTGGGTCATTTATAAATAACCAGGTTTGTCAGTATGTAAATACCACTGACCTTATTGTTATTGAGCATTATATTGCAATTTAGCAATAGTTATGATTAGGAAATATCTCAAAGGCGATAAATACTGATCCATAGTATGAATATTCGCCATGGCTGCTAATTTCAGCTACTTTGTACAATAAAAAAATCGTTATTTCTATGTTAAATTGCTACTGTCGAGAACATTTTTTTTATGCTTTTTGTGGCAATGACATCACGGTTGGTGCTCAAAACGCTACACTCACTTTAAGTAGCTGTCCAGGCGCATCAATTGAGTAGTAGGAGATTCTTTTTATAGCGCAATACATGTATTTTAATTTTATACTCGTTGATAACGAAGTAAGTCCAAGTCACTCTGTGGAAATAACTTCACGGATACGATATTTAAGTTTCTTCACAGTATAATGTTTACATTAACATTACAGATAAGCAAATTAACAAAGGCTGTAGTATTGAATTGCTTTCCTCACGGACGATTTTGACAGTTTGTATACAAAGAAAATGTTAGGTGTACTCGATTAATGCAACGTTCGTTGCAATTTGTAATACGACAAAAGTTCGTTCTTTGGATGTTATAGTGCCCCGCCCATCCACCAATATTAATGCCAAAAGAATTTCAATCACTCGTATATATTTTGTTATTACCCATATTCATTTGGCTAAGCAGTTTGAGAGGAGAAGATTTTATAAAATCGGCCAATTAGAAACAAGAATCGCTTGTGGCGACCATGTTTGTTAACGGATCGGGACGAAATGAGTAATAGTTACAGAGGACCTTCCATAGATGCTTCCTACTAAGCTCCACTTCATTTGGTTGAGGCGTTTCAGAGGAGAAGATTAAAATGTGAATAGTTAATGGACGACAGACGACGAACGAAAGACGAAGGACGACGGGCGCCAAGTGATGGTAAAAGCTCGCATTGCCTTTGGCAAGGTGAGTTAATAACAGTCATTGGGTAGATATGTCGCTCCACTCAGACACATTATTCTGATTCCGAGTCAAACAGTCTTTGCTCTTTCTCCTTAATGCTGCGTTCTTAGCGGAGAAACAACAAATACCAATTTTATATTCTTTTGTTTGACAAGACCGCGGCTCGTACCCACAATCTATCGCACTCGAGGCGAGCACGCTAACCATTACGCTACCGATGCGGTTCCCTATTTTTATTTAATTTTTATTATTTTTTTTAATCAAAATTTCTTATTGTCCTTCAATATATTATTTGAAAACAAAAATTAATCCAAAACAATAAGAGTTACTTGATATCTATATAAACAGTGAGAGTTCCTACTTTTGATCAAACACTCTGAAAATTGCAATAAATCAACTGCATAGCAAATAAAGAAAAAGAATTATAAGTTCTATACAAAATCATGACCATTCTGTCGAAGGTGACTTGGCGAATGCCAATTCTGCACAAACCGTTTTATATTTCTTCCTTTTAATGTTATACAAAACATCCACATGTAAAATATTTTGACTATGTGCTGTTGTTTTTTTCCACAACTTTTATTCATTGAAGACATTTTTTTGTTTTTTTTCTTTTTATCAATTTGCAAGTCGAACATACCCTATTTGACTTGTACCGGAAGATGACAGAACAATTCCGACCGGAGCTCTTTGACGACAGTGCTATCGGAGAAGTGACAAATCCAAATTTATAATCTTGTTCGACGCGAACGGATATCGAACCCACGATCTTCTGGACTCGAGGCATTTTTCTTAATGTTGGCCCATTTGCCTTTCTCACTTCATCGCTGCTCTATGTTATAGTTATGCTATGGGTCTTTTAAGCAACGCTCAACAATATCTGACCTATGTCGTGGTGGTCAGTTTTATTGGTGAGGACAACTGGATAAAACCATACATCTGCTGAAAATATTGGACGCATACAAGTGTTATTGAGATTACTCCAAATGTGCACCAGGAGAGATGCTCACACACACTTTATTTATGAGAAAGACATTAACAATGTAGTCATAAAATGTAAATACATTACTATCAAAACGGGCTGTTGTGGCCGTGATCGTACGGTAGTTGGATTTACAACTACCTATGCAATCAGTGCCTATCACCACTGATGTTGTGGGTTCGACTCCCGCTCAGGGCGAGGTGTACACCATTATCTGATAAAGCTTGTCAGTGACTTGAGGCAAATCGGCATGGTTTTTCTCCAGGTCCTCCACCAATAAAACTGATCGCCACGATATAGCTGAAATATTGTTGAAAGTTGGGTTAAGCACCATAAAACTAACAAAAACAATACTATCAAGACCACGACGGTCCCTCATTTGTAATTGACACGATGTAGTTAAGATCCAGACTCGGCAGCAAGCTAAACTAAGAGCACAGATCTATTATTGATGACTAATCAAGACGTATGGCAGCAAGCTAAGCTAAGAGCACAGATCTATTATTGATGACTAATCATGACGTACGGCAGCAAGCTAAACTAAGAGCACAGATCTATTATTGATGACTAATCAAGACGTACGGCAGCAAGCTAAACTAAGAGCACAGATCTATTATTGATGACTAATCAAGACGTACGGCAGCAAGCTAAACTAAGAGCACAGATCTATTATTGATGACTAATCAAGACGTACGGCAGCAAGCTAAACTAAGAGCACAGATCTATTATTGATGACTAATCAAGACGTACGGCAGCAAGCTAAACTAAGAGCACAGATCTATTATTGATGACTAATCAAGACGTACGGCAGCAAGCTAAACTAAGAGCACAGATCTATTATTGATGACTAATCAAGACGTACGGCAGCAAGCTAAACTAAGAGCACAGATCTATTATTGATGACTAATCAAGACGTACGGCAGCAAGCTAAACTAAGAGCACAGATCTATTATTGATGACTAATCAAGACGTACGGCAGCAAGCTAAACTAAGAGCACAGATCTATTATTGATGACTAATCAAGACGTACGGCAGCAAGCTAAACTAAGAGCACAGATCTATTATTGATGACTAATCAAGACGTACGGCAGCAAGCTAAACTAAGAGCACAGATCTATTATTGATGACTAATCAAGACGTACGGCAGCAAGCTAAACTAAGAGCACAGATCTATTATTGATGACTAATCAAGACGTACGGCAGCAAGCTAAACTAAGAGCACAGATCTATTATTGATGACTAATCAAGACGTACGGCAGCAAGCTAAACTAAGAGCACAGATCTATTATTGATGACTAATCAAGACGTACGGCAGCAAGCTAAACTAAGAGCACAGATCTATTATTGATGACTAATCAAGACGTACGGCAGCAAGCTAAACTAAGAGCACAGATCTATTATTGATGACTAATCAAGACGTACGGCAGCAAGCTAAACTAAGAGCACAGATCTATTATTGATGACTAATCAAGACGTACGGCAGCAAGCTAAACTAAGAGCACAGATCTATTATTGATGACTAATCAAGACGTACGGCAGCAAGCTAAACTAAGAGCACAGATCTATTATTGATGACTAATCAAGACGTACGGCAGCAAGCTAAACTAAGAGCACAGATCTATTATTGATGACTAATCAAGACGTACGGCAGCAAGCTAAACTAAGAGCACAGATCTATTATTGATGACTAATCAAGACGTACGGCAGCAAGCTAAACTAAGAGCACAGATCTATTATTGATGACTAATCAAGACGTTTGGCAGCAAGCTAAACTAAGAGCACAGATCTATTATTGATGACTAATCAAGACGTACGGCAGCAAGCTAAACTAAGAGCACAGATCTATTATTGATGACTAATCAAGACGTACTGATGGAGTATTCAAGTAGCTCTTTCTTTGTGTATTCATTATACATTTTTTGTATTCATTGTATGTCTTATAGATAACTATGCAATAATCATGTTAACCTGTGTGGTTGGAGGGGGGGGGGGGGTCATACTGTAGTTCCAATGGGCAATTGAAACATTTATGACCCTGTAAACTGTCACTGAATGACCGTTTGTTTCAAACACGTAGATTAAATCTTGAATAGTTTTCGAATTATGTTAGTTTGAATAAAGATTTCTTCACCTCATTTTCCCTGTTTAATGTCTACGTAACGTTTAAATATCTTATAAAAATGGCAAAAGAAACTAGATAGAAATGACTACTTTCTATAATTTAATGCTATTTTCTTCTATATTTTGTAAAGTTTTAATTAAAAAAGGTTATTAAGATTTGTCTTCTTCAGTCTTGTAATAGCCAGTAATATAATGTATCGAGATTTGTTTTGAAATAAATATTAATTGAAATACCATTTTTAAACACTAACGCAATTTAGGAATAAAAACATAGATATCTAATTTAGTACACACCACGTGTTTCCGGAATAACCTTCACCAGGAACGTTCATAGTCAAAATATTGGAAAGTCAAATAATTTAGGAGCAAGAAAACTAAAAGGTCCTATACAGGTAACCAGTCCTATACAGGATAACCTGTCCTATACAGGATAACCAGTCCTGTACAGGATAACCAGTCCTATACAGGATAACCAGTCCTATACAGGATAACCTGTCCTATACAGGATAACCAGTCATATACAGGATAACCAGTCCTATACAGGTAACCAGTCCTATACAGGATAACCAGTCCTATACAGGATAACCTGTCCTATACAGGATAACCAGTCCTATACAGGATAACCAGTCCTATACAGGATAACCAGTCCTATACAGGATAACCTGTCCTATACAGGATGACCTGTCCTATACAGGATAACCAGTCCTATACAGGATAACCAGTCCTATACAGGATAACCAGTCCTATACAGGATAACCTGTCCTATACAGGATAACCAGTCATATACAGGATAACTAGTCCTATACAGGTAACCAGTCCTATACAGGATAACCTGTCCTATACAGGATAACCTGTCCTATACAGGATAACCAGTCCTAGACAGGAAAACCAGTCCTATACAGGATAACCTGTCCTATACAGGATAACCAGTCCTATACAGGATAACCAGTCCTATACAGGATAACCAGTCATATACAGGATAACCAGTCCTATACAGTATAACCAGTCCTAGACAGGATAACCAGTCCTATACAGGATAACCAGTCATATACATGATAACCAGTCCTATACAGGATAACCAGTCCTAGACAGGATAACCAGTCCTATACAGGATAACCTGTCCTATACAGGATAACCTGTCCTATACGGGATAACCAGTCCTATACAGGATAACCAGTCATATACAGGATAACCAGTCTTATACAGGATAACCAGTCATATACAGGTAACCAGTCCTATACAGGATAACCTGTCCTATACAGGATAACATGTCCTATACAGGATAACCAGTCCTAGACAGGATAACATGTCCTATACAGGATAACCAGTCCTAGACAGGATAACCTGTCCTATACAGGATAACCTGTCCTATACAGGATAACCTGTCCTATACAGGATAACCAGTCCTATACAGGATAACCAGTCCTATACAGGATAACCAGTCCTATACAGGATAACCTGTCCTATACAGGATAACCTGTCCTATACAGGATAACCTGTCGTATACAGGATAACCTGTCCTATACAGGATAACCAGTCATATACATGATAACCAGTCCTATACAGGATAACCTGTCCTATACAGGATAACCAGTCCTATACAGGATAACCTGTCCTATACAGGATAACCTGTCCTATACAGGATAACCAGTCCTATACAGGATAACCAGTCCTATACAGGATAACCAGTCCTATACAGGATAACCTGTCCTATACAGGATAACCAGTCATATACAGGATAACCAGTCCTATACAGGTAACCAGTCCTATACAGGATAACCAGTCCTATACAGGATAACCTGTCCTATACAGGATAACCTGTCCTATACAGGATAACCAGTCCTATACAGGATAACCAGTGATATACAGGATAACCTGTCCTATACAGGATAACCTGTCCTATACAGGATAACCAGTCCTATACAGGATAACCAGTCCTATACAGGATAACCAGTCCTATACAGGATAACCTGTCCTATACAGGATAACCAGTCATATACAGGATAACCAGTCCTATACAGGTAACCAGTCCTATACAGGATAACCTATCCTATACAGGATAACCTGTCCTATACAGGATAACCAGTCCTAGACAGGATAACCAGTCCTATACAGGATAACCTGTCCTATACAGGATAACCTGTCCTATACAGGATAACCAGTCCTATACAGGATAACCAGTCATGTACAGGATAACCAGTCCTATACAGTATAACCAGTCCTAGACAGGATAACCAGTCCTATACAGGATAACCAGTCATATACAGGATAACCAGTCCTATACAGGATAACCAGTCCTAGACAGGATAACCAGTCCTATACAGGATAACCTGTCCTATACAGGATAACCTGTCCTATACAGGATAACCAGTCATATACAGGATAACCAGTCATATACAGGATAACCTGTCATATACAGGATAACCAGTCCTAGACAGGATAACCAGTCCTATACAGGATGACCTGTCCTATACAGGATAACCTGTCCTATACAGGATAACCAGTCCTATACAGGATAACCAGTCATATACAGGATAACCAGTCCTATACAGTATAACCAGTCATATACAGGATAACCAGTCCTATACAGGATAACCAGTCCTATACAGGTAACCAGTCCTATAGAGGATAACCAGTCCTATACAGGATAACCAGTCCTATACAGGATAACCAGTCCTATACAGGATAACCAGTCCTATACAGGATAACCAGTCCTATACAGGATAACCAGTCCTATACAGGATAACCAGTCCTATACAGGATAACCAGTCCTATACAGGTAACCAGTCATATACAGGATAACCAGTCCTATACAGGATAACCAGTCCTATACAGGATAGCCAGTCTTATACAGGATAACCAAGGCTAAGGTTACCAATGTATGGGGGAGGACAACCTTAATTCCAATAATAATTTACATTATTTAGGAGCAGCCAATTTCAGTATTAAATACAAAAATAAATTTGCTAGAGAAAATGATTATAAGTGTTTTCGGATATGTAGTAACCTTAATTGACAATATTTAATGTGAATTTGTATGATCTTAGTATGTGTGTGTGTGATGGGTGTCATTTCTGATATCAAACGGATAAAACCCATCATTTAATACTTTACTAAAAACTAATCATATTTTTTTCCTGATTTTTAGAAATGTGTGTTAACCTCAAATATATTTAATATGTTCATGCATTCCAGTAATGGAGGCATCTGAATTCCTCCGTGACTCCGGAAGTTATTATTATTTTTTTTTAGACATTTTCAAAATATATGCATAACAAACACAGACATTACACAACAGCACAGACAAAGACATTATTTGTACATACATTTTCAATACAAACATATGAAATGTTGTGTCCCCCTTGTCTCCATGCAATAAACCAAATACATAGTTTATTTAAAGATATATGTCATCAAATTTTGATTTACTTCCTATATATAATTATATATACATGAGTTTCTAATATAAGTTTCTTATGTATAAATTATCTTCTTGCATGTTCACAAAAGTAGACCACTATAAATTAAGTTCATGTAGGTAACACCATTTATTATCATGTTTGTACATTTTATTTTCAACAAGCGCATTAATCTTTTCGATTTTCTCTTTTTGCTTAACTTTAATTTTGAAAATGTTAAGGACTGGGTTTGTGTCAGTCCATTTACAACAGTGAATATAACTTCTTAGCACAAGGAATAAAAATGGAACAATTTTTTGCAAGGAGCTTTCATCTGAAAAAAGACCTAAAACTGTTTCTTTTGAGGTTAATTCAAAAACTTCTAAATCTAAAGCTGATGAAAGCCAGATATTAAATGAAGTCCAAATTCTCCTTGCCACGGGGCAGCCCCGCAGATAGTGTAAGATGGAGTCTTCTTCTTGGTTACAGAAATTACATAATGCACTGTTTTTCATTCCCATTTTGTGTAATAACTTGTTATTTAGAAGTATATGATGCAGAGGTTTGAACAGAAAATTTCTTAATTTTGTATCATTTGTGATTCTATAAATATCATTAAACAACATACTACCATCTAGTTCAGTATCAAGTTGTTGTTCCCATTTCACAATGCCTTTTACAAAATTTTCTTTTTCATCCTTTTCTATGAAATATTTGTATATATATTTTGAAATATCTTTCCTCTGCATCATATTAGTTATAAAAGGTGGTTTCATTTCCAAGTCATCAGTACTGTAGTGTTTTTTTAATAACAGATATAATACCATAATATGTAATAGCATTGATATTCACATTGCATTTATCAAGAAACATTTGATATGTTAGAAATTTATTATTGTCATTAATGAGGTCCTCTATCTTTTGTATGCCATTTTCTGACATGCATTTTAAATAAAGTACTTTGTCATTTATCTTCAAGTGTGAATTGTACCATATAAAGTCTGTTTTTGTGACTTTATTTGAGTCATCATTGAAGTTTAAAGATGAGTACCACACAGGTAAATCCTGCCAAAATGTTGATTTGATAACCAACTTATGAGCATCTTTTAAATTTAGATTACTCTCCCATATAATCTTATCTTGTAATCGTGAACAACGGGCACATATTAAATGTTTCCGAAATGCATTGTAATTTTCATTATAAAGCTTATATATCCACTGAAATTTAACAGATTTGGCATATATCTTTATATTAGTCAAATTTAGTCCACCTTCTGTTTTTTCTTTAAATAAAATAGGTTTTTTTAATCTTTGCTGGTTTATCATCCCAGAAAAAATTCAATATTATCTTTTCAATATCATTTAAAAAGAGTTCTCCTGGCGAAGGTAAGATACTCAGTGCATAAGTTAATTGTATTATGATCAAACTTTTGATGATTGTTAATTTGCCATACAGAGTTAAATCTCTCTTTTGCCAAGTTTTTATAATTTCTAATATATTTTATTTTTTCATTATAATAATTTTCTTCTATTAGATCTTTTTGTTTTTCATTTGTTGGGATGATAATACCTAGCAGTTTAAATGTATCTGTAGTTATTTTAATTCCTGGCGACAAGTTATGGGTGTATATTTCTACTTTGGGATGACCCAATGGAATCAGTTCTGACTTATTTAGATTTACTTTTAACCCACCTATCTTTGAAAACTCATTCAATATATTAATAGAAGTTTTAATGGAGTTTTCTGATCCATCTATAATTATGTGAGTGTCATCATCATATTGGGACAGCTTGGATTCTGCATTTTTGTACTTAAAGCCTTTGACGTCATCTGAGCGTCTAATAGCTATGCCTAGTATTTCGGCAGCTATAATACAAATATAAGGCGATATAGGGCAACTTTGACGCACATCTCTCTCAACAGAGAAATATTATGTTGACCATCCCGTGTTAAGAACACAGCTTGATATATTTTGAAACAATATACTGGTCCATTTTTTAAAGGAAGGACCAAATTTAAAATAGCCCAAACATTGTTGGAGGAATTTCCAACTCAGTGAATCGAAAGCTTTTTCGAAATCTACTGATAGTATACTACATGATAAAACTTCTTCTTCTACTGTTTCAATTATTTCTAGAATATTTCTGATATTATCGCCAATATATCTTCCTCTCATGAAACCTGTTTGATCTGAATGAATAATAGTTGGTAGGACTTTCTTCAGTCTAAATGCTAGACATTTTGTCATTAACTTATAATCAATATTCAGGAGAGAAATGGGTCTCCAGTTTTTTAGATACTTTGTATCTTTCTCAGGTTTCCGGAGCAGCGTTATAATACTCTGCCCTTGTGAAATTGACATCTCATTAAGATCATAAGTATATTGATACGAGTCATTCACTAGATCAATGACATCATTCCAAAATATCTTATAAAATTCTGCAGAAAGTCCATCTGTTCCTGGAGATCTACCATTTTTAAATGTCCTAATAGCTGAGACACATTCATCTTTTGAAATTATACCTTCACAGTTTAACATATCTTCTTCACTAAGTTTTGGTATTTGGTATCTCTGGGTCATCAGGGAAGAAGAAGTTATTGATCTCATTAATGTTATCATAAACTGTATGGTTCTTAAAATAAAGAGACTTATAAAAGCTTCTCTCTTCAGCAAGAACTTCCTTGAAATCAGTTATAGTGTCTCCTTTATCATTTATTAATTGTTGAATAATTTTATTTATATAATTTCGTTTTTCTAAATTGAAAATTGTTTAGCCATTTTGCCTTTGCTCTTATCATTGCACATTCCGTCTTTTTTTCGTAAAATGTTTTTTATTCATTTTCCAATAAATTTATTCTATTTTCAATTTCTTCTCTGTTAGACGCTTGCTTTTTATTTTGGAGTTCTGTTAACTCTCTTTCAACATTAATTGTTTTAACTTTATTTATCTGTGATGAATACTTTATAGTTTCTCCTCTTATGTCACTTTTAATCATTTCCCATTTTAAGTTTAGATTTACATTTTTCTCATCATATAGGTTTTTTGTTTTTGTATTAATTTTCTTATAAGTTCAACATAATCTTTATCTAATAATAGAGATGTGCTAAGCTTGAAAAAAAACCTTTGCCTCGAGCAAAACTATTCTTTTCTATTTCAACTGTTATAAAAGAATGGTCACTTTTATAGCCATATATAATATCTACATTGTTTACTACATTCAGTACGCCGATTGATATGAGGAAGAAATGCAACCTACATTGAATATTTGAAGTCTTTTCCCTCCAAGTGTATCTCTCTAATTCAGGGTTTAAAGTTCTCCATACATCTGTCAAATTATTTCTATCTATGAAAGACTTTAGCTTTTCTCTATTTGTTGTATGCGATAATTTTGTGCTTCCTCCTTTTTTTTTTATCTTTTTCATCAAGTACTAGGTTCCAATCTCGGAAGTAATTTTTGATATATACATTTTGCGGTTTTATCGCCTTTATAAAATCATAACTAATGTAATTACAAAATTTTGAAGGTATCAAAGGGACAATCATAAGTCGTAAATCGAAGAAGAACAGACAAAACAATGGCCAAAAGAAGAACAGACAAAACTATGGCCAAAAGAAGAACAGACAAAGCAATGGCCAAATGAAGAACAGACAAAACAATGGCCAAAAGAAGAGCAGACAAAACAATGGCCAAAAGAATTGCAGACAAAGCAATGGCCAAAAGATGAACAGACAAAACAATGGCCAAAAGAAGAACAGACAAAGCAATGGCCAAATGAAGAACAGACAAAATAATGGCCAAAAGAAGAACAGAAAAAGCAATGGCCAAAACAAGGACAGACAAAACCAATGGCCAAAAGAAGAACAGACAAAACAATGGCCAAAAGAAGAACAGAGCTTAATGGCCAAAAGAAGAACAGACACAGCAATGGCCACAAAAAGGATAGACAAAACAATGGCCAAAAGAAGAACAGACAAAATAATGGCCAAAAGAAGAACAGACGAAGCAATGGCCAAAACAAGGACAGACAAAACAATGGCCAAAATAAGAATAGACAAAGCAATGGCCAAAAGAATAACAGTTTAATGGCCAAAAGAAGGACAGACAAAGCAATGGCCAAATGAAGAACAGACAAAATAATGGCCAAAAGAAGAACAGACAAAACAATGGCCAAAAGAAGAACAGACAAAACAATGGCCAAAAGAAGAACAGACAAAACAATGGCCAAAAGAAAAACAGACAAAGCAATGGCCAAATGAAGAACCGACAAAATAATGGCCAAAAGAAGAACAGACAAAATAAAGGCCAAAAGAAGAACAGACAAAGCAATGGCCAAAACAAGGACAGACAAAACAATGGCCAAAAGAAGAACAGACAAAACAATGGCCAAAAGAAGAACAGAGTTTAATGGCCAAAAGAAGGACAGACAACACAATGGCCAAAAGAAGAACAGACAAACAATGGACAAAAGAAGGACAGACAACACAATGGCCAAAAGAAGACCAGACAAAACAATGGCCCAAAGAAGAACAGACAAAACAATGACCAAACGAAGAACAGACAAAACAATGGCCAAGAGAAGAACAGACAAAGCAATGGCCAAAAGAAGAACAGACAAAACAATGGCCAAAAGAAGAACAGACAAAACAATGGCCAAAAGAAGAACAGACAAAGCATTGGCCAACACAAGGACAGACAAGGCAATGGCCAAAAGAAGAACAGACAAAACAATGGCCAAAAGAAGAACAGACTTTAATGGCCAAAATAAGGACAGACAACACAATGGCCAAAAGAAGAACAGACAACACAATGGCCAAAAGAAGAACAGAAAAAAAATGGCAAAAAGAAAAACAGACAAAACAATGGCCAAAAGAAGAACAGACAAAACAAAGCCAAAAGAAGGACAGACAACACAATGACCAAAAGAAGAACAGAAAAAACAATGGCCAAAAGAAGAATAGACAAAACAATGACCAAAAGAAGAACAGACAAAAAAATGGCCAAAAGAAGAACAGACAAAACAATGGCCAAAAGAAGAACAGAAAAAACAAATGCTAAAAGAAGTGCAGACAAACCAATGGCCAAAAGAAGAACAGACAAAACAATAGAAAAAAGAAGAACAGACAAAGCAAAGGCCAAAAGAAGAACAGACAAAACAATGGCCCAAAGAAGAACAGACAAAGCAATGGCCAAAAGAAGAATAGACAAAGCAATGGCCAACACAAGGACAGACAAAACAATGGCCAAACAAAGAACAGACAAAACAATGGCCAAATGAAGAAAAGACAAAGCAATGGCCAAAAGAAGAACAGACAAAGCAATGGCCAAAAGAAGAACAGACAAAACAATGACCAAAAGAAGAATAGACAAAGCAATGGCCAACACAAGGACAGACAAAACAATGGCCAAAAGAAGAAGACAAAACAATGGCCAAAAGAAGAACAGACTTTAATGGCCAAAATAAGGTCAGACAACACAATGGCCAAAAGAAAAACAGACAAAACAATGGCCAAAAGAAGAACAGACAACAAAATGGCCAAAAGAAGAACAGACAAAACAATGTCCAAAAGAAGAAAAGACAAAGCAATGGCCAAAAGAAGAACAGAAAAAACAATGGCCAAATGAACAACAGACAAAACAATGGCCAAAAGAAAGAAAGACAACACAATGACCAAAAGAAGAACAGAAAAAATAATGGCCAAAAAAAGAACAGACAACACAATGACCAAAACAAGGATAGACAAAACAATGGCAAACAGAAGAACAGACAAAACAATGGCCAAGAGAAGGACAGATAACACAATGGCCAACAGAAGAACAGACAAAACAATGGCCAAAAGAAGGACAGACAAAACAATGGCCAAAAGAAGAACAGACAAAACAATGGCCAAAAGAAAAACAGACAAAATAATGGCCAAAAGAAGAACAGAAAAAACAATGGCCAAAAGAAGAACAGACAAAACAATGGCCAAAACAAGGACAGACAACAAAATGGCCAAAAGAGGAACAGACAAAACAATGGCCAAAAGAAGAACAGACAAAGCAATGGCCAAAAGAAGGACAGACAAAGCAATGGCCAAATGAAGAACAGACAAAACAAAGGCCAAAAGAAGAGCAGACAAAACAATGGCCAAAAGAAGAGCAGACAAAGCAATGGCCAAAAGAAGAACACACAAAGCATTGACCAAAAGATGAACAGACAAAACAATGGCCAAATGAAGAACAGACAAAATAATGGCCAAAAGAAGAACAGACAAAGCAATGGCCAAAACAAGACAGACAAAACAAAGGCCAAGAGAAGAACAGACAAAACAATGGCCAAAAGAAGAACAGAGTTTAATGGCCAAAAGAAGAACAGACAAAGCAATGGCCAAAACAAGGACAGACAAAACAATGGCCAAAAGAAGAACAGACAAAGCAATGGCCAAATGAAGAACAGACAAAGGAATGGCCAAAACAAGGACAGACAAAACAATGGCCAAAAGAAGAACAGACAAAATAATGGCCAAAAGAAGAACAGACAAAGCAATGGCCAAAACAAGGACAGACAAAACAATGGCCAAAAGAAGAACAGACAAAACAATGGCCAAAAGAATAACAGAGTTTAATGGCCAAAAGAAGGACAGACAAAGCAATGGCCAAATGAAGAACAAACAAAATAATGGCCAAAAGAAGAACAGACAAAACAATGGCCAAAAGAAGAACAGACAAAACAATGGCCAAAAGAAGAACAGACAAATCAATGGCCAAATGAAGAACAGACAAAATAATGGCCAAAAAAAGAACAGACAAAGCAATAGCCAAAGCAAAGACAGACAAAACAATGGCCAAAAAAAGAACAGACAAAACAATGGCCAAAAGAAGAACAGAGTTTAATGTTCAAAAGAAGGACAGACAACACAATGGCAAAAAGAAGACCAGACAAAACAATGGCCCAAAGAAGAACACACAAAACAATGACCAAAAGAAGAACAGACAAAGCAATGGCCAAAAGAAGAACAGACAAAGCAATGGCCAAAAGAAGAACAGACAAAGCAATGGCCAAAAGAAGAACAGACAAAGCAATGGTCAACACAACGAAAGACAAAGCAATGGCCAAAAGAAGAACAGACAAAACAATGGCCAAAAGAAGAACAGACTTTAATGGCCAAAATAAGGACAGACAACACAATGGCCAAAAGCAGAACAGACAAAGCAATGGCCAAAAGAAGGACAGAAAACAAAATGGCCAAAAGAAGAACAGAAAAAACAAATGCTAAAAGAAGTGCAGACAAAACAATGGCCAAAAGAAGAACAGACAAATCAATAGAAAAAAGTAGAACAGACAAAGCAAAGGCCAAAAGAAGAACAGACAAAACAATGGCCAAAGCAAGGACAGACAAAACAATTGCAAACAGAAGAACAGACAGAGCAATGGCTAAAAGAAGGACAGACAAAGCAATGGCCAAATGAAGAACAGACAAAACAAAGGCCAAAAGAAGAGCAGACAAAACAATGGCCAAAAGAAGAACAGACAAAGCAATGACCAAAAGATGAACAGACAAAACAATGGCCAAAAGAAGAACAGACAAAGCAATGACCAAATGAAGAACAGAAAAAATAATGGCCAAAAGAAGAACAGACAAAGCAATGGCCAAAACAAAGACAGACAAAACAATGGCCAAGAGAAGAACAGACAAAACAATGGCCAAAAAAAGAACAGAGTTTAATGGCCAAAAGAAGAACAGACAAAGCAATGGCCAAAACAAGGACAGACAAAACAATGGCCAAAAGAAGAACAGACAAAGCAATGGCCAAATGAAGAACAGACAAAGCAATGGCCAAAACAAGGACAGACAAAACAATGGCCAAAAGAAGAACAGAAAAAACAATGGCCAAATGAAAGAGAGACAACACAATGACCAAAAGAAGAACAGAAAAAATAATGACCAAAAAAAGAACAGACAAAACAATGGCCAAAAGAAGAACAGACAAAACAATGGCCAAAAGAAGAACAGAAAAAACAAATGCTAAAAGAAGTGCAGACAAACCAATGGCCAAAAGAAGAACAGACAAAACAATAGAAAAAAGAAGAACAGACAAAGCAAAGGCCAAAAGAAAAACAGACAAAACAATGGCCCAAAGAAGAACAGACAAAACAATGACCAAACGAAGAACAGACAAAACAATGGCCAAAAGAAGAACAGACAAAGCAATGGCCAAAAGAAGAACAGACAAAACAATGGCCAAAAGAAGAACAGACAAAGCAATGGCCAACACAAGGACAGACAAAACAATGACCAAAAGATGAACAGACAAAACAATGGCCAAAAGAAGAACAGACAAAGCAATGGCCAAAAGAAGAACAGACAAAGCAATGGCCAATAGAAGAACAGACAAAGCAATGACCAAAAGATGAACAGACATTACAATGGCCAAAAGAAGAACAGACAAAGCAATGGCCAAAAGAAGAACAGATAAAACAATGGCCAAAAGAAGAACAGATAAAACAATGGCCAAAAGAAGAACAGATAAAACAATGGCCAAAAGAAGAACAGAGTTTAATGGCCAAAAGAAGAACAGACAAAGCAATGGCCAAAACAAGAACAGACAAAACAATGGCCAAAAGAAGAACAGACAAAGCAATGGCCAAATGAAGAACAGACAAAGCAATGGCCAAAACAAGGACAGACAAAACAATGGCCAAAAGAAGAACAGACAAAATAATGGTCAAAAGAAGAACAGACAAAGCAATGGCCAAAACAAGGACAGACAAAACAATGGCCAAAAGAAGAACAGACAAAACAATGGCCAAAAGAATAACAGAGTTTAATGGCCAAAAGAAGGACAGACAAAGCAATGGCCAAATGAAGAACAAACAAAATAATGGCCAAAAGAAGAACAGACAAAACAATGGCCAAAAGAAGAACAGACAAAACAATGGCCAAAAGAAGAACAGACAAATCAATGGCCAAATGAAGAACAGACAAAATAATGGCCAAAAGAAGAACAGACAAAGCAATAGCCAAAACAAAGACAGACAAAACAATGGCCACAAAAAGAACAGACAAAGCAATGGCCAAAAGAAGAACAGAGTTTAATGTTCAAAAGAAGGACAGACAACACAATGGCAAAAAGAAGTCCAGACAAAACAATGGCCCAAAGAAGAACACACAAAACAATGACCAAACGAAGACCAGACAAAACAATGGCCCAAAGAAGAACACACAAAACAATGACCAAACGAAGAACAGACAAATAATGGCCAAAAGAAGAACAGACAAAGCAATGGCCAAAAGAAGAACAGACAAAGCAATGGCCAAAAGAAGAACAGACAAAGCAATGGTCAACACAACGAAAGACAAAGCAATGGCCAAAAGAAGAACAGACAAAACAATGGCCAAAAGAAGAACAGACTTTAATGGCCAAAATAAGGACAGACAACACAATGGCCAAAAGCAGAACAGACAAAACAATGGCCAAAAGAAGGACAGAAAACAAAATGGCCAAAAGAAGAACAGAAAAACAAATGCTAAAAGAAGTGCAGACAAAACAATGGCCAAAAGAAGAACAGACAAATCAATAGAAAAAAGTAGAACAGACAAAGCAAAGGCCAAAAGAAGAACAGACAAAACAATGGCCAAAGCAAGGACAGACAAAACAATTGCAAACAGAAGAACAGACAAAGCAATGGCCAAATGAAGGACAGACAAAGCAATGGCTAAATGAAGAACAGACAAAACAAAGGCCAAAAGAAGAGCAGACAAAACAATGGCCAAAAGAAGAGCAGACAAAGCAATGGCCAAAAGAAGAACAGACAAAGCAATGACCAAATGAAGAACAGACAAAATAATGGCCAAAAGAAGAACAGACAAAGCAATGGCCAAAACAAAGACAGACAAAACAATGGCCAAGAGAAGAACAGACAAAACAATGGCCAAAAGAAGAACAGAGTTTAATGGCCAAAAGAAGAACAGACAAAGCAATGGCCAAAACAAGGACAGACAAAACAATGGCCAAAAGAAGAACAGAAAAAACAATGGCCAAATGAAGAACAGACAAAACAATGGCCAAAAGAAAGAGAGACAACACAATGACCAAAAGAAGAACAGAAAAAATAATGGCCAAAAAAAGAATAGACAACACAATGACCAAAACAAGGACAGACAAAACAATGGCAAACAGAAGAATAGACAAAACAATGACCAAAAGAAGAACAGACAAAACAATGGCCAAAAGAAGAACAGACAAAACAATGGCCAGAAGAAGAACAGAAAAAACAAATGCTAAAAGAAGTGCAGACAAACCAATGGCCAAAAGAAGAACAGACAAAACAATAGAAAAAAGAAGAACAGACAAAGCAAAGGCCAAAAGAAAAACAGACAAAACAATGGCCCAAAGAAGAACAGACAAAACAATGGCCAAAAGAAGAACAGACAAAGCAATGGCCGAAAGAAGAACAGACAAAGCAATGGCCAAAAGAAGAACAGACAAAACAATGTCCAAAAGAAGTACAGACAAAGCAATGACCAAATGAAGAACAGACAAAATAATGGCATAAAGAAGAACAGATAAAACAATGGCCTAAAGAAGAACAGAGTTTAATGGCCAAAAGAAGAACAGACAAAGCAATGGCCAAAAGAAGAACAGACAAAGGAATGGCCAAATGAAGAACAGACAAAGCAATGGCCAAAACAAGGACATACAAAACAATGGCCAAAAGAAGAACAGACAAAATAATGGCCAAAAGAAGAACAGACAAAGCAATGGCCAAAACAAGGACAGACAAAACAATGGCCAAAAGAAGAACAGACAAAACAATGGCCAAAAGAAGAACAGAGTTTAATGTTCAAAAGAAGGACAGACAACACAATGGCAAAAAGAAGACCAGACAAAACAATGGCCCAAAGAAGAACACACAAAACAATGACCAAACGAAGAACAGACAAAACAATGGCCAAAAGAAGAACAGACAAAGCAATGGCCAAAAGAAGAACAGACAAAGCAATGGTCAACACAACGAAAGACAAAGCAATGGCCAAATGAAGAACAGACAAAACAATGGCCAAAAGAAGAACAGACTTTAATGGCCAAACTAAGGACAGACAACACAATGGCCAAAAGCAGAACAGACAAAACAATGGCGAAAAGAAGGACTGAAAACAAAATGGCCAAAAGAAGAACAGAAAAAACAAATGCTAAAAGAAGTGCAGACAAAACAATGGCCAAAAGAAGAACAGACAAAACAATAGAAAAAAGTAGAACAGACAAAGCAAAGGCCAAAAGAAGAACAGACAAAACAATGGCTCAAAGCAAGGACAGACAAAACAATTGCCAAAAGAAGACCAGACAAAGCAATGGCCAAAAGAAGAACAGACAAAACAATGGCCCAAAGAAGAACAGACAAAGCAATGGCCAAAAGAAGAACAGACAAAGCAATGGCCAAAAGAAGAACAGACAAAGCAATGGCCAAAAGAATAACAGACAAAGCAATGGCCAACACAAGGACAGACAAAACAATGGCCAAAAGAAGAACAGACAAAACAATGGCCAAAAGAAGGACAGACAACACAATGACCAAAAGAAGAACAGAAAAATCAATGGCCAAAAGAAAAATAGACAAAACAATGACCATAAGAAGAACACACAAAATAATGGCCAAAAGAAGAACAGACAAAACAATGACCAAAGGAAGAACAGACAAAGCAAAGGCCAAAAGAAGAACAGACAAAACAATGGCCAAAAGAAGAACAGACAAAATAATGGCCAAAAGAAGAACAGACAAAGCAATGGCCATCACAAGGACAGACAAAACAATGGCCAAAAGAAGAAGACAAAACAATGGCCAAAAGAAGAACAGACTTTAATGGCCAAAATAAGGACAGACAACACAATGGCCAAAAGAAGAACAGACAAAACAATGCCCAAAAGAAGAACAGACAACACAATGATCAAAAGAAGAACAGAAAAAATAATGGCCAAAAAAAGAACAGACAACACAATGACCAAAACAAGGACAGACAAAACAATGGCAAACAGGAGAACAGACAAAACAATGGCAAAAAGAAGAATAGACAAAACAATGGTCAAAAGAAGGACAGACAAAACAATGGCCAAAAGAAGAACAGACAAAGCAATGGCTAAAAGAAGAACAGACAAAACAATGGCCAAAAGAAGAACAGACAAAGCAATGGCCAAAAGAAGGACAGATAACACATTGGCCAAAAGAAGACCAGACAAAGCAATGGCCAAAAGAAGGACAGACAAAACAATGGCCAAAAGAAGAACAGACAAAACAATGGCCAAAAAAAAACCAGACAAATAATGGCCAAAACAAGGACAAACAACACAATGGCCAAAAGAGGAACAGACAAAACAAAGGCCAAAAGAAGAACAGACAAAGCAATGGCCAAAAGAAGGACAGACAAAGCAATGGCCAAATGAAGAACAGACAAAACAAAGGCAAAAAGAAGAGCAGACAAAACAATGGCCAAAAGAAGAGCAGACAAAGCAATGGCCAAAAGAAGAACAGACAAAGCAATGGCCAAAATATGAACAGACAAAACAATGGCCAAAAGAAGAACAGACAAAGCAATGGCGAAATGAAGAACAGACAAAATAATGGCCAAAAGAAGAACAGACAAAGCAATGGCCAAAACAAGGACAGACAAAACAATGGCCAAAAGAAGAATAGAATTTAATGGCCAAAAGAAGAACAGACAAAGCAATGGCCAAAACAAGGACAGACAAAACAATGGCCAAAATAAGAACAGAGTTTAATGGTCAAATGAAGGACAGACAACACAATGGCCAAAAGAAGACCAGACAAAGCAATGGCCCAAAGAAGAACAGACAAACAATGACCAAACGAAGAATAGACAAAACAATGGCCTAAAGAAGAACAGACAAAGCAATGGCCAAAAGAAGAACAGACAAAGTAATGGCCAAAAGAAGAACAGACAAAACAATTGCCAAAAGAAGAACAGACAAAACAATGTCCAAAAGAAGTACAGACAAAGCAATGACCAAATGAAGAACAGACAAAATAATGGCATAAAGAAGAACAGATAAAACAATGGCCTAAAGAAGAACAGAGTTTAATGGCCAAAAGAAGAACAGACAAAGCAATGGCCAAAAGAAGAACAGACAAAGGAATGGCCAAATGAAGAACAGACAAAGCAATGGCCAAAACAAGGACATACAAAACAATGGCCAAAAGAAGAACAGACAAAATAATGGCCAAAAGAAGAACAGACAAAGCAATGGCCAAAACAAGGACAGACAAAACAATGGCCAAAAGAAGAACAGACAAAACAATGGCCAAAAGAAGAACAGAGTTTAATGTTCAAAAGAAGGACAGACAACACAATGGCAAAAAGAAGACCAGACAAAACAATGACCAAACGAAGAACAGACAAAACAATGGCCAAAAGAAGAACAGACAAAGCAATGGCCAAAAGAAGAACAGACAAAGCAATGGTCAACACAACGAAAGACAAAGCAATGGCCAAATGAAGAACAGACAAAACAATGGCCAAAAGAAGAACAGACTTTAATGGCCAAACTAAGGACAGACAACACAATGGCCAAAAGCAGAACAGAAAAAACAATGGCGAAAAGAAGGACTGAAAACAAAATGGCCAAAAGAAGAACAGAAAAAACAAATGCTAAAAGAAGTGCAGACAAAACAATGGCCAAAAGAAGAACAGACAAAACAATAGAAAAAAGTAGAACAGACAAAGCAAAGGCCAAAAGAAGAACAGACAAAACAATGGCTCAAAGCAAGGACAGACAAAACAATTGCAAACAGAAGAACAGACAGAGCAATGACAAAAAGAAGAATAGACAAAACAATAGCCAAAAGAAGATCAGAAAAAACAAATGCTAAAAGAAGTGCAGACAAACCAATGGCCAAAAGAAGAACAGCCAAAACAATAGACAAAAGAAGAACAGACAAAGCAAATGCCAAAAGAAGAACAGACAAAACAATGGCCCAAAGAAGAACAGACAAAGCAATGGCCAAAAGAAGAACAGACAAAGCAATGGCCAAAAGAAGAACAGACAAAGCAATGGCCAAAAGAATAACAGACAAAGCAATGGCCAACACAAGGACAGACAAAACAATGGCCAAAAGAAGAACAGACAAAACAATGGCCAAAAGAAGAACAGACAAAACAATGGCCAAAAGAAGGACAGACAACACAATGACCAAAAGAAGAACAGAAAAATCAATGGCCAAAAGAAAAATAGACAAAACAATGACCATAAGAAGAACACACAAAATAATGGCCAAAAGAAGAACAGACAAAACAATGACCAAAGGAAGAACAGACAAAGCAAAGGCCAAAAGAAGAACAGACAAAATAATGGCCAAAAGAAGAACAGACAAAATAATGGCCAAAAGAAGAACAGACAAAGCAATGGCCATCACAAGGACAGACAAAACAATGGCCAAAAGAAGAAGACAAAACAATGGCCAAAAGAAGAACAGACTTTAATGGCCAAAATAAGGACAGACAACACAATGGCCAAAAGAAGAACAGACAAAACAATGCCCAAAAGAAGAACAGACAACACAATGATCAAAAGAAGAACAGAAAAAATAATGGCCAAAAAAAGAACAGACAACACAATGACCAAAACAAGGACAGACAAAACAATGGCAAACAGGAGAACAGACAAAACAATGGCAAAAAGAAGAATAGACAAAACAATGGTCAAAAGAAGGACAGACAAAACAATGGCCAAAAGAAGAACAGACAAAGCAATGGCTAAAAGAAGAACAGACAAAACAATGGCCAAAAGAAGAACAGACAAAGCAATGGCCAAAAGAAGGACAGATAACACATTGGCCAAAAGAAGACCAGACAAAGCAATGGCCAAAAGAAGGACAGACAAAACAATGGCCAAAAGAAGAACAGACAAAACAATGGCCAAAAAAAAACCAGACAAATAATGGCCAAAACAAGGACAAACAACACAATGGCCAAAAGAGGAACAGACAAAACAAAGGCCAAAAGAAGAACAGACAAAGCAATGGCCAAAAGAAGGACAGACAAAGCAATGGCCAAATGAAGAACAGACAAAACAAAGGCAAAAAGAAGAGCAGACAAAACAATGGCCAAAAGAAGAGCAGACAAAGCAATGGCCAAAAGAAGAACAGACAAAGCAATGGCCAAAATATGAACAGACAAAACAATGGCCAAAAGAAGAACAGACAAAGCAATGGCGAAATGAAGAACAGACAAAATAATGGCCAAAAGAAGAACAGACAAAGCAATGGCCAAAACAAGGACAGACAAAACAATGGCCAAAAGAAGAATAGAATTTAATGGCCAAAAGAAGAACAGACAAAGCAATGGCCAAAACAAGGACAGACAAAACAATGGCCAAAATAAGAACAGAGTTTAATGGTCAAATGAAGGACAGACAACACAATGGCCAAAAGAAGACCAGACAAAGCAATGGCCCAAAGAAGAACAGACAAACAATGACCAAACGAAGAATAGACAAAACAATGGCCTAAAGAAGAACAGACAAAGCAATGGCCAAAAGAAGAACAGACAAAGTAATGGCCAAAAGAAGAACAGACAAAACAATTGCCAAAAGAAGAACAGACAAAGCAATGGTCAACACAACGAAAGACAAAGCAATGGCCAAAAGAAGACCAGACAAAACAATGGCCAAAAGAAGAACAGACAAAACAATGGCCAAACGAAGAACAGACAAAACAATGACCAAAAGAAGAACAGAAAAACAAATGCTAAAAGAAGTGCAGACAAACCAATGGCCAAAAGAGGAACAGACAAAACAATAGAAAAAAGAAGAACAGACATAGCAAAGGCCAAAAGAAGAACAGAAAAAACAATGGCCAAACGAAGAACAGACAAAGCAATGGTCAACACAACGAAAGACAAAACAATGGCCCAAAGAAGAACAGACAAAACAATGACCAAACGAAGAACAGACAAAACAATGGCCAAAAGAAGAACAGACAAAGCAATGGCCAAACGAAGAACAGACAAAGCAATGGCCAAATGAAGAACAGACAAAACAATGTCCAAAAGAAGAAGACAAAACAATGGCCAAAAGAAGAAGACAAAACAATGGCCAAAAGAAGAACAGACTTTACTGGCCAAAATAAGGACAGACAACACAATGGCCAAAAGATGAACAGACAAAACAATGGCCAAAAGAAGAACAGACAACAAAATGGCCAAAAGAAGAACAGACAAAACAATGTCCAAAAGAAGAAAAGACAAAGCAATGGCCAAAAGAAGAACAGAAAAAATAATGGCCAAAAAAAGAACAGACAACACAATGACCAAAACAAGTACAGATAAAACAATGGCAAACAGAAGAACAGACAAAACAATGGCAAAAAGAAGATTAGACAAAACAATGGCCAAATGAAGAATAGACAAAACAATTGCCAAAAGAAGAACAGACAAAACAATGGCCAAATGAAGAATAGACAAATCAATGACCAAAAGAATGACAGACAAAGCAATGACCAAAAGAAGAACAGACAAAACAATGGTCAAAAGAAGGACAGACAAAACAATGGCCAAAAGAAGAACAGTCAAAGCAATGGCCAAAAGAAGGACAGACAAAGCAATGGCTAAAAGAAGAACAGAAAAAACAATGGCCAAAAGAAGAACAGTCAAAGCAATGGCCAAAGAATGACAGATAACATATTGGCCAAAAGAATAACAGACAAAACAATGGCCAAAAGAAGGACAGACAAAACAATGGCCAAAAGAAGAACAGACAAAACAATGGCCAAATGAAAAACAGACAAAATAATGGCCAAAAGAAGAACAGAAAAACAATGGCCAAAAGAGGAACAGACAAAACAAAGGCCAAAAGAAGATCAGACAAAACAATGACCAAAAGAAGAGCAGACAAAGCAATGGCCAAAAGAAGGACAGACAAAACAATGGCCAAAAGAAAAACAGACAAAGCAAATGGCTAAAATAAGAACAGACAAAACAATGGCCAAAAGAAGAACAGTCAAAGCAATGGCCAAAAGAAGGACAGATAAAGCAATGGCTAAAAGAAGAACAGACAACACAATGACCAAAAGAAGAACAGTCAAAGCAATGGCCAAAAGAAGGACAGATAACATATTGGCCAAAAGAAGAACAGACAAAACAATGGCCAAAAGAAGGACAGACAAAACAATGGCCAAAAGAAGAACAGACAAAACAATGGCCAAAAGAAAAACAGACAAAATAATGGCCAAAAGAAGAACAGAAAAACAATGGCCAAAAGAGGAACAGACAAAACAAAGGCCAAAAGAAGAGCAGACAAAACAATGGCCAAAAGAAGAGCAGACAAAGCAATGGCCAAAAGAAGAACAGACAAAGCAATGGCCAAAAGATGAACAGAGAAAGCATTGGCCAAAAGAAGAACAGACAAAGCAATTGCCAAATGAAGAACAGACAAAATAATGGCCAAAAGAAGAACAGACAAAGCAATAGCCAAAACAGGGACAGACAAAACAATGGCCAAGAGAAGAACAGACAAAACAATGGCCAACAGAAGAACAGAGTTTAATGGCCAAAAGAAGAACAGACAAAGCAATGGCCAAAACAAGGACAGACAAAACAATGGCCAAAAGAAGAACAGACAAAGCAACGGCTAAATGAAGAACAGACAAAATAATGGCCAAAAGAAGAAAAGACAAAGCAATGGCCAAAACAAGGACAGACAAAACAATGGCCAAAAGAAGAACAGACAAAATAATGGCCAAAAGAAGAACAGACAAAGCAATGGCCAAAACAAGGACAGGCAAAACAATGGCCAAAAGAAGAACAGACAAAGCAATGGCCAAAAGAATAACAGAGTTTAATGGCCAAAACAAGGACAGACAAAACAATGGCCAAAAGAAGAACCGACAAAGCAATGGCCAAATGAAGAAAAGACAAAGCAATGGCCAAAACAAGGACAGACAAAACAATGGCCAAAAGAAGAACAGACAAAATAATGGCCAAATGAAGAACAGACAAAGCAATGGCCAAATCAAGGACAGATAAAACAATGGCCAAAAGAAGAACAGACAAAATAATGGCCAAAAGAAGAACAGACAAAGCAATGGCCAAAACAAGGACAGACAAAACAATGGCCAAGAGAAGAACAGACAAAACAATGGCCAAAAGAAGAACAGACAAAACAATGGTCAAAAGAAGAACAGACAAAGCAATGGCCAAAACAAGGACAGACAAAACAATGACCAAACGAAGAACAGACAAAACAATGGCCAAAAGAAGAACAGACAAAGCAATGGCCAAAAGAAGAACAGACAAAGCAATGGCCAAAAGAAGAACAGACAAAACAATGGCTAAAAGAAGAACAGACAAAGCAATGGTCAACACAACGAAAGACAAAGCAATGGCCAAAAGAAGAACAGACAAAACAATGGCCAAAAGAAGAACAGACTTTAGTGGCAAAAATAAGGACAGACAACACAATGGCCAAAAGCAGAACAGACAAAACAATGGCCAAAAGAAGGACAGAAAACAAAATGGCCAAAAGAAGAACAGAAAAAACAATGGCCAAAAGAAGAACAGACAAAGCAATGGCCAACACAAGGACAGACAAAACAATGGCCAAAAGAAGAACAGACAAAGCAATGGCCAAATGAAGAACAGACAAAGCAATGGCCAAAACAAGGACAGACAAAACAATGGCCAAAAGAAGAACATACAAAATAATGGCCAAAAGAAGAACAGACAAAGCAATGGCCAAAACAAGGACAGACAAAACAATGGCCAAAAGAATAACAGAGTTTAATGGCCAGAAGAAGGACAGACAAAGCAATGACCCAATGAAGAACAGACAAAATAATGGCCAAAAGAAGAACAGACAAAACAATGGCCAAAAGAAGAACAGACAAAACAATGGCCAAAACAAGGACAGACAAAACAATGGCCAAAAGAGGAACAGACAAAATAAAGGCCAAAAGAAGAACAGACAAAGCAATGGCCAAAACAAAGACAGGCAAAACAATGGCCAAAAGAAGAACAGACAAAACAATGGTCAAATGAATAACAGAGTTTAATGGCCAAAAGAAGGACAGACAAAGCAATAGCCAATACAAAGACAGACAAAACAATGGCCATAAAAAGAACAGACAAAACAATGGCCAAAAGAAGAACAGAGTTTAATGGTCAAATGAAGGACAGACAACACAATGGCCAAAAGAAGACCAGACAAAGCAATGGCCCAAAGAAGAACAGACAAACAATGACCAAACGAAGAATAGACAAAACAATGGCCTAAAGAAGAACAGACAAAGCAATGGCCAAAAGAAGAACAGACAAAGTAATGGCCAAAAGAAGAACAGACAAAACAATTGCCAAAAGAAGAACAGACAAAGCAATGGTCAACACAACGAAAGACAAAGCAATGGCCAAAAGAAGACCAGACAAAACAATGGCCAAAAGAAGAACAGACAAAACAATGGCCAAACGAAGAACAGACAAAACAATGACCAAAAGAAGAACAGAAAAACAAATGCTAAAAGAAGTGCAGACAAACCAATGGCCAAAAGAGGAACAGACAAAACAATAGAAAAAAGAAGAACAGACATAGCAAAGGCCAAAAGAAGAACAGACAAAACAATGGCCAAACGAAGAACAGACAAAGCAATGGTCAACACAACGAAAGACAAAACAATGGCCCAAAGAAGAACAGACAAAACAATGACCAAACGAAGAACAGACAAAACAATGTCCAAAAGAAGAAGACAAAACAATGGCCAAAAGAAGAAGACAAAACAATGGCTAAAAGAAGAACAGACTTTACTGGCCAAAATAAGGACAGACAACACAATGGCCAAAAGATGAACAGACAAAACAATGGCCAAAAGAAGAACAGACAACAAAATGGCCAAAAGAAGAACAGACAAAACAATGTCCAAAAGAAGAAAAGACAAAGCAATGGCCAAAAGAAGAACAGAAAAAATAATGGCCAAAAAAAGAACAGACAACACAATGACCAAAACAAGTACAGATAAAACAATGGCAAACAGAAGAACAGACAAAACAATGGCAAAAAGAAGATTAGACAAAACAATGGCCAAATGAAGAATAGACAAAACAATTGCCAAAAGAAGAACAGACAAAACAATGGCCAAATGAAGAATAGACAAATCAATGACCAAAAGTATGACAGACAAAGCAATGACCAAAAGAAGAACAGACAAAACAATGGTCAAAAGAAGGACAGACAAAAGAATGGCCAAAAGAAGAACAGACAAAGCAATGGCTAAAAGAAGAACAGACAAAACAATGGCCAAAAGAAGAACAGTCAAAGCAATGGCCAAAAGAAGGACAGACAAAGCAATGGCTAAAAGAAGAACAGACAAAACAATGGCCAAAAGAAGAACAGTCAAAGCAATGGCCAAAAGAATGACAGATAACATATTGGCCAAAAGAATAACAGACAAAACAATGGCCAAAAGAAGGACAGACAAAACAATGGCCAAAAGAAGAACAGACAAAACAATGGCCAAATGAAAAACAGACAAAATAATGGCCAAAAGAAGAACAGAAAAACAATGGCCAAAAGAGGAACAGACAAAACAAAGGCCAAAAGAAGAGCAGACAAAACAATGACCAAAAGAAGAGCTGACAAAGCAATGGCCAAAAGAAGGACAGACAAAACAATGGCCAAAAGAAAAACAGACAAAGCAAATGGCTAAAATAAGAACAGACAAAACAATGGCCAAAAGAAGAACAGTCAAAGCAATGGCCAAAAGAAGGACAGATAAAGCAATGGCTAAAAGAAGAACAGAAAAAACAATGACCAAAAGAAGAACAGTCAAAGCAATGGCCAAAAGAAGGACAGATAACATATTGGCCAAAAGAAGAACAGACAAAACAATGGCCAAAAGAAGGACAGACAAAACAATGGCCAAAAGAAGAACAGACAAAACAATGGCCAAAAGAAAAACAGACAAAGCAAATGGCTAAAATAAGAACAGACAAAACAATGGCCAAAAGAAGAACAGTCAAAGCAATGGCCAAAAGAAGGACAGATAAAGCAATGGCTAAAAGAAGAACAGAAAAAACAATGACCAAAAGAAGAACAGTCAAAGCAATGGCCAAAAGAAGGACAGATAACATATTGGCCAAAAGAAGAACAGACAAAACAATGGCCAAAAGAAGGACAGACAAAACAATGGCCAAAAGAAGAACAGACAAAACAATGGCCAAAAGAAAAACAGACAAAATAATGGCCAAAAGAAGAACAGAAAAACAATGGCCAAAAGTGGAACAGACAAAGCAATTGCCAAATGAAGAACAGACAAAATAATGGCCAAAAGAAGAACAGACAAAGCAATAGCCAAAACAGGGACAGACAAAACAATGGCCAAGAGAAGAACAGACAAAACAATGGCCAAAAGAAGAACAGAGTTTAATGGCCAAAAGAAGAACAGACAAAGCAATGGCCAAAACAAGGACAGACAAAACAATGGCCAAAAGAAGAACAGACAAAGCAATGGCTAAATGAAGAACAGACAAAATAATGGCCAAAAGAAGAAAAGACAAAGCAATGGCCAAAACAAGGACAGACAAAACAATGGCCAAAAGAAGAACAGACAAAATAATGGCCAAAAGAAGAACAGACAAAGCAATGGCCAAAACAAGGACAGGCAAAACAATGGCCAAAAGAAGAACAGACAAAACAATGGCCAAAAGAATAACAGAGTTTAATGGCCAAAACAAGGACAGACAAAACAATGGCCAAAAGAAGAACATACAAAATAATGGCCAAAAGAAGAACAGACAAAACAATGGCCAAAAGAAGAACAGAGGAAGCAATGGGCGAAAAAAGAACAGACAAAACAATGGCCAAAAGAAGAACAGACAAAACAATGGCCAAAAGAAGAACAGACAAAACAATGGCCAAAAGAAGAACAGACAAAACAATTTCAAAAAGAAGAACAGACAAAGCAATGGCCAAATGAAGAACAGACAAAATAAAGGCGAAAAGAAGATCAGAAAAAACAATGGCCAAAATAAGAACAGAGTTTAATGGCCAAAAGAAGAATAGACAACACAATGGCCCAAAGAAGAACAGACAAACAATGGACAAAAGAGGGAGAGACAACACAATGGCCAAAAGAAGACCAGACAAAACAATGGCCCAAAGAAGAACAGACAAAACAATGACCAAATGAAGAACAGACAAAATAATGCCCATAAGAAGAACAGACAAAGCAATGGCCAAAACAAGGACAGACAAAACTATGGCCAAAAGAAGAACAGACAAAGCAATGGCCAAAAAAAGAACAGACAAATCAATGGCCAAAAGAGGAACAGACAAAACAATAGAAAAAAGAAGAACAGACATAGCAAAGGCCAAAAGAAGAACAGACAAAACAATGGCCAAACGAAGAACAGACAAAGCAATGGTCAACACAACGAAAGACAAAACAATGGCCCAAAGAAGAACAGACAAAACAATGACCAAACGAAGAACAGACAAAACAATGTCCAAAAGAAGAAGACAAAACAATGGCCAAAAGAAGAAGACAAAACAATGGCCAAAAGAAGAACAGACTTTACTGGCCAAAATAAGGACAGACAACACAATGGCCAAAAGATGAACAGACAAAACAATGGCCAAGAGAAGAACAGACAACAAAATGGCCAAAAGAAGAACAGACAAAACAATGTCCAAAAGAAGAAAAGACAAAGCAATGGCCAAAAGAAGAACAGAAAAAATAATGGCCAAAAAAAGAACAGACAACATAATGACCAAAACAAGTACAGATAAAACAATGGCAAACAGAAGAACAGACAAAACAATGGCAAAAAGAAGATTAGACAAAACAATGGCCAAATGAAGAATAGACAAAACAATTGCCAAAAGAAGAACAGACAAAACAATGGCCAAATGAAGAATAGACAAATCAATGACCAAAAGAATGACAGACAAAACAATGGCCAAAAGAGGAACAGACAAAACAAAGGCCAAAAGAAGAGCAGACAAAACAATGAACAAAAGAAAAACAGACAAAGCAAATGGCTAAAATAAGAACAGACAAAACAATGGCCAAAAGAAGAACAGTCAAAGCAATGGCCAAAAGGACAGATAAAGCAATGGCTAAAAGAAGAACAGACAACACAATGACCAAAAGAAGAACAGTCAAAGCAATGGCCAAAAGAAGGACAGATAACATATTGGCCAAAAGAAGAACAGACAAAACAATGGCCAAAAGAAGGACAGACAAAACAATGGCCAAAAGAAGAACAGACAAAACAATGGCCAAAAGAAAAACAGACAAAATAATGGCCAAAAGAAGAACAGAAAAACAATGGCCAAAAGAGGAACAGACAAAACAAAGGCCAAAAGAAGAGCAGACAAAACAATGGCCAAAAGAAGAGCAGACAAAGCAATGGCCAAAAGAAGAACAGACAAAGCAATGGCCAAAAGATGAACAGAGAAAGCATTGGCCAAAAGAAGAACAGACAAAGCAATTGCCAAATGAAGAACAGACAAAATAATGGCCAAAAGAAGAACAGACAAAGCAATAGCCAAAACAGGGACAGACAAAACAATGGCCAAGAGAAGAACAGACAAAACAATGGCCAAAAGAAGAACAGAGTTTAATGGCCAAAAGAAGAACAGACAAAGCAATGGCCAAAACAAGGACAGACAAAACAATGGCCAAAAGAAGAACAGACAAAGCAATGGCTAAATGAAGAACAGACAAAATAATGGCCAAAAGAAGAAAAGACAAAGCAATGGCCAAAACAAGGACAGACAAAACAATGGCCAAAAGAAGAACAGACAAATTATGGCCAAAAGAAGAACAGACAAAGCAATGGCCAAAACAAGGACAGGCAAAACAATGGCCAAAAGAAGAACAGACAAAACAATGGCCAAAAGAATAACAGAGTTTAATGGCCAAAACAAGGACAGACAAAACAATGGCCAAAAGAAGAACATACAAAATAATGGCCAAAAGAAGAACAGACAAAGCAATGGCCAAAACAAGGACAGACAAAACAATGGCCAAAAGAATAACAGAGTTTAATGGCCAGAAGAAGGACAGACAAAGCAATGACCCAATGAAGAACAGACAAAATAATGGCCAAAAGAAGAACAGACAAAACAATGGCCAAAAGAAGACCAGACAAAACAATGGCCAAAACAAGGACAGACAAAACAATGGCCAAAAGAGGAACAGACAAAATAAAGGCCAAAAGAAGAACAGACAAAGCAATGGCCAAAACAAAGACAGGCAAAACAATGGCCAAAAGAAGAACAGACAAAACAATGGTCAAATGAATAACAGAGTTTAATGGCCAAAAGAAGGACAGACAAAGCAATAGCCAAAACAAAGACAGACAAAACAATGGCCATAAAAAGAACAGACAAAACAATGGCCAAAAGAAGAACAGAGTTTAATGGTCAAATGAAGGACAGACAACACAATGGCCAAAAGAAGACCAGACAAAGCAATGGCCCAAAGAAGAACAGACAAACAATGACCAAACGAAGAATAGACAAAACAATGGCCTAAAGAAGAACAGACAAAGTAATGGCCAAAAGAAGAACGGACAAAACAATTGCCAAAAGAAGAACAGACAAAGCAATGGTCAACACAACGAAAGACAAAGCAATGGCCAAAAGAAGACCAGATAAAACAATGGCCAAAAGAAGAACAGACAAAACAATGGCCAAACGAAGAACAGACAAAACAATGACCAAAAGAAGAACAGAAAAACAAATGCTAAAAGAAGTGCAGACAAACCAATGGCCAAAAGAGGAACAGACAAAACAATAGAAAAAAGAAGAACAGACATAGCAAAGGCCAAAAGAAGAACAGACAAAACAATGGCCAAACGAAGAACAGACAAAGCAATGGTCAACACAACGAAAGACAAAACAATGGCCCAAAGAAGAACAGACAAAACAATGACCAAACGAAGAACAGACAAAACAATGTCCAAAAGAAGAAGACAAAACAATGGCCAAAAGAAGAAGACAAAACAATGGCCAAAAGAAGAACAGACTTTACTGGCCAAAATAAGGACAGACAACACAATGGCCAAAAGAAGAACAGACAAAACAATTGCCAAAAGAAGAACAGACAAAGCAATGGTCAACACAATGAAGGACAAAGCAATGGCCAAAAGAAGACCAGACAAAACAATGGCCAAAAGAAGAACAGACAAAACAATGGCCAAACGAAGAACAGACAAAACAATGACCAAAAGAAGAACAGAAAAACAAATGCTAAAAGAAGTGCAGACAAACCAATGGCCAAAAGAGGAACAGACAAAACAATAGAAAAAAGAAGAACAGACATAGCAAAGGCCAAAAGAAGAACAGACAAAACAATGGCCAAACGAAGAACAGACAAAGCAATGGTCAACACAACGAAAGACAAAACAATGGCCCAAAGAAGAACAGACAAAACAATGACCAAACGAAGAACAGACAAAACAATGTCCAAAAGAAGAAGACAAAACAATGGCCAAAAGAAGAAGACAAAACAATGGCCAAAAGAAGAACAGACTTTACTGGCCAAAATAAGGACAGACAACACAATGGCCAAAAGATGAACAGACAAAACAATGGCCAAAAGAAGAACAGACAACAAAATGGCCAAAAGAAGAACAGACAAAACAATGTCCAAAAGAAGAAAAGACAAAGCAATGGCCAAAAGAAGAACAGAAAAAATAATGGCCAAAAAAAGAACAGACAACACAATGACCAAAACAAGTACAGATAAAACAATGGCAAACAGAAGAACAGACAAAACAATGGCAAAAAGAAGATTAGACAAAACAATGGCCAAATGAAGAATAGACAAAACAATGACCAAACGAAGAACAGACAAAACAATGTCCAAAAGAAGAAGACAAAACAATGGCCAAAAGAAGAAGACAAAACAATGGCCAAAAGAAGAACAGACTTTACTGGCCAAAATAAGGACAGACAACACAATGGCCAAAAGATGAACAGACAAAACAATGGCCAAAAGAAGAACAGACAAAACAATGGCCAAATGAAGAATAGACAAATCAATGACCAAAAGAATGACAGACAAAGCAATGACCAAAAGAAGAACAGACAAAACAATGGCCAAAAGAAGAACAGACTTTAATGGCCAAAATAAGGACAGACAACACAATGGCCAAAAGCAGAACAGACAAAACAATGGCCAAAAGAAGGACAGAAAACAAAATGGCCAAAAGAAGAATAGAAAAAACAATGGCCAAAAGAAGAACAGACAAAGCAATGGCCAACACAAGGACAGACAAAACAATGGCCAAAAGAAGAACAGACAAAGCAATGGCCAAATGAAGAACAGACAAAACAATGGCCAAAAGAAGAAGAGACAAAACAATGGCCAAAACAAGGACAGACAAAACAATGGCCAAAAGAGGAACAGACAAAATAAAGGCCAAAAGAACAACAGACAAAGCAATGGCCAAAACAAAGACAGGCAAAACAATGGCCAAAAGAAGAACAGACAAAACAATGGTCAAATGAATAACAGAGTTTAATGGCCAAAAGAAGGACAGACAAAGCAATAGCCAAAACAAAGACAGACAAAACAATGGCCATAAAAAGAACAGACAAAACAATGGCCAAAAGAAGAACAGAGTTTAATGGTCAAATGAAGGACAGACAACACAATGGCCAAAAGAAGACCAGACAAAGCAATGGCCCAAAGAAGAACAGACAAACAATGACCAAACGAAGAATAGACAAAACAATGGCCTAAAGAAGAACAGACAAAGCAATGGCCAAAAGAAGAACAGACAAAGTAATGGCCAAAAGAAGAACAGACAAAACAATTGCCAAAAGAAGAACAGACAAAGCAATGGTCAACACAACGAAAGACAAAGCAATGGCCAAAAGAAGACCAGACAAAACAATGGCCAAAAGAAGAACAGACAAAACAATGGCCAAACGAAGAACAGACAAAGCAATGGCTAAATGAAGAACAGACAAAATAATGGCCAAAAGAAGAAAAGACAAAGCAATGGCCAAAACAAGGACAGACAAAACAATGGCCAAAAGAAGAACAGACAAAATAATGGCCAAAAGAAGAACAGACAAAGCAATGGCCAAAACAAGGACAGGCAAAACAATGGCCAAAAGAAGAACAGACAAAAGAATGGCCAAAAGAATAACAGAGTTTAATGGCCAAAACAAGGACAGACAAAACAATGGCCAAAAGAAGAACATACAAAATAATGGCCAAAAGAAGAACAGACAAAGCAATGTCCAAAACAAGGACAGACAAAACAATGGCCAAAAGAATAACAGAGTTTAATGGCCAGAAGAAGGACAGACAAAGCAATGACCCAATGAAGAACAGACAAAATAATGGCCAAAAGAAGAACAGACAAAACAATGGCCAAAAGAAGAACAGACAAAACAATGGCCAAAACAAGGACAGACAAAACAATGGCCAAAAGAGGAACAGACAAAATAAAGGCCAAAAGAACAACAGACAAAGCAATGGCCAAAACAAAGACAGGCAAAACAATGGCCAAAAGAAGAACAGACAAAACAATGGTCAAATGAATAACAGAGTTTAATGGCCAAAAGAAGGACAGACAAAGCAATAGCCAAAACAAAGACAGACAAAACAATGGCCATAAAAAGAACAGACAAAACAATGGCCAAAAGAAAAACAGAGTTTAATGGTCAAATGAAGGACAGACAACACAATGGCCAAAAGAAGACCAGACAAAGCAATGGCCCAAAGAAGAACAGACAAACAATGACCAAACGAAGAATAGACAAAACAATGGCCTAAAGAAGAACAGACAAAGTAATGGCCAAAAGAAGAACAGACAAAACAATTGCCAAAAGAAGAACAGACAAAGCAATGGTCAACACAACGAAAGACAAAGCAATGGCCAAAAGAAGACCAGACAAAACAATGGCCAAAAGAAGAACAGACAAAACAATGGCCAAACGAAGAACAGACAAAACAATGACCAAAAGAAGAACAGAAAAACAAATGCTAAAAGAAGTGCAGACAAACCAATGGCCAAAAGAGGAACAGACAAAACAATAGAAAAAAGAAGAACAGACATAGCAAAGGCCAAAAGAAGAACAGACAAAACAATGGCCAAACGAAGAACAGACAAAGCAATGGTCAACACAACGAAAGACAAAACAATGGCCCAAAGAAGAACAGACAAAACAATGACCAAACGAAGAACAGACAAAACAATGTCCAAAAGAAGAAGACAAAACAATGGCCAAAAGAAGAAGACAAAACAATGGCCAAAAGAAGAACAGACTTTACTGGCCAAAATAAGGACAGACAACACAATGGCCAAAAGAAGAACAGACAAAACAATTGCCAAAAGAAGAACAGACAAAACAATTGCCAAAAGAAGAACAGACAAAGCAATGGTCAACACAATGAAGGACAAAGCAATGGCCAAAAGAAGACCAGACAAAACAATGGCCAAAAGAAGAACAGACAAAACAATGGCCAAACGAAGAACAGACAAAACAATGACCAAAAGAAGAACAGAAAAACAAATGCTAAAAGAAGTGCAGACAAAGCAATGGCCAAAAGAGGAACAGACAAAACAATAGAAAAAAGAAGAACAGACATAGCAAAGGCCAAAAGAAGAACAGGCAAAACAATGGCCAAACGAAGAACAGACAAAGCAATGGTCAACACAACGAAAGACAAAACAATGGCCCAAAGAAGAACAGACAAAACAATGACCAAACGAAGAACAGACAAAACAATGTCCAAAAGAAGAAGACAAAACAATGGCCAAAAGAAGAAGACAAAACAATGGCCAAAAGAAGAACAGACTTTACTGGCCAAAATAAGGACAGACAACACAATGGCCAAAAGATGAACAGACAAAACAATGGCCAAAAGAAGAACAGACAACAAAATGGCCAAAAGAAGAACAGACAAAACAATGTCCAAAAGAAGAAAAGAAAAAGCAATGGCCAAAAGAAGAACAGAAAAAATAATGGCCAAAAAAAGAACAGACAACACAATGACCAAAACAAGTACAGATAAAACAATGGCAAACAGAAGAACAGACAAAACAATGGCAAAAAGAAGAATAGAAAAAACAATGGCCAAATGAAGAATAGACAAAACAATGGTCAAATGAATAACAGAGTTTAATGGCCAAAAGAAGGACAGACAAAGCAATAGCCAAAACAAAGACAGACAAAACAATGGCCATAAAAAGAACAGACAAAACAATGGCCAAAAGAAAAACAGAGTTTAATGGTCAAATGAAGGACAGACAACACAATGGCCAAAAGAAGACCAGACAAAGCAATGGCCCAAAGAAGAACAGACAAACAATGACCAAACGAAGAATAGACAAAACAATGGCCTAAAGAAGAACAGACAAAGAAATGGCCAAAAGAAGAACAGACAAAACAATTGCCAAAAGAAGAACAGACAAAGCAATGGTCAACACAACGAAAGACAAAGCAATGGCCAAAAGAAGACCAGACAAAACAATGGCCAAAAGAAGAACAGACAAAACAATGGCCAATCGAAGAACAGACAAAACAATGACCAAAAGAAGAACAGAAAAACAAATGCTAAAAGAAGTGCAGACAAACCAATGGCCAAAAGAGGAACAGACAAAACAATAGAAAAAAGAAGAACAGACATAGCAAAGGCCAAAAGAAGAACAGACAAAACAATGGCCAAACGAAGAACAGACAAAGCAATGGTCAACACAACGAAAGACAAAACAATGGCCCAAAGAAGAACAGACAAAACAATGACCAAACGAAGAACAGACAAAACAATGTCCAAAAGAAGAAGACAAAACAATGGCCAAAAGAAGAAGACAAAACAATGGCCAAAAGAAGAACAGACTTTACTGGCCAAAATAAGGACAGACAACACAATGGCCAAAAGAAGAACAGACAAAACAATTGCCAAAAGAAGAACAGACAAAGCAATGGTCAACACAATGAAGGACAAAGCAATGGCCAAAAGAAGACCAGACAAAACAATGGCCAAAAGAAGAACAGACAAAACAATGGCCAAACGAAGAACAGACAAAACAATGACCAAAAGAAGAACAGAAAAACAAATGCTAAAAGAAGTGCAGACAAACCAATGGCCAAAAGAGGAACAGACAAAACAATAGAAAAAAGAAGAACAGACATAGCAAAGGCCAAAAGAAGAACAGGCAAAACAATGGCCAAACGAAGAACAGACAAAGCAATGGTCAACACAACGAAAGACAAAACAATGGCCCAAAGAAGAACAGACAAAACAATGACCAAACGAAGAACAGACAAAACAATGTCCAAAAGAAGAAGACAAAACAATGGCCAAAAGAAGAAGACAAAACAATGGCCAAAAGAAGAACAGACTTTACTGGCCAAAATAAGGACAGACAACACAATGGCCAAAAGATGAACAGACAAAACAATGGCCAAAAGAAGAACAGACAACAAAATGGCCAAAAGAAGAACAGACAAAACAATGTCCAAAAGAAGAAAAGAAAAAGCAATGGCCAAAAGAAGAACAGAAAAAATAATGGCCAAAAAAAGAACAGACAACACAATGACCAAAACAAGTACAGATAAAACAATGGCAAACAGAAGAACAGACAAAACAATGGCAAAAAGAAGAATAGACAAAACAATGGCCAAATGAAGAATAGACAAAACAATTGCCAAAAGAAGAACAGACAAAACAATGGCCAAATGAAGAATAGACAAATCAATGACCAAAAGAATGACAGACAAAGCAATGACCAAAAGAAGAACAGACAAAACAATGGCCAAAAGAAGAACAGACTTTAATGGCCAAAATAAGGACAGACAACACAATGGCCAAAAGCAGAACAGACAAAACAATGGCCAAAAGAAGGACAGAAAACAAAATGGCCAAAAGAAGAACAGAAAAAACAATGGCCAAAAGAAGAACAGACAAAGCAATGGCCAACACAAGGACAGACAAAACAATGGCCAAAAGAAGAACAGACAAAGCAATGGCCAAATGAAGAACAGACAAAGCAATGGCCAAAACAAGGACAGACAAAACAATGGCCAAAAGAAGAACATACAAAATAATGGCCAAAAGAAGAACAGACAAAGCAATGGCCAAAACAAGGACAGACAAAACAATGGCCAAAAGAATAACAGAGTTTAATGGCCAGAAGAAGGACAGACAAAGCAATGACCCAATGAAGAACAGACAAAATAATGGCCAAAAGAAGAACAGACAAAACAATGGCCAAAAGAAGAACAGACAAAACAATGGCCAAAACAAGGACAGACAAAACAATGGCCAAAAGAGGAACAGACAAAATAAAGGCCAAAAGAAGAACAGACAAAGCAATGGCCAAAACAAAGACAGGCAAAACAATGGCCAAAAGAAGAACAGACAAAACAATGGTCAAATGAATAACAGAGTTTAATGGCCAAAAGAAGGACAGACAAAGCAATAGCCAAAACAAAGACAGACAAAACAATGGCCATATAAAGAACAGACAAAACAATGGCCAAAAGAAGAACAGAGTTTAATGGTCAAATGAAGGACAGACAACACAATGGCCAAAAGAAGACCAGACAAAGCAATGGCCCAAAGAAGAACAGACAAACAATGACCAAACGAAGAATAGACAAAACAATGGCCTAAAGAAGAACAGACAAAGCAATGGCCAAAAGAAGAACAGACAAAGTAATGGCCAAAAGAAGAACAGACAAAACAATTGCCAAAAGAAGAACAGACAAAGCAATGGTCAACACAACGAAAGACAAAGCAATGGCCAAAAGAAGACCAGACAAAACAATGGCCAAAAGAAGAACAGACAAAACAATGGCCAAACGAAGAACAGACAAAACAATGACCAAAAGAAGAACAGAAAAACAAATGCTAAAAGAAGTGCAGACAAACCAATGGCCAAAAGATGAACAGACAAAACAATGGCCAAAAGAAGAACAGACAACAAAATGACCAAAAGAAGAACAGACAAAACAATGTCCAAAAGAAGAAAAGAAAAAGCAATGGCCAAAAGAAGAACAGAAAAAATAATGGCCAAAAAAAGAACAGACAACACAATGACCAAAACAAGTACAGATAAAACAATGGCAAACAGAAGAACAGACAAAACAATGGCAAAAAGAAGATTAGACAAAACAATGGCCAAATGAAGAATAGACAAAACAATTGCCAAAAGAAGAACAGACAAAACAATGGCCAAATGAAGAATAGACAAATCAATGACCAAAAGAATGACAGACAAAGCAATGACCAAAAGAAGAACAGACAAAACAATGGTCAAAAGAAGGACAGACAAAACAATGGCCAAACGAAGAACAGACAAAACAATGACCAAAAGAAGAACAGAAAAACAAATGCTAAAAGAAGTGCAGACAAACCAATGGCCAAAAGAGGAACAGACAAAACAATAGAAAAAAGAAGAACAGACATAGCAAAGGCCAAAAGAAGAACAGACAAAACAATGGCCAAACGAAGAACAGACAAAGCAATGGTCAACACAACGAAAGACAAAACAATGGCCCAAAGAAGAACAGACAAAACAATGACCAAACGAAGAACAGACAAAACAATGTCCAAAAGAAGAAGACAAAACAATGGCCAAAAGAAGAAGACAAAACAATGGCCAAAAGAAGAACAGACTTTACTGGCCAAAATAAGGACAGACAACACAATGGCCAAAAGAAGAACAGACAAAACAATTGCCAAAAGAAGAACAGACAAAGCAATGGTCAACACAATGAAGGACAAAGCAATGGCCAAAAGAAGACCAGACAAAACAATGGCCAAAAGAAGAACAGACAAAGCAATGGCCAAACGAAGAATAGACAAAACAATGACCAAAAGAAGAACAGAAAAACAAATGCTAAAAGAAGTGCAGACAAACCAATGGCCAAAAGAGGAACAGACAAAACAATAGAAAAAAGAAGAACAGACATAGCAAAGGCCAAAAGAAGAACAGGCAAAACAATGGCCAAACGAAGAACAGACAAAGCAATGGTCAACACAACGAAAGACAAAACAATGGCCCAAAGAAGAACAGACAAAACAATGACCAAACGAAGAACAGACAAAACAATGTCCAAAAGAGGAAGACAAAACAATGGCCAAAAGAAGAAGACAAAACAATGGCCAAAAGAAGAACAGACTTTACTGGCCAAAATAAGGACAGACAACACAATGGCCAAAAGATGAACAGACAAAACAATGGCCAAAAGAAGAACAGACAACAAAATGGCCAAAAGAAGAACAGACAAAACAATGTCCAAAAGAAGAAAAGAAAAAGCAATGGCCAAAAGAAGAACAGAAAAAATAATGGCCAAAAAAAGAACAGACAACACAATGACCAAAACAAGTACAGATAAAACAATGGCAAACAGAAGAACAGACAAAACAATGGCAAAAAGAAGATTAGACAAAACAATGGCCAAATGAAGAATAGACAAAACAATTGCCAAAAGAAGAACAGACAAAACAATGGCCAAATGAAGAATAGACAAATCAATGACCAAAAGAATGACAGACAAAGCAATGACCAAAAGAAGAACAGACAAAACAATGGCCAAAAGAAGAACAGACTTTAATGGCCAAAATAAGGACAGACAACACAATGGCCAAAAGCAGAACAGACAAAACAATGGCCAAAAGAAGAACAGAAAACAAAATGGCCAAAAGAAGAACAGAAAAAACAATGGCCAAAAGAAGAACAGACAAAGCAATGGCCAACACAAGGACAGACAAAACAATGGCCAAAAGAAGACCAGACAAAGCAATGGCCCAAAGAAGAACAAACAAAAAATGACCAAACGAAGAATAGACAAAACAATGGCCTAAAGAAGAACAGACAAAGCAATGGCCAAAAGAAGAACAGACAAAGTAATGGCCAAAAGAAGAACAGACAAAACAATTGCCAAAAGAAGAACAGACAAAGCAATGGTCAACACAACGAAAGACAAAGCAATGGCCAAAAGAAGACCAGACAAAACAATGGTCAAAAGAAGAACAGACAAAACAATGGCCCAAAGAAGAACAGACAAAACAATGACCAAACGAAGAACAGACAAAACAATGTCCAAAAGAAGAAGACAAAACAATGGCCAAAAGAAGAAGACAAAACAATGGCCAAAAGAAGAACAGACTTTACTGGCCAAAATAAGGACAGACAACACAATGGCCAAAAGATGAACAGACAAAACAATGGCCAAAAGAAGAACAGACAACAAAATGGCCAAAAGAAGAACAGACAAAACAATGTCCAAAAGAAGAAAAGAAAAAGCAATGGCCAAAAGAAGAACAGAAAAAATAATGGCCAAAAAAAGAACAGACAACACAATGACCAAAACAAGTACAGATAAAACAATGGCAAACAGAAGAACAGACAAAACAATGGCAAAAAGAAGATTAGACAAAACAATGGCCAAATGAAGAATAGACAAAACAATTGCCAAAAGAAGAACAGACAAAACAATGGCCAAATGAAGAATAGACAAATCAATGACCAAAAGAATGACAGACAAAGCAATGACCAAAAGAAGGACAGACAACACAATGGCCAAAAGAAGAACAGACAAAACAATGGCCAAAAGAAGGACAGAAAACAAAATGGCCAAAAGAAGAACAGAAAAAACAATGGCCAAAAGAAGAACAGACAAAGCAATGGCCAACACAAGGACAGACAAAACAATGGCCAAAAGAAGACCAGACAAAGCAATGGCCCAAAGAAGAACAGACAAACAATGACCAAACGAAGAATAGACAAAACAATGGCCTAAAGAAGAACAGACAAAGCAATGGCCAAAAGAAGAACAGACAAAGTAATGGCCAAAAGAAGAACAGACAAAACAATTGCCAAAAGAAGAACAGACAAAGCAATGGTCAACACAACGAAAGACAAAGCAATGGCCAAAAGAAGACCAGACAAAACAATGGTCAAAAGAAGAACAGACAAAACAATGGCCAAACGAAGAACAGACAAAACAATGACCAAAAGAAGAACAGAAAAACAAATGCTAAAAGAAGTGCAGACAAACCAATGGCCAAAAGAGGAACAGACAAAACAATAGAAAAAAGAAGAACAGACATAGCAAAGGCCAAAAGAAGAACAGACAAAACAATGGCCAAACGAAGAACAGACAAAGCAATGGTCAACACAACGAAAGACAAAACAATGGCCCAAAGAAGAACAGACAAAACAATGACCAAACGAAGAACAGACAAAACAATGTCCAAAAGAAGAAGACAAAACAATGGCCAAAAGAAGAAGACAAAACAATGGCCAAAAGAAGAACAGACTTTACTGGCCAAAATAAGGACAGACAACACAATGGCCAAAAGATGAACAGACAAAACAATGGCCAAAAGAAGAACAGACAACAAAATGGCCAAAAGAAGAACAGACAAAACAATGTCCAAAAGAAGAAAAGACAAAGCAATAGCCAAAAGAAGAACAGAAAAAATAATGGCCAAAAAAAGAACAGACAACACAATGACCAAAACAAGTACAGATAAAACAAAGGCAAACAGAAGAACAGACAAAACAATGGCAAAAAGAAGATTAAACAAAACAATTGCCAAAAGAAGAACAGACAAAACAATGGCCAAATGAAGAATAGACAAATCAATGACCAAAAGAATGACAGACAAAGCAATGACCAAAAGAAGAACAGACAAAACAATGGTCAAAAGAAGGACAGACAAAACAATGGCCAAAAGAAGAACAGACAAAGCAATGGCTAAAAGAAGAACAGACAAAACAATGGCCAAAAGAAGAACAGTCAAAGCAATGGCCAAAAGAAGGACAGACAAAGCAATGGCTAAAAGAAGAACAGACAAAACAATGGCCAAAAGAAGAACAGTCAAAGCAATGGCCAAAAGAATGACAGATAACATATTGGCCAAAAGAATAACAGACAAAACAATGGCCAAAAGAAGGACAGACAAAACAATGGCCAAAAGAAGAACAGACAAAACAATGGCCAAATGAAAAACAGACAAAATAATGGCCAAAAGAAGAACAGAAAAACAATGGCCAAAAGAAGAACAGTCAAAGCAATGGCCAAAAGAAGGACAGATAAAGCAATGGCTAAAAGAAGAACAGACAACACAATGACCAAAAGAAGAACAGTCAAAGCAATGGCCAAAACAAGGACAGATAACATATTGGCCAAAAGAAGAACAGACAAAACAATGGCCAAAAGAAGGACAGACAAAACAATGGCCAAAAGAAGAACAGACAAAACAATGGCCAAAAGAAAAACAGACAAAATAATGGCCAAAAGAAGAACAGAAAAACAATGGCCAAAAGAGGAACAGACAAAACAAAGGCCAAAAGAAGAGCAGACATAACAATGGCCAAAAGAAGAGCAGACAAAGCAATGGCCAAAAGAAGAACAGACAAAGCAATGGCCAAAAGATGAACAGAGAAAGCATTGGCCAAAAGAAGAACAGACAAAGCAATTGCCAAATGAAGAACAGACAAAATAATGGCCAAAAGAAGAACAGACAAAGCAATAGCCAAAACAGGGACAGACAAAACAATGGCCAAGAGAAGAACAGACAAAACAATGGCCAAAAGAAGAACAGAGTTTAATGGCCAAAAGAAGAACAGACAAAGCAATGGCCAAAACAAGGACAGACAAAACAATGGCCAAAAGAAGAACAGACAAAGCAATGGCTAAATGAAGAACAGACAAAATAATGGCCAAAAGAAGAAAAGACAAAGCAATGGCCAAAACAAGGACAGACAAAACAATGGCCAAAAGAAGAACAGACAAAATAATGGCCAAAAGAAGAACAGACAAAGCAATGGCCAAAACAAGGACAGGCAAAACAATGGCCAAAAGAAGAACAGACAAAACAATGGCCAAAAGAATAACAGAGTTTAATGGCCAAAACAAGGACAGACAAAACAATGGCCAAAAGAAGAACATACAAAATAATGGCCAAAAGAAGAACAGACAAAGCAATGGCCAAAACAAGGACAGACAAAACAATGGCCAAAAGAATAACAGAGTTTAATGGCCAGAAGAAGGACAGACAAAGCAATGACCCAATGAAGAACAGACAAAATAATGGCCAAAAGAAGAACAGACAAAACAATGGCCAAAAGAAGAACAGACAAAACAATGGCCAAAACAAGGACAGACAAAACAATGGCCAAAAGAGGAACAGACAAAATAAAGGCCAAAAGAAGAACAGACAAAGCAATGGCCAAAACAAAGACAGGCAAAACAATGGCCAAAAGAAGAACAGACAAAACAATGGTCAAATGAATAACAGAGTTTAATGGCCAAAAGAAGGACAGACAAAGCAATAGCCAAAACAAAGACAGACAAAACAATGGCCATAAAAAGAACAGACAAAACAATGGCCAAAAGAAAAACAGAGTTTAATGGTCAAATGAAGGACAGACAACACAATGGCCAAAAGAAGACCAGACAAAGCAATGGCCCAAAGAAGAACAGACAAACAATGACCAAACGAAGAATAGACAAAACAATGGCCTAAAGAAGAACAGACAAAGTAATGGCCAAAAGAAGAACAGACAAAACAATTGCCAAAAGAAGAACAGACAAAGCAATGGTCAACACAACGAAAGACAAAGCAATGGCCAAAAGAAGACCAGACAAAACAATGGCCAAAAGAAGAACAGACAAAACAATGGCCAAACGAAGAACAGACAAAACAATGACCAAAAGAAGAACAGAAAAACAAATGCTAAAAGAAGTGCAGAAAAACCAATGGCCAAAAGAGGAACAGACAAAACAATAGAAAAAAGAAGAACAGACATAGCAAAGGCCAAAAGAAGAACAGACAAAACAATGGCCAAACGAAGAACAGACAAAGCAATGGTCAACACAACGAAAGACAAAACAATGGCCCAAAGAAGAACAGACAAAACAATGACCAAACGAAGAACAGACAAAACAATGTCCAAAAGAAGAAGACAAAACAATGGCCAAAAGAAGAAGACAAAACAATGGCCAAAAGAAGAACAGACTTTACTGGCCAAAATAAGGACAGACAACACAATGGCCAAAAGAAGAACAGACAAAACAATTGCCAAAAGAAGAACAGACAAAGCAATGGTCAACACAATGAAGGACAAAGCAATGGCCAAAAGAAGACCAGACAAAACAATGGCCAAAAGAAGAACAGACAAAACAATGGCCAAACGAAGAACAGACAAAACAATGACCAAAAGAAGAACAGAAAAACAAATGCTAAAAGAAGTGCAGACAAACCAATGGCCAAAAGAGGAACAGACAAAACAATAGAAAAAAGAAGAACAGACATAGCAAAGGCCAAAAGAAGAACAGACAAAACAATGGCCAAACGAAGAACAGACAAAGCAATGGTCAACACAACGAAAGACAAAACAATGGCCCAAAGAAGAACAGACAAAACAATGACCAAACGAAGAACAGACAAAACAATGGTCAAATGAATAACAGAGTTTAATGGCCAAAAGAAGGACAGACAAAGCAATAGCCAAAACAAAGACAGACAAAACAATGGCCATAAAAAGAACAGACAAAACAATGGCCAAAAGAAGAACAGAGTTTAATGGTCAAATGAAGGACAGACAACACAATGGCCAAAAGAAGACCAGACAAAGCAATGGCCCAAAGAAGAACAGACAAACAATGACCAAACGAAGAATAGACAAAACAATGGCCTAAAGAAGAACAGACAAAGCAATGGCCAAAAGAAGAACAGACAAAGTAATGGCCAAAAGAAGAACAGACAAAACAATTGCCAAAAGAAGAACAGACAAAGCAATGGTCAACACAACGAAAGACAAAGCAATGGCCAAAAGAAGACCAGACAAAACAATGGCCAAAAGAAGAACAGACAAAACAATGGCCAAACGAAGAACAGACAAAACAATGACCAAAAGAAGAACAGAAAAACAAATGCTAAAAGAAGTGCTGACAAACCAATGGCCAAAAGAGGAACAGACAAAACAATAGAAAAAAGAAGAACAGACATAGCAAAGGCCAAAAGAAGAACAGACAAAACAATGGCCAAACGAAGAACAGACAAAGCAATGGTCAACACAACGAAAGACAAAACAATGGCCCAAAGAAGAACAGACAAAGCAATGAACAAACGAAGAACAGACAAAACAATGTCCAAAAGAAGAAGACAAAACAATGGCCAAAAGAAGAAGACAAAACAATGGCCAAAAGAAGAACAGACTTTACTGGCCAAAATAAGGACAGACAACACAATGGCCAAAAGATGAACAGACAAAACAATGGCCAAAAGAAGAACAGACAACAAAATGGCCAAAAGAAGAACAGACAAAACAATGTCCAAAAGAAGAAAAGAAAAAGCAATGGCCAAAAGAAGAACTGAAAAAATAATGGCCAAAAAAAGAACAGACAACACAATGACCAAAACAAGTACAGATAAAACAATGGCAAACAGAAGAACAGACAAAACAATGGCAAAAAGAAGATTAGACAAAACAATGGCCAAATGAAGAATAGACAAAACAATTGCCAAAAGAAGAACAGACAAAACAATGGCCAAATGAAGAATAGACAAATCAATGACCAAAAGAATGACAGACAAAGCAATGACCAAAAGAAGAACAGACAACACAATGGTCAAAAGAAGGACAGACAAAACAATGGCCAAAAGAAGAACAGACAAAGCAATGGCTAAAAGAAGAACAGACAAAACAATGGCCAAAAGAAGAACAGTCAAAGCAATGGCCAAAAGAAGGACAGACAAAGCAATGGCTAAAAGAAGAACAGACAAAACAATGGCCAAAAGAAGAACAGTCAAAGCAATGGCCAAAAGAATGACAGATAACATATTGGCCAAAAGAATAACAGACAAAACAATGGCCAAAAGAAGGACAGACAAAACAATGGCCAAAAGAAGAACAGACAAAACAATGGCCAAATGAAAAACAGACAAAATAATGGCCAAAAGAAGAACAGAAAAACAATGGCCAAAAGAGGAACAGACAAAACAAAGGCCAAAAGAAGAGCAGACAAAACAATGACCAAAAGAAGAGCAGACAAAGCAATGGCCAAAAGAAGGACAGACAAAACAATGGCCAAAAGAAAAACAGACAAAGCAAATGGCTAAAATAAGAACAGACAAAACAATGGCCAAAAGAAGAACAGTCAAAGCAATGGCCAAAAGAAGGACAGATAACATATTGGCCAAAAGAAGAACAGACAAAACAATGGCCAAAAGAAGGACAGACAAAACAATGGCCAAAAGAAGAACAGACAAAGCAATGGCCAAAAGAAAAACAGACAAAATAATGGCCAAAAGAAGAACAGAAAAACAATGGCCAAAAGAGGAACAGACAAAACAAAGGCCAAAAGAAGAGCAGACAAAACAATGGCCAAAAGAAGAGCAGACAAAGCAATGGCCAAAAGAAGAACAGACAAAGCAATGGCCAAAAGATGAACAGAGAAAGCATTGGCCAAAAGAAGAACAGACAAAGCAATTGCCAAATGAAGAACAGACAAAATAATGGCCAAAAGAAGAACAGACAAAGCAATAGCCAAAACAGGGACAGACAAAACAATGGCCAAGAGAAGAACAGACAAAACAATGGCCAAAAGAAGAACAGAGTTTAATGGCCAAAAGAAGAACAGACAAAGCAATGGCCAAAACAAGGACAGACAAAACAATGGCCAAAAGAAGAACAGACAAAGCAATGGCTAAATGAAGAACAGACAAAATAATGGCCAAAAGAAGAAAAGACAAAGCAATGGCCAAAACAAGGACAGACAAAACAATGGCCAAAAGAAGAACAGACAAAATAATGGCCAAAAGAAGAACAGACAAAGCAATGGCCAAAACAAGGACAGGCAAAACAATGGCCAAAAGAAGAACAGACAAAACAATGGCCAAAAGAATAACAGAGTTTAATGGCCAAAACAAGGACAGACAAAACAATGGCCAAAAGAAGAACATACAAAATAATGGCCAAAAGAAGAACAGACAAAGCAATGGCCAAAACAAGGACAGACAAAACAATGGCCAAAAGAATAACAGAGTTTAATGGCCAGAAGAAGGACAGACAAAGCAATGACCCAATGAAGAACAGACAAAATAATGGCCAAAAGAAGAACAGACAAAACAATGGCCAAAAGAAGATCAGAGTTTAATGGCCAAAAGAAGAACAGACAAAGCAATGGCCAAAACAAGGACAGACAAAACAATGGCCAAAAGAAGAACAGACAAAGCAATGGCTAAATGATGAACAGACAAAATAATGGCCAAAAGAAGAAAAGACAAAGCAATGGCCAAAACAAGGACAGACAAAACAATGGCCAAAAGAAGAACAGACAAAATAATGGCCAAAAGAAGAACAGACAAAGCAATGGCCAAAACAAGGACAGGCAAAACAATGGCCAAAAGAAGAACAGACAAAACAATGGCCAAAAGAATAACAGAGTTTAATGGCCAAAACAAGGACAGACAAAACAATGGCCAAAAGAAGAACATACAAAATAATGGCCAAAAGAAGAACAGACAAAGCAATGGCCAAAACAAGGACAGACAAAACAATGGCCAAAAGAATAACAGAGTTTAATGGCCAGAAGAAGGACAGACAAAGCAATGACCCAATGAAGAACAGACAAAATAATGGCCAAAAGAAGAACAGACAAAACAATGGCCAAAAGAAGAACAGACAAAACAATGGCCAAAACAAGGACAGACAAAACAATGGCCAAAAGAGGAACAGACAAAATAAAGGCCAAAAGAAGAACAGACAAAGCAATGGCCAAAACAAAGACAGGCAAAACAATGGCCAAAAGAAGAACAGACAAAACAATGGTCAAATGAATAACAGAGTTTAATGGCCAAAAGAAGGACAGACAAAGCAATAGCCAAAACAAAGACAGACAAAACAATGGCCATAAAAAGAACAGACAAAACAATGGCCAAAAGAAAAACAGAGTTTAATGGTCAAATGAAGGACAGACAACACAATGGCCAAAAGAAGACCAGACAAAGCAATGGCCCAAAGAAGAACAGACAAACAATGACCAAACGAAGAATAGACAAAACAATGGCCTAAAGAAGAACAGACAAAGTAATGGCCAAAAGAAGAACAGACAAAACAATTGCCAAAAGAAGAACAGACAAAGCAATGGTCAACACAACGAAAGACAAAGCAATGGCCAAAAGAAGACCAGACAAAACAATGGCCAAAAGAAGAACAGACAAAACAATGGCCAAACGAAGAACAGACAAAACAATGACCAAAAGAAGAACAGAAAAACAAATGCTAAAAGAAGTGCAGACAAACCAATGGCCAAAAGAGGAACAGACAAAACAATAGAAAAAAGAAGAACAGACATAGCAAAGGCCAAAAGAAGAACAGACAAAACAATGGCCAAACGAAGAACAGACAAAGAAATGGTCAACACAACGAAAGACAAAACAATGGCCCAAAGAAGAACAGACAAAACAATGACCAAACGAAGAACAGACAAAACAATGTCCAAAAGAAGAAGACAAAACAATGGCCAAAAGAAGAAGACAAAACAATGGCCAAAAGAAGAACAGACTTTACTGGCCAAAATAAGGACAGACAACACAATGGCCAAAAGATGAACAGACAAAACAATGGCCAAAAGAAGAACAGACAACAAAATGGCCAAAAGAAGAACAGACAAAACAATGTCCAAAAGAAGAAAAGACAAAGCAATGGCCAAAAGAAGAACAGAAAAAATAATGGCCAAAAAAAGAACAGACAACACAATGACCAAAACAAGTACAGATAAAACAATGGCAAACAGAAGAACAGACAAAACAATGGCAAAAAGAAGATTAGACAAAACAATGGCCAAATGAAGAATAGACAAAACAATTGCCAAAAGAAGAACAGACAAAACAATGGCCAAATGAAGAATAGACAAATCAATGACCAAAAGAATGACAGACAAAGCAATGACCAAAAGAAGAACAGACAAAACAATGGTCAAAAGAAGGACAGACAAAACAATGGCCAAAAGAAGAACAGACAAAGCAATGGCTAAAAGAAAAACAGACAAAACAATGGCCAAAAGAAGAACAGTCAAAGCAATGGCCAAAAGAAGGACAGACAAAGCAATGGCTAAAAGAAGAACAGACAAAACAATGGCCAAAAGAAGAACAGTCAAAGCAATGGCCAAAAGAATGACAGATAACATATTGGCCAAAAGAATAACAGACAAAACAATGGCCAAAAGAAGGACAGACAAAACAATGGCCAAAAGAAGAACAGACAAAACAATGGCCAAATGAAAAACAGACAAAATAATGGCCAAAAGAAGAACAGAAAAACAATGGCCAAAAGAGGAACAGACAAAGCAAAGGCCAAAAGAAGAGCAGACAAAACAATGACCAAAAGAAGAGCAGACAAAGCAATGGCCAAAAGAAGGACAGACAAAACAATGGCCAAAAGAAAAACAGACAAAGCAAATGGCTAAAATAAGAACAGACAAAACAATGGCCAAAAGAAGAACAGTCAAAGCAATGGCCAAAAGAAGGACAGATAAAGCAATGGCTAAAAGAAGAACAGACAACACAATGACCAAAAGAAGAACAGTCAAAGCAATGGCCAAAAGAAGGACAGATAACATATTGGCCAAAAGAAGAACAGACAAAGCAATGGCCAAAAGAAGGACAGACAAAACAATGGCCAAAAGAAGAACAGACAAAACAATGGCCAAAAGAAAAACAGACAAAATAATGGCCAAAAGAAGAACAGAAAAACAATGGCCAAAAGAGGAACAGACAAAACAAAGGCCAAAAGAAGAGCAGACAAAACAATGGCCAAAAGAAGAGCAGACAAAGCAATGGCCAAAAGAAGAACAGACAAAGCAATGGCCAAAAGATGAACAGAGAAAGCATTGGCCAAAAGAAGAACAGACAAAGCAATGGCCAAAACAAGGACAGACAAAACAATGGCCAAAAGAAGAACAGACAAAGCAATGGCTAAATGAAGAACAGACAAAATAATGGCCAAAAGAAGAAAAGACAAAGCAATGGCCAAAACAAGGACAGACAAAACAATGGCCAAAAGAAGAACAGACAAAGCAATGGTCAAATGAAGAAAAGACAAAGCAATGGCCAAAACAAGGACAGACAAAACAATGGCCAAAAGAAGGACAGGCAAAACAATGGCCAAAAGAAGAACAGACAAAACAATGGCCAAAACAAGGACAGGCAAAACAATGGCCAAAAGAAGAACAGACAAAACAATGGCCAAAAGAATAACAGACAAAACAATGGTCAAAAGAAGAACAGACAAAACAATGGCCAAGAGAAGAACAGACAAAACAATGGCCAAAAGAAGAACAGACAAAACAATGGTCAAAAGAAGAACAGACAAAGCAATGGCCAAAACAAGGACAGACAAAACAATGACCAAACGAAGAACAGACAAAACAATGGCCAAAAGAAGAACAGACAAAGCAATGGCCAAAAGAAGAACAGACAAAGCAATGGCCAAAAGAAGAACAGACAAAACAATGGCCAAAAGAAGAACAGACAAAGCAATGGTCAACACAACGAAAGACAAAGCAATGGCCAAAAGAAGAACAGACAAAACAATGGCCAAAAGAAGAACAGATTTTAATGGCCAAAATAAGGACAGACAACACAATGGCCAAAAGCAGAACAGACAAAACAATGGCCAAAATAAGGACAGAAAACAAAATGGCCAAAAGAAGAACAGAAAAAACAATGGCCAAAAGAAGAACAGACAAAGCAATGGCCAAATGAAGAACAGACAAAGCAATGGCCAAAACAAGGACAGACAAAACAATGGCCAAAAGAAGAACAGACAAAATAATGGCCAAAAGAAGAACAGACAAAGCAATGGCCAAAACAAGGACAGACAAAACAATGGCCAAAAGAATAACAGAGTTTAATGGCCAGAAGAAGGACAGACAAAGCAATGACCCAATGAAGAACAGACAAAATAATGGCCAAAAGAAGAACAGACAAAACAATGGCCAAAAGAAGAACAGACAAAACAATGGCCAAAAGAAGAACAGACAAAACAATGGCCAAAAGAATAACAGAGTTTAATGGCCAGAAGAAGGACAGACAAAGCAATGACCCAATGAAGAACAGACAAAATAATGGCCAAAAGAAGAACAGACAAAACAATGGCCAAAAGAAGAACAGACAAAACAATGGCCAAAAGAAGAACAGACAAAACAATGGCCAAATGAAGAACAGACAAAATAATGGCCAAAAGAAGAACAGACAAAGCACTAGCCAAAACAAAGACACAAAACAATGGTCACAAAAAGAACAGACAAAACAATGGCCAAAAGAAAAACAGAGTTTAATGGTCAAAAGATGGACAGACAACACAATGGCCAAAAGAAGATCAGACAAAACAATGGCCCAAAGAAGAACAGACAAAACAATGACCAAACGAAGAACAGACAAAACAATGGCCAAAAGAAGAACAGACAAAGCAATGGCCAAAAGAAGAACAGACAAAACAATGGCCAAAAGAAGAACAGACAAAACAATGGCCAAAATAAGGACAGAAAACAAAATGGCCAAAAGAAGAACAGAAAAAAACAATGGCCAAAGCAAGGACAGACAAAACAATTGCAAACAGAAGAACACACAAAGCAATGACAAAAAGAAGAATAGACAAAACAATGGCCAAAAGAAGAACAGACAAAACAATGGCCAAAAGAAGAACAGACAAAACAATGACCAAAAGAATGACAGACAAAACAATGACCAAAAGAAGAACAGAAAAAACAAATGCTAAAAGAACTGCAGACAAACCAATGGCCAAAAGAAGAACAGACAAAACAATAGACAAAAGAAGAACAGACAAAGCAAAGGCCAAAAGAAGAACAGACAAAACAATGGCCCAAAGAAGAACAGATAAAACAATGACCAAACAAAGAACAGACAAAGCAATGGCCAAAAGAAGAACAGACAAAGCAATGGCCAAAAGAAGAACAGACAAAGCAATGGCCAAAAGAAGAACAGACAAAACAATGGCCAACACAAAGACAGGCAAAACAATGGCCAAAAGAAGAACAGATAAAACAATGGTCAAAAGAAGAACAGACTTTAATGGCCAAAAGAAGAACAGACAACAAAATGGTCAAAAGAAGAACAGATAAAACAATGTCCAAAAGAAGAACAGACAAAGCAATGGCCGAAAGAAGAACAGAAAAAACAATGGCCAAAAGAAGAACAGACAAAACAATGGCCAAAAGAAAGACAGACAACACAATGACCAAAATAAGAACAGAAAAAATAATGGCCAAAAGAAGAACAGACAAGACAATGGTAAAAAAGAGAATAGACAAAACAATGGCCAAAAGAAGGACAGATAACACAATGGCCAAAAGAAGAACAGACAAAACAATAGACAAAAGAAGAACAGACAAAACACTGGCCAAAAAAAACCAGACAAAATAATGTCCAAAAGAGGAACAGACAAAACAATGGCCAAAAGAACAACAGGCAAAGGAATGGCCAAAAGAAGGACAGACAAAGCAATGGCCAAATGAAGAACAGACAAAACAATGGCCAAAAGAAGAGCAGACAAAACAATGGCCATAAGAAGAGCAGACAAAGCAATGGCCAAAAGAAGAACAGACAGAGCAATGCCCAAAAGATGAACAGACAAAACAATGGCCAAAAGAAGAACAGACAAATGAATGGCCAAATGAAGAAGACAAAATAATGGCCAAAAGAAGAACAGACAAAGCAATGGCCAAAACAAGGACAGACAAAACAATGGCCAAAAAAAGGACAGACAAAACAATGGACAAAAGAAGAACAGAGTTTAATGCCCAAAAGAAGAACAGACAAAGCAATGGCCAAAACAAGGACAGACAAAGCAATGGCCAAAACAAGGACAGACAAAACAATGGCCAAAAGAAGAACAGACAAAACAATGGCCAACAGAATAACAGAGTTTAATGGCCAAAAGAAGGACAGACAAAGCAATGGCCAAATGAAGAACAGACAAAATAATGGCCAAAAGAAGAACAGACAAAACAATGGCCAAATGAAGAACAGACAAAATAATGGCCAAAAGAAGAACAGACAAAACAATGGCCAAAAGAAGAACAGACAAAACAATGGCCAAATGAAGAACAGACAAAATAATGGCCAAAAGAAGAACAGACAACACAATGGCCAAAAGAAGATCAGACAAAACAATGGCCCAAAGAAGAACAGACAAAACAATGACCAAATGAAGAACATACAAAATAATGCCCAAAAGAAGAACAGACAAAGCAATTGCCAAAAGAAGGACAGACAAAACAATGGCCAAAAGAAGAACAGACAAAGCAATGGGCGAAAAAAGAATAGACAAAACAATGGCCAAAAGAAGAACAGACAAAGCAATGGCCAAAAGAAGAACAGACAAAACAATTGCCAAAAGAAGAAAAGACAAAGCAATGGCCAAAACAAGGACAGACAAATCAATGGCCAAAAGAAGAACAGACAAAACAATGGCCAAAAGAATAACAGAGTTTAATTGCCAAAAGAAGAACAGACAAAACAATGGCCAAAAGAAAGACAGACAAAGCAATGGCCGAAAGAAGAACAGAAAAAAAAATGGCCAAAAGAAGAACAGACAAAACAATGGCCAAAAGAAAGACAGACAACACAATGACCAAAATAAGAACAGAAAAAATAATGGCCAAAAGAAGAACAGACAAGACAATGGTAAAAAAGAGAATAGACAAAACAATGGCCAAAAGAAGGACAGATAACACAATGGCCAAAAGAAGAACAGACAAAACAATAGACAAAAGAAGAACAGACAAAACACTGGCCAAAAAAAACAGACAAAATAATGTCCAAAAGAGGAACAGACAAAACAATGGCCAAAAGAACAACAGGCAAAGGAATGGCCAAAAGAAGGACAGACAAAGCAATGGCCAAATGAAGAACAGACAAAACAATGGCCAAAAGAAGAGCAGACAAAACAATGGCCATAAGAAGAGCAGACAAAGCAATGGCCAAAAGAAGAACAGACAGAGCAATGCCCAAAAGATGAACAGACAAAACAATGGCCAAAAGAAGAACAGACAAATGAATGGCCAAATGAAGAAGACAAAATAATGGCCAAAAGAAGAACAGACAAAGCAATGGCCAAAACAAGGACAGACAAAACAATGGCCAAAAAAAGGACAGACAAAACAATGGACAAAAGAAGAACAGAGTTTAATGCCCAAAAGAAGAACAGACAAAGCAATGGCCAAAACAAGGACAGACAAAGCAATGGCCAAAACAAGGACAGACAAAACAATGGCCAAAAGAAGAACAGACAAAACAATGGCCAACAGAATAACAGAGTTTAATGGCCAAAAGAAGGACAGACAAAGCAATGGCCAAATGAAGAACAGACAAAATAATGGCCAAAAGAAGAACAGACAAAACAATGGCCAAATGAAGAACAGACAAAATAATGGCCAAAAGAAGAACAGACAAAACAATGGCCAAAAGAAGAACAGACAAAACAATGGCCAAATGAAGAACAGACAAAATAATGGCCAAAAGAAGAACAGACAACACAATGGCCAAAAGAAGATCAGACAAAACAATGGCCCAAAGAAGAACAGACAAAACAATGACCAAATGAAGAACATACAAAATAATGCCCAAAAGAAGAACAGACAAAGCAATTGCCAAAAGAAGGACAGACAAAACAATGGCCAAAAGAAGAACAGACAAAGCAATGGGCGAAAAAAGAATAGACAAAACAATGGCCAAAAGAAGAACAGACAAAGCAATGGCCAAAAGAAGAACAGACAAAACAATTGCCAAAAGAGGAAAAGACAAAGCAATGGCCAAAACAAGGACAGACAAATCAATGGCCAAAAGAAGAACAGACAAAACAATGGCCAAAAGAATAACAGAGTTTAATTGCCAAAAGAAGGACAGACAAAGCAATGGCCAAATGAAGAACAGACCAAATAATGGCCAAAAGAAGAACAGACAAAACAATGGCCAAAAGAAGAACAGACAAAACAATGGCCAAAAGAAGAACAGACAAAACAATGGCCAAAAGAAGAACAGACAAAGCAATGGCCAAATGAAGAACCGACAAAATAATGGCCAAAAGAAGAACAGAAAAAGTAATATCTAAAACAAGGACAGACAAAACAATTGCCAAAAGAAGAACAGACAAAACAATGGCCAAATAAGAACAGAGTTTAATGGCCAAAAGAAGGACAGACAACACAATGGCCAAAAGAAGAACAGACAAACAATGGACAAAAGAAGGATAGACAACACAATGGCCAAAAGAAGACCAGAACAAAACAATGGCCCAAAGAAGAACAGACAAAACAATGACCATATGAAGAACAGACAAAATAATGGCCAAAAGAAGAACAGACAAAGCAATGGCCAAAACAAGCACAGAAAAAACAATGGCCAAAAGAAGAACAGACAAAGCAATGGCCAAAAAAAGAACAGACAAATCAATGGCCAAAACAAGGACAGACAAAACAATGGCGAAAAGAAGAACAGACAAAAAATGGCCAAAAGAAGAACAGACAAAGCAATGGCCAAAACAAGGACAGACAAAACAATGGCCAAAAGAAGAACAGACAAAACAATGGTCAAAAGAAGAACAGACAAAACAATGGCCAACAGAAGAACAGAGTTTAATGCCCAAAAGAAGAACAGACAAAGCAATGGCCAAAACAAGGACAGACAAAACAATGGCCAAAAGAAAAACAGACAAAGCAATGGCCAAAAGAAGAACAGACAAAATAATGGCCAAAAGAAGAACAGAAAAAGCAATGGCCAAAACAAGGACAGACAAATCAATGGCCAAAAGAAGAACAGAAAAAACAATGGCCAAAAGAATAATAGAGTTTAATGGCCAAAAGAAGGACAGACAAAGCAATGGTCAAATGAAGAACAGACCAAATAATGGCCAAAAGAAGAACAGACAAAACAATGGCCAAAAGAAAAACAGACAAAACAATGGCCAAAAGAAGAACAGACAAAACAATGGCCAAAAGAAGAACAGACAAAGCAATGGCCAAATGAAGAACCGACAAAATAATGGCCAAAAGAAGAACAGAAAAAGTAATATCTAAAACAAGGACAGACAAAACAATTGCCATAAGAAGAACAGACAAAACAATGGCCAAATAAGAACAGAGTTTAATGGCCAAAAGAAGGACAGACAACACAATGGCCAAAAGAAGAACAGACAAACAATGGACAAAAGAAGGAGAGACAACACAATGGCCAAAAGAAGACCAGAACAAAACAATGGCCCAAAGAAGAACAGACAAAACAATGACCATATGAAGAACAGACAAAATAATGGCCAAAAGAAGAACAGACAAAGCAATGGCCAAAACAAGCACAGAAAAAACAATGGCCAAAAGAAGAACAGACAAAGCAATGGCCAAAAAAAGAACAGACAAATCAATGGCCAAAACAAGGACAGACAAAACAATGGCGAAAAGAAGAACAGACAAAAAATGGCCAAAAGAAGAACAGACAAAGCAATGGCCAAAACAAGGACAGACAAAACAATGGCCAAAAGAAGAACAGACAAAACAATGGTCAAAAGAAGAACAGACAAAACAATGGCCAACAGAAGAACAGAGTTTAATGCCCAAAAGAAGAACAGACAAAGCAATGGCCAAAACAAGGACAGACAAAACAATGGCCAAAAGAAAAACAGACAAAGCAATGGCCAAAAGAAGAACAGACAAAATAATGGCCAAAAGAAGAACAGAAAAAGCAATGGCCAAATCAAGGACAGACAAATCAATGGCCAAAAGAAGAACAGAAAAAACAATGGCCAAAAGAATAATAGAGTTTAAAGGCCAAAAGAAGGACAGACAAAGCAATGGCCAAATGAAGAACAGATCAAATAATGGCCAAAAGAAGAACAGACAAAACAATGGCCAAAAGAAAAACAGACAAAACAATGGCCAAAAGAAGAACAGACAAAACAATGGCCAAAAGAAGAACAGACAAAGCAATGGCCAAATGAAGAACCGACAAAATAATGGCCAAAAGAAGAACAGACAAAGTAATGTCTAAAACAACAACAGACAAAACAATGGTCAAAAGAAGACCAGACAAAACAATGGCCCAAAGAAGAACAGACGATACAATGACCAAATGAAGAACAGACAAAGCAATGGCCAAAACAAGGACAGACAAAACAATGGCCAAAAGAAGAACAGACAAAACAATGGTCAAAAGAAGAACAGACAAAACAATGGCCAACAGAAGAACAGAGTTTAATGCCCAAAAGAAGAACAGACAAAGCAATGGCCAAAACAAGGACAGACAAAACAATGGCCAAAAGAATAATAGAGTTTAATGGCCAAAAGAAGGACAGACAAAGCAATGGCCAAATGAAGAACAGACAAAGTAATGTCTAAAACAAGGACAGACAAAACAATGGCAAAAAGAAAAACAGACAAAACAATGGCCAAATAAGAACAGAGTTTAATGGCGAAAAGAAGGACAGACAAAACAATGGCCAAAAGAAGACCAGACAAAACAATGGCCCAAAGAAGAACAGACAAAACAATGACCAAATGAAGAACAGACAAAATAATGGCCAAAAGAAGAACAGACAAAGCAATAGCCAAAAAAAGGACAGACAAAACAATGGCAAAAATAAGAACAGACAAAACAATGGCCAAAAGAAGAACAGAGTTTAATGCCCAAAAGAAGAACAGACAAAGCAATGGCCAAAACAAGGACAGACAAAACAATGGCCAAAAGAAGAACAGACAAAGCTATAGCCAAATAAAGAACAGACAAATCAATGGCCAAAACAAGGACAGACAAAACAATGGCCAAAAGAAGAACAGACAAAATAATGGCCAAAACAAGGACAGACAAAACAATGGCCAAAACAAGGACAGACAAATCAATGGCCAAAAGAAGAACAGACAAAACAATGGCCAAAAGAAGAACAGACAAAGCAATGGCCAAATGAAGAACCGACAAAATAATGGCCAAAAGAAGAACAGACAAAGTAATGTCTAAAACAAGGACAGACAAAACAATGGCAAAAAGAAGAACAGACAAAACAATGGCAAAATAAGAACAGAGTTTAATGGCGAAAACAAGGACAGACAAACCAATGGCCAAAAGAAGACCAGACAAAACAATGGCCCAAAGAAGAACAGACAAAACAATGACCAAATGAAGAACAGACAAAATAATGGCCAAAAGAAGAACAGACAAAGCAATGGCCAAAACAAGGACAGACAAATCAATGGCCAAAAGAAGAACAGACAAAACAATGGCCAAAAGAATAACAGAGTTTAATGGCCAAAAGAAGGACGACAAAGCAATGGCCAAATGAAGAACAGACCAAATAATGGCCAAAAGAAGAACAGACAAAACAATGGCCAAAAGAAGAACAGACAAAACAATGGCCAAAAGAAGAACAGACAAAACAATGGCCAAATGAAGAACAGACAAAGCAATGGCCAAAAGAAGAACCGACAAAATAATGGCCAAAAGAAGAACAGAAAAAGTAATGTCTAAAACAAGGACAGACAAAACAATGGCCAAAAGAAGAACAGACAAAACAATGGCCAAATAAGAACAGAGTTTAATGGCCAAAAGAAGGACAGACAACACAATGGCCAAAAGAAGAACAGACAAACAATGGACAAAAGAAGGAGAGACAACACAATGGCCAAAAGAAGACCAGACAAAACAATGGCCCAAAGAAGAACAGACAAAACAATGACCAAATGAAGAACAGACAAAATAATGGCCAAAAGAAGAACAGACAAAGCAATGGCCAAAACAAGCACAGACAAAACAATGGCCAAAAGAAGAACAGACAAAGCAATGGCCAAAAAAAGAACAGACAAATCAATGGCCAAAACAAGGACAGACAAAACAATGGCCAAAAGAAGAACAGACAAAAAATGGCCAAAAGAAGAACAGACAAAGCAATGGCCAAAACAAGGACAGACAAAACAATGGCCAAAAGAAGAACAGACAAAACAATGGTCAAAAGAAGAACAGACAAAACAATGGCCAACAGAAGAACAGAGTTTAATGCCCAAAAGAAGAACAGACAAAGCAATGGCCAAAACAAGGACAGACAAAACAATGGCAAAAAGAAAAACAGACAAAGCAATGGCCAAAAGAAGAACAGACAAAATAATGGCCAAAAGAAGAACAGAAAAAAAGCAATGGCCAAAACAAGGACAGACAAATCAATGGCCAAAAGAAGAACAGACAAAACAATGGCCAAAAGAATAATAGAGTTTAATGGCCAAAAGAAGGACAGACAAAGCAATGGCCAAATGAAGAACAGACCAAATAATGGCCAAAAGAAGAACAGACAAAACAATGGCCAAAAGAAAAACAGACAAAACAATGGCCAAAAGAAGAACAGACAAAACAATGGCCAAAAGAAGAACAGACAAAACAATGGCCAAAAGAAGAACAGAGTTTAATGCCCAAAAGAAGAAAAGACAAAGCAATGGCCAAAACAAGGAAAGACAAAACAATGGCCAAAAGAAGAACAGACAAACCAATGGCCAACACAAGGACAGACAAAACAATGGCCAATAGAAGAACAAACAAAGCAGTGGCCAAAAGAAGAACAGACAAAACAATTGCCAAAAGAAGAACAGACAAACCAATGGCCAACACAAGGACAGACAAAACAATGGCCAAAAGAAGAACAGACAAAACAATGGCCAAAACAAGGACAGACAAAACAATGGCCAAAAGAAGAACAGACAAAGCAATGGGCGAAAAAAGAATGGACAAAACAATGACCAAAAAGAAGAACAGACAAAGGAATGGCCAAAAGAAGAACAGACAAAATAATGGCCAAAAGAAGAACAGACAAAGCAATGGCCAAAACAAGGACAGACAAATCAATGGCCAAACGAAGAACTGACAAAACAATGGCCAAATGAAGAACAGACAAAGCAATGGCCAAAAGAAGAACAGACAAAGCAATGGCTAAAACAAGGACAGACAAAGCAATGGCCAAATGAAGAACAGACCAAATAATGGCCAAAAGAAGAACAGACAAAACAATGGCCAAAAGAAGAACAGACAAAACAATGGCCAAAGGAAGAACTGACAAAACAATGGCCAAAAAAAGAACAGACAAAGCAATGGCCAAATGAAGAACAGACAAAGCAATGGCCAAAAGAAGAACAGACAAAGCAATGGCCAAATAAGAACAGAGTTTAATGGCCAAAAAAAGGACAGACAACACAATGGCCAAAAGAAGAACAGACAAACAATGGACAAAAGAAGGAGAGACAACACAATGTCTAAAACAAGGACAGACAAAACAATGGCCAAAAGAAGAACAGACAAAACAATGGCCAAATAAGAACAGAGTTTAATGGCCAAAAGAAGGACAGACAACACAATGGCCAAAAGAAGAACAGACAAACAATGGACAAAAGAAGGAGAGACAACACAATGGCCAAAAGAAGACCAGACAAAACAATGGCCCAAAGAAGAACAGACAAAACAATGACCAAATGAAGAACAGACAAAATAATGGCCAAAAGAAGAACAGACAAAGCAATGGCCAAAACAAGCACAGACAAAACAATGGCCAAAAGAAGAACAGACAAAAAATGGCCAAAAGAAGAACAAACAAAGCAATGGCCAAAACAAGGACAGACAAAACAATGGCCAAAAGAAGAACAGACAAAACAATGGTCAAAAGAAGAACAGACAAAACAATGGCCAACAGAAGAACAGAGTTTAATGCCCAAAAGAAGAACAGACAAAGAAATGGCCAAAACAAGGACAGACAAAACAATGGCCAAAAGAAAAACAGACAAAGCAATGGCCAAAAGAAGAACAGACAAAATAATGGCCAAAAGAAGAACAGAAAAAGCAATGGCCAAAACAAGGACAGACAAATCAATGGCCAAAAGAAGAACAGACAAAACAATGGCCAAAAGAATAATAGAGTTTAATGGCCAAAAGAAGGACAGACAAAGCAATGGACATATGAAGAACAGACCAAATAATGGCCAAAAGAAGAACAGACAAAACAATGGCCAAAAGAAAAACAGACAAAACAATGGCCAAAAGAAGAACAGACAAAACAATGGCCAAAAGAAGAACAGACAAAGCAATGGCCAAATGAAGAACCGACAAAATAATGGCCAAAAGAAGAACAGACAAAGTAATGTCTAAAACAAGGACAGACAAAACAATGGCAAAAAGAAAAACAGACAAAACAATGGCCAAATAAGAACAGAGTTTAATGGCGAAAACAAGGACAGACAAAACAATGGCCAAAAGAAGACCAGACAAAACAATGGCCCAAAGAAGAACAGACAAAACAATGACCAAATGAAGAACAGACAAAATAATGGCCAAAAGAAGAACAGACAAAGCAATGGTCAAAACAAGCACAGACAAAACAATGGCCAAAAGAAGAACAGACAAAGCAATGGCCAAAAAAAGAACAGACAAATCAATGGCCAAAACAAGGACAGACAAAACAATGGCCAAATGAAGAACAGACAAAAAATGGCCAAAAGAAGAACAGACAAAGCAATGGCCAAAACAACGACAGACAAAACAATGGCCAAAAGAAGAACAGACAAAACAATGGTCAAAAGAAGAACAGACAAAACAATGGCCAACAGAAGAACAGAGTTTAATGCCCAAAAGAAGAACAGACAAAGCAATGGCCAAAACAAGGACAGACAAAACAATGGCCAAAAGAAAAACAGACAAAGCAATGGCCAAAAGAAGAACAGACAAAATAATGGCCAAAAGAAGAACAAAAAAAGCAATGGCCAAAACAAGGACAGACAAATCAATGGCCAAAAGAAGAACAGACAAAACAATGGCCAAAAGAATAATAGAGTTTAATGGCCAAAAGAAGGACAGACAAAGCAATGGCCAAATGAAGAACAGACCAAATAATGGCCAAAAGAAGAACAGACAAAACAATGGCCAAAAGAAAAACAGACAAAACAATGGCCAAAAATAGAACAGACAAAACAATGGCCAAAAGAAGAACAGACAAACAATGGCCAAAAGAAGAACAGAGTTTAATGCCCAAAAGAAGAAAAGACAAAGCAATGGCCAAAACAAGGAAAGACAAAACAATGGCCAAAAGAAGAACAGACAAAGCTATGGCCAAATAAAGAACAGACAAACCAATGGCCAAAACAAGGACAGACAAAACAATGGCCAAAAGAAGAACAGACAAAATAATGGCCAAAACAAGGACAGACAAAACAATGGCCAAAACAAGGACAGACAAATCAATGGCCAAAAGAAGAACAGACAAAACAATGGCCAAAAGAATAACAGAGTTTAATGGCCAAAAGAAGGACAGACAAAGCAATGGCCAAATGAAGAACAGACAAAATAATGGCCAAAAGAAGAACAGATAAAACAATGGCCAAAAGAAGAACAGACAAAACAATGGCCAAAACAAGAACAGACAAAACAATGGCCAAAAGAAGAACAGACAAAGCGTTGGCCAAATGAAGAACAGACAAAATAATGGCCAAAAGAAGAACAGACAGAGCAATGGCTAAAACAAGGACAGACAAAGCAATGGCCAAAAGAAGAACAGACAAAACAATGGCTAAAATAAGAACAGAGTGTTATGGCCAAAAGAAGGACAGACAACACAATGGCCAAAAGAAGAACAGACAAACAATGGACAAAAGAAGGACAGACAACACAATGGCCAAAAGAAGACCAGACAAAACAATGGCCCAAAGAAGAACAGACAAAACAATGACCAAAAGAAGAACAGAAAAAACAGTGGACAAAAGAAGAACAGACAAAGCAATGGCCAAAAGAAGAACAAACAAAGCAGTGGCCAAAAGAAGAACAGACAAAACAATTGCCAAAAGAAGAACAGACAAACCAATGGCCAACACAAGGACAGACAAAACAATGGCCAAAAGAAGAACAGACAAAACAATGGCCAAAACAAGGACAGACAAACAATGGCCAAAAGAAGAACAGACAAAGCAATGGGCGAAAAAAGAATGGACAAAACAATGACCAAAAAGAAGAACAGACAAAGGAATGGCCAAAAGAAGAACAGACAAAATAATGGCCAAAAGAAGAACAGACAAAGCAATGGCCAAAACAAGGACAGACAAATCAATGGCCAAACGAAGAACTGACAAAACAATGGCCAAATGAAGAACAGACAAAGCAATGGCCAAAAGAAGAACAGACAAAGCAATGGCTAAAACAAGGACAGACAAAGCAATGGCCAAATGAAGAACAGACCAAATAATGGCCAAAAGAAGAACAGACAAAACAATGGCCAAAAGAAGAACAGACAAAACAATGGCCAAAGGAAGAACTGACAAAACAATGGCCAAAAAAAGAACAGACAAAGCAATGGCCAAATGAAGAACAGACAAAGCAATGGCCAAAAGAAGAACAGACAAAGCAATGGCCAAATAAGAACAGAGTTTAATGGCCAAAAGAAGGACAGACAACACAATGGCCAAAAGAAGAACAGACAAACAATGGACAAAAGAAGGAGAGACAACACAATGTCTAAAACAAGGACAGACAAAACAATGGCCAAAAGAAGAACAGACAAAACAATGGCCAAATAAGAACAGAGTTTAATGGCCAAAAGAAGGACAGACAACACAATGGCCAAAAGAAGAACAGACAAACAATGGACAAAAGAAGGAGAGACAACACAATGGCCAAAAGAAGACCAGACAAAACAATGGCCCAAAGAAGAACAGACAAAACAATGACCAAATGAAGAACAGACAAAATAATGGCCAAAAGAAGAACAGACAAAGCAATGGCCAAATAAGAACAGAGTTTAATGGCCAAAAGAAGGACAGACAACACAATGGCCAAAAAAAGAACAGACAAAGCAATGGCCAAATGAAGAAAAGACAAAGCAATGGCCAAAAGAAGAACAGACAAAGCAATGGCCAAATAAGAACAGAGTTTAATGGCCAAAAGAAGGACAGACAACACAATGGCCAAAAGAAGAACAGACAAACAATGGACAAAAGAAGGAGAGACAACACAATGTCTAAAACAAGGACAGACAAAACAATGGCCAAATAAGAACAGAGTTTAATGGCCAAAAGAAGGACAGACAACACAATGGCCAAAAGAAGAACAGACAAACAATGGACAAAAGAAGGAGAGACAACACAATGGCCAAAAGAAGACCAGACAAAACAATGGCCCAAAGAAGAACAGAAAAAACAATGACCAAATGAAGAACAGACAAAATAATGGCCAAAAGAAGAACAGACAAAGCAATGGCCAAATAAGAACAGAGTTTAATGGCCAAAAGAAGGACAGACAACACAATGGCCAAAAGAAGAACAGACAAACAATGGACAAAAGAAGGAGAGACAACACAATGTCTAAAACAAGTACAGACAAAACAATGGCCAAAAGAAGAACAGACAAAACAATGGCCAAATAAGAACAGAGTTTAATGGCCAAAAGAAGGACAGACAACACAATGGCCAAAAGAAGAACAGACAAACAATGGACAAAAGAAGGAGAGACAACACAATGGCCAAAAGAAGAACAGACAAAATAATGGCCAAAAGAAGAACAGAAAAAGCAATGGCCAAAACAAGGACAGACAAATCAATGGCCAAAAGAAGAACAGACAAAACAATGACCAAAAGAATAATAGAGTTTAATGGCCAAAAGAAGGACAGACAAAGCAATGGACATATGAAGAACAGACCAAATAATGGCCAAAAGAAGAACAGACAAAACAATGGCCAAAAGAAAAACAGACAAAACAATGGCCAAAAGAAGAACAGACAAAACAATGGCCAAAAGAAGAACAGACAAAGCAATGGCCAAATGAAGAACCGACAAAATAATGGCCAAAAGAAGAACAGACAAAGTAATGTCTAAAACAAGGACAGACAAAACAATGGCAAAAAGAAAAACAGACAAAACAATGGCCAAATAAGAACAGAGTTTAATGGCGAAAACAAGGACAGACAAAACAATGGCCAAAAGAAGACCAGACAAAACAATGGCCCAAAGAAGAACAGACAAAACAATGACCAAATGAAGAACAGACAAAATAATGGCCAAAAGAAGAACAGACAAAGCAATAGCCAAAAAAAGGACAGACAAAACAATGGCAAAAATAAGAACAGACAAAACAATGGCCAAAAGAAGAACAGAGTTTAATGCCCAAAAGAAGAACAGACAAAGCAATGGCCAAAACAAGGACAGACAAAACAATGGTCAAAAGAAGAACAGACAAAGCTATGGCCAAATAAAGAACAGACAAATCAATGGCCAAAACAAGGACAGACAAAACAATGGCCAAAAGAAGAACAGACAAAATAATGGCCAAAACAAGGACAGACAAAACAATGGCCAAAACAAGGACAGACAAATCAATGGCCAAAAGAAGAACAGACAAAGCAATGGCCAAAAGAATAACAGAGTTTAATGGCCAAAAGAAGGACAGACAAAGCAATGGCCAAATGAAGAACAGACCAAATAATGGCCAAAAGAAGAACAGACAAAACAATGGCCAAAAGAAAAACAGACAAAACAATGGCCAAAAGAAGAACAGACAAAACAATGGCCAAAAGAAGAACAGACAAAGCAATGGCCAAATGAAGAACCGACAAAATAATGGCCAAAAGAAGAACAGACAAAGTAATGTCTAAAACAAGGACAGACAAAACAATGGCAAAAAGAAGAACAGACAAAACAATGGCCAAATAAGAACAGAGTTTAGTGGCGAAAACAAGGACAGACAAAACAATGGCCAAAAGAAGACCAGACAAAACAATGTCCCAAAGAAGAACAGACAAAACAATGACCAAATGAAGAACAGACAAAATAATGGCCAAAACAAGGACAGACAAAACAATGGCCAAAACAAGGACAGACAAAACAATGGCCAAAAGAAGAACAGACAAAATAATGGCCAAAACAAGGACAGACAAAACAATGGCCAAAACAAGGACAGACAAATCAATGGCCAAAAGAAGAACAGACAAAACAATGGCCAAAAGAATAACAGAGTTTAATGGCCAAAAGAAGGACAGACAAAGCAATGGCCAAATGAAGAACAGACAAAATAATGGCCAAAAGAAGAACAGATAAAACAATGGCCAAAAGAAGAACAGACAAAACAATGGCCAAAAGAAGAACAGACAAAACAATGGCCAAAAGAAGAACAGACAAAGCGTTGGCCAAATGAAGAACAGACAAAATAATGGCCAAAAGAAGAACAGACAGAGCAATGGCTAAAACAAGGACAGACAAAACAATGGCCAAAAGAAGAACAGACAAAACAATGGCCAAAATAAGAACAGAGTGTTATGGCCAAAAGAAGGACAGACAACACAATGGCCAAAAGAAGACCAGACAAAACAATGGCCCAAAGAAGAACAGACAAAACAATGACCAAAAGAAGAACAGAAAAAACAGTGGCCAAAAGAAGAAAAGACAAAGCAATGGCCAAAAGAAGAACAAACAAAGCAGTGGCCAAAAGAAGAACAGACAAAACAATTGCCAAAAGAAGAACAGACAAACCAATGGCCAACACAAGGACAGACAAAACAATGGCCAAAAGAAGAACAGACAAAACAATGGCCAAAACAAGGACAGACAAAACAATGGCCAAAAGAAGAACAGACAAAGCAATGGGCGAAAAAAGAATGGACAAAACAATGACCAAAAAGAAGAACAGACAAAGGAATGGCCAAAAGAAGAACAGACAAAATAATGGCCAAAAGAAGAACAGACAAAGCAATGGCCAAAACAAGGACAGACAAATCAATGGCCAAACGAAGAACTGACAAAACAATGGCCAAATGAAGAACAGACAAAGCAATGGCCAAAAGAAGAACAGACAAAACAATGGCCAAAAGAATAATAGAGTTTAATGGCCAAAAGAAGGACAGACAAAGCAATGGCCAAATGAAGAACAGACCAAATAATGGCCAAAAGAAGAACAGACAAAACAATGGCCAAAAGAAAAACAGACAAAACAATGGCCAAAAATAGAACAGACAAAACAATGGCCAAAAGAAGAACAGACAAAACAATGGCCAAAAGAAGAACAGAGTTTAATGCCCAAAAGAAGAAAAGACAAAGCAATGGCCAAAACAAGGAAAGACAAAACAATGGCCAAAAGAAGAACAGACAAAGCTATGGCCAAATAAAGAACAGACAAATCAATGGCCAAAACAAGGACAGACAAAACAATGGCCAAAAGAAGAACAGACAAAATAATGGCCAAAACAAGGACAGACAAAACAATGGCCAAAACAAGGACAGACAAATCAATGGCCAAAAGAAGAACAGACAAAACAATGGCCAAAAGAATAACAGAGTTTAATGGCCAAAAGAAGGACAGACAAAGCAATGGCCAAATGAAGAACAGACAAAATAATGGCCAAAAGAAGAACAGATAAAACAATGGCCAAAAGAAGAACAGACAAAACAATGGCCAAAAGAAGAACAGACAAAACAATGGCCAAAAGAAGAACAGACAAAGCGTTGGCCAAATGAAGAACAGACAAAATAATGGCCAAAAGAAGAACAGACAGAGCAATGGCTAAAACAAGGACAGACAAAGCAATGGCCAAAAGAAGAACAGACAAAACAATGGCCAAAATAAGAACAGAGTGTTATGGCCAAAAGAAGGACAGACAACACAATGGCCAAAAGAAGAACAGACAAACAATGGACAAAAGAAGGACAGACAACACAATGGCCAAAAGAAGACCAGACAAAACAATGGCCCAAAGAAGAACAGACAAAACAATGACCAAAAGAAGAACAGAAAAAACAGTGGCCAAAAGAAGAACAGACAAAGCAATGGCCAAAAGAAGAACAAACAAAGCAGTGGCCAAAAGAAGAACAGACAAAACAATTGCCAAAAGAAGAACAGACAAACCAATGGCCAACACAAGGACAGACAAAACAATGGCCAAAAGAAGAACAGACAAAACAATGGCCAAAACAAGGACAGACAAACAATGGCCAAAAGAAGAACAGACAAAGCAATGGGCGAAAAAAGAATGGACAAAACAATGACCAAAAAGAAGAACAGACAAAGGAATGGCCAAAAGAAGAACAGACAAAATAATGGCCAAAAGAAGAACAGACAAAGCAATGGCCAAAACAAGGACAGACAAATCAATGGCCAAACGAAGAACTGACAAAACAATGGCCAAATGAAGAACAGACAAAGCAATGGCCAAAAGAAGAACAGACAAAGCAATGGCTAAAACAAGGACAGACAAAGCAATGGCCAAATGAAGAACAGACCAAATAATGGCCAAAAGAAGAACAGACAAAACAATGGCCAAAAGAAGAACAGACAAAACAATGGCCAAAGGAAGAACTGACAAAACAATGGCCAAAAAAAGAACAGACAAAGCAATGGCCAAATGAAGAACAGACAAAGCAATGGCCAAAAGAAGAACAGACAAAGCAATGGCCAAATAAGAACAGAGTTTAATGGCCAAAAGAAGGACAGACAACACAATGGCCAAAAGAAGAACAGACAAACAATGGACAAAAGAAGGAGAGACAACACAATGTCTAAAACAAGGACAGACAAAACAATGGCCAAAAGAAGAACAGACAAAACAATGGCCAAATAAGAACAGAGTTTAATGGCCAAAAGAAGGACAGACAACACAATGGCCAAAAGAAGAACAGACAAACAATGGACAAAAGAAGGAGAGACAACACAATGGCCAAAAGAAGACCAGACAAAACAATGGCCCAAAGAAGAACAGACAAAACAATGACCAAATGAAGAACAGACAAAATAATGGCCAAAAGAAGAACAGACAAAGCAATGGCCAAATAAGAACAGAGTTTAATGGCCAAAAGAAGGACAGACAACACAATGGCCAAAAAAAGAACAGACAAAGCAATGGCCAAATGAAGAAAAGACAAAGCAATGGCCAAAAGAAGAACAGACAAAGCAATGGCCAAATAAGAACAGAGTTTAATGGCCAAAAGAAGGACAGACAACACAATGGCCAAAAGAAGAACAGACAAACAATGGACAAAAGAAGGAGAGACAACACAATGTCTAAAACAAGGACAGACAAAACAATGGCCAAATAAGAACAGAGTTTAATGGCCAAAAGAAGGACAGACAACACAATGGCCAAAAGAAGAACAGACAAACAATGGACAAAAGAAGGAGAGACAACACAATGGCCAAAAGAAGACCAGACAAAACAATGGCCCAAAGAAGAACAGACAAAACAATGACCAAATGAAGAACAGACAAAATAATGGCCAAAAGAAGAACAGACAAAGCAATGGCCAAATAAGAACAGAGTTTAATGGCCAAAAGAAGGACAGACAACACAATGGCCAAAAGAAGAACAGACAAACAATGGACAAAAGAAGGAGAGACAACACAATGTCTAAAACAAGTACAGACAAAACAATGGCCAAAAGAAGAACAGACAAAACAATGGCCAAATAAGAACAGAGTTTAATGGCCAAAAGAAGGACAGACAACACAATGGCCAAAAGAAGAACAGACAAACAATGGACAAAAGAAGGAGAGACAACACAATGGCCAAAAGAAGAACAGACAAAATAATGGCCAAAAGAAGAACAGAAAAAGCAATGGCCAAAACAAGGACAGACAAATCAATGGCCAAAAGAAGAACAGACAAAACAATGGCCAAAAGAATAATAGAGTTTAATGGCCAAAAGAAGGACAGACAAAGCAATGGACATATGAAGAACAGACCAAATAATGGCCAAAAGAAGAACAGACAAAACAATGGCCAAAAGAAAAACAGACAAAACAATGGCCAAAAGAAGAACAGACAAAACAATGGCCAAAAGAAGAACAGACAAAGCAATGGCCAAATGAAGAACCGACAAAATAATGGCCAAAAGAAGAACAGACAAAGTAATGTCTAAAACAAGGACAGACAAAACAATGGCAAAAAGAAAAACAGACAAAACAATGGCCAAATAAGAACAGAGTTTAATGGCGAAAACAAGGACAGACAAAACAATGGCCAAAAGAAGACCAGACAAAACAATGGCCCAAAGAAGAACAGACAAAACAATGACCAAATGAAGAACAGACAAAATAATGGCCAAAAGAAGAACAGACAAAGCAATAGCCAAAAAAAGGACAGACAAAACAATGGCAAAAATAAGAACAGACAAAACAATGGCCAAAAGAAGAGCAGAGTTTAATGTCCCAAAAGAAGAACAGACAAAGCAATGGCCAAAACAAGGACAGACAAAACAATGGTCAAAAGAAGAACAGACAAAGCTATGGCCAAATAAAGAACAGACAAATCAATGGCCAAAACAAGGACAGACAAAACAATGGCCAAAAGAAGAACAGACAAAATAATGGCCAAAACAAGGACAGACAAAACAATGGCCTAAACAAGGACAGACAAATCAATGGCCAAAAGAAGAACAGACAAAACAATGGCCAAAAGAATAACAGAGTTTAATGGCCAAAAGAAGGACAGACAAAGCAATGGCCAAATGAAGAACAGACCAAATAATGGCCAAAAGAAGAACAGACAAAACAATGGCCAAAAGAAAAACAGACAAAACAATGGCCAAAAGAAGAACAGACAAAACAATGGCCAAAAGAAGAACAGACAAAGCAATGGCCAAATGAAGAACCGACAAAATAATGGCCAAAAGAGGAACAGACAAAGTAATGTCTAAAACAAGGACAGACAAAACAATGGCAAAAGGAAGAACAGACAAAACAATGGCCAAATAAGAACAGAGTTTAATGGCGAAAACAAGGACAGACAAAACAATGGCCAAAAGAAGACCAGACAAAACAATGTCCCAAAGAAGAACAGACAAAACAATGACCAAATGAAGAACAGACAAAATAATGGCAAAAAGAAGAACAGACAAAGCAATGGCCAAAACAAGGACAGACAAATCAATGGCCAAAAGAAGAACAGACAAAACAATGGCCAAAAGAAGAACAGACAAAACAATGGCCAAATGAAGAACAGACAAAGCAATGGCCAAAAGAAGAACCGACAAAATAATGGCCAAAAGAAGAACAGAAAAAGTAATGTCTAAAACAAGGACAGACAAAACAATGGCCAAAAGAAGAACAGACAAAACAATGGCCAAATAAGAACAGAGTTTAATGGCCAAAGGAAGGACAGACAACACAATGGCCAAAAGAAGAACAGACAAAACAATGGCCAAAAGAAGAACAGACAAAACAATGGCCAAAAGAAGAACAGACAAAACAATGGCCAAAAGAAGAACAGAGTTTAATGCCCAAAAGAAGAAAAGACAAAGCAATGGCCAAAACAAGGAAAGACAAAACAATGGCCAAAAGAAGAACAGACAAAGCTATGGCCAAATAAAGAACAGACAAATCAATGGCCAAAACAAGGACAGACAAAACAATGGCCAAAAGAAGAACAGACAAAATAATGGCCAAAACAAGGACAGACAAAACAATGGCCAAAACAAGGACAGACAAATCAATGGCCAAAAGAAGAACAGACAAAACAATGGCCAAAAGAATAACAGAGTTTAATGGCCAAAAGAAGGACAGACAAAGCAATGGCCAAATGAAGAACAGACAAAATAATGGCCAAAAGAAGAACAGATAAAACAATGGCCAAAAGAAGAACAGACAAAACAATGGCCAAAAGAAGAACAGACAAAACAATGGCCAAAAGAAGAACAGACAAAGCGTTGGCCAAATGAAGAACAGACAAAATAATGGCCAAAAGAAGAACAGACAGAGCAATGGCTAAAACAAGGACAGACAAAACAATGGCCAAAAGAAGAACAGACAAAACAATGGCCAAAATAAGAACAGAGTGTTATGGCCAAAAGAAGGACAGACAACACAATGGCCAAAAGAAGAACAGACAAACAATGGACAAAAGAAGGACAGACAACACAATGGCCAAAAGAAGACCAGACAAAACAATGGCCCAAAGAAGAACAGACAAAACAATGACCAAAAGAAGAACAGAAAAAACAGTGGCCAAAAGAAGAAAAGACAAAGCAATGGCCAAAAGAAGAACAAACAAAGCAGTGGCCAAAAGAAGAACAGACAAAACAATTGCCAAAAGAAGAACAGACAAACCAATGGCCAACACAAGGACAGACAAAACAATGGCCAAAAGAAGAACAGACAAAACAATGGCCAAAACAAGGACAGACAAAACAATGGCCAAAAGAAGAACAGACAAAGCAATGGGCGAAAAAAGAATGGACAAAACAATGACCAAAAAGAAGAACAGACAAAGGAATGGCCAAAAGAAGAACAGACAAAATAATGGCCAAAAGAAGAACAGACAAAGCAATGGCCAAAACAAGGACAGACAAATCAATGGCCAAACGAAGAACTGACAAAACAATGGCCAAATGAAGAACAGACAAAGCAATGGCCAAAAGAAGAACAGACAAAGCAATGGCTAAAACAAGGACAGACAAAGCAATGACCAAATGAAGATCAGACCAAATAATGGCCAAAAGAAGAACAGACAAAACAATGGCCAAAAGAAGAACAGACAAAACAATGGCCAAAGGAAGAACTGACAAAACAATGGCCAAAAAAAGAACAGACAAAGCAATGGCCAAATGAAGAACAGACAAAGCAATGGCCAAAAGAAGAACAGACAAAGCAATGGCCAAATAAGAACAGAGTTTAATGGCCAAAAGAAGGACAGACAACACAATGGCCAAAAGAAGAACAGACAAACAATGGACAAAAGAAGGAGAGACAACACAATGTCTAAAACAAGGACAGACAAAACAATGGCCAAAAGAAGAACGGACAAAACAATGGCCAAATAAGAACAGAGTTTAATGGCCAAAAGAAGGACAGACAACACAATGGCCAAAAGAAGAACAGACAAACAATGGACAAAAGAAGGAGAGACAACACAATGGCCAAAAGAAGACCAGACAAAACAATGGCCCAAAGAAGAACAGACAAAACAATGACCAAATGAAGAACAGACAAAATAATGGCCAAAAGAAGAACAGACAAAGCAATGGCCAAAACAAGCACAGACAAAACAATGGCCAAAAGAAGAACAGACAAAAAATGGCCAAAAGAAGAACAAACAAAGCAATGGCCAAAACAAGGACAGACAAAACAATGGCCAAAAGAAGAACAGACAAAACAATGGTCAAAAGAAGAACAGACAAAACAATGGCCAACAGAAGAACAGAGTTTAATGCCCAAAAGAAGAACAGACAAAGAAATGGCCAAAACAAGGACAGACAAAACAATGGCCAAAAGAAAAACAGACAAAGCAATGGCCAAAAGAAGAACAGACAAAATAATGGCCAAAAGAAGAACAGAAAAAGCAATGGCCAAAACAAGGACAGACAAATCAATGGCCAAAAGAAGAACAGACAAAACAATGGCCAAAAGAATAATAGAGTTTAATGGCCAAAAGAAGGACAGACAAAGCAATGGACATATGAAGAACAGACCAAATAATGGCCAAAAGAAGAATAGACAAAACAATGGCCAAAAGAAAAACAGACAAAACAATGGCCAAAAGAAGAACAGACAAAACAATGGCCAAAAGAAGAACAGACAAAGCAATGGCCAAATGAAGAACCGACAAAATAATGGCCAAAAGAAGAATAGACAAAGTAATGTCTAAAACAAGGACAGACAAAACAATGGCAAAAAGAAAAACAGACAAAACAATGGCCAAATAAGAACAGAGTTTAATGGCGAAAACAAGGACAGACAAAACAATGGCCAAAAGAAGACCAGACAAAACAATGGCCCAAAGAAGAACAGACAAAACAATGACCAAATGAAGAACAGACAAAGCAATAGCCAAAAAAAGGACAGACAAAACAATGGCAAAAATAAGAACAGACAAAACAATGGCCAAAAGAAGAACAGAGTTTAATGCCCAAAAGAAGAACAGACAAAGCAATGGCCAAAACAAGGACAGACAAAACAATGGTCAAAAGAAGAACAGACAAAGCTATGGCCAAATAAAGAACAGACAAATCAATGGCCAAAACAAGGACAGACAAAACAATGGCCAAAAGAAGAACAGACAAATTAATGGCCAAAACAAGGACAGACAAAACAATGGCCAAAACAAGGACAGACAAATCAATGGCCAAAAGAAGAACAGACAAAACAATGGCCAAAAGAATAACAGAGTTTAATGGCCAAAAGAAGGACAGACAAAGCAATGGCCAAATGAAGAACAGACCAAATAATGGCCAAAAGAAGAACAGATAAAACAATGGCCAAAAGAAAAACAGACAAAACAATGGCCAAAAGAAGAACAGACAAAACAATGGCCAAAAGAAGAACAGACAAAGCAATGGCCAAATGAAGAACCGACAAAATAATGGCCAAAAGAAGAACAGACAAAGTAATGTCTAAAACAAGGACAGACAAAACAATGGCAAAAAGAAGAACAGACAAAACAATGGCCAAATAAGAACAGAGTTTAATGGCGAAAACAAGGACAGACAAAACAATGGCCAAAAGAAGACCAGACAAAACAATGTCCCAAAGAAGAACAGACAAAACAATGACCAAATGAAGAACAGACAAAATAATGGCAAAAAGAAGAACAGACAAAGCAATGGCCAAAACAAGGACAGACAAATCAATGGCCAAATGAAGAACAGACCAAATAATGGCCAAAAGAAGAACAGACAAAGCAATGGCCAAATAAGAACAGAGTTTAATGGCCAAAGGAAGGACAGACAACACAATGGCCAAAAGAAGAACAGACAAACAATGGACAAAAGAAGGAGAGACAACACAATGGCCAAAAGAAGACCAGACAAAACAATGGCCCAAAGAAGAACAGACAAAATAATGGCCAAAAGAAGAACAGACAAAGCAATGGCCAAAACAAGCACAGACAAAACAATGGCCAAAAGAAGAACAGACAAAGCAATGGCCAAAAAAAACCAGACAAATCAATGGCCAAAACAAGGACAGACAAAACAATGGCCAAAAGAAGAACAGACAAAAAATGGCCAAAAGAAGAACAGACAAAGCAATGGCCAAAACAAGAACAGACAAAACAATGGCCAAAAGAAGAACAGACAAAACAATGGTCAAAAGAAGAACAGACAAAACAATGGCCAACAGAAGAACAGAGTTTAATGCCCAAAAGAAGAACAGACAAAGCAATGGCCAAAAGAAGAACAAACAAAATAATGGCCAAAAGAAGAACAGAAAAAGCAATGGCCAAAACAAGGACAGACAAATCAATGGCCAAAAGAAGAACAGACAAAACAATGGCCAAAAGAAGAACAGACAAAGCAATGGCCAAATGAAGAACCGACAAAATAATGGCCAAAAGAAGAACAGACAAAACAATGGCCAAAACAAGGACAGACAAAACAATGGCCAAAAGAAGAACAGACAAAACAATGGCCAAAACAAGGACAGACAAAACAATGGCCAAAAGAAGAACAGACAAAGCAATGGGCGAAAAAAGAATGGACAAAACAATGACCAAAAAGAAGAACAGACAAAGGAATGGCCAAAAGAAGAACAGACAAAATAATGGCCAAAAGAAGAACAGACAAAGCAATGGCCAAAACAAGGACAGACAAATCAATGGCCAAACGAAGAACTGACAAAACAATGGCCAAATGAAGAACAGACAAAGCAATGGCCAAAAGAAGAACAGACAAAGCAATGGCTAAAACAAGGACAGACAAAGCAATGACCAAATGAAGATCAGACCAAATAATGGCCAAAAGAAGAACAGACAAAACAATGGCCAAAAGAAGAACAGACAAAACAATGGCCAAAGGAAGAACTGACAAAACAATGGCCAAAAAAAGAACAGACAAAGCAATGGCCAAATGAAGAACAGACAAAGCAATGGCCAAAAGAAGAACAGACAAAGCAATGGCCAAATAAGAACAGAGTTTAATGGCCAAAAGAAGGACAGACAACACAATGGCCAAAAGAAGAACAGACAAACAATGGACAAAAGAAGGAGAGACAACACAATGTCTAAAACAAGGACAGACAAAACAATGGCCAAAAGAAGAACGGACAAAACAATGGCCAAATAAGAACAGAGTTTAATGGCCAAAAGAAGGACAGACAACACAATGGCCAAAAGAAGAACAGACAAACAATGGACAAAAGAAGGAGAGACAACACAATGGCCAAAAGAAGACCAGACAAAACAATGGCCCAAAGAAGAACAGACAAAACAATGACCAAATGAAGAACAGACAAAATAATGGCCAAAAGAAGAACAGACAAAGCAATGGCCAAAACAAGCACAGACAAAACAATGGCCAAAAGAAGAACAGACAAAAAATGGCCAAAAGAAGAACAAACAAAGCAATGGCCAAAACAAGGACAGACAAAACAATGGCCAAAAGAAGAACAGACAAAACAATGGTCAAAAGAAGAACAGACAAAACAATGGCCAACAGAAGAACAGAGTTTAATGCCCAAAAGAAGAACAGACAAAGAAATGGCCAAAACAAGGACAGACAAAACAATGGCCAAAAGAAAAACAGACAAAGCAATGGCCAAAAGAAGAACAGACAAAATAATGGCCAAAAGAAGAACAGAAAAAGCAATGGCCAAAACAAGGACAGACAAATCAATGGCCAAAAGAAGAACAGACAAAACAATGGCCAAAAGAATAATAGAGTTTAATGGCCAAAAGAAGGACAGACAAAGCAATGGACATATGAAGAACAGACCAAATAATGGCCAAAAGAAGAATAGACAAAACAATGGCCAAAAGAAAAACAGACAAAACAATGGCCAAAAGAAGAACAGACAAAACAATGGCCAAAAGAAGAACAGACAAAGCAATGGCCAAATGAAGAACCGACAAAATAATGGCCAAAAGAAGAATAGACAAAGTAATGTCTAAAACAAGGACAGAAAAAACAATGGCAAAAAGAAAAACAGACAAAACAATGGCCAAATAAGAACAGAGTTTAATGGCGAAAACAAGGACAGACAAAACAATGGCCAAAAGAAGACCAGACAAAACAATGGCCCAAAGAAGAACAGACAAAACAATGACCAAATGAAGAACAGACAAAATAATGGCCAAAAGAAGAACAGACAAAGCAATAGCCAAAAAAAGGACAGACAAAACAATGGCAAAAATAAGAACAGACAAAACAATGGCCAAAAGAAGAACAGAGTTTAATGCCCAAAAGAAGAACAGACAAAGCAATGGCCAAAACAAGGACAGACAAAACAATGGTCAAAAGAAGAACAGACAAAGCTATGGCCAAATAAAGAACAGACAAATCAATGGCCAAAACAAGGACAGACAAAACAATGGCCAAAAGAAGAACAGACAAATTAATGGCCAAAACAAGGACAGACAAAACAATGGCCAAAACAAGGACAGACAAATCAATGGCCAAAAGAAGAACAGACAAAACAATGGCCAAAAGAATAACATAGTTTAATGGCCAAAAGAAGGACAGACAAAGCAATGGCCAAATGAAGAACAGACCAAATAATGGCCAAAAGAAGAACAGACAAAACAATGGCCAAAAGAAAAACAGACAAAACAATGGCCAAAAGAAGAACAGACAAAACAATGGCCAAAAGAAGAACAGACAAAGCAATGGCCAAATGAAGAACCGACAAAATAATGGCCAAAAGAAGAACAGACAAAGTAATTTCTAAAACAAGGACAGACAAAACAATGGCAAAAAGAAGAACAGACAAAACAATGGCCAAATAAGAACAGAGTTTAATGGCGAAAACAAGGACAGACAAAACAATGGCCAAAAGAAGACCAGACAAAACAATGTCCCAAAGAAGAACAGACAAAACAATGACCAAATGAAGAACAGACAAAATAATGGCAAAAAGAAGAACAGACAAAGCAATGGCCAAAACAAGGACAGACAAATCAATGGCCAAATGAAGAACAGACCAAATAATGGCCAAAAGAAGAACAGACAAAACAATGGCCAAATAAGAACAGAGTTTAATGGCCAAAGGAAGGACAGACAACACAATGGCCAAAAGAAGAACAGACAAACAATGGACAAAAGAAGGAGAGACAACACAATGGCCAAAAGAAGACCAGACAAAACAATGGCCCAAAGAAGAACAGACAAAATAATGGCCAAAAGAAGAACAGACAAAGCAATGGCCAAAACAAGCACAGACAAAACAATGGCCAAAAGAAGAACAGACAAAGCAATGGCCAAAAAAAACCAGACAAATCAATGGCCAAAACAAGGACAGACAAAACAATGGCCAAAAGAAGAACAGACAAAAAATGGCCAAAAGAAGAACAGACAAAGCAATGGCCAAAACAAGAACAGACAAAACAATGGCCAAAAGAAGAACAGACAAAACAATGGTCAAAAGAAGAACAGACAAAACAATGGCCAACAGAAGAACAGAGTTTAATGCCCAAAAGAAGAACAGACAAAGCAATGGCCAAAAGAAGAACAAACAAAATAATGGCCAAAAGAAGAACAGAAAAAGCAATGGCCAAAACAAGGACAGACAAATCAATGGCCAAAAGAAGAACAGACAAAACAATGGCCAAAAGAAGAACAGACAAAGCAATGGCCAAATGAAGAACCGACAAAATAATGGCCAAAAGAAGAACAGACAAAGTAATGTCTAAAACAAGGACAGACAAAACAATGGCAAAAAGAAAAACAGACAAAACAATGGCCAAATAAGAACAGAGTTTAATGGCGAAAACAAGGACAGACAAAACAATGGCCAAAAGAAGACCAGACAAAACAATGGCCCAAAGAAGAACAGACAAAACAATGACCAAATGAAGAACAGACAAAATAATGGCCAAAAGAAGAACAGACAAAACAATGGCAAAAATAAGAACAGACAAAACAATGGCCAAAAGAAGAACAGAGTTTAATGCCCAAAAGAAGAAAAGACAAAGCAATGGCCAAAACAAGGAAAGACAAAACAATGGCCAAAAGAAGAACAGACAAAGCTATGGCCAAATAAAGAACAGACAAATCAATGGCCAAAACAAGGACAGACAAAACGATGGCCAAAACAAGGACAGACAAATCAATGGCCAAAAAAAACAGACAAAACAATGGCCAAAAGAATAACAGAGTTTAATGGCCAAAAGAAGGACAGACAAAGCAATGGCCAAATGAAGAACAGACAAAATAATGGCCAAAAGAAGAACAGATAAAACAATGGCCAAAAGAAGAACAGACAAAACAATGGCCAAATGAAGAACAGACAAAACAATGGCCAAAAGAAGAACAGACAAGGCGTTGGCCAAATGAAGAACAGACAAAATAATGGCCAAAAGAAGAACAGACAGAGCAATGGCTAAAACAAGGACAGACAAAACAATGGCCAAAAGAAGAACAGACAAAACAATGGCCAAAATAAGAACAGAGTGTTATGGCCAAAAGAAGGACAGACAACACAATGGCCAAAAGAAGAACAGACAAACAATGGACAAAAGAAGGACAGACAACACAATGGCCAAAAGAAGACCAGACAAAACAATGGCCCAAAGAAGAACAGACAAAACAATGACCAAACGAAGAACAGAAAAAACAGTGGCCAAAAGAAGAACAGACAAAGCAATGGCCAAAAGAAGAACAGACAAACCAATGGCCAACACAAGGACAGACAAAACAATGGCCAAAAGAAGAACAGACAAAACAATGGCCAAAACAAGGACAGACAAAGCAATGGGCGAAAAATGAATGGACAAAACAATGACCAAAAAGAAGAACAGACAAAGGAATGGCCAAAAGAAGAACAGACAAAATAATGGCCAAAAGAAGAACAGACAAAGCAAAGGCCAAAACAAGGACAGACAAATCAATTGCCAAACGAAGAACTGACAAAACGATGGCCAAATGAAGAACAGACAAAGCAATGGCCAAATGAAGAACAGACAAAGCAATGGCCAAAAGAAGAACAGATAAAACAATGGCTAAAACAAGGACAGACAAAACAATGGCCAAAAGATGAACAGCCAAAACAATGGCCAAAAGAAGAACAGACAAAGCAATGGGCGGAAAAAGAATAGACAAAACAATGGCCAAAAGAAGAACAGACAAAGCAATGGGCGAAAAAAGAATAGACAAAACAATGGCCAAAAGAAGAACAGACAAAGCAATGGGCGAAAAAAGAATAGACAAAACAATGGCCAAAAGAAGAACAGACAAAGCAATGGCCAAAAGAAGAACAGACAAAATAATGGCCATAAGAAGAACAGACAAAGCAATGGCCAAAACAAGGACAGACAAATCAATGGCCAAAAGAAGAACAGACAAAACAATGGCCAAAAGAATAACAGAGTTTAATGGCCAAAAGAAGGACAGACAAAGCAATGGCCAAATGAAGAAGAGACCAAATAATGGCCAAAAGAAGAACAGACAAAACAATGGCCAAAAGAAGAGCAGACAAAACAATGGCCAAAAGAAGAACAGACAAAACAATGGCCAAAAGAAGAACAGACAAAGCAATGGCCAAATGAAGAACCGATAAAATAATGGCCAAAAGAAGAACAGAAAAAGTAATATCTAAAACAAGGACAGACAAAACAATTGCCAAAAGAAGAACAGACAAAACAATGGCCAAATAAGAACAGAGTTTAATGGCCAAAAGAAGGACAGACAACACAATGGCCAAAAGAAGAACAGACAAACAATGGACAAAAGAAGGAGAGACAACACAATGGCCAAAAGAAGACCAGACAAAACAATGGCCCAAAGAAGAACAGACAAAACAATGACCAAATGAAGAACAGACAAAATAATGGCCAAAAGAAGAACAGACAAAGAAATGGCCAAAACAAGCACAGACAAAACAATGGCCAAAAGAAGAACAGACAAAGCAATGGCCAAAAAAAGAACAGACAAATCAATGGCCAAAACAAGGACAGACAAAACAATGGCCAAAAGAAGAACAGACAAAGCAATGGCCAAAACAAAGACAGACAAAACAATGGCCAAAAGAAGAACAGACAAAGCAATGGCCAAAAGAAGAACAGACAAAATAATGGCCAAAAGAAGAACAGAAAAAGCAATGGCCAAAACAAGGACAGACAAATCAATTGCCAAAAGAAGAACAGACAAAGTAATGTCTAAAACAAGGACAGACAAAACAATGGCAAAAAGAAGAACAGACAAAACAATGGCCAAATAAGAACAGAGTTTAATGGCGAAAACAAGGACAGACAAAACAATGGCCAAAAGAAGACCAGACAAAACAATGGCCCAAAGAAGAACAGACAAAACAATGACCAAATGAAGAACAGACAAACAATGGCCAAAAGAAGAACAGAGTTTAATGCCCAAAAGAAGAACAGACAAAGCAATGGCCAAAACAAGGACAGACAAAACAATGGCCAAAAGAAGAACAGACAAAGCTATGGCCAAATAAAGAACAGACAAATCAATGGCCAAAACAAGGACAGACAAAACAATGTCCAAAAGAAGAACAGACAAAACAATGGCCTAAACAAGGACAGACAAATCAATGGCCAAATGAAGAACGGACAAAATAATGGCCAAAAGAAGAACAGATAAACCATGGTCAAAAGAAGAACAGACAAAACAATGGCCAAAAGAAGAACAGACAAAACAATGGCCAAAAGAAGAACAGAAAAAGCAATGGCCAAAACAAGGACAGACAAATCAATGGCCAAAAGAAGAACAGACAAAACAATGGCCAAAAGAATAACAGAGTTTAATGGCCAAAAGAAGGACAGACAAAGCAATGGCCAAATGAAGAACAGACAAAATAATGGCCAAAAGAAGAACAGATAAACCATGGTCAAAAGAAGAACAGACAAAACAATGGCCAAAAGAAGAACAGACAAAACAATGGCCAAAAGAAGAACAGAAAAAGCAATGGCCAAAACAAGGACAGACAAATCAATGGCCAAAAGAAGAACAGACAAAACAATGGCCAAAAGAAAAACAGACAAAACAATGGCCAAAAGAAGAACAGACAAAACAATGGCCAAAAGAAGAACAGAGTTTAATGGCCAAAAGAAGATCAGACAAAGCAATGGCCAAATGAAGAACAGACAAAATAATGGCCAAAAGAAGAACAGAAAAAACAATGGCCAAAAGATGAACAGACAAACAATGGCCAAAAGAAGAACAGTCAAAACAATGGCCAAAAGAAGAACAGACAAAGCGTTGGCCAAATGAAGAACAGACAAAATAATGGCCAAAAAAAGAATAGACAGAGCAATGGCTAAAACAAGGACAGACAAAACAATGGCCAAAAGAAGAACAGACAAAACAATGGCCAAAATAAGAACAGAGTGTAATGGCCAAAAGAAGGACAGACAACACAATGGCCAAAAGAAGAACAGACAAACAATGGACAAAAGAAGGACAGACAAAACAATGGCCCAAAGAAGAACAGACAAAACAATGACCAAAGAAGAACAGACAAAACAATGACCAAACGAAGAACAGAAAAAACAGTGGCCAAAAGAAGAACAGACAAAGCAATGGCCAAAAGAAGAACAAACAAAGCAGTGGCCAAAAGAAGAACAGACAAAACAATTGCCAAAAGAAGAACAGACAAACCAATGGCCAACACAAGGACAGACAAAACAATGGCCAAAAGAAGAACAGACAAAACAATGGCCAAAACAAGGACAGACAAAGCAATGGGCGAAAAATGAATGGACAAAACAATGACCAAAAAGAAGAACAGACAAAGGAATGGCCAAAAGAAGAACAGACAAAATAATGGCCAAAAGAAGAACAGACAAAGCAATGGCCAAAACAAGGACAGACAAATCAATTGCCAAACGAAGAACTGACAAAACGATGGCCAAATGAAGAACAGACAAAGCAATGGCCAAATGAAGAACAGACAAAGCAATGGCCAAAAGAAGAACAGACAAAACAATGGCTAAAACAAGGACAGACAAAACAATGGCCAAAAGATGAACAGCCAAAACAATGGCCAAAAGAAGAACAGACAAAGCAATGGGCGGAAAAAGAATAGACAAAACAATGGCCAAAAGAAGAACAGACAAAGCAATGGGCGAAAAAAGAATAGACAAAACAATGGCCAAAAGAAGAACAGACAAAGCAATGGGCGAAAAAAGAATAGACAAAACAATGGCCAAAAGAAGAACAGACAAAGCAATGGCCAAAAGAAGAACAGACAAAATAATGGCCATAAGAAGAACAGACAAAGCAATGGCCAAAACAAGGACAGACAAATCAATGGCCAAAAGAAGAACAGACAAAACAATGGCCAAAAGAATAACAGAGTTTAATGGCCAAAAGAAGGACAGACAAAGCAATGGCCAAATGAAGAAGAGACCAAATAATGGCCAAAAGAAGAACAGACAAAACAATGGCCAAAAGAAGAGCAGACAAAACAATGGCCAAAAGAAGAACAGACAAAACAATGGCCAAAAGAAGAACAGACAAAGCAATGGCCAAATGAAGAACCGATAAAATAATGGCCAAAAGAAGAACAGAAAAAGTAATATCTAAAACAAGGACAGACAAAACAATTGCCAAAAGAAGAACAGACAAAACAATGGCCAAATAAGAACAGAGTTTAATGGCCAAAAGAAGGACAGACAACACAATGGCCAAAAGAAGAACAGACAAACAATGGACAAAAGAAGGAGAGACAACACAATGGCCAAAAGAAGACCAGACAAAACAATGGCCCAAAGAAGAACAGACAAAACAATGACCAAATGAAGAACAGACAAAATAATGGCCAAAAGAAGAACAGACAAAGAAATGGCCAAAACAAGCACAGACAAAACAATGGCCAAAAGAAGAACAGACAAAGCAATGGCCAAAAAAAGAACAGACAAATCAATGGCCAAAACAAGGACAGACAAAACAATGGCCAAAAGAAGAACAGACAAAGCAATGGCCAAAACAAAGACAGACAAAACAATGGCCAAAAGAAGAACAGACAAAACAATGGTCAAAAGAAGAACAGACAAAACAATGGCCAACAGAAGAACAGACAAAGCAATGGCCAAAAGAAGAACAGACAAAATAATGGCCAAAAGAAGAACAGAAAAAGCAATGGCCAAAACAAGGACAGACAAATCAATTGCCAAAAGAAGAACAGACAAAGTAATGTCTAAAACAAGGACAGACAAAACAATGGCAAAAAGAAGAACAGACAAAACAATGGCCAAATAAGAACAGAGTTTAATGGCGAAAACAAGGACAGACAAAACAATGTCCAAAAGAAGACCAGACAAAACAATGGCCCAAAGAAGAACAGACAAAACAATGACCAAATGAAGAACAGACAAACAATGGCCAAAAGAAGAACAGAGTTTAATGCCCAAAAGAAGAACAGACAAAGCAATGGCCAAAACAAGGACAGACAAAACAATGGCCAAAAGAAGAACAGACAAAGCTATGGCCAAATAAAGAACAGACAAATCAATGGCCAAAACAAGGACAGACAAAACAATGTCCAAAAGAAGAACAGACAAAATAATGGCCAAAACAAGGACAGACAAAACAATGGCCTAAACAAGGACAGACAAATCAATGGCCAAATGAAGAACGGACAAAATAATGGCCAAAAGAAGAACAGATAAACCATGGTCAAAAGAAGAACAGACAAAACAATGGCCAAAAGAAGAACAGACAAAACAATGGCCAAAAGAAGAACAGAAAAAGCAATGGCCAAAACAAGGACAGACAAATCAATGGCCAAAAGAAGAACAGACAAAACAATGGCCAAAAGAATAATAGAGTTTAATGGCCAAAAGAAGGACAGACAAAGCAATGGCCAAATGAAGAACAGACCAAATAATGGCCAAAAAAAGAACAGACAAAACAATGGCCAAAAGAAAAACAGACAAAACAATGGCCAAAAGAAGAACAGACAAAACAATGGCCAAAAGAAGAACAGAGTTTAATGGCCAAAAGAAGATCAGACAAAGCAATGGCCAAATGAAGAAAAGACAAAATAATGGCCAAAAGAAGAACAGAAAAAACAATGGCCAAAAGAAGAACAGACAAACAATGGCCAAAAGAAGAACAGTCAAAACAATGGCCAAAAGAAGAACAGACAAAGCGTTGGCCAAATGAAGAACAGACAAAATAATGGCCAAAAAAAGAATAGACAGAGCAAAGGCTAAAACAAGGACAGACAAAACAATGGCCAAAAGAAGAACAGACAAAACAATGGCCAAAATAAGAACAGAGTGTAATGGCCAAAAGAAGGACAGACAACACAATGGCCAAAAGAAGAACAGACAAACAATGGACAAAAGAAGGACAGACAAAACAATGGCCCAAAGAAGAACAGACAAAACAATGACCAAACGAAGAACAGAAAAAACAATGGCCAAATGAAGACCAGACAAAGCAATGGCCAAAAGAAGAACAGACAAAGCAGTGGCCAAAAGAAGAACAGACAAAACAATTGCCAAAAGAAGAACAGACAAACCAATGGCCAACACAAGGACAGACAAAACAATGACCAAAAGAAGAACAGACAAAACAATGGCCAAAAGAGGAACAGAGTTTAATGCCCAACAGAAGAACAGACAAAGCAATGGCCAAAACAAGGACAGACAAAACAATGGCCAAAAGAAGAACAGACAAAGCAATGGCCAAATGAAGAACAGACAAAGTAATGGTCAAAAGAAGAACAGACAAAGCAATGGCTAAAACAAGGACAGATAACACAATGGCCAAAAGAAGAACAGACAAGCAAAGGACAAAAGAAGAACAGACAACACAATGTCCAAAAGAAGACTAGACAAAACAATGGCCCAAAGAAGAACAGACAAAACAATGACCAAACGAAGAACAGAAAAAACAATGGCCAAAAGAAGAACAGACAAAGCAATGGCCAAAAGAAGAACAGACAAAGCAGTGGCCAAAAGAAGAACAGACAAAACAATTGCCAAAAGAACAGACAAACCAATGGCCAACACAAGGAAAGTAAAAACAATGGCCAAAAGAAGAGCGGACAAAACAATGGCCAAAAGAAGAACAGAGTTTAATGCCCAAAAGAAGAACAGACAAAGCAATGGCCAAAACAAGGACAGACAAAACAATGGCCAAAAGAAGAACAGACAAAGCAATGGCCAAATGAAGAACAGACAAAGTAATGGTCAAAAGAAGAACAGACAAAGCAATGGCTAAAACAAGGACAGATAACACAATGGCCAAAAGAAGAACAGACAAGCAAAGGACAAAAGAAGAACAGACAACACAATGTCCAAAAGAAGACTAGACAAAACATTGGCCCAAAGAAGAACAGACAAAACAATGACCAAACGAAGAACAGAAAAAACAATGGCCAAAAGAAGAACAGACAAAGCAATGGCCAAAAGAAGAACAGACAAAGCAGTGGCCAAAAGAAGAACAGACAAAACAATTGCCAAAAGAACAGACAAACCAATGGCCAACACAAGGAAAGTAAAAACAATGGCCAAAAGAAGAGCGGACAAAACAATGGCCAAAAGAAGAACAGAGTTTAATGCCCAAAAGAAGAACAGACAAAGCAATGGCCAAAACAAGGACAGACAAAACAATGGCCAAAAGAAGAACAGAGGAAGCAATGGGCGAAAAAAGAACAGACAAAACAATGGCCAAAAGAAGAACAGACAAAGCAATGGCCAAAAGAAGAACAGACAAAACAATGGCCAAAAGAAGAACAGACAAAGCAATGGCCAAAACAAGGACAGACAAATCAATGGCCAAAAGAAGAACAGACAAAACAATGGCCAAACGAATAACAGAGTTTAATGGCCAAAAGAAGGATAGGCAAAGCAATGGCCAAATGAAGAACAGACCAAATAATGGCCAAAAGAAGAACAGACAAAACAATGGCCAAAAGAAGAACAGACAAAACATTTTCCAAAAGAAGAACAGACAAAGCAATGGCCAAATGAAGAACAGACAAAATAAAGGCGAAAAGAAGATCAGACAAAACAATGGCCAAAAGAAGAACAGACAAAGCAATGGCCAAAAGAAGAACAGACAAAATAATGGCCAAAAGAAGATCAGACAAAGCAATGGCCAAAACAAGGATAGACAAATCAATGGCCAAAAGAAGGACAGAAAAAACAATGGCCAAAAGAATAACAGAGTTTAATGGCCAAAAGAAGGACAGACAAAGCAATGGCCAAATGAAGAAGAGACCAAATAATGGCCAAAAGAAGAACAGACAAAACAATGGTCAAAAGAAGAACAGACAAAACAATGGCCAAAAGAAGAACAGACAAAACAATGGCCAAAAGAAGAACAGACAAAGCAATGGCCAAATGAAGAACCGACAAAATAATGGCCAAAAGAAGAACAGAAAAAGTAATATCTAAAACAAGGACAGACAAAACAATTGCCAAAAGAAGAACAGACAAAACAATGGCCAAATAAGAACAGAGTTTAATGGCCAAAAGAAGGACAGACAACACAATGGCCAAAAGAAGAACAGACAAACAATGGACAAAAGAAGGAGAGACAACACAATGGCCAAAAGAAGACCAGACAAAACAATGATTAAATGAAGAACAGACAAAATAATGGCCAAAAGAAGAACAGACAAAGCAATGGCCAAAACAAGCACAGACAAAATAATGGCCAAAAGAAGAACAGACAAAACAATGGCCAAAAGAATAATAGAGTTTAATGGCCAAAAGAAGGACAGACAAAGCAATGGCCAAATGAAGAACATACCAAATAATGGCCAAAAGAAGAACAGACAAAGCAATGGCCAAATGAAGAACCGACAAAATAATGGCCAAAAGAAGAACAGACAAAGTAATGTCTAAAACAAGGACAGACAAAACAATAGCAAAAAGAAAAACACCCAAAACAATGGCCAAATAAGAACAGAGTTTAATGGCGAAAACAAGGACAGACAAAACAATGGCCAAAAGAAGACCAGACAAAACAATGGCCCAAAGAAGAACAGACAAAACAATGACCAAATGAAGAACAGACAAAACAATGGCCAAAAGAAGAACAGAGTTTAATGCCCAAAAGAAGAACAGACAAAGCAATGGCCAAAACAAGGACAGACAAAACAATGGCCAAATGAAGAACAGACAAAATAATGGCCAAAAGAAGAACAGATAAACCATGGCCAAAAGAAGAACAGACAAAACAATGGCCAAAAGAAGAACAGACAAAACAATGGCCAAAAGAAGAACAGAAAAAGCAATGGCCAAAACAAGGACAGACAAATCAATGGCCAAAAGAAGAACAGACAAAACAATGGCCAAAAGAATAATAGAGTTTAATGGCCAAATGAAGGACAGACAAAGCAATGGCCAAATGAAGAACAGACCAAATAATGGCCAAAAAAAGAACAGACAAAACAATGGCCAAAAGAAAAACAGACAACACAATGGCCAAAAGAAGAACAGACAAAACAATGGCCAAAAGAAGAACAGAGTTTAATGGCCAAAAGAAGGACAGACAAAGCAATGACCAAATGAAGAACAGACAAAATAATGGCCAAAAGAAGAACAGATAAAGCAATGGCCAAAAGAAAAACAGACAAAACAATGGCCAAAAGAAGAACAGTCAAAACAATGGCCAAAAGAAGAACAGACAAAGCGTTGGCCAAATGAAGAACAGACAAAATAATGGCCAAAAGAAGAACAGACAGAGCAATGGCTAAAACAAGGACAGACAAAACAATGGCCAAAAGAAGAACAGACAAAACAATGGCCAAAATAAGAACAGAGTGTAATGGCCAAAAGAAGGACAGACAACACAATGGCCAAAAGAAGAACAGACAAACAATGGACAAAAGAAGGACAGACAACACAATGGCCAAAAGAAGACCAGACAAAACAATGGCCCAAAGAAGAACAGACAAAGCAATGGCCAAAAGAAGAACAGACAAAGTAATGGCCAAAAGAAGAACAGACAAAGCAATGGCCAAAAGAAGAACAGACAAAACAATGGCCAAACGAATAACAGAGTTTAATGGCCAAAAGAAGGATAGGCAAAGCAATGGCCAAATGAAGAACAGACCAAATAATGGCCAAAAGAAGAACAGACAAAACAATGGCCAAAAGAAGAACAGACAAAACATTTTCAAAAAGAAGAACAGACAAAGCAATGGCCAAATGAAGAACAGACAAAATAAAGACGAAAAGAAGATCAGACAAAACAATGGCCAAAAGAAGAACAGACAAAGCAATGGCCAAAAGAAGAACAGACAAAATAATGGCCAAAAGAAGATCAGACAAAGCAATGGCCAAAACAAGGATAGACAAATCAATGGCCAAAAGAAGAACAGAAAAAACAATGGCCAAAAGAATAACAGAGTTTAATGGCCAAAAGAAGGACAGACAAAGCAATGGCCAAATGAAGAAGAGACCAAATAATGGCCAAAAGAAGAACAGACAAAACAATGGTCAAAAGAAGAACAGACAAAACAATGGCCAAAAGAAGAACAGACAAAACAATGGCCAAAAGAAGAACAGACAAAGCAATGGCCAAATGAAGAACCGACAAAATAATGGCCAAAAGAAGAACAGAAAAAGTAATATCTAAAACAAGGACAGACAAAACAATTGCCAAAAGAAGAACAGACAAAACAATGGCCAAATAAGAACAGAGTTTAATGGCCAAAAGAAGGACAGACAACACAATGGCCAAAAGAAGAACAGACAAACAATGGACAAAAGAAGGAGAGACAACACAATGGCCAAAAGAAGACCAGACAAAACAATGATTAAATGAAGAACAGACAAAATAATGGCCAAAAGAAGAACAGACAAAGCAATGGCCAAAACAAGCACAGACAAAATAATGGCCAAAAGAAGAACAGACAAAACAATGGCCAAAAGAATAATAGAGTTTAATGGCCAAAAGAAGGACAGACAAAGCAATGGCCAAATGAAGAACATACCAAATAATGGCCAAAAGAAGAACAGACAAAGCAATGGCCAAATGAAGAACCGACAAAATAATGGCCAAAAGAAGAACAGACAAAGTAATGTCTAAAACAAGGACAGACAAAACAATAGCAAAAAGAAAAACACCCAAAACAATGGCCAAATAAGAACAGAGTTTAATGGCGAAAACAAGGACAGACAAAACAATGACCAAAAGAAGACCAGACAAAACAATGGCCCAAAGAAGAACAGACAAAACAATGACCAAATGAAGAACAGACAAAACAATGGCCAAAAGAAGAACAGAGTTTAATGCCCAAAAGAAGAACAGACAAAGCAATGGCCAAAACAAGGACAGACAAAACAATGGCCAAATGAAGAACAGACAAAATAATGGCCAAAAGAAGAACAGAAAAACCATGGCCAAAAGAAGAACAGACAAAACAATGGCCAAAAGAAGAACAGACAAAACAATGGCCAAAAGAAGAACAGAAAAAGCAATGGCCAAAACAAGGACAGACAAATCAATGGCCAAAAGAAGAACAGACAAAACAATGGCCAAAAGAATAATAGAGTTTAATGGCCAAATGAAGGACAGACAAAGCAATGGCCAAATGAAGAACAGACCAAATAATGGCCAAAAAAAGAACAGACAAAACAATGGCCAAAAGAAAAACAGACAAAACAATGGCCAAAAGAAGAACAGACAAAACAATGGCCAAAAGAAGAACAGAGTTTAATGGCCAAAAGAAGGACAGACAAAGCAATGACCAAATGAAGAACAGACAAAATAATGGCCAAAAGAAGAACAGATAAAGCAATGGCCAAAAGAAAAACAGACAAAACAATGGCCAAAAGAAGAACAGTCAAAACAATGGCCAAAAGAAGAACAGACAAAGCGTTGGCCAAATGAAGAACAGACAAAATAATGGCCAAAAGAAGAACAGACAGAGCAATGGCTAAAACAAGGACAGACAAAACAATGGCCAAAAGAAGAACAGACAAAACAATGGCCAAAATAAGAACAGAGTGTAATGGCCAAAAGAAGGACAGACAACACAATGGCCAAAAGAAGAACAGACAAACAATGGACAAAAGAAGGACAGACAACACAATGGCCAAAAGAAGACCAGACAAAACAATGGCCCAAAGAAGAACAGACAAAACAATGACCAAACGAAAAACAGAAAAAACAATGGCCAAAAGAAGAACAGACAAAGCAATGGCCAAAAGAAGAACAGACAAAGTAATGGCCAAAAGAAGAACAGACAAAGCAATGGCTAAAACAAGGACAGACAACACAATGGCCAAAAGAAGAACAGACAAGCAATGGACAAAAGAAGAACAGACAACACAATGGCCAAAAGAAGACCAGACAAAACAATGGCCCAAAGAAGAACAGACAAAACAATGACCAAACGAAGAACAGAAAAAACAATGGCGAAAAAAAGAACAGACAAAGCAATGGCCAAAAGAAGAACAGACAAAGCAGTGGCCAAAAGAAGAACAGACAAAACAAATGCCAAAAGAAGAAAAGACAAACCAATGGCCAACACAAGGACAGACAAAACAATGGCCAAAAGAAGAACAGACAAAACAATGGACAAAAGAGGAACAGAGTTTAATGCCCAACAGAAAAACAGACAAAGCAATGGCCAAAACAAGGACAGACAAAACAATGGCCAAAAGAAGAACAGACAAAGCAATGGGCGAAAAAAGAATGGACAAAACAATGGCCAAAAAGAAGAACAGACAAAGGAATGGCCAAAAGAAGAACAGACAAAATAATGGCCAAAAGAAGAACAGACAAAGCAATGGCCAAAACAAGGACAGACAAATCAATGGCCAAAAGAAGAACAGACAAAGCAGTGGTCAAAAGAACAATAGAGTTTAATGGCCAAAAGAAGGACAGACAAAGCAATGGCCAAAAGAAGAACAGACAAAACAATGGCCAAAAGAAGAACAGACAAAACAATGGCCAAACGAAGAACTGACAAAACAATGGCCAAAAGAAGAACAGACAAAGCAATGGCCAAATGAAGAACAAAAAAAGTAATGGCCAAAAGAAGAACAGACAAAACAATGGCTAAAACAAGGACAGACAAAACAATGGCCAAAAGAAGAACAGACAAAACAATGGCCAAAAGAAGAACAGACAAAACAATGGCCAAAAGAAGAACAGAGGAAGCAATGGGCGAAAAAAGAACAGACAAAACAATGGCCAAAAGAAGAACAGACAAAACAATGGCCAAAAGAAGAACAGACAAAACAATGGCCAAAAGAAGAACAGACAAAACAATTTCAAAAAGAAGAACAGACAAAGCAATGGCCAAATGAAGAACAGACAAAATAAAGGCGAAAAGAAGATCAGACAAAACAATGGCCAAAATAAGAACAGAGTTTAATGGCCAAAAGAAGAATAGACAACACAATGGCCCAAAGAAGAACAGACAAACAATGGACAAAAGAGGGAGAGACAACACAATGGCCAAAAGAAGACCAGACAAAACAATGGCCCAAAGAAGAACAGACAAAACAATGACCAAATGAAGAACAGACAAAATAATGCCCATAAGAAGAACAGACAAAGCAATGGCCAAAACAAGGACAGACAAAACTATGGCCAAAAGAAGAACAGACAAAGCAATGGCCAAAAAAAGAACAGACAAATCAATGGCCAAAACAAGGACAGACAAAACAATGGCCAAAAGAAGAATAGACAAAGCAATGGCCAAAACAAGGACAGACAAATCAATGGCCAAAAGAAGTACAGACAAAATAATGGCCAAAAGAAGAACAAACAAAGCAATGGCTAAAACAAGGACAGACAAAGCAATGGCCAAAAGATGAACAGACAACAGAATGGCCAAAATAAGAACATAGTTTAATGTCCAAAAGAAGGCCAGACAACACAATGGCCAAAAGAAGAACAGACAAAATAATGGCCAAAAGAAGAACAGACAAAGCAATGGCTAAAACAAGGACAGACAAAACAATGGCCAAAAGAAGAACAGACAAAACAATGGCCAAAAGAAGAACAGACAAAGCAATGGCCAAAAAAAGAACAGACAAAGCAGTGACCAAAATAAGAACAGAGTTTAAAGGCCAAAAGAAGGCCAGACAACACAATGGCCAAAAGAAGAACAGACAAGCAATGGACAAAAGAAGAACAGACAACACAATGGCCAAAAGAAGACCAGACAAAACAATGGCCAAAAGAAGAACAGACAAAAAAATGAACAAACGAAGAACAGAAAAAAACAATGGCCAAAAGAGGAACAGACAAAGCAATGGCCAAAAAAAGAACAGACAAAGCAGTGACCAAAAGAAGAACAGACAAATCAATTGCCAAAAGAACAGACAAACCAACGGCCAACACAAGGACAGACAAAACAATGGCCAAAAGAAGAACAGACAAAACAATGGCCAAAAGAAGAACAGAGTTTAATGCCCAAAAGAAGAACAGACAAAGCAATGGCCAAAACAAGGACAGACAAAACAATGACCAAAAGAAGAACAGAGGAAGCAATGGGCGAAAAAAGAACAGAGGAAGCAATGGGCGAAAAAAGAACAGACAAAACAATGGCCAAAAAAAGAACATAGTTTAATGGCCAAAAGAAGGACAGGCAAAGCAATGGCCAAATGAAGAACAGACCAAATAATGGCCAAAAGAAGAACAGACAAAACAATGGCCAAAAGAAGAACAGACAAAACAATGGCCAAAAGAAGAACAGACAAAACAATTTCCAAAAGAAGAACAGACAAAGCAATGGCCAAGTGAAGAACAGACAAAATAATGGCGAAAAGAAGATCAGACAAAACAATGGCCAAAATAAGAACAGAGTTTAATGGCCAAAAGAAGGATAGACAACACAATGGCCAAAAGAAGAACAGACAAAACAATGGCCAAAATAAGAACAGAGTGTAATGGCCAAAAGAAGGACAGACAACACAATGGCCAAAAGAAGAACAGACAAACAATGGACAAAAGAAGGACAGACAACACAATGGCCAAAAGAAGACCAGACAAAACAATGGCCCAAAGAAGAACAGAAAAAACAATGACCAAACGAAAAACAGAAAAAACAATGGCCAAAAGAAGAACAGACAAAGCAATGGCCAAAAGAAGAACAGACAAAGTAATGGCCAAAAGAAGAACAGACAAAGCAATGGCTAAAACAAGGACAGACAACACAATGGCCAAAAGAAGAACAGACAAGCAATGGACAAAAGAAGAACAGACAACACAATGGCCAAAAGAAGACCAGACAAAACAATGGCCCAAAGAAGAACAGACAAAACAATGACCAAACGAAGAACAGAAAAAACAATGGCGAAAAAAAGAACAGACAAAGCAATGGCCAAAAGAAGAACAGACAAAGCAGTGGCCAAAAGAAGAACAGACAAAACAAATGCCAAAAGAAGAACAGACAAACCAATGGCCAACACAAGGACAGACAAAACAATGGCCAAAAGAAGAACAGACAAAACAATGGACAAAAGAGGAACAGAGTTTAATGCCCAACAGAAAAACAGACAAAGCAATGGCCAAAACAAGGACAGACAAAACAATGGCCAAAAGAAGAACAGACAAAGCAATGGGCGAAAAAAGAATGGACAAAACAATGGCCAAAAAGAAGAACAGACAAAGGAATGGCCAAAAGAAGAACAGACAAAATAATGGCCAAAAGAAGAACAGACAAAGCAATGGCCAAAACAAGGACAGACAAATCAATGGCCAAAAGAAGAACAGACAAAGCAATGGTCAAAAGAACAATAGAGTTTAATGGCCAAAAGAAGGACAGACAAAGCAATGGCCAAAAGAAGAACAGACAAAACAATGGCCAAAAGAAGAACAGACAAAACAATGGCCAAACGAAGAACTGACAAAACAATGGCCAAAAGAAGAACAGACAAAGCAAAGGCCAAATGAAGAACAAAAAAAGTAATGGCCAAAAGAAGAACAGACAAAACAATGGCTAAAACAAGGACAGACAAAACAATGGCCAAAAGAAGAACAGACAAAACAATGGCCAAAAGAAGAACAGACAAAACAATGGCCAAAAGAAGAACAGAGGAAGCAATGGGCGAAAAAAGAACAGACAAAACAATGGCCAAAAGAAGAACAGACAAAACAATGGCCAAAAGAAGAACAGACAAAACAATGGCCAAAAGAAGAACAGACAAAACAATTTCAAAAAGAAGAACAGACAAAGCAATGGCCAAATGAAGAACAGACAAAATAAAGGCGAAAAGAAGATCAGACAAAACAATGGCCAAAATAAGAACAGAGTTTAATGGCCAAAAGAAGAATAGACAACACAATGGCCCAAAGAAGAACAGACAAACAATGGACAAAAGAGGGAGAGACAACACAATGGCCAAAAGAAGACCAGACAAAACAATGGCCCAAAGAAGAACAGACAAAACAATGACCAAATGAAGAACAGACAAAATAATGCCCATAAGAAGAACAGACAAAGCAATGGCCAAAACAAGGACAGACAAAACTATGGCCAAAAGAAGAACAGACAAAGCAATGGCCAAAAAAAGAACAGACAAATCAATGGCCAAAACAAGGACAGACAAAACAATGGCCAAAAGAAGAATAGACAAAGCAATGGCCAAAACAAGGACAGACAAATCAATGGCCAAAAGAAGTACAGACAAAATAATGGCCAAAAGAAGAACAAACAAAGCAATGGCTAAAACAAGGACAGACAAAGCAATGGCCAAAAGATGAACAGACAACAGAATGGCCAAAATAAGAACATAGTTTAATGTCCAAAAGAAGGCCAGACAACACAATGGCCAAAAGAAGAACAGACAAAATAATGGCCAAAAGAAGAACAGACAAAGCAATGGCTAAAACAAGGACAGACAAAACAATGGCCAAAAGAAGAACAGACAAAACAATGGCCAAAAGAAGAACAGACAAAGCAATGGCCAAAAAAAGAACAGACAAAGCAGTGACCAAAATAAGAACAGAGTTTAAAGGCCAAAAGAAGGCCAGACAACACAATGGCCAAAAGAAGAACAGACAAGCAATGGACAAAAGAAGAACAGACAACACAATGGCCAAAAGAAGACCAGACAAAACAATGGCCAAAAGAAGAACAGACAAAAAAATGAACAAACGAAGAACAGAAAAAAACAATGGCCAAAAGAGGAACAGACAAAGCAATGGCCAAAAAAAGAACAGACAAAGCAGTGACCAAAAGAAGAACAGACAAATCAATTGCCAAAAGAACAGACAAACCAACGGCCAACACAAGGACAGACAAAACAATGGCCAAAAGAAGAACAGACAAAACAATGGCCAAAAGAAGAACAGAGTTTAATGCCCAAAAGAAGAACAGACAAAGCAATGGCCAAAACAAGGACAGACAAAACAATGACCAAAAGAAGAACAGAGGAAGCAATGGGCGAAAAAAGAACAGAGGAAGCAATGGGCGAAAAAAGAACAGACAAAACAATGGCCAAAAAAAGAACATAGTTTAATGGCCAAAAGAAGGACAGGCAAAGCAATGGCCAAATGAAGAACAGACCAAATAATGGCCAAAAGAAGAACAGACAAAACAATGGCCAAAAGAAGAACAGACAAAACAATGGCCAAAAGAAGAACAGACAAAACAATTTCCAAAAGAAGAACAGACAAAGCAATGGCCAAGTGAAGAACAGACAAAATAATGGCGAAAAGAAGATCAGACAAAACAATGGCCAAAATAAGAACAGAGTTTAATGGCCAAAAGAAGGATAGACAACACAATGGCCAAAAGAAGAACAGACAAAACAATGGCCAAAATAAGAACAGAGTTTAATGGCCAAAAGAAGGACAGACAATACAATGGCCAAAACAAGGACAGACAAAACAATGGCCAAAAGAAGAACAGACAAAGCAATGGGCGAAAAAAGAACAGACAAAACAATGGCCAAAAGAAGAACAGACAAAGCAATGGCCAAAAGAAGAACAGACAAAATAATGGCCAAAAGAAGAACAGACAAAGCAATGGCCAAAACAAGGACAAACAAATCAATGGCCAAAAGAAGAACAGACAAAACAATGGCCAAAAGAAGAACAGACAAAGCAATGGCCAAATGAAGAACAGACAAAGTAATGGCCAAAAGAAGAACAGACAAAACAATGACCAAACGAAGAACAGAAAAAACAATGGCGAAAAGAAGAACAGACAAAGCAATGGCCAAAAGAAGAACAGACAAAGTAGTGGCCAAAAGAAGAACAGACAAAACAATTGCCAAAAGAAGAACAGACAAACCAATGGCCAACACAAGGACAGACAAAACAATGGCCAACAGAAGAACAGACAAAACAATGGCCAAAAGAGGAACAGAGTGTAATGCCCAACAGAAGAACAGACAAAGCAATGGCCAAAACAAGGACAGACAAAACAATGGCCAAAAGAAGAACAGACAAAGCAATGGGCGAAAAAAGAATGGACAAAACAATGGCCAAAAAGAAGAACAGACAAAGGAATGGCCAAAAGAAGAACAGACAAAATAATGGCCAAAAGAAGAACAGACAAAGCAATGGCCAAAACAAGGACAGACAAATCAATGGCAAAAAGAAGAACATACAAAACAATGGTCAAAAGAATAATAGAGTTTAATGGCCAAAAGAAGGACAGACAAAGCAATGGCCAAATGAAGAACAGACCAAATAATGGCCAAAAGAAGAACAGACAAAACAATGGCCAAAAGAAGAACAGACAAAACAATGGCCAAAAGAGGAACAGAGTGTAATGCCCAACAGAAGAACAGACAAAGCAATGGCCAAAACAAGGACAGACAAAACAATGGCCAAAAGAAGAACAGACAAAGCAATGGGCGAAAAAAGAATGGACAAAACAATGGCCAAAAAGAAGAACAGACAAAGGAATGGCCAAAAGAAGAACAGACAAAATAATGGCCAAAAGAAGAACAGACAAAGCAATGGCCAAAACAAGGACAGACAAATCAATGGCAAAAAGAAGAACATACAAAACAATGGTCAAAAGAATAATAGAGTTTAATGGCCAAAAGAAGGACAGACAAAGCAATGGCCAAATGAAGAACAGACCAAATAATGGCCAAAAGAAGAACAGACAAAACAATGGCCAAAAGAAGAACAGACAAAACAATGGCCAAACGAAGAACTGACAAAACAATGGCCAAAAGAAGAACAGACAAAGCAATGGCCAAATGAAGAACAGAAAAAGTAATGGCCAAAAGAAGAACAGACAAAACAATGGCTAAAACAAGGACAGACAAAACAATGGCCAAAAGAAGAGCAGACAAAACAATGGCCAAAAGAAGAACAGACAAAGCAATGGCCAAATGAAGAACAGACAAAGTAATGGCCAAAAGAAGAACAGACAAAGCAATGGCTAAAACAAGGACAGACAACACAATGGCCAAAAGAAGAACAAACAAGCAAAGGACAAAAGAAGAACAGACAACACAATGTCCAAAAGAAGACTAGACAAAACAATGGCCCAAAGAAGAACAGACAAAACAATGACCAAACGAAGAACAGAAAAAACAATGGCCAAAAGAAGAACAGACAAAGCAATGGCCAAAAGAAGAACAGACAAAGCAGTGGCCAAAAGAAGAACAGACAAAACAATTGACAAAAGAACAGACAAACCAATGGCCAACACAAGGAAAGTCAAAACAATGGCCAAAAGAAGAACGGACAAAACAATGGCCAAAAGAAGAACAGAGTTTAATGCCCAAAAGAAGAACAGACAAAGCAATGGCCAAAACAAGGACAGACAAAACAATGGCCAAAAGAAGAACAGAGGAAGCAATGGACGAAAAAAGAACAGACAAAACAATGGCCAAAAGAAGAACAGACAAAGCAATGGCCAAAAGAAGAACAGACAAAATAATGGCCAAAAGAAGAACAGACAAAGTAATGGCCAAAACAAGGACAGACAAATCAATGGCCAAAAGAAGAACAGACAAAACAATGGCCAAACGAATAACAGAGTTTAATGGCCAAAAGAAGGACAGGCAAAGCAATGGCCACATGAAGAACAGACCAAATAATGGCCAAAAGAAGAACAGACAAAACAATTTCCAAAAGAAGAACAGACAAAGCAATGGCCAAATGAAGAACAGACAAAATAAAGGCGAAAAGAAGATCAGACAAAACAATGGCCAAAATAAGAACAGAGTTTAATGGCCAAAAGAAGGACAGACAACACAATGGCCCAAAGAAGAACAGACAAACAATGGACAAAAGAGGGAGAGACAACACAATGGCCAAAAGAAGACCAGACAAAACAATGGCCCAAAGAAGAACAGACAAAACAATGACCAAATGAAGAACAGACAAAATAATGCCCATAAGAAGAACAGACAAAGCAATGGCCAAAACAAGGACAGACAAAACTATGGCCAAAAGAAGACCAGACAAAGCAATGGCCAAAAAAAGAACAGACAAATCAATGGCCAAAACAAGGACAGACAAAACAATGGCCAAAAGAAGAATAGACAAAGCAATGGCCAAAACAAGGACAGACAAATCAATGGCCAAAAGAAGTACAGACAAAACAATGGCCAAAAGAATAACAGAGTTTAATGGCCAAAAGAAGGACAGACAAAGCAATGGCCAAATGAAGAACAGACAAAATAATGGCCAAAAGAAGAACAGACAAAACAATGGCCAAAAGAAGAACAGACAAAACAATGGCCAAAAGAAGAACAGACAGAGCAATTGCCAAACGAAGAACAGACAAAATAATGGCCAAAAGAAGAACAAACAAAACAATGGCCAAAAGAAGAACAGACAAAACAATGGCCAAAAGAAGAACAGACAGAGCAATTGCCAAACGAAGAACAGACAAAATAATGGCCAAAAGAAGAACAAACAAAGCAATGGCTAAAACAAGGACAGAAAAAGCAATGGCCAAAAGATGAACAGACAAAACAATGGCCAAAATAAGAACATAGTTTAATGTCCAAAAGAAGGCCAGACAACACAATGACCAAATGAATAACAGACAAACAATGGACAAAAGAAGAACAGACAAAACAATGACCAAACGAAGAACAGAAAAAACAATGGCCAAAAGAAGAACAGACAAAGCAATGGCCAAAAGAAGAACAGACAAAGCATTGGCCAAAAGAAGAACAGACAAAGCAATGGCCAAATGAAGAACAGACAAAATAATGGCCAAAAGAAGAACAGACAAAGCAAAGGCTAAAACAAGGACAGACAAAACAATGGCCAAAAGAAGAACAGAGAAAACAATGGCCAAAATAAGAACAGAGTTTAAGGGCCAAAAGAAGGCCAGACAACACAATGGCCAAAAGAAGAACAGACAAGCAATGGACAAAAGAAGAACAGACAAGCAATGGACAAAAGAAGAACAGACAACACAATGGCCAAAAGAAGACCAGACAAAACAATGGCCAAAAGAAGAACAGACAAAACAATGAACAAACGAAGAACAGAAAAAAACAATGGCCAAAAGAAGAACAGACAAAGCAATGGCCAAAAAAAGAACAGACAAAGCAGTGACCAAAAGAAGAACAGAAAAATCAATTGCCAAAAGAACAGACAAACCAACGGCCAACACAAGGACAGACAAAACAATGGCCAAAAGAAGAACAGACAAAACAATAGCCAAAAGAAGAACAGAGTTTAATGCCCAAAAGAAGAACAGACAAAGCAATGGCCAAAACAAGGACAGACAAAACAATGACCAAAAGAAGAACAGAAGAAGCAATGGGCGAAAAATGAACAGACAAAACAATGGCCAAAAGAAGAACAGACAAAGCAATGGCCAAAAGAAGAACAGACAAAATAATGGCCAAAAGAAGAACAGACAAAGCAATGGCCAAAACAAGGACAGACAAATCAATGGCCAAAAGAAGAACAGACAAAACAATGGCCAAACGAATAACAGAGTTTAATGGCCAAAAGAAGGACAGGCAAAGCAATGGCCAAAGGAAGAACATACCAAATAATGGCCAAAAGAAGAACAGACAAAACAATGGCCAAAAGAAGAACAGACAAAACAATGGCCAAAAGAAGAACAGACAAAACAATTTCCAAAAGAAGAACAGACAAAGCAATGGCCAAATGAAGAACAGACAAAATAATGGCGAAAAGAAGATCAGACAAAACAATGGCCAAAATAAGAACAGAGTTTAATGGCCAAAAGAAGGATAGACAACACAATGGCCAAAAGAAGAACAGACAAAACAATGGCCAAAATAAGAACAGAGTTTAATGGCCAAAAGAAGGACAGACAACACAATGGCCAAAACAAGGACAGACAAAACAATGGCCAAAAGAAGAACAAACAAATCAAACGGCGAAAAAAGAACAGACAAAACATTGGCCAAAAGAAGAACAGACAAAATAATGGCCAAAAGAAGAACTGACAAAGCAATGGCCAAAACAAGGACAGACAAATCAATGGCCAAAAGTAGAACAGACAAAACAATGGCCAAACGAATAACAGAGTTTAATGGCCAAAAGAAGGAAAGACAAAGCAATGGCCAAATGAAGAACAGATCAAATAATGGCCAAAAGAAGAACAGACAAAACAATGGCCAAAAGAAGAACAGAGTTTAATGCCCAAAAGAAGAACAGACAAAGCAATGGCCAAAACCAGGACAGACAAAACAATGGCCAAAAAAAGAACAGACAAAGCAATGGGCGAAAAAAGAACAGACAAAACAATGGCCAAAAGAAGAACAGACAAATCATTGGCCAATAGAACAACAGACCAAATAATGGCCAAAAGAAGAACAGAAAAAGCAATGGCCAAAACAAGGACAGACAAATCAATGGCCAAAAGAAGAACAGACAAAACAATGGCCAAACGAATAACAGAGTTTAATGGCCAAAAGAAGGAAAGGCAAAGCAATGGCCAAATGAAGAACAGATCAAATAATGGCCAAAAGAAGAACAGACAAAACAATGGCCAAAATAAGAACATAGTTTAATGTCCAAAAGAAGGCCAGACAACACAATGGCCAAATGAATAACAGACAAACAATGGACAAAAGAAGGACAGACAACACAATCGCCAAAAGAAGACCAGACAAAACAATGGCCCAAAGAAGAACAGACAAAACAATGACCAAACGAAGAACAGAAAAAACAATGGCCAAAAGAAGAACAGACAAAGCAATGGCCAAAAGAAGGACAGACAAAGCAGTGGCCAAAAGAAGAACAGACAAAACAATGGCCAAATGAAGAACAGACAAAATAATGGCCAAAAGAAGAACAGACAAAGCAATGGCTAAAACAAGGACAGACAAAACAATGGCCAAAAGAAGAACAGACAAAACAATGGCCAAAATAAGAACAGAATTTAATGGCCAAAAGAAGGCCAGACAACACAATGGCCAAAAGAAGAACAGACAAGCAATGGACAAAAGAAGAACAAACAACACAATGGCCAAAAGAAGACCAGACAAAACAATGGCCCAAAGAAGAACAGACAAAACAATGACCAAACGAAGAACAGAAAAAAACAATGGCCAAAAGAAGAACAGACAAAGCAATGGCCAAAAGTTGAACAGACAAAACAATGGCCAAAATAAGAACATAGATTAATGTCCAAAAGAAGGCCAGACAACAAAATGGCCAAAAGAAGGACAGACAAACAATGGACAAAAGAAGGACAGACAACACAATGGCCAAAAGAAGACCAGACAAAACAATGACCCAAATTAGAACAGACAACACAATGACCAAACGGAGAACAGAAAAAACAATGGCCAAAAGAAGAACAGACAAAGCAATGGCCAAAAGAAGAACGAACAAAGCAGTGGCCAAAAGAAGAACAGACAAAGCAATGGCCAAATGAAGAACAGACAAAATAATGGCCAAAAGAAGAACAGACAAAGCAATGGCTAAAACAAGGACAGACAAAGCAATGGCCAAAAGAAGAACAGAAAAAACAATGGCCAAAATAAGAACAGAGTTTAATGGCCAAAAGCAGGCCAGACAACACAATGGCCAAAAGAAGAACAGACAAGCAATGGACAAAAGAAGAACAGACAACACAATGGCCAAAAGAAGACCAGACAAAACAATGGCCCAAAGAAGAACAGACAAAACAATGACCAAACGAAGAACAGAAAAAACAATGGCCAAAAGAAGAACAGACAAAGCAATGGCCAAAAGAAGAACAGACAAAGCAGCGTCCAAAAGAGGAACAGACAAAACAATTGCCAAAAGAACAGACAAACCAATGGCCAACACAAGGACAGACAAAACAATGGCCAAAAGAAGAACAGACAAAACAATGGCCAAAAGAAGAACAGAGTTTAATGCCCAAAAGAAGAACAGACAAAGCAATGACCAAAACAAGGACAGACAAAACAATGGCCAAAAGAAGAACAGACAAAGCAATGGGCGAAAAAAGAACAGACAAAACAATGGCCAAAAGAAGAACAGACAAAGCAATGGGCGAAAAAAGAACAGGCAAAACAATGGCCAAAAGAAGAACAGACAAAGCAATGGCCAAAAGAAGAACAGACAAAATAATGGCCAAAAGAAGAACAGACAAAGCAATGGCCAAAACAAGGACAGACAAATCAATGGCCAAAGGAAGAACAGACAAAACAATGGCTAAACGAATAACAGACTTTAATGGCCAAAAGAAGGACAGGCAAAGCAATGGCCAAATGAAGAACAGACCAAATAATGGCCAAAATAAGAACAGAGTTTAATGGCCAAAAGAAGGACAGACAACACAATGGCCAAAAGAAGAACATACATACAATGGACAAAAGAGGGAGAGGCAACACAATGGCCAAAAGAAGACCAGACAAAACAATGGCCCAAAGAAGAACAGACAAAACAATGACCAAAGGAAGAACAGACAAAATAATGCCCAAAAGAAGAACAGACAAAGCAATGGCCAAAACAAGGACAGACAAAACAATGGCCAAAAAAAGAACAGACAAATCAATGGCCAAAACAAGGACAGACAAATCAATGGCAAAAAGAAATACAGACAAAACAATGGCCAAAAGAATAACAGAGTTTAATGGCCAAAAGAAGGACAGACAAAGCAATGGCCAAATGAAGAACAGACAAAACAATGGCCCAAAGAAGAACAGACAAAACAATGACCAAATGAAGAACAGACAAAATAATGCCCAAAAGAAAAACAGACAAAACAATGGCCAAATAAGAACAGAGTTTAATGGCCAAAGGAAGGACAGACAACACAATGGCCAAAAGAAGAACAGACAAAACAATGGCCAAAAGAAGAACAGACAAAACAATGGCCAAAAGAAGAACAGACAAAACAATGGCCAAAAGAAGAACAGAGTTTAATGCCCAAAAGAAGAAAAGACAAAGCAATGGCCAAAACAAGGAAAGACAAAACAATGGCCAAAAGAAGAACAGACAAAGCTATGGCCAAATAAAGAACAGACAAATCAATGGCCAAAACAAGGACAGACAAAACAATGGCCAAAAGAAGAACAGACAAAATAATGGCCAAAACAAGGACAGACAAAACAATGGCCAAAACAAGGACAGACAAATCAATGGCCAAAAGAAGAACAGACAAAACAATGGCCAAAAGAATAACAGAGTTTAATGGCCAAAAGAAGGACAGACAAAGCAATGGCCAAATGAAGAACAGACAAAATAATGGCCAAAAGAAGAACAGATAAAACAATGGCCAAAAGAAGAACAGACAAAACAATGGCCAAAAGAAGAACAGACAAAACAATGGCCAAAAGAAGAACAGACAAAGCGTTGGCCAAATGAAGAACAGACAAAATAATGGCCAAAAGAAGAACAGACAGAGCAATGGCTAAAACAAGGACAGACAAAACAATGGCCAAAAGAAGAACAGACAAAACAATGGCCAAAAGAAGAACAGAGTGCTATGGCCAAAAGAAGGACAGACAACACAATGGCCAAAAGAAGAACAGACAAACAATGGACAAAAGAAGGACAGACAACACAATGGCCAAAAGAAGACCAGACAAAACAATGGCCCAAAGAAGAACAGACAAAACAATGACCAAAAGAAGAACAGAAAAAACAGTGGCCAAAAGAAGAAAAGACAAAGCAATGGCCAAAAGAAGAACAAACAAAGCAGTGGCCAAAAGAAGAACAGACAAAACAATTGCCAAAAGAAGAACAGACAAACCAATGGCCAACACAAGGACAGACAAAACAATGGCCAAAAGAAGAACAGACAAAACAATGGCCAAAACAAGGACAGACAAAACAATGGCCAAAAGAAGAACAGACAAAGCAATGGGCGAAAAAAGAATGGACAAAACAATGACCAAAAAGAAGAACAGACAAAGGAATGGCCAAAAGAAGAACAGACAAAATAATGGCCAAAAGAAGAACAGACAAAGCAATGGCCAAAACAAGGACAGACAAATCAATGGCCAAACGAAGAACTGACAAAACAATGGCCAAATGAAGAACAGACAAAGCAATGGCCAAAAGAAGAACAGACAAAGCAATGGCTAAAACAAGGACAGACAAAGCAATGGCCAAATGAAGATCAGACCAAATAATGGCCAAAAGAAGAACAGACAAAACAATGGCCAAAAGAAGAACAGACAAAACAATGGCCAAAGGAAGAACTGACAAAACAATGGCCAAAAAAAGAACAGACAAAGCAATGGCCAAATGAAGAACAGACAAAGCAATGGCCAAAAGAAGAACAGACAAAGCAATGGCCAAATAAGAACAGAGTTTAATGGCCAAAAGAAGGACAGACAACACAATGGCCAAAAGAAGAACAGACAAACAATGGACAAAAGAAGGAGAGACAACACAATGTCTAAAACAAGGACAGACAAAACAATGGCCAAAAGAAGAACGGACAAAACAATGGCCAAATAAGAACAGAGTTTAATGGCCAAAAGAAGGACAGACAACACAATGGCCAAAAGAAGAACAGACAAACAATGGACAAAAGAAGGAGAGACAACACAATGGCCAAAAGAAGACCAGACAAAACAATGGCCCAAAGAAGAACAGACAAAACAATGACCAAATGAAGAACAGACAAAATAATGGCCAAAAGAAGAACAGACAAAGCAATGGCCAAAACAAGCACAGACAAAACAATGGCCAAAAGAAGAACAGACAAAAAATGGCCAAAAGAAGAACAAACAAAGCAATGGCCAAAACAAGGACAGACAAAACAATGGCCAAAAGAAGAACAGACAAAACAATGGTCAAAAGAAGAACAGACAAAGCAATGGCCAACAGAAGAACAGAGTTTAATGCCCAAAAGAAGAACAGACAAAGAAATGGCCAAAACAAGGACAGACAAAACAATGGCCAAAAGAAAAACAGACAAAGCAATGGCCAAAAGAAGAACAGACAAAATAATGGCCAAAAGAAGAACAGAAAAAGCAATGGCCAAAACAAGGACAGACAAATCAATGGCCAAAAGAAGAACAGACAAAACAATGGCCAAAAGAATAATAGAGTTTAATGGCCAAAAGAAGGACAGACAAAGCAATGGACATATGAAGAACAGACCAAATAATGGCCAAAAGAAGAATAGACAAAACAATGGCCAAAAGAAAAACAGACAAAACAATGGCCAAAAGAAGAACAGACAAAACAATGGCCAAAAGAAGAACAGACAAAGCAATGGCCAAATGAAGAACCGACAAAATAATGGCCAAAAGAAGAACAGACAAAGTAATGTCTAAAACAAGGACAGACAAAACAATGGCAAAAAGAAAAACAGACAAAACAATGGCCAAATAAGAACAGAGTTTAATGGCGAAAACAAGGACAGACAAAACAATGGCCAAAAGAAGACCAGACAAAACAATGGCCCAAAGAAGAACAGACAAAACAATGATCAAATGAAGAACAGACAAAATAATGGCCAAAAGAAGAACAGACAAAGCAATAGCCAAAAAAAGGACAGACAAAACAATGGCAAAAATAAGAACAGACAAAACAATGGCCAAAAGAAGAACAGAGTTTAATGCCCAAAAGAAGAACTGACAAAGCAATGGCCAAAACAAGGACAGACAAAGCAATGGTCAAAAGAAGAACAGACAAAGCTATGGCCAAATAGAGAACAGACAAATAAATGGCCAAAACAAGGACAGACAAAACAATGGCCAAAAGAAGAACAGACAAAATAATGGCCAAAACAAGGACAGACAAAACAATGGCCAAAACAAGGACAGACAAAACAATGGCCAAAAGAATAACAGAGTTTAATGGCCAAAAGAAGGACAGACAAAGCAATGGCCAAATGAAGAACAGACCAAATAATGGCCAAAAGAAGAACAGACAAAACAATGGCCAAAAGAAAAACAGACAAAACAATGGCCAAAAGAAGAACAGACAAAACAATGGCCAAAAGAAGAACAGACAAAGCAATGGCCAAATGAAGAACCGACAAAATAATGGCCAAAAGAAGAACAGACAAAGTAATGTCTAAAACAAGGACAGACAAAACAATGGCAAAAAGAAGAACAGACAAAACAATGGCCAAATAAGAACAGAGTTTAATGGCGAAAACAAGGACAGACAAAACAATGGCCAAAAGAAGACCAGACAAAACAATGTCCCAAAGAAGAACAGACAAAACAATGACCAAATGAAGAACAGACAAAATAATGGCAAAAAGAAGAACAGACAAAGCAATGGCCAAAACAAGGACAGACAAATCAATGGCCAAAAGAAGAACAGACAAAACAATGGCCAAAAGAATAACAGAGTTTAATGGCCAAAAGAAGGACAGACAAAGCAATGGCCAAATGAAGAACAGACCAAATAATGGCCAAAAGAAGAACAGACAAAACAATGGCCAAAAGAAGAACAGACAAAACAATGGCCAAAAGAAGAACAGACAAAACAATGGCCAAATGAAGAACAGACAAAGCAATGGCCAAAAGAAGAACCGACAAAATAATGGCCAAAAGAAGAACAGAAAAAGTAATGTCTAAAACAAGGACAGACAAAACAATGGCCAAAAGAAGAACAGACAAAACAATGGCCAAATAAGAACAGAGTTTAATGGCCAAAGGAAGGACAGACAACACAATGGCCAAAAGAAGAACAGACAAACAATGGACAAAAGAAGGAGAGACAACACAATGGCCAAAAGAAGACCAGACAAAACAATGGCCCAAAGAAGAACAGACAAAATAATGGCCAAAAGAAGAACAGACAAAGCAATGGCCAAAACAAGCACAGACAAAACAATGGCCAAAAGAAGAACAGACAAAGCAATGGCCAAAAAAAACCAGACAAATCAATGGCCAAAACAAGGACAGACAAAACAATGGCCAAAAGAAGAACAGACAAAAAATGGCCAAAAGAAGAACAGACAAAGCAATGGCCAAAACAAGGACAGACAAAACAATGGCCAAAAGAAGAACAGACAAAACAATGGTCAAAAGAAGAACAGACAAAACAATGGCCAACAGAAGAACAGAGTTTAATGCCCAAAAGAAGAACAGACAAAGCAATGGCCAAAACAAGGACAGACAAAACAATGGCCAAAAGAAAAACAGACAAAGCAATGGCCAAAAGAAGAACAAACAAAATAATGGCCAAAAGAAGAACAGAAAAAGCAATGGCCAAAACAAGGACAGACAAATCAATGGCCAAAAGAAGAACAGACAAAACAATGGCCAAAAGAAGAACAGACAAAGCAATGGCCAAATGAAGAACCGACAAAATAATGGCCAAAAGAAGAACAGACAAAGTAATGTCTAAAACAAGGACAGACAAAACAATGGCAAAAAGAAAAACAGACAAAACAATGGCCAAATAAGAACAGAGTTTAATGGCGAAAACAAGGACAGACAAAACAATGGCCAAAAGAAGACCAGACAAAACAATGGCCCAAAGAAGAATAGACAAAACAATGACCAAATGAAGAACAGACAAAATAATGGCCAAAAGAAGAACAGACAAAGCAATAGCCAATAAAAGGACAGACAAAACAATGGCAAAAATAAGAACAGACAAAACAATGGCCAAAAGAAGAACAGAGTTTAATGCCCAAAAGAAGAAAAGACAAAGCAATGGCCAAAACAAGGAAAGACAAAACAATGGCCAAAAGAAGAACAGACAAAGCTATGGCCAAATAAAGAACAGACAAATCAATGGCCAAAACAAGGACAGACAAAACAATGGCCAAAACAAGGACAGACAAATCAATGGCCAAAAAAAAACAGACAAAACAATGGCCAAAAGAATAACAGAGTTTAATGGCCAAAAGAAGGACAGACAAAGCAATGGCCAAATGAAGAACAGACAAAATAATGGCCAAAAGAAGAACAGATAAAACAATGGCCAAAAGAAGAACAGACAAAACAATGGCCAAATGAAGAACAGACAAAACAATGGCCAAAAGAAGAACAGACAAAGCGTTGGCCAAATGAAGAACAGACAAAATAATGGCCAAAAGAAGAACAGACAGAGCAATGGCTAAAACAAGGACAGACAAAACAATGGCCAAAAGAAGAACAGACAAAACAATGGCCAAAATAAGAACAGAGTGTTATGGCCAAAAGAAGGACAGACAACACAATGGCCAAAAGAAGAACAGACAAACAATGGACAAAAGAAGGACAGACAACACAATGGCCAAAAGAAGACCAGACAAAACAATGGCCCAAAGAAGAACAGACAAAACAATGACCAAACGAAGAACAGAAAAAACAGTGGCCAAAAGAAGAACAGACAAAGCAATGGCCAAAAGAAGAACAAACAAAGCAGTGGCCAAAAGAAGAACAGACAAAACAATTGCCAAAAGAAGAACAGACAAACCAATGGCCAACACAAGGACAGACAAAACAATGGCCAAAAGAAGAACAGACAAAACAATGGCCAAAACAAGGACAGACAAAGCAATGGGCGAAAAATGAATGGACAAAACAATGACCAAAAAGAAGAACAGACAAAGGAATGGCCAAAAGAAGAACAGACAAAATAATGGCCAAAAGAAGAACAGACAAAGCAATGGCCAAAACAAGGACAGACAAATCAATTGCCAAACGAAGAACTGACAAAACGATGGCCAAATGAAGAACAGACAAAGCAATGGCCAAAAGAAGAACAGACAAAGCAATGGCTAAAACAAGGACAGACAAAGCAATGGCCAAATGAAGAACAGACCAAGTAATGGCCAAAAGAAGAACAGACAAAACAATGGCCAAAAGAAGAACAGACAAAACAATGGCCAAAGGAAGAACTGACAAAACAATGGCCAAAAAAAGAACAGACAAAGCAATGGCCAAATGAAGAACAGACAAAGCAATGGCCAAAAGAAGAACAGACAAAGCAATGGCTAAAACAAGGACAGACAAAACAATGGCCAAAAGATGAACAGCCAAAACAATGGCCAAAAGAAGAACAGACAAGGCAATGGCCAAATGAAGAACAGACAAAGTAATGGCCAAAAGAAGAACAGACAAAGCAATGGCTAAAACAAGGACAGACAACACAATGGCCAAAAGAAGAACAGACAAGCAATGGACAAAAGAAGAACAGACAACACAATGGCCAAAAGAAGACCAGACAAAACAATGGCCCAAAGAAGAACAGACAAAACAATGACCAAACGAAGAACAGAAAAAACAATGTCAAAAAGAAGAACAGACAAAGCAATGGGCGAAAAAAGAATAGACAAAACAATGGCCAAAAGAAGAACAGACAAAGCAATGGGCGAAAAAAGAATAGACAAAACAATGGCCAAAAGAAGAACAGACAAAGCAATGGCCAAAAGAAGAACAGACAAAATAATGGCCATAAGAAGAACAGACAAAGCAATGGCCAAAACAAGGACAGACAAATCAATGGCCAAAAGAAGAACAGACAAAACAATGGCCAAAAGAATAACAGAGTTTAATGGCCAAAAGAGTGACAGACAAAGCAATGGCCAAATGAAGAAGAGACCAAATAATGGCCAAAAGAAGAACAGACAAAACAATGGCCAAAAGAAGAGCAGACAAAACAATGGCCAAAAGAAGAACAGACAAAACAATGGCCAAAAGAAGAACAGACAAAGCAATGGCCAAATGAAGAACCGATAAAATAATGGCCAAAAGAAGAACAGAAAAAGTAATATCTAAAACAAGGACAGACAAAACAATTGCCAAAAGAAGAACAGACAAAACAATGGCCAAATAAGAACAGAGTTTAATGGCCAAAAGAAGGACAAACAACACAATGGCCAAAAGAAGAACAGACAAACAATGGACAAAAGAAGGACAGACAACACAATGGCCAAAAGAAGACCAGACAAAACAATGGCCCAAAGAAGAACAGACAAAACAATGACCAAATGAAGAACAGACAAAATAATGGCCAAAAGAAGAACAGACAAAGCAATGGCCAAAACAAGCACAGACAAAACAATGGCCAAAAGAAGAACAGACAAAGCAATGGCCAAAAAAAGAACAGAAAAATCAATGGCCAAAACAAGGACAGACAAAACAATGGCCAAAAGAAGAACAGACAAAGCAATGGCCAAAACAAAGACAGACAAAACAATGGCCAAAAGAAGAACAGACAAAACAATGGTCAAAAGAAGAACAGACAAAACAATGGCCAACAGAAGAACAGACAAAGCAATGGCCAAAAGAAGAACAGACAAAATAATGGCCAAAAGAAGAACAGAAAAAGCAATGGCCAAAACAAGGACAGACAAAACAATGGCAAAATGAAGAACAGACAAAACAATGGCCAAATAAGAACAGAGTTTAATGGCGAAAACAAGGACAGACAAAACAATGGCCAAAAGAAGACCAGACAAAACAATGTCCCAAAGAAGAACAGACAAAACAATGACCAAATGAAGAACAGACAAAATAATGGCAAAAAGAAGAACAGACAAAGCAATGGCCAAAACAAGGACAGACAAATCAATGGCCAAATGAAGAACAGACCAAATAATGGCCAAAAGAAGAACAGACAAAACAATGGCCAAATAAGAACAGAGTTTAATGGCCAAAGGAAGGACAGACAACACAATGGCCAAAAGAAGAACAGACAAACAATGGACAAAAGAAGGAGAGACAACACAATGGCCAAAAGAAGACCAGACAAAACAATGGCCCAAAGAAGAACAGACAAAATAATGGCCAAAAGAAGAACAGACAAAGCAATGGCCAAAACAAGCACAGACAAAACAATGGCCAAAAGAAGAACAGACAAAGCAATGGCCAAAAAAAACCAGACAAATCAATGGCCAAAACAAGGACAGACAAAACAATGGCCAAAAGAAGAACAGACAAAAAATGGCCAAAAGAAGAACAGACAAAGCAATGGCCAAAACAAGAACAGACAAAACAATGGCCAAAAGAAGAACAGACAAAACAATGGTCAAAAGAAGAACAGACAAAACAATGGCCAACAGAAGAACAGAGTTTAATGCCCAAAAGAAGAACAGACAAAGCAATGGCCAAAAGAAGAACAAACAAAATAATGGCCAAAAGAAGAACAGAAAAAGCAATGGCCAAAACAAGGACAGACAAATCAATGGCCAAAAGAAGAACAGACAAAACAATGGCCAAAAGAAGAACAGACAAAGCAATGGCCAAATGAAGAACCGACAAAATAATGGCCAAAAGAAGAACAGACAAAGTAATGTCTAAAACAAGGACAGACAAAACAATGGCAAAAAGAAAAACAGACAAAACAATGGCCAAATAAGAACAGAGTTTAATGGCGAAAACAAGGACAGACAAAACAATGGCCAAAAGAAGACCAGACAAAACAATGGCCCAAAGAAGAACAGACAAAACAATGACCAAATGAAGAACAGACAAAATAATGGCCAAAAGAAGAACAGACAAAACAATGGCAAAAATAAGAACAGACAAAACAATGGCCAAAAGAAGAACAGAGTTTAATGCCCAAAAGAAGAAAAGACAAAGCAATGGCCAAAACAAGGAAAGACAAAACAATGGCCAAAAGAAGAACAGACAAAGCTATGGCCAAATAAAGAACAGACAAATCAATGGCCAAAACAAGGACAGACAAAACGATGGCCAAAACAAGGACAGACAAATCAATGGCCAAAAAAAAACAGACAAAACAATGGCCAAAAGAATAACAGAGTTTAATGGCCAAAAGAAGGACAGACAAAGCAATGGCCAAATGAAGAACAGACAAAATAATGGCCAAAAGAAGAACAGATAAAACAATGGCCAAAAGAAGAACAGACAAAACAATGGCCAAATGAAGAACAGACAAAACAATGGCCAAAAGAAGAACAGACAAAGCGTTGGCCAAATGAAGAACAGACAAAATAATGGCCAAAAGAAGAACAGACAGAGCAATGGCTAAAACAAGGACAGACAAAACAATGGCCAAAAGAAGAACAGACAAAACAATGGCCAAAATAAGAACAGAGTGTTATGGCCAAAAGAAGGACAGACAACACAATGGCCAAAAGAAGAACAGACAAACAATGGACAAAAGAAGGACAGACAACACAATGGCCAAAAGAAGACCAGACAAAACAATGGCCCAAAGAAGAACAGACAAAACAATGACCAAACGAAGAACAGAAAAAACAGTGGCCAAAAGAAGAACAGACAAAGCAATGGCCAAAAGAAGAACAAACAAAGCAGTGGCCAAAAGAAGAACAGACAAAACAATTGCCAAAAGAAGAACAGACAAACCAATGGCCAACACAAGGACAGACAAAACAATGGCCAAAAGAAGAACAGACAAAACAATGGCCAAAACAAGGACAGACAAAGCAATGGGCGAAAAATGAATGGACAAAACAATGACCAAAAAGAAGAACAGACAAAGGAATGGCCAAAAGAAGAACAGACAAAATAATGGCCAAAAGAAGAACAGACAAAGCAATGGCCAAAACAAGGACAGACAAATCAATTTCCAAACGAAGAACTGACAAAACGATGGCCAAATGAAGAACAGACAAAGCAATGGCCAAATGAAGAACAGACAAAACAATGGTCAAAAGAAGAACAGACAAAACAATGGCCAACAGAAGAACAGACAAAGCAATGGCCAAAAGAAGAACAGACAAAATAATGGCCAAAAGAAGAACAGAAAAAGCAATGGCCAAAACAAGGACAGACAAATCAATTGCCAAAAGAAGAACAGACAAAGTAATGTCTAAAACAAGGACAGACAAAACAATGGCAAAAAGAAGAACAGACAAAACAATGGCCAAATAAGAACAGAGTTTAATGGCGAAAACAAGGACAGACAAAACAATGGCCAAAAGAAGACCAGACAAAACAATGGCCCAAAGAAGAACAGACAAAACAATGACCAAATGAAGAACAGACAAACAATGGCCAAAAGAAGAACAGAGTTTAATGCCCAAAAGAAGAACAGACAAAGCAATGGCCCAAAACAAGGACAGACAAAACAATGGCCAAAAGAAGAACAGACAAAGCTATGGCCAAATAAAGAACAGACAAATCAATGGCCAAAACAAGGACAGACAAAACAATGTCCAAAAGAAGAACAGACAAAATAATGGCCAAAACAAGGACAGACAAAACAATGGCCTAAACAAGGACAGACAAATCAATGGCCAAATGAAGAACGGACAAAATAATGGCCAAAAGAAGAACAGATAAACCATGGTCAAAAGAAGAACAGACAAAACAATGGCCAAAAGAAGAACAGACAAAACAATGGCCAAAAGAAGAACAGAAAAAGCAATGGCCAAAACAAGGACAGACAAATCAATGGCCAAAAGAAGAACAGACAAAACAATGGCCAAAAGAATAACAGAGTTTAATGGCCAAAAGAAGGACAGACAAAGCAATGGCCAAATGAAGAACAGACAAAATAATGGCCAAAAGAAGAACAGATAAACCATGGTCAAAAGAAGAACAGACAAAACAATGGCCAAAAGAAGAACAGACAAAACAATGGCCAAAAGAAGAACAGAAAAAGCAATGGCCAAAACAAGGACAGACAAATCAATGGCCAAAAGAAGAACAGACAAAACAATGGCCAAAAGAATAATAGAGTTTAATGGCCAAAAGAAGGACAGACAAAGCAATGGCCAAATGAAGAACAGACCAAATAATGGCCAAAAAAAGAACAGACAAAACAATGGCCAAAAGAAAAACAGACAAAACAATGGCCAAAAGAAGAACAGACAAAACAATGGCCAAAAGAAGAACAGAGTTTAATGGCCAAAAGAAGATCAGACAAAGCAATGGCCAAATGAAGAACAGACAAAATAATGGCCAAAAGAAGAACAGAAAAAACAATGGCCAAAAGATGAACAGACAAACAATGGCCAAAAGAAGAACAGTCAAAACAATGGCCAAAAGAAGAACAGACAAAGCGTTGGCCAAATGAAGAACAGACAAAATAATGGCCAAAAAAAGAATAGACAGAGCAATGGCTAAAACAAGGACAGACAAAACAATGGCCAAAAGAAGAACAGACAAAACAATGGCCAAAATAAGAACAGAGTGTAATGGCCAAAAGAAGGACAGACAACACAATGGCCAAAAGAAGAACAGACAAACAATGGACAAAAGAAGGACAGACAAAACAATGGCCCAAAGAAGAACAGACAAAACAATGACCAAAGAAGAACAGACAAAACAATGACCAAACGAAGAACAGAAAAAACAGTGGCCAAAAGAAGAACAGACAAAGCAATGGCCAAAAGAAGAACAAACAAAGCAGTGGCCAAAAGAAGAACAGACAAAACAATTGCCAAAAGAAGAACAGACAAACCAATGGCCAACACAAGGACAGACAAAACAATGGCCAAAAGAAGAACAGACAAAACAATGGCCAAAACAAGGACAGACAAAGCAATGGGCGAAAAATGAATGGACAAAACAATGACCAAAAAGAAGAACAGACAAAGGAATGGCCAAAAGAAGAACAGACAAAATAATGGCCAAAAGAAGAACAGACAAAGCAATGGCCAAAACAAGGACAGACAAATCAATTGCCAAACGAAGAACTGACAAAACGATGGCCAAATGAAGAACAGACAAAGCAATGGCCAAATGAAGAACAGACAAAGCAATGGCCAAAAGAAGAACAGACAAAACAATGGCTAAAACAAGGACAGACAAAACAATGGCCAAAAGATGAACAGCCAAAACAATGGCCAAAAGAAGAACAGACAAAGCAATGGGCGGAAAAAGAATAGACAAAACAATGGCCAAAAGAAGAACAGACAAAGCAATGGGCGAAAAAAGAATAGACAAAACAATGGCCAAAAGAAGAACAGACAAAGCAATGGGCGAAAAAAGAATAGACAAAACAATGGCCAAAAGAAGAACAGACAAAGCAATGGCCAAAAGAAGAACAGACAAAATAATGGCCATAAGAAGAACAGACAAAGCAATGGCCAAAACAAGGACAGACAAATCAATGGCCAAAAGAAGAACAGACAAAACAATGGCCAAAAGAATAACAGAGTTTAATGGCCAAAAGAAGGACAGACAAAGCAATGGCCAAATGAAGAAGAGACCAAATAATGGCCAAAAGAAGAACAGACAAAACAATGGCCAAAAGAAGAGCAGACAAAACAATGGCCAAAAGAAGAACAGACAAAACAATGGCCAAAAGAAGAACAGACAAAGCAATGGCCAAATGAAGAACCGATAAAATAATGGCCAAAAGAAGAACAGAAAAAGTAATATCTAAAACAAGGACAGACAAAACAATTGCCAAAAGAAGAACAGACAAAACAATGGCCAAATAAGAACAGAGTTTAATGGCCAAAAGAAGGACAGACAACACAATGGCCAAAAGAAGAACAGACAAACAATGGACAAAAGAAGGAGAGACAACACAATGGCCAAAAGAAGACCAGACAAAACAATGGCCCAAAGAAGAACAGACAAAACAATGACCAAATGAAGAACAGACAAAATAATGGCCAAAAGAAGAACAGACAAAGAAATGGCCAAAACAAGCACAGACAAAACAATGGCCAAAAGAAGAACAGACAAAGCAATGGCCAAAAAAAGAACAGACAAATCAATGGCCAAAACAAGGACAGACAAAACAATGGCCAAAAGAAGAACAGACAAAGCAATGGCCAAAACAAAGACAGACAAAACAATGGCCAAAAGAAGAACAGACAAAACAATGGTCAAAAGAAGAACAGACAAAACAATGGCCAACAGAAGAACAGACAAAGCAATGGCCAAAAGAAGAACAGACAAAATAATGGCCAAAAGAAGAACAGAAAAAGCAATGGCCAAAACAAGGACAGACAAATCAATTGCCAAAAGAAGAACAGACAAAGTAATGTCTAAAACAAGGACAGACAAAACAATGGCAAAAAGAAGAACAGACAAAACAATGGCCAAATAAGAACAGAGTTTAATGGCGAAAACAAGGACAGACAAAACAATGGCCAAAAGAAGACCAGACAAAACAATGGCCCAAAGAAGAACAGACAAAACAATGACCAAATGAAGAACAGACAAACAATGGCCAAAAGAAGAACAGAGTTTAATGCCCAAAAGAAGAACAGACAAAGCAATGGCCAAAACAAGGACAGACAAAACAATGGCCAAAAGAAGAACAGACAAAGCTATGGCCAAATAAAGAACAGACAAATCAATGGCCAAAACAAGGACAGACAAAACAATGTCCAAAAGAAGAACAGACAAAATAATGGCCAAAACAAGGACAGACAAAACAATGGCCTAAACAAGGACAGACAAATCAATGGCCAAATGAAGAACGGACAAAATAATGGCCAAAAGAAGAACAGATAAACCATGGTCAAAAGAAGAACAGACAAAACAATGGCCAAAAGAAGAACAGACAAAACAATGGCCAAAAGAAGAACAGAAAAAGCAATGGCCAAAACAAGGACAGACAAATCAATGGCCAAAAGAAGAACAGACAAAACAATGGCCAAAAGAATAACAGAGTTTAATGGCCAAAAGAAGGACAGACAAAGCAATGGCCAAATGAAGAACAGACAAAATAATGGCCAAAAGAAGAACAGATAAACCATGGTCAAAAGAAGAACAGACAAAACAATGGCCAAAAGAAGAACAGACAAAACAATGGCCAAAAGAAGAACAGAAAAAGCAATGGCCAAAACAAGGACAGACAAATCAATGGCCAAAAGAAGAACAGACAAAACAATGGCCAAAAGAATAATAGAGTTTAATGGCCAAAAGAAGGACAGACAAAGCAATGGCCAAATGAAGAACAGACCAAATAATGGCCAAAAAAAGAACAGACAAAACAATGGCCAAATGAAAAACAGACAAAGCAATGGCCAAAAGAAGAACAGACAAAACAATGGCCAAAAGAAGAACAGAGTTTAATGGCCAAAAGAAGATCAGACAAAGCAATGGCCAAATGAAGAAAAGACAAAATAATGGCCAAAAGAAGAACAGAAAAAACAATGGCCAAAAGAAGAACAGACAAACAATGGCCAAAAGAAGAACAGTCAAAACAATGGCCAAAAGAAGAACAGACAAAGCGTTGGCCAAATGAAGAACAGACAAAATAATGGCCAAAAAAAGAATAGACAGAGCAATGGCTAAAACAAGGACAGACAAAACAATGGCCAAAAGAAGAACAGACAAAACAATGGCCAAAATAAGAACAGAGTGCAATGGCCAAAAGAAGGACAGACAACACAATGGCCAAAAGAAGAACAGACAAACAATGGACAAAAGAAGGACAGACAAAACAATGGCCCAAAGAAGAACAGACAAAACAATGACCAAACGAAGAACAGAAAAAACAATGGCCAAATGAAGACCAGACAAAGCAATGGCCAAAAGAAGAACAGACAAAGCAGTGGCCAAAAGAAGAACAGACAAAACAATTGCCAAAAGAAGAACAGACAAACAAATGGCCAACACAAGGACAGACAAAACAATGGCCAAAAGAAGAACAGACAAAACAATGGCCAAAAGAGGAACAGAGTTTAATGCCCAACAGAAGAACAGACAAAGCAATGGCCAAAACAAGGACAGACAAAACAATGGCCAAAAGAAGAACAGACAAAGCAATGGCCAAATGAAGAACAGACAAAGTAATGGTCAAAAGAAGAACAGACAAAGCAATGGCTAAAACAAGGACAGATAACACAATGGCCAAAAGAAGAACAGACAAGCAAAGGACAAAAGAAGAACAGACAACACAATGTCCAAAAGAAGACTAGACAAAACATTGGCCCAAAGAAGAACAGACAAAACAATGACCAAACGAAGAACAGAAAAAACAATGGCCAAAAGAAGAACAGACAAAGCAATGGCCAAAAGAAGAACAGACAAAGCAGTGGCCAAAAGAAGAACAGACAAAACAATTGCCAAAAGAACAGACAAACCAATGGCCAACACAAGGAAAGTAAAAACAATGGCCAAAAGAAGAGCGGACAAAACAATGGCCAAAAGAAGAACAGAGTTTAATGCCCAAAAGAAGAACAGACAAAGCAATGGCCAAAACAAGGACAGACAAAACAATGGCCAAAAGAAGAACAGACAAAGCAATGGCCAAATGAAGAACAGACAAAGTAATGGTCAAAAGAAGAACAGACAAAGCAATGGCTAAAACAAGGACAGATAACACAATGGCCAAAAGAAGAACAGACAAGCAAAGGACAAAAGAAGAACAGACAACACAATGTCCAAAAGAAGACTAGACAAAACATTGGCCCAAAGAAGAACAGACAAAACAATGACCAAACGAAGAACAGAAAAAACAATGGCCAAAAGAAGAACAGACAAAGCAATGGCCAAAAGAAGAACAGACAAAGCAGTGGCCAAAAGAAGAACAGACAAAACAATTGCCAAAAGAACAGACAAACCAATGGCCAACACAAGGAAAGTAAAAACAATGGCCAAAAGAAGAGCGGACAAAACAATGGCCAAAAGAAGAACAGAGTTTAATGCCCAAAAGAAGAACAGACAAAGCAATGGCCAAAACAAGGACAGACAAAACAATGGCCAAAAGAAGAACAGAGGAAGCAATGGGCGAAAAAAGAACAGACAAAACAATGGCCAAAAGAAGAACAGACAAAGCAATGGCCAAAAGAAGAACAGACAAAACAATGGCCAAAAGAAGAACAGACAAAGCAATGGCCAAAACAAGGACAGACAAATCAATGGCCAAAAGAAGAACAGACAAAACAATGGCCAAACGAATAACAGAGTTTAATGGCCAAAAGAAGGATAGGCAAAGCAATGGCCAAATGAAGAACAGACCAAATAATGGCCAAAAGAAGAACAGACAAAACAATGGCCAAAAGAAGAACAGACAAAACATTTTCCAAAAGAAGAACAGACAAAGCAATGGCCAAATGAAGAACAGACAAAATAAAGGCGAAAAGAAGATCAGACAAAACAATGGCCAAAAGAAGAACAGACAAAGCAATGGCCAAAAGAAGAACAGACAAAATAATGGCCAAAAGAAGATCAGACAAAGCAATGGCCAAAACAAGGATAGACAAATCAATGGCCAAAAGAAGGACAGAAAAAACAATGGCCAAAAGAATAACAGAGTTTAATGGCCAAAAGAAGGACAGACAAAGCAATGGCCAAATGAAGAAGAGACCAAATAATGGCCAAAAGAAGAACAGACAAAACAATGGTCAAAAGAAGAACAGACAAAACAATGGCCAAAAGAAGAACAGACAAAACAATGGCCAAAAGAAGAACAGACAAAGCAATGGCCAAATGAAGAACCGACAAAATAATGGCCAAAAGAAGAACAGAAAAAGTAATATCTAAAACAAGGACAGACAAAACAATTGCCAAAAGAAGAACAGACAAAACAATGGCCAAATAAGAACAGAGTTTAATGGCCAAAAGAAGGACAGACAACACAATGGCCAAAAGAAGAACAGACAAACAATGGACAAAAGAAGGAGAGACAACACAATGGCCAAAAGAAGACCAGACAAAACAATGATTAAATGAAGAACAGACAAAATAATGGCCAAAAGAAGAACAGACAAAGCAATGGCCAAAACAAGCACAGACAAAATAATGGCCAAAAGAAGAACAGACAAAACAATGGCCAAAAGAATAATAGAGTTTAATGGCCAAAAGAAGGACAGACAAAGCAATGGCCAAATGAAGAACATACCAAATAATGGCCAAAAGAAGAACAGACAAAGCAATGGCCAAATGAAGAACCGACAAAATAATGGCCAAAAGAAGAACAGACAAAGTAATGTCTAAAACAAGGACAGACAAAACAATAGCAAAAAGAAAAACACCCAAAACAATGGCCAAATAAGAACAGAGTTTAATGGCGAAAACAAGGACAGACAAAACAATGGCCAAAAGAAGACCAGACAAAACAATGGCCCAAAGAAGAACAGACAAAACAATGACCAAATGAAGAACAGACAAAACAATGGCCAAAAGAAGAACAGAGTTTAATGCCCAAAAGAAGAACAGACAAAGCAATGGCCAAAACAAGGACAGACAAAACAATGGCCAAATGAAGAACAGACAAAATAATGGCCAAAAGAAGAACAGATAAACCATGGCCAAAAGAAGAACAGACAAAACAATGGCCAAAAGAAGAACAGACAAAACAATGGCCAAAAGAAGAACAGAAAAAGCAATGGCCAAAACAAGGACAGACAAATCAATGGCCAAAAGAAGAACAGACAAAACAATGGCCAAAAGAATAATAGAGTTTAATTGCCAAATGAAGGACAGACAAAGCAATGGCCAAATGAAGAACAGACCAAATAATGGCCAAAAAAAGAACAGACAAAACAATGGCCAAAAGAAAAACAGACAACACAATGGCCAAAAGAAGAACAGACAAAACAATGGCCAAAAGAAGAACAGAGTTTAATGGCCAAAAGAAGGACAGACAAAGCAATGACCAAATGAAGAACAGACAAAATAATGGCCAAAAGAAGAACAGATAAAGCAATGGCCAAAAGAAAAACAGACAAAACAATGGCCAAAAGAAGAACAGTCAAAACAATGGCCAAAAGAAGAACAGACAAAGCGTTGGCCAAATGAAGAACAGACAAAATAATGGCCAAAAGAAGAACAGACAGAGCAATGGCTAAAACAAGGACAGACAAAACAATGGCCAAAAGAAGAACAGACAAAACAATGGCCAAAATAAGAACAGAGTGTAATGGCCAAAAGAAGGACAGACAACACAATGGCCAAAAGAAGAACAGACAAACAATGGACAAAAGAAGGACAGACAACACAATGGCCAAAAGAAGACCAGACAAAACAATGGCCCAAAGAAGAACAGACAAAGCAATGGCCAAAAGAAGAACAGACAAAGTAATGGCCAAAAGAAGAACAGACAAAGCAATGGCCAAAAGAAGAACAGACAAAACAATGGCCAAACGAATAACAGAGTTTAATGGCCAAAAGAAGGATAGGCAAAGCAATGGCCAAATGAAGAACAGACCAAATAATGGCCAAAAGAAGAACAGACAAAACAATGGCCAAAAGAAGAACAGACAAAACATTTTCAAAAAGAAGAACAGACAAAGCAATGGCCAAATGAAGAACAGACAAAATAAAGGCGAAAAGAAGATCAGACAAAACAATGGCCAAAAGAAGAACAGACAAAGCAATGGCCAAAAGAAGAACAGACAAAATAATGGCCAAAAGAAGATCAGACAAAGCAATGGCCAAAACAAGGATAGACAAATCAATGGCCAAAAGAAGAACAGAAAAAACAATGGCCAAAAGAATAACAGAGTTTAATGGCCAAAAGAAGGACAGACAAAGCAATGGCCAAATGAAGAAGAGACCAAATAATGGCCAAAAGAAGAACAGACAAAACAATGGTCAAAAGAAGAACAGACAAAACAATGGCCAAAAGAAGAACAGACAAAACAATGGCCAAAAGAAGAACAGACAAAGCAATGGCCAAATGAAGAACCGACAAAATAATGGCCAAAAGAAGAACAGAAAAAGTAATATCTAAAACAAGGACAGACAAAACAATTGCCAAAAGAAGAACAGACAAAACAATGGCCAAATAAGAACAGAGTTTAATGGCCAAAAGAAGGACAGACAACACAATGGCCAAAAGAAGAACAGACAAACAATGGACAAAAGAAGGAGAGACAACACAATGGCCAAAAGAAGACCAGACAAAACAATGATTAAATGAAGAACAGACAAAATAATGGCCAAAAGAAGAACAGACAAAGCAATGGCCAAAACAAGCACAGACAAAATAATGGCCAAAAGAAGAACAGACAAAACAATGGCCAAAAGAATAATAGAGTTTAATGGCCAAAAGAAGGACAGACAAAGCAATGGCCAAATGAAGAACATACCAAATAATGGCCAAAAGAAAAACAGACAAAGCAATGGCCAAATGAAGAACCGACAAAATAATGGCCAAAAGAAGAACAGACAAAGTAATGTCTAAAACAAGGACAGACAAAACAATAGCAAAAAGAAAAACACCCAAAACAATGGCCAAATAAGAACAGAGTTTAATGGCGAAAACAAGGACAGACAAAACAATGGCCAAAAGAAGACCAGACAAAACAATGGCCCAAAGAAGAACAGACAAAACAATGACCAAATGAAGAACAGACAAAACAATGGCCAAAAGAAGAACAGAGTTTAATGCCCAAAAGAAGAACAGACAAAGCAATGGCCAAAACAAGGACAGACAAAACAATGGCCAAATGAAGAACAGACAAAATAATGGCCAAAAGAAGAACAGAAAAACCATGGCCAAAAGAAGAACAGACAAAACAATGGCCAAAAGAAGAACAGACAAAACAATGGCCAAAAGAAGAACAGAAAAAGCAATGGCCAAAACAAGGACAGACAAATCAATGGCCAAAAGAAGAACAGACAAAACAATGGCCAAAAGAATAATAGAGTTTAATGGCCAAATGAAGGACAGACAAAGCAATGGCCAAATGAAGAACAGACCAAATAATGGCCAAAAAAAGAACAGACAAAACAATGGCCAAAAGAAAAACAGACAAAACAATGGCCAAAAGAAGAACAGACAAAACAATGGCCAAAAGAAGAACAGAGTTTAATGGCCAAAAGAAGGACAGACAAAGCAATGACCAAATGAAGAACAGACAAAATAATGGCCAAAAGAAGAACAGATAAAGCAATGGCCAAAAGAAAAACAGACAAAACAATGGCCAAAAGAAGAACAGTCAAAACAATGGCCAAAAGAAGAACAGACAAAGCGTTGGCCAAATGAAGAACAGACAAAATAATGGCCAAAAGAAGAACAGACAGAGCAATGGCTAAAACAAGGACAGACAAAACAATGGCCAAAAGAAGAACAGACAAAACAATGGCCAAAATAAGAACAGAGTGTAATGGCCAAAAGAAGGACAGACAACACAATGGCCAAAAGAAGAACAGACAAACAATGGACAAAAGAAGGACAGACAACACAATGGCCAAAAGAAGACCAGACAAAACAATGGCCCAAAGAAGAACAGACAAAACAATGACCAAACGAAAAACAGAAAAAACAATGGCCAAAAGAAGAACAGACAAAGCAATGGCCAAAAGAAGAACAGACAAAGTAATGGCCAAAAGAAGAACAGACAAAGCAATGGCTAAAACAAGGACAGACAACACAATGGCCAAAAGAAGAACAGACAAGCAATGGACAAAAGAAGAACAGACAACACAATGGCCAAAAGAAGACCAGACAAAACAATGGCCCAAAGAAGAACAGACAAAACAATGACCAAACGAAGAACAGAAAAAACAATGGCGAAAAAAAGAACAGACAAAGCAATGGCCAAAAGAAGAACAGACAAAGCAGTGGCCAAAAGAAGAACAGACAAAACAAATGCCAAAAGAAGAACAGACAAACCAATGGCCAACACAAGGACAGACAAAACAATGGCCAAAAGAAGAACAGACAAAACAATGGACAAAAGAGGAACAGAGTTTAATGCCCAACAGAAAAACAGACAAAGCAATGGCCAAAACAAGGACAGACAAAACAATGGCCAAAAGAAGAACAGACAAAGCAATGGGCGAAAAAAGAATGGACAAAACAATGGCCAAAAAGAAGAACAGACAAAGGAATGGCCAAAAGAAGAACAGACAAAATAATGGCCAAAAGAAGAACAGACAAAGCAATGGCCAAAACAAGGACAGACAAATCAATGGCCAAAAGAAGAACAGACAAAGCAATGGTCAAAAGAACAATAGAGTTTAATGGCCAAAAGAAGGACAGACAAAGCAATGGCCAAAAGAAGAACAGACAAAACAATGGCCAAAAGAAGAACAGACAAAACAATGGCCAAACGAAGAACTGACAAAACAATGGCCAAAAGAAGAACAGACAAAGCAATGGCCAAATGAAGAACAAAAAAAGTAATGGCCAAAAGAAGAACAGACAAAACAATGGCTAAAACAAGGACAGACAAAACAATGGCCAAAAGAAGAACAGACAAAACAATGGCCAAAAGAAGAACAGACAAAACAATGGCCAAAAGAAGAACAGAGGAAGCAATGGGCGAAAAAAGAACAGACAAAACAATGGCCAAAAGAAGAACAGACAAAACAATGGCCAAAAGAAGAACAGACAAAACAATGGCCAAAAGAAGAACAGACAAAACAATTTCAAAAAGAAGAACAGACAAAGCAATGGCCAAATGAAGAACAGACAAAATAAAGGCGAAAAGAAGATCAGACAAAACAATGGCCAAAATAAGAACAGAGTTTAATGGCCAAAAGAAGAATAGACAACACAATGGCCCAAAGAAGAACAGACAAACAATGGACAAAAGAGGGAGAGACAACACAATGGCCAAAAGAAGACCAGACAAAACAATGGCCCAAAGAAGAACAGACAAAACAATGACCAAATGAAGAACAGACAAAATAATGCCCATAAGAAGAACAGACAAAGCAATGGCCAAAACAAGGACAGACAAAACTATGGCCAAAAGAAGAACAGACAAAGCAATGGCCAAAAAAAGAACAGACAAATCAATGGCCAAAACAAGGACAGACAAAACAATGGCCAAAAGAAGAATAGACAAAGCAATGGCCAAAACAAGGACAGACAAATCAATGGCCAAAAGAAGTACAGACAAAATAATGGCCAAAAGAAGAACAAACAAAGCAATGGCTAAAACAAAGACAGACAAAGCAATGGCCAAAAGATGAACAGACAACAGAATGGCCAAAATAAGAACATAGTTTAATGTCCAAAAGAAGGCCAGACAACACAATGGCCAAAAGAAGAACAGACAAAATAATGGCCAAAAGAAGAACAGACAAAGCAATGGCTAAAACAAGGACAGACAAAACAATGGCCAAAAGAAGAACAGACAAAACAATGGCCAAAAGAAGAACAGACAAAGCAATGGCCAAAAAAAGAACAGACAAAGCAGTGACCAAAATAAGAACAGAGTTTAAAGGCCAAAAGAAGGCCAGACAACACAATGGCCAAAAGAAGAACAGACAAGCAATGGACAAAAGAAGAACAGACAACACAATGGCCAAAAGAAGACCAGACAAAACAATGGCCAAAAGAAGAACAGACAAAAAAATGAACAAACGAAGAACAGAAAAAAACAATGGCCAAAAGAGGAACAGACAAAGCAATGGCCAAAAAAAGAACAGACAAAGCAGTGACCAAAAGAAGAACAGACAAATCAATTGCCAAAAGAACAGACAAACCAACGGCCAACACAAGGACAGACAAAACAATGGCCAAAAGAAGAACAGACAAAACAATGGCCAAAAGAAGAACAGAGTTTAATGCCCAAAAGAAGAACAGACAAAGCAATGGCCAAAACAAGGACAGACAAAACAATGACCAAAAGAAGAACAGAGGAAGCAATGGGCGAAAAAAGAACAGAGGAAGCAATGGGCGAAAAAAGAACAGACAAAACAATGGCCAAAAAAAGAACATAGTTTAATGGCCAAAAGAAGGACAGGCAAAGCAATGGCCAAATGAAGAACAGACCAAATAATGGCCAAAAGAAGAACAGACAAAACAATGGCCAAAAGAAGAACAGACAAAACAATGGCCAAAAGAAGAACAGACAAAACAATTTCCAAAAGAAGAACAGACAAAGCAATGGCCAAGTGAAGAACAGACAAAATAATGGCGAAAAGAAGATCAGACAAAACAATGGCCAAAATAAGAACAGAGTTTAATGGCCAAAAGAAGGATAGACAACACAATGGCCAAAAGAAGAACAGACAAAACAATGGCCAAAATAAGAACAGAGTGTAATGGCCAAAAGAAGGACAGACAACACAATGGCCAAAAGAAGAACAGACAAACAATGGACAAAAGAAGGACAGACAACACAATGGCCAAAAGAAGACCAGACAAAACAATGGCCCAAAGAAGAACAGAAAAAACAATGACCAAACGAAAAACAGAAAAAACAATGGCCAAAAGAAGAACAGACAAAGCAATGGCCAAAAGAAGAACAGACAAAGTAATGGCCAAAAGAAGAACAGACAAAGCAATGGCTAAAACAAGGACAGACAACACAATGGCCAAAAGAAGAACAGACAAGCAATGGACAAAAGAAGAACAGACAACACAATGGCCAAAAGAAGACCAGACAAAACAATGGCCCAAAGAAGAACAGACAAAACAATGACCAAACGAAGAACAGAAAAAACAATGGCGAAAAAAAGAACAGACAAAGCAATGGCCAAAAGAAGAACAGACAAAGCAGTGGCCAAAAGAAGAACAGACAAAACAAATGCCAAAAGAAGAACAGACAAACCAATGGCCAACACAAGGACAGACAAAACAATGGCCAAAAGAAGAACAGACAAAACAATGGACAAAAGAGGAACAGAGTTTAATGCCCAACAGAAAAACAGACAAAGCAATGGCCAAAACAAGGACAGACAAAACAATGGCCAAAAGAAGAACAGACAAAGCAATGGGCGAAAAAAGAATGGACAAAACAATGGCCAAAAAGAAGAACAGACAAAGGAATGGCCAAAAGAAGAACAGACAAAATAATGGCCAAAAGAAGAACAGACAAAGCAATGGCCAAAACAAGGACAGACAAATCAATGGCCAAAAGAAGAACAGACAAAGCAATGGTCAAAAGAACAATAGAGTTTAATGGCCAAAAGAAGGACAGACAAAGCAATGGCCAAAAGAAGAACAGACAAAACAATGGCCAAAAGAAGAACAGACAAAACAATGGCCAAACGAAGAACTGACAAAACAATGGCCAAAAGAAGAACAGACAAAGCAATGGCCAAATGAAGAACAAAAAAAGTAATGGCCAAAAGAAGAACAGACAAAACAATGGCTAAAACAAGGACAGACAAAACAATGGCCAAAAGAAGAACAGACAAAACAATGGCCAAAAGAAGAACAGACAAAACAATGGCCAAAAGAAGAACAGAGGAAGCAATGGGCGAAAAAAGAACAGACAAAACAATGGCCAAAAGAAGAACAGACAAAACAATGGCCAAAAGAAGAACAGACAAAACAATGGCCAAAAGAAGAACAGACAAAACAATTTCAAAAAGAAGAACAGACAAAGCAATGGCCAAATGAAGAACAGACAAAATAAAGGCGAAAAGAAGATCAGACAAAACAATGGCCAAAATAAGAACAGAGTTTAATGGCCAAAAGAAGAATAGACAACACAATGGCCCAAAGAAGAACAGACAAACAATGGACAAAAGAGGGAGAGACAACACAATGGCCAAAAGAAGACCAGACAAAACAATGGCCCAAAGAAGAACAGACAAAACAATGACCAAATGAAGAACAGACAAAATAATGCCCATAAGAAGAACAGACAAAGCAATGGCCAAAACAAGGACAGACAAAACTATGGCCAAAAGAAGAACAGACAAAGCAATGGCCAAAAAAAGAACAGACAAATCAATGGCCAAAACAAGGACAGACAAAACAATGGCCAAAAGAAGAATAGACAAAGCAATGGCCAAAACAAGGACAGACAAATCAATGGCCAAAAGAAGTACAGACAAAATAATGGCCAAAAGAAGAACAAACAAAGCAATGGCTAAAACAAGGACAGACAAAGCAATGGCCAAAAGATGAACAGACAACAGAATGGCCAAAATAAGAACATAGTTTAATGTCCAAAAGAAGGCCAGACAACACAATGGCCAAAAGAAGAACAGACAAAATAATGGCCAAAAGAAGAACAGACAAAGCAATGGCTAAAACAAGGACAGACAAAACAATGGCCAAAAGAAGAACAGACAAAACAATGGCGAAAAGAAGAACAGACAAAGCAATGGCCAAAAAAAGAACAGACAAAGCAGTGACCAAAATAAGAACAGAGTTTAAAGGCCAAAAGAAGGCCAGACAACACAATGGCCAAAAGAAGAACAGACAAGCAATGGACAAAAGAAGAACAGACAACACAATGGCCAAAAGAAGACCAGACAAAACAATGGCCAAAAGAAGAACAGACAAAAAAATGAACAAACGAAGAACAGAAAAAAACAATGGCCAAAAGAGGAACAGACAAAGCAATGGCCAAAAAAAGAACAGACAAAGCAGTGACCAAAAGAAGAACAGACAAATCAATTGCCAAAAGAACAGACAAACCAACGGCCAACACAAGGACAGACAAAACAATGGCCAAAAGAAGAACAGACAAAACAATGGCCAAAAGAAGAACAGAGTTTAATGCCCAAAAGAAGAACAGACAAAGCAATGGCCAAAACAAGGACAGACAAAACAATGACCAAAAGAAGAACAGAGGAAGCAATGGGCGAAAAAAGAACAGAGGAAGCAATGGGCGAAAAAAGAACAGACAAAACAATGGCCAAAAAAAGAACATAGTTTAATGGCCAAAAGAAGGACAGGCAAAGCAATGGCCAAATGAAGAACAGACCAAATAATGGCCAAAAGAAGAACAGACAAAACAATGGCCAAAAGAAGAACAGACAAAACAATGGCCAAAAGAAGAACAGACAAAACAATTTCCAAAAGAAGAACAGACAAAGCAATGGCCAAGTGAAGAACAGACAAAATAATGGCGAAAAGAAGATCAGACAAAACAATGGCCAAAATAAGAACAGAGTTTAATGGCCAAAAGAAGGATAGACAACACAATGGCCAAAAGAAGAACAGACAAAACAATGGCCAAAATAAGAACAGAGTTTAATGGCCAAAAGAAGGACAGACAATACAATGGCCAAAACAAGGACAGACAAAACAATGGCCAAAAGAAGAACAGACAAAGCAATGGGCGAAAAAAGAACAGACAAAACAATGGCCAAAAGAAGAACAGACAAAGCAATGGCCAAAAGAAGAACAGACAAAATAATGGCCAAAAGAAGAACAGACAAAGCAATGGCCAAAACAAGGACAAACAAATCAATGGCCAAAAGAAGAACAGACAAAACAATGGCCAAAAGAAGAACAGACAAAGCAATGGCCAAATGAAGAACAGACAAAGTAATGGCCAAAAGAAGAACAGACAAAACAATGACCAAACGAAGAACAGAAAAAACAATGGCGAAAAGAAGAACAGACAAAGCAATGGCCAAAAGAAGAACAGACAAAGTAGTGGCCAAAAGAAGAACGGACAAAACAATTGCCAAAAGAAGAACAGACAAACCAATGGCCAACACAAGGACAGACAAAACAATGGCCAACAGAAGAACAGACAAAACAATGGCCAAAAGAGGAACAGAGTGTAATGCCCAACAGAAGAACAGACAAAGCAATGGCCAAAACAAGGACAGACAAAACAATGGCCAAAAGAAGAACAGACAAAGCAATGGGCGAAAAAAGAATGGACAAAACAATGGCCAAAAAGAAGAACAGACAAAGGAATGGCCAAAAGAAGAACAGACAAAATAATGGCCAAAAGAAGAACAGACAAAGCAATGGCCAAAACAAGGACAGACAAATCAATGGCAAAAAGAAGAACATACAAAACAATGGTCAAAAGAATAATAGAGTTTAATGGCCAAAAGAAGGACAGACAAAGCAATGGCCAAATGAAGAACAGACCAAATAATGGCCAAAAGAAGAACAGACAAAACAATGGCCAAAAGAAGAACAGACAAAACAATGGCCAAAAGAGGAACAGAGTGTAATGCCCAACAGAAGAACAGACAAAGCAATGGCCAAAACAAGGACAGACAAAACAATGGCCAAAAGAAGAACAGACAAAGCAATGGGCGAAAAAAGAATGGACAAAACAATGGCCAAAAAGAAGAACAGACAAAGGAATGGCCAAAAGAAGAACAGACAAAATAATGGCCAAAAGAAGAACAGACAAAGCAATGGCCAAAACAAGGACAGACAAATCAATGGCAAAAAGAAGAACATACAAAACAATGGTCAAAAGAATAATAGAGTTTAATGGCCAAAAGAAGGACAGACAAAGCAATGGCCAAATGAAGAACAGACCAAATAATGGCCAAAAGAAGAACAGACAAAACAATGGCCAAAAGAAGAACAGACAAAACAATGGCCAAACGAAGAACTGACAAAACAATGGCCAAAAGAAGAACAGACAAAGCAATGGCCAAATGAAGAACAGAAAAAGTAATGGCCAAAAGAAGAACAGACAAAACAATGGCTAAAACAAGGACAGACAAAACAATGGCCAAAAGAAGAGCAGACAAAACAATGGCCAAAAGAAGAACAGACAAAGCAATGGCCAAATGAAGAACAGACAAAGTAATGGCCAAAAGAAGAACAGACAAAGCAATGGCTAAAACAAGGACAGACAACACAATGGCCAAAAGAAGAACAAACAAGCAAAGGACAAAAGAAGAACAGACAACACAATGTCCAAAAGAAGACTAGACAAAACAATGGCCCAAAGAAGAACAGACAAAACAATGACCAAACGAAGAACAGAAAAAACAATGGCCAAAAGAAGAACAGACAAAGCAATGGCCAAAAGAAGAACAGACAAAGCAGTGGCCAAAAGAAGAACAGACAAAACAATTGACAAAAGAACAGACAAACCAATGGCCAACACAAGGAAAGTCAAAACAATGGCCAAAAGAAGAACGGACAAAACAATGGCCAAAAGAAGAACAGAGTTTAATGCCCAAAAGAAGAACAGACAAAGCAATGGCCAAAACAAGGACAGACAAAACAATGGCCAAAAGAAGAACAGAGGAAGCAATGGGCGAAAAAAGAACAGACAAAACAATGGCCAAAAGAAGAACAGACAAAGCAATGGCCAAAAGAAGAACAGACAAAATAATGGCCAAAAGAAGAACAGACAAAGTAATGGCCAAAACAAGGACAGACAAATCAATGGCCAAAAGAAGAACAGACAAAACAATGGCCAAACGAATAACAGAGTTTAATGGCCAAAAGAAGGACAGGCAAAGCAATGGCCACATGAAGAACAGACCAAATAATGGCCAAAAGAAGAACAGACAAAACAATTTCCAAAAGAAGAACAGACAAAGCAATGGCCAAATGAAGAACAGACAAAATAAAGGCGAAAAGAAGATCAGACAAAACAATGGCCAAAATAAGAACAGAGTTTAATGGCCAAAAGAAGGACAGACAACACAATGGCCCAAAGAAGAACAGACAAACAATGGACAAAAGAGGGAGAGACAACACAATGGCCAAAAGAAGACCAGACAAAACAATGGCCCAAAGAAGAACAGACAAAACAATGACCAAATGAAGAACAGACAAAATAATGCCCATAAGAAGAACAGACAAAGCAATGGCCAAAACAAGGACAGACAAAACTATGGCCAAAAGAAGACCAGACAAAGCAATGGCCAAAAAAAGAACAGACAAATCAATGGCCAAAACAAGGACAGACAAAACAATGGCCAAAAGAAGAATAGACAAAGCAATGGCCAAAACAAGGACAGACAAATCAATGGCCAAAAGAAGTACAGACAAAACAATGGCCAAAAGAATAACAGAGTTTAATGGCCAAAAGAAGGACAGACAAAGCAATGGCCAAATGAAGAACAGACAAAATAATGGCCAAAAGAAGAACAGACAAAACAATGGCCAAACGAAGAACAGACAAAACAATGGCCAAAAGAAGAACAGACAGAGCAATTGCCAAACGAAGAACAGACAAAATAATGGCCAAAAGAAGAACAAACAAAACAATGGCCAAAAGAAGAACAGACAAAACAATGGCCAAAAGAAGAACAGACAGAGCAATTGCCAAACGAAGAACAGACAAAATAATGGCCAAAAGAAGAACAAACAAAGCAATGGCTAAAACAAGGACAGAAAAAGCAATGGCCAAAAGATGAACAGACAAAACAATGGCCAAAATAAGAACATAGTTTAATGTCCAAAAGAAGGCCAGACAACACAATGACCAAATGAATAACAGACAAACAATGGACAAAAGAAGAACAGACAAAACAATGACCAAACGAAGAACAGAAAAAACAATGGCCAAAAGAAGAACAGACAAAGCAATGGCCAAAAGAAGAACAGACAAAGCATTGGCCAAAAGAAGAACAGACAAAGCAATGGCCAAATGAAGAACAGACAAAATAATGGCCAAAAGAAGAACAGACAAAGCAAAGGCTAAAACAAGGACAGACAAAACAATGGCCAAAAGAAGAACAGAGAAAACAATGGCCAAAATAAGAACAGAGTTTAAGGGCCAAAAGAAGGCCAGACAACACAATGGCCAAAAGAAGAACAGACAAGCAATGGACAAAAGAAGAACAGACAAGCAATGGACAAAAGAAGAACAGACAACACAATGGCCAAAAGAAGACCAGACAAAACAATGGCCAAAAGAAGAACAGACAAAACAATGAACAAACGAAGAACAGAAAAAAACAATGGCCAAAAGAAGAACAGACAAAGCAATGGCCAAAAAAAGAACAGACAAAGCAGTGACCAAAAGAAGAACAGAAAAATCAATTGCCAAAAGAACAGACAAACCAACGGCCAACACAAGGACAGACAAAACAATGGCCAAAAGAAGAACAGACAAAACAATAGCCAAAAGAAGAACAGAGTTTAATGCCCAAAAGAAGAACAGACAAAGCAATGGCCAAAACAAGGACAGACAAAACAATGACCAAAAGAAGAACAGAGGAAGCAATGGGCGAAAAATGAACAGACAAAACAATGGCCAAAAGAAGAACAGACAAAGCAATGGCCAAAAGAAGAACAGACAAAATAATGGCCAAAAGAAGAACAGACAAAGCAATGGCCAAAACAAGGACAGACAAATCAATGGCCAAAAGAAGAACAGACAAAACAATGGCCAAACGAATAACAGAGTTTAATGGCCAAAAGAAGGACAGGCAAAGCAATGGCCAAAGGAAGAACATACCAAATAATGGCCAAAAGAAGAACAGACAAAACAATGGCCAAAAGAAGAACAGACAAAACAATGGCCAAAAGAAGAACAGACAAAACAATTTCCAAAAGAAGAACAGACAAAGCAATGGCCAAATGAAGAACAGACAAAATAATGGCGAAAAGAAGATCAGACAAAACAATGGCCAAAATAAGAACAGAGTTTAATGGCCAAAAGAAGGATAGACAACACAATGGCCAAAAGAAGAACAGACAAAACAATGGCCAAAATAAGAACAGAGTTTAATGGCCAAAAGAAGGACAGACAACACAATGGCCAAAACAAGGACAGACAAAACAATGGCCAAAAGAAGAACAAACAAATCAAACGGCGAAAAAAGAACAGACAAAACATTGGCCAAAAGAAGAACAGACAAAGCAATGGCCAAAAGAAGAACAGACAAAATAATGGCCAAAAGAAGAACTGACAAAGCAATGGCCAAAACAAGGACAGACAAATCAATGGCCAAAAGTAGAACAGACAAAACAATGGCCAAACGAATAACAGAGTTTAATGGCCAAAAGAAGGAAAGACAAAGCAATGGCCAAATGAAGAACAGATCAAATAATGGCCAAAAGAAGAACAGACAAAACAATGGCCAAAAGAAGAACAGAGTTTAATGCCCAAAAGAAGAACAGACAAAGCAATGGCCAAAACCAGGACAGACAAAACAATGGCCAAAAAAAGAACAGACAAAGCAATGGGCGAAAAAAGAACAGACAAAACAATGGCCAAAAGAAGAACAGACAAATCATTGGCCAATAGAACAACAGACCAAATAATGGCCAAAAGAAGAACAGAAAAAGCAATGGCCAAAACAAGGACAGACAAATCAATGGCCAAAAGAAGAACAGACAAAACAATGGCCAAACGAATAACAGAGTTTAATGGCCAAAAGAAGGAAAGGCAAAGCAATGGCCAAATGAAGAACAGATCAAATAATGGCCAAAAGAAGAACAGACAAAACAATGGCCAAAATAAGAACATAGTTTAATGTCCAAAAGAAGGCCAGACAACACAATGGCCAAATGAATAACAGACAAACAATGGACAAAAGAAGGACAGACAACACAATCGCCAAAAGAAGACCAGACAAAACAATGGCCCAAAGAAGAACAGACAAAACAATGACCAAACGAAGAACAGAAAAAACAATGGCCAAAAGAAGAACAGACAAAGCAATGGCCAAAAGAAGGACAGACAAAGCAGTGGCCAAAAGAAGAACAGACAAAACAATGGCCAAATGAAGAACAGACAAAATAATGGCCAAAAGAAGAACAGACAAAGCAATGGCTAAAACAAGGACAGACAAAACAATGGCCAAAAGAAGAACAGACAAAACAATGGCCAAAATAAGAACAGAATTTAATGGCCAAAAGAAGGCCAGACAACACAATGGCCAAAAGAAGAACAGACAAGCAATGGACAAAAGAAGAACAAACAACACAATGGCCAAAAGAAGACCAGACAAAACAATGGCCCAAAGAAGAACAGACAAAACAATGACCAAACGAAGAACAGAAAAAAACAATGGCCAAAAGAAGAACACACAAAGCAATGGCCAAAAGTTGAACAGACAAAACAATGGCCAAAATAAGAACATAGATTAATGTCCAAAAGAAGGCCAGACAACAAAATGGCCAAAAGAAGGACAGACAAACAATGGACAAAAGAAGGACAGACAACACAATGGCCAAAAGAAGACCAGACAAAACAATGACCCAAATTAGAACAGACAACACAATGACCAAACGGAGAACAGAAAAAACAATGGCCAAAAGAAGAACAGACAAAGCAATGGCCAAAAGAAGAACGAACAAAGCAGTGGCCAAAAGAAGAACAGACAAAGCAATGGCCAAATGAAGAACAGACAAAATAATGGCCAAAAGAAGAACAGACAAAGCAATGGCTAAAACAAGGACAGACAAAGCAATGGCCAAAAGAAGAACAGAAAAAACAATGGCCAAAATAAGAACAGAGTTTAATGGCCAAAAGCAGGCCAGACAACACAATGGCCAAAAGAAGAACAGACAAGCAATGGACAAAAGAAGAACAGACAACACAATGGCCAAAAGAAGACCAGACAAAACAATGGCCCAAAGAAGAACAGACAAAACAATGACCAAACGAAGAACAGAAAAAACAATGGCCAAAAGAAGAACAGACAAAGCAATGGCCAAAAGAAGAACAGACAAAGCAGCGTCCAAAAGAGGAACAGACAAAACAATTGCCAAAAGAACAGACAAACCAATGGCCAACACAAGGACAGACAAAACAATGGCCAAAAGAAGAACAGACAAAACAATGGCCAAAAGAAGAACAGAGTTTAATGCCCAAAAGAAGAACAGACAAAGCAATGACCAAAACAAGGACAGACAAAACAATGGCCAAAAGAAGAACAGACAAAGCAATGGGCGAAAAAAGAACAGACAAAACAATGGCCAAAAGAAGAACAGACAAAGCAATGGGCGAAAAAAGAACAGGCAAAACAATGGCCAAAAGAAGAACAGACAAAGCAATGGCCAAAAGAAGAACAGACAAAATAATGGCCAAAAGAAGAACAGACAAAGCAATGGCCAAAACAAGGACAGACAAATCAATGGCCAAAGGAAGAACAGACAAAACAATGGCTAAACGAATAACAGACTTTAATGGCCAAAAGAAGGACAGGCAAAGCAATGGCCAAATGAAGAACAGACCAAATAATGGCCAAAATAAGAACAGAGTTTAATGGCCAAAAGAAGGACAGACAACACAATGGCCAAAAGAAGAACATACATACAATGGACAAAAGAGGGAGAGGCAACACAATGGCCAAAAGAAGACCAGACAAAACAATGGCCCAAAGAAGAACAGACAAAACAATGACCAAAGGAAGAACAGACAAAATAATGCCCAAAAGAAGAACAGACAAAGCAATGGCCAAAACAAGGACAGACAAAACAATGGCCAAAAAAAGAACAGACAAATCAATGGCCAAAACAAGGACAGACAAATCAATGGCAAAAAGAAATACAGACAAAACAATGGCCAAAAGAATAACAGAGTTTAATGGCCAAAAGAAGGACAGACAAAGCAATGGCCAAATGAAGAACAGACAAAACAATGGCCCAAAGAAGAACAGACAAAACAATGACCAAATGAAGAACAGACAAAATAATGCCCAAAAGAAAAACAGACAAAACAATGGCCAAATAAGAACAGAGTTTAATGGCCAAAGGAAGGACAGACAACACAATGGCCAAAAGAAGAACAGACAAAACAATGGCCAAAAGAAGAACAGAGTTTAATGCCCAAAAGAAGAAAAGACAAAGCAATGGCCAAAACAAGGAAAGACAAAACAATGGCCAAAAGAAGAACAGACAAAGCTATGGCCAAATAAAGAACAGACAAATCAATGGCCAAAACAAGGACAGACAAAACAATGGCCAAAAGAAGAACAGACAAAATAATGGCCAAAACAAGGACAGACAAAACAATGGCCAAAACAAGGACAGACAAATCAATGGCCAAAAGAAGAACAGACAAAACAATGGCCAAAAGAATAACAGAGTTTAATGGCCAAAAGAAGGACAGACAAAGCAATGGCCAAATGAAGAACAGACAAAATAATGGCCAAAAGAAGAACAGATAAAACAATGGCCAAAAGAAGAACAGACAAAACAATGGCCAAAAGAAGAACAGACAAAACAATGGCCAAAAGAAGAACAGACAAAGCGTTGGCCAAATGAAGAACAGACAAAATAATGGCCAAAAGAAGAACAGACAGAGCAATGGCTAAAACAAGGACAGACAAAACAATGGCCAAAAGAAGAACAGACAAAACAATGGCCAAAAGAAGAACAGAGTGCTATGGCCAAAAGAAGGACAGACAACACAATGGCCAAAAGAAGAACAGACAAACAATGGACAAAAGAAGGACAGACAACACAATGGCCAAAAGAAGACCAGACAAAACAATGGCCCAAAGAAGAACAGACAAAACAATGACCAAAAGAAGAACAGAAAAAACAGTGGCCAAAAGAAGAAAAGACAAAGCAATGGCCAAAAGAAGAACAAACAAAGCAGTGGCCAAAAGAAGAACAGACAAAACAATTGCCAAAAGAAGAACAGACAAACCAATGGCCAACACAAGGACAGACAAAACAATGGCCAAAAGAAGAACAGACAAAACAATGGCCAAAACAAGGACAGACAAAACAATGGCCAAAAGAAGAACAGACAAAGCAATGGGCGAAAAAAGAATGGACAAAACAATGACCAAAAAGAAGAACAGACAAAGGAATGGCCAAAAGAAGAACAGACAAAATAATGGCCAAAAGAAGAACAGACAAAGCAATGGCCAAAACAAGGACAGACAAATCAATTGCCAAACGAAGAACTGACAAAACAATGGCCAAATGAAGAACAGACAAAGCAATGGCCAAAAGAAGAACAGACAAAGCAATGGCTAAAACAAGGACAGACAAAGCAATGGCCAAATGAAGATCAGACCAAATAATGGCCAAAAGAAGAACAGACAAAACAATGGCCAAAAGAAGAACAGACAAAACAATGGCCAAAGGAAGAACTGACAAAACAATGGCCAAAAAAAGAACAGACAAAGCAATGGCCAAATGAAGAACAGACAAAGCAATGGCCAAAAGAAGAACAGGCAAAGCAATGGCCAAATAAGAACAGAGTTTAATGGCCAAAAGAAGGACAGACAACACAATGGCCAAAAGAAGAACAGACAAACAATGGACAAAAGAAGGAGAGACAACACAATGTCTAAAAGAAGACCAGACAAAACAATGGCCCAAAGAAGAACAGACAAAACAATGACCAAATGAAGAACAGACAAAATAATGGCCAAAAGAAGAACAGACAAAGCAATGGCCAAAACAAGCACAGACAAAACAATGGCCAAAAGAAGAACAGACAAAAAATGGCCAAAAGAAGAACAAACAAAGCAATGGCCAAAACAAGGACAGACAAAACAATGGCCAAAAGAAGAACAGACAAAATAATGGCCAAAAGAAGAACAGACAAAGCAATGGCCAAAACAAGCACAGACAAAACAATGGCCAAAAGAAGAACAGACAAAAAATGATCAAATGAAGAACAGACAAAATAATGGCCAAAAGAAGAACAGACAAAGCAATAGCCAAAAAAAGGACAGACAAAACAATGGCAAAAATAAGAACAGACAAAACAATGGCCAAAAGAAGAACAGAGTTTAATGCCCAAAAGAAGAACTGACAAAGCAATGGCCAAAACAAGGACAGACAAAACAATGGTCAAAAGAAGAACAGACAAAGCTATGGCCAAATAGAGAACAGACAAATAAATGGCCAAAACAAGGACAGACAAAACAATGGCCAAAAGAAGAACAGACAAAATAATGGCCAAAACAAGGACAGACAAAACAATGGCCAAAACAAGGACAGACAAATCAATGGCCAAAAGAAGAACAGACAAAACAATGGCCAAAAGAATAACAGAGTTTAATGGCCAAAAGAAGGACAGACAAAGCAATGGCCAAATGAAGAACAGACCAAATAATGGCCAAAAGAAGAACAGACAAAACAATGGCCAAAAGAAAAACAGACAAAACAATGGCCAAAAGAAGAACAGACAAAACAATGGCCAAAAGAAGAACAGACAAAGCAATGGCCAAATGAAGAACCGACAAAATAATGGCCAAAAGAAGAACAGACAAAGTAATGTCTAAAACAAGGACAGACAAAACAATGGCAAAAAGAAGAACAGACAAAACAATGGCCAAATAAGAACAGAGTTTAATGGCGAAAACAAGGACAGACAAAACAATGGCCAAAAGAAGACCAGACAAAACAATGTCCCAAAGAAGAACAGACAAAACAATGACCAAATGAAGAACAGACAAAATAATGGCAAAAAGAAGAACAGACAAAGCAATGGCCAAAACAAGGACAGACAAATCAATGGCCAAAAGAAGAACAGACAAAACAATGGCCAAAAGAATAACAGAGTTTAATGGCCAAAAGAAGGACAGACAAAGCAATGGCCAAATGAAGAACAGACCAAATAATGGCCAAAAGAAGAACAGACAAAACAATGGCCAAAAGAAGAACAGACAAAACAATGGCCAAAAGAAGAACAGACAAAACAATGGCCAAATGAAGAACAGACAAAGCAATGGCCAAAAGAAGAACCGACAAAATAATGGCCAAAAGAAGAACAGAAAAAGTAATGTCTAAAACAAGGACAGACAAAACAATGGCCAAAAGAAGAACAGACAAAACAATGGCCAAATAAGAACAGAGTTTAATGGCCAAAGGAAGGACAGACAACACAATGGCCAAAAGAAGAACAGACAAACAATGGACAAAAGAAGGAGAGACAACACAATGGCCAAAAGAAGACCAGACAAAACAATGGCCCAAAGAAGAACAGACAAAATAATGGCCAAAAGAAGAACAGACAAAGCAATGGCCAAAACAAGCACAGACAAAACAATGGCCAAAAGAAGAACAGACAAAGCAATGGCTAAAAAAAACCAGACAAATCAATGGCCAAAACAAGGACAGACAAAACAATGGCCAAAAGAAGAACAGACAAAAAATGGCCAAAAGAAGAACAGACAAAGCAATGGCCAAAACAAGGACAGACAAAACAATGGCCAAAAGAAGAACAGACAAAACAATGGTCAAAAGAAGAACAGACAAAACAATGGCCAACAGAAGAACAGAGTTTAATGCCCAAAAGAAGAACAGACAAAGCAATGGCCAAAACAAGGACAGACAAAACAATGGCCAAAAGAAAAACAGACAAAGCAATGGCCAAAAGAAGAACAAACAAAATAATGGCCAAAAGAAGAACAGAAAAAGCAATGGCCAAAACAAGGACAGACAAATCAATGGCCAAAAGAAGAACAGACAAAACAATGGCCAAAAGAAGAACAGACAAAGCAATGGCCAAATGAAGAACCGACAAAATAATGGCCAAAAGAAGAACAGACAAAGTAATGTCTAAAACAAGGACAGACAAAACAATGGCAAAAAGAAAAACAGACAAAACAATGGCCAAATAAGAACAGAGTTTAATGGCGAAAACAAGGACAGACAAAACAATGGCCAAAAGAAGACCAGACAAAACAATGGCCCAAAGAAGAACAGACAAAACAATGACCAAATGAAGAACAGACAAAATAATGGCCAAAAGAAGAACAGACAAAGCAATAGCCAATAAAAGGACAGACAAAACAATGGCAAAAATAAGAACAGACAAAACAATGGCCAAAAGAAGAACAGAGTTTAATGCCCAAAAGAAGAAAAGACAAAGCAATGGCCAAAACAAGGAAAGACAAAACAATGGCCAAAAGAAGAACAGACAAAGCTATGGCCAAATAAAGAACAGACAAATCAATGGCCAAAACAAGGACAGACAAAACAATGGCCAAAACAAGGACAGACAAATCAATGGCCAAAAAAAAACAGACAAAACAATGGCCAAAAGAATAACAGAGTTTAATGGCCAAAAGAAGGACAGACAAAGCAATGGCCAAATGAAGAACAGACAAAATAATGGCCAAAAGAAGAACAGATAAAACAATGGCCAAAAGAAGAACAGACAAAACAATGGCCAAATGAAGAACAGACAAAACAATGGCCAAAAGAAGAACAGACAAAGCGTTGGCCAAATGAAGAACAGACAAAATAATGGCCAAAAGAAGAACAGACAGAGCAATGGCTAAAACAAGGACAGACAAAACAATGGCCAAAAGAAGAACAGACAAAACAATGGCCAAAATAAGAACAGAGTGTTATGGCCAAAAGAAGGACAGACAACACAATGGCCAAAAGAAGAACAGACAAACAATGGACAAAAGAAGGACAGACAACACAATGGCCAAAAGAAGACCAGACAAAACAATGGCCCAAAGAAGAACAGACAAAACAATGACCAAACGAAGAACAGAAAAAACAGTGGCCAAAAGAAGAACAGACAAAGCAATGGCCAAAAGAAGAACAAACAAAGCAGTGGCCAAAAGAAGAACAGACAAAACAATTGCCAAAAGAAGAACAGACAAACCAATGGCCAACACAAGGACAGACAAAACAATGGCCAAAAGAAGAACAGACAAAACAATGGCCAAAACAAGGACAGACAAAGCAATGGGCGAAAAATGAATGGACAAAACAATGACCAAAAAGAAGAACAGACAAAGGAATGGCCAAAAGAAGAACAGACAAAATAATGGCCAAAAGAAGAACAGACAAAGCAATGGCCAAAACAAGGACAGACAAATCAATTGCCAAACGAAGAACTGACAAAACGATGGCCAAATGAAGAACAGACAAAGCAATGGCCAAAAGAAGAACAGACAAAGCAATGGCTAAAACAAGGACAGACAAAGCAATGGCCAAATGAAGAACAGACCAAGTAATGGCCAAAAGAAGAACAGACAAAACAATGGCCAAAAGAAGAACAGACAAAACAATGGCCAAAGGAAGAACTGACAAAACAATGGCCAAAAAAAGAACAGACAAAGCAATGGCCAAATGAAGAACAGACAAAGCAATGGCCAAAAGAAGAACAGACAAAGCAATGGCTAAAACAAGGACAGACAAAACAATGGCCAAAAGATGAACAGCCAAAACAATGGCCAAAAGAAGAACAGACAAGGCAATGGCCAAATGAAGAACAGACAAAGTAATGGCCAAAAGAAGAACAGACAAAGCAATGGCTAAAACAAGGACAGACAACACAATGGCCAAAAGAAGAACAGACAAGCAATGGACAAAAGAAGAACAGACAACACAATGGCCAAAAGAAGACCAGACAAAACAATGGCCCAAAGAAGAACAGACAAAACAATGACCAAACGAAGAACAGAAAAAACAATGTCAAAAAGAAGAACAGACAAAGCAATGGGCGAAAAAAGAATAGACAAAACAATGGCCAAAAGAAGAACAGACAAAGCAATGGGCGAAAAAAGAATAGACAAAACAATGGCCAAAAGAAGAACAGACAAAGCAATGGCCAAAAGAAGAACAGACAAAATAATGGCCATAAGAAGAACAGACAAAGCAATGGCCAAAACAAGGACAGACAAATCAATGGCCAAAAGAAGAACAGACAAAACAATGGCCAAAAGAATAACAGAGTTTAATGGCCAAAAGAGTGACAGACAAAGCAATGGCCAAATGAAGAAGAGACCAAATAATGGCCAAAAGAAGAACAGACAAAACAATGGCCAAAAGAAGAGCAGACAAAACAATGGCCAAAAGAAGAACAGACAAAACAATGGCCAAAAGAAGAACAGACAAAGCAATGGCCAAATGAAGAACCGATAAAATAATGGCCAAAAGAAGAACAGAAAAAGTAATATCTAAAACAAGGACAGACAAAACAATTGCCAAAAGAAGAACAGACAAAACAATGGCCAAATAAGAACAGAGTTTAATGGCCAAAAGAAGGACAGACAACACAATGGCCAAAAGAAGAACAGACAAACAATGGACAAAAGAAGGACAGACAACACAATGGCCAAAAGAAGACCAGACAAAACAATGGCCCAAAGAAGAACAGACAAAACAATGACCAAATGAAGAACAGACAAAATAATGGCCAAAAGAAGAACAGACAAAGCAATGGCCAAAACAAGCACAGACAAAACAATGGCCAAAAGAAGAACAGACAAAGCAATGGCCAAAAAAAGAACAGAAAAATCAATGGCCAAAACAAGGACAGACAAAACAATGGCCAAAAGAAGAACAGACAAAGCAATGGCCAAAACAAAGACAGACAAAACAATGGCCAAAAGAAGAACAGACAAAACAATGGTCAAAAGAAGAACAGACAAAACAATGGCCAACAGAAGAACAGACAAAGCAATGGCCAAAAGAAGAACAGACAAAATAATGGCCAAAAGAAGAACAGAAAAAGCAATGGCCAAAACAAGGACAAACAAATCAATGGCCAAAAGAAGAACAGACAAAGTAATGTCTAAAACAAGGACAGACAAAACAATGGCAAAAAGAAGAACAGACAAAACAATGGCCAAATAAGAACAGATTTTAATGGCGAAAACAAGGACAGACAAAACAATGGCCAAAAGAAGACCAGACAAAACAATGGCCCAAAGAAGAACAGACAAAACAATGACCAAATGAAGAACAGACAAACAATGGCCAAAAGAAGAACAGAGTTTAATGCCCAAAAGAAGAACAGACAAAGCAATGGCCAAAACAAGGACAGACAAAACAATGGCCAAAAGAAGAACAGACAAAGCTATGGCCAAATAAAGAACAGACAAATCAATGGCCAAAACAAGGACAGACAAAACAATGTCCAAAAGAAGAACAGACAAAATAATGGCCAAAACAAGGACAGACAAAACAATGGCCAAAACAAGGACAGACAAATCAATGGCCAAATGAAGAACAGACAAAATAATGGCCAAAAGAAGAACAGATAAACCATGGTCAAAAGAAGAACAGACAAAACAATGGCCAAAAGAAGAACAGACAAAACAATGGCCAAAAGAAGAACAGAAAAAGCAATGGCCAAAACAAGGACAGACAAATCAATGGCCAAAAGAAGAACAGACAAAACAATGGCCAAAAGAATAACAGAGTTTAATGGCCAAAAGAAGGACAGACAAAGCAATGGCCAAATGAAGAACAGACAAAATAATGGCCAAAAGAAGAACAGATAAACCATGGTCAAAAGAAGAACAGACAAAAAATTGGCCAAAAGAAGAACAGACAAAACAATGGCCAAAAGAAGAACAGAAAAAGCAATGGCCAAAACAAGGACAGACAAATCAATGGCCAAAAGAAGAACAGACAAAACAATGGCCAAAAGAATAATAGAGTTTAATGGCCAAAAGAAGGACAGACAAAGCAATGGCCAAATGAAGAACAGACCAAATAATGGCCAAAAAAAGAACAGACAAAACAATGGCCAAAAGAAAAACAGACAAAACAATGGCCAAAAGAAGAACAGACAAAACAATGGCCAAAAGAAGAACAGACAAAGCAATGGCCAAATGAAGAACCGACAAAATAATGGCCAAAAGAAGAACAGACAAAGTAATGTCTAAAACAAGGACAGACAAAACAATGGCAAAAAGAAGAACAGACAAAACAATGGCCAAATAAGAACAGAGTTTAATGGCGAAAACAAGGACAGACAAAACAATGGCCAAAAGAAGACCAGACAAAACAATGTCCCAAAGAAGAACAGACAAAACAATGACCAAATGAAGAACAGACAAAATAATGGCAAAAAGAAGAACAGACAAAGCAATGGCCAAAACAAGGACAGACAAATCAATGGCCAAAAGAAGAACAGACAAAACAATGGCCAAAAGAATAACAGAGTTTAATGGCCAAAAGAAGGACAGACAAAGCAATGGCCAAATGAAGAACAGACCAAATAATGGCCAAAAGAAGAACAGACAAAACAATGGCCAAAAGAAGAACAGACAAAACAATGGCCAAAAGAAGAACAGACAAAACAATGGCCAAATGAAGAACAGACAAAGCAATGGCCAAAAGAAGAACCGACAAAATAATGGCCAAAAGAAGAACAGAAAAAGTAATGTCTAAAACAAGGACAGACAAAACAATGGCCAAAAGAAGAACAGACAAAACAATGGCCAAATAAGAACAGAGTTTAATGGCCAAAGGAAGGACAGACAACACAATGGCCAAAAGAAGAACAGACAAACAATGGACAAAAGAAGGAGAGACAACACAATGGCCAAAAGAAGACCAGACAAAACAATGGCCCAAAGAAGAACAGACAAAATAATGGCCAAAAGAAGAACAGACAAAGCAATGGCCAAAACAAGCACAGACAAAACAATGGCCAAAAGAAGAACAGACAAAGCAATGGCTAAAAAAAACCAGACAAATCAATGGCCAAAACAAGGACAGACAAAACAATGGCCAAAAGAAGAACAGACAAAAAATGGCCAAAAGAAGAACAGACAAAGCAATGGCCAAAACAAGGACAGACAAAACAATGGCCAAAAGAAGAACAGACAAAACAATGGTCAAAAGAAGAACAGACAAAACAATGGCCAACAGAAGAACAGAGTTTAATGCCCAAAAGAAGAACAGACAAAGCAATGGCCAAAACAAGGACAGACAAAACAATGGCCAAAAGAAAAACAGACAAAGCAATGGCCAAAAGAAGAACAAACAAAATAATGGCCAAAAGAAGAACAGAAAAAGCAATGGCCAAAACAAGGACAGACAAATCAATGGCCAAAAGAAGAACAGACAAAACAATGGCCAAAAGAAGAACAGACAAAGCAATGGCCAAATGAAGAACCGACAAAATAATGGCCAAAAGAAGAACAGACAAAGTAATGTCTAAAACAAGGACAGACAAAACAATGGCAAAAAGAAAAACAGACAAAACAATGGCCAAATAAGAACAGAGTTTAATGGCGAAAACAAGGACAGACAAAACAATGGCCAAAAGAAGACCAGACAAAACAATGGCCCAAAGAAGAACAGACAAAACAATGACCAAATGAAGAACAGACAAAATAATGGCCAAAAGAAGAACAGACAAAGCAATAGCCAATAAAAGGACAGACAAAACAATGGCAAAAATAAGAACAGACAAAACAATGGCCAAAAGAAGAACAGAGTTTAATGCCCAAAAGAAGAAAAGACAAAGCAATGGCCAAAACAAGGAAAGACAAAACAATGGCCAAAAGAAGAACAGACAAAGCTATGGCCAAATAAAGAACAGACAAATCAATGGCCAAAACAAGGACAGACAAAACAATGGCCAAAACAAGGACAGACAAATCAATGGCCAAAAAAAAACAGACAAAACAATGGCCAAAAGAATAACAGAGTTTAATGGCCAAAAGAAGGACAGACAAAGCAATGGCCAAATGAAGAACAGACAAAATAATGGCCAAAAGAAGAACAGATAAAACAATGGCCAAAAGAAGAACAGACAAAACAATGGCCAAATGAAGAACAGACAAAACAATGGCCAAAAGAAGAACAGACAAAGCGTTGGCCAAATGAAGAACAGACAAAATAATGGCCAAAAGAAGAACAGACAGAGCAATGGCTAAAACAAGGACAGACAAAACAATGGCCAAAAGAAGAACAGACAAAACAATGGCCAAAATAAGAACAGAGTGTTATGGCCAAAAGAAGGACAGACAACACAATGGCCAAAAGAAGAACAGACAAACAATGGACAAAAGAAGGACAGACAACACAATGGCCAAAAGAAGACCAGACAAAACAATGGCCCAAAGAAGAACAGACAAAACAATGACCAAACGAAGAACAGAAAAAACAGTGGCCAAAAGAAGAACAGACAAAGCAATGGCCAAAAGAAGAACAAACAAAGCAGTGGCCAAAAGAAGAACAGACAAAACAATTGCCAAAAGAAGAACAGACAAACCAATGGCCAACACAAGGACAGACAAAACAATGGCCAAAAGAAGAACAGACAAAACAATGGCCAAAACAAGGACAGACAAAGCAATGGGCGAAAAATGAATGGACAAAACAATGACCAAAAAGAAGAACAGACAAAGGAATGGCCAAAAGAAGAACAGACAAAATAATGGCCAAAAGAAGAACAGACAAAGCAATGGCCAAAACAAGGACAGACAAATCAATTGCCAAACGAAGAACTGACAAAACGATGGCCAAATGAAGAACAGACAAAGCAATGGCCAAAAGAAGAACAGACAAAGCAATGGCTAAAACAAGGACAGACAAAGCAATGGCCAAATGAAGAACAGACCAAGTAATGGCCAAAAGAAGAACAGACAAAACAATGGCCAAAAGAAGAACAGACAAAACAATGGCCAAAGGAAGAACTGACAAAACAATGGCCAAAAAAAGAACAGACAAAGCAATGGCCAAATGAAGAACAGACAAAGCAATGGCCAAAAGAAGAACAGACAAAGCAATGGCTAAAACAAGGACAGACAAAACAATGGCCAAAAGATGAACAGCCAAAACAATGGCCAAAAGAAGAACAGACAAGGCAATGGCCAAATGAAGAACAGACAAAGTAATGGCCAAAAGAAGAACAGACAAAGCAATGGCTAAAACAAGGACAGACAACACAATGGCCAAAAGAAGAACAGACAAGCAATGGACAAAAGAAGAACAGACAACACAATGGCCAAAAGAAGACCAGACAAAACAATGGCCCAAAGAAGAACAGACAAAACAATGACCAAACGAAGAACAGAAAAAACAATGTCAAAAAGAAGAACAGACAAAGCAATGGGCGAAAAAAGAATAGACAAAACAATGGCCAAAAGAAGAACAGACAAAGCAATGGGCGAAAAAAGAATAGACAAAACAATGGCCAAAAGAAGAACAGACAAAGCAATGGCCAAAAGAAGAACAGACAAAATAATGGCCATAAGAAGAACAGACAAAGCAATGGCCAAAACAAGGACAGACAAATCAATGGCCAAAAGAAGAACAGACAAAACAATGGCCAAAAGAATAACAGAGTTTAATGGCCAAAAGAGTGACAGACAAAGCAATGGCCAAATGAAGAAGAGACCAAATAATGGCCAAAAGAAGAACAGACAAAACAATGGCCAAAAGAAGAGCAGACAAAACAATGGCCAAAAGAAGAACAGACAAAACAATGGCCAAAAGAAGAACAGACAAAGCAATGGCCAAATGAAGAACCGATAAAATAATGGCCAAAAGAAGAACAGAAAAAGTAATATCTAAAACAAGGACAGACAAAACAATTGCCAAAAGAAGAACAGACAAAACAATGGCCAAATAAGAACAGAGTTTAATGGCCAAAAGAAGGACAGACAACACAATGGCCAAAAGAAGAACAGACAAACAATGGACAAAAGAAGGACAGACAACACAATGGCCAAAAGAAGACCAGACAAAACAATGGCCCAAAGAAGAACAGACAAAACAATGACCAAATGAAGAACAGACAAAATAATGGCCAAAAGAAGAACAGACAAAGCAATGGCCAAAACAAGCACAGACAAAACAATGGCCAAAAGAAGAACAGACAAAGCAATGGCCAAAAAAAGAACAGAAAAATCAATGGCCAAAACAAGGACAGACAAAACAATGGCCAAAAGAAGAACAGACAAAGCAATGGCCAAAACAAAGACAGACAAAACAATGGCCAAAAGAAGAACAGACAAAACAATGGTCAAAAGAAGAACAGACAAAACAATGGCCAACAGAAGAACAGACAAAGCAATGGCCAAAAGAAGAACAGACAAAATAATGGCCAAAAGAAGAACAGAAAAAGCAATGGCCAAAACAAGGACAAACAAATCAATGGCCAAAAGAAGAACAGACAAAGTAATGTCTAAAACAAGGACAGACAAAACAATGGCAAAAAGAAGAACAGACAAAACAATGGCCAAATAAGAACAGATTTTAATGGCGAAAACAAGGACAGACAAAACAATGGCCAAAAGAAGACCAGACAAAACAATGGCCCAAAGAAGAACAGACAAAACAATGACCAAATGAAGAACAGACAAACAATGGCCAAAAGAAGAACAGAGTTTAATGCCCAAAAGAAGAACAGACAAAGCAATGGCCAAAACAAGGACAGACAAAACAATGGCCAAAAGAAGAACAGACAAAGCTATGGCCAAATAAAGAACAGACAAATCAATGGCCAAAACAAGGACAGACAAAACAATGTCCAAAAGAAGAACAGACAAAATAATGGCCAAAACAAGGACAGACAAAACAATGGCCAAAACAAGGACAGACAAATCAATGGCCAAATGAAGAACAGACAAAATAATGGCCAAAAGAAGAACAGATAAACCATGGTCAAAAGAAGAACAGACAAAACAATGGCCAAAAGAAGAACAGACAAAACAATGGCCAAAAGAAGAACAGAAAAAGCAATGGCCAAAACAAGGACAGACAAATCAATGGCCAAAAGAAGAACAGACAAAACAATGGCCAAAAGAATAACAGAGTTTAATGGCCAAAAGAAGGACAGACAAAGCAATGGCCAAATGAAGAACAGACAAAATAATGGCCAAAAGAAGAACAGATAAACCATGGTCAAAAGAAGAACAGACAAAAAATTGGCCAAAAGAAGAACAGACAAAACAATGGCCAAAAGAAGAACAGAAAAAGCAATGGCCAAAACAAGGACAGACAAATCAATGGCCAAAAGAAGAACAGACAAAACAATGGCCAAAAGAATAATAGAGTTTAATGGCCAAAAGAAGGACAGACAAAGCAATGGCCAAATGAAGAACAGACCAAATAATGGCCAAAAAAAGAACAGACAAAACAATGGCCAAAAGAAAAACAGACAAAACAATGGCCAAAAGAAGAACAGACAAAACAATGGCCAAAAGAAGAACAGAGTTTAATGGCCAAAAGAAGATCAGACAAAGCAATGGCCAAATGAAGAACAGACAAAATAATGGCCAAAAGAAGAACAGAAAAAACAATGGCCAAAAGAAGAACAGACAAACAATGGCCAAAAGAAGAACAGTCAAAACAATGGCCAAAAGAAGAACAGACAAAGCGTTGGCCAAATGAAGAACAGACAAAATAATGGCCAAAAAAAGAATAGACAGAGCAATGGCTAAAACAAGGACAGACAAAACAATGGCCAAAAGAAGAACAGACAAAACAATGGCCAAAATAAGAACAGAGTGTAATGGCCAAAAGAAGGACAGACAACACAATGGCCAAAAGAAGAACAGACAAACAATGGACAAAAGAAGGACAGACAAAACAATGGCCCAAAGAAGAACAGACAAAACAATGACCAAACGAAGAACAGAAAAAACAATGGCCAAAAGAAGAACAGACAAAGCAGTGGCCAAAACAAGGACAGACAAAACAATGGCCAAAAGAAGAACAGACAAAGCAATGGCCAAATGAAGAACAGACAAAGTAATGGCCAAAAGAAGAACAGACAAAGCAATGGCTAAAACAAGGACAGACAACACAATGGCCAAAAGAAGAACAGACAAGCAAAGGACAAAAGAAGAACAGACAACACAATGTCCAAAAGAAGACTAGACAAAACATTGGCCCAAAGAAGAACAGACAAAACAATGACCAAACGAAGAACAGAAAAAACAATGGCCAAAAGAAGAACAGACAAAGCAATGGCCAAAAGAAGAACAGACAAAGCAGTGGCCAAAAGAAGAACAGACAAAACAATTGCCAAAAGAACAGACAAACCAATGGCCAACACAAGGAAAGTAAAAACAATGGCCAAAAGAAGAGCGGACAAAACAATGGCCAAAAGAAGAACAGAGTTTAATGCCCAAAAGAAGAACAGACAAAGCAATGGCCAAAACAAGGACAGACAAAACAATGGCCAAAAGAAGAACAGAGGAAGCAATGGGCGAAAAAAGAACAGACAAAACAATGGCCAAAAGAAGAACAGACAAAGCAATGGCCAAAAGAAGAACAGACAAAACAATGGCCAAAAGAAGAACAGACAAAGCAATGGCCAAAACAAGGACAGACAAATCAATGGCCAAAAGAAGAACAGACAAAACAATGGCCAAACGAATAACAGAGTTTAATGGCCAAAAGAAGGATAGGCAAAGCAATGGCCAAATGAAGAACAGACCAAATAATGGCCAAAAGAAGAACAGACAAAACAATGGCCAAAAGAAGAACAGACAAAACATTTTCCAAAAGAAGAACAGACAAAGCAATGGCCAAAAGAAGAACAGACAAAATAATGGCCAAAAGAAGAACAAACAAAACAATGGTCAAAAGAAGAACAGACAAAACAATGGCCAAAAGAATAATAGAGTTTAATGGCCAAAAGAAGGACAGACAAAGCAATGGCCAAATGAAGAACATACCAAATAATGGCCAAAAGAAGAACAGACAAAGCAATGGCCAAATGAAGAACCGACAAAATAATGGCCAAAAGAAGAACAGACAAAGTAATGTCTAAAACAAGGACAGACAAAACAATAGCAAAAAGAAAAACACCCAAAACAATGGCCAAATAAGAACAGAGTTTAATGGCGAAAACAAGGACAGACAAAACAATGGCCAAAAGAAGACCAGACAAAACAATGGCCCAAAGAAGAACAGACAAAACAATGGCCAAAAGAAGAACAGAGTTTAATGCCCAAAAGAAGAACAGACAAAGCAATGGCCAAAACAAGGACAGACAAAACAATGGCCAAATGAAGAACAGACAAAATAATGGCCAAAAGAAGAACAGATAAACCATGGCCAAAAGAAGAACAGACAAAACAATGGCCAAAAGAAGAACAGACAAAACAATGGCCCAAAGAAGAACAGACAAAACAATGGCCAAAAGAAGAACAGAGTTTAATGCCCAAAAGAAGAACAGACAAAGCAATGGCCAAAACAAGGACAGACAAAACAATGGCCAAATGAAGAACAGACAAAATAATGGCCAAAAGAAGAACAGATAAACCATGGCCAAAAGAAGAACAGACAAAACAATGGCCAAAAGAAGAACAGACAAAACAATGGCCAAAAGAAGAACAGAAAAAGCAATGGCCAAAACAAGGACAGACAAATCCATGGCCAAAAGAAGAACAGACAAAACAATGGCCAAAAGAATAATAGAGTTTAATGGCCAAATGAAGGACAGACAAAGCAATGGCCAAATGAAGAACAGACCAAATAATGGCCAAAAAAAGAACAGATAAAACAATGGCCAAAAGAAAAACAGACAAAACAATGGCCAAAAGAAGAACAGACAAAACAATGGCCAAAAGAAGAACAGAGTTTAATGGCCAAAAGAAGGACAGACAAAGCAATGACCAAATGAAGAACAGACAAAATAATGGCCAAAAGAAGAACAGATAAAGCAATGGCCAAAAGAAAAACAGACAAAACAATGGCCAAAAGAAGAACAGTCAAAACAATGGCCAAAAGAAGAACAGACAAAGCGTTGGCCAAATGAAGAACAGACAAAATAATGGCCAAAAGAAGAACAGACAGAGCAATGGCTAAAACAAGGACAGACAAAACAATGGCCAAAAGAAGAACAGACAAAACAATGGCCAAAATAAAAACAGAGTGTAATGGTCAAAAGAAGGACAGACAACACAATGGCCAAAAGAACAACAGACAAACAATGGACAAAAGAAGGACAGACAACACAATGGCCAAAAGAAGACCAGACAAAACAATGGCCCAAAGAAGAACAGACAAAACAATGACCAAACGAAAAACAGAAAAAACAATGGCCAAAAGAAGAACAGACAAAGCAATGGCCAAAAGAAGAACAGACAAAGTAATGGCCAAAAGAAGAACAGACAAAGCAATGGCTAAAACAAGGACAGACAACACAATGGCCAAAAGAAGAACAGACAAGCAATGGACAAAAGAAGAACAGACAACACAATGGCCAAAAGAAGACCAGACAAAACAATGGCCCAAAGAAGAACAGACAAAACAATGACCAAACGAAGAACAGAAAAAACAATGGCGAAAAAAAGAACAGACAAAGCAATGGCCAAAAGAAGAACAGACAAAGCAGTGGCCAAAAGAAGAACAGACAAAACAAATGCCAAAAGAAGAACAGACAAACCAATGGCCAACACAAGGACAGACAAAACAATGGCCAAAAGAAGAACAGACAAAACAATGGACAAAAGAGGAACAGACAAAGCAATGGGCGAAAAAAGAATGGACAAAACAATGGCCAAAAAGAAGAACAGACAAAGGAATGGCCAAAAGAAGAACAGACAAAATAATGGCCAAAAGAAGAACAGACAAAGCAATGGCCAAAACAAGGACAGACAAATCAATGGCCAAAAGAAGAACAGACAAAACAATGGTCAAAAGAACAATAGAGTTTAATGGCCAAAAGAAGGACAGACAAAGCAATGGCCAAAAGAAGAACAGACAAAACAATGGCCAAAAGAAGAACAGACAAAACAATGGCCAAACGAAGAACTGACAAAACAATGGCCAAAAGAAGAACAGACAAAGCAATGGCCAAATGAAGAACAAAAAAAGTAATGGCCAAAAGAAGAACAGACAAAACAATGGCTAAAACAAGGACAGACAAAACAATGGCCAAAAGAAGAACAGACAAAACAATGGCCAAAAGAAGAACAGACAAAACAATGGCCAAAAGAAGAACAGAGGAAGCAATGGGCGAAAAAAGAACAGACAAAACAATGGCCAAAAGAAGAACAGACAAAACAATGGCCAAAAGAAGAACAGACAAAACAATGGCCAAAAGAAGAACAGACAAAACAATTTCAAAAAGAAGAACAGACAAAACAATGGCCAAATGAAGAACAGACAAAATAAAGGCGAAAAGAAGATCAGACAAAACAATGGCCAAAATAAGAACAGAGTTTAATGGCCAAAAGAAGAATAGACAACACAATGGCCCAAAGAAGAACAGACAAACAATGGACAAAAGAGGGAGAGACAACACAATGGCCAAAAGAAGACCAGAAAAAACAATGGCCCAAAGAAGAACAGACAAAACAATGACCAAATGAAGAACAGACAAAATAATGCCCATAAGAAGAACAGACAAAGCAATGGCCAAAACAAGGACAGACAAAACTATGGCCAAAAGAAGAACAGACAAAGCAATGGCCAAAAAAAGAACAGACAAATCAATGGCCAAAACAAGGACAGACAAAACAATGGCCAAAAGAAGAATAGACAAAGCAATGGCCAAAACAAGGACAGACAAATCAATGGCCAAAAGAAGTACAGACAAAATAATGGCCAAAAGAAGAACAAACAAAGCAATGGCTAAAACAAGGACAGACAAAGCAATGGCCAAAAGATGAACAGACAACAGAATGGCCAAAATAAGAACATAGTTTAATGTCCAAAAGAAGGCCAGACAACACAATGGCCAAAAGAAGAACAGACAAAATAATGGCCAAAAGAAGAACAGACAAAGCAATGGCTAAAACAAGGACAGACAAAACAATGGCCAAAAGAAGAACAGACAAAGCAATGGCCAAAAAAAGAACAGACAAAGCAGTGACCAAAATAAGAACAGAGTTTAAAGGCCAAAAGAAGGCCAGACAACACAATGGCCAAAAGAAGAACAGACAAAACAATGGCCAAAAGAAGAACAGACAAAAAAATGAACAAACGAAGAACAGAAAAAAACAATGGCCAAAAGAGGAACAGACAAAGCAATGGCCAAAAAAAGAACAGACAAAGCAGTGACCAAAAGAAGAACAGACAAATCAATTGCCAAAAGAACAGACAAACCAACGGCCAACACAAGGACAGACAAAACAATGGCCAAAAGAAGAACAGACAAAACAATGGCCAAAAGAAGAACAGAGTTTAATGCCCAAAAGAAGAACAGACAAAGCAATGGCCAAAACAAGGACAGACAAAACAATGACCAAAAGAAGAACAGAGGAAGCAATGGGCGAAAAAAGAACAGAGGAAGCAATGGGCGAAAAAAGAACAGACAAAACAATGGCCAAAAAAAGAACATAGTTTAATGGCCAAAAGAAGGACAGGCAAAGCAATGGCCAAATGAAGAACAGACCAAATAATTGCCAAAAGAAGAACAGACAAAACAATGGCCAAAAGAAGAACAGACAAAACAATGGCCAAAAGAAGAACAGACAAAACAATTTCCAAAAGAAGAACAGACAAAGCAATGGCCAAGTGAAGAACAGACAAAATAATGGCGAAAAGAAGATCAGACAAAACAATGGCCAAAATAAGAACAGAGTTTAATGGCCAAAAGAAGGATAGACAACACAATGGCCAAAAGAAGAACAGACAAAACAATGGCCAAAATAAGAACAGAGTTTAATTGCCAAAAGAAGGACAGACAATACAATGGCCAAAACAAGGACAGACAAAACAATGGCCAAAAGAAGAACAGACAAAGCAATGGGCGAAAAAAGAACAGACAAAACAATGGCCAAAAGAAGAACAGACAAAGCAATGGCCAAAAGAAGAACAGACAAAATAATGGCCAAAAGAAGAACAGACAAAGCAATGGCCAAAACAAGGACAAACAAATCAATGGCCAAAAGAAGAACAGACAAAACAATGGCCAAAAGAAGAACAGACAAAGCAATGGCCAAATGAAGAACAGACAAAGTAATGGCCAAAAGAAGAACAGACAAAACAATGACCAAACGAAGAACAGAAAAAACAATGGCGAAAAGAAGAACAGACAAAGCAATGGCCAAAAGAAGAACAGACAAAGCAGTGGCCAAAAGAAGAACAGACAAAACAATTGCCAAAAGAAGACCAGACAAAACAATGGCCCAAAGAAGAACAGACAAAACAATGACCAAACGAAGAACAGAAAAAACAATGGCGAAAAAAAGAACAGACAAAGCAATGGCCAAAAGAAGAACAGACAAAGCAGTGGCCAAAAGAAGAACAGACAAAACAAATGCCAAAAGAAGAACAGACAAACCAATGGCCAACACAAGGACAGACAAAACAATGGCCAAAAGAAGAACAGACAAAACAATGGACAAAAGAGGAACAGAGTTTAATGCCCAACAGAAAAACAGACAAAGCAATGGCAAAAACAAGGACAGACAAAACAATGGCCAAAAGAAGAACAGACAAAGCAATGGGCGAAAAAAGAATGGACAAAACAATGGCCAAAAAGAAGAACAGACAAAGGAATGGCCAAAAGAAGAACAGACAAAATAATGGCCAAAAGAAGAACAGACAAAGCAATGGCCAAAACAAGGACAGACAAATCAATGGCCAAAAGAAGAACAGACAAAACAATGGTCAAAAGAACAATAGAGTTTAATGGCCAAAAGAAGGACAGAAAAAGCAATGGCCAAAAGAAGAACAGACAAAACAATGGCCAAAAGAAGAACAGACAAAACAATGGCCAAACGAAGAACTGACAAAACAATGGCCAAAAGAAGAACAGACAAAGCAATGGCCAAATGAAGAACAAAAAAAGTAATGGCCAAAAGAAGAACAGACAAAACAATGGCTAAAACAAGGACAGACAAAACAATGGCCAAAAGAAGAACAGACAAAACAATGGCCAAAAGAAGAACAGACAAATCAATGGCCAAAACAAGGACAGACAAAACAATGGCCAAAAGAAGAATAGACAAAGCAATGGCCAAAACAAGGACAGACAAATCAATGGCCAAAAGAAGTACAGACAAAATAATGGCCAAAAGAAGAACAAACAAAGCAATGGCTAAAACAAGGACAGACAAAGCAATGGCCAAAAGATGAACAGACAACAGAATGGCCAAAATAAGAACATAGTTTAATGTCCAAAAGAAGGCCAGACAACACAATGGCCAAAAGAAGAACAGACAAAATAATGGCCAAAAGAAGAACAGAAAAAGCAATGGCTAAAACAAGGACAGACAAAACAATGGCCAAAAGAAGAACAGACAAAGCAATGGCCAAAAAAAGAACAGACAAAGCAGTGACCAAAATAAGAACAGAGTTTAAAGGCCAAAAGAAGGCCAGACAACACAATGGCCAAAAGAAGAACAGACAAAACAATGGTCAAAAGAAGAACAGACAAAAAAATGAACAAACGAAGAACAGAAAAAAACAATGGCCAAAAGAGGAACAGACAAAGCAATGGCCAAAAAAAGAACAGACAAAGCAGTGACCAAAAGAAGAACAGACAAATCAATTGCCAAAAGAACAGACAAACCAACGGCCAACACAAGGACAGACAAAACAATGGCCAAAAGAAGAACAGACAAAACAATGGCCAAAAGAAGAACAGAGTTTAATGCCCAAAAGAAGAACAGACAAAGCAATGGCCAAAACAAGGACAGACAAAACAATGACCAAAAGAAGAACAGAGGAAGCAATGGGCGAAAAAAGAACAGAGGAAGCAATGGGCGAAAAAAGAACAGACAAAACAATGGCCAAAAAAAGAACATAGTTTAATGGCCAAAAGAAGGACAGGCAAAGCAATGGCCAAATGAAGAACAGACCAAATAATGGCCAAAAGAAGAACAGACAAAACAATGGCCAAAAGAAGAACAGACAAAACAATGGCCAAAAGAAGAACAGACAAAACAATTTCCAAAAGAAGAACAGACAAAGCAATGGCCAAGTGAAGAACAGACAAAATAATGGCGAAAAGAAGATCAGACAAAACAATGGCCAAAATAAGAACAGAGTTTAATGGCCAAAAGAAGGATAGACAACACAATGGCCAAAAGAAGAACAGACAAAACAATGGCCAAAATAAGAACAGAGTTTAATGGCCAAAAGAAGGACAGACAATACAATGGCCAAAACAAGGACAGACAAAACAATGGCCAAAAGAAGAACAGACAAAGCAATGGGCGAAAAAAGAACAGACAAAACAATGGCCAAAAGAAGAACAGACAAAGCAATGGCCAAAAGAAGAACAGACAAAATAATGGCCAAAAGAAGAACAGACAAAGCAATGGCCAAAACAAGGACAAACAAATCAATGGCCAAAAGAAGAACAGACAAAACAATGGCCAAAAGAAGAACAGACAAAGCAATGGCCAAATGAAGAACAGACAAAGTAATGGCCAAAAGAAGAACAGACAAAACAATGACCAAACGAAGAACAGAAAAAACAATGGCGAAAAGAAGAACAGACAAAGCAATGGCCAAAAGAAGAACAGACAAAGCAGTGGCCAAAAGAAGAACAGACAAAACAATTGCCAAAAGAAGAACAGACAAACCAATGGCCAACACAAGGACAGACAAAACAATGGCCAACAGAAGAACAGACAAAACAATGGCCAAAAGAGGAACAGAGTGTAATGCCCAACAGAAGAACAGACAAAGCAATGGCCAAAACAAGGACAGACAAAACAATGGCCAAAAGAAGAACAGACAAAGCAATGGGCGAAAAAAGAATGGACAAAACAATGGCCAAAAAGAAGAACAGACAAAGGAATGGCCAAAAGAAGAACAGACAAAATAATGGCCAAAAGAAGAACAGACAAAGCAATGGCCAAAACAAGGACAGACAAATCAATGGCAAAAAGAAGAACATACAAAACAATGGTCAAAAGAATAATAGAGTTTAATGGCCAAAAGAAGGACAGACAAAGCAATGGCCAAATGAAGAACAGACCAAATAATGGCCAAAAGAAGAACAGACAAAACAATGGCCAAAAGAAGAACAGACAAAACAATGGCCAAACGAAGAACTGACAAAACAATGGCCAAAAGAAGAACAGACAAAGCAATGGCCAAATGAAGAACAGAAAAAGTAATGGCCAAAAGAAGAACAGACAAAACAATGGCTAAAACAAGGACAGACAAAACAATGGCCAAAAGAAGAGCAGACAAAACAATGGCCAAAAGAAGAACAGACAAAGCAATGGCCAAATGAAGAACAGACAAAGTAATGGCCAAAAGAAGAACAGACAAAGCAATGGCTAAAACAAGGACAGACAACACAATGGCCAAAAGAAGAACAAACAAGCAAAGGACAAAAGAAGAACAGACAACACAATGTCCAAAAGAAGACTAGACAAAACAATGGCCCAAAGAAGAACAGACAAAACAATGACCAAACGAAGAACAGAAAAAACAATGGCCAAAAGAAGAACAGACAAAGCAATGGCCAAAAGAAGAACAGACAAAGCAGTGGCCAAAAGAAGAACAGACAAAACAATTGACAAAAGAACAGACAAACCAATGGCCAACACAAGGAAAGTCAAAACAATGGCCAAAAGAAGAACGGACAAAACAATGGCCAAAAGAAGAACAGAGTTTAATGCCCAAAAGAAGAACAGACAAAGCAATGGCCAAAACAAGGACAGACAAAACAATGGCCAAAAGAAGAACAGAGGAAGCAATGGGCGAAAAAAGAACAGACAAAACAATGGCCAAAAGAAGAACAGACAAAGCAATGGCCAAAAGAAGAACAGACAAAATAATGGCCAAAAGAAGAACAGACAAAGTAATGGCCAAAACAAGGACAGACAAATCAATAGCCAAAAGAAGAACAGACAAAACAATGGCCAAACGAATAACAGAGTTTAATGGCCAAAAGAAGGACAGGCAAAGCAATGGCCAAATGAAGAACAGACCAAATAATGGCCAAAAGAAGAACAGACAAAACAATTTCCAAAAGAAGAACAGACAAAGCAATGGCCAAATGAAGAACAGACAAAATAAAGGCGAAAAGAAGATCAGACAAAACAATGGCCAAAATAAGAACAGAGTTTAATGGCCAAAAGAAGGACAGACAACACAATGGCCCAAAGAAGAACAGACAAACAATGGACAAAAGAGGGAGAGACAACACAATGGGCAAAAGAAGACCAGACAAAACAATGGCCCAAAGAAGAACAGACAAAACAATGACCAAATGAAGAACAGACAAAATAATGCCCATAAGAAGAACAGACAAAGCAATGGCCAAAACAAGGACAGACAAAACTATGGCCAAAAGAAGACCAGACAAAGCAATGGCCAAAAAAAGAACAGACAAATCAATGGCCAAAACAAGGACAGACAAAACAATGGCCAAAAGAAGAATAGACAAAGCAATGGCCAAAACAAGAACAGACAAATCAATGGCCAAAAGAAGTACAGACAAAACAATGGCCAAAAGAATAACAGAGTTTAATGGCCAAAAGAAGGACAGACAAAGCAATGGCCAAATGAAGAACAGACAAAATAATGGCCAAAAGAAGAACAGACAAAACAATGGCCAAAAGAAGAACAGACAAAACAATGGCCAAAAGAAGAACAGACAGAGCAATTGCCAAACGAAGAACAGACAAAATAATGGCCAAAAGAAGAACAAACAAAGCAATGGCTAAAACAAGGACAGAAAAAGCAATGGCCAAAAGATGAACAGACAAAACAATGGCCAAAATAAGAACATAGTTTAATGTCCAAAAGAAGGCCAGACAACACAATGACCAAATGAATAACAGACAAACAATGGACAAAAGAAGAACAGACAAAACAATGACCAAACGAAGAACAGAAAAAACAATGGCCAAAAGAAGAACAGACAAAGCAATGGCCAAAAGAAGAACAGACAAAGCATTGGCCAAAAGAAGAACAGACAAAGCAATGGCCAAATGAAGAACAGACAAAATAATGGCCAAAAGAAGAACAGACAAAGCAAAGGCTAAAACAAGGACAGACAAAACAATGGCCAAAAGAAGAACAGAGAAAACAATGGCCAAAATAAGAACAGAGTTTAAGGGCCAAAAGAAGGCCAGACAACACAATGGCCAAAAGAAGAACAGACAAGCAATGGACAAAAGAAGAACAGACAAGCAATGGACAAAAGAAGAACAGACAACACAATGGCCAAAAGAAGACCAGACAAAACAATGGTCAAAAGAAGAACAGACAAAACAATGAACAAACGAAGAACAGAAAAAAACAATGGCCAAAAGAAGAACAGACAAAGCAATGGCCAAAAAAAGAACAGACAAAGCAGTGACCAAAAGAAGAACAGACAAATCAATTGCCAAAAGAACAGACAAACCAACGGCCAACACAAGGACAGACAAAACAATGGCCAAAAGAAGAACAGACAAAACAATAGCCAAAAGAAGAACAGACAAAGCAATGGCCAAATGAAGAACAGACAAAGTAATGGCCAAAAGAAGAACAGACAAAACAATGACCAAACGAAGAACAGAAAAAACAATGGCGAAAAGAAGAACAGACAAAGCAATGGCCAAAAGAAGAACAGACAAAGCAGTGGCCAAAAGAAGAACAGACAAAACAATTGCCAAAAGAAGAACAGACAAACCAATGGCCAACACAAGGACAGACAAAACAATGGCCAACAGAAGAACAGACAAAACAATGGCCAAAAGAGGAACAGAGTGTAATGCCCAACAGAAGAACAGACAAAGCAATGGCCAAAACAAGGACAGACAAAACAATGGCCAAAAGAAGAACAGACAAAGCAATGGGCGAAAAAAGAATGGACAAAACAATGGCCAAAAAGAAGAACAGACAAAGGAATGGCCAAAAGAAGAACAGACAAAATAATGGCCAAAAGAAGAACAGACAAAGCAATGGCCAAAACAAGGACAGACAAATCAATGGCAAAAAGAAGAACATACAAAACAATGGTCAAAAGAATAATAGAGTTTAATGGCCAAAAGAAGGACAGACAAAGCAATGGCCAAATGAAGAACAGACCAAATAATGGCCAAAAGAAGAACAGACAAAACAATGGCCAAAAGAAGAACAGACAAAACAATGGCCAAACGAAGAACTGACAAAACAATGGCCAAAAGAAGAACAGACAAAGCAATGGCCAAATGAAGAACAGAAAAAGTAATGGCCAAAAGAAGAACAGACAAAACAATGGCTAAAACAAGGACAGACAAAACAATGGCCAAAAGAAGAGCAGACAAAACAATGGCCAAAAGAAGAACAGACAAAGCAATGGCCAAATGAAGAACAGACAAAGTAATGGCCAAAAGAAGAACAGACAAAGCAATGGCTAAAACAAGGACAGACAACACAATGGCCAAAAGAAGAACAAACAAGCAAAGGACAAAAGAAGAACAGACAACACAATGTCCAAAAGAAGACTAGACAAAACAATGGCCCAAAGAAGAACAGACAAAACAATGACCAAACGAAGAACAGAAAAAACAATGGCCAAAAGAAGAACAGACAAAGCAATGGCCAAAAGAAGAACAGACAAAGCAGTGGCCAAAAGAAGAACAGACAAAACAATTGACAAAAGAACAGACAAACCAATGGCCAACACAAGGAAAGTCAAAACAATGGCCAAAAGAAGAACGGACAAAGCAATGGCCAAAAGAAGAACAGAGTTTAATGCCCAAAAGAAGAACAGACAAAGCAATGGCCAAAACAAGGACAGACAAAACAATGGCCAAAAGAAGAACAGAGGAAGCAATGGGCGAAAAAAGAACAGACAAAACAATGGCCAAAAGAAGAACAGACAAAGCAATGGCCAAAAGAAGAACAGACAAAATAATGGCCAAAAGAAGAACAGACAAAGTAATGGCCAAAACAAGGACAGACAAATCAATGGCCAAAAGAAGAACAGACAAAACAATGGCCAAACGAATAACAGAGTTTAATGGCCAAAAGAAGGACAGGCAAAGCAATGGCCAAATGAAGAACAGACCAAATAATGGCCAAAAGAAGAACAGACAAAACAATTTCCAAAAGAAGAACAGACAAAGCAATGGCCAAATGAAGAACAGACAAAATAAAGGCGAAAAGAAGATCAGACAAAACAATGGCCAAAATAAGAACAGAGTTTAATGGCCAAAAGAAGGACAGACAACACAATGGCCCAAAGAAGAACAGACAAACAATGGACAAAAGAGGGAGAGACAACACAATGGGCAAAAGAAGACCAGACAAAACAATGGCCCAAAGAAGAACAGACAAAACAATGACCAAATGAAGAACAGACAAAATAATGCCCATAAGAAGAACAGACAAAGCAATGGCCAAAACAAGGACAGACAAAACTATGGCCAAAAGAAGACCAGACAAAGCAATGGCCAAAAAAAGAACAGACAAATCAATGGCCAAAACAAGGACAGACAAAACAATGGCCAAAAGAAGAATAGACAAAGCAATGGCCAAAACAAGAACAGACAAATCAATGGCCAAAAGAAGTACAGACAAAACAATGGCCAAAAGAATAACAGAGTTTAATGGCCAAAAGAAGGACAGACAAAGCAATGGCCAAATGAAGAACAGACAAAATAATGGCCAAAAGAAGAACAGACAAAACAATGGCCAAAAGAAGAACAGACAAAACAATGGCCAAAAGAAGAACAGACAGAGCAATTGCCAAACGAAGAACAGACAAAATAATGGCCAAAAGAAGAACAAACAAAGCAATGGCTAAAACAAGGACAGAAAAAGCAATGGCCAAAAGATGAACAGACAAAACAATGGCCAAAATAAGAACATAGTTTAATGTCCAAAAGAAGGCCAGACAACACAATGACCAAATGAATAACAGACAAACAATGGACAAAAGAAGAACAGACAAAACAATGACCAAACGAAGAACAGAAAAAACAATGGCCAAAAGAAGAACAGACAAAGCAATGGCCAAAAGAAGAACAGACAAAGCATTGGCCAAAAGAAGAACAGACAAAGCAATGGCCAAATGAAGAACAGACAAAATAATGGCCAAAAGAAGAACAGACAAAGCAAAGGCTAAAACAAGGACAGACAAAACAATGGCCAAAAGAAGAACAGAGAAAACAATGGCCAAAATAAGAACAGAGTTTAAGGGCCAAAAGAAGGCCAGACAACACAATGGCCAAAAGAAGAACAGACAAGCAATGGACAAAAGAAGAACAGACAAGCAATGGACAAAAGAAGAACAGACAACACAATGGCCAAAAGAAGACCAGACAAAACAATGGTCAAAAGAAGAACAGACAAAACAATGAACAAACGAAGAACAGAAAAAAACAATGGCCAAAAGAAGAACAGACAAAGCAATGGCCAAAAAAAGAACAGACAAAGCAGTGACCAAAAGAAGAACAGACAAATCAATTGCCAAAAGAACAGACAAACCAACGGCCAACACAAGGACAGACAAAACAATGGCCAAAAGAAGAACAGACAAAACAATAGCCAAAAGAAGAACAGAGTTTAATGCCCAAAAGAAGAACAGACAAAGCAATGGCCAAAACAAGGACAGACAAAACAATGACCAAAAGAAGAACAGAGGAAGCAATGGGCGAAAAATGAACAGACAAAACAATGGCCAAAAGAAGAACAGACAAAGCAATGGCCAAAAGAAGAACAGACAAAATAATGGCCAAAAGAAGAACAGACAAAGCAATGGCCAAAACAAGGACAGACAAATCAATGGCCAAAAGAAGAACAGACAAAACAATGGCCAAACGAATAACAGAGTTTAATGGCCAAAAGAAGGACAGGCAAAGCAATGGCCAAAGGAAGAACATACCAAATAATGGCCAAAAGAAGAACAGACAAACAATGGCCAAAAGAAGAACAGACAAAACAATGGCCAAAAGAAGAACAGACAAAACAATTTCCAAAAGAAGAACAGACAAAGCAATGGCCAAATGAAGAACAGACAAAATAATGGCGAAAAGAAGATCAGACAAAACAATGGCCAAAATAAGAACAGAGTTTAATGGCCAAAAGAAGGATAGACAACACAATGGCCAAAAGAAGAACAGACAAAACAATGGCCAAAATAAGAACAGAGTTTAATGGCCAAAAGAAGGACAGACAACACAATGGCCAAAACAAGGACAGACAAAACAATGGCCAAAAGAAGAACAAACAAAGCAAACGGCGAAAAAAGAACAGACAAAACATTGGCCAAAAGAAGAACAGACAAAGCAATGGCCAAAAGAAGAACAGACAAAATAATGGCCAAAAGAAGAACAGACAAAGCAATGGCCAAAACAAGGACAGACAAATCAATGGCCAAAAGAAGAACAGACAAAACAATGGCCAAACGAATAACAGAGTTTAATGGCCAAAAGAAGGAAAGACAAAGCAATGGCCAAATGAAGAACAGATCAAATAATGGCCAAAAGAAGAACAGACAAAACAATGGCCAAAAGAAGAACAGAGTTTAATGCCCAAAAGAAGAACAGACAAAGCAATGGCCAAAACCAGGACAGACAAAACAATGGCCAAAAAAAGAACAGACAAAGCAATGGGCGAAAAAAGAACAGACAAAACAATGGCCAAAAGAAGAACAGACAAAGCATTGGCCAATAGAACAACAGACCAAATAATGGCCAAAAGAAGAACAGAAAAAGCAATGGCCAAAACAAGGACAGACAAATCAATGGCCAAAAGAAGAACAGACAAAACAATGGCCAAACGAATAACAGAGTTTAATGGCCAAAAGAAGGAAAGGCAAAGCAATGGCCAAATGAAGAACAGATCAAATAATGGCCAAAAGAAGAACAGACAAAACAATGGCGAAAATAAGAACATAGTTTAATGTCCAAAAGAAGACCAGACAAAACAATGGCCCAAAGAAGAACAGACAAAACAATGACCAAACGAAGAACAGAAAAAACAATGGCCAAAAGAAGAACAGACAAAGCAATGGCCAAAAGAAGGACAGACAAAGCAGTGGCCAAAAGAAGAACAGACAAAACAATGGCCAAATGAAGAACAGACAAAATAATGGCCAAAAGAAGAACAGACAAAGCAATGGCTAAAACAAGGACAGACAAAACAATGGCCAAAAGAAGAACAGACAAAACAATGGCCAAAATAAGAACAGAATTTAATGGCCAAAAGAAGGCCAGACAACACAATGGCCAAAAGAAGAACAGACAAGCAATGGACAAAAGAAGAACAAACAACACAATGGCCAAAAGAAGACCAGACAAAACAATGGCCCAAAGAAGAACAGACAAAACAATGACCAAACGAAGAACAGAAAAAAACAATGGCCAAAAGAAGAACAGACAAAGCAATGGCCAAAAAAAGAACAGACAAAGCAGTGGCCAAAAGAAGAACAGACAAATCAATTGCCAAAAGAACAGACAAACCAACGGCCAACACAAGGACAGACAAAACAATGGCCAAAAGAAGAACAGACAAAACAATGGCCAAAAGAAGAACAGAGTTTAATGCCAAAAAGAAGAACAGACAAAGTAATGGCCAAAACAAGGACAGACAAAACAATGGCCAAAAGAAGAACAGACAAAGCAATGGCCAAAACAAGGACAGACAAAACAATGACCAAAAGAAGAACAGAGGAAGCAATGGGCGAAAAAAGAACAGACAAAACAATGGCCAAAAGAAGAACAGACAAAACAATGGCCAAAAGAAGAACAGACAAAACAATGGCCAAAAGAAGAACAGACAAAGCAATGGCCAAATGAAGAACAGACAAAATAATGACCAAAAGAAGAACAGACAAAGCAATGGCTAAAACAAGGACAGACAAAACAATGGCCAAAAGTTGAACAGACAAAACAATGGCCAAAATAAGAACATAGATTAATGTCCAAAAGAAGGCCAGACAACAAAATGGCCAAAAGAAGGACAGACAAACAATGGACAAAAGAAGGACAGACAACACAATGGCCAAAAGAAGACCAGACAAAACAATGACCCAAATTAGAACAGACAACACAATGACCAAACGGAGAACAGAAAAAACAATGGCCAAAAGAAGAACAGACAAAGCAATGGCCAAAAGAAGAACGAACAAAGCAGTGGCCAAAAGAAGAACAGACAAAGCAATGGCCAAATGACGAACAGACAAAATAATGGCCAAAAGAAGAACAGACAAAGCAATGGCTAAAACAAGGACAGACAAAGCAATGGCCAAAAGAAGAACAGAAAAAACAATGGCCAAAATAAGAACAGAGTTTAATGGCCAAAAGAAGGCCAGACAACACAATGGCCAAAAGAAGAACAGACAAGCAATGGACAAAAGAAGAACAGACAACACAATGGCCAAAAGAAGACCAGACAAAACAATGGCCCAAAGAAGAACAGACAAAACAATGACCAAACGAAGAACAGAAAAAACAATGGCCAAAAGAAGAACAGACAAAGCAATGGCCAAAAGAAGAACAGACAAAGCAGCGTCCAAAAGAGGAACAGACAAAACAATTGCCAAAAGAACAGACAAACCAATGGCCAACACAAGGACAGACAAAACAATGGCCAAAAGAAGAACAGAGTTTAATGCCCAAAAGAAGAACAGACAAAGCAATGACCAAAACAAGGACAGACAAAACAATGGCCAAAAGAAGAACAGACAAAGCAATGACCAAAACAAGGACAGACAAAACAATGGCCAAAAGAAGAACAGACAAAATAATGGCCAAAAGAAGAACAGACAAAGCAATGGCCAAAAGAAGAACAGACAAAGCAGCGTCCAAAAGAGGAACAGACAAAACAATTGCCAAAAGAACAGACAAACCAATGGCCAACACAAGGACAGACAAAACAATGGCCAAAAGAAGAACAGACAAAACAATGGCCAAAAGAAGAACAGAGTTTAATGCCCAAAAGAAGAACAGACAAAGCAATGGGCGAAAAAAGAACAGGCAAAACAATGGCCAAAAGAAGAACAGACAAAGCAATGGCCAAAAGAAGAACAGACAAAATAATGGCCAAAAGAAGAACAGACAAAGCAATGGCCAAAACAAGGACAGACAAATCAATGGCCAAAGGAAGAACAGACAAAACAATGGCTAAACGAATAACAGACTTTAATGGCCAAAAGAAGGACAGGCAAAGCAATGGCCAAATGAAGAACAGACCAAATAATGGCCAAAATAAGAACAGAGTTTAATGGCCAAAAGAAGGACAGACAACACAATGGCCAAAAGAAGAACATACAAACAATGGACAAAAGAGGGAGAGACAACACAATGGCCAAAAGAAGACCAGACAAAACAATGGCCCAAAGAAGAACAGACAAAACAATGACCAAAGGAAGAACAGACAAAATAATGCCCAAAAGAAGAACAGACAAAGCAATGGCCAAAACAAGGACAGACAAAACAATGGCCAAAAAAAGAACAGACAAATCAATGGCCAAAACAAGGACAGACAAATCAATGGCAAAAAGAAATACAGACAAAACAATGGCCAAAAGAATAACAGAGTTTAATGGCCAAAAGAAGGACAGACAAAGCAATGGCCAAATGAAGAACAGACAAAACAATGGCCCAAAGAAGAACAGACAAAACAATGACCAAATGAAGAACAGACAAAATAATGCCCAAAAGAAGAACAGACAAAGCAATGGCCAAAACAAGGACAGACAAAACAATGGCCAAAAGAAGAACAGACAAAGCAATGGCCAAAAAAAGAACAGACAAATCAATGGCCAAAATAAGGACAGACAAAACAATGGCCAAAAGAAGAACAGACAAAATAATGGCCAAAAGAAGAATAGACAAAGCAATGGCCAAAACAAGGACAGACAAATCAATGGCCAAAAGAAGTACAGACAAAACAATGGCCAAAAGAATAACAGAGTTTAATGGCCAAAAGAAGGGCAGACAAAGCAATGGCCAAATGAAGAACAGACAAAATAATGGCCAAAAGAAGAACAGACAAAACAATGGCCAAAAGAAGAACAGACTAAACAATGGCCAAAAGAAGAACAGACAAAACAATGGCCAAAAGAAGAACAGACAAAGCAATGGCCAAATGAAGAACAGACAAAATAATGACCAAAAGAAGAACAGACAAAGCAATGGCTAAAACAAGGACAGACAAAACAATGGCCAAAAGTTGAACAGACAAAACAATGGCCAAAATAAGAACATAGATTAATGTCCAAAAGAAGGCCAGACAACAAAATGGCCAAAAGAAGGACAGACAAACAATGGACAAAAGAAGGACAGACAACACAATGGCCAAAAGAAGACCAGACAAAACAATGGCCCAAATTAGAACAGACAACACAATGACCAAACGAAGAACAGAAAAAACAATGGCCAAAAGAAGAACGGACAAAGCAGTGGCCAAAAGAAGAACAGACAAAGCAATGGCCAAATGAAGAACAGACAAAATAATGGCCAAAAGAAGAACAGACAAAGCAATGGCTAAAACAAGGACAGACAAAGCAATGGCCAAAAGAAGAACAGAAAAAACAATGGCCAAAATAAGAACAGAGTTTAATGGCCAAAAGAAGGCCAGACAACACAATGGCCAAAAGAAGAACAGACAAGCAATGGACAAAAGAAGAACAGACAACACAATGGCCAAAAGAAGACCAGACAAAACAATGGCCCAAAGAAGAACAGACAAAACAATGACCAAACGAAGAACAGAAAAAACAATGCCCAAAAGAAGAACAGACAAAGCAATGGCCAAAAGAAGAACAGACAAAGCAGTGTCCAAAAGAGGAACAGACAAAACAATTGCCAAAAGAACAGACAAACCAATGGCCAACACAAGGACAGACAAAACAATGGCCAAAAGAAGAACAGACAAAACAATGGCCAAAAGAAGAACAGAGTTTAATGCCCAAAAGAAGAACAGACAAAGCAATGACCAAAACAAGGACAGACAAAACAATGGCCAAAAGAAGAACAGACAAAGCAATGGGCGAAAAAAGAACAGGCAAAACAATGGCCAAAAGAAGAACAGACAAAGCAATGGCCAAAAGAAGAACAGACAAAATAATGGCCAAAAGAAGAACAGACAAAGCAATGGCCAAAACAAGGACAGACAAATCAATGGCCAAAAGAAGAGCAGACAAAACAATTTCCAAAAGAAGAACAGACAAAGCAATGGCCAAATGAAGAACAGACAAAATAATGGCGAAAAGCAGATCAGACAAAACAATGGCCAAAATAAGAAGAGAGTGTAATGGCCAAAAGAAGGATAGACAACACAATGGCCAAAAGAAGAACAGACAAAACAATGGCCCAAAGAAGAACAGACAAAACAATCACCAAATGAAGAACAGACAAATCAATGGCCAAAACAAGGACAGACAAAACAATGGCCAAAAGAAAAACAGACAAAGCAATGGCCACAAAAAGAACAGACAAATCAATGGCCAAAACAAGGACAGACAAAACAATGGCCAAAAGAAGAACAGACAAAATAATGGCCAAAAGAAAAATAGACAAAGCAATGGCCAAAACAAGGACAGACAAATCAATGGCCAAAAGAAGTACAGACAAAACAATGGCCAAAAGAATAACAGAGTTTAATGGCCAAAAGAAGGACAGACAAAGCAATGGCCAAATAAAGAACAGACAAAATAATGGCCAAAAGAAGAACAGACAAAACAATGGCCAAAAGGAGAACAGACAAAACAATGGCCAAAAGTTGAACAGACAAAACAATGGCCAAAATAAGAACATAGATTAATGTCCAAAAGAGGGCTAGACAACAAAATGGCCAAAAGAATAACAGACAAACAATGGACAAAAGAAGGACAGACAACACAATGGCCAAAATAAGACCAGACAAAACAATGGCCCAAAGAAGAACAGACAAAGCAATGACCAAACGAAGAACAGAAAAAACAATGGCCAAAAGAAGAACAGACAAAGCAATGGTCAAAAGAAGAACAGACAAAGCAGTGGCCAAAAGAAGAACAGACAAAGCAATGGCCAAATGAAGAACAGACAAAATAATGGCCAAAAGAAGAACAGAAAAAGCAATGGCTAAAACAAGGACAGACAAAGCAATGGCCAAAAGAAGAACAGAAAAAACAATGACCAAAATAAGAACAGAGTTTAATGGCCAAAAGAAGGCCAGACAACACAATGGCCAAAAGAAGAACAGACAAGCAATGGACAAAAGAAGAACAGACAACACAATGGCCAAAAGAAGAACAGAAAAAAATGGACAAAAGAGGGATAGACAACACAATAGCCAAAAGAAGACCAGACAAAACAATGGCCCAAAGAAGAACAGACAAAACAATGACCAAATGAAGAACAGGCAAAATAATGCCCAAAAGAAGAACAGACAAAGCAATGGCCAAAACAAGGACAGACAAAACAATGGCCAAAAGAAGAACAGACAAAGCAATGGCCAAAAAAAGAACAGACAAATCAATGGCCAAAACAAGGACAGACAAAACAATGGCCAAAAGAAGAACAGACAAAATAATGGCCAAAAGAAAAATAGACAAAGCAATGGCCAAAACAAGGACAGACAAATCAATGGCCAAAAGAAGTACAGACAAAGCAATGGCCAAATGAAGAACAGACAAAATAATGGCCAAAAGAAGAACAGACAAAACAATGGCCAAAAGAAGAACAGACAAAACAATGACCAAAAGAAGAACAGACAAAACAATGGCCAAAAGAGGAACAGACAAAGCAATGGCCAAATGAAGAAGAGACAAAATAAAGGCCAAAAGAAGAACAAACAAAGCAATGGCTAAATCAAGGACAGACAAAACAATGGCCAAAAGATGAACAGACAAAACAATGGCCAAAATAAGAACATAGATTAATGTCCAAAAGAAGGCCAGACACCACAATGGCCAAAAGAATAACAGACAAACAATGGACAAAAGAAGGACAGACAACACAATTACCAAAAGAAGACCAGACAAAACAATGGCCAAACGAAGAACTGACAAATTAATGGCCAAATGAAGAACAGACAAATTAATGGCCAAATGAAAAACAGACCAAATAATGGCCAAAAGAAGAACAGACAAAACAATGGCCAAAAGAAGACCAGACAAAACAATGGCCAAAAGAAGAACTGACAAAACAATGGCCAAAAGAAGAACAGACAAATTAATGGCCAAATGAAGAACAGACAAAATAATGGCCAAAATAAGAACAGAGTTTAATGGCCAAAAGAAGGCCAGACAACCCAATGGCCAAAAGAAGAACAAACAAGCAATGGACAAAAGAAGAACAGACAACACAATGGCCAAAAGAAGACCAGACAAAACAATGGCCCAAAGAAGAACAGACAAAACAATGGCCAAAAGAAGAACAGACAAAGCAGTTGCCAAAAGAAGAACAGACAAAACAATTGCCAAAAGAGCAGACAAACCAATGGCCAAGACAAGGACAGACAAAACAATGGCCAAAAGAAGAACAGACAAAACAATGGCCAAAAGAAGAACAGAGTTTTATGTCCAAAAGAAGAACAGACAAAGCAATAACCAAAACAAGGACAGACAAAACAATGGCCAAAAGAAGAACAGACAAAGCAATGGGCGAAAAAAGAACAGACAAAACAATGGCCAAAAGAAGAACAGACAAAGCAATGGCCAAAAGAAGAACAGACAAAATAATGGCCAAAAGAAGAACAGACAAAGCAATGGCCAAAACAAGGACACACAAATCAATGGCCAAATGAAGAACAGACAAAATAATGGCGAAAAGAAGAACAGACAAAACAATGGCCAAAATAAGAACAGAGTTTAATGGCCAAAAGAAGGACAGACAACACAATGGCCAAAAGAAGAACAAACAACACAATGACCAAAGCAAGGAAAGACAAAACAATTGCAAACAGAAGAAGAGACAAAGCAAAGTCAAAAAGAAGAATAGACAAAACAATGACCAAAAGAATGACAGACAAAGCAATGACCAAAAGAAGAACAGAAAAAACAAATGCTAAAAGAAGTGCAGACAAACCAATGGCCAAAAGAAGAACAGACAAAACAATAGACAAAAGAAGAAGACAAAGCAAAGGCCAAAAGAAGATCGGACAAATCAATGGCCCAAAGAAGAACAGACAAAACAATGACCAAAAGAAGAACAGACAAATCAATGGCCAAAAGAAGAACAGATAAAACAATGGCCAAAAGAAGAACAGTCAAAACAATAGCCAAAAGAAGAACAGACAACACAATGGCCAAAAGAAGAACAGACAAACAATGGACAAAAGAAGGACAGACAACACAATGGCCAAAAGAAGACCAGACAAAACAATGGCCCAAAGAAGAATAGACAAAACAATGAACAAACGAAGAACAGAAAAAACAATGGCCAAAAGAAGAAGAGACAAAGCAATGGCCGAAAGAAGAACAGACAAAGCAGTGGCCAAAAGAATAACAGACAAAACAATTGCCAAAAGAAGAACAGACAAACCAATGGCCAACACAAGGACAGACGAAACAATGGCCAAAAGAAGAACAGAGTTTAATGGCCAAAAGAGGAACAGAGTTTAATGCCCAAAAGAAGAACAGACAAAGCAATGGCCAAAACAAGGACAGACAAAACAATGGCCAAAAGAAGAACAGACAAAGCAATGGGCGAAAAAAGCACGACAAAACAATGGCCAAAAGAAGAACAGACAAAGCAATGGCCAAAAGAAGAACAGACAAAATAATGGCCAAAAGAAGAACAGACAAAGCAATGGCCAAAACAAGGACAGACAAAACAATGGCCAAAAGAAGAACAGACAAAGCAATGGGCGAAAAAAGAACGACAAAACAATGGCCAAAAGAAGAACAGACAAAGCAATGGCCAAAAGAAGAACAGACAAAATAATGGCCAAAAGAAGAACAGACAAAGCAATGGCCAAAACAAGGATAGACAAATCAATGGCCAAAAGAAGAACAGACAAAACAATGGTCAAAAGAATAACAGAGTTTAATGGCCAAAAGAAGAACAGACAAAGCAATGGCCAAATGAAAAACAGACCAAATAATGGCCAAAAGAAGAACTGACAAAACAATGGCCAAAAGAAGAACAGACAAATTAATGGCCAAATGAAGAACAGACAAAATAATGGCCAAAATAAGAACAGAGTTTAATGGCCAAAAGTATGCCAGACAACCCAATGGCCAAAAGAAGAACAAACAAGCAATGGACAAAAGAAGAACAGACAACACAATGGCCAAAAGAAGACCAGACAAAACAATGGCCCAAAGAAGAACAGACAAAACAATGGCCAAAAGAAGAACAGACAAAGCAGTTGCCAAAAGAAGAACAGACAAAACAATTGCCAAAAGAACAGACAAACCAATGGCCAAGACAAGGACAGACAAAACAATGGCCAAAAGAAGAACAGAGTTTTATGTCCAAAAGAAGAACAGACAAAGCAATAACCAAAACAAGGACAGACAAAACAATGGCCAAAAGAAGAACAGACAAAGCAATGGGCGAAAAAAGAACAGACAAAACAATGGCCAAAAGAAGAACAGACAAAGCAATGGCCAAAAGAAGAACAGACAAAACAATGGCCAAAAGAAGAACAGACAAATTAATGGCCAAATGAAGAACAGACAAAATAATGGCCAAAATAAGAACAGAGTTTAATGGCCAAAAGAAGGCCAGACAACCCAATGGCCAAAAGAAGAACAAACAAGCAATGGACAAAAGAAGAACAGACAACACAATGGCCAAAAGAAGACCAGACAAAACAATGGCCCAAAGAAGAACAGACAAAACAATGGCCAAAAGAAGAACAGACAAAGCAGTTGCCAAAAGAAGAACAGACAAAACAATTGCCAAAAGAACAGACAAACCAATGGCCAAGACAAGGACAGACAAAACAATGGCCAAAAGAAGAACAGACAAAACAATGGCCAAAAGAAGAACAGAGTTTTATGTCCAAAAGAAGAACAGACAAAGCAATAACCAAAACAAGGACAGACAAAACAATGGCCAAAAGAAGAACAGACAAAGCAATGGGCGAAAAAAGAACAGACAAAACAATGGCCAAAAGAAGAACAGACAAAGCAATGGCCAAAAGAAGAACAGACAAAATAATGGCCAAAAGAAGAACAGACAAAGCAATGGCCAAAACAAGGACACACAAATCAATGGCCAAATGAAGAACAGACAAAATAATGGCGAAAAGAAGAACAGACAAAACAATGGCCAAAATAAGAACAGAGTTTAATGGCCAAAAGAAGGACAGACAACACAATGGCCAAAAGAAGAACAAACAACACAATGACCAAAGCAAGGAAAGACAAAACAATTGCAAACAGAAGAAGAGACAAAGCAAAGTCAAAAAGAAGAATAGACAAAACAATGACCAAAAGAATGACAGACAAAGCAATGACCAAAAGAAGAACAGAAAAAACAAATGCTAAAAGAAGTGCAGACAAACCAATGGCCAAAAGAAGAACAGACAAAACAATAGACAAAAGAAGAAGACAAAGCAAAGGCCAAAAGAAGATCGGACAAATCAATGGCCCAAAGAAGAACAGACAAAACAATGACCAAAAGAAGAACAGACAAATCAATGGCCAAAAGAAGAACAGATAAAACAATGGCCAAAAGAAGAACAGTCAAAACAATAGCCAAAAGAAGAACAGACAACACAATGGCCAAAAGAAGAACAGACAAACAATGGACAAAAGAAGGACAGACAACACAATGGCCAAAAGAAGACCAGACAAAACAATGGCCCAAAGAAGAATAGACAAAACAATGAACAAACGAAGAACAGAAAAAACAATGGCCAAAAGAAGAAGAGACAAAGCAATGGCCGAAAGAAGAACAGACAAAGCAGTGGCCAAAAGAATAACAGACAAAACAATTGCCAAAAGAAGAACAGACAAACCAATGGCCAACACAAGGACAGACGAAACAATGGCCAAAAGAAGAACAGAGTTTAATGGCCAAAAGAGGAACAGAGTTTAATGCCCAAAAGAAGAACAGACAAAGCAATGGCCAAAACAAGGACAGACAAAACAATGGCCAAAAGAAGAACAGACAAAGCAATGGGCGAAAAAAGCACGACAAAACAATGGCCAAAAGAAGAACAGACAAAGCAATGGCCAAAAGAAGAACAGACAAAATAATGGCCAAAAGAAGAACAGACAAAGCAATGGCCAAAACAAGGATAGACAAATCAATGGCCAAAAGAAGAACAGACAAAACAATGGTCAAAAGAATAACAGAGTTTAATGGCCAAAAGAAGAACAGACAAAGCAATGGCCAAATGAAAAACAGACCAAATAATGGCCAAAAGAAGAACTGACAAAACAATGGCCAAAAGAAGAACAGACAAATTAATGGCCAAATGAAGAACAGACAAAATAATGGCCAAAATAAGAACAGAGTTTAATGGCCAAAAGAATGCCAGACAACCCAATGGCCAAAAGAAGAACAAACAAGCAATGGACAAAAGAAGAACAGACAACACAATGGCCAAAAGAAGACCAGACAAAACAATGGCCCAAAGAAGAACAGACAAAACAATGGCCAAAAGAAGAACAGACAAAGCAGTTGCCAAAAGAAGAACAGACAAAACAATTGCCAAAAGAACAGACAAACCAATGGCCAAGACAAGGACAGACAAAACAATGGCCAAAAGAAGAACAGAGTTTTATGTCCAAAAGAAGAACAGACAAAGCAATAACCAAAACAAGGACAGACAAAACAATGGCCAAAAGAAGAACAGACAAAGCAATGGGCGAAAAAAGAACAGACAAAACAATGGCCAAAAGAAGAACAGACAAAGCAATGGCCAAAAGAAGAACAGACAAAACAATGGCCAAAAGAAGAACAGACAAAACAATGGCCAAAGAAAGAACAGACTTTAATGGCCAAAATAAGGACAGACAACACAATGGCCAAAAGCAGAACAGACAAAACAATGGCCAAAAGAAGAAAAGACAAAACAATGTCCAAAAGAAGAACAGAAAAAACAATGGCCCAAAGAAGAACAGACAAAGTAATTGCCAAAAGTAGAACAGACAAAACAATGGCCAAAAGAAAGACAGACAACACAATGATCAAAAGAATAACAGAAAAAACAATGGCCAAAAGAAGAACAAACAACACAATGGCCAAAGCAAGGAAAGACAAAACAATTGCAAACAGAAGAAGAGACAAAGCAATGGCAAAAAGAAGAATAGACAAAACAATGGCCAAAAGAAGAACAGCCAAAACAATGGCCAAAAGAAGAACAGACAAAACAATGGCTAAAAGAAGTGCAGACAAACCAATGGCCAAAAGAAGAACAGACAAAACAATAGACAAAAGAAGAAGACAAAGCAAAGGCCAAAAGAAGATCGGACAAATCAATGGCCCAAAGAAGAACAGACAAAACAATGACAAAAGGAAGAACAGACAAAGCAATGGCCAAAAGAAGAACAGATAAAACAATGGCCAAAAGAAGAACAGACAAAACAATGGCCAAAAGAAGAACAGACAAAGCAATGGCCAAATGAAGAACAGACAAAATAAAGGCCAAAAGAAGAACAGACAAATTAATGGCCAAATGAAGAACAGACAAAATAATGGCCAAAATAAGAACAGAGTTTAATGGCCAAAAGAATGCCAGACAACCCAATGGCCAAAAGAAGAACAAACAAGCAATGGACAAAAGAAGAACAGACAACACAATGGCCAAAAGAAGACCAGACAAAACAATGGCCCAAAGAAGAACAGACAAAACAATGGCCAAAAGAAGAACAGACAAAGCAGTTGCCAAAAGAAGAACAGACAAAACAATTGCCAAAAGAACAGACAAACCAATGGCCAAGACAAGGACAGACAAAACAATGGCCAAAAGAAGAACAGAGTTTTATGTCCAAAAGAAGAACAGACAAAGCAATAACCAAAACAAGGACAGACAAAACAATGGCCAAAAGAAGAACAGACAAAGCAATGGGCGAAAAAAGAACAGACAAAACAATGGCCAAAAGAAGAACAGACAAAGCAATGGCCAAAAGAAGAACAGACAAAACAATGGCCAAAAGAAGAACAGACAAATTAATGGCCAAATGAAGAACAGACAAAATAATGGCCAAAATAAGAACAGAGTTTAATGGCCAAAAAGAAGGCCAGACAACCCAATGGCCAAAAGAAGAACAAACAAGCAATGGACAAAAGAAGAACAGACAACACAATGGCCAAAAGAAGACCAGACAAAACAATGGCCCAAAGAAGAACAGACAAAACAATGGCCAAAAGAAGAACAGACAAAGCAGTTGCCAAAAGAAGAACAGACAAAACAATTGCCAAAAGAACAGACAAACCAATGGCCAAGACAAGGACAGACAAAACAATGGCCAAAAGAAGAACAGACAAAACAATGGCCAAAAGAAGAACAGAGTTTTATGTCCAAAAGAAGAACAGACAAAGCAATAACCAAAACAAGGACAGACAAAACAATGGCCAAAAGAAGAACAGACAAAGCAATGGGCGAAAAAAGAACAGACAAAACAATGGCCAAAAGAAGAACAGACAAAGCAATGGCCAAAAGAAGAACAGACAAAATAATGGCCAAAAGAAGAACAGACAAAGCAATGGCCAAAACAAGGACACACAAATCAATGGCCAAATGAAGAACAGACAAAATAATGGCGAAAAGAAGAACAAACAAAACAATGGCCAAAATAAGAACAGAGTTTAATGGCCAAAAGAAGGACAGACAACACAATGGCCAAAAGAAGAACAAACAACACAATGACCAAAGCAAGGAAAGACAAAACAATTGCAAACAGAAGAAGAGACAAAGCAAAGTCAAAAAGAAGAATAGACAAAACAATGACCAAAAGAATGACAGACAAAGCAATGACCAAAAGAAGAACAGAAAAAACAAATGCTAAAAGAAGTGCAGACAAACCAATGGCCAAAAGAAGAACAGACAAAACAATAGACAAAAGAAGAAGACAAAGCAAAGGCCAAAAGAAGATCGGACAAATCAATGGCCCAAAGAAGAACAGACAAAACAATGACCAAAAGAAGAACAGACAAATCAATGGCCAAAAGAAGAACAGATAAAACAATGGCCAAAAGAAGAACAGTCAAAACAATAGCCAAAAGAAGAACAGACAACACAATGGCCAAAAGAAGAACAGACAAACAATGGACAAAAGAAGGACAGACAACACAATGGCCAAAAGAAGACCAGACAAAACAATGGCCCAAAGAAGAATAGACAAAACAATGAACAAACGAAGAACAGAAAAAACAATGGCCAAAAGAAGAAGAGACAAAGCAATGGCCGAAAGAAGAACAGACAAAGCAGTGGCCAAAAGAATAACAGACAAAACAATTGCCAAAAGAAGAACAGACAAACCAATGGCCAACACAAGGACAGACGAAACAATGGCCAAAAGAAGAACAGAGTTTAATGGCCAAAAGAGGAACAGAGTTTAATGCCCAAAAGAAGAACAGACAAAGCAATGGCCAAAACAAGGACAGACAAAACAATGGCCAAAAGCAGAACAGACAAAGCAATGGGCGAAAAAAGCACGACAAAACAATGGCCAAAAGAAGAACAGACAAAGCAATGGCCAAAAGAAGAACAGACAAAATAATGGCCAAAAGAAGAACAGACAAAGCAATGGCCAAAACAAGGATAGACAAATCAATGGCCAAAAGAAGAACAGACAAAACAATGGTCAAAAGAATAACAGAGTTTAATGGCCAAAAGAAGAACAGACAAAGCAATGGCCAAATGAAAAACAGACCAAATAATGGCCAAAAGAAGAACTGACAAAACAATGGCCAAAAGAAGAACAGACAAATTAATGGCCAAATGAAGAACAGACAAAATAATGGCCAAAAGAAGAACAGACAAAATAATGGCCAAAAGAAGAACAGACAAAGCAATGGCCAAAAGAAGAACAGACAAAATAATGGCCAAAAGAAGAACAGACAAAGCAATGGCCAAAACAAGGACAGACAAATCAATGGCCAAAGGAAGAACAGACAAAACAATGGCTAAACGAATAACAGACTTTAATGGCCAAAAGAAGGACAGGCAAAGCAATGGCCAAATGAAGAACAGACCAAATAATGGCCAAAATAAGAACAGAGTTTAATGGCCAAAAGAAGGACAGACAACACAATGGCCAAAAGAAGAACATACAAACAATGGACAAAAGAGGGAGAGACAACACAATGGCCAAAAGAAGACCAGACAAAACAATGGCCCAAAGAAGAACAGACAAAACAATGACCAAAGGAAGAACAGACAAAATAATGCCCAAAAGAAGAACAGACAAAGCAATGGCCAAAACAAGGACAGACAAAACAATGGCCAAAAAAAGAACAGACAAATCAATGGCCAAAACAAGGACAGACAAATCAATGGCAAAAAGAAATACAGACAAAACAATGGCCAAAAGAATAACAGAGTTTAATGGCCAAAAGAAGGACAGACAAAGCAATGGCCAAATGAAGAACAGACAAAACAATGGCCCAAAGAAGAACAGACAAAACAATGACCAAATGAAGAACAGACAAAATAATGCCCAAAAGAAGAACAGACAAAGCAATGGCCAAAACAAGGACAGACAAAACAATGGCCAAAAGAAGAACAGACAAAGCAATGGCCAAAAAAAGAACAGACAAATCAATGGCCAAAATAAGGACAGACAAAACAATGGCCAAAAGAAGAACAGACAAAATAATGGCCAAAAGAAGAATAGACAAAGCAATGGCCAAAACAAGGACAGACAAATCAATGGCCAAAAGAAGTACAGACAAAACAATGGCCAAAAGAATAACAGAGTTTAATGGCCAAAAGAAGGGCAGACAAAGCAATGGCCAAATGAAGAACAGACAAAATAATGGCCAAAAGAAGAACAGACAAAACAATGGCCAAAAGAAGAACAGACTAAACAATGGCCAAAAGAAGAACAGACAAAACAATGGCCAAAAGAAGAACAGACAAAGCAATGGCCAAATGAAGAACAGACAAAATAATGACCAAAAGAAGAACAGACAAAGCAATGGCTAAAACAAGGACAGACAAAACAATGGCCAAAAGTTGAACAGACAAAACAATGGCCAAAATAAGAACATAGATTAATGTCCAAAAGAAGGCCAGACAACAAAATGGCCAAAAGAAGGACAGACAAACAATGGACAAAAGAAGGACAGACAACACAATGGCCAAAAGAAGACCAGACAAAACAATGGCCCAAATTAGAACAGACAACACAATGACCAAACGAAGAACAGAAAAAACAATGGCCAAAAGAAGAACGGACAAAGCAGTGGCCAAAAGAAGAACAGACAAAGCAATGGCCAAATGAAGAACAGACAAAATAATGGCCAAAAGAAGAACAGACAAAGCAATGGCTAAAACAAGGACAGACAAAGCAATGGCCAAAAGAAGAACAGAAAAAACAATGGCCAAAATAAGAACAGAGTTTAATGGCCAAAAGAAGGCCAGACAACACAATGGCCAAAAGAAGAACAGACAAGCAATGGACAAAAGAAGAACAGACAACACAATGGCCAAAAGAAGACCAGACAAAACAATGGCCCAAAGAAGAACAGACAAAACAATGACCAAACGAAGAACAGAAAAAACAATGCCCAAAAGAAGAACAGACAAAGCAATGGCCAAAAGAAGAACAGACAAAGCAGTGTCCAAAAGAGGAACAGACAAAACAATTGCCAAAAGAACAGACAAACCAATGGCCAACACAAGGACAGACAAAACAATGGCCAAAAGAAGAACAGACAAAACAATGGCCAAAAGAAGAACAGAGTTTAATGCCCAAAAGAAGAACAGACAAAGCAATGACCAAAACAAGGACAGACAAAACAATGGCCAAAAGAAGAACAGACAAAGCAATGGGCGAAAAAAGAACAGGCAAAACAATGGCCAAAAGAAGAACAGACAAAGCAATGGCCAAAAGAAGAACAGACAAAATAATGGCCAAAAGAAGAACAGACAAAGCAATGGCCAAAACAAGGACAGACAAATCAATGGCCAAAAGAAGAGCAGACAAAACAATTTCCAAAAGAAGAACAGACAAAGCAATGGCCAAATGAAGAACAGACAAAATAATGGCGAAAAGCAGATCAGACAAAACAATGGCCAAAATAAGAAGAGAGTGTAATGGCCAAAAGAAGGATAGACAACACAATGGCCAAAAGAAGAACAGACAAAACAATGGCCCAAAGAAGAACAGACAAAACAATCACCAAATGAAGAACAGACAAATCAATGGCCAAAACAAGGACAGACAAAACAATGGCCAAAAGAAAAACAGACAAAGCAATGGCCACAAAAAGAACAGACAAATCAATGGCCAAAACAAGGACAGACAAAACAATGGCCAAAAGAAGAACAGACAAAATAATGGCCAAAAGAAAAATAGACAAAGCAATGGCCAAAACAAGGACAGACAAATCAATGGCCAAAAGAAGTACAGACAAAACAATGGCCAAAAGAATAACAGAGTTTAATGGCCAAAAGAAGGACAGACAAAGCAATGGCCAAATAAAGAACAGACAAAATAATGGCCAAAAGAAGAACAGACAAAACAATGGCCAAAAGGAGAACAGACAAAACAATGGCCAAAAGTTGAACAGACAAAACAATGGCCAAAATAAGAACATAGATTAATGTCCAAAAGAGGGCTAGACAACAAAATGGCCAAAAGAATAACAGACAAACAATGGACAAAAGAAGGACAGACAACACAATGGCCAAAATAAGACCAGACAAAACAATGGCCCAAAGAAGAACAGACAAAGCAATGACCAAACGAAGAACAGAAAAAACAATGGCCAAAAGAAGAACAGACAAAGCAATGGTCAAAAGAAGAACAGACAAAGCAGTGGCCAAAAGAAGAACAGACAAAGCAATGGCCAAATGAAGAACAGACAAAATAATGGCCAAAAGAAGAACAGAAAAAGCAATGGCTAAAACAAGGACAGACAAAGCAATGGCCAAAAGAAGAACAGAAAAAACAATGACCAAAATAAGAACAGAGTTTAATGGCCAAAAGAAGGCCAGACAACACAATGGCCAAAAGAAGAACAGACAAGCAATGGACAAAAGAAGAACAGACAACACAATGGCCAAAAGAAGAACAGAAAAAAATGGACAAAAGAGGGATAGACAACACAATAGCCAAAAGAAGACCAGACAAAACAATGGCCCAAAGAAGAACAGACAAAACAATGACCAAATGAAGAACAGGCAAAATAATGCCCAAAAGAAGAACAGACAAAGCAATGGCCAAAACAAGGACAGACAAAACAATGGCCAAAAGAAGAACAGACAAAGCAATGGCCAAAAAAAGAACAGACAAATCAATGGCCAAAACAAGGACAGACAAAACAATGGCCAAAAGAAGAACAGACAAAATAATGGCCAAAAGAAAAATAGACAAAGCAATGGCCAAAACAAGGACAGACAAATCAATGGCCAAAAGAAGTACAGACAAAGCAATGGCCAAATGAAGAACAGACAAAATAATGGCCAAAAGAAGAACAGACAAAACAATGGCCAAAAGAAGAACAGACAAAACAATGACCAAAAGAAGAACAGACAAAACAATGGCCAAAAGAGGAACAGACAAAGCAATGGCCAAATGAAGAAGAGACAAAATAAAGGCCAAAAGAAGAACAAACAAAGCAATGGCTAAATCAAGGACAGACAAAACAATGGCCAAAAGATGAACAGACAAAACAATGGCCAAAATAAGAACATAGATTAATGTCCAAAAGAAGGCCAGACACCACAATGGCCAAAAGAATAACAGACAAACAATGGACAAAAGAAGGACAGACAACACAATTACCAAAAGAAGACCAGACAAAACAATGGCCAAACGAAGAACTGACAAATTAATGGCCAAATGAAGAACAGACAAATTAATGGCCAAATGAAAAACAGACCAAATAATGGCCAAAAGAAGAACAGACAAAACAATGGCCAAAAGAAGACCAGACAAAACAATGGCCAAAAGAAGAACTGACAAAACAATGGCCAAAAGAAGAACAGACAAATTAATGGCCAAATGAAGAACAGACAAAATAATGGCCAAAATAAGAACAGAGTTTAATGGCCAAAAGAAGGCCAGACAACCCAATGGCCAAAAGAAGAACAAACAAGCAATGGACAAAAGAAGAACAGACAACACAATGGCCAAAAGAAGACCAGACAAAACAATGGCCCAAAGAAGAACAGACAAAACAATGGCCAAAAGAAGAACAGACAAAGCAGTTGCCAAAAGAAGAACAGACAAAACAATTGCCAAAAGAGCAGACAAACCAATGGCCAAGACAAGGACAGACAAAACAATGGCCAAAAGAAGAACAGACAAAACAATGGCCAAAAGAAGAACAGAGTTTTATGTCCAAAAGAAGAACAGACAAAGCAATAACCAAAACAAGGACAGACAAAACAATGGCCAAAAGAAGAACAGACAAAGCAATGGGCGAAAAAAGAACAGACAAAACAATGGCCAAAAGAAGAACAGACAAAGCAATGGCCAAAAGAAGAACAGACAAAATAATGGCCAAAAGAAGAACAGACAAAGCAATGGCCAAAACAAGGACACACAAATCAATGGCCAAATGAAGAACAGACAAAATAATGGCGAAAAGAAGAACAGACAAAACAATGGCCAAAATAAGAACAGAGTTTAATGGCCAAAAGAAGGACAGACAACACAATGGCCAAAAGAAGAACAAACAACACAATGACCAAAGCAAGGAAAGACAAAACAATTGCAAACAGAAGAAGAGACAAAGCAAAGTCAAAAAGAAGAATAGACAAAACAATGACCAAAAGAATGACAGACAAAGCAATGACCAAAAGAAGAACAGAAAAAACAAATGCTAAAAGAAGTGCAGACAAACCAATGGCCAAAAGAAGAACAGACAAAACAATAGACAAAAGAAGAAGACAAAGCAAAGGCCAAAAGAAGATCGGACAAATCAATGGCCCAAAGAAGAACAGACAAAACAATGACCAAAAGAAGAACAGACAAATCAATGGCCAAAAGAAGAACAGATAAAACAATGGCCAAAAGAAGAACAGTCAAAACAATAGCCAAAAGAAGAACAGACAACACAATGGCCAAAAGAAGAACAGACAAACAATGGACAAAAGAAGGACAGACAACACAATGGCCAAAAGAAGACCAGACAAAACAATGGCCCAAAGAAGAATAGACAAAACAATGAACAAACGAAGAACAGAAAAAACAATGGCCAAAAGAAGAAGAGACAAAGCAATGGCCGAAAGAAGAACAGACAAAGCAGTGGCCAAAAGAATAACAGACAAAACAATTGCCAAAAGAAGAACAGACAAACCAATGGCCAACACAAGGACAGACGAAACAATGGCCAAAAGAAGAACAGAGTTTAATGGCCAAAAGAGGAACAGAGTTTAATGCCCAAAAGAAGAACAGACAAAGCAATGGCCAAAACAAGGACAGACAAAACAATGGCCAAAAGAAGAACAGACAAAGCAATGGGCGAAAAAAGCACGACAAAACAATGGCCAAAAGAAGAACAGACAAAGCAATGGCCAAAAGAAGAACAGACAAAATAATGGCCAAAAGAAGAACAGACAAAGCAATGGCCAAAACAAGGACAGACAAAACAATGGCCAAAAGAAGAACAGACAAAGCAATGGGCGAAAAAAGAACGACAAAACAATGGCCAAAAGAAGAACAGACAAAGCAATGGCCAAAAGAAGAACAGACAAAATAATGGCCAAAAGAAGAACAGACAAAGCAATGGCCAAAACAAGGATAGACAAATCAATGGCCAAAAGAAGAACAGACAAAACAATGGTCAAAAGAATAACAGAGTTTAATGGCCAAAAGAAGAACAGACAAAGCAATGGCCAAATGAAAAACAGACCAAATAATGGCCAAAAGAAGAACTGACAAAACAATGGCCAAAAGAAGAACAGACAAATTAATGGCCAAATGAAGAACAGACAAAATAATGGCCAAAATAAGAACAGAGTTTAATGGCCAAAAGTATGCCAGACAACCCAATGGCCAAAAGAAGAACAAACAAGCAATGGACAAAAGAAGAACAGACAACACAATGGCCAAAAGAAGACCAGACAAAACAATGGCCCAAAGAAGAACAGACAAAACAATGGCCAAAAGAAGAACAGACAAAGCAGTTGCCAAAAGAAGAACAGACAAAACAATTGCCAAAAGAACAGACAAACCAATGGCCAAGACAAGGACAGACAAAACAATGGCCAAAAGAAGAACAGAGTTTTATGTCCAAAAGAAGAACAGACAAAGCAATAACCAAAACAAGGACAGACAAAACAATGGCCAAAAGAAGAACAGACAAAGCAATGGGCGAAAAAAGAACAGACAAAACAATGGCCAAAAGAAGAACAGACAAAGCAATGGCCAAAAGAAGAACAGACAAAACAATGGCCAAAAGAAGAACAGACAAATTAATGGCCAAATGAAGAACAGACAAAATAATGGCCAAAATAAGAACAGAGTTTAATGGCCAAAAGAAGGCCAGACAACCCAATGGCCAAAAGAAGAACAAACAAGCAATGGACAAAAGAAGAACAGACAACACAATGGCCAAAAGAAGACCAGACAAAACAATGGCCCAAAGAAGAACAGACAAAACAATGGCCAAAAGAAGAACAGACAAAGCAGTTGCCAAAAGAAGAACAGACAAAACAATTGCCAAAAGAACAGACAAACCAATGGCCAAGACAAGGACAGACAAAACAATGGCCAAAAGAAGAACAGACAAAACAATGGCCAAAAGAAGAACAGAGTTGTATGTCCAAAAGAAGAACAGACAAAGCAATAACCAAAACAAGGACAGACAAAACAATGGCCAAAAGAAGAACAGACAAAGCAATGGGCGAAAAAAGAACAGACAAAACAATGGCCAAAAGAAGAACAGACAAAGCAATGGCCAAAAGAAGAACAGACAAAATAATGGCCAAAAGAAGAACAGACAAAGCAATGGCCAAAACAAGGACACACAAATCAATGGCCAAATGAAGAACAGACAAAATAATGGCGAAAAGAAGAACAGACAAAACAATGGCCAAAATAAGAACAGAGTTTAATGGCCAAAAGAAGGACAGACAACACAATGGCCAAAAGAAGAACAAACAACACAATGACCAAAGCAAGGAAAGACAAAACAATTGCAAACAGAAGAAGAGACAAAGCAAAGTCAAAAAGAAGAATAGACAAAACAATGACCAAAAGAATGACAGACAAAGCAATGACCAAAAGAAGAACAGAAAAAACAAATGCTAAAAGAAGTGCAGACAAACCAATGGCCAAAAGAAGAACAGACAAAACAATAGACAAAAGAAGAAGACAAAGCAAAGGCCAAAAGAAGATCGGACAAATCAATGGCCCAAAGAAGAACAGACAAAACAATGACCAAAAGAAGAACAGACAAATCAATGGCCAAAAGAAGAACAGATAAAACAATGGCCAAAAGAAGAACAGTCAAAACAATAGCCAAAAGAAGAACAGACAACACAATGGCCAAAAGAAGAACAGACAAACAATGGACAAAAGAAGGACAGACAACACAATGGCCAAAAGAAGACCAGACAAAACAATGGCCCAAAGAAGAATAGACAAAACAATGAACAAACGAAGAACAGAAAAAACAATGGCCAAAAGAAGAAGAGACAAAGCAATGGCCGAAAGAAGAACAGACAAAGCAGTGGCCAAAAGAATAACAGACAAAACAATTGCCAAAAGAAGAACAGACAAACCAATGGCCAACACAAGGACAGACGAAACAATGGCCAAAAGAAGAACAGAGTTTAATGGCCAAAAGAGGAACAGAGTTTAATGCCCAAAAGAAGAACAGACAAAGCAATGGCCAAAACAAGGACAGACAAAACAATGGCCAAAAGAAGAACAGACAAAGCAATGGGCGAAAAAAGCACGACAAAACAATGGCCAAAAGAAGAACAGACAAAGCAATGGCCAAAAGAAGAACAGACAAAATAATGGCCAAAAGAAGAACAGACAAAGCAATGGCCAAAACAAGGATAGACAAATCAATGGCCAAAAGAAGAACAGACAAAACAATGGTCAAAAGAATAACAGAGTTTAATGGCCAAAAGAAGAACAGACAAAGCAATGGCCAAATGAAAAACAGACCAAATAATGGCCAAAAGAAGAACTGACAAAACAATGGCCAAAAGAAGAACAGACAAATTAATGGCCAAATGAAGAACAGACAAAATAATGGCCAAAATAAGAACAGAGTTTAATGGCCAAAAGAATGCCAGACAACCCAATGGCCAAAAGAAGAACAAACAAGCAATGGACAAAAGAAGAACAGACAACACAATGGCCAAAAGAAGACCAGACAAAACAATGGCCCAAAGAAGAACAGACAAAACAATGGCCAAAAGAAGAACAGACAAAGCAGTTGCCAAAAGAAGAACAGACAAAACAATTGCCAAAAGAACAGACAAACCAATGGCCAAGACAAGGACAGACAAAACAATGGCCAAAAGAAGAACAGAGTTTTATGTCCAAAAGAAGAACAGACAAAGCAATAACCAAAACAAGGACAGACAAAACAATGGCCAAAAGAAGAACAGACAAAGCAATGGGCGAAAAAAGAACAGACAAAACAATGGCCAAAAGAAGAACAGACAAAGCAATGGCCAAAAGAAGAACAGACAAAACAATGGCCAAAAGAAGAACAGACAAAACAATGGCCAAAGAAAGAACAGACTTTAATGGCCAAAATAAGGACAGACAACACAATGGCCAAAAGCAGAACAGACAAAACAATGGCCAAAAGAAGAAAAGACAAAACAATGTCCAAAAGAAGAACAGAAAAAACAATGGCCCAAAGAAGAACAGACAAAGTAATTGCCAAAAGTAGAACAGACAAAACAATGGCCAAAAGAAAGACAGACAACACAATGATCAAAAGAATAACAGAAAAAACAATGGCCAAAAGAAGAACAAACAACACAATGGCCAAAGCAAGGAAAGACAAAACAATTGCAAACAGAAGAAGAGACAAAGCAATGGCAAAAAGAAGAATAGACAAAACAATGGCCAAAAGAAGAACAGCCAAAACAATGGCCAAAAGAAGAACAGACAAAACAATGGCTAAAAGAAGTGCAGACAAACCAATGGCCAAAAGAAGAACAGACAAAACAATAGACAAAAGAAGAAGACAAAGCAAAGGCCAAAAGAAGATCGGACAAATCAATGGCCCAAAGAAGAACAGACAAAACAATGACAAAAGGAAGAACAGACAAAGCAATGGCCAAAAGAAGAACAGATAAAACAATGGCCAAAAGAAGAACAGACAAAACAATGGCCAAAAGAAGAACAGACAAAGCAATGGCCAAATGAAGAACAGACAAAATAAAGGCCAAAAGAAGAACAGACAAATTAATGGCCAAATGAAGAACAGACAAAATAATGGCCAAAATAAGAACAGAGTTTAATGGCCAAAAGAATGCCAGACAACCCAATGGCCAAAAGAAGAACAAACAAGCAATGGACAAAAGAAGAACAGACAACACAATGGCCAAAAGAAGACCAGACAAAACAATGGCCCAAAGAAGAACAGACAAAACAATGGCCAAAAGAAGAACAGACAAAGCAGTTGCCAAAAGAAGAACAGACAAAACAATTGCCAAAAGAACAGACAAACCAATGGCCAAGACAAGGACAGACAAAACAATGGCCAAAAGAAGAACAGAGTTTTATGTCCAAAAGAAGAACAGACAAAGCAATAACCAAAACAAGGACAGACAAAACAATGGCCAAAAGAAGAACAGACAAAGCAATGGGCGAAAAAAGAACAGACAAAACAATGGCCAAAAGAAGAACAGACAAAGCAATGGCCAAAAGAAGAACAGACAAAACAATGGCCAAAAGAAGAACAGACAAATTAATGGCCAAATGAAGAACAGACAAAATAATGGCCAAAATAAGAACAGAGTTTAATGGCCAAAAAGAAGGCCAGACAACCCAATGGCCAAAAGAAGAACAAACAAGCAATGGACAAAAGAAGAACAGACAACACAATGGCCAAAAGAAGACCAGACAAAACAATGGCCCAAAGAAGAACAGACAAAACAATGGCCAAAAGAAGAACAGACAAAGCAGTTGCCAAAAGAAGAACAGACAAAACAATTGCCAAAAGAACAGACAAACCAATGGCCAAGACAAGGACAGACAAAACAATGGCCAAAAGAAGAACAGACAAAACAATGGCCAAAAGAAGAACAGAGTTTTATGTCCAAAAGAAGAACAGACAAAGCAATAACCAAAACAAGGACAGACAAAACAATGGCCAAAAGAAGAACAGACAAAGCAATGGGCGAAAAAAGAACAGACAAAACAATGGCCAAAAGAAGAACAGACAAAGCAATGGCCAAAAGAAGAACAGACAAAATAATGGCCAAAAGAAGAACAGACAAAGCAATGGCCAAAACAAGGACACACAAATCAATGGCCAAATGAAGAACAGACAAAATAATGGCGAAAAGAAGAACAAACAAAACAATGGCCAAAATAAGAACAGAGTTTAATGGCCAAAAGAAGGACAGACAACACAATGGCCAAAAGAAGAACAAACAACACAATGACCAAAGCAAGGAAAGACAAAACAATTGCAAACAGAAGAAGAGACAAAGCAAAGTCAAAAAGAAGAATAGACAAAACAATGACCAAAAGAATGACAGACAAAGCAATGACCAAAAGAAGAACAGAAAAAACAAATGCTAAAAGAAGTGCAGACAAACCAATGGCCAAAAGAAGAACAGACAAAACAATAGACAAAAGAAGAAGACAAAGCAAAGGCCAAAAGAAGATCGGACAAATCAATGGCCCAAAGAAGAACAGACAAAACAATGACCAAAAGAAGAACAGACAAATCAATGGCCAAAAGAAGAACAGATAAAACAATGGCCAAAAGAAGAACAGTCAAAACAATAGCCAAAAGAAGAACAGACAACACAATGGCCAAAAGAAGAACAGACAAACAATGGACAAAAGAAGGACAGACAACACAATGGCCAAAAGAAGACCAGACAAAACAATGGCCCAAAGAAGAATAGACAAAACAATGAACAAACGAAGAACAGAAAAAACAATGGCCAAAAGAAGAAGAGACAAAGCAATGGCCGAAAGAAGAACAGACAAAGCAGTGGCCAAAAGAATAACAGACAAAACAATTGCCAAAAGAAGAACAGACAAACCAATGGCCAACACAAGGACAGACGAAACAATGGCCAAAAGAAGAACAGAGTTTAATGGCCAAAAGAGGAACAGAGTTTAATGCCCAAAAGAAGAACAGACAAAGCAATGGCCAAAACAAGGACAGACAAAACAATGGCCAAAAGCAGAACAGACAAAGCAATGGGCGAAAAAAGCACGACAAAACAATGGCCAAAAGAAGAACAGACAAAGCAATGGCCAAAAGAAGAACAGACAAAATAATGGCCAAAAGAAGAACAGACAAAGCAATGGCCAAAACAAGGATAGACAAATCAATGGCCAAAAGAAGAACAGACAAAACAATGGTCAAAAGAATAACAGAGTTTAATGGCCAAAAGAAGAACAGACAAAGCAATGGCCAAATGAAAAACAGACCAAATAATGGCCAAAAGAAGAACTGACAAAACAATGGCCAAAAGAAGAACAGACAAATTAATGGCCAAATGAAGAACAGACAAAATAATGGCCAAAATAAGAACAGAGTTTAATGGCCAAAAGAATGCCAGACAACCCAATGGCCAAAAGAAGAACAAACAAGCAATGGACAAAAGAAGAACAGACAACACAATGGCCAAAAGAAGACCAGACAAAACAATGGCCCAAAGAAGAACAGACAAAACAATGGCCAAAAGAAGAACAGACAAAGCAGTTGCCAAAAGAAGAACAGACAAAACAATTGCCAAAAGAACAGACAAACCAATGGCCAAGACAAGGACAGACAAAACAATGGCCAAAAGAAGAACAGAGTTTTATGTCCAAAAGAAGAACAGACAAAGCAATAACCAAAACAAGGACAGACAAAACAATGGCCAAAAGAAGAACAGACAAAGCAATGGGCGAAAAAAGAACAGACAAAACAATGGCCAAAAGAAGAACAGACAAAGCAATGGCCAAAAGAAGAACAGACAAAACAATGGCCAAAAGAAGAACAGACAAAACAATGGCCAAAGAAAGAACAGACTTTAATGGCCAAAATAAGGACAGACAACACAATGGCCAAAAGCAGAACAGACAAAACAATGGCCAAAAGAAGAAAAGACAAAACAATGTCCAAAAGAAGAACAGAAAAAACAATGGCCCAAAGAAGAACAGACAAAGCAATTGCCAAAAGTAGAACAGACAAACCAATGGCCAAAAGAAAGACAGACAACACAATGATCAAAAGAATAACAGAAAAAACAATGGCCAAAAGAAGAACAAACAACACAATGGCCAAAGCAAGGAAAGACAAAACAATTGCAAACAGAAGAAGAGACAAAGCAATGGCAAAAAGAAGAATAGACAAAACAATGTCCAAAAGAAGAACAGCCAAAACAATGGCCAAAAGAAGAACAGACAAAACAATGGCTAAAAGAAGTGCAGACAAACCAATGGCCAAAAGAAGAACAGACAAAACAATAGACAAAAGAAGAAGACAAAGCAAAGGCCAAAAGAAGATCGGACAAATCAATGGCCCAAAGAAGAACAGACAAAACAATGACAAAAGGAAGAACAGACAAAGCAATGGCCAAAAGAAGAACAGATAAAACAATGGCCAAAAGAAGAACAGACAAAACAATGGCCAAAAGAAGAACAGACAAAGCAATGGCCAAATGAAGAACAGACAAAATAAAGGCCAAAAGAAGAACAGACAAAACAATGGCCAAAATAAGAACAGAGTTTAATGGCCAAAAGAAGGACAGACAACACAATGGCCAAAAGAAGAACAGACCAACAATGGGCAAAAGAAGGACAGATAACACAATGGCCAAAAGAAGACCAGACAAAACAATGGCCCAAAGAAGAACAGACAAAGCAATGGCCAAAAGAAGAACAGACAAAGCAGTGGCCAAAAGAAGAACAGACAAAACAATTGCCAAAAGAAGAACAGACAAATCAATGGCCAACACAAGGACAGACAAAACAATGGCCAAAAGAAGAACAGAGTTTAATGGCCAAAAGAGGAACAGAGTTTAATGCCCAAAAGAAGAACAGACAAAGCAATGGCCAAAACAAGGACAGACAAAACAATGGCCAAAAGAAGAACAGACAAAGCAATGGGCGAAAAAAGAACGGACAAAACAATGGCCAAAAGAAGAACAGACAAAGCAATGGCCAAAAGAAGAACAGACAAAATAATGGCCAAAAGAAGAACAGACAAAGCAATGGCCGAAAGAAGGACAGACAAATCAATGGCCAAAAGAAGAACAGACAAAACAATGGTCAAAAGAATAACAGAGTTTAATGGCCAAAAGAAGAACAGACAAAGCAATGGCCAAATGAAAAACAGACCAAATAATGGCCAAAAGAAGAACTGACAAAACAATGGCCAAAAGAAGAACAGACAAACCAATGGCCAAAAGAAGAACTGACAAAACAATGGCCAAAAGAAGAACAGACAAGCAATGGCCAAATGAAGAATAGACAAAATAATGGCCAAAATAAGAACAGAGTTTAATGGCCAAAAGAAGGCCAGACAACCCAATGGCCAAAAGAAGAACAAACAAGCAATGGACAAAAGAAGAACAGACAACACAATTGCCAAAAGAAGAACAGACAAACCAATGGCCAACACAAGGACAGACGAAACAATGGCCAAAAGAAGAACAGAGTTTAATGGCCAAAAGAGGAACAGAGTTTAATGCCCAAAAGAAGAACAGACAAAGCAATGACCAAAACAAGGACAGACAAAACAATGGCCAAACGAATAACAGAGTTTAATGGCCAAAAGAAGGACAGGCAAAGCAATGGCCAAATGAAGAACAGACAAAATAATGGCGAAAAGAAGATCAGACAAAACAATGGCCAAAATAATAACAGAGTTTAATGGCCAAAAGAAGGACAGACAACACATTGGCCAAAAGAAGAACAGACAAAACAATGGCCCAAAGAAGAACAGACAAAACAATGACCAAATGAAGAACAGACAAATCAATGGCCAAAACAAGGACAGACAAAACAATGGCCAAAACAAGGACAGACAAAACAATGGCCAAAAGAAGAACAGACAAAACAATGGCCAAAACAAGGACAGACAAAACAATGGCCAAAAGAAGAACAGACAAAACAATGGCCAAAAGAAGAACAGACAAAACAATGGCCAAAGAAAGAACAGACTTTAATGGCCAAAATAAGGACAGACAACACAGTGAGAATGGTACTAGTGAATGGTACTAGTGAGAATGGTAGTAGTGTATGAAACTAGCGAGAATGGTACTAGTGAGAATGGTACTAGTGAGAATGATACTAGTGAGAATGATACTAGTGAGAATGGTACTAGTGAGAATGATACTAGTGAGAATGATACTAGTGAGAATGGTACTAGTGAGAATGATACTAGTGAGAATGATACTAGTGAGAATGATACTAGTGAGAATGGTACTAGTGAGAATGATACTAGTGAGAATGATATTAGTGAGAATGGTACTAGTAAGAATGGTATTAGTGAGAATGGTACTAGTGAGAATGGTACTAGTGAGAATGGTACTTGTGATAATGATACTAGTGAGAATGGTACTAGTAAGAATGGTACTAGTAAGAATGATACTAGTGAGAATGATACTAGTGAGAATGGTACTAGTAAGAATGGTACTAGTGAGAATGGTACTAGTGAGAATGGTACTAGTGAGAATGGTACTAGTGAGAATGGTACTAGTGAGAATGGTACCAGTGAATGGTACTAGTGAGAATGGTACTAGTGAATGATACTAGTGAGAATGATACTAGTGAGAATGGTACTAGTGAGAATGATACTAGTGAGAATGATACTAGTGAGAATGGTACTAGTGAGAATGATACTTGTGAGAATGGTATAGTGAGAATGGTACTAGTAATGATACAATTGAGAATGGTAATAGTGAGAATGGTACTAGTGAGAATGGTACTAGTGAAAATGGTACTAGTGAGAATGGTACTAGTGAGAATGGTACCAGTGAATGGTACTAGTGAGAATGGTAATAGTGAATGATACTAGTGAGAATGATACTAGTGAGAATGGTACTAGTGAGAATGATACTAGTGAGAATGATACTAGTGAGAATGGTACTAGTGAGAATGATACTTGTGAGAATGGTATAGTGAGAATGGTACTAGTGAGAATGGAACTAGTGAGAATGATACTAGTGAGAATGATACTAGTGAGAATGATACTAGTGAGAATGGTACTAGTGAGAATGATACTAGTGAGAATGATACTAGTGAGAATGGTACTAGTGAGAATGATACTTGTGAGAATGGTATAGTGAGAATGGTACTAGTGAGAATGGAACTAGTGAGAATGATACTAATGAGAATGGTACTAGTGAGAATGATACTATTGAGAATGATACTAGTGAGAATGGTACTAGTGAGAATGATACTAGTGAGAATGATACTAGTGAGAATGGTACTAGTGAGAATGATATTAGTGAGAATGGTACTAGTAAGAATGGTACTAGTGAGAATGGTACTAGTGAGAATGGTACTAGTGAGAATGGTACTAGTGATAATGATACTAGTGAGAATGGTACTAGTAAGAATGGTACTAGTAAGAATGGTACTAGTGAGAATGATACTAGTGAGAATGGTACTAGTGAGAATGATACTAGTGAGAATGATACTATTGAGAATGGTACTAGTGAGAATGATACTTGTGAGAATGGTATATTGAGAATTGTACTAGTGAGAATGGTACTAGTGAGAATGGTACTAGTGAGAATGATACTAGTGAGAATGGAACTAGTGAGAATGATACTAGTGAGAATGGTACTAGTGAGAATGGTACTTGTGAGAATGATACTAGTGAGAATGATACTAGTGAGAATGATACTAGTGAGAATGATACTTGTGAGAATGGTATAGTGAGAATGGTACTAGTGAGAATGGAACTAATGAGAATGGTACTAGTGAGAATGATACTAGTGAGAATGATACTTGTGAGAATGGTATAGTGAGAATGGTACTAGTGAGAATGGAACTAGTGAGAATGGTACTAGTGAGAATGATACTAGTGATAATGAAACTAATGAGAATGGTACTAGTGAGAATGATACTAGTGAGAATGATACTAGTGAGAATGGTACTAGTGAGAATGATATTAGTGAGAATGGTACTAGTAAGAATGGTACTAGTGAGAATGGTACTAGTGAGAATGGTACTAGTGAGAATGGAACTAGTGAGAATGGTACTAGTGAATGGTACTAGTGAGAATGGTACTAGTGAGAATGGTACTAGTAAGAATGGTACTAGTGAGAATGTTTCTAGTGAGAATGGTACTAGTGAGAATGGTACTAGTGATAATGATACTAGTGAGAATGGTACTAGTAAGAATGGTACTAGTAAGAATGATACTAGTGAGAATGATACTAGTGAGAATGGTACTAGTAAGAATGGTACTAATTAGAATGATACTAGTGAGAATGATACTAGTGAGAATGGTACTAGTGAGAATGATACTAGTGAGAATGATACTAGTGAGAATAGTACTAGTAAGAATGGTACTAGTGAGAATGGTACTAGTGAATGGTACTAGTGAGAATGGTACTAGTGAGTGATACTAGTGAGAATGGTACTAGTGAGAATGGTACTAGTGAGAATGGTACTAGTGAGAATGGTACTAGTGAGAATGGAACTAGTGACAATGGTACAAGTGAATGTTACTAGTGAGAATGGTACTAGTGAATGGTACTAGTGAGAATGGTAGTAGTGAATGAAACTAGCGAGAATGGTACTAGTGAGAATGGTACTAGTGAGAATGATACTAGTGAGAATGATACTAGTGAGAATGGTACTAGTGAGAATGATACTAGTGAGAATGATACTAGTGAGAATGGTACTAGTGAGAATGATACTAGTGAGAATGATACTAGTGAGAATGATACTAGTGAGAATGGTACTAGTGAGAATGATACTAGTGAGAATGATATTAGTGAGAATGGTACTAGTAAGAATGGTACTAGTAAGAATGATACTAGTGAGAATGATACTAGTGAGAATGGTCCTAGTGAGAATGATACTAGTGATAATGATACTAGTGAGAATGGTACTAATAAGAATGGTACTAGTTAGAATGATACTAGTGAGAATGATACTAGTGAGAATGGTACTAGTGAGAATGATACTAGTGAGAATGATACTAGTGAGAATAGTACTAGTAAGAATGGTACTAGTGAGAATGGTACTAGTGAATGGTACTAGTGAGAATGGTACTAGTGAATGATACTAGTGAGAATGGTACTAGTGAGAATGGTACTGGTGAGAATGGTACTAGTGAGAATGGTACTAGTGAGAATGGAACTAGTGACAATGGTACAAGTGAATGGTACTAGTGAGAATGGTACTAGTGAATGGTACTAGTGAGAATGGTAGTAGTGAATGAAACTAGCGAGAATGGTACTAGTGAGAATGGTACTAGTGAGAATGATACTAGTGAGAATGATACTAGTGAGAATGGTACTAGTGAGAATGATACTAGTGAGAATGATACTAGTGAGAATGGTACTAGTGAGAATGATACTAGTGAGAATGATACTAGTGAGAATGATACTAGTGAGAATGGTACTAGTGAGAATGATACTAGTGAGAATGATATTAGTGAGAATGGTACTAGTAAGAATGGTACTAGTGAGAATGGTACTAGTGAGAATGGTACTAGTGAGAATGGTACTTGTGATAATGATACTAGTGAGAATGGTACTAGTAAGAATGGTACTAGTAAGAATGATACTAGTGAGAATGATACTAGTGAGAATGGTACTAGTGAGAATGATACTAGCGAGAATGATACTAGTGAGAATGGTACTAGTAGGAATGGTACTAGTGAGAATGGTACTAGTGAAAATGGTACTAGTGAGAATGATACTAGTGAGAATGATACTAGTGAGAATGATACTAGTGAGAATGATACTAGTGAGAATGATACTAGTGAGAATGATACTAGTGAGAATGATACTAGTGAGAATGATACTAGTGAGAATGATACTAGTGAGAATGGTACTAGTGAATGGTACTAGTGAATAGTACTAGTGAGAATGGTACTAGTGAATGATACTAGTGAGAATGGTACTAGTGAGAATGGTACTAGTGAGAATGGTACTAGTGAGAATGGTAATAGTGAATGATACCATTGAGAATAGTACTAGTGAGAATGGTACTAGTGAGAATGGTACTAGTGAGAATGGTACTAGTGAAAATGGTACTAGTGAGAATGGTAATAGTGAGAATGGTACTAGTGAATGATACTAGTGAGAATGCTAATAGTGAGAATGGTACTAGTGAGAATGGTACCAATGAGAATGGTACTAGTGAGAATGGTACTAGTGAGAATGGAACTAGTGAGAATGGTACTAGTGAATGGTACTAGTGAGAATGGTACTAGTGAGAATGGTACTAGTAAGAATGGTACTAGTGAGAATGTTTCTAGTGAGAATGGTACTAGTGAGAATGGTACTAGTGATAATGATACTAGTGAGAATTGTACTAGTAAGAATGGTACTAGTAAGAATGATATTAGTGAGAATGATACTAGTGAGAATGGTACTAGTAAGAATGGTACTAATTAGAATGATACTAGTGAGAATGATACTAGTGAGAATGGTACTAGTGAGAATGATACTAGTGAGAATGATACTAGTGAGAATAGTACTAGTAAGAATGGTACTAGTGAGAATGGTACTAGTGAATGGTACTAGTGAGAATGGTACTAGTGAATGATACTAGTGAGAATGGTACTAGTGAGAATGGTACTAGTGAGAATGGTACTAGTGAGAATGGTACTAGTGAGAATGGAACTAGTGACAATGGTACAAGTGAATGTTACTAGTGAGAATGGTACTAGTGAATGGTACTAGTGAGAATGGTAGTAGTGAATGAAACTAGCGAGAATGGTACTAGTGAGAATGGTACTAGTGAGAATGATACTAGTGAGAATGATACTAGTGAGAATGGTACTAGTGAGAATGATACTAGTGAGAATGATACTAGTGAGAATGGTACTAGTGAGAATGATACTAGTGAGAATGATACTAGTGAGAATGATACTAGTGAGAATGGTACTAGTGAGAATGATACTAGTGAGAATGATATTAGTGAGAATGGTACTAGTAAGAATGGTACTAGTGAGAATGGTACTAGTGAGAATGGTACTAGTGAGAATGGTACTTGTGATAATGATACTAGTGAGAATGGTACTAGTAAGAATGGTACTAGTAAGAATGATACTAGTGAGAATGATACTAGTGAGAATGGTACTAGTGAGAATGATACTAGCGAGAATGATACTAGTGAGAATGGTTCTAGTAGGAATGGTACTAGTGAGAATGGTACTAGTGAAAATGGTACTAGTGAGAATGGTACTAGTGAGAATGATACTAGTGAGAATGATACTAGTGAGAATGATACTAGTGAGAATGGTACTAGTGAGAATGATACTAGTGAGAATGATACTAGTGAGAATGGTACTAGTGAATGGTACTAGTGAATAGTACTAGTGAGAATGGTACTAGTGAATGATACTAGTGAGAATGGTACTAGTGAGAATGGTACTAGTGAGAATGGTACTAGTGAGAATGGTAATAGTGAATGATACCATTGAGAATAGTACTAGTGAGAATGGTACTAGTGAGAATGGTACTAGTGAAAATGGTACTATTGAGAATGGTAATAGTGAGAATGGTACTAGTGAATGATACTAGTGAGAATGCTACTAGTGAGAATGGTACTAGTGAGAATGGTACTAATGAGAATGGTACTAGTGAGAATGGTACTAGTGAGAATGGAACTAGTGAGAATGGTACTAGTGAATGGTACTAGTGAGAATGGTACTAGTGAGAATGGTACTAGTAAGAATGGTACTAGTGAGAATGTTACTAGTGAGAATGGTACTAGTGAGAATGGTACAAGTGATAATGATACTAGTGAGAATGGTACTAGTAAGAATGGTACTAGTAAGAATTATACTAGTGAGAATGATACTAGTGAGAATGGTACTAGTGAGAATGATACTAGTGAGAATGATACTAGTGAGAATGGTACTAGTAATAATGGTACTAGTGAGAATGGTACTAGTGAGAATGGTACTAGTGAGAATGGTACTAGTGAGAATGGTACTAGTGAGAATGATACTAGTGAGAATGATACTAGTGAGAATGGTACTAGTGAATGGTACTAGTGAATAGTACTAGTGAGAATGGTACTAGTGACCGATACTAGTGAGAATGGTACTAGTGAGAATGGTACTAGTGAGAATGGTATTAGTAATGATACAATTGAGAATGGTAATAGTGAGAATGGTACTAGTGAGAATGGTACTAGTGAAAATGGTACTAGTGAGAATGGTACTAGTGAGAATGGTTCCAGTGAATGGTACTAGTGAGAATGGTACTAGTGAATGATACTAGTGAGAATGATACTAGTGAGAATGGTACTAGTGAGAATGATACTAGTGAGAATGATACTAGTGAGAATGGTACTAGTGAGAATGATACTTGTGAGAATGGTATATTGAGAATGGTACTAGTAATGATACAATTGAGAATGGTAATAGTGAGAATGGTACTAGTGAGAATGGTACTAGTGAAAATGGTACTAGTGAGAATGGTACTAGTGAGAATGGTACCAGTGAATGGTACTAGTGAGAATGGTACTAGTGAATGATACTAGTGAGAATGATACTAGTGAGAATGATACTAGTGAGAATGATACTAGTGAGAATGATACTAGTGAGAATGGTACTAGTGAGAATGATACTTGTGAGAATGGTATAGTGAGAATGGTACTAGTGAGAATGGAACTAGTGAGAATGATACTAGTGAGAATGATACTAGTGAGAATGATACTATTGAGAATGGTACTAGTGAGAATGATACTAGTGAGAATGATACTAGTGAGAATGGTACTAGTGAGAATGATACTTGTGAGAATGGTATAGTGAGAATGGTACTAGTGAGAATGGTACTAGTGAGAATGATATTAGTGAGAATGGTACTAGTGAGAATGATACTATTGAGAATGATACTAGTGAGAATGGTACTAGTGAGAATGATACTAGTGAGAATGATACTAGTGAGAATGGTACTAGTGAGAATGATATTAGTGAGAATGGTACTAGTAAGAATGGTACTAGTGTGAATGGTACTAGTGAGAATGGTACTAGTGATAATGGTACTAGTGATAATGATACTAGTGAGAATGGTACTAGTAAGAATGGTACTAGTAAGAATGGTACTAGTGAGAATGATACTAGTGAGAATGGTACTAGTGAGAATGATACTAGTGAGAATGATACTAGTGAGAATGGTACTAGTGAGAATGATACTTGTGAGAATGGTATAGTGAGAATTGTACTAGTGAGAATGGTACTAGTGAGAATGGTACTAGTGAGAATGATTCTAGTGAGAATGGAACTAGTGAGAATGATACTAGTGAGAATGGTACTAGTGAGAATGATACTAGTGAGAATGATACTAGTGAGAATGGTACTAGTGAGAATGATACTTGTGAGAATGGTATAGTGAGAATGGTACTAGTGAGAATGGAACTAGTGAGAATGGTACTAGTGAGAATGATACTAGTGAGAATGATACTTGTGAGAATGGTATAGTGAGAATGGTACTAGTGAGAATGGAACTAGTGAGAATGGTACTAGTGAGAATGATACTAGTGATAATGATACTAATGAGAATGGTACTAGTGAGAATGATACTAGTGAGAATGATACTAGTGAGAATGGTACTAGTGAGAATGGTACTAGTGAGAATGATATTAGTGAGAATGGTACTAGTAAGAATGGTACTAGTGAGAATGGTACTAGTGATAATGGTACTAGTGAGAATGGTACTAGTGATAATGATACTAGTGAGAATGGTACTAGTAAGAATGGTACTAGTGAGAATGATACTAGTGAGAATGATACTAGTGAGAATGGTACTAGTGAGAATGACACTAGTGATAATGATACTAGTGAGAATGGTACTAGTAAGAATGGTACTAGTTAGAATGATACTAGTGAGAATGATACTAGTGAGAATGGTACTAGTGAGAATGATACTAGTGAGAATGATACTAGTGAGAATAGTACTAGTAAGAATGGTACTAGTGAGAATGGTACTAGTGAATGGTACTAGTGAGAATGGTACTAGTGAATGATACTAGTGAGAATGGTACTAGTGAGAATGGTACTAGTGAGAATGGTACTAGTGAGAATGGTACTAGTGAGAATGGAACTAGTGACAATGGTACAAGTGAATGGTACTAGTGAGAATGGTACTAGTGAATGGTACTAGTGAGAATGGTAGTAATGAATGAAACTAGCGAGAATGGTACTAGTGAGAATGGTACTAGTGAGAATGATACTAGTGAGAATGATACTAGTGAGAATGGTACTAGTGAGAATGATACTAGTGAGAATGATACTAGTGAGAATGGTACTAGTGAGAATGATACTTGTGAGAATGATACTAGTGAGAATGATACTAGTGAGAATGGTACTAGTGAGAATGATACTAGTGAGAATGATATTAGTGAGAATGGTACTAGTAAGAATGGTACTAGTGAGAATGGTACTAGTGAGAATGGTACTAGTGAGAATGGTACTTGTGATAATGATACTAGTGAGAATGGTAATAGTAAGAATGGTACTAGTAAGAATGATACTAGTGAGAATGATACTAGTGAGAATGGTACTAGTGAGAATGATACTAGCGAGAATGATACTAGTGAGAATGGTACTAGTAGGAATGGTACTAGTGAGAATGGTACTAGTGAAAATGGTACTAGTGAGAATGGTACTAGTAAGAATGATACTAGTGAGAATGATACTAGTGAGAATGATACTAGTGAGATTGGTACTAGTGAGAATGATACTAGTGAGAATGATACTAGTGAGAATGGTACTAGTGAATGGTACTAGTGAATAGTACTAGTGAGAATGGTACTAGTGAATGATACTAGTGAGAATGGTACTAGTGAGAATGGTACTAGTGAGAATGGTACTAGTGAGAATGGTAATAGTGAATGATACCATTGAGAATGGTACTAGTGAGAATGGTACTAGTGATAATGGTACTAGTGAAAATGGTACTAGTGAGAATGGTAATAGTGAGAATGGTACTAGTGAATGATACTAGTGAGAATGCTACTAGTGAGAATGGTACTAGTGAGAATGGTACTAATGAGAATGGTATTAGTGAGAATGGTACTAGTGAGAATGGAACTAGTGAGAATGGTACTAGTGAATGGTACTAGTGAGAATGGTACTAGTGAGAATGGTACCAGTAAGAATGGTACTAGTGAGAATGTTACAATGAGAATGGTACTAGTGAGAATGGTACTAGTGATAATGATACTAGTGAGAATGGTACTAGTAAGAATGGTACTAGTAAGAATGATACTAGTGAGAATGATACTAGTGAGAATGGTACTAGTGAGAATGATACTAGTGAGAATGATACTAGTGAGAATGGTACTAGTAAGAATGGTACTAGTGAGAATGGTACTAGTGAGAATGGTACTAGTGAGAATGATACTAGTGAGAATGGTACTAGTGAGAATGATACTAGTGAGAATAATACTATTGAGAATGGTACTAGTGAATGGTACTAGTGAATAGTACTAGTGAGAATGGTACTAGTGACCGATACTAGTGAGAATGGTACTAGTGACCGATACTAGTGAGAATGGTACTAGTGAGAATGGTACTAGTGAGAATGGTACTAGAAATGATTCAATTGAGAATGGTAATAGTGAGAATGGTACTAGTGAGAATGGTACTAGTGAAAATGGTACTAGTGAGAATGGTACTAGTGAGAATGGTACCAGTGAATGGTACTAGTGAGAATGGTACTAGTGAATGATACTAGTGAGAATGATACTAGTGAGAATGGTACTAGTGAGAATGATACTAGTGAGAATGATACTAGTGAGAATGGTACTAGTGAGAATGATACTTGTGAGAATGGTATAGTGAGAATGGTACTAGTAATGATACAATTGAGAATGGTAATAGTGAGAATGGTACTAGTGAGAATGGTACTAGTGAAAATGGTACTAGTGAGAATGGTACTAGTAAGAATGGTACCAGTGAATGGTACTAGTGAGAATGGTACTAGTGAATGATACTAGTGAGAATGATACTAGTGAGAATGGTACTAGTGAGAATGATACTAGAGAGAATGATACTAGTGAGAATGGTACTAGTGAGAATGATACTTGTGAGAATGGTATAGTGAGAATGGTACTAGTGAGAATGATACTAGTGAGAATGATACTAGTGAGAATGGTACTAGTGAGAATGATACTAGTGAGAATGATACTAGTGAGAATGGTACTAGTGAGAATGATACTTGTGAGAATGATACTAGTGAGAATGATACTAGTGAGAATGGTACTAGTGAGAATGATACTAGTGAGAATGATATTAGTGAGAATGGTACTAGTAAGAATGGTACTAGTGAGAATGGTACTAGTGAGAATGGTACTAGTGAGAATGGTACTTGTGATAATGATACTAGTGAGAATGGTAATAGTAAGAATGGTACTAGTAAGAATGATACTAGTGAGAATGATACTAGTGAGAATGGTACTAGTGAGAATGATACTAGCGAGAATGATACTAGTGAAAATGGTACTAGTAGGAATGGTACTAGTGAGAATGGTACTAGTGAAAATGGTACTAGTGAGAATGGTACTAGTGAGAATGATACTAGTGAGAATGATACTAGTGAGAATGATACTAGTGAGAATGGTACTAGTGAGAATGATACTAGTGAGAATGATACTAGTGAGAATGGTACTAGTAGTTTACACATATTTTATTAATTAATTCAATATAACATTACAATATTCAGCTATATACATTACATGATAAGAAGAAATTAATAGGATTGGGAAACAAGTTACAAGAACTTATATTAATCCCTATCCGTAGTAGTAGTGGTGAGAATGGTAATAGTGAATGATACCATTGAGAATGGTACTAGTGAGAATGGTACTAGTGAGAATGGTACTAGTGAAAATGGTACTAGTGAGAATGGTAATAGTGAGAATGGTACTAGTGAATGATACTAGTGAGAATGCTACTAGTGAGAATGGTACTAGTGAGAATGGTACTAATGAGAATGGTACTAGTGAGAATGGTACTAGTGAGAATGGAACTAGTGAGAAGGGTACTAGTAAATGGTACTAGTGAGAATGGTACTAGTGAGAATGGTACCAGTAAGAATGGTACTAGTGAGAATTTTACAATGAGAATGGTACTAGTGAGAATGGTACTAGTGATAATGATACTAGTGAGAATGGTACTAGTAAGAATGGTACTAGTAAGAATGATACTAGTGAGAATGATACTAGTGAGAATGGTACTAGTGAGAATGATACTAGTGAGAATGATACTAGTGAGAATGGTACTAGTAAGAATGGTACTAGTGAGAATGGTACTAGTGAGAATGGTACTAGTGAAAATGATACTAGTGAGAATGGTACTAGTGAGAATGATACTAGTGAGAATAATACTAGTGAGAATGGTACTAGTGAATGGTACTAATGAATAGTACTAGTGAGAATGGTACTAGTGACCGATACTAGTGAGAATGGTACTAGTGAAAATGGTACTAGTGAGAATGGTACTAGTAATGATACAATTGAGAATGGTAATAGTGAGAATGGTACTAGTGAGAATGGTACTAGTGAAAATGGTACTAGTGAGAATGGTACTAGTGAGAATGGTACCAGTGAATGGTACTAGTGAGAATGGTACTAGTGAATGATACTAGTGAGAATGATACTAGTGAGAATGGTACTAGTGAGAATGATACTTGTGAGAATGGTATAGTGAGAATGGTACTAGTAATGATACAATTGAGAATGGTAATAGTGAGAATGGTACTAGTGAGAATGGTACTAGTGAAAATGGTACTAGTGAGAATGGTACTAGTGAGAATGGTACCAGTGAATGGTACTAGTGAGAATGGTACTAGTGAATGATACTAGTGAGAATGATACTAGTGAGAATGGTACTAGTGAGAATGATACTAGAGAGAATGATACTAGTGAGAATGGTACTAGTGAGAATGATACTTGTGAGAATGGTATAGTGAGAATGGTACTAGTGAGAATGGAACTAGTGAGAATGATACTAGTGAGAATGATACTAGTGAGAATGATACTAGTGAGAATGGTACTAGTGAGAATGATACTAGTGAGAATGATACTAGTGAGAATGGTACTAGTGAGAATGATACTTGTGAGAATGGTATAGTGAGAATGGTACTAGTGAGAATGGAACTAGTGAGAATGATACTAGTGAGAATGGTACTAGTGAGAATGATACTATTGAGAATGATACTAGTGAGAATGGTACTAGTGAGAATGATACTAGTGAGAATGATACTAGTGAGAATGGTACTAGTGAGAATGATATTAGTGAGAATGGTACTAGTAAGAATGGTACTAGTGAGAATGGTACTAGTGAGAATGGTACTAGTGAGAATGGTACTAGTGATAATGATACTAGTGAGAATGGTACTTGTAAGAATGGTACTAGTAAGAATGATACTAGTGAGAATGATACTAGAGAGAATGGTACTAGTGAGAATGATACTAGTGAGAATGATACTAGTGAGAATAGTACTAGTAAGAATGGTACTAGTGAGAATGGTACTAGTGAGAATGGTACAAGTGAATGGTACTAGTGAGAATGGTACTTGTGAATGGTACTAGTGATAATGGTAGTAGTGAATGAAACTAGTGAGAATGGTACTAGTGAGAATGGTACTAGTCAGAATAGTACTAGGGAATGATACCATTGAGAATGGTACTAGTGAGAATGGTACTAGTGAGAATGGTACTAGTGAAAATTGTACTAGTGAGAATGGTACTAGTGAGAATGGTACTAGTGAATGATACTAGTGAGAATGGTACTAGTGAGAATGGTACTAGTGAGAATGGTACTAGTGAGAATGGTACTAGTGAGAATGGAACTAGTGAGAATGGTACTAGTGAATGGTAATAGTGAGAATGGTACTAGTAAATGGTACTAGTGAGATTGGTAGTAGTGAATGATACTAGTGAGAATGGTACTAGTAAGAATGGTACTAGTAAGAATGGTACTAGTGAGAATGGTACTAGTGAGAATGGTACTAGTGAGAATGGTACTAGTGATAATGATACTAGTGAGAATGGTACTAGTAAGAATGGTACTAGTAAGAATGATACTAGTGAGAATGATACTAGTGAGAATGGTACTAGTGAGAATGGTACTAGTAAGAATGGTACTAGTGAGAATGGTACTAGTGAGAATGGTACTAGTGAGAATGGTACTAGTGATAATGATACTAGTGAGAATGATACTAGTGAGAATGATACTAGTGAGAATGGTACTAGTGAATGGTACTAGTGAATAGTACTAGTGAGAATGGTACTAGTGACCGATACTAATGAGAATGATACTAGTGAGAATGGTACTAGTGAGAATGGTACTAGTAATGATACCATTGAGAATGGTAATAGTGAGAATGGTACTAGTGAGAATGGTACTAGTGAAAATGGTACTAGTGAGAATGGTACTAGTGAGAATGGTACCAGTGAATGGTACTAGTGAGAATGGTACTAGTGAATGATACTAGTGAGAATGCTACTAGTGAGAATGGTACTAGTGAGAATGATACTAGTGAGAATGGTACTTGTGAGAATGGTACTAGTGAGAATGTTACTAGTAAGAATGATACTGGTGAGAATGGTACTAGTGAGAATGGTACTAGTGAGAATGGTACTAGTGAGAATGATACTAGTGAGAATGATACTAGTGAGAATGATACTAGTGAGAATGGTGCTAGTGAATGGTACTAGTGAATAGTACTAGTGAGAATGGTACTAGTGACCGATACTAGTGAGAATGGTACTAGTGAGAATGGTACTAGTGAGAATGGTACTAGTAATGATACCATTGAGAATGGTAATAGTGAGAATGGTACTAGTGAGAATGGTACTAGTGAGAATGGTACTAGTGAGAATGGTACTAGTGAGAATGGTACCAGTGAATGGTACTAGTGAGAATGGTACTAGTGAATGATACTAGTGAGAATGCTACTAGTGAGAATGGTACTAGTGAGAATGGTACTATTGAGAATGGTACTAGTGAGAATGGTACTAGTGAGAATGGAACTAGTGAGAATGGTACTAGTGAATGGTAATAGTGAGAATGGTACTAGTAAATGGTACTAGTGAGAATGGTAGTAGTGAATGATACTAGTGAGAATGGTACTAGTAAGAATGGTACTAGTAAGAATGGTACTAGTGAGAATGGTACTAGTGAGAATGGTACTAGTGAGAATGGTACTAGTGATAATGAAACTAGTGAGAATGGTACTAGTAAGAATGGTACTAGTAAGAATGATACTAGTGAGAATGATACTAGTGAGAATGGTACTAGTGAGAATGGTACTAGTAAGAATGGTACTAGTGAGAATGGTACTAGTGAGAATGGTACTAGTGAGAATGGTACTAGTGAGAATGATACTAGTGAGAATGATACTAGTGAGAATGATACTAGTGAGAATGGTACTAGTGAATGGTACTAGTGAATAGTACTAGTGAGAATGGTACTAGTGACCGATACTAATGAGAATGATACTAGTGAGAATGGTACTAGTGAGAATGGTACTAGTAATGATACCATTGAGAATGGTAATAGTGAGAATGGTACTAGTGAGAATGGTACTAGTGAAAATGGTACTAGTGAGAATGGTACTAGTGAGAATGGTACCAGTGAATGGTACTAGTGAGAATGGTACTAGTGAATGATACTAGTGAGAATGCTACTAGTGAATGGTACTAGTGAGAATGGTACTAGTGAGAATGGTACTTGTGAGAATGGTACTAGTGAGAATGTTACTAGTAAGAATGATACTAGTGAGAATGGTACTAGTGAGAATGGTACTAGTGAGAATGGTACTAGTGAGAATGATACTAGTGAGAATGATACTAGTGAGAATGATACTAGTGAGAATGGTGCTAGTGAATGGTACTAGTGAATAGTACTAGTGAGAATGGTACTAGTGACCGATACTAGTGAGAATGGTACTAGTGAGAATGGTACTAGTGAGAATGGTACTAGTAATGATACCATTGAGAATGGTAATAGTGAGAATGGTACTAGTGAGAATGGTACTAGTGAAAATGGTACTAGTGAGAATGGTACTAGTGAGAATGGTACCAGTGAATGGTACTAGTGAGAATGGTACTAGTGAATGATACTAGTGAGAATGCTACTAGTGAGAATGGTACTAGTGAGAATGGTACTATTGAGAATGGTACTAGTGAGAATGGTACTAGTGAGAATGGAACTAGTGAGAATGGTACTAGTGAATGGTACTAGTGAGAATGGTACTAGTGAATGGTACTAGTGAGAATGGTAGTAGTGAATGATACTAGTGAGAATGGTACTAGTCAGAATGGTACTAGTGAGAATGATACTAGTGAGAATGATACTAGTGAGAATGGTACTAGTAAGAATGGTACTAGTGACAATGATACTAGTGAGAATGATACTAGTGATAATGGTACTAGTAAGAATGGTACTAGTGAGAATGGTACTAATGAGAATGGTACTAGTGAAAATGGTACTAGTGAGAATGATACTAGTGGGAATGATACTAGTGAGAATGATACTGGTGAGAATGGTACTAGTGAATGGTACTAGTGAATAGTACTAGTGAGAATGGTACTAGTGATCGAGACTAGTGAGAATGGTACTAGTGAGAATGGTACTAGTGAGAATGGTACTAGTAATGATACCATTTAGAATAGTAATAGTGAGAATGGTACTAGTGAGAATGGTACTAGTGAAAATGGTACTAGTGAGAATGGTACTAGTGAGAATGGTACCAGTGAATGGTACTAGTGAGAATGGTACTAGTGAATGATACTAGTGAGAATGCTACTAGTGAGAATGGTACTAGTGAGAACGGTACTAGTGAGAATGGTACTAGTTAGAATGGTACTAGTGAGAATGATACTTGTGAGAATGATACTAGTGAGAATGGTACTAGTGAGAATGATACTAGTGAGAATGATACTAGTGAGAATGGTACTAGTGAGAATGATACTTGTGAGAATGGTATAGTGAGAATGGTACTAGTGAGAATGGTACTAGTGAGAATGATACTAGTGAGAATGGTACTAGTGAGAATGATACTAGTGAGAATGATACTAGTGAGAATGGTACTAGTGAGAATGGTACTAGTTAGAATGGTACTAGTGAGAATGATACTTGTGAGAATGATACTAGTGAGAATGGTACTAGTGAGAATGATACTAGTGAGAATGATACTAGTGAGAATGGTACTAGTGAGAATGATACTTGTGAGAATGGTATAGTGAGAATGGTACTAGTGAGAATGGTACTAGTGAGAATGATACTAGTGAGAATGGTACTAGTGAGAATGATACTAGTGAGAATGATACTAGTGAGAATGGTACTAGTGAGAATGATATTAGTGAGAATGGTACTAGTAAGAATGGTACTAGTGAGAATGGTACTAGTGAGAATGGTACTAGTGAGAATGGTACTAGTGATAATGATACTAGTGAGAATGGTACTAGTAAGAATGGAACTAGTAAGAATGATACTAGTGGGAATGATACTAGTGAGAATGATACTAGTGAGAATGGTACTAGTGAGAATGGTACTAGTGAGAATGGTACTAGTGAGAATGGTACTAATGATAATGATACTAGTGAGAATGGTACTAGTAAGAATGGTACTAGTAAGAATGATACTAGTGAGAATGATACTAGTGAGAATGGTACTAGTGAGAATGATACTAGTGAGAATGATACTAGTGAGAATGGTACTAGTAAGAATGGTACTAGTGAGAATGGTACTAGTGAGAATGGTACTAGTGAGAATGGTACTAGTGAGAATGATACTAGTGAGAATGATACTAGTGAGAATGGTACTAGTAAGAATGGTACTAGTAAGAATGGTACTAGTGAGAATGGTACTAGTGAGAATGGTACTAATGCAAATGGTACTAGTGATAATGATACTAGTGAGAATGGTACTAGTAAGAATGGTACTAGTAAGAATGATACTAGTGAGAATGATACTAGTGAGAATGGTACTAGTGAGAATGATACTAGTGAGAATGATACTAGTGAGAATGGTACTAGTAAGAATGGTACTAGTGAGAATGGTACTAGTGAGAATGGTACTAGTGAGAATGGTACTAGTGAGAATGATACTAGTGAGAATGATACTAGTGAGAATGATACTAGTGAGAATGGTACTAGTGAGAATGATACTAGTGAGAATGATACTAGTGAGAATGGTACTAGTGAGAATGTTACTAGTGATAATGATACTAGTGAGAATGGTACTAGTAAGAATGGTACTAGTAAGAATGATACTAGTGAGAATGATACTAGTGAGAATGGTACTAGTGAAAATGATACTAGTGAGAATGATACTAGTGAGAATGGTACTAGTAAGAATGGTACTAGTGAGAATGGTACTAGTGAGAATGGTACTAGTGAGAATGGTACTAGTGAGAATGATACTAGTGAGAATGATACTAGTGAGAATGATACTAGTGAGAATGGTACTAGTGAATGGTACTAGTGAATAGTACTAGTGAGAATGGTACTAGTGACCGAGACTAGTGGGAATGGTACTAGTGAGAATGGTACTAGTGAGAATGGTACTAGTAATGATACCATTGAGAATGGTAATAGTGAGAATGGTACTAGTGAGAATGGTACTAGTGAAAATGGTACTAGTGAGAATGGTACTAGTGAGAATGGTACCAGTGAATGGTACTAGTGAGAATGGTACTAGTGAATGATACTAGTGAGAATGCTACTAGTGAGAATGGTACTAGTGAGAATGGTACTAGTGAGAATGGTACTAGTGAGAATGGTACTAGTGAGAATGGAACTAGTGAGAATGGTACTAGTGAAAGGTAATAGTGAGAATGGTACTAGTGAATGGTACTAGTGAGAATGGTAGTAGTGAATGATACTAGTGAGAATGGTACTAGTCAGATTGGTACTAGTGAGAATGATACTAGTGAGAATGATACTAGTGAGAATGATACTAGTGAGAATGGTACTAGTGAATGGTACTAGTGAATAGTACTAGTGAGAATGGTACTAGTGACCGATACTAGTGAGAATGATACTAGTGAGAATGGTACTAGTGAGAATGGTACTAGTAATGATACCATTGAGAATGGTAATAGTGAGAATGGTACTAGTGAGAATGGTACTAGTGAAAATGGTACTAGTGAGAATGGTACTAGTGAGAATGGTACCAGTGAATGGTACTAGTGAGAATGGTACTAGTGAATGATACTAGTGAGAATGCTACTAGTGAGAATGGTACTAGTGAGAATGGTACTAGTGAGAATGGTACTAGTGAGAATGGTACTAGTGAGAATGGTACTAGTGAGAATGGTACTAGTGAATGGTACTAGTGGGAATGGTACTAGTGAATGGTACTAGTGAGAATGGTAGTAGTGAATGATACTAGTCAGAATGGTACTAGTGAGAATGATACTAGTGAGAATGATACTAGTGAGAATGGTACTAGTGAGAATGATACTAGTGAGAATGATACTAGTGAGAATGGTACTAGTGAGAATGATACTTGTGAGAATGGTATAGTGAGAATGGTACTAGTGAGAATGGTACTAGTGATAATGGTACTAGTAAGAATGGTACTAGTGAGAATGGTACTAGTGAGAATGGTACTAGTGAGAATGATACTAGTGAGAATGATACTAGTGAGAATGATACTAGTGAGAATGATACTAGTGAGAATGGTACTAGTGAATGGTACTAGTGAATAGTACTAGTGAGAAGGGTACTAGTGACCGATACTAGTGAGAATGGTACTAGTGAGAATGGTACTAGTGAGAATGGTACTAGTAATGATACCATTGAGAATGGTAATAGTGAGAATGGTACTAGTGAGAATGGTACTAGTGAAAATGGTACTAGTGAGAATGGTACTAGTGAGAATGGTACCAGTGAATGGTACTAGTGAGAATGGTACTAGTGAATGATACTAGTGAGAATGCTACTAGTGAGAATGGTACTAGTGAGAATGGTACTATTGAGAATGGTACTAGTGAGAATTGTACTAGTGAGAATGGAACTAGTGAGAATGGTACTAGTGAATGGTACTAGTGAGAATGGTACTAGTGAATGGTACTAGTGAGAATGGTAGTAGTGAATGATACTAGTGAGAATGGTACTAGTCAGAATGGTACTAGTGAGAATGATACTAGTGAGAATGATACTAGTGAGAATGGTACTAGTAAGAAAGGTACTAGTGAGAATGGTACTATTGAGAATGGTACTAGTGAGAATGGTACTAGTGATAATGATACTAGTGAGAATGGTACTAGTAAGAATGGTACTAGTAAAAATGATACTAGTGAGAATGATACTAGTGAGAATGGTACTAGTGAGAATGATACTAGTGAGAATGATACTAGTGAGAATGGTACTAGTAAGAATGGTACTAGTGAGAATGGTACTAATGAGAATGGTACTAGTGAAAATGGTACTAGTGAGAATGATACTAGTGAGAATGATACTAGTGAGAATGGTACTAGTGAGAATGATACTAGTGAGAATGATACTAGTGAGAATGGTACTAGTGAGAATGATACTTGTGAGAATGGTATAGTGAGAATGGTACTAGTGAGAATGGTACTAGTGAGAATGATACTAGTGAGAATGGTACTAGTGAGAATGATACTAGTGAGAATGATACTAGTGAGAATGGTACTAGTGAGAATGATACTTGTGAGAATGGTATAGTGAGAATGGTACTAGTGAGAATGGTACTAGTGAGAATGATACTAGTGAGAATGGTACTAGTGAGAATGATACTAGTGAGAATGATACTAGTGAGAATGGTACTAGTGAGAATGATACTAGTGAATGGTACTAGTGAATAGTACTAGTGAGAATGGTACTAGTGACCGATACTAGTGAGAATGATACTAGTGAGAATGGTACTAGTGAGAATGGTACTAGTAATGATACCATTGAGAATGGTAATAGTGAGAATGGTACTAGTGAGAATGGTACTAGTGAAAATGGTACTAGTGAGAATGGTACTAGTGAGAATGGTACCAGTGAATGGTACTAGTGAGAATGGTACTAGTGAATGATACTAGTGAGAATGCTACTAGTGAGAATGGTACTAGTGAGAATGGTACTAGTGAGAATGGTACTAGTGAGAATGGTACTAGTGAGAATGGTACTAGTGAGAATGGTACTAGTGAATGGTACTAGTGGGAATGGTACTAGTGAATGGTACTAGTGAGAATGGTAGTAGTGAATGATACTAGTCAGAATGGTACTAGTGAGAATGATACTAGTGAGAATGATACTAGTGAGAATGGTACTAGTGAGAATGATACTAGTGAGAATGATACTAGTGAGAATGGTACTAGTGAGAATGATACTTGTGAGAATGGTATAGTGAGAATGGTACTAGTGAGAATGGTACTAGTGATAATGGTACTAGTAAGAATGGTACTAGTGAGAATGGTACTAGTGAGAATGGTACTAGTGAGAATGATACTAGTGAGAATGATACTAGTGAGAATGATACTAGTGAGAATGATACTAGTGAGAATGGTACTAGTGAATGGTACTAGTGAATAGTACTAGTGAGAAGGGTACTAGTGACCGATACTAGTGAGAATGGTACTAGTGAGAATGGTACTAGTGAGAATGGTACTAGTAATGATACCATTGAGAATGGTAATAGTGAGAATGGTACTAGTGAGAATGGTACTAGTGAAAATGGTACTAGTGAGAATGGTACTAGTGAGAATGGTACCAGTGAATGGTACTAGTGAGAATGGTACTAGTGAATGATACTAGTGAGAATGCTACTAGTGAGAATGGTACTAGTGAGAATGGTACTATTGAGAATGGTACTAGTGAGAATTGTACTAGTGAGAATGGAACTAGTGAGAATGGTACTAGTGAATGGTACTAGTGAGAATGGTACTAGTGAATGGTACTAGTGAGAATGGTAGTAGTGAATGATACTAGTGAGAATGGTACTAGTCAGAATGGTACTAGTGAGAATGATACTAGTGAGAATGATACTAGTGAGAATGGTACTAGTAAGAAAGGTACTAGTGAGAATGGTACTATTGAGAATGGTACTAGTGAGAATGGTACTAGTGATAATGATACTAGTGAGAATGGTACTAGTAAGAATGGTACTAGTAAAAATGATACTAGTGAGAATGATACTAGTGAGAATGGTACTAGTGAGAATGATACTAGTGAGAATGATACTAGTGAGAATGGTACTAGTAAGAATGGTACTAGTGAGAATGATACTAGTGAGAATGATACTAGTGAGAATGGTACTAGTAAGAATGGTACTAGTGAGAATGGTACTAGTGAGAATGATACTAGTGAGAATGGTACTAGTGAGAATGGTACTAGTGAGAATGATACTAGTGAGAATGGTACTAGTGAGAATGATACTAGTGAGAATGATACTAGTGAGAATGGTACTAGTGAGAATGATACTTGTGAGAATGGTATAGTGAGAATGGTACTAGTGAGAATGGTACTAGTGAGAATGATACTAGTGAGAATGGTACTAGTGAGAATGATACTAGTGAGAATGATACTAGTGAGAATGGTACTAGTGAGAATGATACAAGTGAGAATGATACTAGTGAGAATGGTACTAGTGAGAATGATATTAGTGAGAATGGTACTAGTAAGAATGGTACTAGTGAGAATGGTACTAGTGAGAATGGTACTAGTGAGAATGGTACTAGTGATAATGATACTAGTGAGAATGGTACTAGTAAGAATGGTACTAGTAAGAATGATACTAGTGAGAATGATACTAGTGAGAATGATACTAGTGAGAATGGTACTAGTAAGAATGGTACTAGTGAGAATGGTACTAGTGAGAATGGTACTAATGATAATGATACTAGTGAGAATGGTACTAGTAAGAATGGTACTAGTAAGAATGATACTAGTGAGAATGATACTAGTGAAAATGGTACTAGTGAGAATGATACTAGTGAGAATGATACTAGTGAGAATGGTACTAGTAAGAATGGTACTAGTGAGAATGGTACTAGTGAGAATGGTACTAGTGAGAATGGTACTAGTGAGAATGATACTAGTGAGAATGATACTAGTGAGAATGGTACTAGTAAGAATGGTACTAGTAAGAATGGTACTAGTGAGAATGGTACTAGTGAGAATGGTACTAATGAAAATGGTACTAGTGATAATGATACTAGTGAGAATGGTACTAGTAAGAATGGTACTAGTAAGAATGATACTAGTGAGAATGATACTAGTGAGAATGATACTAGTGAGAATGGTACTAGTGAGAATGATACTAGTGAGAATGATACTAGTGAGAATGGTACTAGTAAGAATGGTACTAGTGAGAATGGTACTAGTGAGAATGGTACTAGTGAGAATGGTACTAGTGAGAATGATACTAGTGAGAATGATACTAGTGAGAATGATACTAGTGAGAATGGTACTAGTGAGAATGATACTAGTGAGAATGATACTAGTGAGAATGGTACTAGTGAAAATGATACTAGTGAGAATGATACTAGTGAGAATGGTACTAGTAAGAATGGTACTAGTGAGAATGGTACTAGTGAGAATGGTACTAGTGAGAATGGTACTAGTGTGAATGATACTAGTGAGAATGATACTAGTGAGAATGATACTAGTGAGAATGGTACTAGTGAATGGTACTAGTGAATAGTACTAGTGAGAATGGTACTAGTGACCGAGACTAGTGAGAATGGTACTAGTGAGAATGGTACTAGTGAGAATGGCACTAGTAATGATACCATTGAGAATGGTAATAGTGAGAATGGTACTAGTGAGAATGGTACTAGTGAAAATGGTACTAGTGAGAATGGTACTAGTGAGAATGGTACCAGTGAATGGTACTAGTGAGAATGGTACTAGTGAATGATACTAGTGAGAATGGTACTAGTGAGAATGGTACTAGTGAGAATGGTACTAGTGAGAATGGTACTAGTGAGAATGGAACTAGTGAGAATGGTACTATTGAATGGTACTAGTGAGAATGGTACTAGTGAATGGTACTAGTGAGAATGGTAGTAGTGAATGATACTAGTGAGAATGGTACTAGTCAGAATGGTACTAGTGAGAATGATACTAGTGAGAATGATACTAGTGAGAATGGTACTAGTGAGAATGATACTAGTGAGAATGATACTAGTGAGAATGGTACTAGTGAGAATGATACTTGTGAGAATGGTATAGTGAGAATGATACTAGTGAGAATGGTAATAGTGAGAATGATACTAGTGAGAATGGTACTAGTGAGAATGATACTAGTGAGAATGATACTAGTGAGAATGGTACTAGTGAGAATGATACTACTGAGAATGATACTAGTGAGAATGGTACTAGTGAGAATGATATTAGTGAGAATGGTACTAGTAAGAATGGTACTAGTGAGAATGGTACTAGTGAGAATGGTACTAGTGAGAATGGTACTAGTGATAATGATACTAGTGAGAATGGTACTAGTAAGAATGGTACTAGTGAGAATGGTACTAGTGAGAATGGTACTAGTGATAATGATACTAGTGAGAATGGTACTAGTAAGAATGGTACTTGTAAGAATGATACTAGTGATAATGATACTAGTGAGAATGGTACTATAGAGAATGATACTAGTGAGAATGATACTAGTGAGAATGGTACTAGTAAGAATGGTACTAGTGAGAATGGTACTAGTGAGAATGGTACTAGTGAGAATGGTACTAGTGAGAATGATACTAGTGAGAATGGTACTAGTAAGAATGGTACTAGTGAGAATGGTACTAGTGAGAATGGTACTAATGAGAATGGTACTAGTGAGAATGGTACTTGTAAGAATGGTACTAGTGAGAATGATACTAGTTAGAATGGTACTAATGAGAATGATACTAGTGAGAATGGTACTTGTAAGAATGGTACTAGTAAGAATGATACTAGTGAGAATGATACTAGTGAGAATGGTACTAGTGAGAATGATACTAGTTAGAATGATACTAGTGAGAATGGTACTAGTAAGAATGGTACTAGTGAGAATGGTACTAGTGAGAATGGTACTAGTGAGAATGGTACTAGTGAGAATGATACTAGTGAGAATGATACTAGTGAGAATGATACTAGTGAGAATGGTACTAGTGAGAATGATACTAGTGAGAATGGTAGTAGTGAATGGTACTAGTGAATAGTACTAGTGAGAATGGTACTAGTGAACGATACTAATGAGAATGGTAATAGTGAGAATGGTACTAGTGAGAATGGTACTAGTGAATGATACCATTGAGAATGGTACTAGTGAGAATGGTACTAGTGAGAATGGTACTAGTGAAAATGGTACTAGCGAGAATGGTACTAGTGAGAATGGTACCAGTGAATGGTACTAGTGAGAATGGTACTAGTGAGAATGATACTAGTGAGAATGGTACTAGTGAGAATGATACTAGTGAGAATGATACTAGTGAGAATGGTACTAGTGAGAATGATACTAGTGAGAATGATACTAGTGAGAATGGTACTAGTGAGAATGATATTAGTGAGAATGGTACTAGTAAGAATGGTACTAGTGAGAATGGTACTAGTGATAATGGTACTAGTGAGAATGGTACTAGTGATAATGATACTGGTGAGAATGGTACTAGTAAGAATGGTACTAGTAAGAATGATACTAGTGAGAATGATACTAGTGAGAATGATACTAGTGAGAATGGTACTAGTAAGAATGGTACTAGTGAGAATGGTACTAGTGAGAATGGTACTAGTGAGAATGGTACTAGTGAGAATGCTACTAGTGAGAATGATACTAGTGAGAATGGTACTAGTAAGAATGGTACTAGTAAGAAAGATACTAGTAAGAATGGTACTAGTGAGAATGGTACTAGTGATAATGATACTAGTGAGAATGGTACTAGTAAGAATGGTACTAGTAAGAATGATACTAGTGAGAATGATACTAGTGAGAATGGTACTAGTGAATGATACTAGTGAGAATGCTACTAGTGAGAATGGTACTAGTGAGAATGGTACTAGTGAGAATGGTACTAGTGAGAATGGTACTAGTGAGAATGGTACTAGTGAGAATGGAACTAGTGAGAATGGTACTAGTGAATGGTACTAGTGAGAATGGTACTAGTGAATGGTACTAGTGAGAATGGTAGTAGTGAATGATACTAGTGGAAATGGTACTAGTGAGAATGGTACTAGTGAGAATGATACTAGTGAGAATGATACTAGTGAGAATGGTACTAGTGAGAATGATACTAGTTGGAATGATACTAGTGAGAATGGTACTAGTGAGAATGATACTTGTGAGAATGGTATAGTGAGAATGGTACTAGTGAGAATGGTACTAGTCAGAATGATACTAGTGAGAATGGTACTAGTGATAATGATACTAGTGAGAATGGTACTAGTAAAAATGGTACTAGTAAGAATGTTACTAGTGAGAATGATACTAGTGAGAATGGTACTAGCAAGAATGATACTAGTGAGAATGATACTAGTGAGAATGGTACTAGTAAGAATGGTACTAGTGAGAATGGTACTAATGAGAATGGTACTAGTGAAAATGGTACTAGTGAGAATGATACTAGTGAGAATGATACTAGTGAGAATGATACTGGTGAGAATGGTACTAGTGAATGGTACTAGTGAATAGTACTAATGAGAATGGTACTAGTGACCGAGACTATTGAGAATGGTACTAGTGAGAATGGTACTAGTGAGAATGGTACTAGTAATGATACCATTGAGAATGGTAATAGTGAGAATGGTACTAGTGAGAATGGTACTAGTGAAAATGGTACTAGTGAGAATGGTACTAGTGAGAATGGTACTAGTGAATGGTACTAGTTAGAATGGTAGTAGTGAATGATACTAGTCAGAATGGTACTAGTCAGAATGGTACTAGTGAGAATGATACTAGTGAGAATGATACTAGTGAGAATGGTACTAGTGAGAATGATACTAGTGAGAATGATACTAGTGAGAATGGTACTAGTGAGAATGATACTTGTGAGAATGGTATAGTGAGAATGGTACTAGTGAGAATGGTACTAGTGAGAATGATACTAGTGAGAATGGTACTAGTGAGAATGATACTAGTGAAAATGATACTAGTGAGAATGGTACTAGTGAGAATGATATTAGTGAGAATGGTACTAGTAAGAATGGTACTAGTGAGAATGGTACTAGTGAGAATGGTACTAGTGAGAATGGTACTAGTGATAATGATACTAGTGAGAATGGTACTAGTAAGAATGGTACTAGTAAGAATGATACTAGTGAGAATGATTCTAGTGAGAATGATACTAGTGAGAATGGTACTAGTAAGAATGGTACTAGTGAGAATGGTACTAGTGAGAATGGTACTAATGATAATGATACTAGTGAGAATGGTACTAGTAAGAATGGTACTAGTAAGAATGATACTAGTGAGAATGATACTAGTGAGAATGGTACTAGTGAGAATGATACTAGTGAGAATGATACTAGTGAGAATGGTACTAGTAAGAATGGTACTAGTGAGAATGGTACTAGTGAGAATGGTACTAGTGAGAATGGTACTAGTGAGAATTATACTAGTGAGAATGATACTAGTGAGAATGGTACTAGTAAGAATGGTACTAGTAAGAATGGTACTAGTGAGAATGGTACTAATGAGAATGGTACTAATGAAAATGGTACTAGTGATAATGATACTAGTGAGAATGGTACTAGTAAGAATGGTACTAGTAAGAATGATACTAGTGAGAATGATACTAGTGAGCATGGTACTAGTGAGAATGATACTAGTGAGAATGATACTAGTGAGAATGGTACTAGTAAGAATGGTACTAGTGAGAATAGTACTAGTGAGAATGGTACTAGTGAGAATGGTACTAGTGAGAATGATACTAGTGAGAATGATACTAGTGAGAATGATACTAGTGAGAATGGTACTAGTGAGAATGATACTAGTGAGAATGATACTAGTGAGAATGGTACTAGTGAGAATGGTACTAGTGATAATGATACTAGTGAGAATGGTACTAGTAAGAATGGTACTAGTAAGAATGATACTAGTGAGAATGATACTAGTGAGAATGGTACTAGTGAAAATGATACTAGTGAGAATGATACAAGTGAGAATGGTACTAGTAAGTATGGTACTAGTGAGAATGGTACTAGTGAGAATGGTACTAGTGAGAATGGTACTAGTGAGAATGATACTAGTGAGAATGATACTAGTGAGAATGATACTAGTGAGAATGGTACTAGTGAATGGTACTAGTGAATAGTACTAGTGAGAATGGTACTAGTGAGAATGGTACTAGTGAGAATGATACTAGTGAGAATGATACTAGTGAGAATGGTACTAGTAAGAATGGTACTAGTAAGAAAGATACTAGTAAGAATGGTACTAGTGAGAATGGTACTAGTGAGAATGGTACTAGTGAGAATGGTACTAGTGATAATGATACTAGTGAGAATGGTACTAGTAAGAATGGTACTAGTAAGAATGATACTAGTGAGAATGATACTAGTGAGAATGGTACTAGTGAATGATACTAGTGAGAATGCTACTAGTGAGAATGGTACTAGTGAGAATGGTACTAGTGAGAATGGTACTAGTGAGAATGGTACTAGTGAGAATGGTACTAGTGAGAATGGAACTAGTGAGAATGGTACTAGTGAATGGTACTAGTGAGAATGGTACTAGTGAATGGTACTAGTGAGAATGGTAGTAGTGAATGATACTAGTGGAAATGGTACTAGTGAGAATGGTACTAGTGAGAATGATACTAGTGAGAATGATACTAGTGAGAATGGTACTAGTGAGAATGATACTAGTTGGAATGATACTAGTGAGAATGGTACTAGTGAGAATGATACTTGTGAGAATGGTATAGTGAGAATGGTACTAGTGAGAATGGTACTAGTCAGAATGATACTAGTGAGAATGGTACTAGTGATAATGATACTAGTGAGAATGGTACTAGTAAAAATGGTACTAGTAAGAATGTTACTAGTGAGAATGATACTAGTGAGAATGGTACTAGTGAGAATGGTACTAATGAGAATGGTACTAGTGAAAATGGTACTAGTGAGAATGATACTAGTGAGAATGATACTAGTGAGAATGATACTGGTGAGAATGGTACTAGTGAATGGTACTAGTGAATAGTACTAATGAGAATGGCACTAGTGACCGAGACTATTGAGAATGGTACTAGTGAGAATGGTACTAGTGAGAATGGTACTAGTAATGATACCATTGAGAATGGTAATAGTGAGAATGGTACTAGTGAGAATGGTACTAGTGAAAATGGTACTAGTGAGAATGGTACTAGTGAGAATGGTACCAGTGAATGGTACTAGTGAGAATGGTACTAGTGAACGATACTAGTGAGAAAACTACTAGTGAGAATGGTACTAGTGAGAATGGTACTAGTGAGAATGGTACTAGTGAGAATGGTACTAGTGAGAATGGTACTAGTGAATGGTACTAGTGAGAATGGTAGTAGTGAATGATACTAGTCAGAATGGTACTAGTCAGAATGGTACTAGTGAGAATGATACTAGTGAGAATGATACTAGTGAGAATGGTACTAGTGAGAATGATACTAGTGAGAATGATACTAGTGAGAATGGTACTAGTGAGAATGATACTTGTGAGAATGGTATAGTGAGAATGGTACTAGTGAGAATGGTACTAGTGAGAATGATACTAGTGAGAATGGTACTAGTGAGAATGATACTAGTGAAAATGATACTAGTGAGAATGGTACTAGTGAGAATGGTACTAGTGAGAATGGTACTAGTGAGAATGGTACTAGTGAGAATGGTACTAGTGATAATGATACTAGTGAGAATGGTACTAGTAAGAATGGTACTAGTAAGAATGATACTAGTGAGAATGATTCTAGTGAGAATGATACTAGTGAGAATGGTACTAGTAAGAATGGTACTAGTGAGAATGGTACTAGTGAGAATGGTACTAATGATAATGATACTAGTGAGAATGGTACTAGTAAGAATGGTACTAGTAAGAATGATACTAGTGAGAATGATACTAGTGAGAATGGTACTAGTGAGAATGATACTAGTGAGAATGATACTAGTGAGAATGGTACTAGTAAGAATGGTACTAGTGAGAATGGTACTAGTGAGAATGGTACTAGTGAGAATGGTACTAGTGAGAATTATACTAGTGAGAATGATACTAGTGAGAATGGTACTAGTAAGAATGGTACTAGTAAGAATGGTACTAGTGAGAATGGTACTAATGAGAATGGTACTAATGAAAATGGTACTAGTGATAATGATACTAGTGAGAATGGTACTAGTAAGAATGGTACTAGTAAGAATGATACTAGTGAGAATGATACTAGTGAGCATGGTACTAGTGAGAATGATACTAGTGAGAATGATACTAGTGAGAATGGTACTAGTAAGAATGGTACTAGTGAGAATAGTACTAGTGAGAATGGTACTAGTGAGAATGGTACTAGTGAGAATGATACTAGTGAGAATGATACTAGTGAGAATGATACTAGTGAGAATGGTACTAGTGAGAATGATACTAGTGAGAATGGTACTAGTGAGAATGGTACTAGTGATAATGATACTAGTGAGAATGGTACTAGTAAGAATGGTACTAGTAAGAATGATACTAGTGAGAATGATACTAGTGAGAATGGTACTAGTGAAAATGATACTAGTGAGAATGATACAAGTGAGAATGGTACTAGTAAGTATGGTACTAGTGAGAATGGTACTAGTGAGAATGGTACTAGTGAGAATGGTACTAGTGAGAATGATACTAGTGAGAATGATACTAGTGAGAATGATACTAGTGAGAATGGTACTAGTGAATGGTACTAGTGAATAGTACTAGTGAGAATGGTACTAGTGACCGAGACTAGTGAGAATGGTACTAGTGAGAATGGTACTAGTGAGAATGGTACTACTAATGATACCATTGAGAATGGTAATAGTGAGAATGGTACTAGTGAGAATGGTACTAGTGAAAATGGTACTAGTGAGAATGGTACTAGTGAGAATGGTACCAGTGAATTGTACAAGTGAGAATGGTACTAGTGAATGATACTAGTGAGAATGCTACTAGTGAGAATGGTACTAGTGAGAATGGTACTAGTGAGAATGGTACTAGTGAGAATGGAACTAGTGAGAATGGTACTAGTGAATGGTACTAGTGAGAATGGTACTAGTGAATGATACTAGTGAGAATGGTAGTAGTGAATGATACTAGTGAGAATGGTACTAGTCAGAATGGTACTAGTGAGAATGATACTAGTGAGAATGATACTAGTGAGAATGGTACTAGTGAAAATGATACTAGTGAGAATGATACTAGTGAGAATGGTACTAGTGAGAATGATACTTGTGAGAATGGTATAGTGAGAATGGTACTAGTGAGAATGGTACTAGTGTGAATGATACTAGTGAGAATGGTCCTAGTGAGAATGATACTAGTGAGAATGATACTTGTGAGAATGGTACTAGTGAGAATGATACTAGTGAGAATGATACTAGTGAGAATGGTACTAGTGAGAATGATATTAGTGAGAATGGTACTAGTAAGAATGGTACTAGTGAGAATGGTACTAGTGAGAATGGTACTAGTGAGAATGGTACTAGTGATAATGATACTAGTGAGAATGGTACTAGTAAGAATGGTACTAGTAAGAATGATACTAGTGAGAATGATACTAGTGAGAATGATACTAGTGAGAATGGTACTAGTGAGAATGGTACTAGTGAGAATGGTACTAGTGAGAATGGTACTAGTGATAATGATACTAGTGAGAATAATACTAGTAAGAATGGTACTAGTAAGAATGATACTAGTGAGAATGATACTAGTGAGAATGGTACTAGTGAGAATGATACTAGTGAGAATGATACTAGTGAGAATGGTACTAGTAAGAATGGTACTAGTGAGAATGGTACTAGTGAGAATGGTACTAGTGAGAATAGTACTAGTGAGAATGATACTAGTGAGAATGATACTAGTGAGAATGGTACTAGTAAGAATGGTACTAGTAAGAATGGTACTAGTGAGAATGGTACTAGTGAGAATGGTACTAATGAGAATGGTACTAGTGATAATGATACTAGTGAGAATGGTACTAGTAAGAATGGTACTAGTAAGAATGATACTAGTGAGAATGATACTAGTGAGAATGGTACTAGTGAGAATGATACTAGTTAGAATGATACTAGTGAGAATGGTACTAGTAAAAATGGTACTAGTGAGAATGGTACTAGTGAGAATGGTACTAGTGAGAATGGTACTAGTGAGAATGATACTAGTGAGAATGATACTAGTGAGAATGATACTAGTGAGAATGGTACTAGTGAGAATGATACTAGTGAGAATGATACTAGTGAGAATGGTAGTAGTGAATGGTACTAGTGAATAGTACTAGTTAGAATGGTACTAGTGAACGATACTAATGAGAATGGTAATAGTGAGAATGGTACTAGTGAGAATGGTACTAGTGAATGATACCATTGAGAATGGTACTAGTGAGAATGGTACTAGTGAGAATGGTATTAGTGAAAATGGTACTAGCGAGAATGGTACTAGTGAGAATGGTACCAGTTAATGGTACTAGTGAGAATGGTACTAGTGAATGATACTAGTGAGAATGCTACTAGTGAGAATGGTACTAGTGAGAATGGTACTAGTGAGAATGGTACTAGTGAGAAAGGTACTAGTGAGAATGGAACTAGTGAGAATGGTACTAGTGAATGGTACTAGTGAGAATGGTACTAGTGAATGGTACTAGTGAGAATGGTAGTAGTGAAAGATACTAGTGAGAATGGTACTAGTGAGAATGGTACTAGTGAGAATGATACTAGGGAGAATGATACTAGTGAGAATGATACTAGTGAGAATGATACTAGTGAGAATGGTACTAGTGAGAATGATACTAGTGAGAATGATACTAGTGAGAATGATACTAGTGAGAATGATACTAGTGAGAATGGTACTAGTGAGAATGATACTAGTGAGAATGATACTAGTGAGAATGGTACTAGTGAGAATGGTACTAGTGATAATGATACTAGTGAGAATGGTACTAGTAAGAATGGTACTAGTAAGAATGATACTAGTGAGAATGATACTAGTGAGAATGGTACTAGTGAAAATGATACTAGTGAGAATGATACTAGTGAGAATGGTACTAGTAAGAATGGTACTAGTGAGAATGGTACTAGTGAGAATGGTACTAGTGAGAATGGTACTAGTGTGAATGATACTAGTGAGAATGATACTAGTGAGAATGATACTAGTGAGAATGGTACTAGTGAATGGTACTAGTGAATAGTACTAGTGAGAATGGTACTAGTGACCGAGACTAGTGAGAATGGTACTAGTGAGAATGGTACTAGTGAGAATGGCACTAGTAATGATACCATTGAGAATGGTAATAGTGAGAATGGTACTAGTGAGAATGGTACTAGTGAAAATGGTACTAGTGAGAATGGTACTAGTGAGAATGGTACCAGTGAATGGTACTAGTGAGAATGGTACTAGTGAATGATACTAGTGAGAATGGTACTAGTGAGAATGGTACTAGTGAGAATGGTACTAGTGAGAATGGTACTAGTGAGAATGGAACTAGTGAGAATGGTACTATTGAATGGTACTAGTGAGAATGGTACTAGTGAATGGTACTAGTGAGAATGGTAGTAGTGAATGATACTAGTGAGAATGGTACTAGTCAGAATGGTACTAGTGAGAATGATACTAGTGAGAATGATACTAGTGAGAATGGTACTAGTGAGAATGATACTAGTGAGAATGATACTAGTGAGAATGGTACTAGTGAGAATGATACTTGTGAGAATGGTATAGTGAGAATGATACTAGTGAGAATGGTACTAGTGAGAATGATACTAGTGAGAATGGTACTAGTGAGAATGATACTAGTGAGAATGATACTAGTGAGAATGGTACTAGTGAGAATGATACTACTGAGAATGATACTAGTGAGAATGGTACTAGTGAGAATGATATTAGTGAGAATGGTACTAGTAAGAATGGTACTAGTGAGAATGGTACTAGTGAGAATGGTACTAGTGAGAATGGTACTAGTGATAATGATACTAGTGAGAATGGTACTAGTAAGAATGGTACTAGTGAGAATGGTACTAGTGAGAATGGTACTAGTGATAATGATACTAGTGAGAATGGTACTAGTAAGAATGGTACTTGTAAGAATGATACTAGTGATAATGATACTAGTGAGAATGGTACTATAGAGAATGATACTAGTGAGAATGATACTAGTGAGAATGGTACTAGTAAGAATGGTACTAGTGAGAATGGTACTAGTGAGAATGGTACTAGTGAGAATGGTACTAGTGAGAATGAAACTAGTGAGAATGGTACTAGTAAGAATGGTACTAGTGAGAATGGTACTAGTGAGAATGGTACTAATGAGAATGGTACTAGTGAGAATGGTACTTGTAAGAATGGTACTAGTGAGAATGATACTAGTTAGAATGGTACTAATGAGAATGATACTAGTGAGAATGGTACTTGTAAGAATGGTACTAGTAAGAATGATACTAGTGAGAATGATACTAGTGAGAATGGTACTAGTGAGAATGATACTAGTTAGAATGATACTAGTGAGAATGGTACTAGTAAAAATGGTACTAGTGAGAATGGTACTAGTGAGAATGGTACTAGTGAGAATGGTACTAGTGAGAATGATACTAGTGAGAATGATACTAGTGAGAATGATACTAGTGAGAATGGTACTAGTGAGAATGATACTAGTGAGAATGGTAGTAGTGAATGGTACTAGTGAATAGTACTAGTGAGAATGGTACTAGTGAACGATACTAATGAGAATGGTAATAGTGAGAATGGTACTAGTGAGAATGGTACTAGTGAATGATACCATTGAGAATGGTACTAGTGAGAATGGTACTAGTGAGAATGGTACTAGTGAAAATGGTACTAGCGAGAATGGTACTAGTGAGAATGGTACCAGTGAATGGTACTAGTGAGAATGGTACTAGTGAGAATGATACTAGTGAGAATGGTACTAGTGAGAATGATACTAGTGAGAATGATACTAGTGAGAATGGTACTAGTGAGAATGATACTAGTGAGAATGATACTAGTGAGAATGGTACTAGTGAGAATGATATTAGTGAGAATGGTACTAGTAAGAATGGTACTAGTGAGAATGGTACTAGTGATAATGGTACTAGTGAGAATGGTACTAGTGATAATGATACTGGTGAGAATGGTACTAGTAAGAATGGTACTAGTAAGAATGATACTAGTGAGAATGATACTAGTGAGAATGATACTAGTGAGAATGGTACTAGTAAGAATGGTACTAGTGAGAATGGTACTAGTGAGAATGGTACTAGTGAGAATGGTACTAGTGAGAATGCTACTAGTGAGAATGATACTAGTGAGAATGGTACTAGTAAGAATGGTACTAGTAAGAAAGATACTAGTAAGAATGGTACTAGTGAGAATGGTACTAGTGATAATGATACTAGTGAGAATGGTACTAGTAAGAATGGTACTAGTAAGAATGATACTAGTGAGAATGATACTAGTGAGAATGGTACTAGTGAATGATACTAGTGAGAATGCTACTAGTGAGAATGGTACTAGTGAGAATGGTACTAGTGAGAATGGTACTAGTGAGAATGGTACTAGTGAGAATGGTACTAGTGAGAATGGAACTAGTGAGAATGGTACTAGTGAATGGTACTAGTGAGAATGGTACTAGTGAATGGTACTAGTGAGAATGGTAGTAGTGAATGATACTAGTGGAAATGGTACTAGTGAGAATGGTACTAGTGAGAATGATACTAGTGAGAATGATACTAGTGAGAATGGTACTAGTGAGAATGATACTAGTTGGAATGATACTAGTGAGAATGGTACTAGTGAGAATGATACTTGTGAGAATGGTATAGTGAGAATGGTACTAGTGAGAATGGTACTAGTCAGAATGATACTAGTGAGAATGGTACTAGTGATAATGATACTAGTGAGAATGGTACTAGTAAAAATGGTACTAGTAAGAATGTTACTAGTGAGAATGATACTAGTGAGAATGGTACTAGCAAGAATGATACTAGTGAGAATGATACTAGTGAGAATGGTACTAGTAAGAATGGTACTAGTGAGAATGGTACTAATGAGAATGGTACTAGTGAAAATGGTACTAGTGAGAATGATACTAGTGAGAATGATACTAGTGAGAATGATACTGGTGAGAATGGTACTAGTGAATGGTACTAGTGAATAGTACTAATGAGAATGGTACTAGTGACCGAGACTATTGAGAATGGTACTAGTGAGAATGGTACTAGTGAGAATGGTACTAGTAATGATACCATTGAGAATGGTAATAGTGAGAATGGTACTAGTGAGAATGGTACTAGTGAAAATGGTACTAGTGAGAATGGTACTAGTGAGAATGGTACCAGTGAATGGTACTAGTGAGAATGGTACTAGTGAACGATACTAGTGAGAAAACTACTAGTGAGAATGGTACTAGTGAGAATGGTACTAGTGAGAATGGTACTAGTGAGAATGGTACTAGTGAGAATGGTACTAGTGAATGGTACTAGTGAGAATGGTAGTAGTGAATGATACTAGTCAGAATGGTACTAGTCAGAATGGTACTAGTGAGAATGATACTAGTGAGAATGATACTAGTGAGAATGGTACTAGTGAGAATGATACTAGTGAGAATGATACTAGTGAGAATGGTACTAGTGAGAATGATACTTGTGAGAATGGTATAGTGAGAATGGTACTAGTGAGAATGGTACTAGTGAGAATGATACTAGTGAGAATGGTACTAGTGAGAATGATACTAGTGAAAATGATACTAGTGAGAATGGTACTAGTGAGAATGATATTAGTGAGAATGGTACTAGTAAGAATGGTACTAGTGAGAATGGTACTAGTGAGAATGGTACTAGTGAGAATGGTACTAGTGATAATGATACTAGTGAGAATGGTACTAGTAAGAATGGTACTAGTAAGAATGATACTAGTGAGAATGATTCTAGTGAGAATGATACTAGTGAGAATGGTACTAGTAAGAATGGTACTAGTGAGAATGGTACTAGTGAGAATGGTACTAATGATAATGATACTAGTGAGAATGGTACTAGTAAGAATGGTACTAGTAAGAATGATACTAGTGAGAATGATACTAGTGAGAATGGTACTAGTGAGAATGATACTAGTGAGAATGATACTAGTGAGAATGGTACTAGTAAGAATGGTACTAGTGAGAATGGTACTAGTGAGAATGGTACTAGTGAGAATGGTACTAGTGAGAATTATACTAGTGAGAATGATACTAGTGAGAATGGTACTAGTAAGAATGGTACTAGTAAGAATGGTACTAGTGAGAATGGTACTAATGAGAATGGTACTAATGAAAATGGTACTAGTGATAATGATACTAGTGAGAATGGTACTAGTAAGAATGGTACTAGTAAGAATGATACTAGTGAGAATGATACTAGTGAGCATGGTACTAGTGAGAATGATACTAGTGAGAATGATACTAGTGAGAATGGTACTAGTAAGAATGGTACTAGTGAGAATAGTACTAGTGAGAATGGTACTAGTGAGAATGGTACTAGTGAGAATGATACTAGTGAGAATGATACTAGTGAGAATGATACTAGTGAGAATGGTACTAGTGAGAATGATACTAGTGAGAATGATACTAGTGAGAATGGTACTAGTGAGAATGGTACTAGTGATAATGATACTAGTGAGAATGGTACTAGTAAGAATGGTACTAGTAAGAATGATACTAGTGAGAATGATACTAGTGAGAATGGTACTAGTGAAAATGATACTAGTGAGAATGATACAAGTGAGAATGGTACTAGTAAGTATGGTACTAGTGAGAATGGTACTAGTGAGAATGGTACTAGTGAGAATGGTACTAGTGAGAATGATACTAGTGAGAATGATACTAGTGAGAATGATACTAGTGAGAATGGTACTAGTGAATGGTACTAGTGAATAGTACTAGTGAGAATGGTACTAGTGAGAATGGTACTAGTGAGAATGATACTAGTGAGAATGATACTAGTGAGAATGGTACTAGTAAGAATGGTACTAGTAAGAAAGATACTAGTAAGAATGGTACTAGTGAGAATGGTACTAGTGAGAATGGTACTAGTGAGAATGGTACTAGTGATAATGATACTAGTGAGAATGGTACTAGTAAGAATGGTACTAGTAAGAATGATACTAGTGAGAATGATACTAGTGAGAATGGTACTAGTGAATGATACTAGTGAGAATGCTACTAGTGAGAATGGTACTAGTGAGAATGGTACTAGTGAGAATGGTACTAGTGAGAATGGTACTAGTGAGAATGGTACTAGTGAGAATGGAACTAGTGAGAATGGTACTAGTGAATGGTACTAGTGAGAATGGTACTAGTGAATGGTACTAGTGAGAATGGTAGTAGTGAATGATACTAGTGGAAATGGTACTAGTGAGAATGGTACTAGTGAGAATGATACTAGTGAGAATGATACTAGTGAGAATGGTACTAGTGAGAATGATACTAGTTGGAATGATACTAGTGAGAATGGTACTAGTGAGAATGATACTTGTGAGAATGGTATAGTGAGAATGGTACTAGTGAGAATGGTACTAGTCAGAATGATACTAGTGAGAATGGTACTAGTGATAATGATACTAGTGAGAATGGTACTAGTAAAAATGGTACTAGTAAGAATGTTACTAGTGAGAATGATACTAGTGAGAATGGTACTAGTGAGAATGGTACTAATGAGAATGGTACTAGTGAAAATGGTACTAGTGAGAATGATACTAGTGAGAATGATACTAGTGAGAATGATACTGGTGAGAATGGTACTAGTGAATGGTACTAGTGAATAGTACTAATGAGAATGGCACTAGTGACCGAGACTATTGAGAATGGTACTAGTGAGAATGGTACTAGTGAGAATGGTACTAGTAATGATACCATTGAGAATGGTAATAGTGAGAATGGTACTAGTGAGAATGGTACTAGTGAAAATGGTACTAGTGAGAATGGTACTAGTGAGAATGGTACCAGTGAATGGTACTAGTGAGAATGGTACTAGTGAACGATACTAGTGAGAAAACTACTAGTGAGAATGGTACTAGTGAGAATGGTACTAGTGAGAATGGTACTAGTGAGAATGGTACTAGTGAGAATGGTACTAGTGAATGGTACTAGTGAGAATGGTAGTAGTGAATGATACTAGTCAGAATGGTACTAGTCAGAATGGTACTAGTGAGAATGATACTAGTGAGAATGATACTAGTGAGAATGGTACTAGTGAGAATGATACTAGTGAGAATGATACTAGTGAGAATGGTACTAGTGAGAATGATACTTGTGAGAATGGTATAGTGAGAATGGTACTAGTGAGAATGGTACTAGTGAGAATGATACTAGTGAGAATGGTACTAGTGAGAATGATACTAGTGAAAATGATACTAGTGAGAATGGTACTAGTGAGAATGGTACTAGTGAGAATGGTACTAGTGAGAATGGTACTAGTGAGAATGGTACTAGTGATAATGATACTAGTGAGAATGGTACTAGTAAGAATGGTACTAGTAAGAATGATACTAGTGAGAATGATTCTAGTGAGAATGATACTAGTGAGAATGGTACTAGTAAGAATGGTACTAGTGAGAATGGTACTAGTGAGAATGGTACTAATGATAATGATACTAGTGAGAATGGTACTAGTAAGAATGGTACTAGTAAGAATGATACTAGTGAGAATGATACTAGTGAGAATGGTACTAGTGAGAATGATACTAGTGAGAATGATACTAGTGAGAATGGTACTAGTAAGAATGGTACTAGTGAGAATGGTACTAGTGAGAATGGTACTAGTGAGAATGGTACTAGTGAGAATTATACTAGTGAGAATGATACTAGTGAGAATGGTACTAGTAAGAATGGTACTAGTAAGAATGGTACTAGTGAGAATGGTACTAATGAGAATGGTACTAATGAAAATGGTACTAGTGATAATGATACTAGTGAGAATGGTACTAGTAAGAATGGTACTAGTAAGAATGATACTAGTGAGAATGATACTAGTGAGCATGGTACTAGTGAGAATGATACTAGTGAGAATGATACTAGTGAGAATGGTACTAGTAAGAATGGTACTAGTGAGAATAGTACTAGTGAGAATGGTACTAGTGAGAATGGTACTAGTGAGAATGATACTAGTGAGAATGATACTAGTGAGAATGATACTAGTGAGAATGGTACTAGTGAGAATGATACTAGTGAGAATGGTACTAGTGAGAATGGTACTAGTGATAATGATACTAGTGAGAATGGTACTAGTAAGAATGGTACTAGTAAGAATGATACTAGTGAGAATGATACTAGTGAGAATGGTACTAGTGAAAATGATACTAGTGAGAATGATACAAGTGAGAATGGTACTAGTAAGTATGGTACTAGTGAGAATGGTACTAGTGAGAATGGTACTAGTGAGAATGGTACTAGTGAGAATGATACTAGTGAGAATGATACTAGTGAGAATGATACTAGTGAGAATGGTACTAGTGAATGGTACTAGTGAATAGTACTAGTGAGAATGGTACTAGTGACCGAGACTAGTGAGAATGGTACTAGTGAGAATGGTACTAGTGAGAATGGTACTACTAATGATACCATTGAGAATGGTAATAGTGAGAATGGTACTAGTGAGAATGGTACTAGTGAAAATGGTACTAGTGAGAATGGTACTAGTGAGAATGGTACCAGTGAATTGTACAAGTGAGAATGGTACTAGTGAATGATACTAGTGAGAATGCTACTAGTGAGAATGGTACTAGTGAGAATGGTACTAGTGAGAATGGTACTAGTGAGAATGGAACTAGTGAGAATGGTACTAGTGAATGGTACTAGTGAGAATGGTACTAGTGAATGATACTAGTGAGAATGGTAGTAGTGAATGATACTAGTGAGAATGGTACTAGTCAGAATGGTACTAGTGAGAATGATACTAGTGAGAATGATACTAGTGAGAATGGTACTAGTGAAAATGATACTAGTGAGAATGATACTAGTGAGAATGGTACTAGTGAGAATGATACTTGTGAGAATGGTATAGTGAGAATGGTACTAGTGAGAATGGTACTAGTGTGAATGATACTAGTGAGAATGGTCCTAGTGAGAATGATACTAGTGAGAATGATACTTGTGAGAATGGTACTAGTGAGAATGATACTAGTGAGAATGATACTAGTGAGAATGGTACTAGTGAGAATGATATTAGTGAGAATGGTACTAGTAAGAATGGTACTAGTGAGAATGGTACTAGTGAGAATGGTACTAGTGAGAATGGTACTAGTGATAATGATACTAGTGAGAATGGTACTAGTAAGAATGGTACTAGTAAGAATGATACTAGTGAGAATGATACTAGTGAGAATGATACTAGTGAGAATGGTACTAGTGAGAATGGTACTAGTGAGAATGGTACTAGTGAGAATGGTACTAGTGATAATGATACTAGTGAGAATAATACTAGTAAGAATGGTACTAGTAAGAATGATACTAGTGAGAATGATACTAGTGAGAATGGTACTAGTGAGAATGATACTAGTGAGAATGATACTAGTGAGAATGGTACTAGTAAGAATGGTACTAGTGAGAATGGTACTAGTGAGAATGGTACTAGTGAGAATAGTACTAGTGAGAATGATACTAGTGAGAATGATACTAGTGAGAATGGTACTAGTAAGAATGGTACTAGTAAGAATGGTACTAGTGAGAATGGTACTAGTGAGAATGGTACTAATGAGAATGGTACTAGTGATAATGATACTAGTGAGAATGGTACTAGTAAGAATGGTACTAGTAAGAATGATACTAGTGAGAATGATACTAGTGAGAATGGTACTAGTGAGAATGATACTAGTTAGAATGATACTAGTGAGAATGGTACTAGTAAAAATGGTACTAGTGAGAATGGTACTAGTGAGAATGGTACTAGTGAGAATGGTACTAGTGAGAATGATACTAGTGAGAATGATACTAGTGAGAATGATACTAGTGAGAATGGTACTAGTGAGAATGATACTAGTGAGAATGATACTAGTGAGAATGGTAGTAGTGAATGGTACTAGTGAATAGTACTAGTTAGAATGGTACTAGTGAACGATACTAATGAGAATGGTAATAGTGAGAATGGTACTAGTGAGAATGGTACTAGTGAATGATACCATTGAGAATGGTACTAGTGAGAATGGTACTAGTGAGAATGGTATTAGTGAAAATGGTACTAGCGAGAATGGTACTAGTGAGAATGGTACCAGTTAATGGTACTAGTGAGAATGGTACTAGTGAATGATACTAGTGAGAATGCTACTAGTGAGAATGGTACTAGTGAGAATGGTACTAGTGAGAATGGTACTAGTGAGAAAGGTACTAGTGAGAATGGAACTAGTGAGAATGGTACTAGTGAATGGTACTAGTGAGAATGGTACTAGTGAATGGTACTAGTGAGAATGGTAGTAGTGAAAGATACTAGTGAGAATGGTACTAGTGAGAATGGTACTAGTGAGAATGATACTAGGGAGAATGATACTAGTGAGAATGATACTAGTGAGAATGATACTAGTGAGAATGGTACTAGTGAGAATGATACTAGTGAGAATGATACTAGTGAGAATGGTACTAGTGAGAATGATATTAGTGAGAATGGTATTAGTAAGAATGGTACTAGTGAGAATGGTACTAGTGAGAATGGTACTAGTGAGAATGATACTAGTGATAATGATACTGGTGAGAATGGTACTAGTAAGAATGGTACTAGTAAGAATGATACTAGTGAGAATGATACTAGTGAGAATGGTACTAGTGAAAATGATACTAGTGAGAATGATACTAGTGAGAATGGTACTAGTAAGAATGGTACTAGTGAGAATGGTACTAGTGAGAATGATACTTGTGAGAATGGTATAGTGAGAATGGTACTAGTGAGAATGGAACTAGTGAGAATGGTACTAGTGAGAATGATACTAATGAGAATGGTACTAGTGAGAATGATACTAGTGATAATGATACTAATGAGAATGGTACTAGTGAGAATGATACTAGTGAGAATGATACTAGTGAGAATGGTACTAGTGAGAATGATATTAGTGAGAATGGTACTAGTAAGAATGGTACTAGTGAGAATGGTACTAGTGAGAATGGTACTAGTGAGAATGGTACTAGTGATAATGATACTGGTGAGAATGGTACTAGTAAGAATGGTACTAGTAAGAATGATACTAGTGAGAATGATACTAGTGAGAATGGTACTAGTGAGAATGATACTAGTGATAATGATACTAGTGAGAATGGTACTAGTAAGAATGGTACTAGTAAGAATGATACTAGTGAGAATGATACTAGTGAGAATGGTACTAGTGAGAATGATACTAGTGAGAATGATACTAGTGAGAATAGTACTAGTAAGAATGGTACTAGTGAGAATGGTACTAGTCAATGGTACTAGTGAGAATGGAACGAGTGAGAATGGTACAAGTGAATGGTACTAGTGAGAATGGTACTAGTGAATGGTACTAGTGATAATGGTAGTAGTGAATGAAACTAGTGAGAATGGTACTATTGAGAATGGTACTAGTGAGAATGATACTAGTGAGAATGATACTAGTGAGAATGGTACTAGTGAGAATGATACTAGTGAGAATGATACTAGTGAGAATGGTACTAGCGAGAATGATACTAGGGAGAATGATACTAGTGAGAATGGTACTAGTGAGAATGATATTAGTGAGAATGGTACTAGTAAGAATGGTGCTAGTGAGAATGGTACTAGTGAGAATGGTACTAGTGAGAATGGTACTAGTGATAATGATACTAGTGAGAATGGTACTAGTAAGAATGGTACTAGTAAGAATGATACTAGTGAGAATGATACTAGTGAGAATGGTACTAGTGAGAATGATACTAGCGAGAATGATACTAGTGAGAATGGTACTAGTAGGAATGGTACTAGTGAGAATGGTACTAGTGAAAATGGTACTAGTGAGAATGGTACTAGTGAGAATGATACTAGTCAGAATGATACTAGTGAGAATGATACTAGTGAGAATGGTACTAGTGAGAATGATACTAGTGAGAATGATACTAGTGAGAATGGTACTAGTGAATGGTACTAGTGAATAGTACTAGTGAGAATGGTACTAGTGAATGATACTAGTGAGAATGGTACTAGTGAGAATGGTACTAGTGAGAATAGTACTAGGGAATGATACCATTGAGAATGGTACTAGTGAGAATGATACTAGTGAGAATGGTACTAGTGAAAATGGTACTAGTGAGAATGGTACTAGTGAGAATGGTACTAGTGAATGATACTAGTGAGAATGGTACTAGTGAGAATGATACTAGTGAGAATGGTACTAGTGAGAATGGTACTAGTGAGAATGGTACTAGTGAGAATGGTACTAGTGAGAATGGAACTAGTGAGAATGGTACTAGTAAATGGTACTAGTGAGAATGGTAGTAGTGAATGATACTAGTGAGAATGGTACTAGTAAGAATGGTACTAGTAAGAATGGTACTAGTGAGAATGGTACTAGTGAGAATGGTACTAGTGAGAATGGTACTAGTGATATTGATACTAGTGAGAATGGTACTAGTAAGAATGGTACTAGTAAGAATGATACTAGTGAGAATGATACTAGTGAGAATGGTACTAGTGAGAATGGTACTAGAAAGAATGGTACTAGTGAGAATGGTACTAGTGAGATTGGTACTAGTGAGAATGGTACTAGTGAAAATGATACTAGTGAGAATGATACTAGTGAGAATGATACTAGTGATAATGGTACTAGTGAATGGTACTAGTGAATAGTACTAGTGAGAATGGTACTAGTGACCGATACTAGTGAGAATGATACTAGTGAGAATGGTACTAGTGAGAATGGTACTAGTAAGAATGGTACTAGTGAGAATGGTACTAGTGAGATTGGTACTAGTGAGAATGGTACTAGTGAAAATGATACTAGTGAGAATGATACTAGTGAGAATGATACTAGTGATAATGGTACTAGTGAATGGTACTAGTGAATAGTACTAGTGAGAATGGTACTAGTGACCGATACTAGTGAGAATGATACTAGTGAGAATGGTACTAGTGAGAATGGTACTAGTAATGATACCATTGAGAATGGTAATAGTGAGAATGGTACTAGTGATAATGGTACTAGTGAAAATGGTACTAGTGAGAATGGTACTAGTGAGAATGGTACCAGTGAATGGTACTAGTGAGAATGGTACTAGTGAATGATACTAGTGAGAATGCTACTAGTGAGAATGGTACTAGTGAGAATGGTACTAGTGAGAATGGTACTAGTGAGAATGGTACTAGTGAGAATGGTACTAGTAAGAATGGTACTAGTGAGAATGGTACTAGTGAGAATGGTACTAGTGAGAATGGTACTAGTGAGAATGATACTAGTGAGAATGATACTAGTGAGAATGATACTAGTGAGAATGGTACTAGTGAATGGTACTAGTGAATAGTACTAGTGAGAATGGTACTAGTGACCGATACTAGTGAGAATGGTACTAGTGAGAATGGTACTGATGAGAATGGTACTAGTAATGATACCATTGAGAATGGTAATAGTGAGAATGGTACTAGTGAGAATGGTACTATTGAAAATGGTACTAGTGAGAATGGTACTAGTGAGAATGGTACCAGTGGATGGTACTAGTGAGAATGGTACTAGTGAATGATACTAGTGAGAATGCTACTAGTGAGAATGGTACTAGTGAGAATGGTACTATTGAGAATGGTACTAGTGAGAATGGTACTAGTGAGAATGGAACTAGTGAGAATGGTACTAGTGAATGGTACTAGTGAGAATGGTACTAGTGAATGGTACTAGTGAGAATGGTAGTAGTGAATGATACTAGTGAGAATGGTACTAGTGAGAATGATACTAGTGAGAATGATACTAGTGAGAATGGTACTAGTAAGAATGGTACTAGTGAGGATGGTACTAGTGAGAATGGTACTAGTGAGAATGGTACTAGTAAGAATGGTACTAGTAAGAATGATACTAGTGCGAATGATACTAGTGAGAATGGTACTAGTGAGAATGATACTAGTGAGAATGATACTAGTGAGAATGGTACTAGTAAGAATGGTACTAGTGAGAATGGTACTAATGAGAATGGTACTAGTGAAAATGGTACTAGTGAGAATGATACTAGTGAGAATGATACTAGTGAGAATGATACTGGTGAGAATGGTACTAGTGAATGGTACTAGTGAATAGTACTAGTAAGAATGGTACTAGTGACCGAGACTAGTGAGAATGGTACTAGTGAGAATGGTACTAGTGAGAATGGTACTAGTAAGAATGGTACTAGTGAGAATGGTACTAGTGAGAATGGTACTAGTGAGAATGGTACTAGTGATAATGATACTAGTGAGAATGGTACTAGTAAGAATGGTACTAGTAAGAATGATACTAGTGAGAATGATACTAGTGAGAATGGTACTAGTGAGAATGATACTAGTGAGAATGATACTAGTGAGAATGGTACTAGTAAGAATGGTACTAGTGAGAATGGTACTAGTGAGAATGGTAATAGTGAGAATGGTACTAGTGAGAATGGTACTAGTGAAAATGGTACTAGTGAGAATGGTACTAGTGAGAATGGTACCAGTGAATGGTACTAGTGAGAATGGTACTAGTGAATGATACTAGTGAGAATGATACTAGTGAGAATGGTACTAGTGAGAATGATACTAGTGAGAATGATACTAGTGAGAATGGTACTAGTGAGAATGATACTTGTGAGAATGGTATAGTGAGAATGGTACTAGTAATGATTCAATTGAGAATGGTAATAGTGAGAATGGTACTAGTGAGAATGGTACTAGTGAAAATGGTACTAGTGAGAATGGTACTAGTGAGAATGGTACCAGTGAATGGTACTAGTGAGAATGGTACTAGTGAATGATACTAGTGAGAATGATACTAGTGAGAATGATACTAGTGAGAATGATACTAGTGAGAATGATACTAGTGAGAATGGTACTAGTGAGAATGATACTTGTGAGAATGGTATAGTGAGAATGGTACTAGTGAGAATGGAACTAGTGAGAATGATACTAGTGAGAATTATACTAGTGAGAATGATACTAGTGAGAATGGTACTAGTGAGAATGATACTAGTGAGAATGATACTAGTGAGAATGGTACTAGTGAGAATGATACTTGTGAGAATGGTATAGTGAGAATGGTACTAGTGAGAATGGAACTAGTGAGAATGATATTAGTGAGAATGGTACTAGTGAGAATGATACTATTGAGAATGATACTAGTGAGAATGGTACTAGTGAGAATGATACTAGTGAGAATGATACTAGTGAGAATGGTACTAGTGAGAATGATATTAGTGAGAATGGTACTAGTAAGAATGGTACTAGTGGGAATGGTACTAGTGAGAATGGTACTAGTGAGAATGGTACTAGTGATAATGATACTAGTGAGAATGGTACTAGTAAGAATGGTACTAGTAAGAATGGTACTAGTGAGAATGATACTAGTGAGAATGGTACTAGTGAGAATGATACTAGTGAGAATGATACTTGTGAGAATGGTATAGTGAGAATTGTACTAGTGAGAATGGTACTAGTGAGAATGGTACTAGTGAGAATGATACTAGTGAGAATGGAACTAGTGAGAATGATACTAGTGAGAATGGTACTAGTGAGAATGATACTAGTGAGAATGATACTAGTGAGAATGATACTAGTGAGAATGATACTTGTGAGAATGGTATAGTGAGAATGGTACTAGTGAGAATGGAACTAGTGAGAATGGTACTAGTGAGAATGATAATAGTGATAATGATACTAATGAGAATGGTACTAGTGAGAATGATACTAGTGAGAATGACACTAGTTAGAATGGTACTAGTGAGAATGGTACTAGTGAGAATGATATTAGTGAGAATGGTACTAGTAAGAATGGTACTAGTGAGAATGGTACCAGTGATAATGGTACTAGTGAGAATGGTACTAGTGATAATGATACTAGTGAGAATGGTACTAGTAAGAATGGTACTAGTGAGAATGATACTAGTGAGAATGATACTAGTGAGAATGGTACTAGTGAGAATGATACTAGTGATAATGATACTAGTGAGAATGGTACTAGTAAGAATGGTACTAGTTAGAATGATACTAGTGAGAATGATACTAGTGAGAATGTTACTAGTGAGAATGATACTAGTGAGAATGATACTAGTGAGAATAGTACTAGTAAGAATGGTACTAGTGAGAATGGTACTAGTGAATGGTACTAGTGAGAATGGTACTAGTGAATGATACTAGTGAGAATGGTACTAGTGAGATTGGTACTAGTGAGAATGGTACTAGTGAGAATGGTACTAGTGAGAATGGAACTAGTGACAATGGTACAAGTGAATGGTACTAGTGAGAATGGTACTAGTGAATGGTACTAGTGAGAATGGTAGTAGTGAATGAAACTAGCGAGAATGGTACTAGTGAGAATGGTACTAGTGAGAATGATACTAGTGAGAATGATACTAGTGATAATGGTACTAGTGAGAATGATACTAGTGAGAATGATACTAGTGAGAATGGTACTAGTGAGAATGATACTTGTGAGAATGATACTAGTGAGAATGATACTAGTGAGAATGGTACTAGTGAGAATGATACTAGTGAGAATGATATTAGTGAGAATGATACTAGTGAGAATGGTACTAGTGAGAATGATACTAGTGAGAATGATACTAGTGAGAATGGTACTAGTAAGAATGGTACTAGTGAGAATGGTACTAATGAGAATGGTACTAGTGAAAATGGTACTAGTGAGAATGATACTAGTGAGAATGATACTAGTGAGAATGATACTGGTGAGAATGGTACTAGTGAATGGTACTAGTGAATAGTACTAGTAAGAATGGTACTAGTGACCGAGACTAGTGAGAATGGTACTAGTGAGAATGGTACTAGTGAGAATGGTACTAGTAAGAATGGTACTAGTGAGAATGTTACTAGTGAGAATGGTACTAGTGAGAATGGTACTAGTGATAATGATACTAGTGAGAATGGTACTAGTAAGAATGGTACTAGTAAGAATGATACTAGTGAGAATGATACTAGTGAGAATGGTACTAGTGAGAATGATACTAGTGAGAATGATACTAGTGAGAATGGTACTAGTAAGAATGGTACTAGTGAGAATGGTACTAGTGAGAATGGTACTAGTGAGAATGGTACCAGTGAGAATGGTACTAGTGAGAATGATACTAGTGAGAATGATACTAGTGAGAATGGTACTAGTGAATGGTACTAGTGAATAGTACTAGTGAGAATGGTACTAGTGACCGATACTAGTGAGAATGGTACTAGTGAGAATGGTACTAGTGAGAATGGTATTAGTAATGATACAATTGAGAATGGTAATAGTGAGAATGGTACTAGTGAGAATGGTACTAGTGAAAATGGTACTAGTGAGAATGGTACTAGTGAGAATGGTACCAGTGAATGGTACTAGTGAGAATGGTACTAGTGAATGATACTAGTGAGAATGATACTAGTGAGAATGGTACTAGTGAGAATGATACTAGTGAGAATGATACTAGTGAGAATGGTACTAGTGAGAATGATACTTGTGAGAATGGTATAGTGAGAATGGTACTAGTAATGATTCAATTGAGAATGGTAATAGTGAGAATGGTACTAGTGAGAATGGTACTAGTGAAAATGGTACTAGTGAGAATGGTACTAGTGAGAATGGTACCAGTGAATGGTACTAGTGAGAATGGTACTAGTGAATGATACTAGTGAGAATGATACTAGTGAGAATGATACTAGTGAGAATGATACTAGTGAGAATGATACTAGTGAGAATGGTACTAGTGAGAATGATACTTGTGAGAATGGTATAGTGAGAATGGTACTAGTGAGAATGGAACTAGTGAGAATGATACTAGTGAGAATTATACTAGTGAGAATGATACTAGTGAGAATGGTACTAGTGAGAATGATACTAGTGAGAATGATACTAGTGAGAATGGTACTAGTGAGAATGATACTTGTGAGAATGGTATAGTGAGAATGGTACTAGTGAGAATGGAACTAGTGAGAATGATATTAGTGAGAATGGTACTAGTGAGAATGATACTATTGAGAATGATACTAGTGAGAATGGTACTAGTGAGAATGATACTAGTGAGAATGATACTAGTGAGAATGGTACTAGTGAGAATGATACTAGTGAGAATGGTACTAGTAAGAATGGTACTAGTGAGAATGGTACTAGTGAGAATGGTACTAGTGAGAATGGTACTAGTGATAATGATACTAGTGAGAATGGTACTAGTAAGAATGGTACTAGTAAGAATGGTACTAGTGAGAATGATACTAGTGAGAATGGTACTAGTGAGAATGATACTAGTGAGAATGATACTTGTGAGAATGGTATAGTGAGAATTGTACTAGTGAGAATGGTACTAGTGAGAATGGTACTAGTGAGAATGATACTAGTGAGAATGGAACTAGTGAGAATGATACTAGTGAGAATGGTACTATTGAGAATGATACTAGTGAGAATGATACTAGTGAGAATGGTACTAGTGAGAATGATACTTGTGAGAATGGTATAGTGAGAATGGTACTAGTGAGAATGGAACTAGTGAGAATGGTACTAGTGAGAATGATACTAGTGAGAATGATACTTGTGAGAATGGTATAGTGAGAATGGTACTAGTGAGAATGGAACTAGTGAGAATGGTACTAGTGAGAATGATACTAGTGATAATGATACTAATGAGAATGGTACTAGTGAGAATGATACTAGTGAGAATGACACTAGTGAGAATGGTACTAGTGAGAATGGTACTAGTGAGAATGATATTAGTGAGAATGGTACTAGTAAGAATGGTACTAGTGAGAATGGTACTAGTGATAATGGTACTAGTGAGAATGGTACTAGTGATAAAGATACTAGTGAGAATGGTACTAGTAAGAATGGTACTAGTGAGAATGATACTAGTGAGAATGATACTAGTGAGAATGGTACTAGTGAGAATGATACTAGTGATAATGATACTAGTGAGAATGGTACTAGTAAGAATGGTACTAGTTAGAATGATACTAGTGAGAATGATACTAGTGAGAATGTTACTAGTGAGAATGATACTAGTGAGAATGATACTAGTGAGAATAGTACTAGTAAGAATGGTACTAGTGAGAATGGTACTAGTGAATGGTACTAGTGAGAATGGTACTAGTGAATGATACTAGTGAGAATGGTACTAGTGAGATTGGTACTAGTGAGAATGGTACTAGTGAGAATGGTACTAGTGAGAATGGAACTAGTGACAATGGTACAAGTGAATGGTACTAGTGAGAATGGTACTAGTGAATGGTACTAGTGAGAATGGTAGTAGTGAATGAAACTAGCGAGAATGGTACTAGTGAGAATGGTACTAGTGAGAATGATACTAGTGAGAATGATACTAGTGAGAATGGTACTAGTGAGAATGATACTAGTGAGAATGATACTAGTGAGAATGGTACTAGTGAGAATGATACTTGTGAGAATGATACTAGTGAGAATGATACTAGTGAGAATGGTACTAGTGAGAATGATACTAGTGAGAATGATATTAGTGAGAATGGTACTAGTAAGAATGGTACTAGTGAGAATGGTACTAGTGAGAATGGTACTAGTGAGAATGGTACTTGTGATAATGATACTAGTGAGAATGGTAATAGTAAGAATGGTACTAGTAAGAATGATACTAGTGAGAATGATACTAGTGAGAATGTTACTAGTGAGAATGATACTAGCGAGAATGATACTAGTGAGAATGGTACTAGTAGGAATGGTACTAGTGAGAATGGTACTAGTGAAAATGGTACTAGTGAGAATGGTACTAGTGAGAATGTTACTAGTGAGAATGATACTAGTGAGAATGATACTAGTGAGAATGGTACTAGTGAGAATGATACTAGTGAGAATGATACTAGTGAGAATGGTACTAGTGAATGGTACTAGTGAATAGTACTAGTGAGAATGGTACTAGTGAATGATACTAGTGAGAATGGTACTAGTGAGAATGGTACTAGTGAGAATGGTACTAGTGAGAATGGTAATAGTGAGAATGATACTAGTGAGAATGGAACTAGTGAGAATGATACTAGTGAGAATGGTACTAGTGAGAATGATACTAGTGAGAATGATACTAGTGAGAATGGTACTAGTGAGAATGATACTTGTGAGAATGGTATAGTGAGAATGGTACTAGTGAGAATGGAACTAGTGAGAATGGTACTAGTGAGAATGATACTAGTGAGAATGATACTTGTGAGAATGGTATAGTGAGAATGGTACTACTGAGAATGGAACTAGTGAGAATGGTACTAGTGAGAATGATACTAGTGATAATGATACTAATGAGAATGGTACTAGTGAGAATGATACTAGTGAGAATGACACTAGTGAGAATGGTACTAGTGAGAATGGTACTAGTGAGAATGATATTAGTGAGAATGGTACTAGTAAGAATGGTACTAGTGAGAATGGTACTAGTGATAATGGTACTAGTGAGAATGGTACTAGTGATAATGATACTAGTGAGAATGGTACTAGTAAGAATGGTACTAGTGAGAATGATACTAGTGAGAATGATACTAGTGAGAATGGTACTAGTGAGAATGATACTAGTGATAATGATACTAGTGAGAATGGTACTAGTAAGAATGGTACTAGTTAGAATGATACTAGTGAGAATGATACTAGTGAGAATGTTACTAGTGAGAATGATACTAGTGAGAATGATACTAGTGAGAATAGTACTAGTAAGAATGGTACTAGTGAGAATGGTACTAGTGAATGGTACTAGTGAGAATGGTAATAGTGAATGATACTAGTGAGAATGGTACTAGTGAGATTGGTACTAGTGAGAATGGTACTAGTGAGAATGGTACTAGTGAGAATGGAACTAGTGACAATGGTACAAGTGAATGGTACTAGTGAGAATGGTACTAGTGAATGGTACTAGTGAGAATGGTAGTAGTGAATGAAACTAGCGAGAATGGTACTAGTGAGAATGGTACTAGTGAGAATGATACTAGTGAGAATGATACTAGTGAGAATGGTACTAGTGAGAATGATACTAGTGAGAATGATACTAGTGAGAATGGTACTAGTGAGAATGATACTTGTGAGAATGATACTAGTGAGAATGATACTAGTGAGAATGGTACTAGTGAGAATGATACTAGTGAGAATGATATTAGTGAGAATGGTACTAGTAAGAATGGTACTAGTGAGAATGGTACTAGTGAGAATGGTACTAGTGAGAATGGTACTTGTGATAATGATACTAGTGAGAATGGTAATAGTAAGAATGGTACTAGTAAGAATGATACTAGTGAGAATGATACTAGTGAGAATGTTACTAGTGAGAATGATACTAGCGAGAATGATACTAGTGAGAATGGTACTAGTAGGAATGGTACTAGTGAGAATGGTACTAGTGAAAATGGTACTAGTGAGAATGGTACTAGTGAGAATGTTACTAGTGAGAATGATACTAGTGAGAATGATACTAGTGAGAATGGTACTAGTGAGAATGATACTAGTGAGAATGATACTAGTGAGAATGGTACTAGTGAATGGTACTAGTGAATAGTACTAGTGAGAATGGTACTAGTGAATGATACTAGTGAGAATGGTACTAGTGAGAATGGTACTAGTGAGAATGGTACTAGTGAGAATGGTAATAGTGAATGATACCATTGAGAATGGTACTAGTGAGAATGGTACTAGTGAGAATGGTACTAGTGAAAATGGTACTAGTGAGAATGGTAATAGTGAGAATGGTACTAGTGAATGAAAATAGTGAGAATGGTACTAGTGAGAATGGTACTAGTGAGAATGGTACTAATGAGAATGGTATTAGTGAGAATGGTACTAGTGAGAATGGAACTAGTGAGAATGGTAATAGTGAATGGTACTAGTGAGAATGGTACTAGTGAGAATGGTACCAGTAAGAATGGTACTAGTGAGAATGTTACAATGAGAATGGTACTAGTGAGACTGGTACTAGTGATAATGATACTAGTGAGAATGGTACTAGTAAGAATGGTACTAGTAAGAATGGTACTAGTGAGAATGATACTAGTGAGAATGGTACTAGTGAGAATGATACTAGTGAGAATGATACTAGTGAGAATGGTACTAGTAAGAATGGTACTAGTGAGAATGGTACTAGTGAGAATGGTACTAATGAGAATGATACTAGTGAGAATGGTACTAGTGAGAATGATACTAGTGAGAATAATACTAGTGAGAATGGTACTAGTGAATGGTACTAGTGAATAGTACTAGTGAGAATGGTACTAGTGACCGATACTAGTGAGAATGGTACTAGTGAGAATGGTACTAGTGAGAATGGTACTAGTAATGATACAATTGAGAATGGTACTAGTGAGAATGGTACTAGTGAAAATGGTACTAGTGAGAATGGTACTAGTGAGAATGGTACCAGTGAATGGTACTAGTGAGAATGGTACTAGTGAATGATACAATTGAGAATGATACTAGTGAGAATGGTACTAGTGAGAATGATACTAGTGAGAATGATACTAGTGAGAATGGTACTAGTGAGAATGATACTTGTGAGAATGGTATAGTGAGAATGGTACTAGTAATGATACAATTGAGAATGGTAATAGTGAGAATGGTACTAGTGAGAATGGTACTAGTGAAAATGGTACTAGTGAGAATGGTACTAGTGAGAATGGTACCAGTGAATGGTACTAGTGAGAATGGTACTAGTGAATGATACTAGTGAGAATGATACTAGTGAGAATGGTACTAGTGAGAATGATACTAGAGAGAATGATACTAGTGAGAATGGTACTAGTGAGAATGATACTTGTGAGAATGGTATAGTGAGAATGGTACTAGTGAGAATGATACTAGTGAGAATGATACTAGTGAGAATGGTACTAGTGAGAATGATACTAGTGATAATGATACTATTGAGAATGGTACTAGTGAGAATGATACTTGTGAGAATGATACTAGTGAGAATGATACTAGTGAGAATGGTACTAGTGAGAATGATACTAGTGAGAATGATATTAGTGAGAATGGTACTAGTAAGAATGGTACTAGTGAGAATGGTACTAGTGAGAATGGTACTAGTGAGAATGGTACTTGTGATAATGATACTAGTGAGAATGGTAATAGTAAGAATGGTACTAGTAAGAATGATACTAGTGAGAATGATACTAGTGAGAATGGTACTAGTGAGAATGATACTAGCGAGAATGATACTAGTGAGAATGGTACTAGTAGGAATGGTACTAGTGAGAATGGTACTAGTGAAAATGGTACTAGTGAGAATGGTACTTGTGAGAATGATACTAGTGAGAATGATACTAGTGAGAATGATACTAGTGAGAATGGTACTAGTGAGAATGATACTAGTGAGAATGATACTAGTGAGAATGGTACTAGTGAATGGTACTAGTGAATAGTACTAGTGAGAATGGTACTAGTGAATGATACTAGTGAGAATGGTACTAGTGAGAATGGTACTAGTGAGAATGGTACTAGTGAGAATGGTAATAGTGAATGATACCATTGAGAATGGTACTAGTGAGAATGGTACTAGTGAGAATGGTACTAGTGAAAATGGTACTAGTGAGAATGGTAATAGTGAGAATGGTACTAGTGAATGATACTAGTGAGAATGCTACTAGTGAGAATGGTACTAGTGAGAATGGTACTAATGAGAATAGTACTAGTGAGAATGGTACTAGTTAGAATGGAACTAGTGAGAATGGTACTAGTGAATGGTACTAGTGAGAATGATACTAGTGAGAATGGTACCAGTAAGAATGGTACTAGTGAGAATGTTACAATGAGAATGGTACTAGTGAGAATGGTACTAGTGATAATGATACTAGTGAGAATGGTACTAGTAAGAATGGTACTAGTAAGAATGATACTAGTGAGAATGATACTAGTGAGAATGGTACTAGTGAGAATGATACTAGTGAGAATGATACTAGTGAGAATGCTACTAGTAAGAATGGTACTAGTGAGAATGGTACTAGTGAGAATGGTACTAGTGAGAATGATACTAGTGAGAATGGTACTAGTGAGAATGATACTAGTGAGAATAATACTAGTGAGAATGGTACTAGTGAATGGTACTAATGAATAGTACTAGTGAGAATGGTACTAGTGACCGATACTAGTGAGAATGGTACTAGTGAGAATGGTACTAGTGAGAATGGTACTAGTAATGATACAATTGAGAATGGTAATAGTGAGAATGGTACTAGTGAGAATGGTACTAGTGAAAATGGTACTAGTGAGAATGGTACTAGTGAGAATGGTACCAGTGAATGGTACTAGTGAGAATGGTACTAGTGAATGATACTAGTGAGAATGATACTAGTGAGAATGGTACTAGTGAGAATGATACTAGTGAGAATGATACTAGTGAGAATGGTACTAGTGAGAATGATACTTGTGAGAATGGTATAGTGAGAATGGTACTAGTAATGATACAATTGAGAATGGTAATAGTGAGAATGGTACTAGTGAGAATGGTACTAGTGAAAATGGTACTAGTGAGAATGGTACTAGTGAGAATGGTACCAGTGAATGGTACTAGTGAGAATGGTACTAGTGAATGATACTAGTGAGAATGATACTAGTGAGAATGGTACTAGTGAGAATGATACTAGTGAGAATGATACTAGTGAGAATGGTACTAGTGAGAATGATACTTGTGAGAATGGTATAGTGAGAATGGTACTAGTAATGATTCAATTGAGAATGGTAATAGTGAGAATGGTACTAGTGAGAATGGTACTAGTGAAAATGGTACTAGTGAGAATGGTACTAGTGAGAATGGTACCAGTGAATGGTACTAGTGAGAATGGTACTAGTGAATGATACTAGTGAGAATGATACTAGTGAGAATGATACTAGTGAGAATGATACTAGTGAGAATGATACTAGTGAGAATGGTACTAGTGAGAATGATACTTGTGAGAATGGTATAGTGAGAATGGTACTAGTGAGAATGGAACTAGTGAGAATGATACTAGTGAGAATTATACTAGTGAGAATGATACTAGTGAGAATGGTACTAGTGAGAATGATACTAGTGAGAATGATACTAGTGAGAATGGTACTAGTGAGAATGATACTTGTGAGAATGGTATAGTGAGAATGGTACTAGTGAGAATGGAACTAGTGAGAATGATATTAGTGAGAATGGTACTAGTGAGAATGATACTATTGAGAATGATACTAGTGAGAATGGTACTAGTGAGAATGATACTAGTGAGAATGATACTAGTGAGAATGGTACTAGTGAGAATGATACTAGTGAGAATGGTACTAGTAAGAATGGTACTAGTGAGAATGGTACTAGTGAGAATGGTACTAGTGAGAATGGTACTAGTGATAATGATACTAGTGAGAATGGTACTAGTAAGAATGGTACTAGTAAGAATGGTACTAGTGAGAATGATACTAGTGAGAATGGTACTAGTGAGAATGATACTAGTGAGAATGATACTTGTGAGAATGGTATAGTGAGAATTGTACTAGTGAGAATGGTACTAGTGAGAATGGTACTAGTGAGAATGATACTAGTGAGAATGGAACTAGTGAGAATGATACTAGTGAGAATGGTACTAGTGAGAATGATACTAGTGAGAATGATACTAGTGAGAATGGTACTAGTGAGAATGATACTTGTGAGAATGGTATAGTGAGAATGGTACTAGTGAGAATGGAACTAGTGAGAATGGTACTAGTGAGAATGATACTAGTGAGGATGATACTTGTGAGAATGGTATAGTGAGAATGGTACTAGTGAGAATGGAACTAGTGAGAATGGTACTAGTGAGAATGATACTAGTGAGGATGATACTTGTGAGAATGGTATAGTGAGAATGGTACTAGTGAGAATGGAACTAGTGAGAATGGTACTAGTGAGAATGATACTAGTGATAATGATACTAATGAGAATGGTACTAGTGAGAATGATACTAGTGAGAATGACACTAGTGAGAATGGTACTAGTGAGAATGGTACTAGTGAGAATGATATTAGTGAGAATGGTACTAGTAAGAATGGTACTAGTGAGAATGGTACTAGTGATAATGGTACTAGTGAGAATGGTACTAGTGATAATGATACTAGTGAGAATGGTACTAGTAAGAATGGTACTAGTGAGAATGATACTAGTGAGAATGATACTAGTGAGAATGGTACTAGTGAGAATGATACTAGTGATAATGATACTAGTGAGAATGGTACTAGTAAGAATGGTACTAGTTAGAATGATACTAGTGAGAATGATACTAGTGAGAATGTTACTAGTGAGAATGATACTAGTGAGAATGATACTAGTGAGAATAGTACTAGTAAGAATGGTACTAGTGAGAATGGTACTAGTGAATGGTACTAGTGAGAATGGTACTAGTGAATGATACTAGTGAGAATGGTACTAGTGAGATTGGTACTAGTGAGAATGGTACTAGTGAGAATCGTACTAGTGAGAATGGAACTAGTGACAATGGTACAAGTGAATGGTACTAGTGAGAATGGTACTAGTGAATGGTACTAGTGAGAATGGTAGTAGTGAATGAAACTAGCGAGAATGGTACTAGTGAGAATGGTACTAGTGAGAATGATACTAGTGAGAATGATACTAGTGAGAATGGTACTAGTGAGAATGATACTAGTGAGAATGATACTAGTGAGAATGGTACTAGTGAGAATGATACTTGTGAGAATGATACTAGTGAGAATGATACTAGTGAGAATGGTACTAGTGAGAATGATACTAGTGAGAATGATATTAGTGAGAATGGTACTAGTAAGAATGGTACTAGTGAGAATGGTACTAGTGAGAATGGTACTAGTGAGAATGGTACTTGTGATAATGATACTAGTGAGAATGGTAATAGTAAGAATGGTACTAGTAAGAATGATACTAGTGAGAATGATACTAGTGAGAATGTTACTAGTGAGAATGATACTAGCGAGAATGATACTAGTGAGAATGGTACTAGTAGGAATGGTACTAGTGAGAATGGTACTAGTGAAAATGGTACTAGTGAGAATGGTACTAGTGAGAATGTTACTAGTGAGAATGATACTAGTGAGAATGATACTAGTGAGAATGGTACTAGTGAGAATGATACTAGTGAGAATGATACTAGTGAGAATGGTACTAGTGAATGGTACTAGTGAATAGTACTAGTGAGAATGGTACTAGTGAATGATACTAGTGAGAATGGTACTAGTGAGAATGGTACTAGTGAGAATGGTACTAGTGAGAATGGTAATAGTGAGAATGATACTAGTGAGAATGGAACTAGTGAGAATGATACTAGTGAGAATGGTACTAGTGAGAATGATACTAGTGAGAATGATACTAGTGAGAATGGTACTAGTGAGAATGATACTTGTGAGAATGGTATAGTGAGAATGGTACTAGTGAGAATGGAACTAGTGAGAATGGTACTAGTGAGAATGATACTAGTGAGAATGATACTTGTGAGAATGGTATAGTGAGAATGGTACTACTGAGAATGGAACTAGTGAGAATGGTACTAGTGAGAATGATACTAGTGATAATGATACTAATGAGAATGGTACTAGTGAGAATGATACTAGTGAGAATGACACTAGTGAGAATGGTACTAGTGAGAATGGTACTAGTGAGAATGATATTAGTGAGAATGGTACTAGTAAGAATGGTACTAGTGAGAATGGTACTAGTGATAATGGTACTAGTGAGAATGGTACTAGTGATAATGATACTAGTGAGAATGGTACTAGTAAGAATGGTACTAGTGAGAATGATACTAGTGAGAATGATACTAGTGAGAATGGTACTAGTGAGAATGATACTAGTGATAATGATACTAGTGAGAATGGTACTAGTAAGAATGGTACTAGTTAGAATGATACTAGTGAGAATGATACTAGTGAGAATGTTACTAGTGAGAATGATACTAGTGAGAATGATACTAGTGAGAATAGTACTAGTAAGAATGGTACTAGTGAGAATGGTACTAGTGAATGGTACTAGTGAGAATGGTACTAGTGAATGATACTAGTGAGAATGGTACTAGTGAGATTGGTACTAGTGAGAATGGTACTAGTGAGAATGGTACTAGTGAGAATGGAACTAGTGACAATGGTACAAGTGAATGGTACTAGTGAGAATGGTACTAGTGAATGGTACTAGTGAGAATGGTAGTAGTGAATGAAACTAGCGAGAATGGTACTAGTGAGAATGGTACTAGTGAGAATGATACTAGTGAGAATGATACTAGTGAGAATGGTACTAGTGAGAATGATACTAGTGAGAATGATACTAGTGAGAATGGTACTAGTGAGAATGATACTTGTGAGAATGATACTAGTGAGAATGATACTAGTGAGAATGGTACTAGTGAGAATGATACTAGTGAGAATGATATTAGTGAGAATGGTACTAGTAAGAATGGTACTAGTGAGAATGGTACTAGTGAGAATAGTACTAGTGAGAATGGTACTTGTGATAATGATACTAGTGAGAATGGTAATAGTAAGAATGGTACTAGTAAGAATGATACTAGTGAGAATGATACTAGTGAGAATGTTACTAGTGAGAATGATACTAGCGAGAATGATACTAGTGAGAATGGTACTAGTAGGAATGGTACTAGTGAGAATGGTACTAGTGAAAATGGTTCTAGTGAGAATGGTACTAGTGAGAATGTTACTAGTGAGAATGATACTAGTGAGAATGATACTAGTGAGAATGGTACTAGTGAGAATGATACTAGTGAGAATGATACTAGTGAGAATGGTACTAGTGAATGGTACTAGTGAATAGTACTAGTGAGAATGGTACTAGTGAATGATACTAGTGAGAATGGTACTAGTGAGAATGGTACTAGTGAGAATGGTACTAGTGAGAATGGTAATAGTGAATGATACCATTGAGAATGGTACTAGTGAGAATGGTACTAGTGAGAATGGTACTAGTGAAAATGGTACTAGTGAGAATGGTAATAGTGAGAATGGTACTAGTGAATGAAAATAGTGAGAATGGTACTAGTGAGAATGGTACTAGTGAGAATGGTACTAATGAGAATGGTATTAGTGAGAATGGTACTAGTGAGAATGGAACTAGTGAGAATGGTAATAGTGAATGGTACTAGTGAGAATGGTACTAGTGAGAATGGTACCAGTAAGAATGGTACTAGTGAGAATGTTACAATGAGAATGGTACTAGTGAGACTGGTACTAGTGATAATGATACTAGTGAGAATGGTACTAGTAAGAATGGTACTAGTAAGAATGATACTAGTGAGAATGATACTAGTGAGAATGGTACTAGTGAGAATGATACTAGTGAGAATGATACTAGTGAGAATGGTACTAGTAAGAATGGTACTAGTGAGAATGGTACTAGTGAGAATGGTACTAATGAGAATGATACTAGTGAGAATGGTACTAGTGAGAATGATACTAGTGAGAATAATACTAGTGAGAATGGTACTAGTGAATGGTACTAGTGAATAGTACTAGTGAGAATGGTACTAGTGACCGATACTAGTGAGAATGGTACTAGTGAGAATGGTACTAGTGAGAATGGTACTAGTAATGATACAATTGAGAATGGTACTAGTGAGAATGGTACTAGTGAAAATGGTACTAGTGAGAATGGTACTAGTGAGAATGGTACCAGTGAATGGTACTAGTGAGAATGGTACTAGTGAATGATACAATTGAGAATGATACTAGTGAGAATGGTACTAGTGAGAATGATACTAGTGAGAATGATACTAGTGAGAATGGTACTAGTGAGAATGATACTTGTGAGAATGGTATAGTGAGAATGGTACTAGTAATGATACAATTGAGAATGGTAATAGTGAGAATGGTACTAGTGAGAATGGTACTAGTGAAAATGGTACTAGTGAGAATGGTACTAGTGAGAATGGTACCAGTGAATGGTACTAGTGAGAATGGTACTAGTGAATGATACTAGTGAGAATGATACTAGTGAGAATGGTACTAGTGAGAATGATACTAGAGAGAATGATACTAGTGAGAATGGTACTAGTGAGAATGATACTTGTGAGAATGGTATAGTGAGAATGGTACTAGTGAGAATGATACTAGTGAGAATGATACTAGTGAGAATGGTACTAGTGAGAATGATACTAGTGATAATGATACTATTGAGAATGGTACTAGTGAGAATGATACTTGTGAGAATGATACTAGTGAGAATGATACTAGTGAGAATGGTACTAGTGAGAATGATACTAGTGAGAATGATATTAGTGAGAATGGTACTAGTAAGAATGGTACTAGTGAGAATGGTACTAGTGAGAATGGTACTAGTGAGAATGGTACTTGTGATAATGATACTAGTGAGAATGGTAATAGTAAGAATGGTACTAGTAAGAATGATACTAGTGAGAATGATACTAGTGAGAATGGTACTAGTGAGAATGATACTAGCGAGAATGATACTAGTGAGAATGGTACTAGTAGGAATGGTACTAGTGAGAATGGTACTAGTGAAAATGGTACTAGTGAGAATGGTACTTGTGAGAATGATACTAGTGAGAATGATACTAGTGAGAATGATACTAGTGAGAATGGTACTAGTGAGAATGATACTAGTGAGAATGATACTAGTGAGAATGGTACTAGTGAATGGTACTAGTGAATAGTACTAGTGAGAATGGTACTAGTGAATGATACTAGTGAGAATGGTACTAGTGAGAATGGTACTAGTGAGAATGGTACTAGTGAGAATGGTAATAGTGAATGATACCATTGAGAATGGTACTAGTGAGAATGGTACTAGTGAGAATGGTACTAGTGAAAATGGTACTAGTGAGAATGGTAATAGTGAGAATGGTACTAGTGAATGATACTAGTGAGAATGCTACTAGTGAGAATGGTACTAGTGAGAATGGTACTAATGAGAATAGTACTAGTGAGAATGGTACTAGTTAGAATGGAACTAGTGAGAATGGTACTAGTGAATGGTACTAGTGAGAATGATACTAGTGAGAATGGTACCAGTAAGAATGGTACTAGTGAGAATGTTACAATGAGAATGGTACTAGTGAGAATGGTACTAGTGATAATGATACTAGTGAGAATGGTACTAGTAAGAATGGTACTAGTAAGAATGATACTAGTGAGAATGATACTAGTGAGAATGGTACTAGTGAGAATGATACTAGTGAGAATGATACTAGTGAGAATGCTACTAGTAAGAATGGTACTAGTGAGAATGGTACTAGTGAGAATGGTACTAGTGAGAATGATACTAGTGAGAATGGTACTAGTGAGAATGATACTAGTGAGAATAATACTAGTGAGAATGGTACTAGTGAATGGCACTAATGAATAGTACTAGTGAGAATGGTACTAGTGACCGATACTAGTGAGAATGGTACTAGTGAGAATGGTACTAGTGAGAATGGTACTAGTAATGATACAATTGAGAATGGTAATAGTGAGAATGGTACTAGTGAGAATGGTACTAGTGAAAATGGTACTAGTGAGAATGGTACTAGTGAGAATGGTACCAGTGAATGGTACTAGTGAGAATGGTACTAGTGAATGATACTAGTGAGAATGATACTAGTGAGAATGGTACTAGTGAGAATGATACTAGTGAGAATGATACTAGTGAGAATGGTACTAGTGAGAATGATACTTGTGAGAATGGTATAGTGAGAATGGTACTAGTAATGATACAATTGAGAATGGTAATAGTGAGAATGGTACTAGTGAGAATGGTACTAGTGAAAATGGTACTAGTGAGAATGGTACTAGTGAGAATGGTACCAGTGAATGGTACTAGTGAGAATGGTACTAGTGAATGATACTAGTGAGAATGATACTAGTGAGAATGGTACTAGTGAGAATGATACTAGAGAGAATGATACTAGTGAGAATGGTACTAGTGAGAATGATACTTGTGAGAATGGTATAGTGAGAATGGTACTAGTGAGAATGGAACTAGTGTGAATGATACTAGTGAGAATGATACTAGTGAGAATGATACTAGTGAGAATGGTACTAGTGAGAATGATACTAGTGAGAATGATACTAGTGAGAATGGTACTAGTGAGAATGATACTTGTGAGAATGGTATAGTGAGAATGGCACTAGTGAGAATGGAACTAGTGAGAATGATACTAGTGAGAATGGTACTAGTGAGAATGATACTATTGACAATGATACTAGTGAGAATGGTACTAGTGAGAATGATACTAGTGAGAATGATACTAGTGAGAATGGTACTAGTGAGAATGATATTAGTGAGAATGGTACTAGTAAGAATGGTACTAGTGAGAATGGTACTAGTGAGAATGGTACTAGTGAGAATGGTACTAGTGATAATGATACTAGTGAGAATGGTACTAGTAAGAATGGTACTAGTAAGAATGGTACTAGTGAGAATGATACTAGTGAGAATGGTACTAGTGAGAATGATACTAGTGAGAATGATACTAGTGAGAATGGTACTAGTGAGAATGATACTTGTGAGAATGGTATAGTGAGAATTGTACTAGTGAGAATGGTACTAGTGAGAATGGTACTAGTGAGAATGTTACTAGTGAGAATGGAACTAGTGAGAATGATACTAGTGAGAATGGTACTAGTGAGAATGGTACTAGTGAGAATGATACTAGTGAGAATGATACTAGTGAGAATGGTACTAGTGAGAATGATACTTGTGAGAATGGTATAGTGAGAATGGTACTAGTGAGAATGGAACTAGTGAGAATGGTACTAGTGAGAATGATACTAGTGAGAATGGTACTAGTGAGAATGATACTAGTGATAATGATACTAATGAGAATGGTACTAGTGAGAATGATACTAGTGAGAATGATACTAGTGAGAATGGTACTAGTGAGAATGATATTAGTGAGAATGGTACTAGTAAGAATGGTACTAGTGAGAATGGTACTAGTGAGAATGGTACTAGTGAGAATGGTACTAGTGAGAATGGTACTAGTGATAATGATACTGGTGAGAATGGTACTAGTAAGAATGGTACTAGTAAGAATGATACTAGTGAGAATGATACTAGTGAGAATGGTACTAGTGAGAATGATACTAGTGATAATGATACTAGTGAGAATGGTACTAGTAAGAATGGTACTAGTAAGAATGATACTAGTGAGAATGATACTAGTGAGAATGGTACTAGTGAGAATGATACTAGTGAGAATGATACTAGTGAGAATAGTACTAGTAAGAATGGTACTAGTGAGAATGATACTAGTCAATGGTACTAGTGAGAATGGAACTAGTGAGAATGGTACAAGTGAATGGTACTAGTGAGAATGGTACTTGTGAATGGTACTAGTGATAATGGTAGTAGTGAATGAAACTAGTGAGAATGGTACTATTGAGAATGGTACTAGTGAGAATGATACTAGTGAGAATGATACTAGTGAGAATGGTACTAGTGAGAATGATACTAGTGAGAATGATACTAGTGAGAATGGTACTAGTGAGAATGATACTAGGGAGAATGATACTAGTGAGAATGGTACTAGTGAGAATGATATTAGTGAGAATGGTACTAGTAAGAATGGTGCTAGTGAGAATGGTACTAGTGAGAATGGTACTAGTGAGAATGGTACTAGTGATAATGATACTAGTGAGAATGGTACTAGTAAGAATGGTACTAGTAAGAATGATACTAGTGAGAATGATACTAGTGAGAATGGTACTAGTGAGAATGATACTAGCAAGAATGATACTAGTGAGAATGGTACTAGTAGGAATGGTACTAGTGAGAATGGTACTAGTGAAAATGGTACTAGTGAGAATGGTACTAGTGAGAATGATACTAGTCAGAATGATACTAATGAGAATGAAACTAGTGAGAATGGTACTAGTGAGAATGATACTAGTGAGAATGGTACTAGTGAATGGTACTAGTGAATAGTACTAGTGAGAATGGTACTAGTGAATGATACTAGTGAGAATGGTACTAGTGAGAATGGTACTAGTCAGAATAGTACTAGGGAATGATACCATTGAGAATGGTACTAGTGAGAATGGTACTAGTGAGAATGGTACTAGTGAAAATGGTACTAGTGAGAATGGTACTAGTGAGAATGGTACTAGTGAATGATACTAGTGAGAATGGTACTAGTGAGAATGGTAATAGTGAGAATGGTACTAGTGAGAATGGTACTAGTGAGAATGTAACTAGTGAGAATGGTACTAGTGAGAATGATACTAGTGAGAATGATACTAGTGAGAATGATACTAGTGAGAATGGTACTAGTGAATGGTACTAGTGAATAGTACTAGTGAGAATGGTACTAGTGACCGATACTAATGAGAATGATACTAGTGAGAATGGTACTAGTGAGAATGGTACTAGTAATGATACCATTGAGAATGGTAATAGTGAGAATGGTACTAGTAAATGGTACTAGTGAGAATGGTAGTAGTGAATGATACTAGTGAGAATGGTACTAGTAAGAATGGTACTAGTAAGAATTGTACTAGTGAGAATGGTACTAGTGAGAATGGTACTAGTGAGAATGGTACTAGTGATAATGATACTAGTGAGAATGGTACTAGTAAGAATGGTACTAGTAAGAATGATACTAGTGAGAATGATACTAGTGAGAATGGTACTAGTGAGAATGGTACTAGTAAGAATGGTACTAGTGAGAATGGTACTAGTGAGAATGGTACTAGTGAGAATGGTACTAGTGAGAATGATACTAGTGAGAATGATACTAGTGAGAATGATACTAGTGAGAATGGTACTAGTGAATGATACTAGTGAATAGTACTAGTGAGAATGGTACTAGTGACCGATACTAATGAGAATGATACTAGTGAGAATGGTACTAGTGAGAATGGTACTAGTAATGATACCATTGAGAATGGTAATAGTGAGAATGGTACTAGTGAGAATGGTACTAGTTAAAATGGTACTAGTGAGAATGGTACTAGTGAGAATGGTACCAGTGAATGGTACTAGTGAGAATGGTACTAGTGAGAATGATACTAGTGAGAATGGTACTAGTGAGAATGATACTTGTGAGAATGGTATAGTGAGAATGGTACTAGTGAGAATGGAACTAGTGAGAATGGTACTAGTGAGAATGATACTAGTGAGAATGGTACTAGTGAGAATGATACTAGTGATAATGATACTAATGAGAATGGTACTAGTGAGAATGATACTAGTGAGAATGATACTAGTGAGAATGGTACTAGTGAGAATGATATTAGTGAGAATGGTACTAGTAAGAATGGTACTAGTGAGAATGGTACTAGTGAGAATGGTACTAGTGAGAATGGTACTAGTGAGAATGGTACTAGTGATAATGATACTGGTGAGAATGGTACTAGTAAGAATGGTACTAGTAAGAATGATACTAGTGAGAATGATACTAGTGAGAATGGTACTAGTGAGAATGATACTAGTGATAATGATACTAGTGAGAATGGTACTAGTAAGAATGGTACTAGTAAGAATGATACTAGTGAGAATGATACTAGTGAGAATGGTACTAGTGAGAATGATACTAGTGAGAATGATACTAGTGAGAATAGTACTAGTAAGAATGGTACTAGTGAGAATGGTACTAGTCAATGGTACTAGTGAGAATGGAACTAGTGAGAATGGTACAAGTGAATGGTACTAGTGAGAATGGTACTTGTGAATGGTACTAGTGATAATGGTAGTAGTGAATGAAACTAGTGAGAATGGTACTATTGAGAATGGTACTAGTGAGAATGATACTAGTGAGAATGATACTAGTGAGAATGGTACTAGTGAGAATGATACTAGTGAGAATGATACTAGTGAGAATGGTACTAGTGAGAATGATACTAGGGAGAATGATACTAGTGAGAATGGTACTAGTGAGAATGATATTAGTGAGAATGGTACTAGTAAGAATGGTGCTAGTGAGAATGGTACTAGTGAGAATGGTACTAGTGAGAATGGTACTAGTGATAATGATACTAGTGAGAATGGTACTAGTAAGAATGGTACTAGTAAGAATGATACTAGTGAGAATGATACTAGTGAGAATGGTACTAGTGAGAATGATACTAGCAAGAATGATACTAGTGAGAATGGTACTAGTAGGAATGGTACTAGTGAGAATGGTACTAGTGAAAATGGTACTAGTGAGAATGGTACTAGTGAGAATGATACTAGTCAGAATGATACTAATGAGAATGAAACTAGTGAGAATGGTACTAGTGAGAATGATACTAGTGAGAATGGTACTAGTGAATGGTACTAGTGAATAGTACTAGTGAGAATGGTACTAGTGAATGATACTAGTGAGAATGGTACTAGTGAGAATGGTACTAGTCAGAATAGTACTAGGGAATGATACCATTGAGAATGGTACTAGTGAGAATGGTACTAGTGAGAATGGTACTAGTGAAAATGGTACTAGTGAGAATGGTACTAGTGAGAATGGTACTAGTGAATGATACTAGTGAGAATGGTACTAGTGAGAATGGTAATAGTGAGAATGGTACTAGTGAGAATGGTACTAGTGAGAATGTAACTAGTGAGAATGGTACTAGTGAGAATGATACTAGTGAGAATGATACTAGTGAGAATGATACTAGTGAGAATGGTACTAGTGAATGGTACTAGTAAATAGTACTAGTGAGAATGGTACTAGTGACCGATACTAATGAGAATGATACTAGTGAGAATGGTACTAGTGAGAATGGAACTAGTAATGATACCATTGAGAATGGTAATAGTGAGAATGGTACTAGTAAATGGTACTAGTGAGAATGGTAGTAGTGAATGATACTAGTGAGAATGGTACTAGTAAGAATGGTACTAGTAAGAATTGTACTAGTGAGAATGGTACTAGTGAGAATGGTACTAGTGAGAATGGTACTAGTGATAATGATACTAGTGAGAATGGTACTAGTAAGAATGGTACTAGTAAGAATGATACTAGTGAGAATGATACTAGTGAGAATGGTACTAGTGAGAATGGTACTAGTAAGAATGGTACTAGTGAGAATGGTACTAGTGAGAATGGTACTAGTGAGAATGGTACTAGTGAGAATGATACTAGTGAGAATGATACTAGTGAGAATGATACTAGTGAGAATGGTACTAGTGAATGGTACTAGTGAATAGTACTAGTGAGAATGGTACTAGTGACCGATACTAATGAGAATGATACTAGTGAGAATGGTACTAGTGAGAATGGTACTAGTAATGATACCATTGAGAATGGTAATAGTGAGAATGGTACTAGTGAGAATGGTACTAGTTAAAATGGTACTAGTGAGAATGGTACTAGTGAGAATGGTACCAGTGAATGGTACTAGTGAGAATGGTACTAGTGAATGATACTAGTGAGAATGCTACTAGTGAGAATGATACTAGTGAGAATGATACTAGTGAGAATGGTACTAGTGAGAATGATACTAGTGAGAATGATACTAGTGAGAATGCTACTAGTAAGAATGGTACTAGTGAGAATGGTACTAGTGAGAATGGTACTAGTGAGAATGATACTAGTGAGAATGGTACTAGTGAGAATGATACTAGTGAGAATAATACTAGTGAGAATGGTACTAGTGAATGGTACTAATGAATAGTACTAGTGAGAATGGTACTAGTGACCGATACTAGTGAGAATGGTACTAGTGAGAATGGTACTAGTGAGAATGGTACTAGTAATGATACAATTGAGAATGGTAATAGTGAGAATGGTACTAGTGAGAATGGTACTAGTGAAAATGGTACTAGTGAGAATGGTACTAGTGAGAATGGTACCAGTGAATGGTACTAGTGAGAATGGTACTAGTGAATGATACTAGTGAGAATGATACTAGTGAGAATGGTACTAGTGAGAATGATACTAGTGAGAATGATACTAGTGAGAATGGTACTAGTGAGAATGATACTTGTGAGAATGGTATAGTGAGAATGGTACTAGTAATGATACAATTGAGAATGGTAATAGTGAGAATGGTACTAGTGAGAATGGTACTAGTGAAAATGGTACTAGTGAGAATGGTACTAGTGAGAATGGTACCAGTGAATGGTACTAGTGAGAATGGTACTAGTGAATGATACTAGTGAGAATGATACTAGTGAGAATGGTACTAGTGAGAATGATACTAGAGAGAATGATACTAGTGAGAATGGTACTAGTGAGAATGATACTTGTGAGAATGGTATAGTGAGAATGGTACTAGTGAGAATGGAACTAGTGAGAATGATACTAGTGAGAATGATACAAGTGAGAATGATACTAGTGAGAATGGTACTAGTGAGAATGATACTAGTGAGAATGATACTAGTGAGAATGGTACTAGTGAGAATGATACTTGTGAGAATGGTATAGTGAGAATGGCACTAGTGAGAATGGAACTAGTGAGAATGATACTAGTGAGAATGGTACTAGTGAGAATGATACTATTGACAATGATACTAGTGAGAATGGTACTAGTGAGAATGATACTAGTGAGAATGATACTAGTGAGAATGGTACTAGTGAGAATGATATTAGTGAGAATGGTACTAGTAAGAATGGTACTAGTGAGAATGGTACTAGTGAGAATGGTACTAGTGAGAATGGTACTAGTGATAATGATACTAGTGAGAATGGTACTAGTAAGAATGGTACTAGTAAGAATGGTACTAGTGAGAATGATACTAGTGAGAATGGTACTAGTGAGAATGATACTAGTGAGAATGATACTAGTGAGAATGGTACTAGTGAGAATGATACTTGTGAGAATGGTATAGTGAGAATTGTACTAGTGAGAATGGTACTAGTGAGAATGGTACTAGTGAGAATGTTACTAGTGAGAATGGAACTAGTGAGAATGATACTAGTGAGAATGGTACTAGTGAGAATGGTACTAGTGAGAATGATACTAGTGAGAATGATACTAGTGAGAATGGTACTAGTGAGAATGATACTTGTGAGAATGATTTAGTGAGAATGGTACTAGTGAGAATGGAACTAGTGAGAATGGTACTAGTGAGAATGATACTAGTGAGAATGGTACTAGTGAGAATGATACTAGTGATAATGATACTAATGAGAATGGTACTAGTGAGAATGATACTAGTGAGAATGATACTAGTGAGAATGGTACTAGTGAGAATGATATTAGTGAGAATGGTACTAGTAAGAATGGTACTAGTGAGAATGGTACTAGTGAGAATGGTACTAGTGAGAATGGTACTAGTGAGAATGGTACTAGTGATAATGATACTGGTGAGAATGGTACTAGTAAGAATGGTACTAGTAAGAATGATACTAGTGAGAATGATACTAGTGAGAATGGTACTAGTGAGAATGATACTAGTGATAATGATACTAGTGAGAATGGTACTAGTAAGAATGGTACTAGTAAGAATGATACTAGTGAGAATGATACTAGTGAGAATGGTACTAGTGAGAATGATACTAGTGAGAATGATACTAGTGAGAATAGTACTAGTAAGAATGGTACTAGTGAGAATGGTACTAGTCAATGGTACTAGTGAGAATGGAACTAGTGAGAATGGTACAAGTGAATGGTACTAGTGAGAATGGTACTTGTGAATGGTACTAGTGATAATGGTAGTAGTGAATGAAACTAGTGAGAATGGTACTATTGAGAATGGTACTAGTGAGAATGATACTAGTGAGAATGATACTAGTGAGAATGGTACTAGTGAGAATGATACTAGTGAGAATGATACTAGTGAGAATGGTACTAGTGAGAATGATACTAGGGAGAATGATACTAGTGAGAATGGTACTAGTGAGAATGATATTAGTGAGAATGGTACTAGTAAGAATGGTGCTAGTGAGAATGGTACTAGTGAGAATGGTACTAGTGAGAATGGTACTAGTGATAATGATACTAGTGAGAATGGTACTAGTAAGAATGGTACTAGTAAGAATGATACTAGTGAGAATGATACTAGTGAGAATGGTACTAGTGAGAATGATACTAGCAAGAATGATACTAGTGAGAATGGTACTAGTAGGAATGGTACTAGTGAGAATGGTACTAGTGAAAATGGTACTAGTGAGAATGGTACTAGTGAGAATGATACTAGTCAGAATGATACTAATGAGAATGAAACTAGTGAGAATGGTACTAGTGAGAATGATACTAGTAGGAATGGTACTAGTGAATGGTACTAGTGAATAGTACTAGTGAGAATGGTACTAGTGAATGATACTAGTGAGAATGGTACTAGTGAGAATGGTACTAGTCAGAATAGTACTAGGGAATGATACCATTGAGAATGGTACTAGTGAGAATGGTACTAGTGAGAATGGTACTAGTGAAAATGGTACTAGTGAGAATGGTACTAGTGAGAATGGTACTAGTGAATGATACTAGTGAGAATGGTACTAGTGAGAATGGTAATAGTGAGAATGGTACTAGTGAGAATGGTACTAGTGAGAATGTAACTAGTGAGAATGGTACTAGTGAGAATGATACTAGTGAGAATGATACTAGTGAGAATGATACTAGTGAGAATGGTACTAGTGAATGGTACTAGTGAATAGTACTAGTGAGAATGGTACTAGTGACCGATACTAATGAGAATGATACTAGTGAGAATGGTACTAGTGAGAATGGTACTAGTAATGATACCATTGAGAATGGTAATAGTGAGAATGGTACTAGTGAGAATGGTACTAGTTAAAATGGTACTAGTGAGAATGATACTAGTGAGAATGGTACTAGTGAATGGTACTAGTAAATAGTACTAGTGAGAATGGTACTAGTGACCGATACTAATGAGAATGATACTAGTGAGAATGGTACTAGTGAGAATGGTACTAGTAATGATACCATTGAGAATGGTAATAGTGAGAATGGTACTAGTAAATGGTACTAGTGAGAATGGTAGTAGTGAATGATACTAGTGAGAATGGTACTAGTAAGAATGGTACTAGTAAGAATTGTACTAGTGAGAATGGTACTAGTGAGAATGGTACTAGTGAGAATGGTACTAGTGATAATGATACTAGTGAGAATGGTACTAGTAAGAATGGTACTAGTAAGAATGATACTAGTGAGAATGATACTAGTGAGAATGGTACTAGTGAGAATGGTACTAGTAAGAATGGTACTAGTGAGAATGGTACTAGTGAGAATGGTACTAGTGAGAATGGTACTAGTGAGAATGATACTAGTGAGAATGATACTAGTGAGAATGATACTAGTGAGAATGGTACTAGTGAATGGTACTAGTGAATAGTACTAGTGAGAATGGTACTAGTGACCGATACTAATGAGAATGATACTAGTGAGAATGGTACTAGTGAGAATGGTACTAGTAATGATACCATTGAGAATGGTAATAGTGAGAATGGTACTAGTGAGAATGGTACTAGTTAAAATGGTACTAGTGAGAATGGTACTAGTGAGAATGGTACCAGTGAATGGTACTAGTGAGAATGGTACTAGTGAATGATACTAGTGAGAATGCTACTAGTGAGAATGATACTAGTGAGAATGATACTAGTGAGAATGGTACTAGTGAGAATGATACTAGTGAGAATGATACTAGTGAGAATGCTACTAGTAAGAATGGTACTAGTGAGAATGGTACTAGTGAGAATGGTACTAGTGAGAATGATACTAGTGAGAATGGTACTAGTGAGAATGATACTAGTGAGAATAATACTAGTGAGAATGGTACTAGTGAATGGTACTAATGAATAGTACTAGTGAGAATGGTACTAGTGACCGATACTAGTGAGAATGGTACTAGTGAGAATGGTACTAGTGAGAATGGTACTAGTAATGATACAATTGAGAATGGTAATAGTGAGAATGGTACTAGTGAGAATGGTACTAGTGAAAATGGTACTAGTGAGAATGGTACTAGTGAGAATGGTACCAGTGAATGGTACTAGTGAGAATGGTACTAGTGAATGATACTAGTGAGAATGATACTAGTGAGAATGGTACTAGTGAGAATGATACTAGTGAGAATGATACTAGTGAGAATGGTACTAGTGAGAATGATACTTGTGAGAATGGTATAGTGAGAATGGTACTAGTAATGATACAATTGAGAATGGTAATAGTGAGAATGGTACTAGTGAGAATGGTACTAGTGAAAATGGTACTAGTGAGAATGGTACTAGTGAGAATGGTACCAGTGAATGGTACTAGTGAGAATGGTACTAGTGAATGATACTAGTGAGAATGATACTAGTGAGAATGGTACTAGTGAGAATGATACTAGAGAGAATGATACTAGTGAGAATGGTACTAGTGAGAATGATACTTGTGAGAATGGTATAGTGAGAATGGTACTAGTGAGAATGGAACTAGTGAGAATGATACTAGTGAGAATGATACAAGTGAGAATGATACTAGTGAGAATGGTACTAGTGAGAATGATACTAGTGAGAATGATACTAGTGAGAATGGTACTAGTGAGAATGATACTTGTGAGAATGGTATAGTGAGAATGGCACTAGTGAGAATGGAACTAGTGAGAATGATACTAGTGAGAATGGTACTAGTGAGAATGATACTATTGACAATGATACTAGTGAGAATGGTACTAGTGAGAATGATACTAGTGAGAATGATACTAGTGAGAATGGTACTAGTGAGAATGATATTAGTGAGAATGGTACTAGTAAGAATGGTACTAGTGAGAATGGTACTAGTGAGAATGGTACTAGTGAGAATGGTACTAGTGATAATGATACTAGTGAGAATGGTACTAGTAAGAATGGTACTAGTAAGAATGGTACTAGTGAGAATGATACTAGTGAGAATGGTACTAGTGAGAATGATACTAGTGAGAATGATACTAGTGAGAATGGTACTAGTGAGAATGATACTTGTGAGAATGGTATAGTGAGAATTGTACTAGTGAGAATGGTACTAGTGAGAATGGTACTAGTGAGAATGTTACTAGTGAGAATGGAACTAGTGAGAATGATACTAGTGAGAATGGTACTAGTGAGAATGGTACTAGTGAGAATGATACTAGTGAGAATGATACTAGTGAGAATGGTACTAGTGAGAATGATACTTGTGAGAATGATTTAGTGAGAATGGTACTAGTGAGAATGGAACTAGTGAGAATGGTACTAGTGAGAATGATACTAGTGAGAATGGTACTAGTGAGAATGATACTAGTGATAATGATACTAATGAGAATGGTACTAGTGAGAATGATACTAGTGAGAATGATACTAGTGAGAATGGTACTAGTGAGAATGATATTAGTGAGAATGGTACTAGTAAGAATGGTACTAGTGAGAATGGTACTAGTGAGAATGGTACTAGTGAGAATGGTACTAGTGAGAATGGTACTAGTGATAATGATACTGGTGAGAATGGTACTAGTAAGAATGGTACTAGTAAGAATGATACTAGTGAGAATGATACTAGTGAGAATGGTACTAGTGAGAATGATACTAGTGATAATGATACTAGTGAGAATGGTACTAGTAAGAATGGTACTAGTAAGAATGATACTAGTGAGAATGATACTAGTGAGAATGGTACTAGTGAGAATGATACTAGTGAGAATGATACTAGTGAGAATAGTACTAGTAAGAATGGTACTAGTGAGAATGGTACTAGTCAATGGTACTAGTGAGAATGGAACTAGTGAGAATGGTACAAGTGAATGGTACTAGTGAGAATGGTACTTGTGAATGGTACTAGTGATAATGGTAGTAGTGAATGAAACTAGTGAGAATGGTACTATTGAGAATGGTACTAGTGAGAATGATACTAGTGAGAATGATACTAGTGAGAATGGTACTAGTGAGAATGATACTAGTGAGAATGATACTAGTGAGAATGGTACTAGTGAGAATGATACTAGGGAGAATGATACTAGTGAGAATGGTACTAGTGAGAATGATATTAGTGAGAATGGTACTAGTAAGAATGGTGCTAGTGAGAATGGTACTAGTGAGAATGGTACTAGTGAGAATGGTACTAGTGATAATGATACTAGTGAGAATGGTACTAGTAAGAATGGTACTAGTAAGAATGATACTAGTGAGAATGATACTAGTGAGAATGGTACTAGTGAGAATGATACTAGCAAGAATGATACTAGTGAGAATGGTACTAGTAGGAATGGTACTAGTGAGAATGGTACTAGTGAAAATGGTACTAGTGAGAATGGTACTAGTGAGAATGATACTAGTCAGAATGATACTAATGAGAATGAAACTAGTGAGAATGGTACTAGTGAGAATGATACTAGTAGGAATGGTACTAGTGAATGGTACTAGTGAATAGTACTAGTGAGAATGGTACTAGTGAATGATACTAGTGAGAATGGTACTAGTGAGAATGGTACTAGTCAGAATAGTACTAGGGAATGATACCATTGAGAATGGTACTAGTGAGAATGGTACTAGTGAGAATGGTACTAGTGAAAATGGTACTAGTGAGAATGGTACTAGTGAGAATGGTACTAGTGAATGATACTAGTGAGAATGGTACTAGTGAGAATGGTAATAGTGAGAATGGTACTAGTGAGAATGGTACTAGTGAGAATGTAACTAGTGAGAATGGTACTAGTGAGAATGATACTAGTGAGAATGATACTAGTGAGAATGATACTAGTGAGAATGGTACTAGTGAATGGTACTAGTGAATAGTACTAGTGAGAATGGTACTAGTGACCGATACTAATGAGAATGATACTAGTGAGAATGGTACTAGTGAGAATGGTACTAGTAATGATACCATTGAGAATGGTAATAGTGAGAATGGTACTAGTAAATGGTACTAGTGAGAATGGTAGTAGTGAATGATACTAGTGAGAATGGTACTAGTAAGAATGGTACTAGTAAGAATTGTACTAGTGAGAATGGTACTAGTGAGAATGGTACTAGTGAGAATGGTACTAGTGATAATGATACTAGTGAGAATGGTACTAGTAAGAATGGTACTAGTAAGAATGATACTAGTGAGAATGATACTAGTGAGAATGGTACTAGTGAGAATGGTACTAGTAAGAATGGTACTAGTGAGAATGGTACTAGTGAGAATGGTACTAGTGAGAATGGTACTAGTGAGAATGATACTAGTGAGAATGATACTAGTGAGAATGATACTAGTGAGAATGGTACTAGTGAATGGTACTAGTGAATAGTACTAGTGAGAATGGTACTAGTGACCGATACTAATGAGAATGATACTAGTGAGAATGGTACTAGTGAGAATGGTACTAGTAATGATACCATTGAGAATGGTAATAGTGAGAATGGTACTAGTGAGAATGGTACTAGTTAAAATGGTACTAGTGAGAATGGTACTAGTGAGAATGGTACCAGTGAATGGTACTAGTGAGAATGGTACTAGTGAATGATACTAGTGAGAATGCTACTAGTGAGAATGGTACTAGTGAGAATGGTACTAGTGAGAATGGTACTTGTGAGAATGGTACTAGTGAGAATGTTACTAGTAAGAATGATACTAGTGAGAATGGTACTAGTGAGAATGGTACTAGTGAGAATGGTACTAGTGAGAATGATACTAGTGAGAATGATACTAGTGAGAATGATACTAGTGAGAATGGTGCTAGTGAATGGTACTAGTGAATAGTACTAGTGAGAATGGTACTAGTGACCGATACTAGTGAGAATGGTACTAGTGAGAATGGTACTAGTGAGAATGGTACTAGTAATGATACTATTGAGAATGGTAATAGTGAGAATGGTACTAGTGAGAATGGTACTAGTGAAAATGGTACTAGTGAGAATGGTACTAGTGAGAATGGTACCAGTGAATGGTACTAGTGAGAATGGTACTAGTGAATAATACTAGTGAGAATGCTAATAGTGAGAATGGTACTAGTGAGAATGGTACTATTGAGAATGGTACTAGTGAGAATGGTACTAGTGAGAATGGTACTAGTGAGAATGGTACTAGTGAGAATGGTACTAGTGAGAATGGTACTAGTGATAATGATACTGGTGAGAATGGTACTAGTAAGAATGGTACTAGTAAGAATGATACTAGTGAGAATGATACTAGTGAGAATGGTACTAGTGAGAATGATACTAGTGATAATGATACTAGTGAGAATGGTACTAGTAAGAATGGTACTAGTAAGAATGATACTAGTGAGAATGATACTAGTGAGAATGGTACTAGTGAGAATGATACTAGTGAGAATGATACTAGTGAGAATAGTACTAGTAAGAATGGTACTAGTGAGAATGGTACTAGTCAATGGTACTAGTGAGAATGGAACTAGTGAGAATGGTACAAGTGAATGGTACTAGTGAGAATGGTACTTGTGAATGGTACTAGTGATAATGGTAGTAGTGAATGAAACTAGTGAGAATGGTACTATTGAGAATGGTACTAGTGAGAATGATACTAGTGAGAATGATACTAGTGAGAATGGTACTAGTGAGAATGATACTAGTGAGAATGATACTAGTGAGAATGGTACTAGTGAGAATGATACTAGGGAGAATGATACTAGTGAGAATGGTACTAGTGAGAATGATATTAGTGAGAATGGTACTAGTAAGAATGGTGCTAGTGAGAATGGTACTAGTGAGAATGGTACTAGTGAGAATGGTACTAGTGATAATGATACTAGTGAGAATGGTACTAGTAAGAATGGTACTAGTAAGAATGATACTAGTGAGAATGATACTAGTGAGAATGGTACTAGTGAGAATGATACTAGCAAGAATGATACTAGTGAGAATGGTACTAGTAGGAATGGTACTAGTGAGAATGGTACTAGTGAAAATGGTACTAGTGAGAATGGTACTAGTGAGAATGATACTAGTCAGAATGATACTAATGAGAATGAAACTAGTGAGAATGGTACTAGTGAGAATGATACTAGTAGGAAAGGTACTAGTGAATGGTACTAGTGAATAGTACTAGTGAGAATGGTACTAGTGAATGATACTAGTGAGAATGGTACTAGTGAGAATGGTACTAGTCAGAATAGTACTAGGGAATGATACCATTGAGAATGGTACTAGTGAGAATGGTACTAGTGAGAATGGTACTAGTGAAAATGGTACTAGTGAGAATGGTACTAGTGAGAATGGTACTAGTGAATGATACTAGTGAGAATGGTACTAGTGAGAATGGTAATAGTGAGAATGGTACTAGTGAGAATGGTACTAGTGAGAATGTAACTAGTGAGAATGGTACTAGTGAGAATGATACTAGTGAGAATGATACTAGTGAGAATGATACTAGTGAGAATGGTACTAGTGAATGGTACTAGTGAATAGTACTAGTGAGAATGGTACTAGTGACCGATACTAATGAGAATGATACTAGTGAGAATGGTACTAGTGAGAATGGTACTAGTAATGATACCATTGAGAATGGTAATAGTGAGAATGGTACTAGTAAATGGTACTAGTGAGAATGGTAGTAGTGAATGATACTAGTGAGAATGGTACTAGTAAGAATGGTACTAGTAAGAATTGTACTAGTGAGAATGGTACTAGTGAGAATGGTACTAGTGAGAATGGTACTAGTGATAATGATACTAGTGAGAATGGTACTAGTAAGAATGGTACTAGTAAGAATGATACTAGTGAGAATGATACTAGTGAGAATGGTACTAGTGAGAATGGTACTAGTAAGAATGGTACTAGTGAGAATGGTACTAGTGAGAATGGTACTAGTGAGAATGGTACTAGTGAGAATGATACTAGTGAGAATGATACTAGTGAGAATGATACTAGTGAGAATGGTACTAGTGAATGGTACTAGTGAATAGTACTAGTGAGAATGGTACTAGTGACCGATACTAATGAGAATGATACTAGTGAGAATGGTACTAGTGAGAATGGTACTAGTAATGATACCATTGAGAATGGTAATAGTGAGAATGGTACTAGTGAGAATGGTACTAGTTAAAATGGTACTAGTGAGAATGGTACTAGTGAGAATGGTACCAGTGAATGGTACTAGTGAGAATGGTACTAGTGAATGATACTAGTGAGAATGCTACTAGTGAGAATGGTACTAGTGAGAATGGTACTAGTGAGAATGGTACTTGTGAGAATGGTACTAGTGAGAATGTTACTAGTAAGAATGATACTAGTGAGAATGGTACTAGTGAGAATGGTACTAGTGAGAATGGTACTAGTGAGAATGATACTAGTGAGAATGATACTAGTGAGAATGATACTAGTGAGAATGGTGCTAGTGAATGGTACTAGTGAATAGTACTAGTGAGAATGGTACTAGTGACCGATACTAGTGAGAATGGTACTAGTGAGAATGGTACTAGTGAGAATGGTACTAGTAATGATACTATTGAGAATGGTAATAGTGAGAATGGTACTAGTGAGAATGGTACTAGTGAAAATGGTACTAGTGAGAATGGTACTAGTGAGAATGGTACCAGTGAATGGTACTAGTGAGAATGGTACTAGTGAATAATACTAGTGAGAATGCTAATAGTGAGAATGGTACTAGTGAGAATGGTACTATTGAGAATGGTACTAGTGAGAATGGTACTAGTGAGAATGGAACTAGTGAGAATGGTACTAGTGAATGGTACTAGTGAGAATGGTACTAGTGAATGGTACTAGTGAGAATGGTAGTAGTGAATGATACTAGTGAGAATGGTACTAGTCAGAATGGTACTAGTGAGAATGATACTAGTGAGAATGATACTAGTGAGAATGGTACTAGTAAGAATGGTACTAGTGACAATGGTACTAGTGAGAATGGTACTAGTGAGAATGATCCTAGTGAGAATGATACTAGTGAGAATGGTACTAGTAAGAATGGTACTAGTGAGAATGGTACTAATGAGAATGGTACTAGTGAAAATGGTACTAGTGAGAATGATACTAGTGAGAATGATACTAGTGAGAATGATACTGGTGAGAATGGTACTAGTGAATAGTACTAGTGAATAGTACTAGTGAGAATGGTACTAGTGATCGAGACTAGTGAGAATGGTACTAGTGAGAATGGTACTAGTGAGAATGGTACTAGTAATGATACCATTTAGAATGGTAATAGTGAGAATGGTACTAGTGAGAATGGTACTAGTGAAAATGGTACTAGTGAGAATGGTACTAGTGAGAATGGTACCAGTGAATGGTACTAGTGAGAATGGTACTAGTGAATGATACTAGTGAGAATGCTACTAGTGAGAATGGTACTAGTGAGAACGGTACTAGTGAGAATGGTACTAGTGAGAATGGTACTAGTGAGAATGATACTTGTGAGAATGATACTAGTGAGAATGGTACTAGTGAGAATGATACTAGTGAGAATGATACTAGTGAGAATGGTACTAGTGAGAATGATACTTGTGAGAATGGTATAGTGAGAATGGTACTAGTGAGAATGGTACTAGTGAGAATGATACTAGTGAGAATGGTACTAGTGAGAATGATACTAGTGAGAATGATACTAGTGAGAATGGTACTAGTGAGAATGATACTAGTGAGAATGATACTAGTGAGAATGCTACTAGTGAGAATGATATTAGTGAGAATGGTACTAGTAAGAATGGTACTAGTGAGAATGGTACTAGTGAGAATGGTACTAGTGAGAATGGTACTAGTGATAATGATACTAGTGAGAATGGTACTAGTAAGAATGGTACTAGTAAGAATGATACTAGTGGGAATAATACTAGTGAGAATGATACTAGTGAGAATGGTACTAGTGAGAATGGTACTAGTGAGAATGATACTAGTGAGAATGGTACTAGTGAGAATGATACTAGTGAGAATAATACTAGTGAGAATGGTACTAGTGAATGGTACTAATGAATAGTACTAGTGAGAATGGTACTAGTGACCGATACTAGTGAGAATGGTACTAGTGAGAATGGTACTAGTGAGAATGGTACTAGTAATGATACAATTGAGAATGGTAATAGTGAGAATGGTACTAGTGAGAATGGTACTAGTGAAAATGGTACTAGTGAGAATGGTACTAGTGAGAATGGTACCAGTGAATGGTACTAGTGAGAATGGTACTAGTGAGAATGATACTTGTGAGAATGGTATAGTGAGAATGGTACTAGTAATGATACAATTGAGAATGGTAATAGTGAGAATGGTACTAGTGAGAATGGTACTAGTGAAAATGGTACTAGTGAGAATGGTACTAGTGAGAATGGTACCAGTGAATGGTACTAGTGAGAATGGTACTAGTGAATGATACTAGTGAGAATGATACTACTGAGAATGGTACTAGTGAGAATGATACTAGAGAGAATGATACTAGTGAGAATGGTACTAGTGAGAATGATACTTGTGAGAATGGTATAGTGAGAATGGTACTAGTGAGAATGGAACTAGTGAGAATGATACTAGTGAGAATGATACTAGTGAGAATGATACTAGTGAGAATGGTACTAGTGAGAATGATACTAGTGAGAATGATACTAGTGAGAATGGTACTAGTGAGAATGATACTTGTGAGAATGGTATAGTGAGAATGGTACTAGTGAGAATGGAACTAGTGAGAATGATACTAGTGAGAATGGTACTAGTGAGAATGATACTATTGAGAATGATACTAGTGAGAATGGTACTAGTGAGAATGATACTAGTGAGAATGATACTAGTGAGAATGGTACTAGTGAGAATGATATTAGTGAGAATGGTACTAGTAAGAATGGTACTAGTGAGAATGGTACTAGTGAGAATGGTACTAGTGAGAATGGTACTAGTGATAATGATACTAGTGAGAATGGTACTAGTAAGAATGGTACTAGTAAGAATGGTACTAGTGCGAATGATACTAGTGAGAATGGTACTAGTGAGAATGATACTAGTGAGAATGATACTAGTGAGAATGGTACTAGTGAGAATGATACTTGTGAGAATGGTATAGTGAGAATTGTACTAGTGAGAATGGTACTAGTGAGAATGGTACTAGTGAGAATGATACTAGTGAGAATGGAACTAGTGAGAATGATACTAGTGAGAATGGTACTAGTGAGAATGGTACTAGTGAGAATGATACTAGTGAGAATGATACTAGTGAGAATGGTACTAGTGAGAATGATACTTGTGAGAATGGTATAGTGAGAATGGTACTAGTGAGAATGGAACTAGTGAGAATGGTACTAGTGAGAATGATACTAGTGAGAATGGTACTAGTGAGAATGATACTAGTGATAATGATACTAATGAGAATGGTACTAGTGAGAATGATACTAGTGAGAATGATACTAGTGAGAATGGTACTAGTGAGAATGATATTAGTGAGAATGGTACTAGTAAGAATGGTACTAGTGAGAATGGTACTAGTGAGAATGGTACTAGTGAGAATGGTACTAGTGAGAATGGTACTAGTGATAATGATACTGGTGAGAATGGTACTAGTAAGAATGGTACTAGTAAGAATGATACTAGTGAGAATGATACTAGTGAGAATGGTACTAGTGAGAATGATACTAGTGATAATGATACTAGTGAGAATGGTACTAGTAAGAATGGTACTAGTAAGAATGATACTAGTGAGAATGATACTAGTGAGAATGGTACTAGTGAGAATGATACTAGTGAGAATGATACTAGTGAGAATAGTACTAGTAAGAATGGTACTAGTGAGAATGGTACTAGTCAATGGTACTAGTGAGAATGGAACTAGTGAGAATGGTACAAGTGAATGGTACTAGTGAGAATGGTACTTGTGAATGGTACTAGTGATAATGGTAGTAGTGAATGAAACTAGTGAGAATGGTACTATTGAGAATGGTACTAGTGAGAATGATACTAGTGAGAATGATACTAGTGAGAATGGTACTAGTGAGAATGATACTAGTGAGAATGATACTAGTGAGAATGGTACTAGTGAGAATGATACTAGGGAGAATGATACTAGTGAGAATGGTACTAGTGAGAATGATATTAGTGAGAATGGTACTAGTAAGAATGGTGCTAGTGAGAATGGTACTAGTGAGAATGGTACTAGTGAGAATGGTACTAGTAAGAATGGTACTAGTAAGAATGATACTAGTGAGAATGGTACTAGTAAGAATGATACTAGTGAGAATGATACTAGCAAGAATGATACTAGTGAGAATGGTACTAGTGAGAATGATACTTGTGAGAATGGTATAGTGAGAATGGTACTAGTAATTATACAATTGAGAATGGTAATAGTGAGAATGGTACTAGTGAGAATGGTACTAGTGAAAATGGTACTAGTGAGAATGGTACTAGTGAGAATGGTACCAGTGAATGGTACTAGTGAGAATGGTACTAGTGAATGATACTAGTGAGAATGATACTACTGAGAATGGTACTAGTGAGAATGATACTAGAGAGAATGATACTAGTGAGAATGGTACTAGTGAGAATGATACTTGTGAGAATGGTATAGTGAGAATGGTACTAGTGAGAATGGAACTAGTGAGAATGATACTAGTGAGAATGATACTAGTGAGAATGATACTAGTGAGAATGGTACTAGTGAGAATGATACTAGTGAGAATGATACTAGTGAGAATGGTACTAGTGAGAATGATACTTGTGAGAATGGTATAGTGAGAATGGCACTAGTGAGAATGGAACTAGTGAGAATGATACTAGTGAGAATGGTACTAGTGAGAATGATACTATTGAGAATGATACTAGTGAGAATGGTACTAGTGAGAATGATACTAGTGAGAATGATACTAGAAGGAATGGTACTAGTGAGAATGATATTAGTGAGAATGGTACTAGTAAGAATGGTACTAGTGAGAATGGTACTAGTGAGAATGGTACTAGTGAGAATGGTACTAGTGATAATGATACTAGTGAGAATGGTACTAGTAAGAATGGTACTAGTAAGAATGGTACTAGTGAGAATGATACTAGTGAGAATGGTACTAGTGAGAATGATACTAGTGAGAATGATACTAGTGAGAATGGTACTAGTGAGAATGATACTTGTGAGAATGGTATAGTGAGAATTGTACTAGTGAGAATGGTACTAGTGAGAATGGTACTAGTGAGAATGATACTAGTGAGAATGGAACTAGTGAGAATGATACTAGTGAGAATGGTACTAGTGAGAATGGTACTAGTGAGAATGATACTAGTGAGAATGATACTAGTGAGAATGGTACTAGTGAGAATGATACTTGTGAGAATGGTATAGTGAGAATGGTACTAGTGAGAATGGAACTAGTGAGAATGGTACTAGTGAGAATGATACTAGTGAGAATGGTACTAGTGAGAATGATACTAGTGATAATGATACTAATGAGAATGGTACTAGTGAGAATGATACTAGTGAGAATGATACTAGTGAGAATGGTACTAGTGAGAATGATATTAGTGAGAATGGTACTAGTAAGAATGGTATTAGTGAGAATGGTACTAGTGAGAATGGTACTAGTGAGAATGGTACTAGTGAGAATGGTACTAGTGATAATGATACTGGTGAGAATGGTACTAGTAAGAATGGTACTAGTAAGAATGATACTAGTGAGAATGATAATAGTGAGAATGGTACTAGTGAGAATGATACTAGTGATAATGATACTAGTGAGAATGGTACTAGTAAGAATGGTACTAGTAAGAATGATACTAGTGAGAATGATACTAGTGAGAATGGTACTAGTGAGAATGATACTAGTGAGAATGATACTAGTGAGAATAGTACTAGTAAGAATGGTACTAGTGAGAATGGTACTAGTCAATGGTACTAGTGAGAATGGAACTAGTGAGAATGGTACAAGTGAATGGTACTAGTGAGAATGGTACTTGTGAATGGTACTAGTGATAATGGTAGTAGTGAATGAAACTAGTGAGAATGGTACTATTGAGAATGGTACTAGTGAGAATGATACTAGTGAGAATGATACTAGTGAGAATGGTACTAGTGAGAATGATACTAGTGAGAATGATACTAGTGAGAATGGTACTAGTGAGAATGATACTAGGGAGAATGATACTAGTGAGAATGGTACTAGTGAGAATGATATTAGTGAGAATGGTACCAGTAAGAATGGTGCTAGTGAGAATGGTACTAGTGAGAATGGTACTAGTGAGAATGGTACTAGTGATAATGATACTTGTGAGAATGGTACTAGTAAGAATGGTACTAGTAAGAATGATACTAGTGAGAATGATACTAGTGAGAATGGTACTAGTGAGAATGATACTAGCAAGAATGATACTAGTGAGAATAGTACTAGTAGGAATGGTACTAGTGAGAATGGTACTAGTGAAAATGGTACTAGTGAGAATGGTACTAGTGAGAATGATACTAGTCAGAATGATACTAATGAGAATGAAACTAGTGAGAATGGTACTAGTGAGAATGATACTAGTGAGAATGGTACTAGTGAATGGTACTAGTGAATAGTACTAGTGAGAATGGTACTAGTGAATGATACTAGTGAGAATGGTACTAGTGAGAATGGTACTAGTCAGAATAGTACTAGGGAATGATACCATTGAGAATGGTACTAGTGAGAATGGTACTAGTGAGAATGGTACTAGTGAAAATGGTACTAGTGAGAATGGTACTAGTGAGAATGGTACTAGTGAATGATACTAGTGAGAATGGTACTAGTGAGAATGGTAATAGTGAGAATGGTACTAGTGAGAATGGTACTAGTGAGAATGTAACTAGTGAGAATGGTACTAGTGAGAATGATACTAGTGAGAATGATACTAGTGAGAATGATACTAGTGAGAATGGTACTAGTGAATGGTAGTAGTGAATAGTACTAGTGAGAATGGTACTAGTGACCGATACTAATGAGAATGATACTAGTGAGAATGGTACTAGTGAGAATGGTACTAGTAATGATACCATTGAGAATGGTAATAGTGAGAATGGTACTAGTAAATGGTACTAGTGAGAATGGTAGTAGTGAATGATACTAGTGAGAATGGTACTAGTAAGAATGGTACTAGTAAGAATTGTACTAGTGAGAATGGTACTAGTGAGAATGGTACTAGTGAGAATGGTACTAGTGATAATGATACTAGTGAGAATGGTACTAGTAAGAATGGTACTAGTAAGAATGATACTAGTGAGAATGATACTAGTGAAAATGGTACTAGTGAGAATGGTACTAGTAAGAATGGTACTAGTGAGAATGGTACTAGTGAGAATGGTACTAGTGAGAATGGTACTAGTGAGAATGATACTAGTGAGAATGATACTAGTGAGAATGATACTAGTGAGAATGGTACTAGTGAATGGTACTAGTGAATAGTACTAGTGAGAATGGTACTAGTGACCGATACTAATGAGAATGATACTAGTGAGAATGGTACTAGTGAGAATGGTACTAGTAATGATACCATTGAGAATGGTAATAGTGAGAATGGTACTAGTGAGAATGGTACTAGTTAAAATGGTACTAGTGAGAATGGTACTAGTGAGAATGGTACCAGTGAATGGTACTAGTGAGAATGGTACTAGTGAATGATACTAGTGAGAATGCTACTAGTGAGAATGGTACTAGTGAGAATGGTACTAGTGAGAATGGTACTTGTGAGAATGGTACTAGTGAGAATGTTACTAGTAAGAATGATACTAGTGAGAATGGTACTAGTGAGAATGGTACTAGTGAGAATGGTACTAGTGAGAATGATACTAGTGAGAATGATACTAGTGAGAATGATACTAGTGAGAATGGTGCTAGTGAATGGTACTAGTGAATAGTACTAGTGAGAATGGTACTAGTGACCGATACTAGTGAGAATGGTACTAGTGAGAATGGTACTAGTGAGAATGGTACTAGTAATGATACTATTGAGAATGGTAATAGTGAGAATGGTACTAGTGAGAATGGTACTAGTGAAAATGGTACTAGTGAGAATGGTACTAGTGAGAATGGTACCAGTGAATGGTACTAGTGAGAATGGTACTAGTGAATGATACTAGTGAGAATGCTAATAGTGAGAATGGTACTAGTGAGAATGGTACTATTGAGAATGGTACTAGTGAGAATGGTACTAGTGAGAATGGAACTAGTGAGAATGGTACTAGTGAATGGTACTAGTGAGAATGGTACTAGTGAATGGTACTAGTGAGAATGGTAGTAGTGAATGATACTAGTGAGAATGGTACTAGTCAGAATGGTACTAGTGAGAATGATACTAGTGAGAATGATACTAGTGAGAATGGTACTAGTAAGAATGGTACTAGTGACAATGGTACTAGTGAGAATGGTACTAGTGAGAATGATCCTAGTGAGAATGATACTAGTGAGAATGGTACTAGTAAGAATGGTACTAGTGAGAATGGTACTAATGAGAATGGTACTAGTGAAAATGGTACTAGTGAGAATGATACTAGTGAGAATGATACTAGTGAGAATGATACTGGTGAGAATGGTACTAGTGAATAGTACTAGTGAATAGTACTAGTGAGAATGGTACTAGTGATCGAGACTAGTGAGAATGGTACTAGTGAGAATGGTACTAGTGAGAATGGTACTAGTAATGATACCATTTAGAATGGTAATAGTGAGAATGGTACTAGTGAGAATGGTACTAGTGAAAATGGTACTAGTGAGAATGGTACTAGTGAGAATGGTACCAGTGAATGGTACTAGTGAGAATGGTACTAGTGAATGATACTAGTGAGAATGCTACTAGTGAGAATGTTACTAGTGAGAACGGTACTAGTGAGAATGGTACTAGTGAGAATGGTACTAGTGAGAATGATACTTGTGAGAATGATACTAGTGAGAATGGTACTAGTGAGAATGATACTAGTGAGAATGATACTAGTGAGAATGGTACTAGTGAGAATGATACTTGTGAGAATGGTATAGTGAGAATGGTACTAGTGAGAATGGTACTAGTGAGAATGATACTAGTGAGAATGGTACTAGTGAGAATGATACTAGTGAGAATGATACTAGTGAGAATGGTACTAGTGAGAATGATACTAGTGAGAATGATACTAGTGAGAATGCTACTAGTGAGAATGATATTAGTGAGAATGGTACTAGTAAGAATGGTACTAGTGAGAATGGTACTAGTGAGAATGGTACTAGTGAGAATGGTACTAGTGATAATGATACTAGTGAGAATGGTACTAGTAAGAATGGTACTAGTAAGAATGATACTAGTGGGAATGATACTAGTGAGAATGATACTAGTGAGAATGGTACTAGTGAGAATGGTACTAGTGAGAATGATACTAGTGAGAATGGTACTAGTGAGAATGATACTAGTGAGAATAATACTAGTGAGAATGGTACTAGTGAATGGTACTAATGAATAGTACTAGTGAGAATGGTACTAGTGACCGATACTAGTGAGAATGGTACTAGTGAGAATGGTACTAGTAATGATACAATTGAGAATGGTAATAGTGAGAATGGTACTAGTGAGAATGGTACTAGTGAAAATGGTACTAGTGAGAATGGTACTAGTGAGAATGGTACCAGTGAATGGTACTAGTGAGAATGGTACTAGTGAGAATGATACTTGTGAGAATGGTATAGTGAGAATGGTACTAGTAATGATACAATTGAGAATGGTAATAGTGAGAATGGTACTAGTGAGAATGGTACTAGTGAAAATGGTACTAGTGAGAATGGTACTAGTGAGAATGGTACCAGTGAATGGTACTAGTGAGAATGGTACTAGTGAATGATACTAGTGAGAATGATACTACTGAGAATGGTACTAGTGAGAATGGTACTAGTGAGAATGATACTTGTGAGAATGGTATAGTGAGAATGGTACTAGTGAGAATGGAACTAGTGAGAATGATACTAGTGAGAATGATACTAGTGAGAATGATACTAGTGAGAATGGTACTAGTGAGAATGATACTAGTGAGAATGATACTAGTGAGAATGGTACTAGTGAGAATGATACTTGTGAGAATGGTATAGTGAGAATGGTACTAGTGAGATTGGAACTAGTGAGAATGATACTAGTGAGAATGGTACTAGTGAGAATGATACTATTGAGAATGATACTAGTGAGAATGGTACTAGTGAGAATGATACTAGTGAGAATGATACTAGTGAGAATGGTACTAGTGAGAATGATATTAGTGAGAATGGTACTAGTAAGAATGGTACTAGTGAGAATGGTACTAGTGAGAATGGTACTAGTGAGAATGGTACTAGTGATAATGATACTAGTGAGAATGGTACTAGTAAGAATGGTACTAGTAAGAATGGTACTAGTGAGAATGATACTAGTGAGAATGGTACTAGTGAGAATGATACTAGTGAGAATGATACTAGTGAGAATGGTACTAGTGAGAATGATACTTGTGAGAATGGTATAGTGAGAATTGTACTAGTGAGAATGGTACTAGTGAGAATGGTACTAGTGAGAATGATACTAGTGAGAATGGAACTAGTGAGAATGATACTAGTGAGAATGGTACTAGTGAGAATGGTACTAGTGAGAATGATACTAGTGAGAATGATACTAGTGAGAATGGTACTAGTGAGAATGATACTTGTGAGAATGGTATAGTGAGAATGGTACTAGTGAGAATGGAACTAGTGAGAATGGTACTAGTGAGAATGATACTAGTGAGAATGGTACTAGTGAGAATGATACTAGTGATAATGATACTAATGAGAATGGTACTAGTGAGAATGATACTAGTGAGAATGATACTAGTGAGAATGGTACTAGTGAGAATGATATTAGTGAGAATGGTACTAGTAAGAATGGTACTAGTGAGAATGGTACTAGTGAGAATGGTACTAGTGAGAATGGTACTAGTGAGAATGGTACTAGTGATAATGATACTGGTGAGAATGGTACTAGTAAGAATGGTACTAGTAAGAATGATACTAGTGAGAATGATACTAGTGAGAATGGTACTAGTGAGAATGATACTAGTGATAATGATACTAGTGAGAATGGTACTAGTAAGAATGGTACTAGTAAGAATGGTACTAGTGAGAATGATATTAGTGAGAATGGTACTAGTGAGAATGGTACTAGTGAGAATGGTACTAGTGATAATGATACTAGTGAGAATGGTACTAGTAAGAATGGTACTAGTAAGAATGATACTAGTGGGAATGATACTAGTGAGAATGATACTAGTGAGAATGGTACTAGTGAGAATGGTACTAGTGAGAATGATACTAGTGAGAATGGTACTAGTGAGAATGATACTAGTGAGAATAATACTAGTGAGAATGGTACTAGTGAATGGTACTAATGAATAGTACTAGTGAGAATGGTACTAGTGACCGATACTAGTGAGAATGGTACTAGTGAGAATGGTACTAGTAATGATACAATTGAGAATGGTAATAGTGAGAATGGTACTAGTGAGAATGGTACTAGTGAAAATGGTACTAGTGAGAATGGTACTAGTGAGAATGGTACCAGTGAATGGTACTAGTGAGAATGGTACTAGTGAGAATGATACTTGTGAGAATGGTATAGTGAGAATGGTACTAGTAATGATACAATTGAGAATGGTAATAGTGAGAATGGTACTAGTGAGAATGGTACTAGTGAAAATGGTACTAGTGAGAATGGTACTAGTGAGAATGGTACCAGTGAATGGTACTAGTGAGAATGGTACTAGTGAATGATACTAGTGAGAATGATACTACTGAGAATGGTACTAGTGAGAATGGTACTAGTGAGAATGATACTTGTGAGAATGGTATAGTGAGAATGGTACTAGTGAGAATGGAACTAGTGAGAATGATACTAGTGAGAATGATACTAGTGAGAATGATACTAGTGAGAATGGTACTAGTGAGAATGATACTAGTGAGAATGATACTAGTGAGAATGGTACTAGTGAGAATGATACTTGTGAGAATGGTATAGTGAGAATGGTACTAGTGAGAATGGAACTAGTGAGAATGATACTAGTGAGAATGGTACTAGTGAGAATGATACTATTGAGAATGATACTAGTGAGAATGGTACTAGTGAGAATGATACTAGTGAGAATGATACTAGTGAGAATGGTACTAGTGAGAATGATATTAGTGAGAATGGTACTAGTAAGAATGGTACTAGTGAGAATGGTACTAGTGAGAATGGTACTAGTGAGAATGGTACTAGTGATAATGATACTAGTGAGAATGGTACTAGTAAGAATGGTACTAGTAAGAATGGTACTAGTGAGAATGATACTAGTGAGAATGGTACTAGTGAGAATGATACTAGTGAGAATGATACTAGTGAGAATGGTACTAGTGAGAATGATACTTGTGAGAATGGTATAGTGAGAATTGTACTAGTGAGAATGGTACTAGTGAGAATGGTACTAGTGAGAATGATACTAGTGAGAATGGAACTAGTGAGAATGATACTAGTGAGAATGGTACTAGTGAGAATGGTACTAGTGAGAATGATACTAGTGAGAATGATACTAGTGAGAATGGTACTAGTGAGAATGATACTTGTGAGAATGGTATAGTGAGAATGGTACTAGTGAGAATGGAACTAGTGAGAATGGTACTAGTGAGAATGATACTAGTGAGAATGGTACTAGTGAGAATGATACTAGTGATAATGATACTAATGAGAATGGTACTAGTGAGAATGATACTAGTGAGAATGGTACTATTGAGAATGGTACTAGTGAGAATGGTACTAGTGAGAATGGAACTAGTGAGAATGGTACTAGTGAATGGTACTAGTGAGAATGGTACTAGTGAATGGTACTAGTGAGAATGGTAGTAGTGAATGATACTAGTGAGAATGGTACTAGTCAGAATGGTACTAGTGAGAATGATACTAGTGAGAATGATACTAGTGAGAATGGTACTAGTAAGAATGGTACTAGTGACAATGGTACTAGTGAGAATGGTACTAGTGAGAATGATCCTAGTGAGAATGATACTAGTGAGAATGGTACTAGTAAGAATGGTACTAGTGAGAATGGTACTAATGAGAATGGTACTAGTGAAAATGGTACTAGTGAGAATGATACTAGTGAGAATGATACTAGTGAGAATGATACTGGTGAGAATGGTACTAGTGAATAGTACTAGTGAATAGTACTAGTGAGAATGGTACTAGTGATCGAGACTAGTGAGAATGGTACTAGTGAGAATGGTACTAGTGAGAATGGTACTAGTAATGATACCATTTAGAATGGTAATAGTGAGAATGGTACTAGTGAGAATGGTACTAGTGAAAATGGTACTAGTGAGAATGGTACTAGTGAGAATGGTACCAGTGAATGGTACTAGTGAGAATGGTACTAGTGAATGATACTAGTGAGAATGCTACTAGTGAGAATGTTACTAGTGAGAACGGTACTAGTGAGAATGGTACTAGTGAGAATGGTACTAGTGAGAATGATACTTGTGAGAATGATACTAGTGAGAATGGTACTAGTGAGAATGATACTAGTGAGAATGATACTAGTGAGAATGGTACTAGTGAGAATGATACTTGTGAGAATGGTATAGTGAGAATGGTACTAGTGAGAATGGTACTAGTGAGAATGATACTAGTGAGAATGGTACTAGTGAGAATGATACTAGTGAGAATGATACTAGTGAGAATGGTACTAGTGAGAATGATACTAGTGAGAATGATACTAGTGAGAATGCTACTAGTGAGAATGATATTAGTGAGAATGGTACTAGTAAGAATGGTACTAGTGAGAATGGTACTAGTGAGAATGGTACTAGTGAGAATGGTACTAGTGATAATGATACTAGTGAGAATGGTACTAGTAAGAATGGTACTAGTAAGAATGATACTAGTGGGAATGATACTAGTGAGAATGATACTAGTGAGAATGGTACTAGTGAGAATGGTACTAGTGAGAATGATACTAGTGAGAATGGTACTAGTGAGAATGATACTAGTGAGAATAATACTAGTGAGAATGGTACTAGTGAATGGTACTAATGAATAGTACTAGTGAGAATGGTACTAGTGACCGATACTAGTGAGAATGGTACTAGTGAGAATGGTACTAGTAATGATACAATTGAGAATGGTAATAGTGAGAATGGTACTAGTGAGAATGGTACTAGTGAAAATGGTACTAGTGAGAATGGTACTAGTGAGAATGGTACCAGTGAATGGTACTAGTGAGAATGGTACTAGTGAGAATGATACTTGTGAGAATGGTATAGTGAGAATGGTACTAGTAATGATACAATTGAGAATGGTAATAGTGAGAATGGTACTAGTGAGAATGGTACTAGTGAAAATGGTACTAGTGAGAATGGTACTAGTGAGAATGGTACCAGTGAATGGTACTAGTGAGAATGGTACTAGTGAATGATACTAGTGAGAATGATACTACTGAGAATGGTACTAGTGAGAATGGTACTAGTGAGAATGATACTTGTGAGAATGGTATAGTGAGAATGGTACTAGTGAGAATGGAACTAGTGAGAATGATACTAGTGAGAATGATACTAGTGAGAATGATACTAGTGAGAATGGTACTAGTGAGAATGATACTAGTGAGAATGATACTAGTGAGAATGGTACTAGTGAGAATGATACTTGTGAGAATGGTATAGTGAGAATGGTACTAGTGAGAATGGAACTAGTGAGAATGATACTAGTGAGAATGGTACTAGTGAGAATGATACTATTGAGAATGATACTAGTGAGAATGGTACTAGTGAGAATGATACTAGTGAGAATGATACTAGTGAGAATGGTACTAGTGAGAATGATATTAGTGAGAATGGTACTAGTAAGAATGGTACTAGTGAGAATGGTACTAGTGAGAATGGTACTAGTGAGAATGGTACTAGTGATAATGATACTAGTGAGAATGGTACTAGTAAGAATGGTACTAGTAAGAATGGTACTAGTGAGAATGATACTAGTGAGAATGGTACTAGTGAGAATGATACTAGTGAGAATGATACTAGTGAGAATGGTACTAGTGAGAATGATACTTGTGAGAATGGTATAGTGAGAATTGTACTAGTGAGAATGGTACTAGTGAGAATGGTACTAGTGAGAATGATACTAGTGAGAATGGAACTAGTGAGAATGATACTAGTGAGAATGGTACTAGTGAGAATGGTACTAGTGAGAATGATACTAGTGAGAATGATACTAGTGAGAATGGTACTAGTGAGAATGATACTTGTGAGAATGGTATAGTGAGAATGGTACTAGTGAGAATGGAACTAGTGAGAATGGTACTAGTGAGAATGATACTAGTGAGAATGGTACTAGTGAGAATGATACTAGTGATAATGATACTAATGAGAATGGTACTAGTGAGAATGATACTAGTGAGAATGATACTAGTGAGAATGGTACTAGTGAGAATGATATTAGTGAGAATGGTACTAGTAAGAATGGTACTAGTGAGAATGGTACTAGTGAGAATGGTACTAGTGAGAATGGTACTAGTGAGAATGGTACTAGTGATAATGATACTGGTGAGAATGGTACTAGTAAGAATGGTACTAGTAAGAATGATACTAGTGAGAATGATACTAGTGAGAATGGTACTAGTGAGAATGATACTAGTGATAATGATACTAGTGAGAATGGTACTAGTAAGAATGGTACTAGTAAGAATGGTACTAGTGAGAATGATATTAGTGAGAATGGTACTAGTGAGAATGGTACTAGTGAGAATGGTACTAGTGATAATGATACTAGTGAGAATGGTACTAGTAAGAATGGTACTAGTAAGAATGATACTAGTGGGAATGATACTAGTGAGAATGATACTAGTGAGAATGGTACTAGTGAGAATGGTACTAGTGAGAATGATACTAGTGAGAATGGTACTAGTGAGAATGATACTAGTGAGAATAATACTAGTGAGAATGGTACTAGTGAATGGTACTAATGAATAGTACTAGTGAGAATGGTACTAGTGACCGATACTAGTGAGAATGGTACTAGTGAGAATGGTACTAGTAATGATACAATTGAGAATGGTAATAGTGAGAATGGTACTAGTGAGAATGGTACTAGTGAAAATGGTACTAGTGAGAATGGTACTAGTGAGAATGGTACCAGTGAATGGTACTAGTGAGAATGGTACTAGTGAGAATGATACTTGTGAGAATGGTATAGTGAGAATGGTACTAGTAATGATACAATTGAGAATGGTAATAGTGAGAATGGTACTAGTGAGAATGGTACTAGTGAAAATGGTACTAGTGAGAATGGTACTAGTGAGAATGGTACCAGTGAATGGTACTAGTGAGAATGGTACTAGTGAATGATACTAGTGAGAATGATACTACTGAGAATGGTACTAGTGAGAATGGTACTAGTGAGAATGATACTTGTGAGAATGGTATAGTGAGAATGGTACTAGTGAGAATGGAACTAGTGAGAATGATACTAGTGAGAATGATACTAGTGAGAATGATACTAGTGAGAATGGTACTAGTGAGAATGATACTAGTGAGAATGATACTAGTGAGAATGGTACTAGTGAGAATGATACTTGTGAGAATGGTATAGTGAGAATGGTACTAGTGAGAATGGAACTAGTGAGAATGATACTAGTGAGAATGGTACTAGTGAGAATGATACTATTGAGAATGATACTAGTGAGAATGGTACTAGTGAGAATGATACTAGTGAGAATGATACTAGTGAGAATGGTACTAGTGAGAATGATATTAGTGAGAATGGTACTAGTAAGAATGGTACTAGTGAGAATGGTACTAGTGAGAATGGTACTAGTGAGAATGGTACTAGTGATAATGATACTAGTGAGAATGGTACTAGTAAGAATGGTACTAGTAAGAATGGTACTAGTGAGAATGATACTAGTGAGAATGGTACTAGTGAGAATGATACTAGTGAGAATGATACTAGTGATAATGGTACTAGTGAGAATGATACTTGTGAGAATGGTATAGTGAGAATTGTACTAGTGAGAATGGTACTAGTGAGAATGGTACTAGTGAGAATGATACTAGTGAGAATGGAACTAGTGAGAATGATACTAGTGAGAATGGTACTAGTGAGAATGGTACTAGTGAGAATGATACTAGTGAGAATGATACTAGTGAGAATGGTACTAGTGAGAATGATACTTGTGAGAATGGTATAGTGAGAATGGTACTAGTGAGAATGGAACTAGTGAGAATGGTACTAGTGAGAATGATACTAGTGAGAATGGTACTAGTGAGAATGATACTAGTGATAATGATACTAATGAGAATGGTACTAGTGAGAATGATACTAGTGAGAATGATACTAGTGAGAATGGTACTAGTGAGAATGATATTAGTGAGAATGGTACTAGTAAGAATGGTACTAGTGAGAATGGTACTAGTGAGAATGGTACTAGTGAGAATGGTACTAGTAATGATACAATTGAGAATGGTAATAGTGAGAATGGTACTAGTGAGAATGGTACTAGTGAAAATGGTACTAGTGAGAATGGTACTAGTGAGAATGGTACCAGTGAATGGTACTAGTGAGAATGGTACTAGTGAGAATGATACTTGTGAGAATGGTATAGTGAGAATGGTACTAGTAATGATACAATTGAGAATGGTAATAGTGAGAATGGTACTAGTGAGAATGGTACTAGTGAAAATGGTACTAGTGAGAATGGTACTAGTGAGAATGGTACCAGTGAATGGTACTAGTGAGAATGGTACTAGTGAATGATACTAGTGAGAATGATACTACTGAGAATGGTACTAGTGAGAATGGTACTAGTGAGAATGATACTTGTGAGAATGGTATAGTGAGAATGGTACTAGTGAGAATGGAACTAGTGAGAATGATACTAGTGAGAATGATACTAGTGAGAATGATACTAGTGAGAATGGTACTAGTGAGAATGATACTAGTGAGAATGATACTAGTGAGAATGGTACTAGTGAGAATGATACTTGTGAGAATGGTATAGTGAGAATGGTACTAGTGAGAATGGAACTAGTGAGAATGATACTAGTGAGAATGGTACTAGTGAGAATGATACTATTGAGAATGATACTAGTGAGAATGGTACTAGTGAGAATGATACTAGTGAGAATGATACTAGTGAGAATGGTACTAGTGAGAATGATATTAGTGAGAATGGTACTAGTAAGAATGGTACTAGTGAGAATGGTACTAGTGAGAATGGTACTAGTGAGAATGGTACTAGTGATAATGATACTAGTGAGAATGGTACTAGTAAGAATGGTACTAGTAAGAATGGTACTAGTGAGAATGATACTAGTGAGAATGGTACTAGTGAGAATGATACTAGTGAGAATGATACTAGTGAGAATGGTACTAGTGAGAATGATACTTGTGAGAATGGTATAGTGAGAATTGTACTAGTGAGAATGGTACTAGTGAGAATGGTACTAGTGAGAATGATACTAGTGAGAATGGAACTAGTGAGAATGATACTAGTGAGAATGGTACTAGTGAGAATGGTACTAGTGAGAATGATACTAGTGAGAATGATACTAGTGAGAATGGTACTAGTGAGAATGATACTTGTGAGAATGGTATAGTGAGAATGGTACTAGTGAGAATGGAACTAGTGAGAATGGTACTAGTGAGAATGATACTAGTGAGAATGGTACTAGTGAGAATGATACTAGTGATAATGATACTAATGAGAATGGTACTAGTGAGAATGATACTAGTGAGAATGATACTAGTGAGAATGGTACTAGTGAGAATGATATTAGTGAGAATGGTACTAGTAAGAATGGTACTAGTGAGAATGGTACTAGTGAGAATGGTACTAGTGAGAATGGTACTAGTGAGAATGGTACTAGTGATAATGATACTGGTGAGAATGGTACTAGTAAGAATGGTACTAGTAAGAATGATACTAGTGAGAATGATACTAGTGAGAATGGTACTAGTGAGAATGATACTAGTGATAATGATACTAGTGAGAATGGTACTAGTAAGAATGGTACTAGTAAGAATGATACTAGTGAGAATGATACTAGTGAGAATGGTACTAGTGAGAATGATACTAGTGAGAATGATACTAGTGAGAATAGTACTAGTAAGAATGGTACTAGTGAGAATGGTACTAGTCAATGGTACTAGTGAGAATGGAACTAGTGAGAATGGTACAAGTGAATGGTACTAGTGAGAATGGTACTTGTGAATGGTACTAGTGATAATGGTAGTAGTGAATGAAACTAGTGAGAATGGTACTATTGAGAATGGTACTAGTGAGAATGATACTAGTGAGAATGATACTAGTGAGAATGGTACTAGTGAGAATGATACTAGTGAGAATGATACTAGTGAGAATGGTACTAGTGAGAATGATACTAGGGAGAATGATACTAGTGAGAATGGTACTAGTGAGAATGATATTAGTGAGAATGGTACTAGTAAGAATGGTGCTAGTGAGAATGGTACTAGTGAGAATGGTACTAGTGAGAATGGTACTAGTAAGAATGGTACTAGTAAGAATGATACTAGTGAGAATGGTACTAGTAAGAATGATACTAGTGAGAATGATACTAGCAAGAATGATACTAGTGAGAATGGTACTAGTGAGAATGATACTTGTGAGAATGGTATAGTGAGAATGGTACTAGTAATTATACAATTGAGAATGGTAATAGTGAGAATGGTACTAGTGAGAATGGTACTAGTGAAAATGGTACTAGTGAGAATGGTACTAGTGAGAATGGTACCAGTGAATGGTACTAGTGAGAATGGTACTAGTGAATGATACTAGTGAGAATGATACTACTGAGAATGGTACTAGTGAGAATGATACTAGAGAGAATGATACTAGTGAGAATGGTACTAGTGAGAATGATACTTGTGAGAATGGTATAGTGAGAATGGTACTAGTGAGAATGGAACTAGTGAGAATGATACTAGTGAGAATGATACTAGTGAGAATGATACTAGTGAGAATGGTACTAGTGAGAATGATACTAGTGAGAATGATACTAGTGAGAATGGTACTAGTGAGAATGATACTTGTGAGAATGGTATAGTGAGAATGGCACTAGTGAGAATGGAACTAGTGAGAATGATACTAGTGAGAATGGTACTAGTGAGAATGATACTATTGAGAATGATACTAGTGAGAATGGTACTAGTGAGAATGATACTAGTGAGAATGATACTAGTGAGAATGGTACTAGTGAGAATGATATTAGTGAGAATGGTACTAGTAAGAATGGTACTAGTGAGAATGGTACTAGTGAGAATGGTACTAGTGAGAATGGTACTAGTGATAATGATACTAGTGAGAATGGTACTAGTAAGAATGGTACTAGTAAGAATGGTACTAGTGAGAATGATACTAGTGAGAATGGTACTAGTGAGAATGATACTAGTGAGAATGATACTAGTGAGAATGGTACTAGTGAGAATGATACTTGTGAGAATGGTATAGTGAGAATTGTACTAGTGAGAATGGTACTAGTGAGAATGGTACTAGTGAGAATGATACTAGTGAGAATGGAACTAGTGAGAATGATACTAGTGAGAATGGTACTAGTGAGAATGGTACTAGTGAGAATGATACTAGTGAGAATGATACTAGTGAGAATGGTACTAGTGAGAATGATACTTGTGAGAATGGTATAGTGAGAATGGTACTAGTGAGAATGGAACTAGTGAGAATGGTACTAGTGAGAATGATACTAGTGAGAATGGTACTAGTGAGAATGATACTAGTGATAATGATACTAATGAGAATGGTACTAGTGAGAATGATACTAGTGAGAATGATACTAGTGAGAATGGTACTAGTGAGAATGATATTAGTGAGAATGGTACTAGTAAGAATGGTACTAGTGAGAATGGTACTAGTGAGAATGGTACTAGTGAGAATGGTACTAGTGAGAATGGTACTAGTGATAATGATACTGGTGAGAATGGTACTAGTAAGAATGGTACTAGTAAGAATGATACTAGTGAGAATGATAATAGTGAGAATGGTACTAGTGAGAATGATACTAGTGATAATGATACTAGTGAGAATGGTACTAGTAAGAATGGTACTAGTAAGAATGATACTAGTGAGAATGATACTAGTGAGAATGGTACTAGTGAGAATGATACTAGTGAGAATGATACTAGTGAGAATAGTACTAGTAAGAATGGTACTAGTGAGAATGGTACTAGTCAATGGTACTAGTGAGAATGGAACTAGTGAGAATGGTACAAGTGAATGGTACTAGTGAGAATGGTACTTGTGAATGGTACTAGTGATAATGGTAGTAGTGAATGAAACTAGTGAGAATGGTACTATTGAGAATGGTACTAGTGAGAATGATACTAGTGAGAATGATACTAGTGAGAATGGTACTAGTGAGAATGATACTAGTGAGAATGATACTAGTGAGAATGGTACTAGTGAGAATGATACTAGGGAGAATGATACTAGTGAGAATGGTACTAGTGAGAATGATATTAGTGAGAATGGTACTAGTAAGAATGGTGCTAGTGAGAATGGTACTAGTGAGAATGGTACTAGTGAGAATGGTACTAGTAAGAATGGTACTAGTAAGAATGATACTAGTGAGAATGGTACTAGTAAGAATGATACTAGTGAGAATGATACTAGCAAGAATGATACTAGTGAGAATGATACTAGCAAGAATGATACTAGTGAGAATGGTACTAGTAGGAATGGTACTAGTGAGAATGGTACTAGTGAAAATGGTACTAGTGAGAATGGTACTAGTGAGAATGATACTAGTCAGAATGATACTAATGAGAATGAAACTAGTGAGAATGGTACTAGTGAGAATGATACTAGTGAGAATGGTACTAGTGAATGGTACTAGTGAATAGTACTAGTGAGAATGGTACTAGTGAATGATACTAGTGAGAATGGTACTAGTGAGAATGGTACTAGTCGGAATAGTACTAGGGAATGATACCATTGAGAATGGTACTAGTGAGAATGGTACTAGTGAGAATGGTACTAGTGAAAATGGTACTAGTGAGAATGGTACTAGTGAGAATGGTATTAGTGAATGATACTAGTGAGAATGGTACTAGTGAGAATGGTAATAGTGAGAATGGTACTAGTGAGAATGGTACTAGTGAGAATGGAACTAGTGAGAATGGTACTAGTGAATGGTAATAGTGAGAATGGTACTAGTAAATGGTACTAGTGAGAATGGTAGTAGTGAATGATACTAGTGAGAATGGTACTAGTAAGAATGGTACTAGTAAGAATGGTACTAGTGAGAATGGTACTAGTGAGAATGGTACTAGTGAGAATGGTACTAGTGATAATGATACTAGTGAGAATGGTACTAGTAAGAATGGTACTAGTAAGAATGATACTAGTGAGAATGATACTAGTGAGAATGGTACTAGTGAGAATGGTACTAGTAAGAATGGTACTAGTGAGAATGGTACTAGTGAGAATGGTACTAGTGAGAATGGTACTAGTGAGAATGATACTAGTGAGAATGGAACTAGTGAGAATGATACTAGTGAGAATGGTACTAGTGAGAATGGTACTAGTGAGAATGATACTAGTGAGAATGATACTAGTGAGAATGGTACTAGTGAGAATGATACTTGTGAGAATGGTATAGTGAGAATGGTACTAGTGAGAATGGAACTAGTGAGAATGGTACTAGTGAGAATGATACTAGTGAGAATGGTACTAGTGAGAATGATACTAGTGATAATGATACTAATGAGAATGGTACTAGTGAGAATGATACTAGTGAGAATGATACTAGTGAGAATGGTACTAGTGAGAATGATATTAGTGAGAATGGTACTAGTAAGAATGGTACTAGTGAGAATGGTACTAGTGAGAATGGTACTAGTGAGAATGGTACTAGTGAGAATGGTACTAGTGATAATGATACTGGTGAGAATGGTACTAGTAAGAATGGTACTAGTAAGAATGATACTAGTGAGAATGATACTAGTGAGAATGGTACTAGTGAGAATGATACTAGTGATAATGATACTAGTGAGAATGGTACTAGTAAGAATGGTACTAGTAAGAATGATACTAGTGAGAATGATACTAGTGAGAATGGTACTAGTGAGAATGATACTAGTGAGAATGATACTAGTGAGAATAGTACTAGTAAGAATGGTACTAGTGAGAATGGTACTAGTCAATGGTACTAGTGAGAATGGAACTAGTGAGAATGGTACAAGTGAATGGTACTAGTGAGAATGGTACTTGTGAATGGTACTAGTGATAATGGTAGTAGTGAATGAAACTAGTGAGAATGGTACTATTGAGAATGGTACTAGTGAGAATGATACTAGTGAGAATGATACTAGTGAGAATGGTACTAGTGAGAATGATACTAGTGAGAATGATACTAGTGAGAATGGTACTAGTGAGAATGATACTAGGGAGAATGATACTAGTGAGAATGGTACTAGTGAGAATGATATTAGTGAGAATGGTACTAGTAAGAATGGTGCTAGTGAGAATGGTACTAGTGAGAATGGTACTAGTGAGAATGGTACTAGTAAGAATGGTACTAGTAAGAATGATACTAGTGAGAATGGTACTAGTAAGAATGATACTAGTGAGAATGATACTAGCAAGAATGATACTAGTGAGAATGGTACTAGTGAGAATGATACTTGTGAGAATGGTATAGTGAGAATGGTACTAGTAATTATACAATTGAGAATGGTAATAGTGAGAATGGTACTAGTGAGAATGGTACTAGTGAAAATGGTACTAGTGAGAATGGTACTAGTGAGAATGGTACCAGTGAATGGTACTAGTGAGAATGGTACTAGTGAATGATACTAGTGAGAATGATACTACTGAGAATGGTACTAGTGAGAATGATACTAGAGAGAATGATACTAGTGAGAATGGTACTAGTGAGAATGATACTTGTGAGAATGGTATAGTGAGAATGGTACTAGTGAGAATGGAACTAGTGAGAATGATACTAGTGAGAATGATACTAGTGAGAATGATACTAGTGAGAATGGTACTAGTGAGAATGATACTAGTGAGAATGATACTAGTGAGAATGGTACTAGTGAGAATGATACTTGTGAGAATGGTATAGTGAGAATGGCACTAGTGAGAATGGAACTAGTGAGAATGATACTAGTGAGAATGGTACTAGTGAGAATGATACTATTGAGAATGATACTAGTGAGAATGGTACTAGTGAGAATGATACTAGTGAGAATGATACTAGTGAGAATGGTACTAGTGAGAATGATATTAGTGAGAATGGTACTAGTAAGAATGGTACTAGTGAGAATGGTACTAGTGAGAATGGTACTAGTGAGAATGGTACTAGTGATAATGATACTAGTGAGAATGGTACTAGTAAGAATGGTACTAGTAAGAATGGTACTAGTGAGAATGATACTAGTGAGAATGGTACTAGTGAGAATGATACTAGTGAGAATGATACTAGTGAGAATGGTACTAGTGAGAATGATACTTGTGAGAATGGTATAGTGAGAATTGTACTAGTGAGAATGGTACTAGTGAGAATGGTACTAGTGAGAATGATACTAGTGAGAATGGAACTAGTGAGAATGATACTAGTGAGAATGGTACTAGTGAGAATGGTACTAGTGAGAATGATACTAGTGAGAATGATACTAGTGAGAATGGTACTAGTGAGAATGATACTTGTGAGAATGGTATAGTGAGAATGGTACTAGTGAGAATGGAACTAGTGAGAATGGTACTAGTGAGAATGATACTAGTGAGAATGGTACTAGTGAGAATGATACTAGTGATAATGATACTAATGAGAATGGTACTAGTGAGAATGATACTAGTGAGAATGATACTAGTGAGAATGGTACTAGTGAGAATGATATTAGTGAGAATGGTACTAGTAAGAATGGTACTAGTGAGAATGGTACTAGTGAGAATGGTACTAGTGAGAATGGTACTAGTGAGAATGGTACTAGTGATAATGATACTGGTGAGAATGGTACTAGTAAGAATGGTACTAGTAAGAATGATACTAGTGAGAATGATAATAGTGAGAATGGTACTAGTGAGAATGATACTAGTGATAATGATACTAGTGAGAATGGTACTAGTAAGAATGGTACTAGTAAGAATGATACTAGTGAGAATGATACTAGTGAGAATGGTACTAGTGAGAATGATACTAGTGAGAATGATACTAGTGAGAATAGTACTAGTAAGAATGGTACTAGTGAGAATGGTACTAGTCAATGGTACTAGTGAGAATGGAACTAGTGAGAATGGTACAAGTGAATGGTACTAGTGAGAATGGTACTTGTGAATGGTACTAGTGATAATGGTAGTAGTGAATGAAACTAGTGAGAATGGTACTATTGAGAATGGTACTAGTGAGAATGATACTAGTGAGAATGATACTAGTGAGAATGGTACTAGTGAGAATGATACTAGTGAGAATGATACTAGTGAGAATGGTACTAGTGAGAATGATACTAGGGAGAATGATACTAGTGAGAATGGTACTAGTGAGAATGATATTAGTGAGAATGGTACTAGTAAGAATGGTGCTAGTGAGAATGGTACTAGTGAGAATGGTACTAGTGAGAATGGTACTAGTAAGAATGGTACTAGTAAGAATGATACTAGTGAGAATGGTACTAGTAAGAATGATACTAGTGAGAATGATACTAGCAAGAATGATACTAGTGAGAATGATACTAGCAAGAATGATACTAGTGAGAATGGTACTAGTAGGAATGGTACTAGTGAGAATGGTACTAGTGAAAATGGTACTAGTGAGAATGGTACTAGTGAGAATGATACTAGTCAGAATGATACTAATGAGAATGAAACTAGTGAGAATGGTACTAGTGAGAATGATACTAGTGAGAATGGTACTAGTGAATGGTACTAGTGAATAGTACTAGTGAGAATGGTACTAGTGAATGATACTAGTGAGAATGGTACTAGTGAGAATGGTACTAGTCGGAATAGTACTAGGGAATGATACCATTGAGAATGGTACTAGTGAGAATGGTACTAGTGAGAATGGTACTAGTGAAAATGGTACTAGTGAGAATGGTACTAGTGAGAATGGTACTAGTGAATGATACTAGTGAGAATGGTACTAGTGAGAATGGTAATAGTGAGAATGGTACTAGTGAGAATGGTACTAGTGAGAATGGAACTAGTGAGAATGGTACTAGTGAATGGTAATAGTGAGAATGGTACTAGTAAATGGTACTAGTGAGAATGGTAGTAGTGAATGATACTAGTGAGAATGGTACTAGTAAGAATGGTACTAGTAAGAATGGTACTAGTGAGAATGGTACTAGTGAGAATGGTACTAGTGAGAATGGTACTAGTGATAATGATACTAGTGAGAATGGTACTAGTAAGAATGGTACTAGTAAGAATGATACTAGTGAGAATGATACTAGTGAGAATGGTACTAGTGAGAATGGTACTAGTAAGAATGGTACTAGTGAGAATGGTACTAGTGAGAATGGTACTAGTGAGAATGGTACTAGTGAGAATGATACTAGTGAGAATGATACTAGTGAGAATGATACTAGTGAGAATGGTACTAGTGAATGGTACTAGTGAATAGTACTAGTGAGAATGGTACTAGTGACCGATACTAATGAGAATGATACTAGTGAGAATGGTACTAGTGAGAATGGTACTAGTAATGATACCATTGAGAATGGTAATAGTGAGAATGGTACTAGTGAGAATGGTACTAGTGAAAATGGTACTAGTGAGAATGGTACTAGTGAGAATGGTACCAGTGAATGGTACTAGTGAGAATGGTACTAGTGAATGATACTAGTGAGAATGCTACTAGTGAGAATGGTACTAGTGAGAATGGTACTAGTGAGAATGGTACTTGTGAGAATGGTACTAGTGAGAATGTTACTAGTAAGAATGATACTAGTGAGAATGGTACTAGTGAGAATGGTACTAGTGAGAATGGTACTAGTGAGAATGATACTAGTGAGAATGATACTAGTGAGAATGATACTAGTGAGAATGGTGCTAGTGAATGGTACTAGTGAATAGTACTAGTGAGAATGGTACTAGTGACCGATACTAGTGAGAATGGTACTAGTGAGAATGGTACTAGTGAGAATGGTACTAGTAATGATACCATTGAGAATGGTAATAGTGAGAATGGTACTAGTGAGAATGGTACTTGTGAAAATGGTACTAGTGAGAATGGTACTAGTGAGAATGGTACCAGTGAATGGTACTAGTGAGAATGGTACTAGTGAATGATACTAGTGAGAATGCTACTAGTGAGAATGGTACTAGTGAGAACGGTACTATTGAGAATGGTACTAGTGAGAATGGTACTAGTGAGAATGGAACTAGTGAGAATGGTACTAGTGAATGGTACTAGTGAGAATGGTACTAGTGAATGGTACTAGTGAGAATGGTAGTAGTGAATGATACTAGTGAGAATGGTACTAGTCAGAATGGTACTAGTGAGAATGATACTAGTGAGAATGATACTAGTGAGAATGGTACTAGTAAGAATGGTACTAGTGACAATGGTACTAGTGAGAATGGTACTAGTGAGAATGATCCTAGTGAGAATGATACTAGTGAGAATGGTACTAGTAAGAATGGTACTAGTGAGAATGGTACTAATGAGAATGGTACTAGTGAAAATGGTACTAGTGAGAATGATACTAGTGAGAATGATACTGGTGAGAATGGTACTAGTGAATAGTACTAGTGAATAGTACTAGTGAGAATGGTACTAGTGATCGAGACTAGTGAGAATGGTACTAGTGAGAATGGTACTAGTGAGAATGGTACTAGTAATGATACCATTTAGAATGGTAATAGTGAGAATGGTACTAGTGAGAATGGTACTAGTGAAAATGGTACTAGTGAGAATGGTACTAGTGAGAATGGTACCAGTGAATGGTACTAGTGAGAATGGTACTAGTGAATGATACTAGTGAGAATGCTACTAGTGAGAATGGTACTAGTGAGAACGGTACTAGTGAGAATGGTACTAGTGAGAATGGTACTAGTGAGAATGATACTTGTGAGAATGATACTAGTGAGAATGGTACTAGTGAGAATGATACTAGTGAGAATGATACTAGTGAGAATGATACTAGTGAGAATGATACTTGTGAGAATGGTATAGTGAGAATGGTACTAGTGAGAATGGTACTAGTGAGAATGATACTAGTGAGAATGGTACTAGTGAGAATGATACTAGTGAGAATGATACTAGTGAGAATGGTACTAGTGAGAATGATACTAGTGAGAATGATACTAGTGAGAATGCTACTAATGAGAATGATATTAGTGAGAATGGTACTAGTAAGAATGGTACTAGTGAGAATGGTACTAGTGAGAATGGTACTAGTGAGAATGGTACTAGTGATAATGATACTAGTGAGAATGGTACTAGTAAGAATGGTACTAGTAAGAATGATACTAGTGGGAATGATACTAGTGAGAATGATACTAGTGAGAATGGTACTAGTAAGAATGGTACTAGTGAGAATGGTACTAGTGAGAATGGTACTAATGATAATGATACTAGTGAGAATGGTACTAGTAAGAATGGTACTAGTAAGAATGATACTAGTGAGAATGGTACTAGTGAGAATGGTACTAGTAATGATACCATTGAGAATGGTAATAGTGAGAATGGTACTAGTGAGAATGGTACTAGTGAAAATGGTACTAGTGAGAATGGTACTAGTGAGAATGGTACCAGTGAATGGTACTAGTGATAATGGTACTAGTGAATGATACTAGTGAGAATGCTACTAGTTAGAATGGTACTAGTGAGAATGGTACTATTGAGAATGGTACTAGTGAGAATGGTACTAGTGAGAATGGAACTAGTGAGAATGGTACTAGTGAATGGTACTAGTGATAATGGTACTAGTGAATGGTACTAGTGAGAATGGTAGTAGTGAATGATACTAGTGAGAATGGTACTAGTCAGAATGGTACTAGTGAGAATGATACTAGTGAGAATGATACTAGTGAGAATGGCACTAGTAAGAATGGTACTAGTGACAATGGTACTAGTGAGAATGGTACTAGTGAGAATGATCCTAGTGAGAATGATACTAGTGAGAATGGTACTAGTAACAATGGTACTAGTGAGAATGGTACTAATGAGAATGGTACTAGTGAAAATGGTACTAGTGAGAATGATACTAGTGAGAATGATACTAGTGAGAATGATACTGGTGAGAATGGTACTAGTGAATGGTACTAGTGAATAGTACTAGTGAGAATGGTACTAGTGATCGAGACTAGTGAGAATGGTACTAGTGAGAATGGTACTAGTGAGAATGGTACTAGTAATGATACCATTTAGAATGGTAATAGTGAGAATGGTACTAGTGAGAATGGTACTAGTGAAAATGGTACTAGTGAGAATGGTACTAGTGAGAATGGTACCAGTGAATGGTACTATTGAGAATGGTACTAGTGAATGATACTAGTGAGAATGCTACTAGTGAGAATGGTACTAGTGAGAACGGTACTAGTGAGAATGGTACTAGTGAGAATGGTACTAGTGAGAATGATACTTGTGAGAATGATACTAGTGAGAATGGTACTAGTGAGAATGATACTAGTGAGAATGATACTAGTGAGAATGGTACTAGTGAGAATGATACTTGTGAGAATGGTATAGTGAGAATGGTACTAGTGAGAATGGTACTGGTGAGAATGATACTAGTGAGAATGGTACTAGTGAGAATGATACTAGTGAGAATGATACTAGTGAGAATGGTACTAGTGAGAATGATACTAGTGAGAATGATACTAGTGAGAATGCTACTAGTGAGAATGATATTAGTGAGAATGGTACTAGTAAGAATGGTACTAGTGAGAATGGTACTAGTGAGAATGGTACTAGTGAGAATGGTACTAGTGATAATGATACTAGTGAGAATGGTACTAGTAAGAATGGTACTAGTAAGAATGATACTAGTGGGAATGATACTAGTGAGAATGATACTAGTGAGAATGGTACTAGTAAGAATGGTACTAGTGAGAATGGTACTAGTGAGAATGGTACTAATGATAATGATACTAGTGAGAATGGTACTAGTAAGAATGGTACTAGTAAGAATGATACTAGTGAGAATGATAATAGTGAGAATGGTACTAGTGAGAATGATACTAGTGAGAATGATACTAGTGAGAATGGTACTAGTAAGAATGGTACTAGTGAGAATGGTACTAGTGAGAATGGTACTAGTGAGAATGGTACTAGTGAGAATGATACTAGTGAGAATGATACTAGTGAGAATGGTACTAGTAAGAATGGTACTAGTAAGAATGGTACTAGTGAGAATGGTACTAGTGAGAATGGTACTAATGAAAATGGTACTAGTGATAATGATACTAGTGAGAATGGTACTAGTAAGAATGGTACTAGTAAGAATGATACTAGTGAGAATGATACTAGTGAGAATGGTACTAGTGAGAATGATACTAGTGAGAATGATACTAGTGAGAATGGTACTAGTAAGAATGGTACTAGTGAGAATGGTACTAGTGAGAATGGTACTAGTGAGAATGGTACTAGTGAGAATGATACTAGTGAGAATGATACTAGTGAGAATGATACTAGTGAGAATGGTACTAGTGAGAATGATACTAGTGAGAATGATACTAGTGAGAATGGTACTAGTGAGAATGGTACTAGTGATAATGATACTAGTGAGAATGGTACTAGTAAGAATGGTACTAGTAAGAATGATACTAGTGAGAATGATACTAGTGAGAATGGTACTAGTGAAAATGATACTAGTGAGAATGATACTAGTGAGAATGGTACTAGTAAGAATGGTACTAGTGAGAATGGTACTAGTGAGAATGGTACTAGTGAGAATGATACTAGTGAGAATGATACTAGTGAGAATGATACTAGTGAGAATGGTACTAGTGAATGGTACTAGTGAATAGTACTAGTGAGAATGGTACTAGTGACCGAGACTAGTGGGAATGGTACTAGTGAGAATGGTACTAGTGAGAATGGTACTAGTAATGATACCATTGAGAATGGTAATAGTGAGAATGGTACTAGTGAGAATGGTACTAGTGAAAATGGTACTAGTGAGAATGGTACTAGTGAGAATGGTACCAGTGAATGGTACTAGTGAGAATGGTACTAGTGAATGATACTAGTGAGAATGCTACTAGTGAGAATGGTACTAGTGAGAATGGTACTAGTGAGAATGGTACTAGTGAGAATGGTACTAGTGAGAATGGAACTAGTGAGAATGGTACTAGTGAAAGGTACTAGTGAGAATGGTACTAGTGAATGGTACTAGTGAGAATGGTAGTAGTGAATGATACTAGTGAGAATGGTACTAGTCAGAATGGTACTAGTGAGAATGATACTAGTGAGAATGATACTAGTGAGAATGATACTAGTGAGAATGGTACTAGTGAATGGTACTAGTGAATAGTACTAGTGAGAATGGTAGTAGTGAATGATACTAGTGAGAATGGTACTAGTCAGAATGGTACTAGTGAGAATGATACTAGTGAGAATGATACTAGTGAGAATGATACTAGTGAGAATGGTACTAGTGAATGGTACTAGTGACCGATACTAGTGAGAATGATACTAGTGAGAATGGTACTAGTGAGAATGGTACTAGTAATGATACCATTGAGAATGGTAATAGTGAGAATGGTACTAGTGAGAATGGTACTAGTGAAAATGGTACTAGTGAGAATGGTACTAGTGAGAATGGTACCAGTGAATGGTACTAGTGAGAATGGTACTAGTGAATGATACTAGTGAGAATGCTACTAGTGAGAATGGTACTAGTGAGAATGGTACTAGTGAGAATGGTACTAGTGAGAATGGTACTAGTGAGAATGGTACTAGTAAGAATGGTACTAGTGAGAATGGTACTAGTGAGAATGGTACTAGTGAGAATGATACTAGTGAGAATGATACTAGTGAGAATGATACTAGTGAGAATGATACTAGTGAGAATGGCACTAGTGAATGGTACTAGTGAATAGTACTAGTGAGAAGGGTACTAGTGACCGATACTAGTGAGAATGGTACTAGTGAGAATGATACTAGTGAGAATGATACTAGTGAGAATGGTACTAGTGAGAATGATACTAGTGAGAATGATACTAGTGAGAATGCTACTAATGAGAATGATATTAGTGAGAATGGTACTAGTAAGAATGGTACTAGTGAGAATGGTACTAGTGAGAATGGTACTAGTGAGAATGGTACTAGTGATAATGATACTAGTGAGAATGGTACTAGTAAGAATGGTACTAGTAAGAATGATACTAGTGGGAATGATACTAGTGAGAATGATACTAGTGAGAATGGTACTAGTAAGAATGGTACTAGTGAGAATGGTACTAGTGAGAATGGTACTAATGATAATGATACTAGTGAGAATGGTACTAGTAAGAATGGTACTAGTAAGAATGATACTAGTGAGAATGGTACTAGTGAGAATGGTACTAGTAATGATACCATTGAGAATGGTAATAGTGAGAATGGTACTAGTGAGAATGGTACTAGTGAAAATGGTACTAGTGAGAATGGTACTAGTGAGAATGGTACCAGTGAATGGTACTAGTGATAATGGTACTAGTGAATGATACTAGTGAGAATGCTACTAGTTAGAATGGTACTAGTGAGAATGGTACTATTGAGAATGGTACTAGTGAGAATGGTACTAGTGAGAATGGAACTAGTGAGAATGGTACTAGTGAATGGTACTAGTGATAATGGTACTAGTGAATGGTACTAGTGAGAATGGTAGTAGTGAATGATACTAGTGAGAATGGTACTAGTCAGAATGGTACTAGTGAGAATGATACTAGTGAGAATGATACTAGTGAGAATGGCACTAGTAAGAATGGTACTAGTGACAATGGTACTAGTGAGAATGGTACTAGTGAGAATGATCCTAGTGAGAATGATACTAGTGAGAATGGTACTAGTAACAATGGTACTAGTGAGAATGGTACTAATGAGAATGGTACTAGTGAAAATGGTACTAGTGAGAATGATACTAGTGAGAATGATACTAGTGAGAATGATACTGGTGAGAATGGTACTAGTGAATGGTACTAGTGAATAGTACTAGTGAGAATGGTACTAGTGATCGAGACTAGTGAGAATGGTACTAGTGAGAATGGTACTAGTGAGAATGGTACTAGTAATGATACCATTTAGAATGGTAATAGTGAGAATGGTACTAGTGAGAATGGTACTAGTGAAAATGGTACTAGTGAGAATGGTACTAGTGAGAATGGTACCAGTGAATGGTACTATTGAGAATGGTACTAGTGAATGATACTAGTGAGAATGCTACTAGTGAGAATGGTACTAGTGAGAACGGTACTAGTGAGAATGGTACTAGTGAGAATGGTACTAGTGAGAATGATACTTGTGAGAATGATACTAGTGAGAATGGTACTAGTGAGAATGATACTAGTGAGAATGATACTAGTGAGAATGGTACTAGTGAGAATGATACTTGTGAGAATGGTATAGTGAGAATGGTACTAGTGAGAATGGTACTGGTGAGAATGATACTAGTGAGAATGGTACTAGTGAGAATGATACTAGTGAGAATGATACTAGTGAGAATGGTACTAGTGAGAATGATACTAGTGAGAATGATACTAGTGAGAATGCTACTAGTGAGAATGATATTAGTGAGAATGGTACTAGTAAGAATGGTACTAGTGAGAATGGTACTAGTGAGAATGGTACTAGTGAGAATGGTACTAGTGATAATGATACTAGTGAGAATGGTACTAGTAAGAATGGTACTAGTAAGAATGATACTAGTGGGAATGATACTAGTGAGAATGATACTAGTGAGAATGGTACTAGTAAGAATGGTACTAGTGAGAATGGTACTAGTGAGAATGGTACTAATGATAATGATACTAGTGAGAATGGTACTAGTAAGAATGGTACTAGTAAGAATGATACTAGTGAGAATGATAATAGTGAGAATGGTACTAGTGAGAATGATACTAGTGAGAATGATACTAGTGAGAATGGTACTAGTAAGAATGGTACTAGTGAGAATGGTACTAGTGAGAATGGTACTAGTGAGAATGGTACTAGTGAGAATGATACTAGTGAGAATGATACTAGTGAGAATGGTACTAGTAAGAATGGTACTAGTAAGAATGGTACTAGTGAGAATGGTACTAGTGAGAATGGTACTAATGAAAATGGTACTAGTGATAATGATACTAGTGAGAATGGTACTAGTAAGAATGGTACTAGTAAGAATGATACTAGTGAGAATGATACTAGTGAGAATGGTACTAGTGAGAATGATACTAGTGAGAATGATACTAGTGAGAATGGTACTAGTAAGAATGGTACTAGTGAGAATGGTACTAGTGAGAATGGTACTAGTGAGAATGGTACTAGTGAGAATGATACTAGTGAGAATGATACTAGTGAGAATGATACTAGTGAGAATGGTACTAGTGAGAATGATACTAGTGAGAATGATACTAGTGAGAATGGTACTAGTGAGAATGGTACTAGTGATAATGATACTAGTGAGAATGGTACTAGTAAGAATGGTACTAGTAAGAATGATACTAGTGAGAATGATACTAGTGAGAATGGTACTAGTGAAAATGATACTAGTGAGAATGATACTAGTGAGAATGGTACTAGTAAGAATGGTACTAGTGAGAATGGTACTAGTGAGAATGGTACTAGTGAGAATGATACTAGTGAGAATGATACTAGTGAGAATGATACTAGTGAGAATGGTACTAGTGAATGGTACTAGTGAATAGTACTAGTGAGAATGGTACTAGTGACCGAGACTAGTGGGAATGGTACTAGTGAGAATGGTACTAGTGAGAATGGTACTAGTAATGATACCATTGAGAATGGTAATAGTGAGAATGGTACTAGTGAGAATGGTACTAGTGAAAATGGTACTAGTGAGAATGGTACTAGTGAGAATGGTACCAGTGAATGGTACTAGTGAGAATGGTACTAGTGAATGATACTAGTGAGAATGCTACTAGTGAGAATGGTACTAGTGAGAATGGTACTAGTGAGAATGGTACTAGTGAGAATGGTACTAGTGAGAATGGAACTAGTGAGAATGGTACTAGTGAAAGGTACTAGTGAGAATGGTACTAGTGAATGGTACTAGTGAGAATGGTAGTAGTGAATGATACTAGTGAGAATGGTACTAGTCAGAATGGTACTAGTGAGAATGATACTAGTGAGAATGATACTAGTGAGAATGATACTAGTGAGAATGGTACTAGTGAATGGTACTAGTGAATAGTACTAGTGAGAATGGTAGTAGTGAATGATACTAGTGAGAATGGTACTAGTCAGAATGGTACTAGTGAGAATGATACTAGTGAGAATGATACTAGTGAGAATGATACTAGTGAGAATGGTACTAGTGAATGGTACTAGTGACCGATACTAGTGAGAATGATACTAGTGAGAATGGTACTAGTGAGAATGGTACTAGTAATGATACCATTGAGAATGGTAATAGTGAGAATGGTACTAGTGAGAATGGTACTAGTGAAAATGGTACTAGTGAGAATGGTACTAGTGAGAATGGTACCAGTGAATGGTACTAGTGAGAATGGTACTAGTGAATGATACTAGTGAGAATGCTACTAGTGAGAATGGTACTAGTGAGAATGGTACTAGTGAGAATGGTACTAGTGAGAATGGTACTAGTGAGAATGGTACTAGTAAGAATGGTACTAGTGAGAATGGTACTAGTGAGAATGGTACTAGTGAGAATGATACTAGTGAGAATGATACTAGTGAGAATGATACTAGTGAGAATGATACTAGTGAGAATGGCACTAGTGAATGGTACTAGTGAATAGTACTAGTGAGAAGGGTACTAGTGACCGATACTAGTGAGAATGGTACTAGTGAGAATGGTACTAGTGAGAATGGTACTAGTAATGATACCATTGAGAATGGTAATAGTGAGAATGGTACTAGTGAGAATGGTACTAGTGAAAATGGTACTAGTGAGAATGGTACTAGTGAGAATGGTACCAGCGAATGGTACTAGTGAGAATGGTACTAGTGAATGATACTAGTGAGAATGCTACTAGTGAGAATGGTACTAGTGAGAATGGTACTATTGAGAATGGTAATAGTGAGAATGGAACTAGTGAGAATGGTACTAGTGAATGGTACTAGTGAGAATGGTACTAGTGAATGATACTAGTGAGGATGGTACTAGTCAGAATGGTACTAGTGAGAATGATACTAGTGAGAATGATACTAGTGAGAATGGTACTAGTAAGAATGGTATTAGTGAGAATGGTACTATTGAGAATGGTACTAGTGAGAATGGTACTAGTGATAATGATACTAGTGAGAATGGTACTAGTAAGAATGGTACTAGTAAGAATGATACTAGTGAGAATGATACTAGTGAGAATGGTACTAGTAAGAATGGTACTAGTGAGAATGGTACTAATGAGAATGGTACTAGTGAAAATGGTACTAGTGAGAATGATACTAGTGAGAATGGTACTAGTGAATGGTACTAGTGAATAGTACTAGTGAGAATGGTACTAGTGACCAAGACTAGTCAGAATGGTACTAGTGAGAATGGTACTAGTGAGAATGGTACTAGTAATGATACCATTGAGAATGGTAATAGTGAGAATGGTACTAGTGAGAATGGTACTAGTGAAAATGGTACTAGTGAGAATGGTACTAGTGAGAATGGTACCAGTGAATGGTACTAGTGAGAATGGTACTAGTGAATGATACTAGTGAGAATGCTACTAGTGAGAATGGTACTAGTGAGAATGGTACTAGTGAGAATGGTACTAGTGAGAATGGAACTAGTGAGAATGGTACTAGTGAATGGTACTAGTGGGAATGGTACTAGTGAATGGTACTAGTGAGAATGGTAGTAGTGAATGATACTAGTCAGAATGGTACTAGTGAGAATGATACTAGTGAGAATGATACTAGTGAGAATGGTACTAGTGAGAATGATACTAGTGAGAATGATACTAGTGAGAATGGTACTAGTGAGAATGATACTTGTGAGAATGGTATAGTGAGAATGGTACTAGTGAGAATGGTACTAGTGATAATGGTACTAGTAAGAATGGTACTAGTGAGAATGGTACTAGTGAGAATGGTACTAGTGAGAATGATACTAGTGAGAATGATACTAGTGAGAATGATACTAGTGAGAATGATACTAGTGAGAATGGTACTAGTGAATGGTACTAGTGAATAGTACTAGTGAGAAGGGTACTAGTGACCGATACTAGTGAGAATGGTACTAGTGAGAATGGTACTAGTGAGAATGGTACTAGTAATGATACCATTGAGAATGGTAATAGTGAGAATGGTACTAGTGAGAATGGTACTAGTGAAAATGGTACTAGTGAGAATGGTACTAGTGAGAATGGTACCAGTGAATGGTACTAGTGAGAATGGTACTAGTGAATGATACTAGTGAGAATGCTACTAGTGAGAATGGTACTAGTGAGAATGGTACTATTGAGAATGGTACTAGTGAGAATGGTACTAGTGAGAATGGAACTAGTGAGAATGGTACTAGTGAATGGTACTAGTGAGAATGTTACTAGTGAATGGTACTAGTGAGAATGGTAGTAGTGAATGATACTAGTGAGAATGGTACTAGTCAGAATGGTACTAGTGAGAATGATACTAGTGAGAATGATACTAGTGAGAATGGTACTAGTAAGAAAGGTACTAGTGAGAATGGTACTATTGAGAATGGTACTAGTGAGAATGGTACTAGTGATAATGATACTAGTGAGAATGGTACTAGTAAGAATGGTACTAGAAAAAATGATACTAGTGAGAATGATACTAGTGAGATTGGTACTAGTGAGAATGATACTAGTGAGAATGATACTAGTGAGAATGGTACTAGTAAGAATGGTACTAGTGAGAATGGTACTAATGAGAATGGTACTAGTGAAAATGGTACTAGTGAGAATGATACTAGTGAGAATGATACTAGTGAGAATGATACTGGTGAGAATGGTACTAGTGAATGGTACTAGTGAATAGTACTAGTGAGAATGGTACTAGTGACCGAGACTAGTCAGAATGGTACTAGTGAGAATGGTACTAGTGAGAATGGTACTAGTAATGATACCATTGAGAATGGTAATAGTGAGAATGGTACTAGTGAGAATGGTACTAGTGAAAATGGTACTAGTGAGAATGGTACTAGTGAGAATGGTACCAGTGAATGGTACTAGTGAGAATGGTACTAGTGAATGATACTAGTGAGAATGCTACTAGTGAGAATGGTACTAGTGAGAATGGTACTAGTGAGAATGGTACTAGTGAGAATGGTACTAGTGAGAATGGAACTAGTGAGAATGGTACTAGTGAATGGTACTAGTGGGAATGGTACTAGTGAATGGTACTAGTGAGAATGGTAGTAGTGAATGATACTTGTCAGAATGGTACTAGTGAGAATGATACTAGTGAGAATGATACTAGTGAGAATGGTACTAGTGAGAATGATACTAGTGAGAATGATACTAGTGAGAATGGTACTAGTGAGAATGATACTTGTGAGAATGGTATAGTGAGAATGGTACTAGTGAGAATGGTACTAGTGAGAATGATACTAGTGAGAATGGTACTAGTGAGAATGATACTAGTGAGAATGATACTAGTGAGAATGGTACTAGTGAGAATGATACTAGTGAGAATGATACTAGTGAGAATGGTACTAGTGAGAATGATATTAGTGAGAATGGTACTAGTAAGAATGGTACTAGTGAGAATGGTACTAGTGAGAATGGTACTAGTGAGAATGGTACTAGTGATAATGATGCTAGTGAGAATGGTACTAGTAAGAATGGTACTAGTAAGAATGATACTAGTGAGAATGATACTAGTGAGAATGATACTAGTGAGAATGGTACTAGTAAGAATGGTACTAGTGAGAATGGTACTAGTGAGAATGGTACTAATGTTAATGATACTAGTGAGAATGGTACTAGTAAGAATGGTACTAGTAAGAATGATACTAGTGAGAATGATACTAGTGAAAATGGTACTAGTGAGAATGATACTAGTGAGAATGATACTAGTGAGAATGGTACTAGTAAGAATGGTACTAGTGAGAATGGTACTAGTGAGAATGGTACTAGTGAGAATGGTACTAGTGAGAATGATACTAGTGAGAATGATACTAGTGAGAATGGTACTAGTAAGAATGGTACTAGTAAGAATGGTACTAGTGAGAATGGTACTAGTGAAAATGGTACTAGTGAGAATGGTACTAGTGAGAATGGTACCAGTGAATGGTACTAGTGAGAATGGTACTAGTGAATGATACTAGTGAGAATGCTACTAGTGAGAATGGTACTAGTGAGAATGGTACTAGTGAGAATGGTACTAGTGAGAATGGTACTAGTGAGAATGGTACTAGTAAGAATGGTACTAGTGAGAATGGTACTAGTGAGAATGGTACTAGTGAGAATGATACTAGTGAGAATGATACTAGTGAGAATGATACTAGTGAGAATGATACTAGTGAGAATGGTACTAGTGAATGGTACTAGTGAATAGTACTAGTGAGAAGGGTACTAGTGACCGATACTAGTGAGAATGGTACTAGTGAGAATGGTACTAGTGAGAATGGTACTAGTAATGATACCATTGAGAATGGTAATAGTGAGAATGGTACTAGTGAGAATGGTACTAGTGAAAATGGTACTAGTGAGAATGGTACTAGTGAGAATGGTACCAGTGAATGGTACTAGTGAGAATGGTACTAGTGAATGATACTAGTGAGAATGCTACTAGTGAGAATGGTACTAGTGAGAATGGTACTATTGAGAATGGTAATAGTGAGAATGGAACTAGTGAGAATGGTACTAGTGAATGGTACTAGTGAGAATGGTACTAGTGAATGATACTAGTGAGGATGGTACTAGTCAGAATGGTACTAGTGAGAATGATACTAGTGAGAATGATACTAGTGAGAATGGTACTAGTAAGAATGGTATTAGTGAGAATGGTACTATTGAGAATGGTACTAGTGAGAATGGTACTAGTGATAATGATACTAGTGAGAATGGTACTAGTAAGAATGGTACTAGTAAGAATGATACTAGTGAGAATGATACTAGTGAGAATGGTACTAGTGAGAGTGATACTAGTGAGAATGATACTAGTGAGAATGGTACTAGTAAGAATGGTACTAGTGAGAATGGTACTAATGAGAATGGTACTAGTGAAAATGGTACTAGTGAGAATGATACTAGTGAGAATGATACTAGTGAGAATGATACTGGTGAGAATGGTACTAGTGAATGGTACTAGTGAATAGTACTAGTGAGAATGGTACTAGTGACCAAGACTAGTCAGAATGGTACTAGTGAGAATGGTACTAGTGAGAATGGTACTAGTAATGATACCATTGAGAATGGTAATAGTGAGAATGGTACTAGTGAGAATGGTACTAGTGAAAATGGTACTAGTGAGAATGGTACTAGTGAGAATGGTACCAGTGAATGGTACTAGTGAGAATGGTACTAGTGAATGATACTAGTGAGAATGCTACTAGTGAGAATGGTACTAGTGAGAATGGTACTAGTGAGAATGGTACTAGTGAGAATGGTACTAGTGAGAATGGAACTAGTGAGAATGGTACTAGTGAATGGTACTAGTGGGAATGGTACTAGTGAATGGTACTAGTGAGAATGGTAGTAGTGAATGATACTAGTCAGAATGGTACTAGTGAGAATGATACTAGTGAGAATGATACTAGTGAGAATGGTACTAGTGAGAATGATACTAGTGAGAATGATACTAGTGAGAATGGTACTAGTGAGAATGATACTTGTGAGAATGGTATAGTGAGAATGGTACTAGTGAGAATGGTACTAGTGATAATGGTACTAGTAAGAATGGTACTAGTGAGAATGGTACTAGTGAGAATGGTACTAGTGAGAATGATACTAGTGAGAATGATACTAGTGAGAATGATACTAGTGAGAATGATACTAGTGAGAATGGTACTAGTGAATGGTACTAGTGAATAGTACTAGTGAGAAGGGTACTAGTGACCGATACTAGTGAGAATGGTACTAGTGAGAATGGTACTAGTAATGATACCATTGAGAATGGTAATAGTGAGAATGGTACTAGTGAGAATGGTACTAGTGAAAATGGTACTAGTGAGAATGGTACTAGTGAGAATGGTACCAGTGAATGGTACTAGTGAGAATGGTACTAGTGAATGATACTAGTGAGAATGCTACTAGTGAGAATGGTACTAGTGAGAATGGTACTATTGAGAATGGTACTAGTGAGAATGGTACTAGTGAGAATGGAACTAGTGAGAATGGTACTAGTGAATGGTACTAGTGAGAATGGTACTAGTGAATGGTACTAGTGAGAATGGTAGTAGTGAATGATACTGGTGAGAATGGTACTAGTCAGAATGGTACTAGTGAGAATGATACTAGTGAGAATGATACTAGTGAGAATGGTACTAGTAAGAATGGTACTAGAAAAAATGATACTAGTGAGAATGATACTAGTGAGAATGGTACTAGTGAGAATGATACTAGTGAGAATGATACTAGTGAGAATGGTACTAGTAAGAATGGTACTAGTGAGAATGGTACTAATGAGAATGGTACTAGTGAAAATGGTACTAGTGAGAATGATACTAGTGAGAATGATACTAGTGAGAATGATACTGGTGAGAATGGTACTAGTGAATGGTACTAGTGAATAGTACTAGTGAGAATGGTACTAGTGACCGAGACTAGTCAGAATGGTACTAGTGAGAATGGTACTAGTGAGAATGGTACTAGTAATGATACCATTGAGAATGGTAATAGTGAGAATGGTACTAGTGAGAATGGTACTAGTGAAAATGGTACTAGTGAGAATGGTACTAGTGAGAATGGTACCAGTGAATGGTACTAGTGAGAATGGTACTAGTGAATGATACTAGTGAGAATGCTACTAGTGAGAATGGTACTAGTGAGAATGGTACTAGTGAGAATGGTACTAGTGAGAATGGAACTAGTGAGAATGGTACTAGTGAATGGTACTAGTGGGAATGGTACTAGTGAATGGTACTAGTGAGAATGGTAGTAGTGAATGATACTAGTCAGAATGGTACTAGTGAGAATGATACTAGTGAGAATGATACTAGTGAGAATGGTACTAGTGAGAATGATACTAGTGAGAATGATACTAGTGAGAATGGTACTAGTGAGAATGATACTTATGAGAATGGTATAGTGAGAATGGTACTAGTGAGAATGGTACTAGTGAGAATGATACTAGTGAGAATGGTACTAGTGAGAATGATACTAGTGAGAATGATACTAGTGAGAATGGTACTAGTGAGAATGATACTAGTGAGAATGATACTAGTGAGAATGGTACTAGTGAGAATGATATTAGTGAGAATGGTACTAGTAAGAATGGTACTAGTGAGAATGGTACTAGTGAGAATGGTACTAGTGAGAATGGTACTAGTGATAATGATACTAGTGAGAATGGTACTAGTAAGAATGGTACTAGTAAGAATGATACTAGTGAGAATGATACTAGTGAGAATGATACTAGTGAGAATGGTACTAGTAAGAATGGTACTAGTGAGAATGGTACTAGTGAGAATGGTACTAATGATAATGATACTAGTGAGAATGGTACTAGTAAGAATGGTACTAGTAAGAATGATACTAGTGAGAATGATACTAGTGAAAATGGTACTAGTGAGAATGATACTAGTGAGAATGATACTAGTGAGAATGGTACTAGTAAGAATGGTACTAGTGAGAATGGTACTATTGAGAATGGTACTAGTGAGAATGGTACTAGTGAGAATGATACTAGTGAGAATGATACTATGGAGAATGGTACTAGTAAGAATGGTACTAGTAAGAATGGTACTAGTGAGAATGGTACTAGTGAGAATGGTACTAATGAAAATGGTACTAGTGATAATGATACTAGTGAGAATGGTACTAGTAAGAATGGTACTAGTAAGAATGATACTAGTGAGAATGATACTAGTGAGAATGGTACTAGTGAGAATGATACTAGTGAGAATGATACTAGTGAGAATGGTACTAGTAAGAATGGTACTAGTGAGAATGGTACTAGTGAGAATGGTACTAGTGAGAATGGTACTAGTGAGAATGATACTAGTGAGAATGATACTAGTGAGAATGATACTAGTGAGAATGGTACTAGTGAGAATGATACTAGTGAGAATGATACTAGTGAGAATGGTACTAGTGAGAATGGTACTAGTGATAATGATACTAGTGAGAATGGTACTAGTAAGAATGGTACTAGTAAGAATGATACTAGTGAGAATGATACTAGTGAGAATGGTACTAGTGAAAATGATACTAGTGAGAATGATACTAGTGAGAATGGTACTAGTAAGAATGGTACTAGTGAGAATGGTACTAGTGAGAATGGTACTAGTGAGAATGGTACTAGTGTGAATGATACTAGTGAGAATGATACTAGTGAGAATGATACTAGTGAGAATGGTACTAGTGAATGGTACTAGTGAATAGTACTAGTGAGAATGGTACTAGTGACCGAGACTAGTGAGAATGGTACTAGTGAGAATGGTACTAGTGAGAATGGCACTAGTAATGATACCATTGAGAATGGTAATAGTGAGAATGGTACTAGTGAGAATGGTACTAGTGAAAATGGTACTAGTGAGAATGGTACTAGTGAGAATGGTACCAGTGAATGGTACTAGTGAGAATGGTACTAGTGAATGATACTAGTGAGAATGGTACTAGTGAGAATGGTACTAGTGAGAATGGTACTAGTGAGAATGGTACTAGTGAGAATGGTACTAGTGAGAATGGAACTAGTGAGAATGGTACTAGTGAATGGTACTAGTGAGAATGGTAGTAGTGAATGATACTAGTGAGAATGGTACTAGTCAGAATGGTACTAGTGAGAATGATACTAGTGAGAATGATACTAGTGAGAATGGTACTAGTGAGAATGATACTAGTGAGAATGATACTAGTGAGAATGGTACTAGTGAGAATGATACTAGTGAGAATGGTACTAGTGAGAATGATACTAGTGAGAATGATACTAGTGAGAATGGTACTAGTGAGAATGATACTACTGAGAATGATACTAGTGAGAATGGTACTAGTGAGAATGATATTAGTGAGAATGGTACTAGTAAGAATGGTACTAGTGAGAATGGTACTAGTGAGAATGGTACTAGTGAGAATGGTACTAGTGATAATGATACTAGTGAGAATGGTACTAGTAAGAATGGTACTAGTAAGAATGATACTAGTGAGAATGATACTAGTAATAATGATACTAGTGAGAATGGTACTAGTAAGAATGGTACTAGTGAGAATGGTACTGGTGAGAATGGTACTAGTGATAATGATACTAGTGAGAATGGTACTAGTAAGAATAGTACTTGTAAGAATGATACTAGTGAGAATGATACTAGTGAGAATGGTACTAGTGAGAATGATACTAGTGAGAATGATACTAGTGAGAATGGTACTAGTAAGAATGGTACTAGTGAGAATGGTACTAGTGAGAATGGTACTAGTGAGAATGGTACTAGTGAGAATGATACTAGTGAGAATGATACTAGTGAGAATGGTACTAGTAAGAATGGTACTAGTAAGAATGGTACTAGTGAGAATGGTACTAGTGAGAATGGTACTAATGAGAATGGTACTAGTGATAATGATACTAGTGAGAATGGTACTTGTAAGAATGGTACTAGTAAGAATGATACTAGTGAGAATGATACTAGTGAGAATGGTACTAGTGAGAATGATACTAGTTAGAATGATACTAGTGAGAATGGTACTAGTAAGAATGGTACTAGTGAGAATGGTACTAGTGAGAATGGTACTAGTGAGAATGGTACTAGTGAGAATGATACTAGTGAGAATGATACTAGTGAGAATGATACTAGTGAGAATGGTACTAGTGAGAATGATACTAGTGAGAATGGTAGTAGTGAATGGTACTAGTGAATAGTACTAGTGAGAATGGTACTAGTGAACGATACTAATGAGAATGGTAATAGTGAGAATGGTACTAGTGAGAATGGTACTAGTGAATGATACCATTGAGAATGGTACTAGTGAGAATGGTACTAGTGAGAATGGTACTAGTGAAAATGGTACTAGCGAGAATGGTACTAGTGAGAATGGTACCAGTGAATGGTACTAGTGAGAATGGTACTAGTGAGAATGGTACTAGTGAGAATGATACTAGTGAGAATGGTACTAGTGAGAATGATACTAGTTAGAATGATACTAGTGAGAATGGTACTAGTGAGAATGATACTAGTGAGAATGATACTAGTGAGAATGGTACTAGTGAGAATGATATTAGTGAGAATTGTACTAGTAAGAATGGTACTAGTGAGAATGGTACTAGTGATAATGGTACTAGTGAGAATGGTACTAGTGATAATGATACTGGTGAGAATGGTACTAGTAAGAATGGTACTAGTAAGAATGATACTAGTGAGAATGATACTAGTGAGAATGGTACTAGTGAAAATGATACTAGTGAGAATGATACTAGTGAGAATGGTACTAGTAAGAATGGTACTAGTGAGAATGGTACTAGTGAGAATGGTACTAGTGAGAATGGTACTAGTGAGAATGATACTAGTGAGAATGATACTAGTGAGAATGGTACTAGTAAGAATGGTACTAGTAAGAAAGATACTAGTAAGAATGGTACTAGTGAGAATGGTACTAGTGAGAATGGTACTAGTGAGAATGGTACTAGTGATAATGATACTAGTGAGAATGGTACTAGTAAGAATGGTACTAGTAAGAATGATACTAGTGAGAATGATACTAGTGAGAATGGTACTAGTGAATGATACTAGTGAGAATGCTACTAGTGAGAATGGTACTAGTGAGAATGGTACTAGTGAGAATGGTACTAGTGAGAATGGTACTAGTGAGAATGGAACTAGTGAGAATGGTACTAGTGAATGGTACTAGTGAGAATGGTACTAGTGAATGGTACTAGTGAGAATGGTAGTAGTGAATGATACTAGTGGAAATGGTACTAGTGAGAATGGTACTAGTGAGAATGATACTAGTGAGAATGATACTAGTGAGAATGGTACTAGTGAGAATGATACTAGTTGGAATGATACTAGTGAGAATGGTACTAGTGAGAATGATACTTGTGAGAATGGTATAGTGAGAATGGTACTAGTGAGAATGGTACTAGTCAGAATGATACTAGTGAGAATGGTACTAGTGATAATGATACTACTGAGAATGATACTAGTGAGAATGGTACTAGTGAGAATGATATTAGTGAGAATGGTACTAGTAAGAATGGTACTAGTGAGAATGGTACTAGTGAGAATGGTACTAGTGAGAATGGTACTAGTGATAATGATACTAGTGAGAATGGTACTAGTAAGAATGGTACTAGTAAGAATGATACTAGTGAGAATGATACTAGTAATAATGATACTAGTGAGAATGGTACTAGTAAGAATGGTACTAGTGAGAATGGTACTGGTGAGAATGGTACTAGTGATAATGATACTAGTGAGAATGGTACTAGTAAGAATAGTACTTGTAAGAATGATACTAGTGAGAATGATACTAGTGAGAATGGTACTAGTGAGAATGATACTAGTGAGAATGATACTAGTGAGAATGGTACTAGTAAGAATGGTACTAGTGAGAATGGTACTAGTGAGAATGGTACTAGTGAGAATGGTACTAGTGAGAATGATACTAGTGAGAATGGTACTAGTAAGAATGGTACTAGTAAGAATGGTACTAGTGAGAATGGTACTAGTGAGAATGGTACTAATGAGAATGGTACTAGTGATAATGATACTAGTGAGAATGGTACTTGTAAGAATGGTACTAGTAAGAATGATACTAGTGAGAATGATACTAGTGAGAATGGTACTAGTGAGAATGATACTAGTTAGAATGATACTAGTGAGAATGGTACTAGTAAGAATGGTACTAGTGAGAATGGTACTAGTGAGAATGGTACTAGTGAGAATGGTACTAGTGAGAATGATACTAGTGAGAATGATACTAGTGAGAATGATACTAGTGAGAATGGTACTAGTGAGAATGATACTAGTGAGAATGGTAGTAGTGAATGGTACTAGTGAATAGTACTAGTGAGAATGGTACTAGTGAACGATACTAATGAGAATGGTAATAGTGAGAATGGTACTAGTGAGAATGGTACTAGTGAATGATACCATTGAGAATGGTACTAGTGAGAATGGTACTAGTGAGAATGGTACTAGTGAAAATGGTACTAGCGAGAATGGTACTAGTGAGAATGGTACCAGTGAATGGTACTAGTGAGAATGGTACTAGTGAGAATGGTACTAGTGAGAATGATACTAGTGAGAATGGTACTAGTGAGAATGATACTAGTTAGAATGATACTAGTGAGAATGGTACTAGTGAGAATGATACTAGTGAGAATGATACTAGTGAGAATGGTACTAGTGAGAATGATATTAGTGAGAATGGTACTAGTAAGAATGGTACTAGTGAGAATGGTACTAGTGATAATGGTACTAGTGAGAATGGTACTAGTGATAATGATACTGGTGAGAATGGTACTAGTAAGAATGGTACTAGTAAGAATGATACTAGTGAGAATGATACTAGTGAGAATGGTACTAGTGAAAATGATACTAGTGAGAATGATACTAGTGAGAATGGTACTAGTAAGAATGGTACTAGTGAGAATGGTACTAGTGAGAATGGTACTAGTGAGAATGGTACTAGTGAGAATGATACTAGTGAGAATGATACTAGTGAGAATGGTACTAGTAAGAATGGTACTAGTAAGAAAGATACTAGTAAGAATGGTACTAGTGAGAATGGTACTAGTGAGAATGGTACTAGTGAGAATGGTACTAGTGATAATGATACTAGTGAGAATGGTACTAGTAAGAATGGTACTAGTAAGAATGATACTAGTGAGAATGATACTAGTGAGAATGGTACTAGTGAATGATACTAGTGAGAATGCTACTAGTGAGAATGGTACTAGTGAGAATGGTACTAGTGAGAATGGTACTAGTGAGAATGGTACTAGTGAGAATGGAACTAGTGAGAATGGTACTAGTGAATGGTACTAGTGAGAATGGTACTAGTGAATGGTACTAGTGAGAATGGTAGTAGTGAATGATACTAGTGGAAATGGTACTAGTGAGAATGGTACTAGTGAGAATGATACTAGTGAGAATGATACTAGTGAGAATGGTACTAGTGAGAATGATACTAGTTGGAATGATACTAGTTAGAATGGTACTAGTGAGAATGATACTTGTGAGAATGGTATAGTGAGAATGGTACTAGTGAGAATGGTACTAGTCAGAATGATACTAGTGAGAATGGTACTAGTGATAATGATACTAGTGAGAATGGTACTAGTAAGAATGGTACTAGTAAGAATGATACTAGTGAGAATGATACTAGTGAGAATGGTACTAGCAAGAATGATACTAGTGAGAATGATACTAGTGAGAATGGTACTAGTAAGAATGGTACTAGTGAGAATGGTACTAATGAGAATGGTACTAGTGAAAATTGTACTAGTGAGAATGATACTAGTGAGAATGATACTAGTGAGAATGATACTGGTGAGAATGGTACTAGTGAATGGTACTAGTGAATAGTACTAATGAGAATGGTACTAGTGACCGAGACTATTGAGAATGGTACTAGTGAGAATGGTACTAGTGAGAATGGTACTAGTAATGATACCATTGAGAATGGTAATAGTGAGAATGGTACTAGTGAGAATGGTACTAGTGAAAATGGTACTAGTGAGAATGGTACTAGTGAGAATGGTACCAGTGAATGGTACTAGTGAGAATGGTACTAGTGAATGATACTAGTGAGAAAACTACTAGTGAGAATGGTACTAGTGAGAATGGTACTAGTGAGAATGGTACTAGTAGGAATGGTACTAGTGAGAATGGTACTAGTGAATGGTACTAGTGAGAATGGTAGTAGTGAATGATACTAGTCAGAATGGTACTAGTCAGAATGGTACTAGTGAGAATGATACTAGTGAGAATGATACTAGTCAGAATGGTACTAGTGAGAATGATACTAGTGAGAATGATACTAGTGAGAATGGTACTAGTGAGAATGATACTTGTGAGAATGGTATAGTGAGAATGGTACTAGTGAGAATGGTACTAGTGAGAATGATACTAGTGAGAATGGTACTAGTGAGAATGATACTAGTGAGAATGATACTAGTGAGAATGGTACTAGTGAGAATGATACTAGTGAGAATGATACTAGTGAGAATGGTACTAGTGAGAATGATATTAGTGAGAATGGTACTAGTAAGAATGGTACTAGTGAGAATGGTACTAGTGAGAATGGTACTAATGAGAATGGTACTAGTGATAATGATACTAGTGAGAATGGTACTAGTAAGAATGGTACTAGTAAGAATGATACTAGTGAGAATGATTCTAGTGAGAATGATACTAGTGAGAATGGTACTAGTAAGAATGGTACTAGTGAGAATGGTACTACTGAGAATGGTACTAATGATAATGATACTAGTGAGAATGGTACTAGTAAGAATGGTACTAGTAAGAATGATACTAGTGAGAATGATACTAGTGAGAATGGTACTAGTGAGAATGATACTAGTGAGAATGATACTAGTGAGAATGGTACTAGAAAGAATGGTACTAGTGAGAATGGTACTAGTGAGAATGGTACTAGTGAGAATGGTACTAGTGATAATGATACTAGTGAGAATGGTACTAGTAAGAATGGTACTAGTAAGAATGATACTAGTGAGAATGATACTAGTGAGAATGGTACTAGTGAGAATGATACTAGTGAGAATGATACTAGTGAGAATGGTACTAGTAAGAATGGTACTAGTGAGAATAGTACTAGTGAGAATGGTACTAGTGAGAATGGTACTAGTGAGAATGATACTAGTGAGAATGATACTAGTGAGAATGATACTAGTGAGAATGGTACTAGTGAGAATGATACTAGTGAGAATGATACTAGTGAGAATGGTACTAGTGAGAATGGTACTAGTGATAATGATACTAGTGAGAATGGTACTAGTAAGAATGGTACTAGTAAGAATGATACTAGTGAGAATGATACTAGTGAGAATGGTACTAGTGAAAATGATACTAGTGAGAATGATACTAGTGAGAATGGTACTAGTAAGTATGGTACTAGTGAGAATGGTACTAGTGAGAATGATACTAGTGAGAATGATACTAGTGAGAATGGTACTAGTGAGAATGGTACTAGTGAGAATGATACTAGTGAGAATGATACTAGTGAGAATGATACTAGTGAGAATTGTACTAGTGAATGGTACTAGTGAATAGTACTAGTGAGAATGGTACTAGTGACCGAGACTAGTGAGAATGGTACTAGTGAGAATGGTACTAGTGAGAATGGTACTAGTAATGATACCATTGAGAATGGTAATAGTGAGAATGGTACTAGTGAGAATGGTACTAGTGAAAATGGTACTAGTGAGAATGGTACTAGTGAGAATGGTACCAGTGAATTGTACAAGTGAGAATGGTACTAGTGAATGATACTAGTGAGAATGCTACTAGTGAGAATGGTACTAGTGAGAATGGTACTAGTGAGAATGGTACTAGTGAGAATGGAACTAGTGAGAATGGTACTAGTGAATGGTACTAGTGAGAATGGTACTAGTGAATGGAACTAGTGAGAATGGTAGTAGTGAATGATACTAGTGAGAATGGTACTAGTCAGAATGTTACTAGTGAGAATGATACTAGTGAGAATGATACTAGTGAGAATGGTACTAGTGAGAATGATACTAGTGAGAATGATACTAGTGAGAATGGTACTAGTGAGAATGATACTTGTGAGAATGGTATAGTGAGAATGGTACTAGTGAGAATGGTACTAGTGAGAATGATACTAGTGAGAATGGTACTAGTGAGAATGATACTAGTGAGAATGATACTTGTGAGAATGGTACTAGTGAGAATGATACTAGTGAGAATGATACTAGTGAGAATGGTACTAGTGAGAATGATATTAGTGAGAATGGTACTAGTAAGAATGGTACTAGTGAGAATGGTACTAGTGAGAATGGTACTAGTGAGAATGGTACTAGTGATAATGATACTAGTGAGAATGGTACTAGTAAGAATGGTACTAGTAAGAATGATACTAGTGAGAATGATACTAGTGAGAATGATACTAGTGAGAATGGTACTAGTGAGAATGGTACTAGTGAGAATGGTACTAGTGAGAATGGTACTAGTGATAATGATACTAGTGAGAATGGTACTAGTAAGAATGGTACTAGTAAGAATGATACTAATGAGAATGATACTAGTGAGAATGGTACTAGTGAGAATGATACTAGTGAGAATGATACTAGTGAGAATGGTACTAGTAAGAATGGTACTAGTGAGAATGGTACTAGTGAGAATGGTACTAGTGAGAATAGTACTAGTGAGAATGATACTAGTGAGAATGATACTAGTGAGAATGGTACTAGTAAGAATGGTACTAGTAAGAATGGTACTAGTGAGAATGGTACTAGTGAGAATGGTACTAATGAGAATGGTACTAGTGATAATGATACTAGTGAGAATGGTACTAGTAAGAATGGTACTAGTAAGAATGATACTAGTGAGAATGATATTAGTGAGAATGGTACTAGTGAGAATGATACTAGTTAGAATGATACTAGTGAGAATGGTACTAGTAAAAATGGTACTAGTGAGAATGGTACTAGTGAGAATGGTACTAGTGAGAATGGTACTAGTGAGAATGATACTAGTGAGAATGATACTAGTGAGAATGATACTAGTGAGAATGGTACTAGTGAGAATGATACTAGTGAGAATGATACTAGTGAGAATGGTAGTAGTGAATGGTACTAGTGAATAGTACTAGTGAGAATGGTACTAGTGAACGATACTAATGAGAATGGTAATAGTGAGAATGGTACTAGTGAGAATGGTACTAGTGAATGATACCATTGAGAATGGTACTAGTGAGAATGGTACTAGTGAGAATGGTACTAGTGAAAATGGTACTAGCGAGAATGGTACTAGTGAGAATGGTACCAGTTAATGGTACTAGTGAGAATGGTACTAGTGAATGATACTAGTGAGAATGCTACTAGTGAGAATGGTACTAGTGAGAATGGTACTAGTGAGAATGGTACTAGTGAGAAAGGTACTAGTGAGAATGGAACTAGTGAGAATGGTACTAGTGAATGGTACTAGTGAGAATGGTACTAGTGAATGGTACTAGTGAGAATGGTAGTAGTGAATGATACTAGTGAGAATGGTACTAGTGAGAATGGTACTATTGAGAATGATACTAGGGAGAATGATACTAGTGAGAATGATACTAGTGAGAATGATACTAGTGAGAATGGTACTAGTGAGAATGATACTAGTGAGAATGATACTAGTGAGAATGGTACAAGTGAGAATGATATTAGTGAGAATGGTACTAGTAAGAATGGTACTAGTGAGAATGGTACTAGTGAGAATGGTACTAGTGAGAATGATACTAGTGATAATGATACTGGTGAGAATGGTACTAGTAAGAATGGTACTAGTAAGAATGATACTAGTGAGAATGATACTAGTGAGAATGGTACTAGTGAAAATGATACTAGTGAGAATGATACTAGTGAGAATGGTACTAGTAAGAATGGTACTAGTGAGAATGGTACTAGTGAGAATGATACTTGTGAGAATGGTATAGTGAGAATGGTACTAGTGAGAATGGAACTAGTGAGAATGGTACTAGTGAGAATGATACCAGTGAGAATGGTACTAGTGAGAATGATACTAGTGATAATGATACTAATGAGAATGGTACTAGTGAGAATGATACTAGTGAGAATGATACTAGTGAGAATGGTACTAGTGAGAATGATATTAGTGAGAATGGTACTAGTAAGAATGGTACTAGTGAGAATGGTACTAGTGAGATTGGTACTAGTGAGAATGGTACTAGTGATAATGATACTGGTGAGAATGGTACTAGTAAGAATGGTACTAGTAAGAATGATAATAGTGAGAATGATACTAGTGAGAATGGTACTAGTGAGAATGATACTAGTGATAATGATACTAGTGAGAATGGTACTAGTACGAATGGTACTAGTAAGAATGATACTAGTGAGAATGATACTAGTGAGAATGGTACTAGTGAGAATGATACTAGTGAGAATGATACTAGTGAGAATAGTACTAGTAAGAATGGTACTAGTGAGAATGGTACTAGTCAATGGTACTAGTGAGAATGGAACGAGTGAGAATGGTACAAGTGAATGGTACTAGTGAGAATGGTACTAGTGAATGGTACTAGTGATAATGGTAGTAGTGAATGAAACTAGTGAGAATGGTACTATTGAGAATGGTACTAGTGAGAATGATACTAGTGAGAATGATACTAGTGAGAATGGTACTAGTGAGAATGATACTAGTGAGAATGATACTAGTGAGAATGGTACTAGCGAGAATGATACTAGGGAGAATGATACTAGTGAGAATGGTACTAGTGAGAATGATATTAGTGAGAATGGTACTAGTAAGAATGGTGCTAGTGAGAATGGTACTAGTGAGAATGGTACTAGTGAGAATGGTACTAGTGATAATGATACTAGTGAGAATGGTACTAGTAAGAATGGTACTAGTAAGAATGATACTAGTGAGAATGATACTAGTGAGAATGGTACTAGTGAGAATGATACTAGCGAGAATGATACTAGTGAGAATGGTACTAGTAGGAATGGTACTAGTGAGAATGGTACTAGTGAAAATGGTACTAGTGAGAATGGTACTAGTGAGAATGATACTAGTCAGAATGATACTAGTGAGAATGATACTAGTGAGAATGGTACTAGTGAGAATGATACTAGTGAGAATGATACTAGTGAGAATGGTACTAGTGCATGATACTAGTGAATAGTACTAGTGAGAATGGTACTAGTGAATGATACTGGTGAGAATGGTACTAGTGAGAATGGTACTAGTGAGAATAGTACTAGGGAATGATACCATTGAGAATGGTACTAGTGAGAATGATACTAGTGAGAATGGTACTAGTGAAAATGGTACTAGTGAGAATGGTACTAGTGAGAATGGTACTAGTGAATGATACTAATGAGAATGCTACTAGTGAGAATGATACTAGTGAGAATGGTACTAGTGAGAATGGTACTAGTGAGAATGGTACTAGTGAGAATGGTACTAATGAGAATGGAACTAGTGAGAATGGTACTAGTGAATGGTAATAGTGAGAATGGTACTAGTAAATGGTACTAGTGAGAATGGTAGTAGTGAATGATACTAGTGAGAATGGTACTAGTAAGAATGGTACTAGTAAGAATGGTACTAGTGAGAATGGTACTAGTGAGAATGGTACTAGTGAGAATGGTACTAGTGATAATGATACTAGTGAGAATGGTACTAGTAAGAATGGTACTAGTAAGAATGATACTAGTGAGAATGATACTAGTGAGAATGGTACTAGTGAGAATGGTACTAGTAAGAATGGTACTAGTGAGAATGGTACTAGTGAGAATGGTACTAGTGAGAATGGTACTAGTGAAAATGATACTAGTGAGAATGATACTAGTGAGAATGATACTAGTGATAATGGTACTAGTGAATGGTACTAGTGAATAGTACTAGTGAGAATGGTACTAGTGACCGATACTAGTGAGAATGATACTAGTGAGAATGGTACTAGTGAGAATGGTACTAGTAATGATACCATTGAGAATGGTAATAGTGAGAATGGTACTAGTGATAATGGTACTAGTGAAAATGGTACTAGTGAGAATGGTACTAGTGAGAATGGTACCAGTGAATGGTACTAGTGAGAATGGTACTAGTGAATGATACTAGTGAGAATGCTACTAGTGAGAATGGTACTAGTGAGAATGGTACTAGTGAGAATGGTACTAATGAGAATGGTACTAGTGAGAATGGTACTAGTAAGAATGGTACTAGTGAGAATGGTACTAGTGAGAATGGTACTAGTGAGAATGGTACTAGTGAGAATGATACTAGTGAGAATGATACTAGTGAGAATGATACTAGTGAGAATGGTACTAGTGAATGGTACTAGTGAATAGTACTAGTGAGAATGGTACTAGTGACCGATACTAGTGAGAATGGTACTAGTGAGAATGGTACTAGTGAGAATGGTACTAGTAATGATACCATTGAGAATGGTAATAGTGAGAATGGTACTAGTGAGAATGGTACTAGTGAAAATGGTACTAGTGAGAATGGTACTAGTGAGAATGGTACCAGTGGATGGTACTAGTGAGAATGGTACTAGTGAATGATACTAGTGAGAATGCTACTAGTGAGAATGGTACTAGTGAGAATGGTACTATTGAGAATGGTACTAGTGAGAATGGTACTAGTGAGAATGGAACTAGTGAGAATGGTACTAGTGAATGGTACTAGTGAGAATGGTACTAGTGAATGGTACTAGTGAGAATGGTAGTAGTGAATGATACTAGTGAGAATGGTACTAGTGAGAATGATACTAGTGAGAATGATACTAGTGAGAATGGTACTAGTAAGAATGGTACTAGTGAGGATGGTACTAGTGAGAATGGTACTAGTGAGAATGGTACTAGTGATAATGATACTAGTGAGAATGGTACTAGTAAGAATGGTACTAGTAAGAATGATACTAGTGCGAATGATACTAGTGAGAATGGTACTAGTGAGAATGATACTAGTGAGAATGATACTAGTGAGAATGGTACTAGTAAGAATGGTACTAGTGAGAATGGTACTAATGAGAATGGTACTAGTGAAAATGGTACTAGTGAGAATGATACTAGTGAGAATGATACTAGTGAGAATGATACTGGTGAGAATGGTACAAGTGAATGGTACTAGTGAATAGTACTAGTGAGAATGGTACTAGTGACCGAGACTAGTGAGAATGGTAATAGTGAGAATGGTACTAGTGAGAATGGTACTAGTGAAAATGGTACTAGTGAGAATGGTACTAGTGAGAATGGTACCAGTGAATGGTACTAGTGAGAATGGTACTAGTGAATGATACTAGTGAGAATGCTACTAGTGAGAATGGTACTAGTGAGAATGGTACTAGTGAGAATGGTACTAGTGAGAATGGTACTAGTGAGAATGGTACTAGTGAGAATGGAACTAGTGAGAATGGTACTAGTGAATGGTACTAGTGGGAATGATACTAGTGAATGGTACTAGTGAGAATGGTAGTAGTGAATGATACTAGTGAGAATGGTACTAGTAAGAATGGTACTAGTAAGAATGGTACTAGTGAGAATGGTACTAGTGAGAATGGTACTAGTGAGAATGGTACTAGTGATAATGATACTAGTGAGAATGATACTAGTGAGAATGATACTAGTGAGAATGGTACTAGTGAGAATGATACTAGTGAGAATGATACTAGTGAGAATGGTACTAGCGAGAATGATACTAGGGAGAATGATACTAGTGAGAATGGTACTAGTGAGAATGATATTAGTGAGAATGGTACTAGTAAGAATGGTGCTAGTGAGAATGGTACTAGTGAGAATGGTACTAGTGAGAATGGTACTAGTGATAATGATACTAGTGAGAATGGTACTAGTGAGAATGATACTTGCGAAAATGATACTAGTGAGAATGGTACTAGTAGGAATGGTACTAGTGAGAATGGTACTAGTGAAAATGGTACTAGTGAGAATGGTACTAGTGAGAATGATACTAGTCAGAATGATACTAGTGAGAATGATACTAGTGAGAATGGTACTAGTGAGAATGATACTAGTGAGAATGATACTAGTGAGATTGGTACTAGTGAATGGTACTAGTGAATAGTACTAGTGAGAATGGTACTAGTGAATGATACTAGTGAGAATGGTACTAGTGAGAATGGTACTAGTGAGAATAGTACTAGGGAATGATACCATTGAGAATGGTACTAGTGAGAATGATACTAGTGAGAATGGTACTAGTGAAAATGGTACTAGTGAGAATGGTACTAGTGAGAATGGTACTAGTGAATGATACTAGTGAGAATGCTACTAGTGAGAATGATACTAGTGAGAATGGTACTAGTGAGAATGGTACTAGTGAGAATGGTACTAGTGAGAATGGAACTAGTGAGAATGGTACTAGTGAATGGTAATAGTGAGAATGGTACTAGTAAATGGTACTAGTGAGAATGGTAGTAGTGAATGATACTAGTGAGAATGGTACTAGTAAGAATGGTACTAGTAAGAATGGTACTAGTGAGAATGGTACTAGTGAGAATGGTACTAGTGAGAATGGTACTAGTGATAATGATACTAGTGAGAATGGTACTAGTAAGAATGGTACTAGTAAGAATGATACTAGTGAGAATGATACTAGTGAGAATGGTACTAGTGAGAATGGTACTAGTAAGAATGGTACTAGTGAGAATGGTACTAGTGAGAATGGTACTAGTGAGAATGGTACTAGTGAAAATGATACTAGTGAGAATGATACTAGTGAGAATGATACTAGTGATAATGGTACTAGTGAATGGTACTAGTGAATAGTACTAGTGAGAATGGTACTAGTGACCGATACTAGTGAGAATGATACTAGTGAGAATGATACTAGTGAGAATGATACTGGTGAGAATGGTACTAGTGAATGGTACTAGTGAATAGTACTAGTGAGAATGGTACTAGTGACCGAGACTAGTGAGAATGGTACTAGTGAGAATGGTACTAGTGAGAATGGTACTAGTAATGATACCATTGAGAATGGTAATAGTGAGAATGGTACTAGTGAGAATGGTACTAGTGAAAATGGTACTAGTGAGAATGGTACTAGTGAGAATGGTACCAGTGAATGGTACTAGTGAGAATGGTACTAGTGAATGATACTAGTGAGAATGCTACTAGTGAGAATGGTACTAGTGAGAATGGTACTAGTGAGAATGGTACTAGTGAGAATGGTACTAGTGAGAATGGAACTAGTGAGAATGGTACTAGTGAATGGTACTAGTGGGAATGATACTAGTGAATGGTACTAGTGAGAATGGTAGTAGTGAATGATACTAGTGAGAATGGTACTAGTAAGAATGGTACTAGTAAGAATGGTACTAGTGAGAATGGTACTAGTGAGAATGGTACTAGTGAGAATGGTACTAGTGATAATGATACTAGTGAGAATGATACTAGTGAGAATGATACTAGTGAGAATGGTACTAGTGAGAATGATACTAGTGAGAATGATACTAGTGAGAATGGTACTAGCGAGAATGATATTAGGGAGAATGATACTAGTGAGAATGGTACTAGTGAGAATGATATTAGTGAGGATGGTACTAGTAAGAATGGTGCTAGTGAGAATGGTACTAGTGAGAATGGTACTAGTGAAAATGGTACTAGTGATAATGATACTAGTGAGAATGATACTAGTGAGAATGGTACTAGTGAGAATGATACTTGCGAGAATGATACTAGTGAGAATGGTACTAGTAGGAATGGTACTAGTGAGAATGGTACTAGTGAAAATGGTACTAGTGAGAATGGTACTAGTGAGAATGATACTAGTCAGAATGATACTAGTGAGAATGATACTAGTGAGAATGGTACTAGTGAGAATGATACTAGTGAGAATGATACTAGTGAGAATGGTACTAGTGAATGGTACTAGTGAATAGTACTAGTGAGAATGATACTAGTGAATGATACTAGTGAGAATGGTACTAGTGAGAATGGTACTAGTGAGAATAGTACTAGGGAATGATACCATTGAGAATGGTACTAGTGAGAATGATACTAGTGAGAATGGTACTATTGAAAATGGTACTAGTGAGAATGGTACTAGTGAGAATGGTACTAGTGAATGATACTAGTGAGAATGCTACTAGTGAGAATGATACTAGTGAGAATGGTACTAGTGAGATTGGTACTAGTGAGAATGGTACTAGTGAGAATGGAACTAGTGAGAATGGTACTAGTGAATGGTAATAGTGAGAATGGTACTAGTAAATGGTACTAGTGAGAATGGTAGTAGTGAATGATACTAGTGAGAATGGTACTAGTAAGAATGGTACTAGTAAGAATGGTACTAGTGAGAATGGTACTAGTGAGAATGGTACTAGTGAGAATGGTACTAGTGATAATGATACTAGTGAGAATGGTACTAGTAAGAATGGTACTAGTAAGAATGATACTAGTGAGAATGATACTAGTGAGAATGGTACTAGTGAGAATGGTACTAGTAAGAATGGTACTAGTGAGAATGGTACTAGTGAGAATGGTACTAGTGAGAATGGTACTAGTGAAAATGATACTAGTGAGAATGATACTAGTGAGAATGATACTAGTGATAATGGTACTAGTGAATGGTACTAGTGAATAGTACTAGTGAGAATGGTACTAGTGACCGATACTAGTGAGAATGATACTAGTGAGAATGGTACTAGTGAGAATGGTACTAGTAATGATACCATTGAGAATGGTAATAGTGAGAATGGTACTAGTGATAATGGTACTAGTGAAAATGGAACTAGTGAGAATGGTACTAGTGAGAATGGTACCAGTGAATGGTACTAGTGAGAATGGTACTAGTGAATGATACTAGTGAGAATGCTACTAGTGAGAATGGTACTAGTGAGAATGGTACTAGTGAGAATGGTACTAGTGAGAATGGTACTAGTGAGAATGGTACTAGTAAGAATGGTACTAGTGAGAATGGTACTAGTGAGAATGGTACTAGTGAGAATGGTACTAGTGAGAATGATACTAGTGAGAATGATACTAGTGAGAATGATACTAGTGAGAATGATACTAGTGAGAATGGTACTAGTGAATGGTACTAGTGAATAGTACTAGTGAGAATGGTACTAGTGACCGATACTAGTGAGAATGGAACTAGTGAGAATAGTACTAGTGAGAATGGTACTAGTAATGATACCATTGAGAATGGTAATAGTGAGAATGGTACTAGTGAGAATGGTACTAGTGAAAATGGTACTAGTGAGAATGGTACTAGTGAGAATGGTACCAGTGGATGGTACTAGTGAGAATGGTACTAGTGAATGATACTAGTGAGAATGCTACTAGTGAGAATGGTACTAGTGAGAATGGTACTATTGAGAATGGTACTAGTGATAATGGTACTAGTGAGAATGGAACTAGTGAGAATGGTACTAGTGAATGGTACTAGTGAGAATGGTACTAGTGAATGGTACTAGTGAGAATGGTAGTAGTGAATGATACTAGTGAGAATGGTACTAGTGAGAATGATACTAGTGAGAATGATACTAGTGAGAATGGTACTAGTAAGAATGGTACTAGTGAGGATGGTACTAGTGAGAATGGTACTAGTGAGAATGGTACTAGTGATAATGATACTAGTGAGAATGGTACTAGTAAGAATGGTACTAGTAAGAATGATACTAGTGCGAATGATACTAGTGAGAATGGTACTAGTGAGAATGATACTAGTGAGAATGATACTAGTGAGAATGGTACTAGTAAGAATGGTACTAGTGAGAATGGTACTAATGAGAATGGTACTAGTGAAAATGGTACTAGTGAGAATGATACTAGTGAGAATGATACTAGTGAGAATGATACTGGTGAGAATGGTACTAGTGAATGGTACTAGTGAATAGTACTAGTGAGAATGGTACTAGTGACCGAGACTAGTGAGAATGGTACTAGTGAGAATGGTACTAGTGAGAATGGTACTAGTAATGATACCATTGAGAATGGTAATAGTGAGAATGGTACTAGTGAGAATGGTACTAGTGAAAATGGTACTAGTGAGAATGGTACTAGTGAGAATGGTACCAGTGAATGGTACTAGTGAGAATGGTACTAGTGAATGATACTAGTGAGAATGCTACTAGTGAGAATGGTACTAGTGAGAATGGTACTAGTGAGAATGGTACTAGTGAGAATGGTACTAGTGAGAATGGTACTAGTGAATGGTACTAGTGGGAATGATACTAGTGAATGGTACTAGTGAGAATGGTAGTAGTGAATGATACTAGTCAGAATGGTACTAGTCAGAATGGTACTAGTGAGAATGATACTAGTGAGAATGATACTAGTGAGAATGGTACTAGTGAGAATGGTACTAGTGAGAATGATACTTGTGAGAATGGTATAGTGAGAATGGTACTAGTGAGAATGGTATTAGTGAGAATGATACTAGTGAGAATGGTACTAGTGAGAATGATACTAGTGAGAATGATACTAGTGAGAATGGTACTAGTGAGAATGATACTAGTGAGAATGATACTAGTGAGAATGGTACTAGTGAGAATGATATTAGTGAAAATGGTACTAGTAAGAATGGTACTAGTGAGAATGGTACTAGTGAGAATGGTATTAGTGAGAATGGTACTAGTGATAATGATACTAGTGAGAATGATACTAGTGAGAATGATACTAGTGAGAATGTTACTAGTAAGAATGGTACTAGTGAGAATGGTACTAGTGAGAATGGTACTAATGATAATGATACTAGTGAGAATGGTACTAGTAAGAATGGTACTAGTAAGAATGATACTAGTGAGAATGATACTAGTGAGAATGGTACTAGTGAGAATGATACTAGTGAGAATGATACTAGTGAGAATGGTACTAGTAAGAATGGTACTAGTGAGAATGGTACTAGTGAGAATGGTACTAGTGAGAATGATACTAGTGAGAATGGTACTAGTAAGAATGGTACTAGTAAGAATGGTACTAGTGAGAATGGTACTAGTGAGAATGGTACTAATGAAAATGGTACTAGTGATAATGATACTAGTGAGAATGGTACTAGTAAGAATGGTACTAGTAAGAATGATACTAGTGAGAATGATACTAGTGAGAATGGTACTAGTGAGAATGATACTAGTAAGAATGATACTAGTGAGAATGGTACTAGTAAGAATGGTACTAGTGAGAATGGTACTAGTGAGAATGGTACTAGTGAGAATGGTACTAGTGAGAATGGTACTAGTAAGAATGGTACTAGCGAGAATGGTACTAGTGAGAATGGTACTAGTGAGAATGGTACTAGTGAGAATGATACTAGTGAGAATGATACTAGTGAGAATGATACTAGTGAGAATGATACTAGTGAGAATGGTACTAGTGAATGGTACTAGTGAATAGTACTAGTGAGAATGGTACTAGTGACCGATACTAGTGAGAATGGAACTAGTGAGAATAGTACTAGTGAGAATGGTACTAGTAATGATACCATTGAGAATGGTAATAGTGAGAATGGTACTAGTGAGAATGGTACTAGTGAAAATGGTACTAGTGAGAATGGTACTAGTGAGAATGGTACCAATGGATGGTACTAGTGAGAATGGTACTAGTGAATGATACTAGTGAGAATGCTACTAGTGAGAATGGTACTAGTGAGAATGGTACTATTGAGAATGGTACTAGTGAGAATGGTACTAGTGAGAATGGAACTAGTGAGAATGGTACTAGTGAATGGTACTAGTGAGAATGGTACTAGTGAATGGTACTAGTGAGAATGGTAGTAGTGAATGATACTAGTGAGAATGGTACTAGTGAGAATGAGACTAGTGAGAATGATACTAGTGAGAATGGTACTAGTAAGAATGGTACTAGTGAGGATGGTACTAGTGAGAATGGTACTAGTGAGAATGGTACTAGTGATAATGATACTAGTGAGAATGGTACTAGTAAGAATGGTACTAGTAAGAATGATACTAGTGCGAATGATACTAGTGAGAATGGTACTAGTGAGAATGATACTAGTGAGAATGATACTAGTGAGAATGGTACTAGTAAGAATGGTACTAGTGAGAATGGTACTAATGAGAATGGTACTAGTGAAAATGGTACTAGTGAGAATGATACTAGTGAGAATGATACTAGTGAGAATGATACTGGTGAGAATGGTACTAGTGAATGGTACTAGTGAATAGTACTAGTGAGAATGGTACTAGTGACCGAGACTAGTGAGAATGGTACTAGTGAGAATGGTACTAGTGAGAATGGTACTAGTAATGATACCATTGAGAATAGTAATAGTGAGAATGGTACTAGTGAGAATGGTACTAGTGAAAATGGTACTAGTGAGAATGGTACTAGTGAGAATGGTACCAGTGAATGGTACTAGTGAGAATGGTACTAGTGAATGATACTAGTGAGAATGCTACTAGTGAGAATGGTACTAGTGAGAATGGTACTAGTGAGAATGGTACTAGTGAGAATGGTACTAGTGAGAATGGAACTAGTGAGAATGGTACTAGTGAATGGTACTAGTGGGAATGATACTAGTGAATGGTACTAATGAGAATGGTAGTAGTGAATGATACTAGTCAGAATGGTACTAGTCAGAATGGTACTAGTGAGAATGATACTAGTGAGAATGATACTAGTGAGAATGGTACTAGTGAGAATGGTACTAGTGAGAATGATACTTGTGAGAATGGTATAGTGAGAATGGTACTAGTGAGAATGGTATTAGTGAGAATGATACTAGTGAGAATGGTACTAGTGAGAATGATACTAGTGGGAATGATACTAGTGAGAATGGTACTAGTGAGAATGATACTAGTGAGAATGATACTAGTGAGAATGGTACTAGTGAGAATGATATTAGTGAAAATGGTACTAGTAAGAATGGTACTAGTGAGAATGGTACTAGTGAGAATGGTATTAGTGAGAATGGTACTAGTGATAATGATACTAGTGAGAATGATACTAGTGAGAATGATACTAGTGAGAATGTTACTAGTAAGAATGGTACTAGTGAGAATGGTACTAGTGAGAATGGTACTAGTGAGAATGGTACTAGTGAAAATGATACTAGTGAGAATGATACTAGTGAGAATGATACTAGTGATAATGGTACTAGTGAATGGTACTAGTGAATAGTACTAGTGAGAATGGTACTAGTGACCGATACTAGTGAGAATGATACTAGTGAGAATGGTACTAGTGAGAATGGTACTAGTAATGATACCATTGAGAATGGTAATAGTGAGAATGGTACTAGTGATAATGGTACTAGTGAAAATGGAACTAGTGAGAATGGTACTAGTGAGAATGGTACCAGTGAATGGTACTAGTGAGAATGGTACTAGTGAATGATACTAGTGAGAATGCTACTAGTGAGAATGGTACTAGTGAGAATGGTACTAGTGAGAATGGTACTAGTGAGAATGGTACTAGTGAGAATGGTACTAGTGAGAATGATACTAGTGAGAATGATACTAGTGAGAATGATACTAGTGAGAATGATACTAGTGAGAATGGTACTAGTGAATGGTACTAGTGAATAGTACTAGTGAGAATGGTACTAGTGACCGATACTAGTGAGAATGGAACTAGTGAGAATAGTACTAGTGAGAATGGTACTAGTAATGATACCATTGAGAATGGTAATAGTGAGAATGGTACTAGTGAGAATGGTACTAGTGAAAATGGTACTAGTGAGAATGGTACTAGTGAGAATGGTACCAGTGGATGGTACTAGTGAGAATGGTACTAGTGAATGATACTAGTGAGAATGCTACTAGTGAGAATGGTACTAGTGAGAATGGTACTATTGAGAATGGTACTAGTGATAATGGTACTAGTGAGAATGGAACTAGTGAGAATGGTACTAGTGAATGGTACTAGTGAGAATGGTACTAGTGAATGGTACTAGTGAGAATGGTAGTAGTGAATGATACTAGTGAGAATGGTACTAGTGAGAATGATACTAGTGAGAATGATACTAGTGAGAATGGTACTAGTAAGAATGGTACAAGTGAGGATGGTACTAGTGAGAATGGTACTAGTGAGAATGGTACTAGTGATAATGATACTAGTGAGAATGGTACTAGTAAGAATGGTACTAGTAAGAATGATACTAGTGCGAATGATACTAGTGAGAATGGTACTAGTGAGAATGATACTAGTGAGAATGATACTAGTGAGAATGGTACTAGTAAGAATGGTACTAGTGAGAATGGTACTAATGAGAATGGTACTAGTGAAAATGGTACTAGTGAGAATGATACTAGTGAGAATGATACTAGTGAGAATGATACTGGTGAGAATGGTACTAGTGAATGGTACTAGTGAATAGTACTAGTGAGAATGGTACTAGTGACCGAGACTAGTGAGAATGGTACTAGTGAGAATGGTACTAGTGAGAATGGTACTAGTAATGATACCATTGAGAATGGTAATAGTGAGAATGGTACTAGTGAGAATGGTACTAGTGAAAATGGTACTAGTGAGAATGGTACTTGTGAGAATGGTACCAGTGAATGGTACTAGTGAGAATGGTACTAGTGAATGATACTAGTGAGAATGCTACTAGTGAGAATGGTACTAGTGAGAATGGTACTAGTGAGAATGGTACTAGTGAGAATGGTACTAGTGAGAATGGAACTAGTGAGAATGGTACTAGTGAATGGTACTAGTGGGAATGATACTAGTGAATGGTACTAGTGAGAATGGTAGTAGTGAATGATACTAGTCAGAATGGTACTAGTCAGAATGGTACTAGTGAGAATGATACTAGTGAGAATGATACTAGTGAGAATGGTACTAGTGAGAATGGTACTAGTGAGAATGATACTTGTGAGAATGGTATAGTGAGAATGGTACTAGTGAGAATGGTATTAGTGAGAATGATACTAGTGAGAATGGTACTAGTGAGAATGATACTAGTGAGAATGATACTAGTGAGAATGGTACTAGTGAGAATGATACTAGTGAGAATGATACTAGTGAGAATGGTACTAGTGAGAATGATATTAGTGAAAATGGTACTAGTAAGAATGGTACTAGTGAGAATGGTACTAGTGAGAATGGTATTAGTGAGAATGGTACTAGTGATAATGATACTAGTGAGAATGATACTAGTGAGAATGATACTAGTGAGAATGTTACTAGTAAGAATGGTACTAGTGAGAATGGTACTAGTGAGAATGGTACTAATGATAATGATACTAGTGAGAATGGTACTAGTAAGAATGGTACTAGTAAGAATGATACTAGTGAGAATGATACTAGTGAGAATGGTACTAGTGAGAATGATACTAGTGAGAATGATACTAGTGAGAATGGTACTAGTAAGAATGGTACTAGTGAGAATGGTACTAGTGAGAATGGTACTAGTGAGAATGGTACTAGTGAGAATGATACTAGTGAGAATGATACTAGTGAGAATGGTACTAGTAAGAATGGTACTAGTAAGAATGGTACTAGTGAGAATGGTACTAGTGAGAATGGTACTAATGAAAATGGTACTAGTGATAATGATACTAGTGAGAATGGTACTAGTAAGAATGGTACTAGTAAGAATGATACTAGTGAGAATGATACTAGTGAGAATGGTACTAGTGAGAATGATACTAGTGAGAATGATACTAGTGAGAATGGTACTAGTAAGAATGGTACTAGTGAGAATGGTACTAGTGAGAATGGTACTAGTGAGAATGGTACTAGTGAGAATGGTACTAGTAAGAATGGTACTAGCGAGAATGGTACTAGTGAGAATGGTACTAGTGAGAATGGTACTAGTGAGAATGATACTAGTGAGAATGATACTAGTGAGAATGATACTAGTGAGAATGATACTAGTGAGAATGGTACTAGTGAATGGTACTAGTGAATAGTACTAGTGAGAATGGTACTAGTGACCGATACTAGTGAGAATGGAACTAGTGAGAATAGTACTAGTGAGAATGGTACTAGTAATGATACCATTGAGAATGGTAATAGTGAGAATGGTACTAGTGAGAATGGTACTAGTGAAAATGGTACTAGTGAGAATGGTACTAGTGAGAATGGTACCAGTGGATGGTACTAGTGAGAATGGTACTAGTGAATGATACTAGTGAGAATGCTACTAGTGAGAATGGTACTAGTCAGAATGGTACTATTGAGAATGGTACTAGTGAGAATGGTACTAGTGAGAATGGAACTAGTGAGAACGGTACTAGTGAATGGTACTAGTGAGAATGGTATTAGTGAATGGTACTAGTGAGAATGGTAGTAGTGAATGATACTAGTGAGAATGGTACTAGTGAGAATGATACTAGTGAGAATGATACTAGTGAGAATGGTACTAGTAAGAATGGTACTAGTGAGGATGGTACTAGTGAGAATGGTACTAGTGAGAATGGTACTAGTGATAATGATACTAGTGAGAATGGTACTAGTAAGAATGGTACTAGTAAGAATGATACTAGTGCGAATGATACTAGTGAGAATGGTACTAGTGAGAATGATACTAGTGAGAATGATACTAGTGAGAATGGTACTAGTAAGAATGGTACTAGTGAGAATGGTACTAATGAGAATGGTACTAGTGAAAATGGTACTAGTGAGAATGATACTAGTGAGAATGATACTAGTGAGAATGATACTGGTGAGAATGGTACTAGTGAATGGTACTAGTGAATAGTACTAGTGAGAATGGTACTAGTGACCGAGACTAGTGAGAATGGTACTAGTGAGAATGGTACTAGTGAGAATGGTACTAGTAATGATACCATTGAGAATAGTAATAGTGAGAATGGTACTAGTGAGAATGGTACTAGTGAAAATGGTACTAGTGAGAATGGTACTAGTGAGAATGGTACCAGTGAATGGTACTAGTGAGAATGGTACTAGTGAATGATACTAGTGAGAATGCTACTAGTGAGAATGGTACTAGTGAGAATGGTACTAGTGAGAATGGTACTAGTGAGAATGGTACTAGTGAGAATGGAACTAGTGAGAATGGTACTAGTGAATGGTACTAGTGGGAATGATACTAGTGAATGGTACTAATGAGAATGGTAGTAGTGAATGATACTAGTCAGAATGGTACTAGTCAGAATGGTACTAGTGAGAATGATACTAGTGAGAATGATACTAGTGAGAATGGTACTAGTGAGAATGGTACTAGTGAGAATGATACTTGTGAGAATGGTATAGTGAGAATGGTACTAGTGAGAATGGTATTAGTGAGAATGATACTAGTGAGAATGGTACTAGTGAGAATGATACTAGTGGGAATGATACTAGTGAGAATGGTACTAGTGAGAATGATACTAGTGAGAATGATACTAGTGAGAATGGTACTAGTGAGAATGATATTAGTGAAAATGGTACTAGTAAGAATGGTACTAGTGAGAATGGTACTAGTGAGAATGGTATTAGTGAGAATGGTACTAGTGATAATGATACTAGTGAGAATGATACTAGTGAGAATGATACTAGTGAGAATGTTACTAGTAAGAATGGTACTAGTGAGAATGGTACTAGTGAGAATGGTACTAATGATAATGATACTAGTGAGAATGGTACTAGTAAGAATGGTACTAGTAAGAATGATACTAGTGAGAATGATACTAGTGAGAATGGTACTAGTGAGAATGATACCAGTGAGAATGATACTAGTGAGAATGGTACTAGTAAGAATGGTACTAGTGAGAATGGTACTAGTGAGAATGGTACTAGTGAGAATGGTACTAGTGAGAATGATACTAGTGAGAATGATACTAGTGAGAATGGTACTAGTAAGAATGGTACTAGTAAGAATGGTACTAGTGAGAATGGTACTAGTGAGAATGGTACTAATGAAAATGGTACTAGTGATAATGATACTAGTGAGAATGGTACTAGTAAGAATGGTACTAGTAAGAATGATACTAGTGAGAATGATACTAGTGAGAATGGTACTAGTGAGAATGATACTAGTGAGAATGATACTAGTGAGAATGGTACTAGTAAGAATGGTACTAGTGAGAATGGTACTAGTGAGAATGGTACTAGTGAGAATGGTACTAGTGAGAATGATACTAGTGAAAATGATACTAGTGAGAATGATACTAGTGAGAATGGTACTAGTGAGAATGATACTAGTGAGAATGATACTAGTGAGAATGGTACTAGTGAGAATGGTACTAGTGATAATGATAATAGTGAGAATGGTACTAGTAAGAATGGAACTAGTAAGAATGATACTAGTGAGAATGATACTAGTGAGAATGGTACTAGTGAAAATGATACTAGTGAGAATGATACTAGTGAGAATGGTACTAGAAAGAATGGTACTAGTGAGAATGGTACTAGTGAGAATGGTACTAGTGAGAATGGTACTAGTGAGAATGGTACTAGTGAGAATGATACTAGTGAGAATGATACTAGTGAGAATGATACTAGTGAGAATGGTACTAGTGAATGGTACTAGTGAATAGTACTAGTGAGAATGGTACTAGTGACCGAGACTAGTGAGAATGGTACTAGTGAGTATGGTACTAGTAATGATACCATTGAGAATGGTAATAGTGAGAATGGTACTAGTGAGAATGGTACTAGTGAAAATGGTACTAGTGAGAATGGTACTAGTGAGAATGGTACCAGTGAATGGTACTAGTGAGAATGGTACTAGTGAATGCTACTAGTGAGAATGCTACTAGTGAGAATGGTACTAGTGAGAATGGTACTAGTGAGAATGGTACTAGTGAGAATGGTACTAGTGAGAATGGAACTAGTGAGAATGGTACTAGTGAATGGTACTAGTGAGAATGGTACTAGTGAATGGTCCTAGTGAGAATGGTAGTAGTGAATGATACTAGTGAGAATGGTACTAGTCAGAATGGTACTAGTGAGAATGATACTAGTGAGAATGATACTAGTGAGAATGGTACTAGTGAGAATGATACTAGTGAGAATGATACTAGTGAGAATGGTACTAGTGAGAATAATACTTGTGAGAATGGTATAGTGAGAATGGTACTAGTGAGAATGGTACTAGTGAGAATGATACTAGTGAGAATGGTACTAGTGAGAATGATACTAGTGAGAATGATACTAGTGAGAATGGTACTAGTGAGAATGATACTAGTGAGAATGATACGAGTGAGAATGGTACTAGTGAGAATGATATTAGTGAGAATGGTACTAGTAAGAATGGTACTAGTGAGAATGGTACTAGTGAGAATGGTACTAGTGAGAATGGTACTAGTGATAATGATACTAGTGAGAATGGTACTAGTAAGAATGGTACTAGTAAGAATGATACTAGTGAGAATGATACTAGTGAGAATGATACTAGTGAGAATGGTACTAGTAAGAATGGTACTAGTGAGAATGGTACTAGTGAGAATGGTACTAGTGATAATGATACTAGTGAGAATGGTACTAGTAAGAATGGTACTAGTAAGAATGATACTAGTGAGAATGATACTAGTGAGCATGGTACTAGTGAGAATGATACTAGTGAGAATGATACTAGTGAGAATGGTACTAGTAAGAATGGTACTAGTGAGAATGGTACTAGTGAGAATGGTACTAGTGAGAATGGTACTAGTGAGAATGATACTAGTGAGAATGATACTAGTGAGAATGGTACTAGTAAGAATGGTACTAGTAAGAATGGTACTAGTGAGAATGGTACTAGTGAGAATGGTACTAATGAGAATGGTACTAGTGATAATGATACTAGTGAGAATGGTACTAGTAAGAATGGTACTAGTAAGAATGATACTAGTGAGAATGATACTAGTGAGAATGGTACTAGTGAGAATGATACTAGTTAGAATGATACTAGTGAGAATGGTACTAGTAAGAATGGTACTAGTGAGAATGGTACTAGTGAGAATGGTACTAGTGAGAATGGTAATAGTGAGAATGATACTAGTGAGAATGATACTAGTGAGAATGATACTAGTGAGAATGGTACTAGTGAGAATGGTACTAGTGAATGATACCATTGAGAATGGTACTAGTGAGAATGGTACTAGTGAGAATGGTACTAGTGAACGATACTAATGAGAATGGTAATAGTGAGAATGGTACAAGTGAGAATGGTACTAGTGAATGATACCATTGAGAATGGTACTAGTGAGAATGGTACTAGTGAGAATGGTACTAGTGAAAATGGTACTAGCGAGAATGGTACTAGTGAAAATGGTACCAGTGAATGGTACTAGTGAGAATGGTACTAGTGAATGATACTAGTGAGAATGATACTAGTGAGAATGATACTAGTGAGAATGGTACTAGTGAATGGTACTAGTGAATAGTACTAGTGAGAATGGTACTAGTGACCGAGACTAGTGAGAATGGTACTAGTGAGAATGGTACTAGTAATGATACCATTGAGAATGGTAATAGTGAGAATGGTACTAGTGAGAATGGTACTAGTGAAAATGGTACTAGTGAGAATGGTACTAGTGAGAATGGTACCAGTGAATGGTACTAGTGAGAATGGTACTAGTGAATGCTACTAGTGAGAATGCTACTAGTGAGAATGGTACTAGTGAGAATGGTACTAGTGAGAATGGTACTAGTGAGAATGGTACTAGTGAGAATGGAACTAGTGAGAATGGTACTAGTGAATGGTACTAGTGAGAATGGTACTAGTGAATGGTCCTAGTGAGAATGGTAGTAGTGAATGATACTAGTGAGAATGGTACTAGTCAGAATGGTACTAGTGAGAATGATACTAGTGAGAATGATACTAGTGAGAATGGTACTAGTGAGAATGATACTAGTGAGAATGATACTAGTGAGAATGGTACTAGTGAGAATAATACTTGTGAGAATGGTATAGTGAGAATGGTACTAGTGAGAATGGTACTAGTGAGAATGATACTAGTGAGAATGGTACTAGTGAGAATGATACTAGTGAGAATGATACTAGTGAGAATGGTACTAGTGAGAATGATACTAGTGAGAATGATACGAGTGAGAATGGTACTAGTGAGAATGATATTAGTGAGAATGGTACTAGTAAGAATGGTACTAGTGAGAATGGTACTAGTGAGAATGGTACTAGTGAGAATGGTACTAGTGATAATGATACTAGTGAGAATGGTACTAGTAAGAATGGTACTAGTAAGAATGATACTAGTGAGAATGATACTAGTGAGAATGATACTAGTGAGAATGGTACTAGTAAGAATGGTACTAGTGAGAATGGTACTAGTGAGAATGGTACTAGTGATAATGATACTAGTGAGAATGGTACTAGTAAGAATGGTACTAGTAAGAATGATACTAGTGAGAATGATACTAGTGAGCATGGTACTAGTGAGAATGATACTAGTGAGAATGATACTAGTGAGAATGGTACTAGTAAGAATGGTACTAGTGAGAATGGTACTAGTGAGAATGGTACTAGTGAGAATGGTACTAGTGAGAATGATACTAGTGAGAATGATACTAGTGAGAATGGTACTAGTAAGAATGGTACTAGTAAGAATGGTACTAGTGAGAATGGTACTAGTGAGAATGGTACTAATGAGAATGGTACTAGTGATAATGATACTAGTGAGAATGGTACTAGTAAGAATGGTACTAGTAAGAATGATACTAGTGAGAATGATACTAGTGAGAATGGTACTAGTGAGAATGATACTAGTTAGAATGATACTAGTGAGAATGGTACTAGTAAGAATGGTACTAGTGAGAATGGTACTAGTGAGAATGGTACTAGTGAGAATGGTAATAGTGAGAATGATACTAGTGAGAATGATACTAGTGAGAATGATACTAGTGAGAATGGTACTAGTGAGAATGGTACTAGTGAATGATACCATTGAGAATGGTACTAGTGAGAATGGTACTAGTGAGAATGGTACTAGTGAACGATACTAATGAGAATGGTAATAGTGAGAATGGTACAAGTGAGAATGGTACTAGTGAATGATACCATTGAGAATGGTACTAGTGAGAATGGTACTAGTGAGAATGGTACTAGTGAAAATGGTACTAGCGAGAATGGTACTAGTGAAAATGGTACCAGTGAATGGTACTAGTGAGAATGGTACTAGTGAATGATACTAGTGAGAATGCTACTAGTGAGAATGGTACTAGTGAGAATGGTACTAGTGAGAATGGAACTAGTGAGAATGGTACTAGTGAATGGTACTAGTGAGAATGGTACTAGTGAATGGTACTAGTGAGAATGGTAGTAGTGAATGATACTAGTGAGAATGGTACTAGTGAGAATGGTACTAGTGAGAATGATACTAGGGAGAATGATACTAGTGAGAATAATACTAGTGAGAATGATACTAGTGAAAATGGTACTAGTGAGAATGATACTTGTGAGAATGGTATAGTGAGAATGGTACTAGTGAGAATGGTACTAGTGAGAATGATACTAGTGAGAATGGTACTAGTGAGAATGATACTAGTGAGAATGATACTAGTGAGAATGGTACTAGTGAGAATGATACTAGTGAGAATGATACTAGTGAGAATGGTACTAGTGAGAATGATATTAGTGAGAATGGTACTAGTAAGAATGATACTAGTGAGAATGGTACTAGTGAGAATGGTACTAGTGAGAATGGTACTAGTGATAATGATACTGGTGAGAATGGTACTAGTAAGAATGGTACTAGTAAGAATGATACTAGTTAGAATGATACTAGTGAGAATGGTACTAGTGAAAATGATACTAGTGAGAATGGAACTAGTGAGAATGGTACTAGTGAATGGTACTAGTGAGAATGGTACTAGTGAATGGTCCTAGTGAGAATGGTAGTAGTGAATGATACTAGTGAGAATGGTACTAGTCAGAATGGTACTAGTGAGAATGATACTAGTGAGAATGATACTAGTGAGAATGGTACTAGTGAGAATGATACTAGTGAGAATGATACTAGTGAGAATGGTACTAGTGAGAATAATACTTGTGAGAATGGTATAGTGAGAATGGTACTAGTGAGAATGGTACTAGTGAGAATGATACTAGTGAGAATGGTACTAGTGAGAATGATACTAGTGAGAATGATACTAGTGAGAATGGTACTAGTGAGAATGATACTAGTGAGAATGATACGAGTGAGAATGGTACTAGTGAGAATGATATTAGTGAGAATGGTACTAGTAAGAATGGTACTAGTGAGAATGGTACTAGTGAGAATGGTACTAGTGAGAATGGTACTAGTGATAATGATACTAGTGAGAATGGTACTAGTAAGAATGGTACTAGTAAGAATGATACTAGTGAGAATGATACTAGTGAGAATGATACTAGTGAGAATGGTACTAGTAAGAATGGTACTAGTGAGAATGGTACTAGTGAGAATGGTACTAGTGATAATGATACTAGTGAGAATGGTACTAGTAAGAATGGTACTAGTAAGAATGATACTAGTGAGAATGATACTAGTGAGCATGGTACTAGTGAGAATGATACTAGTGAGAATGATACTAGTGAGAATGGTACTAGTAAGAATGGTACTAGTGAGAATGGTACTAGTGAGAATGGTACTAGTGAGAATGGTACTAGTGAGAATGATACTAGTGAGAATGATACTAGTGAGAATGGTACTAGTAAGAATGGTACTAGTAAGAATGGTACTAGTGAGAATGGTACTAGTGAGAATGGTACTAATGAGAATGGTACTAGTGATAATGATACTAGTGAGAATGGTACTAGTAAGAATGGTACTAGTAAGAATGATACTAGTGAGAATGATACTAGTGAGAATGGTACTAGTGAGAATGATACTAGTTAGAATGATACTAGTGAGAATGGTACTAGTAAGAATGGTACTAGTGAGAATGGTACTAGTGAGAATGGTACTAGTGAGAATGGTAATAGTGAGAATGATACTAGTGAGAATGATACTAGTGAGAATGATACTAGTGAGAATGGTACTAGTGAGAATGGTACTAGTGAATGATACCATTGAGAATGGTACTAGTGAGAATGGTACTAGTGAGAATGGTACTAGTGAACGATACTAATGAGAATGGTAATAGTGAGAATGGTACAAGTGAGAATGGTACTAGTGAATGATACCATTGAGAATGGTACTAGTGAGAATGGTACTAGTGAGAATGGTACTAGTGAAAATGGTACTAGCGAGAATGGTACTAGTGAAAATGGTACCAGTGAATGGTACTAGTGAGAATGGTACTAGTGAATGATACTAGTGAGAATGCTACTAGTGAGAATGGTACTAGTGAGAATGGTACTAGTGAGAATGGAACTAGTGAGAATGGTACTAGTGAATGGTACTAGTGAGAATGGTACTAGTGAATGGTACTAGTGAGAATGGTAGTAGTGAATGATACTAGTGAGAATGGTACTAGTGAGAATGGTACTAGTGAGAATGATACTAGGGAGAATGATACTAGTGAGAATAATACTAGTGAGAATGATACTAGTGAGAATGGTACTAGTGAGAATGATACTTGTGAGAATGGTATAGTGAGAATGGTACTAGTGAGAATGGTACTAGTGAGAATGATACTAGTGAGAATGGTACTAGTGAGAATGATACTAGTGAGAATGATACTAGTGAGAATGGTACTAGTGAGAATGATACTAGTGAGAATGATACTAGTGAGAATGGTACTAGTGAGAATGATATTAGTGAGAATGGTACTAGTAAGAATGATACTAGTGAGAATGGTACTAGTGAGAATGGTACTAGTGAGAATGGTACTAGTGATAATGATACTGGTGAGAATGGTACTAGTAAGAATGGTACTAGTAAGAATGATACTAGTTAGAATGATACTAGTGAGAATGGTACTAGTGAAAATGATACTAGTGAGAATGATACTAGTGAGAATGGTACTAGTAAGAATGGTACTAGTGAGAATGGTACTAGTGAGAATGGTACTAGTGAGAATGGAACTAGTGAGAATGGTACTAGTGAATGGTACTAGTGAGAATGGTACTAGTGAATGGTACTAGTGAGAATGGTAGTAGTGAATGATACTAGTGAGAATGGTACTAGTCAGAATGGTACTAGTGAGAATGATACTAGTGAGAATGATACTAGTGAGAATGGTACTAGTGAGAATGATACTAGTGAGAATGATACTAGTGAGAATGGTACTAGTGAGAATGATACTTGTGAGAATGGTATAGTGAGAATGGTACTAGTGAGAATGGTACTAGTGAGAATGATACTAGTGAGAATGGTACTAGTGAGAATGATACTAGTGAGAATGATACTAGTGAGAATGGTACTAGTGAGAATGATACTAGTGAGAATGATACGAGTGAGAATGGTACTAGTGAGAATGATATTAGTGAGAATGGTACAAGTAAGAATGGTACTAGTGAGAATGGTACTAGTGAGAATGGTACTAGTGAGAATGGTACTAGTGATAATGATACTAGTGAGAATGGTACTAGTAAGAATGGTACTAGTAAGAATGATACTAGTGAGAATGATACTAGTGAGAATGATACTAGTGAGAATGGTACTAGTAAGAATGGTACTAGTGAGAATTGTACTAGTGAGAATGGTACTAGTGATAATGATACTAGTGAGAATGGTACTAGTAAGAATGGTACTAGTAAGAATGATACTAGTGAGAATGATACTAGTGAGCATGGTACTAGTGAGAATGATACTAGTGAGAATGATACTAGTGAGAATGGTACTAGTAAGAATGGTACTAGTGAGAATGGTACTAGTGAGAATGGTACTAGTGAGAATGGTACTAGTGAGAATGATACTAGTGAGAATGATACTAGTGAGAATGGTACTAGTAAGAATGGTACTAGTAAGAATGGTACTAGTGAGAATGGTACTAGTGAGAATGGTACTAATGAGAATGGTACTAGTGATAATGATACTAGTGAGAATGGTACTAGTAAGAATGGTACTAGTATGAATGATACTAGTGAGAATGATACTAGTGAGAATGATACTAGTGAGAATGATACTAGTTAGAATGATACTAGTGAGAATGGTACTAGTAAGAATGGTACTAGTGAGAATGGTACTAGTGAGAATGGTACTAGTGAGAATGGTAATAGTGAGAATGATACTAGTGAGAATGATACTAGTGAGAATGATACTAGTGAGAATGGTACTAGTGAGAATGGTACTAGTGAATGATACCATTGAGAATGGTACTAGTGAGAATGGTACTAGTGAGAATGGTACTAGTGAACGATACTAATGAGAATGGTAATAGTGAGAATGGTACTAGTGAGAATGGTACTAGTGAATGATACCATTGAGAATGGTACTAGTGAGAATGGTACTAGTGAGAATGGTACTAGTGAAAATGGTACTAGTGAGAATGGTACTAGTGAAAATGGTACCAGTGAATGGTACTAGTGAGAATGGTACTAGTGAATGATACTAGTGAGAATGCTACTAGTGAGAATGGTACTAGTGAGAATGGTACTAGTGAGAATGGAACTAGTGAGAATGGTACTAGTGAATGGTACTAGTGAGAATGGTACTAGTGAGAATGGTACTAGTGAGAATGATACTAGGGAGAATGATACTAGTGAGAATAATACTAGTGAGAATGATACTAGTGAGAATGGTACTAGTGAGAATGATACTTGTGAGAATGGTATAGTGAGAATGGTACTAGTGAGAATGGTACTAGTGAGAATGATACTAGTGAGAATGGTACTAGTGAGAATGATACTAGTGAGAATGATACTAGTGAGAATGGTACTAGTGAGAATGATACTAGTGAGAATGATACTAGTGAGAATGGTACTAGTGAGAATGATATTAGTGAGAATGGTACTAGTAAGAATGATACTAGTGAGAATGGTACTAGTGAGAATGGTACTAGTGAGAATGGTACTAGTGATAATGATACTGGTGAGAATGATACTAGTAAGAATGGTACTAGTAAGAATGATACTAGTTAGAATGATACTAGTGAGAATGGTACTAGTGAAAATGATACTAGTGAGAATGATACTAGTGAGAATGGTACTAGTAAGAATGGTACTAGTGAGAATGGTACTAGTGAGAATGGTACTAGTGAGAATGGTACTAGTGAGAATGATACTAGTGAGAATGATACTAGTGAGAATGGTACTAGTAAGAAAGATACTAGTAAGAATGGTACTAGTGAGAATGGTACTAGTGAGAATGGTACTAGTGAGAATGGTACTAGTGATAATGATACTAGTGAGAATGGTACTAGTAAGAATGGTACTAGTAAGAATGATACTAGTGAGAATGATACTAGTGAGAATGGTACTAGTGAATGATACTAGTGAGAATGCTACTAGTGGGAATGGTACTAGTGAGAATGGTACTAGTGAGAATGGTACTAGTGAGAATGGTACTAGTGAGAATGGAACTAGTGAGAATGGTACTAGTGAATGGTACTAGTGAGAATGGTACTAGTGAATGGTACTAGTGAGAATGGTAGTAGTGAATGATACTAGTGGAAATGGTACTAGTGAGAATGGTACTAGTGAGAATGATACTAGTGAGAATGATACTAGTGAGAATGGTACTAGTGAGAATGATACTAGTTGGAATGATACTAGTGAGAATGGTACTAGTGAGAATGATACTTGTGAGAATGGTATAGTGAGAATGGTACTAGTGAGAATGGTACTAGTCAGAATGATACTAGTGAGAATGGTACTAGTGAGAATGATACTAGTGAGAATGATACTAGTGAGAATGGTACTAGTGAGAATGATACTAGTGAAAATGATACTAGTGAGAATGGTACTAGTGAGAATGATATTAGTGAGAATGGTACTAGTAAGAATGGTACTAGTGAGAATGGTACTAGTGTGAATGGTACTAGTGAGAATGGTACTAGTGATAATGATACTAGTGAGAATGGTACTAGTAAGAATGGTACTAGTAAGAATGATACTAGTGATAATGATACTAGTGAGAATGGTACTAGTGAGAACGATACTAGTGAGAATGATACTAGTGAGAATGGTACTAGTAAGAATGGTACTAGTGAGAATGGTACTAGTGAGAATGGTACTAGTGAGAATGGTACTAGTGAGAATGATACTAGTGAGAATGATACTAGTGAGAATGGTTCTAGTAAGAATGGTACTAGTAAGAATGATACTAGTGAGAATGATACTAGTGAGAATGATACTAGAGAGAATGATACTAGTGAGAATGGTACTAGTGAGAGAGAGAGAAAGAGAGAGAGAGAGAGAGAGAGAGAGAGAGAGAGAGAGAGAGAGAGAGAGAGAGAGAGAGAGAGAGAGAGAGAGAGAGAGAGAGAGAGAGAGAGAGAGAGAGAGAGAGAGAGAGAGAGAGAGAACTAAACAGTCTCATGGTATTTTGGTATTTTTCACATTCTGACTTATTGAAGTTTTGAAAAAACCCATATAATACTTTCCCAAGATATTCTAGGTGCCAATAAAATAAGACACACAATATTAATTTAGGCTAGGCGACAGACACATGTACAGTTCTAATTAAATTGGTGATAAATCTATACTTTTATTTTAATCAACAGACTCATTAATGTTATCTAACGGGCCACACAATTACAAAAAGTATCCAATTTTTAATTTATTTGATTTTAACATGGCATTGACATTTGTATACCATTGTACTTAACGACACCGTATATAGAACTTTAATGAGATTGAGAGGCCGTCGAGGTCTTGATCGTATGGTAGTTGAATTTACAACTATCTGTGCAATCAGTGCCAATCACCACTAAAACTGTGAGTTCGAACCCCGTTCATGGCGAGGTGTACTCGATGCAACATTATGTGATAAAGTTTGTTTCCTCCTCCAATAAAATTGACCGGCACGATATAGCTGAAATATTGTTGAAAGCAACGTTTAACAGCATAAACGAACCAACCAATCAATGAGATTGGACATCATATGTCTACTTTCATCCGTTGAGTATACAACAAAAGACAAGAAGAAAAGAAACAATGTAAATTATGAGGAATGGTACTAGTGAGAATGGTATTAGTGAGAATGGTACTAGTGAGAATGATACTAGTGAAAATGGTACTAGTGAGAATGATACTAGTGTGAATGATATTAGTGAGAATGGTATTAGTGAGAATGATACTAGTGAGAATGATACTAGTGAGAATGGTACTAGTGAGAATGATATTAGTGAGAATGGTACTAGTAAGAATGGTACTAGTGAGAATGGTACTAGTGAGAATGATACTAGTGAGAATGGTATTAGTGATAATGATACTAGTGAGAATGGTACTAGTAAGAATGGTATTAGTAAGAATGATACTAGTGAGAATGATACTAGTGAGAATGGTACTAGTGAGAATGATACTAGTGATATTGATACTAGTGAGAATGGTACTAGTAAGAATGGTACTAGTAAGAATGATACTAGTGAGAATGATACTAGTGAGAATGGTACTAGTGAGAATGATACTAGTGAGAATGATACTAGTGAGAATGGTACTAATAAGAATGGTGCTAGTGAGAATGGTACTAGTGAATGGTACTAGTGAGAATGGTATCAGTGAATGATACTAGTGAGAATGGTACTAGTGAGAATGGTACTAGTGAGAATGGTACTAGTAAGAATGATACTAGTGAGAATGGAACTAGTGAGAATGGTACTAGTGAGAAAGATACTAGTGAGAATGGTACTAGTGAGAATGGTACTAGTGAATGATACTAGTGAGAATGGTACTAGTGAGAATGGTACTAGTGAATGATACTAGTGAGAATGGTACTAGTGAATGATACCATTGAGAATGGTACTAGTGAGAATGGTACTAGTGAGAATGGTACTAGTGAAAATGGTACTAGTGAGAATGGTACTAGTGAGAATGGTACTAGTGAATGGTACTAGTGAAAATGGTACTAGTGAATGATACTAGTGAGAATGGTACTAGTGAGAATGGTACTAGTGAGAATGGTATAGTGAGAATGGTACTAGTGAGAATGGAACTAGTGAGAATGGTACTAGTGAATGGTACTAGTGAGAATGGTACTAGTGAATGGTACTAGTGAGAATGGTAGTAGTGAATGATACTAGTGAGAATGGTACTAGTGAGAATGGTACTAGTGAGAATGATACTAGTGAGAATGATACTAGTAAGAATGGTACTAGTGAGAATGGTACTAGTGAGAATGGTACTAGTGATAATGATACTAGTGATAATGGTACTAGTGAGAATGATACTAATGAGAATGATACTAGTGAGAATGGTACTAGTGAGAATGATATTAGTGAGAATGGTACTAGTAAGAATGGTACTAGTGAGAATGGTACTAGTGAGAATGGTACTAGTGAGAATGGTACTAGTGATAATGATACTAGTGAGAATGGTACTAGTAAGAATAGTACTAGTAAGAATGATACTAGTGAGAATGATACTAGTGAGAATGGTACTAGTGAGAATGATACTAGTGATAATGATACTAGTGAGAATGGTACTAGTGAGAATGGTACTAGTAAGAATGATACTAGTGAGAATGATACTAGTGAGAGTGGTACTAGTGAGAATGATACTAGTGAGAATAGTACTAGTAAGAAAGGTACTAGTGAGAATGGTACTAGTGAATGGTACTAGTGAGAATGGTACTAGTGAATGATACTAGTGAGAATGGTACTAGTGAGAATGGTATTAGTGAGAATGGTACTAGTGAGAATGGTACTAGTGAGAATGGTACTAGTGAATGGTACTAGTGAGAATGGTAGTGAATGATACTAGTGAGAATGGTACTAGTGAGAATGGTACTAGTGAGAATGATACTAGTGAGGATGATACTAGTGAGAATGATACTAGTGAGAGTGGTACTAGTGAAAATGATACTAGTGAGAATGATACTAGTGAGAATAGTACTAGTAAGAAAGGTACTAGTGAGAATAGTACTAGTAAATGGTACTAGTGAGAATGGTACTAGTGAATGATACTAGAGAGAATGGTACCAGTGAGAATGGTATTAGTGAGAATGGTACTAGTGAATGGTACTAGTGAGAATGGTACTAGTGAATGGTACTAGTGAGAATGGTAGTGAATGATACTAGTGAGAATGGTACTAGTGAGAATGGTACTAGTGAGAATGATACTAGTGAGAATGATACTAGTGAGAATGGTACTAGTGAGAATGATACTAGTGAGAATGATACTAGTGAGAATGGTACTAGTGAGAATGATATTAGTGAGAATGGTACTAATAAGAATGGTACTAGTGAGAATGGTACTAGTGAGAATGGTACTAGAGAAAATGGTACTAGTGATAATGATACTAGTGAGAATGGTACTAGTAAGAATGGTACTAGTAAGAATGATACTAGTTAGAATGGTACTAGTAAGAATTGTAATAGTGAGAATGGTACTAGTGAGAATGGTACTAGTGAGAATGTTACTAGTGAGAATGATACTAGTGAGAATGATACTAGTGAGAATGATACTAGTGAGAATGGTACTAGTGAGAATGATACTAGTGAGAATGATACTAGTGAGAATGGTACTAGTAAATGGTACTAGTGAATAGTACTAGTGAGAATGGTATTAGTGAATGATACTAGTGAGAATGGTAATAGTGAGAATGGTACTAGTGAATGATACCTTTGAGAATGGTACTAGTGAGAATGGTATTAGTGAGAATGGTACTAGTGAAAATGGTACTAGTGAGAATGGTACTAGTGAGAATGGTACTAGTGAATCGTACTAGTGAGAATGGTACTAGTGAATGATACTAGTGAGAATGCTACTAGTGAGAATGGTACTAGTGAGAATGGTACTAGTGAGAATGGTACTAGTGAGAATGGTACTAGTGAGAATGGTACTAGTGAGAATGATACTAGTGAGAATGGTACTAGTGAATGGTACTAGTGAGAATGGTAGTAGTGAATGATACTAGTGAGAATGGTACTAGTGAATGGTACTAGTGAGAATGATACTAGTGAGAATGGTACTAGTGAGAATGATACTTGTGAGAATAGTATAGTGAGAATGGAACTAGCGAGAATGGTACTAGTGAGAATGATACTAGTGAGAATGGTACTAGTGAGAATGATACTAGTGAGAATGATACTAGTGATAATGGTACTAGTGAGAATGATACTAGTGAGAATGATACTAGTGAGAATGGTACTAGTGAGAATGATATTAGTGAGAATGGTACTAGTAAGAATAGTACTAGTGAGAATGGTACTAGTGAGAATGGTACTAGTGAGAATGGTACTAGTGATAATGATACTAGTGAGAATGGTACTAGTAAGAATAGTACTAGTAAGAATGATACTAGTGAGAATGATACTAGTGAGAATGATACTAGTGAGAATGGTACTAGTGAGAATGATACTAGTGAGAATGATACTAGTGATAATGATACAAGTGAGAATGGTACTAGTGAGAATGGTACTAGTAAGAATGATACTAGTGAGAATGATACTAGTGAGAGTGGTACTAGTGAGAATGATACTAGTGAGAATGTTACTAGTGAGAATGATACTAGTGAGAATGATACTAGTGAGAATGATACTAGTGAGAATGGTACTAGTGAGAATGATACTAGTGAGAATGATACTAGTGAGAATGGTACTAGTAAATGGTACTAGTGAATAGTACTAGTGAGAATGGTACTAGTGAATGATACTAGTGAGAATGGTACTAGTGAGAATGGTACTAGTGAATGATACCTTTGAGAATGGTACTAGTGAGAATGGTACTAGTGAAAATGGTACTAGTGAGAATGGTACTAGTGAGAATGGTACTAGTGAATCGTACTAGTGAGAATGGTACTAGTGAATGATACTAGTGAGAATGCTACTAGTGAGCATGGTACTAGTGAGAATGGTACTAGTGATAATGGTACTAGTGAGAATGGTACTAGTGAGAATGATACTAGTGAATGGTACTAGTGAGAATGGTACTAGTGAATGGTACTAGTGAGAATGGTAGTAGTGAATGATACTAGTGAGAATGGTACTAGTGAATGGTACTAGTGAGAATGATACTAGTGAGAATGGTACTAGTGAGAATGATACTTGTGAGAATGGTATAGTGAGAATGGAACTAGCGAGAATGGTACTAGTGAGAATGATACTAGTGAGAATGGTACTAGTGAGAATGATATTAGTGAGAATGATACTAGTGATAATGGTACTAGTGAGAATGATACTAGTGAGAATGATACTAGTGAGAATGGTACTAGTGAGAATGATATTAGTGAGAATGGTACTAGTAAGAATAGTACTAGTGAGAATGGTACTAGTGAGAATGGTACTAGTGAGAATGGTACTAGTGATAATGATACTAGTGAGAATGGTACTAGTAAGAATAGTACTAGTAAGAATGATACTAGTGAGAATGATACTAGTGAGAATGATACTAGTGAGAATGGTACTAGTGAGAATGATACTAGTGATAATGATACAAGTGAGAATGGTACTAGTGAGAATGGTACTAGTAAGAATGATACTAGTGAGAATAATACTAGTGAGAGTGGTACTAGTGAGAATGATACTAGTGAGAATGATACTAGTGAGAATAGTACTAGTACGAAAGGTACTAGTGAGAATGGTACTAGTGAATGGTACTAGTGAGAATGGTACTAGTGAATGATACTAGTGAGAATGGTACTAGTGAGAATGGTATTAATGAGAATGGTACTAGTGAGAATGGTACTAGTGAGAATGGTACTGGTGAATGGTACTAGTGAGAATGGTAGTGAATGATACTAGTGAGAATGGTACTAGTGAGAATGGTACTAGTGAGAATGATACTAGTGAGAATGATACTATTGAGAATGATACTAGTGAGAGTGGTACTAGTGAGAATGATACTAGTGAGAATGATACTAGTGAGAATAGTACTAGTAAGAAAGGTACTAGTGAGAATGGTACTAGTAAATGGTACTAGTGAGAATGGTACTAGTGAATGATACTAGAGAGAATGGTACTAGTGAGAATGGTATTAGTGAGAATGGTACTAGTGAATGGTACTAGTGAGAATGGTACTAGTGAATGGTACTAGTGAGAATGGTAGTGAATGATACTAGTGAGAATGGTACTAGTGAGAATGATACTAGTGAGAATGGTACTAGTGAGAATGATACTAGTGGGAATGATACTAGTGAGAATGGTACTAGTGAGAATGATACTAGTGAGAATGATACTAGTGAGAATGGTACTAGTGAGAATGATATTAGTGAGATTGGTACTAGTAAGAATGGTACTAGTGAGAATGGTACTAGTGAGAATGGTACTAGTGAGAATGGTACTAGTGATAATGATACTAGTGAGAATGGTTCTAGTAAGAATGGTACTAGTAAGAATGATACTAGTGAGAATGATACTAGTGAGAATGGTACTAGTGAGAATGATACTAGTGAGAATGATACAAGTTAGAATGGTACTAGTAAGAATGGTACTAGTGAGAATGGTACTAGTGAGAATGGTACTAGTGAGAATGGTACTAGTGAATGGTACTAGTGAGAATGATACTAGTGAGAATGGTACTAGTGAGAATGATACTTGTGAGAATGGTATAGTGAGAATGGAACTAGCGAGAATGGTACTAGTGAGAATGATACTAGTGAGAATGGTACTAGTGAGAATGATACTAGTGAGAATGATACTAGTGATAATGGTACTAGTGAGAATGATACTAGTGAGAATGATACTAGTGAGAATGGTACTAGTGAGAATGATATTAGTGAGAATGGTACTAGTAAGAATAGTACTAGTGAGAATGGTACTAGTGAGAATGGTACTAGTGAGAATGGTACTAGTGATAATGATACTAGTGAGAATGGTACTAGTAAGAATAGTACTAGTAAGAATGATACTTGTGAGAATGATACTAGTGAGAATGGTACTAGTGAGAATGATACTAGTGATAATGATACTAGTGAGAATGGTACTAGTGAGAATGGTACTAGTAAGAATGATACTAGTGAGAATGATACTAGTGAGAGTGGTACTAGTGAGAATGATACTAGTGAGAATGATACTAGTGAGAATAGTACTAGTAAGAAAGGTACCAGTGAGAATGGTACTAGTGAATGGTACTAGTGAGAATGGTACTAGTGAATGATACTAGTGAGAATGGTACTAGTGAGAATGGTATTAGTGAGAATGGTACTAGTGAGAATGGTACTAGTTAGAATGGAACTAGTGAGAATGGTACTAGTGAATGGTACTAGTGAGAATGGTACTAGTGAATGGTACTAGTGAGAATGGTACTAGTGAGAATGATATTAGTGAGAATGGTACTAGAAAGAATGGTACTAGTGAGAATGGTACTAGTGAGAATGGTACTAGTGAGAATGGTACTAGTGATAATGATACTAGTGAGAATGGTACAAGTAAGAATGGTACTAGTAAGAATGATACTAGTGAGAATGATACTAGTGAGAATGGTACTAGTGAGAATGATACTAGTGAGAATGATAGTAGTGAGAATGGTACTAGTAAGAATGGTACTAGTGAGAATGGTACTAGTGAGAATGGTACTAGTGAGAATGGTACTAGTGAGAATGATACTAGTGAGAATGATACTAGTGAGAATGATACTAGTGAGAATGGTACTAGTGAGAATGATACTAGTGAGAATGATACTAGTGAGAATGGTACTAGTAAATGGTACTAGTGAATAGTACTAGTGATTGATACCATTGAGAATGGTACTAGTGAGAATGGTACTAGTGAGAATGGTACTAGTGAAAATGGTACTAGTGAGAATGGTACTAGTGAGAATGGTACTAGTGAATGGTACTAGTGAGAATGCTACTAGTGAGAATGGTACTAGTGAGAATGGTACTAGTGAGAATGGTATTAGTGAGAATGATACTAGTGAATGGTACTAGTGAGAATGGTACAAGTGAATGGTACTAGTGAGAATGGTAGTAGTGAATGATACTAGTGAGAATGGTACTAGTGAATGGTACTAGTGAGAATGGTACTAGTGAATGGTACTAGTGAGAATGGTAGTAGTGAATGATACTAGTGAGAATGGTACTAGTGAGAATGGTACTAGTGAGAATGATACTAGTGAGAATGATACTAGTGAGAATGGTACTAGTGAGAATGGTACTAGTGAGAATGGTACTAGTGAGAATGATACTTGTGAGAATGGTATAGTGAGAATGGAACTAGTGAGAATGGTACTAGTGATAATGGTACTAGTGAGAATGATACTAGTGAGAATGATACTAGTGAGAATGGTACTAGTGATAATGATATTAGTGAGAATGGTACTAGTAAGAATAGTACTAGTGAGAATGGTACTAGTGAGAATGGTACTAGTGAGAATGGTACTAGTGATAATGATACCAGTGAGAATGGTACTGGTAAGAATAGTACTAGTAAGAATGATACTAGTGAGAATGATACTAGTGAGAATGATACTAGTGAGAATGGTACTAGTGAGAATGATACTAGTGATAATGATACTAGTGAGAATGGTACTAGTGAGAATGGTACTAGTAAGAATGATACTAGTGAGAATGATACTAGTGAGAGTGGTACTAGTGAGAATGATACTAGTGAGAATGATACTAGTGAGAATAGTACTAGTAAGAAAGGTACTAGTGAGAATGGTACTAGTGAATGGTACTAGTGAGAATGGTACTAGTGAATGATACTAGTGAGAATGATACTAGTGAGAGTGGTACTAGTGAGAATGATACTAGTGAGAATGATACTAGTGAGAATAGTACTAGTACGAAAGGTACTAGTGAGAATGGTACTAGTGAAAGGTACTAGTGAGAATGGTACTAGTGAATGATACTAGTGAGAATGGTACTAGTGAGAATGGTATTAATGAGAATGGTACTAGTGAGAATGGTACTAGTGAGAATGGTACTGGTGAATGGTACTAGTGAGAATGGTAGTGAATGATACTAGTGAGAATGGTACTAGTGAGAATGGTACTAGTGAGAATGATACTAGTGAGAATGATACTATTGAGAATGATACTAGTGAGAGTGGTACTAGTGAGAATGATACTAGTGAGAATGATACTAGTGAGAATAGTACTAGTAAGAAAGGTACTAGTGAGAATGGTACTAGTAAATGGTACTAGTGAGAATGGTACTAGTGAATGATACTAGAGAGAATGGTACTAGTGAGAATGGTATTAGATGGGAATGGTACTAGTGAATGGTACTAGTGAGAATGGTACTAGTGAATGGTACTAGTGAGAATGGTAGTGAATGATACTAGTGAGAATGGTACTAGTGAGAATGGTACTAGTGAGAATGATACTAGTGAGAATGATACTAGTGAGAATGGTACTAGTGAGAATGATACTAGTGAGAATGATACTAGTGAGAATGGTACTAGTGAGAATGATACTAGTGAGAATGATACTAGTGAGAATGGTACTAGTGAGAATGATATTAGTGAGATTGGTACTAGTAAGAATGGTACTAGTGAGAATGGTACTAGTGAGAATGGTACTAGTGAGAATGGTACTAGTGATAATGATACTAGTGAGAATGGTTCTAGTAAGAATGGTACTAGTAAGAATGATACTAGTGAGAATGATACTAGTGAGAATGGTACTAGTGAGAATGATACTAGTGAGAATGATACAAGTTAGAATGGTACTAGTAAGAATGGTACTAGTGAGAATGGTACTAGTGAGAATGGTACTAGTGAGAATGGTACTAGTGAATGGTACTAGTGAGAATGATACTAGTGAGAATGGTACTAGTGAGAATGATACTTGTGAGAATGGTATAGTGAGAATGGAACTAGCGAGAATGGTACTAGTGAGAATGATACTAGTGAGAATGGTACTAGTGAGAATGATACTAGTGAGAATGATACTAGTGAGAATGGTACTAGTGAGAATGATATTAGTGAGAATGGTACTAGTAAGAATAGTACTAGTGAGAATGGTACTAGTGAGAATGGTACTAGTGAGAATGGTACTAGTGATAATGATACTAGTGAGAATGGTACTAGTAAGAATAGTACTAGTAAGAATGATACTTGTGAGAATGATACTAGTGAGAATGGTACTAGTGAGAATGATACTAGTGATAATGATACTAGTGAGAATGGTACTAGTGAGAATGGTACTAGTAAGAATGATACTAGTGAGAATGATACTAGTGAGAGTGGTACTAGTGAGAATGATACTAGTGAGAATGATACTAGTGAGAATAGTACTAGTAAGAAAGGTACCAGTGAGAATGGTACTAGTGAATGGTACTAGTGAGAATGGTACTAGTGAATGATACTAGTGAGAATGGTACTAGTGAGAATGGTATTAGTGAGAATGGTACTAGTGAGAATGGTACTAGTTAGAATGGAACTAGTGAGAATTGTACTAGTGAATGGTACTAGTGAGAATGGTACTAGTGAATGGTACTAGTGAGAATGGTACTAGTGAGAATGATATTAGTGAGAATGGTACTAGAAAGAATGGTACTAGTGAGAATGGTACTAGTGAGAATGGTACTAGTGAGAATGGTACTAGTGATAATGATACTAGTGAGAATGGTACAAGTAAGAATGGTACTAGTAAGAATGATACTAGTGAGAATGATACTAGTGAGAATGGTACTAGTGAGAATGATACTAGTGAGAATGATAGTAGTGAGAATGGTACTAGTAAGAATGGTACTAGTGAGAATGGTACTAGTGAGAATGGTACTAGTGAGAATGGTACTAGTGAGAATGATACTAGTGAGAATGATACTAGTGAGAATGATACTAGTGAGAATGATACTAGTGAGAATGATACTAGTGAGAATGGTACTAGTAAATGGTACTAGTGAATAGTACTAGTGATTGATACCATTGAGAATGGTACTAGTGAGAATGGTACTAGTGAGAATGGTACTAGTGAAAATGGTACTAGTGAGAATGGTACTAGTGAGAATGGTACTAGTGAATGGTACTAGTGAGAATGGTACTAGTGAATGATACTAGTGAGAATGCTACTAGTGAGAATGGTACTAGTGAGAATGGTACTAGTGAGAATGGTACTAGTGAATGGTACTAGTGAGAATGGTACTAGTGAATGGTACTAGTGAGAATGGTAGTGAATGATACTAGTGAGAATGGTACTAGTGAGAATGGTACTAGTGAGAATGATACTAGTGAGAATGATACTAGTGAGAATGGTACTAGTGAGAATGATACTAGTGAGAATGATACTAGTGAGAATGGTACTAGTGAGAATGATACTAGTGAGAATGATACTAGTGAGAATGGTACTAGTGAGAATGATATTAGTGAGATTGGTACTAGTAAGAATGGTACTAGTGAGAATGGTACTAGTGAGAATGGTACTAGTGAGAATGGTACTAGTGATAATGATACTAGTGAGAATGGTTCTAGTAAGAATGGTACTAGTAAGAATGATACTAGTGAGAATGATACTAGTGAGAATGGTACTAGTGAGAATGATACTAGTGAGAATGATACAAGTTAGAATGGTACTAGTAAGAATGGTACTAGTGAGAATGGTACTAGTGAGAATGGTACTAGTGAGAATGGTACTAGTGAATGGTACTAGTGAGAATGATACTAGTGAGAATGGTACTAGTGAGAATGATACTTGTGAGAATGGTATAGTGAGAATGGAACTAGCGAGAATGGTACTAGTGAGAATGATACTAGTGAGAATGGTACTAGTGAGAATGATACTAGTGAGAATGATACTAGTGAGAATGGTACTAGTGAGAATGATATTAGTGAGAATGGTACTAGTAAGAATAGTACTAGTGAGAATGGTACTAGTGAGAATGGTACTAGTGAGAATGGTACTAGTGATAATGATACTAGTGAGAATGGTACTAGTAAGAATAGTACTAGTAAGAATGATACTTGTGAGAATGATACTAGTGAGAATGGTACTAGTGAGAATGATACTAGTGATAATGATACTAGTGAGAATGGTACTAGTGAGAATGGTACTAGTAAGAATGATACTAGTGAGAATGATACTAGTGAGAGTGGTACTAGTGAGAATGATACTAGTGAGAATGATACTAGTGAGAATAGTACTAGTAAGAAAGGTACCAGTGAGAATGGTACTAGTGAATGGTACTAGTGAGAATGGTACTAGTGAATGATACTAGTGAGAATGGTACTAGTGAGAATGGTATTAGTGAGAATGGTACTAGTGAGAATGGTACTAGTTAGAATGGAACTAGTGAGAATTGTACTAGTGAATGGTACTAGTGAGAATGGTACTAGTGAATGGTACTAGTGAGAATGGTACTAGTGAGAATGATATTAGTGAGAATGGTACTAGAAAGAATGGTACTAGTGAGAATGGTACTAGTGAGAATGGTACTAGTGAGAATGGTACTAGTGATAATGATACTAGTGAGAATGGTACAAGTAAGAATGGTACTAGTAAGAATGATACTAGTGAGAATGATACTAGTGAGAATGGTACTAGTGAGAATGATACTAGTGAGAATGATAGTAGTGAGAATGGTACTAGTAAGAATGGTACTAGTGAGAATGGTACTAGTGAGAATGGTACTAGTGAGAATGGTACTAGTGAGAATGATACTAGTGAGAATGATACTAGTGAGAATGATACTAGTGAGAATGATACTAGTGAGAATGGTACTAGTAAATGGTACTAGTGAATAGTACTAGTGATTGATACCATTGAGAATGGTACTAGTGAGAATGGTACTAGTGAGAATGGTACTAGTGAAAATTGTACTAGTGAGAATGGTACTAGTGAGAATGGTACTAGTGAATGGTACTAGTGAGAATGGTACTAGTGAATGATACTAGTGAGAATGCTACTAGTGAGAATGGTACTAGTGAGAATGGTACTAGTGAGAATGGTATTAGTGAGAATGATACTAGTGAATGGTACTAGTGAGAATGGTACTAGTGAATGGTACTAGTGAGAATGGTAGTAGTGAATGATACTAGTGAGAATGGTACTAGTGAATGGTACTAGTGAGAATGGTACTAGTGAATGGTACTAGTGAGAATGGTAGTAGTGAATGATACTAGTGAGAATGGTACTAGTGAGAATGGTACTAGTGAGAATGATACTAGTGAGAATGATACTAGTGAGAATGGTACTAGTGAGAATGGTACTAGTGAGAATGGTACTAGTGAGAATGATACTTGTGAGAATGGTATAGTGAGAATGGAACTAGTGAGAATGGTACTAGTGATAATGGTACTAGTGAGAATGATACTAGTGAGAATGATACTAGTGAGAATGGTACTAGTGAGAATGATATTAGTGAGAATGGTACTAGTAAGAATAGTACTAGTGAGAATGGTACTAGTGAGAATGGTACTAGTGAGAATGGTACTAGTGATAATGATACTAGTGAGAATGGTACTGGTAAGAATAGTACTGGTAAGAATGATACTAGTGAGAATGATACTAGTGAGAATGATACTAGTGAGAATGGTACTAGTGAGAATGATACTAGTGATAATGATACTAGTGAGAATGGTACTAGTGAGAATGGTACTAGTAAGAATGATACTAGTGAGAATGATACTAGTGAGAGTGGTACTAGTGAGAATGATACTAGTGAGAATGATACTAGTGAGAATAGTACTAGTAAGAAAGGTACTAGTGAGAATGGTACTAGTAAATGGTACTAGTGAGAATGGTACTAGTGAATGATACTAGTGAGAATGATACTAGTGAGAATGGTATTAGTGAGAATGGTACTAGTGAGAATGGTACTAGTGAGAATGGTACTAGTGAATGGTACTAGTGAAAATGGTAGTGAATGATACTAGTGAGAATGGTACTAGTGAGAATGGTACTAGTGAGAATGATACTAGTGAGAATAATACTAGTGAGAATGATACTAGTGAGAGTGGTACTAGTGAGAATGATACTAGTGAGAATGATACTAGTGAGAATAGTACTAGTAAGAAAGGTACTAGTGAGAATGGTACTAGTAAATGGTACTAGTGAGAATGGTACTAGTGAATGATACTAGAGAGAATGGTACTAGTGAGAATGGTATTAGTGAGAATGGTACTAGTGAATGGTACTAGTGAGAATGGTACTAGTGAATGGTACTAGTGAGAATGGTAGTGAATGATACTAGTGAGAATGGTACTAGTGAGAATGATACTAGTGAGAATGATACTAGTGAGAATGGTACTAGTGAGAATGATACTAGTGAGAATGATACTAGTGAGAATGGTACTAGTGAGAATGATACTAGTGAGAATGATACTAGTGAGAATGGTACTAGTGAGAATGATATTAGTGAGATTGGTACTAGTAAGAATGGTACTAGTGAGAATGGTACTAGTGAGAATGGTACTAGTGAGAATGGTACTAGTGATAATTATACTAGTGAGAATGGTACTAGTAAGAATGGTACTAGTAAGAATGATACAAGTGAGAATGATACTAGTTAGAATGGTACTAGTGAGAATGATACTAGTGAGAATGATACTAGTTAGAATGGTACTAGTAAGAATGGTACTAGTGAGAATGGTACTAGTGAGAATGGTACTAGTGAGAATGGTACTAGTGAATGATACTAGTGAAAATGATACTAGTGAGAATGGTACTAGTGAGAATGATACTTGTGAGAATGGTATAGTGAGAATGGAACTAGCGAGAATGGTACTAGTGAGAATGATACTAGTGAGAATGGTACTAGTGAGAATGATACTAGTGAGAATGATACTAGTGATAATGGTACTAGTGAGAATGATACTAGTGAGAATGATACTAGTGAGAATGTTACTAGTGAGAATGATATTAGTTAGAATGGTACTAGTAAGAATAGTACTAGTGAGAATGGTACTAGTGAGAATGGTACTAGTGAGAATGGTACTAGTGATAATGATACTAGTGAGAATGGTACTAGTAAGAATAGTACTAGTAAGAATGATACTAGTGAGAATGATACTAGTGAGAATGGTACTAGTGAGAATGATACTAGTGATAATGATACTAGTGAGAATGGTACTAGTGAGAATGGTACTAGTAAGAATGATACTAGTGAGAATGATACTAGTGAGAGTGGTACTAGTGAGAATGATACTAGTGAGAATGATACTAGTGAGAATAGTACTAGTAAGAAAGGTACCAGTGAGAATGGTACTAGTGAATGGTACTATTGAGAATGGTACTAGTGAATGATACTAGTGAGAATGGTACTAGTGAGAATAGTATTAGTGAGAATGGTACTAGTGAGAATGGTACTAGTGAGAATGGAACTAGTGAGAATGGTACTAGTGAATGGTACTAGTGAGAATGGTACTAGTGAATGGTACTAGTGAGAATGGTACTAGTGAGAATGGTACTAGTGAGAATGATACTAGTGAGAATAATACTAGTGAGAATGGTACTAGTGAGAATGATACTAGTGAGAATGATACTAGTGAGAATGGTACTAGTGAGAATGATACTAGTGAGAATGATACTAGTGTGAATGGTACTAGTGTGAATGATATTAGTGAGAATGGTACTAGTAAGAATGGTACTAGTGAGAATGGTACTAGTGAGAATGGTACTAGTGAGAATGGTACTAGTGATAATGATACTAGTGAGAATGGTACTAGTAAGAATGGTACTAGTAAGAATGATACTAGTGAGAATGATACTAGTGAGAATGGTACTAGTGAGAATGATACTAGTGAGAATGATACTAGTGAGAATGGTACTAGTAAGAATGGTACTAGTGAGAATGGTACTAGTGAGAATGGTACTAGTGAGAATGGTACTAGTGAGAATGATACTAGTGAGAATGATACTAGTGAGAATGGTACTAGTAAATGGTACTAGTGAATAGTACTAGTGAGAATGGTACTAGTGAATGATACTAGTGAGAATGGTACTAGTGAGAATTGTACTAGTGAATGATACCATTGAGAATGGTACTAGTGAGAATGGTACTAGTGAGAATGGTACTATTGAAAATGGTACTAGTGAGAATGGTACTAGTGAGAATGGTACTAGTGAATGGTACTAGTGAGAATGGTACTAGTGAATAATACTAGTGAGAATGCTACTAGTGAGAATGGTACTAGCGAGAATGGTACTAGTGAGAATGGTACTAGTGAGAATGGTACTAGTGAGAATGATACTAGTGAATCGTACTAGTGAGAATGGTACTAGTGAATGGTACTAGTGAGAATGGTAGTAGTGAATGATACTAGTGAGAATGGTACAAGTGAATGGTACTAGTGAGAATGGTACTAGTGAATGGTACTAGTGAGAATGGTAGTAGTGAATGATACTAGTGAGAATGGTACTAGTGAGAATGGTACTAGTGAGAATGATACTAGTGAGAATGATACTAGTGAGAATGGTACTAGTGAGAATGGTACTAGTGAGAATGGTACTAGTGAGAATGATACTTGTGAGAATGGTATAGTGAGAATGGAACTAGTGAGAATGGTACTAGTGATAATGGTACTAGTGAGAATGATACTAGTGAGAATGATACTAGTGAGAATGGTACTAGTGAGAATGATATTAGTGAGAATGGTACTAGTAAGAATAGTACTAGTGAGAATGGTACTAGTGAGAATGGTACTAGTGAGAATGGTACTAGTGATAATGATACTAGTGAGAATGGTACTGGTAAGAATAGTACTAGTAAGAATGATACTAGTGAGAATGATACTAGTGAGAATGATACTAGTGAGAATGGTACTAGTGAGAATGATACTAGTGATAATGATACTAGTGAGAATGGTACTAGTGAGAATGGTACTAGTAAGAATGATACTAGTGAGAATGATACTAGTGAGAGTGGTACTAGTGAGAATGATACTAGTGAGAATGATACTAGTGAGAATAGTACTAGTAAGAAAGGTACTAGTGAGAATGGTACTAGTGAATGGTACTAGTGAGAATGGTACTAGTGAATGATACTAGTGAGAATGATACTAGTGAGAATGGTATTAGTGAGAATGGTACTAGTGAGAATGGTACTAGTGAGAATGGTACTAGTGAATGGTACTAGTGAAAATGGTAGTGAATGATACTAGTGAGAATGGTACTAGTGAGAATGGTACTAGTGAGAATGATACTAGTGAGAATAATACTAGTGAGAATGATACTAGTGAGAGTGGTACTAGTGAGAATGATACTAGTGAGAATGATACTAGTGAGAATAGTACTAGTAAGAAAGGTACTAGTGAGAATGGTACTAGTAAATGGTACTAGTGAGAATGGTACTAGTGAATGATACTAGAGAGAATGGTACTAGTGAGAATGGTATTAGTGAGAATGGTACTAGTGAATGGTACTAGTGAGAATGGTACTAGTGAATGGTACTAGTGAGAATGGTAGTGAATGATACTAGTGAGAATGGTACTAGTGAGAATGATACTAGTGAGAATGATACTAGTGAGAATGGTACTAGTGAGAATGATACTAGTGAGAATGATACTAGTGAGAATGGTACTAGTGAGAATGATACTAGTGAGAATGATACTAGTGAGAATGGTACTAGTGAGAATGATATTAGTGAGATTGGTACTAGTAAGAATGGTACTAGTGAGAATGGTACTAGTGAGAATGGTACTAGTGAGAATGGTACTAGTGATAATTATACTAGTGAGAATGGTACTAGTAAGAATGGTACTAGTAAGAATGATACTAGTGAGAATGATACTAGTTAGAATGGTACTAGTGAGAATGATACTAGTGAGAATGATACTAGTTAGAATGGTACTAGTAAGAATGGTACTAGTGAGAATGGTACTAGTGAGAATGGTACTAGTGAGAATGGTACTAGTGAATGATACTAGTGAAAATGATACTAGTGAGAATGGTACTAGTGAGAATGATACTTGTGAGAATGGTATAGTGAGAATGGAACTAGCGAGAATGGTACTAGTGAGAATGATACTAGTGAGAATGGTACTAGTGAGAATGATACTAGTGAGAATGATACTAGTGATAATGGTACTAGTGAGAATGATACTAGTGAGAATGATACTAGTGAGAATGGTACTAGTGAGAATGATATTAGTTAGAATGGTACTAGTAAGAATAGTACTAGTGAGAATGGTACTAGTGAGAATGGTACTAGTGAGAATGGTACTAGTGATAATGATACTAGTGAGAATGGTACTAGTAAGAATAGTACTAGTAAGAATGATACTAGTGAGAATGATACTAGTGAGAATGGTACTAGTGAGAATGATACTAGTGATAATGATACTAGTGAGAATGGTACTAGTGAGAATGGTACTAGTAAGAATGATACTAGTGAGAATGATACTAGTGAGAGTGGTACTAGTGAGAATGATACTAGTGAGAATGATACTAGTGAGAATAGTACTAGTAAGAAAGGTACCAGTGAGAATGGTACTAGTGAATGGTACTATTGAGAATGGTACTAGTGAATGATACTAGTGAGAATGGTACTAGTGAGAATAGTATTAGTGAGAATGGTACTAGTGAGAATGGTACTAGTGAGAATGGAACTAGTGAGAATGGTACTAGTGAATGGTACTAGTGAGAATGGTACTAGTGAATGGTACTAGTGAGAATGGTACTAGTGAGAATGGTACTAGTGAGAATGATACTAGTGAGAATAATACTAGTGAGAATGGTACTAGTGAGAATGATACTAGTGAGAATGATACTAGTGAGAATGGTACTAGTGAGAATGATACTAGTGAGAATGATACTAGTGTGAATGGTACTAGTGTGAATGATATTAGTGAGAATGGTACTAGTAAGAATGGTACTAGTGAGAATGGTACTAGTGAGAATGGTACTAGTGAGAATGGTACTAGTGATAATGATACTAGTGAGAATGGTACTAGTAAGAATGGTACTAGTAAGAATGATACTAGTGAGAATGATACTAGTGAGAATGTTACTAGTGAGAATGATACTAGTGAGAATGATACTAGTGAGAATGGTACTAGTAAGAATGGTACTAGTGAGAATGGTACTAGTGAGAATGGTACTAGTGAGAATGGTACTAGTGAGAATGATACTAGTGAGAATGATACTAGTGAGAATGGTACTAGTAAATGGTACTAGTGAATAGTACTAGTGAGAATGGTACTAGTGAATGATACTAGTGAGAATGGTACTAGTGAGAATTGTACTAGTGAATGATACCATTGAGAATGGTACTAGTGAGAATGGTACTAGTGAGAATGGTACTATTGAAAATGGTACTAGTGAGAATGGTACTAGTGAGAATGGTACTAGTGAATGGTACTAGTGAGAATGGTACTAGTGAATGATACTAGTGAGAATGCTACTAGTGAGAATGGTACTAGCGAGAATGGTACTAGTGAGAATGGTACTAGTGAGAATGGTACTAGTGAGAATGATACTAGTGAATCGTACTAGTGAGAATGGTACTAGTGAATGGTACTAGTGAGAATGGTAGTAGTGAATGATACTAGTGAGAATGGTACAAGTGAATGGTACTAGTGAGAATGGTACTAGTGAATGGTACTAGTGAGAATGGTAGTAGTGAATGATACTAGTGAGAATGGTACTAGTGAGAATGGTACTAGTGAGAATGATACTAGTGAGAATGATACTAGTGAGAATGGTACTAGTGAGAATGATACTAGTGAGAATGATACTAGTGAGAATGGTACTAGTGAGAATGATACTTGTGAGAATGGTATAGTGAGAATGGAACTAGTGAGAATGGTACTAGTGAGAATGATACTAGTGAGAATGGTACTAGTGAGAATGGTACTAGTGAGAATGATACTAGTGAGAATGATACTAGTGAGAATGGTATTAGTGAGAATGGTACTAGTGAAAATGGTACTAGTGAGAATGGTACTAGTGAGAATGGTACTAGTGAATGGTACTAGTGAGAATGGTACTAGTGAATGATACTAGTGAGAATGCTACTAGTGAGAATGGTACTAGTGAGAATGGTACTAGTGAGAATGGTACTAGTGAGAATGGTACTAGTGAGAATGGTACTAGTGAGAATGATACTAGTGAATGGTACTAGTGAGAATGGTACTAGTGAATGGTACTAGTGAGAATGATAGTAGTGAATGATACTAGTGAGAATGTTACTAGTGAATGGTACTAGTGAGAATGGCACTAGTGAATGGTACTAGTGAGAATGGTAGTAGTGAATGATACTAGTGAGAATGGTACTAGTGAGAATGGTACTAGTGAGAATGATACTAGTGAGAATGATACTAGTGAGAATGGTACTAGTGAGAATGATACTAGTGAGAATGATACTAGTGAGAATGGTACCAGTGAGAATGATACTTGTGAGAATGGTATAGTGAGAATGGAACTAGTGAGAATGGTACTAGTGAGAATGATACTAGTGAGAATGGTACTAGTGAGAATGATACTAGTGAGAATGATACTAGTGAAAATGGTACTAGTGAGAATGATACTAGTGAGAATGATACTAGTGAGAATGGTACTAGTGAGAATGATATTAGTGAGAATGGTACTAGTAAGAATGGTACTAGTGAGAATGGTACTAGTGAGAATGGTACTAGTGAGAATGGTACTAGTGATAATGATACTAGTGAGAATGGTACTAGTAAGAATGGTACTAGTAAGAATGATACTAGTGAGAATGGTACTAGTAAGAATGGTACTAGTGAGAATGGTACTAGTGAGAATGGTACTAGTGAGAATGGTACTAGTGAGAATGGTACTAGTGAGAATGATACTAGTGAGAATGATACTAGTGAGAATGGTACTAGTAAGAATGGTACTAGTGAGAATGATACTAGTGAGAATGGTACTAGTGAGAATGATACTAGTGAGAATGGTACTAGTAAGAATGGTACTAGTGAGAATGATACTAGTGAGAATGGTACTAGTGAGAATGATACTAGTGAGAATGGTACTAGTGAGAATGATATTAGTGAGAATGGTACTAGTAAGAATGGTACTAGAGAGAATGGTACTTGTGAGAATGGTACTAGTGAGAATGGTACTAGTGATAATGATACTAGTGAGAATGGTACTAGTAAGAATGGTACTAGTAAGAATGATACTAGTGAGAATGATACTAGTGAGAATGGTACTAGTGAGAATGATACTAGTGATAATGATACTAGTGAGAATGGTACTAGTAAGAATGGTACTAGTAAGAATGGTACTAGTGAGAATGGTACTAGTGAGAATGGTACTAGTGAGAATGATACTAGTGAGAATGGTACTAGTGAATGATACTAGTGAAAATGATACTAGTGAGAATGGTACTAGTGAGAATGATACTTGTGAGAATGGTATAGTGAGAATGGAACTAGCGAGAATGGTACTAGTGAGAATGATACTAGTGAGAATGGTACTAGTGAGAATGATACTAGTGAGAATGATACTAGTGATAATGGTACTAGTGAGAATGATACTAGTGAGAATGATACTAGTGAGAATGGTACTAGTGAGAATGATATTAGTTAGAATGGTACTAGTAAGAATAGTACTAGTGAGAATGGTACTAGTGAGAATGGTACTAGTGAGAATGGTACTAGTGATAATGATACTAGTGAGAATGGTACTAGTAAGAATAGTACTAGTAAGAATGATACTAGTGAGAATGATACTAGTGAGAATGGTACTAGTGAGAATGATACTAGTGATAATGATACTAGTGAGAATGGTACTAGTGAGAATGGTACTAGTAAGAATGATACTAGTGAGAATGATACTAGTGAGAGTGGTACTAGTGAGAATGATACTAGTGAGAATGATACTAGTGAGAATAGTACTAGTAAGAAAGGTACCAGTGAGAATGGTACTAGTGAATGGTACTATTGAGAATGGTACTAGTGAATGATACTAGTGAGAATGGTACTAGTGAGAATAGTATTAGTGAGAATGGTACTAGTGAGAATGGTACTAGTGAGAATGGAACTAGTGAGAATGGTACTAGTGAATGGTACTAGTGAGAATGGTACTAGTGAATGGTACTAGTGAGAATGGTACTAGTGAGAATGGTACTAGTGAGAATGATACTAGTGAGAATAATACTAGTGAGAATGGTACTAGTGAGAATGATACTAGTGAGAATGATACTAGTGAGAATGGTACTAGTGAGAATGATACTAGTGAGAATGATACTAGTGTGAATGGTACTAGTGTGAATGATATTAGTGAGAATGGTACTAGTAAGAATGGTACTAGTGAGAATGGTACTAGTGAGAATGGTACTAGTGAGAATGGTACTAGTGATAATGATACTAGTGAGAATGGTACTAGTAAGAATGGTACTAGTAAGAATGATACTAGTGAGAATGATACTAGTGAGAATGTTACTAGTGAGAATGATACTAGTGAGAATGATACTAGTGAGAATGGTACTAGTAAGAATGGTACTAGTGAGAATGGTACTAGTGAGAATGGTACTAGTGAGAATGGTACTAGTGAGAATGATACTAGTGAGAATGATACTAGTGAGAATGGTACTAGTAAATGGTACTAGTGAATAGTACTAGTGAGAATGGTACTAGTGAATGATACTAGTGAGAATGGTACTAGTGAGAATTGTACTAGTGAATGATACCATTGAGAATGGTACTAGTGAGAATGGTACTAGTGAGAATGGTACTATTGAAAATGGTACTAGTGAGAATGGTACTAGTGAGAATGGTACTAGTGAATGGTACTAGTGAGAATGGTACTAGTGAATGATACTAGTGAGAATGCTACTAGTGAGAATGGTACTAGCGAGAATGGTACTAGTGAGAATGGTACTAGTGAGAATGGTACTAGTGAGAATGATACTAGTGAATCGTACTAGTGAGAATGGTACTAGTGAATGGTACTAGTGAGAATGGTAGTAGTGAATGATACTAGTGAGAATGGTACAAGTGAATGGTACTAGTGAGAATGGTACTAGTGAATGGTACTAGTGAGAATGGTAGTAGTGAATGATACTAGTGAGAATGGTACTAGTGAGAATGGTACTAGTGAGAATGATACTAGTGAGAATGATACTAGTGAGAATGGTACTAGTGAGAATGATACTAGTGAGAATGATACTAGTGAGAATGGTACTAGTGAGAATGATACTTGTGAGAATGGTATAGTGAGAATGGAACTAGTGAGAATGGTACTAGTGAGAATGATACTAGTGAGAATGGTACTAGTGAGAATGGTACTAGTGAGAATGATACTAGTGAGAATGATACTAGTGAGAATGGTATTAGTGAGAATGGTACTAGTGAAAATGGTACTAGTGAGAATGGTACTAGTGAGAATGGTACTAGTGAATGGTACTAGTGAGAATGGTACTAGTGAATGATACTAGTGAGAATGCTACTAGTGAGAATGGTACTAGTGAGAATGGTACTAGTGAGAATGGTACTAGTGAGAATGGTACTAGTGAGAATGGTACTAGTGAGAATGATACTAGTGAATGGTACTAGTGAGAATGGTACTAGTGAATGGTACTAGTGAGAATGATAGTAGTGAATGATACTAGTGAGAATGTTACTAGTGAATGGTACTAGTGAGAATGGCACTAGTGAATGGTACTAGTGAGAATGGTAGTAGTGAATGATACTAGTGAGAATGGTACTAGTGAGAATGGTACTAGTGAGAATGATACTAGTGAGAATGATACTAGTGAGAATGGTACTAGTGAGAATGATACTAGTGAGAATGATACTAGTGAGAATGGTACCAGTGAGAATGATACTTGTGAGAATGGTATAGTGAGAATGGAACTAGTGAGAATGGTACTAGTGAGAATGATACTAGTGAGAATGGTACTAGTGAGAATGATACTAGTGAGAATGATACTAGTGAAAATGGTACTAGTGAGAATGATACTAGTGAGAATGATACTAGTGAGAATGGTACTAGTGAGAATGATATTAGTGAGAATGGTACTAGTAAGAATGGTACTAGTGAGAATGGTACTAGTGAGAATGGTACTAGTGAGAATGGTACTAGTGATAATGATACTAGTGAGAATGGTACTAGTAAGAATGGTACTAGTAAGAATGATACTAGTGAGAATGGTACTAGTAAGAATGGTACTAGTGAGAATGGTACTAGTGAGAATGGTACTAGTGAGAATGGTACTAGTGAGAATGGTACTAGTGAGAATGATACTAGTGAGAATGATACTAGTGAGAATGGTACTAGTAAGAATGGTACTAGTGAGAATGATACTAGTGAGAATGGTACTAGTGAGAATGATACTAGTGAGAATGGTACTAGTAAGAATGGTACTAGTGAGAATGATACTAGTGAGAATGGTACTAGTGAGAATGATACTAGTGAGAATGGTACTAGTGAGAATGATATTAGTGAGAATGGTACTAGTAAGAATGGTACTAGAGAGAATGGTACTTGTGAGAATGGTACTAGTGAGAATGGTACTAGTGATAATGATACTAGTGAGAATGGTACTAGTAAGAATGGTACTAGTAAGAATGATACTAGTGAGAATGATACTAGTGAGAATGGTACTAGTGAGAATGATACTAGTGATAATGATACTAGTGAGAATGGTACTAGTAAGAATGGTACTAGTAAGAATGGTACTAGTGAGAATGGTACTAGTGAGAATGGTACTAGTGAGAATGATACTAGTGAGAATGATACTAGTGAGAATGGTACTAGTAAGAATGGTACTAGTAAGAATGATACTAGTGAGAATGATACTAGTGAGAATGATACTAGTGAGAATGGTACTAGTGAGAATGATACTAGTGAGAATGGTACTAGTGAGAATGATACTAGTGAGAATGGTACTAGTAAGAATGGTACTAGTGAGAATGATACTAGTGAGAATGGTACTAGTGAGAATGATACTAGTGAGAATGGTACTAGTGAGAATGATATTAGTGAGAATGATACTAGTGAGAATGGTACTAGTAAGAATAATACTAGTGAGAATGATACTAGTGAGAATGGTACCAGTGAGAATGATACTAGTGAAAATGGTACTAATGAGAATGATACTAGTGAGAATGGTACTAGTAAGAATGGCAATAGTAAGAATGGTACTAGTGAGAATGATACTAGTGAGAATGGTACTAGTGAGAATGGTACTAGTGAGAATGATACTAGTGAGAATGATACTAGTGAGAATGATACTAGGGAGAATGGTACTAGTAAGAATGGTACTAGTAAGAATGATACTAGTGAGAATGATACTATTGAGAATGATACTAGTGAGAATGGTACTAGTGAGAATGATACTATTGAGAATGGTACTAGTGATAATGATACTAGTGAGAATGGTACTAGTAAGAATGGTACTAGTGAGCAGAATAACAATAAACAATATGTAACAACACAGGTTTTTACATGTTTAAATGACCATTGGAAATACAGCATTAATCCAATCCCTCCACCAACCATTTAACATGATTCTAATATAGAGATTTATAAGAAGTATAGCTAAAACATTATTAGACTAAATCATCAAAGAAATAATTTTACAATGAATCCACAAAAAACAGCTGCATAGGTTATCTATATACTTCATGAGCAGGTCCTCGTTTGTCATCAATAAGCCTACACTTTTTAAAGAGCAGAATGACCCAGAGTTTATGATACTGGTCCTGTTGCTGAATACATCTCGAATGAAAACAGATTTATAACTACCTATGCAATCAGTGCTTATCACCACTAACGGTGTGAGGTCGAATATCGTTCAGGCGAGGTGTACTCGATACAACATTATGTGATGAAGTTTGTCGGTGACTTGTAGTAGGTCGGTGGTTTTCTCCGGGTACTCCGGTTTCCTCCACCAATAAACTGACAGCCACGATATAAGTGAAATATTGTTGAAAGTGGCGTTAAACACCATAAACCTAAACCGTCCAAAGAAAACTTAATCAAAACTACATTGATCCAATTAGGAATGAATAAACCGTCGCGGTCGTGATCGCAATGTATTTACATTTTATATCTACCTTTCCCAGTAGTGTCTATTTCGAATATTTTTTGTGTATGATTCCTCCTCGTGGTGCTGTGAACTGGATAAAACTGTGTGCGTCAATGTTGGTGTTTTATTTCTTTCTCCAGTTTTCCTCACCAATCAATCTGAACACCACGACATAGTACAACTAATATTGAAAGTAGCGTTAAAAACCAAGAACACAACCAAACCACACCAAACAGCCGAGATGAAGTGAAGACTAAATCATTATTAAAAAAATTATAACCTGGTACCTCGTGGGTTCGATCCACGTTCGGGTCAAACCAGACTATGCATTTGGATTCGTCGCTTCTCTGATAAACACACAACATCAAGGTGCAAGAGAAAAGACTGGTTGACTCAGAGCTAGGATAACGTGAGGTGACATGTTTATAAAGCTAGGATAACGTGGGGTGACATGTTTATAAAGCTAGGATAACGTGGGGTGACGTGTTTATGAAGCTAGGATAACGTGGGGTGACATGTTTATAAAGCTAGGATAACGTGGGGTGACATGTTTATGAAGCTAGGATAACGTGGGGTGACGTGTTTATCTGCCAACTGTTGTTTCTGTTTGTTAGCATACAACAAAGTCAGCTCAGCATATTGGCCTAATACAAAGCAGGTTACATTATCACCTTTTCAAATGGCTACTTGTTTTCACAATGATATACTGTGAATTCATTTAATTTCGTTGGTGCCAATTTTCGTGGATTGGGGAAAAAAGGCATTTCGTGGGATAGTTAAATTCGTGGATTGCCAATTACAAAAAAAAAGTTTTGAAATACTTAAATTCGTGGATTTTCACTTCAAATTCGTAGATTTTGCGTGTCACGATTCTACGGTAAAGTGTTCATTTTAAGTAAATTTACTACAAGTACGCCAAACAAATATGGATCATTGTTGTACATTATCAGCTTGTTACAATTTTGATAATTATTTGATTGCATAATTAATACTTCTTTGAAGAAGCCCACAAATTAAATCAATAACATCCAATCGGAAATCATTTGTAATCATCGAAAGATGATTAAAAGATAAGAAGCGGGCATCCAATGTGTGCATCCCCAGCTGTGAATCTACTCATTGAGCAACTTGTCATAAATACCGAGAAAATATTTTTGACAGTACCATTTACATTTGTTTCTTTTGTACATTTGCAACTGAAAAGTTGACAACTCACCGTTTAACCATAATATCTTAACCTCACTTCGAGGCAAAGAATAAGAAATCTAATTTATAAAAAAAATAGAAATATATGACCATAAAAATACAATGATAAAAATTGTCCTTGCGAAGTCTCAAACAAACATTATTTACATAATTGATTTTCAATCATTGCAATAGAAATATGGATTCCCAATATTGTAGCATAAACCAAGGATTTAAATAGTATACAAATCCTTGCATAAACGTAAATATCTAATCTAGGGCTGACGCATGTAACGTTCAGATTTCACATTCCCCTGAATATTCTATAAACAATGTATTGATGATTGTTTGAAGTACAGACCACAACCAACATAAGACGAAATATCTTTTCTACGGTAGCAAATACGACAGAAAATATAAGCAAAATATCAGTTGTTTGTAGGAGGACTCGTGTCTTATTTACCTCCAGTTGTTTGTAGGAGGACTCGTGTCTTATTTGTAGGAGGACTCGTGTTTTATTTACCTCCAGTTGTTTGTAGGAGGACTCGTGTCTTATTTGTAGGAGGACTCGTGTCTTATTTACCTCCAGTTGTTTGTAGGAGGACTCGTGTCTTATTTTTAGGAGGACTCGTGTCTTATTTACCTCCAGTTGTTTGTAGGATGACTCGTGTCTTATTTGTAGGAGGACTCGTGTTTTATTTACCTCCAGTTGTTTGTAGGAGGACTCGTGTCTTATTTGTAGGAGGACTCGTGTCTTATTTACCTCCAGTTGTTTGTAGGAGGACTCGTGTCTTATTTGTAGGAGGACTCGTGTTTTATTTACCTCCAGTTGTTTGTAGGAGGACTCGTGTCTTATTTGTAGGAGGACTCGTGTTTTATTTACCTCCAGTTGTTTGTAGGAGGACTCGTGTCTTATTTGTAGGAGGACTCGTGTCTTATTTACCTCCAGTTGTTTGTAGGAGGACTCGTGTCTTATTTGTAGGAGGACTCGTGTTTTATTTACCTCCAGTTGTTTGTAGGAGGACTCGTGTCTTATTTGTAGGAGGACTCGTGTCTTATTTACCTCCAGTTGTTTGTAGGAGGACTCGTGTCTTATTTTTAGGAGGACTCGTGTCTTATTTACCTCCAGTTGTTTGTAGGAGGACTCGTGTCTTATTTGTAGGAGGACTCGTGTCTTATTTGCGTTATTTGTGTTTGTTTGCGTATAATGGTGTACAACATATAGTATGTTGTGTCTTTGCTTTGTTTTTTGTCATCTTGTGTACACTATGGTGCCAGTTTCGCTGGATTGTCCCAGTTGTTTTTGCTCCTTCGGTATTCTCTAAAGTTTATCAACAAAATGTTTATTAGTCTGTGTTCGTCTCAGTACTTTATTAGTCTGTGTTCGTCTAAGTACTTTATTAGTCTGTGTTCGTCTCAGTACTTTATTAGTCTGTGTTCGTCTCAGTACTTTATTAGTTTGTGTTCATCTCAGGACTTTATTAGTCTGTGTTCATCTCAGTACTTAATTAGTCTGTGTTCATCTCAGGACTTTATTAGTTTGTATTCGTCTCAGTACTTTATTAGTCTGTGTTCATCTCAGGACTTTATTAGTCTGTGTTCGTCTCAGTACTTTAATAGTGTGTGTTCGTCTGTGTTCGCCTCAGTACTTTAATAGAGTGTGTTCGTCTCAGTACTTTATTAGTCTGTGTTCGTCTCAGTATTTTGATAGTGTGTGCTCATCTCAGTACTTTGATAGTGTGTGTTCATCTCAGGACTTTAATAGTCTGTGTTCATCTCAGGACTTTATTAGTCTGTGTTCGTCTCAGTACTTTATTAGTCTGTGTTCGTCTCAGTATTTTGATAGTGTGTGTTCATCTCAGTACTTTGATAGTGTGTGTTCATCTCAGTACTTTGATAGTGTGTGTTCGTCTGAGGACTTTATTAGTCTGTGTTTGCCTCAGTACTTTAATAGTGTGTGTTCGTCTCAGGACTTTATTAGTCTATGTTCATCTCAGGACTTTAATAGTCTGTGTTCATCTCGGTACTTTATTAGTCTGTGTTCGTCTCAGTACTTTATTAGTGTGTGTTCGTCTGTGTTCGCCTCAGTACTTTAATAGTGTGTGTTCGTCTCATTATTTTGATAGTGTGTGTTCATCTCAGTACTTTGATAGTGTGTGTTCATCTCAGTACTTTGATAGTGTGTGTTCAGCTCAGTACTTTGATAGTGTGTGTTCGTCTAATGAAATAACATATCACACTAAGCTAAATGTAAACAATAACGTGCACTATTACAGGTACTGTAGAACAGCGATAAATGACATGTTCCTTTGCTTTAATTTGTGTATAAGTGTAAAGGTAGATAGTTATATGTACATTTACATCCATATCATTTCTTACTAATGCAACAACGTCTAGTTTTCTCCTCGGAATTCAATCGATTTTGTATTTTTATATTACAGAATATTGTATAGCTGTGTAATAATTAAGTTTCGTAAGCTGATATGGTAATATGAAGATGTTGAATGTTTTTTGTAATCACTTTCTTTACACCATCACAAGGTCGCTTCCTCTGAATGTCGACTTTTAATCCTATTATCTTATTATTCGTTAACGACATTGAGAATGTGGTCTTAAATAATATAAACATGTTTCCTGATGACACATCTCTATACTGTGTTGTTGAAGATCAAACGTCAGCAGCCGAATCTCTTAATGAAGATCTTGTGTGTATACATCAATGGTCCAGTGATTGAGGAACTACGTTTAATGCAACAAAAACGAAGTCCATGCTATTTTCTAGGAAAAACAATGGCTAATTGACCACCCTTATTCTTTAATGGGACTATGCGTGAAAACTCAAAATCCCATCAACATCTTGGTGTCAATTTTAACTCAAATGGTAAATAGAATAATCATATTAATGAAATATATACTAAAGCTTGTAGAAGAATTAAATAGAATAATCATATTAATGAAGTATATACTAAAGCTTGTAGAAGAATTAACATGTTAAGAATGATGAAACACAAACTAGACTGATAATCATTGGACAAATTATATATTGGATTTATTCGTCCAATACTTGAATATGGGGGAATAGTTTGGGACAATTGTAGCTTACATGAATCTGAATTACTGGAAAGTGTACAACTAGAGGCAGCTCGCATAATTACTGGCTTATTGAAGGGAACATCACATGCAAAATTGTACACCGAATTGGGATGGATGCCACTGAAAGAACGCCGAAGGACAAATAAGCTAATTTTATCACACAAAATTCTCCATGATGAAACACCTTTATATCTTTTAAATGAAATTCTTCTACATGCTAACCACCAATCTAGTTATAATTTGAGATTTAACCGAGTTTTTTAACCTTCATTCTGTAATACCACTTCATACAAAAGTAGTGTTTTCCCTAATGCAATTGACAGTTGGAATTTACTTGATGTAGACACGCAAAATCAACACAGTAGACTAATGTTCAAAAAGCAAGTAAGATCTAATATATCTGTCCCCCCCTATTTTGCCTTGGGTACAAGCAAATACAACATATCCCATTGTCAACTTAGAAACGTGGCAAGTAACTTGAACCAACACAAGTTCTTGTCACACTTGTCAGAGGGTTCAGGGTGTCCTTGTGGGGATGATGTTGAAGACAACTTTCACTACATTTATGTCTGTCAATTTTCATTTGCCAAATAATTTTGCTGTTTACTCAACTGAGAGATTTAGCCGACTTCCTAAACATTGATGTACTCTTAAAGGGATCACCTGACCTTTCTTTTGATGATAATGTACTTATTATGAACTCTGTCCACACCTTTATTTGTGGAACCAAAAGACTTGACTATTAATATTAACATTTTTCAATTTGATTTTGTATTATTTGCTTTGAATCTTTTTTAACTTATAGCTTACGATGTTTAAACAAATATATTTATGTGTACATGTGTATATGTATGAATATGCCTTCTTATATGCCTATATATACATGTACATATGTATCCTTAATATACAGAAGAATATATTAATTAACTTATTCACACTCTAAATTGGCAAATTTCGCAATTATAAAGAATAAATGGACAGTTTTAAAATCATTAAAAATTTTTGAATTTCTCCTAAGTAAAACATTTGTGTACACTAATTCCAATGTAAATTAATTAATTATTCTTATCAATATACTTGATGTCCTTAGTTATTGAGGGAGAGCACTTACATAGGCTATGCCTGATGTGCAATCCCATTGGATATTGTATTTATGCATTTATTCAATAAAATATTTGAATTGAATTGAACTAATCTAGGAGGGTAACATCCGTTCAGTATAATTTGCCGACTTTTAATCTAGGAGGGTAACATCCGTTCAGTATAATTTGCCGACTTTTAATCTAGGAGGGTAACATCCGTTCAGTATAATTTGCCGACTTTTAATCTAGGAGGGTAACATCCGTTCAGTATCATTTGCCGACTTTTAATCTAGGAGGGTAACATCCGTTCAGTATCATTTGCCGACTTTTAATCTAGGAGGGTAACATCCGTTCAGTATAATTTGCCGACTTTTAATCTAGGAGGGTAACATCCGTTCAGTATCATTTGCCGACTTTTAATCTAGGAGGGTAACATCCGTTCAGTATCATTTGCCGACTTTTAATCTAGGAGGGTAACATCCGTTCAGTATAATTTGCCGACTTTTAATCTAGGAGGTTAACATCCGTTCAGTATCATTTGCCGACTTTTAATCTAGGAGGGTAACATCCGTTCAGTATCATTTGCCGACTTTTAATCTAGGAGGGTAACATCCGTTCAGTATCATTTGCCGACTTTTAATCTAGGAGGGTAACATCCGTTCAGTATCATTTGCCGACTTTTAATCTAGGAGGGTAACATCCGTTCAGTATCATTTGTTTCCGCACTGACATGATTTATAAGATATATTCATAATTGAATTTGATCTCTTTTTAACTTTAATGAATGCTGTATATATCATTAAAATTTAAGTTCAACTCCCTCTGGATTAGGAAACCTTAGCAGGTGCTGGTTTTCCTGTTCAGGACTTTTAGTATTCACACCCCAAGAGACATTTCCATCATTTGGCTGGTGTCCAACGTCACATTTCATGATCTTTTTGTGTTTAGGGAGTTAAATTAAGATGAGAGGTGATTGTTCGTTTTGTTGATATTGGTGGAATTGATGACCATCACTGTTTAAACTTTATTTTCATAATATCATATTTCATTTATTTTTAATTCGAATTTGGTTTGTGGATGGCTTGATGTAAAAGATTAAAATTTCATAACGTCAAACGGAAAGCATATCGAATAAAATATCTTAATTAAGGGTGTAGGCCTGGGGTATGGGAGATAACTCTATTTTCAGTGTCAAATATATGATCATCTGTGCGTTTGAAAATTCCCCCTCAATTCCAAGCTTCTTGGTGACAAAGATTGTTTACATTGGATATGGCCAGTTAAAAAAAATGACTCCTTTTCCTTTTACCTTTCCATAGCTGTGCTCCTTGTATTTTTATATCTTATTGCTGCTTATGCCAGTGTCAGGCAGTGTGTTATTATTATTTGCCGGTGCCCACAAAATAGCATTGAAATATCTCTTTCCAGAAAAAATGTTCATCGAAATATGTTGTCAAAAATGCCAGAAATGTAACACAATTTGTGTGACAACCTTTTTCTATTGAATTTCAAGGGTTTGTGAAAAAAAAATTAAATATATACACCAGAATCTTAGATATTATGAAACGATAGAGCAAATTCATCTGATGGTAGTAAAAAAACAGAAAGCTTTGTTTGGGAAAAAAATTGTAATATCTGATCCTCTCTTATACCGCCGCCCCCTTCTCCTAAGACAACTAAAGAATAACCAGAATCAAACGAATACAACTGGAGCGCAGAATTTGAAGGAATTTAACAATACAGCTGGGTGGCTTTCTGTGTTTTTTGGTGGTTTTTTTTTGTAATGAATTAATCAAGTAGAGTCACCCTCAAACCACCCCTCCCCCTTCCCCAGCCGATTTGAATATAAAAAAGACAAATGCAGTCATTTGGTAATTTGGACATCCACTGTGTCAATTATAAGAATTCAAAAGCTTTTTGTTATTGGTAACTAGTTATTTTTTATCTCACAAAGAAACTAGCAAAGGATGGGTGTGTGATAACTTTCCTCGACAATTTCATTTTTTTCTGGGTGCCATCCATGAAAAACATAAATTTAAATAATCTGACGGTAAAAGTTTGTAAAATTTGGTGCAATGATGTCTATATGTCTATTCTTCAGTGTGACATTCTTTGGTGGAAATTAATATACAGGAATTTTCTTAATCCGATTTTTAATACCAAGGTGGTCCTCAGGACATCCCCCCTTTTTGCAGTTTTCACTGTTTTGCACGTGATTATCTCCAAACAGGATATTCAGATATGCTAGATATTTCATATTTATTCAACAACAACACTCTCAAGTGTATTAAATCCAAAATATTCCCTTTAAATCAGAAATAAATGTGCATATCTATTAGAATCTTCCGAAACTAGTATTACCAACTGGCGTCAAGAATACCCCCCAACATTGCTATGTTTAGGATGTGCTATGGAGAAAACGGCACGGTGAAATTTGTTGTAACTTTGGCAGATAATGTATTTAGACATAGCTATTCCATGATGCAAATTAAAAAAAATTGAACTATAGGAAAAGTTTAGGGTAGCCAGGTCTACACCTTTAAACTAACCTTTTTCTAATCAAAAATAAGACATTTGGTAATAATAGGATACAATTCCAGACGAATACGGGTTGCTGTGCGGATTAATAATAGAAATAACATACCTTGTTGTTCATAACAATAAAAGCTATCAATTTACTCAGAGCCATATAATTTGATTGATCTTTTGTGATTTAACATACTAAATTATAGCGTTGAAGGCTTTTGGACAATTTAATAATCCTTTATTACGCAAAATGTTGGGGTTTTTTTCAAATCAAACTGATATAATCTCATTTATATGGAGAAAAGATTTTAATCATAATTATAAGAAAAACATGTAAAACTTCAATGAATAATAAATTTAATGCAGATTTTAACTACCATGACTCTTAATCTTTAACTGACATTAATGTTCCAAAGTCATTTTGTACATCAAACGATAGCATGATAATGAACTTTGCAGACACTAATAAAAGCGTAAGTATCTAATTTAGTGCCTCAATAAGTTTCTGAAATAACCTTCATTAGGTACGATCAACGCCAAAATATCTGAAAGCCAAATAATCCATGGGAGCGAGAAAACCAGGACAGCTTAAATCGACCAACCTCAGTTTTAATAATAATCACATTATTTAGGAACTGCAAAGTTCGATTAAAAACATATCCAGGGGCGGATCCAGGATTTGGGATTAGGGGGGGCGTGAGTAGGAGAGGATCTGGGGACCTCTTAAGGTCCCCATCGGGTCCAGGGAAGAGCCCTAGTAGGGGGTCCAGGGAGACGAACCCCCCACCCCCGTAAGCTCTGGGGGTTTGAGGAATTACAGACATTTATTTGAACGACAATTTTGAACCAACCACACCATTTTTATCAGACCAAACAAACTTTACTTTGAATCTTAATTTTGTCGGATAATTGTTAACAGTATGTTTTTGTCAGATTATAAGAACCTGAAGTAAAACTTTTTTTTGAACAACCGTGACGTCGGACGCAGGGTGATGAAAAAACTTCGAATGATCCTTTGGACTAGGTGCATTAATTTCATAAATTAAGATAGGTCCCCAAATTTTGCACAAAACTCCCGTTTGAAATTTCCGATTATCTTTTACGGAATAAAACTAATTGCGAAGTTTCGTTTTTCTAATTAAAAATCATTACTTTTAGTATGATGCTAACCTATCACAAATTTAAGTGAGCGTAGGGCTAACTAATACCCACAGCCCCTCGTATTTCCGCCATTCAGTGGAAGGACCTAAAAAAACACGGTGCACAAGTACAATGTATGTCATGTCTATTGTACAAATTTCTCTTCAAACCATTCAGTGCATTATTGAGGAACTGCAGATTACAGAATCTCCCTCCTACCCCTAACCTCCAATTCTAAAAATAAAACCGTGGTGAGCAAACTACATTGTATGTCAAATTTGTAGTTTAAGTTTCACTTCAATCCATTGAGTGGTTATTTAGGAGTTGCAGGTTGCAGAATCATCCTACTACCCCCTCCACCCGGCCTTCAATGAAAAATCTAAAAACCATTGTGCACAACTACAATGTATTGCAAGTACATTATATAGTTTAACGTCAATCAATTGCGTGGTTACAGTCAGGGGAGTTGCAGAAATCTTACAGACGGACGGACATCAAGTGTTTGAGCAACAGGCGTAAAAACCTCATTACACTAAAAGATCAAACAAACAAAAATGTATCAAAGTTCTCGAGAAATATGTTTACGGAAACCAGGTGTGAGATATGCATAAACCATTTTGTCGAGATTATTTTCACACTTTCATGTGCAGTTGTAGATATTAATTTATTACAAATAAATTGTAGTCAGAATTTTTTGTTAAAAATGTGTAAAAAAATTGTACAGACATCCATTGGTAGATATAAATAATATAAACGTACCCGAACAAAGGATTTGTTCACACTTTCTTGTGCAGATACCTCGGGCAGATGCAGAGATTGTTACAAATAAATTGCTGCTAATTTTTTTTTTTATTAATATGTTACTTTTGTATTTTAATGTACAATATACCAACGCGTATTTTTACTGATTTTTACTTGAAAAGTAAAAGGCAACATTTTCGGGTATTTGTATACAAATCAAACTTATATTTTTTTTCATATGAAATTGCAGAATTTCGAATTCAAGAACTATTTGAACCATTATTTAATGAGAAGTGACCATTTTCTTGGGACACTCAAGTTTCTCCACACTATCTCAGTTTCATCATCTGATTCTCTCGTTATAGGTTTTCGTTGTATGTTTTATAAATGAGATCAATTGTTAAATTAATTATTCGAAGTATTGATTGAATTTACTTTTTAGTTTACCTTTGACTTTTCTCGTCTCGTCGAGGAATCAGAAATGTATCCAATCTTGCCTGTTTTCTTGGCCTAGAATTTTCGTCCATTTTATAATTTCTAAATAGCACGTGTACATGTAGTTGTAAAATTGACTGAAGAAATAATGTTTAATTAGCGTGAGAAAATAGTTGATGTCTGGTACCTCGGAATCAATCAGAATGGAATAATCTTTGAACTACTGACGGCGAATACATATATGAATCAGCGAACACTTCCAACGTGTATTTACAATGTGTAAGAATATATTACTACAGGTCACGAGTTAACCATTCATGAAAAGTTATTTATTGAACTGCTTAATTAACGTTGTATAACATATGCTTTGCGAATTTTAGGGGGGGGGGGGGGGGGCGCACGCCCCGCACGCCCCCTCTAAATCCGCCACTGATATCAGTGTCCAAGCACTAACTACTGGGCGGATGACACTCTCGGGCAGCAGAGATAGTAATAATCAGTGCCAAAGCACTAACTACTGGGCGGATGACACTCTCGGGCAGCAGAGATAGTAATAATAAGTGCCAAAGCAGTAACTACTGGGCGAATGACACTCTCGGGCAGCAGAGATAGTAATAATCAGTGCCAAAGCACTAACTACTGGGCGGATGACACTCTCGGGCAGCAGATATAGTAATAATCAGTGCCAAAGCACTAACTACTGGGCGGATGACACTCTCGGGCAGCAGATATAGCAATAATCAGTGCCAAAGCAGTAACTACTGGGCGGATGACACTCTCGGGCAGCAGAGATAGTAATAATCAGTGCCAAAGCACTAACTACTGGGCGGATGACACTCTCGGGCAGCAGAGATAGTAATAATCAGTGCCAAAGCACTAACTACTGGGCGGATGACACTCTCGGGCAGCAGAGATAGTAATAATCAGTGCCAAAGCACTAACTACTTGGCGGATGACACTCTCGGGCAGCAGATATAGTAATAATCAATGCCAAAGCACTAACTACTGGGCGGATGACACTCTCGGGCAGCAGATATAGTAATAATCAGTGCCAAAGCACTAACTACTGGGCGGATGACACTCTCGGGCAGCAGATATAGTAATAATCAGTGCCAAAGCACTAACTACTGGGCGGATGACACTCTCGGGCAGCAGATATAGTAATAATCAGTGCCAAAGCACTAGCTACTGGGCGGATGACACTCTCGGGCAGCAGAGATAGTAATAATCAGTGCCAAAGCACTAACTACTGGACGGATGACACTCTCGGGCAGCAGATATAGTAATAATCAGTGCCAAAGCACTAACTACTGGGCGGATGACACTCTCGGGCAGCAGATATAGTAATAATCAGTGCCAAAGCACTAACTACTGGGCGGATGACACTCTCGGGCAGCAGATATAGTAATAATCAGTGCCAAAGCACTAACTACTGGGCGGATGACACTCTCGGGCAGCAGAAATAGTAATAATCAGTGCCAAAGCACTAACTACTGGGCGGATGACACTCTCGGGTAGCAGAGATAGTAATAATCAGTGCCAAAGCACTAACTACTGGGCGGATGACACTCTCGGGCTGCAGAGATAGTAATAATCAGTGCCAAAGCACTAACTACTGGGCGGATGACACTCTCGGGCAGCAGAGATAGTATACTGGGCGGATGACACTCTCGGGCAGCAGAGATAGTATACTGGGCGGATGACACTCTCGGGCAGCAGAGATAGTATACTGGGCGGATGACACTCTCGGGCAGCAGAGATAGTATACTGGGCGGATGACACTCTCGGGCTGGGCGGATGACACTCTCGGTCAGCAGAGATAGTAATAAAATGTAGATATCAAAGTTAGTGCGAATGATGCGTTTCTAGAATAAACTTCACCATATACGATAAAAGACAAAATATTTGAAAGAAAGTAATTTAAAGCCATTGGGAGCAAGAAAATCAAAGCGCCCAAAAATGACAACTACCGATGTGCGTTTTATACAATGATCTCAATTTAGAATGGGAATATCGAGTCCTATAGGTTCGTCATAATTGATCACATTGTGAAACAAATAAAGACCACATCTGAAATGATAGCGTTCATTAGAACCATTGGATTGCAGTAAATAAATGTCATGGTCGTGACAAAGGTTTTCTATTTCATGTTGATGTAGTGTCCAATGTGGTTTCTTATTTCACTTAGCATTATCCTATAGTCCGTCCTTTATTTATGTATGTGTCTATGAATCAAGCTATAAATGGAGAGAAAAGGAGTAATGTTTTGCCACGCGGAAATCCCCCACGTATTTCCAGAAATCTGACAGCAACAAAAATACAATAGTCTCTCATGTTCATGTACATCAATATCCTTTCTTACTAAAGAAAGACAATATAACGCAGTTTTTCATGGATTGAAATAAAAAAATATTTTTATCTGCAACCTTCAGAGCACTGATTCAAGGAAAACATCTTTTTAGTTTTATTTGTGTGTTTTGATGTCCGTTACGATTTCTGCAAAAAAAACGATGTTCGCTTCGTCTTTATCTCCAGTTGTTTGTAGGAGGGCTCTTGTCTTATTTACGTTATGTTCGGGTCGTCTTTACCTCCAGTTGTTTGTAGGAGTGCTCTTATCTTATTTACGTTATGTTCGCTTCGTCTTTAACTCCAGTTGTTTGTAGGAGGGCTCTTGTCTTATTTACGTTATGTTCGGGTCGTCTTTATCTCCAGTTGTTTGTAGGAGTGCTCTTATCTTATTTACGTTATGTTCGGGTCGTCTTTACCTCCAGTTGTTTGTAGGAGGGCTCTTATCTTATTTACGTTATGTTCGCTTCGTCTTTATCTCCAGTTGTTTGTAGGAGTGCTCTTGTCTTATTTACGTTATGTTCGGGTCGTCTTTATCTCCAGTTGTTTGTAGGAGCGCTCTTGTCTTATTTACGTTATGTTCACTTCGTCTTTATCTCCAGTTGTTTGTAGGACGGCTCTTATCTTATTTACGTTATGTTCGCTTCGTCTTTATCTCCAGTTGTTTGTAGGAGTGCTCTTGTCTTATTTACGTTATGTTCGGGTCGTCTTTACCTCCAGTTGTTTGTAGGAGGGCTCTTGTCTTATTTACGTTATGTTCGGGTCGTCTTTACCTCCAGTTGTTTGTAGGAGGGCTCATGTCTTATTTACGTTATGTTCGCTTCGTCTTTATCTCCAGTTGTTTGTAGGAGAGCTCTTGTCTTATTTACGTTATGTTCGGGTCGTCTTTACCTCCAGTTGTTTGTAGGAGGGCTCTTGTCTTATTTACGTTATGTTCGGGTCGTCTTTACCTCCAGTTGTTTGTAGGAGCGCTCTTGTCTTATTTACGTTATGTTCACTTCGTCTTTATCTCCAGTTGTTTGTAGGAAGGCTCATGTCTTATTTACGTTATGTTCACTTCGTCTTTATCTCCAGTTGTTTGTATGAGGGCTCATGTCTTATTTTCGTTATGTTCGGGTCGTCTTTACCTCCAGTTGTTTGTAGGACGGCTCTTGTCTTATTTACGTTATGTTCGGGTCGTCTTTATCTCCAGTTGTTTGTAGGAGGGCTCATGTCTTATTTACGTTATGTTCGGGTCGTCTTTATCTCCAGTTGTTTGTAGGAGTGCTCATGTCTTATTTACGTTATGTTCGGGTCGTCTTTACCTCCAGTTGTTTGTAGGAGTGCTCTTGTCTTATTTACGTTATGTTCGGGTCGTCTTTACCTCCAGTTGTTTGTAGGACGGCTCTTGTCTTATTTACGTTATGTTCACTTCGTCTTTATCTCCAGTTGTTTGTAGGAAGGCTCTTGTCTTATTTACGTTATGTTCACTTCGTCTTTATCTCCAGTTGTTTGTAGGAGGGCTCTTGTCTTATTTACGTTATGTTCGGGTCGTCTTTACCTCCAGTTGTTTGTAAGAGGGCTCATGTCTTATTTACGTTATGTTCGGGTCGTCTTTATCTCCAGTTGTTTGTAGGAGGGCTCATGTCTTATTTACGTTATGTTCACCTCGTCTTTACCTCCAGTTGTTTGTAGGACGGCTCTTGTCTTATTTACGTTATGTTCGCTTCGTCTTTATCTCCAGTTGTTTGTAGGAGTGCTCTTGTCTTATTTACGTTATGTTCGCTTTGTTTTTATCTCCAGTTGTTTGTAGGAGGGCTCTTGTCTTATTTACGTTATGTTCGCTTCGTTTTTATCTCCAGTTGTTTGTAGGAGGGCTCTTGTCTTATTTACGTTATGTTCGGGTCGTCTTTACCTCCAGTTGTTTGTAGGAGTGCTCTTGTCTTATTTACGTTATGTTCGCTTCGTTTTTATCTCCAGTTGTTTGTAGGAAGGCTCATGTCTTATTTACGTTATGTTCACTTCGTCTTTATCTCCAGTTGTTTGTATGAGGGCTCATGTCTTATTTTCGTTATGTTCGGGTCGTCTTTACCTCCAGTTGTTTGTAGGACGGCTCTTGTCTTATTTACGTTATGTTCGGGTCGTCTTTATCTCCAGTTGTTTGTAGGAGGGCTCATGTCTTATTTACGTTATGTTCGGGTCGTCTTTATCTCCAGTTGTTTGTAGGAGGGCTCATGTCTTATTTACGTTATGTTCGGGTCGTCTTTACCTCCAGTTGTTTGTAGGAGTGCTCTTGTCTTATTTACGTTATGTTCGGGTCGTCTTTACCTCCAGTTGTTTGTAGGACGGCTCTTGTCTTATTTACGTTATGTTCACTTCGTCTTTATCTCCAGTTGTTTGTAGGAAGGCTCTTGTCTTATTTACGTTATGTTCACTTCGTCTTTATCTCCAGTTGTTTGTAGGAGGGCTCTTGTCTTATTTACGTTATGTTCGGGTCGTCTTTACCTCCAGTTGTTTGTAAGAGGGCTCATGTCTTATTTACGTTATGTTCGGGTCGTCTTTATCTCCAGTTGTTTGTAGGAGGGCTCATGTCTTATTTACGTTATGTTCACCTCGTCTTTACCTCCAGTTGTTTGTAGGACGGCTCTTGTCTTATTTACGTTATGTTCGCTTCGTCTTTATCTCCAGTTGTTTGTAGGAGTGCTCTTGTCTTATTTACGTTATGTTCGCTTTGTTTTTATCTCCAGTTGTTTGTAGGAGGGCTCTTGTCTTATTTACGTTATGTTCGCTTCGTTTTTATCTCCAGTTGTTTGTAGGAGGGCTCTTGTCTTATTTACGTTATGTTCGGGTCGTCTTTACCTCCAGTTGTTTGTAGGAGTGCTCTTGTCTTATTTACGTTATGTTCGCTTCGTTTTTATCTCCAGTTGTTTGTAGGAGGGCTCTTGTCTTATTTACGTTATGTTCGGGTCGTCTTTACCTCCAGTTGTTTGTAAGAGGGCTCATGTCTTATTTACGTTATGTTCGGGTCGTCTTTATCTCCAGTTGTTTGTAGGAGGGCTCATGTCTTATTTACGTTCTGTTCACCTCGTCTTTACCTCCAGTTGTTTGTAGGACGGCTCTTGTCTTATTTACGTTATGTTCGCTTCGTCTTTATCTCCAGTTGTTTGTAGGAGTGCTCTTGTCTTATTTACGTTATGTTTGCTTCGTTTTTATCTCCAGTTGTTTGTAGGAGGGCTCTTGTCTTATTTATGTTATGTTCGGGTCGTCTTTACCTCCAGTTGTTTGTAGGACGGCTCTTGTCTTATTTACGTTATGTTCGGTTCGTCTTTACCTCCAGTTGTTTGTAGGAGCGCTCTTGTCTTATTTACGTTATGTTCACTTCGTCTTTATCTCCAGTTGTTTGTAGGAAGGCTCATGTCTTATTTACGTTATGTTCACTTCGTCTTTATCTCCAGTTGTTTGTAGGACGGCTCATGTCTTATTTACGTTATGTTCACTTCGTCTTTATCTCCAGTTGTTTATTTGAGGGCTCATGTCTTATTTTCGCTATGTTCGGGTCGTCTTTACCTCCAGTTGTTTGTAGGACGGCTCTTGTCTTATTTACGTTATGTTCGGGTCGTCTTTATCTCCAGTTGTTTGTAGGAGTGCTCTTGTCTTATTTACGTTATGTTCGCTTCGTTTTTATCTCCAGTTGTTTGTAGGAGGGCTCTTGTCTTATTTACGTTATGTTCGGGTCGTCTTTACCTCCAGTTGTTTGTAGGAGGGCTCATGTCTTATTTACGTTATGTTCACCTCGTCTTTACCTCCAGTTGTTTGTAGGAGTGCTCTTATCTTATTTACGTTATGTTCGCTTCGTCTTTACCTCCAGTTGTTTGTAGGAGGGCTCTTGTCTTATTTACGTTATGTTCGGGTCGTCTTTACCTCCAGTTGTTTGTAGGAGGGCTCATGTCTTATTTACGTTATGTTCGCTTCGTCTTTATCTCCAGTTGTTTGTAGGAGGGCTCTTGTCTTATTTACGTTATGTTCGGGTCGTCTTTACCTCCAGTTGTTTGTAGGAGGGCTCTTGTCTTATTTACGTTATGTTCGGGTCGTCTTTACCTCCAGTTGTTTGTAGGAGCGCTCTTGTCTTATTTACGTTATGTTCACTTCGTCTTTATCTCCAGTTGTTTGTAGGAAGGCTCATGTCTTATTTTCGTTATGTTCGGGTCGTCTTTACCTCCAGTTGTTTGTAGGACGGCTCTTGTCTTATTTACGTTATGTTCGGGTCGTCTTTATCTCCAGTTGTTTGTAGGAGGGCTCATGTCTTATTTACGTTATGTTCGGGTCGTCTTTATCTCCAGTTGTTTGTAGGAGGGCTCATGTCTTATTTACGTTATGTTCGGGTCGTCTTTACCTCCAGTTGTTTGTAGGAGTGCTCTTGTCTTATTTACGTTATGTTCGGGTCGTCTTTACCTCCAGTTGTTTGTAGGACGGCTCTTGTCTTATTTACGTTATGTTCACTTCGTCTTTATCTCCAGTTGTTTGTAGGAAGGCTCTTGTCTTATTTACGTTATGTTCACTTCGTCTTTATCTCCAGTTGTTTGTAGGAGGGCTCTTGTCTTATTTACGTTATGTTCGGGTCGTCTTTACCTCCAGTTGTTTGTAAGAGGGCTCATGTCTTATTTACGTTATGTTCGGGTCGTCTTTATCTCCAGTTGTTTGTAGGAGGGCTCATGTCTTATTTACGTTATGTTCACCTCGTCTTTACCTCCAGTTGTTTGTAGGACGGCTCTTGTCTTATTTACGTTATGTTCGCTTCGTCTTTATCTCCAGTTGTTTGTAGGAGTGCTCTTGTCTTATTTACGTTATGTTCGCTTTGTTTTTATCTCCAGTTGTTTGTAGGAGGGCTCTTGTCTTATTTACGTTATGTTCGCTTCGTTTTTATCTCCAGTTGTTTGTAGGAGGGCTCTTGTCTTATTTACGTTATGTTTGGGTCGTCTTTACCTCCAGTTGTTTGTAGGAGTGCTCTTGTCTTATTTACGTTATGTTCGCTTCGTTTTTATCTCCAGTTGTTTGTAGGAGGGCTCTTGTCTTATTTACGTTATGTTCGGGTCGTCTTTACCTCCAGTTGTTTGTAAGAGGGCTCATGTCTTATTTACGTTATGTTCGGGTCGTCTTTATCTCCAGTTGTTTGTAGGAGGGCTCATGTCTTATTTACGTTCTGTTCACCTCGTCTTTACCTCCAGTTGTTTGTAGGACGGCTCTTGTCTTATTTACGTTATGTTCGCTTCGTCTTTATCTCCAGTTGTTTGTAGGAGTGCTCTTGTCTTATTTACGTTATGTTTGCTTCGTTTTTATCTCCAGTTGTTTGTAGGAGGGCTCTTGTCTTATTTATGTTATGTTCGGGTCGTCTTTACCTCCAGTTGTTTGTAGGACGGCTCTTGTCTTATTTACGTTATGTTCGGTTCGTCTTTACCTCCAGTTGTTTGTAGGACGGCTCTTGTCTTATTTACGTTATGTTCGCTTCGTCATTATCTCCGGTTGTTTGTAGGAGGGCTCTTGCCTTATTTACGTTATGTTCGCTTCGTCTTTATCTCCAGTTGATTGTAGGAGGGCTCTTGTCTTATTTACGTTATGTTCGGGTCGTCTTTACCTCCAGTTGTTTGTAGGAGGGCTCTTGTCTTATTTACGTTATGTTCGGGTCGTCTTTACCTCCAGTTGTTTGTAGGAGCGCTCTTGTCTTATTTACGTTATGTTCACTTCGTCTTTATCTCCAGTTGTTTGTAGGAAGGTTCATGTCTTATTTACGTTATGTTCACTTCGTCTTTATCTCCAGTTGTTTGTAGGACGGCTCATGTCTTATTTACGTTATGTTCACTTCGTCTTTATCTCCAGTTGTTTATTTGAGGGCTCATGTCTTATTTTCGCTATGTTCGGGTCGTCTTTACCTCCAGTTGTTTGTAGGACGGCTCTTGTCTTATTTACGTTATGTTCGGGTCGTCTTTATCTCCAGTTGTTTGTAGGAGTGCTCTTGTCTTATTTACGTTATGTTCGCTTCGTTTTTATCTCCAGTTGTTTGTAGGAGGGCTCTTGTCTTATTTACGTTATGTTCGGGTCGTCTTTACCTCCAGTTGTTTGTAGGAGGGCTCATGTCTTATTTACGTTATGTTCACCTCGTCTTTACCTCCAGTTGTTTGTAGGAGTGCTCTTATCTTATTTACGTTATGTTCGCTTCGTCTTTATCTCCAGTTGTTTGTAGGAGGGCTCTTGTCTTATTTACGTTATGTTCGGGTCGTCTTTATCTCCAGTTGTTTGTAGGAGTGCTCTTATCTTATTTACGTTATGTTCGGGTCGTCTTTACCTCCAGTTGTTTGTAGGAGGGCTCTTATCTTATTTACGTTATGTTCGCTTCGTCTTTATCTCCAGTTGTTTGTAGGAGTGCTCTTGTCTTATTTACGTTATGTTCGGGTCGTCTTTATCTCCAGTTGTTTGTAGGAGCGCTCTTGTCTTATTTACGTTATGTTCACTTCGTCTTTATCTCCAGTTGTTTGTAGGACGGCTCTTATCTTATTTACGTTATGTTCGCTTCGTCTTTATCTCCAGTTGTTTGTAGGAGGGCTCTTGTCTTATTTACGTTATGTTCGGGTCGTCTTTACCTCCAGTTGTTTGTAGGAGGGCTCATGTCTTATTTACGTTATGTTCGCTTCGTCTTTATCTCCAGTTGTTTGTAGGAGTGCTCTTGTCTTATTTACGTTATGTTCGGGTCGTCTTTACCTCCAGTTGTTTGTAGGACGGCTCTTGTCTTATTTACGTTATGTTCGGGTCGTCTTTATCTCCAGTTGTTTGTAGGAGGGCTCATGTCTTATTTACGTTATGTTCGGGTCGTCTTTATCTCCAGTTGTTTGTAGGAGGGCTCATGTCTTATTTACGTTATGTTCGGGTCGTCTTTACCTCCAGTTGTTTGTAGGAGTGCTCTTGTCTTATTTACGTTATGTTCGGGTCGTCTTTACCTCCAGTTGTTTGTAGGACGGCTCTTGTCTTATTTACGTTATGTTCACTTCGTCTTTATCTCCAGTTGTTTGTAGGAAGGCTCTTGTCTTATTTACGTTATGTTCACTTCGTCTTTATCTCCAGTTGTTTGTAGGAGGGCTCTTGTCTTATTTACGTTATGTTCGGGTCGTCTTTACCTCCAGTTGTTTGTAAGAGGGCTCATGTCTTATTTACGTTATGTTCGGGTCGTCTTTATCTCCAGTTGTTTGTAGGAGGGCTCATGTCTTATTTACGTTATGTTCGGGTCGTCTTTATCTCCAGTTGTTTGTAGGAGGGCTCATGTCTTATTTACGTTATGTTCGGGTCGTCTTTACCTCCAGTTGTTTGTAGGAGTGCTCTTGTCTTATTTACGTTATGTTCGGGTCGTCTTTACCTCCAGTTGTTTGTAGGACGGCTCTTGTCTTATTTACGTTATGTTCGCTTCGTCTTTATCTCCAGTTGTTTGTAGGAGTGCTCTTGTCTTATTTACGTTATGTTCGCTTTGTTTTTATCTCCAGTTGTTTGTAGGAGGGCTCTTGTCTTATTTACGTTATGTTCGCTTCGTTTTTATCTCCAGTTGTTTGTAGGAGGGCTCTTGTCTTATTTACGTTATGTTCGGGTCGTCTTTACCTCCAGTTGTTTGTAGGAGTGCTCTTGTCTTATTTACGTTATGTTCGCTTCGTTTTTATCTCCAGTTGTTTGTAGGAGGGCTCTTGTCTTATTTACGTTATGTTCGGGTCGTCTTTACCTCCAGTTGTTTGTAAGAGGGCTCATGTCTTATTTACGTTATGTTCGGGTCGTCTTTATCTCCAGTTGTTTGTAGGAGGGCTCATGTCTTATTTACGTTCTGTTCACCTCGTCTTTACCTCCAGTTGTTTGTAGGACGGCTCTTGTCTTATTTACGTTATGTTCGCTTCGTCTTTATCTCCAGTTGTTTGTAGGAGTGCTCTTGTCTTATTTACGTTATGTTTGCTTCGTTTTTATCTCCAGTTGTTTGTAGGAGGGCTCTTGTCTTATTTATGTTATGTTCGGGTCGTCTTTACCTCCAGTTGTTTGTAGGACGGCTCTTGTCTTATTTACGTTATGTTCGGTTCGTCTTTACCTCCAGTTGTTTGTAGGACGGCTCTTGTCTTATTTACGTTATGTTCGCTTCGTCATTATCTCCGGTTGTTTGTAGGAGGGCTCTTGCCTTATTTACGTTATGTTCGCTTCGTCTTTATCTCCAGTTGATTGTAGGAGGGCTCTTGTCTTATTTACGTTATGTTCGGGTCGTCTTTACCTCCAGTTGTTTGTAGGAGGGCTCTTGTCTTATTTACGTTATGTTCGGGTCGTCTTTACCTCCAGTTGTTTGTAGGAGCGCTCTTGTCTTATTTACGTTATGTTCACTTCGTCTTTATCTCCAGTTGTTTGTAGGAAGGTTCATGTCTTATTTACGTTATGTTCACTTCGTCTTTATCTCCAGTTGTTTGTAGGACGGCTCATGTCTTATTTACGTTATGTTCACTTCGTCTTTATCTCCAGTTGTTTATTTGAGGGCTCATGTCTTATTTTCGCTATGTTCGGGTCGTCTTTACCTCCAGTTGTTTGTAGGACGGCTCTTGTCTTATTTACGTTATGTTCGGGTCGTCTTTATCTCCAGTTGTTTGTAGGAGTGCTCTTGTCTTATTTACGTTATGTTCGCTTCGTTTTTATCTCCAGTTGTTTGTAGGAGGGCTCTTGTCTTATTTACGTTATGTTCGGGTCGTCTTTACCTCCAGTTGTTTGTAGGAGGGCTCATGTCTTATTTACGTTATGTTCACCTCGTCTTTACCTCCAGTTGTTTGTAGGAGTGCTCTTATCTTATTTACGTTATGTTCGCTTCGTCTTTATCTCCAGTTGTTTGTAGGAGGGCTCTTGTCTTATTTACGTTATGTTCGGGTCGTCTTTATCTCCAGTTGTTTGTAGGAGTGCTCTTATCTTATTTACGTTATGTTCGGGTCGTCTTTACCTCCAGTTGTTTGTAGGAGGGCTCTTATCTTATTTACGTTATGTTCGCTTCGTCTTTATCTCCAGTTGTTTGTAGGAGTGCTCTTGTCTTATTTACGTTATGTTCGGGTCGTCTTTATCTCCAGTTGTTTGTAGGAGCGCTCTTGTCTTATTTACGTTATGTTCACTTCGTCTTTATCTCCAGTTGTTTGTAGGACGGCTCTTATCTTATTTACGTTATGTTCGCTTCGTCTTTATCTCCAGTTGTTTGTAGGAGGGCTCTTGTCTTATTTACGTTATGTTCGGGTCGTCTTTACCTCCAGTTGTTTGTAGGAGGGCTCATGTCTTATTTACGTTATGTTCGCTTCGTCTTTATCTCCAGTTGTTTGTAGGAGTGCTCTTGTCTTATTTACGTTATGTTCGGGTCGTCTTTACCTCCAGTTGTTTGTAGGACGGCTCTTGTCTTATTTACGTTATGTTCGGGTCGTCTTTATCTCCAGTTGTTTGTAGGAGGGCTCATGTCTTATTTACGTTATGTTCGGGTCGTCTTTATCTCCAGTTGTTTGTAGGAGGGCTCATGTCTTATTTACGTTATGTTCGGGTCGTCTTTACCTCCAGTTGTTTGTAGGAGTGCTCTTGTCTTATTTACGTTATGTTCGGGTCGTCTTTACCTCCAGTTGTTTGTAGGACGGCTCTTGTCTTATTTACGTTATGTTCACTTCGTCTTTATCTCCAGTTGTTTGTAGGAAGGCTCTTGTCTTATTTACGTTATGTTCACTTCGTCTTTATCTCCAGTTGTTTGTAGGAGGGCTCTTGTCTTATTTACGTTATGTTCGGGTCGTCTTTACCTCCAGTTGTTTGTAAGAGGGCTCATGTCTTATTTACGTTATGTTCGGGTCGTCTTTATCTCCAGTTGTTTGTAGGAGGGCTCATGTCTTATTTACGTTATGTTCGGGTCGTCTTTATCTCCAGTTGTTTGTAGGAGGGCTCATGTCTTATTTACGTTATGTTCGGGTCGTCTTTACCTCCAGTTGTTTGTAGGAGTGCTCTTGTCTTATTTACGTTATGTTCGGGTCGTCTTTACCTCCAGTTGTTTGTAGGACGGCTCTTGTCTTATTTACGTTATGTTCGCTTCGTCTTTATCTCCAGTTGTTTGTAGGGGTGCTCTTGTCTTATTTACGTTATGTTCGCTTTGTTTTTATCTCCAGTTGTTTGTAGGAGGGCTCTTGTCTTATTTACGTTATGTTCGCTTCGTTTTTATCTCCAGTTGTTTGTAGGAGGGCTCTTGTCTTATTTACGTTATGTTCGGGTCGTCTTTACCTCCAGTTGTTTGTAGGAGTGCTCTTGTCTTATTTACGTTATGTTCGCTTCGTTTTTATCTCCAGTTGTTTGTAGGAGGGCTCTTGTCTTATTTACGTTATGTTCGGGTCGTCTTTACCTCCAGTTGTTTGTAAGAGGGCTCATGTCTTATTTACGTTATGTTCGGGTCGTCTTTATCTCCAGTTGTTTGTAGGAGGGCTCATGTCTTATTTACGTTCTGTTCACCTCGTCTTTACCTCCAGTTGTTTGTAGGACGGCTCTTGTCTTATTTACGTTATGTTCGCTTCGTCTTTATCTCCAGTTGTTTGTAGGAGTGCTCTTGTCTTATTTACGTTATGTTTGCTTCGTTTTTATCTCCAGTTGTTTGTAGGAGGGCTCTTGTCTTATTTATGTTATGTTCGGGTCGTCTTTACCTCCAGTTGTTTGTAGGACGGCTCTTGTCTTATTTACGTTATGTTCGGTTCGTCTTTACCTCCAGTTGTTTGTAGGACGGCTCTTGTCTTATTTACGTTATGTTCGCTTCGTCATTATCTCCGGTTGTTTGTAGGAGGGCTCTTGCCTTATTTACGTTATGTTCGCTTCGTCTTTATCTCCAGTTGATTGTAGGAGGGCTCTTGTCTTATTTACGTTATGTTCGGGTCGTCTTTACCTCCAGTTGTTTGTAAGAGGGCTCATGTCTTATTTACGTTATGTTCGGGTCGTCTTTATCTCCAGTTGTTTGTAGGAGGGCTCATGTCTTATTTACGTTCTGTTCACCTCGTCTTTACCTCCAGTTGTTTGTAGGACGGCTCTTGTCTTATTTACGTTATGTTCGCTTCGTCTTTATCTCCAGTTGTTTGTAGGAGTGCTCTTGTCTTATTTACGTTATGTTTGCTTCGTTTTTATCTCCAGTTGTTTGTAGGAGGGCTCTTGTCTTATTTATGTTATGTTCGGGTCGTCTTTACCTCCAGTTGTTTGTAGGACGGCTCTTGTCTTATTTACGTTATGTTCGGTTCGTCTTTACCTCCAGTTGTTTGTAGGACGGCTCTTGTCTTATTTACGTTATGTTCGCTTCGTCATTATCTCCGGTTGTTTGTAGGAGGGCTCTTGCCTTATTTACGTTATGTTCGCTTCGTCTTTATCTCCAGTTGATTGTAGGAGGGCTCTTGTCTTATTTACGTTATGTTCGGGTCGTCTTTACCTCCAGTTGTTTGTAGGAGGGCTCTTGTCTTATTTACGTTATGTTCGGGTCGTCTTTACCTCCAGTTGTTTGTAGGAGCGCTCTTGTCTTATTTACGTTATGTTCACTTCGTCTTTATCTCCAGTTGTTTGTAGGAAGGCTCATGTCTTATTTACGTTATGTTCACTTCGTCTTTATCTCCAGTTGTTTGTAGGACGGCTCATGTCTTATTTACGTTATGTTCACTTCGTCTTTATCTCCAGTTGTTTATTTGAGGGCTCATGTCTTATTTTCGCTATGTTCGGGTCGTCTTTACCTCCAGTTGTTTGTAGGACGGCTCTTGTCATATTTACGTTATGTTCGGGTCGTCTTTATCTCCAGTTGTTTGTAGGAGTGCTCTTGTCTTATTTACGTTATGTTCGCTTCGTTTTTATCTCCAGTTGTTTGTAGGAGGGCTCTTGTCTTATTTACGTTATGTTCGGGTCGTCTTTACCTCCAGTTGTTTGTAGGAGGGCTCATGTCTTATTTACGTTATGTTCGGGTCGTCTTTATCTCCAGTTTTTTGTAGGAGGGCTCATGTCTTATTTACGTTATGTTCGGGTCGTCTTTACCTCCAATTGTTTGTAGGAGTGCTCTTGTCTTATTTGCGTTATGTTCGGGTCGTCTTTACCTCCAGTTGTTTGTAGGACGGCTCTTGTCTCATTTACCATATGTTCGCTTCGTCTTTATCTCCAGTTGTTTGTAGGAGGGCTCTTGCCTTATTTACGTTATGTTCGCTTCGTCTTTATCTCCAGTTGATTGTAGGAGGGCTCCTGTCTTATTTACGTTATGTTCTGGTCGTCTTTACCTCCAGTTGTTTGTAGGAGGGTTCTTGTCTTATTTACGTTATGTTCACTTCGTCTTTATCTCCAGTTGTTTGTAGGAAGACTCATGTCTTATTTACCTTATGTTCGGGTCGTCTTTATCTCCAGTTGTTTGTAGGACGGCTCCTGTCTTATTTACGTTATGTTCACTTCGTCTTTATCTCCAGTTGTTTGTAAGAAGGCTCTTGTCTTATTTACGTTATGTTCACTTCGTCTTTATCTCCAGTTGTTTGTAAGAGGGCTCATGTCTTATTTACGTTATGTTCGGGTCGTCTTTATCACCAGTTGTTTGTAGGAGGGCTCATGTCTTATTTACGTTCTGTTCACTTTGTCTTTACCTCCAGTTGTTTGTAGGACGGCTCTTGTCTTATTTACGCTATGTTCGCTTCGTCTTTATCTCCAGTTGTTTGTAGGAGTGCTCTTGTCTTATTTACGTTATGTTTGCTTCGTTTTTATCTCCAGTTGTTTGTAGGAGGGCTCTTGTCTTATTTATGTTATGTTCGGGTCGTCTTTACCTCCAGTTGTTTGTAGGACGGCTCTTGTCTTATTTACGTTATGTTCGCTTCGTCTTTATCTTCAGTTGTTTGTAGGAGGGCTCTTGCCTTATTTACGTTATGTTCGCTTCGTCTTTATCTCCAGTTGATTGTAGGAGGGCTCTTGTCTTATTTACGTTATGTTCGGGTCGTCTTTACCTCCAGTTGTTTGTAGGAGGGCTCTTGTCTTATTTACGTTATGTTCGGGTCGTCTTTACCTCCAGTTGTTTGTAGGAGCGCTCTTGTCTTATTTACGTTATGTTCACTTCGTCTTTATCTCCAGTTGTTTGTATGACGGCTCATGTCTTATTTACGTTATGTTCACTTCGTCTTTATCTCCAGTTGTTTGTTTGAGGGCTCATGTCTTATTTTCGCTATGTTCGGGTCGTCTTTACCTCCAGTTGTTTGTAGGACGGCTCTTGTCTTATTTATGTTATGTTCGGGTCGTCTTTATCTCCAGTTGTTTGTAGGAGTGCTCTTCTCTTATTTACGTTATGTTCGCTTCGTTTTTATCTCCAGTTGTTTGTAGGAGGGCTCTTGTCTTATTTACGTTATGTTCGGGTCGTCTTTACATCCAATTGTTTGTAGGAGTGCTCTTGTCTTATTTGCGTTATGTTCGGGTCGTCTTTATCTCCAGTTGTTTGTAGGACGGCTCTTGTCTCATTTACGTTATGTTCGGGTCGTCTTTATCTCCAGTTGTTTGTAGGAGGGCTCTTGCCTTATTTACGTTATGTTCGCTTCGTCTTTATCTCCAGTTGATTGTAGGAGGGCTCCTGTCTTATTTACGTTATGTTCGGGTCGTCTTTATCTCCAGTTGTTTGTAGGACGGCTCTTGTCTTATTTACGTTATGTTCACTTCGTCTTTATCTCCAGTTGTTTGTAAGAAGGCTCTTGTCTTATTTACGTTATGTTCACTTCGTCTTTATCTCCAGTTGTTTGTAGGAGGGCTCTTGTCTTATTTACGTTATGTTCACTTCGTCTTTATCTCCAGTTGTTTGTAGGAAGACTCATGTCTTATTTACGTTATGTTCGGGTCGTCTTTATCTCCAGTTGTTTGTAGGACGGCTCTTGTCTTATTTACGTTATGTTCACTTCGTCTTTATCTCCAGTTGTTTGTAAGAAGGCTCTTGTCTTATTTACGTTATGTTCGGGTCGTCTTTACCTCCAGTTGTTTGTAAGAGGGCTCATGTCTTATTTACGTTATGTTCGGGTCGTCTTTATCTCCAGTTGTTTGTAGGAGGGCTCATGTCTTATTTACGTTATGTTCACCTCGTCTTTACCTCCAGTTGTTTGTAGGACGGCTCTTGTCTTATTTACGTTATGTTCGCTTCGTCTTTATCTCCGGTTGTTTGTAGGAGTGCTCTTGTCTTATTTACGTTATGTTCGCTTCGTTTTTATCTCCAGTTGTTTGTAGGAGGGCTCTTGTCCTATTTACGTTATGTTCGCTTCGTTTTTATCTCCAGTTGTTTGTAGGAGGGCTCTTGTCTTATTTACGTTTTGTTCGGATTGTCTTTACCTCCAGTTGTTTGTAGGAGTGCTCTTGTCTTATTTACGTTATGTTCGCTTCGTTTTTATCTCCAGTTGTTTGTAGGAGGGCTCTTGTCTTATTTACGTTATGTTCGGGTCGTCTTTACCTCCAGTTGTTTGTAGGAGGGCTCTTGTCTTATTTACGTTATGTTCGGGTCGTCTTTACCTCCAGTTGTTTGTAGGAGCGCTCTTGTCTTATTTACGTTATGTTCACTTCGTCTTTATCTCCAGTTGTTTGTGTGACGGCTCATGTCTTATTTACGTTATGTTCACTTCGTCTTTATCTCCAGTTGTTTGTTTGAGGGCTCATGTCTTATTTTCGCTATGTTCGGGTCGTCTTTACCTCCAGTTGTTTGTAGGACGGCTCTTGTCTTATTTATGTTATGTTCGGGTCGTCTTTATCTCCAGTTGTTTGTAGGAGTGCTCTTCTCTTATTTACGTTATGTTCGCTTCGTTTTTATCTCCAGTTGTTTGTAGGAGGGCTCTTGTCTTATTTACGTTATGTTCGGGTCGTCTTTACCTCCAATTGTTTGTAGGAGTGCTCTTGTCTTATTTGCGTTATGTTCGGGTCGTCTTTATCTCCAGTTGTTTGTAGGACGGCTCTTGTCTCATTTACGTTATGTTCGGGTCGTCTTTATCTCCAGTTGTTTGTAGGAGGGCTCTTGCCTTATTTACGTTATGTTCGCTTCGTCTTTATCTCCAGTTGATTGTAGGAGGGCTCCTGTCTTATTTACGTTATGTTCGGGTCGTCTTTATCTCCAGTTGTTTGTAGGACGGCTCTTGTCTTATTTACGTTATGTTCACTTCGTCTTTATCTCCAATTGTTTGTAGGAGGGCTCTTGTCTTATTTACGTTATGTTCACTTCGTCTTTATCTCCAGTTGTTTGTAGGAAGACTCATGTCTTATTTACGTTATGTTCGGGTCGTCTTTATCTCCAGTTGTTTGTAGGACGGCTCTTGTCTTATTTACGTTATGTTCACTTCGTCTTTATCTCCAGTTGTTTGTAAGAAGGCTCTTGTCTTATTTACGTTATGTTCGGGTCGTCTTTACCTCCAGTTGTTTGTAAGAGGGCTCATGTCTTATTTACGTTATGTTCGGGTCGTCTTTATCTCCAGTTGTTTGTAGGAGGGCTCATGTCTTATTTACGTTATGTTCACCTCGTCTTTACCTCCAGTTGTTTGTAGGACGGCTCTTGTCTTATTTACGTTATGTTCGCTTCGTCTTTATCTCCGGTTGTTTGTAGGAGTGCTCTTGTCTTATTTACGTTATGTTCGCTTCGTTTTTATCTCCAGTTGTTTGTAGGAGGGCTCTTGTCCTATTTACGTTATGTTCGCTTCGTTTTTATCTCCAGTTGTTTGTAGGAGGGCTCTTGTCTTATTTACGTTTTGTTCGGATTGTCTTTACCTCCAGTTGTTTGTAGGAGTGCTCTTGTCTTATTTACGTTATGTTCGCTTCGTTTTTATCTCCAGTTGTTTGTAGGAGGGCTCTTGTCTTATTTACGTTATGTTCGGGTCGTCTTTACCTCCAGTTGTTTGTAAGAGGGCTCATGTCTTATTTACGTTATGTTCGGGTCGTCTTTATCTCCAGTTGTTTGTAGGAGGGCTCATGTCTTATTTACGTTCTGTTCACCTCGTCTTTACCTCCAGTTGTTTGTAGGACGGCTCTTGTCTTATTTACGTTATATTCGCTTCGTCTTTATCTCCAGTTGTTTTTAGGAGTGCTCTTGTCTTATTTACGTTATGTTTGCTTCGTTTTTATCTCCAGTTGTTTGTAGGAGGGCTCTTGTCTTATTTATGTTATGTTCGGGTCGTCTTTACCTCCAGTTGTTTGTAGGACGGCTCTTGTCTTATTTACGTTATGTTCGGTTCGTCTTTACCTCCAGTTGTTTGTAGGACGGCTCTTGTCTTATTTACGTTATGTTGGCTTCGTCGTTATCTCCGGTTGTTTGTAGGAGGGCTCTTGCCTTATTTACGTTATGTTCGCTTCGTCTTTATCTCCAGTTGATTGTAGGAGGGCTCTTGTCTTATTTACGTTATGTTCGGGTCGTCTTTACCTCCAGTTGTTTGTAGGAGGGCTCTTGTCTTATTTACGTTATGTTCGGGTCGTCTTTACCTCCAGTTGTTTGTAGGAGCGCTCATGTCTTATTTACGTTATGTTCACTTCGTCTTTATCTCCAGTTGTTTGTAGGAAGGCTCATGTCTTATTTACGTTATGTTCACTTCGTCTTTATCTCCAGTTGTTTGTAGGACGGCTCATGTCTTATTTACGTTATGTTCACTTCGTCTTTATCTCCAGTTGTTTGTTTGAGGGCTCATGTCTTATTTTCGCTATGTTCGGGTCGTCTTTACCTCCAGTTGTTTGTAGGACGGCTCTTGTCTTATTTACGTTATGTTCGGGTCGTCTTTACCTCCAGTTGTTTGTAGGACGGCTCTTGTCTTATTTACGTTATGTTCGCTTCGTCATTATCTCCGGTTGTTTGTAGGAGGGCTCTTGCCTTATTTACGTTATGTTCGCTTCGTCTTTATCTCCAGTTGATTGTAGGAGGGCTCTTGTCTTATTTACGTTATGTTCGGGTCGTCTTTACCTCCAGTTGTTTGTAGGAGGGCTCTTGTCTTATTTACGTTATGTTCGGGTCGTCTTTACCTCCAGTTGTTTGTAGGAGCGCTCTTGTCTTATTTACGTTATGTTCACTTCGTCTTTATCTCCAGTTGATTGTAGGAGGGCTCTTGTCTTATTTACGTTATGTTCGGGTCGTCTTTACCTCCAGTTGTTTGTAGGAGGGCTCTTGTCTTATTTACGTTATGTTCGGGTCGTCTTTATCTCCAGTTGTTTGTAGGAGTGCTCTTGTCTTATTTACGTTATGTTCGCTTCGTTTTTATCTCCAGTTGTTTGTAGGAGGGCTCTTGTCTTATTTACGTTATGTTCGGGTCGTCTTTACCTCCAGTTGTTTGTAGGAGGGCTCATGTCTTATTTACGTTATGTTCGGGTCGTCTTTATCTCCAGTTTTTTGTAGGAGGGCTCATGTCTTATTTACGTTATGTTCGGGTCGTCTTTACCTCCAATTGTTTGTAGGAGTGCTCTTGTCTTATTTGCGTTATGTTCGGGTCGTCTTTACCTCCAGTTGTTTGTAGGACGGCTCTTGTCTCATTTACCATATGTTCGCTTCGTCTTTATCTCCAGTTGTTTGTAGGAGGGCTCTTGCCTTATTTACGTTATGTTCGCTTCGTCTTTATCTCCAGTTGATTGTAGGAGGGCTCCTGTCTTATTTACGTTATGTTCTGGTCGTCTTTACCTCCAGTTGTTTGTAGGAGGGTTCTTGTCTTATTTACGTTATGTTCACTTCGTCTTTATCTCCAGTTGTTTGTAGGAAGACTCATGTCTTATTTACGTTATGTTCGGGTCGTCTTTATCTCCAGTTGTTTGTAGGACGGCTCCTGTCTTATTTACGTTATGTTCACTTCGTCTTTATCTCCAGTTGTTTGTAAGAAGGCTCTTGTCTTATTTACGTTATGTTCACTTCGTCTTTATCTCCAGTTGTTTGTAGGACGGCTCATGTCTTATTTACGTTATGTTCACTTCGTCTTTATCTCCAGTTGTTTGTTTGAGGGCTCATGTCTTATTTTCGCTATGTTCGGGTCGTCTTTACCTCCAGTTGTTTGTAGGACGGCTCTTGTCTTATTTACGTTATGTTCGGGTCGTCTTTACCTCCAGTTGTTTGTAGGACGGCTCTTGTCTTATTTACGTTATGTTCGCTTCGTCATTATCTCCGGTTGTTTGTAGGAGGGCTCTTGCCTTATTTACGTTATGTTCGCTTCGTCTTTATCTCCAGTTGATTGTAGGAGGGCTCTTGTCTTATTTACGTTATGTTCGGGTCGTCTTTACCTCCAGTTGTTTGTAGGAGGGCTCTTGTCTTATTTACGTTATGTTCGGGTCGTCTTTACCTCCAGTTGTTTGTAGGAGGGCTCTTGCCTTATTTACGTTGTGTTCGCTTCGTCTTTATCTCCAGTTGTTTGTAGGAGGGCTCTTGTCTTATTTACGTTATGTTCGGGTCGTCTTTACCTCCAGTTGTTTGTAAGAGGGCTCATGTCTTATTTACGTTATGTTCGGGTCGTCTTTATCTCCAGTTGTTTGTAGGAGGGCTCATGTCTTATTTACGTTCTGTTCACCTCGTCTTTACCTCCAGTTGTTTGTAGGACGGCTCTTGTCTTATTTACGTTATATTCGCTTCGTCTTTATCTCCAGTTGTTTTTAGGAGTGCTCTTGTCTTATTTACGTTATGTTTGCTTCGTTTTTATCTCCAGTTGTTTGTAGGAGGGCTCTTGTCTTATTTATGTTATGTTCGGGTCGTCTTTACCTCCAGTTGTTTGTAGGACGGCTCTTGTCTTATTTACGTTATGTTCGGTTCGTCTTTACCTCCAGTTGTTTGTAGGACGGCTCTTGTCTTATTTACGTTATGTTGGCTTCGTCGTTATCTCCGGTTGTTTGTAGGAGGGCTCTTGCCTTATTTACGTTATGTTCGCTTCGTCTTTATCTCCAGTTGATTGTAGGAGGGCTCTTGTCTTATTTACGTTATGTTCGGGTCGTCTTTACCTCCAGTTGTTTGTAGGAGGGCTCTTGTCTTATTTACGTTATGTTCGGGTCGTCTTTACCTCCAGTTGTTTGTAGGAGCGCTCATGTCTTATTTACGTTATGTTCACTTCGTCTTTATCTCCAGTTGTTTGTAGGAAGGCTCATGTCTTATTTACGTTATGTTCACTTCGTCTTTATCTCCAGTTGTTTGTAGGACGGCTCATGTCTTATTTACGTTATGTTCACTTCGTCTTTATCTCCAGTTGTTTGTTTGAGGGCTCATGTCTTATTTTCGCTATGTTCGGGTCGTCTTTACCTCCAGTTGTTTGTAGGACGGCTCTTGTCTTATTTACGTTATGTTCGGGTCGTCTTTACCTCCAGTTGTTTGTAGGACGGCTCTTGTCTTATTTACGTTATGTTCGCTTCGTCATTATCTCCGGTTGTTTGTAGGAGGGCTCTTGCCTTATTTACGTTATGTTCGCTTCGTCTTTATCTCCAGTTGATTGTAGGAGGGCTCTTGTCTTATTTACGTTATGTTCGGGTCGTCTTTACCTCCAGTTGTTTGTAGGAGGGCTCTTGTCTTATTTACGTTATGTTCGGGTCGTCTTTACCTCCAGTTGTTTGTAGGAGCGCTCTTGTCTTATTTACGTTATGTTCACTTCGTCTTTATCTCCAGTTGATTGTAGGAGGGCTCTTGTCTTATTTACGTTATGTTCGGGTCGTCTTTACCTCCAGTTGTTTGTAGGAGGGCTCTTGTCTTATTTACGTTATGTTCGGGTCGTCTTTATCTCCAGTTGTTTGTAGGAGTGCTCTTGTCTTATTTACGTTATGTTCGCTTCGTTTTTATCTCCAGTTGTTTGTAGGAGGGCTCTTGTCTTATTTACGTTATGTTCGGGTCGTCTTTACCTCCAGTTGTTTGTAGGAGGGCTCATGTCTTATTTACGTTATGTTCGGGTCGTCTTTATCTCCAGTTTTTTGTAGGAGGGCTCATGTCTTATTTACGTTATGTTCGGGTCGTCTTTACCTCCAATTGTTTGTAGGAGTGCTCTTGTCTTATTTGCGTTATGTTCGGGTCGTCTTTACCTCCAGTTGTTTGTAGGACGGCTCTTGTCTCATTTACCATATGTTCGCTTCGTCTTTATCTCCAGTTGTTTGTAGGAGGGCTCTTGCCTTATTTACGTTATGTTCGCTTCGTCTTTATCTCCAGTTGATTGTAGGAGGGCTCCTGTCTTATTTACGTTATGTTCTGGTCGTCTTTACCTCCAGTTGTTTGTAGGAGGGTTCTTGTCTTATTTACGTTATGTTCACTTCGTCTTTATCTCCAGTTGTTTGTAGGAAGACTCATGTCTTATTTACGTTATGTTCGGGTCGTCTTTATCTCCAGTTGTTTGTAGGACGGCTCCTGTCTTATTTACGTTATGTTCACTTCGTCTTTATCTCCAGTTGTTTGTAAGAAGGCTCTTGTCTTATTTACGTTATGTTCACTTCGTCTTTATCTCCAGTTGTTTGTAAGAGGGCTCATGTCTTATTTACGTTATGTTCGGGTCGTCTTTATCACCAGTTGTTTGTAGGAGGGCTCATGTCTTATTTACGTTCTGTTCACTTTGTCTTTACCTCCAGTTGTTTGTAGGACGGCTCTTGTCTTATTTACGCTATGTTCGCTTCGTCTTTATCTCCAGTTGTTTGTAGGAGTGCTCTTGTCTTATTTACGTTATGTTTGCTTCGTTTTTATCTCCAGTTGTTTGTAGGAGGGCTCTTGTCTTATTTATGTTATGTTCGGGTCGTCTTTACCTCCAGTTGTTTGTAGGACGGCTCTTGTCTTATTTACGTTATGTTCGCTTCGTCTTTATCTTCAGTTGTTTGTAGGAGGGCTCTTGCCTTATTTACGTTATGTTCGCTTCGTCTTTATCTCCAGTTGATTGTAGGAGGGCTCTTGTCTTATTTACGTTATGTTCGGGTCGTCTTTACCTCCAATTGTTTGTAGGAGGGCTCTTGTCTTATTTACGTTATGTTCGGGTCGTCTTTACCTCCAGTTGTTTGTAGGAGCGCTCTTGTCTTATTTACGTTATGTTCACTTCGTCTTTATCTCCAGTTGTTTGTATGACGGCTCATGTCTTATTTACGTTATGTTCACTTCGTCTTTATCTCCAGTTGTTTGTTTGAGGGCTCATGTCTTATTTTCGCTATGTTCGGGTCGTCTTTACCTCCAGTTGTTTGTAGGACGGCTCTTGTCTTATTTATGTTATGTTCGGGTCGTCTTTATCTCCAGTTGTTTGTAGGAGTGCTCTTCTCTTATTTACGTTATGTTCGCTTCGTTTTTATCTCCAGTTGTTTGTAGGAGGGCTCTTGTCTTATTTACGTTATGTTCGGGTCGTCTTTACCTCCAATTGTTTGTAGGAGTGCTCTTGTCTTATTTGCGTTATGTTCGGGTCGTCTTTATCTCCAGTTGTTTGTAGGACGGCTCTTGTCTCATTTACGTTATGTTCGGGTCGTCTTTATCTCCAGTTGTTTGTAGGAGGGCTCTTGCCTTATTTACGTTATGTTCGCTTCGTCTTTATCTCCAGTTGATTGTAGGAGGGCTCCTGTCTTATTTACGTTATGTTCGGGTCGTCTTTATCTCCAGTTGTTTGTAGGACGGCTCTTGTCTTATTTACGTTATGTTCACTTCGTCTTTATCTCCAGTTGTTTGTAAGAAGGCTCTTGTCTTATTTACGTTATGTTCACTTCGTCTTTATCTCCAATTGTTTGTAGGAGGGCTCTTGTCTTATTTACGTTATGTTCACTTCGTCTTTATCTCCAGTTGTTTGTAGGAAGACTCATGTCTTATTTACGTTATGTTCGGGTCGTCTTTATCTCCAGTTGTTTGTAGGACGGCTCTTGTCTTATTTACGTTATGTTCACTTCGTCTTTATCTCCAGTTGTTTGTAAGAAGGCTCTTGTCTTATTTACGTTATGTTCGGGTCGTCTTTACCTCCAGTTGTTTGTAAGAGGGCTCATGTCTTATTTACGTTATGTTCGGGTCGTCTTTATCTCCAGTTGTTTGTAGGAGGGCTCATGTCTTATTTACGTTATGTTCACCTCGTCTTTACCTCCAGTTGTTTGTAGGACGGCTCTTGTCTTATTTACGTTATGTTCGCTTCGTCTTTATCTCCGGTTGTTTGTAGGAGTGCTCTTGTCTTATTTACGTTATGTTCGCTTCGTTTTTATCTCCAGTTGTTTGTAGGAGGGCTCTTGTCCTATTTACGTTATGTTCGCTTCGTTTTTATCTCCAGTTGTTTGTAGGAGGTCTCTTGTCTTATTTACGTTTTGTTCGGATTGTCTTTACCTCCAGTTGTTTGTAGGAGTGCTCTTGTCTTATTTACGTTATGTTCGCTTCGTTTTTATCTCCAGTTGTTTGTAGGAGGGCTCTTGTCTTATTTACGTTATGTTCGGGTCGTCTTTACCTCCAGTTGTTTGTAAGAGGGCTCATGTCTTATTTACGTTATGTTCGAGTCGTCTTTATCTCCAGTTGTTTGTAGGAGGGCTCATGTCTTATTTACGTTCTGTTCACCTCGTCTTTACCTCCAGTTGTTTGTAGGACGGCTCTTGTCTTATTTACGTTATATTCGCTTCGTCTTTATCTCCAGTTGTTTTTAGGAGTGCTCTTGTCTTATTTACGTTATGTTTGCTTCGTTTTTATCTCCAGTTGTTTGTAGGAGGGCTCTTGTCTTATTTATGTTATGTTCGGGTCGTCTTTACCTCCAGTTGTTTGTAGGACGGCTCTTGTCTTATTTACGTTATGTTCGGTTCGTCTTTACCTCCAGTTGTTTGTAGGACGGCTCTTGTCTTATTTACGTTATGTTGGCTTCGTCGTTATCTCCGGTTGTTTGTAGGAGGGCTCTTGCCTTATTTACGTTATGTTCGCTTCGTCTTTATCTCCAGTTGATTGTAGGAGGGCTCTTGTCTTATTTACGTTATGTTCGGGTCGTCTTTACCTCCAGTTGTTTGTAGGAGGGCTCTTGTCTTATTTACGTTATGTTCGGGTCGTCTTTACCTCCAGTTGTTTGTAGGAGCGCTCATGTCTTATTTACGTTATGTTCACTTCGTCTTTATCTCCAGTTGTTTGTAGGAAGGCTCATGTCTTATTTACGTTATGTTCACTTCGTCTTTATCTCCAGTTGTTTGTAGGACGGCTCATGTCTTATTTACGTTATGTTCACTTCGTCTTTATCTCCAGTTGTTTGTTTGAGGGCTCATGTCTTATTTTCGCTATGTTCGGGTCGTCTTTACCTCCAGTTGTTTGTAGGACGGCTCTTGTCTTATTTACGTTATGTTCGGGTCGTCTTTACCTCCAGTTGTTTGTAGGACGGCTCTTGTCTTATTTACGTTATGTTCGCTTCGTCATTATCTCCGGTTGTTTGTAGGAGGGCTCTTGCCTTATTTACGTTATGTTCGCTTCGTCTTTATCTCCAGTTGATTGTAGGAGGGCTCTTGTCTTATTTACGTTATGTTCGGGTCGTCTTTACCTCCAGTTGTTTGTAGGAGGGCTCTTGTCTTATTTACGTTATGTTCGGGTCGTCTTTACCTCCAGTTGTTTGTAGGAGCGCTCTTGTCTTATTTACGTTATGTTCACTTCGTCTTTATCTCCAGTTGTTTGTAGGAAGGCTCATGTCTTATTTACGTTATGTTCACTTCGTCTTTATCTCCAGTTGTTTGTAGGACGGCTCATGTCTTATTTACGTTATGTTCACTTCGTCTTTATCTCCAGTTGTTTATTTGAGGGCTCATGTCTTATTTTCGCTATGTTCGGGTCGTCTTTACCTCCAGTTGTTTGTAGGACGGCTCTTGTCATATTTACGTTATGTTCGGGTCGTCTTTATCTCCAGTTGTTTGTAGGAGTGCTCTTGTCTTATTTACGTTATGTTCGCTTCGTTTTTATCTCCAGTTGTTTGTAGGAGGGCTCTTGTCTTATTTACGTTATGTTCGGGTCGTCTTTACCTCCAGTTGTTTGTAGGAGGGCTCATGTCTTATTTACGTTATGTTCGGGTCGTCTTTATCTCCAGTTTTTTGTAGGAGGGCTCATGTCTTATTTACGTTATGTTCGGGTCGTCTTTACCTCCAATTGTTTGTAGGAGTGCTCTTGTCTTATTTGCGTTATGTTCGGGTCGTCTTTACCTCCAGTTGTTTGTAGGACGGCTCTTGTCTCATTTACCATATGTTCGCTTCGTCTTTATCTCCAGTTGTTTGTAGGAGGGCTCTTGCCTTATTTACGTTATGTTCGCTTCGTCTTTATCTCCAGTTGATTGTAGGAGGGTTCCTGTCTTATTTACGTTATGTTCTGGTCGTCTTTACCTCCAGTTGTTTGTAGGAGGGTTCTTGTCTTATTTACGTTATGTTCACTTCGTCTTTATCTCCAGTTGTTTGTAGGAAGACTCATGTCTTATTTACGTTATGTTCGGGTCGTCTTTATCTCCAGTTGTTTGTAGGACGGCTCCTGTCTTATTTACGTTATGTTCACTTCGTCTTTATCTCCAGTTGTTTGTAAGAAGGCTCTTGTCTTATTTACGTTATGTTCACTTCGTCTTTATCTCCAGTTGTTTGTAAGAGGGCTCATGTCTTATTTACGTTATGTTCGGGTCGTCTTTATCACCAGTTGTTTGTAGGAGGGCTCATGTCTTATTTACGTTCTGTTCACTTTGTCTTTACCTCCAGTTGTTTGTAGGACGGCTCTTGTCTTATTTACGCTATGTTCGCTTCGTCTTTATCTCCAGTTGTTTGTAGGAGTGCTCTTGTCTTATTTACGTTATGTTTGCTTCGTTTTTATCTCCAGTTGTTTGTAGGAGGGCTCTTGTCTTATTTATGTTATGTTCGGGTCGTCTTTACCTCCAGTTGTTTGTAGGACGGCTCTTGTCTTATTTACGTTATGTTCGCTTCGTCTTTATCTTCAGTTGTTTGTAGGAGGGCTCTTGCCTTATTTACGTTATGTTCGCTTCGTCTTTATCTCCAGTTGATTGTAGGAGGGCTCTTGTCTTATTTACGTTATGTTCGGGTCGTCTTTACCTCCAATTGTTTGTAGGAGGGCTCTTGTCTTATTTACGTTATGTTCGGGTCGTCTTTACCTCCAGTTGTTTGTAGGAGCGCTCTTGTCTTATTTACGTTATGTTCATTTCGTCTTTATCTCCAGTTGTTTGTATGACGGCTCATGTCTTATTTACGTTATGTTCACTTCGTCTTTATCTCCAGTTGTTTGTTTGAGGGCTCATGTCTTATTTTCGCTATGTTCGGGTCGTCATTACCTCCAGTTGTTTGTAGGACGGCTCTTGTCTTATTTATGTTATGTTCGGGTCGTCTTTATCTCCAGTTGTTTGTAGGAGTGCTCTTCTCTTATTTACGTTATGTTCGCTTCGTTTTTATCTCCAGTTGTTTGTAGGAGGGCTCTTGTCTTATTTACGTTATGTTCGGGTCGTCTTTACCTCCAATTGTTTGTAGGAGTGCTCTTGTCTTATTTGCGTTATGTTCGGGTCGTCTTTATCTCCAGTTGTTTGTAGGACGGCTCTTGTCTCATTTACGTTATGTTCGGGTCGTCTTTATCTCCAGTTGTTTGTAGGAGGGCTCTTGCCTTATTTACGTTATGTTCGCTTCGTCTTTATCTCCAGTTGATTGTAGGAGGGCTCCTGTCTTATTTACGTTATGTTCGGGTCGTCTTTATCTCCAGTTGTTTGTAGGACGGCTCTTGTCTTATTTACGTTATGTTCACTTCGTCTTTATCTCCAGTTGTTTGTAAGAAGGCTCTTGTCTTATTTACGTTATGTTCACTTCGTCTTTATCTCCAGTTGTTTGTAGGAGGGCTCTTGTCTTATTTACGTTATGTTCACTTCGTCTTTATCTCCAGTTGTTTGTAGGAAGACTCATGTCTTATTTACGTTATGTTCGGGTCGTCTTTATCTCCAGTTGTTTGTAGGACGGCTCTTGTCTTATTTACGTTATGTTCACTTCGTCTTTATCTCCAGTTGTTTGTAAGAAGGCTCTTGTCTTATTTACGTTATGTTCGGGTCGTCTTTACCTCCAGTTGTTTGTAAGAGGGCTCATGTCTTATTTACGTTATGTTCGGGTCGTCTTTATCTCCAGTTGTTTGTAGGAGGGCTCATGTCTTATTTACGTTATGTTCACCTCGTCTTTACCTCCAGTTGTTTGTAGGACGGCTCTTGTCTTATTTACGTTATGTTCGCTTCGTCTTTATCTCCGGTTGTTTGTAGGAGTGCTCTTGTCTTATTTACGTTATGTTCGCTTCGTTTTTATCTCCAGTTGTTTGTAGGAGGGCTCTTGTCCTATTTACGTTATGTTCGCTTCGTTTTTATCTCCAGTTGTTTGTAGGAGGGCTCTTGTCTTATTTACGTTTTGTTCGGATTGTCTTTACCTCCAGTTGTTTGTAGGAGTGCTCTTGTCTTATTTACGTTATGTTCGCTTCGTTTTTATCTCCAGTTGTTTGTAGGAGGGCTCTTGTCTTATTTACGTTATGTTCGGGTCGTCTTTACCTCCAGTTGTTTGTAGGAGGGCTCTTGTCTTATTTACGTTATGTTCGGGTCGTCTTTACCTCCAGTTGTTTGTAGGAGCGCTCTTGTCTTATTTACGTTATGTTCACTTCGTCTTTATCTCCAGTTGTTTGTATGACGGCTCATGTCTTATTTACGTTATGTTCACTTCGTCTTTATCTCCAGTTGTTTGTTTGAGGGCTCATGTCTTATTTTCGCTATGTTCGGGTCGTCTTTACCTCCAGTTGTTTGTAGGACGGCTCTTGTCTTATTTATGTTATGTTCGGGTCGTCTTTATCTCCAGTTGTTTGTAGGAGTGCTCTTCTCTTATTTACGTTATGTTCGCTTCGTTTTTATCTCCAGTTGTTTGTAGGAGGGCTCTTGTCTTATTTACGTTATGTTCGGGTCGTCTTTACCTCCAATTGTTTGTAGGAGTGCTCTTGTCTTATTTGCGTTATGTTCGGGTCGTCTTTATCTCCAGTTGTTTGTAGGACGGCTCTTGTCTCATTTACGTTATGTTCGGGTCGTCTTTATCTCCAGTTGTTTGTAGGAGGGCTCTTGCCTTATTTACGTTATGTTCGCTTCGTCTTTATCTCCAGTTGATTGTAGGAGGGCTCCTGTCTTATTTACGTTATGTTCGGGTCGTCTTTATCTCCAGTTGTTTGTAGGACGGCTCTTGTCTTATTTACGTTATGTTCACTTCGTCTTTATCTCCAATTGTTTGTAGGAGGGCTCTTGTCTTATTTACGTTATGTTCACTTCGTCTTTATCTCCAGTTGTTTGTAGGAAGACTCATGTCTTATTTACGTTATGTTCGGGTCGTCTTTATCTCCAGTTGTTTGTAGGACGGCTCTTGTCTTATTTACGTTATGTTCACTTCGTCTTTATCTCCAGTTGTTTGTAAGAAGGCTCTTGTCTTATTTACGTTATGTTCGGGTCGTCTTTACCTCCAGTTGTTTGTAAGAGGGCTCATGTCTTATTTACGTTATGTTCGGGTCGTCTTTATCTCCAGTTGTTTGTAGGAGGGCTCATGTCTTATTTACGTTATGTTCACCTCGTCTTTACCTCCAGTTGTTTGTAGGACGGCTCTTGTCTTATTTACGTTATGTTCGCTTCGTCTTTATCTCCGGTTGTTTGTAGGAGTGCTCTTGTCTTATTTACGTTATGTTCGCTTCGTTTTTATCTCCAGTTGTTTGTAGGAGGGCTCTTGTCCTATTTACGTTATGTTCGCTTCGTTTTTATCTCCAGTTGTTTGTAGGAGGGCTCTTGTCTTATTTACGTTTTGTTCGGATTGTCTTTACCTCCAGTTGTTTGTAGGAGTGCTCTTGTCTTATTTACGTTATGTTCGCTTCGTTTTTATCTCCAGTTGTTTGTAGGAGGGCTCTTGTCTTATTTACGTTATGTTCGGGTCGTCTTTACCTCCAGTTGTTTGTAAGAGGGCTCATGTCTTATTTACGTTATGTTCGGGTCGTCTTTATCTCCAGTTGTTTGTAGGAGGGCTCATGTCTTATTTACGTTCTGTTCACCTCGTCTTTACCTCCAGTTGTTTGTAGGACGGCTCTTGTCTTATTTACGTTATATTCGCTTCGTCTTTATCTCCAGTTGTTTTTAGGAGTGCTCTTGTCTTATTTACGTTATGTTTGCTTCGTTTTTATCTCCAGTTGTTTGTAGGAGGGCTCTTGTCTTATTTATGTTATGTTCGGGTCGTCTTTACCTCCAGTTGTTTGTAGGACGGCTCTTGTCTTATTTACGTTATGTTCGGTTCGTCTTTACCTCCAGTTGTTTGTAGGACGGCTCTTGTCTTATTTACGTTATGTTCGCTTCGTCTTTATCTCCGGTTGTTTGTAGGAGGGCTCTTGCCTTATTTACGTTATGTTCGCTTCGTCTTTATCTCCAGTTGATTGTAGGAGGGCTCTTGTCTTATTTACGTTATGTTCGGGTCGTCTTTACCTCCAGTTGTTTGTAGGAGGGCTCTTGTCTTATTTACGTTATGTTCGGGTCGTCTTTACCTCCAGTTGTTTGTAGGAGCGCTCATGTCTTATTTACGTTATGTTCACTTCGTCTTTATCTCCAGTTGTTTGTAGGAAGGCTCATGTCTTATTTACGTTATGTTCACTTCGTCTTTATCTCCAGTTGTTTGTAGGACGGCTCATGTCTTATTTACGTTATGTTCACTTCGTCTTTATCTCCAGTTGTTTGTTTGAGGGCTCATGTCTTATTTTCGTTATGTTCGGGTCGTCTTTACCTCCAGTTGTTTGTAGGACGGCTCTTGTCTTATTTACGTTATGTTCGGGTCGTCTTTATCTCCAGTTGTTTGTAGGAGTGCTCTTGTCTTATTTACGTTATGTTCGCTTCGTTTTTATCTCCAGTTGTTTGTAGGAGGGCTCTTGTCTTATTTACGTTATGTTCGGGTCGTCTTTACCTCCAGTTGTTTGTAGGAGGGCTCATGTCTTATTTACGTTATGTTCGGGTCGTCTTTATCTCCAGTTGCTTGTAGGAGGGCTCATGTCTTATTTACGTTATGTTCGGGTTGTCTTTACCTCCAATTGTTTGTAGGAGTGCTCTTGTCTTATTTGCGTTATGTTCGGGTCGTCTTTACCTCCAGTTGTTTGTAGGACGGCTCTTGTCTCATTTACGTTATGTTCACTTCGTCTTTATCTCCAGTTGTTTGTAGGAGAGCTCTTGCCTTATTTACGTTATGTTCGCTTCGTCTTTATCTCCAGTTGATTGTAGGAGGGCTCCTGTCTTATTTACGTTATGTTCTGGTCGTCTTTACCTCCAGTTGATTGTAGGAGGGCTCTTGTCTTATTTACGTTATGTTCACTTCGTCTTTATCTCCAGTTGTTTGTAGGAAGACTCATGTCTTATTTACGTTATGTTCGGGTTCTCTTTATCTCCAGTTGTTTGTAGGACGGCTCTTGTCTTATTTACGTTATGTTCACTTCGTCTTTATCTCCAGTTGTTTGTAAGAAGGCTCTTGTCTTATTTACGTTATGATCGGGTCGTCTTTACCTCCAGTTGTTTGTAGGAGGGCTCATGTCTTATTTACGTTCTGTTCACCTCGTCTTTACCTCCAGTTGTTTGTAGGACGGCTCATGTCTTATTTTCGCTATGTTCGGGTCGTCTTTACCTCCAGTTGTTTGTAGGAGGGCTCTTGTCTTATTTATGTTATGTTCGGGTCGTCTTTACCTCCAGTTGTTTGTAGGACGGCTCCTGTCTTATTTACGTTATGTTCGGTTCGTCTTTACCTCCAGTTGTTTGTAGGACGGCTCTTGTCTTATTTACGTTATGTTCGGGTCGTCTTTACCTCCAGTTGTTTGTAGGAGGGCTCTTGTCTTATTTACGTTATGTTCGGGTCGTCTTTACCTCCAGTTGTTTGTAGGAGCGCTCATGTCTTATTTACGTTATGTTCACTTCGTCTTTATCTCTAGTTGTTTGTAGGAAGGCTCATGTCTTATTTACGTTATGTTCACTTCGTCTTTATCTCCAGTTGTTTGTAGGACGGCTCATGTCTTATTTACGTTATGTTCACTTCGTCTTTATCTCCAGTTGTTTGTTTGAGGGCTCATGTCTTATTTTCACTATGTTCGGATCGTCTTTACCTCCAGTTGTTTGTAGGACGGCTCTTGTCTTATTTACGTTATGTTCGGGTCGTCTTTATCTCCAGTTGTTTGTAGGAGTGCTCTTGTCTTATTTACGTTATGTTCGCTTCGTTTTTATCTCCAGTTGTTTGTAGGAGGGCTCTTGTCTTATTTACGTTATGTTCGGGTCGTCTTTACCTCCAGTTGTTTGTAGGAGGGCTCATGTCTTATTTACGTTATGTTCGGGTCGTCTTTATCTCCAGTTGTTTGTAGGAGGGCTCATGTCTTATTTACGTTATGTTCGGGTCGTCTTTACCTCCAATTGTTTGTAGGAGTGCTCTTGTCTTATTTGCGTTATGTTCGGGTCGTCTTTACCTCCAGTTGTTTGTAGGACGGCTCTTGTCTCATTTACGTTATGTTCGCTTTGTCGTTATCTCCAGTTATTTGTAGGAGGGCTCTTGCCTTATTTACGTTATGTTCGCTTCGTCTTTATCTCCAGTTGATTGTAGGAGGGCTCCTGTCTTATTTACGTTATGTTCTCGTCGTCTTTACCTCCAGTTGTTTGTAGGAGGGCTCTTGTCTTATTTACGTTATGTTCACTTCGTCTTTATCTCCAGTTGTTTGTAGGAAGACTCATGTCTTATTTACGTTATGTTCGGGTCGTCTTTATCTCCAGTTGTTTGTAGGACGGCTCTTGTCTTATTTACGTTATGTTCACTTCGTCTTTATCTCCAGTTGTCTGTAAGAAGGCTCTTGTCTTATTTACGTTATGTTCACTTCGTCTTTATCTCCAATTGTTTGTAGGAGGGCTCTTGTCTTATTTACGTTATGTTCGGGTCGTCTTTACCTCCAGTTGTTTGTAAGAGGGCTCATGTCTTATTTACGTTATGTTCGGGTCGTCTTTATCTCCAGTTGTTTGTAGGAGGACTCATGTCTTATTTACGTTATGTTCACCTCGTCTTTACCTCCAGTTGTTTGTAGGACGGCTCTTGTCTTATTTACGTTATGTTCGCTTCGTCTTTATCTCCAGTTGTTTGTAGGAGTGCTCTTGTCTTATTTACGTTATGTTCGCTTCGTTTTTATCTCCAGTTGTTTGTAGGAGGGCTCTTGTCCTATTTACGTTATGTTCGCTTCGTTTTTATCTCCAGTTGTTTGTAGGAGGGCTCTTGTCTTATTTACGATTTGTTCGGGTTGTCTTTACCTCCAGTTGTTTGTAGGAGTGCTCTTGTCTTATTTACGTTATGTTCGCTTCGTTTTTATCTCCAGTTGTTTGTAGGAGGGCTCTTGTCTTATTTACGTTATGTTCGGGTCGTCTTTACCTCCAGTTGTTTGTAGGAGGGCTCATGTCTTATTTACGTTATGTTCGGGTCGTCTTTATCTCCAGTTGCTTGTAGGAGGGCTCATGTCTTATTTACGTTATGTTCGGGTTGTCTTTACCTCCAATTGTTTGTAGGAGTGCTCTTGTCTTATTTGCGTTATGTTCGGGTCGTCTTTACCTCCAGTTGTTTGTAGGACGGCTCTTGTCTCATTTACGTTATGTTCACTTCGTCTTTATCTCCAGTTGTTTGTAGGAGAGCTCTTGCCTTATTTACGTTATGTTCGCTTCGTCTTTATCTCCAGTTGATTGTAGGAGGGCTCCTGTCTTATTTACGTTATGTTCTGGTCGTCTTTACCTCCAGTTGATTGTAGGAGGGCTCTTGTCTTATTTACGTTATGTTCACTTCGTCTTTATCTCCAGTTGTTTGTAGGAAGACTCATGTCTTATTTACGTTATGTTCGGGTTCTCTTTATCTCCAGTTGTTTGTAGGACGGCTCTTGTCTTATTTACGTTATGTTCACTTCGTCTTTATCTCCAGTTGTTTGTAAGAAGGCTCTTGTCTTATTTACGTTATGATCGGGTCGTCTTTACCTCCAGTTGTTTGTAGGAGGGCTCATGTCTTATTTACGTTCTGTTCACCTCGTCTTTACCTCCAGTTGTTTGTAGGACGGCTCATGTCTTATTTTCGCTATGTTCGGGTCGTCTTTACCTCCAGTTGTTTGTAGGAGGGCTCTTGTCTTATTTATGTTATGTTCGGGTCGTCTTTACCTCCAGTTGTTTGTAGGACGGCTCCTGTCTTATTTACGTTATGTTCGGTTCGTCTTTACCTCCAGTTGTTTGTAGGACGGCTCTTGTCTTATTTACGTTATGTTCGGGTCGTCTTTACCTCCAGTTGTTTGTAGGAGGGCTCTTGTCTTATTTACGTTATGTTCGGGTCGTCTTTACCTCCAGTTGTTTGTAGGAGCGCTCATGTCTTATTTACGTTATGTTCACTTCGTCTTTATCTCTAGTTGTTTGTAGGAAGGCTCATGTCTTATTTACGTTATGTTCACTTCGTCTTTATCTCCAGTTGTTTGTAGGACGGCTCATGTCTTATTTACGTTATGTTCACTTCGTCTTTATCTCCAGTTGTTTGTTTGAGGGCTCATGTCTTATTTTCACTATGTTCGGATCGTCTTTACCTCCAGTTGTTTGTAGGACGGCTCTTGTCTTATTTACGTTATGTTCGGGTCGTCTTTATCTCCAGTTGTTTGTAGGAGTGCTCTTGTCTTATTTACGTTATGTTCGCTTCGTTTTTATCTCCAGTTGTTTGTAGGAGGGCTCTTGTCTTATTTACGTTATGTTCGGGTCGTCTTTACCTCCAGTTGTTTGTAGGAGGGCTCATGTCTTATTTACGTTATGTTCGGGTCGTCTTTATCTCCAGTTGTTTGTAGGAGGGCTCATGTCTTATTTACGTTATGTTCGGGTCGTCTTTACCTCCAATTGTTTGTAGGAGTGCTCTTGTCTTATTTGCGTTATGTTCGGGTCGTCTTTACCTCCAGTTGTTTGTAGGACGGCTCTTGTCTCATTTACGTTATGTTCGCTTTGTCGTTATCTCCAGTTATTTGTAGGAGGGCTCTTGCCTTATTTACGTTATGTTCGCTTCGTCTTTATCTCCAGTTGATTGTAGGAGGGCTCCTGTCTTATTTACGTTATGTTCTCGTCGTCTTTACCTCCAGTTGTTTGTAGGAGGGCTCTTGTCTTATTTACGTTATGTTCACTTCGTCTTTATCTCCAGTTGTTTGTAGGAAGACTCATGTCTTATTTACGTTATGTTCGGGTCGTCTTTATCTCCAGTTGTTTGTAGGACGGCTCTTGTCTTATTTACGTTATGTTCACTTCGTCTTTATCTCCAGTTGTCTGTAAGAAGGCTCTTGTCTTATTTACGTTATGTTCACTTCGTCTTTATCTCCAATTGTTTGTAGGAGGGCTCTTGTCTTATTTACGTTATGTTCGGGTCGTCTTTACCTTCAGTTGTTTGTAAGAGGGCTCATGTCTTATTTACGTTATGTTCGGGTCGTCTTTATCTCCAGTTGTTTGTAGGAGGACTCATGTCTTATTTACGTTATGTTCACCTCGTCTTTACCTCCAGTTGTTTGTAGGACGGCTCTTGTCTTATTTACGTTATGTTCGCTTCGTCTTTATCTCCAGTTGTTTGTAGGAGTGCTCTAGTCTTATTTACGTTATGTTCGCTTCGTTTTTATCTCCAGTTGTTTGTAGGAGGGCTCTTGTCCTATTTACGTTATGTTCGCTTCGTTTTTATCTCCAGTTGTTTGTAGGAGGGCTCTTGTCTTATTTACGATTTGTTCGGGTTGTCTTTACCTCCAGTTGTTTGTAGGAGTGCTCTTGTCTTATTTACGTTATGTTCGCTTCGTTTTTATCTCCAGTTGTTTGTAGGAGGGCTCTTGTCTTATTTACGTTATGTTCGAGTCGTCTTTACCTCCAGTTGTTTGTAGGAGTGCTCTTGTCTTATTTACGTTATGTTCGCTTCGTTTTTATCTCCAGTTGTTTGTAGGAGGGCTCTTGTCTTATTTACGTTATGTTCGGGTCGTCTTTACCTCCAGTTGTTTGTAAGAGGGCTCATGTCTTATTTACGTTATGTTCGGGTCGTCTTTATCTCCAGTTGTTTGTAGGAGGGCTCATGTCTTTTTTACGTTCTGTTCACCTCGTCTTTACCTCCGTAGGACGGCTCTTGTCTTATTTACGTTATGTTCGCTTCGTCTTTATCTCCAGTTGTTTTTAGGAGTGCTCTTGTCTTATTTACGTTATGTTTGCTTCGTTTTTATCTCCAGTTGTTTGTAGGAGGGTTCTTGTCTTATTTATGTTATGTTCGGGTCGTCTTTACCTCCAGTTGTTTGTAGGTCGGCTCTTGTCTTATTTACGTTATGTTCGGTTCGTCTTTACCTCCAGTTGTTTGTAGGACGGCTCTTGTCTTATTTACGTTATGTTCGCTTCGTCTTTATCTCCGGTTGTTTGTAGGAGGGCTCTTGCCCTATTTACGTTATGTTCGCTTCGTCTTTATCTCCAGTTGATTGTAGGAGAGCTCTTGTCTTATTTACGTTATGTTCGGGTCGTCTTTACCTCCAGTTGGTTGTAGGAGGGCTCTTGTCTTATTTACGTTATGTTCGGGTCGTCTTTACCTCCAGTTGTTTGTAGGAGCGCTCTTGTCTTATTTACGTTATGTTCACTTCGTCTTTTTCTCCAGTTGTTTGTAGGAAGGCTCATGTCTTATTTACGTTATGTTCACTTCGTCTTTATCTCCAGTTGTTTGTAGGACGGCTCATGTCTTATTTACGTTATGTTCACTTCGTCTTTATCTCCAGTTGTTTGTTTGAGGGCTCATGTCTTATTTTCGCTATGTTCGGGTCGTCTTTACCTCCAGTTGTTTGTAGGACGGCTCTTGTCTTATTTACGTTATGTTCGGGTCGTCTTTACCTCCAATTGTTTGTAGGAGTGCTCTTGTCTTATTTGCATTATGTTCGGGTCGTCTTTACCTCCAGTTGTTTGTAGGACGGCTCTTGTCTCATTTACGTTATGTTCGCTTCGTCTTTATATCCAGTTGTTTGTAGGAGGGCTCTTGCCTTATTTACGTTATGTTCGCTTCGTCTTTATCTCCAGTTGATTGTAGGAGGGCTCCTGTCTTATTTACGTTATGTTCTGGTTGTCTTTACCTCCAGTTGTTTGTAGGAGGGCTCTTGTCTTATTTACGTTATGTTCACTTCGTCTTTATCTCCAGTTGTTTGTAGGAAGACTCATGTCTTATTTACGTTATGTTCGGGTCGTCTTTATCTCCAGTTGTTTGTAGGACGGCTCTTGTCTTATTTACGTTATGTTCACTTCGTCTTTATCTCCAGTTGTCTGTAAGAAGGCTCTTGTCTTATTTACGTTATGTTCACTTCGTCTTTATCTCCAGTTGTTTGTAGGAGGGCTCTTGTCTTATTTACGTTATGTTCGGGTCGTCTTTACCTCCAGTTGTTTGTAAGAGGGCTCATGTCTTATTTACGTTATGTTCGGGTCGTCTTTATCTCCAGTTGTTTGTAGGAGGACTCATGTCTTATTTACGTTATGTTCACCTCGTCTTTACCTCCAGTTGTTTGTAGGACGGCTCTTGTCTTATTTACGTTATGTTCGCTTCGTCTTTATCTCCAGTTGTTTGTAGGAGTGCTCTTGTCTTATTTACGTTATGTTCGCTTCGTTTTTATCTCCAGTTGTTTGTAGGAGGGCTCTTGTCCTATTTACGTTATGTTCGCTTCGTTTTTATCTCCAGTTGTTTGTAGGAGGGCTCTTGTCTTATTTACGTTTTGTTCGGGTTGTCTTTACCTCCAGTTGTTTGTAGGAGTGCTCTTGTCTTATTTACGTTATGTTCGCTTCGTTTTTATCTCCAGTTGTTTGTAGGAGGGCTCTTGCCTTATTTACGTTATGTTCGAGTCGTCTTTACCTCCAGTTGTTTGTAGGAGTGCTCTTGTCTTATTTACGTTATGTTCGCTTCGTTTTTATCTCCAGTTGTTTGTAGGAGGGCTCTTGTCTTATTTACGTTATGTTCGGGTCGTCTTTACCTCCAGTTGTTTGTAAGAGGGCTCATGTCTTATTTACGTTATGTTCGGGTCGTCTTTATCTCCAGTTGTTTGTAGGAGGCCTCATGTCTTTTTTACGTTCTGTTCACCTCGTCTTTACCTCCGTAGGACGGCTCTTGTCTTATTTACGTTATGTTCGCTTCGTCTTTATCTCCAGTTGTTTTTAGGAGTGCTCTTGTCTTATTTACGTTATGTTTGCTTCGTTTTTATCTCCAGTTGTTTGTAGGAGGGTTCTTGTCTTATTTATGTTATGTTCGGGTCGTCTTTACCTCCAGTTGTTTGTAGGTCGGCTCTTGTCTTATTTACGTTATGTTCGGTTCGTCTTTACCTCCAGTTGTTTGTAGGACGGCTCTTGTCTTATTTACGTTATGTTCGCTTCGTCTTTATCTCCGGTTGTTTGTAGGAGGGCTCTTGCCTTATTTACGTTATGTTCGCTTCGTCTTTATCTCCAGTTGATTGTAGGAGGGCTCTTGTCTTATTTACGTTATGTTCGGGTCGTCTTTACCTCCAGTTGGTTGTAGGAGGGCTCTTGTCTTATTTACGTTATGTTCGGGTCGTCTTTACCTCCAGTTGTTTGTAGGAGCGCTCTTGTCTTATTTACGTTATGTTCACTTCGTCTTTATCTCCAGTTGTTTGTAGGAAGGCTCATGTCTTATTTACGTTATGTTCACTTCGTCTTTATCTCCAGTTGTTTGTAGGACGGCTCATGTCTTATTTACGTTATGTTCACTTCGTCTTTATCTCCAGTTGTTTGTTTGAGGGCTCATGTCTTATTTTCGCTATGTTCGGGTCGTCTTTACCTCCAGTTGTTTGTAGGACGGCTCTTGTCTTATTTACGTTATGTTCGGGTCGTCTTTACCTCCAATTGTTTGTAGGAGTGCTCTTGTCTTATTTGCATTATGTTCGGGTCGTCTTTACCTCCAGTTGTTTGTAGGACGGCTCTTGTCTCATTTACGTTATGTTCGCTTCGTCTTTATATCCAGTTGTTTGTAGGAGGGCTCTTGCCTTATTTACGTTATGTTCGCTTCGTCTTTATCTCCAGTTGATTGTAGGAGGGCTCCTGTCTTATTTACGTTATGTTCACCTCGTCTTTACCTCCAGTTGTTTGTAGGACGGCTCTTGTCTTATTTACGTTATGTTCGCTTCGTCTTTATCTCCAGTTGTTTGTAGGAGTGCTCTTGTCTTATTTACGTTATGTTCGCTTCGTTTTTATCTCCAGTTGTTTGTAGGAGGGCTCTTGTCCTATTTACGTTATGTTCGCTTCGTTTTTATCTCCAGTTGTTTGTAGGAGGGCTCTTGTCTTATTTACGTTTTGTTCGGGTTGTCTTTACCTCCAGTTGTTTGTAGGAGTGCTCTTGTCTTATTTACGTTATGTTCGCTTCGTTTTTATCTCCAGTTGTTTGTAGGAGGGCTCTTGCCTTATTTACGTTATGTTCGAGTCGTCTTTACCTCCAGTTGTTTGTAGGAGTGCTCTTGTCTTATTTACGTTATGTTCGCTTCGTTTTTATCTCCAGTTGTTTGTAGGAGGGCTCTTGTCTTATTTACGTTATGTTCGGGTCGTCTTTACCTCCAGTTGTTTGTAAGAGAGCTCATGTCTTATTTACGTTATGTTCGGGTCGTCTTTATCTCCAGTTGTTTGTAGGAGGCCTCATGTCTTTTTTACGTTCTGTTCACCTCGTCTTTACCTCCGTAGGACGGCTCTTGTCTTATTTACGTTATGTTCGCTTCGTCTTTATCTCCAGTTGTTTTTAGGAGTGCTCTTGTCTTATTTACGTTATGTTTGCTTCGTTTTTATCTCCAGTTGTTTGTAGGAGGGTTCTTGTCTTATTTATGTTATGTTCGGGTCGTCTTTACCTCCAGTTGTTTGTAGGTCGGCTCTTGTCTTATTTACGTTATGTTCGGTTCGTCTTTACCTCCAGTTGTTTGTAGGACGGCTCTTGTCTTATTAAGTTATGTTCGCTTCGTCTTTATCTCCGGTTGTTTGTAGGAGGGCTCTTGCCTTATTTACGTTATGTTCGCTTCGTCTTTATCTCCAGTTGATTGTAGGAGGGCTCTTGTCTTATTTACGTTATGTTCGGGTCGTCTTTACCTCCAGTTGGTTGTAGGAGGGCTCTTGTCTTATTTACGTTATGTTCGGGTCGTCTTTACCTCCAGTTGTTTGTAGGAGCGCTCTTGTCTTATTTACGTTATGTTCACTTCGTCTTTATCTCCAGTTGTTTGTAGGAAGGCTCATGTCTTATTTACGTTATGTTCACTTCGTCTTTATCTCCAGTTGTTTGTAGGACGGCTCATGTCTTATTTACGTTATGTTCACTTCGTCTTTATCTCCAGTTGTTTGTTTGAGGGCTCATGTCTTATTTTCGCTATGTTCGGGTCGTCTTTACCTCCAGTTGTTTGTAGGACGGCTCTTGTCTTATTTACGTTATGTTCGGGTCGTCTTTACCTCCAATTGTTTGTAGGAGTGCTCTTGTCTTATTTGCATTATGTTCGGGTCGTCTTTACCTCCAGTTGTTTGTAGGACGGCTCTTGTCTCATTTACGTTATGTTCGCTTCGTCTTTATATCCAGTTGTTTGTAGGAGGGCTCTTGCCTTATTTACGTTATGTTCACTTCGTCTTTATCTCCAGTTGATTGTAGGAGGGCTCCTGTCTTATTTACGTTATGTTCTGGTTGTCTTTACCTCCAGTTGTTTGTAGGAGGGCTCTTGTCTTATTTACGTTATGTTCGGGTCGTCTTTACCTCCAGTTGTTTGTAGGAGCGCTCTTGTCTTATTTACGTTATGTTCACTTCGTCTTTATCTCCAGTTGTTTGTAGGACGGCTCATGTCTTATTTACGTTATGTTCACTTCGTCTTTATCTCCAGTTGTTTGTTTGAGGGCTCATGTCTTATTTTCGCTATGTTCGGGTCGTCTTTACCTCCAGTTGTTTGTAGGACGGCTCTTGTCTTATTTACGTTATGTTCGGGTCGTCTTTATCTCCAGTTGTTTGTAGGAGTGCTCTTGTCTTATTTACGTTATGTTCGCTTCGTTTTTATCTCCGGTTGTTTGTAGGAGGGCTCTTGTCTTATTTACGTTATGTTCGCTTCGTTTTTATCTCCAGTTGTTTGTAGGAGGGCTCTTGTCTTATTTACGTTATGTTCGGGTCGTCTTTACCTCCAGTTGTTTGTAAGAGGGCTCATGTCTTATTTACGTTATGTTCGGGTCGTCTTTATCTCCAGTTGTTTGTAGGAGGGCTCATGTCTTTTTTACGTTCTGTTCACCTCGTCTTTACCTCCGTAGGACGGCTCTTGTCTTATTTACGTTATGTTCGCTTCGTCTTTATCTCCAGTTGTTTTTAGGAGTGCTCTTGTCTTATTTACGTTATGTTTGCTTCGTTTTTATCTCCAGTTGTTTGTAGGAGGGTTCTTGTCTTATTTATGTTATGTTCGGGTCGTCTTTACCTCCAGTTGTTTGTAGGTCGGCTCTTGTCTTATTTACGTTATGTTCGGGTCGTCTTTATCTCCAGTTGTTTGTAGGACGGCTCTTGTCTTATTTACGTTATGTTCGCTTCGTCTTTATCTCCGGTTGTTTGTAGGAGGGCTCTTGCCTTATTTACGTTATGTTCGCTTCGTCTTTATCTCCAGTTGATTGTAGGAGGGCTCTTGTCTTATTTACGTTATGTTCGGGTCGTCTTTACCTCCAGTTGGTTGTAGGAGGGCTCTTGTCTTATTTACGTTATGTTCGGGTCGTCTTTACCTCCAGTTGTTTGTAGGAGCGCTCTTGTCTTATTTACGTTATGTTCACTTCGTCTTTATCTCCAGTTGTTTGTAGGAAGGCTCATGTCTTATTTACGTTATGTTCACTTCGTCTTTATCTCCAGTTGTTTGTAGGACGGCTCATGTCTTATTTACGTTATGTTCACTTCGTCTTTATCTCCAGTTGTTTGTTTGAGGGCTCATGTCTTATTTTCGCTATGTTCGGGTCGTCTTTACCTCCAGTTGTTTGTAGGACGGCTCTTGTCTTATTTACGTTATGTTCGGGTCGTCTTTACCTCCAATTGTTTGTAGGAGTGCTCTTGTCTTATTTGCATTATGTTCGGGTCGTCTTTACCTCCAGTTGTTTGTAGGACGGCTCTTGTCTCATTTACGTTATGTTCGCTTCGTCTTTATATCCAGTTGTTTGTAGGAGGGCTCTTGCCTTATTTACGTTATGTTCGCTTCGTCTTTATCTCCAGTTGATTGTAGGAGGGCTCCTGTCTTATTTACGTTATGTTCTGGTTGTCTTTACCTCCAGTTGTTTGTAGGAGGGCTCTTGTCTTATTTACGTTATGTTCACTTCGTCTTTATCTCCAGTTGTTTGTAGGAAGACTCATGTCTTATTTACGTTATGTTCGGGTCGTCTTTATCTCCAGTTGTTTGTAGGACGGCTCTTGTCTTATTTACGTTATGTTCACTTCGTCTTTATCTCCAGGTGTTTGTAAGAAGGCTCTTGTCTTATTTACGTTATGTTCACTTCGTCTTTATCTCCGGTTGTTTGTAGGAGGGCTCTTGCCTTATTTACGTTATGTTCGCTTCGTCTTTATCTCCAGTTGATTGTAGGAGGGCTCTTGTCTTATTTACGTTATGTTCGGGTCGTCTTTACCTCCAGTTATTTGTAGGAGGGCTCTTGTCTTATTTACGTTATGTTCGGGTCGTCTTTACCTCCAGTTGTTTGTAGGAGCGCTCTTGTCTTATTTACGTTATGTTCACTTCGTCTTTATCTCCAGTTGTTTGTAGGACGGCTCATGTCTTATTTACGTTATGTTCACTTCGTCTTTATCTCCAGTTGTTTGTTTGAGGGCTCATGTCTTATTTTCGCTATGTTCGGGTCGTCTTTACCTCCAGTTGTTTGTAGGACGGCTCTTGTCTTATTTACGTTATGTTCGGGTCGTCTTTATTTCCAGTTGTTTGTAGGAGTGCTCTTGTCTTATTTACGTTATGTTCGCTTCGTTTTTATCTCCGGTTGTTTGTAGGAGGGCTCTTGTCTTATTTACGTTATGTTCGGGTCGTCTTTACCTCCAGTTGTTTGTAGGAGGGCTCATGTCTTATTTACGTTATGTTCGGGTCATCTTTATCTCCAGTTGTTTGTAGGAGGGCTCATGTCTTATTTACGTTATGTTCGGGTCGTCTTTACCTCCAATTGTTTGTAGGAGTGCTCTTGTCTTATTTGCGTTATGTTCGGGTCGTCTTTACCTCCAGTTGTTTGTAGGACGGCTCTTGTCTCATTTACGTTATGTTCTCTTCGTCTTTATCTCCAGTTGTTTGTAGGAGGGCGCTTGCCTTATTTACGTTATGTTCGCTTCGTCTTTATCTCCAGTTGATTGTAGGAGGGCTCCTGTCTTATTTACGTTATGTTCTGGTCGTCTTTACCTCCAGTTGTTTGTAGGAGGGCTCTTGTCTTATTTACGTTATGTTCGGGTCGTCTTTATCTCCAGTTGTTTGTAGGACGGCTCTTGTCTTATTTACGTTATGTTCACTTCGTCTTTATCTCCAGTTGTTTGTAAGAAGGCTCTTGTCTTATTTACGTTATGTTCACTTCGTCTTTATCTCCAGTTGTTTGTAAGAGGGCTCTTGTCTTATTTACGTTATGTTCGGGTCGTCTTTACCTCCAGTTGTTTGTAAGAGGGCTCATGTCTTATTTACGTTATGTTCGGGTCGTCTTTATCTCCAGTTGTTTGTAGGAGGGCTCATGTCTTATTTACGTGATGTTCACCTCGTCTTTACCTCCAGTTGTTTGTAGGACGGCTCTTGTCTTATTTACGTTATGTTCGCTTCGTCTTTATCTCCAGTTGTTTGTAGGACGGCTCTTGTCTTATTTACGTTATGTTCGCTTCGTCTTTATCTCCGGTTGTTTGTAGGAGGGCTCTTGCCTTATTTACGTTATGTTCGCTTCGTCTTTATCTCCAGTTGATTGTAGGAGGGCTCTTGTCTTATTTACGTTATGTTCGGGTCGTCTTTACCTCCAGTTATTTGTAGGAGGGCTCTTGTCTTATTTACGTTATGTTCGGGTCGTCTTTACCTCCAGTTGTTTGTAGGAGCGCTCTTGTCTTATTTACGTTATGTTCACTTCGTCTTTATCTCCAGTTGTTTGTAGGACGGCTCATGTCTTATTTACGTTATGTTCACTTCGTCTTTATCTCCAGTTGTTTGTTTGAGGGCTCATGTCTTATTTTCGCTATGTTCGGGTCGTCTTTACCTCCAGTTGTTTGTAGGACGGCTCTTGTCTTATTTACGTTATGTTCGGGTCGTCTTTATCTCCAGTTGTTTGTAGGAGTGCTCTTGTCTTATTTACGTTATGTTCGCTTCGTTTTTATCTCCGGTTGTTTGTAGGAGGGCTCTTGTCTTATTTACGTTATGTTCGGGTCGTCTTTACCTCCAGTTGTTTGTAGGAGGGCTCATGTCTTATTTACGTTATGTTCGGGTCGTCTTTATCTCCAGTTGTTTGTAGGAGGGCTCATGTCTTATTTACGTTATGTTCGGGTCGTCTTTACCTCCAATTGTTTGTAGGAGTGCTCTTGTCTTATTTGCGTTATGTTCGGGTCGTCTTTACCTCCAGTTGTTTGTAGGACGGCTCTTGTCTCATTTACGTTATGTTCTCTTCGTCTTTATCTCCAGTTGTTTGTAGGAGGGCTCTTGCCTTATTTACGTTATGTTCGCTTCGTCTTTATCTCCAGTTGATTGTAGGAGGGCTCCTGTCTTATTTACGTTATGTTCTGGTCGTCTTTACCTCCAGTTGTTTGTAGGAGGGCTCTTGTCTTATTTACGTAATGTTCGGGTCGTCTTTATCTCCAGATGTTTGTAGGACGGCTCTTGTCTTATTTACGTTATGTTCACTTCGTCTTTATCTCCAGTTGTTTGTAAGAAGGCTCTTGTCTTATTTACGTTATGTTCACTTCGTCTTTATCTCCAGTTGTTTGTAAGAGGGCTCTTGTCTTATTTACGTTATGTTCGGGTCGTCTTTACCTCCAGTTGTTTGTAAGAGGGCTCATGTCTTATTTACGTTATGTTCGGGTCGTCTTTATCTCCAGTTGTTTGTAGGAGGGCTCATGTCTTATTTACGTGATGTTCACCTCGTCTTTACCTCCAGTTGTTTGTAGGACGGCTCTTGTCTTATTTACGTTATGTTCGCTTCGTCTTTATCTCCAGTTGTTTGTAGGAGTGCTCTTGTCTTATTTACGTTATGTTCGCTTCGTTTTTATCTCCAGTTGTTTGTAGGAGGGCTCTAGTCCTATTTACGCTATGTTCGCTTCGTTTTTATCTCCAGTTGTTTGTAGGAGGGCTCTTGTCTTATTTACGTTTTGTTCGGGTTGTCTTTACCTCCAGTTGTTTGTAGGAGTGCTCTTGTCTTATTTACGTTATGTTCGCTTCGTTTTTATCTCCAGTTGTTTGTAGGAGGGCTCTTGTCTTATTTACGTTATGTTCGAGTCGTCTTTACCTCCAGTTGTTTGTAAGAGGGCTCTTGTCTTATTTACGTTATGTTCGGGTCGTCTTTACCTCCAGTTGTTTGTAAGAGGGCTCATGTTTTATTTACGTTATGTTTGGGTCGTCTTTATCTCCAATTGTTTGTAGGAGGGCTCATGTATTATTTACGTTATGTTCACCTCGTCTTTACCTCCAGTTGTTTGTAGGACGGCTCTTGTCTTATTTACGTTATGTTCGCTTCGTCTTTATCTCCAGTTGTTTGTAGGAGTGCTCTTGTCTTATTTACGTTATGTTCGCTTCGTTTTTATCTCCAGTTGTTTGTAGGAGTGCTCTTGTCTTATTTACGTTATGTTCGCTTCGTTTTTATCTCCAGTTGTTTGTAGGAGGGCTCTTGTCTTATTTACGTTATGTTCGGGTCGTCTTTACCTCCAGTTGTTTGTAGGAGGGCTCATATCTTATTTACGTTATGTTCGGTTCGTCTTTATCTCCAGTTGTTTGTAGGAGGGCTCATGTCTTATTTACGTTATGTTCGGGTCGTCTTTACCTCCAGTTGTTTGTAGGAGTGCTCTTGTCTTATTTACGTTATGTTCGGGTCGTCTTTACCTCCAGTTGTTTGTAGGACGGCTCTTGTCTTATTTACGTTATGTTCGCTTCGTCTTTATCTCCAGTTGTTTGTAGGAGGGCTCTTGCCTTATTTACGTTGTGTTCGCTTCGTCTTTATCTCCAGTTGATTGTAGGAGGGCTCCTGTCTTATTTACGTTATGTTCACTTCGTCTTTATCTCCAGTTGTTTGTAGGAAGACTCATGTCTTATTTACGTTATGTTCGGGTCGTCTTTATCTCCAGTTGTTTGTAGGACGGCTCTTGTCTTATTTACGTTATGTTCACTTCGTCTTTATCTCCAGTTGTTTGTAGGCAGGCTCTTGTCTTATTTACGTTATGTTCACTTCGTCTTTATCTCCAGTTGTTTGTAGGAGGGCACTTGTCTTATTTACGTTATGTTCGGGTCGTCTTTACCTCCAGTTGTTTGTAAGAGGGCTCATGTCTTATTTACGTTATGTTCGGGTCGTCTTTATCTCCAGTTGTTTGTAGGAGGGCTCATGTCTTATTTACGTTATGTTCACCTCGTCTTTACCTCCAGTTGTTTGTAGGACGGCTCTTGTCTTATTTACGTTATGTTCGCTTCGTCTTTATCTCCAGTTGTTTGTAGGAGTGCTCTTGTCTTTTTTACGTTATGTTCGCTTCGTTTTTATCTCCAGTTGATTGTAGGAGGGCTCTTGTCTTATTTACGTTATGTTGGCTTCGTTTTTATCTCCAGTTGTTTGTAGGAGGGCTCTTGTCTTAATTACGTTTTGTTCGGGTCGTCTTTATCTCCAGTTGTTTGTAGGAGTGCTCTTGTCTTATTTACGTTATGTTCGCTTCGTTTTTATCTCCAGTTGTTTGTAGGAGGGCTCTTGTCTTATTTACGTTATGTTCGGGTCGTCTTTACCTCCAGTTGTTTGTAAGAGGGCTCTTGTCTTATTTACGTTATGTTCGGGTCGTCTTTCCTCCAGTTGTTTGTAAGAGGGCTCATGTCTTATTTACGTTATGTTTGGGTCGTCTTTATCTCCATTGTTTGTAGGAGGGCTCATGTCTTATTTACGTTATGTTCACCTCGTCTTTACCTCCAGTTGTTTGTAGGACGGCTCTTGTCTTATTTACGTTATGTTCGCTTCGTCTTTATCTCCAGTTGTTTGTAGGAGTGCTCTTGTCTTATTTACGTTATGTTCGCTTCGTTTTTATCTCCAGTTGTTTGTAGGAGGGCTCTTGTCTTATTTATGTTATGTTCGGGTCGTCTTTACCTCCGGTTGTTTGTAGGAGCGCTCTTGTCTTATTTACGTTATGTTCGTGTCGTCTTTACCTCCAGTTGTTTGTAGGAGGGCTCTTGTCTTATTTACGTTATGTTCACTTCGTCTTTATCTCCAGTTGTTTGTAGGAAGGCTCTTGTCTTATTTACGTTATGTTCGGGTCGTCTTTACCTCCAGTTGTTTGTAGGAGGGCTCATGTCTTATTTACGTTATGTTCGGGTCGTCTTTATCTCCAGTTGTTTGTAGGAGGGCTCATGTCTTATTTACGTTATGTTCGGGTCGTCTTTACCTCCAGTTGTTTGTAGGAGTGCTCTTGTCTTATTTACGTTATGTTCGGGTCGTCTTTACCTCCAGTTGTTTGTAGGACGGCTCTTGTCTTATTTACGCTATGTTCGCTTCGTCTTTATCTCCAGTTGTTTGTAGGAGGGCTCTTGTATTATTTACGTTATGTTCGCTTCGTTTTTATCTCCAGTTGTTTGTAGGAGGGCTCTTGTCTTATTTACGTTATGTTCGAGTCGTCTTTACCTCCAGTTGTTTGTAAGAGGGCTCTTGTCTTATTTACGTTATGTTCGGGTCGTCTTTACCTCCAGTTGTTTGTAAGAGGGCTCATGTCTTATTTACGTTATGTTTGGGTCGTCTTTATCTCCAATTGTTTGTAGGAGGGCTCATGTATTATTTACGTTATGTTCACCTCGTCTTTACCTCCAGTTGTTTGTAGGACGGCTCTTGTCTTATTTACGTTATGTTCGCTTCGTCTTTATCTCCAGTTGTTTGTAGGAGTGCTCTTGTCTTATTTACGTTATGTTCGCTTCGTTTTTATCTCCAGTTGTTTGTAGGAGGGCTCTTGTCTTATTTATGTTATGTTTGGGTCGTCTTTACCTCCAGTTGTTTGTAGGACGGCTCTTGTCTTATTTACGTTATGTTTGGGTCGTCTTTACCTCCAGTTGTTTGTAGGAGGGCTCTTGTCTTATTTACGTTATGTTCGTGTCGTCTTTACCTCCAGTTGTTTGTAAGAGGGCTCTTGTCTTATTTACGTTATGTTCGGGTCGTCTTTACCTCCAGTTGTTTGTAGGAGCGCTCTTGTCTTATTTACGTTATGTTCACTTCGTCTTTATCTCCAGTTGTTTGTAGGAAGGCTCATGTCTTATTTACGTTATGTTCACTTCGTCTTTATCTCCAGTTGTTTGTATGAGGGCTCATGTCTTATTTTCGCTATGTTCGGGTCGTCTTTACCTCTAGTTGTTTGTAGGACGGCTCTTGTCTTATTTACGTTATGTTCGGGTCGTCTTTATCTCCAGTTGTTTGTAGGAGTGCTCTTGTCTTATTTACGTTATGTTCGCTTCGTTTTTATCTCCAGTTGATTGTAGGAGGGCTCTTGTCTTATTTACGTTATGTTGGCTTCGTTTTTATCTCCAGTTGTTTGTAGGAGGGCTCTTGTCTTATTTACGTTATGTTCGGGTCGTCTTTATCTCCAGTTGTTTGTAGGAGGGCTCATGTCTTATTTACGTTATGTTCACCTCGTCTTTACCTCCAGTTGTTTGTAGGACGGCTCTTGTCTTATTTACGTTATGTTGGCTTCGTTTTTATCTCCAGTTGTTTGTAGGAGGGCTCTTGTCTTAATTACGTTTTGTTCGGGTTGTTTTTATCTCCAGTTGTTTGTAGGAGTGCTCTTGTCTTATTTACGTTATGTTCGCTTCGTTTTTATCTCCAGTTGTTTGTAGGAGGGCTCTTGTCTTATTTACGTTATGTTCGGGTCGTCTTTACCTCCAGTTGTTTGTAAGAGGGCTCTTGTCTTATTTACGTTATGTTCGGGTCGTCTTTCCTCCAGTTGTTTGTAAGAGGGCTCATGTCTTATTTACGTTATGTTTGGGTCGTCTTTATCTCCATTGTTTGTAGGAGGGCTCATGTCTTATTTACGTTATGTTCACCTCGTCTTTACCTCCAGTTGTTTGTAGGACGGCTCTTGTCTTATTTACGTTATGTTCGCTTCGTCTTTATCTCCAGTTGTTTGTAGGAGTGCTCTTGTCTTATTTACGTTATGTTCGCTTCGTCTTTATCTCCAGTTGTTTGTAGGAGGGCTCTTGTCTTATTTACGTTATGTTCGCTTCGTTTTTATCTCCAGTTGTTTGTAGGAGGGCTCTTGTCTTATTTACGTTATGTTCGAGTCGTCTTTACCTCCAGTTGTTTGTAAGAGGGCTCTTGTCTTATTTACGTTATGTTCGGGTCGTCTTTACCTCCAGTTGTTTGTAAGAGGGCTCATGTCTTATTTACGTTATGTTTGGGTCGTCTTTATCTCCAATTGTTTGTAGGAGGGCTCATGTATTATTTACGTTATGTTCACCTCGTCTTTACCTCCAGTTGTTTGTAGGACGGCTCTTGTCTTATTTACGTTATGTTCGCTTCGTCTTTATCTCCAGTTGTTTGTAGGAGTGCTCTTGTCTTATTTACGTTATGTTCGCTTCGTTTTTATCTCCAGTTGTTTGTAGGAGGGCTCTTGTCTTATTTACGTTATGTTCGGGTCGTCTTTACCTCCAGTTGTTTGTAGGAGGGCTCATGTCTTATTTACGTTATGTTCGGGTCGTCTTTATCTCCAGTTGTTTGTAGGAGGGCTCATGTCTTATTTACGTTATGTTCGGGTCGTCTTTACCTCCAGTTGTTTGTAGGAGTGCTCTTGTCTTATTTACGTTATGTTCGGGTCGTCTTTACCTCCAGTTGTTTGTAGGACGGCTCTTGTCTTATTTACGTTATGTTCGCTTCGTCTTTATCTCCAGTTGTTTGTAGGAGGGCTCTTGCCTTATTTACGTTGTGTTCGCTTCGTCTTTATCTCCAGTTGATTGTAGGAGGGCTCCTGTCTTATTTACGTTATGTTCTGGTCGTCTTTACCTCCAGTTGTTTGTAGGAGGGCTCTTGTCTTATTTACGTTATGTTCACTTCGTCTTTATCTCCAGTTGTTTGTAGGAAGACTCATGTCTTATTTACGTTATGTTCGGGTCGTCTTTATCTCCAGTTGTTTGTAGGACGGCTCTTGTCTTATTTACGTTATGTTCACTTCGTCTTTATCTCCAGTTGTTTGTAGGCAGGCTCTTGTCTTATTTACGTTATGTTCACTTCGTCTTTATCTCCAGTTGTTTGTAGGAGGGCTCTTGTCTTATTTACGTTATGTTCACTTCGTCTTTATCTCTAGTTGTTTGTATGAGGGCTCATGTCTTATTTTCGCTATGTTCGGGTCGTCTTTACCTCTAGTTGTTTGTAGGACGGCTCTTGTCTTATTTACGTTATGTTCGGGTCGTCTTTACCTCCAGTTGTTTGTAGGAGCGCTCTTGTCTTATTTACGTTATGTTCACTTCGTCTTTATCTCCAGTTGTTTGTAGGAAGGCTCATGTCTTATTTACGTTATGTTCACTTCGTCTTTATCTCCAGTTGTTTGTATGAGGGCTCATGTCTTATTTTCGCTATGTTCGGGTCGTCTTTACCTCTAGTTGTTTGTAGGACGGCTCTTGTCTTATTTACGTTATGTTCGGGTCGTCTTTATCTCCAGTTGTTTGTAGGAGTGCTCTTGTCTTATTTACGTTATGTTCGCTTCGTTTTTATCTCCAGTTGATTGTAGGAGGGCTCTTGTCTTATTTACGTTATGTTGGCTTCGTTTTTATCTCCAGTTGTTTGTAGGAGGGCTCTTGTCTTATTTACGTTATGTTCGGGTCGTCTTTATCTCCAGTTGTTTGTAGGAGGGCTCATGTCTTATTTACGTTATGTTCACCTCGTCTTTACCTCCAGTTGTTTGTAGGACGGCTCTTGTCTTATTTACGTTATGTTCGCTTCGTCTTTATCTCCAGTTGTTTGTAGGAGTGCTCTTGTCTTTTTTACGTTATGTTCGCTTCGTTTTTATCTCCAGTTGATTGTAGGAGGGCTCTTGTCTTATTTACGTTATGTTGGCTTCGTTTTTATCTCCAGTTGTTTGTAGGAGGGCTCTTGTCTTAATTACGTTTTGTTCGGGTTGTCTTTATCTCCAGTTGTTTGTAGGAGTGCTCTTGTCTTATTTACGTTATGTTCGCTTCGTTTTTATCTCCAGTTGTTTGTAGGAGGGCTCTTGTCTTATTTACGTTATGTTCGGGTCGTCTTTACCTCCAGTTGTGTGTAAGAGGGCTCTTGTCTTATTTACGTTATGTTCGGGTCGTCTTTCCTCCAGATGTTTGTAAGAGGGCTCATGTCTTATTTACGTTATGTTTGGGTCGTCTTTATCTCCATTGTTTTTAGGAGGGCTCATGTCTTATTTACGTTATGTTCACCTCGTCTTTACCTCCAGTTGTTTGTAGGACGGCTCTTGTCTTATTTACGTTATGTTCGCTTCGTCTTTATCTCCAGTTGTTTGTAGGAGTGCTCTTGTCTTATTTACGTTATGTTCGCTTCGTCTTTATCTCCAGTTGTTTGTAGGAGGGCTCTTGTCTTATTTACGTTATGTTCGCTTCGTTTTTATCTCCAGTTGTTTGTAGGAGGGCTCTTGTCTTATTTACGTTATGTTCGAGTCGTCTTTACCTCCAGTTGTTTGTAAGAGGGCTCTTGTCTTATTTACGTTATGTTCGGGTCGTCTTTACCTCCAGTTGTTTGTAAGAGGGCTCATGTCTTATTTACGTTATGTTTGGGTCGTCTTTATCTCCAATTGTTTGTAGGAGGGCTCATGTATTATTTACGTTATGTTCACCTCGTCTTTACCTCCAGTTGTTTGTAGGACGGCTCTTGTCTTATTTACGTTATGTTCGCTTCGTCTTTATCTCCAGTTGTTTGTAGGAGTGCTCTTGTCTTATTTACGTTATGTTCGCTTCGTTTTTATCTCCAGTTGTTTGTAGGAGGGCTCTTGTCTTATTTACGTTATGTTCGGGTCGTCTTTACCTCCAGTTGTTTGTAGGAGGGCTCATGTCTTATTTACGTTATGTTCGGGTCGTCTTTATCTCCAGTTGTTTGTAGGAGGGCTCATGTCTTATTTACGTTATGTTCGGGTCGTCTTTACCTCCAGTTGTTTGTAGGAGTGCTCTTGTCTTATTTACGTTATGTTCGGGTCGTCTTTACCTCCAGTTGTTTGTAGGACGGCTCTTGTCTTATTTACGTTATGTTCGCTTCGTCTTTATCTCCAGTTGTTTGTAGGAGGGCTCTTGCCTTATTTACGTTGTGTTCGCTTCGTCTTTATCTCCAGTTGATTGTAGGAGGGCTCCTGTCTTATTTACGTTATGTTCTGGTCGTCTTTACCTCCAGTTGTTTGTAGGAGGGCTCTTGTCTTATTTACGTTATGTTCACTTCGTCTTTATCTCCAGTTGTTTGTAGGAAGACTCATGTCTTATTTACGTTATGTTCGGGTCGTCTTTATCTCCAGTTGTTTGTAGGACGGCTCTTGTCTTATTTACGTTATGTTCACTTCGTCTTTATCTCCAGTTGTTTGTAGGCAGGCTCTTGTCTTATTTACGTTATGTTCACTTCGTCTTTATCTCCAGTTGTTTGTAGGAGGGCTCTTGTCTTATTTACGTTATGTTCGGGTCGTCTTTACCTCCAGTTGTTTGTAAGAGGGCTCATGTCTTATTTACGTTATGTTCGGGTCGTCTTTATCTCCAGTTGTTTGTAGGAGGGCTCATGTCTTATTTACGTTATGTTCACCTCGTCTTTACCTCCAGTTGTTTGTAGGACGGCTCTTGTCTTATTTACGTTATGTTCGCTTCGTCTTTATCTCCAGTTGTTTGTAGGAGTGCTCTTGTCTTTTTTACGTTATGTTCGCTTCGTTTTTATCTCCAGTTGATTGTAGGAGGGCTCTTGTCTTATTTACGTTATGTTGGCTTCGTTTTTATCTCCAGTTGTTTGTAGGAGGGCTCTTGTCTTAATTACGTTTTGTTCGGGTTGTCTTTATCTCCAGTTGTTTGTAGGAGTGCTCTTGTCTTATTTACGTTATGTTCGCTTCGTTTTTATCTCCAGTTGTTTGTAGGAGGGCTCTTGTCTTATTTACGTTATGTTCGGGTCGTCTTTACCTCCAGTTGTTTGTAAGAGGGCTCTTGTCTTATTTACGTTATGTTCGGGTCGTCTTTCCTCCAGTTGTTTGTAAGAGGGCTCATGTCTTATTTACGTTATGTTTGGGTCGTCTTTATCTCCATTGTTTGTAGGAGGGCTCATGTCTTATTTACGTTATGTTCACCTCGTCTTTACCTCCAGTTGTTTGTAGGACGGCTCTTGTCTTATTTACGTTATGTTCGCTTCGTCTTTATCTCCAGTTGTTTGTAGGAGTGCTCTTGTCTTATTTACGTTATGTTCGCTTCGTCTTTATCTCCAGTTGTTTGTAGGAGGGCTCTTGTCTTATTTACGTTATGTTCGCTTCGTTTTTATCTCCAGTTGTTTGTAGGAGGGCTCTTGTCTTATTTACGTTATGTTCGAGTCGTCTTTACCTCCAGTTGTTTGTAAGAGGGCTCTTGTCTTATTTACGTTATGTTCGGGTCGTCTTTACCTCCAGTTGTTTGTAAGAGGGCTCATATCTTATTTACGTTATGTTTGGGTCGTCTTTATCTCCAATTGTTTGTAGGAGGGCTCATGTATTATTTACGTTATGTTCACCTCGTCTTTACCTCCAGTTGTTTGTAGGACGGCTCTTGTCTTATTTACGTTATGTTCGCTTCGTCTTTATCTCCAGTTGTTTGTAGGAGTGCTCTTGTCTTATTTACGTTATGTTCGCTTCGTTTTTATCTCCAGTTGTTTGTAGGAGGGCTCTTGTCTTATTTATGTTATGTTTGGGTCGTCTTTACCTCCAGTTGTTTGTAGGACGGCTCTTGTCTTATTTACGTTATGTTTGGGTCGTCTTTACCTCCAGTTGTTTGGAGGAGGGCTCTTGTCTTATTTACGTTATGTTCGTGTCGTCTTTACCTCCAGTTGTTTGTAAGAGGGCTCTTGTCTTATTTACGTTATGTTCGGGTCGTCTTTACCTCCAGTTGTTTGTAGGAGCGCTCTTGTCTTATTTACGTTATGTTCACTTCGTCTTTATCTCCAGTTGTTTGTAGGAAGGCTCATGTCTTATTTACGTTATGTTCACTTCGTCTTTATCTCCAGTTGTTTGTATGAGGGCTCATGTCTTATTTTCGCTATGTTCGGGTCGTCTTTACCTCTAGTTGTTTGTAGGACGGCTCTTGTCTTATTTACGTTATGTTCGGGTCGTCTTTATCTCCAGTTGTTTGTAGGAGTGCTCTTGTCTTATTTACGTTATGTTCGCTTCGTTTTTATCTCCAGTTGTTTGTAGGAGGGCTCTTGTCTTATTTACGTTATGTTCGGGTCGTCTTTACCTCCAGTTGTTTGTAGGACGGCTCTTGTCTTATTTACGTTATGTTCGCTTCGTCTTTATCTCCAGTTGTTTGTAGGAGGGCTCTTGCCTTATTTACGTTGTGTTCGCTTCGTCTTTATCTCCAGTTGATTGTAGGAGGGCTCCTGTCTTATTTACGTTATGTTCTGGTCGTCTTTACCTCCAGTTGTTTGTAGGAGGGCTCTTGTCTTATTTACGTTATGTTCACTTCGTCTTTATCTCCAGTTGTTTGTAGGAAGACTCATGTCTTATTTACGTTATGTTCGGGTCGTCTTTATCTCCAGTTGTTTGTAGGACGGCTCTTGTCTTATTTACGTTATGTTCACTTCGTCTTTATCTCCAGTTGTTTGTAGGAGGGCTCTTGTCTTATTTACGTTATGTTCGGGTCGTCTTTACCTCCAGTTGTTTGTAAGAGGGCTCATGTCTTATTTACGTTATGTTCGGGTCGTCTTTATCTCCAGTTGTTTGTAGGAGGGCTCTTGTCTTTTTTACGTTATGTTCGCTTCGTTTTTATCTCCAGTTGTTTGTAGGAGTGCTCTTGTCTTTTTTACGTTATGTTCGCTTCGTTTTTATCTCCAGTTGATTGTAGGAGGGCTCTTGTCTTATTTACGTTATGTTGGCTTCGTTTTTATCTCCAGTTGTTTGTAGGAGGGCTCTTGTCTTATTTACGTTTTGTTCGGGTTGTCTTTATCTCCAGTTGTTTGTAGGAGTTCTCTTGTCTTATTTACGATATGTTCGCTTCGTTTTTATCTCCAGTTGTTTGTAGGAGGGCTCTTGTCTTATTTACGTTATGTTCGGGTCGTCTTTACCTCCAGTTGTTTGTAAGAGGGCTCTTGTCTTATTTACGTTATGTTCGGGTCGTCTTTCCTCCAGTTGTTTGTAAGAGGGCTCATGTCTTATTTACGTTATGTTTGGGTCGTCTTTATCTCCATTGTTTGTAGGAGGGCTCATGTCTTATTTACGTTATGTTCACCTCGTCTTTACCTCCAGTTGTTTGTAGGACGGCTCTTGTCTTATTTACGTTATGTTCGCTTCGTCTTTATCTCCAGTTGTTTGTAGGAGTGCTCTTGTCTTATTTACCTTATGTTCGCTTCGTTTTTATCTCCAGTTGTTTGTAGGAGGGCTCTTGTCTTATTTATGTTATGTTCGGGTCGTCTTTACCTCCAGTTGTTTGTAGGAGCGCTCTTGTCTTATTTACGTTATGTTCATGTCGTCTTTACCTCCAGTTGTTTGTAGGAGGGCTCTTGTCTTATTTACGTTATGTTCACTTCGTCTTTATCTCCAGTTGTTTGTAGGAAGGCTCTTGTCTTATTTACGTTATGTTCGGGTCGTCTTTACCTCCAGTTGTTTGTAGGAGGGCTCATGTCTTATTTACGTTATGTTCGGGTCGTCTTTATCTCCAGTTGTTTGTAGGAGGGCTCATGTCTTATTTACGTTATGTTCGGGTCGTCTTTACCTCCAATTGTTTGTAGGAGTGCTCTTGTCTTATTTGCGTTATGTTCGGGTCGTCTTTACCTCCAGTTGTTTGTAGGACGGCTCTTGTCTCATTTACCATATGTTCGCTTCGTCTTTATCTCCAGTTGTTTGTAGGAGGGCTCTTGCCTTATTTACGTTATGTTCGCTTCGTCTTTATCTCCAGTTGATTGTAGGAGGGCTCCTGTCTTATTTACGTTATGTTCTGGTCGTCTTTACCTCCAGTTGTTTGTAGGAGGGTTCTTGTCTTATTTACGTTATGTTCACTTCGTCTTTATCTCCAGTTGTTTGTAGGAAGACTCATGTCTTATTTACCTTATGTTCGGGTCGTCTTTATCTCCAGTTGTTTGTAGGACGGCTCCTGTCTTATTTACGTTATGTTCACTTCGTCTTTATCTCCAGTTGTTTGTAAGAAGGCTCTTGTCTTATTTACGTTATGTTCACTTCGTCTTTATCTCCAGTTGTTTGTAAGAGGGCTCATGTCTTATTTACGTTATGTTCGGGTCGTCTTTATCACCAGTTGTTTGTAGGAGGGCTCATGTCTTATTTACGTTCTGTTCACTTTGTCTTTACCTCCAGTTGTTTGTAGGACGGCTCTTGTCTTATTTACGCTATGTTCGCTTCGTCTTTATCTCCAGTTGTTTGTAGGAGTGCTCTTGTCTTATTTACGTTATGTTTGCTTCGTTTTTATCTCCAGTTGTTTGTAGGAGGGCTCTTGTCTTATTTATGTTATGTTCGGGTCGTCTTTACCTCCAGTTGTTTGTAGGACGGCTCTTGTCTTATTTACGTTATGTTCGCTTCGTCTTTATCTTCAGTTGTTTGTAGGAGGGCTCTTGCCTTATTTACGTTATGTTCGCTTCGTCTTTATCTCCAGTTGATTGTAGGAGGGCTCTTGTCTTATTTACGTTATGTTCGGGTCGTCTTTACCTCCAGTTGTTTGTAGGAGGGCTCTTGTCTTATTTACGTTATGTTCGGGTCGTCTTTACCTCCAGTTGTTTGTAGGAGCGCTCTTGTCTTATTTACGTTATGTTCACTTCGTCTTTATCTCCAGTTGTTTGTATGACGGCTCATGTCTTATTTACGTTATGTTCACTTCGTCTTTATCTCCAGTTGTTTGTTTGAGGGCTCATGTCTTATTTTCGCTATGTTCGGGTCGTCTTTACCTCCAGTTGTTTGTAGGACGGCTCTTGTCTTATTTATGTTATGTTCGGGTCGTCTTTATCTCCAGTTGTTTGTAGGAGTGCTCTTCTCTTATTTACGTTATGTTCGCTTCGTTTTTATCTCCAGTTGTTTGTAGGAGGGCTCTTGTCTTATTTACGTTATGTTCGGGTCGTCTTTACATCCAATTGTTTGTAGGAGTGCTCTTGTCTTATTTGCGTTATGTTCGGGTCGTCTTTATCTCCAGTTGTTTGTAGGACGGCTCTTGTCTCATTTACGTTATGTTCGGGTCGTCTTTATCTCCAGTTGTTTGTAGGAGGGCTCTTGCCTTATTTACGTTATGTTCGCTTCGTCTTTATCTCCAGTTGATTGTAGGAGGGCTCCTGTCTTATTTACGTTATGTTCGGGTCGTCTTTATCTCCAGTTGTTTGTAGGACGGCTCTTGTCTTATTTACGTTATGTTCACTTCGTCTTTATCTCCAGTTGTTTGTAAGAAGGCTCTTGTCTTATTTACGTTATGTTCACTTCGTCTTTATCTCCAGTTGTTTGTAGGAGGGCTCTTGTCTTATTTACGTTATGTTCACTTCGTCTTTATCTCCAGTTGTTTGTAGGAAGACTCATGTCTTATTTACGTTATGTTCGGGTCGTCTTTATCTCCAGTTGTTTGTAGGACGGCTCTTGTCTTATTTACGTTATGTTCACTTCGTCTTTATCTCCAGTTGTTTGTAAGAAGGCTCTTGTCTTATTTACGTTATGTTCGGGTCGTCTTTACCTCCAGTTGTTTGTAAGAGGGCTCATGTCTTATTTACGTTATGTTCGGGTCGTCTTTATCTCCAGTTGTTTGTAGGAGGGCTCATGTCTTATTTACGTTATGTTCACCTCGTCTTTACCTCCAGTTGTTTGTAGGACGGCTCTTGTCTTATTTACGTTATGTTCGCTTCGTCTTTATCTCCGGTTGTTTGTAGGAGTGCTCTTGTCTTATTTACGTTATGTTCGCTTCGTTTTTATCTCCAGTTGTTTGTAGGAGGGCTCTTGTCCTATTTACGTTATGTTCGCTTCGTTTTTATCTCCAGTTGTTTGTAGGAGGGCTCTTGTCTTATTTACGTTTTGTTCGGATTGTCTTTACCTCCAGTTGTTTGTAGGAGTGCTCTTGTCTTATTTACGTTATGTTCGCTTCGTTTTTATCTCCAGTTGTTTGTAGGAGGGCTCTTGTCTTATTTACGTTATGTTCGGGTCGTCTTTACCTCCAGTTGTTTGTAGGAGGGCTCTTGTCTTATTTACGTTATGTTCGGGTCGTCTTTACCTCCAGTTGTTTGTAGGAGCGCTCTTGTCTTATTTACGTTATGTTCACTTCGTCTTTATCTCCAGTTGTTTGTGTGACGGCTCATGTCTTATTTACGTTATGTTCACTTCGTCTTTATCTCCAGTTGTTTGTTTGAGGGCTCATGTCTTATTTTCGCTATGTTCGGGTCGTCTTTACCTCCAGTTGTTTGTAGGACGGCTCTTGTCTTATTTATGTTATGTTCGGGTCGTCTTTATCTCCAGTTGTTTGTAGGAGTGCTCTTCTCTTATTTACGTTATGTTCGCTTCGTTTTTATCTCCAGTTGTTTGTAGGAGGGCTCTTGTCTTATTTACGTTATGTTCGGGTCGTCTTTACCTCCAATTGTTTGTAGGAGTGCTCTTGTCTTATTTGCGTTATGTTCGGGTCGTCTTTATCTCCAGTTGTTTGTAGGACGGCTCTTGTCTCATTTACGTTATGTTCGGGTCGTCTTTATCTCCAGTTGTTTGTAGGAGGGCTCTTGCCTTATTTACGTTATGTTCGCTTCGTCTTTATCTCCAGTTGATTGTAGGAGGGCTCCTGTCTTATTTACGTTATGTTCGGGTCGTCTTTATCTCCAGTTGTTTGTAGGACGGCTCTTGTCTTATTTACGTTATGTTCACTTCGTCTTTATCTCCAATTGTTTGTAGGAGGGCTCTTGTCTTATTTACGTTATGTTCACTTCGTCTTTATCTCCAGTTGTTTGTAGGAAGACTCATGTCTTATTTACGTTATGTTCGGGTCGTCTTTATCTCCAGTTGTTTGTAGGACGGCTCTTGTCTTATTTACGTTATGTTCACTTCGTCTTTATCTCCAGTTGTTTGTAAGAAGGCTCTTGTCTTATTTACGTTATGTTCGGGTCGTCTTTACCTCCAGTTGTTTGTAAGAGGGCTCATGTCTTATTTACGTTATGTTCGGGTCGTCTTTATCTCCAGTTGTTTGTAGGAGGGCTCATGTCTTATTTACGTTATGTTCACCTCGTCTTTACCTCCAGTTGTTTGTAGGACGGCTCTTGTCTTATTTACGTTATGTTCGCTTCGTCTTTATCTCCGGTTGTTTGTAGGAGTGCTCTTGTCTTATTTACGTTATGTTCGCTTCGTTTTTATCTCCAGTTGTTTGTAGGAGGGCTCTTGTCCTATTTACGTTATGTTCGCTTCGTTTTTATCTCCAGTTGTTTGTAGGAGGGCTCTTGTCTTATTTACGTTTTGTTCGGATTGTCTTTACCTCCAGTTGTTTGTAGGAGTGCTCTTGTCTTATTTACGTTATGTTCGCTTCGTTTTTATCTCCAGTTGTTTGTAGGAGGGCTCTTGTCTTATTTACGTTATGTTCGGGTCGTCTTTACCTCCAGTTGTTTGTAAGAGGGCTCATGTCTTATTTACGTTATGTTCGGGTCGTCTTTATCTCCAGTTGTTTGTAGGAGGGCTCATGTCTTATTTACGTTCTGTTCACCTCGTCTTTACCTCCAGTTGTTTGTAGGACGGCTCTTGTCTTATTTACGTTATATTCGCTTCGTCTTTATCTCCAGTTGTTTTTAGGAGTGCTCTTGTCTTATTTACGTTATGTTTGCTTCGTTTTTATCTCCAGTTGTTTGTAGGAGGGCTCTTGTCTTATTTATGTTATGTTCGGGTCGTCTTTACCTCCAGTTGTTTGTAGGACGGCTCTTGTCTTATTTACGTTATGTTCGGTTCGTCTTTACCTCCAGTTGTTTGTAGGACGGCTCTTGTCTTATTTACGTTATGTTGGCTTCGTCGTTATCTCCGGTTGTTTGTAGGAGGGCTCTTGCCTTATTTACGTTATGTTCGCTTCGTCTTTATCTCCAGTTGATTGTAGGAGGGCTCTTGTCTTATTTACGTTATGTTCGGGTCGTCTTTACCTCCAGTTGTTTGTAGGAGGGCTCTTGTCTTATTTACGTTATGTTCGGGTCGTCTTTACCTCCAGTTGTTTGTAGGAGCGCTCATGTCTTATTTACGTTATGTTCACTTCGTCTTTATCTCCAGTTGTTTGTAGGAAGGCTCATGTCTTATTTACGTTATGTTCACTTCGTCTTTATCTCCAGTTGTTTGTAGGACGGCTCATGTCTTATTTACGTTATGTTCACTTCGTCTTTATCTCCAGTTGTTTGTTTGAGGGCTCATGTCTTATTTTCGCTATGTTCGGGTCGTCTTTACCTCCAGTTGTTTGTAGGACGGCTCTTGTCTTATTTACGTTATGTTCGGGTCGTCTTTACCTCCAGTTGTTTGTAGGACGGCTCTTGTCTTATTTACGTTATGTTCGCTTCGTCATTATCTCCGGTTGTTTGTAGGAGGGCTCTTGCCTTATTTACGTTATGTTCGCTTCGTCTTTATCTCCAGTTGATTGTAGGAGGGCTCTTGTCTTATTTACGTTATGTTCGGGTCGTCTTTACCTCCAGTTGTTTGTAGGAGGGCTCTTGTCTTATTTACGTTATGTTCGGGTCGTCTTTACCTCCAGTTGTTTGTAGGAGCGCTCTTGTCTTATTTACGTTATGTTCACTTCGTCTTTATCTCCAGTTGATTGTAGGAGGGCTCTTGTCTTATTTACGTTATGTTCGGGTCGTCTTTACCTCCAGTTGTTTGTAGGAGGGCTCTTGTCTTATTTACGTTATGTTCGGGTCGTCTTTATCTCCAGTTGTTTGTAGGAGTGCTCTTGTCTTATTTACGTTATGTTCGCTTCGTTTTTATCTCCAGTTGTTTGTAGGAGGGCTCTTGTCTTATTTACGTTATGTTCGGGTCGTCTTTACCTCCAGTTGTTTGTAGGAGGGCTCATGTCTTATTTACGTTATGTTCGGGTCGTCTTTATCTCCAGTTTTTTGTAGGAGGGCTCATGTCTTATTTACGTTATGTTCGGGTCGTCTTTACCTCCAATTGTTTGTAGGAGTGCTCTTGTCTTATTTGCGTTATGTTCGGGTCGTCTTTACCTCCAGTTGTTTGTAGGACGGCTCTTGTCTCATTTACCATATGTTCGCTTCGTCTTTATCTCCAGTTGTTTGTAGGAGGGCTCTTGCCTTATTTACGTTATGTTCGCTTCGTCTTTATCTCCAGTTGATTGTAGGAGGGCTCCTGTCTTATTTACGTTATGTTCTGGTCGTCTTTACCTCCAGTTGTTTGTAGGAGGGTTCTTGTCTTATTTACGTTATGTTCACTTCGTCTTTATCTCCAGTTGTTTGTAGGAAGACTCATGTCTTATTTACGTTATGTTCGGGTCGTCTTTATCTCCAGTTGTTTGTAGGACGGCTCCTGTCTTATTTACGTTATGTTCACTTCGTCTTTATCTCCAGTTGTTTGTAAGAAGGCTCTTGTCTTATTTACGTTATGTTCACTTCGTCTTTATCTCCAGTTGTTTGTAAGAGGGCTCATGTCTTATTTACGTTATGTTCGGGTCGTCTTTATCACCAGTTGTTTGTAGGAGGGCTCATGTCTTATTTACGTTCTGTTCACTTTGTCTTTACCTCCAGTTGTTTGTAGGACGGCTCTTGTCTTATTTACGCTATGTTCGCTTCGTCTTTATCTCCAGTTGTTTGTAGGAGTGCTCTTGTCTTATTTACGTTATGTTTGCTTCGTTTTTATCTCCAGTTGTTTGTAGGAGGGCTCTTGTCTTATTTATGTTATGTTCGGGTCGTCTTTACCTCCAGTTGTTTGTAGGACGGCTCTTGTCTTATTTACGTTATGTTCGCTTCGTCTTTATCTTCAGTTGTTTGTAGGAGGGCTCTTGCCTTATTTACGTTATGTTCGCTTCGTCTTTATCTCCAGTTGATTGTAGGAGGGCTCTTGTCTTATTTACGTTATGTTCGGGTCGTCTTTACCTCCAATTGTTTGTAGGAGGGCTCTTGTCTTATTTACGTTATGTTCGGGTCGTCTTTACCTCCAGTTGTTTGTAGGAGCGCTCTTGTCTTATTTACGTTATGTTCACTTCGTCTTTATCTCCAGTTGTTTGTATGACGGCTCATGTCTTATTTACGTTATGTTCACTTCGTCTTTATCTCCAGTTGTTTGTTTGAGGGCTCATGTCTTATTTTCGCTATGTTCGGGTCGTCTTTACCTCCAGTTGTTTGTAGGACGGCTCTTGTCTTATTTATGTTATGTTCGGGTCGTCTTTATCTCCAGTTGTTTGTAGGAGTGCTCTTCTCTTATTTACGTTATGTTCGCTTCGTTTTTATCTCCAGTTGTTTGTAGGAGGGCTCTTGTCTTATTTACGTTATGTTCGGGTCGTCTTTACCTCCAATTGTTTGTAGGAGTGCTCTTGTCTTATTTGCGTTATGTTCGGGTCGTCTTTATCTCCAGTTGTTTGTAGGACGGCTCTTGTCTCATTTACGTTATGTTCGGGTCGTCTTTATCTCCAGTTGTTTGTAGGAGGGCTCTTGCCTTATTTACGTTATGTTCGCTTCGTCTTTATCTCCAGTTGATTGTAGGAGGGCTCCTGTCTTATTTACGTTATGTTCGGGTCGTCTTTATCTCCAGTTGTTTGTAGGACGGCTCTTGTCTTATTTACGTTATGTTCACTTCGTCTTTATCTCCAGTTGTTTGTAAGAAGGCTCTTGTCTTATTTACGTTATGTTCACTTCGTCTTTATCTCCAATTGTTTGTAGGAGGGCTCTTGTCTTATTTACGTTATGTTCACTTCGTCTTTATCTCCAGTTGTTTGTAGGAAGACTCATGTCTTATTTACGTTATGTTCGGGTCGTCTTTATCTCCAGTTGTTTGTAGGACGGCTCTTGTCTTATTTACGTTATGTTCACTTCGTCTTTATCTCCAGTTGTTTGTAAGAAGGCTCTTGTCTTATTTACGTTATGTTCGGGTCGTCTTTACCTCCAGTTGTTTGTAAGAGGGCTCATGTCTTATTTACGTTATGTTCGGGTCGTCTTTATCTCCAGTTGTTTGTAGGAGGGCTCATGTCTTATTTACGTTATGTTCACCTCGTCTTTACCTCCAGTTGTTTGTAGGACGGCTCTTGTCTTATTTACGTTATGTTCGCTTCGTCTTTATCTCCGGTTGTTTGTAGGAGTGCTCTTGTCTTATTTACGTTATGTTCGCTTCGTTTTTATCTCCAGTTGTTTGTAGGAGGGCTCTTGTCCTATTTACGTTATGTTCGCTTCGTTTTTATCTCCAGTTGTTTGTAGGAGGTCTCTTGTCTTATTTACGTTTTGTTCGGATTGTCTTTACCTCCAGTTGTTTGTAGGAGTGCTCTTGTCTTATTTACGTTATGTTCGCTTCGTTTTTATCTCCAGTTGTTTGTAGGAGGGCTCTTGTCTTATTTACGTTATGTTCGGGTCGTCTTTACCTCCAGTTGTTTGTAAGAGGGCTCATGTCTTATTTACGTTATGTTCGAGTCGTCTTTATCTCCAGTTGTTTGTAGGAGGGCTCATGTCTTATTTACGTTCTGTTCACCTCGTCTTTACCTCCAGTTGTTTGTAGGACGGCTCTTGTCTTATTTACGTTATATTCGCTTCGTCTTTATCTCCAGTTGTTTTTAGGAGTGCTCTTGTCTTATTTACGTTATGTTTGCTTCGTTTTTATCTCCAGTTGTTTGTAGGAGGGCTCTTGTCTTATTTATGTTATGTTCGGGTCGTCTTTACCTCCAGTTGTTTGTAGGACGGCTCTTGTCTTATTTACGTTATGTTCGGTTCGTCTTTACCTCCAGTTGTTTGTAGGACGGCTCTTGTCTTATTTACGTTATGTTGGCTTCGTCGTTATCTCCGGTTGTTTGTAGGAGGGCTCTTGCCTTATTTACGTTATGTTCGCTTCGTCTTTATCTCCAGTTGATTGTAGGAGGGCTCTTGTCTTATTTACGTTATGTTCGGGTCGTCTTTACCTCCAGTTGTTTGTAGGAGGGCTCTTGTCTTATTTACGTTATGTTCGGGTCGTCTTTACCTCCAGTTGTTTGTAGGAGCGCTCATGTCTTATTTACGTTATGTTCACTTCGTCTTTATCTCCAGTTGTTTGTAGGAAGGCTCATGTCTTATTTACGTTATGTTCACTTCGTCTTTATCTCCAGTTGTTTGTAGGACGGCTCATGTCTTATTTACGTTATGTTCACTTCGTCTTTATCTCCAGTTGTTTGTTTGAGGGCTCATGTCTTATTTTCGCTATGTTCGGGTCGTCTTTACCTCCAGTTGTTTGTAGGACGGCTCTTGTCTTATTTACGTTATGTTCGGGTCGTCTTTACCTCCAGTTGTTTGTAGGACGGCTCTTGTCTTATTTACGTTATGTTCGCTTCGTCATTATCTCCGGTTGTTTGTAGGAGGGCTCTTGCCTTATTTACGTTATGTTCGCTTCGTCTTTATCTCCAGTTGATTGTAGGAGGGCTCTTGTCTTATTTACGTTATGTTCGGGTCGTCTTTACCTCCAGTTGTTTGTAGGAGGGCTCTTGTCTTATTTACGTTATGTTCGGGTCGTCTTTACCTCCAGTTGTTTGTAGGAGCGCTCTTGTCTTATTTACGTTATGTTCACTTCGTCTTTATCTCCAGTTGTTTGTAGGAAGGCTCATGTCTTATTTACGTTATGTTCACTTCGTCTTTATCTCCAGTTGTTTGTAGGACGGCTCATGTCTTATTTACGTTATGTTCACTTCGTCTTTATCTCCAGTTGTTTATTTGAGGGCTCATGTCTTATTTTCGCTATGTTCGGGTCGTCTTTACCTCCAGTTGTTTGTAGGACGGCTCTTGTCATATTTACGTTATGTTCGGGTCGTCTTTATCTCCAGTTGTTTGTAGGAGTGCTCTTGTCTTATTTACGTTATGTTCGCTTCGTTTTTATCTCCAGTTGTTTGTAGGAGGGCTCTTGTCTTATTTACGTTATGTTCGGGTCGTCTTTACCTCCAGTTGTTTGTAGGAGGGCTCATGTCTTATTTACGTTATGTTCGGGTCGTCTTTATCTCCAGTTTTTTGTAGGAGGGCTCATGTCTTATTTACGTTATGTTCGGGTCGTCTTTACCTCCAATTGTTTGTAGGAGTGCTCTTGTCTTATTTGCGTTATGTTCGGGTCGTCTTTACCTCCAGTTGTTTGTAGGACGGCTCTTGTCTCATTTACCATATGTTCGCTTCGTCTTTATCTCCAGTTGTTTGTAGGAGGGCTCTTGCCTTATTTACGTTATGTTCGCTTCGTCTTTATCTCCAGTTGATTGTAGGAGGGTTCCTGTCTTATTTACGTTATGTTCTGGTCGTCTTTACCTCCAGTTGTTTGTAGGAGGGTTCTTGTCTTATTTACGTTATGTTCACTTCGTCTTTATCTCCAGTTGTTTGTAGGAAGACTCATGTCTTATTTACGTTATGTTCGGGTCGTCTTTATCTCCAGTTGTTTGTAGGACGGCTCCTGTCTTATTTACGTTATGTTCACTTCGTCTTTATCTCCAGTTGTTTGTAAGAAGGCTCTTGTCTTATTTACGTTATGTTCACTTCGTCTTTATCTCCAGTTGTTTGTAAGAGGGCTCATGTCTTATTTACGTTATGTTCGGGTCGTCTTTATCACCAGTTGTTTGTAGGAGGGCTCATGTCTTATTTACGTTCTGTTCACTTTGTCTTTACCTCCAGTTGTTTGTAGGACGGCTCTTGTCTTATTTACGCTATGTTCGCTTCGTCTTTATCTCCAGTTGTTTGTAGGAGTGCTCTTGTCTTATTTACGTTATGTTTGCTTCGTTTTTATCTCCAGTTGTTTGTAGGAGGGCTCTTGTCTTATTTATGTTATGTTCGGGTCGTCTTTACCTCCAGTTGTTTGTAGGACGGCTCTTGTCTTATTTACGTTATGTTCGCTTCGTCTTTATCTTCAGTTGTTTGTAGGAGGGCTCTTGCCTTATTTACGTTATGTTCGCTTCGTCTTTATCTCCAGTTGATTGTAGGAGGGCTCTTGTCTTATTTACGTTATGTTCGGGTCGTCTTTACCTCCAATTGTTTGTAGGAGGGCTCTTGTCTTATTTACGTTATGTTCGGGTCGTCTTTACCTCCAGTTGTTTGTAGGAGCGCTCTTGTCTTATTTACGTTATGTTCATTTCGTCTTTATCTCCAGTTGTTTGTATGACGGCTCATGTCTTATTTACGTTATGTTCACTTCGTCTTTATCTCCAGTTGTTTGTTTGAGGGCTCATGTCTTATTTTCGCTATGTTCGGGTCGTCATTACCTCCAGTTGTTTGTAGGACGGCTCTTGTCTTATTTATGTTATGTTCGGGTCGTCTTTATCTCCAGTTGTTTGTAGGAGTGCTCTTCTCTTATTTACGTTATGTTCGCTTCGTTTTTATCTCCAGTTGTTTGTAGGAGGGCTCTTGTCTTATTTACGTTATGTTCGGGTCGTCTTTACCTCCAATTGTTTGTAGGAGTGCTCTTGTCTTATTTGCGTTATGTTCGGGTCGTCTTTATCTCCAGTTGTTTGTAGGACGGCTCTTGTCTCATTTACGTTATGTTCGGGTCGTCTTTATCTCCAGTTGTTTGTAGGAGGGCTCTTGCCTTATTTACGTTATGTTCGCTTCGTCTTTATCTCCAGTTGATTGTAGGAGGGCTCCTGTCTTATTTACGTTATGTTCGGGTCGTCTTTATCTCCAGTTGTTTGTAGGACGGCTCTTGTCTTATTTACGTTATGTTCACTTCGTCTTTATCTCCAGTTGTTTGTAAGAAGGCTCTTGTCTTATTTACGTTATGTTCACTTCGTCTTTATCTCCAGTTGTTTGTAGGAGGGCTCTTGTCTTATTTACGTTATGTTCACTTCGTCTTTATCTCCAGTTGTTTGTAGGAAGACTCATGTCTTATTTACGTTATGTTCGGGTCGTCTTTATCTCCAGTTGTTTGTAGGACGGCTCTTGTCTTATTTACGTTATGTTCACTTCGTCTTTATCTCCAGTTGTTTGTAAGAAGGCTCTTGTCTTATTTACGTTATGTTCGGGTCGTCTTTACCTCCAGTTGTTTGTAAGAGGGCTCATGTCTTATTTACGTTATGTTCGGGTCGTCTTTATCTCCAGTTGTTTGTAGGAGGGCTCATGTCTTATTTACGTTATGTTCACCTCGTCTTTACCTCCAGTTGTTTGTAGGACGGCTCTTGTCTTATTTACGTTATGTTCGCTTCGTCTTTATCTCCGGTTGTTTGTAGGAGTGCTCTTGTCTTATTTACGTTATGTTCGCTTCGTTTTTATCTCCAGTTGTTTGTAGGAGGGCTCTTGTCCTATTTACGTTATGTTCGCTTCGTTTTTATCTCCAGTTGTTTGTAGGAGGGCTCTTGTCTTATTTACGTTTTGTTCGGATTGTCTTTACCTCCAGTTGTTTGTAGGAGTGCTCTTGTCTTATTTACGTTATGTTCGCTTCGTTTTTATCTCCAGTTGTTTGTAGGAGGGCTCTTGTCTTATTTACGTTATGTTCGGGTCGTCTTTACCTCCAGTTGTTTGTAGGAGGGCTCTTGTCTTATTTACGTTATGTTCGGGTCGTCTTTACCTCCAGTTGTTTGTAGGAGCGCTCTTGTCTTATTTACGTTATGTTCACTTCGTCTTTATCTCCAGTTGTTTGTATGACGGCTCATGTCTTATTTACGTTATGTTCACTTCGTCTTTATCTCCAGTTGTTTGTTTGAGGGCTCATGTCTTATTTTCGCTATGTTCGGGTCGTCTTTACCTCCAGTTGTTTGTAGGACGGCTCTTGTCTTATTTATGTTATGTTCGGGTCGTCTTTATCTCCAGTTGTTTGTAGGAGTGCTCTTCTCTTATTTACGTTATGTTCGCTTCGTTTTTATCTCCAGTTGTTTGTAGGAGGGCTCTTGTCTTATTTACGTTATGTTCGGGTCGTCTTTACCTCCAATTGTTTGTAGGAGTGCTCTTGTCTTATTTGCGTTATGTTCGGGTCGTCTTTATCTCCAGTTGTTTGTAGGACGGCTCTTGTCTCATTTACGTTATGTTCGGGTCGTCTTTATCTCCAGTTGTTTGTAGGAGGGCTCTTGCCTTATTTACGTTATGTTCGCTTCGTCTTTATCTCCAGTTGATTGTAGGAGGGCTCCTGTCTTATTTACGTTATGTTCGGGTCGTCTTTATCTCCAGTTGTTTGTAGGACGGCTCTTGTCTTATTTACGTTATGTTCACTTCGTCTTTATCTCCTGTTGTTTGTAAGAAGGCTCTTGTCTTATTTACGTTATGTTCACTTCGTCTTTATCTCCAATTGTTTGTAGGAGGGCTCTTGTCTTATTTACGTTATGTTCACTTCGTCTTTATCTCCAGTTGTTTGTAGGAAGACTCATGTCTTATTTACGTTATGTTCGGGTCGTCTTTATCTCCAGTTGTTTGTAGGACGGCTCTTGTCTTATTTACGTTATGTTCACTTCGTCTTTATCTCCAGTTGTTTGTAAGAAGGCTCTTGTCTTATTTACGTTATGTTCGGGTCGTCTTTACCTCCAGTTGTTTGTAAGAGGGCTCATGTCTTATTTACGTTATGTTCGGGTCGTCTTTATCTCCAGTTGTTTGTAGGAGGGCTCATGTCTTATTTACGTTATGTTCACCTCGTCTTTACCTCCAGTTGTTTGTAGGACGGCTCTTGTCTTATTTACGTTATGTTCGCTTCGTCTTTATCTCCGGTTGTTTGTAGGAGTGCTCTTGTCTTATTTACGTTATGTTCGCTTCGTTTTTATCTCCAGTTGTTTGTAGGAGGGCTCTTGTCCTATTTACGTTATGTTCGCTTCGTTTTTATCTCCAGTTGTTTGTAGGAGGGCTCTTGTCTTATTTACGTTTTGTTCGGATTGTCTTTACCTCCAGTTGTTTGTAGGAGTGCTCTTGTCTTATTTACGTTATGTTCGCTTCGTTTTTATCTCCAGTTGTTTGTAGGAGGGCTCTTGTCTTATTTACGTTATGTTCGGGTCGTCTTTACCTCCAGTTGTTTGTAAGAGGGCTCATGTCTTATTTACGTTATGTTCGGGTCGTCTTTATCTCCAGTTGTTTGTAGGAGGGCTCATGTCTTATTTACGTTCTGTTCACCTCGTCTTTACCTCCAGTTGTTTGTAGGACGGCTCTTGTCTTATTTACGTTATATTCGCTTCGTCTTTATCTCCAGTTGTTTTTAGGAGTGCTCTTGTCTTATTTACGTTATGTTTGCTTCGTTTTTATCTCCAGTTGTTTGTAGGAGGGCTCTTGTCTTATTTATGTTATGTTCGGGTCGTCTTTACCTCCAGTTGTTTGTAGGACGGCTCTTGTCTTATTTACGTTATGTTCGGTTCGTCTTTACCTCCAGTTGTTTGTAGGACGGCTCTTGTCTTATTTACGTTATGTTCGCTTCGTCTTTATCTCCGGTTGTTTGTAGGAGGGCTCTTGCCTTATTTACGTTATGTTCGCTTCGTCTTTATCTCCAGTTGATTGTAGGAGGGCTCTTGTCTTATTTACGTTATGTTCGGGTCGTCTTTACCTCCAGTTGTTTGTAGGAGGGCTCTTGTCTTATTTACGTTATGTTCGGGTCGTCTTTACCTCCAGTTGTTTGTAGGAGCGCTCATGTCTTATTTACGTTATGTTCACTTCGTCTTTATCTCCAGTTGTTTGTAGGAAGGCTCATGTCTTATTTACGTTATGTTCACTTCGTCTTTATCTCCAGTTGTTTGTAGGACGGCTCATGTCTTATTTACGTTATGTTCACTTCGTCTTTATCTCCAGTTGTTTGTTTGAGGGCTCATGTCTTATTTTCGTTATGTTCGGGTCGTCTTTACCTCCAGTTGTTTGTAGGACGGCTCTTGTCTTATTTACGTTATGTTCGGGTCGTCTTTATCTCCAGTTGTTTGTAGGAGTGCTCTTGTCTTATTTACGTTATGTTCGCTTCGTTTTTATCTCCAGTTGTTTGTAGGAGGGCTCTTGTCTTATTTACGTTATGTTCGGGTCGTCTTTACCTCCAGTTGTTTGTAGGAGGGCTCATGTCTTATTTACGTTATGTTCGGGTCGTCTTTATCTCCAGTTGCTTGTAGGAGGGCTCATGTCTTATTTACGTTATGTTCGGGTTGTCTTTACCTCCAATTGTTTGTAGGAGTGCTCTTGTCTTATTTGCGTTATGTTCGGGTCGTCTTTACCTCCAGTTGTTTGTAGGACGGCTCTTGTCTCATTTACGTTATGTTCACTTCGTCTTTATCTCCAGTTGTTTGTAGGAGAGCTCTTGCCTTATTTACGTTATGTTCGCTTCGTCTTTATCTCCAGTTGATTGTAGGAGGGCTCCTGTCTTATTTACGTTATGTTCTGGTCGTCTTTACCTCCAGTTGATTGTAGGAGGGCTCTTGTCTTATTTACGTTATGTTCACTTCGTCTTTATCTCCAGTTGTTTGTAGGAAGACTCATGTCTTATTTACGTTATGTTCGGGTTCTCTTTATCTCCAGTTGTTTGTAGGACGGCTCTTGTCTTATTTACGTTATGTTCACTTCGTCTTTATCTCCAGTTGTTTGTAAGAAGGCTCTTGTCTTATTTACGTTATGATCGGGTCGTCTTTACCTCCAGTTGTTTGTAGGAGGGCTCATGTCTTATTTACGTTCTGTTCACCTCGTCTTTACCTCCAGTTGTTTGTAGGACGGCTCATGTCTTATTTTCGCTATGTTCGGGTCGTCTTTACCTCCAGTTGTTTGTAGGAGGGCTCTTGTCTTATTTATGTTATGTTCGGGTCGTCTTTACCTCCAGTTGTTTGTAGGACGGCTCCTGTCTTATTTACGTTATGTTCGGTTCGTCTTTACCTCCAGTTGTTTGTAGGACGGCTCTTGTCTTATTTACGTTATGTTCGGGTCGTCTTTACCTCCAGTTGTTTGTAGGAGGGCTCTTGTCTTATTTACGTTATGTTCGGGTCGTCTTTACCTCCAGTTGTTTGTAGGAGCGCTCATGTCTTATTTACGTTATGTTCACTTCGTCTTTATCTCTAGTTGTTTGTAGGAAGGCTCATGTCTTATTTACGTTATGTTCACTTCGTCTTTATCTCCAGTTGTTTGTAGGACGGCTCATGTCTTATTTACGTTATGTTCACTTCGTCTTTATCTCCAGTTGTTTGTTTGAGGGCTCATGTCTTATTTTCACTATGTTCGGATCGTCTTTACCTCCAGTTGTTTGTAGGACGGCTCTTGTCTTATTTACGTTATGTTCGGGTCGTCTTTATCTCCAGTTGTTTGTAGGAGTGCTCTTGTCTTATTTACGTTATGTTCGCTTCGTTTTTATCTCCAGTTGTTTGTAGGAGGGCTCTTGTCTTATTTACGTTATGTTCGGGTCGTCTTTACCTCCAGTTGTTTGTAGGAGGGCTCATGTCTTATTTACGTTATGTTCGGGTCGTCTTTATCTCCAGTTGTTTGTAGGAGGGCTCATGTCTTATTTACGTTATGTTCGGGTCGTCTTTACCTCCAATTGTTTGTAGGAGTGCTCTTGTCTTATTTGCGTTATGTTCGGGTCGTCTTTACCTCCAGTTGTTTGTAGGACGGCTCTTGTCTCATTTACGTTATGTTCGCTTTGTCGTTATCTCCAGTTATTTGTAGGAGGGCTCTTGCCTTATTTACGTTATGTTCGCTTCGTCTTTATCTCCAGTTGATTGTAGGAGGGCTCCTGTCTTATTTACGTTATGTTCTCGTCGTCTTTACCTCCAGTTGTTTGTAGGAGGGCTCTTGTCTTATTTACGTTATGTTCACTTCGTCTTTATCTCCAGTTGTTTGTAGGAAGACTCATGTCTTATTTACGTTATGTTCGGGTCGTCTTTATCTCCAGTTGTTTGTAGGACGGCTCTTGTCTTATTTACGTTATGTTCACTTCGTCTTTATCTCCAGTTGTCTGTAAGAAGGCTCTTGTCTTATTTACGTTATGTTCACTTCGTCTTTATCTCCAATTGTTTGTAGGAGGGCTCTTGTCTTATTTACGTTATGTTCGGGTCGTCTTTACCTCCAGTTGTTTGTAAGAGGGCTCATGTCTTATTTACGTTATGTTCGGGTCGTCTTTATCTCCAGTTGTTTGTAGGAGGACTCATGTCTTATTTACGTTATGTTCACCTCGTCTTTACCTCCAGTTGTTTGTAGGACGGCTCTTGTCTTATTTACGTTATGTTCGCTTCGTCTTTATCTCCAGTTGTTTGTAGGAGTGCTCTTGTCTTATTTACGTTATGTTCGCTTCGTTTTTATCTCCAGTTGTTTGTAGGAGGGCTCTTGTCCTATTTACGTTATGTTCGCTTCGTTTTTATCTCCAGTTGTTTGTAGGAGGGCTCTTGTCTTATTTACGATTTGTTCGGGTTGTCTTTACCTCCAGTTGTTTGTAGGAGTGCTCTTGTCTTATTTACGTTATGTTCGCTTCGTTTTTATCTCCAGTTGTTTGTAGGAGGGCTCTTGTCTTATTTACGTTATGTTCGGGTCGTCTTTACCTCCAGTTGTTTGTAGGAGGGCTCATGTCTTATTTACGTTATGTTCGGGTCGTCTTTATCTCCAGTTGCTTGTAGGAGGGCTCATGTCTTATTTACGTTATGTTCGGGTTGTCTTTACCTCCAATTGTTTGTAGGAGTGCTCTTGTCTTATTTGCGTTATGTTCGGGTCGTCTTTACCTCCAGTTGTTTGTAGGACGGCTCTTGTCTCATTTACGTTATGTTCACTTCGTCTTTATCTCCAGTTGTTTGTAGGAGAGCTCTTGCCTTATTTACGTTATGTTCGCTTCGTCTTTATCTCCAGTTGATTGTAGGAGGGCTCCTGTCTTATTTACGTTATGTTCTGGTCGTCTTTACCTCCAGTTGATTGTAGGAGGGCTCTTGTCTTATTTACGTTATGTTCACTTCGTCTTTATCTCCAGTTGTTTGTAGGAAGACTCATGTCTTATTTACGTTATGTTCGGGTTCTCTTTATCTCCAGTTGTTTGTAGGACGGCTCTTGTCTTATTTACGTTATGTTCACTTCGTCTTTATCTCCAGTTGTTTGTAAGAAGGCTCTTGTCTTATTTACGTTATGATCGGGTCGTCTTTACCTCCAGTTGTTTGTAGGAGGGCTCATGTCTTATTTACGTTCTGTTCACCTCGTCTTTACCTCCAGTTGTTTGTAGGACGGCTCATGTCTTATTTTCGCTATGTTCGGGTCGTCTTTACCTCCAGTTGTTTGTAGGAGGGCTCTTGTCTTATTTATGTTATGTTCGGGTCGTCTTTACCTCCAGTTGTTTGTAGGACGGCTCCTGTCTTATTTACGTTATGTTCGGTTCGTCTTTACCTCCAGTTGTTTGTAGGACGGCTCTTGTCTTATTTACGTTATGTTCGGGTCGTCTTTACCTCCAGTTGTTTGTAGGAGGGCTCTTGTCTTATTTACGTTATGTTCGGGTCGTCTTTACCTCCAGTTGTTTGTAGGAGCGCTCATGTCTTATTTACGTTATGTTCACTTCGTCTTTATCTCTAGTTGTTTGTAGGAAGGCTCATGTCTTATTTACGTTATGTTCACTTCGTCTTTATCTCCAGTTGTTTGTAGGACGGCTCATGTCTTATTTACGTTATGTTCACTTCGTCTTTATCTCCAGTTGTTTGTTTGAGGGCTCATGTCTTATTTTCACTATGTTCGGATCGTCTTTACCTCCAGTTGTTTGTAGGACGGCTCTTGTCTTATTTACGTTATGTTCGGGTCGTCTTTATCTCCAGTTGTTTGTAGGAGTGCTCTTGTCTTATTTACGTTATGTTCGCTTCGTTTTTATCTCCAGTTGTTTGTAGGAGGGCTCTTGTCTTATTTACGTTATGTTCGGGTCGTCTTTACCTCCAGTTGTTTGTAGGAGGGCTCATGTCTTATTTACGTTATGTTCGGGTCGTCTTTATCTCCAGTTGTTTGTAGGAGGGCTCATGTCTTATTTACGTTATGTTCGGGTCGTCTTTACCTCCAATTGTTTGTAGGAGTGCTCTTGTCTTATTTGCGTTATGTTCGGGTCGTCTTTACCTCCAGTTGTTTGAAGGACGGCTCTTGTCTCATTTACGTTATGTTCGCTTTGTCGTTATCTCCAGTTATTTGTAGGAGGGCTCTTGCCTTATTTACGTTATGTTCGCTTCGTCTTTATCTCCAGTTGATTGTAGGAGGGCTCCTGTCTTATTTACGTTATGTTCTCGTCGTCTTTACCTCCAGTTGTTTGTAGGAGGGCTCTTGTCTTATTTACGTTATGTTCACTTCGTCTTTATCTCCAGTTGTTTGTAGGAAGACTCATGTCTTATTTACGTTATGTTCGGGTCGTCTTTATCTCCAGTTGTTTGTAGGACGGCTCTTGTCTTATTTACGTTATGTTCACTTCGTCTTTATCTCCAGTTGTCTGTAAGAAGGCTCTTGTCTTATTTACGTTATGTTCACTTCGTCTTTATCTCCAATTGTTTGTAGGAGGGCTCTTGTCTTATTTACGTTATGTTCGGGTCGTCTTTACCTTCAGTTGTTTGTAAGAGGGCTCATGTCTTATTTACGTTATGTTCGGGTCGTCTTTATCTCCAGTTGTTTGTAGGAGGACTCATGTCTTATTTACGTTATGTTCACCTCGTCTTTACCTCCAGTTGTTTGTAGGACGGCTCTTGTCTTATTTACGTTATGTTCGCTTCGTCTTTATCTCCAGTTGTTTGTAGGAGTGCTCTAGTCTTATTTACGTTATGTTCGCTTCGTTTTTATCTCCAGTTGTTTGTAGGAGGGCTCTTGTCCTATTTACGTTATGTTCGCTTCGTTTTTATCTCCAGTTGTTTGTAGGAGGGCTCTTGTCTTATTTACGATTTGTTCGGGTTGTCTTTACCTCCAGTTGTTTGTAGGAGTGCTCTTGTCTTATTTACGTTATGTTCGCTTCGTTTTTATCTCCAGTTGTTTGTAGGAGGGCTCTTGTCTTATTTACGTTATGTTCGAGTCGTCTTTACCTCCAGTTGTTTGTAGGAGTGCTCTTGTCTTATTTACGTTATGTTCGCTTCGTTTTTATCTCCAGTTGTTTGTAGGAGGGCTCTTGTCTTATTTACGTTATGTTCGGGTCGTCTTTACCTCCAGTTGTTTGTAAGAGGGCTCATGTCTTATTTACGTTATGTTCGGGTCGTCTTTATCTCCAGTTGTTTGTAGGAGGGCTCATGTCTTTTTTACGTTCTGTTCACCTCGTCTTTACCTCCGTAGGACGGCTCTTGTCTTATTTACGTTATGTTCGCTTCGTCTTTATCTCCAGTTGTTTTTAGGAGTGCTCTTGTCTTATTTACGTTATGTTTGCTTCGTTTTTATCTCCAGTTGTTTGTAGGAGGGTTCTTGTCTTATTTATGTTATGTTCGGGTCGTCTTTACCTCCAGTTGTTTGTAGGTCGGCTCTTGTCTTATTTACGTTATGTTCGGTTCGTCTTTACCTCCAGTTGTTTGTAGGACGGCTCTTGTCTTATTTACGTTATGTTCGCTTCGTCTTTATCTCCGGTTGTTTGTAGGAGGGCTCTTGCCCTATTTACGTTATGTTCGCTTCGTCTTTATCTCCAGTTGATTGTAGGAGAGCTCTTGTCTTATTTACGTTATGTTCGGGTCGTCTTTACCTCCAGTTGGTTGTAGGAGGGCTCTTGTCTTATTTACGTTATGTTCGGGTCGTCTTTACCTCCAGTTGTTTGTAGGAGCGCTCTTGTCTTATTTACGTTATGTTCACTTCGTCTTTTTCTCCAGTTGTTTGTAGGAAGGCTCATGTCTTATTTACGTTATGTTCACTTCGTCTTTATCTCCAGTTGTTTGTAGGACGGCTCATGTCTTATTTACGTTATGTTCACTTCGTCTTTATCTCCAGTTGTTTGTTTGAGGGCTCATGTCTTATTTTCGCTATGTTCGGGTCGTCTTTACCTCCAGTTGTTTGTAGGACGGCTCTTGTCTTATTTACGTTATGTTCGGGTCGTCTTTACCTCCAATTGTTTGTAGGAGTGCTCTTGTCTTATTTGCATTATGTTCGGGTCGTCTTTACCTCCAGTTGTTTGTAGGACGGCTCTTGTCTCATTTACGTTATGTTCGCTTCGTCTTTATATCCAGTTGTTTGTAGGAGGGCTCTTGCCTTATTTACGTTATGTTCGCTTCGTCTTTATCTCCAGTTGATTGTAGGAGGGCTCCTGTCTTATTTACGTTATGTTCTGGTTGTCTTTACCTCCAGTTGTTTGTAGGAGGGCTCTTGTCTTATTTACGTTATGTTCACTTCGTCTTTATCTCCAGTTGTTTGTAGGAAGACTCATGTCTTATTTACGTTATGTTCGGGTCGTCTTTATCTCCAGTTGTTTGTAGGACGGCTCTTGTCTTATTTACGTTATGTTCACTTCGTCTTTATCTCCAGTTGTCTGTAAGAAGGCTCTTGTCTTATTTACGTTATGTTCACTTCGTCTTTATCTCCAGTTGTTTGTAGGAGGGCTCTTGTCTTATTTACGTTATGTTCGGGTCGTCTTTACCTCCAGTTGTTTGTAAGAGGGCTCATGTCTTATTTACGTTATGTTCGGGTCGTCTTTATCTCCAGTTGTTTGTAGGAGGACTCATGTCTTATTTACGTTATGTTCACCTCGTCTTTACCTCCAGTTGTTTGTAGGACGGCTCTTGTCTTATTTACGTTATGTTCGCTTCGTCTTTATCTCCAGTTGTTTGTAGGAGTGCTCTTGTCTTATTTACGTTATGTTCGCTTCGTTTTTATCTCCAGTTGTTTGTAGGAGGGCTCTTGTCCTATTTACGTTATGTTCGCTTCGTTTTTATCTCCAGTTGTTTGTAGGAGGGCTCTTGTCTTATTTACGTTTTGTTCGGGTTGTCTTTACCTCCAGTTGTTTGTAGGAGTGCTCTTGTCTTATTTACGTTATGTTCGCTTCGTTTTTATCTCCAGTTGTTTGTAGGAGGGCTCTTGCCTTATTTACGTTATGTTCGAGTCGTCTTTACCTCCAGTTGTTTGTAGGAGTGCTCTTGTCTTATTTACGTTATGTTCGCTTCGTTTTTATCTCCAGTTGTTTGTAGGAGGGCTCTTGTCTTATTTACGTTATGTTCGGGTCGTCTTTACCTCCAGTTGTTTGTAAGAGGGCTCATGTCTTATTTACGTTATGTTCGGGTCGTCTTTATCTCCAGTTGTTTGTAGGAGGCCTCATGTCTTTTTTACGTTCTGTTCACCTCGTCTTTACCTCCGTAGGACGGCTCTTGTCTTATTTACGTTATGTTCGCTTCGTCTTTATCTCCAGTTGTTTTTAGGAGTGCTCTTGTCTTATTTACGTTATGTTTGCTTCGTTTTTATCTCCAGTTGTTTGTAGGAGGGTTCTTGTCTTATTTATGTTATGTTCGGGTCGTCTTTACCTCCAGTTGTTTGTAGGTCGGCTCTTGTCTTATTTACGTTATGTTCGGTTCGTCTTTACCTCCAGTTGTTTGTAGGACGGCTCTTGTCTTATTTACGTTATGTTCGCTTCGTCTTTATCTCCGGTTGTTTGTAGGAGGGCTCTTGCCTTATTTACGTTATGTTCGCTTCGTCTTTATCTCCAGTTGATTGTAGGAGGGCTCTTGTCTTATTTACGTTATGTTCGGGTCGTCTTTACCTCCAGTTGGTTGTAGGAGGGCTCTTGTCTTATTTACGTTATGTTCGGGTCGTCTTTACCTCCAGTTGTTTGTAGGAGCGCTCTTGTCTTATTTACGTTATGTTCACTTCGTCTTTATCTCCAGTTGTTTGTAGGAAGGCTCATGTCTTATTTACGTTATGTTCACTTCGTCTTTATCTCCAGTTGTTTGTAGGACGGCTCATGTCTTATTTACGTTATGTTCACTTCGTCTTTATCTCCAGTTGTTTGTTTGAGGGCTCATGTCTTATTTTCGCTATGTTCGGGTCGTCTTTACCTCCAGTTGTTTGTAGGACGGCTCTTGTCTTATTTACGTTATGTTCGGGTCGTCTTTACCTCCAATTGTTTGTAGGAGTGCTCTTGTCTTATTTGCATTATGTTCGGGTCGTCTTTACCTCCAGTTGTTTGTAGGACGGCTCTTGTCTCATTTACGTTATGTTCGCTTCGTCTTTATATCCAGTTGTTTGTAGGAGGGCTCTTGCCTTATTTACGTTATGTTCGCTTCGTCTTTATCTCCAGTTGATTGTAGGAGGGCTCCTGTCTTATTTACGTTATGTTCACCTCGTCTTTACCTCCAGTTGTTTGTAGGACGGCTCTTGTCTTATTTACGTTATGTTCGCTTCGTCTTTATCTCCAGTTGTTTGTAGGAGTGCTCTTGTCTTATTTACGTTATGTTCGCTTCGTTTTTATCTCCAGTTGTTTGTAGGAGGGCTCTTGTCCTATTTACGTTATGTTCGCTTCGTTTTTATCTCCAGTTGTTTGTAGGAGGGCTCTTGTCTTATTTACGTTTTGTTCGGGTTGTCTTTACCTCCAGTTGTTTGTAGGAGTGCTCTTGTCTTATTTACGTTATGTTCGCTTCGTTTTTATCTCCAGTTGTTTGTAGGAGGGCTCTTGCCTTATTTACGTTATGTTCGAGTCGTCTTTACCTCCAGTTGTTTGTAGGAGTGCTCTTGTCTTATTTACGTTATGTTCGCTTCGTTTTTATCTCCAGTTGTTTGTAGGAGGGCTCTTGTCTTATTTACGTTATGTTCGGGTCGTCTTTACCTCCAGTTGTTTGTAAGAGAGCTCATGTCTTATTTACGTTATGTTCGGGTCGTCTTTATCTCCAGTTGTTTGTAGGAGGCCTCATGTCTTTTTTACGTTCTGTTCACCTCGTCTTTACCTCCGTAGGACGGCTCTTGTCTTATTTACGTTATGTTCGCTTCGTCTTTATCTCCAGTTGTTTTTAGGAGTGCTCTTGTCTTATTTACGTTATGTTTGCTTCGTTTTTATCTCCAGTTGTTTGTAGGAGGGTTCTTGTCTTATTTATGTTATGTTCGGGTCGTCTTTACCTCCAGTTGTTTGTAGGTCGGCTCTTGTCTTATTTACGTTATGTTCGGTTCGTCTTTACCTCCAGTTGTTTGTAGGACGGCTCTTGTCTTATTAAGTTATGTTCGCTTCGTCTTTATCTCCGGTTGTTTGTAGGAGGGCTCTTGCCTTATTTACGTTATGTTCGCTTCGTCTTTATCTCCAGTTGATTGTAGGAGGGCTCTTGTCTTATTTACGTTATGTTCGGGTCGTCTTTACCTCCAGTTGGTTGTAGGAGGGCTCTTGTCTTATTTACGTTATGTTCGGGTCGTCTTTACCTCCAGTTGTTTGTAGGAGCGCTCTTGTCTTATTTACGTTATGTTCACTTCGTCTTTATCTCCAGTTGTTTGTAGGAAGGCTCATGTCTTATTTACGTTATGTTCACTTCGTCTTTATCTCCAGTTGTTTGTAGGACGGCTCATGTCTTATTTACGTTATGTTCACTTCGTCTTTATCTCCAGTTGTTTGTTTGAGGGCTCATGTCTTATTTTCGCTATGTTCGGGTCGTCTTTACCTCCAGTTGTTTGTAGGACGGCTCTTGTCTTATTTACGTTATGTTCGGGTCGTCTTTACCTCCAATTGTTTGTAGGAGTGCTCTTGTCTTATTTGCATTATGTTCGGGTCGTCTTTACCTCCAGTTGTTTGTAGGACGGCTCTTGTCTCATTTACGTTATGTTCGCTTCGTCTTTATATCCAGTTGTTTGTAGGAGGGCTCTTGTCTTATTTACGTTATGTTCACTTCGTCTTTATCTCCAGTTGATTGTAGGAGGGCTCCTGTCTTATTTACGTTATGTTCTGGTTGTCTTTACCTCCAGTTGTTTGTAGGAGGGCTCTTGTCTTATTTACGTTATGTTCGGGTCGTCTTTACCTCCAGTTGTTTGTAGGAGCGCTCTTGTCTTATTTACGTTATGTTCACTTCGTCTTTATCTCCAGTTGTTTGTAGGACGGCTCATGTCTTATTTACGTTATGTTCACTTCGTCTTTATCTCCAGTTGTTTGTTTGAGGGCTCATGTCTTATTTTCGCTATGTTCGGGTCGTCTTTACCTCCAGTTGTTTGTAGGACGGCTCTTGTCTTATTTACGTTATGTTCGGGTCGTCTTTATCTCCAGTTGTTTGTAGGAGTGCTCTTGTCTTATTTACGTTATGTTCGCTTCGTTTTTATCTCCGGTTGTTTGTAGGAGGGCTCTTGTCTTATTTACGTTATGTTCGCTTCGTTTTTATCTCCAGTTGTTTGTAGGAGGGCTCTTGTCTTATTTACGTTATGTTCGGGTCGTCTTTACCTCCAGTTGTTTGTAAGAGGGCTCATGTCTTATTTACGTTATGTTCGGGTCGTCTTTATCTCCAGTTGTTTGTAGGAGGGCTCATGTCTTTTTTACGTTCTGTTCACCTCGTCTTTACCTCCGTAGGACGGCTCTTGTCTTATTTACGTTATGTTCGCTTCGTCTTTATCTCCAGTTGTTTTTAGGAGTGCTCTTGTCTTATTTACGTTATGTTTGCTTCGTTTTTATCTCCAGTTGTTTGTAGGAGGGTTCTTGTCTTATTTATGTTATGTTCGGGTCGTCTTTACCTCCAGTTGTTTGTAGGTCGGCTCTTGTCTTATTTACGTTATGTTCGGGTCGTCTTTATCTCCAGTTGTTTGTAGGACGGCTCTTGTCTTATTTACGTTATGTTCGCTTCGTCTTTATCTCCGGTTGTTTGTAGGAGGGCTCTTGCCTTATTTACGTTATGTTCGCTTCGTCTTTATCTCCAGTTGATTGTAGGAGGGCTCTTGTCTTATTTACGTTATGTTCGGGTCGTCTTTACCTCCAGTTGGTTGTAGGAGGGCTCTTGTCTTATTTACGTTATGTTCGGGTCGTCTTTACCTCCAGTTGTTTGTAGGAGCGCTCTTGTCTTATTTACGTTATGTTCACTTCGTCTTTATCTCCAGTTGTTTGTAGGAAGGCTCATGTCTTATTTACGTTATGTTCACTTCGTCTTTATCTCCAGTTGTTTGTAGGACGGCTCATGTCTTATTTACGTTATGTTCACTTCGTCTTTATCTCCAGTTGTTTGTTTGAGGGCTCATGTCTTATTTTCGCTATGTTCGGGTCGTCTTTACCTCCAGTTGTTTGTAGGACGGCTCTTGTCTTATTTACGTTATGTTCGGGTCGTCTTTACCTCCAATTGTTTGTAGGAGTGCTCTTGTCTTATTTGCATTATGTTCGGGTCGTCTTTACCTCCAGTTGTTTGTAGGACGGCTCTTGTCTCATTTACGTTATGTTCGCTTCGTCTTTATATCCAGTTGTTTGTAGGAGGGCTCTTGCCTTATTTACGTTATGTTCGCTTCGTCTTTATCTCCAGTTGATTGTAGGAGGGCTCCTGTCTTATTTACGTTATGTTCTGGTTGTCTTTACCTCCAGTTGTTTGTAGGAGGGCTCTTGTCTTATTTACGTTATGTTCACTTCGTCTTTATCTCCAGTTGTTTGTAGGAAGACTCATGTCTTATTTACGTTATGTTCGGGTCGTCTTTATCTCCAGTTGTTTGTAGGACGGCTCTTGTCTTATTTACGTTATGTTCACTTCGTCTTTATCTCCAGGTGTTTGTAAGAAGGCTCTTGTCTTATTTACGTTATGTTCACTTCGTCTTTATCTCCGGTTGTTTGTAGGAGGGCTCTTGCCTTATTTACGTTATGTTCGCTTCGTCTTTATCTCCAGTTGATTGTAGGAGGGCTCTTGTCTTATTTACGTTATGTTCGGGTCGTCTTTACCTCCAGTTATTTGTAGGAGGGCTCTTGTCTTATTTACGTTATGTTCGGGTCGTCTTTACCTCCAGTTGTTTGTAGGAGCGCTCTTGTCTTATTTACGTTATGTTCACTTCGTCTTTATCTCCAGTTGTTTGTAGGACGGCTCATGTCTTATTTACGTTATGTTCACTTCGTCTTTATCTCCAGTTGTTTGTTTGAGGGCTCATGTCTTATTTTCGCTATGTTCGGGTCGTCTTTACCTCCAGTTGTTTGTAGGACGGCTCTTGTCTTATTTACGTTATGTTCGGGTCGTCTTTATTTCCAGTTGTTTGTAGGAGTGCTCTTGTCTTATTTACGTTATGTTCGCTTCGTTTTTATCTCCGGTTGTTTGTAGGAGGGCTCTTGTCTTATTTACGTTATGTTCGGGTCGTCTTTACCTCCAGTTGTTTGTAGGAGGGCTCATGTCTTATTTACGTTATGTTCGGGTCATCTTTATCTCCAGTTGTTTGTAGGAGGGCTCATGTCTTATTTACGTTATGTTCGGGTCGTCTTTACCTCCAATTGTTTGTAGGAGTGCTCTTGTCTTATTTGCGTTATGTTCGGGTCGTCTTTACCTCCAGTTGTTTGTAGGACGGCTCTTGTCTCATTTACGTTATGTTCTCTTCGTCTTTATCTCCAGTTGTTTGTAGGAGGGCGCTTGCCTTATTTACGTTATGTTCGCTTCGTCTTTATCTCCAGTTGATTGTAGGAGGGCTCCTGTCTTATTTACGTTATGTTCTGGTCGTCTTTACCTCCAGTTGTTTGTAGGAGGGCTCTTGTCTTATTTACGTTATGTTCGGGTCGTCTTTATCTCCAGTTGTTTGTAGGACGGCTCTTGTCTTATTTACGTTATGTTCACTTCGTCTTTATCTCCAGTTGTTTGTAAGAAGGCTCTTGTCTTATTTACGTTATGTTCACTTCGTCTTTATCTCCAGTTGTTTGTAAGAGGGCTCTTGTCTTATTTACGTTATGTTCGGGTCGTCTTTACCTCCAGTTGTTTGTAAGAGGGCTCATGTCTTATTTACGTTATGTTCGGGTCGTCTTTATCTCCAGTTGTTTGTAGGAGGGCTCATGTCTTATTTACGTGATGTTCACCTCGTCTTTACCTCCAGTTGTTTGTAGGACGGCTCTTGTCTTATTTACGTTATGTTCGCTTCGTCTTTATCTCCAGTTGTTTGTAGGACGGCTCTTGTCTTATTTACGTTATGTTCGCTTCGTCTTTATCTCCGGTTGTTTGTAGGAGGGCTCTTGCCTTATTTACGTTATGTTCGCTTCGTCTTTATCTCCAGTTGATTGTAGGAGGGCTCTTGTCTTATTTACGTTATGTTCGGGTCGTCTTTACCTCCAGTTATTTGTAGGAGGGCTCTTGTCTTATTTACGTTATGTTCGGGTCGTCTTTACCTCCAGTTGTTTGTAGGAGCGCTCTTGTCTTATTTACGTTATGTTCACTTCGTCTTTATCTCCAGTTGTTTGTAGGACGGCTCATGTCTTATTTACGTTATGTTCACTTCGTCTTTATCTCCAGTTGTTTGTTTGAGGGCTCATGTCTTATTTTCGCTATGTTCGGGTCGTCTTTACCTCCAGTTGTTTGTAGGACGGCTCTTGTCTTATTTACGTTATGTTCGGGTCGTCTTTATCTCCAGTTGTTTGTAGGAGTGCTCTTGTCTTATTTACGTTATGTTCGCTTCGTTTTTATCTCCGGTTGTTTGTAGGAGGGCTCTTGTCTTATTTACGTTATGTTCGGGTCGTCTTTACCTCCAGTTGTTTGTAGGAGGGCTCATGTCTTATTTACGTTATGTTCGGGTCGTCTTTATCTCCAGTTGTTTGTAGGAGGGCTCATGTCTTATTTACGTTATGTTCGGGTCGTCTTTACCTCCAATTGTTTGTAGGAGTGCTCTTGTCTTATTTGCGTTATGTTCGGGTCGTCTTTACCTCCAGTTGTTTGTAGGACGGCTCTTGTCTCATTTACGTTATGTTCTCTTCGTCTTTATCTCCAGTTGTTTGTAGGAGGGCTCTTGCCTTATTTACGTTATGTTCGCTTCGTCTTTATCTCCAGTTGATTGTAGGAGGGCTCCTGTCTTATTTACGTTATGTTCTGGTCGTCTTTACCTCCAGTTGTTTGTAGGAGGGCTCTTGTCTTATTTACGTAATGTTCGGGTCGTCTTTATCTCCAGATGTTTGTAGGACGGCTCTTGTCTTATTTACGTTATGTTCACTTCGTCTTTATCTCCAGTTGTTTGTAAGAAGGCTCTTGTCTTATTTACGTTATGTTCACTTCGTCTTTATCTCCAGTTGTTTGTAAGAGGGCTCTTGTCTTATTTACGTTATGTTCGGGTCGTCTTTACCTCCAGTTGTTTGTAAGAGGGCTCATGTCTTATTTACGTTATGTTCGGGTCGTCTTTATCTCCAGTTGTTTGTAGGAGGGCTCATGTCTTATTTACGTGATGTTCACCTCGTCTTTACCTCCAGTTGTTTGTAGGACGGCTCTTGTCTTATTTACGTTATGTTCGCTTCGTCTTTATCTCCAGTTGTTTGTAGGAGTGCTCTTGTCTTATTTACGTTATGTTCGCTTCGTTTTTATCTCCAGTTGTTTGTAGGAGGGCTCTAGTCCTATTTACGCTATGTTCGCTTCGTTTTTATCTCCAGTTGTTTGTAGGAGGGCTCTTGTCTTATTTACGTTTTGTTCGGGTTGTCTTTACCTCCAGTTGTTTGTAGGAGTGCTCTTGTCTTATTTACGTTATGTTCGCTTCGTTTTTATCTCCAGTTGTTTGTAGGAGGGCTCTTGTCTTATTTACGTTATGTTCGAGTCGTCTTTACCTCCAGTTGTTTGTAAGAGGGCTCTTGTCTTATTTACGTTATGTTCGGGTCGTCTTTACCTCCAGTTGTTTGTAAGAGGGCTCATGTTTTATTTACGTTATGTTTGGGTCGTCTTTATCTCCAATTGTTTGTAGGAGGGCTCATGTATTATTTACGTTATGTTCACCTCGTCTTTACCTCCAGTTGTTTGTAGGACGGCTCTTGTCTTATTTACGTTATGTTCGCTTCGTCTTTATCTCCAGTTGTTTGTAGGAGTGCTCTTGTCTTATTTACGTTATGTTCGCTTCGTTTTTATCTCCAGTTGTTTGTAGGAGTGCTCTTGTCTTATTTACGTTATGTTCGCTTCGTTTTTATCTCCAGTTGTTTGTAGGAGGGCTCTTGTCTTATTTACGTTATGTTCGGGTCGTCTTTACCTCCAGTTGTTTGTAGGAGGGCTCATATCTTATTTACGTTATGTTCGGTTCGTCTTTATCTCCAGTTGTTTGTAGGAGGGCTCATGTCTTATTTACGTTATGTTCGGGTCGTCTTTACCTCCAGTTGTTTGTAGGAGTGCTCTTGTCTTATTTACGTTATGTTCGGGTCGTCTTTACCTCCAGTTGTTTGTAGGACGGCTCTTGTCTTATTTACGTTATGTTCGCTTCGTCTTTATCTCCAGTTGTTTGTAGGAGGGCTCTTGCCTTATTTACGTTGTGTTCGCTTCGTCTTTATCTCCAGTTGATTGTAGGAGGGCTCCTGTCTTATTTACGTTATGTTCACTTCGTCTTTATCTCCAGTTGTTTGTAGGAAGACTCATGTCTTATTTACGTTATGTTCGGGTCGTCTTTATCTCCAGTTGTTTGTAGGACGGCTCTTGTCTTATTTACGTTATGTTCACTTCGTCTTTATCTCCAGTTGTTTGTAGGCAGGCTCTTGTCTTATTTACGTTATGTTCACTTCGTCTTTATCTCCAGTTGTTTGTAGGAGGGCACTTGTCTTATTTACGTTATGTTCGGGTCGTCTTTACCTCCAGTTGTTTGTAAGAGGGCTCATGTCTTATTTACGTTATGTTCGGGTCGTCTTTATCTCCAGTTGTTTGTAGGAGGGCTCATGTCTTATTTACGTTATGTTCACCTCGTCTTTACCTCCAGTTGTTTGTAGGACGGCTCTTGTCTTATTTACGTTATGTTCGCTTCGTCTTTATCTCCAGTTGTTTGTAGGAGTGCTCTTGTCTTTTTTACGTTATGTTCGCTTCGTTTTTATCTCCAGTTGATTGTAGGAGGGCTCTTGTCTTATTTACGTTATGTTGGCTTCGTTTTTATCTCCAGTTGTTTGTAGGAGGGCTCTTGTCTTAATTACGTTTTGTTCGGGTCGTCTTTATCTCCAGTTGTTTGTAGGAGTGCTCTTGTCTTATTTACGTTATGTTCGCTTCGTTTTTATCTCCAGTTGTTTGTAGGAGGGCTCTTGTCTTATTTACGTTATGTTCGGGTCGTCTTTACCTCCAGTTGTTTGTAAGAGGGCTCTTGTCTTATTTACGTTATGTTCGGGTCGTCTTTCCTCCAGTTGTTTGTAAGAGGGCTCATGTCTTATTTACGTTATGTTTGGGTCGTCTTTATCTCCATTGTTTGTAGGAGGGCTCATGTCTTATTTACGTTATGTTCACCTCGTCTTTACCTCCAGTTGTTTGTAGGACGGCTCTTGTCTTATTTACGTTATGTTCGCTTCGTCTTTATCTCCAGTTGTTTGTAGGAGTGCTCTTGTCTTATTTACGTTATGTTCGCTTCGTTTTTATCTCCAGTTGTTTGTAGGAGGGCTCTTGTCTTATTTATGTTATGTTCGGGTCGTCTTTACCTCCGGTTGTTTGTAGGAGCGCTCTTGTCTTATTTACGTTATGTTCGTGTCGTCTTTACCTCCAGTTGTTTGTAGGAGGGCTCTTGTCTTATTTACGTTATGTTCACTTCGTCTTTATCTCCAGTTGTTTGTAGGAAGGCTCTTGTCTTATTTACGTTATGTTCGGGTCGTCTTTACCTCCAGTTGTTTGTAGGAGGGCTCATGTCTTATTTACGTTATGTTCGGGTCGTCTTTATCTCCAGTTGTTTGTAGGAGGGCTCATGTCTTATTTACGTTATGTTCGGGTCGTCTTTACCTCCAGTTGTTTGTAGGAGTGCTCTTGTCTTATTTACGTTATGTTCGGGTCGTCTTTACCTCCAGTTGTTTGTAGGACGGCTCTTGTCTTATTTACGCTATGTTCGCTTCGTCTTTATCTCCAGTTGTTTGTAGGAGGGCTCTTGTATTATTTACGTTATGTTCGCTTCGTTTTTATCTCCAGTTGTTTGTAGGAGGGCTCTTGTCTTATTTACGTTATGTTCGAGTCGTCTTTACCTCCAGTTGTTTGTAAGAGGGCTCTTGTCTTATTTACGTTATGTTCGGGTCGTCTTTACCTCCAGTTGTTTGTAAGAGGGCTCATGTCTTATTTACGTTATGTTTGGGTCGTCTTTATCTCCAATTGTTTGTAGGAGGGCTCATGTATTATTTACGTTATGTTCACCTCGTCTTTACCTCCAGTTGTTTGTAGGACGGCTCTTGTCTTATTTACGTTATGTTCGCTTCGTCTTTATCTCCAGTTGTTTGTAGGAGTGCTCTTGTCTTATTTACGTTATGTTCGCTTCGTTTTTATCTCCAGTTGTTTGTAGGAGGGCTCTTGTCTTATTTATGTTATGTTTGGGTCGTCTTTACCTCCAGTTGTTTGTAGGACGGCTCTTGTCTTATTTACGTTATGTTTGGGTCGTCTTTACCTCCAGTTGTTTGTAGGAGGGCTCTTGTCTTATTTACGTTATGTTCGTGTCGTCTTTACCTCCAGTTGTTTGTAAGAGGGCTCTTGTCTTATTTACGTTATGTTCGGGTCGTCTTTACCTCCAGTTGTTTGTAGGAGCGCTCTTGTCTTATTTACGTTATGTTCACTTCGTCTTTATCTCCAGTTGTTTGTAGGAAGGCTCATGTCTTATTTACGTTATGTTCACTTCGTCTTTATCTCCAGTTGTTTGTATGAGGGCTCATGTCTTATTTTCGCTATGTTCGGGTCGTCTTTACCTCTAGTTGTTTGTAGGACGGCTCTTGTCTTATTTACGTTATGTTCGGGTCGTCTTTACCTCCAGTTGTTTGTAAGAGGGCTCATGTTTTATTTACGTTATGTTTGGGTCGTCTTTATCTCCAATTGTTTGTAGGAGGGCTCATGTATTATTTACGTTATGTTCACCTCGTCTTTACCTCCAGTTGTTTGTAGGACGGCTCTTGTCTTATTTACGTTATGTTCGCTTCGTCTTTATCTCCAGTTGTTTGTAGGAGTGCTCTTGTCTTATTTACGTTATGTTCGCTTCGTTTTTATCTCCAGTTGTTTGTAGGAGTGCTCTTGTCTTATTTACGTTATGTTCGCTTCGTTTTTATCTCCAGTTGTTTGTAGGAGGGCTCTTGTCTTATTTACGTTATGTTCGGGTCGTCTTTACCTCCAGTTGTTTGTAGGAGGGCTCATATCTTATTTACGTTATGTTCGGTTCGTCTTTATCTCCAGTTGTTTGTAGGAGGGCTCATGTCTTATTTACGTTATGTTCGGGTCGTCTTTACCTCCAGTTGTTTGTAGGAGTGCTCTTGTCTTATTTACGTTATGTTCGGGTCGTCTTTACCTCCAGTTGTTTGTAGGACGGCTCTTGTCTTATTTACGTTATGTTCGCTTCGTCTTTATCTCCAGTTGTTTGTAGGAGGGCTCTTGCCTTATTTACGTTGTGTTCGCTTCGTCTTTATCTCCAGTTGATTGTAGGAGGGCTCCTGTCTTATTTACGTTATGTTCACTTCGTCTTTATCTCCAGTTGTTTGTAGGAAGACTCATGTCTTATTTACGTTATGTTCGGGTCGTCTTTATCTCCAGTTGTTTGTAGGACGGCTCTTGTCTTATTTACGTTATGTTCACTTCGTCTTTATCTCCAGTTGTTTGTAGGCAGGCTCTTGTCTTATTTACGTTATGTTCACTTCGTCTTTATCTCCAGTTGTTTGTAGGAGGGCACTTGTCTTATTTACGTTATGTTCGGGTCGTCTTTACCTCCAGTTGTTTGTAAGAGGGCTCATGTCTTATTTACGTTATGTTCGGGTCGTCTTTATCTCCAGTTGTTTGTAGGAGGGCTCATGTCTTATTTACGTTATGTTCACCTCGTCTTTACCTCCAGTTGTTTGTAGGACGGCTCTTGTCTTATTTACGTTATGTTCGCTTCGTCTTTATCTCCAGTTGTTTGTAGGAGTGCTCTTGTCTTTTTTACGTTATGTTCGCTTCGTTTTTATCTCCAGTTGATTGTAGGAGGGCTCTTGTCTTATTTACGTTATGTTGGCTTCGTTTTTATCTCCAGTTGTTTGTAGGAGGGCTCTTGTCTTAATTACGTTTTGTTCGGGTCGTCTTTATCTCCAGTTGTTTGTAGGAGTGCTCTTGTCTTATTTACGTTATGTTCGCTTCGTTTTTATCTCCAGTTGTTTGTAGGAGGGCTCTTGTCTTATTTACGTTATGTTCGGGTCGTCTTTACCTCCAGTTGTTTGTAAGAGGGCTCTTGTCTTATTTACGTTATGTTCGGGTCGTCTTTCCTCCAGTTGTTTGTAAGAGGGCTCATGTCTTATTTACGTTATGTTTGGGTCGTCTTTATCTCCATTGTTTGTAGGAGGGCTCATGTCTTATTTACGTTATGTTCACCTCGTCTTTACCTCCAGTTGTTTGTAGGACGGCTCTTGTCTTATTTACGTTATGTTCGCTTCGTCTTTATCTCCAGTTGTTTGTAGGAGTGCTCTTGTCTTATTTACGTTATGTTCGCTTCGTTTTTATCTCCAGTTGTTTGTAGGAGGGCTCTTGTCTTATTTATGTTATGTTCGGGTCGTCTTTACCTCCGGTTGTTTGTAGGAGCGCTCTTGTCTTATTTACGTTATGTTCGTGTCGTCTTTACCTCCAGTTGTTTGTAGGAGGGCTCTTGTCTTATTTACGTTATGTTCACTTCGTCTTTATCTCCAGTTGTTTGTAGGAAGGCTCTTGTCTTATTTACGTTATGTTCGGGTCGTCTTTACCTCCAGTTGTTTGTAGGAGGGCTCATGTCTTATTTACGTTATGTTCGGGTCGTCTTTATCTCCAGTTGTTTGTAGGAGGGCTCATGTCTTATTTACGTTATGTTCGGGTCGTCTTTACCTCCAGTTGTTTGTAGGAGTGCTCTTGTCTTATTTACGTTATGTTCGGGTCGTCTTTACCTCCAGTTGTTTGTAGGACGGCTCTTGTCTTATTTACGCTATGTTCGCTTCGTCTTTATCTCCAGTTGTTTGTAGGAGGGCTCTTGTATTATTTACGTTATGTTCGCTTCGTTTTTATCTCCAGTTGTTTGTAGGAGGGCTCTTGTCTTATTTACGTTATGTTCGAGTCGTCTTTACCTCCAGTTGTTTGTAAGAGGGCTCTTGTCTTATTTACGTTATGTTCGGGTCGTCTTTACCTCCAGTTGTTTGTAAGAGGGCTCATGTCTTATTTACGTTATGTTTGGGTCGTCTTTATCTCCAATTGTTTGTAGGAGGGCTCATGTATTATTTACGTTATGTTCACCTCGTCTTTACCTCCAGTTGTTTGTAGGACGGCTCTTGTCTTATTTACGTTATGTTCGCTTCGTCTTTATCTCCAGTTGTTTGTAGGAGTGCTCTTGTCTTATTTACGTTATGTTCGCTTCGTTTTTATCTCCAGTTGTTTGTAGGAGGGCTCTTGTCTTATTTATGTTATGTTTGGGTCGTCTTTACCTCCAGTTGTTTGTAGGACGGCTCTTGTCTTATTTACGTTATGTTTGGGTCGTCTTTACCTCCAGTTGTTTGTAGGAGGGCTCTTGTCTTATTTACGTTATGTTCGTGTCGTCTTTACCTCCAGTTGTTTGTAAGAGGGCTCTTGTCTTATTTACGTTATGTTCGGGTCGTCTTTACCTCCAGTTGTTTGTAGGAGCGCTCTTGTCTTATTTACGTTATGTTCACTTCGTCTTTATCTCCAGTTGTTTGTAGGAAGGCTCATGTCTTATTTACGTTATGTTCACTTCGTCTTTATCTCCAGTTGTTTGTATGAGGGCTCATGTCTTATTTTCGCTATGTTCGGGTCGTCTTTACCTCTAGTTGTTTGTAGGACGGCTCTTGTCTTATTTACGTTATGTTCGGGTCGTCTTTATCTCCAGTTGTTTGTAGGAGTGCTCTTGTCTTATTTACGTTATGTTCGCTTCGTTTTTATCTCCAGTTGATTGTAGGAGGGCTCTTGTCTTATTTACGTTATGTTGGCTTCGTTTTTATCTCCAGTTGTTTGTAGGAGGGCTCTTGTCTTATTTACGTTATGTTCGGGTCGTCTTTATCTCCAGTTGTTTGTAGGAGGGCTCATGTCTTATTTACGTTATGTTCACCTCGTCTTTACCTCCAGTTGTTTGTAGGACGGCTCTTGTCTTATTTACGTTATGTTGGCTTCGTTTTTATCTCCAGTTGTTTGTAGGAGGGCTCTTGTCTTAATTACGTTTTGTTCGGGTTGTTTTTATCTCCAGTTGTTTGTAGGAGTGCTCTTGTCTTATTTACGTTATGTTCGCTTCGTTTTTATCTCCAGTTGTTTGTAGGAGGGCTCTTGTCTTATTTACGTTATGTTCGGGTCGTCTTTACCTCCAGTTGTTTGTAAGAGGGCTCTTGTCTTATTTACGTTATGTTCGGGTCGTCTTTCCTCCAGTTGTTTGTAAGAGGGCTCATGTCTTATTTACGTTATGTTTGGGTCGTCTTTATCTCCATTGTTTGTAGGAGGGCTCATGTCTTATTTACGTTATGTTCACCTCGTCTTTACCTCCAGTTGTTTGTAGGACGGCTCTTGTCTTATTTACGTTATGTTCGCTTCGTCTTTATCTCCAGTTGTTTGTAGGAGTGCTCTTGTCTTATTTACGTTATGTTCGCTTCGTCTTTATCTCCAGTTGTTTGTAGGAGGGCTCTTGTCTTATTTACGTTATGTTCGCTTCGTTTTTATCTCCAGTTGTTTGTAGGAGGGCTCTTGTCTTATTTACGTTATGTTCGAGTCGTCTTTACCTCCAGTTGTTTGTAAGAGGGCTCTTGTCTTATTTACGTTATGTTCGGGTCGTCTTTACCTCCAGTTGTTTGTAAGAGGGCTCATGTCTTATTTACGTTATGTTTGGGTCGTCTTTATCTCCAATTGTTTGTAGGAGGGCTCATGTATTATTTACGTTATGTTCACCTCGTCTTTACCTCCAGTTGTTTGTAGGACGGCTCTTGTCTTATTTACGTTATGTTCGCTTCGTCTTTATCTCCAGTTGTTTGTAGGAGTGCTCTTGTCTTATTTACGTTATGTTCGCTTCGTTTTTATCTCCAGTTGTTTGTAGGAGGGCTCTTGTCTTATTTACGTTATGTTCGGGTCGTCTTTACCTCCAGTTGTTTGTAGGAGGGCTCATGTCTTATTTACGTTATGTTCGGGTCGTCTTTATCTCCAGTTGTTTGTAGGAGGGCTCATGTCTTATTTACGTTATGTTCGGGTCGTCTTTACCTCCAGTTGTTTGTAGGAGTGCTCTTGTCTTATTTACGTTATGTTCGGGTCGTCTTTACCTCCAGTTGTTTGTAGGACGGCTCTTGTCTTATTTACGTTATGTTCGCTTCGTCTTTATCTCCAGTTGTTTGTAGGAGGGCTCTTGCCTTATTTACGTTGTGTTCGCTTCGTCTTTATCTCCAGTTGATTGTAGGAGGGCTCCTGTCTTATTTACGTTATGTTCTGGTCGTCTTTACCTCCAGTTGTTTGTAGGAGGGCTCTTGTCTTATTTACGTTATGTTCACTTCGTCTTTATCTCCAGTTGTTTGTAGGAAGACTCATGTCTTATTTACGTTATGTTCGGGTCGTCTTTATCTCCAGTTGTTTGTAGGACGGCTCTTGTCTTATTTACGTTATGTTCACTTCGTCTTTATCTCCAGTTGTTTGTAGGCAGGCTCTTGTCTTATTTACGTTATGTTCACTTCGTCTTTATCTCCAGTTGTTTGTAGGAGGGCTCTTGTCTTATTTACGTTATGTTCACTTCGTCTTTATCTCTAGTTGTTTGTATGAGGGCTCATGTCTTATTTTCGCTATGTTCGGGTCGTCTTTACCTCTAGTTGTTTGTAGGACGGCTCTTGTCTTATTTACGTTATGTTCGGGTCGTCTTTACCTCCAGTTGTTTGTAGGAGCGCTCTTGTCTTATTTACGTTATGTTCACTTCGTCTTTATCTCCAGTTGTTTGTAGGAAGGCTCATGTCTTATTTACGTTATGTTCACTTCGTCTTTATCTCCAGTTGTTTGTATGAGGGCTCATGTCTTATTTTCGCTATGTTCGGGTCGTCTTTACCTCTAGTTGTTTGTAGGACGGCTCTTGTCTTATTTACGTTATGTTCGGGTCGTCTTTATCTCCAGTTGTTTGTAGGAGTGCTCTTGTCTTATTTACGTTATGTTCGCTTCGTTTTTATCTCCAGTTGATTGTAGGAGGGCTCTTGTCTTATTTACGTTATGTTGGCTTCGTTTTTATCTCCAGTTGTTTGTAGGAGGGCTCTTGTCTTATTTACGTTATGTTCGGGTCGTCTTTATCTCCAGTTGTTTGTAGGAGGGCTCATGTCTTATTTACGTTATGTTCACCTCGTCTTTACCTCCAGTTGTTTGTAGGACGGCTCTTGTCTTATTTACGTTATGTTCGCTTCGTCTTTATCTCCAGTTGTTTGTAGGAGTGCTCTTGTCTTTTTTACGTTATGTTCGCTTCGTTTTTATCTCCAGTTGATTGTAGGAGGGCTCTTGTCTTATTTACGTTATGTTGGCTTCGTTTTTATCTCCAGTTGTTTGTAGGAGGGCTCTTGTCTTAATTACGTTTTGTTCGGGTTGTCTTTATCTCCAGTTGTTTGTAGGAGTGCTCTTGTCTTATTTACGTTATGTTCGCTTCGTTTTTATCTCCAGTTGTTTGTAGGAGGGCTCTTGTCTTATTTACGTTATGTTCGGGTCGTCTTTACCTCCAGTTGTGTGTAAGAGGGCTCTTGTCTTATTTACGTTATGTTCGGGTCGTCTTTCCTCCAGATGTTTGTAAGAGGGCTCATGTCTTATTTACGTTATGTTTGGGTCGTCTTTATCTCCATTGTTTTTAGGAGGGCTCATGTCTTATTTACGTTATGTTCACCTCGTCTTTACCTCCAGTTGTTTGTAGGACGGCTCTTGTCTTATTTACGTTATGTTCGCTTCGTCTTTATCTCCAGTTGTTTGTAGGAGTGCTCTTGTCTTATTTACGTTATGTTCGCTTCGTCTTTATCTCCAGTTGTTTGTAGGAGGGCTCTTGTCTTATTTACGTTATGTTCGCTTCGTTTTTATCTCCAGTTGTTTGTAGGAGGGCTCTTGTCTTATTTACGTTATGTTCGAGTCGTCTTTACCTCCAGTTGTTTGTAAGAGGGCTCTTGTCTTATTTACGTTATGTTCGGGTCGTCTTTACCTCCAGTTGTTTGTAAGAGGGCTCATGTCTTATTTACGTTATGTTTGGGTCGTCTTTATCTCCAATTGTTTGTAGGAGGGCTCATGTATTATTTACGTTATGTTCACCTCGTCTTTACCTCCAGTTGTTTGTAGGACGGCTCTTGTCTTATTTACGTTATGTTCGCTTCGTCTTTATCTCCAGTTGTTTGTAGGAGTGCTCTTGTCTTATTTACGTTATGTTCGCTTCGTTTTTATCTCCAGTTGTTTGTAGGAGGGCTCTTGTCTTATTTACGTTATGTTCGGGTCGTCTTTACCTCCAGTTGTTTGTAGGAGGGCTCATGTCTTATTTACGTTATGTTCGGGTCGTCTTTATCTCCAGTTGTTTGTAGGAGGGCTCATGTCTTATTTACGTTATGTTCGGGTCGTCTTTACCTCCAGTTGTTTGTAGGAGTGCTCTTGTCTTATTTACGTTATGTTCGGGTCGTCTTTACCTCCAGTTGTTTGTAGGACGGCTCTTGTCTTATTTACGTTATGTTCGCTTCGTCTTTATCTCCAGTTGTTTGTAGGAGGGCTCTTGCCTTATTTACGTTGTGTTCGCTTCGTCTTTATCTCCAGTTGATTGTAGGAGGGCTCCTGTCTTATTTACGTTATGTTCTGGTCGTCTTTACCTCCAGTTGTTTGTAGGAGGGCTCTTGTCTTATTTACGTTATGTTCACTTCGTCTTTATCTCCAGTTGTTTGTAGGAAGACTCATGTCTTATTTACGTTATGTTCGGGTCGTCTTTATCTCCAGTTGTTTGTAGGACGGCTCTTGTCTTATTTACGTTATGTTCACTTCGTCTTTATCTCCAGTTGTTTGTAGGCAGGCTCTTGTCTTATTTACGTTATGTTCACTTCGTCTTTATCTCCAGTTGTTTGTAGGAGGGCTCTTGTCTTATTTACGTTATGTTCGGGTCGTCTTTACCTCCAGTTGTTTGTAAGAGGGCTCATGTCTTATTTACGTTATGTTCGGGTCGTCTTTATCTCCAGTTGTTTGTAGGAGGGCTCATGTCTTATTTACGTTATGTTCACCTCGTCTTTACCTCCAGTTGTTTGTAGGACGGCTCTTGTCTTATTTACGTTATGTTCGCTTCGTCTTTATCTCCAGTTGTTTGTAGGAGTGCTCTTGTCTTTTTTACGTTATGTTCGCTTCGTTTTTATCTCCAGTTGATTGTAGGAGGGCTCTTGTCTTATTTACGTTATGTTGGCTTCGTTTTTATCTCCAGTTGTTTGTAGGAGGGCTCTTGTCTTAATTACGTTTTGTTCGGGTTGTCTTTATCTCCAGTTGTTTGTAGGAGTGCTCTTGTCTTATTTACGTTATGTTCGCTTCGTTTTTATCTCCAGTTGTTTGTAGGAGGGCTCTTGTCTTATTTACGTTATGTTCGGGTCGTCTTTACCTCCAGTTGTTTGTAAGAGGGCTCTTGTCTTATTTACGTTATGTTCGGGTCGTCTTTCCTCCAGTTGTTTGTAAGAGGGCTCATGTCTTATTTACGTTATGTTTGGGTCGTCTTTATCTCCATTGTTTGTAGGAGGGCTCATGTCTTATTTACGTTATGTTCACCTCGTCTTTACCTCCAGTTGTTTGTAGGACGGCTCTTGTCTTATTTACGTTATGTTCGCTTCGTCTTTATCTCCAGTTGTTTGTAGGAGTGCTCTTGTCTTATTTACGTTATGTTCGCTTCGTCTTTATCTCCAGTTGTTTGTAGGAGGGCTCTTGTCTTATTTACGTTATGTTCGCTTCGTTTTTATCTCCAGTTGTTTGTAGGAGGGCTCTTGTCTTATTTACGTTATGTTCGAGTCGTCTTTACCTCCAGTTGTTTGTAAGAGGGCTCTTGTCTTATTTACGTTATGTTCGGGTCGTCTTTACCTCCAGTTGTTTGTAAGAGGGCTCATATCTTATTTACGTTATGTTTGGGTCGTCTTTATCTCCAATTGTTTGTAGGAGGGCTCATGTATTATTTACGTTATGTTCACCTCGTCTTTACCTCCAGTTGTTTGTAGGACGGCTCTTGTCTTATTTACGTTATGTTCGCTTCGTCTTTATCTCCAGTTGTTTGTAGGAGTGCTCTTGTCTTATTTACGTTATGTTCGCTTCGTTTTTATCTCCAGTTGTTTGTAGGAGGGCTCTTGTCTTATTTATGTTATGTTTGGGTCGTCTTTACCTCCAGTTGTTTGTAGGACGGCTCTTGTCTTATTTACGTTATGTTTGGGTCGTCTTTACCTCCAGTTGTTTGGAGGAGGGCTCTTGTCTTATTTACGTTATGTTCGTGTCGTCTTTACCTCCAGTTGTTTGTAAGAGGGCTCTTGTCTTATTTACGTTATGTTCGGGTCGTCTTTACCTCCAGTTGTTTGTAGGAGCGCTCTTGTCTTATTTACGTTATGTTCACTTCGTCTTTATCTCCAGTTGTTTGTAGGAAGGCTCATGTCTTATTTACGTTATGTTCACTTCGTCTTTATCTCCAGTTGTTTGTATGAGGGCTCATGTCTTATTTTCGCTATGTTCGGGTCGTCTTTACCTCTAGTTGTTTGTAGGACGGCTCTTGTCTTATTTACGTTATGTTCGGGTCGTCTTTATCTCCAGTTGTTTGTAGGAGTGCTCTTGTCTTATTTACGTTATGTTCGCTTCGTTTTTATCTCCAGTTGTTTGTAGGAGGGCTCTTGTCTTATTTACGTTATGTTCGGGTCGTCTTTACCTCCAGTTGTTTGTAGGACGGCTCTTGTCTTATTTACGTTATGTTCGCTTCGTCTTTATCTCCAGTTGTTTGTAGGAGGGCTCTTGCCTTATTTACGTTGTGTTCGCTTCGTCTTTATCTCCAGTTGATTGTAGGAGGGCTCCTGTCTTATTTACGTTATGTTCTGGTCGTCTTTACCTCCAGTTGTTTGTAGGAGGGCTCTTGTCTTATTTACGTTATGTTCACTTCGTCTTTATCTCCAGTTGTTTGTAGGAAGACTCATGTCTTATTTACGTTATGTTCGGGTCGTCTTTATCTCCAGTTGTTTGTAGGACGGCTCTTGTCTTATTTACGTTATGTTCACTTCGTCTTTATCTCCAGTTGTTTGTAGGAGGGCTCTTGTCTTATTTACGTTATGTTCGGGTCGTCTTTACCTCCAGTTGTTTGTAAGAGGGCTCATGTCTTATTTACGTTATGTTCGGGTCGTCTTTATCTCCAGTTGTTTGTAGGAGGGCTCTTGTCTTTTTTACGTTATGTTCGCTTCGTTTTTATCTCCAGTTGTTTGTAGGAGTGCTCTTGTCTTTTTTACGTTATGTTCGCTTCGTTTTTATCTCCAGTTGATTGTAGGAGGGCTCTTGTCTTATTTACGTTATGTTGGCTTCGTTTTTATCTCCAGTTGTTTGTAGGAGGGCTCTTGTCTTATTTACGTTTTGTTCGGGTTGTCTTTATCTCCAGTTGTTTGTAGGAGTTCTCTTGTCTTATTTACGATATGTTCGCTTCGTTTTTATCTCCAGTTGTTTGTAGGAGGGCTCTTGTCTTATTTACGTTATGTTCGGGTCGTCTTTACCTCCAGTTGTTTGTAAGAGGGCTCTTGTCTTATTTACGTTATGTTCGGGTCGTCTTTCCTCCAGTTGTTTGTAAGAGGGCTCATGTCTTATTTACGTTATGTTTGGGTCGTCTTTATCTCCATTGTTTGTAGGAGGGCTCATGTCTTATTTACGTTATGTTCACCTCGTCTTTACCTCCAGTTGTTTGTAGGACGGCTCTTGTCTTATTTACGTTATGTTCGCTTCGTCTTTATCTCCAGTTGTTTGTAGGAGTGCTCTTGTCTTATTTACCTTATGTTCGCTTCGTTTTTATCTCCAGTTGTTTGTAGGAGGGCTCTTGTCTTATTTATGTTATGTTCGGGTCGTCTTTACCTCCAGTTGTTTGTAGGAGCGCTCTTGTCTTATTTACGTTATGTTCGTGTCGTCTTTACCTCCAGTTGTTTGTAGGAGGGCTCTTGTCTTATTTACGTTATGTTCACTTCGTCTTTATCTCCAGTTGTTTGTAGGAAGGCTCTTGTCTTATTTACGTTATGTTCGGGTCGTCTTTACCTCCAGTTGTTTGTAGGAGGGCTCATGTCTTATTTACGTTATGTTCGGGTCGTCTTTATCTCCAGTTGTTTGTAGGAGGGCTCATGTCTTATTTACGTTATGTTCGGGTCGTCTTTACCTCCAGTTGTTTGTAGGAGTGCTCTTGTCTTATTTACGTTATGTTCGGGTCGTCTTTACCTCCAGTTGTTTGTAGGACAGCTCTTGTCTTATTTACGTTATGTTCGCTTCGTCTTTATCTCCAGTTGTTTGTAGGACAGCTCTTGCCTTATTTACGTTATGTTCGCTTCGTCTTTATCTCCAGTTGATTGTAAGGGGGTTACTGTCTTATTTACGTTATTTTCTGGTCCTCTTTACCTCCAGTTGTTTTTAGGAGGGCTCTTGTCTTATTTACGTTATGTTCACTTCGTCTTTATCTCCAGTTGTTTGTAGGAAGACTCATGTCTTATTTACGTTATGTTCGGGTCGTCTTTATCTCCAGTTGTTTGTAGGACGGCTCTTGTCTTATTTACGTTATGTTCACTTCGTCTTTATCTCCAGTTGTTTGTAGGAAGGCTCTTGTCTTATTTACGTTATGTTCGCTTCATCTTTATCTCCAGTTGTTTGTAGGAGGGCTCTTGCCTTATTTACGTTATGTTCGCTTCGTCTTTACCTCCAGTTGTTTGTAGGAGGGCTCTTGTCTTATTTACGTTATGTTCGGGGCGTCTTTACCTCCAGTTGTTTGTAGGAGCGCTCTTGTCTTATTTACGTTATGTTTGGGTCGTCTTTACCTCCAGTTGTTTGTAGGACGGCTCTTGTCTTATTTACGTTATGTTTGGGTCGTCTTTACCTCCAGTTGTTTGGAGGAGGGCTCTTGTCTTATTTACGTTATGTTCGTGTCGTCTTTACCTCCAGTTGTTTGTAAGAGGGCTCTTGTCTTATTTACGTTATGTTCGGGTCGTCTTTACCTCCAGTTGTTTGTAGGAGCGCTCTTGTCTTATTTACGTTATGTTCACTTCGTCTTTATCTCCAGTTGTTTGTAGGAAGGCTCATGTCTTATTTACGTTATGTTCACTTCGTCTTTATCTCCAGTTGTTTGTATGAGGGCTCATGTCTTATTTTCGCTATGTTCGGGTCGTCTTTACCTCTAGTTGTTTGTAGGACGGCTCTTGTCTTATTTACGTTATGTTCGGGTCGTCTTTATCTCCAGTTGTTTGTAGGAGTGCTCTTGTCTTATTTACGTTATGTTCGCTTCGTTTTTATCTCCAGTTGTTTGTAGGAGGGCTCTTGTCTTATTTACGTTATGTTCGGGTCGTCTTTACCTCCAGTTGTTTGTAGGACGGCTCTTGTCTTATTTACGTTATGTTCGCTTCGTCTTTATCTCCAGTTGTTTGTAGGAGGGCTCTTGCCTTATTTACGTTGTGTTCGCTTCGTCTTTATCTCCAGTTGATTGTAGGAGGGCTCCTGTCTTATTTACGTTATGTTCTGGTCGTCTTTACCTCCAGTTGTTTGTAGGAGGGCTCTTGTCTTATTTACGTTATGTTCACTTCGTCTTTATCTCCAGTTGTTTGTAGGAAGACTCATGTCTTATTTACGTTATGTTCGGGTCGTCTTTATCTCCAGTTGTTTGTAGGACGGCTCTTGTCTTATTTACGTTATGTTCACTTCGTCTTTATCTCCAGTTGTTTGTAGGAGGGCTCTTGTCTTATTTACGTTATGTTCGGGTCGTCTTTACCTCCAGTTGTTTGTAAGAGGGCTCATGTCTTATTTACGTTATGTTCGGGTCGTCTTTATCTCCAGTTGTTTGTAGGAGGGCTCTTGTCTTTTTTACGTTATGTTCGCTTCGTTTTTATCTCCAGTTGTTTGTAGGAGTGCTCTTGTCTTTTTTACGTTATGTTCGCTTCGTTTTTATCTCCAGTTGATTGTAGGAGGGCTCTTGTCTTATTTACGTTATGTTGGCTTCGTTTTTATCTCCAGTTGTTTGTAGGAGGGCTCTTGTCTTATTTACGTTTTGTTCGGGTTGTCTTTATCTCCAGTTGTTTGTAGGAGTTCTCTTGTCTTATTTACGATATGTTCGCTTCGTTTTTATCTCCAGTTGTTTGTAGGAGGGCTCTTGTCTTATTTACGTTATGTTCGGGTCGTCTTTACCTCCAGTTGTTTGTAAGAGGGCTCTTGTCTTATTTACGTTATGTTCGGGTCGTCTTTCCTCCAGTTGTTTGTAAGAGGGCTCATGTCTTATTTACGTTATGTTTGGGTCGTCTTTATCTCCATTGTTTGTAGGAGGGCTCATGTCTTATTTACGTTATGTTCACCTCGTCTTTACCTCCAGTTGTTTGTAGGACGGCTCTTGTCTTATTTACGTTATGTTCGCTTCGTCTTTATCTCCAGTTGTTTGTAGGAGTGCTCTTGTCTTATTTACCTTATGTTCGCTTCGTTTTTATCTCCAGTTGTTTGTAGGAGGGCTCTTGTCTTATTTATGTTATGTTCGGGTCGTCTTTACCTCCAGTTGTTTGTAGGAGCGCTCTTGTCTTATTTACGTTATGTTCGTGTCGTCTTTACCTCCAGTTGTTTGTAGGAGGGCTCTTGTCTTATTTACGTTATGTTCACTTCGTCTTTATCTCCAGTTGTTTGTAGGAAGGCTCTTGTCTTATTTACGTTATGTTCGGGTCGTCTTTACCTCCAGTTGTTTGTAGGAGGGCTCATGTCTTATTTACGTTATGTTCGGGTCGTCTTTATCTCCAGTTGTTTGTAGGAGGGCTCATGTCTTATTTACGTTATGTTCGGGTCGTCTTTACCTCCAGTTGTTTGTAGGAGTGCTCTTGTCTTATTTACGTTATGTTCGGGTCGTCTTTACCTCCAGTTGTTTGTAGGACAGCTCTTGTCTTATTTACGTTATGTTCGCTTCGTCTTTATCTCCAGTTGTTTGTAGGACAGCTCTTGCCTTATTTACGTTATGTTCGCTTCGTCTTTATCTCCAGTTGATTGTAAGGGGGTTACTGTCTTATTTACGTTATTTTCTGGTCCTCTTTACCTCCAGTTGTTTTTAGGAGGGCTCTTGTCTTATTTACGTTATGTTCACTTCGTCTTTATCTCCAGTTGTTTGTAGGAAGACTCATGTCTTATTTACGTTATGTTCGGGTCGTCTTTATCTCCAGTTGTTTGTAGGACGGCTCTTGTCTTATTTACGTTATGTTCACTTCGTCTTTATCTCCAGTTGTTTGTAGGAAGGCTCTTGTCTTATTTACGTTATGTTCGCTTCATCTTTATCTCCAGTTGTTTGTAGGAGGGCTCTTGCCTTATTTACGTTATGTTCGCTTCGTCTTTACCTCCAGTTGTTTGTAGGAGGGCTCTTGTCTTATTTACGTTATGTTCGGGGCGTCTTTACCTCCAGTTGTTTGTAGGAGCGCTCTTGTCTTATTTACGTTATGTTCACTTCGTCTTTATCTCCAGTTGTTTGTAGGAAGGCTCATGTCTTATTTACGTTATGTTCACTTCGTCTTTATCTCCAGTTGTTTGTATGAGGGCTCATGTCTTATTTTCGCTATGTTCGGGTCGTCTTTACCTCTAGTTGTTTGTAGGACGGCTCTTGTCTTATTTACGTTATGTTCGGGTCGTCTTTATCTCCAGTTGTTTGTAGGAGTGCTCTTGTCTTATTTACGTTATGTTCGCTTCGTTTTTATCTCCAGTTGTTTGTAGGAGGGCTCTTGTCTTATTTACGTTATGTTCGGGTCGTCTTTACCTCCAGTTGTTTGTAGGAGGGCTCATGTCTTATTTACGTTATGTTCGGGTCGTCTTTATCTCCAGTTGTTTGTAGGAGGGCTCATGTCTTATTTACGTTATGTTCGGGTCGTCTTTACCTCCAGTTGTTTGTAGGAGTGCTCTTGTCTTATTTACGTTATGTTCGGGTCGTCTTTACCTCCAGTTGTTTGTAGGACGGCTCTTGTCTTATTTACGTTATGTTCGCTTCGTCTTTATCTCCAGTTGATTGTAGGAGGGCTCCTGTCTTATTTACGTTATGTTCTGGTCGTCTTTACCTCCAGTTGTTTGTAGGAGGGCTCTTGTCTTATTTACGTTATGTTCGGGTCGTCTTTATCTCCAGTTGTTTGTAGGAGGGCTCTTGCCTTATTTACGTTATGTTCGCTTCGTCTTTATCTCCAGTTGATTGTAGGGGGGCTCCTGTCTTATTTACGTTATGTTCTGGTCGTCTTTACCTCCAGTTGTTTGTAGGAGGGCTCTTGTCTTATTTACGTTATGTTCACTTCGTCTTTATCTCCAGTTGTTTGTAGGAAGATTCATGTCTTATTTACGTTATGTTCGGGTCGTCTTTATCTCCAGTTGTTTGTAGGACGGCTCTTGTCTTATTTACGTTATGTTCACTTCGTCTTTATCTCCAGTTGTTTGTAGGAAGGCTCTTGTCTTATTTACGTTATGTTCACTTCGTCTTTATCTCCAGTTGTTTGTAGGAGGGCTCTTGTCTTATTTACGTTATGTTCGGGTCGTCTTTACCTCCAGTTGTTTGTAAGAGGGCTCATGTCTTATTTACGCTATGTTCGGGTCGTCTTTATCTCCAGTTGTTTGTAGGAGGGCTCATGTCTTATTTACGTTATGTTCACCTCGTCTTTACCTCCAGTTGTTTGTAGGACGGCTCTTGTCTTATTTACGTTATGTTCGCTTCGTCTTTATCTCCAGTTGTTTGTAGGAGTGCTCTTGTCTTATTTACGTTATGTTGGCTTCGTTTTTATCTCCAGTTGTTTGTAGGAGGGCTCTTGTCTTATTTACGTTATGTTCGGGTCGTCTTTACCTCCAGTTGTTTGTAGGAGTGCTCTTGTCTTATTTACGTTATGTTCGGGTCGTCTTTACCTCCAGTTGTTTGTAGGACGGCTCTTGTCTTATTTACGTTATGTTCGCTTCGTCTTTATCTCCAGTTGATTGTAGGAGGGCTCCTGTCTTATTTACGTTATGTTCTGGTCGTCTTTACCTCCAGTTGTTTGTAGGAGGGCTCTTGTCTTATTTACGTTATGTTCGGGTCGTCTTTATCTCCAGTTGTTTGTAGGAGGGCTCTTGCCTTATTTACGTTATGTTCGCTTCGTCTTTATCTCCAGTTGATTGTAGGGGGGCTCCTGTCTTATTTACGTTATGTTCTGGTCGTCTTTACCTCCAGTTGTTTGTAGGAGGGCTCTTGTCTTATTTACGTTATGTTCACTTCGTCTTTATCTCCAGTTGTTTGTAGGAAGATTCATGTCTTATTTACGTTATGTTCGGGTCGTCTTTATCTCCAGTTGTTTGTAGGACGGCTCTTGTCTTATTTACGTTATGTTCACTTCGTCTTTATCTCCAGTTGTTTGTAGGAAGGCTCTTGTCTTATTTACGTTATGTTCACTTCGTCTTTATCTCCAGTTGTTTGTAGGAGGGCTCTTGTCTTATTTACGTTATGTTCGGGTCGTCTTTACCTCCAGTTGTTTGTAAGAGGGCTCATGTCTTATTTACGCTATGTTCGGGTCGTCTTTATCTCCAGTTGTTTGTAGGAGGGCTCATGTCTTATTTACGTTATGTTCACCTCGTCTTTACCTCCAGTTGTTTGTAGGACGGCTCTTGTCTTATTTACGTTATGTTCGCTTCGTCTTTATCTCCAGTTGTTTGTAGGAGTGCTCTTGTCTTATTTACGTTATGTTGGCTTCGTTTTTATCTCCAGTTGTTTGTAGGAGGGCTCTTGTCTTATTTACGTTATGTTCGGGTCGTCTTTACCTCCAGTTGTTTGTAAGAGGGCTCTTGTCTTATTTACGTTATGTTCGGGTCGTCTTTACCTCCAGTTGTTTGTAAGAGGGCTCATGTCTTATTTACGTTATGTTCGGGTCGTCTTTACCTCCAGTTGTTTGTAGGACGGCTCTTGTCTTATTTACGTTATGTTCGCTTCGTCTTTATCTCCAGTTGATTGTAGGAGGGCTCCTGTCTTATTTACGTTATGTTCTGGTCGTCTTTACCTCCAGTTGTTTGTAGGAGGGCTCTTGTCTTATTTACGTTATGTTCGGGTCGTCTTTATCTCCAGTTGTTTGTAGGAGGGCTCTTGCCTTATTTACGTTATGTTCGCTTCGTCTTTATCTCCAGTTGATTGTAGGAGGGCTCCTGTCTTATTTACGTTATGTTCTGGTCGTCTTTACCTCCAGTTGTTTGTAGGAGGGCTCTTGTCTTATTTACGTTATGTTCACTTCGTCTTTATCTCCAGTTGTTTGTAGGAAGATTCATGTCTTATTTACGTTATGTTCGGGTCGTCTTTATCTCCAGTTGTTTGTAGGACGGCTCTTGTCTTATTTACGTTATGTTCACTTCGTCTTTATCTCCAGTTGTTTGTAGGAAGGCTCTTGTCTTATTTACGTTATGTTCACTTCGTCTTTATCTCCAGTTGTTTGTAGGAGGGCTCTTGTCTTATTTACGTTATGTTCGGGTCGTCTTTACCTCCAGTTGTTTGTAAGAGGGCTCATGTCTTATTTACGTTATGTTCACCTCGTCTTTACCTCCAGTTGTTTGTAGGACGGCTCTTGTCTTATTTACGTTATGTTCGCTTCGTCTTTATCTCCAGTTGTTTGTAGGAGTGCTCTTGTCTTATTTACGTTATGTTGGCTTCGTTTTTATCTCCAGTTGTTTGTAGGAGGGCTCTTGTCTTATTTACGTTATGTTCGGGTCGTCTTTACCTCCAGTTGTTTGTAAGAGGGCTCTTGTCTTATTTACGTTATGTTCGGGTCGTCTTTACCTCCAGTTGTTTGTAAGAGGGCTCATGTCTTATTTACGTTATGTTTGGGTCGTCTTTATCTCCATTGTTTGTAGGAGGGCTCATGTCTTATTTACGTTATGTTCACCTCGTCTTTACCTCCAGTTGTTTGTAGGACGGTTCTTGTCTTATTTACGTTATGTTCGCTTCGTCTTTATCTCCAGTTGTTTGTAGGAGTGCTCTTGTCTTATTTACGTTATGTTCGCTTCGTTTTTATCTCCAGTTGTTTGTAGGAGGGCTCTTGTCTTATTTATGTTATGTAAGGGTCGTCTTTACCTCCCGGTATTTGTAGGAGCGCTCTTGTCTTATTTACGTTATGTTCGTGTCGTCTTTACCTCCAGTTGTTTGTAGGAGGGCTCTTGTCTTATTTACGTTATGTTCACTTCGTCTTTATCTCCAGTTGTTTGTAGGAAGATTCATGTCTTATTTACGTTATGTTCGGGTCGTCTTTATCTCCAGTTGTTTGTAGGACGGCTCTTGTCTTATTTACGTTATGTTCACTTCGTCTTTATCTCCAGTTGTTTGTAGGAAGGCTCTTGTCTTATTTACGTTATGTTCACTTCGTCTTTATCTCCAGTTGTTTGTAGGAGGGCTCTTGTCTTATTTACGTTATGTTCGGGTCGTCTTTACCTCCAGTTGTTTGTAAGAGGGCTCATGTCTTATTTACGCTATGTTCGGGTCGTCTTTATCTCCAGTTGTTTGTAGGAGGGCTCATGTCTTATTTACGTTATGTTCACCTCGTCTTTACCTCCAGTTGTTTGTAGGACGGCTCTTGTCTTATTTACGTTATGTTCGCTTCGTCTTTATCTCCAGTTGTTTGTAGGAGTGCTCTTGTCTTATTTACGTTATGTTGGCTTCGTTTTTATCTCCAGTTGTTTGTAGGAGGGCTCTTGTCTTATTTACGTTATGTTCGGGTCGTCTTTACCTCCAGTTGTTTGTAAGAGGGCTCTTGTCTTATTTACGTTATGTTCGGGTCGTCTTTACCTCCAGTTGTTTGTAAGAGGGCTCATGTCTTATTTACGTTATGTTCGGGTCGTCTTTACCTCCAGTTGTTTGTAGGACGGCTCTTGTCTTATTTACGTTATGTTCGCTTCGTCTTTATCTCCAGTTGATTGTAGGAGGGCTCCTGTCTTATTTACGTTATGTTCTGGTCGTCTTTACCTCCAGTTGTTTGTAGGAGGGCTCTTGTCTTATTTACGTTATGTTCGGGTCGTCTTTATCTCCAGTTGTTTGTAGGAGGGCTCTTGCCTTATTTACGTTATGTTCGCTTCGTCTTTATCTCCAGTTGATTGTAGGAGGGCTCCTGTCTTATTTACGTTATGTTCTGGTCGTCTTTACCTCCAGTTGTTTGTAGGAGGGCTCTTGTCTTATTTACGTTATGTTCACTTCGTCTTTATCTCCAGTTGTTTATAGGAAGATTCATGTCTTATTTACGTTATGTTCGGGTCGTCTTTATCTCCAGTTGTTTGTAGGACGGCTCTTGTCTTATTTACGTTATGTTCACTTCGTCTTTATCTCCAGTTGTTTGTAGGAAGGCTCTTGTCTTATTTACGTTATGTTCACTTTGTCTTTATCTCCAGTTGTTTGTAGGAGGGCTCTTGTCTTATTTACGTTATGTTCGGGTCGTCTTTACCTCCAGTTGTTTGTAAGAGGGCTCATGTCTTATTTACGCTATGTTCGGGTCGTCTTTATCTCCAGTTGTTTGTAGGAGGGCTCATGTCTTATTTACGTTATGTTCACCTCGTCTTTACCTCCAGTTGTTTGTAGGACGGCTCTTGTCTTATTTACGTTATGTTCGCTTCGTCTTTATCTCCAGTTGTTTGTAGGAGTGCTCTTGTCTTATTTACGTTATGTTGGCTTCGTTTTTATCTCCAGTTGTTTGTAGGAGGGCTCTTGTCTTATTTACGTTATGTTCGGGTCGTCTTTACCTCCAGTTGTTTGTAAGAGGGCTCTTGTCTTATTTACGTTATGTTCGGGTCGTCTTTACCTCCAGTTGTTTGTAAGAGGGCTCATGTCTTATTTACGTTATGTTTGGGTCGTCTTTATCTCCATTGTTTGTAGGAGGGCTCATGTCTTATTTACGTTATGTTCACCTCGTCTTTACCTCCAGTTGTTTGTAGGACGGTTCTTGTCTTATTTACGTTATGTTCGCTTCGTCTTTATCTCCAGTTGTTTGTAGGAGTGCTCTTGTCTTATTTACGTTATGTTCGCTTCGTTTTTATCTCCAGTTGTTTGTAGGAGGGCTCTTGTCTTATTTATGTTATGTTCGGGTCGTCTTTACCTCCCGGTATTTGTAGGAGCGCTCTTGTCTTATTTACGTTATGTTCGTGTCGTCTTTACCTCCAGTTGTTTGTAGGAGGGCTCTTGTCTTATTTACGTTATGTTCACTTCGTCTTTATCTCCAGTTGTTTGTAGGAAGGCTCTTGTCTTATTTACGTTATGTTCGGGTCGTCTTTACCTCCAGTTGTTTGTAGGAGGGCTCATGTCTTATTTACGTTATGTTCGGGACGTCTTTATCTCCAGTTGTTTGTAGGAGGGATCATGTCTTATTTACGTTATGTTCGGGTCGTCTTTACCTCCAGTTGTTTGTAGGAGTGCTCTTGTCTTATTTACGTTATGTTCGGGTCGTCTTTACCTCCAGTTGTTTGTAGGACGGCTCTTGTCTTATTTACGTTATGTTCGCTTCGTCTTTATCTCCAGTTGTTTGTAGGAGGGCTCTTGCCTTATTTACGTTATGTTCGGGTCGTCTTTACCTCCAGTTGTTTGTAGGAGGGCTCATGTGTTATTTACGTTATGTTCGGGACGTCTTTATCTCCAGTTGTTTGTAGGAGGGCTCATGTCTTATTTACGTTATGTTCGGGTCGTCTTTACCTCCAGTTGTTTGTAGGAGTGCTCTTGTCTTATTTACGTTATGTTCGGGTCGTCTTTACCTCCAGTTGTTTGTAGGACGGCTCTTGTCTTATTTACGTTATGTTCGCTTCGTCTTTATCTCCAGTTGTTTGTAGGAGGGCTCTTGCCTTATTTACGTTATGTTCGCTTCATCTTTATCTCCAGTTGATTGTATGGGGGCTCCTGTCTTATTTACGTTATTTTCTGGTCGTCTTTACCTCCAGTTGTTTGTAGGAGGGCTCTTGTCTTATTTACGTTATGTTCACTTCGCCTTTATCTCCAGTTGTTTGTAGGAAGACTCATGTCTTATTTACGTTATGTTCGGGTCGTCTTTATCTCCAGTTGTTTGTAGGACGGCTCTTGTCTTATTTACGTTATGTTCACTTCGTCTTTATCTCCAGTTGTTTGTAGGAAGGCTCTTGTCTTATTTACGTTATGTTCACCTCGTCTTTACCTCCAGTTGTTTGTAGGACGGCTCTTGTCTCATTTACGTTATGTTCGCTTCGTCTTTATCTCCATTTGTTTGTAGGAGTGCTCTGGTCTTATTTACGTTATGTTCGCTTCGTTTTTATCTCCAGTTGATTGTAGGAGGGCTCTTGTCTTATTTACGTTATGTTCACTTCGTCTTTATCTCCAGTTGTTTGTAGGAGGGCTCTTGTCTTATTTATGTTATGTTCGGGTCGTCTTTACCTCCAGTTGTTTGTAAGAGGGCTCATGTCTTATTTACGCTATGTTCGGGTCGTCTTTATCTCCAGTTGTTTGTAGGAGGGCTCATGTCTTATTTACGTTATGTTCACCTCGTCTTTACCTCCAGTTGTTTGTAGGACGGCTCTTGTCTTATTTACGTTATGTTCGCTTCGTCTTTATCTCCAGTTGTTTGTAGGAGTGCTCTTGTCTTATTTACGTTATGTTGGCTTCGTTTTTATCTCCAGTTGTTTGTAGGAGGGCTCTTGTCTTATTTACGTTATGTTCGGGTCGTCTTTACCTCCAGTTGTTTGTAAGAGGGCTCTTGTCTTATTTACGTTATGTTCGGGTCGTCTTTACCTCCAGTTGTTTGTAAGAGGGCTCATGTCTTATTTACGTTATGTTTGGGTCGTCTTTATCTCCATTGTTTGTAGGAGGGCTCATGTCTTATTTACGTTATGTTCACCTCGTCTTTACCTCCAGTTGTTTGTAGGACGGTTCTTGTCTTATTTACGTTATGTTCGCTTCGTCTTTATCTCCAGTTGTTTGTAGGAGTGCTCTTGTCTTATTTACGTTATGTTCGCTTCGTTTTTATCTCCAGTTGTTTGTAGGAGGGCTCTTGTCTTATTTATGTTATGTTCGGGTCGTCTTTACCTCCCGTTATTTGTAGGAGCGCTCTTGTCTTATTTACGTTATGTTCGTGTCGTCTTTACCTCCAGTTGTTTGTAGGAGGGCTCTTGTCTTATTTACGTTATGTTCACTTCGTCTTTATCTCCAGTTGTTTGTAGGAAGGCTCTTGTCTTATTTACGTTATGTTCGGGTCGTCTTTACCTCCAGTTGTTTGTAGGAGGGCTCATGTCTTATTTACTTTATGTTCGGGACGTCTTTATCTCCAGTTGTTTGTAGGAGGGCTCATGTCTTATTTACGTTATGTTCGGGTCGTCTTTACCTCCAGTTGTTTGTAGGAGTGCTCTTGTCTTATTTACGTTATGTTCGGGTCGTCTTTACCTCCAGTTGTTTGTAGGACGGCTCTTGTCTTATTTACGTTATGTTCGCTTCGTCTTTATCTCCAGTTGTTTGTAGGAGGGCTCTTGCCTTATTTACGTTATGTTCGGGTCGTCTTTACCTCCAGTTGTTTGTAGGAGGGCTCATGTCTTATTTACGTTATGTTCGGGACGTCTTTATCTCCAGTTGTTTGTAGGAGGGCTCATGTCTTATTTACGTTATGTTCGGGTCGTCTTTACCTCCAGTTGTTTGTAGGAGTGCTCTTGTCTTATTTACGTTATGTTCGGGTCGTCTTTACCTCCAGTTGTTTGTAGGACGGCTCTTGTCTTATTTACGTTATGTTCGCTTCGTCTTTATCTCCAGTTGTTTGTAGGAGGGCTCTTGCCTTATTTACGTTATGTTCGCTTCGTCTTTATCTCCAGTTGATTGTAGGGGGGCTCCTGTCTTATTTACGTTATTTTCTGGTCGTCTTTACCTCCAGTTGTTTGTAGGAGGGCTCTTGTCTTATTTACGTTATGTTCACTTCGCCTTTATCTCCAGTTGTTTGTAGGAAGACTCATGTCTTATTTACGTTATGTTCGGGTCGTCTTTATCTCCAGTTGTTTGTAGGACGGCTCTTGTCTTATTTACGTTATGTTCACTTCGTCTTTATCTCCAGTTGTTTGTAGGAAGGCTCTTGTCTTATTTACGTTATGTTCACCTCGTCTTTACCTCCAGTTGTTTGTAGGACGGCTCTTGTCTCATTTACGTTATGTTCGCTTCGTCTTTATCTCCATTTGTTTGTAGGAGTGCTCTGGTCTTATTTACGTTATGTTTGGGTCGTCTTTATCTCCATTGTTTGTAGGAGGGCTCATGTCTTATTTACGTTATGTTCACCTCGTCTTTACCTCCAGTTGTTTGTAGGACGGTTCTTGTCTTATTTACGTTATGTTCGCTTCGTCTTTATCTCCAGTTGTTTGTAGGAGTGCTCTTGTCTTATTTACGTTATGTTCGCTTCGTTTTTATCTCCAGTTGTTTGTAGGAGGGCTCTTGTCTTATTTATGTTATGTAAGGGTCGTCTTTACCTCCCGGTATTTGTAGGAGCGCTCTTGTCTTATTTACGTTATGTTCGTGTCGTCTTTACCTCCAGTTGTTTGTAGGAGGGCTCTTGTCTTATTTACGTTATGTTCACTTCGTCTTTATCTCCAGTTGTTTGTAGGAAGATTCATGTCTTATTTACGTTATGTTCGGGTCGTCTTTATCTCCAGTTGTTTGTAGGACGGCTCTTGTCTTATTTACGTTATGTTCACTTCGTCTTTATCTCCAGTTGTTTGTAGGAAGGCTCTTGTCTTATTTACGTTATGTTCACTTCGTCTTTATCTCCAGTTGTTTGTAGGAGGGCTCTTGTCTTATTTACGTTATGTTCGGGTCGTCTTTACCTCCAGTTGTTTGTAAGAGGGCTCATGTCTTATTTACGCTATGTTCGGGTCGTCTTTATCTCCAGTTGTTTGTAGGAGGGCTCATGTCTTATTTACGTTATGTTCACCTCGTCTTTACCTCCAGTTGTTTGTAGGACGGCTCTTGTCTTATTTACGTTATGTTCGCTTCGTCTTTATCTCCAGTTGTTTGTAGGAGTGCTCTTGTCTTATTTACGTTATGTTGGCTTCGTTTTTATCTCCAGTTGTTTGTAGGAGGGCTCTTGTCTTATTTACGTTATGTTCGGGTCGTCTTTACCTCCAGTTGTTTGTAAGAGGGCTCTTGTCTTATTTACGTTATGTTCGGGTCGTCTTTACCTCCAGTTGTTTGTAAGAGGGCTCATGTCTTATTTACGTTATGTTCGGGTCGTCTTTACCTCCAGTTGTTTGTAGGACGGCTCTTGTCTTATTTACGTTATGTTCGCTTCGTCTTTATCTCCAGTTGATTGTAGGAGGGCTCCTGTCTTATTTACGTTATGTTCTGGTCGTCTTTACCTCCAGTTGTTTGTAGGAGGGCTCTTGTCTTATTTACGTTATGTTCGGGTCGTCTTTATCTCCAGTTGTTTGTAGGAGGGCTCTTGCCTTATTTACGTTATGTTCGCTTCGTCTTTATCTCCAGTTGATTGTAGGAGGGCTCCTGTCTTATTTACGTTATGTTCTGGTCGTCTTTACCTCCAGTTGTTTGTAGGAGGGCTCTTGTCTTATTTACGTTATGTTCACTTCGTCTTTATCTCCAGTTGTTTATAGGAAGATTCATGTCTTATTTACGTTATGTTCGGGTCGTCTTTATCTCCAGTTGTTTGTAGGACGGCTCTTGTCTTATTTACGTTATGTTCACTTCGTCTTTATCTCCAGTTGTTTGTAGGAAGGCTCTTGTCTTATTTACGTTATGTTCACTTCGTCTTTATCTCCAGTTGTTTGTAGGAGGGCTCTTGTCTTATTTACGTTATGTTCGGGTCGTCTTTACCTCCAGTTGTTTGTAAGAGGGCTCATGTCTTATTTACGCTATGTTCGGGTCGTCTTTATCTCCAGTTGTTTGTAGGAGGGCTCATGTCTTATTTACGTTATGTTCACCTCGTCTTTACCTCCAGTTGTTTGTAGGACGGCTCTTGTCTTATTTACGTTATGTTCGCTTCGTCTTTATCTCCAGTTGTTTGTAGGAGTGCTCTTGTCTTATTTACGTTATGTTGGCTTCGTTTTTATCTCCAGTTGTTTGTAGGAGGGCTCTTGTCTTATTTACGTTATGTTCGGGTCGTCTTTACCTCCAGTTGTTTGTAAGAGGGCTCTTGTCTTATTTACGTTATGTTCGGGTCGTCTTTACCTCCAGTTGTTTGTAAGAGGGCTCATGTCTTATTTACGTTATGTTTGGGTCGTCTTTATCTCCATTGTTTGTAGGAGGGCTCATGTCTTATTTACGTTATGTTCACCTCGTCTTTACCTCCAGTTGTTTGTAGGACGGTTCTTGTCTTATTTACGTTATGTTCGCTTCGTCTTTATCTCCAGTTGTTTGTAGGAGTGCTCTTGTCTTATTTACGTTATGTTCGCTTCGTTTTTATCTCCAGTTGTTTGTAGGAGGGCTCTTGTCTTATTTATGTTATGTTCGGGTCGTCTTTACCTCCCCGTATTTGTAGGAGCGCTCTTGTCTTATTTACGTTATGTTCGTGTCGTCTTTACCTCCAGTTGTTTGTAGGAGGGCTCTTGTCTTATTTACGTTATGTTCACTTCGTCTTTATCTCCAGTTGTTTGTAGGAAGGCTCTTGTCTTATTTACGTTATGTTCGGGTCGTCTTTACCTCCAGTTGTTTGTAGGAGGGCTCATGTCTTATTTACGTTATGTTCGGGACGTCTTTATCTCCAGTTGTTTGTAGGAGGGCTCATGTCTTATTTACGTTATGTTCGGGTCGTCTTTACCTCCAGTTGTTTGTAGGAGTGCTCTTGTCTTATTTACGTTATGTTCGGGTCGTCTTTACCTCCAGTTGTTTGTAGGACGGCTCTTGTCTTATTTACGTTATGTTCGCTTCGTCTTTATCTCCAGTTGTTTGTAGGAGGGCTCTTGCCTTATTTACGTTATGTTCGGGTCGTCTTTACCTCCAGTTGTTTGTAGGAGGGCTCATGTGTTATTTACGTTATGTTCGGGACGTCTTTATCTCCAGTTGTTTGTAGGAGGGCTCATGTCTTATTTACGTTATGTTCGGGTCGTCTTTACCTCCAGTTGTTTGTAGGAGTGCTCTTGTCTTATTTACGTTATGTTCGGGTCGTCTTTACCTCCAGTTGTTTGTAGGACGGCTCTTGTCTTATTTACGTTATGTTCGCTTCGTCTTTATCTCCAGTTGTTTGTAGGAGGGCTCTTGCCTTATTTACGTTATGTTCGCTTCATCTTTATCTCCAGTTGATTGTATGGGGGCTCCTGTCTTATTTACGTTATTTTCTGGTCGTCTTTACCTCCAGTTGTTTGTAGGAGGGCTCTTGTCTTATTTACGTTATGTTCACTTCGCCTTTATCTCCAGTTGTTTGTAGGCAGACTCATGTCTTATTTACGTTATGTTCGGGTCGTCTTTATCTCCAGTTGTTTGTAGGACGGCTCTTGTCTTATTTACGTTATGTTCACTTCGTCTTTATCTCCAGTTGTTTGTAGGAAGGCTCTTGTCTTATTTACGTTATGTTCACCTCGTCTTTACCTCCAGTTGTTTGTAGGACGGCTCTTGTCTCATTTACGTTATGTTCGCTTCGTCTTTATCTCCATTTGTTTGTAGGAGTGCTCTGGTCTTATTTACGTTATGTTCGCTTCGTTTTTATCTCCAGTTGATTGTAGGAGGGCTCTTGTCTTATTTACGTTATGTTCACTTCGTCTTTATCTCCAGTTGTTTGTAGGAGGGCTCTTGTCTTATTTATGTTATGTTCGGGTCGTCTTTACCTCCAGTTGTTTGTAAGAGGGCTCATGTCTTATTTACGCTATGTTCGGGTCGTCTTTATCTCCAGTTGTTTGTAGGAGGGCTCATGTCTTATTTACGTTATGTTCACCTCGTCTTTACCTCCAGTTGTTTGTAGGACGGCTCTTGTCTTATTTACGTTATGTTCGCTTCGTCTTTATCTCCAGTTGTTTGTAGGAGGGCTCTTGTCTTATTTACGTTATGTTCGGGTCGTCTTTACCTCCAGTTGTTTGTAGGAGGGCTCTTGTCTTATTTACGTTATGTTCACTTCGTCTTTATCTCCAGTTGTTTGTAGGAAGGCTCTTGTCTTATTTACGTTATGTTCGGGTCGTCTTTACCTCCAGTTGTTTGTAGGAGGGCTCATGTCTTATTTACGTTATGTTCGGGACGTCTTTATCTCCAGTTGTTTGTAGGAGGGCTCATGTCTTATTTACGTTATGTTCGGGTCGTCTTTACCTCCAGTTGTTTGTAGGAGTGCTCTTGTCTTATTTACGTTATGTTCGGGTCGTCTTTACCTCCAGTTGTTTGTAGGACGGCTCTTGTCTTATTTACGTTATGTTCGCTTCGTCTTTATCTCCAGTTGTTTGTAGGAGGGCTCTTGCCTTATTTACGTTATGTTCGGGTCGTCTTTACCTCCAGTTGTTTGTAGGAGGGCTCATGTGTTATTTACGTTATGTTCGGGACGTCTTTATCTCCAGTTGTTTGTAGGAGGGCTCATGTCTTATTTACGTTATGTTCGGGTCGTCTTTACCTCCAGTTGTTTGTAGGAGTGCTCTTGTCTTATTTACGTTATGTTCGGGTCGTCTTTACCTCCAGTTGTTTGTAGGACGGCTCTTGTCTTATTTACGTTATGTTCGCTTCGTCTTTATCTCCAGTTGTTTGTAGGAGGGCTCTTGCCTTATTTACGTTATGTTCGCTTCATCTTTATCTCCAGTTGATTGTATGGGGGCTCCTGTCTTATTTACGTTATTTTCTGGTCGTCTTTACCTCCAGTTGTTTGTAGGAGGGCTCTTGTCTTATTTACGTTATGTTCACTTCGCCTTTATCTCCAGTTGTTTGTAGGCAGACTCATGTCTTATTTACGTTATGTTCGGGTCGTCTTTATCTCCAGTTGTTTGTAGGACGGCTCTTGTCTTATTTACGTTATGTTCACTTCGTCTTTATCTCCAGTTGTTTGTAGGAAGGCTCTTGTCTTATTTACGTTATGTTCACCTCGTCTTTACCTCCAGTTGTTTGTAGGACGGCTCTTGTCTCATTTACGTTATGTTCGCTTCGTCTTTATCTCCATTTGTTTGTAGGAGTGCTCTGGTCTTATTTACGTTATGTTCGCTTCGTTTTTATCTCCAGTTGATTGTAGGAGGGCTCTTGTCTTATTTACGTTATGTTCACTTCGTCTTTATCTCCAGTTGTTTGTAGGAGGGCTCTTGTCTTATTTATGTTATGTTCGGGTCGTCTTTACCTCCAGTTGTTTGTAAGAGGGCTCATGTCTTATTTACGCTATGTTCGGGTCGTCTTTATCTCCAGTTGTTTGTAGGAGGGCTCATGTCTTATTTACGTTATGTTCACCTCGTCTTTACCTCCAGTTGTTTGTAGGACGGCTCTTGTCTTATTTACGTTATGTTCGCTTCGTCTTTATCTCCAGTTGTTTGTAGGAGGGCTCTTGTCTTATTTACGTTATGTTCGGGTCGTCTTTACCTCCAGTTGTTTGTAAGAGGGCTCTTGTCTTATTTACGTTATGTTCGGGTCGTCTTTACCTCCAGTTGTTTGTAAGAGGGCTCATGTCTTATTTACGTTATGTTTGGGTCGTCTTTATCTCCATTGTTTGTAGGAGGGCTCATGTCTTATTTACGTTATGTTCACCTCGTCTTTACCTCCAGTTGTTTGTAGGACGGTTCTTGTCTTATTTACGTTATGTTCGCTTCGTCTTTATCTCCAGTTGTTTGTAGGAGTGCTCTTGTCTTATTTACGTTATGTTCGCTTCGTTTTTATCTCCAGTTGTTTGTAGGAGGGCTCTTGTCTTATTTATGTTATGTTCGGGTCGTCTTTACCTCCCGTTATTTGTAGGAGCGCTCTTGTCTTATTTACGTTATGTTCGTGTCGTCTTTACCTCCAGTTGTTTGTAGGAGGGCTCTTGTCTTATTTACGTTATGTTCACTTCGTCTTTATCTCCAGTTGTTTGTAGGAAGGCTCTTGTCTTATTTACGTTATGTTCGGGTCGTCTTTACCTCCAGTTGTTTGTAGGAGGGCTCATGTCTTATTTACTTTATGTTCGGGACGTCTTTATCTCCAGTTGTTTGTAGGAGGGCTCATGTCTTATTTACGTTATGTTCGGGTCGTCTTTACCTCCAGTTGTTTGTAGGAGTGCTCTTGTCTTATTTACGTTATGTTCGGGTCGTCTTTACCTCCAGTTGTTTGTAGGACGGCTCTTGTCTTATTTACGTTATGTTCGCTTCGTCTTTATCTCCAGTTGTTTGTAGGAGGGCTCTTGCCTTATTTACGTTATGTTCGGGTCGTCTTTACCTCCAGTTGTTTGTAGGAGGGCTCATGTCTTATTTACGTTATGTTCGGGACGTCTTTATCTCCAGTTATTTGTAGGAGGGCTCATGTCTTATTTACGTTATGTTCGGGTCGTCTTTACCTCCAGTTGTTTGTAGGAGTGCTCTTGTCTTATTTACGTTATGTTCGGGTCGTCTTTACCTCCAGTTGTTTGTAGGACGGCTCTTGTCTTATTTACGTTATGTTCGCTTCGTCTTTATCTCCAGTTGTTTGTAGGAGGGCTCTTGCCTTATTTACGTTATGTTCGCTTCGTCTTTATCTCCAGTTGATTGTAGGGGGGCTCCTGTCTTATTTACGTTATTTTCTGGTCGTCTTTACCTCCAGTTGTTTGTAGGAGGGCTCTTGTCTTATTTACGTTATGTTCACTTCGCCTTTATCTCCAGTTGTTTGTAGGAAGACTCATGTCTTATTTACGTTATGTTCTTGTCGTCTTTATCTCCAGTTGTTTGTAGGACGGCTCTTGTCTTATTTACGTTATGTTCACTTCGTCTTTATCTCCAGTTGTTTGTAGGAAGGCTCTTGTCTTATTTACGTTATGTTCACCTCGTCTTTACCTCCAGTTGTTTGTAGGACGGCTCTTGTCTCATTTACGTTATGTTCGCTTCGTCTTTATCTCCATTTGTTTGTAGGAGTGCTCTGGTCTTATTTACGTTATGTTCGCTTCGTTTTTATCTCCAGTTGATTGTAGGAGGGCTCTTGTCTTATTTACGTTATGTTCACTTCGTCTTTATCTCCAGTTGTTTGTAGGAGGGCTCTTGTCTTATTTACGTTATGTTCGGGTCGTCTTTATCTCCAGTTGTTTGTAGGAGGGCTCATGTCTTATTTACGTTATGTTCACCTCGTCTTTACCTCCAGTTGTTTGTAGGAGGGCTCTTGTCTTATTTACGTTATGTTCGCTTCGTCTTTATCTCCAGTTGTTTGTAGGAGTGCTCTTGTCTTATTTACGTTATGTTGGCTTCGTTTTTATCTCCAGTTGTTTGTAGGAGGGCTCTTGTCTTATTTACGTTATGTTCGGGTCGTCTTTACCTCCAGTTGTTTGTAAGAGGGCTCTTGTCTTATTTACGTTATGTTCGGGTCGTCTTTACCTCCAGTTGTTTGTAAGAGGGCTCATGTCTTATTTACGTTATGTTTGGGTCGTCTTTATCTCCATTGTTTGTAGGAGGGCTCATGTCTTATTTACGTTATGTTCACCTCGTCTTTACCTCCAGTTGTTTGTAGGACGGTTCTTGTCTTATTTACGTTATGTTCGCTTCGTCTTTATCTCCAGTTGTTTGTAGGAGTGCTCTTGTCTTATTTACGTTATGTTCGCTTCGTTTTTATCTCCAGTTGTTTGTAGGAGGGCTCTTGTCTTATTTATGTTATGTTCGGGTCGTCTTTACCTCCCGTTATTTGTAGGAGCGCTCTTGTCTTATTTACGTTATGTTCGTGTCGTCTTTACCTCCAGTTGTTTGTAGGAGGGCTCTTGTCTTATTTACGTTATGTTCACTTCGTCTTTATCTCCAGTTGTTTGTAGGAAGGCTCTTGTCTTATTTACGTTATGTTCGGGTCGTCTTTACCTCCAGTTGTTTGTAGGAGGGCTCATGTCTTATTTACCTTATGTTCGGGACGTCTTTATCTCCAGTTGTTTGTAGGAGGGCTCATGTCTTATTTACGTTATGTTCGGGTCGTCTTTACCTCCAGTTGTTTGTAGGAGTGCTCTTGTCTTATTTACGTTATGTTCGGGTCGTCTTTACCTCCAGTTGTTTGTAGGACGGCTCTTGTCTTATTTACGTTATGTTCGCTTCGTCTTTATCTCCAGTTGTTTGTAGGAGGGGTCTTGCCTTATTTACGTTATGTTCGGGTCGTCTTTACCTCCAGTTGTTTGTAGGAGGGCTCATGTCTTATTTACGTTATGTTCGGGACGTCTTTATCTCCAGTTGTTTGTAGGAGGGCTCATGTCTTATTTACGTTATGTTCGGGTCGTCTTTACCTCCAGTTGTTTGTAGGAGTGCTCTTGTCTTATTTACGTTATGTTCGGGTCGTCTTTACCTCCAGTTGTTTGTAGGACGGCTCTTGTCTTATTTACGTTATGTTCGCTTCGTCTTTATCTCCAGTTGTTTGTAGGAGGGCTCTTGCCTTATTTACGTTATGTTCGCTTCGTCTTTATCTCCAGTTGATTGTAGGGGGGCTCCTGTCTTATTTACGTTATTTTCTGGTCGTCTTTACCTCCAGTTGTTTGTAGGAGGGCTCTTGTCTTATTTACGTTATGTTCACTTCGTCTTTATCTCCAGTTGTTTGTAGGAAGACTCATGTCTTATTTACGTTATGTTCGGGTCGTCTTTATCTCCAGTTGTTTGTAGGACGGCTCTTGTCTTATTTACGTTATGTTCACTTCGTCTTTATCTCCAGTTGTTTGTAGGAAGGCTCTTGTCTTATTTACGTTATCTTCACCTCGTCTTTACCTCCAGTTGTTTGTAGGACGGCTCTTGTCTCATTTACGTTATGTTCGCTTCGTCTTTATCTCCATTTGTTTGTAGGAGTGCTCTGGTCTTATTTACGTTATGTTCGCTTCGTTTTTATCTCCAGTTGATTGTAGGAGGGCTCTTGTCTTATTTACGTTATGTTGGCTTCGTTTTTATCTCCAGTTGTTTGTAGGAGGGCTCTTGTCTTATTTACGTTATGTTCGGGTCGTCTTTACCTCCAGTTGTTTGTAAGAGGGCTCATGTCTTATTTACGTTATGTTTGGGTCGTCTTTATCTCCATTGTTTGTAGGAGGGCTCATGTCTTATTTACGTTATGTTCACCTCGTCTTTACCTCCAGTTGTTTGTAGGACGGCTCTTGTCTTATTTACGTTATGTTCGCTTCGTCTTTATCTCCAGTTGTTTGTAGGAGTGGTCTTGTCTTATTTACGTTATGTTCACTTCGTCTTTATCTCCAGTTGTTTGTAGGAAGGCTCTTGTCTTATTTACGTTATGTTCGGGTCGTCTTTACCTCCAGTTGTTTGTAGGAGGGCTCATGTCTTATTTACGTTATGTTCGGGACGTCTTTATCTCCAGTTGTTTGTAGGAGGGCTCATGTCTTATTTACGTTATGTTCGGGTCGTCTTTACCTCCAGTTGTTTGTAGGAGTGCTCTTGTCTTATTTACGTTATGTTCGGGTCGTCTTTACCTCCAGTTGTTTGTAGGACGGCTCTTGTCTTATTTACGTTATGTTCGCTTCGTCTTTATCTCCAGTTGTTTGTAGGAAGACTCATGTCTTATTTACGTTATGTTCGGGTCGTCTTTATCTCCAGTTGTTTGTAGGACGGCTCTTGTCTTATTTACGTTATGTTCACTTCGTCTTTATCTCCAGTTGTTTGTAGGAAGGCTCTTGTCTTATTTACGTTATGTTCACTTCGTCTTTATCTCCAGTTGTTTGTAGGGGGGCTCTTGTCTTATTTACGTTATGTTCGGGTCGTCTTTACCTACAGTTGTTTGTAAGAGGGCTCATGTCTTATTTACGTTATGTTCGGGTCGTCTTTATCTCCAGTTGTTTGTAGGAGGGCTCATATCTTATTTACGTTATGTTCGGGTCGTCTTTATCTCCAGTTGTTTGTAGGACGGCTCTTGTCTTATTTACGTTATGTTCACTTCGTCTTTATCTCCAGTTGTTTGTAGGAAGGCTCTTGTCTTATTTACGTTATGTTCACCTCGTCTTTACCTCCAGTTGTTTGTAGGACGGCTCTTGTCTCATTTACGTTATGTTCGCTTCGTCTTTATCTCCATTTGTTTGTAGGAGTGCTCTGGTCTTATTTACGTTATGTTCGCTTCGTTTTTATCTCCAGTTGATTGTAGGAGGGCTCTTGTCTTATTTACGTTATGTTCACTTCGTCTTTATCTCCAGTTGTTTGTAGGAGGGCTCTTGTCTTATTTACGTTATGTTCGGGTCGTCTTTACCTCCAGTTGTTTGTAAGAGGGCTCATGTCTTATTTACGCTATGTTCGGGTCGTCTTTATCTCCAGTTGTTTGTAGGAGGGCTCATGTCTTATTTACGTTATGTTCACCTCGTCTTTACCTCCAGTTGTTTGTAGGACGGCTCTTGTCTTATTTACGTTATGTTCGCTTCGTCTTTATCTCCAGTTGTTTGTAGGAGTGCTCTTGTCTTATTTACGTTATGTTGGCTTCGTTTTTATCTCCAGTTGTTTGTAGGAGGGCTCTTGTCTTATTTACGTTATGTTCGGGTCGTCTTTACCTCCAGTTGTTTGTAAGAGGGCTCTTGTCTTATTTACGTTATGTTCGGGTCGTCTTTACCTCCAGTTGTTTGTAAGAGGGCTCATGTCTTATTTACGTTATGTTTGGGTCGTCTTTATCTCCATTGTTTGTAGGAGGGCTCATGTCTTATTTACGTTATGTTCACCTCGTCTTTACCTCCAGTTGTTTGTAGGACGGTTCTTGTCTTATTTACGTTATGTTCGCTTCGTCTTTATCTCCAGTTGTTTGTAGGAGTGCTCTTGTCTTATTTACGTTATGTTCGCTTCGTTTTTATCTCCAGTTGTTTATAGGAGGGCTCTTGTCTTATTTATGTTATGTTCGGGTCGTCTTTACCTCCCGTTATTTGTAGGAGCGCTCTTGTCTTATTTACGTTATGTTCGTGTCGTCTTTACCTCCAGTTGTTTGTAGGAGGGCTCTTGTCTTATTTACGTTATGTTCACTTCGTCTTTATCTCCAGTTGTTTGTAGGAAGGCTCTTGTCTTATTTACGTTATGTTCGGGTCGTCTTTACCTCCAGTTGTTTGTAGGAGGGCTCATGTCTTATTTACCTTATGTTCGGGACGTCTTTATCTCCAGTTGTTTGTAGGAGGGCTCATGTCTTATTTACGTTATGTTCGGGTCGTCTTTACCTCCAGTTGTTTGTAGGAGTGCTCTTGTCTTATTTACGTTATGTTCGGGTCGTCTTTACCTCCAGTTGTTTGTAGGACGGCTCTTGTCTTATTTACGTTATGTTCGCTTCGTCTTTATCTCCAGTTGTTTGTAGGAGGGCTCTTGCCTTATTTACGTTATGTTCGGGTCGTCTTTACCTCCAGTTGTTTGTAGGAGGGCTCATGTCTTATTTACGTTATGTTCGGGACGTCTTTATCTCCAGTTGTTTGTAGGAGGGCTCATGTCTTATTTACGTTATGTTCGGGTCGTCTTTACCTCCAGTTGTTTGTAGGAGTGCTCTTGTCTTATTTACGTTATGTTCGGGTCGTCTTTACCTCCAGTTGTTTGTAGGACGGCTCTTGTCTTATTTACGTTATGTTCGCTTCGTCTTTATCTCCAGTTGTTTGTAGGAGGGCTCTTGCCTTATTTACGTTATGTTCGCTTCGTCTTTATCTCCAGTTGATTGTAGGGGGGCTCCTGTCTTATTTACGTTATTTTCTGGTCGTCTTTACCTCCAGTTGTTTGTAGGAGGGCTCTTGTCTTATTTACGTTATGTTCACTTCGCCTTTATCTCCAGTTGTTTGTAGGAAGACTCATGTCTTATTTACGTTATGTTCGGGTCGTCTTTATCTCCAGTTGTTTGTAGGACGGCTCTTGTCTTATTTACGTTATGTTCACTTCGTCTTTATCTCCAGTTGTTTGTAGGAAGGCTCTTGTCTTATTTACGTTATGTTCACCTCGTCTTTACCTCCAGTTGTTTGTAGGACGGCTCTTGTCTCATTTACGTTATGTTCGCTTCGTCTTTATCTCCATTTGTTTGTAGGAGTGCTCTGGTCTTATTTACGTTATGTTCGCTTCGTTTTTATCTCCAGTTGATTGTAGGAGGGCTCTTGTCTTATTTACGTTATGTTCACTTCGTCTTTATCTCCAGTTGTTTGTAGGAGGGCTCTTGTCTTATTTACGTTATGTTCGGGTCGTCTTTACCTCCAGTTGTTTGTAAGAGGGCTCATGTCTTATTTACGCTATGTTCGGGTCGTCTTTATCTCCAGTTGTTTGTAGGAGGGCTCATGTCTTATTTACGTTATGTTCACCTCGTCTTTACCTCCAGTTGTTTGTAGGACGGCTCTTGTCTTATGTACGTTATGTTCGCTTCGTCTTTATCTCCAGTTGTTTGTAGGAGTGCTCTTGTCTTATTTACGTTATGTTGGCTTCGTTTTTATCTCCAGTTGTTTGTAGGAGGGCTCTTGTCTTATTTACGTTATGTTCGGGTCGTCTTTACCTCCAGTTGTTTGTAAGAGGGCTCTTGTCTTATTTACGTTATGTTCGGGTCGTCTTTACCTCCAGTTGTTTGTAAGAGGGCTCATGTCTTATTTACGTTATGTTTGGGTCGTCTTTATCTCCATTGTTTGTAGGAGGGCTCATGTCTTATTTACGTTATGTTCACCTCGTCTTTACCTCCAGTTGTTTGTAGGACGGTTCTTGTCTTATTTACGTTATGTTCGCTTCGTCTTTATCTCCAGTTGTTTGTAGGAGTGCTCTTGTCTTATTTACGTTATGTTCGCTTCGTCTTTATCTCCTATTGATTGTAGGGGGGCTCCTGTCTTATTTACGTTATTTTCTGGTCGTCTTTACCTCCAGTTGTTTGTAGGAGGGCTCATGTCTTATTTACGTTATGTTCACTTCGTCTTTATCTCCAGTTGTTTGTAGGAAGACTCATGTCTTATTTACGTTATGTTCGGGTCGTCTTTATCTCCAGTTGTTTGTAGGACGGCTCTTGTCTTATTTACGTTATGTTCACTTCGTCTTTATCTCCAGTTGTTTGTAGGAAGGCTCTTGTCTTATTTACGTTATGTTCACCTCGTCTTTACCTCCAGTTGTTTGTAGGACGGCTCTTGTCTCATTTACGTTATGTTCGCTTCGTCTTTATCTCCATTTGTTTGTAGGAGTGCTCTGGTCTTATTTACGTTATGTTCGCTTCGTTTTTATCTCCAGTTGATTGTAGGAGGGCTCTTGTCTTATTTACGTTATGTTGGCTTCGTTTTTATCTCCAGTTGTTTGTAGGAGGGCTCTTGTCTTATTTACGTTATGTTCGGGTCGTCTTTACCTCCAGTTGTTTGTAAGAGGGCTCTTGTCTTATTTACGTTATGTTCGGGTCGTCTTTACCTCCAGTTGTTTGTAAGAGGGCTCATGTCTTATTTACGTTATGTTTGGGTCGTCTTTATCTCCATTGTTTGTAGGAGGGCTCATGTCTTATTTACGTTATGTTCACCTCGTCTTTACCTCCAGTTGTTTGTAGGACGGCTCTTGTCTTATTTACGTTATGTTCGCTTCGTCTTTATCTCCAGTTGTTTGTAGGAGTGGTCTTGTCTTATTTACGTTATGTTCGCTTCGTTTTTATCTCCAGTTGTTTGTAGGAGGGCTCTTGTCTTATTTATGTTATGTTCGGGTCGTCTTTACCTCCCGTTATTTGTAGGAGCGCTCTTGTCTTATTTACGTTATGTTCGTGTCGTCTTTACCTCCAGTTGTTTGTAGGAGGGCTCTTGTCTTATTTACGTTATGTTCACTTCGTCTTTATCTCCAGTTGTTTGTAGGAAGGCTCTTGTCTTATTTACGTTATGTTCGGGTCGTCTTTACCTCCAGTTGTTTGTAGGAGGGCTCATGTCTTATTTACGTTATGTTCGGGACGTCTTTATCTCCAGTTGTTTGTAGGAGGGCTCATGTCTTATTTACGTTATGTTCGGGTCGTCTTTACCTCCAGTTGTTTGTAGGAGTGCTCTTGTCTTATTTACGTTATGTTCGGGTCGTCTTTACCTCCAGTTGTTTGTAGGACGGCTCTTGTCTTATTTACGTTATGTTCGCTTCGTCTTTATCTCCAGTTGTTTGTAGGAAGACTCATGTCTTATTTACGTTATGTTCGGGTCGTCTTTATCTCCAGTTGTTTGTAGGACGGCTCTTGTCTTATTTACGTTATGTTCACTTCGTCTTTATCTCCAGTTGTTTGTAGGAAGGCTCTTGTCTTATTTACGTTATGTTCACTTCGTCTTTATCTCCAGTTGTTTGTAGGGGGGCTCTTGTCTTATTTACGTTATGTTCGGGTCGTCTTTACCTACAGTTGTTTGTAAGAGGGCTCATGTCTTATTTACGTTATGTTCGGGTCGTCTTTATCTCCAGTTGTTTGTAGGAGGGCTCATGTCTTATTTACGTTATGTTCACCTCGTCTTTACATCCAGTTGTTTGTAGGACGGCTCTTGTCTTATTTACGTTATGTTCGCTTCGTCTTTATCTCCAGTTGTTTGTAGGAGTGCTCTTGTCTTATTTACGTTATGTTCGCTTCGTTTTTATCTCTAGTTGTTTGTAGGAGGGCTCTTGTCTTATTTACGTTATGTTCGCTTCGTTTTTATCTCCAGTTGTTTGTAGGAGGGCTCTTGTCTTATTTACGTTATGTTCGGGTCGTCTTTACCTCCAGTTGTTTGTAGGAGTGCTCTTGTCTTATTTACGTTATGTTCGCTTCGTTTTGATCTCCTGTTGTTTGTAGGAGGGCTCTTGTCTTATTTACGTTATGTTCGGGTCGTCTTTACCTCCAGTTGTTTGTAAGAGGGCTCATGTCTTATTTACGTTATGTTCGGGTCGACTTTATCTCCAGTTGTTTGTAGGAGGGCTGATGTCTTATTTACGTTATGTTCACCTCGTCTTTACCTCCAGTTGTTTGTAGGACGGCTCTTGTCTTATATACGTTATGTTCGCTTCGTCGTTATCTCCAGTTGTTTGTAGGAGTGCTCTTGTCTTATTTACGTTATGTTCGCTTCGTTTTTATCTCCAGTTGTTTGTAGGACGGCTCTTGTCTTATTTACATTATGTTCGGGTCGTCCTTACCTCCAGTTGTTTGTAGGACGGCTCTTGTCTTATATACGTTATGTTCACTTCGTCTTTATCTCCAGTTGTTTGTAGGAAGGCTCATGTCTTATTTACGTTATGTTCACTTCGTCTTTATCTCCAGTTGTTTGTAGGACGGCTCATGTCTTATTTACGTTATGTTCACTTCGTCTTTATCTCCAGTTGTTTGTTTGAGGGCTCATGTCTTATTTTCGCTATGTTCGGGTCGTCTTTACCTCCAGTTGTTTGTAGGACGGCTCTTGTCTTATTTACGTTATGTTCGGGTCGTCTTTATCTCCAGTTGTTTGTAGGAGTGCTCTTGTCTTATTTACGTTATGTTCGCTTCGTTTTTCTCTCCAGTTGTTTGTAGGAGGACTCTTGTCTTATTTACGTTATGTTCGGGTCGTCTTTATCCCCAGTTGTTTGTAGGAGGGCTCATGTCTTATTTACGTTATGTTCGGGTCGTCTTTACCTCCAATTGTTTGTAGGAGTGCTCTTGTCTTATTTGCGTTATGTTCGGGTCGTCTTTACCTCCAGTTGTTTGTAGGACGGCTCTTGTCTTATTTACGTTATGTTCGGGTCGTCTTTACCTCCAGTTGTTTGTAGGACGGCTCTTGTCTTATTTACGTTATGTTCGCTTCGTCTTTATCTCCAGTTGTTTGTAGGAGGGCTCTTGCCTTATTTACGTTATGTTCGCTTCGTCTTTATCTCCAGTTGATTGTAGGGGGGCTCCTGTCTTATTTACGTTATTTTCTGGTCGTCTTTACCTCCAGTTGTTTGTAGGAGGGCTCTTGTCTTATTTACGTTATGTTCACTTCGTCTTTATCTCCAGTTGTTTGTAGGAAGACTCATGTCTTATTTACGTTATGTTCGGGTCGTCTTTATCTCCAGTTGTTTGTAGGACGGCTCTTGTCTTATTTACGTTATGTTCACTTCGTCTTTATCTCCAGTTGTTTGTAGGAAGGCTCTTGTCTTACTTACGTTATGTTCACTTCGTCTTTATCTCCAGTTGTTTGTAGGAGGGCTCTTGTCTTATTTACGTTATGTTCGCTTCGTCTTTATCTCCAGTTGATTGTAGGAGGGCTCCTGTCTTATTTACGTTATGCTCTGGTCGTCTTTACCTCCAGTTGTTTGTAGGAGGGCTCTTGTCTTATTTACGTTATGTTCACTTCGTCTTTATCTCCAGTTGTTTGTAGGAAGACTCATGTGTTATTTACGTTATGTTCGGGTCGTCTTTATCTCCAGTTGTTTGTAGGACGGCTCTTGTCTTATTTACGTTATGTTCACTTCGTCTTTATCTCCAGTTGTTTGTAAGAAGGCTCTTGTCTTATTTACGTTATGTTCACTTCGTCTTTATCTCCAGTTGTTTGTAGGACGGCTCTTGTCTTATTTACGTTATGTTCGGGTCGTCGTTATCTCCAGTTGTTTGTAGGAGGGCTCATGTCTTATTTACGTTCTCTTCACCTCGTCTGTACCTCCAGTTGTTTGTAGGACGGCTCTTGTCTTATTTACGTTATGTTCGCTTCGATTTTATCTCCAGTTGTTTGTAGGAGGGCTCTTGTCTTATTTACGTTATGTTCACTTCGTCTTTATCTCCAGTTGTTTGTAGGAAGGCTCTTGTCTTATTTACGTTATGTTCGGGTCGTCTTTACCTCCAGTTGTTTGTAGGAGGGCTCATGTCTTATTTACGTTATGTTCGGGACGTCTTTATCTCCAGTTGTTTGTAGGAGGGCTCATGTCTTATTTACGTTATGTTCGGGTCGTCTTTACCTCCAGTTGTTTGTAGGAGTGCTCTTGTCTTATTTACGTTATGTTCGGGTCGTCTTTACCTCCAGTTGTTTGTAGGACGGCTCTTGTCTTATTTACGTTATGTTCGCTTCGTCTTTATCTCCAGTTGTTTGTAGGAGGGCTCTTGCCTTATTTACGTTATGTTCGGGTCGTCTTTACCTCCAGTTGTTTGTAGGAGGGCTCTTGTCTTATTTACGTTATGTTCGGGACGTCTTTATCTCCAGTTGTTTGTAGGAGGGCTCATGTCTTATTTACGTTATGTTCGGGTCGTCTTTACCTCCAGTTGTTTGTAGGAGTGCTCTTGTCTTATTTACGTTATGTTCGGGTCGTCTTTACCTCCAGTTGTTTGTTGGACGGCTCTTGTCTTATTTACGTTATGTTCGCTTCGTCTTTATCTCCAGTTGTTTGTAGGAGGGCTCTTGCCTTATTTACGTTATGTTCGCTTCGTCTTTATCTCCAGTTGATTGTAGGGGGGCTCCTGTCTTATTTACGTTATTTTCTGGTCGTCTTTACCTCCAGTTGTTTGTAGGAGGGCTCTTGTCTTATTTACGTTATGTTCACTTCGTCTTTATCTCCAGTTGTTTGTAGGAAGACTCATGTCTTATTTACGTTATGTTCGGGTCGTCTTTATCTCCAGTTGTTTGTAGGACGGCTCTTGTCTTATTTACGTTATGTTCACTTCGTCTTTATCTCCAGTTGTTTGTAGGAAGGCTCTTGTCTTATTTACGTTATGTTCACCTCGTCTTTACCTCCAGTTGTTTGTAGGACGGCTCTTGTCTCATTTACGTTATGTTCGCTTCGTCTTTATCTCCATTTGTTTGTAGGAGTGCTCTGGTCTTATTTACGTTATGTTTGCTTCCTTTTTATCTCCAGTTGATTGTAGGAGGGCTCTTGTCTTATTTACGTTATGTTGGCTTCGTTTTTATCTCCAGTTGTTTGTAGGAGGGCTCTTGTCTTATTTACGTTATGTTCGGGTCGTCTTTACCTCCAGTTGTTTGTAAGAGGGCTCTTGTCTTATTTACGTTATGTTCGGGTCGTCTTTACCTCCAGTTGTTTGTAAGAGGGCTCATGTCTTATTTACGTTATGTTTGGGTCGTCTTTATCTCCATTGTTTGTAGGAGGGCTCATGTCTTATATACGTTATGTTCACCTCGTCTTTACCTCCAGTTGTTTGTAGGACGGCTCTTGTCATATTTACGTTATGTTCGCTTCGTCTTTATCTCCAGTTGTTTGTAGGAGTGCTCTTGTCTTATTTACGTTATGTTCGCTTCGTTTTTATCTCCAGTTGTTTGTAGGAGGGCTCTTGTCTTATTTATGTTATGTTCGGGTCGTCTTTACCTCCCGTTATTTGTAGGAGCGCTCTTGTCTTATTTACGTTATGTTCGTGTCGTCTTTACCCCCAGTTGTTTGTAGGAGGGCTCTTGTCTTATTTACGTTATGTTCACTTCGTCTTTATCTCCATTTGTTTGTAGGAAGGCTCTTGTCTTATTTACGTTATGTTCGGGTCGTCTTTACCTCCAGTTGTTTGTAGGAGGGCTCATGTCTTATTTACGTTATGTTCGGGACGTCTTTATCTACAGTTGTTTGTAGGAGGGCTCATGTCTTATTTACGTTATGTTCGGGTCGTCTTTACCTCCAGTTGTTTGTAGGAGTGCTCTTGTCTTATTTACGTTATGTTCGGGTCGTCGTTATCTCCAGTTGTTTGTAGGAGGGCTCATGTCTTATTTACGTTCTGTTCACCTCGTCTGTACCTCCAGTTGTTTGTAGGACGGCTCTTGTCTTATTTACGTTATGTTCGCTTCGATTTTATCTCCATTTGTTTGTAGGAGGGCTCTTGTCTTATTTACGTTATGTTCACTTCGTCTTTATCTCCAGTTGTTTGTAGGAAGGCTCTTGTCTTATTTACGTTATGTTCGGGTCGTCTTTACCTCCAGTTGTTTGTAGGAGGGCTCATGTCTTATTTACGTTATGTTCGGGACGTCTTTATCTCCAGTTGTTTGTAGGAGGGCTCATGTCTTATTTACGTTATGTTCGGGTCGTCTTTACCTCCAGTTGTTTGTAGGAGTGCTCTTGTCTTATTTACGTTATGTTCGGGTCGTCTTTACCTCCAGTTGTTTGTAGGACGGCTCTTGTCTTATTTACGTTATGTTCGCTTCGTCTTTATCTCCAGTTGTTTGTAGGAGGGCTCTTGCCTTATTTACGTTATGTTCGGGTCGTCTTTACCTCCAGTTGTTTGTAGGAGGGCTCATGTCTTATTTACGTTATGTTCGGGACGTCTTTATCTCCAGTTGTTTTTAGGAGGGCTCATGTCTTATTTACGTTATGTTCGGGTCGTCTTTACCTCCAGTTGTTTGTAGGAGTGCCCTTGTCTTATTTACGTTATGTTCGGGTCGTCTTTACCTCCAGTTGTTTGTTGGACGGCTCTTGTCTTATTTACGTTATGTTCGCTTCGTCTTTATCTCCAGTTGTTTGTAGGAGGGCTCTTGCCTTATTTACGTTATGTTCGCTTCGTCTTTATCTCCAGTTGATTGTAGGGGGGCTCCTGTCTTATTTGCGTTATTTTCTGGTCGTCTTTACCTCCAGTTGTTTGTAGGAGGGCTCTTGTCTTATTTACGTTATGTTCACTTCGTCTTTATCTCCAGTTGTTTGTAGGAAGACTCATGTCTTATTTACGTTATGTTCGGGTCGTCTTTATCTCCAGTTGTTTGTAGGACGGCTCTTGTCTTATTTACGTTATGTTCACTTCGTCTTTATCTCCAGTTGTTTGTAGGAAGGCTCTTGTCTTATTTACGTTATGTTCACCTCGTCTTTACCTCCAGTTGTTTGTAGGACGGCTCTTGTCTCATTTACGTTATGTTCGCTTCGTCTTTATCTCCATTTGTTTGTAGGAGTGCTCTGGTCTTATTTACGTTATGTTTGCTTCCTTTTTATCTCCAGTTGATTGTAGGAGGGCTCTTGTCTTATTTACGTTATGTTGGCTTCGTTTTTATCTCCAGTTGTTTGTAGGAGGGCTCTTGTCTTATTTACGTTATGTTCGGGTCGTCTTTACCTCCAGTTGTTTGTAAGAGGGCTCTTGTCTTATTTACGTTATGTTCGGGTCGTCTTTACCTCCAGTTGTTTGTAAGAGGGCTCATGTCTTATTTACGTTATGTTTGGGTCGTCTTTATCTCCATTGTTTGTAGGAGGGCTCATGTCTTATTTACGTTATGTTCACCTCGTCTTTACCCCCAGTTGTTTGTAGGACGGCTCTTGTCATATTTACGTTATGTTCGCTTCGTCTTTATCTCCAGTTGTTTGTAGGAGTGCTCTTGTCTTATTTACGTTATGTTCGCTTCGTTTTTATCTCCAGTTGTTTGTAGGAGGGCTCTTGTCTTATTTATGTTATGTTCGGGTCGTCTTTACCTCCCGTTATTTGTAGGAGCGCTCTTGTCTTATTTACGTTATGTTCGTGTCGTCTTTACCTCCAGTTGTTTGTAGGAGGGCTCTTGTCTTATTTACGTTATGTTCACTTCGTCTTTATCTCCAGTTGTTTGTAGGAAGGCTCTTGTCTTATTTACGTTATGTTCGGGTCGTCTTTACCTCCAGTTGTTTGTAGTAGGGCTCATGTCTTATTTACGTTATGTTCGGGACGTCTTTATCTACAGTTGTTTGTAGGAGGGCTCATGTCTTATTTACGTTATGTTCGGGTCGTCTTTACCTCCAGTTGTTTGTAGGAGTGCTCTTGTCTTATTTACGTTATGTTCGGGTCGTCTTTACCTCCAGTTGTTTGTAGGACGGCTCTTGTCTTATTTACGTTATGTTCGCTTCGTCTTTATCTCCAGTTGTTTGTAGGAGGGCTCTTGCCTTATTTACGTTATGTTCGCTTCGTCTTTATCTCCAGTTGATTGTAGGGGGGCTCCTGTCTTATTTACGTTATTTTCTGGTCGTCTTTACCTCCAGTTATTTGTAGGAGGGCTCTTGTCTTATTTACGTTATGTTCACTTCGTCTTTATCTCCAGTTGTTTGTAGGAAGACTCATGTCTTATTTACGTTATGTTCGGGTCGTCTTTATCTCCAGTTGTTTGTAGGACGGCTCTTGTCTTATTTACGTTATGTTCACTTCGTCTTTATCTCCAGTTGTTTGTAGGAAGGCTCTTGTCTTATTTACGTTATGTTCACTTCGTCTTTATCTCCAGTTGTTTGTAGGGGGGCTCTTGTCTTATTTACGTTATGTTCGGGTCGTCTTTACCTACAGTTGTTTGTAAGAGGGCTCATGTCTTATTTACGTTATGTTCGGGTCGTCTTTATCTCCAGTTGTTTGTAGGAGGGCTCATGTCTTATTTACGTTATGTTCACCTCGTCTTTACCTCCAGTTGTTTGTAGGACGGCTCTTGTCTTATTTACGTTATGTTCGCTTCGTCTTTATCTCCAGTTGTTTGTAGGAGTGCTCTTTTCTTATTTACGTTATGTTCGCTTCGTTTTTATCTCCAGTTGTTTGTAGGAGGGCTCTTGTCTTATTTACGTTATGTTCGCTTCGTTTTTATCTCCAGTTGTTTGTAGGAGGGCTCTTGTCTTATTTACGTTATGTTCGCTTCGTCTTTATCTCCAGTTGTTTGTAGGAGGGCTCTTGCCTTATTTACGTTATGTTCGCTTCGTCTTTATCTCCAGTTGATTGTAGGGGGGCTCCTGTCTTATTTACGTTATTTTCTGGTCGTCTTTACCTCCAGTTGTTTGTAGGAGGGCTCTTGTCTTATTTACGTTATGTTCACTTCGTCTTTATCTCCAGTTGTTTGTAGGAAGACTCATGTCTTATTTACGTTATGTTCGGGTCGTCTTTATCTCCAGTTGTTTGTAGGACGGCTCTTGTCTTATTTACGTTATGTTCACTTCGTCTTTATCTCCAGTTGTTTGTAGGAAGGCTCTTGTCTTATTTACGTTATGTTCACCTCGTCTTTACCTCCAGTTGTTTGTAGGACGGCTCTTGTCTCATTTACGTTATGTTCGCTTCGTCTTTATCTCCATTTGTTTGTAGGAGTGCTCTGGTCTTATTTACGTTATGTTTGCTTCGTTTTTATCTCCAGTTGATTGTAGGAGGGCTCTTGTCTTATTTACGTTATGTTGGCTTCGTTTTTATCTCCAGTTGTTTGTAGGAGGGCTCTTGTCTTATTTACGTTATGTTCGGGTCGTCTTTACCTCCAGTTGTTTGTAAGAGGGCTCTTGTCTTATTTACGTTATGTTCGGGTCGTCTTTACCTCCAGTTGTTTGTAAGAGGGCTCATGTCTTATTTACGTTATGTTTGGGTCGTCTTTATCTCCATTGTTTGTAGGAGGGCTCATGTCTTATTTACGTTATGTTCACCTCGTCTTTACCTCCAGTTGTTTGTAGGACGGCTCTTGTCTTATTTACGTTATGTTCGCTTCGTCTTTATCTCCAGTTGTTTGTAGGAGTGCTCTTGTCTTATTTACGTTATGTTCGCTTCGTTTTTATCTCCAGTTGTTTGTAGGAGGGCTCTTGTCTTATTTATGTTATGTTCGGGTCGTCTTTACCTCCCGTTATTTGTAGGAGCGCTCTTGTCTTATTTACGTTATGTTCGTGTCGTCTTTACCTCCAGTTGTTTGTAGGAGGGCTCTTGTCTTATTTACGTTATGTTCACTTCGTCTTTATCTCCAGTTGTTTGTAGGAAGGCTCTTGTCTTATTTACGTTATGTTCGGGTCGTCTTTACCTCCAGTTGTTTGTAGGAGGGCTCATGTCTTATTTACGTTATGTTCGGGACGTCTTTATCTCCAGTTGTTTGTAGGAGGGCTCATGTCTTATTTACGTTATGTTCGGGTCGTCTTTACCTCCAGTTGTTTGTAGGAGTGCTCTTGTCTTATTTACGTTATGTTCGGGTCGTCTTTACCTCCAGTTGTTTGTAGGACGGCTCTTGTCTTATTTACGTTATGTTCGCTTCGTCTTTATCTCCAGTTGTTTGTAGGAGGGCTCTTGCCTTATTTACGTTGTGTTCGCTTCGTCTTTATCTCCAGTTGATTGTAGGGGGGCTCCTGTCTTATTTACGTTATTTTCTGGTCGTCTTTACCTCCAGTTGTTTGTAGGAGGGCTCTTGTCTTATTTACGTTATGTTCACTTCGTCTTTATCTCCAGTTGTTTGTAGGAAGACTCATGTCTTATTTACGTTATGTTCGGGTCGTCTTTATCTCCAGTTGTTTGTAGGACGGCTCTTGTCTTATTTACGTTATGTTCACTTCGTCTTTATCTCCAGTTGTTTGTAGGAAGGCTCTTGTCTTATTTACGTTATATTCACTTCGTCTTTATCTCCAGTTGTTTGTAGGGGGGCTCTTGTCTTATTTACGTTATGTTCGGGTCGTCTTTACCTACAGTTGTTTGTAAGAGGGCTCATGTCTTATTTACGTTATGTTCGGGTCGTCTTTATCTCCAGTTGTTTGTAGGAGGGCTCATGTCTTATTTACGTTATGTTCACCTCGTCTTTACCTCCAGTTGTTTGTAGGACGGCTCTTGTCTTATTTACGTTATGTTCGCTTCGTCTTTATCTCCAGTTGTTTGTAGGAGTGCTCTTGTCTTATTTACGTTATGTTCGCTTCGTTTTTATCTCCAGTTGTTTGTAGGAGGGCTCTTGTCTTATTTACGTTATGTTCGCTTCGTTTTTATCTCCAGTTGTTTGTAGGAGGGCTCTTGTCTTATTTACGTTATGTTCGGGTCGTCTTTACCTCCAGTTGTTTGTAGGAGTGCTCTTGTCTTATTTACGTTATGTTCGCTTCGTTTTTATCTCCTGTTGTTTGTAGGAGGGCTCTTGTCTTATTTACGTTATGTTCGGGTCGTCTTTACCTCCAGTTGTTTGTAAGAGGGCTCATGTCTTATTTACGTTATGTTCGGGTCGACTTTATCTCCAGTTGTTTGTAGGAGGGCTGATGTCTTATTTACGTTATGTTCACCTCGTCTTTACCTCCAGTTGTTTGTAGGACGGCTCTTGTCTTATATACGTTATGTTCGCTTCGTCTTTATCTCCAGTTGTTTGTAGGAGTGCTCTTGTCTTATTTACGTTATGTTCGCTTCGTTTTTATCTCCAGTTGTTTGTAGGACGGCTCTTGTCTTATTTACATTATGTTCGGGTCGTCTTTACCTCCAGTTGTTTGTAAGACGGCTCTTGTCTTATGTACGTTATGTTCACTTCGTCTTTATCTCCAGTTGTTTGTAGGAAGGCTCATGTCTTATTTACGTTATGTTCACTTCGTCTTTATCTCCAGTTGTTTGTAGGACGGCTCATGTCTTATTTACGTTATGTTCACTTCGTCTTTATCTCCAGTTGTTTGTTTGAGGGCTCATGTCTTATTTTCGCTATGTTCGGGTCGTCTTTACCTCCAGTTGTTTGTAGGACGGCTCTTGTCTTATTTACGTTATGTTCGGGTCGTCTTTATCTCCAGTTGTTTGTAGGAGTGCTCTTGTCTTATTTACGTTATGTTCGCTTCGTTTTTATCTCCAGTTGTTTGTAGGAGGACTCTTGTCTTATTTACGTTATGTTCGGGTCGTCTTTACCTCCAGTTGTTTGTAGGAGGGCTCATGTCTTATTTACGTTATGTTCGGGTCGTCTTTATCTCCAGTTGTTTGTAGGAGGGCTCATGTCTTATTTACGTTATGTTCGGGTCGTCTTTACCTCCAATTGTTTGTAGGAGTGCTCTTGTCTTATTTGCGTTATGTTCGGGTCGTCTTTACCTCCAGTTGTTTGTAGGACGGCTCTTGTCTTATTTACGTTATGTTCGGGTCGTCTTTACCTCCAGTTGTTTGTAGGACGGCTCTTGTCTTATTTACGTTATGTTCGCTTCGTCTTTATCTCCAGTTGTTTGTAGGAGGGCTCTTGCCTTATTTACGTTATGTTCGCTTCGTCTTTATCTCCAGTTGATTGTAGGGGGGCTCCTGTCTTATTTACGTTATTTTCTGGTCGTCTTTACCTCCAGTTGTTTGTAGGAGGGCTCTTGTCTTATTTACGTTATGTTCACTTCGTCTTTATCTCCAGTTGTTTGTAGGAAGACTCATGTCTTATTTACGTTATGTTCGGGTCGTCTTTATCTCCAGTTGTTTGTAGGACGGCTCTTGTCTTATTTACGTTATGTTCACTTCGTCTTTATCTCCAGTTGTTTGTAGGAAGGCTCTTGTCTTATTTACGTTATGTTCACTTCGTCTTTATCTCCAGTTGTTTGTAGGAGGGCTCTTGTCTTATTTACGTTATGTTCGCTTCGTCTTTATCTCCAGTTGATTGTAGGAGGGCTCCTGTCTTATTTACGTTATGCTCTGGTCGTCTTTACCTCCAGTTGTTTGTAGGAGGGCTCTTGGCTTATTTACGTTATGTTCACTTCGTCTTTATCTCCAGTTGTTTGTAGGAAGACTCATGTGTTATTTACGTTATGTTCGGGTCGTCTTTATCTCCAGTTGTTTGTAGGACGGCTCTTGTCTTATTTACGTTATGTTCACTTCGTCTTTATCTCCAGTTGTTTGTAAGAAGGCTCTTGTCTTATTTACGTTATGTTCACTTCGTCTTTATCTCCAGTTGTTTGTAGGACGGCTCTTGTCTTATTTACGTTATGTTCGGGTCGTCGTTATCTCCATTGTTTGTAGGAGGGCTCATGTCTTATTTACGTTCTGTTCACCTCGTCTTTACCTCCAGTTGTTTGTAGGACGGCTCTTGTCTTATTTACGTTATGTTCGCTTCGTTTTTATCTCCAGTTGTTTGTAGGAGTGCTCTTGTCTTATTTACGTTATGTTTGCTTCGTTTTTATCTCCAGTTGTTTGTAGGAGGGCTCTTGTCTTATTTATGTTATGTTCGGGTCGTCTTTACCTCCAGTTGTTTGTAGGACGGCTCTTGTCTTATTTACGTTATGTTCGGGTCGTCTTTACCTCCAGTTGTTTGTAGGACGGCTCTTGTCTTATTTACGTTATGTTGGCTTCGTCTTTATCTCCAGTTGTTTGTAGGAGGGCTCTTGCCTTATTTACGTTATGTTCGCTTCGTCTTTATCTCCAGTTGATTGTAGGGGGGCTCCTGTCTTATTTACGTTATTTTCTGGTCGTCTTTACCTCCAGTTGTTTGTAGGAGGGCTCTTGTCTTATTTACGTTATGTTCACTTCGTCTTTATCTCCAGTTGTTTGTAGGAAGACTCATGTCTTATTTACGTTATGTTCGGGTCGTCTTTATCTCCAGTTGTTTGTAGGAGTGTTCTTGTCTTATTTACGTTATGTTCACTTCGTCTTTATCTCCAGTTGTTTGTAGGAAGGCTCTTGTCTTATTTACGTTATGTTCACTTTGTCTTTATCTCCAGTTGTTTGTAGGAGGGCTCTTGTCTTATTTACGTTATGTTCGGGTCGTCTTTACCTCCAGTTGTTTGTAAGAGGGCTCATGTCTTATTTACGTTATGTTCGGGTCGTCTTTACCTCCAATTGTTTGTAGGAGTGCTCTTGTCTTATTTGCGTTATGTTCGGGTCGTCTTTACCTCCAGTTGTTTGTAGGACGGCTCTTGTCTTATTTACATTATGTTCGGGTCGTCTTTACCTCCAGTTGTTTGTAGGACGGCTCTTGTCTTATATACGTTATGTTCACTTCGTCTTTATCTCCAGTTGTTTGTAGGAACGCTCATGTCTTATTTACGTTATGTTCACTTCGTCTTTATCTCCAGTTGTTTGTAGGACGGCTCATGTCTTATTTACGTTATGTTCACTTCGTCTTTATCTCCAGTTGTTTGTTTGAGGGCTCATGTCTTATTTTCGCTATGTTCGGGTCGTCTTTACCTCCAGTTGTTTGTAGGACGGCTCTTGTCTTATTTACGTTATGTTCGGGTCGTCTTTATCTCCAGTTGTTTGTAGGAGTGCTCTTGTCTTATTTACGTTATGTTCGCTTCGTTTTTATCTCCAGTTGTTTGTAGGAGAACTCTTGTCTTATTTACGTTATGTTCGGGTCGTCTTTACCTCCAGTTGTTTGTAGGAGGGCTCATGTCTTATTTACGTTATGTTCACTTCGTCTTTATCTCCAGTTGTTTGTAGGAAGGCTCTTGTCTTATTTACGTTATGTTCACTTTGTCTTTATCTCCAGTTGTTTGTAGGAGGGCTCTTGTCTTATTTACGTTATGTTCGGGTCGTCTTTACCTCCAGTTGTTTGTAAGAGGGCTCATGTCTTATTTACGTTATGTTCGGGTCGTCTTTACCTCCAATTGTTTGTAGGAGTGCTCTTGTCTTATTTGCGTTATGTTCGGGTCGTCTTTACCTCCAGTTGTTTGTAGGACGGCTCTTGTCTTATTTACATTATGTTCGGGTCGTCTTTACCTCCAGTTGTTTGTAGGACGGCTCTTGTCTTATATACGTTATGTTCACTTCGTCTTTATCTCCAGTTGTTTGTAGGAACGCTCATGTCTTATTTACGTTATGTTCACTTCGTCTTTATCTCCAGTTGTTTGTAGGACGGCTCATGTCTTATTTACGTTATGTTCACTTCGTCTTTATCTCCAGTTGTTTGTTTGAGGGCTCATGTCTTATTTTCGCTATGTTCGGGTCGTCTTTACCTCCAGTTGTTTGTAGGACGGCTCTTGTCTTATTTACGTTATGTTCGGGTCGTCTTTATCTCCAGTTGTTTGTAGGAGTGCTCTTGTCTTATTTACGTTATGTTCGCTTCGTTTTTATCTCCAGTTGTTTGTAGGAGAACTCTTGTCTTATTTACGTTATGTTCGGGTCGTCTTTACCTCCAGTTGTTTGTAGGAGGGCTCATGTCTTATTTACGTTATGTTCGGGTCGTCTTTATCTCCAGTTGTTTGTAGGAGGGCTCATGTCTTATTTACGTTATGTTCGGGTCGTCTTTACCTCCAATTGTTTGTAGGAGTGCTCTTGTCTTATTTACGTTATGTTCACTTCGTCTTTATCTCCAGTTGTTTGTAGGAAGACTCATGTCTTATTTATGTTATGTTCGGCTCGTCTTTATCTCCAGTTGTTTGAAGGACGGCTCTTGTCTTATTTACGTTATGTTCGGGTCGTCTTTATCTCCAGTTGTTTGTAGGAAGGCTCTTGTCTTATTTACGTTATGTTGACTTCGTCTTTATCTCCAGTTGTTTGTAGGAGGGCTCTTGTCTTATTTACGTTATGTTCGGGTCGTCTTTACCTCCAGTTGTTTGTAAGAGGGCTCATGTCTTATTTACGTTATGTTCGGGTCGTCTTTACCTCCAATTGTTTGTAGGAGTGCTCTTATCTTATTTGCGTTATGTTCGGGTCGTCTTTACCTCCAGTTGTTTGTAGGACGGCTCTTGTCTTATTTACATTATGTTCGGGTCGTCTTTACCTCCAGTTGTTTGTAGGACGGCTCTTGTCTTATATACGTTATGTTCACTTCGTCTTTATCTCCAGTTGTTTGTAGGAAGGCTCATGTCTTATTTACGTTATGTTCACTTCGTCTTTATCTCCAGTTGTTTGTAGGACGGCTCATGTCTTATTTACGTTATGTTCACTTCGTCTTTATCTCCAGTTGTTTGTTTGAGGGCTCATGTCTTATTTACGTTATGTTCGGGTCGTCTTTATCTCCAGTTGTTTGTAGGAGTGCTCTTGTCTTATTTACGTTATGTTCGCTTCGTTTTTATCTCCAGTTGTTTGTAGGAGGACTCTTGTCTTATTTACGTTATGTTCGGGTCGTCTTTACCTCCAGTTGTTTGTAGGAGGGCTCATGTCTTATTTACGTTATGTTCGGGTCGTCTTTATCTCCAGTTGTTTGTAGGAGGGCTCATGTCTTATTTACGTTATGTTCGGGTCGTCTTTACCTCCAATTGTTTGTAGGAGTGCTCTTGTCTTATTTGCGTTATGTTCGGGTCGTCTTTACCTCCAGTTGTTTGTAGGACGGCTCTTGTCTTATTTACGTTATGTTCGGGTCGTCTTTACCTCCAGTTGTTTGTAGGACGGCTCTTGTCTTATTTACGTTATGTTCGCTTCGTCTTTATCTCCAGTTGTTTGTAGGAGAGCTCTTGCCTTATTTACGTTATGTTCGCTTCGTCTTTATCTCCAGTTGATTGTAGGGGGGCTCCTGTCTTATTTACGTTATTTTCTGGTCGTCTTTACCTCCAGTTGTTTGTAGGAGGGCTCTTGTCTTATTTACGTTATGTTCGGGTCGTCTTTACCTCCAGTTGTTTGTAAGAGGGCTCATGTCTTATTTACGTTATGTTCGGGTCGTCTTTACCTCCAATTGTTTGTAGGAGTGCTCTTGTCTTATTTGCGTTATGTTCGGGTCGTCTTTACCTCCAGTTGTTTGTAGGACGGCTCTTGTCTTATTTACATTATGTTCGGGTCGTCTTTACCTCCAGTTGTTTGTAGGACGGCTCTTGTCTTATATACGTTATGTTCACTTCGTCTTTATCTCCAGTTGTTTGTAGGAAGGCTCATGTCTTATTTACGTTATGTTCACTTCGTCTTTATCTCCAGTTGTTTGTAGGACGGCTCATGTCTTATTTACGTTATGTTCACTTCGTCTTTATCTCCAGTTGTTTGTTTGAGGGCTCATGTCTTATTTTCGCTATGTTCGGGTCGTCTTTACCTCCAGTTGTTTGTAGGACGGCTCTTGTCTTATTTACGTTATGTTCGGGTCGTCTTTATCTCCAGTTGTTTGTAGGAGTGCTCTTGTCTTATTTACGTTATGTTCGCTTCGTTTTTATCTCCAGTTGTTTGTAGGAGAACTCTTGTCTTATTTACGTTATGTTCGGGTCGTCTTTACCTCCAGTTGTTTGTAGGAGGGCTCATGTCTTATTTACGTTATGTTCGGGTCGTCTTTATCTCCAGTTGTTTGTAGGAGGGCTCATGTCTTATTTACGTTATGTTCGGGTCGTCTTTACCTCCAATTGTTTGTAGGAGTGCTCTTGTCTTATTTACGTTATGTTCACTTCGTCTTTATCTCCAGTTGTTTGTAGGAAGACTCATGTCTTATTTATGTTATGTTCGGCTCGTCTTTATCTCCAGTTGTTTGAAGGACGGCTCTTGTCTTATTTACGTTATGTTCGGGTCGTCTTTATCTCCAGTTGTTTGTAGGAAGGCTCTTGTCTTATTTACGTTATGTTGACTTCGTCTTTATCTCCAGTTGTTTGTAGGAGGGCTCTTGTCTTATTTACGTTATGTTCGGGTCGTCTTTACCTCCAGTTGTTTGTAAGAGGGCTCATGTCTTATTTACGTTATGTTCGGGTCGTCTTTATCTCCAGTTGTTTGTAGGAAGGCTCTTGTCTTATTTACGTTATGTTGACTTCGTCTTTATCTCCAGTTGTTTGTAGGAGGGCTCTTGTCTTATTTACGTTATGTTCGGGTCGTCTTTACCTCCAGTTGTTTGTAAGAGGGCTCATGTCTTATTTACGTTATGTTCACTTCGTCTTTATCTCCAGTTGTTTGTTTGAGGGCTCATGTCTTATTTTCGCTATGTTCGGGTCGTCTTTACCTCCAGTTGTTTGTAGGACGGCTCTTGTCTTATTTACGTTATGTTCGGGTCGTCTTTATCTCCAGTTGTTTGTAGGAGTGCTCTTGTCTTATTTACGTTATGTTCGCTTCGTTTTTATCTCCAGTTGTTTGTAGGAGGACTCTTGTCTTATTTACGTTATGTTCGGGTCGTCTTTACCTCCAGTTGTTTGTAGGAGGGCTGATGTCTTATTTACGTTATGTTCGGGTCGTCTTTATCTCCAGTTGTTTGTAGGAGGGCTCATGTCTTATTTACGTTATGTTCGGGTCGTCTTTACCTCCAATTGTTTGTAGGAGTGCTCTTGTCTTATTTGCGTTATGTTCGGGTCGTCTTTACCTCCAGTTGTTTGTAGGACGGCTCTTGTCTTATTTACGTTATGTTCGGGTCGTCTTTACCTCCAGTTGTTTGTAGGACGGCTCTTGTCTTATTTACGTTATGTTCGCTTCGTCTTTATCTCCAGTTGTTTGTAGGAGAGCTCTTGCCTTATTTACGTTATGTTCGCTTCGTCTTTATCTCCAGTTGATTGTAGGGGGGCTCCTGTCTTATTTACGTTATTTTCTGGTCGTCTTTACCTCCAGTTGTTTGTAGGAGGGCTCTTGTCTTATTTACGTTATGTTCACTTCGTCTTTATCTCCAGTTGTTTGTAGGAAGACTCATGTCTTATTTACGTTATGTTCGGGTCGTCTTTATCTCCAGTTGTTTGTAGGACGGCTCTTGTCTTATTTACGTTATGTTCACTTCGTCTTTACCTCCAGTTGTTTGTAGGACGGCTCTTGTCTTATTTACGTTATGTTCGGGTCGTCTTTACCTCCAGTTGTTTGTAGGACGGCTCTTGTCTTATTTACGTTATGTTCGCTTCGTCTTTATCTCCAGTTGTTTGTAGGAGGGCTCTTGCCTTATTTACGTTATGTTCGCTTCGTCTTTTTCTCCAGTTGATTGTAGGGGGGCTCCTGTCTTATTTACGTTATTTTCTGGTCGTCTTTACCTCCAGTTGTTTGTAGGAGGGCTCTTGTCTTATTTACGTTATGTTCACTTCGTCTTTATCTCCAGTTGTTTGTAGGAAGACTCATGTCTTATTTACGTTATGTTCGGGTCGTCTTTATCTCCAGTTGTTTGTAGGACGGCTCTTGTCTTATTTACGTTATGTTCACTTCGTCTTTATCTCCAGTTGTTTGTAGGAAGGCTCTTGTCTTATTTACGTTATGTTCACTTCGTCTTTATCTCCAGTTGTTTGTAGGAGGGCTCTTGTCTTATTTACGTTATGTTCGCTTCGTCTTTATCTCCAGTTGATTGTAGGAGGGCTCCTGTCTTATTTACGTTAAGTTCTGGTCGTCTTTACCTCCAGTTGTTTGTAGGAGGGCTCTTGTCTTATTTACGTTATGTTCACTTCGTCTTTATCTCCAGTTGTTTGTAAGAAGGCTCTTGTCTTATTTACGTTATGTTCACTTCGTCTTTATCTCCAGTTGTTTGTAAGAGGGCTCATGTCTTATTTACGTTATGTTCGGGTCGTCGTTATCTCCAGTTGTTTGTAGGAGGGCTCATGTCTTATTTACGTTCTGTTCACCTCGTCTTTACCTCCAGTTGTTTGTAGGAGGGCTCTTGTCTTATTTACGTTATGTTCGCTTCGTTTTTATCTCCAGTTGTTTGTAGGAGTGCTCTTGTCTTATTTACGTTATGTTTGCTTCGTTTTTATCTCCAGTTGTTTGTAGGAGGGCTCTTGTCTTATTTATGTTATGTTCGGGTCGTCTTTACCTCCAGTTGTTTGTAGGACGGCTCTTGTCTTATTTACGTTATGTTCGGGTCGTCTTTACCTCCAGTTGTTTGTAGGACGGCTCTTGTCTTATTTACGTTATGTTCGCTTCGTCTTTATCTCCAGTTGTTTGTAGGAGGGCTCTTGCCTTATTTACGATATGTTCGCTTCGTCTTTATCTCCAGTTGATTGTAGGGGGGCTCCTGTCTTATTTACGTTATTTTCTGGTCGTCTTTACCTCCAGTTGTTTGTAGGAGGGCTCTTGTCTTATTTACGTTATGTTCACTTCGTCTTTATCTCCAGTTGTTTGTAGGAAGGCTCTTGTCTTATTTACGTTATGTTCACTTCGTCTTTATCTCCAGTTGTTTGTAGGAGGGCTCTTGTCTTATTTACGTTATGTTCGCTTCGTCTTTATCTCCAGTTGATTGTAGGAGGGCTCCTGTCTTATTTACGTTATGTTCTGGTCGTCTTTACCTCCAGTTGTTTGTAGGAGGGCTCTTGTCTTATTTATGTTATGTTCACTTCGTCTTTATCTCCAGTTGTTTGTAAGAAGGCTCTTGTCTTATTTACGTTATGTTCACTTCGTCTTTATCTCCAGTTGTTTGTAAGAGGGCTCATGTCTTATTTACGTTATGTTCGGGTCGTCGTTATCTCCAGTTGTTTGTAGGAGGGCTCATGTCTTATTTACGTTCTGTTCACCTCGTCTTTACCTCCAGTTGTTTGTAGGAGGGCTCTTGTCTTATTTACGTTATGTTCGCTTCGTTTTTATCTCCAGTTGTTTGTAGGAGTGCTCTTGTCTTATTTACGTTATGTTTGCTTCGTTTTTATCTCCAGTTGTTTGTAGGAGGGCTCTTGTCTTATTTATGTTATGTTCGGGTCGTCTTTACCTCCAGTTGTTTGTAGGACGGCTCTTGTCTTATTTACGTTATGTTCGGGTCGTCTTTACCTCCAGTTGTTTGTAGGACGGCTCTTGTCTTATTTACGTTATGTTCGCTTCGTCTTTATCTCCAGTTGTTTGTAGGAGGGCTCTTGCCTTATTTACGTTATGTTCGCTTCGTCTTTATCTCCAGTTGATTGTAGGGGGGCTCCTGTCTTATTTACGTTATTTTCTGGTCGTCTTTACCTCCAGTTGTTTGTAGGAGGGCTCTTGTCTTATTTACGTTATGTTCACTTCGTCTTTATCTCCAGTTGTTTGTAGGAAGACTCATGTCTTATTTACGTTATGTTCGGGTCGTCTTTATCTCCAGTTGTTTGTAGGACGGCTCTTGTCTTATTTACGTTATGTTCACTTCGTCTTTATCTCCAGTTGTTTGTAGGAAGGCCCTTGTCTTATTTACGTTATGTTCACTTCGTCTATATCTCCAGTTGTTTGTAGGAGGGCTCTTGTCTTATTTACGTTATGTTCGGGTCGTCTTTACCTCCAGTTGTTTGTAAGAGGGCTCATGTCTTATTTACGTTATGTTCGGGTCGTCTTTACCTCCAATTGTTTGTAGGAGTGCTCTTGTCTTATTTGCGTTATGTTCGGGTCGTCTTTACCTCCAGTTGTTTGTAGGACGGCTCTTGTCTCATTTACGTTATGTTCGCTTCGTCTTTATCTCCAGTTGTTTGTAGGAGGGCTCTTGCCTTATTTACGTTATGTTCGCTTCGTCTTTATCTCCAGTTGATTGTAGGAGGGCTCCTGTCTTATTTACGTTATGTTCTGGTCGTCTTTACCTCCAGTTGTTTGTAGGAGGGCTCTTGTCTTATTTACGTTATGTTCACTTCGTTTTTATCTCCAGTTGTTTGTAGGAAGACTCATGTCTTATTTACGTTATGTTCGGGTCGTCTTTATCTCCAGTTGTTTGTAGGACGGCTCTTGTCTTATTTACGTTTTGTTCACTTCGTCTTTATCTCCAGTTGTTTGTAAGAAGGCTCTTGTCTTATTTACGTTATGTTCACTTCGTCTTTATCTCCAGTTGTTTGTAAGAGGGCTCATGTCTTATTTACGTTATGTTCGGGTCGTCGTTATCTCCAGTTGTTTGTAGGAGGGCTCATGTCTTATTTACGTTCTGTTCACCTCGTCTTTACCTCCAGTTGTTTGTAGGACGGCTCTTGTCTTATTTACGTTATGTTCACTTCGTCTTTATCTCCAGTTGTTTGTAGGACGGCTCATGTCTTATTTACGTTATGTTCACTTCGTCTTTATCTCCAGTTGTTTGTTTGAGGGCTCATGTCTTATTTTCGCTATGTTCGGGTCGTCTTTACCTCCAGTTGTTTGTAGGACGGCTCTTGTCTTATTTACGTTATGTTCGGGTCGTCTTTATCTCCAGTTGTTTGTAGGAGTGCTCTTGTCTTATTTACGTTATGTTCGCTTCGTTTTTATCTCCAGTTGTTTGTAGGAGGACTCTTGTCTTATTTACGTTATGTTTGGGTCGTCTTTACCTCCAGTTGTTTGTAGGAGGGCTCATGTCTTATTTACGTTATGTTCGGGTCGTCTTTATCTCCAGTTGTTTGTAGGAGGGCTCATGTCTTATTTACGTTATGTTCGGGTCGTCTTTACCTCCAATTGTTTGTAGGAGTGCTCTTGTCTTATTTGCGTTATGTTCGGGTCGTCTTTACCTCCAGTTGGTTGTAGGACGGCTCTTGTCTTATTTACGTTATGTTCGGGTCGTCTTTACCTCCAGTTGTTTGTAGGACGGCTCTTGTCTTATTTACGTTATGTTCGCTTCGTCTTTATCTCCAGTTGTTTGTAGGAGGGCTCTTGCCTTATTTACGTTATGTTCGCTTCGTCTTTATCTCCAGTTGATTGTAGGGGGGCTCCTGTCTTATTTACGTTATTTTCTGGTCGTCTTTACCTCCAGTTGTTTATAGGAGGGCTCTTGTCTTATTTACGTTATGTTCACTTCGTCTTTATCTCCAGTTGTTTGTAGGAAGACTCATGTCTTATTTACGTTATGTTCGGGTCGTCTTTATCTCCAGTTGTTTGTAGGACGGCTCTTGTCTTATTTACGTTATGTTCACTTCGTCTTTATCTCCAGTTGTTTGTAGGAAGGCTCTTGTCTTATTTACGTTATGTTCACTTCGTCTTTATCTCCAGTTGTTTGTAGGAGGGCTCTTGTCTTATTTACGTTATGTTCGCTTCGTCTTTATCTCCAGTTGATTGTAGGAGGGCTCCTGTCTTATTTACGTTATGTTCTGGTCGTCTTTACCTCCAGTTGTTTGTAGGAGGGCTCTTGTCTTATTTACGTTATGTTCACTTCGTCTTTATCTCCAGTTGTTTGTAAGAAGGCTCTTGTCTTATTTACGTTATGTTCACTTCGTCTTTATCTCCAGTTGTTTGTAAGAGGGCTCATGTCTTATTTACGTTATGTTCGGGTCGTCGTTATCTCCAGTTGTTTGTAGGAGGGCTCATGTCTTATTTACGTTCTGTTCACCTCGTCTTTACCTCCAGTTGTTTGTAGGACGGCTCTTGTCTTATTTACGTTATGTTCGCTTCGTTTTTATCTCCAGTTGTTTGTAGGAGTGCTCTTGTCTTATTTACGTTATGTTTGCTTCGTTTTTATCTCCAGTTGTTTGTAGGAGGGCTCTTGTCTTATTTATGTTATGTTCGGGTCGTCTTTACCTCCAGTTGTTTGTAGGACGGCTCTTGTCTTATTTACGTTATGTTCGGGTCGTCTTTACCTCCAGTTGTTTGTAGGACGGCTCTTGTCTTATTTACGTTATGTTCGCTTCGTCTTTATCTCCAGTTGTTTGTAGGAGGGCTCTTGCCTTATTTACGTTATGTTCGCTTCGTCTTTATCTCCAGTTGATTGTAGGGGGGCTCCTGTCTTATTTACGTTATTTTCTGGTCGTCTTTACCTCCAGTTGTTTGTAGGAGGGCTCTTGTCTTATTTACGTTATGTTCACTTCGTCTTTATCTCCAGTTGTTTGTAGGAAGACTCATGTCTTATTTACGTTATGTTCGGGTCGTCTTTATCTCCAGTTGTTTGTAGGACGGCTCTTGTCTTATTTACGTTATGTTCACTTCGTCTTTATCTCCAGTTGTTTGTAGGAAGGCTCTTGTCTTATTTACGTTATGTTCACTTCGTCTATATCTCCAGTTGTTTGTAGGAGGGCTCTTGTCTTATTTACGTTATGTTCGGGTCGTCTTTACCTCCAGTTGTTTGTAAGAGGGCTCATGTCTTATTTACGTTATGTTCGGGTCGTCTTTACCTCCAATTGTTTGTAGGAGTGCTCTTGTCTTATTTGCGTTATGTTCGGGTCGTCTTTACCTCCAGTTGTTTGTAGGACGGCTCTTGTCTCATTTACGTTATGTTCGCTTCGTCTTTATCTCCAGTTGTTTGTAGGAGGGCTCTTGCCTTATTTACGTTATGTTCGCTTCGTCTTTATCTCCAGTTGATTGTAGGAGGGCTCCTGTCTTATTTACGTTATGTTCTGGTCGTCTTTACCTCTAGTTGTTTGTAGGAGGGCTCTTGTCTTATTTACGTTATGTTCACTTCGTCTTTATCTCCAGTTGTTTGTAAGAAGGCTCTTGTCTTATTTACGTTATGTTCACTTCGTCTTTATCTCCAGTTGTTTGTAAGAGGGCTCAAGTCTTATTTACGTTATGTTCGGGTCGTCGTTATCTCCAGTTGTTTGTAGGAGGGCTCATGTCTTATTTACGTTCTGTTCACCTCGTCTTTACCTCCAGTTATTTATAGGACGGCTCTTGTCTTATTTACGTTATGTTCGCTTCGTTTTTATCTCCAGTTGTTTGTAGGAGTGCTCTTGTCTTATTTACGTTATGTTTGCTTCGTTTTTATCTCCAGTTGTTTGTAGGAGGGCTCTTGTCTTATTTATGTTATGTTCGGGTCGTCTTTACCTCCAGTTGTTTGTAGGACGGTTCTTGTCTTATTTACGTTATGTTCGGGTCGTCTTTACCTCCAGTTGTTTGTAGGACGGCTCTTGTCTTATTTACGTTATGTTCGCTTCGTCTTTATCTCCAGTTGTTTGTAGGAGGGCTCTTGCCTTAATTACGTTATGTTCGCTTCGTCTTTATCTCCAGTTGATTGTAGGGGGGCTCCTGTCTTATTTACGTTATTTGCTGGTCGTCTTTACCTCCAGTTGTTTGTAGGAGGGCTCTTGTCTTATTTACGTTATGTTCACTTCGTCTTTATCTCCAGTTGTTTGTAGGAAGACTCATGTCTTATTTACGTTATGTTCGGGTCGTCTTTATCTCCAGTTGTTTGTAGGACGGCTCTTGTCTTATTTACGTTATGTTCACTTCGTCTTTATCTCCAGTTGTTTGTAGGAAGGCTCTTGTCTTATTTACGTTATGTTCACTTCGTCTTTATCTCCAGTTGTTTGTAGGAGGGCTCTTGTCTTATTTACGTTATGTTCGGGTCGTCTTTACCTCCAGTTGTTTGTAAGAGGGCTCATGTCTTATTTACGTTATGTTCGGGTCGTCTTTATCTCCAGTTGTTTGTAGGAGGGCTCATGTCTTATTTACGTTATGTTCACCTCGTCTTTACCTCCAGTTGTTTGTAGGACGGCTCTTGTCTTATTTACGTTATGTTCGCTTCGTCTTTATCTCCAGTTGTTTGTAGGAGTGCTCTTGTCTTATTTACGTTATGTTCACTTCGTCTTTATCTCCAGTTGTTTGTAGGAAGACTCATGTCTTATTTACGTTATGTTCGGGTCGTCTTTATCTCCAGTTGTTTGTAGGACGGCTCTTGTCTTATTTACGTTATGTTCACTTCGTCTTTATCTCCAGTTGTTTGTAAGAAGGCTCTTGTCTTATTTACGTTATGTTCACTTCGTCTTTATCTCCAGTTGTTTGTAAGAGGGCTCATGTCTTATTTACGTTATGTTCGGGTCGTCGTTATCTCCAGTTGTTTGTAGGAGGGCTCATGTCTTATTTACGTTCTGTTCACCTCGTCTTTACCTCCAGTTGTTTGTAGGACGGCTCTTGTCTTATTTACGTTATGTTTGCTTCGTTTTTATCTCCAGTTGTTTGTAGGAGGGCTCTTGTCTTATTTATGTTATGTTCGGGTCGTCTTTACCTCCAGTTGTTTGTAGGACGGCTCTTGTCTTATTTACGTTATGTTCGGGTCGTCTTTACCTCCAGTTGTTTGTAGGACGGCTCTTGTCTTATTTACGTTATGTTCGCTTCGTCTTTATCTCCAGTTGTTTGTAGGAGGGCTCTTGCCTTAATTACGTTATGTTCGCTTCGTCTTTATCTCCAGTTGATTGTAAGGGGGCTCCTGTCTTATTTACGTTATTTGCTGGTCGTCTTTACCTCCAGTTGTTTGTAGGAGGGCTCTTGTCTTATTTACGTTATGTTCACTTCGTCTTTATCTCCAGTTGTTTGTAGGAAGACTCATGTCTTATTTACGTTATGTTCGGGTCGTCTTTATCTCCAGTTGTTTGTAGGACGGCTCTTGTCTTATTTACGTTATGTTCACTTCGTCTTTATCTCCAGTTGTTTGTAGGAAGACTCATGTCTTATTTACGTTATGTTCGGGTCGTCTTTATCTCCAGTTGTTTGTAGGACGGCTCTTGTCTTATTTACGTTATGTTCACTTCGTCGTTATCTCCAGTTGTTTGTAGGAGGGCTCATGTCTTATTTACGTTCTGTTCACCTCGTCTTTACCTCCAGTTGTTTGTAGGACGGCTCTTGTCTTATTTACGTTATGTTTGCTTCGTTTTTATCTCCAGTTGTTTGTAGGAGGGCTCTTGTCTTATTTATGTTATGTTCGGGTCGTCTTTACCTCCAGTTGTTTGTAGGACGGCTCTTGTCTTATTTACGTTATGTTCGGGTCGTCTTTACCTCCAGTTGTTTGTAGGACGGCTCTTGTCTTATTTACGTTATGTTCGCTTCGTCTTTATCTCCAGTTGTTTGTAGGAGGGCTCTTGCCTTAATTACGTTATGTTCGCTTCGTCTTTATCTCCAGTTGATTGTAAGGGGGCTCCTGTCTTATTTACGTTATTTGCTGGTCGTCTTTACCTCCAGTTGTTTGTAGGAGGGCTCTTGTCTTATTTACGTTATGTTCACTTCGTCTTTATCTCCAGTTGTTTGTAGGAAGACTCATGTCTTATTTACGTTATGTTCGGGTCGTCTTTATCTCCAGTTGTTTGTAGGACGGCTCTTGTCTTATTTACGTTATGTTCACTTCGTCTTTATCTCCAGTTGTTTGTAGGAAGGCTCTTGTCTTATTTACGTTATGTTCACTTCGTCTTTATCTCCAGTTGTTTGTAGGAGTGCTCTTGTCTTATTTACGTTATGTTCGGGTCGTCTTTACTTCCAGTTGTTTGTAAGAGGGCTCATGTCTTATTTACGTTATGTTCGGGTCGTCTTTATCTCCAGTTGTTTGTAGGAGTGTTCTTGTCTTATTTACGTTATGTTCGCTTCGTTTTTATCTCCAGTTGATTGTAGGAGGGCTCTTGTCTTATTTACGTTATGTTGGCTTCGTTTTTATCTCCAGTTGTTTGTAGGAGGGCTCTTGTCTTATTTACGTTATGTTCGGGTCGTCTTTACCTCCAGTTGTTTGTAAGAGGGCTCATGTCTTATTTACGTTATGTTCGGGACGTCTTTACCTCCAGTTGTTTGTAAGAGGGCTCATGTCTTATTTACGTTATGTTTGGGTCGTCTTTATCTCCATTGTTTGTAGGAGGGCTCATGTCTTATTTACGTTATGTTCACCTCCTCTTTACCTCCAGTTGTTTGTAGGACGGCTCTTGTCTTATTTACGTTATGTTCGCTTCGTCTTTATCTCCAGTTGTTTGTAGGAGTGCTCTTGTCTTATTTACGTTATGTTCGCTTCGTTTTTATCTCCAGGTGTTTGTAGGAGGGGTCTTGTCTTATTTATGTTATGTTCGGGTCGTCTTTACCTCCCGTTATTTGTTGGGGCGCTCTTGTCTTATTTACGTTATGTTCGTGTCGTCTTTACCTCCAGTTGTTTGTAGGAGGGTTCTTGTCTTATTTACGTTATGTTCACTTCGTCTTTATCTCCAGTTGTTTGTAGGAAGGCTCTTGTCTTATTTACGTTATGTTCGGGTCGTCTTTACCTCCAGTTGTTTGTAGGAGGGCTCATGTCTTATTTACGTTATGTTCGGGACGTCTTTATCTCCAGTTGTTTGTAGGAGGGCTCATGTCTTATTTACGTTATGTTCGGGTCGTCTTTACCTCCAGTTGTTTGTAGGAGTGCTCTTGTCTTATTTACGTTATGTTCGGGTCGTCTTTACCTCCAGTTGTTTGTAGGACGGCTCTTGTCTTATTTACGTTATGTTCGCTTCGTCTTTATCTCCAGTTGTTTGTAGGAGGGCTCTTGCCTTATTTACGTTATGTTCGCTTCGTCTTTATCTCCAGTTGATTGTAGGGGGGCTCCTGTCTTATTTACGTTATTTTCTGGTCGTCTTTATCTCCAGTTGTTTGTAGGAGTGCTCTTGTCTTATTTACGTTATGTTTGCTTCGTTTTTATCTCCAGTTGTTTGTAGGAGGGCTCTTGTCTTATTTATGTTATGTTCGGGTCGACTTTACCTCCAGTTGTTTGTAGGACGGCTCTTGTCTTATTTACGTTATGTTCGCTTCGTCTTTATCTCCAGTTGTTTGTAGGAGGGCTCTTGCCTTAATTACGTTATGTTCGCTTCGTCTTTATCTCCAGTTGATTGTAGGGGGGCTTCTGTCTTATTTACGTTATTTGCTGGTCGTCTTTACCTCCAGTTGTTTGTAGGAGGGCTCTTGTCTAATTTACGTTATGTTCACTTCGTCTTTATCTCCAGTTGTTTGTAGGAAGACTCATGTCTTATTTACGTTATGTTCGGGTCGTTTTTATCTCCAGTTGTTTGTAGGACGGCTCTTGTCTTATTTACGTTATGTTCACTTCGTCTTTATCTCCAGTTGTTTGTAGGAAGGCTCTTGTCTTATTTACGTTATGTTCACTTCGTCTTTATCTCCAGTTGTTTGTAGGAGGGCTCTTGTCTTATTTACGTTATGTTCGGGTCGTCTTAACCTCCAGTTGTTTGTAAGAGGGCTCATGTCTTATTTACGTTATGTTCGCTTCGTTTTTATCTCCAGTTGTTTGTAGGAGGGCTCTTGTCTTATTTACGTTATGTTCGGGTCGTCTTTACCTCCAGTTGTTTGTAAGAGGGCTCTTGTCTTATTTACGTTATGTTCGGGACGACTTTACCTCCAGTTGTTTGTAAGAGGGCTCATGTCTTATTTACGTTATGTTTGGGTCGTCTTTATCTCCATTGTTTGTAGGAGGTCTCTTGTCTTATTTATGTTATGTTCGGGTCGTCTTTACCTCCCGTTATTTGTAGGAGTGCTCTTGTCTTATTTACGTTATGTTCGTGTCGTCTTTACCTCCAGTTGTTTGTAGGAGGGCTCTTGTCTTACTTACGTTATGTTCACTTCGTCTTTATCTCCAGTTGTTTGTAGGAAGGCTCTTGTCTTATTTACGTTATGTTCGGGTCGTCTTTACCTCCAGTTGTTTGTAGGAGGGCTCATGTCTTATTTACGTTATGTTCGGGACGTCTTTATCTCCAGTTGTTTGTAGGACGGCTCATGTCTTATTTACGTTATGTTCGGGTCGTCTTTACCTCCAGTTGTTTGTAGGAGTGCTCTTGTCTTATTTACGTTATGTTCGGGTCGTCTTTACCTCCAGTTGTTTGTAGGACGGCTCTTGTCTTATTTACGTTATGTTCGCTTCGTCTTTATCTCCAGTTGTTTGTAGGAGGGCTCTTGCCTTATTTACGTTATGTTCGCTTCGTCTTTATCTCCAGTTGATTGTAGGGGGGCTCCTCTCTTATTTACGTTATTTTCTGGTCGTCTTTACCTCCAGTTGTTTGTAGGAGGGCTCTTGTCTTATTTACGTTATGTTCGGGTCGTCTTTATCTCCAGTTGTTTGTAGGACGGCTCTTGTCTTATTTACGTTATGTTCACTTCGTCTTTATCTCCAATTGTTTGTAGGAAGGCTCTTGTCTTATTTACGTTATGTTCACTTCGTCTTTATCTCCAGTTGTTTGTAGGGGGGCTCTTGTCTTTTTTACGTTATGTTCGGGTCGTCTTTACCAACAGTTGTTTGTAAGAGGGCTCATGTCTTATTTACGTTATGTTCGGGTCGTCTTTATCTCCAGTTGTTTGTAGGAGGGCTCATGTCTTATTTACGTTATGTTCACCTCGTCTTTACCTCCAGTTGTTTGTAGGACGGCTCTTGTCTTATTTACGCTATGTTCGCTTCGTCTTTATCTCCAGTTGTTTGTAGGAGTGCTCTTGTCTTATTTACGTTATGTTCGCTTCGTTTTTATCTCCAGTTGTTTGTAGGAGGGCTCTTGTCTTATTTACGTTATGTTCGCTTCGTTTTTATCTCCAGTTGTTTGTAGGAGGGCTCTTGTCTTATTTACGTTATGTTCGGGTCGTCTTTACCTCCAGTTGTTTGTAGGAGTGCTCTTGTCTTATTTACGTTATGTTCGCTTCGTTTTTATCTCCAGTTGTTTGTAGGAGGGCTCTTGTCTTATTTACGTTATGTTCGGGTCGTCTTTACCTCCAGTTGTTTGTAAGAGGGCTCATGTCTTATTTACGTTATGTTCGGGTCGTCTTTATCTCTAGTTGTTTGTAGGAGGGCTGATGTCTTATTTACGTTATGTTCACCTCGTCTTTACCTCCAGTTGTTTGTAGGACGGCTCTTGTCTTATATACGTTATGTTCGCTTCGTCTTTATCTCCAATTGTTTGTAGGAGTGCTCTTGTCTTATTTACGTTATGTTTGCTTCGTTTTTATCTCCAGTTGTTTGTAGGACGGCTCTTGTCTTATTTACATTATGTTCGGGTCGTCTTTACCTCCAGTTGTTTGTAGGACGGCTCTTGTCTTATATACGTTATGTTCACTTCGTCTTTATCTCCAGTTGTTTGTAGGAAGGCTCATGTCTTATTTACGTTATGTTCACTTCGTCTTTATCTCCAGTTGTTTGTAGGACGGCTCATGTCTTATTTACGTTATGTTCACTTCGTCTTTATCTCCAGTTGTTTGTTTGAGGGCTCATGTCTTATTTTCGCTATGTTCGGGTCGTCTTTACCTCCAGTTGTTTGTAGGACGGCTCTTGTCTTATTTACGTTATGTTCGGGTCGTCTTTATCTCCAGTTGTTTGTAGGAGTGCTCTTGTCTTATTTACGTTATGTTCGCTTCGTTTTTATCTCCAGTTGTTTGTAGGAGGACTCTTGTCTTATTTACGTTATGTTCGGGTCGTCTTTACCTCCAGTTGTTTGTAGGAGGGCTCATGTCTTATTTACGTTATGTTCGGGTCGTCTTTATCTCCAGTTGTTTGTAGGAGGGCTCATGTCTTATTTACGTTATGTTCGGGTCGTCTTTACTTCCAATTGTTTGTAGGAGTGCTCTTGTCTTATTTGCGTTATGTTCGGGTCGTCTTTACCTCCAGTTGTTTGTAGGACGGTTCTTGTCTCATTTACGTTATGTTCGCTTCGTCTTTATCTCCAGTTGTTTGTAGGAGGGCTCTTGCCTTATTTACGTTATGTTCGCTTCGTCTTTATCTCCAGTTGATTGTAGGAGGGCTCCTGTCTTATTTACGTTATGTTCTGGTCGTCTTTATCTCCAGTTGTTTGTAGGACGGCTCTTGTCTTATTTACTTTATGTTCACTTCGTCTTTATCTCCAGTTGTTTGTAAGAAGGCTCTTGTCTTATTTACGTTATGTTCACTTCGTCTTTATCTCCAGTTGTTTGTAAGAGGGCTCATGTCTTATTTACGTTATGTTCGGGTCGTCGTTATCTCCAGTTGTTTGTAGTAGGGCTCATGTCTTATTTACGTTCTGTTCACCTCGTCTTTACCTCCAGTTGTTTGTAGGACGGCTCTTGTCTTATTTACGTTATGTTCGCTTCGTTTTTATCTCCAGTTGTTTGTAGGAGTGCTCTTGTCTTATTTACGTTATGTTTGCTTCGTTTTTATCTCCAGTTGTTTGTAGGAGGGCTCTTGTCTTATTTATGTTATGTTCGGGTCGTCTTTACCTCCAGTTGTTTGTAGGACGGCTCTTGTCTTATTTACGTTATGTTCGGTTCGTCTTTACCTCCAGTTGTTTGTAGGACGGCTCTTGTCTTATTTATGTTATGTTCGCTTCGTCTTTATCTCCGGTTGTTTGTAGGAGGGCTCTTGCCTTATTTACGTTATGTTCGCTTCGTCTTTATCTCCAGTTGATTGTAGGAGGGCTCTTGTCTTATTTACGTTATGTTCGGGTCGTCTTTACCTCCAGTTATTTGTAGGAGGGCTCTTGTCTCATTTACGTTATGTTCGGGTCGTCTTTACCTCCAGTTGTTTGTAGGAGCGCTCATGTCTTATTTACGTTATGTTCACTTCGTCTTTATCTCCAGTTGTTTGTAGGAAGGCTCATGTCTTATTTACGTTATGTTCACTTCGTCTTTATCTCCAGTTGTTTGTAGGACGGCTCATGTCTTATTTACGTTATTTTCACTTCGTCTTTATCTCCAGTTGTTTGTTTGAGGGCTCATGTCTTATTTTCGCTATGTTCGGGTCGTCTTTACCTCCAGTTGTTTGTAGGACGGCTCTTGTCTTATTTACGTTATGTTCGGGTCGTCTTTATCTCCAGTTGTTTGTAGGAGTGCTCTTGTCTTATTTACGTTATGTTCGCTTCGTTTTTATCTCCAGTTGTTTGTAGGAGGGCTCTTGTCTTATTTACGTTATGTTCGGGTCGTCTTTACCTCCAGTTGTTTGTAGGAGGGCTCATGTCTTATTTACGTTATGTTCGGGTCGTCTTTACCTCCAATTGTTTGTAGGAGTGCTCTTGTCTTATTTGCGTTATGTTCGGGTCGTCTTTACCTCCAGTTGTTTGTAGGACGGCTCTTGTCTCATTTACGTTATGTTCGGGTCGTCGTTATCTCCAGTTGTTTGTAGTAGGGCTCATGTCTTATTTACGTTCTGTTCACCTCGTCTTTACCTCCAGTTGTTTGTAGGACGGCTCTTGTCTTATTTACGTTATGTTCGCTTCGTTTTTATCTCCAGTTGTTTGTAGGAGTGCTCTTGTCTTATTTACGTTATGTTTGCTTCGTTTTTATCTCCAGTTGTTTGTAGGAGGGCTCTTGTCTTATTTATGTTATGTTCGGGTCGTCTTTACCTCCAGTTGTTTGTAGGACGGCTCTTGTCTTATTTACGTTATGTTCGGTTCGTCTTTACCTCCAGTTGTTTGTAGGACGGCTCTTGTCTTATTTATGTTATGTTCGCTTCGTCTTTATCTCCGGTTGTTTGTAGGAGGGCTCTTGCCTTATTTACGTTATGTTCGCTTCGTCTTTATCTCCAGTTGATTGTAGGAGGGCTCTTGTCTTATTTACGTTATGTTCGGGTCGTCTTTACCTCCAGTTATTTGTAGGAGGGCTCTTGTCTCATTTACGTTATGTTCGGGTCGTCTTTACCTCCAGTTGTTTGTAGGAGCGCTCATGTCTTATTTACGTTATGTTCACTTCGTCTTTATCTCCAGTTGTTTGTAGGAAGGCTCATGTCTTATTTACGTTATGTTCACTTCGTCTTTATCTCCAGTTGTTTGTAGGACGGCTCATGTCTTATTTACGTTATTTTCACTTCGTCTTTATCTCCAGTTGTTTGTTTGAGGGCTCATGTCTTATTTTCGCTATGTTCGGGTCGTCTTTACCTCCAGTTGTTTGTAGGACGGCTCTTGTCTTATTTACGTTATGTTCGGGTCGTCTTTATCTCCAGTTGTTTGTAGGAGTGCTCTTGTCTTATTTACGTTATGTTCGCTTCGTTTTTATCTCCAGTTGTTTGTAGGAGGGCTCTTGTCTTATTTACGTTATGTTCGGGTCGTCTTTACCTCCAGTTGTTTGTAGGAGGGCTCATGTCTTATTTACGTTATGTTCGGGTCGTCTTTACCTCCAATTGTTTGTAGGAGTGCTCTTGTCTTATTTGCGTTATGTTCGGGTCGTCTTTACCTCCAGTTGTTTGTAGGACGGCTCTTGTCTCATTTACGTTATGTTCGCTTCGTCTTTATCTCCAGTTGTTTGTAGGAGGGCTCTTGTCTTATTTACGTTATGTTCGCTTCGTCTTTATCTCCAGTTGATTGTAGGAGGGCTCCTGTCTTATTTACGTTATGTTCTGGTCGTCTTTACCTCCAGTTGTTTGTAGGAGGGCTCTTGTCTTATTTACGTTATGTTCACTTCGTCTTTATCTCCAGTTGTTTGTAGGAAGACTCATGTCTTATTTACGTTATGTTCGGGTCGTCTTTATCTCCAGTTGTTCGTAGGACGGCTCTTGTCTTATTTACGTTATGTTCACTTCGTCTTTATCTCCAGTTGTTTGTAAGAAGGCTCTTGTCTTATTTACGTTATGTTCACTTCGTCTTTATCTCCAGTTGTTTGTAGGAGGGCTCTTGTCTTATTTACGTTATGTTCGGGTCGTCTTTACCTCCAGTTGTTTGTAAGAGGGCTCATGTCTTATTTACGTTATGTTCGGGTCGTCTTTATCTCCAGTTGTTTGTAGGAGGGCTCATGTCTTATTTACGTTATGTTCACCTCGTCTTTACCTCCAGTTGTTTGTAGGACGGCTCTTGTCTTATTTACGTTATGTTCGGGTCGTCTTTATCTCCAATTGTTTGTAGGAGTGCTCTTGTCTTATTTACGTTATGTTTGCTTCGTTTTTATCTCCAGTTGTTTGTAGGACGGCTCTTGTCTTATTTACATTATGTTCGGGTCGTCTTTACCTCCAGTTGTTTGTAGGACGGCTCTTGTCTTATATACGTTATGTTCACTTCGTCTTTATCTCCAGTTGTTTGTAGGAAGGCTCATGTCTTATTTACGTTATGTTCACTTCGTCTTTATCTCCAGTTGTTTGTAGGACGGCTCATGTCTTATTTACGTTATGTTCACTTCGTCTTTATCTCCAGTTGTTTGTTTGAGGGCTCATGTCTTATTTTCGCTATGTTCGGGTCGTCTTTACCTCCAGTTGTTTGTAGGACGGCTCTTGTCTTATTTACGTTATGTTCGGGTCGTCTTTATCTCCAGTTGTTTGTAGGAGTGCTCTTGTCTTATTTACGTTATGTTCGCTTCGTTTTTATCTCCAGTTGTTTGTAGGAGGACTCTTGTCTTATTTACGTTATGTTCGGGTCGTCTTTACCTCCAGTTGTTTGTAGGAGGGCTCATGTCTTATTTACGTTATGTTCGGGTCGTCTTTATCTCCAGTTGTTTGTAGGAGGGCTCATGTCTTATTTACGTTATGTTCGGGTCGTCTTTACTTCCAATTGTTTGTAGGAGTGCTCTTGTCTTATTTGCGTTATGTTCGGGTCGTCTTTACCTCCAGTTGTTTGTAGGACGGCTCTTGTCTTATATACGTTATGTTCACTTCGTCTTTATCTCCAGTTGTTTGTAGGAAGGCTCATGTCTTATTTACGTTATGTTCACTTCGTCTTTATCTCCAGTTGTTTGTAGGACGGCTCATGTCTTATTTACGTTATGTTCACTTCGTCTTTATCTCCAGTTGTTTGTTTGAGGGCTCATGTCTTATTTTCGCTATGTTCGGGTCGTCTTTACCTCCAGTTGTTTGTAGGACGGCTCTTGTCTTATTTACGTTATGTTCGGGTCGTCTTTATCTCCAGTTGTTTGTAGGAGGGCTCTTGCCTTATTTACGTTATGTTCGCTTCGTCTTTATCTCCAGTTGATTGTAGGAGGGCTCCTGTCTTATTTACGTTATGTTCTGGTCGTCTTTATCTCCAGTTGTTTGTAGGACGGCTCTTGTCTTATTTACTTTATGTTCACTTCGTCTTTATCTCCAGTTGTTTGTAAGAAGGCTCTTGTCTTATTTACGTTATGTTCACTTCGTCTTTATCTCCAGTTGTTTGTAAGAGGGCTCATGTCTTATTTACGTTATGTTCGGGTCGTCGTTATCTCCAGTTGTTTGTAGTAGGGCTCATGTCTTATTTACGTTCTGTTCACCTCGTCTTTACCTCCAGTTGTTTGTAGGACGGCTCATGTCTTATTTACGTTATGTTCACTTCGTCTTTATCTCCAGTTGTTTGTTTGAGGGCTCATGTCTTATTTTCGCTATGTTCGGGTCGTCTTTACCTCCAGTTGTTTGTAGGACGGCTCTTGTCTTATTTACGTTATGTTCGGGTCGTCTTTATCTCCAGTTGTTTGTAGGAGTGCTCTTGTCTTATTTACGTTATGTTCGCTTCGTTTTTATCTCCAGTTGTTTGTAGGAGGACTCTTGTCTTATTTACGTTATGTTCGGGTCGTCTTTACCTCCAGTTGTTTGTAGGAGGGCTCATGTCTTATTTACGTTATGTTCGGGTCGTCTTTATCTCCAGTTGTTTGTAGGAGGGCTCATGTCTTATTTACGTTATGTTCGGGTCGTCTTTACTTCCAATTGTTTGTAGGAGTGCTCTTGTCTTATTTGCGTTATGTTCGGGTCGTCTTTACCTCCAGTTGTTTGTAGGAGGGCTCATGTCTTATTTACGTTATGTTCGGGTCGTCTTTACTTCCAATTGTTTGTAGGAGTGCTCTTGTCTTATTTGCGTTATGTTCGGGTCGTCTTTACCTCCAGTTGTTTGTAGGACGGTTCTTGTCTCATTTACGTTATGTTCGCTTCGTCTTTATCTCCAGTTGTTTGTAGGAGGGCTCTTGCCTTATTTACGTTATGTTCGCTTCGTCTTTATCTCCAGTTGATTGTAGGAGGGCTCCTGTCTTATTTACGTTATGTTCTGGTCGTCTTTATCTCCAGTTGTTTGTAGGACGGCTCTTGTCTTATTTACTTTATGTTCACTTCGTCTTTATCTCCAGTTGTTTGTAAGAAGGCTCTTGTCTTATTTACGTTATGTTCACTTCGTCTTTATCTCCAGTTGTTTGTAAGAGGGCTCATGTCTTATTTACGTTATGTTCGGGTCGTCGTTATCTCCAGTTGTTTGTAGTAGGGCTCATGTCTTATTTACGTTCTGTTCACCTCGTCTTTACCTCCAGTTGTTTGTAGGACGGCTCTTGTCTTATTTACGTTATGTTCGCTTCGTTTTTATCTCCAGTTGTTTGTAGGAGTGCTCTTGTCTTATTTACGTTATGTTTGCTTCGTTTTTATCTCCAGTTGTTTGTAGGAGGGCTCTTGTCTTATTTATGTTATGTTCGGGTCGTCTTTACCTCCAGTTGTTTGTAGGACGGCTCTTGTCTTATTTACGTTATGTTCGGTTCGTCTTTTCCTCCAGTTGTTTGTAGGACGGCTCTTGTCTTATTTATGTTATGTTCGCTTCGTCTTTATCTCCGGTTGTTTGTAGGAGGGCTCTTGCCTTATTTACGTTATGTTCGCTTCGTCTTTATCTCCAGTTGATTGTAGGAGGGCTCTTGTCTTATTTACGTTATGTTCGGGTCGTCTTTACCTCCAGTTATTTGTAGGAGGGCTCTTGTCTCATTTACGTTATGTTCGGGTCGTCTTTACCTCCAGTTGTTTGTAGGAGCGCTCATGTCTTATTTACGTTATGTTCACTTCGTCTTTATCTCCAGTTGTTTGTAGGAAGGCTCATGTCTTATTTACGTTATGTTCACTTCGTCTTTATCTCCAGTTGTTTGTAGGACGGCTCATGTCTTATTTACGTTATTTTCACTTCGTCTTTATCTCCAGTTGTTTGTTTGAGGGCTCATGTCTTATTTTCGCTATGTTCGGGTCGTCTTTACCTCCAGTTGTTTGTAGGACGGCTCTTGTCTTATTTACGTTATGTTCGGGTCGTCTTTATCTCCAGTTGTTTGTAGGAGTGCTCTTGTCTTATTTACGTTATGTTCGCTTCGTTTTTATCTCCAGTTGTTTGTAGGAGGGCTCTTGTCTTATTTACGTTATGTTCGGGTCGTCTTTACCTCCAGTTGTTTGTAGGAGGGCTCATGTCTTATTTACGTTATGTTCGGGTCGTCTTTACCTCCAATTGTTTGTAGGAGTGCTCTTGTCTTATTTGCGTTATGTTCGGGTCGTCTTTACCTCCAGTTGTTTGTAGGACGGCTCTTGTCTCATTTACGTTATGTTCGCTTCGTCTTTATCTCCAGTTGTTTGTAGGAGGGCTCTTGTCTTATTTACGTTATGTTCGCTTCGTCTTTATCTCCAGTTGATTGTAGGAGGGCTCCTGTCTTATTTACGTTATGTTCTGGTCGTCTTTACCTCCAGTTGTTTGTAGGAGGGCTCTTGTCTTATTTACGTTATGTTCACTTCGTCTTTATCTCCAGTTGTTTGTAGGAAGACTCATGTCTTATTTACGTTATGTTCGGGTCGTCTTTATCTCCAGTTGTTCGTAGGACGGCTCTTGTCTTATTTACGTTATGTTCACTTCGTCTTTATCTCCAGTTGTTTGTAAGAAGGCTCTTGTCTTATTTACGTTATGTTCACTTCGTCTTTATCTCCAGTTGTTTGTAGGAGGGCTCTTGTCTTATTTACGTTATGTTCGGGTCGTCTTTACCTCCAGTTGTTTGTAAGAGGGCTCATGTCTTATTTACGTTATGTTCGGGTCGTCTTTACCTCCAATTGTTTGTAGGAGTGCTCTTGTCTTATTTGCGTTATGTTCGGGTCGTCTTTACCTCCAGTTGTTTGTAGGACGGCTCTTGTCTCATTTACGTTATGTTCGCTTCGTCTTTATCTCCAGTTGTTTGTAGGAGGGCTCTTGTCTTATTTACGTTATGTTCGCTTCGTCTTTATCTCCAGTTGATTGTAGGAGGGCTCCTGTCTTATTTACGTTATGTTCTGGTCGTCTTTACCTCCAGTTGTTTGTAGGAGGGCTCTTGTCTTATTTACGTTATGTTCACTTCGTCTTTATCTCCAGTTGTTTGTAGGAAGACTCATGTCTTATTTACGTTATGTTCGGGTCGTCTTTATCTCCAGTTGTTCGTAGGACGGCTCTTGTCTTATTTACGTTATGTTCACTTCGTCTTTATCTCCAGTTGTTTGTAAGAAGGCTCTTGTCTTATTTACGTTATGTTCACTTCGTCTTTATCTCCAGTTGTTTGTAGGAGGGCTCTTGTCTTATTTACGTTATGTTCGGGTCGTCTTTACCTCCAGTTGTTTGTAAGAGGGCTCATGTCTTATTTACGTTATGTTCGGGTCGTCTTTATCTCCAGTTGTTTGTAGGAGGGCTCATGTCTTATTTACGTTATGTTCACCTCGTCTTTACCTCCAGTTGTTTGTAGGACGGCTCTTGTCTTATTTACGTTATGTTCGGGTCGTCTTTACCTCCAGTTGTTTGTAAGAGGGCTCTTGTCTTATTTACGTTATGTTCGGGACGACTTTACCTCCAGTTGTTTGTAAGAGGGCTCATGTCTTATTTACGTTATGTTTGGGTCGTCTTTATCTCCATTGTTTGTAGGAGGTCTCTTGTCTTATTTATGTTATGTTCGGGTCGTCTTTACCTCCCGTTATTTGTAGGAGTGCTCTTGTCTTATTTACGTTATGTTCGTGTCGTCTTTACCTCCAGTTGTTTGTAGGAGGGCTCTTGTCTTACTTACGTTATGTTCACTTCGTCTTTATCTCCAGTTGTTTGTAGGAAGGCTCTTGTCTTATTTACGTTATGTTCGGGTCGTCTTTACCTCCAGTTGTTTGTAGGAGGGCTCATGTCTTATTTACGTTATGTTCGGGACGTCTTTATCTCCAGTTGTTTGTAGGACGGCTCATGTCTTATTTGCGTTATGTTCGGGTCGTCTTTACCTCCAGTTGTTTGTAGGACGGCTCTTGTCTCATTTACGTTATGTTCGCTTCGTCTTTATCTCCAGTTGTTTGTAGGAGGGCTCTTGTCTTATTTACGTTATGTTCGCTTCGTCTTTATCTCCAGTTGATTGTAGGAGGGCTCCTGTCTTATTTACGTTATGTTCTGGTCGTCTTTACCTCCAGTTGTTTGTAGGAGGGCTCTTGTCTTATTTACGTTATGTTCACTTCGTCTTTATCTCCAGTTGTTTGTAGGAAGACTCATGTCTTATTTACGTTATGTTCGGGTCGTCTTTATCTCCAGTTGTTCGTAGGACGGCTCTTGTCTTATTTACGTTATGTTCACTTCGTCTTTATCTCCAGTTGTTTGTAAGAAGGCTCTTGTCTTATTTACGTTATGTTCACTTCGTCTTTATCTCCAGTTGTTTGTAGGAGGGCTCTTGTCTTATTTACGTTATGTTCGGGTCGTCTTTACCTCCAGTTGTTTGTAAGAGGGCTCATGTCTTATTTACGTTATGTTCGGGTCGTCTTTATCTCCAGTTGTTTGTAGGAGGGCTCATGTCTTATTTACGTTATGTTCACCTCGTCTTTACCTCCAGTTGTTTGTAGGACGGCTCTTGTCTTATTTACGTTATGTTCGGGTCGTCTTTACCTCCAGTTGTTTGTAAGAGGGCTCTTGTCTTATTTACGTTATGTTCGGGACGACTTTACCTCCAGTTGTTTGTAAGAGGGCTCATGTCTTATTTACGTTATGTTTGGGTCGTCTTTATCTCCATTGTTTGTAGGAGGTCTCTTGTCTTATTTATGTTATGTTCGGGTCGTCTTTACCTCCCGTTATTTGTAGGAGTGCTCTTGTCTTATTTACGTTATGTTCGTGTCGTCTTTACCTCCAGTTGTTTGTAGGAGGGCTCTTGTCTTACTTACGTTATGTTCACTTCGTCTTTATCTCCAGTTGTTTGTAGGAAGGCTCTTGTCTTATTTACGTTATGTTCGGGTCGTCTTTACCTCCAGTTGTTTGTAGGAGGGCTCATGTCTTATTTACGTTATGTTCGGGACGTCTTTATCTCCAGTTGTTTGTAGGACGGCTCATGTCTTATTTACGTTATGTTCGGGTCGTCTTTACCTCCAGTTGTTTGTAGGAGTGCTCTTGTCTTATTTACGTTATGTTCGGGTCGTCTTTACCTCCAGTTGTTTGTAGGACGGCTCTTGTCTTATTTACGTTATGTTCGCTTCGTCTTTATCTCCAGTTGTTTGTAGGAGGGCTCTTGCCTTATTTACGTTATGTTCGCTTCGTCTTTATCTCCAGTTGATTGTAGGGGGGCTCCTCTCTTATTTACGTTATTTTCTGGTCGTCTTTACCTCCAGTTGTTTGTAGGAGGGCTCTTGTCTTATTTACGTTATGTTCGGGTCGTCTTTATCTCCAGTTGTTTGTAGGACGGCTCTTGTCTTATTTACGTTATGTTCACTTCGTCTTTATCTCCAATTGTTTGTAGGAAGGCTCTTGTCTTATTTACGTTATGTTCACTTCGTCTTTATCTCCAGTTGTTTGTAGGGGGGCTCTTGTCTTTTTTACGTTATGTTCGGGTCGTCTTTACCAACAGTTGTTTGTAAGAGGGCTCATGTCTTATTTACGTTATGTTCGGGTCGTCTTTATCTCCAGTTGTTTGTAGGAGGGCTCATGTCTTATTTACGTTATGTTCACCTCGTCTTTACCTCCAGTTGTTTGTAGGACGGCTCTTGTCTTATTTACGCTATGTTCGCTTCGTCTTTATCTCCAGTTGTTTGTAGGAGTGCTCTTGTCTTATTTACGTTATGTTCGCTTCGTTTTTATCTCCAGTTGTTTGTAGGAGGGCTCTTGTCTTATTTACGTTATGTTCGCTTCGTTTTTATCTCCAGTTGTTTGTAGGAGGGCTCTTGTCTTATTTACGTTATGTTCGGGTCGTCTTTACCTCCAGTTGTTTGTAGGAGTGCTCTTGTCTTATTTACGTTATGTTCGCTTCGTTTTTATCTCCAGTTGTTTGTAGGAGGGCTCTTGTCTTATTTACGTTATGTTCGGGTCGTCTTTACCTCCAGTTGTTTGTAAGAGGGCTCATGTCTTATTTACGTTATGTTCGGGTCGTCTTTATCTCTAGTTGTTTGTAGGAGGGCTGATGTCTTATTTACGTTATGTTCACCTCGTCTTTACCTCCAGTTGTTTGTAGGACGGCTCTTGTCTTATATACGTTATGTTCGCTTCGTCTTTATCTCCAATTGTTTGTAGGAGTGCTCTTGTCTTATTTACGTTATGTTTGCTTCGTTTTTATCTCCAGTTGTTTGTAGGACGGCTCTTGTCTTATTTACATTATGTTCGGGTCGTCTTTACCTCCAGTTGTTTGTAGGACGGCTCTTGTCTTATATACGTTATGTTCACTTCGTCTTTATCTCCAGTTGTTTGTAGGAAGGCTCATGTCTTATTTACGTTATGTTCACTTCGTCTTTATCTCCAGTTGTTTGTAGGACGGCTCATGTCTTATTTACGTTATGTTCACTTCGTCTTTATCTCCAGTTGTTTGTTTGAGGGCTCATGTCTTATTTTCGCTATGTTCGGGTCGTCTTTACCTCCAGTTGTTTGTAGGACGGCTCTTGTCTTATTTACGTTATGTTCGGGTCGTCTTTATCTCCAGTTGTTTGTAGGAGTGCTCTTGTCTTATTTACGTTATGTTCGCTTCGTTTTTATCTCCAGTTGTTTGTAGGAGGACTCTTGTCTTATTTACGTTATGTTCGGGTCGTCTTTACCTCCAGTTGTTTGTAGGAGGGCTCATGTCTTATTTACGTTATGTTCGGGTCGTCTTTATCTCCAGTTGTTTGTAGGAGGGCTCATGTCTTATTTACGTTATGTTCGGGTCGTCTTTACTTCCAATTGTTTGTAGGAGTGCTCTTGTCTTATTTGCGTTATGTTCGGGTCGTCTTTACCTCCAGTTGTTTGTAGGACGGTTCTTGTCTCATTTACGTTATGTTCGCTTCGTCTTTATCTCCAGTTGTTTGTAGGAGGGCTCTTGCCTTATTTACGTTATGTTCGCTTCGTCTTTATCTCCAGTTGATTGTAGGAGGGCTCCTGTCTTATTTACGTTATGTTCTGGTCGTCTTTATCTCCAGTTGTTTGTAGGACGGCTCTTGTCTTATTTACTTTATGTTCACTTCGTCTTTATCTCCAGTTGTTTGTAAGAAGGCTCTTGTCTTATTTACGTTATGTTCACTTCGTCTTTATCTCCAGTTGTTTGTAAGAGGGCTCATGTCTTATTTACGTTATGTTCGGGTCGTCGTTATCTCCAGTTGTTTGTAGTAGGGCTCATGTCTTATTTACGTTCTGTTCACCTCGTCTTTACCTCCAGTTGTTTGTAGGACGGCTCTTGTCTTATTTACGTTATGTTCGCTTCGTTTTTATCTCCAGTTGTTTGTAGGAGTGCTCTTGTCTTATTTACGTTATGTTTGCTTCGTTTTTATCTCCAGTTGTTTGTAGGAGGGCTCTTGTCTTATTTATGTTATGTTCGGGTCGTCTTTACCTCCAGTTGTTTGTAGGACGGCTCTTGTCTTATTTACGTTATGTTCACCTCGTCTTTACCTCCAGTTGTTTGTAGGACGGCTCTTGTCTTATTTACGTTATGTTCGGGTCGTCTTTACCTCCAGTTGTTTGTAAGAGGGCTCTTGTCTTATTTACGTTATGTTCGGGACGACTTTACCTCCAGTTGTTTGTAAGAGGGCTCATGTCTTATTTACGTTATGTTTGGGTCGTCTTTATCTCCATTGTTTGTAGGAGGTCTCTTGTCTTATTTATGTTATGTTCGGGTCGTCTTTACCTCCCGTTATTTGTAGGAGTGCTCTTGTCTTATTTACGTTATGTTCGTGTCGTCTTTACCTCCAGTTGTTTGTAGGAGGGCTCTTGTCTTACTTACGTTATGTTCACTTCGTCTTTATCTCCAGTTGTTTGTAGGAAGGCTCTTGTCTTATTTACGTTATGTTCGGGTCGTCTTTACCTCCAGTTGTTTGTAGGAGGGCTCATGTCTTATTTACGTTATGTTCGGGACGTCTTTATCTCCAGTTGTTTGTAGGACGGCTCATGTCTTATTTACGTTATGTTCGGGTCGTCTTTACCTCCAGTTGTTTGTAGGAGTGCTCTTGTCTTATTTACGTTATGTTCGGGTCGTCTTTACCTCCAGTTGTTTGTAGGACGGCTCTTGTCTTATTTACGTTATGTTCGCTTCGTCTTTATCTCCAGTTGTTTGTAGGAGGGCTCTTGCCTTATTTACGTTATGTTCGCTTCGTCTTTATCTCCAGTTGATTGTAGGGGGGCTCCTCTCTTATTTACGTTATTTTCTGGTCGTCTTTACCTCCAGTTGTTTGTAGGAGGGCTCTTGTCTTATTTACGTTATGTTCGGGTCGTCTTTATCTCCAGTTGTTTGTAGGACGGCTCTTGTCTTATTTACGTTATGTTCACTTCGTCTTTATCTCCAATTGTTTGTAGGAAGGCTCTTGTCTTATTTACGTTATGTTCACTTCGTCTTTATCTCCAGTTGTTTGTAGGGGGGCTCTTGTCTTTTTTACGTTATGTTCGGGTCGTCTTTACCAACAGTTGTTTGTAAGAGGGCTCATGTCTTATTTACGTTATGTTCGGGTCGTCTTTATCTCCAGTTGTTTGTAGGAGGGCTCATGTCTTATTTACGTTATGTTCACCTCGTCTTTACCTCCAGTTGTTTGTAGGACGGCTCTTGTCTTATTTACGCTATGTTCGCTTCGTCTTTATCTCCAGTTGTTTGTAGGAGTGCTCTTGTCTTATTTACGTTATGTTCGCTTCGTTTTTATCTCCAGTTGTTTGTAGGAGGGCTCTTGTCTTATTTACGTTATGTTCGCTTCGTTTTTATCTCCAGTTGTTTGTAGGAGGGCTCTTGTCTTATTTACGTTATGTTCGGGTCGTCTTTACCTCCAGTTGTTTGTAGGAGTGCTCTTGTCTTATTTACGTTATGTTCGCTTCGTTTTTATCTCCAGTTGTTTGTAGGAGGGCTCTTGTCTTATTTACGTTATGTTCGGGTCGTCTTTACCTCCAGTTGTTTGTAAGAGGGCTCATGTCTTATTTACGTTATGTTCGGGTCGTCTTTATCTCTAGTTGTTTGTAGGAGGGCTGATGTCTTATTTACGTTATGTTCACCTCGTCTTTACCTCCAGTTGTTTGTAGGACGGCTCTTGTCTTATATACGTTATGTTCGCTTCGTCTTTATCTCCAATTGTTTGTAGGAGTGCTCTTGTCTTATTTACGTTATGTTTGCTTCGTTTTTATCTCCAGTTGTTTGTAGGACGGCTCTTGTCTTATTTACATTATGTTCGGGTCGTCTTTACCTCCAGTTGTTTGTAGGACGGCTCTTGTCTTATATACGTTATGTTCACTTCGTCTTTATCTCCAGTTGTTTGTAGGAAGGCTCATGTCTTATTTACGTTATGTTCACTTCGTCTTTATCTCCAGTTGTTTGTAGGACGGCTCATGTCTTATTTACGTTATGTTCACTTCGTCTTTATCTCCAGTTGTTTGTTTGAGGGCTCATGTCTTATTTTCGCTATGTTCGGGTCGTCTTTACCTCCAGTTGTTTGTAGGACGGCTCTTGTCTTATTTACGTTATGTTCGGGTCGTCTTTATCTCCAGTTGTTTGTAGGAGTGCTCTTGTCTTATTTACGTTATGTTCGCTTCGTTTTTATCTCCAGTTGTTTGTAGGAGGACTCTTGTCTTATTTACGTTATGTTCGGGTCGTCTTTACCTCCAGTTGTTTGTAGGAGGGCTCATGTCTTATTTACGTTATGTTCGGGTCGTCTTTATCTCCAGTTGTTTGTAGGAGGGCTCATGTCTTATTTACGTTATGTTCGGGTCGTCTTTACTTCCAATTGTTTGTAGGAGTGCTCTTGTCTTATTTGCGTTATGTTCGGGTCGTCTTTACCTCCAGTTGTTTGTAGGACGGTTCTTGTCTCATTTACGTTATGTTCGCTTCGTCTTTATCTCCAGTTGTTTGTAGGAGGGCTCTTGCCTTATTTACGTTATGTTCGCTTCGTCTTTATCTCCAGTTGATTGTAGGAGGGCTCCTGTCTTATTTACGTTATGTTCTGGTCGTCTTTATCTCCAGTTGTTTGTAGGACGGCTCTTGTCTTATTTACTTTATGTTCACTTCGTCTTTATCTCCAGTTGTTTGTAAGAAGGCTCTTGTCTTATTTACGTTATGTTCACTTCGTCTTTATCTCCAGTTGTTTGTAAGAGGGCTCATGTCTTATTTACGTTATGTTCGGGTCGTCGTTATCTCCAGTTGTTTGTAGTAGGGCTCATGTCTTATTTACGTTCTGTTCACCTCGTCTTTACCTCCAGTTGTTTGTAGGACGGCTCTTGTCTTATTTACGTTATGTTCGCTTCGTTTTTATCTCCAGTTGTTTGTAGGAGTGCTCTTGTCTTATTTACGTTATGTTTGCTTCGTTTTTATCTCCAGTTGTTTGTAGGAGGGCTCTTGTCTTATTTATGTTATGTTCGGGTCGTCTTTACCTCCAGTTGTTTGTAGGACGGCTCTTGTCTTATTTACGTTATGTTCGGTTCGTCTTTACCTCCAGTTGTTTGTAGGACGGCTCTTGTCTTATTTATGTTATGTTCGCTTCGTCTTTATCTCCGGTTGTTTGTAGGAGGGCTCTTGCCTTATTTACGTTATGTTCGCTTCGTCTTTATCTCCAGTTGATTGTAGGAGGGCTCTTGTCTTATTTACGTTATGTTCGGGTCGTCTTTACCTCCAGTTATTTGTAGGAGGGCTCTTGTCTCATTTACGTTATGTTCGGGTCGTCTTTACCTCCAGTTGTTTGTAGGAGCGCTCATGTCTTATTTACGTTATGTTCACTTCGTCTTTATCTCCAGTTGTTTGTAGGAAGGCTCATGTCTTATTTACGTTATGTTCACTTCGTCTTTATCTCCAGTTGTTTGTAGGACGGCTCATGTCTTATTTACGTTATTTTCACTTCGTCTTTATCTCCAGTTGTTTGTTTGAGGGCTCATGTCTTATTTTCGCTATGTTCGGGTCGTCTTTACCTCCAGTTGTTTGTAGGACGGCTCTTGTCTTATTTACGTTATGTTCGGGTCGTCTTTATCTCCAGTTGTTTGTAGGAGTGCTCTTGTCTTATTTACGTTATGTTCGCTTCGTTTTTATCTCCAGTTGTTTGTAGGAGGGCTCTTGTCTTATTTACGTTATGTTCGGGTCGTCTTTACCTCCAGTTGTTTGTAGGAGGGCTCATGTCTTATTTACGTTATGTTCGGGTCGTCTTTACCTCCAATTGTTTGTAGGAGTGCTCTTGTCTTATTTGCGTTATGTTCGGGTCGTCTTTACCTCCAGTTGTTTGTAGGACGGCTCTTGTCTCATTTACGTTATGTTCGCTTCGTCTTTATCTCCAGTTGTTTGTAGGAGGGCTCTTGTCTTATTTACGTTATGTTCGCTTCGTCTTTATCTCCAGTTGATTGTAGGAGGGCTCCTGTCTTATTTACGTTATGTTCTGGTCGTCTTTACCTCCAGTTGTTTGTAGGAGGGCTCTTGTCTTATTTACGTTATGTTCACTTCGTCTTTATCTCCAGTTGTTTGTAGGAAGACTCATGTCTTATTTACGTTATGTTCGGGTCGTCTTTATCTCCAGTTGTTCGTAGGACGGCTCTTGTCTTATTTACGTTATGTTCACTTCGTCTTTATCTCCAGTTGTTTGTAAGAAGGCTCTTGTCTTATTTACGTTATGTTCACTTCGTCTTTATCTCCAGTTGTTTGTAGGAGGGCTCTTGTCTTATTTACGTTATGTTCGGGTCGTCTTTACCTCCAGTTGTTTGTAAGAGGGCTCATGTCTTATTTACGTTATGTTCGGGTCGTCTTTATCTCCAGTTGTTTGTAGGAGGGCTCATGTCTTATTTACGTTATGTTCACCTCGTCTTTACCTCCAGTTGTTTGTAGGACGGCTCTTGTCTTATTTACGTTATGTTCGATTCGTTTTTATCTCCAGTTGTTTGTAGGAGGGCTCTTGTCCTATTTACGTTATGTTCGCTTCGTATTTATCTCCAGTTGTTTGTAGGAGGGCTCTTGTCTTATTTACGTTTTGTTCGGGTTGTCTTTACCTCCAGTTGTTTGTAGGAGTGCTCTTGTCTTATTTACGTTATGTTCGCTTCGTTTTTATCTCCAGTTGTTTGTAGGAGGGCTCTTGTCTTATTTACGTTATGTTCGCTTCGTTTTTATCTCCAGTTGTTTGTAGGAGGGCTCATGTCCTATTTACGTTATGTTCGCTTCGTTTTTATCTCCAGTTGTTTGTAGGAGGGCTCTTGTCTTATTTACGTTTTGTTCGGGTTGTCTTTACCTCCAGTTGTTTGTAGGAGTGCTCTTGTCTTATTTACGTTATGTTCGCTTCGTTTTTATCTCCAGTTGTTTGTAGGAGGGCTCTTGTCTTATTTACGTTATGTTCGGGTCGTCTTTACCTCCAGTTGTTTGTAAGAGGGCTCTTGTCTTATTTACGTTATGTTCGGGTCGTCTTTACCTCCAGTTGTTTGTAAGAGGGCTCATGTCTTATTTACGTTATGTTTGGGTCGTCTTTATCTCCAATTGTTTGTAGGAGGGCTCATGTATTATTTACGTTATGTTCACCTCGTCTTTACCTCCAGTTGATTGTAGGACGGCTCTTGTCTTATTTACGTTATGTTCGCTTCGTCTTTATCTCCAGTTGTTTGTAGGAGTGCTCTTGTCTTATTTACGTTATGTTCGCTTCGTTTTTATCTACAGTTGTTTGTAGGAGGGCTCTTGTCTTATTTATGTTATGTTCGGGTCGTCTTTACCTCCAGTTGTTTGTAGGACGGCTCTTGTCTTATTTACGTTATGTTCGGTTCGTCTTTACCTCCAGTTGTTTGTAGGAGGGCTCTTGTCTTATTTACGTTATGTTCGGGTCGTCTTTACCTCCAGTTGTTTGTAGGAGCGCTCTTGTCTTATTTACGTTATGTTCACTTCGTCTTTATCTCCAGTTGTTTGTAGGAAGGCTCATGTCTTATTTACGTTATGTTCACTTCGTCATTATCTCCAGTTGTTTGTATGAGGGCTCATGTCTTATTTTCGCTATGTTCGGGTCGTCTTTACCTCTAGTTGTTTGTAGTACGGCTCTTGTCTTATTTACGTTATGTTCGGGTCGTCTTTATCTCCAGTTGTTTGTAGGAGTGCTCTTGTCTTATTTACGTTATGTTCGCTTCGTTTTTATCTCCAGTTGTTTGTAGGAGGGCTCTTGTCTTATTTACGTTATGTTCGGGTCGTCTTTACCTCCAGTTGTTTGTAGGAGGGCTCATGTCTTATTTACGTTATGTTCGGGTCGTCTTTATCTCCAGTTGTTTGTAGGAGGGCTCATGTATTATTTACGTTATGTTCACCTCGTCTTTACCTCCAGTTGTTTGTAGGAGTGCTCTTGTCATATTTACGTTATGTTCGCTTCGTTTTTATCTACAGTTGTTTGTAGGAGGGCTCTTGTCTTATTTATGTTATGTTCGGGTCGTCTTTACCTCCAGCTGTTTGTAGGACGGCTCTTGTCTTATTTACGTTATGTTCGGGTCGTCTTTACCTCCAGTTGTTTGTAGGAGGGCTCTTGTCTTATTTACGTTATGTTCGTGTCGTCTTTATCTCCAGTTGTTTGTAGGAGGGCTCTTGTCTTATTTACGTTATGTTCGGGTCGTCTTTACCTCCAGTTGTTTGTAGGAGCGCTCTTGTCTTATTTACGTTATGTTCACTTCGTCTTTATCTCCAGTTGTTTGTAGGAGTGCTCTTGTCTTATTTACGTTATGTTCGCTTCGTTTTTATCTACAGTTGTTTGTAGGAGGGCTCTTGTCTTATTTATGTTATGTTCGGGTCGTCTTTACCTCCAGTTGTTTGTAGGAGGGCTCTTGTCTTATTTACGTTATGTTCGTGTCGTCTTTACCTCCAGTTGTTTGTAGGAGCGCTCTTGTCTTATTTACGTTATGTTCACTTCGTCTTTATCACCAGTTGTTTGTATGAGGGCTCATGTCTTATTTTCGCTATGTTCGGGTCGTCTTTACCTCTAGTTGTTTGTAGTACGGCTCTTGTCTTATTTACGTTATGTTCGCTTCGTTTTTATCTCCAGTTGTTTGTAGGAGGGCTCTTGTCTTATTTACGTTATGTTCGGGTCGTCTTTACCTCCAGTTGTTTGTAGGAGGGCTCATGTCTTATTTACGTTATGTTCGGGTCGTCTTTATCTCCAGTTGTTTGTAGGAGGGCTCATGTCTTATTTACGTTATGTTCGGGTCGTCTTTACCTCCAGTTGTTTGTAGGAGTGCTCTTGTCTTATTTACGTTATGTTCGGGTCGTCTTTACCTCCAGTTGTTTGTAGGACGGCTCTTGTCTTATTTACGTTATGTTCGCTTCGTCTTTATCTCCAGTTGATTGTAGGAGGGCTCCTGTCTTATTTACGTTTTGTTCGGGTTGTCTTTACCTCCAGTTGTTTGTAGGAATGCTCTTGTCTTATTTACGTTATGTTCGCTTCGTTTTTATCTCCAGTTGTTTGTAGGAGGGCTCTTGTCTTATTTACGTTATGTTCGCTTCGTTTTTATCTCCAGTTGTTTGTAGGAGGGCTCTTGCCCTATTTACGTTATGTTCGCTTCGTTTTTATCTCCAGTTGTTTGTAGGAGGGCTCTTGTCTTATTTACGTTTTGTTCGGGTTGTCTTTACCTCCAGTTGTTTGTAGGAGTGCTCTTGTCTTATTTACGTTATGTTCGCTTCGTTTTTATCTCCAGTTGTTTGTAGGAGGGCTCTTGTCTTATTTACGTTATGTTCGGGTCGTCTTTACCACCAGTTGTTTGTAAGAGGGCTCTTGTCTTATTTACGTTATGTTCGGGTCGTCTTTACCTCCAGTTGTTTGTAAGAGGGCTCATGTCTTATTTACGTTATGTTTGGGTCGTCTTTATCTCCAATTGTTTGTAGGAGGGCTCATGTATTATTTACGTTATGTTCACCTCGTCTTTACCTCCAGTTGTTTGTAGGACGGCTCTTGTCTTATTTACGTTATGTTCGCTTCGTCTTTATCTCCAGTTGTTTGTAGGAGTGCTCTTGTCATATTTACGTTATGTTCGCTTCGTTTTTATCTACAGTTGTTTGTAGGAGGGCTCTTGTCTTATTTATGTTATGTTCGGGTCGTCTTTACCTCCAGTTGTTTGTAGGACGGCTCTTGTCTTATTTACGTTATGTTCGGGTCGTCTTTACCTCCAGTTGTTTGTAGGAGGGCTCTTGTCTTATTTACGTTATGTTCGTGTCGTCTTTACCTCCAGTTGTTTGTAGGAGGGCTCTTGTCTTATTTACGTTATGTTCGGGTCGTCTTTACCTCCAGTTGTTTGTAGGAGCGCTCTTGTCTTATTTACGTTATGTTCACTTCGTCTTTATCTCCAGTTGTTTGTAGGAAGGCTCATGTCTTATTTACGTTATGTTCACTTCGTCATTATCTCCAGTTGTTTGTATGAGGGCTCATGTCTTATTTTCGCTATGTTCGGGTCGTCTTTACCTCTAGTTGTTTGTAGTACGGCTCTTGTCTTATTTACGTTATGTTCGGGTCGTCTTTATCTCCAGTTGTTTGTAGGAGTGCTCTTGTCTTATTTACGTTATGTTCGCTTCGTTTTTATCTCCAGTTGTTTGTAGGAGGGCTCTTGTCTTATTTACGTTATGTTCGGGTCGTCTTTACCTCCAGTTGTTTGTAGGAGGGCTCATGTCTTATTTATGTTATGTTCTGGTCGTCTTTATCTCCAGTTGTTTGTAGGAGGGCTCATGTCTTATTTACGTTATGTTCGGGTCGTCTTTACCTCCAGTTGTTTGTAGGAGTGCTCTTGTCTTATTTACGTTATGTTCGGGTCGTCTTTATCTCCAATTGTTTGTAGGAGGGCTCATGTATTATTTACGTTATGTTCACCTCGTCTTTACCATCAGTTGTTTGTAGGACGGCTCTTGTCTTATTTACGTTATGTTCGCTTCGTCTTTATCTCCAGTTGTTTGTAGGAGTGCTCTTGTCATATTTACGTTATGTTCGCTTCGTTTTTATCTACAGTTGTTTGTAGGAGGGCTCTTGTCTTATTTATGTTATGTTCGGGTCGTCTTTACCTCCAGTTGTTTGTAGGACGGCTCTTGTCTTATTTACGTTATGTTCGGGTCGTCTTTACCTCCAGTTGTTTGTAGGAGGGCTCTTGTCTTATTTACGTTATGTTCGTGTCGTCTTTACCTCCAGTTGTTTGTAGGAGGGCTCTTGTCTTATTTACGTTATGTTCGGGTCGTCTTTACCTCCAGTTGTTTGTAGGAGCGCTCTTGTCTTATTTACGTTATGTTCACTTCGTCTTTATCTCCAGTTGTTTGTAGGAAGGCTCATGTCTTATTTACGTTATGTTCAATTCGTCATTATCTCCAGTTGTTTGTATGAGGGCTCATGTCTTATTTTCGCTATGTTCGGGTCGTCTTTACCTCTAGTTGTTTGTAGTACGGCTCTTGTCTTATTTACGTTATGTTCGGGTCGTCTTTATCTCCAGTTGTTTGTAGGAGTGCTCTTGTCTTATTTACGTTATGTTCGCTTCGTTTTTATCTCCAGTTGTTTGTAGGAGGGCTCTTGTCTTATTTACGTTATGTTCGGGTCGTCTTTACCTCCAGTTGTTTGTAGGAGGGCTCATGTCTTATTTACGTTATGTTCTGGTCGTCTTTATCTCCAGTTGTTTGTAGGAGGGCTCATGTCTTATTTACGTTATGTTCGGGTCGTCTTTACCTCCAGTTGTTTGTAGGAGTGCTCTTGTCTTATTTACGTTATGTTCGGGTCGTCTTTATCTCCAGTTGTTTGTAGGAGGGCTCTTGCCTTATTTACGTTATGTTCGCTTCGTCTTTATCTCCAGTTGATTGTAGGAGGGCTCCTGTCTTATTTACGTTATGTTCTGGTCGTCTTTACCTCCAGTTGTTTGTAGGAGGGCTCTTGTCTTATTTACGTTATGTTCACTTCGTCTTTATCTCCAGTTGTTTGTAGGAAGACTCATGTCTTATTTACGTTATGTTCGGGTCGTCTTTATCTCCAGTTGTTTGTAGGACGGCTCTTGTCTTATTTACGTTATGTTCACTTCGTCTTTATCTCCAGTTGTTTGTAGGAAGGCTCTTGTCTTATTTACGTTATGTTCACTTAGTCTTTATCTCCAGTTGTTTGTAGGAGGGCTCTTGTCTTATTTACGTTATGTTCGGGTCGTCTTTACCTCCAGTTGTTTGTAAGAGGGCTCATGTCTTATTTACGTTATGTTCGGGTCGTCTTTATCTCCAGTTGTTTGTAGGAGGGCTCATGTCTTATTTACGTTATGTTCACCTCGTCTTTACCTCCAGTTGTTTGTAGGACGGCTCTTGTCTTATTTACGTTATGTTCGCTTCGTCTTTATCTCCAGTTGTTTGTAGGAGTGCTCTTGTCTTATTTACGTTATGTTCGCTTCGTTTTTATCTCCAGTTGATTGTTGGAGGGCTCTTGTCTTATTTACGTTATGTTGGCTTCGTTTTTATCTCCAGTTGTTTGTAGGAGGGCTCTTGTCTTAATTACGTTTTGTTCGGGTTGTCTTTACCTCCAGTTGTTTGTAGGAGTGCTCTTGTCTTATTTACGTTATGCTCGCTTCGTTTTTATCTCCAGTTGGTTGTAGGAGGGTTCTTGTCTTATTTACGTTATGTTCGGGTCGTCTTTACCTCCAGTTGTTTGTAAGAGGGCTCTTGTCTTATTAACGTTATGTTCGGGTCGTCTTTACCTCCAGTTGTTTGTAAGAGGGCTCATGTCTTATTTACGTTATGTTTGGGTCGTCTTTATCTCCAATTGTTTGTAAGAGGGCTCATGTCTTATTTACGTTATGTTCACCTCGTCTTTACCTCCAGTTGTTTGTAGGACGGCTCTTGTCTTATTTACGTTATGTTCGCTTCGTCTTTATCTCCAGTTGTTTGTAGGAGTGCTCTTGTCTTATTTACGTTATGTTCGCTTCGTTTTTATCTCCAGTTGTTTGTAGGAGGGCTCTTGTCTTATTTATGTTATGTTCGGGTCGTCTTTACCTCCAGTTGTTTGTAGGAGCGCTCTTGTCTTATTTACGTTATGTTCGTGTCGTCTTTACCTCCAGTTGTTTGTAGGAGGGCTGTTGTCTTATTTACGTTATGTTCACTTCGTCTTTATCTCCAGTTGTTTATAGGAAGGCTCTTGTCTTATTTACGTTATGTTCGGGTCGTCTTTACCTCCAGTTGTTTGTAGGAGGGCTCATGTCTTATTTACGTTATGTTCGGGTCGTCTTTATCTCCAGTTGTTTGTAGGAGGGCTCATGTCTTATTTACGTTATGTTTGGGTCGTCTTTACCTCCAGTTGTTTGTAGGAGTGCTCTTGTCTTATTTACGTTATGTTCGGGTCGTCTTTACCTCCAGTTGTTTGTAGGACGGCTCTTGTCTTATTTACGTTATGTTCGCTTCGTCTTTATCTCCAGTTGTTTGTAGGAGGGCTCTTGTCTTATTTACGTTATATTCGCTTCGTCTTTATCTCCAGTTGATTGTAGGAGGGCTCCTGTCTTATTTACGTTATTTTCTGGTCGTCTTTACCTCCAGTTGTTTGTAGGAGGGCTCTTGTCTTATTTACGTTATGTTCACTTCGTCTTTATCTCCAGTTGTTTGTAGGAAGACTCATGTCTTATTTACGTTATGTTCGGGTCGTCTTTATCTCCAGTTGTTTGTAGGACGGCTCTTGTCTTATTTACGTTATGTTCACTTCGTCTTTATCTCCAGTTGTTTGTAGGAAGGCTCTTGTCTTATTTACGTTATGTTCACTTCGTCTTTATCTCCAGTTGTTTGTAGGAGGGCTCTTGTCTTATTTACGTTATGTTCGGGTCGTCTTTACCTCCAGTTGTTTGTAAGAGGGCTCATGTCTTATTTACGTTATGTTCGGGTCGTCTTTATCTCCAGTTGTTTGTAGGAGGGCTCTTGTCTTATTTACGTTATGTTCGCTTCGTCTTTATCTCCAGTTGTTTGTAGGAGTGCTCTTGTCTTATTTACGTTATGTTCGCTTCGTTTTTATCTCCAGTTGTTTGTAGGAGGGCTCTTGTCTTATTTACGTTATATTCGCTTCGTTTTTATCTCCAGTTGTTTGTAGGAGGGCTCTTGTCTTATTTACGTTATGTTCGGGTCGTCTTTACCTCCAGTTGTTTGTAGGAGTGCTCTTGTCTTATTTACGTTATGTTCGCTTCGTTTTTATCTCCAGTTGTTTGTAGGAGGGCTCTTGTCTTATTTACGTTATGTTCGGGTCGTCTCTACCTCCAGTTGTTTGTAAGACGGCTCATGTCTTATTTACGCTATGTTCGGGTCGTCTTTATCTCCAGTTGTTTGTAGGAGGGCTCATGTCTTATTTACGTTATGTTCACCTCGTCTTTACCTCCAGTTGTTTGGAGGACGGCTCTTGTCTTATATACGTTATGTTCGCTTCGTCTTTATCTCCAGTTGTTTGTAGGAGTGCTCTTGTCTTATTTACGTTATGTTCGCTTCGTTTTTATCTCCAGTTGTTTGTAGGACGGCTCTTGTCTTATTTATGTTATGTTCGGGTCGTCTTTACCTCCAGTTGTTTGTAGGACGGTTCTTGTCTTATTTACGTTATGTTCGGGTCGTCTTTACCTCCAGTTGTTTGTAGGACGGCTCTTGTCTTATTTACGTTATGTTCGCTTCGTCTTTATCTCCAGTTGTTTGTAGGAGGGCTCTTGCCTTATTTACGTTATGTTCGCTTCGTCTTTATCTCCAGTTGATTGTAGGAGGGCTCCTGTCCTATTTACGTTATTTTCTGGTCGTCTTTATCTCCAGTTGTTTGTAGGAGGGCTCTTGTCTTATTTACGTTATGTTCGGGTCGTCTTTACCTCCAGTTGTTTGTAGGAGGGCTCATGTCTTATTTACGTTATGTTCTGGTCGTCTTTATCTCCAGTTGTTTGTAGGAGGGCTCATGTCTTATTTACGTTATGTTCGGATCGTCTTTACCTCCAGTTGTTTGTAGGAGTGCTCTTGTCTTATTTACGTTATGTTCGGGTCGTCTTTACCTCCAGTTGTTTGTAGGACGGCTCTTGTCTTATTTACGTTATGTTCGCTTCGTCTTTATCTCCAGTTGTTTGTAGGAGGGCTCTTGCCTTATTTACGTTATGTTCGCTTCGTCTTTATCTCCAGTTGATTGTAGGAGGGATCCTGTCTTATTTACGTTATGTTCTGGTCGTCTTTACCTCCAGTTGTTTGTAGGAGGGCTCTTGTCTTATTTACGTTATGTTCACTTCGTCTTTATCTCCAGTTGTTTGTAGGAAGACTCATGTCTTATTTACGTTATGTTCGGGTCGTCTTTATCTCCAGTTGTTTGTAGGACGGCTCTTGTCTTATTTACGTTATGTTCACTTCGTCTTTATCTCCAGTTGTTTGTAGGAAGGCTCTTGTCTTATTTACGTTATGTTCACTTAGTCTTTATCTCCAGTTGTTTGTAGGAGGGCTCTTGTCTTATTTACGTTATGTTCGGGTCGTCTTTACCTCCAGTTGTTTGTAAGAGGGCTCATGTCTTATTTACGTTATGTTCGGGTCGTCTTTATCTCCAGTTGTTTGTAGGAGGGCTCATGTCTTATTTACGTTATGTTCACCTCGTCTTTACCTCCAGTTGTTTGTAGGACGGCTCTTGTCTTATTTACGTTATGTTCGCTTCGTCTTTATCTCCAGTTGTTTGTAGGAGTGCTCTTGTCTTATTTACGTTATGTTCGCTTCGTTTTTATCTCCAGTTGATTGTAGGAGGGCTCTTGTCTTATTTACGTTATGTTGGCTTCGTTTTTATCTCCAGTTGTTTGTAGGAGGGCTCTTGTCTTAATTACGTTTTGTTCGGGTTGTCTTTACCTCCAGTTGTTTGTAGGAGTGCTCTTGTCTTATTTACGTTATGCTCGCTTCGTTTTTATCTCCAGTTGGTTGTAGGAGGGTTCTTGTCTTATTTACGTTATGTTCGGGTCGTCTTTACCTCCAGTTGTTTGTAAGAGGGCTCTTGTCTTATTAACGTTATGTTCGGGTCGTCTTTACCTCCAGTTGTTTGTAAGAGGGCTCATGTCTTATTTACGTTATGTTTGGGTCGTCTTTATCTCCAATTGTTTGTAAGAGGGCTCATGTCTTATTTACGTTATGTTCACCTCGTCTTTACCTCCAGTTGTTTGTAGGACGGCTCTTGTCTTATTTACGTTATGTTCGCTTCGTCTTTATCTCCAGTTGTTTGTAGGAGTGCTCTTGTCTTATTTACGCTATGTTCGCTTCGTTTTTATCTCCAGTTGTTTGTAGGAGGGCTCTTGTCTTATTTATGTTATGTTCGGGTCGTCTTTACCTCCAGTTGTTTGTAGGAGCGCTCTTGTCTTATTTACGTTATGTTCGTGTCGTCTTTACCTCCAGTTGTTTGTAGGAGGGCTGTTGTCTTATTTACGTTATGTTCACTTCGTCTGTATCTCCAGTTGTTTATAGGAAGGCTCTTGTCTTATTTACGTTATGTTCGGGTCGTCTTTATCTCCAGTTGTTTGTAGGAGGGCTCATGTCTTATTTACGTTATGTTCGGGTCGTCTTTATCTCCAGTTGTTTGTAGGAGGGCTCATGTCTTATTTACGTTATGTTTGGGTCGTCTTTACCTCCAGTTGTTTGTAGGAGTGCTCTTGTCTTATTTACGTTATGTTCGGGTCGTCTTTACCTCCAGTTGTTTGTAGGACGGCTCTTGTCTTATTTACGTTATGTTCGCTTCGTCTTTATCTCCAGTTGTTTGTAGGAGGGCTCTTGTCTTATTTACGTTATATTCGCTTCGTCTTTATCTCCAGTTGATTGTAGGAGGGCTCCTGTCTTATTTACGTTATTTTCTGGTCGTCTTTACCTCCAGTTGTTTGTAGGAGGGCTCTTGTCTTATTTACGTTATGTTCACTTCGTCTTTATCTCCAGTTGTTTGTAGGAAGACTCATGTCTTATTTACGTTATGTTCGGGTCGTCTTTATCTCCAGTTGTTTGTAGGACGGCTCTTGTCTTATTTACGTTATGTTCACTTCGTCTTTATCTCCAGTTGTTTGTAGGAAGGCTCTTGTCTTATTTACGTTATGTTCACTTCGTCTTTATCTCCAGTTGTTTGTAGGAGGGCTCTTGTCTTATTTACGTTATGTTCGGGTCGTCTTTACCTCCAGTTGTTTGTAAGAGGGCTCATGTCTTATTTACGTTATGTTCGGGTCGTCTTTATCTCCAGTTGTTTGTAGGAGGGCTCTTGTCTTATTTACGTTATGTTCGCTTCGTCTTTATCTCCAGTTGTTTGTAGGAGTGCTCTTGTCTTATTTACGTTATGTTCGCTTCGTTTTTATCTCCAGTTGTTTGTAGGAGGGCTCTTGTCTTATTTACGTTATATTCGCTTCGTTTTTATCTCCAGTTGTTTGTAGGAGGGCTCTTGTCTTATTTACGTTATGTTCGGGTCGTCTTTACCTCCAGTTGTTTGTAGGAGTGCTCTTGTCTTATTTACGTTATGTTCGCTTCGTTTTTATCTCCAGTTGTTTGTAGGAGGGCTCTTGTCTTATTTACGTTATGTTCGGGTCCTCTCTACCTCCAGTTGTTTGTAAGAGGGCTCATGTCTTATTTACGTTATGTTCGGGTCGTCTTTATCTCCAGTTGTTTGTAGGAGGGCTCATGTCTTATTTACGTTATGTTCACCTCGTCTTTACCTCCAGTTGTTTGTAGGACGGTTCTTGTCTTATATACGTTATGTTCGCTTCGTCTTTATCTCCAGTTGTTTGTAGGAGTGCTCTTGTCTTATTTACGTTATGTTCGCTTCGTTTTTATCTCCAGTTGTTTGTAGGACGGCTCTTGTCTTATTTATGTTATGTTCGGGTCGTCTTTACCTCCAGTTGTTTGTAGGACGGTTCTTGTCTTATTTACGTTATGTTCGGGTCGTCTTTACCTCCAGTTGTTTGTAGGACGGCTCTTGTCTTATTTACGTTATGTTCGCTTCGTCTTTATCTCCAGTTGTTTGTAGGAGGGCTCTTGCCTTATTTACGTTATGTTCGCTTCGTCTTTATCTCCAGTTGATTGTAGGAGGGCTCCTGTCCTATTTACGTTATTTTCTGGTCGTCTTTATCTCCAGTTGTTTGTATGAGGGCTCTTGTCTTATTTACGTTATGTTCACTTCGTCTTTATCTCCAGTTGTTTGTAGGAAGACTCATGTCTTATTTACGTTATGTTCGGGTCGTCTTTATCTCCAGTTGTTTGTAGGACGGCTCTTGTCTTATTTACGTTATGTTCACTTCGTCTTTATCTCCAGTTGTTTGTAGGAAGGCTCTTGTCTTATTTACGTTATGTTCACTTCGTCTTTATCTCCAGTTGTTTGTCGGAGGGCTCTTGTCTTATTTACGTTATGTTCGGGTCGTCTTTACCTCCAGTTGTTTGTAAGAGGGCTCATGTCTTATTTACGTTATGTTCGGGTCGTCTTTATCTCCAGTTGTTTGTAAGAGGGCTCATGTCTTATTTACGTTATGTTCACCTAGTCTTTACCTCCAGTTGTTTGTAGGACGGCTCTTGTCTTATTTACGTTATGTTCGCTTCGTCTTTATCTCCAGTTGTTTGTAGGAGTGCTCTTGTCTTATTTACGTTATGGTCGCTTCGTTTTTATCTCCAGTTGTTTGTAGGAGGGCTCTTGTCTTATTTACGTTATGTTCGCTTCGTTTTTATCTCCAGTTGTTTGTAGGAGGGCTCTTGTCTTATTTACGTTATGTTCGGGTCGTCTTTACCTCCAGTTGTTTGTAGGAGTGCTCTTGTCTTATTTACGTTATGTTCGCTTCGTTTTTATCTCCAGTTGTTTGTAGGAGGGCTCTTGTCTTATTTACGTTATGTTCGGGTCGTCTTTACCTCCAGTTGTTTGTAAGAGGGCTCATGTCTTATTTACGTTATGTTCGGGTCGTCTTTATCTCCAGTTGTTTGTAGGAGGGCTCATGTCTTATTTACGTTATGTTCACCTCGTCTTTAACTCCAGTTGTTTGTAGGACGGCTCTTGTCTTATATACGTTATGTTCGCTTCGTCTTTATCTCCAGTTGTTTGTAGGAGTGCTCTTGTCTTATTTACGTTATGTTCGCTTCGTTTTTATCTCCAGTTGTTTGTAGGACGGCTCTTGTCTTATTTATGTTATGTTCGGGTCGTCTTTACCTCCAGTTGTTTGTAGGACGGCTCTTGTCTTATTTACGTTATGTTCGGGTCGTCTTTGCCTCCAGTTGTTTGTAGGACGGCTCTTGTCTTATTTACGTTATGTTCGCTTCGTCTTTATCTCCAGTTGTTTGTAGGAGGGCTCTTGCCTTATTTACGTTATGTTCGCTTCGTCTTTATCTCCAGTTGATTGTAGGAGGGCTCATGTCTTATTTACGTTATGTTCGCTTCGTCTTTATCTCCAGTTGTTTGTAGGAGGGCTCTTGCCTTATTTTCGTTATGTTCGCTTCGTCTTTATCTCCAGTTGTTTGTAGGAGGGCTCTTGTCTTATTTAGGTTATGTTCGCTTCGTCTTTATCTCCAGTTGTTTGTAGGACGGCTCTTGTCTTATTTACGTTATGTTCTGGACGTCTTTACCTCCAGTTGTTTGTAGGAGGGCTCTTGTCTTATTTACGTTTGGTTCACTTCGTCTTTATCTCCAGTTGTTTGTAGGAAGGCTCATGTCTTATTTACGTTATGCTCGGGTCGTCTTTATCTCCAGTTGTTTGTAGGACGCTCTTGTCTTATTTACGTTATGTTCACTTCGTCTTTATCTCCAGTTGTTTGTAAGAGGGCTCATGTCTTATTTACGTTATGTTCGGGTCGTCTTTATCTCCAGTTGTTTGTAGGAGGGCTCATGTCTTATTTACGCTATGTTCACTTCGTCTTTACCTCCAGTTGTTTGTAGGACGGCTCTTGTCTTATTTACGTTATGTTCGCTTCGTCTTTATCTCCAGTTGTTTGTAGGAGGGGTCATATCTTATTTACGTTATGTACGCTTCGTCTTTATCTCCAGTTGTTTGTAGGAGGGCTCTTGTCTTATTTACGTTATGTTCGGGTCGTCTTTACCTCCAGTAGTTTGTAAGAGGGCTCATGTCTTATTTACGTTATGTTCGCTTCGTCTTTATCTCCAGTTGTTTGTAGGAGGGCTTTTGTCTTATTTACGCTATGTTCGGGTCGTCTTTACCTCCAGTTGTTTGTAGGAGGGCTCTTGTCTTATTTACGTTATGTTCGGGTCGTCTTTACCTCCAGTTGTTTGTAGGAGCGCTCTTGTCTTATTTACGTTACGTTCGCTTCGTCTTTATCTCCAGTTGTTTGTAGGAGGGCTAATGTCTTATTTACGTTATGTTCGCTTCGTCTTTATCTCCAGTTGTTTGTAGGAGTGCTCTTGTCTTATTTACGTTATGTTCGCTTCATCTTTATCTCCAGTTGTTTGTAGGAGGGCTCATGTCTTATTTACGTTATGTTCGGGTCGTCTTTACCTCCAGTTGTTTGTAGGATGGCTCTTGTCTTATTTATGTTATGTTCGCTTCGTCTTTATCTCCAGTTGTTTGTAGGAGGGCTCATGTCTTATTTACGTTATGTTCGCTTCGTCTTTATCTCCAGTTGTTTGTAGGAGGGCTCTTGTCTTATTTACGTCATGTTCGCTTCGTCTTTATCTCCAGTTGTTTGTAGGAGGGCTCTTGTCTTATTTACGTTATGTTCTGGTCGACTTTACCTCCAGTTGTTTGCAGGAGGGCTCATGTCTTATTTACGTTATGTTCGCTTCGTCTTTATCTCCAGTTGTTTGTGGGAGGGTTCTAGTCTTATTTACGTTATGTTCGCTTCGTCTTTATCTCCAGTTGTTTGTAGGAGGGCTCTAGTCTTATTTACGTTATGTTCGCTTCGTCTTTACCTCCAGTTGTTTGTAGGAGGGCTCTTGTCTGATTTACGTTATGTTCGGGTCGTCTTTACCTCCAGTTGTTTGTAGGACGGCTCTTGTCTTATTTACGTTATGTTCGCTTCGTCTTTACCTCCAGTTGTTTGTAGGAGGGCTCTTGTCTTATTTACGTTATGTTCGGGTCGTCTTTACCTCCAGTTGTTTGTAGGAGCGCTCTTGTCTTATTTTCGATATGTTCACTTCGTCTTTATCTCCAGTTGTTTGTATGAAGGCTCATGTCTTATTTACGTTATGTTCGGGTCGTCTTTATCTCCAGTTGTTTGTAGGACGGCTCTTGTCTTATTTACGTTATGTTCACTTCGTCTTTATCTCCAGTTGTTTGTAGGACGGCTCATGTCTTATTTACGTTATGTTCACTTCGTCTTTATATCCAGTTGTTTGTAGGAGTGCTCTTGTCTTATTTTCGTTATGTTCGCTTCGTTTTTATCTCCAGTTATTTGAGGAGGGCTCTTGTCTTATTTACGTTATGTTCGGGTCGTCTTTACCTCCAGTTGTTTGTAGGAGGGCTCTTGTCTTATTTACGTTATGTTCGGGTCGTCTTTATCTCCAGTTGTTTGTAGGAGGGCTCATGTCTTATTTATGTTATGTTCGGGTCGTCTTTACCTCCAGTTGTTTGTGGGACGGCTCTTGTCTTATTTACGTTATGTTCGCTTCGTCTTTATCTCTAGTAGTTTGTAGGAGAGCTCATATCTTATTTACGTTATGTTCGGGTCGTCTTTATCTCCAGTTGTTTGTAGGAGGGCTCTTGTCTTATTTACGTTATGTTCGCTTCGTCTTTATCTCCGGTTGTTTGTAGGAGTGCTCTTGTCTTATTTACGTTATGTTCGGGTCGTCTTTACCTCCAGTTGTTTGTAGGACGGCTCTTGTCTTATTTACGTTATGTTCGCTTCGTCTTTATCTCCAGTTGTTTGTAGGAGCGCTCTTGTCTTATTTACGCTATGTTCGCTTCGTCTTTATCTCCAGTTGTTTGTAGGAGGGCTCATGTCTTATTTACGTTATGTTCGGGTCGTCTTTACCTCCAGTTGTTTGTAGGACGGCTCTTGTCTTATTTACGTTATGTTCGCTTCGTCTTTATCTCCAGTTGTTTGTAGGAGGGCTCATGTCTTATTTACTTTATGTTCACTTCGTCTTTACCTCCAGTTGTTTGTAGGACGGCTCTTGTCTTATTTACGTTATGTTCGCTTCGTCTTTATCTCCAGTTGTTTGTAGGAGGGCTCAAATCTTATTTACGTTATGTTCGCTTTGTCTTTATATCCAGTTGTTTGTAGGAGGGCTCATGTCTTATTTACGTTATGTTCGCTTCGTCTTTATCTCCAGTTGTTTGTAGGAGTGCTCTTGTCTTATTTACGTTATGTTCGGGTCGTCTTTACCTCCAGTTGTTTGTAAGAGGGCTCATGTCTTATTTACGTTATGTTCGCTTCGTCTTTATCTCCAGTTGTTTGTTGGAGGGCTTTTGTCTTATTTACGTTATGTTCGGGTCGTCTTTACCTCCAGTTGTTTGTAGGAGGGCTCTTGTCTTATTTACGTTATGTTCGGGTCGTCTTTACCTCCAGTTGTTTGTAGGAGCGCTCTTGTCTTATTTACGTTATGTTCGCTTCGTCTTTATCTCCAGTTGTTTTTAGGAGGGCTCATGTCTTATTTACGTTATGTTCGCTTCGTCTTTATCTCCAGTTGTTTGTAGGAGTGCTCTTGTTTTATTTACGTTATGTTCGGGTCGTCTTTACCTCCAGTTGTTTGTAGGAGCGCTCTTGTCTTATTTATGTTATGTTCGCTTCGTCTTTATCTCCAGTTGTTTGTAGGAGGGCTAATGTCTTATTTACGTTATGTTCGCTTCGTCTTTATCTCCAGTTGTTTGTAGGAGGGCTCTTCTGTTATTTACGTTATGTTCGCTTCGTCTTTATCTGCAGTTGTTTGTAGGAGTGCTCTTGTCTTATTTACGTTGTTTGCTTCATCTTTATCTCCAGTTGTTTGTAGGAGGGCTCATGTCTTATTTACGTTATGTTCGGGTCGTCTTTACCTCCAGTTGTTTGTAGGACTGCTCTTGTCTTATTTATGTTATGTTCGCTTCGTCTTTATCTCCAGTTGTTTGTAGGAGGGCTCATGTCTTATTTATGTTATGTTCGCTTCGTCTTTATCTCCAGTTGTTTGTAGGAGGGCTCTTGTCTTATTTACGTCATGTTCGCTTCGTCTTTATCTCCAGTTGTTTGTAGGAGGGCTCTTGTCTTATTTACGTTATGTTCGGGTCGTCTTTACATCCAGTTGTTTGCAGGAGGGCTCATGTCTTATTTACGTTATGTTCGCTTCGTCTTTATCTCCAGTTGTTTGTGGGAGGGTTCTAGTCTTATTTACGTTATGTTCGCTTCGTCTTTATCTCCAGTTGTTTGTAGGAAGGCTCTAGTCTTATTTACGTTATGTTCGCTTCGTCTTTACCTCCAGTTGTTTGTAGGAGGCCTCTTGTCTGATTTACGTTATGTTCGGGTCGTCTTTACCTCCAGTTGTTTGTAGGACGGCTCTTGTCTTATTTACGTTATGTTCGCTTCGTCTTTATATCCAGTTGTTTGTAGGAGGGCTCTTGTCTTATTTACGTTATGTTCGGATCGTCTTTACCTCCAGTTGTTTGTAGGAGCGCTCTTGTCTTATTTACGTTATGTTCACTTCGTCTTTATCTCCAGTTGTTTGTATGAAGGCTCATGTCTTATTTACGTTATGTTCGGGTCGTCTTTATCTCCAGTTGTTTGTAGGACGGCTCTTGTCTTATTTACGTTATGTTCGGGTCGTCTTTACCTCCAGTTGTTTGTAAGAGGGCTCATGTCTTATTTACGTTATGTTCGCTTCGTCTTTATCTCCAGTTGTTTGTTGGAGGGCTTTTGTCTTATTTACGTTATGTTCGGGTCGTCTTTACCTCCAGTTGTTTGTAGGAGGGCTCTTGTCTTATTTACGTTATGTTCGGGTCGTCTTTACCTCCAGTTGTTTGTAGGAGCGCTCTTGTCTTATTTACGTTATGTTCGCTTCGTCTTTATCTCCAGTTGTTTTTAGGAGGGCTCATGTCTTATTTACGTTATGTTCGCTTCGTCTTTATCTCCAGTTGTTTGTAGGAGTGCTCTTGTTTTATTTACGTTATGTTCGGGTCGTCTTTACCTCCAGTTGTTTGTAGGAGCGCTCTTGTCTTATTTATGTTATGTTCGCTTCGTCTTTATCTCCAGTTGTTTGTAGGAGGGCTAATGTCTTATTTACGTTATGTTCGCTTCGTCTTTATCTCCAGTTGTTTGTAGGAGGGCTCTTCTGTTATTTACGTTATGTTCGCTTCGTCTTTATCTGCAGTTGTTTGTAGGAGTGCTCTTGTCTTATTTACGTTGTTTGCTTCATCTTTATCTCCAGTTGTTTGTAGGAGGGCTCATGTCTTATTTACGTTATGTTCGGGTCGTCTTTACCTCCAGTTGTTTGTAGGACTGCTCTTGTCTTATTTATGTTATGTTCGCTTCGTCTTTATCTCCAGTTGTTTGTAGGAGGGCTCATGTCTTATTTATGTTATGTTCGCTTCGTCTTTATCTCCAGTTGTTTGTAGGAGGGCTCTTGTCTTATTTACGTCATGTTCGCTTCGTCTTTATCTCCAGTTGTTTGTAGGAGGGCTCTTGTCTTATTTACGTTATGTTCGGGTCGTCTTTACATCCAGTTGTTTGCAGGAGGGCTCATGTCTTATTTACGTTATGTTCGCTTCGTCTTTATCTCCAGTTGTTTGTGGGAGGGTTCTAGTCTTATTTACGTTATGTTCGCTTCGTCTTTATCTCCAGTTGTTTGTAGGAAGGCTCTAGTCTTATTTACGTTATGTTCGCTTCGTCTTTACCTCCAGTTGTTTGTAGGAGGCCTCTTGTCTGATTTACGTTATGTTCGGGTCGTCTTTACCTCCAGTTGTTTGTAGGACGGCTCTTGTCTTATTTACGTTATGTTCGCTTCGTCTTTATATCCAGTTGTTTGTAGGAGGGCTCTTGTCTTATTTACGTTATGTTCGGATCGTCTTTACCTCCAGTTGTTTGTAGGAGCGCTCTTGTCTTATTTACGTTATGTTCACTTCGTCTTTATCTCCAGTTGTTTGTATGAAGGCTCATGTCTTATTTACGTTATGTTCGGGTCGTCTTTATCTCCAGTTGTTTGTAGGACGGCTCTTGTCTTATTTACGTTATGTTCACTTCGTCTTTATCTCCAGTTGTTTGTAGGACGGCTCATGTCTTATTTACGTTATGTTCACTTCGTCTTTATATCCAGTTGTTTGGAGGAGGGCTCATGTCTTATTTTCGTTATGTTCGGGTCGTCTTTACCTCCAGTTGTTTGTAGGAGTGCTCTTGTCTTATTTACGTTATGTTCGCTTCGTTTTTATCTCCAGTTGTTTGGAGGAGGGCTCTTGTCTTATTTACGTTATGTTCGGGTCGTCTTTACCTCCAGTTGTTTGTAGGAGGGCTCTTGTCTTATTTACGTTATGTTCGGGTCGTCTTTATCTCCAGTTGTTTGTAGGAGGGCTCATGTCTTATTTATGTTATGTTCGGGTCGTCTTTACCTCCAGTTGTTTGTAGGACGGCTCTTGTCTTATTTACGTTATGTTCGCTTCGTCTTTATCTCTAGTAGTTTGCAGGAGAGCTCATATCTTATTTACGTTATGTTCGGGTCGTCTTTATCTCCAGTTGTTTGTAGGAGGGCTCATGTCTTATTTATGTTATGTTCGGGTCGTCTTTACCTCCAGTTGTTTGTAGGACGGCTCTTGTCTTATTTACGTTATGTTCGCTTCGTCTTTATCTCTAGTAGTTTGCAGGAGAGCTCATATCTTATTTACGTTATGTTCGGGTCGTCTTTACCTCCAGTTGTTTGTAGGACGGCTCTTGTCTTATTTACGTTATGTTCGGGACGTCTTTATCTCCAGTTGTTTGTAGGAGGGCTCTTGTCTTATTTACGTTATGTTCGCTTCGTCTTTATCTCCAGTTGTTTGTAGGAGGGCTCTTGTCTTATTTACGTTATGTTCGGGTCGTCTTTACCTCCAGTTGTTTGTAGAAGGGCTCTTGTCTTATTTACGTTATGTTCGGGTCGTCTTTACCTCCAGTTGTTTGTAGGAGCGCTCTTGTCTTATTTACGTTATGTTCGCTTCGTCTTTATCTCCAGTTGTTTGTAGGAGGGATCATGTCTTATTTACGTTATGTTCGCTTCGTCTTTATCTCCAGTTGTTTGTAGGAGGGCTCTTGTCTTATTTACGTTATGTTCGCTTCGTCTTTACCTCCAGTTGTTTGTAGGAGTGCTCTTGTCTTATTTACGTTATGTTCGGGTCGTCTTTACCTCCAGTTGTTTGTAGGACGGCTCTTGTCTTATTTACGTTATGTTCGCTTCGTCTTTATCTCCAGTTGTTTGTAGGAGCGCTCTTGTCTTATTTACGCTATGTTCGCTTCGTCTTTATCTCCAGTTGTTTGTAGGATGGCTCATGTCTTATTTACGTTATGTTCGGGTCGTCTTTACCTCCAGTTGTTTGTAGGACGGCTCTTGTCTTATTTACGTTATGTTCGCTTCGTCTTTATCTCCAATTGTTTGTAGGAGGGCTCATGTCTTATTTACGCTATGTTCGCTTCGTCTTTATCTCCAGTTGTTTGTAGGAGGGCTCTTGTCTTATTTACGTTATGTTCGCTTCGTTTTTATCTCCAGTTGTTTGTAGGAGGGCTCTTGTCTTATTTACGTTATGTTTGGGTCGTCTTTACCTCCAGTTGTTTGTAGGAGGGCACATGTCTTATTTACGTTATGTTCGGGTCGTCTTTATCTCCAGTTGTTTGTAGAAGTGCTCTTGTCTTATTTACGTTATGTTCGCTTCGTCTTTTTCTCCAGTTGTTTGTAGGACGGCTCTTGTCTTATTTACGCTATGTTCGCTTCGTCTTTATCTCCAGATGTTTGTAGGAGGGCTCTTGTCTTATTTACGTTATGTTCGGGTCGTCTTTACCTCCAGTTGTTTGTAGGACGGCTCTTGTCTTATTTACGTTATGTTCGGGACGTCTTTATCTCCAGTTGTTTGTAGGAGGGCTCTTGTCTTATTTACGTTATGTTCGCTTCGTCTTTATCTCCAGTTGTTTGTAGGAGGGCTCTTGTCTTATTTACGTTATGTTCGGGTCGTCTTTACCTCCAGTTGTTTGTAGAAGGGCTCTTGTCTTATTTACGTTATGTTCGGGTCGTCTTTATCTCCAGTTGTTTGTAGGAGGGCTCATGTCTTATTTATGTTATGTTCGGGTCGTCTTTACCTCCAGTTGTTTGTAGGACGGCCCTTGTCTTATTTACGTTATGTTCGCTTCGTCTTTATCTCTAGTAGTTTGCAGGAGAGCTCATATCTTATTTACGTTATGTTCGGGTCGTCTTTATCTCCAGTTGTTTGTAGGAGGGCTCATGTCTTATTTATGTTATGTTCGGGTCGTCTTTACCTCCAGTTGTTTGTAGGACGGCTCTTGTCTTATTTACGTTATGTTCGCTTCGTCTTTATCTCTAGTAGTTTGCAGGAGAGCTCATATCTTATTTACGTTATGTTCGGGTCGTCTTTACCTCCAGTTGTTTGTAGGACGGCTCTTGTCTTATTTACGTTATGTTCGGGACGTCTTTATCTCCAGTTGTTTGTAGGAGGGCTCTTGTCTTATTTACGTTATGTTCTGGTCGACTTTACCTCCAGTTGTTTGCAGGAGGGCTCATGTCTTATTTACGTTATGTTCGCTTCGTCTTTATCTCCAGTTGTTTGTGGGAGGGTTCTAGTCTTATTTACGTTATGTTCGCTTCGTCTTTATCTCCAGTTGTTTGTAGGAGGGCTCTAGTCTTATTTACGTTATGTTCGCTTCGTCTTTACCTCCAGTTGTTTGTAGGAGGGCTCTTGTCTGATTTACGTTATGTTCGGGTCGTCTTTACCTCCAGTTGTTTGTAGGACGGCTCTTGTCTTATTTACGTTATGTTCGCTTCGTCTTTACCTCCAGTTGTTTGTAGGAGGGCTCTTGTCTTATTTACGTTATGTTCGGGTCGTCTTTACCTCCAGTTGTTTGTAGGAGCGCTCTTGTCTTATTTTCGATATGTTCACTTCGTCTTTATCTCCAGTTGTTTGTATGAAGGCTCATGTCTTATTTACGTTATGTTCGGGTCGTCTTTATCTCCAGTTGTTTGTAGGACGGCTCTTGTCTTATTTACGTTATGTTCACTTCGTCTTTATCTCCAGTTGTTTGTAGGACGGCTCATGTCTTATTTACGTTATGTTCACTTCGTCTTTATATCCAGTTGTTTGGAGGAGGGCTCATGTCTTATTTTCGTTATGTTCGGGTCGTCTTTACCTCCAGTTGTTTGTAGGAGTGCTCTTGTCTTATTTACGTTATGTTCGCTTCGTTTTTATCTCCAGTTATTTGAGGAGGGCTCTTGTCTTATTTACGTTATGTTCGGGTCGTCTTTACCTCCAGTTGTTTGTAGGAGGGCTCTTGTCTTATTTACGTTATGTTCGGGTCGTCTTTATCTCCAGTTGTTTGTAGGAGGGCTCATGTCTTATTTATGTTATGTTCGGGTCGTCTTTACCTCCAGTTGTTTGTGGGACGGCTCTTGTCTTATTTACGTTATGTTCGCTTCGTCTTTATCTCTAGTAGTTTGTAGGAGAGCTCATATCTTATTTACGTTATGTTCGGGTCGTCTTTATCTCCAGTTGTTTGTAGGAGGGCTCTTGTCTTATTTACGTTATGTTCGCTTCGTCTTTATCTCCGGTTGTTTGTAGGAGTGCTCTTGTCTTATTTACGTTATGTTCGGGTCGTCTTTACCTCCAGTTGTTTGTAGGACGGCTCTTGTCTTATTTACGTTATGTTCGCTTCGTCTTTATCTCCAGTTGTTTGTAGGAGCGCTCTTGTCTTATTTACGCTATGTTCGCTTCGTCTTTATCTCCAGTTGTTTGTAGGAGGGCTCATGTCTTATTTACGTTATGTTCGGGTCGTCTTTACCTCCAGTTGTTTGTAGGACGGCTCTTGTCTTATTTACGTTATGTTCGCTTCGTCTTTATCTCCAGTTGTTTGTAGGAGGGCTCATGTCTTATTTACTTTATGTTCACTTCGTCTTTACCTCCAGTTGTTTGTAGGACGGCTCTTGTCTTATTTACGTTATGTTCGCTTCGTCTTTATCTCCAGTTGTTTGTAGGAGGGCTCAAATCTTATTTACGTTATGTTCGCTTTGTCTTTATATCCAGTTGTTTGTAGGAGGGCTCATGTCTTATTTACGTTATGTTCGCTTCGTCTTTATCTCCAGTTGTTTGTAGGAGTGCTCTTGTCTTATTTACGTTATGTTCGGGTCGTCTTTACCTCCAGTTGTTTGTAAGAGGGCTCATGTCTTATTTACGTTATGTTCGCTTCGTCTTTATCTCCAGTTGTTTGTTGGAGGGCTTTTGTCTTATTTACGTTATGTTCGGGTCGTCTTTACCTCCAGTTGTTTGTAGGAGGGCTCTTGTCTTATTTACGTTATGTTCGGGTCGTCTTTACCTCCAGTTGTTTGTAGGAGCGCTCTTGTCTTATTTACGTTATGTTCGCTTCGTCTTTATCTCCAGTTGTTTTTAGGAGGGCTCATGTCTTATTTACGTTATGTTCGCTTCGTCTTTATCTCCAGTTGTTTGTAGGAGTGCTCTTGTTTTATTTACGTTATGTTCGGGTCGTCTTTACCTCCAGTTGTTTGTAGGAGCGCTCTTGTCTTATTTATGTTATGTTCGCTTCGTCTTTATCTCCAGTTGTTTGTAGGAGGGCTAATGTCTTATTTACGTTATGTTCGCTTCGTCTTTATCTCCAGTTGTTTGTAGGAGGGCTCTTCTGTTATTTACGTTATGTTCGCTTCGTCTTTATCTGCAGTTGTTTGTAGGAGTGCTCTTGTCTTATTTACGTTGTTTGCTTCATCTTTATCTCCAGTTGTTTGTAGGAGGGCTCATGTCTTATTTACGTTATGTTCGGGTCGTCTTTACCTCCAGTTGTTTGTAGGACTGCTCTTGTCTTATTTATGTTATGTTCGCTTCGTCTTTATCTCCAGTTGTTTGTAGGAGGGCTCATGTCTTATTTATGTTATGTTCGCTTCGTCTTTATCTCCAGTTGTTTGTAGGAGGGCTCTTGTCTTATTTACGTCATGTTCGCTTCGTCTTTATCTCCAGTTGTTTGTAGGAGGGCTCTTGTCTTATTTACGTTATGTTCGGGTCGTCTTTACATCCAGTTGTTTGCAGGAGGGCTCATGTCTTATTTACGTTATGTTCGCTTCGTCTTTATCTCCAGTTGTTTGTGGGAGGGTTCTAGTCTTATTTACGTTATGTTCGCTTCGTCTTTATCTCCAGTTGTTTGTAGGAGGGCTCTAGTCTTATTTACGTTATGTTCGCTTCGTCTTTACCTCCAGTTGTTTGTAGGAGGCCTCTTGTCTGATTTACGTTATGTTCGGGTCGTCTTTACCTCCAGTTGTTTGTAGGACGGCTCTTGTCTTATTTACGTTATGTTCGCTTCGTCTTTATATCCAGTTGTTTGTAGGAGGGCTCTTGTCTTATTTACGTTATGTTCGGATCGTCTTTACCTCCAGTTGTTTGTAGGACGGCTCATGTCTTATTTACGTTATGTTCGGGTCGTCTTTATCTCCAGTTGTTTGTAGGACGGCTCTTGTCTTATTTACGTTATGTTCACTTCGTCTTTATCTCCAGTTGTTTGTAGGACGGCTCATGTCTTATTTACGTTATGTTCACTTCGTCTTTATATCCAGTTGTTTGGAGGAGGGCTCATGTCTTATTTTCGTTATGTTCGGGTCGTCTTTACCTCCAGTTGTTTGTAGGAGTGCTCTTGTCTTATTTACGTTATGTTCGCTTCGTTTTTATCTCCAGTTGTTTGGAGGAGGGCTCTTGTCTTATTTACGTTATGTTCGGGTCGTCTTTACCTCCAGTTGTTTGTAGGAGGGCTCTTGTCTTATTTACGTTATGTTCGGGTCGTCTTTATCTCCAGTTGTTTGTAGGAGGGCTCATGTCTTATTTATGTTATGTTCGGGTCGTCTTTACCTCCAGTTGTTTGTAGGACGGCTCTTGTCTTATTTACGTTATGTTCGCTTCGTCTTTATCTCTAGTAGTTTGCAGGAGAGCTCATATCTTATTTACGTTATGTTCGGGTCGTCTTTATCTCCAGTTGTTTGTAGGAGGGCTCATGTCTTATTTATGTTATGTTCGGGTCGTCTTTACCTCCAGTTGTTTGTAGGACGGCTCTTGTCTTATTTACGTTATGTTCGCTTCGTCTTTATCTCTAGTAGTTTGCAGGAGAGCTCATATCTTATTTACGTTATGTTCGGGTCGTCTTTACCTCCAGTTGTTTGTAGGACGGCTCTTGTCTTATTTACGTTATGTTCGGGACGTCTTTATCTCCAGTTGTTTGTAGGAGGGCTCTTGTCTTATTTACGTTATGTTCGCTTCGTCTTTATCTCCAGTTGTTTGTAGGAGGGCTCTTGTCTTATTTACGTTATGTTCGGGTCGTCTTTACCTCCAGTTGTTTGTAGAAGGGCTCTTGTCTTATTTACGTTATGTTCGGGTCGTCTTTACCTCCAGTTGTTTGTAGGAGCGCTCTTGTCTTATTTACGTTATGTTCGCTTCGTCTTTATCTCCAGTTGTTTGTAGGAGGGATCATGTCTTATTTACGTTATGTTCGCTTCGTCTTTATCTCCAGTTGTTTGTAGGAGGGCTCTTGTCTTATTTACGTTATGTTCGCTTCGTCTTTACCTCCAGTTGTTTGTAGGAGTGCTCTTGTCTTATTTACGTTATGTTCGGGTCGTCTTTACCTCCAGTTGTTTGTAGGACGGCTCTTGTCTTATTTACGTTATGTTCGCTTCGTCTTTATCTCCAGTTGTTTGTAGGAGCGCTCTTGTCTTATTTACGCTATGTTCGCTTCGTCTTTATCTCCAGTTGTTTGTAGGATGGCTCATGTCTTATTTACGTTATGTTCGGGTCGTCTTTACCTCCAGTTGTTTGTAGGACGGCTCTTGTCTTATTTACGTTATGTTCGCTTCGTCTTTATCTCCAATTGTTTGTAGGAGGGCTCATGTCTTATTTACGCTATGTTCGCTTCGTCTTTATCTCCAGTTGTTTGTAGGAGGGCTCTTGTCTTATTTACGTTATGTTCGCTTCGTTTTTATCTCCAGTTGTTTGTAGGAGGGCTCTTGTCTTATTTACGTTATGTTTGGGTCGTCTTTACCTCCAGTTGTTTGTAGGAGGGCACATGTCTTATTTACGTTATGTTCGGGTCGTCTTTATCTCCAGTTGTTTGTAGAAGTGCTCTTGTCTTATTTACGTTATGTTCGCTTCGTCTTTTTCTCCAGTTGTTTGTAGGACGGCTCTTGTCTTATTTACGCTATGTTCGCTTCGTCTTTATCTCCAGATGTTTGTAGGAGGGCTCTTGTCTTATTTACGTTATGTTCGGGTCGTCTTTACCTCCAGTTGTTTGTAGGACGGCTCTTGTCTTATTTACGTTATGTTCGGGACGTCTTTATCTCCAGTTGTTTGTAGGAGGGCTCTTGTCTTATTTACGTTATGTTCGCTTCGTCTTTATCTCCAGTTGTTTGTAGGAGGGCTCTTGTCTTATTTACGTTATGTTCGGGTCGTCTTTACCTCCAGTTGTTTGTAGAAGGGCTCTTGTCTTATTTACGTTATGTTCGGGTCGTCTTTATCTCCAGTTGTTTGTAGGAGGGCTCATGTCTTATTTATGTTATGTTCGGGTCGTCTTTACCTCCAGTTGTTTGTAGGACGGCTCTTGTCTTATTTACGTTATGTTCGCTTCGTCTTTATCTCTAGTAGTTTGCAGGAGAGCTCATATCTTATTTACGTTATGTTCGGGTCGTCTTTATCTCCAGTTGTTTGTAGGAGGGCTCATGTCTTATTTATGTTATGTTCGGGTCGTCTTTACCTCCAGTTGTTTGTAGGACGGCTCTTGTCTTATTTACGTTATGTTCGCTTCGTCTTTATCTCTAGTAGTTTGCAGGAGAGCTCATATCTTATTTACGTTATGTTCGGGTCGTCTTTACCTCCAGTTGTTTGTAGGACGGCTCTTGTCTTATTTACGTTATGTTCGGGACGTCTTTATCTCCAGTTGTTTGTAGGAGGGCTCTTGTCTTATTTACGTTATGTTCGCTTCGTCTTTATCTCCAGTTGTTTGTAGGAGGGCTCTTGTCTTATTTACGTTATGTTCGGGTCGTCTTTACCTCCAGTTGTTTGTAGAAGGGCTCTTGTCTTATTTACGTTATGTTCGGGTCGTCTTTACCTCCAGTTGTTTGTAGGAGCGCTCTTGTCTTATTTACGTTATGTTCGCTTCGTCTTTATCTCCAGTTGTTTGTAGGAGGGATCATGTCTTATTTACGTTATGTTCGCTTCGTCTTTATCTCCAGTTGTTTGTAGGAGGGCTCTTGTCTTATTTACGTTATGTTCGCTTCGTCTTTACCTCCAGTTGTTTGTAGGAGTGCTCTTGTCTTATTTACGTTATGTTCGGGTCGTCTTTACCTCCAGTTGTTTGTAGGACGGCTCTTGTCTTATTTACGTTATGTTCGCTTCGTCTTTATCTCCAGTTGTTTGTAGGAGCGCTCTTGTCTTATTTACGCTATGTTCGCTTCGTCTTTATCTCCAGTTGTTTGTAGGAGGGCTCATGTCTTATTTACGTTATGTTCGGGTCGTCTTTACCTCCAGTTGTTTGTAGGACGGCTCTTGTCTTATTTACGTTATGTTCGCTTCGTCTTTATCTCCAATTGTTTGTAGGAGGGCTCATGTCTTATTTACGCTATGTTCGCTTCGTCTTTATCTCCAGTTGTTTGTAGGAGGGCTCTTGTCTTATTTACGTTATGTTCGCTTCGTTTTTATCTCCAGTTGTTTGTAGGAGGGCTCTTGTCTTATTTACGTTATGTTTGGGTCGTCTTTACCTCCAGTTGTTTGTAGGAGGGCACATGTCTTATTTACGTTATGTTCGGGTCGTCTTTATCTCCAGTTGTTTGTAGAAGTGCTCTTGTCTTATTTACGTTATGTTCGCTTCGTCTTTTTCTCCAGTTGTTTGTAGGACGGCTCTTGTCTTATTTACGCTATGTTCGCTTCGTCTTTATCTCCAGATGTTTGTAGGAGGGCTCTTGTCTTATTTACGTTATGTTCGGGTCGTCTTTACCTCCAGTTGTTTGTAGGACGGCTCTTGTCTTATTTACGTTATGTTCGGGACGTCTTTATCTCCAGTTGTTTGTAGGAGGGCTCTTGTCTTATTTACGTTATGTTCGCTTCGTCTTTATCTCCAGTTGTTTGTAGGAGGGCTCTTGTCTTATTTACGTTATGTTCGGGTCGTCTTTACCTCCAGTTGTTTGTAGAAGGGCTCTTGTCTTATTTACGTTATGTTCGGGTCGTCTTTATCTCCAGTTGTTTGTAGGAGGGCTCATGTCTTATTTATGTTATGTTCGGGTCGTCTTTACCTCCAGTTGTTTGTAGGACGGCTCTTGTCTTATTTACGTTATGTTCGCTTCGTCTTTATCTCTAGTAGTTTGCAGGAGAGCTCATATCTTATTTACGTTATGTTCGGGTCGTCTTTATCTCCAGTTGTTTGTAGGAGGGCTCATGTCTTATTTATGTTATGTTCGGGTCGTCTTTACCTCCAGTTGTTTGTAGGACGGCTCTTGTCTTATTTACGTTATGTTCGCTTCGTCTTTATCTCTAGTAGTTTGCAGGAGAGCTCATATCTTATTTACGTTATGTTCGGGTCGTCTTTACCTCCAGTTGTTTGTAGGACGGCTCTTGTCTTATTTACGTTATGTTCGGGACGTCTTTATCTCCAGTTGTTTGTAGGAGGGCTCTTGTCTTATTTACGTTATGTTCGCTTCGTCTTTATCTCCAGTTGTTTGTAGGAGGGCTCTTGTCTTATTTACGTTATGTTCGGGTCGTCTTTACCTCCAGTTGTTTGTAGAAGGGCTCTTGTCTTATTTACGTTATGTTCGGGTCGTCTTTACCTCCAGTTGTTTGTAGGAGCGCTCTTGTCTTATTTACGTTATGTTCGCTTCGTCTTTATCTCCAGTTGTTTGTAGGAGGGATCATGTCTTATTTACGTTATGTTCGCTTCGTCTTTATCTCCAGTTGTTTGTAGGAGGGCTCTTGTCTTATTTACGTTATGTTCGCTTCGTCTTTACCTCCAGTTGTTTGTAGGAGTGCTCTTGTCTTATTTACGTTATGTTCGGGTCGTCTTTACCTCCAGTTGTTTGTAGGACGGCTCTTGTCTTATTTACGTTATGTTCGCTTCGTCTTTATCTCCAGTTGTTTGTAGGAGCGCTCTTGTCTTATTTACGCTATGTTCGCTTCGTCTTTATCTCCAGTTGTTTGTAGGAGGGCTCATGTCTTATTTACGTTATGTTCGGGTCGTCTTTACCTCCAGTTGTTTGTAGGACGGCTCTTGTCTTATTTACGTTATGTTCGCTTCGTCTTTATCTCCAATTGTTTGTAGGAGGGCTCATGTCTTATTTACGCTATGTTCGCTTCGTCTTTATCTCCAGTTGTTTGTAGGAGGGCTCTTGTCTTATTTACGTTATGTTCGCTTCGTTTTTATCTCCAGTTGTTTGTAGGAGGGCTCTTGTCTTATTTACGTTATGTTTGGGTCGTCTTTACCTCCAGTTGTTTGTAGGAGGGCACATGTCTTATTTACGTTATGTTCGGGTCGTCTTTATCTCCAGTTGTTTGTAGAAGTGCTCTTGTCTTATTTACGTTATGTTCGCTTCGTCTTTATCTCCAATTGTTTGTAGGAGGGCTCATGTCTTATTTACGCTATGTTCGCTTCGTCTTTATCTCCAGATGTTTGTAGGAGGGCTCTTGTCTTATTTACGTTATGTTCGGGTCGTCTTTACCTCCAGTTGTTTGTAGGACGGCTCTTGTCTTATTTACGTTATGTTCGGGACGTCTTTATCTCCAGTTGTTTGTAGGAGGGCTCTTGTCTTATTTACGTTATGTTCGCTTCGTCTTTATCTCCAGTTGTTTGTAGGAGGGCTCTTGTCTTATTTACGTTATGTTCGGGTCGTCTTTACCTCCAGTTGTTTGTAGAAGGGCTCTTGTCTTATTTACGTTATGTTCGGGTCGTCTTTACCTCCAGTTGTTTGTAGGAGCGCTCTTGTCTTATTTACGTTATGTTCGCTTCGTCTTTATCTCCAGTTGTTTGTAGGAGGGATCATGTCTTATTTACGTTATGTTCGCTTCGTCTTTATCTCCAGTTGTTTTTAGGAGGGCTCTTGTCTTATTTACGTTATGTTCGTTTCGTCTTTATCTCCAGTTGTTTGTAGGAGGGCTCTTGTCTTATTTACGTTATGTTCGGGTCGTCTTTACATCCAGTTGTTTGTAGGACGGCTCTTGTCTTATTTACGTTACGTTCGCTTCGTATTTATCTCCAGTTGTTTGTAGGAGGGCGCATGTCTTATTTACGTTATGTTCGCTTCGTCTTTATCTCCAGTTGTTTGTAGGAGGGCTCTTGTCTTATTTACGTTATGTTCGGGTCGCCTTTACCTCCAGTTGTTTGTAGGACGGCTCTTGTCTTATTTACGTTATGTTCACTTCATCTTTATCTCCAGTTGTTTGTAGGAAGGCTCATGTCTTATTTACGTTATGTTCGGGTCGTCTTTATCTCCAGTTGTTTGAAGGAGCGCTCTTGTCTTATTTACGTTATGTTCACTTCGTCTTTATCTCTAGTTGTTTGTAGGAGGACTCATGTCTTATTTTCGTTATGTTCGACTCGTCTTTACCTCCAGTTGTTTGTAGGAGTGCTCTTGTCTTATTTACGTTATGTTCGCTTCGTTTTTATCTCCAGTTGTTTGTAGCAGGCCTCTTGTCTTATTTACGTTATGTTCGGGTCGTCTTTACCTCCAGTTGTTTGTAGGAGGGCTCATGTCTTATTTACGTTATGTTCGGGTCGTCTTTATCTCCAGTTGTTTGTAGGAGGGCTCATGTCTTATTTATGTTATGTTCGGGTCGTCTTTACCTCCAGTTGTTTGTAGGACGGCTCTTGTCTTATTTACGTTATGTTCGCTTCGTCTTTATCTCTAGTAGTTTGTAGGAGAGCTCATATCTTATTTACGTTATGTTCGGGTCGTCTTTATCTCCAGTTGTTTGTAGGAGGGCTCTTGTCTTATTTACGTTATGTTCGCTTCGTCTTTATCTCCAGTTGTTTGTAGGAGTGCTCTTGTCTTATTTACGTTATGTTCGGGTTGTCTTTACCTCCAGTTGTTTGTAGGACGGCTCTTGTCTTATTTACGTTATGTTCGCTTCGTCTTTATCTCCAGTTGTTTGTAGGAGGGCTCATGTCTTATTTACGTTATGTTCGGGTCGTCTTTACCTCCAGTTGTTTGTAGGACGGCTCTTGTCTTATTTACGTTATGTTCGCTTCGTCTTTATCTCCAATTGTTTGTAGGAGTGCGCATGTCTTATTTAAGCTATGTTCGCTTCGTCTTTATCTCCAGTTGTTTGTAGGAGGGCTCTTGTCTTATTTACGCTATGTTCGCTTCGTCTTTATCTCCAATTGTTTGTAGGAGGGCTAATGTCTTATTTACGTTATGTTCGCTTCGTCTTTATCTCCAGTTGTTTGTAGGAGGGCTCTTCTGTTATTTACGTTATGTTCGCTTCGTCTTTATCTGCAGTTGTTTGTAGGAGTGCTCTTGTCTTATTTACGTTGTTTGCTTCATCTTTATCTCCAGTTGTTTGTAGGAGGGCTCATGTCTTATTTACGTTATGTTCGGGTCGTCTTTACCTCCAGTTGTTTGTAGGACTGCTCTTGTCTTATTTATGTTATGTTCGCTTCGTCTTTATCTCCAGTTGTTTGTAGGAGGGCTCATGTCTTATTTACGTTATGTTCGCTTCGTCTTTATCTCCAGTTGTTTGTAGGAGGGCTCTTGTCTTATTTACGTCATGTTCGCTTCGTTTTTATCTCCAGTTGTTTGTAGGAGGGCTCTTGTCTTATTTACGTTATGTTCGGGTCGTCTTTACCTCCAGTTGTTTGCAGGAGGGCTCATGTCTTATTTACGTTATGTTCGCTTCGTCTTTATCTCCAGTTGTTTGTGGGAGGGTTCTAGTCTTATTTACGTTATGTTCGCTTCGTCTTTATCTCCAGTTGTTTGTAGGAAGGCTCTAGTCTTATTTACGTTATGTTCGCTTCGTCTTTACCTCCAGTTGTTTGTAGGAGGCCTCTTGTCTGATTTACGTTATGTTCGGGTCGTCTTTACCTCCAGTTGTTTGTAGGACGGCTCTTGTCTTATTTACGTTATGTTCGCTTCGTCTTTATATCCAGTTGTTTGTAGGAGGGCTCTTGTCTTATTTACGTTATGTTCGGGTCGTCTTTATCTCCAGTTGTTTGTAGGAGCGCTCTTGTCTTATTTACGTTATGTTCACTTCGTCTTTATCTCCAGTTGTTTGTATGAAGGCTCATGTCTTATTTACGTTATGTTCGGGTCGTCTTTATCTCCAGTTTTTTGTAGGACGGCTCTTGTCTTATTTACGTTATGTTCACTTCGTCTTTATCTCCAGTTGTTTGTAGGACGGCTCATGTCTTATTTACGTTATGTTCACTTCGTCTTTATATCCAGTTGTTTGGAGGAGGGCTCATGTCTTATTTTCGTTATGTTCGGGTCGTCTTTACCTCCAGTTGTTTGTAGGAGTGCTCTTGTCTTATTTACGTTATGTTCGCTTCGTTTTTATCTCCAGTTGTTTGGAGGAGGGCTCTTGTCTTATTTACGTTATGTTCGGGTCGTCTTTACCTCCAGTTGTTTGTAGGAGGGCTCTTGTCTTATTTACGTTATGTTCGGGTCGTCTTTATCTCCAGTTGTTTGTAGGAGGGCTCATGTCTTATTTATGTTATGTTCGGGTCGTCTTTACCTCCAGTTGTTTGTAGGACGGCTCTTGTCTTATTTACGTTATGTTCGGGTCGTCTTTACCTCCAGTTGTTTGCAGGAGGGCTCATGTCTTATTTACGTTATGTTCGCTTCGTCTTTATCTCCAGTTGTTTGTGGGAGGGTTCTAGTCTTATTTACGTTATGTTCGCTTCGTCTTTATCTCCAGTTGTTTGTAGGAAGGCTCTAGTCTTATTTACGTTATGTTCGCTTCGTCTTTACCTCCAGTTGTTTGTAGGAGGCCTCTTGTCTGATTTACGTTATGTTCGGGTCGTCTTTACCTCCAGTTGTTTGTAGGACGGCTCTTGTCTTATTTACGTTATGTTCGCTTCGTCTTTATATCCAGTTGTTTGTAGGAGGGCTCTTGTCTTATTTACGTTATGTTCGGGTCGTCTTTATCTCCAGTTGTTTGTAGGAGCGCTCTTGTCTTATTTACGTTATGTTCACTTCGTCTTTATCTCCAGTTGTTTGTATGAAGGCTCATGTCTTATTTACGTTATGTTCGGGTCGTCTTTATCTCCAGTTTTTTGTAGGACGGCTCTTGTCTTATTTACGTTATGTTCACTTCGTCTTTATCTCCAGTTGTTTGTAGGACGGCTCATGTCTTATTTACGTTATGTTCACTTCGTCTTTATATCCAGTTGTTTGGAGGAGGGCTCATGTCTTATTTTCGTTATGTTCGGGTCGTCTTTACCTCCAGTTGTTTGTAGGAGTGCTCTTGTCTTATTTACGTTATGTTCGCTTCGTTTTTATCTCCAGTTGTTTGGAGGAGGGCTCTTGTCTTATTTACGTTATGTTCGGGTCGTCTTTACCTCCAGTTGTTTGTAGGAGGGCTCTTGTCTTATTTACGTTATGTTCGGGTTGTCTTTATCTCCAGTTGTTTGTAGGAGGGCTCATGTCTTATTTATGTTATGTTCGGGTCGTCTTTACCTCCAGTTGTTTGTAGGACGGCTCTTGTCTTATTTACGTTATGTTCGCTTCGTCTTTATCTCTAGTAGTTTGCAGGAGATCTCATATCTTATTTACGTTATGTTCGGGTCGTCTTTATCTCCAGTTGTTTGTAGGAGGGCTCTTGTCTTATTTACGTTATGTTCGCTTCGTCTTTATCTCCAGTTGTTTGTAGGAGTGCTCTTGTCTTATTTACGTTATGTTCGGGTCGTCTTTACCTCCAGTTGTTTGTAGGACGGCTCTTGTCTTATTTACGTTATGTTCGCTTCGTCTTTATCTCCAGTTGTTTGTAGGAGCGCTCTTGTCTTATTTACGCTATGTTCGCTTCGTCTTTATCTTCAGTTGTTTGTAGGAGGGCTCATGTCTTATTTACGTTATGTTCGGGTCGTCTTTACCTCCAGTTGTTTGTAGGACGGCTCTTGTCTTATTTACGTTATGTTCGCTTCGTCTTTATCTCCAATTGTTTGTAGGAGGGCTCATGTCTTATTTACGCTATGTTCGCTTCGTCTTTATCTCCAGTTGTTTGTAGGAGGGCTCTTGTCTTATTTACGTTATGTTCGCTTCGTTTTTATCTCCAGTTGTTTGTAGGAGGGCTCATGTCTTATTTACGTTATGTTCGGGTCGTCTTTACCTCCAGTTGTTTGTAGGAGGGCACATGTCTTATTTACGTTATGTTCGGGTCGTCTTTATCTCCAGTTGTTTGTAGGAGTGCTCTTGTCTTATTTACGTTATGTTCGCTTCGTCTTTTTCTCCAGTTGTTTGTAGGACGGCTCTTGTCTTATTTACGCTATGTTCGCTTCGTCTTTATCTCCAGATGTTTGTAGGAGGGCTCTTGTCTTATTTACGTTATGTTCGGGTCGTCTTTACCTCCAGTTGTTTGTAGGACGGCTCTTGTCTTATTTACGTTATGTTCGGGACGTCTTTATCTCCAGTTGTTTGTAGGAGGGCTCTTGTCTTATTTACGTTATGTTCGCTTCGTCTTTATCTCCAGTTGTTTGTAGGAGGGCTCTTGTCTTATTTACGTTATGTTCGGGTCATCTTTACCTCCAGTTGTTTGTAGAAGGGCTCTTGTCTTATTTACGTTATGTTCGGGTCGTCTTTACCTCCAGTTGTTTGTAGGAGCGCTCTTGTCTTATTTACGTTATGTTCGCTTCGTCTTTATCTCCAGTTGTTTGTAGGAGGGATCATGTCTTATTTACGTTATGTTCGCTTCGTCTTTATCTCCAGTTGTTTTTAGGAGGGCTCTTGACTTATTTACGTTATGTTCGTTTCGTCTTTATCTCCAGTTGTTTGTAGGAGGGCTCTTGTCTGATTTACGTTATGTTCGGGTCGTCTTTACATCCAGTTGTTTGTAGGACGGCTCTTGTCTTATTTACGTTACGTTCGCTTCGTATTTATCTCCAGTTGTTTGTAGGAGGGCGCATGTCTTATTTACGTTATGTTCGCTTCGTCTTTATCTCCAGTTGTTTGTAGGCGGGCTCTTGTCTTATTTACGTTATGTTCGGGTCGTCTTTACCTCCAGTTGTTTGTAGGACGGCTCTTGTCTTATTTACGTTATGTTCACTTCATCTTTATCTCCAGTTGTTTGTAGGAAGGCTCATGTCTTATTTACGTTATGTTCGGGTCGTCTTTATCTCCAGTTGTTTGAAGGAGCGCTCTTGTCTTATTTACGTTATGTTCACTTCGTCTTTATCTCTAGTTGTTTGTAGGAGGACTCATGTCTTATTTTCGTTATGTTCGACTCGTCTTTACCTCCAGTTGTTTGTAGGAGTGCTCTTGTCTTATTTACGTTATGTTCGCTTCGTTTTTATCTCCTTGTCTTATTTACGTTATGTATACTTCGTCTTTATCTCCAGTTGTTTGTAGGAGTGCTCATGTCTTATTTACGTTATGTTCGCTTCGTCTTTATCTCCAGTTTTTTGTAGGAGGGCTCTTGTCTTATTTACGTTATGTTCGCTTCGTTTTTATCTCCAGTTGTTTGTAGGAGGGCTCTTGTCTTATTTACGTTATGTTCGGGTCGTCTTTACCTCCAGTTGTTTGTAGGAGGGCTCTTGTCTTATTTACGTTATGTTCGCTTCGTCTTCATCTCCAGTTGTTTGTAGGAGTACTCATGTCTTATTTACGTTATGTTCGCTTCGTCTTTAACTCCAGTCGTTTGCAGGAGGTCTCTTGTCTTATTTACTTTATGTTCGCTTCGTCTTGATCTCCAGTTGTTTGTAGGACGGCTCTTGTCTTATTTACGTTATGTTCGCTTCGTCTTTATCTCCAGTTGTTTGTAGGAGCGCTCTTGTCTTATTTACGTTAAGTTCACTTCGTCTTTATCTCCAGTTGTTTGTAGGAAGGCTCATGTCTTATTTACGTTATGTTCGGGTCGTCTTTATTTCCAGTTGTTTGTAGGACGGCTCTTGTCTTATTTACGTTATGTTCACTTCGTCGTTATCTCCAGTTGTTTGTAGGACGGCTCATGTCTTATTTACGTTATGTTCATTTCGTCTTTTTCTCCAGTTGTTTGTAGGAGGGCTCATGTCTTATTTTCGTTATGTTCGAGTCGTCTTTACCTCCAGTTGTTTGTAGGAGTGCTCTTGTCTTATTTACTTTATGTTCGCTTCGTTTTTATCTCCAGTTGTTTGTAGGAGGCCTCTTGTCTTATTTACGTTATGTTCGGGTCGTCTTTACCTCCAGTTGTTTGTAGGAGGGCTCATGTCTTATTGACGTTATGTTCGGGTCGTCTTTATCTCCAGTTGTTTGTAGGAGGGTTCAAGTCTTATTTACGCTATGTTCGGGTCGTCTTTACCTCCAGTTGTTTGTAGGACGGCTCTTGTCTTATTTACGTTATGTTCGCTTCGTCTTTATCTCCAGTTGTTTGTAGGAGGGCTCATATCTTATTTACGTTATGTTCGCTTCGTCTTTATCCCCAGTTGTTTGTTGGAGCGCTCTTGTCTTATTTACGTTATGTTCGCTTCGTCTTTATCTCCAGTTGTTTGTAGGAGGGCTCATGACTTATTTACGTTATGTTCGGGTCGTCTTTACCTCCAGTTGTTTGTAGGACGGCTCTTGTCTTATTTACGTTATGTTCGCTTCGTCTTTATCTCCAATTGTTTGTAGGAGGGCTCATGTCTTATTTACGCTATGTTCGCTTCGTCTTTATCTCCAGTTGTTTGTAGGAGGGCTCTTGTCTTATTTACGTTATGTTCGCTTCGTTTTTATCTCCAGTTGTTTGTAGGAGGGCTCTTGTCTTATTTACGTTATGTTCGGGTCGTCTTTTTCTCCAGTTGTTTATAGGAGGGCTCATATCTTATTTATGTTATGTTCGCTTCGTCTTTATCTCCAGTTGTTTGTAGGAGGGCTCTTGTCTTATTTACGTTATGTTCGGGTCGTCTTTACCTCCAGTTGTTTGTAGGACGGCTCTTGTCTTATTTACGTTATGTTCGGGACGTCTTTATCTCCAGTTGTTTGTAGGAGGGCTCTTGTCTTATTTACGTTATGTTCGCTTCGTCTTTATCTCCAGTTGTTTGTAGGAGGGCTCTTGTCTTATTTACGTTATGTTCGGGTCGTCTTTACCTCCAGTTGTTTGTAGAAGGGCTTTTGTCTTATTTACGTTATGTTCGCTTCGTCTTTACCTCCAGTTGTTTGTAGGAGCGCTCGTGTCTTATTTACGTTATGTTCGCTTCGTCTTTATCTCCAGTTGTTTGTAGGAGGGCTCATGTCTTATTTACGTTATGTTCGCTTCGTCTTTATCTCCAGTTGTTTGTAGGAGGGCTCATGTCTTATTTACGTTATGTTCGGGTCGTCTTTATCTCCAGTTGTTTGTAGGAGCGCTCTTGTCTTATTTACGTTATGTTCACTTCGTCTTTATCTCCGATTGTTTGTAGGAAGGCTCATGTCTTATTTACGTTATGTTCACTTCGTCTTTATCTCCAGTTGTTTGTAGGAGGGCTCTTGTCTTATTTACGTTATGTTCGCTTCGTCTTTATCTCCAGTTGTTTATAGGAGGGCTCATGTCTTAGTTACGTTATGTTCGGTTCGTCTTTACCTCCAGTTGTTTGTAGGACGGCTCTAGTCTTATTTACGTTATGTTCGCTTCGTCTTTACCTCCAGTTGTTTGTAGGACTGCTCTTGTCTTATTTACGTTATGTATACTTCGTCTTTATCTCCAGTTTTTTGTAGGAGGGCTCTTGTCTTATTTACGTTATGTTCGCTTCGTTTTTATCTCCAGTTGTTTGTAGGAGGGCTCTTGTCTTATTTACGTTATGTTCGGGTCGTCTTTACCTCCAGTTGTTTGTAGGAGGGCTCTTGTCTTATTTACGTTATGTTCGCTTCGTCTTTATCTCCAGTTGTTTGTAGGACGGCTCTTGTCTTATTTACGTTATGTTCGCTTCGTCTTTATCTCCAGTTGTTTGTAGGAGCGCTCTTGTCTTATTTACGTTAAGTTCACTTCGTCTTTATCTCCAGTTGTTTGTAGGAAGGCTCATGTCTTATTTACGTTATGTTCGGGTCGTCTTTATTTCCAGTTGTTTGTAGGACGGCTCTTGTCTTATTTACGTTATGTTCACTTCGTCTTTACCTCCAGTTGTTTGTAGGAGCGCTCGTGTCTTATTTACGTTATGTTCGCTTCGTCTTTATCTCCAGTTGTTTGTAGGAGGGCTCATGTCTTATTTACGTTATGTTCGCTTCGTCTTTATCTCCAGTTGTTTGCAGGAGGGCTCATGTCTTATTTACGTTATGTTCGGGTCGTCTTTATCTCCAGTTGTTTGTAGGAGCGCTCTTGTCTTATTTACGTTATGTTCACTTCGTCTTTATCTCCGATTGTTTGTAGGAAGGCTCATGTCTTATTTACGTTATGTTCGGGTCGTCTTTATCTCCAGTTGTTTGTAGGACGGATCATGTCTTATTTACGTTATGTTCACTTCGTCTTTATCTCCAGTTGTTTGTAGGAGGGCTCTTGTCTTATTTACGTTATGTTCGCTTCGTCTTTATCTCCAGTTGTTAATAGGAGGGCTCATGTCTTAGTTACGTTATGTTCGGTTCGTCTTTACCTCTAGTTGTTTGTAGGACGGCTCTAGTCTTATTTACGTTATGTTCGCTTCGTCTTTACCTCCAGTTGTTTGTAGGACTGCTCTTGTCTTATTTACGTTATGTATACTTCGTCTTTATCTCCAGTTTTTTGTAGGAGGGCTCTTGTCTTATTTACGTTATGTTCGCTTCGTTTTTATCTCCAGTTGTTTGTAGGAGGGCTCTTGTCTTATTTACGTTATGTTCGGATCGTCTTTACCTCCAGTTGTTTGTAGGAGGGCTCTTGTCTTATTTACGTTATGTTCGCTTCGTCTTTATCTCCAGTTGTTTGTAGGAGTACTCATGTCTTATTTACGTTATGTTCGCTTCGTCTTTATCTCCAGTCCTTAGTAGGAGGTCTCTTGTCTTATTTACTTTATGTTCGCTTCGTCTTTATCTCCAGTTGTTTGTAGGACGGCTCTTGTCTTATTTACGTTATGTTCGCTTCGTCTTTATCTCCAGTTGTTTGTATGAGCGCTCTTGTCTTATTTACGTTATGTTCACTTCGTCTTTATCTCCAGTTGTTTGTAGGAAGGCTCATGTCTTATTTACGTTATGTTCGGGTCGTCTTTATTTCCAGTTGTTTGTAGGACGGCTCTTGTCTTATTTACGTTATGTTCACTTCGTCTTTATCTCCAGTTGTTTGTAGGACGGCTCATGTCTTATTTACGTTATGTTCATTTCGTCTTTTTCTCCAGTTGTTTGTAGGAGGGCTCATGTCTTATTTTCGTTATGTTCGAGTCGTCTTTACCTCCAGTTGTTTGTAGGAGTGCTCTTGTCTTATTTACGTTATGTTCGCTTCGTTTTTATCTCCAGTTGTTTGTAGGAGGCCTCTTGTCTTATTTACGTTATGTTCGGGTCGTCTTTACCTCCAGTTGCTTGTAGGAGGGCTCATGTCTTATTGACGTTATGTTCGGGTCGTCTTTATCTCCAGTTGTTTGTAGGAGGGTTCAAGTCTTATTTACGTTATGTTCGGGTCGTCTTTACCTCCAGTTGTTTGTAGGACTGCTCTAGTCTTATTTACGTTATGTTCGGGTCGTCTTTACCTCCAGTTGTTTGTAGGACGGGTCTTGTCTTATTTACGTTATGTTCGCTTCGTCTTTATCTCCAGTTGTTTGTAGGAGTGCTCTTGCCTTATTTACGTTATGTTCGCTTCGTCTTTATCTCCAGTTGTTTGTAGGAGGGCTCTTGTCTTATTTACGTTATGTTCGCTTCGTCTTTACCTCCAGTTGTTTGTAGGAGCGCTCTTGTCTTATTTACGTTATGTTCACTTCGTCTTTATCTCCGGTTGTTTGTAGGAAGGCTCATGTCTTATTTACGTTATGTTCGGGTCGTCTTTACCTCCAGTTGTTTGTAGGACGGCTCTTGTCTTATTTGCGTTATGTTCGTGACGTCTTTATCTCCAGTTGTTTGTAGGAGGGCTCTTGTCTTATTTACGTTATGTTCGCTTCGTCTTTATCTCCAGTTGTTTGTAGGAGGGCTCTTGTCTTATTTACGTTATGTTCGGGTCGTCTTTACCTCCAGTTGTTTGTAGAAGGGCTCTTGTCTTATTTACGTTATGTTCGCATCGTCTTTACCTCCAGTTGTTTGAAGGAGCGCTCTTGTCTTATTTACGTTATGTTCGCTTCGTCTTTATCTCCAGTTGATTGTAGGACGGCTCATGTCTTATTTACGTTATGTTCGCTTCGTCTTTATCTCCAGTTGTTTGTAGGGTGCTCTTGTCTTATTTACGTTATGTTCGTTTCGTCTTTATCTCCAATTGTTTGTAGGAGGGCTCTTGTCTTATTTACGTTATGTTCGCTTCGTCTTTATCTCCAGTTGTTTGTAAGGTGCTCTTGTCTTATTTACGTTATGTTCACTTCGTCTTTATCTCCGGTTGTTTGTAGGAAGGCTCATGTCTTATTTACGTTATGTTCGGTTCGTCTTTACCTCCAGTTGTTTGTAGGACGGCTCTTGTCTTATTTACGTTATGTTCGGGACGTCTTTATCTCCAGTTGTTTGTAGGAGGGCTCTTGTCTTATTTACGTTATGTTCGCTTCGTCTTTATCTCCAGTTGTTTGTAGGAGGGCTCTTGTCTTATTTACGTTATGTTCGGGTCGTCTTTACCTCCAGTTGTTTGTAGAAGGGCTCTTGTCTTATTTACGTTATGTTCGCATCGTCTTTACCTCCAGTTGTTTGTAGGAGTGCTCTTGTCTTATTTACGTTATGTTCGCTTCGTTTTTATCTCCAGTTGTTTGTAGGAGGCCTCTTATCTTATTTACGTTATGTTCGGGTCGTCTTTACCTCCAGTTGCTTGTAGGAGGGCTCATGTCTTATTGACGTTATGTTCGGGTCGTCTTTATCTCCAGTTGTTTGTAGGAGGGTTCAAGTCTTATTTACGTTATGTTCGGGTCGTCTTTACCTCCAGTTGTTTGTAGGACTGCTCTAGTCTTATTTACGTTATGTTCGGGTCGTCTTTACCTCCAGTTGTTTGTAGGACGGCTCTTGTCTTATTTACGTTATGTTCGCTTCGTCTTTATCTCCAGTTGTTTGTAGGAGGGCTCATGTCTTATTTACGTTATGTTCGCTTCGTCTTTATCTCCAGTTGTTTGTAGGAGGGCTCTTGTCTTATTTAAGTTATATTCGTTTCGTCTTTATCTCCAATTGTTTGTAGGAGGGCTCTTGTCTTATTTACGTTATGTTCGGGTCGTCGTTACCTCCAGTTGTTTGTAGAAGGGCTCTAGTCTTATTTACGTTATGTTCGGGTCGTCTTTACCTCCAGTTGTTTGTAGGAGGACTCTTGTCTTATTTACGTTATGTTCGCTTCGTCTTTATCTCCAGTTGTTTGTAGGAGGGCTCATGTCTTATTTACGTTATGTTCGCTTCGTCTTTATCTCCAGTTGTTTGTAGGAGGGCTCATGTCTTATTTACGTTATGTTCGCTTCGTCTTTATCTCCAGTTGTTTGTAGGAGCGCTCTTGTCTTATTTACGTTATGTTCACTTCGTCTTTATCTCCGGTTGTTTGTAGGAAGGCTCATGTCTTATTTACGTTATGTTCGGGTCGTCTTTATCTCCAGTTGTTTGTAGGACGGCTCATGTCTTATTTACGTTATGTTCACTTCGTCTTTATCTCCAGTTGTTTGTAGGACGCACTTGTCTTATTTACGTTATGTTCACTTCGTCTTTATCTCCAGTTGTTTGTAGGAGGGCTCTTGTCTTATTTACGTTATGTTCGCTTTGTCTTTATCTCCAGTTGTTTATAGGAGGGCTCATGTCTTAGTTACGTTATGTTCGGTTCGTCTTTACCTCCAGTTGTTTGTAGGACGGCTCTAGTCTTATTTACGTTATGTTCGCTTCGTCTTTACCTCCAGTTGTTTGTAGGACGGCTCTTGTCTTATTTACGTTATGTATACTTCGTCTTTATCTCCAGTTGTTTGTAGGAGTGCTCATGTCTTATTTACGTTATGTTCGCTTCGTCTTTATCTCCAGTTTTTTGTAGGAGGGCTCTTGTCTTATTTACGTTATGTTCGCTTCGTTTTTATCTCCAGTTGTTTGTAGGAGGGCTCTTGTCTTATTTACGTTATGTTCGGGTCGTCTTTACCTCCAGTTGTTTGTAGGAGGGCTCTTGTCTTATTTACGTTATGTTCGCTTCGTCTTCATCTCCAGTTGTTTGTAGGAGTACTCATGTCTTATTTACGTTATGTTCGCTTCGTCTTTATCTCCAGTCGTTTGCAGGAGGTCTCTTGTCTTATTTACTTTATGTTCGCTTCGTCTTTATCTCCAGTTGTTTGTAGGACGGCTCTTGTCTTATTTACGTTATGTTCGCTTCGTCTTTATCTCCAGTTGTTTGTAGGAGCGCTCTTGTCTTATTTACGTTAAGTTCACTTCGTCTTTACCTCCAGTTGTTTGTAGGAGTGCTCTTGTCTTATTTACGTTATGTTCGCTTCGTTTTTATCTCCAGTTGTTTGTAGGAGGCCTCTTATCTTATTTACGTTATGTTCGGGTCGTCTTTACCTCCAGTTGCTTGTAGGAGGGCTCATGTCTTATTGACGTTATGTTCGGGTCGTCTTTATCTCCAGTTGTTTGTAGGAGGGTTCAAGTCTTATTTACGTTATGTTCGGGTCGTCTTTACCTCCAGTTGTTTGTAGGACTGCTCTAGTCTTATTTACGTTATGTTCGGGTCGTCTTTACCTCCAGTTGTTTGTAGGACGGCTCTTGTCTTATTTACGTTATGTTCGCTTCGTCTTTATCTCCAGTTGTTTGTAGGAGGGCTCATGTCTTATTTACGTTATGTTCGCTTCGTCTTTATCTCCAGTTGTTTGTAGGAGGGCTCTTGTCTTATTTAAGTTATATTCGTTTCGTCTCTATCTCCAATTGTTTGTAGGAGGGCTCTTGTCTTATTTACGTTATGTTCGGATCGTCGTTACCTCCAGTTGTTTGTAGAAGGGCTCTAGTCTTATTTACGTTATGTTCGGTTCGTCTTTACCTCCAGTTGTTTGTAGGACGGCTCTAGTCTTATTTACGTTATGTTCGCTTCGTCTTTACCTCCAGTTGTTTGTAGGACGGCTCTTGTCTTATTTACGTTATGTATACTTCGTCTTTATCTCCAGTTGTTTGTAGGAGTGCTCATGTCTTATTTACGTTATGTTCGCTTCGTCTTTATCTCCAGTTTTTTGTAGGAGGGCTCTTGTCTTATTTACGTTATGTTCGCTTCGTTGTTATCTCCAGTTGTTTGTAGGAGGGCTCTTGTCTTATTTACGTTATGTTCGGGTCGTCTTTACCTCCAGTTGTTTGTAGGAGGGCTCTTGTCTTATTTACGTTATGTTCGCTTCGTCTTCATCTCCAGTTGTTTGTAGGAGTACTCATGTCTTATTTACGTTATGTTCGCTTCGTCTTTATCTCCAGTCGTTTGCAGGAGGTCTCTTGTCTTATTTACTTTATGTTCGCTTCGTCTTTATCTCCAGTTGTTTGTAGGACGGCTCTTGTCTTATTTACGTTATGTTCGCTTCGTCTTTATCTCCAGTTGTTTGTAGGAGCGCTCTTGTCTTATTTACGTTAAGTTCACTTCGTCTTTATCTCCAGTTGTTTGTAGGAAGGCTCATGTCTTATTTACGTTATGTTCGGGTCGTCTTTATTTCCAGTTGTTTGTAGGACGGCTCTTGTCTTATTTACGTTAAGTTCACTTCGTCTTTATCTCCAGTTGTTTGTAGGAAGGCTCATGTCTTATTTACGTTATGTTCGGGTCGTCTTTATTTCCAGTTGTTTGTAGGACGGCTCTTGTCTTATTTACGTTATGTTCACTTCGTCTTTATCTCCAGTTGTTTGTAGGACGGCTCATGTCTTATTTACGTTATGTTCATTTCGTCTTTTTCTCCAGTTGTTTGTAGGAGGGCTCATGTCTTATTTTCGTTATGTTCGAGTCGTCTTTACCTCCAGTTGTTTGTAGGAGTGCTCTTGTCTTATTTACTTTATGTTCGCTTCGTTTTTATCTCCAGTTGTTTGTAGGAGGCCTCTTGTCTTATTTACGTTATGTTCGGGTCGTCTTTACCTCCAGTTGTTTGTAGGAGGGCTCATGTCTTATTGACGTTATGTTCGGGTCGTCTTTATCTCCAGTTGTTTGTAGGAGGGTTCAAGTCTTATTTACGCTATGTTCGGGTCGTCTTTACCTCCAGTTGTTTGTAGGACGGCTCTTGTCTTATTTACGTTATGTTCGCTTCGTCTTTATCTCCAGTTGTTTGTAGGAGGGCTCATATCTTATTTACGTTATGTTCACTTCGTCTTTATCCCCAGTTGTTTGTAGGAGCGCTCTTGTCTTATTTACGTTATGTTCGCTTCGTCTTTATCTCCAGTTGTTTGTAGGAGGGCTCATGACTTATTTACGTTATGTTCGGGTCGTCTTTACCTCCAGTTGTTTGTAGGACGGCTCTTGTCTTATTTACGTTATGTTCGCTTCGTCTTTATCTCCAATTGTTTGTAGGAGGGCTCATGTCTTATTTACGCTATGTTCGCTTCGTCTTTATCTCCAGTTGTTTGTAGGAGGGCTCTTGTCTTATTTACGTTATGTTCGCTTCGTTTTTATCTCCAGTTGTTTGTAGGAGGGCTCTTGTCTTATTTACGTTATGTTCGGGTCGTCTTTTTCTCCAGTTGTTTATAGGAGGGCTCATATCTTATTTATGTTATGTTCGCTTCGTCTTTATCTCCAGTTGTTTGTAGGAGGGCTCTTGTCTTATTTACGTTATGTTCGGGTCGTCTTTAACTCCAGTTGTTTGTAGGACGGCTCTTGTCTTATTTACGTTATGTTCGGGACGTCTTTATCTCCAGTTGTTTGTAGGAGGGCTCTTGTCTTATTTACGTTATGTTCGCTTCGTCTTTATCTCCAGTTGTTTGTAGGAGGGCTCTTGTCTTATTTACGTTATGTTCGGGTCGTCTTTACCTCCAGTTGTTTGTAGAAGGGCTTTTGTCTTATTTACGTTATGTTCGCTTCGTCTTTACCTCCAGTTGTTTGTAGGAGCGCTCGTGTCTTATTTACGTTATGTTCGCTTCGTCTTTATCTCCAGTTGTTTGTAGGAGGGCTCATGTCTTATTTACGTTATGTTCGCTTCGTCTTTATCTCCAGTTGTTTGTAGGAGGGCTCATGTCTTATTTACGTTATGTTCGGGTCGTCTTTATCTCCAGTTGTTTGTAGGAGCGCTCTTGTCTTATTTACGTTATGTTCACTTCGTCTTTATCTCCGATTGTTTGTAGGAAGGCTCATGTCTTATTTACGTTATGTTCACTTCGTCTTTATCTCCAGTTGTGTGTAGGAGGGCTCTTGTCTTATTTACGTTATGTTCGCTTCGTCTTTATCTCCAGTTGTTTATAGGAGGGCTCATGTCTTAGTTACGTTATGTTCGGTTCGTCTTTACCTCCAGTTGTTTGTAGGACGGCTCTAGTCTTATTTACGTTATGTTCGCTTCGTCTTTACCTCCAGTTGTTTGTAGGACTGCTCTTGTCTTATTTACGTTATGTATACTTCGTCTTTATCTCCAGTTTTTTGTAGGAGGGCTCTTGTCTTATTTACGTTATGTTCGCTTCGTTTTTATCTCCAGTTGTTTGTAGGAGGGCTCTTGTCTTATTTACGTTATGTTCGGGTCGTCTTTACCTCCAGTTGTTTGTAGGAGGGCTCTTGTCTTATTTACGTTATGTTCGCTTCGTCTTTATCTCCAGTTGTTTGTAGGAGGGCTCTTGTCTTATTTACGTTATGTTCGGGTCGTCTTTTTCTCCAGTTGTTTATAGGAGGGCTCATATCTTATTTATGTTATGTTCGCTTCGTCTTTATCTCCAGTTGTTTGTAGGAGGGCTCTTGTCTTATTTACGTTATGTTCGGATCGTCTTTACCTCCAGCTGTTTGTAGGACGGCTCTTGTCTTATTTACGTTATGTTCGGGACGTCTTTATCTCCAGTTGTTTGTAGGAGGGCTCTTGTCTTATTTACGTTATGTTCGCTTCGTCTTTATCTCCAGTTGTTTGTAGGAGGGCTCTTGTCTTATTTACGTTATGTTCGGGTCGTCTTTACCTCCAGTTGTTTGTAGAAGGGCTTTTGTCTTATTTACGTTATGTTCGCTTCGTCTTTACCTCCAGTTGTTTGTAGGAGCGCTCGTGTCTTATTTACGTTATGTTCGCTTCGTCTTTATCTCCAGTTGTTTGTAGGAGGGCTCATGTCTTATTTACGTTATGTTCGCTTCGTCTTTATCTCCAGTTGTTTGCAGGAGGGCTCATGTCTTATTTACGTTATGTTCGGGTCGTCTTTATCTCCAGTTGTTTGTAGGAGCGCTCTTGTCTTATTTACGTTATGTTCACTTAGTCTTTATCTCCGATTGTTTGTAGGAAGGCTCATGTCTTATTTACGTTATGTTCGGGTCGTCTTTATCTCCAGTTGTTTGTAGGACGGCTCATGTCTTATTTACGTTATGTTCACTTCGTCTTTATCTCCAGTTGTTTGTAGGAGGGCTCTTGTCTTATTTACGTTATGTTCGCTTCGTCTTTATCTCCAGTTGTTTATAGGAGGGCTCATGTCTTAGTTACGTTATGTTCGGTTCGTCTGTACCTCCAGTTGTTTGTAGGACGGCTCTAGTCTTATTTACGTTATGTTCGCTTCGTCTTTACCTCCAGTTGTTTGTAGGACTGCTCTTGTCTTATTTACGTTATGTATACTTCGTCTTTATCTCCAGTTTTTTGTAGGAGGGCTCTTGTCTTATTTACGTTATGTTTGCTTCGTTTTTATCTCCAGTTGTTTGTAGGAGGGCTCTTGTCTTATTTACGTTATGTTCGGGTCGTCTTTATCTCCAGTCCTTAGTAGGAGGTCTCTTGTCTTATTTACTTTATGTTCGCTTCGTCTTTATCTCCAGTTGTTTGTAGGACGGCTCTTGTCTTATTTACGTTATGTTCGCTTCGTCTTTATCTCCAGTTGTTTGTAGGAGCGCTCTTGTCTTATTTACGTTATGTTCACTTCGTCTTTATCTCCAGTTGTTTGTAGGAAGGCTCATGTCTTATTTACGTTATGTTCGGGTCGTCTTTATTTCCAGTTGTTTGTAGGACGTCTCTTGTCTTATTTACGTTATGTTCACTTCGTCTTTATCTCCAGTTGTTTGTAGGACGGCTCATGTCTTATTTACGTTATGTTCATTTCGTCTTTTTCTCCAGTTGTTTGTAGGAGGGCTCATGTCTTATTTTCGTTATGTTCGAGTCGTCTTTACCTCCAGTTGTTTGTAGGAGTGCTCTTGTCTTATTTACGTTATGTTCGCTTCGTTTTTATCTCCAGTTGTTTGTAGGAGGCCTTTTGTCTTATTTACGTTATGTTCGGGTCGTCTTTACCTCCAGTTGCTTGTAGGAGGGCTCATGTCTTATTGACGTTATGTTCGGGTCGTCTTTATCTCCAGTTGTTTGTAGGAGGGTTCAAGTCTTATTTACGTTATGTTCGGGTCGTCTTTACCTCCAGTTGTTTGTAGGACTGCTCTAGTCTTATTTACGTTATGTTCGGGTCGTCTTTACCTCCAGTTGTTTGTAGGACGGGTCTTGTCTTATTTACGTTATGTTCGCTTCGTCTTTATCTCCAGTTGTTTGTAGGAGTGCTCTTGCCTTATTTACGTTATGTTCGCTTCGTCTTTATCTCCAGTTGTTTGTAGGAGGGCTCTTGTCTTATTTACGTTATGTTCGGGTCGTCTTTACCTCCAGTTGTTTGTAGGAGCGCTCTTGTCTTATTTACGTTATGTTCACTTCGTCTTTATCTCCGGTTGTTTGTAGGAAGGCTCATGTCTTATTTACGTTATGTTCGGGTCGTCTTTACCTCCAGTTGTTTGTAGGACGGCTCTTGTCTTATTTGCGTTATGTTCGGGACGTCTTTATCTCCAGTTGTTTGTAGGAGGGCTCTTGTCTTATTTACGTTATGTTCGCTTCGTCTTTATCTCCAGTTGTTTGTAGGAGGGCTCTTGTCTTATTTACGTTATGTTCGGGTCGCCTTTACCTCCAGTTGTTTGTAGAAGGGCTCTTGTCTTATTTACGTTATGTTCGCATCGTCTTTACCTCCAGTTGTTTGAAGGAGCGCTCTTGTCTTATTTACGTTATGTTCGCTTCGTCTTTATCTCCAGTTGATTGTAGGAGGGCTCATGTCTTATTTACGTTATGTTCGCTTCGTCTTTATCTCCAGTTGTTTGTAGGGTGCTCTTGTCTTATTTACGTTATGTTCGTTTCGTCTTTATCTCCAATTGTTTGTAGGAGGGCATTTGTCTTATTTACGTTATGTTCGCTTCGTCTTTATCTCCAGTTGTTTGTAAGGTGCTCTTGTCTTATTTACGTTATGTTCACTTCGTCTTTATCTCCGGTTGTTTGTAGGAAGGCTCATGTCTTATTTACGTTATGTTCGGTTCGTCTTTACCTCCAGTTGTTTGTAGGACGGCTCTTGTCTTATTTACGTTATGTTCGGGACGTCTTTATCTCCAGTTGTTTGTAGGAGGGCTCTTGTCTTATTTACGTTATGTTCGCTTCGTCTTTATCTCCAGTTGTTTGTAGGAGGGCTCTTGTCTTATTTACGTTATGTTCGGGTCGTCTTTACCTCCAGTTGTTTGTAGAAGGGCTCTTGTCTTATTTACGTTATGTTCGCATCGTCTTTACCTCCAGTTGTTTGTAGGAGCGCTCTTGTCTTATTTACGTTATGTTCGCTTCGTCTTTATCTCCAGTTGTTTGTAGGAGGGGTCATGTCTTATTTACGTTATGTTCGGGTCGTCTTTATCTCCAGTTGTTTGTAGGAGCGCTCTTGTCTTATTTACGTTATGTTCACTTCGTCTTTATCTCCGATTGTTTGTAGGAAGGCTCATGTCTTATTTACGTTATGTTCGGGTCGTCTTTATCTCCAGTTGTTTGTAGGACGGCTCATGTCTTATTTACGTTATGTTCACTTCGTCTTTATCTCCAGTTGTTTGTAGGACGGCTCTTGTCTTATTTACGTTATGCTCGCTTCGTCTTTATCTCCAGTTGTTTATAGGAAGGCTCATGTCTTAGTTACGTTATGTTCGCATCGTCTTTACCTCCAGTTGTTTGTAGGAGCGCTCTTGTCTTATTTACGTTATGTTCGGGTCGTCTTTACCTCCAGTTGCTTGTAGGAGGGCTCATGTCTTATTGACGTTATGTTCGGGTCGTCTTTATCTCCAGTTGTTTGTAGGAGGGTTCAAGTCTTATTTACGTTATGTTCGGGTCGTCTTTACCTCCAGTTGTTTGTAGGACGGCTCTTGTCTTATTTACGTTATGTTCGCTTCGTCTTTATCTCCAGTTGTTTGTAGGAGGGCTCATATCTTATTTACGTTATGTTCGCTTCGTCTTTATCTCCAGTTGTTTGTAGGAGGGCTCTTGTCTTATTTACGTTATGTTCGCTTCGTCTTTATCTCCAGTTGTTTGGAGGAGGGCTCTTGTCTTATTTACGTTATGTTCGCTTCGTCTTTATCTCCAGTTGTTTGTAGGAGGGCTCTTGTCTTATTTACTTTATGTTCGCTTCGTCTTTATCTCCAGTTGTTTGTAGGAGGGCTCATATCTTATTTACGTTATGTTCGCTTCGTCTTTACCTCCAGTTGTTTGTAGGAGCGCTCTTGTCTTATTTACGTTATGTTCTCTTCGTCTTTACCTCCAGTTGTGTGTAGGACTGCTCTAGTCTTATTTACGTTATGTTCGGGTCGTCTTTACCTCCAGTTGTTTGTAGGACGGCTCTTGTCTTATTTACGTTATGTTCGCTTCGTCTTTATCTCCAGTTGTTTGTAGGAGTGCTCTTGCCTTATTTACGTTATGTTCGCTTCGTCTTTATCTCCAGTTGTTTGTAGGAGGGCTCTTGTCTTATTTACGTTATGTTCGGGTCGTCTTTACCTCCAGTTGTTTGTAGGAGCGCTCTTGTCTTATTTACGTTATGTTCACTTCGTCTTTATCTCCGGTTGTTTGTAGGAAGGCTCAGTTCTTATTTACGTTATGTTCGGGTCGTCTTTACCTCCAGTTGTTTGTAGGACGGCTCTTGTCTTATTTACGTTATGTTCGGGACGTCTTTATCTCCAGTTGTTTGTAGGAGGGCTCTTGTCTTATTTACGTTATGTTCGCTTCGTCTTTATCTCCAGTCGTTTGTAGGAGGTCTCTTGTCTTATTTACTTTATGTTCGCTTCGTATTTATCTCCAGTTGTTTGTAGGAAGGCTCATGTCTTATTTACGTTATGTTCGGGTCGTCTTTATTTCCAGTTGTTTGTAGGACGGCTCTTGTCTTATTTACGTTATGTTCACTTCGTCTTTATCTCCAGTTGTTTGTAGGACGGCTCATGTCTTATTTACGTTATGTTCATTTCGTCTTTTTCTCCAGTTGTTTGTAGGAGGGCTCATGTCTTATTTTCGTTATGTTCGAGTCGTCTTTACCTCCAGTTGTTTGTAGGAGTGCTCTTGTCTTATTTACGTTATGTTCGCTTCGTTTTTATCTCCAGTTGTTTGTAGGAGGCCTCTTGTCTTATTTACGTTATGTTCGGGTCGTCTTTACCTCCAGTTGCTTGTAGGAGGGCTCATGTCTTATTGACGTTATGTTCGGGTCGTCTTTATCTCCAGTTGTTTGTAGGAGGGTTCAAGTCTTATTTACGTTATGTTCGGGTCGTCTTTACCTCCAGTTGTTTGTAGGACGGCTCTTGTCTTATTTACGTTATGTTCGCTTCGTCTTTATCTCCAGTTGTTTGTAGGAGGGCTCATATCTTATTTAAGTTATGTTCGCTTCGTCTTTATCTCCAGTTGTTTGTAGGAGGGCTCTTGTCTTATTTACGTTATGTTCGCTTCGTCTTTATCTCCAGTTGTTTGGAGGAGGGCTCTTGTCTTATTTACGTTATGTTCGCTTCGTCTTTATCTCCAGTTGTTTGTAGGAGGGCTCTTGTCTTATTTACTTTATGTTCGCTTCGTCTTTATCTCCAGTTGTTTGTAGGAGGGCTCATATCTTATTTACGTTATGTTCGCTTCGTCTTTACCTCCAGTTGTTTGTAGGAGCGCTCTTGTCTTATTTACGTTATGTTCTCTTCGTCTTTACCTCCAGTTGTTTGTAGGACTGCTCTAGTCTTATTTACGTTATGTTCGCTTCGTCTTTATCTCCAGTTGTTTGTAGGAGGGCTCTTGTCTTATTTACGTTATGTTCGGGTCGTCTTTACCTCCAGTTGTTTGTAGAAGGGCTCTTGTCTTATTTACGTTATGTTCGCATCGTCTTTACCTCCAGTTGTTTGAAGGAGCGCTCTTGTCTTATTTACGTTATGTTCGCTTCGTCTTTATCTCCAGTTGATTGTAGGAGGGCTCATGTCTTATTTACGTTATGTTCGCTTCGTCTTTATCTCCAGTTGTTTGTAGGGTGCTCTTGTCTTATTTACGTTATGTTCGTTTCGTCTTTATCTCCAATTGTTTGTAGGAGGGCTCTTGTCTTATTTACGTTATGTTCGCTTCGTCTTTATCTCCAGTTGTTTGTAGGGTGCTCTTGTCTTATTTACGTTATGTTCACTTCGTCTTTATCTCCGGTTGTTTGTAGGAAGGCTCATGTCTTATTTACGTTATGTTCGGTTCGTCTTTACCTCCAGTTGTTTGTAGGACGGCTCTTGTCTTATTTACGTTATGTTCGGGACGTCTTTATCTCCAGTTGTTTGTAGGAGGGCTCTTGTCTTATTTACGTTATGTTCGCTTCGTCTTTATCCCCAGTTGTTTGTTGGAGGGCTCTTGTCTTATTTACGTTATGTTCGGGTCGTCTTTACCTCCAGTTGTTTGTAGAAGGGCTCTTGTCTTATTTACGTTATGTTCGCATCGTCTTTACCTCCAGTTGTTTGTAGGAGCGCTCTTGTCTTATTTACGTTATGTTCGCTTCGTCTTTATCTCCAGTTGTTTGTAGGAGGGGTCATGTCTTATTTACGTTATGTTCGGGTCGTCTTTATCTCCAGTTGTTTGTAGGAGCGCTCTTGTCTTATTTACGTTATGTTCACTTCGTCTTTATCTCCGATTGTTTGTAGGAAGGCTCATGTCTTATTTACGTTATGTTCGGGTCGTCTTTATCTCCAGTTGTTTGTAGGACGGCTCATGTCTTATTTACGTTATGTTCACTTCGTCTTTATCTCCAGTTGTTTGTAGGACGGCTCTTGTCTTATTTACGTTATGTTCGCTTCGTCTTTATCTCCAGTTGTTTATAGGAAGGCTCATGTCTTAGTTACGTTATGTTCGCATCGTCTTTACCTCCAGTTGTTTGTAGGAGCGCTCTTGTCTTATTTACGTTATGTTCGCTTCGTCTTTATCTCCAGTCGTTTGTAGGAGGTCTCTTGTCTTATTTACTTTATGTTCGCTTCGTATTTATCTCCAGTTGTTTGTAGGAAGGCTCATGTCTTATTTACGTTATGTTCGGGTCGTCTTTATTTCCAGTTGTTTGTAGGACGGCTCTTGTCTTATTTACGTTATGTTCACTTCGTCTTTATCTCCAGTTGTTTGTAGGACGGCTCATGTCTTATTTACGTTATGTTCATTTCGTCTTTTTCTCCAGTTGTTTGTAGGAGGGCTCATGTCTTATTTTCGTTATGTTCGAGTCGTCTTTACCTCCAGTTGTTTGTAGGAGTGCTCTTGTCTTATTTACGTTATGTTCGCTTCGTTTTTATCTCCAGTTGTTTGTAGGAGGCCTCTTGTCTTATTTACGTTATGTTCGGGTCGTCTTTACCTCCAGTTGCTTGTAGGAGGGCTCATGTCTTATTGACGTTATGTTCGGGTCGTCTTTATCTCCAGTTGTTTGTAGGAGGGTTCAAGTCTTATTTACGTTATGTTCGGGTCGTCTTTACCTCCAGTTGTTTGTAGGACGGCTCTTGTCTTATTTACGTTATGTTCGCTTCGTCTTTATCTCCAGTTGTTTGTAGGAGGGCTCATATCTTATTTACGTTATGTTCGCTTCGTCTTTATCTCCAGTTGTTTGTAGGAGGGCTCTTGTCTTATTTACGTTATGTTCGCTTCGTCTTTATCTCCAGTTGTTTGGAGGAGGGCTCTTGTCTTATTTACGTTATGTTCGCTTCGTCTTTATCTCCAGTTGTTTGTAGGAGGGCTCTTGTCTTATTTACTTTATGTTCGCTTCGTCTTTATCTCCAGTTGTTTGTAGGAGGGCTCATATCTTATTTACGTTATGTTCGCTTCGTCTTTACCTCCAGTTGTTTGTAGGAGCGCTCTTGTCTTATTTACGTTATGTTCTCTTCGTCTTTACCTCCAGTTGTGTGTAGGACTGCTCTAGTCTTATTTACGTTATGTTCGGGTCGTCTTTACCTCCAGTTGTTTGTAGGACGGCTCTTGTCTTATTTACGTTATGTTCGCTTCGTCTTTATCTCCAGTTGTTTGTAGGAGTGCTCTTGCCTTATTTACGTTATGTTCGCTTCGTCTTTATCTCCAGTTGTTTGTAGGAGGGCTCTTGTCTTATTTACGTTATGTTCGGGTCGTCTTTACCTCCAGTTGTTTGTAGGAGCGCTCTTGTCTTATTTACGTTATGTTCACTTCGTCTTTATCTCCGGTTGTTTGTAGGAAGGCTCATGTCTTATTTACGTTATGTTCGGGTCGTCTTTACCTCCAGTTGTTTGTAGGACGGCTCTTGTCTTATTTACGTTATGTTCGGGACGTCTTTATCTCCAGTTGTTTGTAGGAGGGCTCTTGTCTTATTTACGTTATGTTCGCTTCGTCTTTATCTCCAGTCGTTTGTAGGAGGTCTCTTGTCTTATTTACTTTATGTTCGCTTCGTATTTATCTCCAGTTGTTTGTAGGAAGGCTCATGTCTTATTTACGTTATGTTCGGGTCGTCTTTATTTCCAGTTGTTTGTAGGACGGCTCTTGTCTTATTTACGTTATGTTCACTTCGTCTTTATCTCCAGTTGTTTGTAGGACGGCTCATGTCTTATTTACGTTATGTTCATTTCGTCTTTTTCTCCAGTTGTTTGTAGGAGGGCTCATGTCTTATTTTCGTTATGTTCGAGTCGTCTTTACCTCCAGTTGTTTGTAGGAGTGCTCTTGTCTTATTTACGTTATGTTCGCTTCGTTTTTATCTCCAGTTGTTTGTAGGAGGCCTCTTGTCTTATTTACGTTATGTTCGGGTCGTCTTTACCTCCAGTTGCTTGTAGGAGGGCTCATGTCTTATTGACGTTATGTTCGGGTCGTCTTTATCTCCAGTTGTTTGTAGGAGGGTTCAAGTCTTATTTACGTTATGTTCGGGTCGTCTTTACCTCCAGTTGTTTGTAGGACGGCTCTTGTCTTATTTACGTTATGTTCGCTTCGTCTTTATCTCCAGTTGTTTGTAGGAGGGCTCATATCTTATTTACGTTATGTTCGCTTCGTCTTTATCTCCAGTTGTTTGTAGGAGGGCTCTTGTCTTATTTACGTTATGTTCGCTTCGTCTTTATCTCCAGTTGTTTGGAGGAGGGCTCTTGTCTTATTTACGTTATGTTCGCTTCGTCTTTATCTCCAGTTGTTTGTAGGAGGGCTCTTGTCTTATTTACTTTATGTTCGCTTCGTCTTTATCTCCAGTTGTTTGTAGGAGGGCTCATATCTTATTTACGTTATGTTCGCTTCGTCTTTACCTCCAGTTGTTTGTAGGAGCGCTCTTGTCTTATTTACGTTATGTTCTCTTCGTCTTTACCTCCAGTTGTTTGTAGGACTGCTCTAGTCTTATTTACGTTATGTTCGGGTCGTCTTTACCTCCAGTTGTTTGTAGGACGGCTCTTGTCTTATTTACGTTATGTTCGCTTCGTCTTTATCTCCAGTTGTTTGTAGGAGTGCTCTTGCCTTATTTACGTTATGTTCGCTTCGTCTTTATCTCCAGTTGTTTGTAGGAGGCCTCTTGTCTTATTTACGTTATGTTCGGGTCGTCTTTACCTCCAGTTGTTTGTAGGAGCGCTCTTGTCTTATTTACGTTATGTTCACTTCGTCTTTATCTCCGGTTGTTTGTAGGAAGGCTCATGTCTTATTTACGTTATGTTCGGGTCGTCTTTACCTCCAGTTGTTTGTAGGACGGCTCTTGTCTTATTTACGTTATGTTCGGGACGTCTTTATCTCCAGTTGTTTGTAGGAAGGCTCTTGTCTTATTTACGTTATGTTCGCTTCGTCTTTATCTCCAGTTGTTTGTAGGAGGGCTCTTGTCTTATTTACGTTATGTTCGGGTCGTCTTTACCTCCAGTTGTTTGTAGGCGGGCTCTTGTCTTATTTACGTTATGTTCGCATCGTCTTTACCTCCAGTTGTTTGTAGGAGCGCTCTTGTCTTATTTACGTTATGTTCGCTTCGTCTTTATCTCCAGTTATTTGTAGGAGGGCTCATGTCTTATTTACGTTATGTTCGCTTCGTCTTTATCTCCAGTTGTTTGTAGGGTGCTCTTGTCTTATTTACGTTATGTTCGTTTCGTCTCTATCTCCAATTGTTTGTAGGAGGGCTCTTGTCTTATTTACGTTATGTTCGGGTCGTCTTTACCTCCAGTTGTTTGTAGAAGGGCTCTAGTCTTATTTACGTTATGTTCGGGTCGTCTTTACCTCCAGTTGTTTGTAGCAGCGCTCTTGTCTTATTTACGGTATGTTCGCTTCGTCTTTATCTCCAGTTGATTGTAGGAGGGCTCATGTCTTATTTACGTTATGTTCGCTTCGTCTTTATCTCCAGTTGTTTGTAGGAGGGCTCATGTCTTATTTACGTTATGTTTGGGTCGTCTTTATCTCCAGTTGTTTGTAGGAGCGCTCTTGTCTTATTTACGTTATGTTCACTTCGTCTTTATCTCCGGTTGTTTGTTGGAAGGCTCATGTCTTATTTACGTTATGTTCGGGTCGTCTTTATCTCCAGTTGTTTGTAGGACGCTCATGTCTTATTTACGTTATGTTCACTTCGTCTTTATCTCCAGTTGTTTGTAGGACGCTCTTGTCTTATTTACGTTATGTTCACTTCGTCTTTATCTCCAGTTGTTTGTAGGAGGGCTCTTGTCTTATTTACGTTATGTTCGGGTCGTCTTTACATCCAGTTATTTGTAGGACGGCTCTTGTCTTATTCTCGTTATGTTCGCTTCGTCTTTATCTCCAGTTGTTTATAGGAGGTCTCATATCTTATTTACGTTATGTTCGCTTCGTCTTGATCTCCAGTTGTTTGTAGGAGGGCTGTTGTCTTATTTACTTTATGTTCGCTTCGTCTTTATCTCCAGTTGTTTGTAGGAGGGCTCATATCTTATTTACGTTATGTTCGCTTCGTCTTTACCTCCAGTTGTTTGTAGGAGCGCTCTTGTCTTATTTACGTTATGTTCTCTTCGTCTTTACCTCCAGTTGTTTGTAGGACTGCTCTAGTCTTATTTACGTTATGTTCGGGTCGTCTTTACCTCCAGTTGTTTGTAGGACGGCTCTTGTCTTATTTACGTTATGTTCGCTTCGTCTTTATCTCCAGTTGTTTGTAGGAGTGCTCTTGCCTTATTTACGTTATGTTCGCTTCGTCTTTATCTCCAGTTGTTTGTAGGAGGGCTCTTGTCTTATTTACGTTATGTTCGGGTCGTCTTTACCTCCAGTTGTTTGTAGGAGCGCTCTTGTCTTATTTACGTTATGTTCACTTCGTCTTTATCTCCGGTTGTTTGTAGGAAGGCTCATGTCTTATTTACGTTATGTTCGGGTCGTCTTTACCTCCAGTTGTTTGTAGGACGGCTCTTGTCTTATTTACGTTATGTTCGGGACGTCTTTATCTCCAGTTGTTTGTAGGAGGGCTCTTGTCTTATTTACGTTATGTTCGCTTCGTCTTTATCTCCAGTTGTTTGTAGGAGGGCTCTTGTCTTATTTACGTTATGTTCGGGTCGTCTTTACATCCAGTTGTTTGTAGAAGGGCTCTTGTCTTATTTACGTTATGTTCGCATCGTTTTTACCTCCAGTTGTTTGTAGGAGCGCTCTTGTCTTATTTACGTTATGTTCGCTTCGGCTTTATCTCCAGTTGTTTGTAGGAGGGCTCATGTCTTATTTACGTTATGTTCGCTTCGTCTTTATCTCCAGTTGTTTGTAGGGTGCTCTTGTCTTATTTACGTTATGTTCGTTTCGTCTTTATCTCCAATTGTTTGTAGGAGGGCTCTTGTCTTATTTACGTTATGTTCGGGTCGTATTTACCTCCAGTTGTTTGTAGGAGCGTTCTTGTCTTATTTACGTTATGTTCGCTTTGTCTTTATCTCCGGTTGATTGTAGGAGGGCTCATGTCTTATTTACGTTATGTTCGCTTCGTCTTTATCTCCAGTTGTTTGTAGGAGGGCTCATGTCTTATTTACGTTATGTTCGGGTCGTCTTTATCTCCAGTTGTTTGTAGGAGCGCTCTTGTCTTATTTACGTTATGTTCACTTCGTCTTTATCTCCGGTTGTTTGTAGGAAGGCTCATGTCTTATTTGCGTTATGTTCGGGTCGTCTTTATCTCCAGTTGTTTGTAGGACGGCTCATGTCTTATTTACGTTATGTTCACTTCGTCTTTATCTCCAGTTGTTTGTAGGACGCTCTTGTCTTATTTACGTTATGTTCACTTCGTCTTTATCTCCAGTTGTTTGTAGGAGGGCTCTTGTCTTATTTACGTTATGTTCGGGTCGTCTTTACATCCAGTTATTTGTAGGACGGCTCTTGTCTTATTCTCGTTATGTTCGCTTCGTCTTTATCTCCAGTTGTTTATAGGAGGTCTCATATCTTATTTACGTTATGTTCGCTTCGTCTTGATCTCCAGTTGTTTGTAGGAGTGCTCTAGTCTTATTTACGTTATGTTCTGGTCGTCTTTACCTCCAGTTGTTTGTGGGAGGGCTCTTGTCTTATTTACGTTATGTTCGGGTCGTCTTTACCTCCAGTTGTTTGTAGGAGCGCTCTTGTCTTATTTACGTTATGTTCGCTTCGTCTTTATCTCCAGTTGTTTGTAGGAGGGCTCATTTCTTATTTACGTTATGTTCGGGTCGTCTTTACCTCCAGTTGTTTGTAGGACGGCTCTTGTCTTATTTACGTTATGTTCGCTTCGTCTTTATCTCCAGTTGTTTGTAGGCGGGCTCTTGTCTTATTTACGTTATGTTCGGGTCGTCTTTACCTCCAGTTGTTTGTAGGAGCGCTCTTGTCTTATTTACGTTATGTTCGGGTCGTTTTTTATCTCCAGTTGTTTGTAGGGGGGCTCTTGTCTTATTTACGTTATGTTCGGGTCGTTTTTACCTCCAGTTGTTTGTAGGAGGGCTCATGTCTTATTTACGTTATGTTCTGGTCGTCTTTATCTCCAGTTGTTTGTAGGAGGGCTCACGTCTTATTTACGTTATGTTCGCTTCGTCTTTATCTCCAGTTGTTTGTAGGAGGGCTCTTGTCTTATTTACGTTATGTTCGGGTCGTCTTTACCTCCAGTTGTTTGTAGGACGCTCTTGTCTTATTTACGTTATGTTCGGGTTGTCTTTACCTCCAGTTGTTTGTAGGAGGGATCTTGTCTTATTTACGTTAGGTTCAATCGTCTTTACCTCCAGTTGTTTGTAGTAGCGCTCTTGTCTTATTTACGTTTAGTTCACTTCGTCTTTATATCCAGTTGTTTGTAGGAAGGCTCATGTCTTATTTACGTTATGTTCGGGTCGTCTTTATCTCCAGTTGTTTGTAGGACGGCTCTTGTCTTATTTACGTTATGTTCGTTTCGTTTTTATCTCCAGTTGTTTGTAGGGGGGCTCTTGTCTTATTTACGTTATGTTCGGGTCGTTTTTACCTCCAGTTGTTTGTAGGAGGGCTCTTGTCTTATTTACGTTATGTTCGCTTCGTCTTTATCTCCAGTTGTTTGTAGGAGGGCTCTTGTCTTATTTACGTTATGTTCGGGTTGTCTTTACCTCCAGTTGTTTGTAGGAGGGCTGTTGTCTTATTTACTTTATGTTCGCTTCGTCTTTATCTCCAGTTGTTTGTAGGAGGGCTCATATCTTATTTACGTTATGTTCGCTTCGTCTTTACCTCCAGTTGTTTGTAGGAGCGCTCTTGTCTTATTTACGTTATGTTCTCTTCGTCTTTACCTCCAGTTGTTTGTAGGACTGCTCTAGTCTTATTTACGTTATGTTCGGGTCGTCTTTACCTCCAGTTGTTTGTAGGACGGCTCTTGTCTTATTTACGTTATGTTCGCTTCGTCTTTATCTCCAGTTGTTTGTAGGAGTGCTCTTGCCTTATTTACGTTATGTTCGCTTCGTCTTTATCTCCAGTTGTTTGTAGGAGGGCTCTTGTCTTATTTACGTTATGTTCGGGTCGTCTTTACCTCCAGTTGTTTGTAGGAGCGCTCTTGTCTTATTTACGTTATGTTCACTTCGTCTTTATCTCCGGTTGTTTGTAGGAAGGCTCATGTCTTATTTACGTTATGTTCGGGTCGTCTTTACCTCCAGTTGTTTGTAGGACGGCTCTTGTCTTATTTACGTTATGTTCGGGACGTCTTTATCTCCAGTTGTTTGTAGGAGGGCTCTTGTCTTATTTACGTTATGTTCGCTTCGTCTTTATCTCCAGTTGTTTGTAGGAGGGCTCTTGTCTTATTTACGTTATGTTCGGGTCGTCTTTACCTCCAGTTGTTTGTAGAAGGGCTCTTGTCTTATTTACGTTATGTTCGCATCGTCTTTACCTCCAGTTGTTTGTAGGAGCGCTCTTGTCTTATTTACGTTATGTTCGCTTCGTCTTTATCTCCAGTTGTTTGTAGGAGGGCTCATGTCTTATTTACGTTATGTTCGCTTCGTCTTTATCTCCAGTTGTTTGTAGGGTGCTCTTGTCTTATTTACGTTATGTTCGTTTCGTCTTTATCTCCAATTGTTTGTAGGAGGGCTCTTGTCTTATTTACGTTATGTTCGGGTCGTCTTTACCTCCAGTTGTTTGTAGGAGCGCTCTTGTCTTATTTACGTTATGTTCGCTTTGTCTTTATCTCCGGTTGATTGTAGGAGGGCTCATGTCTTATTTACGTTATGTTCGCTTCGTCTTTATCTCCAGTTGTTTGTAGGAGGGCTCATGTCTTATTTACGTTATGTTCGGGTCGTCTTTATCTCCAGTTGTTTGTAGGAGCGCTCTTGTCTTATTTACGTTATGTTCACTTCGTCTTTATCTCCGGTTGTTTGTAGGAAGGCTCATGTCTTATTTACGTTATGTTCGGGTCGTCTTTATCTCCAGTTGTTTGTAGGACGGCTCATGTCTTATTTACGTTATGTTCACTTCGTCTTTATCTCCAGTTGTTTGTAGTACGCTCTTGTCTTATTTACGTTATGTTCACTTCGTCTTTATCTCCAGTTGTTTGTAGGAGGGCTCTTGTCTTATTTACGTTATGTTCGGGTCGTCTTTACATCCAGTTATTTGTAGGACGGCTCTTGTCTTATTCTCGTTATGTTCGCTTCGTCTTTATCTCCAGTTGTTTATAGGAGGTCTCATATCTTATTTACGTTATGTTCGGGTCGTCTTTACCTCCAGTTGTTTGTAGGACGGCTCTTGTCTTATTTACGTTATGTTCGCTTCGTCTTTATCTCCAGTTGTTTGTAGGCGGGCTCTTGTCTTATTTACGTTATGTTCGGGTCGTCTTTACCTCCAGTTGTTTGTAGGAGCGCTCTTGTCTTATTTACGTTATGTTCGGGTCGTCTTTACCTCCAGTTGCTTGTAGGAGGGCTCATGTCTTATTGACGTTATGTTCGGGTCGTCTTTATCTCCAGTTGTTTGTAGGAGGGTTCAAGTCTTATTTACGTTATGTTCGGGTCGTCTTTACCTCCAGTTGTTTGTAGGACGGCTCTTGTCTTATTTACGTTATGTTCGCTTCGTCTTTATCTCCAGTTGTTTGTAGGAGGGCTCATATCTTATTTAAGTTATGTTCGCTTCGTCTTTATCTCCAGTTGTTTGTAGGAGGGCTCTTGTCTTATTTACGTTATGTTCGCTTCGTCTTTATCTCCAGTTGTTTGGAGGAGGGCTCTTGTCTTATTTACGTTATGTTCGCTTCGTCTTTATCTCCAGTTGTTTGTAGGAGGGCTCTTGTCTTATTTACTTTATGTTCGCTTCGTCTTTATCTCCAGTTGTTTGTAGGAGGGCTCATATCTTATTTACGTTATGTTCGCTTCGTCTTTACCTCCAGTTGTTTGTAGGAGCGCTCTTGTCTTATTTACGTTATGTTCTCTTCGTCTTTACCTCCAGTTGTTTGTAGGACTGCTCTAGTCTTATTTACGTTATGTTCGCTTCGTCTTTATCTCCAGTTGTTTGTAGGAGGGCTCTTGTCTTATTTACGTTATGTTCGGGTCGTCTTTACCTCCAGTTGTTTGTAGAAGGGCTCTTGTCTTATTTACGTTATGTTCGCATCGTCTTTACCTCCAGTTGTTTGAAGGAGCGCTCTTGTCTTATTTACGTTATGTTCGCTTCGTCTTTATCTCCAGTTGATTGTAGGAGGGCTCATGTCTTATTTACGTTATGTTCGCTTCGTCTTTATCTCCAGTTGTTTGTAGGGTGCTCTTGTCTTATTTACGTTATGTTCGTTTCGTCTTTATCTCCAATTGTTTGTAGGAGGGCTCTTGTCTTATTTACGTTATGTTCGCTTCGTCTTTATCTCCAGTTGTTTGTAGGGTGCTCTTGTCTTATTTACGTTATGTTCACTTCGTCTTTATCTCCGGTTGTTTGTAGGAAGGCTCATGTCTTATTTACGTTATGTTCGGTTCGTCTTTACCTCCAGTTGTTTGTAGGACGGCTCTTGTCTTATTTACGTTATGTTCTGGACGTCTTTATCTCCAGTTGTTTGTAGGAGGGCTCTTGTCTTATTTACGCTATGTTCGCTTCGTCTTTATCTCCAGTTGTTTGTTGGAGGGCTCTTGTCTTATTTACGTTATGTTCGGGTCGTCTTTACCTCCAGTTGTTTGTAGAAGGGCTCTTGTCTTATTTACGTTATGTTCGCATCGTCTTTACCTCCAGTTGTTTGTAGGAGCGCTCTTGTCTTATTTACGTTATGTTCGCTTCGTCTTTATCTCCAGTTGTTTGTAGGAGGGGTCATGTCTTATTTACGTTATGTTCGGGTCGTCTTTATCTCCAGTTGTTTGTAGGAGCGCTCTTGTCTTATTTACGTTATGTTCACTTCGTCTTTATCTCCGATTGTTTGTAGGAAGGCTCATGTCTTATTTACGTTATGTTCGGGTCGTCTTTATCTCCAGTTGTTTGTAGGACGGCTCATGTCTTATTTACGTTATGTTCACTTCGTCTTTATCTCCAGTTGTTTGTAGGACGGCTCTTGTCTTATTTACGTTATGTTCGCTTCGTCTTTATCTCCAGTTGTTTATAGGAAGGCTCATGTCTTAGTTACGTTATGTTCGCATCGTCTTTACCTCCAGTTGTTTGTAGGAGCGCTCTTGTCTTATTTACGTTATGTTCGCTTCGTCTTTATCTCCAGTCGTTTGTAGGAGGTCTCTTGTCTTATTTACTTTATGTTCGCTTCGTATTTATCTCCAGTTGTTTGTAGGAAGGCTCATGTCTTATTTACGTTATGTTCGGGTCGTCTTTATTTCCAGTTGTTTGTAGGACGGCTCTTGTCTTATTTACGTTATGTTCACTTCGTCTTTATCTCCAGTTGTTTGTAGGACGGCTCATGTCTTATTTACGTTATGTTCATTTCGTCTTTTTCTCCAGTTGTTTGTAGGAGGGCTCATGTCTTATTTTCGTTATGTTCGAGTCGTCTTTACCTCCAGTTGTTTGTAGGAGTGCTCTTGTCTTATTTACGTTATGTTCGCTTCGTTTTTATCTCCAGTTGTTTGTAGGAGGCCTCTTGTCTTATTTACGTTATGTTCGGGTCGTTTTTACCTCCAGTTGCTTGTAGGAGGGCTCATGTCTTATTGACGTTATGTTCGGGTCGTCTTTATCTCCAGTTGTTTGTAGGAGGGTTCAAGTCTTATTTACGTTATGTTCGGGTCGTCTTTACCTCCAGTTGTTTGTAGGACGGCTCTTGTCTTATTTACGTTATGTTCGCTTCGTCTTTATCTCCAGTTGTTTGTAGGAGGGCTCATATCTTATTTACGTTATGTTCGCTTCGTCTTTATCTCCAGTTGTTTGTAGGAGGGCTCTTGTCTTATTTACGTTATGTTCGCTTCGTCTTTATCTCCAGTTGTTTGGAGGAGGGCTCTTGTCTTATTTACGTTATATTCGCTTCGTCTTTATCTCCAGTTGTTTGTAGGAGGGCTCTTGTCTTATTTACTTTATGTTCGCTTCGTCTTTATCTCCAGTTGTTTGTAGGAGGGCTCATATCTTATTTACGTTATGTTCGCTTCGTCTTTACCTCCAGTTGTTTGTAGGAGCGCTCTTGTCTTATTTACGTTATGTTCTCTTCGTCTTTACCTCCAGTTGTGTGTAGGACTGCTCTAGTCTTATTTACGTTATGTTCGGGTCGTCTTTACCTCCAGTTGTTTGTAGGACGGCTCTTGTCTTATTTACGTTATGTTCGCTTCGTCTTTATCTCCAGTTGTTTGTAGGAGTGCTCTTGCCTTATTTACGTTATGTTCGCTTCGTCTTTATCTCCAGTTGTTTGTAGGAGGGCTCTTGTCTTATTTACGTTATGTTCGGGTCGTCTTTACCTCCAGTTGTTTGTAGGAGCGCTCTTGTCTTATTTACGTTATGTTCACTTCGTCTTTATCTCCGGTTGTTTGTAGGAAGGCTCATGTCTTATTTACGTTATGTTCGGGTCGTCTTTACCTCCAGTTGTTTGTAGGACGGCTCTTGTCTTATTTACGTTATGTTCGGGACGTCTTTATCTCCAGTTGTTTGTAGGAGGGCTCTTGTCTTATTTACGTTATGTTCGCTTCGTCTTTATCTCCAGTCGTTTGTAGGAGGTCTCTTGTCTTATTTACTTTATGTTCGCTTCGTCTTTATCTCCAGTTGTTTGTAGGACGGCTCATGTCTTATTTACGTTATGTTCATTTCGTCTTTTTCTCCAGTTGTTTGTAGGAGGGCTCATGTCTTATTTTCGTTATGTTCGAGTCGTCTTTACCTCCAGTTGTTTGTAGGAGTGCTCTTGTCTTATTTACGTTATGTTCGCTTCGTTTTTATCTCCAGTTGTTTGTAGGAGGCCTCTTGTCTTATTTACGTTATGTTCGGGTCGTCTTTACCTCCAGTTGCTTGTAGGAGGGCTCATGTCTTATTGACGTTATGTTCGGGTCGTCTTTATCTCCAGTTGTTTGTAGGAGGGTTCAAGTCTTATTTACGTTATGTTCGGGTCGTCTTTACCTCCAGTTGTTTGTAGGACGGCTCTTGTCTTATTTACGTTATGTTCGCTTCGTCTTTATCTCCAGTTGTTTGTAGGAGGGCTCATATCTTATTTACGTTATGTTCGCTTCGTCTTTATCTCCAGTTGTTTGTAGGAGGGCTCTTGTCTTATTTACGTTATGTTCGCTTCGTCTTTATCTCCAGTTGTTTGGAGGAGGGCTCTTGTCTTATTTACGTTATGTTCGCTTCGTCTTTATCTCCAGTTGTTTGTAGGAGGGCTCTTGTCTTATTTACTTTATGTTCGCTTCGTCTTTATCTCCAGTTGTTTGTAGGAGGGCTCATATCTTATTTACGTTATGTTCGCTTCGTCTTTACCTCCAGTTGTTTGTAGGAGCGCTCTTGTCTTATTTACGTTATGTTCTCTTCGTCTTTACCTCCAGTTGTTTGTAGGACTGCTCTAGTCTTATTTACGTTATGTTCGGGTCGTCTTTACCTCCAGTTGTTTGTAGGACGGCTCTTGTCTTATTTACGTTATGTTCGGGTCGTCTTTACCTCCAGTTGTTTGTAGGACGGCTCTTGTCTTATTTACGTTATGTTCGCTTCGTCTTTATCTCCAGTTGTTTGTAGGAGTGCTCTTGCCTTATTTACGTTATGTTCGCTTCGTCTTTATCTCCAGTTGTTTGTAGGAGGGCTCTTGTCTTATTTACGTTATGTTCGGGTCGTCTTTACCTCCAGTTGTTTGTAGGAGCGCTCTTGTCTTATTTACGTTATGTTCACTTCGTCTTTATCTCCGGTTGTTTGTAGGAAGGCTCATGTCTTATTTACGTTATGTTCGGGTCGTCTTTACCTCCAGTTGTTTGTAGGAGGGCTCTTGTCTTATTTACGTTATGTTCGGGACGTCTTTATCTCCAGTTGTTTGTAGGAGGGCTCTTGTCTTATTTACGTTATGTTCGCTTCGTCTTTATCTCCAGTTGTTTGTAGGAGGGCTCTTGTCTTATTTACGTTATGTTCGGGTCGTCTTTACCTCCAGTTGTTTGTAGGCGGGCTCTTGTCTTATTTACGTTATGTTCGCATCGTCTTTACCTCCAGTTGTTTGTAGGAGCGCTCTTGTCTTATTTACGTTATGTTCGCTTCGTCTTTATCTCCAGTTATTTGTAGGAGGGCTCATGTCTTATTTACGTTATGTTCGCTTCGTCTTTATCTCCAGTTGTTTGTAGGGTGCTCTTGTCTTATTTACGTTATGTTCGTTTCGTCTCTATCTCCAATTGTTTGTAGGAGGGCTCTTGTCTTATTTACGTTATGTTCGGGTCGTCTTTACCTCCAGTTGTTTGTAGAAGGGCTCTAGTCTTATTTACGTTATGTTCGGGTCGTCTTTACCTCCAGTTGTTTGTAGCAGCGCTCTTGTCTTATTTACAGTATGTTCGCTTCGTCTTTATCTCCAGTTGATTGTAGGAGGGCTCATGTCTTATTTACGTTATGTTCGCTTCGTCTTTATCTCCAGTTGTTTGTAGGAGGGCTCATGTCTTATTTACGTTATGTTTGGGTCGTCTTTATCTCCAGTTGTTTGTAGGAGCGCTCTTGTCTTATTTACGTTATGTTCACTTCGTCTTTATCTCCGGTTGTTTGTTGGAAGGCTCATGTCTTATTTACGTTATGTTCGGGTCGTCTTTATCTCCAGTTGTTTGTAGGACGCTCATGTCTTATTTACGTTATGTTCACTTCGTCTTTATCTCCAGTTGTTTGTAGGACGCTCTTGTCTTATTTACGTTATGTTCACTTCGTCTTTATCTCCAGTTGTTTGTAGGAGGGCTCTTGTCTTATTTACGTTATGTTCGGGTCGTCTTTACATCCAGTTATTTGTAGGACGGCTCTTGTCTTATTCTCGTTATGTTCGCTTCGTCTTTATCTCCAGTTGTTTATAGGAGGTCTCATATCTTATTTACGTTATGTTCGCTTCGTCTTGATCTCCAGTTGTTTGTAGGAGGGCTGTTGTCTTATTTACTTTATGTTCGCTTCGTCTTTATCTCCAGTTGTTTGTAGGAGGGCTCATATCTTATTTACGTTATGTTCGCTTCGTCTTTACCTCCAGTTGTTTGTAGGAGCGCTCTTGTCTTATTTACGTTATGTTCTCTTCGTCTTTACCTCCAGTTGTTTGTAGGACTGCTCTAGTCTTATTTACGTTATGTTCGGGTCGTCTTTACCTCCAGTTGTTTGTAGGACGGCTCTTGTCTTATTTACGTTATGTTCGCTTCGTCTTTATCTCCAGTTGTTTGTAGGAGTGCTCTTGCCTTATTTACGTTATGTTCGCTTCGTCTTTATCTCCAGTTGTTTGTAGGAGGGCTCTTGTCTTATTTACGTTATGTTCGGGTCGTGTTTACCTCCAGTTGTTTGTAGGAGCGCTCTTGTCTTATTTACGTTATGTTCACTTCGTCTTTATCTCCGGTTGTTTGTAGGAAGGCTCATGTCTTATTTACGTTATGTTCGGGTCGTCTTTACCTCCAGTTGTTTGTAGGACGGCTCTTGTCTTATTTACGTTATGTTCGGGACGTCTTTATCTCCAGTTGTTTGTAGGAGGGCTCTTGTCTTATTTACGTTATGTTCGCTTCGTCTTTATCTCCAGTTGTTTGTAGGAGGGCTCTTGTCTTATTTACGTTATGTTCGGGTCGTCTTTACCTCCAGTTGTTTGTAGAAGGGCTCTTGTCTTATTTACGTTATGTTCGCATCGTCTTTACCTCCAGTTGTTTGTAGGAGCGCTCTTGTCTTATTTACGTTATGTTCGCTTCGTCTTTATCTCCAGTTGTTTGTAGGAGGGCTCATGTCTTATTTACGTTATGTTCGCTTCGTCTTTATCTCCAGTTGTTTGTAGGGTGCTCTTGTCTTATTTACGTTATGTTCGTTTCGTCTTTATCTCCAATTGTTTGTAGGAGGGCTCTTGTCTTATTTACGTTATGTTCGGATCGTCTTTACCTCCAGTTGTTTGTAGGAGCGCTCTTGTCTTATTTACGTTATGTTCGCTTTGTCTTTATCTCCAGTTGTTTGTAGGAGGGCTCTTGTCTTATTTACTTTATGTTCGCTTCGTCTTTATCTCCAGTTGTTTGTAGGAGGGCTCATATCTTATTTACGTTATGTTCGCTTCGTCTTTACCTCCAGTTGTTTGTAGGAGCGCTCTTGTTTTATTTACGTTATGTTCTCTTCGTCTTTACCTCCAGTTGTTTGTAGGACTGCTCTAGTCTTATTTACGTTATGTTCGGGTCGTCTTTACCTCCAGTTGTTTGTAGGACGGCTCTTGTCTTATTTACGTTATGTTCGCTTCGTCTTTATCTCCAGTTGTTTGTAGGAGTGCTCTTGCCTTATTTACGTTATGTTCGCTTCGTCTTTATCTCCAGTTGTTTGTAGGAGGGCTCTTGTCTTATTTACGTTATGTTCGGGTCGTCTTTACCTCCAGTTGTTTGTAGGAGCGCTCTTGTCTTATTTACGTTATGTTCACTTCGTCTTTATCTCCGGTTGTTTGTAGGAAGGCTCATGTCTTATTTACGTTATGTTCGGGTCGTCTTTACCTCCAGTTGTTTGTAGGACGGCTCTTGTCTTATTTACGTTATGTTCGGGACGTCTTTATCTCCAGTTGTTTGTAGGAGGGCTCTTGTCTTATTTACGTTATGTTCGCTTCGTCTTTATCTCCAGTTGTTTGTAGGAGGGCTCTTGTCTTATTTACGTTATGTTCGGGTCGTCTTTACCTCCAGTTGTTTGTAGGCGGGCTCTTGTCTTATTTACGTTATGTTCGCATCGTCTTTACCTCCAGTTGTTTGTAGGAGCGCTCTTGTCTTATTTACGTTATGTTCGCTTCGTCTTTATCTCCAGTTATTTGTAGGAGGGCTCATGTCTTATTTACGTTATGTTCGCTTCGTCTTTATCTCCAGTTGTTTGTAGGGTGCTCTTGTCTTATTTACGTTATGTTCGTTTCGTCTCTATCTCCAATTGTTTGTAGGAGGGCTCTTGTCTTATTTACGTTATGTTCGGGTCGTCTTTACCTCCAGTTGTTTGTAGAAGGGCTCTAGTCTTATTTACGTTATGTTCGGGTCGTCTTTACCTCCAGTTGTTTGTAGCAGCGCTCTTGTCTTATTTACAGTATGTTCGCTTCGTCTTTATCTCCAGTTGATTGTAGGAGGGCTCATGTCTTATTTACGTTATGTTCGCTTCGTCTTTATCTCCAGTGGTTTGTAGGAGGGCTCATGTCTTATTTACGTTATGTTTGGGTCGTCTTTATCTCCAGTTGTTTGTAGGAGCGCTCTTGTCTTATTTACGTTATGTTCACTTCGTCTTTATCTCCGGTTGTTTGTTGGAAGGCTCATGTCTTATTTACGTTATGTTCGGGTCGTCTTTATCTCCAGTTGTTTGTAGGACGCTCATGTCTTATTTACGTTATGTTCACTTCGTCTTTATCTCCAGTTGTTTGTAGGACGCTCTTGTCTTATTTACGTTATGTTCACTTCGTCTTTATCTCCAGTTGTTTGTAGGAGGGCTCTTGTCTTATTTACGTTATGTTCGGGTCGTCTTTACATCCAGTTATTTGTAGGACGGCTCTTGTCTTATTCTCGTTATGTTCGCTTCGTCTTTATCTCCAGTTGTTTATAGGAGGTCTCATATCTTATTTACGTTATGTTCGCTTCGTCTTGATCTCCAGTTGTTTGTAGGAGGGCTGTTGTCTTATTTACTTTATGTTCGCTTCGTCTTTATCTCCAGTTGTTTGTAGGAGGGCTCATATCTTATTTACGTTATGTTCGCTTCGTCTTTACCTCCAGTTGTTTGTAGGAGCGCTCTTGTCTTATTTACGTTATGTTCTCTTCGTCTTTACCTCCAGTTGTTTGTAGGACTGCTCTAGTCTTATTTACGTTATGTTCGGGTCGTCTTTACCTCCAGTTGTTTGTAGGACGGCTCTTGTCTTATTTACGTTATGTTCGCTTCGTCTTTATCTCCAGTTGTTTGTAGGAGTGCTCTTGCCTTATTTACGTTATGTTCGCTTCGTCTTTATCTCCAGTTGTTTGTAGGAGGGCTCTTGTCTTATTTACGTTATGTTCGGGTCGTGTTTACCTCCAGTTGTTTGTAGGAGCGCTCTTGTCTTATTTACGTTATGTTCACTTCGTCTTTATCTCCGGTTGTTTGTAGGAAGGCTCATGTCTTATTTAAGTTATGTTCGGGTCGTCTTTACCTCCAGTTGTTTGTAGGACGGCTCTTGTCTTATTTACGTTATGTTCGGGACGTCTTTATCTCCAGTTGTTTGTAGGAGGGCTCTTGTCTTATTTACGTTATGTTCGCTTCGTCTTTATCTCCAGTTGTTTGTAGGAGGGCTCTTGTCTTATTTACGTTATGTTCGGGTCGTCTTTACCTCCAGTTGTTTGTAGAAGGGCTCTTGTCTTATTTACGTTATGTTCGCATCGTCTTTACCTCCAGTTGTTTGTAGGAGCGCTCTTGTCTTATTTACGTTATGTTCGCTTCGTCTTTATCTCCAGTTGTTTGTAGGAGGGCTCATGTCTTATTTACGTTATGTTCGCTTCGTCTTTATCTCCAGTTGTTTGTAGGGTGCTCTTGTCTTATTTACGTTATGTTCGTTTCGTCTTTATCTCCAATTGTTTGTAGGAGGGCTCTTGTCTTATTTACGTTATGTTCGGATCGTCTTTACCTCCAGTTGTTTGTAGGAGCGCTCTTGTCTTATTTACGTTATGTTCGCTTTGTCTTTATCTCCGGTTGATTGTAGGAGGGCTCATGTCTTATTTACGTTATGTTCGCTTCGTCTTTATCTCCAGTTGTTTGTAGGAGGGCTCATGTCTTATTTACGTTATGTTCGGGTCGTCTTTATCTCCAGTTGTTTGTAGGAGCGCTCTTGTCTTATTTACGTTATGTTCACTTCGTCTTTATCTCCGTTGTTTGTAGGAAGGCTCATGTCTTATTTACGTTATGTTCGGGTCGTCTTTATCTCCAGTTGTTTGTAGGACGGCTCATGTCTTATTTACGTTATGTTCACTTCGTCTTTATCTCCAGTTGTTTGTAGGACGCTCTTGTCTTATTTACGTTATGTTCACTTCGTCTTTATCTCCAGTTGTTTGTAGGAGGGCTCTTGTCTTATTTACGTTATGTTCGGGTCGTCTTTACATCCAGTTATTTGTAGGACGGCTCTTGTCTTATTCTCGTTATGTTCGCTTCGTCTTTATCTCCAGTTGTTTATAGGAGGTCTCATATCTTATTTACGTTATGTTCGCTTCGTCTTGATCTCCAGTTGTTTGTAGGAGTGCTCTAGTCTTATTTACGTTATGTTCTGGTCGTCTTTACCTCCAGTTGTTTGTGGGAGGGCTCTTGTCTTATTTACGTTATGTTCGGGTCGTCTTTACCTCCAGTTGTTTGTAGGAGCGCTCTTGTCTTATTTACGTTATGTTCGCTTCGTCTTTATCTCCAGTTGTTTGTAGGAGGGCTCATTTCTTATTTACGTTATGTTCGGGTCGTCTTTACCTCCAGTTGTTTGTAGGACGGCTCTTGTCTTATTTACGTTATGTTCGCTTCGTCTTTATCTCCAGTTGTTTGTAGGCGGGCTCTTGTCTTATTTACGTTATGTTCGGGTCGTCTTTACCTCCAGTTGTTTGTAGGAGCGCTCTTGTCTTATTTACGTTATGTTCGGGTCGTTTTTTATCTCCAGTTGTTTGTAGGGGGGCTCTTGTCTTATTTACGTTATGTTCGGGTCGTTTTTACCTCCAGTTGTTTGTAGGAGGGCTCATGTCTTATTTACGTTATGTTCTGGTCGTCTTTATCTCCAGTTGTTTGTAGGAGGGCTCACGTCTTATTTACGTTATGTTCGCTTCGTCTTTATCTCCAGTTGTTTGTAGGAGGGCTCTTGTCTTATTTACGTTATGTTCGGGTCGTCTTTACCTCCAGTTGTTTGTAGGACGCTCTTGTCTTATTTACGTTATGTTCGGGTTGTCTTTACCTCCAGTTGTTTGTAGGAGGGATCTTGTCTTATTTACGTTAGGTTCAATCGTCTTTACCTCCAGTTGTTTGTAGTAGCGCTCTTGTCTTATTTACGTTTAGTTCACTTCGTCTTTATATCCAGTTGTTTGTAGGAAGGCTCATGTCTTATTTACGTTATGTTCGGGTCGTCTTTATCTCCAGTTGTTTGTAGGACGGCTCTTGTCTTATTTACGTTATGTTCGTTTCGTTTTTATCTCCAGTTGTTTGTAGGGGGGCTCTTGTCTTATTTACGTTATGTTCGGGTCGTTTTTACCTCCAGTTGTTTGTAGGAGGGCTCTTGTCTTATTTACGTTATGTTCGCTTCGTCTTTATCTCCAGTTGTTTGTAGGAGGGCTCTTGTCTTATTTACGTTATGTTCGGGTCGTCGTTACCTCCAGTTGTTTGTAGGACGGCTCTTGTCTTATTTACGTTATGTTCGGGTTGTCTTTACCTCCAGTTGTTTGTAGGAGGGCTGTTGTCTTATTTACTTTATGTTCGCTTCGTCTTTATCTCCAGTTGTTTGTAGGAGGGCTCATATCTTATTTACGTTATGTTCGCTTCGTCTTTACCTCCAGTTGTTTGTAGGAGCGCTCTTGTCTTATTTACGTTATGTTCTCTTCGTCTTTACCTCCAGTTGTTTGTAGGACTGCTCTAGTCTTATTTACGTTATGTTCGGGTCGTCTTTACCTCCAGTTGTTTGTAGGACGGCTCTTGTCTTATTTACGTTATGTTCGGGTCGTCTTTACCTCCAGTTGTTTGTAGGAGCGCTCTTGTCTTATTTACGTTATGTTCACTTCGTCTTTATCTCCGGTTGTTTGTAGGAAGGCTCATGTCTTATTTACGTTATGTTCGGGTCGTCTTTACCTCCAGTTGTTTGTAGGAGCGCTCTTGTCTTATTTACGTTATGTTCACTTCGTCTTTATCTCCGGTTGTTTGTAGGAAGGCTCATGTCTTATTTACGTTATGTTCGGGTCGTCTTTACCTCCAGTTGTTTGTAGGAGGGCTCTTGTCTTATTTACGTTATGTTCGCTTCGTCTTTATCTCCAGTTGTTTGTAGGAGGGCTCTTGTCTTATTTACGTTATGTTCGGGTCGTCTTTACCTCCAGTTGTTTGTAGAAGGGCTCTTGTCTTATTTACGTTATGTTCGCATCGTCTTTACCTCCAGTTGTTTGTAGGAGCGCTCTTGTCTTATTTACGTTATGTTCGCTTCGTCTTTATCTCCAGTTGTTTGTAGGAGGGCTCATGTCTTATTTACGTTATGTTCGCTTCGTCTTTATCTCCAGTTGTTTGTAGGGTGCTCTTGTCTTATTTACGTTATGTTCGTTTCGTCTTTATCTCCAATTGTTTGTAGGAGGGCTCTTGTCTTATTTACGTTATGTTCGGGTCGTCTTTACCTCCAGTTGTTTGTAGGAGCGCTCTTGTCTTATTTACGTTATGTTCGCTTTGTCTTTATCTCCGGTTGATTGTAGGAGGGCTCATGTCTTATTTACGTTATGTTCGCTTCGTCTTTATCTCCAGTTGTTTGTAGGAGGGCTCATGTCTTATTTACGTTATGTTCGGGTCGTCTTTATCTCCAGTTGTTTGTAGGAGCGCTCTTGTCTTATTTACGTTATGTTCACTTCGTCTTTATCTCCGGTTGTTTGTAGGAAGGCTCATGTCTTATTTACGTTATGTTCGGGTCGTCTTTATCTCCAGTTGTTTGTAGGACGGCTCATGTCTTATTTACGTTATGTTCACTTCGTCTTTATCTCCAGTTGTTTGTAGGACGCTCTTGTCTTATTTACGTTATGTTCACTTCGTCTTTATCTCCAGTTGTTTGTAGGAGGGCTCTTGTCTTATTTACGTTATGTTCGGGTCGTCTTTACATCCAGTTATTTGTAGGACGGCTCTTGTCTTATTCTCGTTATGTTCGCTTCGTCTTTATCTCCAGTTGTTTATAGGAGGTCTCATATCTTATTTACGTTATGTTCGCTTCGTCTTGATCTCCAGTTGTTTGTAGGAGTGCTCTAGTCTTATTTACGTTATGTTCTGGTCTTCTTTACCTCCAGTTGTTTGTGGGAGGGCTCTTGTCTTATTTACGTTATGTTCGGGTCGTCTTTACCTCCAGTTGTTTGTAGGAGCGCTCTTGTCTTATTTACGTTATGTTCGCTTCGTCTTTATCTCCAGTTGTTTGTAGGAGGGCTCATTTCTTATTTACGTTATGTTCGGGTCGTCTTTACCTCCAGTTGTTTGTAGGACGGCTCTTGTCTTATTTACGTTATGTTCGCTTCGTCTTTATCTCCAGTTGTTTGTAGGCGGGCTCTTGTCTTATTTACGTTATGTTCGGGTCGTCTTTACCTCCAGTTGTTTGTAGGAGCGCTCTTGTCTTATTTACGTTATGTTCGGGTCGTTTTTTATCTCCAGTTGTTTGTAGGGGGTCTCTTGTCTTATTTACGTTATGTTCGGGTCGTTTTTACCTCCAGTTGTTTGTAGGAGGGCTCATGTCTTATTTACGTTATGTTCTGGTCGTCTTTATCTCCAGTTGTTTGTAGGAGGGCTCACGTCTTATTTACGTTATGTTCTCTTCGTCTTTATCTCCAGTTGTTTGTAGGAGGGCTCTTGTCTTATTTACGTTATGTTCGGGTCGTCTTTACCTCCAGTTGTTTGTAGGACGCTCTTGTCTTATTTACGTTATGTTCGGGTTGTCTTTACCTCCAGTTGTTTGTAGGAGGGATCTTGTCTTATTTACGTTAGGTTCAATCGTCTTTACCTCCAGTTGTTTGTAGTAGCGCTCTTGTCTTATTTACGTTTAGTTCACTTCGTCTTTATATCCAGTTGTTTGTAGGAAGGCTCATGTCTTATTTACGTTATGTTCGGGTCGTCTTTATCTCCAGTTGTTTGTAGGACGGCTCTTGTCTTATTTACGTTATGTTCGTTTCGTTTTTATCTCCAGTTGTTTGTAGGGGGGCTCTTGTCTTATTTACGTTATGTTCGGGTCGTTTTTACCTCCAGTTGTTTGTAGGAGGGCTCTTGTCTTATTTACGTTATGTTCGCTTCGTCTTTATCTCCAGTTGTTTGTAGGAGGGCTCTTGTCTTATTTACGTTATGTTCGGGTCGTCGTTACCTCCAGTTGTTTGTAGGACGGCTCTTGTCTTATTTACGTTATGTTCGGGTTGTCTTTACCTCCAGTTGTTTGTAGGAGGGATCTTGTCTTATTTACGTTAGATTCAGTCGTCTTTACCTCCAGTTGTTTGTAGGAGCGCTCTTGTCTTATTTACGTTAAGTTCACTTCGTCTTTATCTCCAGTTGTTTGTAGGAAGGCTCATGTCTTATTTACGTTATGATCGTTTCGTTTTTATCTCCAGTTGTTTGTAGGGGGGCTCTTGTCTTATTTACGTTATGTTCGGGTCGTTTTTACCTACAGTTGTTTGTAGGAGGGCTCATGTCTTATTTACGTTATGTTCTGGTCGTCTTTATCTCCAGTTGTTTGTAGGAGGGCTCATGTCTTATTTACGTTATGTTCGGGTCGTCTTTACCTCCAGTTGTTTGTAGGACGGCTCTTATCTTATTTACGTTATGTTCGCTTCGTCTTTATCTCCAGTTGTTTGTAGGAGGGCTCATGTCTTATTTACGTTATGTTCGGGTCGTCTTTACCTCCAGTTGTTTGTAGGACGGCTCTTGTCTTATTTACGTTATGTTCGGGGTTGTGTTTACCTCCAGTTGTTTGTAGGACGACTCTTGTCTTATTTACGTTATGTTCGCTTCGTCTTTATCTCCAGTTGTTTGTAGGAGCGCTCTTGTCTTATTTACGTTAAGTTCACTTCGTCTTTATATCCAGTTGTTTGTAGGAAGGCTCATGTCTTATTTACGTTATGTTCGGGTCGTCTTTATCTCCAGTTGTTTGTAGGCGGGCTCTTGTCTTATTTACGTTATGTTCGGGTCGTCTTTACCTCCAGTTGTTTGTAGGAGGGCTCATGTCTTATTTACGTTATGTTCGGGTCGTCTTTACTTCCAGTTGTTGATAGGACGGCTCTTGTCTTATTTACGTTATGTTCACTTCGTCTTTATCTCCAGTTGTTTGTAGGAGCGCTCTTGTCTTATTTACGTTAAGTTCACTTCGTCTTTATATCCAGTTGTTTGTAGGAAGGCTCATGTCTTATTTACGTTATGTTCGGGTCGTCTTTATCTCCAGTTGTTTGTAGGCGGGCTCTTGTCTTATTTACGTTATGTTCGGGTCGTCTTTACCTCCAGTTGTTTGTAGGAGGGCTCATGTCTTATTTACGTTATGTTCGGGTCGTCTTTACTTCCAGTTGTTTGTAGGAGAGCTCTTGTCTTATTTACGTTATGTTCACTTCGTTTTTATCTCCAGTTGTTTGTAGGCGGGCTCATGTCTTATTTACGTTATGTTCGGGTCGTCTTTATCTCCAGTTGTTGATAGGACGGCTCTTGTCTTATTTACGTTATGTTCACTTCGTCTTTATCTCCAGTTGTTTGTAGGAGGCCTCTTGTCTTATTTACGTTATGTTCGGGTCGTCTTTACCTCCAGTTGTTTGTAGGAGGGCTCATGTCTTATTTACGTTATGTTCGGGTCGTCTTTATCTCCAGTTGTTTGTAGGAGGGTTCAAGTCTTATTTACGTTATGTTCGCTTCGTCATTATCTCCAGTTGTTTATATGAGGTTTCATATCTTATTTACGTTATGTTCGTTTCGTCTTGATCTCCAGTTGTTTGTAGGAGTGCTCTAGTCTTATTTACGTTATGTTCTGGTCGTCTTTACCTCCAGTTGTTTGTAGGAGGGCTCTTGTCTTATTTACGTTATGTTCGGGTCGTCTTTACCTCCAGTTGTTTGTAGGAGAGCTCTTGTCTTATTTACGTTATGTTCGCTTCGTCTTTATCTCCAGTTGTTTGTAGGAGGGCTCATGTCTTATTTACGTTATGTTCGGGTTGTCTTTACCTCCAGTTGTTTTTAGGACGGCTCTTGTCTTATTTACGTTATGTTCGCTTCGTCTTTATCTCCAGTTGTTTGTAGGCGGGCTCTTGTCTTATTTACGTTATGTTCGGGTCGTCTTTACCTCCAGTTGTTTGTAGGAGGGCTCATGTCTTATTTACGTTATGTTCGGGTCGTCTTTACTTCCAGTTGTTGATAGGACGGCTCTTGTCTTATTTACGTTATGTTCACTTCGTCTTTATCTCCAGTTGTTTGTAGGAGCGCTCTTGTCTTATTTACGCTAAGTTCACTTCGTCTTTATCTCCAGTTGTTTGTAGGAGGGCTTTTGTCTTATTTACGTTATGTTCGGGTCGTCTTTACCTCCAGTTGTTTGTAGGACGCTCTTGTCTTATTTACGTTATGTTCGGGTTGTCTTTACCTCCAGTTGTTTGTAGGAGGGATCTTGTCTTATTTACGTTAGGTTCAGTCGTCTTTACCTCCATTTTTTTGTAGGAGCGCTCTTGTCTTATTTACGTTAAGTTCACTTCGTCTTTATCTCCAGTTGTTTGTAGGAAGGCTCATGTCTTATTTACGTTATGTTCGGGTCGTCTTTATCTCCAGTTGTTTGTAGGACGGCTCTTGTCTTATTAACGTTATGTTCACTTCGTCTTTATCTCCAGTTGTTTGTAGGACGGCTCATGTCTTATTTACGTTATGTTCATTTCGTCTTTTTCTCCAGTTGTTTGTAGGAGGGCTCATGTCTTATTTTCGTTAGGTTCGAGTCGTCTTTACCTCCAGTTGTTTGTAGGAGTGCTCTTGTCTTATTTACGTTATGTTCGCTTCGTTTTTATCTCCAGTTGTTTGTAGGAGGCCTCTTGTCTTATTTACGTTATGTTCGCGTCGTCTTTATCTCCAGTTGTTTGTAGGAGGGCTCATGTCTTATTGACGTTATGATCGGGTCGTCTTTATCTCCAGTTGTTTGTAGGAGGGTTCAAGTCTTATTTACGTTATGTTCGGGTCGTCTTTACCTCCAGTTGTTTGTAGGACGGCTCTTGTCTTATTTACGTTATGTTCGCTTCGGCTTTATCTCCAGTTGTTTGTAGGAGGGCTCATATCTTATTTACGTTATGTTCGCTTCGTCTTTATCTCCAGTTGTTTGTAGGAGGGCTCATGTCTTATTTTCGTTATGTTCGAGTCGTCTTTACCTCCAGTTGTTTGTAGGAGTGCTCTTGTCTTATTTACGTTATGTTCGCTTCGTTTTTATCTCCAGTTGTTTGTAGGAGGCCTCTTGTCTTATTTACGTTATGTTCGCTTCGTCTTTATCTCCAGTTGTTTGTAGGAGGGCTCATGTCTTATTGACGTTATGATCGGGTCGTCTTTATCTCCAGTTGTTTGTAGGAGGGTTCAAGTTTTATTTACGTTATGTTCGGGTCGTCTTTACCTCCAGTTGTTTGTAGGACGGCTCTTGTCGTATTTACGTTATGTTCGCTTCGGCTTTATCTCCAGTTGTTTGTAGGAGGGCTCATATCTTATTTACGTTATGTTCGCTTCGTCTTTATCTCCAGTTGTTTGTAGGAGGGCTCTTGTCTTATTTACGTTATGTTCGCTTCGTCTTTATCTCCAGTAGTTTGGAGGAGGGCTCTTGTCTTATTTACGTTATGTTCGCTTCGTCTTTATCTCCAGTTGTTTGTAGGAGGGCTCATATCTTATTTACGTTATGTTCGCTTCGTCTTTATCTCCAGTTGTTTGTAGGAGGGCTCTTGTCTTATTTACGTTATGTTCTCTTCGTCTTTACCTCCAGTTGTTTGTAGGAGGGCTCTTGTCTTATTTACGTTATGTTTGCTTCGTCTTTATCTCCAGTTGTTTGTAGGAGGGCTCATATCTTATTTACGTTATGTTCGCTTCGTCTTTATCTCCAGTTGTTTGTAGGAGGGCTCTTGTCTTATTTACGTTATGTTCGCTTCGTCTTTATCTCCAGTTGTTTGGAGGAGGGCTCTTGTCTTATTTACGTTATGTTCGCTTCGTCTTTATCTCCAGTTGTTTGTAGGAGGGCTCATATCTTATTTACGTTATGTTCGCTTCGTCTTTATCTCCAGTTGTTTGTAGGAGGGCTCATGTCTTATTTTCGTTATGTTCGAGTCGTCTTTACCTCCAGTTGTTTGTAGGAGTGCTCTTGTCTTATTTACGTTATGTTCGCTTCGTTTTTATCTCCAGTTGTTTGTAGGAGGCCTCTTGTCTTATTTACGTTATGTTCGCTTCGTCTTTATCTCCAGTTGTTTGTAGGAGGGCTCATGTCTTATTGACGTTATGATCGGGTCGTCTTTATCTCCAGTTGTTTGTAGGAGGGTTCAAGTCTTATTTACGTTATGTTCGGGTCGTCTTTACCTCCAGTTGTTTGTAGGACGGCTCTTGTCGTATTTACGTTATGTTCGCTTCGGCTTTATCTCCAGTTGTTTGTAGGAGGGCTCATATCTTATTTACGTTATGTTCGCTTCGTCTTTATCTCCAGTTGTTTGTAGGAGGGCTCTTGTCTTATTTACGTTATGTTCGCTTCGTCTTTATCTCCAGTTGTTTGGAGGAGGGCTCTTGTCTTATTTACGTTATGTTCGGGTCGTCTTTATCTCCAGTTGTTTGTAGGACGGCTCATGTCTTATTTACGTTATGTTCACTTCGTCTTTATCTCCAGTTGTTTGTAGGACGCTCTTGTCTTATTTACGTTATGTTCACTTCGTCTTTATCTCCAGTTGTTTGTAGGAGGGCTCTTGTCTTATTTACGTTATGTTCGGGTCGTCTTTACATCCAGTTATTTGTAGGACGGCTCTTGTCTTATTCTCGTTATGTTCGCTTCGTCTTTATCTCCAGTTGTTTATAGGAGGTCTCATATCTTATTTACGTTATGTTCGCTTCGTCTTGATCTCCAGTTGTTTGTAGGAGTGCTCTAGTCTTATTTACGTTATGTTCTGGTCTTCTTTACCTCCAGTTGTTTGTGGGAGGGCTCTTGTCTTATTTACGTTATGTTCGGGTCGTCTTTACCTCCAGTTGTTTGTAGGAGCGCTCTTGTCTTATTTACGTTATGTTCGCTTCGTCTTTATCTCCAGTTGTTTGTAGGAGGGCTCATTTCTTATTTACGTTATGTTCGGGTCGTCTTTACCTCCAGTTGTTTGTAGGACGGCTCTTGTCTTATTTACGTTATGTTCGCTTCGTCTTTATCTCCAGTTGTTTGTAGGCGGGCTCTTGTCTTATTTACGTTATGTTCGGGTCGTCTTTACCTCCAGTTGTTTGTAGGAGCGCTCTTGTCTTATTTACGTTATGTTCGGGTCGTTTTTTATCTCCAGTTGTTTGTAGGGGGTCTCTTGTCTTATTTACGTTATGTTCGGGTCGTTTTTACCTCCAGTTGTTTGTAGGAGGGCTCATGTCTTATTTACGTTATGTTCTGGTCGTCTTTATCTCCAGTTGTTTGTAGGAGGGCTCACGTCTTATTTACGTTATGTTCTCTTCGTCTTTATCTCCAGTTGTTTGTAGGAGGGCTCTTGTCTTATTTACGTTATGTTCGGGTCGTCTTTACCTCCAGTTGTTTGTAGGACGCTCTTGTCTTATTTACGTTATGTTCGGGTTGTCTTTACCTCCAGTTGTTTGTAGGAGGGATCTTGTCTTATTTACGTTAGGTTCAATCGTCTTTACCTCCAGTTGTTTGTAGTAGCGCTCTTGTCTTATTTACGTTTAGTTCACTTCGTCTTTATATCCAGTTGTTTGTAGGAAGGCTCATGTCTTATTTACGTTATGTTCGGGTCGTCTTTATCTCCAGTTGTTTGTAGGACGGCTCTTGTCTTATTTACGTTATGTTCGTTTCGTTTTTATCTCCAGTTGTTTGTAGGGGGGCTCTTGTCTTATTTACGTTATGTTCGGGTCGTTTTTACCTCCAGTTGTTTGTAGGAGGGCTCTTGTCTTATTTACGTTATGTTCGCTTCGTCTTTATCTCCAGTTGTTTGTAGGAGGGCTCTTGTCTTATTTACGTTATGTTCGGGTCGTCGTTACCTCCAGTTGTTTGTAGGACGGCTCTTGTCTTATTTACGTTATGTTCGGGTTGTCTTTACCTCCAGTTGTTTGTAGGAGGGATCTTGTCTTATTTACGTTAGATTCAGTCGTCTTTACCTCCAGTTGTTTGTAGGAGCGCTCTTGTCTTATTTACGTTAAGTTCACTTCGTCTTTATCTCCAGTTGTTTGTAGGAAGGCTCATGTCTTATTTACGTTATGATCGTTTCGTTTTTATCTCCAGTTGTTTGTAGGGGGGCTCTTGTCTTATTTACGTTATGTTCGGGTCGTTTTTACCTACAGTTGTTTGTAGGAGGGCTCATGTCTTATTTACGTTATGTTCTGGTCGTCTTTATCTCCAGTTGTTTGTAGGAGGGCTCATGTCTTATTTACGTTATGTTCGGGTCGTCTTTACCTCCAGTTGTTTGTAGGACGGCTCTTATCTTATTTACGTTATGTTCGCTTCGTCTTTATCTCCAGTTGTTTGTAGGAGGGCTCATGTCTTATTTACGTTATGTTCGGGTCGTCTTTACCTCCAGTTGTTTGTAGGACGGCTCTTGTCTTATTTACGTTATGTTCGGGGTTGTGTTTACCTCCAGTTGTTTGTAGGACGACTCTTGTCTTATTTACGTTATGTTCGCTTCGTCTTTATCTCCAGTTGTTTGTAGGAGCGCTCTTGTCTTATTTACGTTAAGTTCACTTCGTCTTTATATCCAGTTGTTTGTAGGAAGGCTCATGTCTTATTTACGTTATGTTCGGGTCGTCTTTATCTCCAGTTGTTTGTAGGCGGGCTCTTGTCTTATTTACGTTATGTTCGGGTCGTCTTTACCTCCAGTTGTTTGTAGGAGGGCTCATGTCTTATTTACGTTATGTTCGGGTCGTCTTTACTTCCAGTTGTTGATAGGACGGCTCTTGTCTTATTTACGTTATGTTCACTTCGTCTTTATCTCCAGTTGTTTGTAGGAGCGCTCTTGTCTTATTTACGTTAAGTTCACTTCGTCTTTATATCCAGTTGTTTGTAGGAAGGCTCATGTCTTATTTACGTTATGTTCGGGTCGTCTTTATCTCCAGTTGTTTGTAGGCGGGCTCTTGTCTTATTTACGTTATGTTCGGGTCGTCTTTACCTCCAGTTGTTTGTAGGAGGGCTCATGTCTTATTTACGTTATGTTCGGGTCGTCTTTACTTCCAGTTGTTTGTAGGAGAGCTCTTGTCTTATTTACGTTATGTTCACTTCGTTTTTATCTCCAGTTGTTTGTAGGCGGGCTCATGTCTTATTTACGTTATGTTCGGGTCGTCTTTATCTCCAGTTGTTGATAGGACGGCTCTTGTCTTATTTACGTTATGTTCACTTCGTCTTTATCTCCAGTTGTTTGTAGGAGGCCTCTTGTCTTATTTACGTTATGTTCGGGTCGTCTTTACCTCCAGTTGTTTGTAGGAGGGCTCATGTCTTATTTACGTTATGTTCGGGTCGTCTTTATCTCCAGTTGTTTGTAGGAGGGTTCAAGTCTTATTTACGTTATGTTCGCTTCGTCATTATCTCCAGTTGTTTATATGAGGTTTCATATCTTATTTACGTTATGTTCGTTTCGTCTTGATCTCCAGTTGTTTGTAGGAGTGCTCTAGTCTTATTTACGTTATGTTCTGGTCGTCTTTACCTCCAGTTGTTTGTAGGAGGGCTCTTGTCTTATTTACGTTATGTTCGGGTCGTCTTTACCTCCAGTTGTTTGTAGGAGAGCTCTTGTCTTATTTACGTTATGTTCGCTTCGTCTTTATCTCCAGTTGTTTGTAGGAGGGCTCATGTCTTATTTACGTTATGTTCGGGTTGTCTTTACCTCCAGTTGTTTTTAGGACGGCTCTTGTCTTATTTACGTTATGTTCGCTTCGTCTTTATCTCCAGTTGTTTGTAGGCGGGCTCTTGTCTTATTTACGTTATGTTCGGGTCGTCTTTACCTCCAGTTGTTTGTAGGAGGGCTCATGTCTTATTTACGTTATGTTCGGGTCGTCTTTACTTCCAGTTGTTGATAGGACGGCTCTTGTCTTATTTACGTTATGTTCACTTCGTCTTTATCTCCAGTTGTTTGTAGGAGCGCTCTTGTCTTATTTACGCTAAGTTCACTTCGTCTTTATCTCCAGTTGTTTGTAGGAGGGCTTTTGTCTTATTTACGTTATGTTCGGGTCGTCTTTACCTCCAGTTGTTTGTAGGACGCTCTTGTCTTATTTACGTTATGTTCGGGTTGTCTTTACCTCCAGTTGTTTGTAGGAGGGATCTTGTCTTATTTACGTTAGGTTCAGTCGTCTTTACCTCCATTTTTTTGTAGGAGCGCTCTTGTCTTATTTACGTTAAGTTCACTTCGTCTTTATCTCCAGTTGTTTGTAGGAAGGCTCATGTCTTATTTACGTTATGTTCGGGTCGTCTTTATCTCCAGTTGTTTGTAGGACGGCTCTTGTCTTATTAACGTTATGTTCACTTCGTCTTTATCTCCAGTTGTTTGTAGGACGGCTCATGTCTTATTTACGTTATGTTCATTTCGTCTTTTTCTCCAGTTGTTTGTAGGAGGGCTCATGTCTTATTTTCGTTAGGTTCGAGTCGTCTTTACCTCCAGTTGTTTGTAGGAGTGCTCTTGTCTTATTTACGTTATGTTCGCTTCGTTTTTATCTCCAGTTGTTTGTAGGAGGCCTCTTGTCTTATTTACGTTATGTTCGCGTCGTCTTTATCTCCAGTTGTTTGTAGGAGGGCTCATGTCTTATTGACGTTATGATCGGGTCGTCTTTATCTCCAGTTGTTTGTAGGAGGGTTCAAGTCTTATTTACGTTATGTTCGGGTCGTCTTTACCTCCAGTTGTTTGTAGGACGGCTCTTGTCTTATTTACGTTATGTTCGCTTCGGCTTTATCTCCAGTTGTTTGTAGGAGGGCTCATATCTTATTTACGTTATGTTCGCTTCGTCTTTATCTCCAGTTGTTTGTAGGAGGGCTCATGTCTTATTTTCGTTATGTTCGAGTCGTCTTTACCTCCAGTTGTTTGTAGGAGTGCTCTTGTCTTATTTACGTTATGTTCGCTTCGTTTTTATCTCCAGTTGTTTGTAGGAGGCCTCTTGTCTTATTTACGTTATGTTCGCTTCGTCTTTATCTCCAGTTGTTTGTAGGAGGGCTCATGTCTTATTGACGTTATGATCGGGTCGTCTTTATCTCCAGTTGTTTGTAGGAGGGTTCAAGTCTTATTTACGTTATGTTCGGGTCGTCTTTACCTCCAGTTGTTTGTAGGACGGCTCTTGTCGTATTTACGTTATGTTCGCTTCGGCTTTATCTCCAGTTGTTTGTAGGAGGGCTCATATCTTATTTACGTTATGTTCGCTTCGTCTTTATCTCCAGTTGTTTGTAGGAGGGCTCTTGTCTTATTTACGTTATGTTCGCTTCGTCTTTATCTCCAGTTGTTTGGAGGAGGGCTCTTGTCTTATTTACGTTATGTTCGCTTCGTCTTTATCTCCAGTTGTTTGTAGGAGGGCTCATATCTTATTTACGTTATGTTCGCTTCGTCTTTATCTCCAGTTGTTTGTAGGAGGGCTCTTGTCTTATTTACGTTATGTTCTCTTCGTCTTTACCTCCAGTTGTTTGTAGGAGGGCTCTTGTCTTATTTACGTTATGTTTGCTTCGTCTTTATCTCCAGTTGTTTGTTGGAGGGCTCTTGCCTTATTTACGTTATGTTCGCTTCGTCTTTATCTCCAGTTGTTTGTAGGACGGCTCATGTCTTATTTACGTTATGTTAACTTCGTCTTTATCTCCAGTTGTTTGTAGGAGGGCTCTTGTCTTATTTACGTTATGTTCGGGTCGTCTTTACCTCCAGTTGTTTGTAGGAGGGCTCATGTCTTATTTACGTTATGTTCGGGTCGTCTTTATCTCCAGTTGTTTGTAGGACGGCTCATGTCTTATTTACGTTATGTTAACTTCGTCTTTATCTCCAGTTGTTTGTAGGAGGGCTCTTGTCTTATTTACGTTATGTTCGCTTCGTCTTTATCTCCAGTTGTTTGGAGGAGGGCTCTTGTCTTATTTACGTTATGTTCGCTTCGTCTTTATCTCCAGTTGTTTGTAGGAGGGCTCTTGTCTTATTTACTTTATGTTCGCTTCGTCTTTATCTCCAGTTGTTTGTAGGAGGGCTCATATCTTATTTACGTTATGTTCGCTTCGTCTTTACCTCCAGTTGTTTGTAGGAGCGCTCTTGTCTTATTTACGTTATGTTCTCTTCGTCTTTACCTCCAGTTGTTTGTAGGACTGCTCTAGTCTTATTTACGTTATGTTCGGGTCGTCTTTACCTCCAGTTGTTTGTAGGACGGCTCTTGTCTTATTTACGTTATGTTCGCTTCGTCTTTATCTCCAGTTGTTTGTAGGAGTGCTCTTGCCTTATTTACGTTATGTTCGCTTCGTCTTTATCTCCAGTTGTTTGTAGGAGGGCTCTTGTCTTATTTACGTTATGTTCGGGTCGTCTTTACCTCCAGTTGTTTGTAGGAGCGCTCTTGTCTTATTTACGTTATGTTCACTTCGTCTTTATCTCCGGTTGTTTGTAGGAAGGCTCATGTCTTATTTACGTTATGTTCGGGTCGTCTTTACCTCCAGTTGTTTGTAGGACGGCTCTTGTCTTATTTACGTTATGTTCGGGACGTCTTTATCTCCAGTTGTTTGTAGGAGGGCTCTTGTCTTATTTACGTTATGTTCGCTTCGTCTTTATCTCCAGTTGTTTGTAGGAGGGCTCTTGCCTTATTTACGTTATGTTCGCTTCGTCTTTATCTCCAGTTGTTTGTAGGAGGGCTCTTGTCTTATTTACGTTATGTTCGGGTCGTCTTTACCTCCAGTTGTTTGTAGGAGCGCTCTTGTCTTATTTACGTTATGTTCACTTCGTCTTTATCTCCGGTTGTTTGTAGGAAGGCTCATGTCTTATTTACGTTATGTTCGGGTCGTCTTTACCTCCAGTTGTTTGTAGGACGGCTCTTGTCTTATTTACGTTATGTTCGGGACGTCTTTATCTCCAGTTGTTTGTAGGAGGGCTCTTGTCTTATTTACGTTATGTTCGCTTCGTCTTTATCTCCAGTTGTTTGTAGGAGGGCTCTTGTCTTATTTACGTTATGTTCGGGTCGTCTTTACCTCCAGTTGTTTGTAGGCGGGCTCTTGTCTTATTTACGTTATGTTCGCATCGTCTTTACCTCCAGTTGTTTGTAGGAGCGCTCTTGTCTTATTTACGTTATGTTCGCTTCGTCTTTATCTCCAGTTATTTGTAGGAGGGCTCATGTCTTATTTACGTTATGTTCGCTTCGTCTTTATCTCCAGTTGTTTGTAGGGTGCTCTTGTCTTATTTACGTTATGTTCGTTTCGTCTCTATCTCCAATTGTTTGTAGGAGGGCTCTTGTCTTATTTACGTTATGTTCGGGTCGTCTTTACCTCCAGTTGTTTGTAGAAGGGCTCTAGTCTTATTTACGTTATGTTCGGGTCGTCTTTACCTCCAGTTGTTTGTAGCAGCGCTCTTGTCTTATTTACAGTATGTTCGCTTCGTCTTTATCTCCAGTTGATTGTAGGAGGGCTCATGTCTTATTTACGTTATGTTCGCTTCGTCTTTATCTCCAGTTGTTTGTAGGAGGGCTCATGTCTTATTTACGTTATGTTTGGGTCGTCTTTATCTCCAGTTGTTTGTAGGAGCGCTCTTGTCTTATTTACGTTATGTTCACTTCGTCTTTATCTCCGGTTGTTTGTTGGAAGGCTCATGTCTTATTTACGTTATGTTCGGGTCGTCTTTATCTCCAGTTGTTTGTAGGACGCTCATGTCTTATTTACGTTATGTTCACTTCGTCTTTATCTCCAGTTGTGTGTAGGACGCTCTTGTCTTATTTACGTTATGTTCACTTCGTCTTTATCTCCAGTTGTTTGTAGGAGGGCTCTTGTCTTATTTACGTTATGTTCGGGTCGTCTTTACATCCAGTTATTTGTAGGACGGCTCTTGTCTTATTCTCGTTATGTTCGCTTCGTCTTTATCTCCAGTTGTTTATAGGAGGTCTCATATCTTATTTACGTTATGTTCGCTTCGTCTTGATCTCCAGTTGTTTGTAGGAGGGCTGTTGTCTTATTTACTTTATGTTCGCTTCGTCTTTATCTCCAGTTGTTTGTAGGAGGGCTCATATCTTATTTACGTTATGTTCGCTTCGTCTTTACCTCCAGTTGTTTGTAGGAGCGCTCTTGTCTTATTTACGTTATGTTCTCTTCGTCTTTACCTCCAGTTGTTTGTAGGACTGCTCTAGTCTTATTTACGTTATGTTCGGGTGGTCTTTACCTCCAGTTGTTTGTAGGACGGCTCTTGTCTTATTTACGTTATGTTCGCTTCGTCTTTATCTCCAGTTGTTTGTAGGAGTGCTCTTGCCTTATTTACGTTATGTTCGCTTCGTCTTTATCTCCAGTTGTTTGTAGGAGGGCTCTTGTCTTATTTACGTTATGTTCGGGTCGTCTTTACCTCCAGTTGTTTGTAGGAGCGCTCTTGTCTTATTTACGTTATGTTCACTTCGTCTTTATCTCCGGTTGTTTGTAGGAAGGCTCATGTCTTATTTACGTTATGTTCGGGTCGTCTTTACCTCCAGTTGTTTGTAGGACGGCTCTTGTCTTATTTACGTTATGTTCGGGACGTCTTTATCTCCAGTTGTTTGTAGGAGGGCTCTTGTCTTATTTACGTTATGCTCGCTTCGTCTTTATCTCCAGTTGTTTGTAGGAGGGCTCTTGTCTTATTTACGTTATGTTCGGGTCGTCTTTACCTCCAGTTGTTTGTAGAAGGGCTCTTGTCTTATTTACGTTATGTTCGCATCGTCTTTACCTCCAGTTGTTTGTAGGAGCGCTCTTGTCTTATTTACGTTATGTTCGCTTCGTCTTTATCTCCAGTTGTTTGTAGGAGGGCTCATGTCTTATTTACGTTATGTTCGCTTCGTCTTTATCTCCAGTTGTTTGTAGGGTGCTCTTGTCTTATTTACGTTATGTTCGTTTCGTCTTTATCTCCAATTGTTTGTAGGAGGGCTCTTGTCTTATTTACGTTATGTTCGGATCGTCTTTACCTCCAGTTGTTTGTAGGAGCGCTCTTGTCTTATTTACGTTATGTTCGCTTTGTCTTTATCTCCGGTTGATTGTAGGAGGGCTCATGTCTTATTTACGTTATGTTCGCTTCGTCTTTATCTCCAGTTGTTTGTAGGAGGGCTCATGTCTTATTTACGTTATGTTCGGGTCGTCTTTATCTCCAGTTGTTTGTAGGAGCGCTCTTGTCTTATTTACGTTATGTTCACTTCGTCTTTATCTCCGTTGTTTGTAGGAAGGCTCATGTCTTATTTACGTTATGTTCGGGTCGTCTTTATCTCCAGTTGTTTGTAGGACGGCTCATGTCTTATTTACGTTATGTTCACTTCGTCTTTATCTCCAGTTGTTTGTAGGACGCTCTTGTCTTATTTACGTTATGTTCACTTCGTCTTTATCTCCAGTTGTTTGTAGGAGGGCTCTTGTCTTATTTACGTTATGTTCGGGTCGTCTTTACATCCAGTTATTTGTAGGACGGCTCTTGTCTTATTCTCGTTATGTTCGCTTCGTCTTTATCTCCAGTTGTTTATAGGAGGTCTCATATCTTATTTACGTTATGTTCGCTTCGTCTTGATCTCCAGTTGTTTGTAGGAGTGCTCTAGTCTTATTTACGTTATGTTCTGGTCGTCTTTACCTCCAGTTGTTTGTGGGAGGGCTCTTGTCTTATTTACGTTATGTTCGGGTCGTCTTTACCTCCAGTTGTTTGTAGGAGCGCTCTTGTCTTATTTACGTTATGTTCGCTTCGTCTTTATCTCCAGTTGTTTGTAGGAGGGCTCATTTCTTATTTACGTTATGTTCGGGTCGTCTTTACCTCCAGTTGTTTGTAGGACGGCTCTTGTCTTATTTACGTTATGTTCGCTTCGTCTTTATCTCCAGTTGTTTGTAGGCGGGCTCTTGTCTTATTTACGTTATGTTCGGGTCGTCTTTACCTCCAGTTGTTTGTAGGAGCGCTCTTGTCTTATTTACGTTATGTTCGGGTCGTTTTTTATCTCCGGTTGTTTGTAGGGGGGCTCTTGTCTTATTTACGTTATGTTCGGGTCGTTTTTACCTCCAGTTGTTTGTAGGAGGGCTCATGTCTTATTTACGTTATGTTCTGGTCGTCTTTATCTCCAGTTGTTTGTAGGAGGGCTCACGTCTTATTTACGTTATGTTCGCTTCGTCTTTATCTCCAGTTGTTTGTAGGAGGGCTCTTGTCTTATTTACGTTATGTTCGGGTCGTCTTTACCTCCAGTTGTTTGTAGGACGCTCTTGTCTTATTTACGTTATGTTCGGGTTGTCTTTACCTCCAGTTGTTTGTAGGAGGGATCTTGTCTTATTTACGTTAGGTTCAATCGTCTTTACCTCCAGTTGTTTGTAGTAGCGCTCTTGTCTTATTTACGTTTAGTTCACTTCGTCTTTATATCCAGTTGTTTGTAGGAAGGCTCATGTCTTATTTACGTTATGTTCGGGTCGTCTTTATCTCCAGTTGTTTGTAGGACGGCTCTTGTCTTATTTACGTTATGTTCGTTTCGTTTTTATCTCCAGTTGTTTGTAGGGGGGCTCTTGTCTTATTTACGTTATGTTCGGGTCGTTTTTACCTCCAGTTGTTTGTAGGAGGGCTCTTGTCTTATTTACGTTATGTTCGCTTCGTCTTTATCTCCAGTTGTTTGTAGGAGGGCTCTTGTCTTATTTACGTTATGTTCGGGTCGTCGTTACCTCCAGTTGTTTGTAGGACGGCTCTTGTCTTATTTACGTTATGTTCGGGTTGTCTTTACCTCCAGTTGTTTGTAGGAGGGCTGTTGTCTTATTTACTTTATGTTCGCTTCGTCTTTATCTCCAGTTGTTTGTAGGAGGGCTCATATCTTATTTACGTTATGTTCGCTTCGTCTTTACCTCCAGTTGTTTGTAGGAGCGCTCTTGTCTTATTTACGTTATGTTCTCTTCGTCTTTACCTCCAGTTGTTTGTAGGACTGCTCTAGTCTTATTTACGTTATGTTCGGGTCGTCTTTACCTCCAGTTGTTTGTAGGACGGCTCTTGTCTTATTTACGTTATGTTCGCTTCGTCTTTATCTCCAGTTGTTTGTAGGAGTGCTCTTGCCTTATTTACGTTATGTTCGCTTCGTCTTTATCTCCAGTTGTTTGTAGGAGGGCTCTTGTCTTATTTACGTTATGTTCGGGTCGTCTTTACCTCCAGTTGTTTGTAGGAGCGCTCTTGTCTTATTTACGTTATGTTCACTTCGTCTTTATCTCCGGTTGTTTGTAGGAAGGCTCATGTCTTATTTACGTTATGTTCGGGTCGTCTTTACCTCCAGTTGTTTGTAGGACGGCTCTTGTCTTATTTACGTTATGTTCGGGACGTCTTTATCTCCAGTTGTTTGTAGGAGGGCTCTTGTCTTATTTACGTTATGTTCGCTTCGTCTTTATCTCCAGTTGTTTGTAGGAGGGCTCTTGTCTTATTTACGTTATGTTCGGGTCGTCTTTACCTCCAGTTGTTTGTAGAAGGGCTCTTGTCTTATTTACGTTATGTTCGCATCGTCTTTACCTCCAGTTGTTTGTAGGAGCGCTCTTGTCTTATTTACGTTATGTTCGCTTCGTCTTTATCTCCAGTTGTTTGTAGGAGGGCTCATGTCTTATTTACGTTATGTTCGCTTCGTCTTTATCTCCAGTTGTTTGTAGGGTGCTCTTGTCTTATTTACGTTATGTTCGTTTCGTCTTTATCTCCAATTGTTTGTAGGAGGGCTCTTGTCTTAATTACGTTATGTTCGGGTCGTCTTTACCTCCAGTTGTTTGTAGAAGCGCTCTTGTCTTATTTACGTTATGTTCGCTTTGTTTTTATCTCCGGTTGATTGTAGGAGGGCTCATGTCTTATTTACGTTATGTTCGCTTCGTCTTTATCTCCAGTTGTTTGTAGGAGGGCTCATGTCTTATTTACGTTATGTTCGGGTCGTCTTTATCTCCAGTTGTTTGTAGGAGCGCTCTTGTCTTATTTACGTTATGTTCACTTCGTCTTTATCTCCGGTTGTTTGTAGGAAGGCTCATGTCTTATTTACGTTATGTTCGGGTCGTCTTTATCTCCAGTTGTTTGTAGGACGGCTCATGTCTTATTTACGTTATGTTCACTTCGTCTTTATCTCCAGTTGTTTGTAGGACGCTCTTGTCTTATTTACGTTATGTTCACTTCGTCTTTATCTCCAGTTGTTTGTAGGAGGGCTCTTGTCTTATTTACGTTATGTTCGGGTCGTCTTTACATCCAGTTATTTGTAGGACGGCTCTTGTCTTATTCTCGTTATGTTCGCTTCGTCTTTATCTCCAGTTGTTTATAGGAGGTCTCATATCTTATTTACGTTATGTTCGCTTCGTCTTGATCTCCAGTTGTTTGTAGGAGTGCTCTAGTCTTATTTACGTTATGTTCTGGTCTTCTTTACCTCCAGTTGTTTGTGGGAGGGCTCTTGTCTTATTTACGTTATGTTCGGGTCGTCTTTACCTCCAGTTGTTTGTAGGAGCGCTCTTGTCTTATTTACGTTATGTTCGCTTCGTCTTTATCTCCAGTTGTTTGTAGGAGGGCTCATTTCTTATTTACGTTATGTTCGGGTCGTCTTTACCTCCAGTTGTTTGTAGGACGGCTCTTGTCTTATTTACGTTATGTTCGCTTCGTCTTTATCTCCAGTTGTTTGTAGGCGGGCTCTTGTCTTATTTACGTTATGTTCGGGTCGTCTTTACCTCCAGTTGTTTGTAGGAGCGCTCTTGTCTTATTTACGTTATGTTCGGGTCGTTTTTTATCTCCAGTTGTTTGTAGGGGGGCTCTTGTCTTATTTACGTTATGTTCGGGTCGTTTTTACCTCCAGTTGTTTGTAGGAGGGCTCATGTCTTATTTACGTTATGTTCTGGTCGTCTTTATCTCCAGTTGTTTGTAGGAGGGCTCACGTCTTATTTACGTTATGTTCGCTTCGTCTTTATCTCCAGTTGTTTGTAGGAGGGCTCTTGTCTTATTTACGTTATGTTCGGGTCGTCTTTACCTCCAGTTGTTTGTAGGACGCTCTTGTCTTATTTACGTTATGTTCGGGTTGTCTTTACCTCCAGTTGTTTGTAGGAGGGATCTTGTCTTATTTACGTTAGGTTCAATCGTCTTTACCTCCAGTTGTTTGTAGTAGCGCTCTTGTCTTATTTACGTTTAGTTCACTTCGTCTTTATATCCAGTTGTTTGTAGGAAGGCTCATGTCTTATTTACGTTATGTTCGGGTCGTCTTTATCTCCAGTTGTTTGTAGGACGGCTCTTGTCTTATTTACGTTATGTTCGTTTCGTTTTTATCTCCAGTTGTTTGTAGGGGGGCTCTTGTCTTATTTACGTTATGTTCGGGTCGTTTTTACCTCCAGTTGTTTGTAGGAGGGCTCTTGTCTTATTTACGTTATGTTCGCTTCGTCTTTATCTCCAGTTGTTTGTAGGAGGGCTCTTGTCTTATTTACGTTATGTTCGGGTCGTCGTTACCTCCAGTTGTTTGTAGGACGGCTCTTGTCTTATTTACGTTATGTTCGGGTTGTCTTTACCTCCAGTTGTTTGTAGGAGGGATCTTGTCTTATTTACGTTAGATTCAGTCGTCTTTACCTCCAGTTGTTTGTAGGAGCGCTCTTGTCTTATTTACGTTAAGTTCACTTCGTCTTTATCTCCAGTTGTTTGTAGGAAGGCTCATGTCTTATTTACGTTATGATCGTTTCGTTTTTATCTCCAGTTGTTTGTAGGGGGGCTCTTGTCTTATTTACGTTATGTTCGGGTCGTTTTTACCTACAGTTGTTTGTAGGAGGGCTCATGTCTTATTTACGTTATGTTCTGGTCGTCTTTATCTCCAGTTGTTTGTAGGAGGGCTCATGTCTTATTTACGTTATGTTCGGGTCGTCTTTACCTCCAGTTGTTTGTAGGACGGCTCTTATCTTATTTACGTTATGTTCGCTTCGTCTTTATCTCCAGTTGTTTGAAGGAGGGCTCTTGTCTTATTTACGTTATGTTCGGGTCGTCTTTACCTCCAGTTGTTTGTAGGACGGCTCTTGTCTTATTTACGTTATGTTCGGGGTTGTGTTTACCTCCAGTTGTTTGTAGGACGACTCTTGTCTTATTTACGTTATGTTCGCTTCGTCTTTATCTCCAGTTGTTTGTAGGAGCGCTCTTGTCTTATTTACGTTAAGTTCACTTCGTCTTTATATCCAGTTGTTTGTAGGAAGGCTCATGTCTTATTTACGTTATGTTCGGGTCGTCTTTATCTCCAGTTGTTTGTAGGCGGGCTCTTGTCTTATTTACGTTATGTTCGGGTCGTCTTTACCTCCAGTTGTTTGTAGGAGGGCTCATGTCTTATTTACGTTATGTTCGGGTCGTCTTTACTTCCAGTTGTTGATAGGACGGCTCTTGTCTTATTTACGTTATGTTCACTTCGTCTTTATCTCCAGTTGTTTGTAGGAGCGCTCTTGTCTTATTTACGTTAAGTTCACTTCGTCTTTATATCCAGTTGTTTGTAGGAAGGCTCATGTCTTATTTACGTTATGTTCGGGTCGTCTTTATCTCCAGTTGTTTGTAGGCGGGCTCTTGTCTTATTTACGTTATGTTCGGGTCGTCTTTACCTCCAGTTGTTTGTAGGAGGGCTCATGTCTTATTTACGTTATGTTCGGGTCGTCTTTACTTCCAGTTGTTTGTAGGAGAGCTCTTGTCTTATTTACGTTATGTTCACTTCGTTTTTATCTCCAGTTGTTTGTAGGCGGGCTCATGTCTTATTTACGTTATGTTCGGGTCGTCTTTATCTCCAGTTGTTGATAGGACGGCTCTTGTCTTATTTACGTTATGTTCACTTCGTCTTTATCTCCAGTTGTTTGTAGGAGGCCTCTTGTCTTATTTACGTTATGTTCGGGTCGTCTTTACCTCCAGTTGTTTGTAGGAGGGCTCATGTCTTATTTACGTTATGTTCGGGTCGTCTTTATCTCCAGTTGTTTGTAGGAGGGTTCAAGTCTTATTTACGTTATGTTCGCTTCGTCATTATCTCCAGTTGTTTATATGAGGTTTCATATCTTATTTACGTTATGTTCGTTTCGTCTTGATCTCCAGTTGTTTGTAGGAGTGCTCTAGTCTTATTTACGTTATGTTCTGGTCGTCTTTACCTCCAGTTGTTTGTAGGAGGGCTCTTGTCTTATTTACGTTATGTTCGGGTCGTCTTTACCTCCAGTTGTTTGTAGGAGAGCTCTTGTCTTATTTACGTTATGTTCGCTTCGTCTTTATCTCCAGTTGTTTGTAGGAGGGCTCATGTCTTATTTACGTTATGTTCGGGTTGTCTTTACCTCCAGTTGTTTATAGGACGGCTCTTGTCTTATTTACGTTATGTTCGCTTCGTCTTTATCTCCAGTTGTTTGTAGGCGGGCTCTTGTCTTATTTACGTTATGTTCGGGTCGTCTTTACCTCCAGTTGTTTGTAGGAGGGCTCATGTCTTATTTACGTTATGTTCGGGTCGTCTTTACTTCCAGTTGTTGATAGGACGGCTCTTGTCTTATTTACGTTATGTTCACTTCGTCTTTATCTCCAGTTGTTTGTAGGAGCGCTCTTGTCTTATTTACGCTAAGTTCACTTCGTCTTTATCTCCAGTTGTTTGTAGGAGGGCTTTTGTCTTATTTACGTTATGTTCGGGTCGTCTTTACCTCCAGTTGTTTGTAGGACGCTCTTGTCTTATTTACGTTATGTTCGGGTTGTCTTTACCTCCAGTTGTTTGTAGGAGGGATCTTGTCTTATTTACGTTAGGTTCAGTCGTCTTTACCTCCATTTTTTTGTAGGAGCGCTCTTGTCTTATTTACGTTAAGTTCACTTCGTCTTTATCTCCAGTTGTTTGTAGGAAGGCTCATGTCTTATTTACGTTATGTTCGGGTCGTCTTTATCTCCAGTTGTTTGTAGGACGGCTCTTGTCTTATTAACGTTATGTTCACTTCGTCTTTATCTCCAGTTGTTTGTAGGACGGCTCATGTCTTATTTACGTTATGTTCATTTCGTCTTTTTCTCCAGTTGTTTGTAGGAGGGCTCATGTCTTATTTTCGTTAGGTTCGAGTCGTCTTTACCTCCAGTTGTTTGTAGGAGTGCTCTTGTCTTATTTACGTTATGTTCGCTTCGTTTTTATCTCCAGTTGTTTGTAGGAGGCCTCTTGTCTTATTTACGTTATGTTCGCGTCGTCTTTATCTCCAGTTGTTTGTAGGAGGGCTCATGTCTTATTGACGTTATGATCTGGTCGTCTTTATCTCCAGTTGTTTGTAGGAGGGTTCAAGTCTTATTTACGTTATGTTCGGGTCGTCTTTACCTCCAGTTGTTTGTAGGACGGCTCTTGTCTTATTTACGTTATGTTCGCTTCGGCTTTATCTCCAGTTGTTTGTAGGAGGGCTCATATCTTATTTACGTTATGTTCGCTTCGTCTTTATCTCCAGTTGTTTGTAGGAGGGCTCATGTCTTATTTTCGTTATGTTCGAGTCGTCTTTACCTCCAGTTGTTTGTAGGAGTGCTCTTGTCTTATTTACGTTATGTTCGCTTCGTTTTTATCTCCAGTTGTTTGTAGGAGGCCTCTTGTCTTATTTACGTTATGTTCGCGTCGTCTTTATCTCCAGTTGTTTGTAGGAGGGCTCATGTCTTATTGACGTTATGATCGGGTCGTCTTTATCTCCAGTTGTTTGTAGGAGGGTTCAAGTCTTATTTACGTTATGTTCGGGTCGTCTTTACCTCCAGTTGTTTGTAGGACGGCTCTTGTCGTATTTACGTTATGTTCGCTTCGGCTTTATCTCCAGTTGTTTGTAGGAGGGCTCATATCTTATTTACGTTATGTTCGCTTCGTCTTTATCTCCAGTTGTTTGTAGGAGGGCTCTTGTCTTATTTACGTTATGTTCGCTTCGTCTTTATCTCCAGTTGTTTGGAGGAGGGCTCTTGTCTTATTTACGTTATGTTCGCTTCGTCTTTATCTCCAGTTGTTTGTAGGAGGGCTCATATCTTATTTACGTTATGTTCGCTTCGTCTTTATCTCCAGTTGTTTGTAGGAGGGCTCTTGTCTTATTTACGTTATGTTCTCTTCGTCTTTACCTCCAGTTGTTTGTAGGAGGGCTCTTGTCTTATTTACGTTATGTTTGCTTCGTCTTTATCTCCAGTTGTTTGTTGGAGGGCTCTTGCCTTATTTACGTTATGTTCGCTTCGTCTTTATCTCCAGTTGTTTGTAGGACGGCTCATGTCTTATTTACGTTATGTTAACTTCGTCTTTATCTCCAGTTGTTTGTAGGAGGGCTCTTGTCTTATTTACGTTATGTTCGGGTCGTCTTTACCTCCAGTTGTTTGTAGGAGGGCTCATGTCTTATTTACGTTATGTTCGGGTCGTCTTTATCTCCAGTTGTTTGTAGGAGGGTTCAAGTCTTATTTACGTTATGTTCGCTTCGTCATTATCTCCAGTTGTTTATATGAGGTTTCATATCTTATTTACGTTATGTTCGTTTCGTCTTGATCTCCAGTTGTTTGTAGGAGTGCTCTAGTCTTATTTACGTTATGTTCTGGTCGTCTTTACCTCCAGTTGTTTGTAGGAGGGCTCTTGTCTTATTTACGTTATGTTCGGGTCGTCTTTACCTCCAGTTGTTTGTAGGAGAGCTCTTGTCTTATTTACGTTATGTTCGCTTCGTCTTTATCTCCAGTTGTTTGTAGGAGGGCTCATGTCTTATTTACGTTATGTTCGGGTCGTCTTTACCTCCAGTTGTTTGTAGGACGGCTCTTGTCTTATTTACGGAGTGCTCATGTCTTATTTACGTTATGTTCGCTTCGTCTTTATCTCCAGTTGTTTGTAGGAGGGATCTTGTCTTATTTACGTTATGTTCGCTTCGTTTTTATCTCCAGTTGTTTGTAGGAGGGCTCTTGTCTTATTTACGTTATGTTCGGGTCGTCTTTACCTCCAGTTGTTTGTATGAGGGCTCTTGTCTTATGTACGTTATGTTCACTTCGTCTTTATCCCCAGTTGTTTGTAGGACGGCTCTTGTCTTATTTACGTTATGTTCACTTCGTCTTTATCTCCAGTTGTTTGTAGGACGGCTCATGTCTTATTTACGTTATGTTCACTTCGTCTTTATCTCCAGTTGTTTGTAGGCGGGCTCTTGTCTTATTTACGTTATGTTCGGGTCGTCTTTACCTCCAGTTCTTTGTAGGAGCGCTCTTGTCTTATTTACGTTATGTTCACTTCGTCTTTATCTCCAGTTGTTTGTAGGCGGGCTCTTGTCTTATTTACGTTATGTTCGGGTCGTCTTTACCTCCAGTTGTTTGTAGGAGCGCTCTTGTCTTATTTACATTATGTTCGGGTCGTTTTTATCTCCAGTTGTTTGTAGGCGGGCTCTTGTCTTATTAACGTTATGTTCGTTTCGTTTTTATCTCCAGTTGTTTGTAGGGGGGCTCTTGTCTTATTTACGTTATGTTCGGGTCGTCTTTACCTCCAGTTGTTTGTAGGAGGGCTCATGTCTTATTTACGTTATGTTCTGGTCGTCTTTATCTCCAGTTGTTTGTAGGAGGGCTCATGTCTTATTTACGTTATGTTCGGGTCGTCTTTACCTCCAGTTGTTTGTAGGACGGCTCTTGTCTTATTTACGTTATGTTCGGGTTGTCTTTACCTCCAGTTGTTTGTAGGAGGGATCTTGTCTTATTTACGTTAGGTTCAGTCGTCTTTACCTCCATTTGTTTGTAGGACGCTCTTGTCTTATTTACGTTATGTTCACTTCGTCTTTATCTCCAGTTGTTTGTAGGACGGCTCATGTCTTATTTACGTTATGTTGATTTCGTCTTTTTCTCCAGTTGTTTGTAGGAGGGCTCATGTCTTATTTTAGTTATGTTCGAGTCGTCTTTACCTCCAGTTGTTTGTAGGAGTGCTCTTGTCTTATTTATGTTATGTTCGCTTCGTTTTTATCTCCAGTTGTTTGTAGGAGGGCTCTTGTCTTATTTACGTTATGTTTGCTTCGTCTTTATCTCCAGTTGTTTGTAGGAGGGCTCTTGTCTTATTTACGTTATGTTTGCTTCGTCTTTATCTCCAGTTGTTTATAGGATGGCTCATGTCTTATTTACGTTATGTTCGGTTCGTCTTTACCTCCAGTTGTTTGTAGGACGGCTCTAGTCTTATTTACGTTATGTTCGCTTCGTCTTTATCTCCAGTTGTTTGTAGGCGGGCTCTTGTCTTATTTACGTTATGTTCGGGTCGTCTTTACCTCCAGTTGTTTGTAGGAGCGCTCTTGTCTTATTTACGTTATGTTCGGGTCGTTTTTATCTCCAGTTGTGTGTAGGCGGGCTCTTGTCTTATTTACGTTATGTTCGTTTCGTTTTTATCTCCAATTGTTTGTAGGGGGGCTCTTGTCTTATTTACGTTATGTTCGGGTCGTTTTTACCTCCAGTTGTTTGTAGGAGGGCTCATGTCTTATTTACGTTATGTTCTGGTCGTCTTTATCTCCAGTTGTTTGTAGGAGGGCTCATGTCTTATTTACGTTATGTTCGCTTCGTCTTTATCTCCAGTTGTTTGGATGAGGGCTCTTGTCTTATTTACGTTATGTTCGGGTCGTCGTTACCTCCAGTTGTTTGTAGGACGGCTCTTGTCTTATTTACGTTATGTTCGGGTTGTCTTTACCTCCAGTTGTTTGTAGGAGGGATCTTGTCTTATTTACGTTAGGTTCAGTCGTCTTTACCTCCAGTTGTTTGTAGGAGCGCTCTTGTCTTATTTACGTTAAGTTCACTTCGTCTTTATCTCCAGTTGTTTGTAGGAAGGCTCATGTCTTATTTACGTTATGTTCGTTTCGTTTTTATCTCCAGTTGTTTGTAGGGGGGCTCTTGTCTTATTTACGTTATGTTCGGGTCGTTTTTACCTACAGTTGTTTGTAGGAGGGCTCATGTCTTATTTACGTTATGTTCTGGTCGTCTTTATCTCCAGTTGTTTGTAGGAGAGCTCATGTCTTATTTACGTTATGTTCGGGTCGTCTTTACCTCCAGTTGTTTGTAGGACGGCTCTTATCTTATTTACGTTATGTTCGCTTCGTCTTTATCTCCAGTTGTTTGAAGGAGGGCTCTTGTCTTATTTACGTTATGTTCGGGTCGTCTTTACCTCCAGTTGTTTGTAGGACGGCTCTTGTCTTATTTACGTTATGTTCGGGTTGTCTTTACCTCCAGTTGTTTGTAGGACGACTCTTGTCTTATTTACGTTATGTTCGCTTCGTCTTTATCTCCAGTTGTTTGTAGGAGCGCTCTTGTCTTATTTACGTTAAGTTCACTTCGTCTTTATATCCAGTTGTTTGAAGGAAGGCTCATGTCTTATTTACGTTATGTTCGGGTCGTCTTTACCTCCAGTTGTTTGTAGGAGGGCTCATGTCTTATTTACGTTATGTTCGGGTCGTCTTTACCTCCAGTTGTTTGTAGGAGAGCTCTTGTCTTATTTACGTTATGTTCACTTCGTTTTTATCTCCAGTTGTTTGTAGGCGGGCTCATGTCTTATTTACGTTATGTTCGGGTCGTCTTTATCTCCAGTTGTTGATAGGACGGCTCTTGTCTTATTTACGTTATGTTCACTTCGTCTTTATCTCCAGTTGTTTGTAGGACGGCTCATGTCTTATTTACGTTATGTTCACTTCGTCTTTATCTCCAGTTGTTTGTAGGAGGGCTTATCTCTTATTTTCGTTATGTTCGAGTCGTCTTTACCTCCAGTTGTTTGTAGGAGTGCTCTTGTCTTATTTACGTTATGTTCGCTTCGTTTTTATCTCCAGTTGTTTGTAGGAGGCCTCTTGTCTTATTTACGTTATGTTCGGGTCGTCTTTACCTCCAGTTGTTTGTAGGAGGGCTCATGTCTTATTTACGTTATGTTCGGTTCGTCTTTACCTCCAGTTGTTTGTAGGACGGCTCTTGTCTTATTTACGTTATGTTCGCTTCGTCTTTATCTCCAGTTGTTTGTAGGCGGGCTCTTGTCTTATTTACGTTATGTTCGGGTCGTCTTTATCTCCAGTTGTTTGTAGGGGCGCTCTTGTCTTATTTACGTTATGTTCGGGTCGTCTTTATCTCCAGTTGTTTGTAGGAGGGCTCTTGTCTTATTTACGTTATGTTCTGGTCGTCTTTATCTCCAGTTGTTTGTAGGAGGGCTCATGTCTTATTTACGTTATGTTCGGGTCGTCTTTACCTCCAGATGTTTGTAGGACGGCTCTTGTCGTATTTACGTTATGTTCGCTTCGTCTTTATCTCCAGTTGTTTGTAGGAGGGCTCTTGTCTTATTTATGTTATGTTCGGGTCGTCTTTACCTCCAGTTGTTTGTAGGACGGCTCTTGTCTTATTGACGTTATGTTCGGGTTGTCTTTACCTCCAGTTGTTTGTAGGAGGGATCTTGTCTTATTTACGTTAGGTTCAGTCGTCTTTACCTCCAGTTGTTTGTAGGAGCGCTCTTGTCTTATTTACGTTAAGTTCAATTCGTCTTTATCTCCAGTTGTTTGTAGGAAGGCTCATGTCTTATTTACGTTATGTTCGGGTCGTCTTTATCTCCAGTTGTTTGTGGGACGGCTCTTGTCTTATTTACGTTATGTTCACTTCGTCTTTATCTCCAGTTGTTTGTAGGACGGCTCATGACTTATTTACGTTATGTTCATTTCGTCTTTATCTCCAGTTGTTTGTAGGAGGGCTCATGTCTTATTTTCGTTATGTTCGAGTCGTCTTTCCCTCCAGTTGTTTCTAGGAGTGCTCTTGTCTTCTTTACGTTATGTTCGCTTCGTTTTTATATCCAGTTGTTTGTAGGAGGCCTCTTGTCTTATTTACGTTATGTTCGCGTCGTCTTTACCTCCAGTTGTTTGTAGGAGGGATCATGTCTTATTGACGTTATGTTCGGGTCGTCTTTATCCCCAGTTGTTTGTAGGAGGGTTCAAGTCTTATTTACGTTATATTCGGGTCGTCTTTACCTCCAGTTGTTTGTAGGAGGGCTCATATCTTATTTACGTTATGTTCGCTTCGTCTTTATCTCCAGTTGTTTGTAGGAGGGCTCTTGTCTTATTTACGTTATGTTCGGGTCGTCTTTATCTCCAGTTGTTTGGATGAGGGCTCTTGTCTTATTTACGTTATGTTCGGGTCGTCTTTATCTCCAGTTGTTTGGATGAGGGCTCTTGTCTTATTTACGCTATGTTCGCTTCGTCTTTATCTCCAGTTGTTTGTAGGAGGGCTCTTGTCTTATTTACGTTATGTTCGCTTCGTCTTTATCTCCAGTTGTTTGTAGGAAGGCTCATGTCTTATTTACGCTATGTTCGGGTCGTCTTTATCTCCAGTTGTTTGTAGGACGGCTCATGTCTTATTTACGTTATGTTCACTTCGTCTTTATCTCCAGTTGTTTGTAGGACGCTCTTGTCTTATTTACGTTATGTTCACTTCGTCTTTATCTCCAGTTGTTTGTAGGAGGGCTCTTGTCTTATTTACGTTATGTTTGCTTCGTCTTTATCTCCAGTTGTTTATAGGAGGCCTCATGTCTTATTTACGTTATGTTCGGTTCGTCTTTACCTCCAGTTGTTTGTAGGACGGCTCTAGTCTTATTAACGTTATGTTCGCTTCGTCTTTATCTCCAGTTGTTTGTAGGCGGGCTCTTGTCTTATTTACGTTATGTTCGGGTCGTCTTTACCTCCAGTTGTTTGTAGGAGCGCTCTTGTCTTATTTACGTTATGTTCGGGTCGTTTTTATCTCCAGTTGTTTGTAGGCGGGCTCTTGTCTTATCTACGTTATGTTCGTTTCGTTTTTATCTCCAGTTGTTTGTAGGGGGGCTCTTGTCTTATTTACGTTATGTTCGGGTCGTTTTTACCTCCAGTTGTTTGTAGGAGGGCTCATGTTTTATTTACGTTATGTTCTGGTCGTCTTTATCTCCAGTTGTTTGTAGGAGGGCTCATGTCTTATTTACGTTATGTTCGGGTCGTCTTTACCTCCAGTTGTTTGTAGGACGGCTCTTGTCTTATTTACGTTATGTTCGCTTCGTCTTTATCTCCAGTTGTTTGTAGGGGGGGCTCTTGTCTTATTTACGTTATGTTCGGGTCGTCTTTACCTGCAGTTGTTTGTAGGACGGCTTTTGTCTTATTTACGTTATGTTCGGGTTGTCTTTACCTCCAGTTGTTTGTAGGAGGGATCTTGTCTTATTTACGTTAGGTTCAGTCGTCTTTACCTCCAGTTGTTTGTAGGAGCGTTCTTGTCTTATTTACGTTAAGTTCACTTCGTCTTTATCTCCAGTTGTTTGTAGGAAGGCTCATGTCTTATTTACGTTATGTTCGGGTCGTCTTTATCTCCAGTTGTTTGTAGGACGGCTCTTGTCTTATTTACGTTATGTTCACTTCGTCTTTATCTCTAGTTGTTTGTATGACGGCTCATGTCTTATTTACGTTATGTTCATTTCGTCTTTTTCGCCAGTTGTTTGTAGGAGGGCTCATGTCTTATTTTCGTTATGTTCGAGTCGTCTTTACCTCCAGTTGTTTGTAGGAGTGCTCTTGTCTTATTTACGTTATGTTCGCTTCGTTTTTATCTCCAGTTGTTTGTAGGAGGCCTCTTGTCTTATTTACGTTATGTTCGCGTTGTCTTTACCTCCAGTTGTTTGTAGGAGGGCTCATGTCTTATTGACGTTATGTTCGGGTCGTCTTTATCGCCAGTTGTTTGTAGGAGGGTTCAAGTCTTATTTACGTTATGTTCGGGTCGTCTTTACCTCCAGTTGTTTGTAGGACGGCTCTTGTCTTATTTACGTTATGTTCGCTTCGTCTTTATCTCCAGTTGTTTGTAGGAGGGCTCATATCTTATTTACGTTATGTTCGCTTCGTCTTTATCTCCAGTTGTTTGTAGGAGGGCTCTTGTCTTATTTACGTTATGTTCGCTTCGTCTTTATCTCCAGTTGTTTGGATGAGGGCTCTTGTCTTATTTACGTTATGTTCGCTTCGTCTTTATCTCCAGTTGTTTGTAGGAGGGCTCTTGTCTTATTTACGTTATGTTCGCTTCGTCTTTATCTCCAGTTGTTTGTATGAGGGCTCATATCTTATTTACGTTATGTTCGCTTCGTCTTTATCTCCAGTTGTTTGTAGGAGGGCTCTTGTCTTATTTACGTTATGTTCTCTTCGTCTTTACCTCCAGTTGTTTGTAGGACGGCTCATGTCTTATTTACGTTATGTTCGGGTCGTCTTTACCTCCAGTTGTTTGTAGGACGGCTCTTGTCTTATTTACGTTATGTTCGCTTCGTCTTTGTCTCCAGTTGTTTGTAGGAGGGCTCTTGCCTTATTTACGTTATGTTCGCTTCGTCTTTATCTCCAGTTGTTTGTAGGAGGGCTCTTGTCTTATTTACGTTATGTTCGGGTCGTCTTTACCTCCAGTTGTTTGTAGGAGCGCTCTTGTCTTATTTACGTTATGTTCACTTCGTCTTTATCTCCGGTTGTTTGTAGGAAGGCTCATGTCTTATTTACGTTATGTTCGGGTCGTCTTTATCTCCAGTTGTTTGTAGGACGGCTCATGTCTTATTTACGTTATGTTCACTTCGTCTTTATCTCCAGTTGTTTGTAGGACGCTCTTGTCTTATTTACGTTATGTTCACTTCGTCTTTATCTCCAGTTGTTTGTAGGAGGGCTCTTGTCTTATTTACGTTATGTTTGCTTCGTCTTTATCTCCAGTTGTTTATAGGAGGGCTCATGTCTTATTTACGTTATGTTCGGTTCGTCTTTACCTCCAGTTGTTTGTAGTACGGCTCTAGTCTTATTTACGTTGTGTTCGGGTCGTCTTTACCTCCAGTTGTTTGTAGGACGGCTCTTGTCTTATTTACGTTATGTATACTTCGTCTTTATCTCCATTTGTTTATAGGAGTGCTCATGTCTTATTTACGTTATATTCGCTTCGTCTTTATCTCCAGTTGTTTGTAGGAGGGCTCTTGTCTTATTTACGTTATGTTCGCTTCGTTTTTATCTCCAGTTGTTTGTAGGAGGGCTCTTGTCTTATGTACGTTATGTTCGGGTCGTCTTTACCTCCAGTTGTTTGTAGGAGTGCTCTTGTCTTATTTACGTTATGTTCGCTTCGTCTTTATCTCCAGTTGTTTGTAGGAGTACTCATGTCTTATTTACGTTATGTTCGCTTCGTCTTTATCTCCAGTCGTTTGTAGGAGGTCTCTTGTCTTATTTACGTTATGATCGCTTCGTCTTTATCTCCAGTTGTTTGTAGGAGCGCTCTTGTCTTATTTACGTTAAGTTCACTTCCTCTTTATCTCCAGTTGTTTGTAGGAAGGCTCATGTCTTATTTACGTTATGTTCGGGTCGTCTTTATCTCCAGTTGTTTGTAGGACGGCTCTTGTCTTATTTACTTTATGTTCACTTCGTCTTTATCTCCAATTGTTTGTAGGACGGCTCATGTCTTATTTACGTTATGTTCATTTCGTCTTTTTCTCCAGTTGTTTGTAGGAGGGCTCATGTCTTATTTTCGTTATGTTCGAGTCGTCTTTACCTCCAGTTGTTTGTAGGAGTGCTCTTGTCTTATTTACGTTATGTTCGCTTCGTTTTTATCTTTAGTTGTTTGTAGGAGGCCTCTTGTCTTATTTACGTTATGTTCAGGTCGTCTTTACCTCCAGTTGTTTGTAGGAGGGCTCTTGTCTTATTGACGTTATGTTCGGGTCGTCTTTATCTCCAGTTGTTTGTAGGAGGGTTCAAGTCTTATTTACGTTATGTTCGGGTCGTCTTTACCTCCAGTTGTTTGTAGGACGGCTCTTGTCTTATTTACGTTATGTTCACTTCGTCTTTATCTCCAGTTGTTTGTAGGAGGGCTCATAACTTATTTACGTTATGTTTGCTTCGTCTTTATCTCCAGTTGTTTGTAGGAGGGCTCTTGTCTTATTTACGTTATGTTCGCTTCGTCTTTATCTCCAGTTGTTTGGAGGAGGGCTCTTGTCTTATTTACGTTATGTTCGCTTCGTCTTTATCTCCAGTTGTTTGTAGGAGGGCTCTTGTCTTATTTACGTTATGTTCGCTTCGTCTTTATCTCCAGTTGTTTGTAGGAGGGCTCATATCTTATTTACGTTATGTTCGCTTCGTCTTTACCTCCAGTTGTTTGTAGGAGGGCTCTTGTCTTATTTACGTTATGTTCTCTTCGTCTTTACCTCCAGTTGTTTGTAGGACGGCTCTAGTCTTATTTATATTATGTTCGGGTCGTCTTTACCTCCAGTTGTTTGTAGGACGGCTCTTGTCTTATTTACGTTATGTTCGCTTCGTCTTTATCTCCAGTTGTTTGTAGGAAGGCTCTTGCCTTATTTACGTTATGTTCGCTTTGTCTTTATCTCCAGTTGTTTGTAGGAGGGCTCTTGTCTTATTTACGTTATGTTCGGGTCGTCTTTACCTCCAGTTGTTTGTAGGAGCGCTCTTGTCTTATTTACGTTATATTCACTTCGTCTTTATCTCCGGTTGTTTGTAGGACGGCTCATGTCTTATTTACGTTATGTTCACTTCGTCTTTATCTCCAGTTGTTTGTAGGACGCTCTTGTCTTATTTACGTTATGTTCACTTCGTCTTTATCTCCAGTTGTTTGTAGGAGGGCTCTTGTCTTATTTACATTATGTATACTTCGTCTTTATCTCCAATTGTTTGTAGGAGTGCTCATGTCTTATTTACGTTATGTTCGCTTCGTCTTTATCTCCAGTTGTTTGTAGGAGGGCTCTTGTCTTATTTACGTTATGTTTGCTTCGTCTTTATCTCCAGTTGTTTATAGGAGGGCTCATGTCTTATTTACGTTATGTTCGGTTCGTCTTTACCTCCAGTTGTTTGTAGTACGGCTCTAGTCTTATTTACGTTGTGTTCGGGTCGTCTTTACCTCCAGTTGTTTGTAGGACGGCTCTTGTCTTATTTACGTTATGTATACTTCGTCTTTATCTCCATTTGTTTATAGGAGTGCTCATGTCTTATTTACGTTATATTCGCTTCGTCTTTATCTCCAGTTGTTTGTAGGAGGGCTCTTGTCTTATTTACGTTATGTTCGCTTCGTTTTTATCTCCAGTTGTTTGTAGGAGGGCTCTTGTCTTATGTACGTTATGTTCGGGTCGTCTTTACCTCCAGTTGTTTGTAGGAGTGCTCTTGTCTTATTTACGTTATGTTCGCTTCGTCTTTATCTCCAGTTGTTTGTAGGAGTACTCATGTCTTATTTACGTTATGTTCGCTTCGTCTTTATCTCCAGTCGTTTGTAGGAGGTCTCTTGTCTTATTTACGTTATGATCGCTTCGTCTTTATCTCCAGTTGTTTGTAGGAGCGCTCTTGTCTTATTTACGTTAAGTTCACTTCGTCTTTATCTCCAGTTGTTTGTAGGAAGGCTCATGTCTTATTTACGTTATGTTCGGGTCGTCTTTATCTCCAGTTGTTTGTAGGACGGCTCTTGTCTTATTTACTTTATGTTCACTTCGTCTTTATCTCCAATTGTTTGTAGGACGGCTCATGTCTTATTTACGTTATGTTCATTTCGTCTTTTTCTCCAGTTGTTTGTAGGAGGGCTCATGTCTTATTTTCGTTATGTTCGAGTCGTCTTTACCTCCAGTTGTTTGTAGGAGTGCTCTTGTCTTATTTACGTTATGTTCGCTTCGTTTTTATCTTTAGTTGTTTGTAGGAGGCCTCTTGTCTTATTTACGTTATGTTCAGGTCGTCTTTACCTCCAGTTGTTTGTAGGAGGGCTCTTGTCTTATTGACGTTATGTTCGGGTCGTCTTTATCTCCAGTTGTTTGTAGGAGGGTTCAAGTCTTATTTACGTTATGTTCGGGTCGTCTTTACCTCCAGTTGTTTGTAGGACGGCTCTTGTCTTATTTACGTTATGTTCACTTCGTCTTTATCTCCAGTTGTTTGTAGGAGGGCTCATAACTTATTTACGTTATGTTTGCTTCGTCTTTATCTCCAGTTGTTTGTAGGAGGGCTCTTGTCTTATTTACGTTATGTTCGCTTCGTCTTTATCTCCAGTTGTTTGGAGGAGGGCTCTTGTCTTATTTACGTTATGTTCGCTTCGTCTTTATCTCCAGTTGTTTGTAGGAGGGCTCTTGTCTTATTTACGTTATGTTCGCTTCGTCTTTATCTCCAGTTGTTTGTAGGAGGGCTCATATCTTATTTACGTTATGTTCGCTTCGTCTTTACCTCCAGTTGTTTGTAGGAGGGCTCTTGTCTTATTTACGTTATGTTCTCTTCGTCTTTACCTCCAGTTGTTTGTAGGACGGCTCTAGTCTTATTTATATTATGTTCGGGTCGTCTTTACCTCCAGTTGTTTGTAGGACGGCTCTTGTCTTATTTACGTTATGTTCGCTTCGTCTTTATCTCCAGTTGTTTGTAGGAAGGCTCTTGCCTTATTTACGTTATGTTCGCTTTGTCTTTATCTCCAGTTGTTTGTAGGACGCTCTTGTCTTATTTACGTTATGTTCACTTCGTCTTTATCTCCAGTTGTTTGTAGGAGGGCTCTTGTCTTATTTACATTATGTATACTTCGTCTTTATCTCCAATTGTTTGTAGGAGTGCTCATGTCTTATTTACGTTATGTTCGCTTCGTCTTTATCTCCAGTTGTTTGTAGGAGGGTTCTTGTCTTATTTACGTTATGTTCGCTTCGTTTTTATCTCCAGTTGTTTGTAGGAGGGCTCTTGTCTTATTTACGTTATGTTCGGGTCGTCTTTACCTCCAGTTGTTTGTAGGAGGGCTCTTGTCTTATGTACGTTATGTTCGCTTCGTCTTTATCTCCAGTTGTTTGTAGGAGTACTCATGTCTTATTTACGCTATGTTCGCTTCGTCTTTATCTCCAGTCGTTTGTAGGAGGTCTCTTGTCTTATTTACTTTATGTTCGCTTCGTCTTTATCTCCAGTTGTTTGTAGGACGGCTCTTGTCTTATTTACGTTATGTTCGCTTCGTCTTTATCTCCAGTTGTTTGTAGGAGCGCTCTTGTCTTATTTACGTTATGTTCACTTCGTCTTTATCTCCGGTTGTTTGTAGGAAGGCTCATGTCTTATTTACGTTATGTTCGGGTCGTCTTTATCTCCAGTTGTTTGTAGGACGGCTCATGTCTTATTTACGTTATGTTCACTTCGTCTTTATCTCCAGTTGTTTGTAGGACGCTCTTGTCTTATTTACGTTATGTTCACTTCGTCTTTATCTCCAGTTGTTTGTAGGAGGGCTCTTGTCTTATTTACGTTATGTTTGCTTCGTCTTTATCTCCAGTTGTTTATAGGAGGGCTCATGTCTTATTTACGTTATGTTCGGTTCGTCTTTACCTCCAGTTGTTTGTAGTACGGCTCTAGTCTTATTTACGTTGTGTTCGGGTCGTCTTTACCTCCAGTTGTTTGTAGGACGGCTCTTGTCTTATTTACGTTATGTATACTTCGTCTTTATCTCCAGTTGTTTATAGGAGTGCTCATGTCTTATTTACGTTATATTCGCTTCGTCTTTATCTCCAGTTGTTTGTAGGAGGGCTCTTGTCTTATTTACGTTATGTTCGCTTCGTTTTTATCTCCAGTTGTTTGTAGGAGGGCTCTTGTCTTATGTACGTTATGTTCGGGTCGTCTTTACCTCCAGTTGTTTGTAGGAGTGCTCTTGTCTTATTTACGTTATGTTCGCTTCGTCTTTATCTCCAGTTGTTTGTAGGAGTACTCATGTCTTATTTACGTTATGTTCGCTTCGTCTTTATCTCCAGTCGTTTGTAGGAGGTCTCTTGTCTTATTTACGTTATGATCGCTTCGTCTTTATCTCCAGTTGTTTGTAGGAGCGCTCTTGTCTTATTTACGTTAAGTTCACTTCGTCTTTATCTCCAGTTGTTTGTAGGAAGGCTCATGTCTTATTTACGTTATGTTCGGGTCGTCTTTATCTCCAGTTGTTTGTAGGACGGCTCTTGCCTTATTTACTTTATGTTCACTTCGTCTTTATCTCCAATTGTTTGTAGGACGGCTCATGTCTTATTTACGTTATGTTCATTTCGTCTTTTTCTCCAGTTGTTTGTAGGAGGGCTCATGTCTTATTTTCGTTATGTTCGAGTCGTCTTTACCTCCAGTTGTTTGTAGGAGTGCTCTTGTCTTATTTACGTTATGTTCGCTTCGTTTTTATCTTTAGTTGTTTGTAGGAGGCCTCTTGTCTTATTTACGTTATGTTCGGGTCGTCTTTACCTCCAGTTGTTTGTAGGAGGGCTCTTGTCTTATTGACGTTATGTTCGGGTCGTCTTTATCTCCAGTTGTTTGTAGGAGGGTTCAAGTCTTATTTACGTTATGTTCGGGTCGTCTTTACCTCCAGTTGTTTGTAGGACGGCTCTTGTCTTATTTACGTTATGTTCACTTCGTCTTTATCTCCAGTTGTTTGTAGGAGGGCTCATAACTTATTTACGCTATGTTTGCTTCGTCTTTATCTCCAGTTGTTTGTAGGAGGGCTCTTGTCTTATTTACGTTATGTTCGCTTCGTCTTTATCTCCAGTTGTTTGGAGGAGGGCTCTTGTCTTTTTTACGTTATGTTCGCTTCGTCTTTATCTCCAGTTGTTTGTAGGAGGGCTCATATCTTATTTACGTTATGTTCGCTTCGTCTTTACCTCCAGTTGTTTGTAGGAGGGCTCTTGTCTTATTTACGTTATGTTCTCTTCGTCTTTACCTCCAGTTGTTTGTAGGACGGCTCTAGTCTTATTTACGTTATGTTCGGGTCGTCTTTACCTCCAGTTGTTTGTAGGACGGCTCTTGTCTTATTTACGTTATGTTCGCTTCGTCTTTATCTCCAGTTGTTTGTAGGAAGGCTCTTGCCTTATTTACGTTATGTTCGCTTCGTCTTTATCTCCAGTTGTTTGTAGGAGGGCTCTTGTCTTATTTACGTTATGTTCGGGTCGTCTTTACCTCCAGTTGTTTGTAGGAGCGCTCTTGTCTTATTTACGTTATATTCACTTCGTCTTTATCTCCGGTTGTTTGTAGGACGGCTCATGTCTTATTTACGTTATGTTCACTTCGTCTTTATCTCCAGTTGTTTGTAGGACGCTCTTGTCTTATTTACGTTATGTTCACTTCGTCTTTATCTCCAGTTGTTTGTAGGAGGGCTCTTGTCTTATTTACATTATGTATACTTCGTCTTTATCTCCAATTGTTTGTAGGAGTGCTCATGTCTTATTTACGTTATGTTCGCTTCGTCTTTATCTCCAGTTGTTTGTAGGAGGGATCTTGTCTTATTTACGTTATGTTCGCTTCGTTTTTATCTCCAGTTGTTTGTAGGAGGGCTCTTGTCTTATTTACGTTATGTTCGGGTCGTCTTTACCTCCAGTTGTTTGTAGGAGGGCTCTTGTCTTATGTACGTTATGTTCGCTTCGTCTTTATCTCCAGTTGTTTGTAGGAGTACTCATGTCTTATTTACGCTATGTTCGCTTCGTCTTTATCTCCAGTCGTTTGTAGGAGGTCTCTTGTCTTATTTACTTTATGTTCGCTTCGTCTTTATCTCCAGTTGTTTGTAGGACGGCTCTTGTCTTATTTACGTTATGTTCGCTTCGTCTTTATCTCCAGTTGTTTGTAGGAGCGCTCTTGTCTTATTTACGTTATGTTCACTTCGTCTTTATCTCCGGTTGTTTGTAGGAAGGCTCATGTCTTATTTACGTTATGTTCGGGTCGTCTTTATCTCCAGTTGTTTGTAGGACGGCTCATGTCTTATTTACGTTATGTTCACTTCGTCTTTATCTCCAGTTGTTTGTAGGACGCTCTTGTCTTATTTACGTTATGTTCACTTCGTCTTTATCTCCAGTTGTTTGTAGGAGGGCTCTTGTCTTATTTACGTTATGTTTGCTTCGTCTTTATCTCCAGTTGTTTATAGGAGGGCTCATGTCTTATTTACGTTATGTTCGGTTCGTCTTTACCTCCAGTTGTTTGTAGTACGGCTCTAGTCTTATTTACGTTGTGTTCGGGTCGTCTTTACCTCCAGTTGTTTGTAGGACGGCTCTTGTCTTATTTACGTTATGTATACTTCGTCTTTATCTCCAGTTGTTTATAGGAGTGCTCATGTCTTATTTACGTTATATTCGCTTCGTCTTTATCTCCAGTTGTTTGTAGGAGGGCTCTTGTCTTATTTACGTTATGTTCGCTTCGTTTTTATCTCCAGTTGTTTGTAGGAGGGCTCTTGTCTTATGTACGTTATGTTCGGGTCGTCTTTACCTCCAGTTGTTTGTAGGAGTGCTCTTGTCTTATTTACGTTATGTTCGCTTCGTCTTTATCTCCAGTTGTTTGTAGGAGTACTCATGTCTTATTTACGTTATGTTCGCTTCGTCTTTATCTCCAGTCGTTTGTAGGAGGTCTCTTGTCTTATTTACGTTATGATCGCTTCGTCTTTATCTCCAGTTGTTTGTAGGAGCGCTCTTGTCTTATTTACGTTAAGTTCACTTCGTCTTTATCTCCAGTTGTTTGTAGGAAGGCTCATGTCTTATTTACGTTATGTTCGGGTCGTCTTTATCTCCAGTTGTTTGTAGGACGGCTCTTGCCTTATTTACTTTATGTTCACTTCGTCTTTATCTCCAATTGTTTGTAGGACGGCTCATGTCTTATTTACGTTATGTTCATTTCGTCTTTTTCTCCAGTTGTTTGTAGGAGGGCTCATGTCTTATTTTCGTTATGTTCGAGTCGTCTTTACCTCCAGTTGTTTGTAGGAGTGCTCTTGTCTTATTTACGTTATGTTCGCTTCGTTTTTATCTTTAGTTGTTTGTAGGAGGCCTCTTGTCTTATTTACGTTATGTTCGGGTCGTCTTTACCTCCAGTTGTTTGTAGGAGGGCTCTTGTCTTATTGACGTTATGTTCGGGTCGTCTTTATCTCCAGTTGTTTGTAGGAGGGTTCAAGTCTTATTTACGTTATGTTCGGGTCGTCTTTACCTCCAGTTGTTTGTAGGACGGCTCTTGTCTTATTTACGTTATGTTCACTTCGTCTTTATCTCCAGTTGTTTGTAGGAGGGCTCATAACTTATTTACGCTATGTTTGCTTCGTCTTTATCTCCAGTTGTTTGTAGGAGGGCTCTTGTCTTATTTACGTTATGTTCGCTTCGTCTTTATCTCCAGTTGTTTGGAGGAGGGCTCTTGTCTTTTTTACGTTATGTTCGCTTCGTCTTTATCTCCAGTTGTTTGTAGGAGGGCTCATATCTTATTTACGTTATGTTCGCTTCGTCTTTACCTCCAGTTGTTTGTAGGAGGGCTCTTGTCTTATTTACGTTATGTTCTCTTCGTCTTTACCTCCAGTTGTTTGTAGGACGGCTCTAGTCTTATTTACGTTATGTTCGGGTCGTCTTTACCTCCAGTTGTTTGTAGGACGGCTCTTGTCTTATTTACGTTATGTTCGCTTCGTCTTTATCTCCAGTTGTTTGTAGGAAGGCTCTTGCCTTATTTACGTTATGTTCGCTTCGTCTTTATCTCCAGTTGTTTGTAGGAGGGCTCTTGTCTTATTTACGTTATGTTCGGGTCGTCTTTACCTCCAGTTGTTTGTAGGAGCGCTCTTGTCTTATTTACGTTATATTCACTTCGTCTTTATCTCCGGTTGTTTGTAGGACGGCTCATGTCTTATTTACGTTATGTTCACTTCGTCTTTATCTCCAGTTGTTTGTAGGACGCTCTTGTCTTATTTACGTTATGTTCACTTCGTCTTTATCTCCAGTTGTTTGTAGGAGGGCTCTTGTCTTATTTACATTATGTATACTTCGTCTTTATCTCCAATTGTTTGTAGGAGTGCTCATGTCTTATTTACGTTATGTTCGCTTCGTCTTTATCTCCAGTTGTTTGTAGGAGGGATCTTGTCTTATTTACGTTATGTTCGCTTCGTTTTTATCTCCAGTTGTTTGTAGGAGGGCTCTTGTCTTATTTACGTTATGTTCGGGTCGTCTTTACCTCCAGTTGTTTGTAGGAGGGCTCTTGTCTTATGTACGTTATGTTCGCTTCGTCTTTATCTCCAGTTGTTTGTAGGAGTACTCATGTCTTATTTACGCTATGTTCGCTTCGTCTTTATCTCCAGTCGTTTGTAGGAGGTCTCTTGTCTTATTTACTTTATGTTCGCTTCGTCTTTATCTCCAGTTGTTTGTAGGACGGCTCTTGTCTTATTTACGTTATGTTCGCTTCGTCTTTATCTCCAGTTGTTTGTAGGAGCGCTCTTGTCTTATTTACGTTATGTTCGCTTCGTCTTTATCTCCAGTTGTTTGTAGGCGGGCTCTTGTCTTATTTACGTTATGTTCGGGTCGTCTTTACCTCCAGTTGTTTGTAGGAGGGCTCTTGTCTTATGTACGTTATGTTCGCTTCGTCTTTATCTCCAGTTGTTTGTAGGAGTACTCATGTCTTATTTACGCTATGTTCGCTTCGTCTTTATCTCCAGTCGTTTGTAGGAGGTCTCTTGTCTTATTTACTTTATGTTCGCTTCGTCTTTATCTCCAGTTGTTTGTAGGACGGCTCTTGTCTTATTTACGTTATGTTCGCTTCGTCTTTATCTCCAGTTGTTTGTAGGAGCGCTCTTGTCTTATTTACGTTATGTTCACTTCGTCTTTATCTCCGGTTGTTTGTAGGAAGGCTCATGTCTTATTTACGTTATGTTCGGGTCGTCTTTATCTCCAGTTGTTTGTAGGACGGCTCATGTCTTATTTACGTTATGTTCACTTCGTCTTTATCTCCAGTTGTTTGTAGGACGCTCTTGTCTTATTTACGTTATGTTCACCTCGTCTTTATCTCCAGTTGTTTGTAGGAGGGCTCTTGTCTTATTTACGTTATGTTTGCTTCGTCTTTATCTCCAGTTGTTTATAGGAGGGCTCATGTCTTATTTACGTTATGTTCGGTTCGTCTTTACCTCCAGTTGTTTGTAGTACGGCTCTAGTCTTATTTACGTTGTGTTCGGGTCGTCTTTACCTCCAGTTGTTTGTAGGACGGCTCTTGTCTTATTTACGTTATGTATACTTCGTCTTTATCTCCAGTTGTTTATAGGAGTGCTCATGTCTTATTTACGTTATATTCGCTTCGTCTTTATCTCCAGTTGTTTGTAGGAGGGCTCTTGTCTTATTTACGTTATGTTCGCTTCGTTTTTATCTCCAGTTGTTTGTAGGAGGGCTCTTGTCTTATGTACGTTATGTTCGGGTCGTCTTTACCTCCAGTTGTTTGTAGGAGTGCTCTTGTCTTATTTACGTTATGTTCGCTTCGTCTTTATCTCCAGTTGTTTGTAGGAGTACTCATGTCTTATTTACGTTATGTTCGCTTCGTCTTTATCTCCAGTCGTTTGTAGGAGGTCTCTTGTCTTATTTACGTTATGATCGCTTCGTCTTTATCTCCAGTTGTTTGTAGGAGCGCTCTTGTCTTATTTACGTTATGTTCGCTTCGTTTTTATCTTTAGTTGTTTGTAGGAGGCCTCTTGTCTTATTTACGTTATGTTCGGGTCGTCTTTACCTCCAGTTGTTTGTAGGAGGGCTCTTGTCTTATTGACGTTATGTTCGGGTCGTCTTTATCTCCAGTTGTTTGTAGGAGGGTTCAAGTCTTATTTACGTTATGTTCGGGTCGTCTTTACCTCCAGTTGTTTGTAGGACGGCTCTTGTCTTATTTACGTTATGTTCACTTCGTCTTTATCTCCAGTTGTTTGTAGGAGGGCTCATAACTTATTTACGTTATGTTTGCTTCGTCTTTATCTCCAGTTGTTTGTAGGAGGGCTCTTGTCTTATTTACGTTATGTTCGCTTCGTCTTTATCTCCAGTTGTTTGGAGGAGGGCTCTTGTCTTATTTACGTTATGTTCGCTTCGTCTTTATCTCCAGTTGTTTGTAGGAGGGCTCATATCTTATTTACGTTATGTTCGCTTCGTCTTTACCTCCAGTTGTTAGTAGGAGGGCTCTTGTCTTATTTACGTTATGTTCTCTTCGTCTTTACCTCCAGTTGTTTGTAGGACGGCTCTAGTCTTATTTACGTTATGTTCGGGTCGTCTTTACCTCCAGTTGTTTGTAGGAGCGCTCTTGTCTTATTTACGTTATATTCACTTCGTCTTTATCTCCGGTTGTTTGTAGGACGGCTCATGTCTTATTTACGTTATGTTCACTTCGTCTTTATCTCCAGTTGTTTGTAGGACGCTCTTGTCTTATTTACGTTATGTTCACTTCGTCTTTATCTCCAGTTGTTTGTAGGAGGGCTGTTGTCTTATTTACATTATGTATACTTCGTCTTTATCTCCAATTGTTTGTAGGAGTGCTCATGTCTTATTTACGTTATGTTCGCTTCGTCTTTATCTCCAGTTGTTTGTAGGAGGGATCTTGTCTTATTTACGTTATGTTCGCTTCGTTTTTATCTCCAGTTGTTTGTAGGAGGGCTCTTGTCTTATTTACGTTATGTTCGGGTCGTCTTTACCTCCAGTTGTTTGTAGGAGGGCTCTTGTCTTATGTACGTTATGTTCGCTTCGTCTTTATCTCCAGTTGTTTGTAGGAGTACTCATGTCTTATTTACGCTATGTTCGCTTCGTCTTTATCTCCAGTCGTTTGTAGGAGGTCTCTTGTCTTATTTACTTTATGTTCGCTTCGTCTTTATCTCCAGTTGTTTGTAGGACGGCTCTTGTCTTATTTACGTTATGTTCGCTTCGTCTTTATCTCCAGTTGTTTGTAGGAGCGCTCTTGTCTTATTTACGTTATGTTCGCTTCGTCTTTATCTCCAGTTGTTTGTAGGCGGGCTCTTGTCTTATTTACGTTATGTTCGGGTCGTCTTTACCTCCAGTTGTTTGTAGGAGGGCTCTTGTCTTATTTACGTTATGTTCGGGTCGTCTTTACCTCCAGTTGTTGGTAGGAGCGCTCTTGTCTTATTTACGTTATGTTCACTTCGTCTTTATCTCCAGTTGTTTGTAGGACGGCTCTTGTCTTATTTACGTTATGTTCACTTCGTCTTTATCTCCAGTTGTTTGTAGGACGGCTCATGTCTTATTTACGTTATGTTCACTTCGTCTTTATCTCCAGTTGTTTGTAGGCGGGCTCTTGTCTTATTTACGTTATGTTCGGGTCGTCTTTACCTCCAGTTCTTTGTAGGAGCGCTCTTGTCTTATTTACGTTATGTTCACTTCGTCTTTATCTCCAGTTGTTTGTAGGCGGGCTCTTGTCTTATTTACGTTATGTTCGGGTCGTCTTTACCTCCAGTTGTTGGTAGGAGCGCTCTTGTCTTATTTACATTATGTTCGGGTCGTTTTTATCTCCAGTTGTTTGTAGGCGGGCGCTTGTCTTATTAACGTTATGTTCGTTTCGTTTTTATCTCCAGTTGTTTGTAGGGGGGCTCTTGTCTTATTTACGTTATGTTCGGGTCGTCTTTACCTCCAGTTGTTTGTAGGACGGCTCATGTCTTATTTACGTTATGTTCTGGTCGTCTTTATCTCCAGTTGTTTGTAGGAGGGCTCATGTCTTATTTACGTTATGTTCGGGTCGTCTTTACCTCCAGTTGTTTGTAGGACGGCTCTTGTCTTATTTACGTTATGTTCGGTTTGTCTTTACCTCCAGTTGTTTGTAGGAGGGATCTTGTCTTATTTACGTTAGGTTCAGTCGTCTTTACCTCCAGTTGTTTGTAGGACGGCTCTTGTCTTATTTACGTTATGTTCACTTCGTCTTTATCTCCAGTTGTTTGTAGGACGGCTCATGTCTTATTTACGTTATGTTCATTTCGTCTTTTTCTCCAGTTGTTTGTAGGAGGGCTCATGTCTTATTTTAGTTATGTTCGAGTCGTCTTTACCTCCAGTTGTTTGTAGGAGTGCTCTTGTCTTATTTACGTTATGTTCGCTTCGTTTTTATCTCCAGTTGTTTGTAGGAGGCCTCTTGTCTTATTTACGTTATGTTCGCGTCGTCTTTACCTCCAGTTGTTTGTAGGAGGGCTCATGTCTTATTGACGTTATGTTCGGGTCGTCTTTATCTCCAGTTGTTTGTAGGAGGGTTCAAGTCTTATTTACGTTATGTTCGGGTCGTCTTTACCTCCAGTTGTTTGTAGGACGGCTCTTGTCTTATTTACGTTATGTTCGCTTCGTCTTTATCTCCAGTTGTTTGTAGGAGGGCTCATATCTTATTTACGTTATGTTCGCTTCGTCTTTATCTCCAGTTGTTTGTAGGAGGGCTCTTGTCTTATTTACGTTATGTTTGTTCGTCTTTATCTCCAGTTGTTTGGATGAGGGCTCTTGTCTTATTTACGTTATGTTCGCTTCGTCGTTATCTCCAGTTGTTTGTAGGAGGGCTCTTGTCTTATTTACGTTATGTTCGCTTCGTCTTTATCTCCAGTTGTTTGTAGGAGGGCTCATATCTTATTTACGTTATGTTCGCTTCGTCTTTATCTCCAGTTGTTTGTAGGAGGGCTCTTGTCTTATTTACGTTATGTTCTCTTCGTCTTTACCTCCAGTTGTTTGTAGGACGGCTCTAGTCTTATTTACGTTATGTTCGGGTCGTCTTTACCTCCAGTTGTTTGTAGGACGGCTCTTGTCTTATTTACGTTATGTTCGCTTCGTCTTTATCTCCAGTTGTTTGTAGGAGGGCTCTTGCCTTATTTACGTTATGTTCGCTTCGTCTTTATCTCCAGTTGCTTGTAGGAGGGCGCTTGTCTTATTTACGTTATGTTCGGGTCGTCTTTACCACCAGTTGTTTGTAGGAGCGCTCTTGTCTTATTTACGTTATGTTCACTTCGTCTTTATCTCCAGTTGTTTGTAGGAAGACTCATGTCTTATTTACGTTATGTTCGGGTCGTCTTTATCTCCAGTTGTTTGTAGGACGGCTCATGTCTTATTTACGTTATGTTCACTTCGTCTTTATCTCCAGTTGTTTGTAGGACGCTCTTGTCTTATTTACGTTATGTTCACTTCGTCTTTATCTCCAGTTGTTTGTAGGAGGGCTCTTGTCTTATTTACGTTATGTTCGCTTCGTCTTTATCTCCAGTTGTTTATAGGAGGGCTCATGTCTTATTTACGTTATGTTCGGTTCGTCTTTACCTCCAGTTGTTAGTAGGACGGCTCTAGTCTTATTTACGTTATGTTCGGGTCGTCTTTACCTCCAGTTGTTTGTAGGACGGCTCTTGTCTTATTTACGTTATGTATACTTCGTCTTTATCTCCAGTTGTTTGTAGGAGTGCTCATGTCTTATTTACGTTATGTTTGCTTCGTCTTTATCTCCAGTTGTTTGTAGGAGGGCTCTTGTCTTATTTACGTTATGTTCACTTCGTCATTATCTCCGGTTGTTTGTAAGAAGGCTCATGTCTTATTTACGTTATGTTCGGGTCGTCTTTATCTCCAGTTGTTTGTAGGACGGTTCATGTCTGATTTACGTTATGTTCACTTCGTCTTTATCTCCAGTTGTTTGTAGGACGCTCTTGTCTTATTTACGTTATGTTCACTTCGTCTTTATCTTCAGTTGTTTGTAGGAGGGCTCTTGTCTTATTTACGTTATGTATACTTCGTCTTTATCTCCAGTTGTTTGTAGGAGTGCTCATGTCTTATTTACGTTATGTTCGCTTCGTCTTTATCTCCAGTTGTTTGTAGGAGGGCTCTTGTCTTATTTACGTTATGTTAGCTTCGTTTTTATCTCCAGTTGTTTGTAGGAGGGCTCTTGTCTTATTTACGTTATGTTCGCTTCGTCTTTATCATCAGTCGTTTGTAGGAGGTCTCTTGTCTTATTTACTTTATGTTCGCTTCGTCTTTATCTCCAGTTGTTTGTAGGACGGCTCTTGTCTTATTTACGTTATGTTCGCTTCGTCTTTATCTCCAGTTGTTTGTAGCAGCGCTCTTGTCTTATTTACGTTATGTTCGCTTCGTCTTTATCTCCAGTTGTTTGTAGGCGGGCTCTTGTCTTATTTACGTTATGTTCGGGTCGTCTTTACCTCCAGTTGCTTGTAGGAGGGCTCTTGTCTTATGTACGTTATGTTCGGGTCGTCTTTACCTCCAGTTGTTGGTAGGAGCGCTCTTGTCTTATTTACGTTATGTTCACTTCGTCTTTATCTCCAGTTGTTTGTAGGAAGGCTCATGTCTTATTTACGTTATGTTCGGGTCGTCTTTATCTCCAGTTGTTTGTAGGACGGCTCTTGTCTTATTTACGTTATGTTCACTTCGTCTTTTTCTCCAGTTTTTTGTAGGACGGCTCATGTCTTATTTACGTTATGTTCATTTCTTCTTTTTCTCCAGTTGTTTGTAGGAGTGCTCTTGTCTTATTTACGTTATGTTCGCTTCGTTTTTATCTCCAGTTGTTTGTAGGAGGCCTCTTGTCTTATTTACCTTATGTTCGGGTCGTCTTTACCTCCAGTTGTTTGTAGGAGCGCTCTTGTCTTATTTACGTTATGTTCAATTCGTCTTTATCTCCAGTTGTTTGTAGGAGGGCTCTTGTCTTATTTACGTTATGTTCGGGTCGTCTTTACATCCAGTTATTTGTAGGACGGCTCCTGTCTTATTTACGTTATGTTCGCTTCGTCTTTATCTCCAGTTGTTTGTAGGAGGGCTCTTGTCTTATTTACGTTATGTTCGGGTCGTCTTTACTTCCAGTTGTTTGTAGGAGGGCTCTTGTCTTATTTACGTTATGTTCGGGTCGTCTTTACTTCCAGTTGTTTGTAGGAGGGCTCTTGTCTTATTTACGTTATGTTCACTTCGTCTTTATCTCCAGTTGTTTGTAGGAGGGCTCATGTCTTATTTACGTTATGTTCGGGTAGTCTTTATCTCCAGTTGTTTGTAGGACGGCTCTTGTCTTATTTACGTTATGTTCACTTCGTCTTTATCTCCAGTTGTTTGTAGGAGTGATCATGTCTTATTTTCGTTATGTTCGAGTCGTCTTTACCTCCAGTTGTTTGTAGGAGTGCTCTTGTCTTATTTACGTTATGTTCGCTTCGTTTTTATCTCCAGTTGTTTGTAGGAGGCCTCTTGTCTTATTTACGTTATGTTCGGGTCGTCTTTACCTCCAGTTGTTTGTAGGGGGGCTCATGTCTTATTTACGTTATGTTCGGGTCGTCTTTATCTCCAGTTGTTTGTAGGAGGGTTCAAGTCTTATTTACGTTATGTTCGCTTCCTCTTTATCTCCAGTTTTTTGTAGGAGGTCTCATATCTTATTTACGTTATGTTCGCTTCGTCTTTATCTCCAGTTGTTTGTAGGAGGGCTCTTGTCTTATTTACGCTATGTTCGCTTCGTCTTTATCTCAAGTTGTTTGTAGGAGGGCTCTTGTCTTATTTACGTTATGTTCGGGTCGTCTTTACCTCCAGTTGTTTGTAGGAGCGCTCTTGTCTTATTTACGTTATGTTCGCTTCGTCTTTATCTCCAGTTGTTTGTAGGCGGGCTCTTGTCTTATTTACGTTATGTTCGTTTCGTTTTTATCTCCAGTTGTTTGTAGGGGGCTCTTGTCTTATTTACGTTATGTTCGGGTCGTCTTTACCTCCAGTTGTTTGTAGGACGGCTCTTGTCTTATTTACGTTATGTTCACTTCGTCTTTATCTCCAGTTGTTTGTAGGAGGGCTCTTGCCTTATTTACGTTATGTTCGCTTCGTCTTTATCTCCAGTTGTGTGTAGGAGGGCTCTTGTCTTATTTACTTTATGTTCGCTTCGTCTTTATCTCCAGTTGTTTGTAGGACGGCTCTTGTCTTATTTACGTTATGTTCGCTTCGTCTTTATCTCCAGTTGTTTGTAGGAGCGCTCTTGTCTTATTTACGTTATGTTCGCTTCGTCTTTATCTCCAGTTGTTTGTAGGCGGGCTCTTGTCTTATTTACGTTATGTTCGGGTCGTCTTTACCTCCAGTTGTTTGTAGGAGGGCTCTTGTCTTATGTACGTTATGTTCGGGTCGTCTTTACCTCCAGTTGTTGGTAGGAGCGCTCATGTCTTATTTACGTTATGTTCACTTCGTCTTTATCTCCAGTTGTTTGTATGAAGGCTCATGTCTTATTTACGTTATGTTCGGGTCGTCTTTATCTCCAGTTGTTTGTAGAACGGCTCTTGTCTTATTTACGTTATGTTCACTTCGTCTTTTTCTCCAGTTGTTTGTAGGACGGCTCATGTCTTATTTACGTTATGTTCATTTCTTCTTTTTCTCCAGTTGTTTGTAGGAGTGCTCTTGTCTTATTTACGTTATGTTCGCTTCGTTTTAATCTCCAGTTGTTTGTAGGAGGCCTCTTGTCTTATTTACGTTATGTTCGGGTCGTCTTTACCTCCAGTTGTTTGTAGGAGCGCTCTTGTCTTATTTACGTTATGTTCGGGTCGTCTTTACTTCCAGTTGTTTGTAGGAGGGCTCTTGTCTTATTTACGTTATGTTCACTTCGTCTTTATCTCCAGTTGTTTGTAGGAGGGCTCATGTCTTATTTACGTTATGTTCGGGTAGTCTTTATCTCCAGTTGTTTGTAGGACGGCTCTTGTCTTATTTACGTTATATTCACTTCGTCTTTATCTCCAGTTGTTTGTAGGAGGGCTCTTGTCTTATTTACGTTATGTTCGCTTCGTCTTTATCTCCAGTTGTGTGTAGGAGGGCTCTTGTCTTATTTACGTTATGTTCGCTTCTTCTTTATCTCTAGTTGTTTGTAGGACGGCTCATATCTTATTTACGTTATGTTCGCTTCGTCTTTATCTCCAATTGTTTGTAGGAGGGCTCTTGTCTTATTTACGTTATGTTCGCTTTGTCTTTATCTCCAGTTGTTTGTAGGCGGGCTCTTGTCTTATTTATATTATGTTCGGGTCGTCTTTACCTTCAGTTGTTTGTAGGAGGGCTCTTGTCTTATTTATGTTATGTTCGGGTCGTCTTTACCTCCAGTTGTTTGTAGGAGCGCTCTTGTCTTATTTACGTTATGTTCACTTCGTCTTTATCTCCAGTTGTTTGTAGGAAGGCTCATGTCTTATTTACGTTATGTTTGGGTCGTCTTTATCTCCAGTTGTGTGTAGGAGGGCTCTTGTCTTATTTACGTTATGTTCTGGTCGTCTTTATCTCCAGTTGTTTGTAGGAGGGCTCATGTCTTATTTACGTTATGTTCGGGTCGTCTTTACCTCCAGTTGTTTGTAGGACGGCTCTTGTCTTATTTACGTTATGTTCGCTTCGTCTTTATCTCCAGTTGTTTGTAGGAGGGCTCATATCTTATTTACGTTATGTTCGCTTCGTCTTTATCTCCAGTTGTTTGTAGGAGGGCTCTTGTCTTATTTACGTTATGTTCGCTTCGTCTTTATCTCCAGTTGTTTGTAGGAGGGCTCTTGTCTTATTTACGCTATGTTCGGGTCGTCATTACATCCAGTTGTTTGTAGGACGGCTCTTGTCTTATTTACGTTATGTTCGCTTCGTCTTTATCTCCAGTTGTTTGTAGGACGGCTCATGTCTTATTTACGTTATGTTCACTTCGTCTTTATCTCCAGTTGTTTGTAGGAGGGCTCATGTCTTATTTTCGTTATATTCGAGTCGTCTTTACCTCCAGTTGTTTGTAGGAGTGCTCTTGTCTTATTTACGTTATGTTCGGGTCGTCTTTATCTCCAGTTGTTTGTAGGAGGGTTCAAGTCTTATTTACGTTATGTTCGGGTCGTCTTTATCTCCAGTTGTTTGTAGGAGGGCTCATGTCTTATTTACGTTATGTTCGGGTCGTCTTTACCTCCAGCTGTTTGTAGGAGGGCTCATGTCTTATTTACGTTATGTTCTGGTCGTCTTTATCTCCAGTTGTTTGTAGGAGGGTTCAAGTCTTATTTACGTTATGTTCGGGTCGTCTTTATCTCCAATTGTTTGTAGGAGGGCTCATGTCTTATTTACGTTATGTTCTGGTCGTCTTTACCTCCAGTTGTTTGTAGGACGCCTCTTGTCTTATTTACGTTATGCTCGCTTCGTCTTTATCTCCAGTTGTTTGTAGGAGGGCTCTTGTCTTATTTACGTTATGTTCACTTCGTCTTTATCTCCAGTTGTTTGTAGGCGGGCTCTTGTCTTATTTACGTTATGTTCGGATCTTCTTTATCTCCAGTTGTTTGTAGGAGGGCTCTTGTCTTATTTACGTTATTTTCGGGTCGTCTTTACCTCCAGTTGTTTGTAGGAGCGCTCTTGTCTTATTTACGTTATGTTCACTTCGTCTTTATCTCCAGTTGTTTGTAGGAAGGCTCATGTCTTATTTACGTTATGTTCGGGTCGTCTTTATCTCCAGTTGTTTGTAGGACGGCTCTTGTCTTATTTACGTTATGTTCACTTCGTCTTTATCTCCAGTTGTTTGTAGGACGGCTCATGTCTTATTTACGTTATGTTCATTTCGTCTTTTTTCTCCAGTTGTTTGTAGGAGGGCCCATGTCTTATTTTCGTTATGTTCGTGTCGTCTTTACCTCCAGTTGTTTGTAGGAGGTCTCATGTCTTATTTACGTTATGTTCGGGTCGACTTTATCTCCAGTTGTTTGTAGGAGGGTTCAAGTCTTATTTACGTTATGTTCGGGTCGTCTTTATCTCCAGTTGTTTGTAGGAGGGCTAATGTCTTATTTACGTTATGTTCGGGTCGTCTTTACCTCCAGTTGTTTGTAGGAGGGCTCATGTCTTATTTACGTTATGTTCTGGTCGTCTTTATCTCCAGTTGTTTGTAGGAGGGTTCAAGTCTTATTTACGTTATGTTCGGATCGTCTTTATCTCCAATTGTTTGTAGGAGGGCTCATGTCTTATTTACGTTATGTTCGGGTCGTCTTTACCTCCAGTTGTTTGTAGGATGCCTCTTGTCTTATTTACGTTATGCTCGCTTCCTCTTTATCTCCAGTTGTTTGTAGGAGGGCTCTTGTCTTATTTACGTTATGTTCACTTCGTCTTTATCTCCAGTTGTTTGTAGGCGGGCTCTTGTCTTATTTACGTTATGTTCGGGTCGTCTTTACCTCCAGTTGTTTGTAGGAGCGCTCTTGTCTTATTTACGTTATATTCACTTCGTCTTTATCTCCGGTTGATTGTAAGAAGGCTCATGTCTTATTTACGTTATGTTCGGGTCGTCTTTATCTCCAGTTGTTTGTAGGACGGCTCATGTCTGATTTACGTTATGTTCACTTCGTCTTTATCTCCAGTTGTTTGTAGGACGCTCTTGTCTTATTTACGTTATGTTCACTTCGTCTTTATCTCCAGTTGTTTGTAGGAGGGCTCTTGTCTTATTTACGTTATGTATACTTCGTCTTTATCTCCAGTTGTTTGTAGGACTGCTCATGTCTTATTTACGTTATGTTCGCTTCGTCTTTATCTCCAGTTGTTTGTAGGAGGGCTCTTGTCTTATTTACGTTATGTTAGCTTCGTTTTTATCTCCAGTTGTTTGTAGGAGGGCTCTTGTCTTATTTACGTTATGTTCGCTTCGTCTTTATCTCCAGTCGTTTGTAGGAGGTCTCTTGTCTTATTTACTTTATGTTCGCTTCGTCTTTATCTCCAGTTGTTTGTAGGACGGCTCTTGTCTTATTTACGTTATGTTCGCTTCGTCTTTATCTCCAGTTGTTTGTAGGAGCGCTCTTGTCTTATTTACGTTATGTTCGCTTCGTCTTTATCTCCAGTTGTTTGTAGGCGGGCTCTTGTCTTATTTACGTTATGTTCGGGTCGTCTTTACCTCCAGTTGTTTGTAGGAGGGCTCTTGTCTTATGTACGTTATGTTCGGGTCGTCTTTACCTCCAGTTGTTTGTAGGAGGGCTCATGTCTTATTTACGTTATGTTCTGGTCGTCTTTACCTCCAGTTGTTTGTAGGACGCCTCTTGTCTTATTTACGTTATGCTCGCTTCGTCTTTATCTCCAGTTGTTTGTAGGAGGGCTCTTGTCTTATTTACGTTATGTTCACTTCGTCTTTATCTCCAGTTGTTTGTAGGCGGGCTCTTGTCTTATTTACGTTATGTTCGGATCTTCTTTACCTCCAGTTGTTTGTAGGAGGGCTCTTGTCTTATTTACGTTATTTTCGGGTCGTCTTTACCTCCAGTTGTTTGTAGGAGCGCTCTTGTCTTATTTACGTTATGTTCACTTCGTCTTTATCTCCAGTTGTTTGTAGGAAGGCTCATGTCTTATTTACGTTATGTTCGGGTCGTCTTTATCTCCAGTTGTTTGTAGGACGGCTCTTGTCTTATTTACGTTATGTTCACTTCGTCTTTATGTCCAGTTGTTTGTAGGACGGCTCATGTCTTATTTACGTTATGTTCATTTCGTCTTTTTTCTCCAGTTGTTTGTAGGAGGGCCCATGTCTTATTTTCGTTATGTTCGTGTCGTCTTTACCTCCAGTTGTTTGTAGGAGGTCTCATGTCTTATTTACGTTATGTTCGGGTCGTCTTTATCTCCAGTTGTTTGTAGGAGGGCTAATGTCTTATTTACGTTATGTTCGGGTCGTCTTTACCTCCAGTTGTTTGTAGGAGGGCTCTTGTCTTATGTACGTTATGTTCGGGTCGTCTTTACCTCCAGTTGTTTGTAGGAGGGCTCATGTCTTATTTACGTTATGTTCTGGTCGTCTTTACCTCCAGTTGTTTGTAGGACGCCTCTTGTCTTATTTACGTTATGCTCGCTTCGTCTTTATCTCCAGTTGTTTGTAGGAGGGCTCTTGTCTTATTTACGTTATCTTCACTTCGTCTTTATCTCCAGTTGTTTGTAGGCGGGCTCTTGTCTTATTTACGTTATGTTCGGATCTTCTTTATCTCCAGTTGTTTGTAGGAGGGCTCTTGTCTTATTTACGTTATTTTCGGGTCGTCTTTACCTCCAGTTGTTTGTAGGAGCGCTCTTGTCTTATTTACGTTATGTTCACTTCGTCTTTATCTCCAGTTGTTTGTAGGAAGGCTCATGTCTTATTTACGTTATGTTCGGGTCGTCTTTATCTCCAGTTGTTTGTAGGACGGCTCTTGTCTTATTTACGTTATGTTCACTTCGTCTTTATCTCCAGTTGTTTGTAGGACGGCTCATGTCTTATTTACGTTATGTTCATTTCGTCTTTTTTCTCCAGTTGTTTGTAGGAGGGCCCATGTCTTATTTTCGTTATGTTCGTGTCGTCTTTACCTCCAGTTGTTTGTAGGAGGTCTCATGTCTTATTTACGTTATGTTCGGGTCGTCTTTATCTCCAGTTGTTTGTAGGAGGGCTAATGTCTTATTTACGTTATGTTCACTTCGTCTTTATCTCCAGTTGTTTGTAGGCGGGCTCTTGTCTTATTTACGTTATGTTCGGATCTTCTTTATCTCCAGTTGTTTGTAGGAGGGCTCTTGTCTTATTTACGTTATTTTCGGGTCGTCTTTACCTCCAGTTGTTTGTAGGAGCGCTCTTGTCTTATTTACGTTATGTTCACTTCGTCTTTATCTCCAGTTGTTTGTAGGAAGGCTCATGTCTTATTTACGTTATGTTCGGGTCGTCTTTATCTCCAGTTGTTTGTAGGACGGCTCTTGTCTTATTTACGTTATGTTCACTTCGTCTTTATCTCCAGTTGTTTGTAGGACGGCTCATGTCTTATTTACGTTATGTTCATTTCGTCTTTTTTCTCCAGTTGTTTGTAGGAGGGCCCATGTCTTATTTTCGTTATGTTCGTGTCGTCTTTACCTCCAGTTGTTTGTAGGAGGTCTCATGTCTTATTTACGTTATGTTCGGGTCGTCTTTATCTCCAGTTGTTTGTAGGAGGGCTAATGTCTTATTTACGTTATGTTCGGGTCGTCTTTACCTCCAGTTGTTTGTAGGAGGGCTCATGTCTTATTTACGTTATGTTCTGGTCGTCTTTATCTCCAGTTGTTTGTAGGAGGGTTCAAGTCTTATTTACGTTATGTTCGGATCGTCTTTATCTCCAATTGTTTGTAGGAGGGCTCACGTCTTATTTACGTTATGTTCGGGTCGTCTTTACCTCCAGTTGTTTGTAGGATGCCTCTTGTCTTATTTACGTTATGCTCGCTTCGTCTTTATCTCCAGTTGTTTGTAGGAGGGCTCTTGTCTTATTTACGTTATGTTCACTTCGTCTTTATCTCCAGTTGTTTGTAGGCGGGCTCTTGTCTTATTTACGTTATGTTCGGGTCGTCTTTACCTCCAGTTGTTTGTAGGAGCGCTCTTGTCTTATTTACGTTATATTCACTTCGTCTTTATCTCCGGTTGATTGTAAGAAGGCTCATGTCTTATTTACGTTATGTTCGGGTCGTCTTTATCTCCAGTTGTTTGTAGGACGGCTTATGTCCGATTTACGTTATGTTCACTTCGTCTTTATCTCCAGTTGTTTGTAGGACGCTCTTGTCTTATTTACGTTATGTTCACTTCGTCTTTATCTCCAGTTGTTTGTAGGAGGGCTCTTGTCTTATTTACGTTATGTATACTTCGTCTTTATCTCCAGTTGTTTGTAGGAGTGCTCATGTCTTATTTACGTTATGTTCGCTTCGTCTTTATCTCCAGTTGTTTGTAGGAGGGCTCTTGTCTTATTTACGTTATGTTAGCTTCGTTTTTATCTCCAGTTGTTTGTAGGAGGGCTCTTGTCTTATTTACGTTATGTTCGCTTCGTCTTTATCTCCAGTCGTTTGTAGGAGGTCTCTTGTCTTATTTACTTTATGTTCGCTTCGTCTTTATCTCCAGTTGTTTGTAGGACGGCTCTTGTCTTATTTACGTTATGTTCGCTTCGTCTTTATCTCCAGTTGTTTGTAGGAGCGCTCTTGTCTTATTTACGTTATGTTCGCTTCGTCTTTATCTCCAGTTGTTTGTAGGCGGGCTCTTGTCTTATTTACGTTATGTTCGGGTCGTCTTTACCTCCAGTTGTTTGTAGGAGGGCTCTTGTCTTATGTACGTTATGTTCGGGTCGTCTTTACCTCCAGTTGTTGGTAGGAGCGCTCTTGTCTTATTTACGTTATGTTCACTTCGTCTTTATCTCCAGTTGTTTGTAGGAAGGCTCATGTCTTATTTACGTTATGTTCGGGTCGTCTTTATCTCCAGTTGTTTGTAGGACGGCTCTTGTCTTATTTACGTTATGTTCACTTCGTCTTTTTCTCCAGTTGTTTGTAGGACGGCTCATGTCTTATTTACGTTATGTTCATTTCTTCTTTTTCTCCAGTTGTTTGTAGGAGTGCTCTTGTCTTATTTACGTTATGTTCGTTTCGTTTTTATCTCCAGTTGTTTGTAGGAGGCCTCTTGTCTTATTTACGTTATGTTCGGGTCGTCTTTACCTCCAGTTGTTTGTAGGAGCGCTCTTGTCTTATTTACGTTATGTTTAATTCGTCTTTATCTCCAGTTGTTTGTAGGAGGGCTCTTGTCTTATTTACGTTATGTTCGGGTCGTCTTTACATCCAGTTATTTGTAGGACGGCTCCTGTCTTATTTACGTTATGTTCGCTTCGTCTTTATCTCCAGTTGTTTGTAGGAGGGCTCTTGTCTTATTTACGTTATGTTCGGGTCGTCTTTACTTCCAGTTGTTTGTAGGAGGGCTCTTGTCTTATTTACGTTATGTTCGGGTCGTCTTTACTTCCAGTTGTTTGTAGGAGGGCTCTTGTCTTATTTACGTTATGTTCACTTCGTCTTTATCTCCAGTTGTTTGTAGGAGGGCTCATGTCTTATTTACGTTATGTTCGGGTCGTCTTTATCTCCAGTTGTTTGTAGGACGGCTCTTGTCTTATTTACGTTATGTTCACTTCGTCTTTATCTCCAGTTGTTTGTAGGAGTGCTCATGTCTTATTTTCGTTATGTTCGAGTCGTCTTTACCTCCAGTTGTTTGTAGGAGTGCTCTTGTCTTATTTACGTTATGTTCGCTTCGTTTTTATCTCCAGTTGTTTGTAGGAAGCCTCTTGTCTTATTTACGTTATGTTCGGGTCGTCTTTACCTCCAGTTGTTTGTAGGAGGGCTCTTGCCTTATTTACGTTATGTTCGCTTCGTCTTTATCTCCAGTTGTGTGTAGGAGGGCTCTTGTCTTATTTACGTTATGTTCGGGTCGTCTTTACCTCCAGTTGTTTGTAGGAGGGCTCTTGCCTTATTTACGTTATGTTCGCTTCGTCTTTATCTCCAGTTGTGTGTAGGAGGGCTCTTGTCTTATTTACGTTATGTTCTGGTCGTCTTTATCTCCAGTTGTTTGTAGGAGGGCTCATGTCTTATTTACGTTATGTTCGGGTCGTCTTTACCTCCAGTTGTTTGTAGGAGGGCTCATATCTTATTTACGTTATGTTCGCTTCTTCTTTATCTCCAGTTGTTTGTAGGAGGGCTCTTGTCTTATTTACGTTATGTTCGCTTCGTCTTTATCTCCAGTTGTTTGTAGGAGGGCTCTTGTCTTATTTACGCTATGTTCGGGTCGTCATTACATCCAGTTGTTTGTAGGACGGCTCTTGTCTTATTTACGTTATGTTCGCTTCGTCTTTATCTCCAATTGTTTGTATGAGTGCTCTTGTCTTATTTACGTTATGTTCGCTTTGTCTTTATCTCCAGTTGTTTGTAGGCGGGCTCTTGTCTTATTTATATTATGTTCGGGTCGTCTTTACCTTCAGTTGTTTGTAGGAGGGCTCTTGTCTTATTTATGTTATGTTCGGGTCGTCTTTATCTCCAGTTGTTTGTAGGAGGGCTCTTGTCTTATTTACGTTATGTTCACTTCGTCTTTATCTCCAGTTGTTTGTAGGAGGGCTCATGTCTTATTTTCGTTATATTCCAGTCGTCTTTACCTCCAGTTGTTTGTAGGAGTGCTCTTGTCTTATTTACGTTATGTTCGGGTCGTCTTTATCTCCAGTTGTTTGTAGGAGGGTTCAAGTCTTATTTACGTTATGTTCGGGTCGTCTTTATCTCCAGTTGTTTGTAGGAGGGCTCATGTCTTATTTACGTTATGTTCGGGTCGTCTTTACCTCCAGCTGTTTGTAGGAGGGCTCATGTCTTATTTACGTTATGTTCTGGTCGTCTTTATCTCCAGTTGTTTGTAGGAGGGTTCAAGTCTTATTTACGTTATGTTCGGGTCGTCTTTATCTCCAATTGTTTGTAGGAGGGCTCATGTCTTATTTACGTTATGTTCTGGTCGTCTTTACCTCCAGTTGTTTGTAGGACGCCTCTTGTCTTATTTACGTTATGCTCGCTTCGTCTTTATCTCCAGTTGTTTGTAGGAGGGCTCTTGTCTTATTTACGTTATGTTCACTTCGTTTTTATCTCCAGTTGTTTGTAGGCGGACTCTTGTCTTATTTACGTTATGTTCGGATCTTCTTTATCTCCAGTAGTTTGTAGGAGGGCTCTTGTCTTATTTACGTTATGTTCGGGTCGTCTTTACCTCCAGTTGTTTGTAGGAGCGCTCTTGTCTTATTTACGTTATGTTCACTTCGTCTTTATCTCCAGTTGTTTGTAGGAAGGCTCATGTCTTATTTACGTTATGTTCGGGTCGTCTTTATCTCCAGTTGTTTGTAGGACGGCTCTTGTCTTATTTACGTTATGTTCACTTCGTCTTTATCTCCAGTTGTTTGTAGGACGGCTCATGTCTTATTTACGTTATGTTCATTTCGTCTTTTTCTCCAGTTGTTTGTAGGAGGGCCCATGTCTTATTTTCGTTATGTTCGGGTCGTCTTTACCTCCAGTTGTTTGTAGGAGTGCTCTTGTCTTATTTACGTTATGTTCGGGTCGTCTTTATCTCCAGTTGTTTGTAGGAGGTCTCATGTCTTATTTACGTTATGTTCGGGTCGTCTTTATCTCCAGTTGTTTGTAGGAGGGTTCAAGTCTTATTTACGTTATGTTCGGGTCGTCTTTATCTCCAGTTGTTTGTAGGAGGGCTAATGTCTTATTTACGTTATGTTCGGGTCGTCTTTACCTCCAGTTGCTTGTAGGAGGGCTCATGTCTTATTTACGTTATGTTCTGGTCGTCTTTATCTCCAGTTGTTTGTAGGAGGGTTCAAGTCTTATTTACGTTATGTTCGGGTCGTCTTTATCTCCAATTGTTTGTAGGAGGGCTCATGTCTTATTTACGTTATGTTCGGGTCGTCTTTACCTCCAGTTGTTTGTAGGATGCCTCTTGTCTTATTTACGTTATGCTCGCTTCGTCTTTATCTCCAGTTGTTTGTAGGAGGGCTCTTGTCTTATTTACGTTATGTTCACTTCGTCTTTATCTCCAGTTGTTTTTAGGCGGGCTCTTGTCTTATTTACGTTATGTTCGGGTCGTCTTTACCTCCAGTTGTTTGTAGGAGGGCTCTTGTCTTATTTACGTTATGTTCGGGTCGTCTTTACCTCCAGTTGTTTGTAGGAGCGCTCTTGTCTTATTTACGTTATGTTCACTTCGTCTTTATCTCCAGTTGTTTGTAGGAAGGCTCATGTCTTATTTACGTTATGTTCGGGTCGTCTTTATCTCCAGTTGTTTGTAGGACGGCTCTTGTCTTATTTACGTTATGTTCACTTCGTCTTTATCTCCAGTTGTTTGTAGGACGGCTCATGTCTTATTTACGTTATGTTCATTTCGTCTTTTTCTCCAGTTGTTTGTAGGAGGGCTCATGTCTTATTTTCGTTATGTTCGGGTCGTCTTTACCTCCAGTTGTTTGTAGGAGGGCTCTTGTCTTATTTTCGTTATGTTCGCTTCGTCTTTATCTCCAGTTGTTTGTAGGAGGGCTCATATCTTATTTACGTTATGTTCGCTTCGTCTTTATCTCCAGTTGTTTGTAGTAGGGCTCTTGTCTTATTTACGTTATGTTCGCTTTGTCGTTATCTCCAGTTGTTTGTAGGAGTGCTCTAGTCTTATTTACGTTATGTTCGGGTCGTCTTTATCTCCAGTTATTTGTAGGACGCTGTTGTCTTATTTACGTTATGTTCGGGTCGTCTTTACCTCCAGTTATTTGTAGGACGGCTGTTGTCTTATTTACGTTATGTTCGGGTCGTCTTTATCTCCAGTTGTTTGTAGGAGGGCCCTTGCCTTATTTACGTTATGTTCGCTTCGTCTTTATCTCCAGTTGTTTGTAGGAGGGCTCTTGTCTTATTTACGTTATGTTCGGGTCGTCTTTACCTCCAGTTGTTTGTAGGAGGGCGCTTGTCTTATTTACGTTATGTTCGGGTCGTCTTTACCTCCAGTTGTTTGTAGTAGCGCTCTTGTCTTATTTACGTTATGTTCACTTCGTCTTTATCTCCAGTTGTTTGTAGGAAGGCTCATGTCTTATTTACGTTATGTTCACTTCGTCTTTATCTCCAGTTGTTTGTAGGAGTGCTCATGTCTTATTTTCGTTATGTTCGAGTCGTCTTTACCTCCAGTTGTTTGTAGGAGTGCTCTTGTCTTATTTACGTTATGTTCGCTTCGTTTTTATCTCCAGTTGTTTGTAGGACGGCTCTTGTCTTATTTACGTTATGTTCACTTCGTCTTTATCTCCAGTTGTTTGTAGGAGTGCTCATGTCTTATTTTCGTTATGTTCGAGTCGTCTTTACCTCCAGTTGTTTGTAGGAGTGCTCTTGACTTATTTACGTTATGTTCGCTTCGTTTTTATCTCCAGTTGTTTGTAGGAAGCCTCTTGTCTTATTTACGTTATGTTCGGGTCGTCTTTACCTCCAGTTGTTTGTAGGAGGGCACTTGCCTTATTTACTGTATGTTCGCTTCGTCTTTATCTCCAGTTGTGTGTAGGAGGGCTCTTGTCTTATTTACGTTATGTTCGGGTCGTCTTTACCTCCAGTTGTTTGTAGGAGGGCTCTTGCCTTATTTACGTTATGTTCGCTTCGTCTTTATCTCCAGTTGTGTGTAGGAGGGCTCTTGTCTTATTTACGTTATGTTCTGGTCGTCTTTATCTCCAGTTGTTTGTAGGAGGGCTCATGTCTTATTTACGTTATGTTCGGGTCGTCTTTACCTCCAGTTGTTTGTAGGAGGGCTCATATCTTATTTACGTTATGTTCGCTTCTTCTTTATCTCCAGTTGTTTGTAGGAGGGCTCTTGTCTTATTTACGTTATGTTCGCTTCGTCTTTATCTCCAGTTGTTTGTAGGAGGGCTCTTGTCTTATTTACGCTATGTTCGGGTCGTCATTACATCCAGTTGTTTGTAGGACGGCTCTTGTCTTATTTACGTTATGTTCGCTTCGTCTTTATCTCCAATTGTTTGTAGGAGGGCTCTTGTCTTATTTACGTTATGTTCGCTTTGTCTTTATCTCCAGTTGTTTGTAGGCGGGCTCTTGTCTTATTTATATTATGTTCGGGTCGTCTTTACCTTCAGTTGTTTGTAGGAGGGCTCTTGTCTTATTTATGTTATGTTCGGGTCGTCTTTATCTCCAGTTGTTTGTAGGAGGGCTCTTGTCTTATTTACGTTATGTTCACTTCGTCTTTATCTCCAGTTGTTTGTAGGAAGGCTCATGTCTTATTTACGTTATGTTCGGGTCGTCTTTATCTCCAGTTGTTTGTAGGACGGCTCTTGTCTTATTTACGTTATGTTCACTTCGTCTTTATCTCCAGTTGTTTGTAGGACGGCTCATGTCTGATTTACGTTATGTTCACTTCGTCTTTATCTCCAGTTGTTTGTAGGAGGGCTCATGTCTTATTTTCGTTATATTCGAGTCGTCTTTACCTCCAGTTGTTTGTAGGAGTGCTCTTGTCTTATTTACGTTATGTTCGGGTCGTCTTTATCTCCAGTTGTTTGTAGGAGGGTTCAAGTCTTATTTACGTTATGTTCGGGTCGTCTTTATCTCCAGTTGTTTGTAGGAGGGCTCATGTCTTATTTACGTTATGTTCGGGTCGTCTTTACCTCCAGCTGTTTGTAGGAGGGCTCATGTCTTATTTACGTTATGTTCTGGTCGTCTTTATCTCCAGTTGTTTGTAGGAGGGTTCAAGTCTTATTTACGTTATGTTCGGGTCGTCTTTATCTCCAATTGTTTGTAGGAGGGCTCATGTCTTATTTACGTTATGTTCTGGTCGTCTTTACCTCCAGTTGTTTGTAGGACGCCTCTTGTCTTATTTACGTTATGCTCGCTTCGTCTTTATCTCCAGTTGTTTGTAGGAGGGCTCTTGTCTTATTTACGTTATGTTCACTTCGTCTTTATCTCCAGTTGTTTGTAGGCGGACTCTTGTCTTATTTACGTTATGTTCGGATCTTCTTTATCTCCAGTTGTTTGTAGGAGGGCTCTTGTCTTATTTACGTTATGTTCGGGTCGTCTTTACCTCCAGTTGTTTGTAGGAGCGCTCTTGTCTTATTTACGTTATGTTCACTTCGTCGTTATCTCCAGTTGTTTGTAGGAAGGCTCATGTCTTATTTACGTTATGTTCGGGTCGTCTTTATCTCCAGTTGTTTGTAGGACGGCTCTTGTCTTATTTACGTTATGTTCACTTCGTCTTTATCTCCAGTTGTTTGTACGACGGCTCATGTCTTATTTACGTTATGTTCATTTCGTCTTTTTCTCCAGTTGTTTGTAGGAGGGCCCATGTCTTATTTTCGTTATGTTCGGGTCGTCTTTACCTCCAGTTGTTTGTAGGAGTGCTCTTGTCTTATTTACGTTATGTTCGGGTCGTCTTTATCTCCAGTTGTTTGTAGGAGGTCTCATGTCTTATTTACGTTATGTTCGGGTCGTCTTTATCTCCAGTTGTTTGTAGGAGGGTTCAAGTCTTATTTACGTTATGTTCGGGTCGTCTTTATCTCCAGTTGTTTGTAGGAGGGCTAATGTCTTATTTACGTTATGTTCGGGTCGTCTTTACCTCCAGTTGCTTGTAGGAGGGCTCATGTCTTATTTACGTTATGTTCTGGTCGTCTTTATCTCCAGTTGTTTGTAGGAGGGCTCATGTCTTATTTACGTTATGTTCGGGTAGTCTTTATCTCCAGTTGTTTGTAGGACGGCTCTTGTCTTATTTACGTTATATTCACTTCGTCTTTATCTCCAGTTGTTTGTAGGAGGGCTCTTGTCTTATTTACGTTATGTTCGCTTCGTCTTTATCTCCAGTTGTGTGTAGGAGGGCTCTTGTCTTATTTACGTTATGTTCGCTTCTTCTTTATCTCTAGTTGTTTGTAGGACGGCTCATATCTTATTTACGTTATGTTCGCTTCGTCTTTATCTCCAATTGTTTGTAGGAGGGCTCTTGTCTTATTTACGTTATGTTCGCTTTGTCTTTATCTCCAGTTGTTTGTAGGCGGGCTCTTGTCTTATTTATATTATGTTCGGGTCGTCTTTACCTTCAGTTGTTTGTAGGAGGGCTCTTGTCTTATTTATGTTATGTTCGGGTCGTCTTTACCTCCAGTTGTTTGTAGGAGCGCTCTTGTCTTATTTACGTTATGTTCACTTCGTCTTTATCTCCAGTTGTTTGTAGGAAGGCTCATGTCTTATTTACGTTATGTTTGGGTCGTCTTTATCTCCAGTTGTGTGTAGGAGGGCTCTTGTCTTATTTACGTTATGTTCTGGTCGTCTTTATCTCCAGTTGTTTGTAGGAGGGCTCATGTCTTATTTACGTTATGTTCGGGTCGTCTTTACCTCCAGTTGTTTGTAGGACGGCTCTTGTCTTATTTACGTTATGTTCGCTTCGTCTTTATCTCCAGTTGTTTGTAGGAGGGCTCATATCTTATTTACGTTATGTTCGCTTCGTCTTTATCTCCAGTTGTTTGTAGGAGGGCTCTTGTCTTATTTACGTTATGTTCGCTTCGTCTTTATCTCCAGTTGTTTGTAGGAGGGCTCTTGTCTTATTTACGCTATGTTCGGGTCGTCATTACATCCAGTTGTTTGTAGGACGGCTCTTGTCTTATTTACGTTATGTTCGCTTCGTCTTTATCTCCAGTTGTTTGTAGGACGGCTCATGTCTTATTTACGTTATGTTCACTTCGTCTTTATCTCCAGTTGTTTGTAGGAGGGCTCATGTCTTATTTTCGTTATATTCGAGTCGTCTTTACCTCCAGTTGTTTGTAGGAGTGCTCTTGTCTTATTTACGTTATGTTCGGGTCGTCTTTATCTCCAGTTGTTTGTAGGAGGGTTCAAGTCTTATTTACGTTATGTTCGGGTCGTCTTTATCTCCAGTTGTTTGTAGGAGGGCTCATGTCTTATTTACGTTATGTTCGGGTCGTCTTTACCTCCAGCTGTTTGTAGGAGGGCTCATGTCTTATTTACGTTATGTTCTGGTCGTCTTTATCTCCAGTTGTTTGTAGGAGGGTTCAAGTCTTATTTACGTTATGTTCGGGTCGTCTTTATCTCCAATTGTTTGTAGGAGGGCTCATGTCTTATTTACGTTATGTTCTGGTCGTCTTTACCTCCAGTTGTTTGTAGGACGCCTCTTGTCTTATTTACGTTATGCTCGCTTCGTCTTTATCTCCAGTTGTTTGTAGGAGGGCTCTTGTCTTATTTACGTTATGTTCACTTCGTCTTTATCTCCAGTTGTTTGTAGGCGGGCTCTTGTCTTATTTACGTTATGTTCGGATCTTCTTTATCTCCAGTTGTTTGTAGGAGGGCTCTTGTCTTATTTACGTTATTTTCGGGTCGTCTTTACCTCCAGTTGTTTGTAGGAGCGCTCTTGTCTTATTTACGTTATGTTCACTTCGTCTTTATCTCCAGTTGTTTGTAGGAAGGCTCATGTCTTATTTACGTTATGTTCGGGTCGTCTTTATCTCCAGTTGTTTGTAGGACGGCTCTTGTCTTATTTACGTTATGTTCACTTCGTCTTTATCTCCAGTTGTTTGTAGGACGGCTCATGTCTTATTTACGTTATGTTCATTTCGTCTTTTTTCTCCAGTTGTTTGTAGGAGGGCCCATGTCTTATTTTCGTTATGTTCGTGTCGTCTTTACCTCCAGTTGTTTGTAGGAGGTCTCATGTCTTATTTACGTTATGTTCGGGTCGACTTTATCTCCAGTTGTTTGTAGGAGGGTTCAAGTCTTATTTACGTTATGTTCGGGTCGTCTTTATCTCCAGTTGTTTGTAGGAGGGCTAATGTCTTATTTACGTTATGTTCGGGTCGTCTTTACCTCCAGTTGTTTGTAGGAGGGCTCATGTCTTATTTACGTTATGTTCTGGTCGTCTTTATCTCCAGTTGTTTGTAGGAGGGTTCAAGTCTTATTTACGTTATGTTCGGATCGTCTTTATCTCCAATTGTTTGTAGGAGGGCTCATGTCTTATTTACGTTATGTTCGGGTCGTCTTTACCTCCAGTTGTTTGTAGGATGCCTCTTGTCTTATTTACGTTATGCTCGCTTCCTCTTTATCTCCAGTTGTTTGTAGGAGGGCTCTTGTCTTATTTACGTTATGTTCACTTCGTCTTTATCTCCAGTTGTTTGTAGGCGGGCTCTTGTCTTATTTACGTTATGTTCGGGTCGTCTTTACCTCCAGTTGTTTGTAGGAGCGCTCTTGTCTTATTTACGTTATATTCACTTCGTCTTTATCTCCGGTTGATTGTAAGAAGGCTCATGTCTTATTTACGTTATGTTCGGGTCGTCTTTATCTCCAGTTGTTTGTAGGACGGCTCATGTCTGATTTACGTTATGTTCACTTCGTCTTTATCTCCAGTTGTTTGTAGGACGCTCTTGTCTTATTTACGTTATGTTCACTTCGTCTTTATCTCCAGTTGTTTGTAGGAGGGCTCTTGTCTTATTTACGTTATGTATACTTCGTCTTTATCTCCAGTTGTTTGTAGGACTGCTCATGTCTTATTTACGTTATGTTCGCTTCGTCTTTATCTCCAGTTGTTTGTAGGAGGGCTCTTGTCTTATTTACGTTATGTTAGCTTCGTTTTTATCTCCAGTTGTTTGTAGGAGGGCTCTTGTCTTATTTACGTTATGTTCGCTTCGTCTTTATCTCCAGTCGTTTGTAGGAGGTCTCTTGTCTTATTTACTTTATGTTCGCTTCGTCTTTATCTCCAGTTGTTTGTAGGACGGCTCTTGTCTTATTTACGTTATGTTCGCTTCGTCTTTATCTCCAGTTGTTTGTAGGAGCGCTCTTGTCTTATTTACGTTATGTTCGCTTCGTCTTTATCTCCAGTTGTTTGTAGGCGGGCTCTTGTCTTATTTACGTTATGTTCGGGTCGTCTTTACCTCCAGTTGTTTGTAGGAGGGCTCTTGTCTTATGTACGTTATGTTCGGGTCGTCTTTACCTCCAGTTGTTTGTAGGAGGGCTCATGTCTTATTTACGTTATGTTCTGGTCGTCTTTACCTCCAGTTGTTTGTAGGACGCCTCTTGTCTTATTTACGTTATGCTCGCTTCGTCTTTATCTCCAGTTGTTTGTAGGAGGGCTCTTGTCTTATTTACGTTATGTTCACTTCGTCTTTATCTCCAGTTGTTTGTAGGCGGGCTCTTGTCTTATTTACGTTATGTTCGGATCTTCTTTATCTCCAGTTGTTTGTAGGAGGGCTCTTGTCTTATTTACGTTATTTTCGGGTCGTCTTTACCTCCAGTTGTTTGTAGGAGCGCTCTTGTCTTATTTACGTTATGTTCACTTCGTCTTTATCTCCAGTTGTTTGTAGGAAGGCTCATGTCTTATTTACGTTATGTTCGGGTCGTCTTTATCTCCAGTTGTTTGTAGGACGGCTCTTGTCTTATTTACGTTATGTTCACTTCGTCTTTATCTCCAGTTGTTTGTAGGACGGCTCATGTCTTATTTACGTTATGTTCATTTCGTCTTTTTTCTCCAGTTGTTTGTAGGAGGGCCCATGTCTTATTTTCGTTATGTTCGTGTCGTCTTTACCTCCAGTTGTTTGTAGGAGGTCTCATGTCTTATTTACGTTATGTTCGGGTCGTCTTTATCTCCAGTTGTTTGTAGGAGGGCTAATGTCTTATTTACGTTATGTTCGGGTCGTCTTTACCTCCAGTTGTTTGTAGGAGGGCTCTTGTCTTATGTACGTTATGTTCGGGTCGTCTTTACCTCCAGTTGTTTGTAGGAGGGCTCATGTCTTATTTACGTTATGTTCTGGTCGTCTTTACCTCCAGTTGTTTGTAGGACGCCTCTTGTCTTATTTACGTTATGCTCGCTTCGTCTTTATCTCCAGTTGTTTGTAGGAGGGCTAATGTCTTATTTACGTTATGTTCGGGTCGTCTTTATCTCCAGTTGTTTGTAGGAGGGCTCATGTCTTATTTACGTTATGTTCGGGTCGTCTTTACCTCCAGCTGTTTGTAGGAGGGCTCATGTCTTATTTACGTTATGTTCTGGTCGTCTTTATCTCCAGTTGTTTGTAGGAGGGTTCAAGTCTTATTTACGTTATGTTCGGGTCGTCTTTATCTCCAATTGTTTGTAGGAGGGCTCATGTCTTATTTACGTTATGTTCTGGTCGTCTTTACCTCCAGTTGTTTGTAGGACGCCTCTTGTCTTATTTACGTTATGCTCGCTTCGTCTTTATCTCCAGTTGTTTGTAGGAGGGCTCTTGTCTTATTTACGTTATGTTCACTTCGTCTTTATCTCCAGTTGTTTGTAGGCGGGCTCTTGTCTTATTTACGTTATGTTCGGATCTTCTTTATCTCCAGTTGTTTGTAGGAGGGCTCTTGTCTTATTTACGTTATTTTCGGGTCGTCTTTACCTCCAGTTGTTTGTAGGAGCGCTCTTGTCTTATTTACGTTATGTTCACTTCGTCTTTATCTCCAGTTGTTTGTAGGAAGGCTCATGTCTTATTTACGTTATGTTCGGGTCGTCTTTATCTCCAGTTGTTTGTAGGACGGCTCTTGTCTTATTTACGTTATGTTCACTTCGTCTTTATCTCCAGTTGTTTGTAGGACGGCTCATGTCTTATTTACGTTATGTTCATTTCGTCTTTTTTCTCCAGTTGTTTGTAGGAGGGCCCATGTCTTATTTTCGTTATGTTCGTGTCGTCTTTACCTCCAGTTGTTTGTAGGAGGTCTCATGTCTTATTTACGTTATGTTCGGGTCGACTTTATCTCCAGTTGTTTGTAGGAGGGTTCAAGTCTTATTTACGTTATGTTCGGGTCGTCTTTATCTCCAGTTGTTTGTAGGAGGGCTAATGTCTTATTTACGTTATGTTCGGGTCGTCTTTACCTCCAGTTGTTTGTAGGAGGGCTCATGTCTTATTTACGTTATGTTCTGGTCGTCTTTATCTCCAGTTGTTTGTAGGAGGGTTCAAGTCTTATTTACGTTATGTTCGGATCGTCTTTATCTCCAATTGTTTGTAGGAGGGCTCATGTCTTATTTACGTTATGTTCGGGTCGTCTTTACCTCCAGTTGTTTGTAGGATGCCTCTTGTCTTATTTACGTTATGCTCGCTTCCTCTTTATCTCCAGTTGTTTGTAGGAGGGCTCTTGTCTTATTTACGTTATGTTCACTTCGTCTTTATCTCCAGTTGTTTGTAGGCGGGCTCTTGTCTTATTTACGTTATGTTCGGGTCGTCTTTACCTCCAGTTGTTTGTAGGAGCGCTCTTGTCTTATTTACGTTATATTCACTTCGTCTTTATCTCCGGTTGATTGTAAGAAGGCTCATGTCTTATTTACGTTATGTTCGGGTCGTCTTTATCTCCAGTTGTTTGTAGGACGGCTCATGTCTGATTTACGTTATGTTCACTTCGTCTTTATCTCCAGTTGTTTGTAGGACGCTCTTGTCTTATTTACGTTATGTTCACTTCGTCTTTATCTCCAGTTGTTTGTAGGAGGGCTCTTGTCTTATTTACGTTATGTATACTTCGTCTTTATCTCCAGTTGTTTGTAGGACTGCTCATGTCTTATTTACGTTATGTTCGCTTCGTCTTTATCTCCAGTTGTTTGTAGGAGGGCTCTTGTCTTATTTACGTTATGTTAGCTTCGTTTTTATCTCCAGTTGTTTGTAGGAGGGCTCTTGTCTTATTTACGTTATGTTCGCTTCGTCTTTATCTCCAGTCGTTTGTAGGAGGTCTCTTGTCTTATTTACTTTATGTTCGCTTCGTCTTTATCTCCAGTTGTTTGTAGGACGGCTCTTGTCTTATTTACGTTATGTTCGCTTCGTCTTTATCTCCAGTTGTTTGTAGGAGCGCTCTTGTCTTATTTACGTTATGTTCGCTTCGTCTTTATCTCCAGTTGTTTGTAGGCGGGCTCTTGTCTTATTTACGTTATGTTCGGGTCGTCTTTACCTCCAGTTGTTTGTAGGAGGGCTCTTGTCTTATGTACGTTATGTTCGGGTCGTCTTTACCTCCAGTTGTTTGTAGGAGGGCTCATGTCTTATTTACGTTATGTTCTGGTCGTCTTTACCTCCAGTTGTTTGTAGGACGCCTCTTGTCTTATTTACGTTATGCTCGCTTCGTCTTTATCTCCAGTTGTTTGTAGGAGGGCTCTTGTCTTATTTACGTTATGTTCACTTCGTCTTTATCTCCAGTTGTTTGTAGGCGGGCTCTTGTCTTATTTACGTTATGTTCGGATCTTCTTTATCTCCAGTTGTTTGTAGGAGGGCTCTTGTCTTATTTACGTTATTTTCGGGTCGTCTTTACCTCCAGTTGTTTGTAGGAGCGCTCTTGTCTTATTTACGTTATGTTCACTTCGTCTTTATCTCCAGTTGTTTGTAGGAAGGCTCATGTCTTATTTACGTTATGTTCGGGTCGTCTTTATCTCCAGTTGTTTGTAGGACGGCTCTTGTCTTATTTACGTTATGTTCACTTCGTCTTTATCTCCAGTTGTTTGTAGGACGGCTCATGTCTTATTTACGTTATGTTCATTTCGTCTTTTTTCTCCAGTTGTTTGTAGGAGGGCCCATGTCTTATTTTCGTTATGTTCGTGTCGTCTTTACCTCCAGTTGTTTGTAGGAGGTCTCATGTCTTATTTACGTTATGTTCGGGTCGTCTTTATCTCCAGTCGTTTGTAGGAGGGCTAATGTCTTATTTACGTTATGTTCGGGTCGTCTTTACCTCCAGTTGTTTGTAGGAGGGCTCTTGTCTTATGTACGTTATGTTCGGGTCGTCTTTACCTCCAGTTGTTTGTAGGAGGGCTCATGTCTTATTTACGTTATGTTCTGGTCGTCTTTACCTCCAGTTGTTTGTAGGACGCCTCTTGTCTTATTTACGTTATGCTCGCTTCGTCTTTATCTCCAGTTGTTTGTAGGAGGGCTCTTGTCTTATTTACGTTATCTTCACTTCGTCTTTATCTCCAGTTGTTTGTAGGCGGGCTCTTGTCTTATTTACGTTATGTTCGGATCTTCTTTATCTCCAGTTGTTTGTAGGAGGGCTCTTGTCTTATTTACGTTATTTTCGGGTCGTCTTTACCTCCAGTTGTTTGTAGGAGCGCTCTTGTCTTATTTACGTTATGTTCACTTCGTCTTTATCTCCAGTTGTTTGTAGGAAGGCTCATGTCTTATTTACGTTATGTTCGGGTCGTCTTTATCTCCAGTTGTTTGTAGGACGGCTCTTGTCTTATTTACGTTATGTTCACTTCGTCTTTATCTCCAGTTGTTTGTAGGACGGCTCATGTCTTATTTACGTTATGTTCATTTCGTCTTTTTTCTCCAGTTGTTTGTAGGAGGGCCCATGTCTTATTTTCGTTATGTTCGTGTCGTCTTTACCTCCAGTTGTTTGTAGGAGGTCTCATGTCTTATTTACGTTATGTTCGGGTCGTCTTTATCTCCAGTTGTTTGTAGGAGGGCTAATGTCTTATTTACGTTATGTTCGGGTCGTCTTTACCTCCAGTTGTTTGTAGGAGGGCTCATGTCTTATTTACGTTATGTTCTGGTCGTCTTTATCTCCAGTTGTTTGTAGGAGGGTTCAAGTCTTATTTACGTTATGTTCGGATCGTCTTTATCTCCAATTGTTTGTAGGAGGGCTCACGTCTTATTTACGTTATGTTCGGGTCGTCTTTACCTCCAGTTGTTTGTAGGATGCCTCTTGTCTTATTTACGTTATGCTCGCTTCGTCTTTATCTCCAGTTGTTTGTAGGAGGGCTCTTGTCTTATTTACGTTATGTTCACTTCGTCTTTATCTCCAGTTGTTTGTAGGCGGGCTCTTGTCTTATTTACGTTATGTTCGGGTCGTCTTTACCTCCAGTTGTTTGTAGGAGCGCTCTTGTCTTATTTACGTTATATTCACTTCGTCTTTATCTCCGGTTGATTGTAAGAAGGCTCATGTCTTATTTACGTTATGTTCGGGTCGTCTTTATCTCCAGTTGTTTGTAGGACGGCTCATGTCCGATTTACGTTATGTTCACTTCGTCTTTATCTCCAGTTGTTTGTAGGACGCTCTTGTCTTATTTACGTTATGTTCACTTCGTCTTTATCTCCAGTTGTTTGTAGGAGGGCTCTTGTCTTATTTACGTTATGTATACTTCGTCTTTATCTCCAGTTGTTTGTAGGAGTGCTCATGTCTTATTTACGTTATGTTCGCTTCGTCTTTATCTCCAGTTGTTTGTAGGAGGGCTCTTGTCTTATTTACGTTATGTTAGCTTCGTTTTTATCTCCAGTTGTTTGTAGGAGGGCTCTTGTCTTATTTACGTTATGTTCGCTTCGTCTTTATCTCCAGTCGTTTGTAGGAGGTCTCTTGTCTTATTTACTTTATGTTCGCTTCGTCTTTATCTCCAGTTGTTTGTAGGACGGCTCTTGTCTTATTTACGTTATGTTCGCTTCGTCTTTATCTCCAGTTGTTTGTAGGAGCGCTCTTGTCTTATTTACGTTATGTTCGCTTCGTCTTTATCTCCAGTTGTTTGTAGGCGGGCTCTTGTCTTATTTACGTTATGTTCGGGTCGTCTTTACCTCCAGTTGTTTGTAGGAGGGCTCTTGTCTTATGTACGTTATGTTCGGGTCGTCTTTACCTCCAGTTGTTGGTAGGAGCGCTCTTGTCTTATTTACGTTATGTTCACTTCGTCTTTATCTCCAGTTGTTTGTAGGAAGGCTCATGTCTTATTTACGTTATGTTCGGGTCGTCTTTATCTCCAGTTGTTTGTAGGACGGCTCTTGTCTTATTTACGTTATGTTCACTTCGTCTTTTTCTCCAGTTGTTTGTAGGACGGCTCATGTCTTATTTACGTTATGTTCATTTCTTCTTTTTCTCCAGTTGTTTGTAGGAGTGCTCTTGTCTTATTTACGTTATGTTCGTTTCGTTTTTATCTCCAGTTGTTTGTAGGAGGCCTCTTGTCTTATTTACGTTATGTTCGGGTCGTCTTTACCTCCAGTTGTTTGTAGGAGCGCTCTTGTCTTATTTACGTTATGTTTAATTCGTCTTTATCTCCAGTTGTTTGTAGGAGGGCTCTTGTCTTATTTACGTTATGTTCGGGTCGTCTTTACATCCAGTTATTTGTAGGACGGCTCCTGTCTTATTTACGTTATGTTCGCTTCGTCTTTATCTCCAGTTGTTTGTAGGAGGGCTCTTGTCTTATTTACGTTATGTTCGGGTCGTCTTTACTTCCAGTTGTTTGTAGGAGGGCTCTTGTCTTATTTACGTTATGTTCGGGTCGTCTTTACTTCCAGTTGTTTGTAGGAGGGCTCTTGTCTTATTTACGTTATGTTCACTTCGTCTTTATCTCCAGTTGTTTGTAGGAGGGCTCATGTCTTATTTACGTTATGTTCGGGTCGTCTTTATCTCCAGTTGTTTGTAGGACGGCTCTTGTCTTATTTACGTTATGTTCACTTCGTCTTTATCTCCAGTTGTTTGTAGGAGTGCTCATGTCTTATTTTCGTTATGTTCGAGTCGTCTTTACCTCCAGTTGTTTGTAGGAGTGCTCTTGTCTTATTTACGTTATGTTCGCTTCGTTTTTATCTCCAGTTGTTTGTAGGAAGCCTCTTGTCTTATTTACGTTATGTTCGGGTCGTCTTTACCTCCAGTTGTTTGTAGGAGGGCTCTTGCCTTATTTACGTTATGTTCGCTTCGTCTTTATCTCCAGTTGTGTGTAGGAGGGCTCTTGTCTTATTTACGTTATGTTCGGGTCGTCTTTACCTCCAGTTGTTTGTAGGAGGGCTCTTGCCTTATTTACGTTATGTTCGCTTCGTCTTTATCTCCAGTTGTGTGTAGGAGGGCTCTTGTCTTATTTACGTTATGTTCTGGTCGTCTTTATCTCCAGTTGTTTGTAGGAGGGCTCATGTCTTATTTACGTTATGTTCGGGTCGTCTTTACCTCCAGTTGTTTGTAGGAGGGCTCATATCTTATTTACGTTATGTTCGCTTCTTCTTTATCTCCAGTTGTTTGTAGGAGGGCTCTTGTCTTATTTACGTTATGTTCGCTTCGTCTTTATCTCCAGTTGTTTGTAGGAGGGCTCTTGTCTTATTTACGCTATGTTCGGGTCGTCATTACATCCAGTTGTTTGTAGGACGGCTCTTGTCTTATTTACGTTATGTTCGCTTCGTCTTTATCTCCAATTGTTTGTAGGAGTGCTCTTGTCTTATTTACGTTATGTTCGCTTTGTCTTTATCTCCAGTTGTTTGTAGGCGGGCTCTTGTCTTATTTATATTATGTTCGGGTCGTCTTTACCTTCAGTTGTTTGTAGGAGGGCTCTTGTCTTATTTATGTTATGTTCGGGTCGTCTTTATCTCCAGTTGTTTGTAGGAGGGCTCTTGTCTTATTTACGTTATGTTCACTTCGTCTTTATCTCCAGTTGTTTGTAGGAAGGCTCATGTCTTATTTACGTTATGTTCGGGTCGTCTTTATCTCCAGTTGTTTGTAGGACGGCTCATGTCTGATTTACGTTATGTTCACTTCGTCTTTATCTCCAGTTGTTTGTAGGAGGGCTCATGTCTTATTTTCGTTATATTCCAGTCGTCTTTACCTCCAGTTGTTTGTAGGAGTGCTCTTGTCTTATTTACGTTATGTTCGGGTCGTCTTTATCTCCAGTTGTTTGTAGGAGGGTTCAAGTCTTATTTACGTTATGTTCGGGTCGTCTTTATCTCCAGTTGTTTGTAGGAGGGCTCATGTCTTATTTACGTTATGTTCGGGTCGTCTTTACCTCCAGCTGTTTGTAGGAGGGCTCATGTCTTATTTACGTTATGTTCTGGTCGTCTTTATCTCCAGTTGTTTGTAGGAGGGTTCAAGTCTTATTTACGTTATGTTCGGGTCGTCTTTATCTCCAATTGTTTGTAGGAGGGCTCATGTCTTATTTACGTTATGTTCTGGTCGTCTTTACCTCCAGTTGTTTGTAGGACGCCTCTTGTCTTATTTACGTTATGCTCGCTTCGTCTTTATCTCCAGTTGTTTGTAGGAGGGCTCTTGTCTTATTTACGTTATGTTCACTTCGTCTTTATCTCCAGTTGTTTGTAGGCGGACTCTTGTCTTATTTACGTTATGTTCGGATCTTCTTTATCTCCAGTAGTTTGTAGGAGGGCTCTTGTCTTATTTACGTTATGTTCGGGTCGTCTTTACCTCCAGTTGTTTGTAGGAGCGCTCTTGTCTTATTTACGTTATGTTCACTTCGTCTTTATCTCCAGTTGTTTGTAGGAAGGCTCATGTCTTATTTACGTTATGTTCGGGTCGTCTTTATCTCCAGTTGTTTGTAGGACGGCTCTTGTCTTATTTACGTTATGTTCACTTCGTCTTTATCTCCAGTTGTTTGTAGGACGGCTCATGTCTTATTTACGTTATGTTCATTTCGTCTTTTTCTCCAGTTGTTTGTAGGAGGGCCCATGTCTTATTTTCGTTATGTTCGGGTCGTCTTTACCTCCAGTTGTTTGTAGGAGTGCTCTTGTCTTATTTACGTTATGTTCGGGTCGTCTTTATCTCCAGTTGTTTGTAGGAGGTCTCATGTCTTATTTACGTTATGTTCGGGTCGTCTTTATCTCCAGTTGTTTGTAGGAGGGTTCAAGTCTTATTTACGTTATGTTCGGGTCGTCTTTATCTCCAGTTGTTTGTAGGAGGGCTAATGTCTTATTTACGTTATGTTCGGGTCGTCTTTACCTCCAGTTGCTTGTAGGAGGGCTCATGTCTTATTTACGTTATGTTCTGGTCGTCTTTATCTCCAGTTGTTTGTAGGAGGGTTCAAGTCTTATTTACGTTATGTTCGGGTCGTCTTTATCTCCAATTGTTTGTAGGAGGGCTCATGTCTTATTTACGTTATGTTCGGGTCGTCTTTACCTCCAGTTGTTTGTAGGATGCCTCTTGTCTTATTTACGTTATGCTCGCTTCGTCTTTATCTCCAGTTGTTTGTAGGAGGGCTCTTGTCTTATTTACGTTATGTTCACTTCGTCTTTATCTCCAGTTGTTTTTAGGCGGGCTCTTGTCTTATTTACGTTATGTTCGGGTCGTCTTTACCTCCAGTTGTTTGTAGGAGGGCTCTTGTCTTATTTACGTTATGTTCGGGTCGTCTTTACCTCCAGTTGTTTGTAGGAGCGCTCTTGTCTTATTTACGTTATGTTCACTTCGTCTTTATCTCCAGTTGTTTGTAGGAAGGCTCATGTCTTATTTACGTTATGTTCGGGTCGTCTTTATCTCCAGTTGTTTGTAGGACGGCTCTTGTCTTATTTACGTTATGTTCACTTCGTCTTTATCTCCAGTTGTTTGTAGGACGGCTCATGTCTTATTTACGTTATGTTCATTTCGTCTTTTTCTCCAGTTGTTTGTAGGAGGGCTCATGTCTTATTTTCGTTATGTTCGGGTCGTCTTTACCTCCAGTTGTTTGTAGGAGGGCTCTTGTCTTATTTTCGTTATGTTCGCTTCGTCTTTATCTCCAGTTGTTTGTAGGAGGGCTCATATCTTATTTACGTTATGTTCGCTTCGTCTTTATCTCCAGTTGTTTGTAGTAGGGCTCTTGTCTTATTTACGTTATGTTCGCTTTGTCGTTATCTCCAGTTGTTTGTAGGAGTGCTCTAGTCTTATTTACGTTATGTTCGGGTCGTCTTTATCTCCAGTTATTTGTAGGACGCTGTTGTCTTATTTACGTTATGTTCGGGTCGTCTTTACCTCCAGTTATTTGTAGGACGGCTGTTGTCTTATTTACGTTATGTTCGGGTCGTCTTTATCTCCAGTTGTTTGTAGGAGGGCCCTTGCCTTATTTACGTTATGTTCGCTTCGTCTTTATCTCCAGTTGTTTGTAGGAGGGCTCTTGTCTTATTTACGTTATGTTCGGGTCGTCTTTACCTCCAGTTGTTTGTAGGAGGGCGCTTGTCTTATTTACGTTATGTTCGGGTCGTCTTTACCTCCAGTTGTTTGTAGTAGCGCTCTTGTCTTATTTACGTTATGTTCACTTCGTCTTTATCTCCAGTTGTTTGTAGGAAGGCTCATGTCTTATTTACGTTATGTTCACTTCGTCTTTATCTCCAGTTGTTTGTAGGAGTGCTCATGTCTTATTTTCGTTATGTTCGAGTCGTCTTTACCTCCAGTTGTTTGTAGGAGTGCTCTTGTCTTATTTACGTTATGTTCGGGTCGTCTTTACCTCCAGTTGTTTGTAGGAGGGCCCATGTCTTATTTTCGTTATGTTCGTGTCGTCTTTACCTCCAGTTGTTTGTAGGAGGTCTCATGTCTTATTTACGTTATGTTCGGGTCGTCTTTATCTCCAGTCGTTTGTAGGAGGGCTAATGTCTTATTTACGTTATGTTCGGGTCGTCTTTACCTCCAGTTGTTTGTAGGAGGGCTCTTGTCTTATGTACGTTATGTTCGGGTCGTCTTTACCTCCAGTTGTTTGTAGGAGGGCTCATGTCTTATTTACGTTATGTTCTGGTCGTCTTTACCTCCAGTTGTTTGTAGGACGCCTCTTGTCTTATTTACGTTATGCTCGCTTCGTCTTTATCTCCAGTTGTTTGTAGGAGGGCTCTTGTCTTATTTACGTTATCTTCACTTCGTCTTTATCTCCAGTTGTTTGTAGGCGGGCTCTTGTCTTATTTACGTTATGTTCGGATCTTCTTTATCTCCAGTTGTTTGTAGGAGGGCTCTTGTCTTATTTACGTTATTTTCGGGTCGTCTTTACCTCCAGTTGTTTGTAGGAGCGCTCTTGTCTTATTTACGTTATGTTCACTTCGTCTTTATCTCCAGTTGTTTGTAGGAAGGCTCATGTCTTATTTACGTTATGTTCGGGTCGTCTTTATCTCCAGTTGTTTGTAGGACGGCTCTTGTCTTATTTACGTTATGTTCACTTCGTCTTTATCTCCAGTTGTTTGTAGGACGGCTCATGTCTTATTTACGTTATGTTCATTTCGTCTTTTTTCTCCAGTTGTTTGTAGGAGGGCCCATGTCTTATTTTCGTTATGTTCGTGTCGTCTTTACCTCCAGTTGTTTGTAGGAGGTCTCATGTCTTATTTACGTTATGTTCGGGTCGTCTTTATCTCCAGTTGTTTGTAGGAGGGCTAATGTCTTATTTACGTTATGTTCGGGTCGTCTTTACCTCCAGTTGTTTGTAGGAGGGCTCATGTCTTATTTACGTTATGTTCTGGTCGTCTTTATCTCCAGTTGTTTGTAGGAGGGTTCAAGTCTTATTTACGTTATGTTCGGATCGTCTTTATCTCCAATTGTTTGTAGGAGGGCTCACGTCTTATTTACGTTATGTTCGGGTCGTCTTTACCTCCAGTTGTTTGTAGGATGCCTCTTGTCTTATTTACGTTATGCTCGCTTCGTCTTTATCTCCAGTTGTTTGTAGGAGGGCTCTTGTCTTATTTACGTTATGTTCACTTCGTCTTTATCTCCAGTTGTTTGTAGGCGGGCTCTTGTCTTATTTACGTTATGTTCGGGTCGTCTTTACCTCCAGTTGTTTGTAGGAGCGCTCTTGTCTTATTTACGTTATATTCACTTCGTCTTTATCTCCGGTTGATTGTAAGAAGGCTCATGTCTTATTTACGTTATGTTCGGGTCGTCTTTATCTCCAGTTGTTTGTAGGACGGCTCATGTCCGATTTACGTTATGTTCACTTCGTCTTTATCTCCAGTTGTTTGTAGGACGCTCTTGTCTTATTTACGTTATGTTCACTTCGTCTTTATCTCCAGTTGTTTGTAGGAGGGCTCTTGTCTTATTTACGTTATGTATACTTCGTCTTTATCTCCAGTTGTTTGTAGGAGTGCTCATGTCTTATTTACGTTATGTTCGCTTCGTCTTTATCTCCAGTTGTTTGTAGGAGGGCTCTTGTCTTATTTACGTTATGTTAGCTTCGTTTTTATCTCCAGTTGTTTGTAGGAGGGCTCTTGTCTTATTTACGTTATGTTCGCTTCGTCTTTATCTCCAGTCGTTTGTAGGAGGTCTCTTGTCTTATTTACTTTATGTTCGCTTCGTCTTTATCTCCAGTTGTTTGTAGGACGGCTCTTGTCTTATTTACGTTATGTTCGCTTCGTCTTTATCTCCAGTTGTTTGTAGGAGCGCTCTTGTCTTATTTACGTTATGTTCGCTTCGTCTTTATCTCCAGTTGTTTGTAGGCGGGCTCTTGTCTTATTTACGTTATGTTCGGGTCGTCTTTACCTCCAGTTGTTTGTAGGAGGGCTCTTGTCTTATGTACGTTATGTTCGGGTCGTCTTTACCTCCAGTTGTTGGTAGGAGCGCTCTTGTCTTATTTACGTTATGTTCACTTCGTCTTTATCTCCAGTTGTTTGTAGGAAGGCTCATGTCTTATTTACGTTATGTTCGGGTCGTCTTTATCTCCAGTTGTTTGTAGGACGGCTCTTGTCTTATTTACGTTATGTTCACTTCGTCTTTTTCTCCAGTTGTTTGTAGGACGGCTCATGTCTTATTTACGTTATGTTCATTTCTTCTTTTTCTCCAGTTGTTTGTAGGAGTGCTCTTGTCTTATTTACGTTATGTTCGTTTCGTTTTTATCTCCAGTTGTTTGTAGGAGGCCTCTTGTCTTATTTACGTTATGTTCGGGTCGTCTTTACCTCCAGTTGTTTGTAGGAGCGCTCTTGTCTTATTTACGTTATGTTTAATTCGTCTTTATCTCCAGTTGTTTGTAGGAGGGCTCTTGTCTTATTTACGTTATGTTCGGGTCGTCTTTACATCCAGTTATTTGTAGGACGGCTCCTGTCTTATTTACGTTATGTTCGCTTCGTCTTTATCTCCAGTTGTTTGTAGGAGGGCTCTTGTCTTATTTACGTTATGTTCGGGTCGTCTTTACTTCCAGTTGTTTGTAGGAGGGCTCTTGTCTTATTTACGTTATGTTCGGGTCGTCTTTACTTCCAGTTGTTTGTAGGAGGGCTCTTGTCTTATTTACGTTATGTTCACTTCGTCTTTATCTCCAGTTGTTTGTAGGAGGGCTCATGTCTTATTTACGTTATGTTCGGGTCGTCTTTATCTCCAGTTGTTTGTAGGACGGCTCTTGTCTTATTTACGTTATGTTCACTTCGTCTTTATCTCCAGTTGTTTGTAGGAGTGCTCATGTCTTATTTTCGTTATGTTCGAGTCGTCTTTACCTCCAGTTGTTTGTAGGAGTGCTCTTGTCTTATTTACGTTATGTTCGCTTCGTTTTTATCTCCAGTTGTTTGTAGGAAGCCTCTTGTCTTATTTACGTTATGTTCGGGTCGTCTTTACCTCCAGTTGTTTGTAGGAGGGCTCTTGCCTTATTTACGTTATGTTCGCTTCGTCTTTATCTCCAGTTGTGTGTAGGAGGGCTCTTGTCTTATTTACGTTATGTTCGGGTCGTCTTTACCTCCAGTTGTTTGTAGGAGGGCTCTTGCCTTATTTACGTTATGTTCGCTTCGTCTTTATCTCCAGTTGTGTGTAGGAGGGCTCTTGTCTTATTTACGTTATGTTCTGGTCGTCTTTATCTCCAGTTGTTTGTAGGAGGGCTCATGTCTTATTTACGTTATGTTCGGGTCGTCTTTACCTCCAGTTGTTTGTAGGAGGGCTCATATCTTATTTACGTTATGTTCGCTTCTTCTTTATCTCCAGTTGTTTGTAGGAGGGCTCTTGTCTTATTTACGTTATGTTCGCTTCGTCTTTATCTCCAGTTGTTTGTAGGAGGGCTCTTGTCTTATTTACGCTATGTTCGGGTCGTCATTACATCCAGTTGTTTGTAGGACGGCTCTTGTCTTATTTACGTTATGTTCGCTTCGTCTTTATCTCCAATTGTTTGTAGGAGTGCTCTTGTCTTATTTACGTTATGTTCGCTTTGTCTTTATCTCCAGTTGTTTGTAGGCGGGCTCTTGTCTTATTTATATTATGTTCGGGTCGTCTTTACCTTCAGTTGTTTGTAGGAGGGCTCTTGTCTTATTTATGTTATGTTCGGGTCGTCTTTATCTCCAGTTGTTTGTAGGAGGGCTCTTGTCTTATTTACGTTATGTTCACTTCGTCTTTATCTCCAGTTGTTTGTAGGAAGGCTCATGTCTTATTTACGTTATGTTCGGGTCGTCTTTATCTCCAGTTGTTTGTAGGACGGCTCATGTCTGATTTACGTTATGTTCACTTCGTCTTTATCTCCAGTTGTTTGTAGGAGGGCTCATGTCTTATTTTCGTTATATTCCAGTCGTCTTTACCTCCAGTTGTTTGTAGGAGTGCTCTTGTCTTATTTACGTTATGTTCGGGTCGTCTTTATCTCCAGTTGTTTGTAGGAGGGTTCAAGTCTTATTTACGTTATGTTCGGGTCGTCTTTATCTCCAGTTGTTTGTAGGAGGGCTCATGTCTTATTTACGTTATGTTCGGGTCGTCTTTACCTCCAGCTGTTTGTAGGAGGGCTCATGTCTTATTTACGTTATGTTCTGGTCGTCTTTATCTCCAGTTGTTTGTAGGAGGGTTCAAGTCTTATTTACGTTATGTTCGGGTCGTCTTTATCTCCAATTGTTTGTAGGAGGGCTCATGTCTTATTTACGTTATGTTCTGGTCGTCTTTACCTCCAGTTGTTTGTAGGACGCCTCTTGTCTTATTTACGTTATGCTCGCTTCGTCTTTATCTCCAGTTGTTTGTAGGAGGGCTCTTGTCTTATTTACGTTATGTTCACTTCGTCTTTATCTCCAGTTGTTTGTAGGCGGACTCTTGTCTTATTTACGTTATGTTCGGATCTTCTTTATCTCCAGTAGTTTGTAGGAGGGCTCTTGTCTTATTTACGTTATGTTCGGGTCGTCTTTACCTCCAGTTGTTTGTAGGAGCGCTCTTGTCTTATTTACGTTATGTTCACTTCGTCTTTATCTCCAGTTGTTTGTAGGAAGGCTCATGTCTTATTTACGTTATGTTCGGGTCGTCTTTATCTCCAGTTGTTTGTAGGACGGCTCTTGTCTTATTTACGTTATGTTCACTTCGTCTTTATCTCCAGTTGTTTGTAGGACGGCTCATGTCTTATTTACGTTATGTTCATTTCGTCTTTTTCTCCAGTTGTTTGTAGGAGGGCCCATGTCTTATTTTCGTTATGTTCGGGTCGTCTTTACCTCCAGTTGTTTGTAGGAGTGCTCTTGTCTTATTTACGTTATGTTCGGGTCGTCTTTATCTCCAGTTGTTTGTAGGAGGTCTCATGTCTTATTTACGTTATGTTCGGGTCGTCTTTATCTCCAGTTGTTTGTAGGAGGGTTCAAGTCTTATTTACGTTATGTTCGGGTCGTCTTTATCTCCAGTTGTTTGTAGGAGGGCTAATGTCTTATTTACGTTATGTTCGGGTCGTCTTTACCTCCAGTTGCTTGTAGGAGGGCTCATGTCTTATTTACGTTATGTTCTGGTCGTCTTTATCTCCAGTTGTTTGTAGGAGGGTTCAAGTCTTATTTACGTTATGTTCGGGTCGTCTTTATCTCCAATTGTTTGTAGGAGGGCTCATGTCTTATTTACGTTATGTTCGGGTCGTCTTTACCTCCAGTTGTTTGTAGGATGCCTCTTGTCTTATTTACGTTATGCTCGCTTCGTCTTTATCTCCAGTTGTTTGTAGGAGGGCTCTTGTCTTATTTACGTTATGTTCACTTCGTCTTTATCTCCAGTTGTTTTTAGGCGGGCTCTTGTCTTATTTACGTTATGTTCGGGTCGTCTTTACCTCCAGTTGTTTGTAGGAGGGCTCTTGTCTTATTTACGTTATGTTCGGGTCGTCTTTACCTCCAGTTGTTTGTAGGAGCGCTCTTGTCTTATTTACGTTATGTTCACTTCGTCTTTATCTCCAGTTGTTTGTAGGAAGGCTCATGTCTTATTTACGTTATGTTCGGGTCGTCTTTATCTCCAGTTGTTTGTAGGACGGCTCTTGTCTTATTTACGTTATGTTCACTTCGTCTTTATCTCCAGTTGTTTGTAGGACGGCTCATGTCTTATTTACGTTATGTTCATTTCGTCTTTTTCTCCAGTTGTTTGTAGGAGGGCTCATGTCTTATTTTCGTTATGTTCGGGTCGTCTTTACCTCCAGTTGTTTGTAGGAGGGCTCTTGTCTTATTTTCGTTATGTTCGCTTCGTCTTTATCTCCAGTTGTTTGTAGGAGGGCTCATATCTTATTTACGTTATGTTCGCTTCGTCTTTATCTCCAGTTGTTTGTAGTAGGGCTCTTGTCTTATTTACGTTATGTTCGCTTTGTCGTTATCTCCAGTTGTTTGTAGGAGTGCTCTAGTCTTATTTACGTTATGTTCGGGTCGTCTTTATCTCCAGTTATTTGTAGGACGCTGTTGTCTTATTTACGTTATGTTCGGGTCGTCTTTACCTCCAGTTATTTGTAGGACGGCTGTTGTCTTATTTACGTTATGTTCGGGTCGTCTTTATCTCCAGTTGTTTGTAGGAGGGCCCTTGCCTTATTTACGTTATGTTCGCTTCGTCTTTATCTCCAGTTGTTTGTAGGAGGGCTCTTGTCTTATTTACGTTATGTTCGGGTCGTCTTTACCTCCAGTTGTTTGTAGGAGGGCGCTTGTCTTATTTACGTTATGTTCGGGTCGTCTTTACCTCCAGTTGTTTGTAGTAGCGCTCTTGTCTTATTTACGTTATGTTCACTTCGTCTTTATCTCCAGTTGTTTGTAGGAAGGCTCATGTCTTATTTACGTTATGTTCACTTCGTCTTTATCTCCAGTTGTTTGTAGGAGTGCTCATGTCTTATTTTCGTTATGTTCGAGTCGTCTTTACCTCCAGTTGTTTGTAGGAGTGCTCTTGTCTTATTTACGTTATGTTCGCTTCGTTTTTATCTCCAGTTGTTTGTAGGACGGCTCTTGTCTTATTTACGTTATGTTCACTTCGTCTTTATCTCCAGTTGTTTGTAGGAGTGCTCATGTCTTATTTTCGTTATGTTCGAGTCGTCTTTACCTCCAGTTGTTTGTAGGAGTGCTCTTGACTTATTTACGTTATGTTCGCTTCGTTTTTATCTCCAGTTGTTTGTAGGAAGCCTCTTGTCTTATTTACGTTATGTTCGGGTCGTCTTTACCTCCAGTTGTTTGTAGGAGGGCTCTTGCCTTATTTACTGTATGTTCGCTTCGTCTTTATCTCCAGTTGTGTGTAGGAGGGCTCTTGTCTTATTTACGTTATGTTCGGGTCGTCTTTACCTCCAGTTGTTTGTAGGAGGGCTCTTGCCTTATTTACGTTATGTTCGCTTCGTCTTTATCTCCAGTTGTGTGTAGGAGGGCTCTTGTCTTATTTACGTTATGTTCTGGTCGTCTTTATCTCCAGTTGTTTGTAGGAGGGCTCATGTCTTATTTACGTTATGTTCGGGTCGTCTTTACCTCCAGTTGTTTGTAGGAGGGCTCATATCTTATTTACGTTATGTTCGCTTCTTCTTTATCTCCAGTTGTTTGTAGGAGGGCTCTTGTCTTATTTACGTTATGTTCGCTTCGTCTTTATCTCCAGTTGTTTGTAGGAGGGCTCTTGTCTTATTTACGCTATGTTCGGGTCGTCATTACATCCAGTTGTTTGTAGGACGGCTCTTGTCTTATTTACGTTATGTTCGCTTCGTCTTTATCTCCAATTGTTTGTAGGAGGGCTCTTGTCTTATTTACGTTATGTTCGCTTTGTCTTTATCTCCAGTTGTTTGTAGGCGGGCTCTTGTCTTATTTATATTATGTTCGGGTCGTCTTTACCTTCAGTTGTTTGTAGGAGGGCTCTTGTCTTATTTATGTTATGTTCGGGTCGTCTTTATCTCCAGTTGTTTGTAGGAGGGCTCTTGTCTTATTTACGTTATGTTCACTTCGTCTTTATCTCCAGTTGTTTGTAGGAAGGCTCATGTCTTATTTACGTTATGTTCGGGTCGTCTTTATCTCCAGTTGTTTGTAGGACGGCTCTTGTCTTATTTACGTTATGTTCACTTCGTCTTTATCTCCAGTTGTTTGTAGGACGGCTCATGTCTGATTTACGTTATGTTCACTTCGTCTTTATCTCCAGTTGTTTGTAGGAGGGCTCATGTCTTATTTTCGTTATATTCGAGTCGTCTTTACCTCCAGTTGTTTGTAGGAGTGCTCTTGTCTTATTTACGTTATGTTCGGGTCGTCTTTATCTCCAGTTGTTTGTAGGAGGGTTCAAGTCTTATTTACGTTATGTTCGGGTCGTCTTTATCTCCAGTTGTTTGTAGGAGGGCTCATGTCTTATTTACGTTATGTTCGGGTCGTCTTTACCTCCAGCTGTTTGTAGGAGGGCTCATGTCTTATTTACGTTATGTTCTGGTCGTCTTTATCTCCAGTTGTTTGTAGGAGGGTTCAAGTCTTATTTACGTTATGTTCGGGTCGTCTTTATCTCCAATTGTTTGTAGGAGGGCTCATGTCTTATTTACGTTATGTTCTGGTCGTCTTTACCTCCAGTTGTTTGTAGGACGCCTCTTGTCTTATTTACGTTATGCTCGCTTCGTCTTTATCTCCAGTTGTTTGTAGGAGGGCTCTTGTCTTATTTACGTTATGTTCACTTCGTCTTTATCTCCAGTTGTTTGTAGGCGGACTCTTGTCTTATTTACGTTATGTTCGGATCTTCTTTATCTCCAGTTGTTTGTAGGAGGGCTCTTGTCTTATTTACGTTATGTTCGGGTCGTCTTTACCTCCAGTTGTTTGTAGGAGCGCTCTTGTCTTATTTACGTTATGTTCACTTCGTCTTTATCTCCAGTTGTTTGTAGGAAGGCTCATGTCTTATTTACGTTATGTTCGGGTCGTCTTTATCTCCAGTTGTTTGTAGGACGGCTCTTGTCTTATTTACGTTATGTTCACTTCGTCTTTATCTCCAGTTGTTTGTACGACGGCTCATGTCTTATTTACGTTATGTTCATTTCGTCTTTTTCTCCAGTTGTTTGTAGGAGGGCCCATGTCTTATTTTCGTTATGTTCGGGTCGTCTTTACCTCCAGTTGTTTGTAGGAGTGCTCTTGTCTTATTTACGTTATGTTCGGGTCGTCTTTATCTCCAGTTGTTTGTAGGAGGTCTCATGTCTTATTTACGTTATGTTCGGGTCGTCTTTATCTCCAGTTGTTTGTAGGAGGGTTCAAGTCTTATTTACGTTATGTTCGGGTCGTCTTTATCTCCAGTTGTTTGTAGGAGGGCTAATGTCTTATTTACGTTATGTTCGGGTCGTCTTTACCTCCAGTTGCTTGTAGGAGGGCTCATGTCTTATTTACGTTATGTTCGGGTCGTCTTTATCTCCAATTGTTTGTAGGAGGGCTCATGTCTTATTTACGTTATGTTCGGGTCGTCTTTACCTCCAGTTGTTTGTAGGATGCCTCTTGTCTTATTTACGTTATGCTCGCTTCGTCTTTATCTCCAGTTGTTTGTAGGAGGGCTCTTGTCTTATTTACGTTATGTTCACTTCGTCTTTATCTCCAGTTGTTTTTAGGCGGGCTCTTGTCTTATTTACGTTATTTTCGGGTCGTCTTTACCTCCATTTGTTTGTAGGAGGGCTCTTGTCTTATTTACGTTATGTTCGGGTCGTCTTTACCTCCAGTTGTTTGTAGGAGCGCTCTTGTCTTATTTACGTTATGTTCACTTCGTCTTTATCTCCAGTTGTTTGTAGGAAGGCTCATGTCTTATTTACGTTATGTTCGGGTCGTCTTTATCTCCAGTTGTTTGTAGGACGGCTCTTGTCTTATTTACGTTATGTTCACTTCGTCTTTATCTCCAGTTGTTTGTAGGACGGCTCATGTCTTATTTACGTTATGTTCATTTCGTCTTTTTCTCCAGTTGTTTGTAGGAGGGCTCATGTCTTATTTTCGTTATGTTCGGGTCGTCTTTACCTCCAGTTGTTTGTAGGAGGGCTCTTGTCTTATTTTCGTTATGTTCGCTTCGTCTTTATCTCCAGTTGTTTGTAGGAGGGCTCATATCTTATTTACGTTATGTTCGCTTCGTCTTTATCTCCAGTTGTTTGTAGTAGGGCTCTTGTCTTATTTACGTTATGTTCGCTTTGTCGTTATCTCCAGTTGTTTGTAGGAGTGCTCTAGTCTTATTTACGTTATGTTCGGGTCGTCTTTATCTCCAGTTATTTGTAGGACGCTGTTGTCTTATTTACGTTATGTTCGGGTCGTCTTTACCTCCAGTTATTTGTAGGACGGCTGTTGTCTTATTTACGTTATGTTCGGGTCGTCTTTATCTCCAGTTGTTTGTAGGAGGGCCCTTGCCTTATTTACGTTATGTTCGCTTCGTCTTTATCTCCAGTTGTTTGTAGGAGGGCTCTTGTCTTATTTACGTTATGTTCGGGTCGTCTTTACCTCCAGTTGTTTGTAGGAGGGCGCTTGTCTTATTTACGTTATGTTCGGGTCGTCTTTACCTCCAGTTGTTTGTAGTAGCGCTCTTGTCTTATTTACGTTATGTTCACTTCGTCTTTATCTCCAGTTGTTTGTAGGAAGGCTCATGTCTTATTTACGTTATGTTCACTTCGTCTTTATCTCCAGTTGTTTGTAGGAGTGCTCATGTCTTATTTTCGTTATGTTCGAGTCGTCTTTACCTCCAGTTGTTTGTAGGAGTGCTCTTGTCTTATTTACGTTATGTTCGCTTCGTTTTTATCTCCAGTTGTTTGTAGGACGGCTCTTGTCTTATTTACGTTATGTTCACTTCGTCTTTATCTCCAGTTGTTTGTAGGAGTGCTCATGTCTTATTTTCGTTATGTTCGAGTCGTCTTTACCTCCAGTTGTTTGTAGGAGTGCTCTTGACTTATTTACGTTATGTTCGCTTCGTTTTTATCTCCAGTTGTTTGTAGGAAGCCTCTTGTCTTATTTACGTTATGTTCGGGTCGTCTTTACCTCCAGTTGTTTGTAGGAGGGCTCTTGCCTTATTTACTGTATGTTCGCTTCGTCTTTATCTCCAGTTGTTTGTAGGAGGGCTCTTGCCTTATTTACTGTATGTTCGCTTCGTCTTTATCTCCAGTTGTGTGTAGGAGGGCTCTTGTCTTATTTACGTTATGTTCGGGTCGTCTTTACCTCCAGTTGTTTGTAGGAGGGCTCTTGCCTTATTTATGTTATGTTCGCTTCGTCTTTATCTCCAGTTGTGTGTAGGAGGGCTCTTGTCTTATTTACGTTATGTTCTGGTCGTCTTTATCTCCAGTTGTTTGTAGGAGGGCTCATGTCTTATTTACGTTATGTTCGGGTCGTCTTTTCCTCCAGTTGTTTGTAGGAGGGCTCATATCTTATTTACGTTATGTTCGCTTCTTCTTTATCTCCAGTTTTTTGTAGGAGGGCTCTTGTCTTATTTACGTTATGTTCGCTTCGTCTTTATCTCCAGTTGTTTGTAGGAGGGCTCTTGTCTTATTTACGCTATGTTCGGGTCGTAATTACATCCAGTTGTTTGTAGGACGGCTCTTGTCTTATTTACGTTATGTTCGCTTCGTCTTTATCTCCAATTGTTTGTAGGAGGGCTCTTGTCTTATTTACGTTATGTTCGCTTTGTCTTTATCTCCAGTTGTTTGTAGGCGGGCTCTTGTCTTATTTATATTATGTTCGGGTCGTCTTTACCTTCAGTTGTTTGTAGGAGGGCTCTTGTCTTATTTATGTTATGTTCGGGTCGTCTTTATCTCCAGTTGTTTGTAGGAGGGCTCTTGTCTTATTTACGTTATGTTCACTTCGTCTTTATCTCCAGTTGTTTGTAGGAAGGCTCATGTCTTATTTACGTTATGTTCGGGTCGTCTTTATCTCCAGTTGTTTGTAGGACGGCTCTTGTCTTATTTACGTTATGTTCACTTCGTCTTTATCTCCAGTTGTTTGTAGGACGGCTCATGTCTGATTTACGTTATGTTCACTTCGTCTTTATCTCCAGTTGTTTGTAGGAGGGCTCATGTCTTATTTTCGTTATATTCGAGTCGTCTTTACCTCCAGTTGTTTGTAGGAGTGCTCTTGTCTTATTTACGTTATGTTCGGGTCGTCTTTATCTCCAGTTGTTTGTAGGAGGGTTCAAGTCTTATTTACGTTATGTTCGGGTCGTCTTTATCTCCAGTTGTTTGTAGGAGGGCTCATGTCTTATTTACGTTATGTTCGGGTCGTCTTTACCTCCAGCTGTTTGTAGGAGGGCTCATGTCCTATTTACGTTATGTTCTGGTCGTCTTTATCTCCAGTTGTTTGTAGGAGGGTTCAAGTCTTATTTACGTTATGTTCGGGTCGTCTTTATCTCCAATTGTTTGTAGGAGGGCTCATGTCTTATTTACGTTATGTTCTGGTCGTCTTTACCTCCAGTTGTTTGTAGGACGCCTCTTGTCTTATTTACGTTATGCTCGCTTCGTCTTTATCTCCAGTTGTTTGTAGGAGGGCTCTTGTCTTATTTACGTTATGTTCACTTCGTCTTTATCTCCAGTTGTTTGTAGGCGGACTCTTGTCTTATTTACGTTATGTTCGGATCTTCTTTATCTCCAGTTGTTTGTAGGAGGGCTCTTGTCTTATTTACGTTATGTTCGGGTCGTCTTTACCTCCAGTTGTTTGTAGGAGCGCTCTTGTCTTATTTATGTTATGTTCACTTCGTCTTTATCTCCAGTTGTTTGTAGGAAGGCTCATGTCTTATTTACGTTATGTTCGGGTCGTCTTTATCTCCAGTTGTTTGTAGGACGGCTCTTGTCTTATTTACGTTATGTTCACTTCGTCTTTATCTCCAGTTGTTTGTACGACGGCTCATGTCTTATTTACGTTATGTTCATTTCGTCTTTTTCTCCAGTTGTTTGTAGGAGGGCCCATGTCTTATTTTCGTTATGTTCGGGTCGTCTTTACCTCCAGTTGTTTGTAGGAGTGCTCTTGTCTTATTTACGTTATGTTCGGGTCGTCTTTATCTCCAGTTGTTTGTAGGAGGTCTCATGTCTTATTTACGTTATGTTCGGGTCGTCTTTATCTCCAGTTGTTTGTAGGAGGGTTCAAGTCTTATTTACGTTATGTTCGGGTCGTCTTTATCTCCAGTTGTTTGTAGGAGGGCTCATGTCTTATTTACGTTATGTTCGGGTCGTCTTTACCTCCAGTTGCTTGTAGGAGGGCTCATGTCTTATTTACGTTATGTTCTGGTCGTCTTTATCTCCAGTTGTTTGTAGGAGGGTTCAAGTCTTATTTACGTTATGTTTGGGTCGTCTTTATCTCCAATTGTTTGTAGGAGGGCTCATGTCTTATTTACGTTATGTTCGGGTCGTCTTTACCTCCAGTTGTTTGTAGGATGCCTCTTGTCTTATTTACGTTATGCTCGCTTCGTCTTTATCTCCAGTTGTTTGTAGGAGGGCTCTTGTCTTATTTACGTTATGTTCACTTCGTCTTTATCTCCAGTTGTTTTTAGGCGGGCTCTTGTCTTATTTACGTTATGTTCGGGTCGTCTTTACCTCCAGTTGTTTGTAGGAGGGCTCTTGTCTTATTTACGTTATGTTCGGGTCGTCTTTACCTCCAGTTGTTTGTAGGAGCGCTCTTGTCTTATTTACGTTATGTTCACTTCGTCTTTATCTCCAGTTGTTTGTAGGAAGGCTCATGTCTTATTTACGTTATGTTCGGGTCGTCTTTATCTCCAGTTGTTTGTAGGACGGCTCTTGTCTTATTTACGTTATGTTCACTTCGTCTTTATCTCCAGTTGTTTGTAGGACGGCTCATGTCTTATTTACGTTATGTTCATTTCGTCTTTTTCTCCAGTTGTTTGTAGGAAGTCTCATGTCTTATTTTCGTTATGTTCGGGTCGTCTTTACCTCCAGTTGTTTGTAGGAGGGCTCTTGTCTTATTTTCGTTATGTTCGCTTCGTCTTTATCTCCAGTTGTTTGTAGGAGGGCTCATATCTTATTTACGTTATGTTCGCTTCGTCTTTATCTCCAGTTGTTTGTAGTAGGGCTCTTGTCTTATTTACGTTATGTTCGCTTTGTCGTTATCTCCAGTTGTTTGTAGGAGTGCTCTAGTCTTATTTACGTTATGTTCGGGTCGTCTTTATCTCCAGTTATTTGTAGGACGCTGTTGTCTTATTTACGTTATGTTCGGGTCGTCTTTACCTCCAGTTATTTGTAGGACGGCTGTTGTCTTATTTACGTTATGTTCGGGTCGTCTTTATCTCCAGTTGTTTGTAGGAGGGCCCTTGCCTTATTTACGTTATGTTCGCTTCGTCTTTATCTCCAGTTGTTTGTAGGAGGGCTCTTGTCTTATTTACGTTATGTTCGGGTCGTCTTTACCTCCAGTTGTTTGTAGGAGGGCGCTTGTCTTATTTACGTTATGTTCGGGTCGTCTTTACCTCCAGTTGTTTGTAGTAGCGCTCTTGTCTTATTTACGTTATGTTCACTTCGTCTTTATCTCCAGTTGTTTGTAGGAAGGCTCATGTCTTATTTACGTTATGTTCACTTCGTCTTTATCTCCAGTTGTTTGTAGGAGTGCTCATGTCTTATTTTCGTTATGTTCGAGTCGTCTTTACCTCCAGTTGTTTGTAGGAGTGCTCTTGTCTTATTTACGTTATGTTCGCTTCGTTTTTATATCCAGTTGTTTGTAGGACGGCTCTTGTCTTATTTACGTTATGTTCACTTCGTCTTTATCTCCAGTTGTTTGTAGGAGTGCTCATGTCTTATTTTCGTTATGTTCGAGTCGTCTTTACCTCCAGTTGTTTGTAGGAGTGCTCTTGACTTATTTACGTTATGTTCGCTTCGTTTTTATCTCCAGTTGTTTGTAGGAAGCCTCTTGTCTTATTTACGTTATGTTCGGGTCGTCTTTACCTCCAGTTGTTTGTAGGAGGGCTCTTGCCTTATTTACTGTATGTTCGCTTCGTCTTTATCTCCAGTTGTTTGTAGGAGGGCTCTTGCCTTATTTACTGTATGTTCGCTTCGTCTTTATCTCCAGTTGTGTGTAGGAGGGCTCTTGTCTTATTTACGTTATGTTCGGGTCGTCTTTACCTCCAGTTGTTTGTAGGAGGGCTCTTGCCTTATTTACGTTATGTTCGCTTCGTCTTTATCTCCAGTTGTGTGTAGGAGGGCTCTTGTCTTATTTACGTTATGTTCTGGTCGTCTTTATCTCCAGTTGTTTGTAGGAGGGCTCATGTCTTATTTACGTTATGTTCGGGTCGTCTTTACCTCCAGTTGTTTGTAGGAGGGCTCATATCTTATTTACGTTATGTTCGCTTCTTCTTTATCTCCAGTTGTTTGTAGGAGGGCTCTTGTCTTATTTACGTTATGTTCGCTTCGTCTTTATCTCCAGTTGTTTGTAGGAGGGCTCTTGTCTTATTAACGCTATGTTCGGGTCGTCATTACATCCAGTTGTTTGTAGGACGGCTCTTGTCTTATTTACGTTATGTTCGCTTCGTCTTTATCTCCAATTGTTTGTAGGAGGGCTCTTGTCTTATTTACGTTATGTTCGCTTTGTCTTTATCTCCAGTTGTTTGTAGGCGGGCTCTTGTCTTATTTACGTTATGTTCACTTCGTCTTTATCTCCAGTTGTTTGTAGGAAGGCTCATGTCTTATTTACGTTATGTTCGGGTCGTCTTTATCTCCAGTTGTTTGTAGGACGGCTCTTGTCTTATTTACGTTATGTTCACTTCGTCTTTATCTCCAGTTGTTTGTAGGACGGCTCATGTCTGATTTACGTTATGTTCACTTCGTCTTTATCTCCAGTTGTTTGTAGGAGGGCTCATGTCTTATTTTCGTTATATTCGAGTCGTCTTTACCTCCAGTTGTTTGTAGGAGTGCTCTTGTCTTATTTACGTTATGTTCGGGTCGTCTTTATCTCCAGTTGTTTGTAGGAGGGTTCAAGTCTTATTTACGTTATGTTCGGGTCGTCTTTAACTCCAGTTGTTTGTAGGAGGGCTCATGTCTTATTTACTTTATGTTCGGGTCGTCTTTACCTCCAGCTGTTTGTAGGAGGGCTCATGTCTTATTTACGTTATGTTCTGGTCGTCTTTATCTCCAGTTGTTTGTAGGAGGGTTCAAGTCTTATTTACGTTATGTTCGGGTCGTCTTTATCTCCAATTGTTTGTAGGAGGGCTCATGTCTTATTTACGTTATGTTCTGGTCGTCTTTACCTCCAGTTGTTTGTAGGACGCCTCTTGTCTTATTTACGTTATGCTCGCTTCGTCTTTATCTCCAGTTGTTTGTAGGAGGGCTCTTGTCTTATTTACGTTATGTTCACTTCGTCTTTATCTCCAGTTGTTTGTAGGCGGACTCTTGTCTTATTTACGTTATGTTCGGATCTTCTTTATCTCCAGTTGTTTGTAGGAGGGCTCTTGTCTTATTTACGTTATGTTCGGGTCGTCTTTACCTCCAGTTGTTTGTAGGAGCGCTCTTGTCTTATTTACGTTATGTTCACTTCGTCTTTATCTCCAGTTGTTTGTAGGAAGGCTCATGTCTTATTTACGTTATGTTCGGGTCGTCTTTATCTCCAGTTGTTTGTAGGACGGCTCTTGTCTTATTTACGTTATGTTCACTTCGTCTTTATCTCCAGTTGTTTGTACGACGGCTCATGTCTTATTTACGTTATGTTCATTTCGTCTTTTTCTCCAGTTGTTTGTAGGAGGGCCCATGTCTTATTTTCGTTATGTTCGGGTCGTCTTTACCTCCAGTTGTTTGTAGGAGTGCTCTTGTCTTATTTACGTTATGTTCGGGTCGTCTTTATCTCCAGTTGTTTGTAGGAGGTCTCATGTCTTATTTACGTTATGTTCGGGTCGTCTTTATCTCCAGTTGTTTGTAGGAGGGTTCAAGTCTTATTTACGTTATGTTCGGGTCGTCTTTATCTCCAGTTGTTTGTAGGAGGGCTAATGTCTTATTTACGTTATGTTCGGGTCGTCTTTACCTCCAGTTGTTTGTAGGAGGGCTCATGTCTTATTTACGTTATGTTCTGGTCGTCTTTATCTCCAGTTGTTTGTAGGAGGGTTCAAGTCTTATTTACGTTATGTTCGGGTCGTCTTTATCTCCAATTGTTTGTAGGAGGGCTCATGTCTTATTTACGTTATGTTCGGGTCGTCTTTACCTCCAGTTGTTTGTAGGATGCCTCTTGTCTTATTTACGTTATGCTCGCTTCGTCTTTATCTCCAGTTGTTTGTAGGAGGGCTCTTTTCTTATTTACGTTATGTTCACTTCGTCTTTATCTCCAGTTGTTTTTAGGCGGGCTCTTGTCTTATTTACGTTATGTTCGGGTCGTCTTTACCTCCAGTTGTTTGTAGGAGGGCTCTTGTCTTATTTACGTTATGTTCGGGTCGTCTTTACCTCCAGTTGTTTGTAGGAGCGCTCTTGTCTTATTTACGTTATGTTCACTTCGTCTTTATCTCCAGTTGTTTGTAGGAAGGCTCATGTCTTATTTACGTTATGTTCGGGTCGTCTTTATCTCCAGTTGTTTGTAGGACGGCTCTTGTCTTATTTACGTTAAGTTCACTTCGTCTTTATCTCCAGTTGTTTGTAGGACGGCTCATGTCTTATTTACGTTATGTTCGGGTCGTCTTTACCTCCAGTTGTTTGTAGGAGGGCTCTTGTCTTATTTACGTTATGTTCGCTTCGTCTTTATCTCCAGTTGTTTGTAGGAGGGCTCATATCTTATTTACGTTATGTTCGCTTCGTCTTTATCTCCAGTTGTTTGTAGTAGGGCTCTTGTCTTATTTACGTTATGTTCGCTTTGTCGTTATCTCCAGTTGTTTGTAGGAGTGCTCTAGTCTTATTTACGTTATGTTCGGGTCGTCTTTACCTCCAGTTATTTGTAGGACGCTGTTGTCTTATTTACGTTATGTTCGGGTCGTCTTTACCTCCAGTTATTTGTAGTAGCGCTCTTGTCTTATTTACGTTATGTTCACTTCGTCTTTATCTCCAGTTGTTTGTAGGAGTGCTCATGTCTTATTTTCGTTATGTTCGAGTCGTCTTTACCTCCAGTTGTTTGTAGGAGTGCCCTTGTCTTATTTACGTTATGTTCGCTTCGTTTTTATCTCCAGTTGTTTGTAGGAAGCCTCTTGTCTTATTTACGTTATGTTCGGGTCGTCTTTACCTCCAGTTGTTTGTAGGAGGGCTCTTGCCTTATTTACTGTATGTTCGCTTCGTCTTTATCTCCAGTTGTGTGTAGGAGGGCTCTTGTCTTATTTACGTTATGTTCGGGTCGTCTTTATCTCCAGTTGTTTGTAGGAGGGCCCTTGCCTTATTTACGTTATGTTCGCTTCGTCTTTATCTCCAGTTGTTTGTAGGAGGGCTCTTGTCTTATTTACGTTATGTTCTGGTCGTCTTTACCTCCAGTTGTTTGTAGGAGGGCGCTTGTCTTATTTACGTTATGTTCGGGTCGTCTTTATCTCCAGTTGTTTGTAGGACGGCTCTTGTCTTATTTACGTTATGTTCACTTCGTCTTTATCTCCAGTTGTTTGTAGGAGTGCTCATGTCTTATTTTCGTTATGTTCGAGTCGTCTTTACCTCCAGTTGTTTGTAGGAGTGCTCTTGTCTTATTTACGTTATGTTCGCTTCGTTTTTATCTCCAGTTGTTTGTAGGAAGCCTCTTGTCTTATTTACGTTATGTTCGGGTCGTCTTTACCTCCAGTTGTTTGTAGGAGGGCTCTTGCCTTATTTACTGTATGTTCGCTTCGTCTTTATCTCCAGTTGTGTGTAGGAGGGCTCTTGTCTTATTTACGTTATGTTCGGGTCGTCTTTACCTCCAGTTGTTTGTAGGAGGGCTCTTGCCTTATTTACGTTATGTTCGCTTCGTCTTTATCTCCAGTTGTGTGTAGGAGGGCTCTTGTCTTATTTACGTTATGTTCTGGTTGTCTTTATCTCCAGTTGTTTGTAGGAGGGCTCATGTCTTATTTACGTTATGTTCGGGTCGTCTTTACCTCCAGTTGTTTGTAGGAGGGCTCATATCTTATTTACGTTATGTTCGCTTCTTCTTTATCTCCAGTTGTTTGTAGGAGGGCTCTTGTCTTATTTACGCTATGTTCGGGTCGTCATTACATCCAGTTGTTTGTAGGACGGCTCTTGCCTTATTTACGTTATGTTCGCTTCGTCTTTATCTCCAATTGTTTGTAGGAGGGCTCTTGTCTTATTTACGTTATGTTCGCTTTGTCTTTATCTCCAGTTGTTTGTAGGCGGGCTCTTGTCTTATTTATATTATGTTCGGGTCGTCTTTACCTTCAGTTGTTTGTAGGAGGGCTCTTGTCTTATTTATGTTATGTTCGGGTCGTCTTTATCTCCAGTTGTTTGTAGGAGGGCTCTTGTCTTATTTACGTTATGTTCACTTCGTCTTTATCTCCAGTTGTTTGTAGGAAGGCTCATGTCTTATTTACGTTATGTTCGGGTCCTCTTTATCTCCAGTTGTTTGTAGGACGGCTCTTGTCTTATTTACGTTATGTTCACTTCGTCTTTATCTCCAGTTGTTTGTAGGACGGCTCATGTCTGATTTACGTTATGTTCACTTCGTCTTTATCTCCAGTTGTTTGTAGGAGGGCTCATGTCTTATTTTCGTTATATTCGAGTCGTCTTTACCTCCAGTTGTTTGTAGGAGTGCTCTTGTCTTATTTACGTTATGTTCGGGTCGTCTTTATCTCCAGTTGTTTGTAGGAGGGTTAAAGTCTTATTTACGTTATGTTCGGGTCGTCTTTATCTCCAGTTGTTTGTAGGAGGGCTCATGTCTTATTTACGTTATGTTCGGGTCGTCTTTACCTCCAGCTGTTTGTAGGAGGGCTCATGTCTTATTTACGTTATGTTCTGGTCGTCTTTATCTCCAGTTGTTTGTAGGAGGGTTCAAGTCTTATTTACGTTATGTTCGGGTCGTCTTTATCTCCAATTGTTTGTAGGAGGGCTCATTTCTTATTTACGTTATGTTCTGGTCGTCTTTACCTCCAGTTGTTTGTAGGACGCCTCTTGTCTTATTTACGTTATGCTCGCTTCGTCTTTATCTCCAGTTGTTTGTAGGAGGGCTCTTGTCTTATTTACGTTATGTTCACTTCGTCTTTATCTCCAGTTGTTTGTAGGCGGACTCTTGTCTTATTTACGTTATGTTCGGATCTTCTTTATCTCCAGTTGTTTGTAGGAGGGCTCTTGTCTTATTTACGTTATGTTCGGGTCGTCTTTACCTCCAGTTGTTTGTAGGAGCGCTCTTGTCTTATTTACGTTATGTTCACTTCGTCTTTATCTCCAGTTGTTTGTAGGAAGGCTCATGTCTTATTTACGTTATGTTCGGGTCGTCTTTATCTCCAGTTGTTTGTAGGACGGCTCTTGTCTTATTTACGTTATGTTCACTTCGTCTTTATCTCCAGTTGTTTGTAGGACGGCTCATGTCTTATTTACGTTATGTTCATTTCGTCTTTTTCTCCAGTTGTTTGTAGGAGGGCCCATGTCTTATTTTCGTTATGTTCGGGTCGTCTTTACCTACAGTTGTTTGTAGGAGTGCTCTTGTCTTATTTACGTTATGTTCGGGTCGTCTTTATCTCCAGTTGTTTGTAGGAGGTCTCATGTCTTATTTACGTTATGTTCGGGTCGTCTTTATCTCCAGTTGTTTGTAGGAGGGTTCAAGTCTTATTTACGTTATGTTCGGGTCGTCTTTATCTCCAGTTGTTTGTAGGACGGCTAATGTCTTATTTACGTTATGTTCGGGTCGTCTTTACCTCCAGTTGTTTGTAGGAGGGCTCATGTCTTATTTACGTTATGTTCTGGTCGTCTTTATCTCCAGTTGTTTGTAGGAGGGTTCAAGTCTTATTTACGTTATGTTCGGGTCGTCTTTATCTCCAATTGTTTGTAGGAGGGCTCATGTCTTATTTACGTTATGTTCGGGTCGTCTTTACCTCCAGTTGTTTGTAGGATGCCTCTTGTCTTATTTACGTTATGCTCGCTTCGTCTTTATCTCCAGTTGTTTGTAGGAGGGCTCTTGTCTTATTTACGTTATGTTCACTTCGTCTTTATCTCCAGTTGTTTTTAGGCGGGCTCTTGTCTTATTTACGTTATGTTCGGGTCGTCTTTACCTCCAGTTGTTTGTAGGAGGGCTCTTGTCTTATTTACGTTATGTTCGGGTCGTCTTTACCTCCAGTTGTTTGTAGGAGCGCTCTTGTCTTATTTACGTTATGTTCACTTCGTCTTTATCTCCAGTTGTTTGTAGGAAGGCTCATGTCTTATTTACGTTATGTTCGGGTCGTCTTTATCTCCAGTTGTTTGTAGGACGGCTCTTGTCTTATTTACGTTATGTTCACTTCGTCTTTATCTCCAGTTGTTTGTAGGACGGCTCATGTCTTATTTACGTTATGTTCATTTCGTCTTTTTCTCCAGTTGTTTGTAGGAGGGCTCATGTCTTATTTTCGTTATGTTCGGGTCGTCTTTACCTCCAGTTGTTTGTAGGAGGGCTCTTGTCTTATTTACGTTATGTTCGCTTCGTCTTTATCTCCAGTTGTTTGTAGGAGGGCTCATATCTTATTTACGTTATGTTCGCTTCGTCTTTATCTCCAGTTGTTTGTAGTAGGGCTCTTGTCTTATTTACGTTATGTTCGCTTTGTCGTTATCTCCAGATGTTTGTAGGAGTGCTCTAGTCTTATTTACGTTATGTTCGGGTCGTCTTTTCCTCCAGTTATTTGTAGGACGCTGTTGTCTTATTTACGTTATGTTCGGGTCGTCTTTACCTCCAGTTATTTGTAGGACGGCTGTTGTCTTATTTACGTTATGTTCGGGTCGTCTTTATCTCCAGTTGTTTGTAGGAGGGCCCTTGCCTTATTTACGTTATGTTCGCTTCGTCTTTATCTCCAGTTGTTTGTAGGAGGGCTCTTGTCTTATTTACGTTATGTTCGGGTCGTCTTTACCTCCAGTTGTTTGTAGGAGGGCGCTTGTCTTATTTACGTTATGTTCGGGTCGTCTTTACCTCCAGTTGTTTGTAGTAGCGCTCTTGTCTTATTTATGTTATGTTCACTTCGTCTTTATCTCCAGTTGTTTGTAGGAAGGCTCATGTCTTATTTACGTTATGTTCGTGTCGTCTTTATCTCCAGTTGTTTGTAGGACGGCTCATGTCTTATTTACGTTATGTTCACTTCGTCTTTATTTCCAGTTGTTTGTAGGACGGCTCTTGTCTTAATTACGTTATGTTCACTTCGTCTTTATCTCCAGTTGTTTGTAGGAGGGCTCTTGTCTTATTTACGTTATATTCGCTTCGTCTTTATCTCCAGTTGTTTGTAGGAGGGCTCTTGTCTTATTTACGTTATGTTCGGGTCGTCTTTACCTCCAGTTGTTTGTAGGACGGCTCTTGTCTTATTTACGTTATGTTCACTTCGTCTTTATCTCCAGTTGTTTGTAGGAGTGCTCATGTCTTATTTACGTTATGTTCGCTTCGTCTTTATCTCCAGTTGTTTGTAGGAGGGCACTTGTCTTATTTACGTTATGTTCGGGTCGTCTTTATCTCCAGTTGTTTGTAGGAGGGCTCTTGTCTTATTTACGTTACGTTCGGGTCGTCTTTACCTCCAGTTGTTTATAGGAGGGCTCTTGTCTTATTTACGTTATGTTCGCTTCGTCTTTATCTCCAGTTGTTTGTAGGAGGGCTCTTGTCTTATTTACGTTATATTCGGGTCGTCTTTACATCCAGTTATTTGTAGGACGGCTCATGTCTTATTTACGTTATGTTCGGGTCGTCTTTATCTCCAGTTGTTTGTAGGAGGGCTTTTGTCTTAATTTACGTTATGTTCGCTTCGTCTTTATCTCCAGTTGTTTGTAGGACGGCTCTTGTCTTATTTACGTTATGTTCGCTTTTTCTTTATCTCAAGTTGTTTGTAGGACGGCTCTTGTCTTATTTACGTTATGTTCGGGTCTTCTTTACCTCCAGTTGTTTGTAGGAGCGCTCTTGTCTTATTTACGTTATGTTCACTTCGTCTTTATCTCCAGTTGTTTGTAGGAGGGCTCTTGTCTTATTTACGTTATGCTCGCTTCGTCTTTATCTCCAGTTGTTTGTAGGAGGGCTCTTGTCTTATTTACGTTATGTTCACTTCGTCTTTATCTCCAGTTGTTTGTAGGCGGACTCTTGTCTTATTTACGTTATGTTCGGATCTTCTTTATCTCCAGTTGTTTGTAGGAGGGCTCTTGTCTTATTTACGTTATGTTCGGGTCGTCTTTACCTCCAGTTGTTTGTAGGAGCGCTCTTGTCTTATTTACGTTATGTTCACTTCGTCTTTATCTCCAGTTGTTTGTAGGAAGGCTCATGTCTTATTTACGTTATGTTCGGGTCGTCTTTATCTCCAGTTGTTTGTAGGACGGCTCTTGTCTTATTTACGTTATGTTCACTTCGTCTTTATCTCCAGATGTTTGTAGGACGGCTCATGTCTTATTTACGTTATGTTCATTTCGTCTTTTTCTCCAGTTGTTTGTAGGAGGGCCCATGTCTTATTTTCGTTATGTTCGGGTCGTCTTTACCTCCAGTTGTTTGTAGGAGTGCTCTTGTCTTATTTACGTTATGTTCGGGTCGTCTTTATCCCCAGTTGTTTGTAGGAGGTCTCATGTCTTATTTACGTTATGTTCGGGTCGTCTTTATCTCCAGTTGTTTGTAGGAGGGTTCAAGTCTTATTTACGTTATGTTCGGGTCGTCTTTATCTCCAGTTGTTTGTAGGAGGGCTAATGTCTTATTTACGTTATGTTCGGGTCGTCTTTACCTCCAGTTGTTTGTAGGAGGGCTCATGTCTTATTTACGTTATGTTCTGGTCGTCTTTATCTCCAGTTGTTTGTAGGAGGGTTCAAGTCTTATTTACGTTATGTTCGGGTCGTCTTTATCTCCAATTGTTTGTAGGAGGGCTCATGTCTTATTTACGTTATGTTCGGGTCGTCTTTACCTCCAGTTGTTTGTAGGATGCCTCTTGTTTTATTTACGTTATGCTCGCTTCGTCTTTATCTCCAGTTGTTTGTAGGAGGGCTCTTGTCTTATTTACGTTATGTTCACTTCGTCTTTATCTCCAGTTGTTTTTAGGCGGGCTCTTGTCTTATTTACGTTATGTTCGGGTCGTCTTTACCTCCAGTTGTTTGTAGGAGGGCTCTTGTCTTATTTACGTTATGTTCGGGTCGTCTTTACCTCCAGTTGCTTGTAGGAGCGCTCTTGTCTTATTTACGTTATGTTCACTTCGTCTTTATCTCCAGTTGTTTGTAGGAAGGCTCATGTCTTATTTACGTTATGTTCGGGTCGTCTTTATCTCCAGTTGTTTGTAGGACGGCTCTTGTCTTATTTACTTTATGTTCACTTCGTCTTTATCTCCAGTTGTTTGTAGGACGGCTCATGTCTTATTTACGTTATGTTCATTTCGTCTTTTTCTCCAGTTGTTTGTAGGAGGGCTCATGTCTTATTTTCGTTATGTTCGGGTCGTCTTTACCTCCAGTTGTTTGTAGGAGGGCTCTTGTCTTATTTACGTTATGTTCGCTTCGTCTTTATCTCCAGTTGTTTATAGGAGGGCTCATATCTTATTTACGTTATGTTCGCTTCGTCTTTATCTCCAGTTGTTTGTAGGAGGGCCCTTGCCTTATTTACGTTATGTTCGCTTCGTCTTTATCTCCAGTTGTTTGTAGGAGGGCTCTTGTCTTATTTACGTTATGTTCGGGTCGCCTTTACCTCCAGTTGTTTGTAGGAGGGCGCTTGTCTTATTTACGTTATGTTCGGGTCGTCTTTACCTCCAGTTGTTTGTAGTAGCGCTCTTGTCTTATTTACGTTATGTTCACTTCGTCTTTATCTCCAGTTGTTTGTAGGAGGGCGCTTGTCTTATTTACGTTATGTTCGGGTCGTCTTTACCTCCAGTTGTTTGTAGGAGGGCTCATGTCTTATTTTCGTTATGTTCGGGTCGTCTTTACCTCCAGTTATTTGTAGGACGCTGTTGTCTTATTTACGTTATGTTCAGGTCGTCTTTACCTCCAGTTATTTGTAGGACGGCTGTTGTCTTATTTACGTTATGTTCGGGTCGTCTTTATCTCCAGTTGTTTGTAGGAGGGCCCTTGCCTTATTTACGTTATGTTCGCTTCGTCTTTATCTCCAGTTGTTTGTAGGAGGGCTCTTGTCTTATTTACGTTATGTTCGGGTCGTCTTTACCTCCAGTTGTTTGTAGGAGGGCGCTTGTCTTATTTACGTTATGTTCGGGTCGTCTTTACCTCCAGTTGTTTGTAGTAGCGCTCTTGTCTTATTTACGTTATGTTCACTTCGTCTTTATCTCCAGTTGTTTGTAGGAAGGCTCATGTCTTATTTACGTTATGTTCGTGTCATCTTTATCTCCAGTTGTTTGTAGGACGGCTCATGTCTTATTTACGTTATGTTCACTTCGTCTTTATTTCCAGTTGTTTGTAGGACGGCTCTTGTCTTAATTACGTTATGTTCACTTCGTCTTTATCTCCAGTTGTTTGTAGGAGGGCTCTTGTCTTATTTACGTTATATTCGCTTCGTCTTTATCTCCAGTTGTTTGTAGGAGGGCTCTTGTCTTATTTACGTTATGTTCGGGTCGTCTTTACCTCCAGTTGTTTGTAGGACGGCTCTTGTCTTATTTACGTTATGTTCACTTCGTCTTTATCTCCAGTTGTTTGTAGGAGTGCTCATGTCTTATTTACGCTATGTTCGCTTCGTCTTTATCTCCAGTTGTTTGTAGGAGGGCACTTGTCTTATTTACGTTATGTTCGGGTCGTCTTTATCTCCAGTTGTTTGTAGGAGGGCTCTTGTCTTATTTACGTTATGCTCGGGTCGTCTTTACCTCCAGTTGTTTATAGGAGGGCTCTTGTCTTATTTACGTTATGTTCACTTCGTCTTTATCTCCAGTTGTTTGTAGGAGGGCTCTTGTCTTATTTACGTTATGCTCGCTTCGTCTTTATCTCCAGTTGTTTGTAGGAGGGCTCTTGTCTTATTTACGTTATGTTCACTTCGTCTTTATCTCCAGTTGTTTGTAGGCGGACTCTTGTCTTATTTACGTTATGTTCGGATCTTCTTTATCTCCAGTTGTTTGTAGGAGGGCTCTTGTCTTATTTACGTTATGTTCGGGTCGTCTTTACCTCCAGTTGTTTGTAGGAGCGCTCTTGTCTTATTTACGTTATGTTCACTTCGTCTTTATCTCCAGTTGTTTGTAGGAAGGCTCATGTCTTATTTACGTTATGTTCGGGTCGTCTTTATCTCCAGTTGTTTGTAGGACGGCTCTTGTCTTATTTACGTTATGTTCACTTCGTCTTTATCTCCAGATGTTTGTAGGACGGCTCATGTCTTATTTACGTTATGTTCATTTCGTCTTTTTCTCCAGTTGTTTGTAGGAGGGCCCATGTCTTATTTTCGTTATGTTCGGGTCGTCTTTACCTCCAGTTGTTTGTAGGAGTGCTCTTGTCTTATTTACGTTATGTTCGGGTCGTCTTTATCCCCAGTTGTTTGTAGGAGGTCTCATGTCTTATTTACGTTATGTTCGGGTCGTCTTTATCTCCAGTTGTTTGTAGGAGGGTTCAAGTCTTATTTACGTTATGTTCGGGTCGTCTTTATCTCCAGTTGTTTGTAGGAGGGCTAATGTCTTATTTACGTTATGTTCGGGTCGTCTTTACCTCCAGTTGTTTGTAGGAGGGCTCATGTCTTATTTACGTTATGTTCTGGTCGTCTTTATCTCCAGTTGTTTGTAGGAGGGTTCAAGTCTTATTTACGTTATGTTCGGGTCGTCTTTATCTCCAATTGTTTGTAGGAGGGCTCATGTCTTATTTACGTTATGTTCGGGTCGTCTTTACCTCCAGTTGTTTGTAGGATGCCTCTTGTTTTATTTACGTTATGCTCGCTTCGTCTTTATCTCCAGTTGTTTGTAGGAGGGCTCTTGTCTTATTTACGTTATGTTCACTTCGTCTTTATCTCCAGTTGTTTTTAGGCGGGCTCTTGTCTTATTTACGTTATGTTCGGGTCGTCTTTACCTCCAGTTGTTTGTAGGAGGGCTCTTGTCTTATTTACGTTATGTTCGGGTCGTCTTTACCTCCAGTTGCTTGTAGGAGCGCTCTTGTCTTATTTACGTTATGTTCACTTCGTCTTTATCTCCAGTTGTTTGTAGGAAGGCTCATGTCTTATTTACGTTATGTTCGGGTCGTCTTTATCTCCAGTTGTTTGTAGGACGGCTCTTGTCTTATTTACTTTATGTTCACTTCGTCTTTATCTCCAGTTGTTTGTAGGACGGCTCATGTCTTATTTACGTTATGTTCATTTCGTCTTTTTCTCCAGTTGTTTGTAGGAGGGCTCATGTCTTATTTTCGTTATGTTCGGGTCGTCTTTACCTCCAGTTGTTTGTAGGAGGGCTCTTGTCTTATTTACGTTATGTTCGCTTCGTCTTTATCTCCAGTTGTTTATAGGAGGGCTCATATCTTATTTACGTTATGTTCGCTTCGTCTTTATCTCCAGTTGTTTGTAGGAGGGCCCTTGCCTTATTTACGTTATGTTCGCTTCGTCTTTATCTCCAGTTGTTTGTAGGAGGGCTCTTGTCTTATTTACGTTATGTTCGGGTCGCCTTTACCTCCAGTTGTTTGTAGGAGGGCGCTTGTCTTATTTACGTTATGTTCGGGTCGTCTTTACCTCCAGTTGTTTGTAGTAGCGCTCTTGTCTTATTTACGTTATGTTCACTTCGTCTTTATCTCCAGTTGTTTGTAGGAGGGCGCTTGTCTTATTTACGTTATGTTCGGGTCGTCTTTACCTCCAGTTGTTTGTAGGAGGGCTCATGTCTTATTTTCGTTATGTTCGGGTCGTCTTTACCTCCAGTTATTTGTAGGACGCTGTTGTCTTATTTACGTTATGTTCAGGTCGTCTTTACCTCCAGTTATTTGTAGGACGGCTGTTGTCTTATTTACGTTATGTTCGGGTCGTCTTTATCTCCAGTTGTTTGTAGGAGGGCCCTTGCCTTATTTACGTTATGTTCGCTTCGTCTTTATCTCCAGTTGTTTGTAGGAGGGCTCTTGTCTTATTTACGTTATGTTCGGGTCGTCTTTACCTCCAGTTGTTTGTAGGAGGGCGCTTGTCTTATTTACGTTATGTTCGGGTCGTCTTTACCTCCAGTTGTTTGTAGTAGCGCTCTTGTCTTATTTACGTTATGTTCACTTCGTCTTTATCTCCAGTTGTTTGTAGGAAGGCTCATGTCTTATTTACGTTATGTTCGTGTCATCTTTATCTCCAGTTGTTTGTAGGACGGCTCATGTCTTATTTACGTTATGTTCACTTCGTCTTTATTTCCAGTTGTTTGTAGGACGGCTCTTGTCTTAATTACGTTATGTTCACTTCGTCTTTATCTCCAGTTGTTTGTAGGAGGGCTCTTGTCTTATTTACGTTATATTCGCTTCGTCTTTATCTCCAGTTGTTTGTAGGAGGGCTCTTGTCTTATTTACGTTATGTTCGGGTCGTCTTTACCTCCAGTTGTTTGTAGGACGGCTCTTGTCTTATTTACGTTATGTTCACTTCGTCTTTATCTCCAGTTGTTTGTAGGAGTGCTCATGTCTTATTTACGTTATGTTCGCTTCGTCTTTATCTCCAGTTGTTTGTAGGAGGGCACTTGTCTTATTTACGTTATGTTCGGGTCGTCTTTATCTCCAGTTGTTTGTAGGAGGGCTCTTGTCTTATTTACGTTATGCTCGGGTCGTCTTTACCTCCAGTTGTTTATAGGAGGGCTCTTGTCTTATTTACGTTATGTTCGCTTCGTCTTTATCTCCAGTTGTTTGTAGGAGGGCTCTTGTCTTATTTACGTTATGTTCGGGTCGTCTTTACATCCAGTTATTTGTAGGACGGCTCATGTCTTATTTACGTTATGTTCGGGTCGTCTTTATCTCCAGTTGTTTGTAGGAGGGCTTTTGTCTTATTTACGTTATGTTCGCTTCGTCTTTATCTCCAGTTGTTTGTAGGACGGCTCTTGTCTTATTTACGTTATGTTCGCTTTTTCTTTATCTCAAGTTGTTTGTAGGAGGGCTCTTGTCTTATTTACGTTATGTTCGGGTCTTCTTTACCTCCAGTTGTTTGTAGGAGCGCTCTTGTCTTATTTACGTTATGTTCACTTCGTCTTTATCTCCAGTTGTTTGTAGGACGGCTCTTGTCTTATTTACGTTATGTTCGCTTTTTCTTTATCTCAAGTTGTTTGTAGGAGGGCTCTTGTCTTATTTACGTTATGTTCGGGTCGTCTTTACATCCAGTTATTTGTAGGACGGCTCATGTCTTATTTACGTTATGTTCCTGTCGTCTTTATCTCCAGTTGTTTGTAGGACGACTCTTGTCTTATTTACGTTATGTTCGCTTTTTCTTTATCTCCAGTTGTTTGTAGGAGGGATCTTGTCTTATTTACGTTATGTTCGCTTCGTCTTTATCTCCAGTTGTTTGTAGGAGGGCTCATATCTTATTTACGTTATGTTCGCTTCGTCTTTATCTCCAGTTGTTTGTAGTAGGGCTCTTGTCTTATTTACGTTATGTTCGCTTTGTCGTTATCTCCAGTTGTTTGTAGGAGTGCTCTACTCTTATTTACGTTATGTTCGGGTCGTCTTTACCTCCAGTTATTTGTAGGACGCTGTTGTCTTATTTACGTTATGTTCGGGTCGTCTTTACCTCCAGTTATTTGTAGGACGGCTGTTGTCTTATTTACGTTATGTTCGGGTCGTCTTTATCTCCAGTTGTTTGTAGGAGGGCCCTTGCCTTATTTACGTTATGTTCGTTTCGTCTTTATCTCCAGTTGTTTGTAGGACGGCTCTTGTCTTATTTACGTTATGTTCGGGTCGTCTTTACCTCCAGTTGTTTGTAGGAGGGCGCTTGTCTTATTTACGTTATGTTCGGGTCGTCTTTACCTCCAGTTGTTTGTAGTAGCGCTCTTGTCTTATTTACGTTATGTTCACTTCGTCTTTATCTCCAGTTGTTTGTAGGAAGGCTCATGTCTTATTTACGTTATGTTCGTGTCGTCTTTATCTCCAGTTGTTTGTAGGACGGCTCATGTCTTATTTACGTTATGTTCACTTCGTCTTTATTTCCAGTTGTTTGTAGGACGGCTCTTGTCTTAATTACGTTATGTTCACTTCGTCTTTATCTCCAGTTGTTTGTAGGAGGGCTCTTGTCTTATTTACGTTATATTCGCTTCGTCTTTATCTCCAGTTGTTTGTAGGAGGGCTCTTGTCTTATTTACGTTATGTTCGGGTCGTCTTTACCTCCAGTTGTTTGTAGGACGGCTCTTGTCTTATTTACGTTATGTTCACTTCGTCTTTATCTCCAGTTGTTTGTAGGAGTGCTCATGTCTTATTTACGTTATGTTCGCTTCGTCTTTATCTCCAGTTGTTTGTAGGAGGGCACTTGTCTTATTTACGTTATGTTCGGGTCGTCTTTATCTCCAGTTGTTTGTAGGAGGGCTCTTGTCTTATTTACGTTATGTTCGGGTCGTCTTTACCTCCAGTTGTTTATAGGAGGGCTCTTGTCTTATTTACGTTATGTTCGCTTCGTCTTTATCTCCAGTTGTTTGTAGGAGGGCTCTTGTCTTATTTACGTTATGTTCGGGTCGTCTTTACCTCCAGTTATTTGTAGGACGGCTCATGTCTTATTTACGTTATGTTCGGGTCGTCTTTATCTCCAGTTGTTTATAGGACGACTCTTGTCTTATTTACGTTATGTTCGCTTTTTCTTTATCTCCAGTTGTTTGTAGGAGGGATCTTGTCTTATTTACGTTATGTTCGCTTCGTCTTTATCTCCAGTTGTTTGTAGGAGGGCTCATATCTTATTTACGTTATGTTCGCTTCGTCTTTATCTCCAGTTGTTTGTAGTAGGGCTCTTGTCTTATTTACGTTATGTTCGCTTTTTCTTTATCTCAAGTTGTTTGTAGGAGGGCTCTTGTCTTATTTACGTTATGTTCGCTTCGTCTTTATCTCCAGTTGTTTGTAGGACGGCTCTTGTCTTATTTACGTTATGTTCGCTTTTTCTTTATCTCAAGTTGTTTGTAGGAGGGCTCTTGTCTTATTTACGTTATGTTCGGGTCTTCTTTACCTCCAGTTGTTTGTAGGAGCGCTCTTGTCTTATTTACGTTATGTTCACTTCGTCTTTATCTCCAGTTGTTTGTAGGAGGGCTCTTGTCTTATTTACGTTATGTTCGGGTCGTCTTTACATCCAGTTATTTGTAGGACGGCTCATGTCTTATTTACGTTATGTTCCTGTCGTCTTTATCTCCAGTTGTTTGTAGGACGACTCTTGTCTTATTTACGTTATGTTCGCTTTTTCTTTATCTCCAGTTGTTTGTAGGAGGGATCTTGTCTTATTTACGTTATGTTCGCTTCGTCTTTATCTCCAGTTGTTTGTAGGAGGGCTCATATCTTATTTACGTTATGTTCGCTTCGTCTTTATCTCCAGTTGTTTGTAGTAGGGCTCTTGTCTTATTTACGTTATGTTCGCTTTGTCGTTATCTCCAGTTGTTTGTAGGAGTGCTCTACTCTTATTTACGTTATGTTCGGGTCGTCTTTACCTCCAGTTATTTGTAGGACGCTGTTGTCTTATTTACGTTATGTTCGGGTCGTCTTTACCTCCAGTTATTTGTAGGACGGCTGTTGTCTTATTTACGTTATGTTCGGGTCGTCTTTATCTCCAGTTGTTTGTAGGAGGGCCCTTGCCTTATTTACGTTATGTTCGCTTCGTCTTTATCTCCAGTTGTTTGTAGGACGGCTCTTGTCTTATTTAAGTTATGTTCGGGTCGTCTTTACCTCCAGTTGTTTGTAGGAGGGCGCTTGTCTTATTTACGTTATGTTCGGGTCGTCTTTACCTCCAGTTGTTTGTAGTAGCGCTCTTGTCTTATTTACGTTATGTTCACTTCGTCTTTATCTCCAGTTGTTTGTAGGAAGGCTCATGTCTTATTTACGTTATGTTCGTGTCGTCTTTATCTCCAGTTGTTTGTAGGACGGCTCATGTCTTATTTACGTTATGTTCACTTCGTCTTTATTTCCAGTTGTTTGTAGGACGGCTCTTGTCTTAATTACGTTATGTTCACTTCGTCTTTATCTCCAGTTGTTTGTAGGAGGGCTCTTGTCTTATTTACGTTATATTCGCTTCGTCTTTATCTCCAGTTGTTTGTAGGAGGGCTCTTGTCTTATTTACGTTATGTTCGGGTCGTCTTTACCTCCAGTTGTTTGTAGGACGGCTCTTGTCTTATTTACGTTATGTTCACTTCGTCTTTATCTCCAGTTGTTTGTAGGAGTGCTCATGTCTTATTTACGTTATGTTCGCTTCGTCTTTATCTCCAGTTGCTTGTAGGAGGGCACTTGTCTTATTTACGTTATGTTCGGGTCGTCTTTATCTCCAGTTGTTTGTAGGAGGGCTCTTGTCTTATTTACGTTATGTTCGGGTCGTCTTTACCTCCAGTTGTTTATAGGAGGGCTCTTGTCTTATTTACGTTATGTTCGCTTCGTCTTTATCTCCAGTTGTTTGTAGGAGGGCTCTTGTCTTATTTACGTTATGTTCGGGTCGTCTTTACATCCAGTTATTTGTAGGACGGCTCATGTCTTATTTACGTTATGTTCGGGTCGTCTTTATCTCCAGTTGTTTGTAGGAGGGCTTTTGTCTTATTTACGTTATGTTCGCTTCGTCTTTATCTCCAGTTGTTTGTAGGACGGCTCTTGTCTTATTTACGTTATGTTCGCTTTTTCTTTATCTCAAGTTGTTTGTAGGAGGGCTCTTGTCTTATTTACGTTATGTTCGGGTCTTCTTTACCTCCAGTTGTTTGTAGGAGCGCTCTTGTCTTATTTACGTTATGTTCACTTCGTCTTTATCTCCAGTTGTTTGTAGGAGGGCTCTTGTCTTATTTACGTTATGTTCGGGTCGTCTTTACATCCAGTTATTTGTAGGACGGCTCATGTCTTATTTACGTTATGTTCCTGTCGTCTTTATCTCCAGTTGTTTGTAGGATGACTCTTGTCTTATTTACGTTATGTTCGCTTTTTCTTTATCTCCAGTTGTTTGTAGGAGGGATCTTGTCTTATTTACGTTATGTTCGCTTCGTCTTTATCTCCAGTTGTTTGTAGGGGGGCTCTTGTCTTATTTACGTTATGTTCGGGTCTTCTTTACCTCCAGTTGTTTGTAGGAGCGCTCTTGTCTTATTTACGTTATGTTCACTTCGTCTTTACCTCCAGTTGTTTGTATGAGGGCTCATGTCTTATTTACGTTATGTTTGGGTCGTCTTTATCTCCAGTTGTTTGTAGGAGTGCTCTTGTCTTATTTATGTTATGTTCACTTCGTGTTTATCTCCAGTTGTTTGTAGGAAGGCTCATGTCTTATTTACGTTATGTTCGGGTCGTCTTTATCTCCAGTTGTGTGTAGGAGTGCTCTTGTCTTATTTACGTTATGTTCGCTTCGTTTTTATCTCCAGTTGTTTGTAGGAGGCCTCTTGTCTTATTTACGTTATGTTCGGGTCGTCTTTATCTCCAGTTGTTTGTAGGACGGGTCATGTCTTATTTTCGTTATGTTCGAGTCGTCTTTACCTCCAGTTGTTTGTAGGAGTGCTCTTGTCTTATTTACGTTATGTTCGCTTCGTTTTTATCTCCAGTTGTTTGTAGGAGGCCTCTTGTCTTATTTACGTTATGTTCGGGTCGTCTTTACCTCCAGTTGTTTGTAGGAGGGCTCATGTCTTATTTACGTTATGTTCGGGTCGTCTTTACCTCCAGTTGTTTGTAGGAGGTCTCATGTCTTATTTACGTTATGTTCGGGTCGTCTTTATCTCCAGTTGTTTGTAGGAGGGTTCAAGTCTTATTTACGTTATGTTCGGGTCGTCTTTACCTCCAGTTGTTTGTAGGACGGCTCTTGTCTTATTTACGTTTTGTTCGCTTCGTCTTTATCTCCAGTTGTTTGTAGGAGGGATCATATCTTATTTACGTTAATGTTCGCTTCGTCTTTATCTCCAGTTGTTTGTAGGAGGGCTCATGTCATATTTACGTTATGTTCTGGTCGTCTTTATCTCCAGTTGTTTGTAGGAGCGCTCTTGTCTTATTTACGTTATGTTCACTTCGTCTTTATCTAGTTGTTTGTAGGAAGGCTCATGTCTTATTTACGTTATGTTCGGGTCGTCTTTATCTCCAGTTGTTTGTAGGACGGCTCTTGTCTTATTTACGTTATGTTCACTTCGTCTTTATCTCCAGTTGTTTGTAGGACGGCTCATGTCTTATTTACGTTATGTTCATTTCGTCTTTTTCTCCAGTTGTTTGTAGGAGGGCTCATGTCTTATTTTCGTTATGTTCGGGTCGTCTTTACCTCCAGTTGTTTGTAGGAGGGCTCTTGTCTTATTTACGTTATGTTCGCTTCGTCTTTATCTCCAGTTGTTTGTAGGAGGGATCATATCTTATTTACGTTATGTTCGCTTCGTCTTTATCTCCAGTTGTTTGTAGGAGGGCTCTTGTCTTATTTACGTTATGTTCGCTTTGTCGTTATCTCCAGTTGTTTGTAGGAGTGCTCTAGTCTTATTTACGTTATGTTCGGGTCGTCTTTACCTCCAGTTATTTGTAGGACGGCTGTTGTCTTATTTACGTTATGTTCGGGTCGTCTTTACCTCCAGTTATTTGTAGGACGGCTGTTGTCTTATTTACGTTATGTTCGCTTCGTATGTATACATCAACACCTAATGTCAGACTTTACAGGTGAACGATCTACCTGCTATGTATACATCAACCCCTAATGTCAGACTTTTCAGGTGAACGATCTACCTGCTATGTATACATGAACTCCTAATGTCAGACTTAAAGGTGAATGATCTACCTGCTGTGTATACATCAACACCTAATGTCAGACTTAACAGCTGAACGATCTATCTGCTATGTATACATCAACACCTGATGTCAGACTTTACAGGTGAACGATCTACCTGCTATGTATACATCAACACCTAATGTCAGACTTTACAGCTGAACGATCTACCTGCTATGTATACATCAACACCTAATGTCACACTTTACAGGTGAACGATGTACTGCTATGTATACATAAACACCTAATGTCAGACTTTACAGCTGAACAATCTACCTGCTATGTATACATCAACACCTAATGTCAGACTTTACAGGTGAGCTATCTACCTGCTATGCATACATCAAAACTTAATGTCAGATTTTGCAGGTGAGCGATCTACCTGCTATGTATACATGAACACCTAATGTCAGACTTTACAGGTGAACGATCAACCTGCTATGTATACCTGAACACCTAATGTCAGACTTTACTGCTGAACGATCTACCTGCTATGTATACATGAACACCTAATGTCACACTTTACAGCTGAACGATCTACCTGCTATGTATACATGAACACTTAATGTCACACTTTACAGGTGAACGATCTACCTGCTATGTATACATGAACACCTAATGTCAGACTTTACAGCTGAACGATCTACCTGCTATGTATACATGAACACCTAATGTCAGACTTTACAGCTGAACGATCTACCTGCTCTGTATACATGAACACTTAATGTCACACTTTACAGGTGAACGATCTACCTGCAATGTATACATCAACACCTAATGTCAGACTTTACAGATGAACGATCTACCTACTATGTATACATCTACATCAAATGTCAGACTTTACAGCTGAACGATCTACCTGCTATGTATGCATGAACATCTAATGTCAGACTTTACAGGTGAACGATCTACCTGCTGTGTATATATCAACACCTAATGTCAGACTTAACAGCTGAACGATCTATCTGCTATGTATACATCAACACCTAATGTCAGACTTTACAGGTGAACGATATACCTGCTATGTATACATCAACACCTAATGTCAGACTTTACAGCTGAACGATCTACCTGCTATGTATACATGAACACCTAATGTCACACTTTACTGGTGAACAATCTACCTGCTATGTATACATCAACACTTAATGTCAGATTTTACAGCTGAACGATCTACCTGCTATGTATACATCAACACTTAATGTCACACTTTACAGGTGAACGATCTACCTACTATGTATACATCAGCACCTAATGTCAGATTTTATAGGTGAACGATCTACCTGCTATGTATACATCAACACCTAATGTCAGACCTTACAGCTGAACGATCTACCTGCTATGTATACATCAACACCTAATGTCACACTTTACAGGTGAACGATCTACCTGCTATGTATACATCAGCACCTAATGTCAGACTTTATAGGTGAACGATCTACCTGCTATGTATACATCAACACCTAATGTCAGACTTTACAGGTGAACGATCTACCTTACATGTATACATGAACACCTAATGTCAGACTTTACAGGTGAACGATCTACCTGCTATGTATACATGAACTCCTAATGTCAGACTTTAAAGGTGAACGATCTACCTACTATGTATACATGAACACATAATGTCAGACTTGATAGGTGAACGATCTACCTGCTATGTATACATGAACACCTAATGTCAGACCTTACAGGTGAACGATTTACCTGCTATGTATAAATGAACACGTAATGTCAGACTTTACAGCTGAACGATCTACCTGCTATGCATACATGCACACCTAATGTCAGATTTTACAGCTGAACGATCTACCTGCTATGTATACATGAACACCTAATGTCACACTTTACAGGTGAACGATCTACCTGCTATGTATACATGAACACATAATGTCAGACTTTACAGCTGAACGATCTACCTGCTATGCATACATGAACACCTAATGTCAGACTTTACAGCTGAACGATCTACCTGCTATGTATTGATGAACACTTAATGTCACACTTTACAGGTGAACGATCTACCTGCTATGTAAACATGAACCCCATAATGGCAGACTTTACAGGTGAGCGATCTACCTGCTATGTATACATCTACACCTAATGTCAGACTTTACAGGTGAACGATCTACCTGCTATGTATACATGAACACCTAATGTCAGACTTTACAGGTGAACGATATACCTGCTATGTATACATGAACACCTAATGTCAGACTTTACAGGTGAACGATCTACCTGCTATGTATACATCAACACCTAATGTCAGACTTTACAGCTGAACGATCTACCTGCTATTTATACATCAACACCTAATGTCAGACTTTACAGGTTAGCGATCTACCTGCTATGTATACATCAACACCTAATGTCAGACTTTGTAGGTGAGCGATCTACCTGCTATGTATACATGAACACCTAATGTCACACTTTACAGGTGAACGATCTACCTGCTATGTATACATGAACACTTAATGTCAGACTTTACAGCTGAACGATCTACCTGCTATGTATACATCAACACCTAATGTCAGACTTTACAGGTGAAAGATCTACCTGTTATGTATACATCAACACCTAATGTCAGACTTTACAGGTGAACGATCTACCTGCTATGTATACATCAGCACCTAATGTCAGACTTTACAGGTGAACGATCTACCTGCTAAGTATACATCAACACCTAATGTCAGACTTTACAGGTGAACGATCTACCTGCCATATATACATGAACACCTAATGTCAGACTTTACAGCTGAACGATCTACCTGCTAAGTATACATCAACACCTAATGTCAGACTTTACAGCTGAACGATCTACCTGCTATGTATTGATGAACACTTAATGTCACAATTTACAGGTGAACGATCTACCTGCTATGTAAACATGAACCCCTAATGTCAGACTTTACAGGTGAACGATCTACCTGCTATGTATACATTTACACCTAATGTCAGACTTTACAGGTGAACGATTTACCTGCTATGTATACATGAACACCTAATGTCAAACTTAACAGGTGAACGATATACCTGCTATGTATACATGAACACCTAATGTCAGACTTTACAGGTGAAAGATCTACCTGTTATGTATACATCAACACCTAATGTCAGACTTTACAGGTGAACGATCTACCTGCTATGTATACATCAGCACCTAATGTCAGACTTTACAGGTGAACGATCTACCTGCTATGTATACATCAACACCTAATGTCAGACTTTACAGGTGAACGATCTACCTGCTAAGTATACATCAACACCTAATGTCAGACTTTACAGGTAAACGATCTACCTGCCATATATATATGAACACCTAATGTCAGACTTTACAGCTGAACGATCTACCTGCTAAGTATACATCAACACCTAATGTCAGACTTTACAGGTGAACGATCTACCTGCTATGTATACATCAACCCCTAATGTCAGACTTTTCAGCTGAACGATCTACCTGCTATGTATACATGAACTCCTAATTTCAGACTTTAAAGGTGAACGATCTACCTGCTATGTATACATCAACACCTAATGTCAGACTTTATAGGTGAACGATCTACCTGCTATGTATACATGAACACCTAATGTCAGACCTTACAGGTGAACGATCTACCTGCTATGTATAAATGAACACGTAATGTCAGACTTTACAGCTGAACGATCTACCTGCTATGCATACATGAACACCTAATGTCAGACTTTACAGCTGAACGATCTACCTGCTATGTATACATGAACACTTAATGTCAAACTTTACAGGTGAACGATATACCTGCTATGTATACATGAACACCTAATGTCAGACTTTACAGGTGAACGATCTACCTGCTGTGTATACATCAACACCTAATGTCAGACTTTATAGGTGAACTATCTACCTGCTATGTATACATCAACACCTAATGTCAGACTTTACAGCTGAACGATCTACCTGCTATGTATACATCAACACCTAATGTCACACTTTACAGGTGAACAATCTACCTGCTATGTATACATCAGCACCTAATGTCAGACTTTACAGGTGAACGATCTACCTGCTATGTATACATCAACACCTAATGTCAGACTTTACAGGTGAACGGTCTACCTTACATGTATACATGAACACCTAATGTCAGACTTTACAGGTGAACGATCTACCTGCTATGTATACATGAACTCCTAATGTCAGACTTTAAAGGTGAACGATCTACCTGCTATGTATACATGAACACATAATGTCAGACTTTATAGGTGAACGATCTACCTGCTATGTATACATGAACACCTAATGTCAGACCTTACAGGTGAACGATCTACCTGCTATGTATAAATGAACACGTAATGTCAGACTTTACAGCTGAACGATCTATCTGCTATGCATACATGCACACCTAATGTCAGATTTTACAGCTGAACGATCTACCTGCTATGTATACATGAACACTTAATGTCACACTTTACAGGTGAACGATCTACCTGCTATGTATACATGAACACCTAATGTCAGACTTTACAGGTGAACGATCTACCTGCTATGTATACATCTACACCTAATGTCAGACTTTACAGGTGAACGATCTACCTGCTATGTATACATGAACACCTAATGTCAGACTTTACAGGTGAACGATATACCTGCTATGTATACATGAACACCTAATGTCAGACTTTACAGCTGAACGATCTACCTGCTATGTATACATCAACACCTAATGTCACACTTTACAGATGAAAGATCTACCTGCTATGTATACATCAACACCTAATGTCAGACTTTACAGGTGAACGATCTACCTGTTATGTATACATCAACACCTAATGTCAGACTTTACAGCTGAACGATCTACCTGCTATGTATACATGAACACCTAATGTCACACTTTACAGGTGAACGATGTACTGCTATGTATACATAAACACCTAATGTCAGACTTTACAGCTGAACAATCTACCTGCTATGTATACATCAACACCTAATGTCAGACTTTACAGGTGAGCTATCTACCTGCTATGCATACATCAACACTTAATGTCAGATTTTGCAGGTGAGCGATCTACCTGCTATGTATACATGAACACCTAATGTCAGACTTTACAGGTGAACGATCAACCTGCTATGTATTCATGAACACCTAATGTCAGACTTTACTGCTGAACGATCTACCTGCTATGTATACATGAACACCTAATGTCACACTTTACAGCTGAACGATCTACCTGCTATGTATACATGAACACTTAATGTCACACTTTACAGGTGAACGATCTACCTGCTATGTATACATGAACACCTAATGTCACACTTTACAGGTGAACGATCTACCTGCTATGTATACATGAACACTTAATGTCAGACTTTACAGCTGAACGATCTACCTGCTATGTATACATCAACACCTAATGTCAGACTTTAAAGGTGAAAGATCTACCTGTTATGTATTCATCAACACCTAATGTCAGACTTTACAGGTGAACGATCTACCTGCTATGTATACATCAGCACCTAATGTCAGACTTTACAGGTGAACGATCTACCTGCTATGTATACATCAACACCTAATGTCAGACTTTACAGGTGAACGATCTACCTGCTAAGTATACATCAACACCTAATGTCAGACTTTACAGGTGAACGATCTACCTGCCATATATACATGAACACCTAATGTCAGACTTTACAGCTGAACGATCTACCTGCTAAGTATACATCAACACCTAATGTCAGACTTTACAGGTGAACGATCTACCTGCTATGTATACATCAACCCCTAATGTCAGACTTTTCAGCTGAACGATCTACCTGCTATGTATACATGAACTCCTAATGTCAGACTTTAAAGGTGAACGATCTACCTACTATGTATACATGAACACATAATGTCAGACTTTATAGGTGAACGATCTACCTGCTATGTATACATGAACACCTAATGTCAAACCTTACAGGTGAACGATTTACCTGCTATGTATAAATGAACACGTAATGTCAGACTTTACAGCTGAACGATCTACCTGCTATGCATACATGCACACCTAATGTCAGATTTTACAGCTGAACGATCTACCTGTTATGTATACATGAACACTTAATGTCACACTTTACAGGTGAACGATCTACCTGCTATGTATACATGAACACATAATGTCAGACTTTACAGCTGAACGATCTACCTGCTATGCATACATGAACACCTAATGTCAGACTTTACAGCTGAACGATCTACCTGCTATGTATTGATGAACACTTAATGTCACACTTTACAGGTGAACGATCTACCTGCTATGTAAACATGAACCCCTAATGTCAGACTTTACAGGTGAACGATCTACCTGCTATGTATACATCTACACCTAATGTCAGACTTTACAGGTGAACGATCTACCTGCTATGTATACATGAACACCTAATGTCAAACTTTACAGGTGAACGATATACCTGCTATGTATACATGAACACCTAATGTCAGACTTTACAGGTGAACGATCTACCTGCTATGTATACATCAACACCTAATGTCAGACTTTACAGGTGAACGATCTACCTGCTATGTATACATGAACACCTAATGTCACACTTTACAGGTGAACGATGCACCTGCTATGTATACATCAACACCTAATGTCAGACTTTACAGCTGAACGATCTACCTGCTAAGTATACATCAACACCTAATGTCAGACTTTACAGGTAAACGATCTACCTGCCATATATACATGAACACCTAATGTCAGACTTTACAGCTGAACGATCTACCTGCTAAGTATACATCAACACCTAATGTCAGACTTTACAGGTGAACGATCTACCTGCTATGTATACATCAACCCCTAATGTCAGACTTTACAGCTGAACGATCTACCTGCTATGTATACATGAACTCCTAATTTCAGACTTTAAAGGTGAACGATCTACCTGCTATGTATGCATCAACACCTAATGTCAGACTTTATAGGTGAACGATCTACCTGCTATGTATACATGAACACCTAATGTCAGACCTTACGGGTGAACGATCTACCTGCTATGTATAAATGAACACGTAATGTCAGACTTTACAGCTGAACGATCTACCTGCTATGCATACATGAACACCTAATGTCAGACTTTACAGCTGAACGATCTACCTGCTATGTATACATGAACACTTAATGTCAAACTTTACAGGTGAACGATCTACCTGCTATGTATACATGAACACCTAATGTCAGACTTTACAGGTGAACGATCTACCTGCTGTGTATACATCAACACCTAATGTCAGACTTTACAGGTGAACGATCTACCTGCTATGTATACATCCACACCTAATGTCAGATTTTACAGCTGAACGATCTACCTGCTATGCATACATGAACACCTAATGTCACACTTTACAGGTGAACGATGTACCTGCTATGTATACATAAACACCTAATGTCAGACTTTACAGCTGAACAATCTACCTGCTATGTATACATCAACACCTAATGTCAGACTTTATAGGTGAACTATCTACCTGCTATGTATACATCAACACCTAATGTCAGACTTTACAGCTGAACGATCTACCTGCTATGTATACATCAACACCTAATGTCACACTTTACAGGTGAACAATCTACCTGCTATGTATACATCAGCACCTAATGTCAGACTTTACAGGTGAACGATCTACCTGCTATGTATACATCAACACCTAATGTCAGACTTTACAGGTGAACGATCTACCTTACATGTATACATGAACACCTAATGTCAGACTTTACAGGTGAACGATCTACCTGCTATGTATACATGAACTCCTAATGTCAGACTTTAAAGGTGAACGATCTACCTGCTATGTATACATGAACAAATAATGTCAGACTTTATAGGTGAACGATCTACCTGCTATGTATACATGAACACCTAATGTCAGACCTTACAGGTGAACGATCTACCTGCTATGTATAAATGAACACGTAATGTCAGACTTTACAGCTGAACGATCTATCTGCTATGCATACATGCACACCTAATGTCAGATTTTACAGCTGAACGATCTACCTGCTATGTATACATGAACACTTAATGTCACACTTTACAGGTGAACGATCTACCTGCTATGTATACATGAACACCTAATGTCAGACTTTACAGCTGAACGATCTACCTGCTATGCATACATGAACACCTAATGTCAGACTTTACAGCTGAATGATCTACCTGCTATGTATTCATGAACACTTAATGTCACACTTTACAGGTGAACGATCTACCTGCTATGTAAACATAAACCCCTAATGTCAGACTTTACAGCTGAACGATCTACCTGCTATGTATACATCTACACCTAATGTCAGACTTTACAGGTGAACTATCTACCTGCTATGTATACATGAACACCTAATGTCAGACTTTACAGGTGAACGATATACCTGCTATGTATACATGAACACCTAATATCAGACTTTACAGGTGAACGATCTACCTGCTATGTATACATCAACACCTAATGTCAGACTTTACAGGTGAACGATCTACCTGCTATGTATACATGAACACCTAATGTCACACTTTACAGGTGAACGATGTACCTACTATGTATACATAAACACCTAATGTCACACTTTACAGCTGAACGATATACCTGCTATGTATACATCAACACCTAATGTCAGACTTTACAGGTTAGCGATCTACCTGCTATGTATACATCAACACATAATGTCAGACTTTGTAGGTGAGCGATCTACCTGCTATGTATACATGAACACCTAATGTCACACTTTACAGGTGAACGATCTACCTGCTATGTATACATGAACACCTAATGTCAGACTTTACAGCTGAACGATCTACCTGCTATGTATACATCAACACCTAATGTCAGACTATACAGATGAAAGATCTACCTGCTATGTATACATCAATACATAATGTCAGACTTTACAGGTGAACGATCTACCTGTTATGCATACATCAACACCTAATGTCAGACTTTACAGCTGAACGATCTACCTGCTATGTATACATGAACACCTAATGTCACACTTTACAGGTGAACAATGTACTGCTATGTATACATAAACACCTAATGTCAGACTTTACAGCTGAACAATCTACCTGCTATGTATACATCAACACCTAATGTCAGACTTTACAGGTGAGCTATCTACCTGCTATGCATACATCAACACTTAATGTCAGATTTTGCAGTTGAGCGATCTACCTGCTATGTATACATGAACACCTAATGTCAGACTTTACAGGTGAACGATCAACCTGCTATGTATTCATGAACACCTAATGTCAGACTTTACTGCTGAACGATCTACCTGCTATGTATACATGAACACCTAATGTCACACTTTACAGCTGAACGATCTACCTGCTATGTATACATGAACACTTAATGTCACACTTTACAGGTGAACGATCTACCTGCTATGTATACATGAACACCTAATGTCAGACTTTACAGCTGAACGATCTACCTGCTATGTATACATGAACACCTAATGTCAGACTTTACAGCTGAACGATCTACCTGCTCTGTATACATGAACACTTAATGTCACACTTTACAGGTGAACGATCTACCCGCAATGTATACATCAACACCTAATGTCAGACTTTACAGATGAACGATCTACCTGCTATGTATACATCTACATCTAATGTCAGACTTTACAGGTGAACGAACTACCTGCTATGTATGCATGAACACCTAATGTCAGACTTTACAGGTGAACGATCTACCTGCTGTGTATATATCAACACCTAATGTCAGACTTAACAGCTGAACGATCTATCTGCTATGTATACATCAACACCTAATGTCAGACTTTACAGGTGAACGATATACCTGCTATGTATACATCAACACCTAATGTCAGACTTTACAGCTGAACGATCTACCTGCTATGTATACATGAACACCAAATGTCATACTTTACTGGTGAACGATCTACCTGCTATGTATACATCAACACCTAATGTCAGACTTTACAGCTGAACGATCTACCTGCTATGTATACTTCAACACCTAATGTCACACTTTACAGGTGAACGATCTACCTGCTATGTATACATCAGCACCTAATGTCAGACTTTAAAGGTGAACGATCTACCTGCTATGTATACATCAACACCTAATGTCAGACTTTACAGCTGAACGATCTACATGCTATGTATACATCAACACCTAATGTCACACTCTACAGGTGAACGATATACCTGCTATGTATACATGAACACCTAATGTCAGACTTTACAGGTGAACGATATACCTGCTATGTATACATCAACACCTAATATCAGACTTTACAGGTGAACGATCTACCTGCTATGTATACATCAACACCTAATGTCACACTTTACAGGTGAACGATCTACCTGCTATGTATACATGAACACCTAATGTCACACTTTACAGGTGAACGATGTACCTGCTATGTATACATAAACACCTAATGTCAGACTTTACAGCTGAACGATCTACCTGCTATGTATACATCAACACCTAATGTCACACTCTACAGGTGAACGATATACCTGCTATGTATACATGAACACCTAATGTCAGACTTTACAGGTGAACGATATACCTGCTATGTATACATCTACACCTAATATCAGACTTTACAGGTGAACGATCTACATGCTATGTATACATCAACACCTAATGTCACACTTTACAGGTGAACGATCTACCTGCTATGTATACATGAACACCTAATGTCACACTTTACAGGTGAACGATGTACCTGCTATGTATACATAAACACCTAATGTCAGACTTTACAGCTGAACGATATACCTGCTATGTATACATCAACACCTAATGTCAGACTTTACAGGTTAACGATCTACCTGCTATGTATACATCAACACATAATGTCAGACTTTGTAGGTGAGCGATCTACCTGCTATGTATACATGAACACCTAATGTCACACTTTACAGGTGAACGATCTACCTGCTATGTATACATGAACACCTAATGTCAGACTTTACAGCTGAACGATCTACCTGCTATGTATACATCAACACCTAATGTCAGACTTTACAGATGAACGATCTACCTGCTATGTATACATCAACACCTAATGTCAGACTTTACAGGTGAACGATCTACCTGTTATGTATACATCAACACCTAATGTCAGACTTTACAGCTGAACGATCTACCTGCTATGTATACATGAACACCTAATGTCACACTTTACAGGTGAACGATGTACTGCTATGTATACATAAACACCTAATGTCAGACTTTACAGCTGAACAATCTACCTGCTATGTATACATCAACACCTAATGTCAGACTTTACAGGTGAGCTATCTACCTGCTATGCATACATCAACACTTAATGTCAGATTTTGCAGGTGAGCGATCTACCTGCTATGTATACATGAACACCTAATGTCAGACTTTACAGGTGAACGATCAACCTGCTATGTATTCATGAACACCTAATGTCAGACTTTATTGCTGAACGATCTACCTGCTATGTATACATGAACACCTAATGTCACACTTTACAGCTGAACGATCTACCTGCTATGTATACATGAACACTTAATGTCACACTTTACAGGTGAACGATCTACCTGCTATGTATACATGAACACCTAATGTCAGACTTTACAGCTGAACGATCTACCTGCTATGTATACATGAACACCTAATGTCAGACTTTACAGCTGAACGATCTACCTGCTCTGTATACATGAACACTTAATGTCACACTTTACAGGTGAACGATCTACCCGCAATGTATACATCAACACCTAATGTCAGACTTTACAGATGAACGATCTACCTGCTATGTATACATCTACATCTAATGTCAGACTTTACAGGTGAACGATCTACCTGCTATGTATGCATGAACACCTAATGTCAGACTTTACAGGTGAACGATCTACCTGCTGTGTATATATCAACACCTAATGTCAGACTTAACAGCTGAACGATCTATCTGCTATGTATACATCAACACCTAATGTCAGACTTTACAGGTGAACGATATACCTGCTATGTATACATCAACACCTAATGTCAGACTTTACAGCTGAACGATCTACCTGCTATGTATACATGAACACCTAATGTCATACTTTACTGGTGAACGATCTACCTGCTATGTATACATCAACACCTAATGTCAGACTTTACAGCTGAACGATCTACCTGCTATGTATACATCAACACCTAATGTCACACTTTACAGGTGAACGATCTACCTGCTATGTATACATCAGCACCTAATGTCAGACTTTATAGGTGAACGATCTACCTACTATGTATACATGAACACATAATGTCAGACTTTATAGGTGAACGATCTACCTGCTATGTATACATGAACACCTAATGTCAGACCTTACAGGTGAACGATTTACCTGCTATGTATAAATGAACACGTAATGTCAGACTTTACAGCTGAGCGATCTACCTGCTATGCATACATGCACACCTAATGTCAGATTTTACAGCTGAACGATCTACCTGCTATGTATTAATGAACACTTAATGTCACACTTTACAGGTGAACGATCTACCTGCTATGTAAACATGAACACCTAATATCAGACTTTACAGGTGAACGATCAACCTGCTATGTATACATCTACACCTAATGTCAGACTTTACAGGTGAACGATCTACCTGCTATGTATACATGAACACCTAATGTCAGACTTTACAGGTGAACGATATACCTGCTATGTATACATGAACACCTAATGTCAGACTTTACAGGTGAACGATCTACCTGCTATGTATACATCAACACCTAATGTCAGACTTTACAGGTGAACGATCTACCTGCTATGTATACATCTACACCTAATGTCAGACTTTACAGGTGATCGTTCTACCTGCTATGTATACATGAACACCTAATGTCACACTTTACAGGTGAACGATGTACCTGCTATGTATACATAAACACCTAATGTCAGACTTTACAGCTGAACGATCTACCTGCTATGTATACATCAACACCTAATGTCAGACTTTAAAGGTTAGCGATCTACCTGCTATGTATACATCAACACCTAATGTCAGACTTTGTAGGTGAGCGATCTACCTGCTATGTATACATGAACACCTAATGTCACACTTTACAGGTGAACGATCTACCTGCTGTGTATACATCAACACCTAATGTCAGACTTTAAAGCTGAACGATCTACCTGCTATGTATACATCAACACCTAATGTCAGACTTTACAGGTGAACGATCTACCTGCTATGTATACATCAGCACCTAATGTCAGACTTTACAGGTGAACGATCTACCTGCTATGTATACATCAACACCTAATGTCAGACTTTACAGGTGCACGATCTAACTTACATGTATACATGAACACCTAATGTCAGACTTTACAGCTGAACGATCTACCTGCCATATATACATGAACACCTAATGTCAGACTTTACAGCTGAACGATCTACCTGCTAAGTATACATCAACACCTAATGTCAGACTTTACAGGTGAACGATCTACCTGCTATGTATACATCAACCCCTAATGTCAGACTTTTCAGCTGAACGATCTACCTGCTATGTATACATGAACTCCTAATTTCAGACTTTAAAGGTGAACGATCTACCTGCTATGTATACATCAACACCTAATGTCAGACTTTATAGGTGAACGATCTACCTGCTATGTATACATGAACACCTAATGTCAGACCTTACAGGTGAACGATCTACCTGCTATGTATAAATGAACACGTAATGTCAGACTTTACAGCTGAACGATATACCTGCTATGCATACATGAACACCTAATGTCAGACTTTACAGCTGAAAGATCTACCTGCTATGTATACATGAACACTTAATGTCACACTTTACAGGTGAACGATCTACCTGCTATGTATACATGAACACCTAATGTCAGACTTTACAGGTGAACGATCTACCTGCTGTGTATACATCAACACCTAATGTCAGACTTAACAGCTGAACGATCTATCTGCTATGTATACATCAACACCTAATGTCAGACTTTACAGGTGAACGATCTACCTGCTATGTATACATCAACACCTACTGTTAGACTTTACAGCTGAACGATCTACCTGCTATGTATACATGAACACCTAATGTCACACTTTACAGGTGAACGATGTACCTGCTATGTATACATAAACACCTAATGTCAGACTTTACAGCTGAACAATCTACCTGCTATGTATACATCAACACCTAATGTCAGACTTTATAGGTGAACTATCTACCTGCTATGTATACATCAACACCTAATGTCAGACTTTACAGCTGAACGATCTACCTGCTATGTATACATCAACACCTAATGTCACACTTTACAGGTGAACGATCTACCTGCTATGTATACATCAGCACCTAATGTCAGACTTTACAGGTGAACGATCTACCTGCTATGTATACATCAACACCTAATGTCAGACTTTACAGGTGATCGATCTACCTTACATGTATACATGAACACCTAATGTCAGACTTTACAGGTGAACGATCTACCTGCTATGTATACATGAACACCTAATGTCAGACTTTACAGCTGAACGATATACCTTCTATGCATGCATGAACACGTAATGTCAGACTTTACAGCTGAACGATCTACCTGCTATGTATTCATGAACACTTAATGTCACACTTTACAGGTGAACGATCTACCTGCTATGTAAACATGAACCCCTAATGTCAGACTTTACAGGTGAACGATCTACCTGCTATGTATACATCTACACCTACTGTCAGACTTTACAGGTGAACGATCTACCTGCGATGTATACATGAACACCTAATGTCAGACTTTACAGGTGAACGATATACATGCTATGTATACATGAACACCTAATATCAGACTTTACAGGTGAACGATCTACCTGCTATGTATACATCAACACCTAATGTCAGACTTTACAGGTGAACGATCTACCTGCTATGTAATCATGAACACCTAATGTCACACTTTACAGGTGAACGATGTACCTGCTATGTATACATAAACACCTAATGTCAGACTTTACAGCTGAACGATCTACCTGCTATGTATACATCAACACCTAATGTCAGACTTTACAGGTTAGCAATCTACCTGCTATGTATACATCAACACATAATGTCAGACTTTGTAGGTGAGCGATCTACCTGCTATGTATACATGAACACCTAATGTCACACTTTACAGGTGAACGATCTACCTGCTATGTATACATGAACACCTAATGTCAGACTTTACAGCTGATCGATCTACCTGCTATGTATACATCAACACCTAATGTCAGACTTTACAGATGAAAGATCTACCTGCTATGTATACATCAACACCTAATGTCAGACTTTACAGGTGAACGATCTACCTGTTATGTATACATCAACACCTAATGTTAGACTTTACAGGTGAACGATCTACCTGCTATGTATACATCAGCACCTAATGTCAGACTTTACAGGTGAACGATCTACCTGCTATGTATACATCAACACCTAATGTCAGACTTTACAGGTGCACGATCTACCTTACATGTATACATGAACACCTAATGTCAGACTTTACAGGTGAACGATCTACCTGCCATATATACATGAACACCTAATGTCAGACTTTACAGCTGAACGATCTACCTGACAAGTATACATCAACACCTAATTTCAGACTTTACAGGTGAACGATCTACCTGCTATGTATACATCAACACCTAATGTCAGACTTTACAGCTGAACGATCTACCTGCTATGTATACATGAACACCTAATGTCATACTTTACTGGTGAACGATCTACCTGCTATGTATACATCAACACCTAATGTCAGACTTTACAGCTGAACGATCTACCTGCTATGTATACATCAACACCTAATGTCACACTTTACAGGTGAACGATCTACCTGCTATGTATACATCAGCACCTAATGTCAGACTTTATAGGTGAACGATCTACCTACTATGTATACATGAACACATAATGTCAGACTTTATAGGTGAACGATCTACCTGCTATGTATACATGAACACCTAATGTCAGACCTTACAGGTGAACGATTTACCTGCTATGTATAAATGAACACGTAATGTCAGACTTTACAGCTGAGCGATCTACCTGCTATGCATACATGCACACCTAATGTCAGATTTTACAGCTGAACGATCTACCTGCTATGTATTAATGAACACTTAATGTCACACTTTACAGGTGAACGATCTACCTGCTATGTAAACATGAACACCTAATGTCAGACTTTACAGGTGAACGATCTACCTGCTATGTATACATCTACACCTAATGTCAGACTTTACAGGTGAACGATCTACCTGCTATGTATACATGAACACCTAATGTCAGACTTTACAGGTGAACGATATACCTGCTATGTATACATGAACACCTAATGTCAGACTTTACAGGTGAACGATCTACCTGCTATGTATACATCAACACCTAATGTCAGACTTTACAGGTGAACGATCTACCTGCTATGTATACATCTACACCTAATGTCAGACTTTACAGGTGATCGTTCTACCTGCTATGTATACATGAACACCTAATGTCACACTTTACAGGTGAACGATGTACCTGCTATGTATACATAAACACCTAATGTCAGACTTTACAGCTGAACGATCTACCTGCTATGTATACATCAACACCTAATGTCAGACTTTACAGGTTAGCGATCTACCTGCTATGTATACATCAACACCTAATGTCAGACTTTGTAGGTGAGCGATCTACCTGCTATGTATACATGAACACCTAATGTCACACTTTACAGGTGAACGATCTACCTGCTGTGTATACATCAACACCTAATGTCAGACTTTACAGCTGAACGATCTACCTGCTATGTATACATCAACACCTAATGTCAGACTTTACAGGTGAACGATCTACCTGCTATGTATACATCAGCACCTAATGTCAGACTTTACAGGTGAACGATCTACCTGCTATGTATACATCAACACCTAATGTCAGACTTTACAGGTGCACGATCTAACTTACATGTATACATGAACACCTAATGTCAGACTTTACAGGTGAACGATCTACCTGCCATATATACATGAACACCTAATGTCAGACTTTACAGCTGAACGATCTACCTGCTAAGTATACATCAACACCTAATGTCAGACTTTACAGGTGAACGATCTACCTGCTATGTATACATCAACCCCTAATGTCAGACTTTTCAGCTGAACGATCTACCTGCTATGTATACATGAACTCCTAATTTCAGACTTTAAAGGTGAACGATCTACCTGCTATGTATACATCAACACCTAATGTCAGACTTTATAGGTGAACGATCTACCTGCTATGTATACATGAACACCTAATGTCAGACCTTACAGGTGAACGATCTACCTGCTATGTATAAATGAACACGTAATGTCAGACTTTACAGCTGAACGATCTACCTGCTATGCATACATGAACACCTAATGTCAGACTTTACAGCTGAAAGATCTACCTGCTATGTATACATGAACACTTAATGTCACACTTTACAGGTGAACGATCTACCTGCTATGTATACATGAACACCTAATGTCAGACTTTACAGGTGAACGATCTACCTGCTGTGTATACATCAACACCTAATGTCAGACTTAACAGCTGAACGATCTATCTGCTATGTATACATCAACACCTAATGTCAGACTTTACAGGTGAACGATCTACCTGCTATGTATACATCAACACCTACTGTTAGACTTTACAGCTGAACGATCTACCTGCTATGTATACATGAACACCTAATGTCACACTTTACAGGTGAACGATGTACCTGCTATGTATACATAAACACCTAATGTCAGACTTTACAGCTGAACAATCTACCTGCTATGTATACATCAACACCTAATGTCAGACTTTATAGGTGAACTATCTACCTGCTATGTATACATCAACACCTAATGTCAGACTTTACAGCTGAACGATCTACCTGCTATGTATACATCAACACCTAATGTCACACTTTACAGGTGAACGATCTACCTGCTATGTATACATCAGCACCTAATGTCAGACTTTACAGGTGAACGATCTACCTGCTATGTATACATCAACACCTAATGTCAGACTTTACAGGTGATCGATCTACCTTACATGTATACATGAACACCTAATGTCAGACTTTACAGGTGAACGATCTACCTGCTATGTATACATGAACACCTAATGTCAGACTTTACAGCTGAACGATATACCTTCTATGCATACATGAACACGTAATGTCAGACTTTACAGGTGAACGATCTACCTGCTATGTATTCATGAACACTTAATGTCACACTTTACAGGTGAACGATCTACCTGCTATGTAAACATGAACCCCTAATGTCAGACTTTACAGGTGAACGATCTACCTGCTATGTATACATCTACACCTACTGTCAGACTTTACAGGTGAACGATCTACCTGCGATGTATACATGAACACCTAATGTCAGACTTTACAGGTGAACGATATACCTGCTATGTATACATGAACACCTAATATCAGACTTTACAGGTGAACGATCTACCTGCTATGTATACATCAACAACTAATGTCAGACTTTACAGGTGAACGATCTACCTGCTATGTAATCATGAACACCTAATGTCACACTTTACAGGTGAACGATGTACCTGCTATGTATACATAAACACCTAATGTCAGACTTTACAGCTGAACGATCTACCTGCTATGTATACATCAACACCTAATGTCAGACTTTACAGGTTAGCAATCTACCTGCTATGTATACATCAACACATAATGTCAGACTTTGTAGGTGAGCGATCTACCTGCTATGTATACATGAACACCTAATGTCACACTTTACAGGTAAACGATCTACCTGCTATGTATACATGAACACCTAATGTCAGACTTTACAGCTGAACGATCTACCTGCTATGTATACATCAACACCTAATGTCAGACTTTACAGATGAAAGATCTACCTGCTATGTATACATCAACACCTAATGTCAGACTTTACAGGTGAACGATCTACCTGTTATGTATACATCAACACCTAATGTCAGACTTTACAGGTGAACGATCTACCTGCTATGTAATCATGAACACCTAATGTCACACTTTACAGGTGAACGATGTACCTGCTATGTATACATAAACACCTAATGTCAGACTTTACAGCTGAACGATCTACCTGCTATGTATACATCAACACCTAATGTCAGACTTTACAGGTTAGCAATCTACCTGCTATGTATACATCAACACATAATGTCAGACTTTGTAGGTGAGCGATCTACCTGCTATGTATACATGAACACCTAATGTCACACTTTACAGGTGAACGATCTACCTGCTATGTATACATGAACACCTAATGTCAGACTTTACAGCTGAACGATCTACCTGCTATGTATACATCAACACCTAATGTCAGACTTTACAGATGAAAGATCTACCTGCTATGTATACATCAACACCTAATGTCAGACTTTACAGGTGAACGATCTACCTGTTATGTATACATCAACACCTAATGTTAGACTTTACAGGTGAACGATCTACCTGCTATGTATACATCAGCACCTAATGTCAGACTTTACAGGTGAACGATCTACCTGCTATGTATACATCAACACCTAATGTCAGACTTTACAGGTGCACGATCTACCTTACATGTATACATGAACACCTAATGTCAGACTTTACAGGTGAACGATCTACCTGCCATATATACATGAACACCTAATGTCAGACTTTACAGCTGAACGATCTACCTGACAAGTATACATCAACACCTAATTTCAGACTTTACAGGTGAACGATCTACCTGCTATGTATACATCAACCCCTAATGTCAGACTTTTCAGCTGAACGATCTACCTGCTATGTATGCATGAACTCCTAATGTCAGACTTTAAAGGTGAACGATCTACCTGCTATGTATACATCAACACTTAATGTCAGACTTTACAGCTGAACGATCTACCTGCTATGTATACATCAACACCTAATGTCACACTTTACAGGTGAACGATCTACCTGCTATGTATACATCAACACCTAATGTCAGACTTTACAGCTGAACGATCTACCTGCTATGTATACATCAACACCTAATGTCACACTTTACAGGTGAATGATCTACCTGCTATGTATACATCAGCACCTAATGTCAGACTTTACAGGTGAACGATCTACCTGCTATGTATACATCAACACCTAATGTCAGACTTTACAGGTGAACGATCTACCTTACATGTATACATGAACACCTAATGTCAGACTTTACAGGTGAACGATCTACCTGCCATATATACATGAACACCTAATGTCAGACTTTACAGGTGAACGATCTACCTGCTATGTATACATCAACCCCTAATGTCAGACTTTTCAAGTGAGCGATCTACCTGCTATGTATACATGAACTCCTAATGTCAGACTTTAAAGCTGAACGATCTACCTGCTATGTATACATGAACACCTAATGTTAGACTTTATAGGTGAACGATCTACCTGCTATGTATACATGAACACCTAATGTCAGACCTTACAGGTGAACGATCTACCTGCTATGTATAAATGAACACGTAATGTCAGACTTTACAGCTGAACGATCTACCTGCTATGTATATATCAACACCTAATGTCAGACTTTACAGCTGAACGATCTACCTGCTATGTATACATCAACACCTAATGTCAGACTTTACAACTGAACGATCTACCTGCTATGTATACATCAACACCTAATGTCAGACTTTACAGCTGAACGATCTACCTGCTATGTATACATGAACACTTAATGTCACACTTTACAGGTGAACGATCTACCTGCAATGTATGCATCAACACCTAATGTCAGACTTTACAGGTCAACGATCTACCTGCTATGTATACATCTACACCTAATGTCAGACTTTACAGGCGAACGATCTATCTGCTATGTATACATCAACACCTAATGTCAGACTTTACAGGTGAACGATCTACCTGCTATGTATACATCAACACCTAATATCAGACTTTACAGCTGAACGATCTACCTGCTATGTATACATGAACACCTAATGTGACACTTTACAGGTGAACGATGTACCTGCTATGTATACATAAACACCTAATGTCAGACTTTACAGGTGAACGATCTACCTGCTATGTATACATCAACACCTAATGTCAGATTTTGCAGGTGAGCGATCTACCTGCTATGTATACATCAACACCTAATGTCAGACTTTACAGGTGAACGATCTACCTGCTGTGTATACATCAACACCTAATGTCAGACTTAACAGCTGAACGATCTATCTGCTATGTATACATCAACACTTAATGTCAGACTTTACAGGTGAACGATCTACCTGCTATGTATACATCAACACCTAATGTCAGACTTTACAGCTGAACGATCTACCTGCTATGTATACATGAACACCTAATGTCACACTTTACAGGTGAACGATGTACCTGCTATGTATACATAAACACCTAATGTCAGACTTTACAGCTGAACAATCTACCTGCTATGTATACATCAACACCTAATGTCAGACTTTATAGGTGAACTATCTACCTGCTATGTATACATCAACACCTAATGTCAGACTTTACAGGTGAACGATCTACCTTACATGTATACATGAACACCTAATGTCAGACTTTACAGGTGAACGATCTACCTGCTATGTATACATGAACACCTAATGTCAGACTTTACAGCTGAACGATATACCTTCTATGCATACATGAACACGTAATGTCAGACTTTACAGCTGAACGATCTACCTGCTATGTATTCATGAACACTTAATGTCACACTTTACAGGTGAACGATCTACCTGCTATGTAAACATGAACCCCTAATGTCAGACTTTACAGGTGAACGATCTACCTGCTATGTATACATCTACACCTACTGTCAGACTTTACAGGTGAACGTTCTACCTGCTATGTATACATGAACACCTAATGTCAGACTTTACAGGTGAACGATATACCTACTATGTATACATGAACACCTAATATCAGACTTTACAGGTGAACGATCTACCTGCTATGTATACATCAACACCTAATGTCAGACTTTACAGGTGAACGATCTACCTGCTATGTATACATGAACACCTAATGTCACACTTTACAGGTGAACGATGTACCTGCTATGTATACATAAACACCTAATGTCAGACTTTACAGCTGAACGATCTACCTGCTATGTATACATCAACACCTAATGTCAGACTTTACAGGTTAGCGATCTACCTGCTATGTATACATCAACACATAATGTCAGACTTTGTAGGTGAACGATCTACCTGCTATGTATACATGAACACCTAATGTCACACTTTACAGGTGAACTATCTACCTGCTATGTATACATGAACACCTAATGTCAGACTTTACAGCTGAACGATCTACCTGCTATGTATACATCAACACCTAATGTCAGACTTTACAGATGAAAGATCTACCTGCTATGTATACATCAACACCTAATGTCAGACTTTACAGGTGAACGATCTACCAGTTATGTATACATCAACACCTAATGTCAGACTTTACAGGTGAACGATCTACCTGCTATGTATACATCAGCACCTAATGTCAGACTTTACAGGTGAACGATCTACCTGCTATGTATACATCAACACCTAATGTCAGACTTTACAGGTGCACGATCTACCTTACATGTATACATGAACACCTAATGTCAGACTTTACAGGTGAACGATCTACCTGCCATATATACATGAACACCTAATGTCAGACTTTACAGCTGAACGATCTACCTGACAAGTATACATCAACACCTAATTTCAGACTTTACAGGTGAACGATCTACCTGCTATGTATACATCAACCCCTAATGTCAGACTTTTCAGCTGAACGATCTACCTGCTATGTATGCATGAACTCCTAATGTCAGACTTTAAAGGTGAACGATCTACCTGCTATGTATACATCAACACCTAATGTCAGACTTTACAGCTGAACGATCTACCTGCTATGTATACATCAACACCTAATGTCACACTTTACAGGTGAACGATCTACCTGCTATGTATACATCAACACCTAATGTCAGACTTTACAGCTGAACGATATACCTGCTATGTATACATCAACACCTAATGTCACACTTTACAGGTGAATGATCTACCTGCTATGTATACATCAGCACCTAATGTCAGACTTTACAGGTGAACGATCTACCTGCTATGTATACATCAACACCTAATGTCAGACTTTACAGGTGAACGATCTGCCTTACATGTATACATGAACACCTAATGTCAGACTTTACAGGTGAACGATCTACATGCCATATATACATGAACACCTAATGTCAGACTTTACAGGTGAACGATCTACCTGCTATTTATACATCAACCCCTAATGTCAGACTTTTCAGGTGAGCGATCTACCTGCTATGTATACATGAACTCCTAATGTCAGACTTTAAAGCTGAACGATCTACCTGCTATGTATACATGAACACCTAATGTTAGACTTTATAGGTGAACGATCTACCTGCTATGTATACATGAACACCTAATGTCAGACCTTACAGGTGAACGATCTACCTGCTATGTATAAATGAACACGTAATGTCAGACTTTACAGCTGAACGATCTACCTGCTATGTATATATCAACACCTAATGTCAGACTTTACAGCTGAACGATCTACCTGCTATGTATACATCAACACATAATGTCAGACTTTACAACTGAACGATCTACCTGCTATGTATACATCAACACCTAATGTCAGACTTTACAGCTGAACGATCTACCTGCTATGTATACATGAACACTTAATGTCACACTTTACAGGTGAACGATCTACCTGCAATGTATGCATCAACACCTAATGTCAGACTTTACAGGTCAACGATCTACCTGCTATGTATACATCTACACCTAATGTCAGACTTTACAGGCGAACGATCTATCTGCTATGTATACATCAACACCTAATGTCAGACTTTACAGGTGAACGATCTACCTGCTATGTATACATCAACACCTAATATCAGACTTTACAGCTGAACGATCTACCTGCTATGTATACATGAACATCTAATGTGACACTTTACAGGTGAACGATGTACCTGCTATGTATACATAAACACCTAATGTCAGACTTTACAGGTGAACGATCTACCTGCTATGTATACATCAACACCTAATGTCAGACTTTACAGGTGAGCGATCTACCTGCTATGTATACATCAACACCTAATGTCAGATTTTGCAGGTGAGCGATCTACCTGCTATGTATACATCAACACCTAATGTCAGACTTTACAGGTGAACGATCTACCTGCTATGTATACATGAACACCTAATGTCAGACTTTACAGCTGAACGATCTACCTGCTATGTATACATCAACACCTAATTTCACACTTTACAGGTGAACGATCTACCTGCTATGTATACATGGACACTTAATGTCACACTTTACAGGTGAACGATCTACCTGCTATGTATACATCAACACCTAATGTCAGACCTTATAGGTGAACGATCTACCTGCTATGTATAAATGAACACGTAATGTCAGACTTTACAGCTGAACGATCTACCTGCTATGTATACATGAACACCTAATGTCAGACTTTACAGCTGACCGATCTACCTGCTATGTATACATCAACACCTAATGTCAGACTTTACAACTGAACGATCTGACTGCTATGTATACATCAACACCTAATGTCAGACTTTACAGCTGAACGATCTACCTGCTATGTATACATGAACACTTAATGTCAGACTTTACAGGTGAACGATCTACCTGCAATGTATACATCAACACCTAATGTCAGACTTTACAGGTGAACGATCTACCTGCTATGTATACATCTACACCTAATGTCAGACGTTACAGGCGAACGATCTACCTGCTGTGTATACATCAACGCCTAATGTCAGACTTTACAGCTGAACGATCTATCTGCTATGTATACATCAACACCTAATGTCAGACTTTACAGGTGAACGATCTACCTGCTATGTATACATCAACACCTAATGTCAGACTTTACAGGTGAACGATCTGCCTGCTATGTATACATGAACACCTAATGTCACACTTTACAGGTGAACGATGTACCTGCAATGTATACATAAACACCTAATGTCAGACATTACAGGTGAACGATCTACCTGCTATGTATACATGTCGGTCAAAAGCCCAGTAGGGCTTGTGTTGTATTGTTATTTAAATATGCCGACTATGAATAAAACTTATCTTATCTTATCTTATCTTATCAACACCTAATGTCAGACTTTACAGGTGAGCGATCTACCTGCTATGTATACATCAACACCTAATGTCAGATTTTGCAGGTGAGCGATCTACCTGCTATGTATACATGAACACCTAATGTCAGACTTTACAACTGAACGATCTACATGCTATGTATACATCAACACCTAATGTCAGACTTTACAGCTGAACGATCTACCTGCTATGTATACATCAACACCTAATGTCAGAATTTACAGGTGAACGATCTACCTGCTATGTATACATCAACACCTAATGTCAGACTTTACAGGTGAACGATCTACCTGCTATGTATGCATCAACACCTAATGTCAGACTTTACAGGTGAACGATCTACCTGCTATGTATACATCAACACCTAATGTCAGACTTTACAGGTGAACGATCTACCTGCTATGTATACATGAACACCTAATGTTATTTTAATAAAACATTTATTATGTGAGCTTTCATCTATACACATTAAGAGCTACGTGTAATATCATACTATAACTTGTTACATTTGTTATGTGAGCTTTCATCTATACATATTAAGAGCTACGTGTAATATCATACTATAACTTGTATTTACATTTGTTATGTGAGCTTTCATCTATACACATTAAGAGCTACGTGTAATATCATACTATAACTTATATTTACATTTGTTATGTGAGCTTTCATCTATACACATTAAGAGCTACGTGTAATATCATACTATAATTTTTATTTACATTTGTTATGTGAGCTTTCATCTATACACATTAAGAGCTACGTGTAATATCATACTATTACTTGTATTTACATTTGTTATGTGAGCTTTCATCTATACACATTAAGAGCTACGTGTAATATCATACTATAACTTGTATTTACATTTGTTATGTGAGCTTTCATCTATACACATTAAGAGCTACGTGTAATATCATACTATAACTTGTTACATTTGCTATGTGAGCTTTCATCTATACACATTAAGAGCTACGTGTAATATCATACTATTACTTGTATTTACATTTGTTATGTGAGCTTTCATCTATACACATTAAGAGCTACGTGTAATATCATACTATAACTTGTATTTACATTTGTTATGTGAGCTTTCATCTATACACATTAAGAGCTACGTGTAATATCATACTATAACTTGTTACATTTGCTATGTGAGCTTTCATCTATACACATTAAGAGCTACGTGTAATATCATACTATAACTTGTATTTACATTTGTTATGTGAGCTTTCATCTATACACATTAAGAGCTACGTGTAATATCATGCTATAACTTGTATTTACATTTGTTATGTGAGCTTTCATCTATACACATTAAGAGCTACGTGTAATATCATACTATAACTTGTTATATTTGTTATGTGAGCTTTCATCTATACACATTAAGAGCTACGTGTAATATCATACTATAACTTGTATTTACATTTGTTATGTGAGCTTTCATCTATACACATTAAGAGCTACGTGTAATATCATACTATAACTTTTATTTACATGTGTTATGTGAGCTTTCATCTATACACATTAAGAGCTACGTGTAATATCATGCTATAACTTGTATTTACATTTGTTATGTGAGCTTTCATCTATACACATTAAGAGCTACGTGTAATATCATACTATAACTTGTATTTACATTTGTTATGTGAGCTTTCATCTATACACATTAAGAGCTACGTGTAATATCATACTATAACTTGGAATCGGGCTGTGTTCTCCTCATTACAGGAGCTTAACTTCACAGAATCGTGCATTCGCGTCAGAGACCAGGAAGGAGAACGACTTTCGATTATTTTGATTTCATCGCAGTGAATTGAAAATTCAAATAAAAGAAGGAACCAAAAAATGGCAAGCATATAGTTATTGTATAAATGTATTACCTTTTTTATTATTATTTTTTTACATTTCATTTTTTCCATTTTGCTTGGGAGAGGATTTGGTTATAATTACTGTGATTTTATTCTATGGTTGACAGAAAAACTAAAAACTATTCCAAATATCTAAAGATGGAGAGGAATATGGGTGTTTGATATCAGTTTCAACAATATTGCAACCGCGTCGATAATGTAATGGTTAACGTGCTCACCTTGAGTGCGGAAGGGCGTGTGTTCGAATCAAACCAAAGACTATTAAATTGGCACTTGTTGCTTCTCCGCTAAGCACACAGCATTGAAGAGAAAGAAGCGGAAACAGGATAATGTGTCCGAGTGGAGCTACATGTCTACTCGCGGAATGTTGTTTCAGTGAACTAGCACTATGAAAATGCAACTAAGAGCGTTAGTTTAGTACAAAACGGACGTCATTATCATCTCATCGAATCTAACTTGTTTTCGCCATGACATAGCAGGACACAGCTCATTTGGCATCAACCAACAATCGACCACTCACTCAACAAGATTGCAGTAATATCGTGAAGGTCAGTTTTATTTGTGGAGGAAACCATGCAGAGAACACCACTGACCTGTCACACGTTACTGACAAACATTAGCACAGTTGTATCGGGTACACCTCGATACGAAATGAAACTCACAAATTTAACGGAAATTGATTCCATAGGTTGATGCATATCCAACTGTGAAACGTTCGAGGCAGCGACACCCCAACAGCAGATGGAGAGAACAATAACCTATCCGTTAATCTTATTTTTTCTTTAGTGATTTTATGACATTGATACACGTATCGGTGCCCCACCTATTTCACCATTTGCCATTTGAAAGACGACATGCACCATCACACTCCATTATGAAATAGTTTGTGTCTAATGTTTTATAATATATATGGTCAACGAATTACGTACTTAGGTTGTTCACCCCATAGTGTTGCAATGATAGACGACACAAACACATCTGCAAGACAATTGTAAGCGTGTAGGCATAAAGGAAAGAGAGGTTAGAACGTATACCTACTGGGAGGCATTATCTAATTGAAACCAGTTGTTTCAGTCAAATAGCACTATTACAATCCTGTTTAGCATAGCAATCTAGTACAAGTCAGTCATCATAATATAACGATTGCTCCCTTAGTGTTAGCCAACACTCACTCACCAGTCCAGGCAGCCAACACTCACTCATCAGTCCGGGCAGCCAACACTCACTCACCAGTCCGGGAAGCCAACACTCACTCACCAGTCCGGGCAGCCAACACTCACTCACCAGTCCAGGCAGCCAACACTCACTCACCAGTCCGGGCAGCCAACACTCACTCACCAGTCCGGGCAGCCAACACTCACTCACCAGTCCGGGCAGCCAACACTCACCCACCAGTCCGGGCAGCCAACACTCATTCACCAGTCCGGGCAGCCAACACTCACTCACCAGTCCGGGCAGCCAACACTCACTCACCAGTCCGGGCAGCCAACACTCACTCACCAGTCCGGGCAGCCAACACACACTCACCAGTCCGGGCAGCCAACACTCACTCACCAGTCCGGGCAGCCAACACTCACTCACAAGTCCGGGCAGCTAACACTCACTCACCAGTCCGGGCAGCCAACACTCACTCACCAGTCCGGGCAGCCAACACTCACTCACCAGTCCGGGCAAGCCTAGTATCATTCATTCTGTGTTAACCAACACTCACTCCCCAGTCTGGGCAAGCCTGGTATGATTCTCTTTCTTCAATCTAAACTCAGATGTGTGATATGTGCATACGTGCCATATTTTGATTCGCCGGACGTCAGTTCAGATATACTGAGCGATGTAAAGAAAAATGTATCAATAATGACTGCGTCCTCTGAACTGTTAATTAGTACAATACAATACAATAAGGTTTACTTAAAGTCGGAAAGAATCAAACAATTATTACACAAGCTCTAGTGAGCTTTTAAATCCGACATAAGAATATGCATATACAAACAATAAAGCAAAACATGCACCCAATATTTGTTAAAAAACACTGTCATATTTAAATCTTTCCATGAAATTTAAAACCAAACTAAAATGTGAAAGCAATTAAAACACAGCAGCAACACCAGCAGAATTTAAAAGCATATAACAAATTTAAGAAAAGCATATACAAATTTGATGTGAGTAAACAAAAAGCATGGATATAAATGAAACACATAGAAACTAGCAACATTTAAAATGATAAATTTTAAAAGCACATGCATATATCTAAAAAAAAAAAAATTAAACAAAGCAAAATAGTAGGAAAATAATTTAAAATCGCGCACAGAAGCTGCAGTGGCATGAGCTGCCATTCCAAGAGTTTATTAAACTCTTAAATTGATTAGTTAGAGACGAAACATTCTATTAAGATTGTAAAATAAAATGCAAAGATACGATATGAAACAAATATTATTAAGGATGTAGAAGACCGATTTTATACAAGGGAGACTGGTTGCTGTGGTCCATGGGCGCTGCCATTTTGTTAATTCGAATACGGTGAAAGCAGTTCCGTGTTGACACGTGATACAGCCGTCGTGGATGAATGAACATAATCGACAGAGGTGAGTCATATGACACGCATGTCTTCTATAGAACGTGGCTCAATCATAATAGGGGCCGATGTGGACGTGATCGTACGGTAGTGTTTGACCGCCACAATATAACTGAAATATCGTTGAAAGTGGCGTTAAGCACCATAAAACCAAACCATCAATCATAATATCTGACTTAATTGAACATGCTTAAAATAGTGCACGAGATTCGCGTCTGTTTTATATGCTGAATTGTTTTTAAATTTAAAGTGGATTTACCAATAACCGATGTCAAGTACCAAGATATTAATATAAGGTTTATAATAATAAAATTTACAATTCCTAAATAATAATATAATTATTATCTATACTAAGCCCCCCCCCCCCCTTCCTCGAGCATAAGTGACCTTGACAAATATCGGCTATCCTGTTCAGACCCTTTATTGCTCCCAAACACTTATACATCATTTGGCTTTCTATCATTTAAATTTTGAGTGTACCTGATGAAAGATATTCCAGAAGAGTGTACCTGATGAAAGATATTACAGAAGAGTGTACCTGATGAAAGATATTACAGAAGAGTGTACCTGATGAAAGATATTCCAGAAGAGTGTACCTGATGAAAGATATTACAGAAGAGTGTCCCTGATGAAAGATATTACAGAAGAGTGTACCTGATGAAAGATATTACAGAAGAGTGTCCCTGATGAAAGATATTACAGAAGAGTGTCCCTGATGAAAGATATTCCAGAAGAGTGTACCTGATGAAAGATATTACAGAAGAGTGTACCTGATGAAAGATATTACAGAAGAGTGTACCTGATGAAAGATATTCCAGAAGAGTGTACCTGATGAAAGATATTACAGAAGAGTGTACCTGATGAAAGATATTACAGAAGAGTGTCCCTGATGAAAGATATTACAGAAGAGTGTCCCTGATGAAAGATATTACAGAAGAGTGTACCTGATGAAAGATATTACAGAAGAGTGTCCCTGATGAAAGATATTACAGAAGAGTGTACCTGATGAAAGATATTACAGAAGAGTGTACCTGATGAAAGATATTACAGAAGAGTGTACCTGATGAAAGATATTACAGAAGAGTGTCCCTGATGAAAGATATTACAGAAGAGTGTCCCTGATGAAAGATATTCCAGAAGAGTGTACCTGATGAAAGATATTACAGAAGAGTGTCCCTGATGAAAGATATTCCAGAAGAGTGTACCTGATGAAAGATATTACAGAAGAGTGTCCCAGATGAAAGATATTACAGAAAAGTGTCCCTGATGAAAGATATTACAGAAGAGTGTCCCTGATGAAAGATATTACAGAAGAGTGTCCCTGATGTAAGATATTACAGAAGAGTGTACCTGATGAAAGATATTCCAGAAGAGTGTACCTGATGAAAGATATTACAGAAGAGTGTACCTGATGAAAGATATTACAGAAGAGTATCCCTGATGAAAGATATTACAGAAGAGTGTACCTGATGAAAGATATTACAGAAGAGTGTACTTGATGAAAGATATTACAGAAGAGTGTCCCTGATGTAAGATATTACAGAAGAGTGTACCTGATGAAAGATATTCCAGAAGAGTGTACCTGATGAAAGATATTACAGAAGACTGTACCTGATGAAAGATATTACAGAAGAGTGTACCTGATGAAAGATATTACAGAAGAGTGTACCTGATGAAAGATATTACAGAAGAGTATCCCTGATGAAAGATATTACAGAAGAGTGTATCTGATGAAAGATATTACAGAAGAGTGTACCTGATGAAAGATATTACAGAAGAGTGTACCTGATGAAAGATATTACAGAAGAGTGTCCCTGATGAAAGATATTACAGAAGAGTGTACCTGATGAAAGATATTACAGAAGAGTGTACCTGATGAAAGATATTCCAGAAGAGTGTACCTGATGAAAGATATTACAGCAGAGTGTACCTGATGAAAGATATTACAGAAGAGTGTACCTGATGAAAGATATTACAGTAGAGTGTCCCTGATGAAAGATATTACAGCAGAGTGTACCTGATGAAAGATATTACAGAAGAGTGTACCTGATGAAAGATATTCCAGAAGAGTGTCCCTGATGAAAGATATTACAGAAGAGTGTCCCTGATGAAAGATATTACAGAAGAGTGTACCTGATGAAAGATATTACAGAAGAGTGTACCTGATGAAAGATATTACAGAAGAGGGTCCCTGATGAAAGATATTACAGAAGAGTGTCCCTGATGAAAGATATTACAGAAGAGTGTACCTGATGAAAGATATTACAGAAGAGTGTACCTGATGAAAGATATTACAGAAGAGTGTACCTGATGAAAGAGATTACAGAAGAGTGTCCCTGATGAAAGATATTACAGAAGAGTGTCCCAGATGAAAGATATTACAGAAGAGTGTACCTGATGAAAGATATTACAGAAGAGTGTACCTGATGAAAGATACTACAGAAGAGTGTACCTGATGAAAGATATTACAGAAGAGTGTACCTGATGAAAGATATTACAAAAGAGTGTACCTGATGAAAGATATTACAGAAGAGTGTACCTGATGAAAGATATTACAGAAGAGTGTACCTGATGAAAGATATTACAGAAGAGTGTACCTGATGAAAGATATTACAGAAGAGTGTACCTGATGAAAGATATTACAGAAGAGTGTCCCAGATGAAAGATATTACAGAAGAGTGTACCTGATGAAAGATATTACAGAAGAGTGTACCTGATGAAAGATATTCCAGAAGAGTGTACCTGATGAAAGATATTACAGAAGAGTGTACCTGATGAAAGATATTACAGAAGAGTGTACCTGATGAAAGATATTACAGTAGAGTGTCCCTGATGAAAGATATTACAGCAGAGTGTACCTGATGAAAGATATTCCAGAAGAGTGTACCTGATGAAAGATATTACAGAAGAGTGTACCTGATGAAAGATATTACAGAAGAGTGTACCTGATGAAAGATATTACAGAAGAGTGTCCCTGATGAAAGATATTACAGAAGAGTGTACCTGATGAAAGATATTACAGAAGAGTGTACCTGATGAAAGATATTACAGAAGAGTGTACCTGATGAAAGATATTCCAGAAGAGTGTACCTGATGAAAGATATTACAGAAGAGTGTATCTGATGAAAGATATTACAGAAGAGTGTACCTGATGAAAGATATTACAGAAGAGTGTACCTGATGAAAGATATTCCAGAAGAGTGTACCTGATGAAAGATATTCCAGAAGAGTGTCCCTGATGAAAGATATTACAGAAGAGTGTACCTGATGAAAGATAATACAGAAGAGTGTACCTGATGAAAGATATTACAGAAGAGTGTACCTGATGAAAGATATTACAGAAGAGTGTACCTGATGAAAGATATTACAGAAGAGTGTACCTGATGAAAGATATTACAGAAGAGTGTACCTGATGAAAGATATTACAGAAGAGTGTCCCTGATGAAAGATATTACAGAAGAGTGTACCTGATGAAAGATATTCCAGAAGAGTGTACCTGATGAAAGATATTACAGAAGAGTGTCCCTGATGAAAGATATTACAGAAGAGTGTCCCTGATGAAAGATATTACAGAAGAGTGTACCTGATGAAAGATATTCCAGAAGAGTGTACCTGATGAAAGATATTACAGAAGAGTGTACCTGATGAAAGATATTACAGAAGAGTGTACCTGATGAAAGATATTACAGAAGAGTGTCCCTGATGAAAGATATTACAGAAGAGTGTACCTGATGAAAGATATTACAGAAGAGTGTACCTGATGAAAGATATTACAGAAGAGTGTACCTGATGAAAGATATTACAGAAGAGTGTCCCTGATGAAAGATATTACAGAAGAGTGTCCCTGATGAAAGATATTCCAGAAGAGTGTACCTGATGAAAGATATTACAGAAGAGTGTACCTGATGAAAGATATTACAGAAGAGTGTCCCTGATGAAAGATATTACAGAAGAGTGTACCTGATGAAAGATATTACAGAAGAGTGTACCTGATGAAAGATATTACAGAAGAGTGTACCTGATGAAAGATATTACAGAAGAGTGTCCAGATGAAAGATATTACAGAAGAGTGTCCCTGATGAAAGATATTACAAAAGAGTGTCCCTGATGAAAGATATTCCAGAAGAGTGTACCTGATGAAAGATATTACAGAAGAGTGTACCTGATGAAAGATATTACAGAAGAGTATCCCTGATGAAAGATATTACAGAAGAGTGTACCTGATGAAAGATATTACAGAAGAGTGTACCTGATGAAAGATATTACAGAAGAGTGTCCCTGATGTAAGATATTACAGAAGAGTGTACCTGATGAAAGATATTCCAGAAGAGTGTACCTGATGAAAGATATTACAGAAGACTGTACCTGATGAAAGATATTACAGAAGAGTGTACCTGATGAAAGATATTACAGAAGAGTGTACCTGATGAAAGATATTACAGAAGAGTATCCCTGATGAAAGATATTACAGAAGAGTGTATCTGATGAAAGATATTACAGAAGAGTGTACCTGATGAAAGATATTACAGAAGAGTGTACCTGATGAAAGATATTTCAGAAGAGTGTCCCTGATGAAAGATATTACAGAAGAGTGTACCTGATGAAATATATTACAGAAGAGTGTCCCTGATGAAAGATATTCCAGAAGAGTGTACCTGATGAAAGATATTACAGAAGAGTGTACCTGATGAAAGATATTACAGCAGAGTGTACCTGATGAAAGATATTACAGAAGAGTGTACCTGATGAAAGATATTACAGTAGAGTGTCCCTGATGAAAGATATTACAGCAGAGTGTACCTGATGAAAGATATTACAGAAGAGTGTACCTGATGAAAGATATTCCAGAAGAGTGTCCCTGATGAAAGATATTACAGAAGAGTGTCCCTGATGAAAGATATTACAGAAGAGTGTACCTGATGATAGATATTACAGAAGAGTGTACCTGATGAAAGATATTACAGAAGAGTGTCCCTGATGAAAGATATTACAGAAGAGTGTCCCTGATGAAAGATATTACAGAAGAGTGTACCTGATGAAAGATATTACAGAAGAGTGTACCTGATGAAAGATATTACAGAAGAGTGTACCTGATGAAAGATATTACAGAAGAGTGTCCCTGATGAAAGATATTACAGAAGAGTGTCCCTGATGAAAGATATTACAGAAGAGTGTACCTGATGAAAGATATTACAGAAGAGTGTACCTGATGAAAGATATTACAGAAGAGTGTACCTGATGAAAGATATTACAGAAGAGTGTACCTGATGAAAGATATTACAGAAGAGTGTACCTGATGAAAGATATTACAGAAGAGTGTACCTGATGAAAGATATTACAGAAGAGTGTACCTGATGAAAGATATTACAGAAGAGTGTACCTGATGAAAGATATTACAGAAGAGTGTACCTGATGAAAGATATTACAGAAGAGTGTCCCTGATGAAAGATATTACAGAAGAGTGTACCTGATGAAAGATATTACAGAAGAGTGTACCTGATGAAAGATATTCCAGAAGAGTGTACCTGATGAAAGATATTACAGAAGAGTGTACCTGATGAAAGATATTGCAGTAGAGTGTCCCTGATGAAAGATATTACAGCAGAGTGTACCTGATGAAAGATATTCCAGAAGAGTGTACCTGATGAAAGATATTACAGAAGAGTGTACCTGATGAAAGATATTACAGAAGAGTGTACCTGATGAAAGATATTACAGAAGAGTTTCCCTGATGAAAAATATTACAGAAGAGTGTACCTGATGAAAGATATTACAGAAGAGTGTCCCTGATGAAAGATATTACAGAAGAGTGTACCTGATGAAAGATATTCCAGAAGAGTGTACCTGATGAAAGATATTACAGAAGAGTGTACCTGATGAAAGATATTACAGAAGAGTGTACCTGATGAAAGATATTACAGAAGAGTGTACCTGATGAAAGATATTCCAGAAGAGTGTACCTGATGAAAGATATTACAGAAGAGTGTACCTGATGAAAGATATTACAGAAGAGTGTACCTGATGAAAGATATTACAGAAGAGTGTACCTGATGAAAGATATTACAGAAGAGTGTACCTGATGAAAGATAATACAGAAGAGTGTACCTGATGAAAGATATTACAGAAGAGGGTACCTGATGAAAGATATTACAGAAGAGTGTACCTGATGAAAGATATTACAGAAGAGTGTACCTGATGAAAGATATTACAGAAGAGTGTACCTGATGAAAGATATTACAGAAGAGTGTCCCTGATGAAAGATATTACAGAAGAGTGTACCTGATGAAAGATATTCCAGAAGAGTGTACCTGATGAAAGATATTACAGAAGAGTGTACCTGATGAAAGATATTACAGAAGAGTGTCCCTGATGAAAGATATTACAGAAGAGTGTCCCTGATGAAAGATATTACAGAAGAGTGTACCTGATGAAAGATATTCCAGAAGAGTGTACCTGATGAAAGATATTACAGAAGAGTGTACCTGATGAAAGATATTACAGAAGAGTGTACTGATGAAAGATATTCCAGAAGAGTGTACCTGATGAAAGATATTACAGAAGAGTGTACTGATGAAAGATATTACAGAAGAGTGTCCCTGATGAAAGATATTACAGCAGAGTGTACCTGATGAAAGATATTCCAGAAGAGTGTACCTGATGAAAGATATTACAGAAGAGTGTACCTGATGAAAGATATTACAGAAGAGTGTACCTGATGAAAGATATTACAGAAGAGTGTACCTGATGAAAGATATTACAGAAGAGTGTCCCTGATGAAAGATATTACAGTAGAGTGTACCTGATGAAAGATATTACAGAAGAGTGTACCTGATGACAGATATTACAGAAGAGTGTACCTGATGAAAGATATTACAGAAGAGTGAACCTGATGAAAGATATTACAGAAGAGTGTACCTGATGAAAGATATTACAGAAGAGTGTCCCTGATGAAAGATATTACAGAAGAGTGTCCCTGATGAAAGATATTACAGAAGAGTGTCCCTGTTGAAAGATATTACAGAAGAGTGTACCTGATGAAAGATATTACAGAAGAGTGTACCTGATGAAAGATATTCCAGAAGAGTGTACCTGATGAAAGATATTACAGAAGAGTGTACCTGATGAAAGATATTACAGAAGAGTGTACCTGATGAAAGATATTACAGAAGAGTGTCCCTGATGAAAGATATTCCAGAAGAGTGTACCTGATGAAAGATATTACAGAAGAGTGTACCTGATGAAAGATATTATAGAAGAGTGTACCTGATGAAAGATATTACAGAAGAGTGTCCCTGATGAAAGATATTACAGAAGAGTGTCCCTGATGAAAGATATTACAGAAGAGTGTACCTGATGAAAGATATTACAGAAGAGTGTACCTGATGAAAGATATTACAGAAGAGTGTACCTGATGAAAGATATTACAGAAGAGTGTACCTGATGAAAGATATTACAGAAGAGTGTCCCTGATGAAAGATATTCCAGAAGAGTGTACCTGATGAAAGATATTACAGAAGAGTGTACCTGATGAAAGATATTACAGAAGAGTGTACCTGATGAAAGATATTACAGAAGAGTGTCCCAGATGAAAGATATTACAGAAGAGTGTACCTGATGAAAGATATTACAGAAGAGTGTACCTGATGAAAGATATTACAGAAGAGTGTACCTGATGAAAGATATTACAGAAGAGTGTACCTGATGAAAGATATTACAGAAGAGTGTACCTGATGAAAGATATTACAGAAGAGTGTCCCAGATGAAAGATATTACAGAAGAGTGTACCTGATGAAAGATATTACAGAAGAGTGTACCTGATGAAAGATATTACAGAAGAGTGTACCTGATGAAAGATATTACAGAAGAGTGTACCTGATGAAAGATATTACAGAAGAGTGTACCTGATGAAAGATATTACAGAAGAGTGTACCTGATGAAAGATATTACAGAAGAGTGTCCCTGATGAAAGATATTCCAGAAGAGTGTACCTGATGAAAGATATTACAGAAGAGTGTCCCTGATGAAAGATATTACAGAAGAGTGTACCTGATGAAAGATATTACAGAAGAGTGTACCTGATGAAAGATATTACAGAAGAGTGTACCTGATGAAAGATATTACAGAAGAGTGTCCCAGATGAAAGATATTACAGAAGAGTGTACCTGATGAAAGATATTACAGAAGAGTGTACCTGATGAAAGATATTACAGAAGAGTGTACCTGATGAAAGATATTACAGAAGAGTGTCCCTGATGAAAGATATTACAGAAGAGTGTCCCTGATGAAAGATATTACAGAAGAGTGTACCTGATGAAAGATATTACAGAAGAGTGTACCTGATGAAAGATATTACAGAAGAGTGAACCTGATGAAAGATATTACAGAAGAGTGTACCTGATGAAAGATATTACAGAAGAGTGTACCTGATGAAAGATATTACAGAAGAGTGTACCTGATGTAAGATATTACAGAAGAGTGTCCCTGATGAAAGATATTACAGAAGAGTGTACCTGATGAAAGATATTACAGAAGAGTGTACCTGATGAAAGATATTACAGAAGAGTGTCCCTGATGAAAGATATTACAGAAGAGTGTACCTGATGAAAGATATTACAGAAGAGTGTACCTGATGTAAGATATTACAGAAGAGTGTACCTGATGAAAGATAATACAGAAGAGTGTACCTGATGAAAGATATTACAGAAGAGTGTCCCAGATGAAAGATATTACAGAAGAGTGTACCTGATGAAAGATATTACAGAAGAGTGTCCCTGATAAAAGATATGACAGAAGAGTGTACCTGATGAAAGATATTACATTAGAGTGTACCTGATGAAAGATATTACATTAGAGTGTACCTGATGAAAGATATTACAGAAGAGTGTACCTGATGAAAGATATGACAGAAGAGTGTACCTGATGAAAGATATTACAGAAGAGTGTACCTGGTGAAAGATATTACAGAAGAGTGTCCCTGATGAAAGATATTACAGAAGAGTGTACCTGATGAAAGATATTACAGAAGAGTGTACCTGATGAAAGATATTACAGAAGAGTGTACCTGATGAAAGATATTACAGAAGAGTGTCCCTGATGAAAGATATTACAGAAGAGTGTACCTGATGAAAGATATTCCAGAAGAGTGTCCCTGATGAAAGATATTACAGAAGAGTGTACCTGATGAAAGATATTCCAGAAGAGTGTACCTGATGAAAGATATTACAGAAGAGTGTACCTGATGAAAGATATGACAGAAGAGTGTACCTGATGAAAGATATTACAGAAGAGTGTACCTGATGAAAGATATTACATAAGAGTGTACCTGATGAAAGATATTCCAGAAGAGTGTCCCTGATGAAAGATATTACAGAAGAGTGTCCCTGATGAAAGATATTACAGAAGAGTGTCCCTGATGAAAGATATTACAGAAGAGTGTACCTGATGAAAGATATTACATTAGAGTGTACCTGATGAAAGATATTACAGAAGAGTGTACCTGATGAAAGATATTACAGAAGAGTGTCCCAGATGAAAGATATTACAGAAGAGTGTACCTGATGAAAGATATTCCAGAAGAGTGTCCCTGATGAAAGATATTCCAGAAGAGTGTACCTGATGAAAGATATTACAGAAGAGTGTACCTGATGAAAGATATTACAGAAGAGTGTCCCTGATGAAAGATATTCCAGAAGAGTGTACCTGATGAAAGATATTACAGAAGAGTGTACCTGATGAAAGATATTACAGAAGAGTGTACCTGATGAAAGATATTACAGAAGAGTGTCCCAGATGAAAGATATTACAGAAGAGTGTACCTGATGAAAGATATTACAGAAGAGTGTACCTGATGAAAGATATTACAGAAGAGTGTACCTGATGAAAGATATTACAGAAGAGTGTACCTGATGAAAGATATTACAGAAGAGTGTACCTGATGAAAGATATTACAGAAGAGTGTCCCAGATGAAAGATATTACAGAAGAGTGTACCTGATGAAAGATATTACAGAAGAGTGTACCTGATGAAAGATATTACAGAAGAGTGTCCCTGATGAAAGATATTCCAGAAGAGTGTACCTGATGAAAGATATTACAGAAGAGTGTCCCTGATGAAAGATATTACAGAAGAGTGTACCTGATGAAAGATATTACAGAAGAGTGTACCTGATGAAAGATATTACAGAAGAGTGTACCTGATGAAAGATATTACAGAAGAGTGTCCCAGATGAAAGATATTACAGAAGAGTGTACCTGATGAAAGATATTACAGAAGAGTGTACCTGATGAAAGATATTACAGAAGAGTGTACCTGATGAAAGATATTACAGAAGAGTGTACCTGATGAAAGATATTACAGAAGAGTGTCCCTGATGAAAGATATTACAGAAGAGTGTACCTGATGAAAGATATTACAGAAGAGTGTACCTGATGAAAGATATTACAGAAGAGTGTACCTGATGAAAGATATTACAGAAGAGTGTACCTGATGTAAGATATTACAGAAGAGTGTCCCTGATGAAAGATATTACAGAAGAGTGTACCTGATGAAAGATATTACAGAAGAGTGTCCCTGATGAAAGATATGACAGAAGAGTGTACCTGATGAAAGATATTACATTAGAGTGTACCTGATGAAAGATATTACATTAGAGTGTACCTGATGAAAGATATTACAGAAGAGTGTACCTGATGAAAGATATGACAGAAGAGTGTACCTGATGAAAGATATTACAGAAGAGTGTACCTGATGAAAGATATTACAGAAGAGTGTACCTGATGAAAGATATTACAGAAGAGTGTCCCTGATGAAAGATATTACAGAAGAGTGTACCTGATGAAAGATATTACAGAAGAGTGTACCTGATGAAAGATATTACAGAAGAGTGTACCTGATGAAAGATATTACAGAAGAGTGTCCCTGATGAAAGATATTACAGAAGAGTGTACCTGATGAAAGATATTACAGAAGAGTGTCCCTGAGGAAAGATATTACAGAAGAGTGTACCTGATGAAAGATATTCCAGAAGAGTGTACCTGATGAAAGATATTACAGAAGAGTGTACCTGATGAAAGATATGACAGAAGAGTGTACCTGATGAAAGATATTACAGAAGAGTGTACCTGATGAAAGATATTACAGAAGAGTGTACCTGATGAAAGATATTACAGAAGAGTGTCCCTGATGAAAGATATTACAGAAGAGTGTACCTGATGAAAGATATTACATTAGAGTGTACCTGATAAAAGATATTACAGAAGAGTGTACCTGATGAAAGATATTACAGAAGAGTGTCCCAGATGAAAGATATTACAGAAGAGTGTACCTGAAGAAAGATATTCCAGAAGAGTGTCCCTGATGAAAGATATTCCAGAAGAGTGTACCTGATGAAAGATATTACAGAAGAGTGTACCTGATGAAAGATATTACAGAAGAGTGTCCCAGATGAAAGATATTACAGAAGAGTGTACTTGATGAAAGATATTCCAGAAGAAGAGTTTGAAGATACCAAACGAGTAATCAAAATCCCGTATATCAAAGAAGAACAGACAACACAATGGCCGAAAGAACAAGTACAAAAGGACAAACAACGATCTACAAAACAAACACATAAAACTAAAGATCGAGCAACACGAACCCCACTAAAAACCCGGGATGAATCCATCGTGTAAATCTAGTTACAAACCCGGTGATAACTCATGAATGAGGAAAGGACCTGGAAGTGTTTACGACAAGTGGAACATATCCGTCGTCATTTGTGACACAGATATTTCATAACGGTCAACCAAGTCATTGTGGCGACCGTAAGACTTTCGAAGTGATGACTTCAACTTAACCAAGAGGAACCCTTGGTTCAGTAGCTTCCTTGTTAGCAGCAACCTTCTATCAAGGAAATCCTGATAGGAACCACATGTTCTGGAATATCGTATCAACTGAGAGATATATACTCCATATGTAGGTGCTGCTGGAATATTGCTACATATAAATGGAAAGTTCACAATGGGAAAATTGAAATCATTTCTTTGTTCCGTTCTTAACCACCCCTCACTGTCAATTTCGAGGTGTAGACAGACCTACCTGTATCTGTGATATCCGTTATTTCAAGCTCAATGGGATAAATGCAATCAACGAAATCACCAACCCTATAATTATTTAGTGAAAGGGCATCTTGTATATAACGGAACGTGAAATTAAAGGATCGGGCTAGCTTCTTTTCGTTTTTGTTGAGAAGCCCCTGTATGAAGTCTACCTCATACGAATAAAGGAACAAGTCAGCGAGAAGAAGAGCACAGTTTGTACCCATAGGTATGCCGACTGTCTGTTGAAAAACACGTCCACAAAATATAACAAATATGCTGTCAATCAAAAACTCGAGCATGTTGATGATAACAGTTTCAGAGAGCTTTTTGGTAGAATCAGAATGGATTGCTTGTTACAAAATAAGATCTGTCCCTTCCTAGCACAAGGTATTTATATCTACATTGGTCATTCTTTTTCATGAATCACAGTTGGACCAACTCCCTTAATCTGTCCGTCACCTTAGAGTAAGGAATAGTTGTGTAGAGGGTAGATAAGTCAAATGTTTTAAAGCTATTGCAGGAGGAGAGGGACCTAGATTGTATGTACTCTAACAGATCTCCAGAAACGGGTCGTGCACATTAAATTTGATATCTACACGCTTTCATAGTTAAAAAGATTGTTAGTTGAAATACACAAGAACAAAGGAATAAACTGTAGATGCCTAAATATAATCAAATATCGGAACAATGGTGTGTCGTCAGAGAAATGTATTAATTTTTACCAAACGTACGTCATGTCATTGAAAATAATCCCGGATTAATCTTAGTTTCTTTGCTGAAGCATAATCTTCTTATTTCGTTATGCTTAAAAAATAAAATAAGATAAAAACAAAATATGTCCTAATACTAGAGCGTATTTGTCGAAATATTTTGTTTTGTTTGTTATTTGTTTGTCTGTTTGTGTGTTTTTGTTGTTTTTTTTTTTTGCTTTTTTTATACTTGTTCATTTGTTTTGGTGCACATATGTCGTGTTGCGCCAGAAAAATCCTTTTTAATTATGTGGGTCACAGGCAAACCTCCTTTACATATCAAACATCTCAGTATTTTTTTTTATAAATATACAAACAAACAAAACAAAAAACAAGGGGGTAGAAATACATATTTCACTTTATCGAACATGAAGTCAGATTACACGAATCCCCTCGTCCTAATCAAGCTGAATAGATCAGTGGTTCTACCGACTGTGTTACAGTGAAATCTGAAATAACTTGATAAACCAGAACATTTCAATTTTAAACCGTTTCCAACATAACATTTTATTGCGAAGCATTTCCAGAGATTCAAAACAGCTACAACATCAGATATTTGTGAAAGCATGGTCGGTCTTCAACCGATCATGTCTGAAAGTGACAAGCGCAAACTACTTTTATTGGGAAAACTATGCACTATGGATATTATTTATATGACCAAGATGATTTTTCTGTTGAGATTCTTCATATGCTTACCGATTTATACCAGATCTGATATCTATATTATCAAAATATATTCTTAATGATTACTTAACACAGTTTATTTTCGAAGGATATTTCTCAATCAAGACTCACTGAACAAAGTAGTAAATAATGCAATTACACAAGATAGACTTTGGACCCACCGCATTGGACAACATTATGACTTTTCATATGATTTCGTGAAATACATTCTTCTGTTAAGCTTGCAGCTGTATGGCAGTTCCCTAAGACTTGTGTCGAACTTTGATCTGCTTTGTTCATAGCAAAATTCATCGCAACAGCAACAACACCTCATTCAAATGACGAACCTTGTATAATCTGTAAACGTAATTTCAGTGACGTATATGTTCACGCTTGTTGTAACTGTACATGTACGATGGAGGTTCGTGATATATGGCGAGACATGATAGTTTAACATTTTAGCTCGACCTGTATGTTGAACTCAGTGTTTATGACGAGGACCTACTTTTCCAAATTTTATTAGGGACTAAACAATTCATGTACATTTCTATGAAAGAGGAAATAAAGAAATGAATGAATGTTTTTTCATTAATAAATTACATCGGTCCTCGTATGTTAGTTTATGTGTATGTTTTGTAGATGGCTGTTTGTCTTTTTCTTTTGGCCATTGTGTTGTCTGTCAATCAACGAAATCACCCTAACCCTAACCCTAACCCTAACCCTTCAATTTACGGATTCGGATTACCCCTTTGGTATCTTCAAACTCTTCTTAGTTTTTTCACTTAATTTCGTATCCGCAAATCAGATTAAGGCAAAAACATTGAACTGAAGTTGAATTGAGTAGATGCTGAATCATTTTACCAAAAACAACAACAACAACAAATAGGTACTGTATCAACAATGATAGAGTTTGACATTTAATAAGTACTTTACCTTTATCTCTGGGAACAGTGCTGCAAATGATTTTATTGACCTTGATTTGTATAAGACAAATTATTCCACATTGGACGATATTGTGGACATGATTTATACAGTAGGTAAGGGTACAATTCACCTTTTGTCGGCCCTTCGTTTGTTAATTATTAACTAGTTTTATGTGTATGTTTTGTGGATCGTTGTTTGTCCTTTTGCCCTTTTTCTTTTGGCCATTATGTTGTCTGTTCTTTTTCGATATATGGACTATGATTACCCCTTTGGTATCTTCAAACTCTTCAGGATAATTTGATATTTTGGGAGTGTGTGTTGATGGAGAGTATTATAGATAACCTTTTCATCCTAATCCATCTAAGGGGCCCGGGTGGCTCAATGAACTAGGTAGTTGGATTACCTAACAACTCATACAAGCCTATCACCAATACGGCGTGGGTTTGCGCCCGGCTTTGTAAATTATAAAAAGGGTGCACTCGACTCGCAGCCGCAAGTGATAAAGTTTACCAGTTGCTTGCCCATGGTCGGTGGTTCTCTCTGGGTACTCCGGCTCCTTCCACCACTAAAACTGGTCGCCATGATATAGCTGAAATATTGCTGAACATGGCGTTAAGCACCAAAAATAAAAAATCAATCTAATCCATCTAGGAATAAACAATATAGCTGTTTCTACTCGTGCAATGCGAATTTGATTGGCCATCACATTAGCTTAGATGGTATTCCAGATGACCAAAACCATGGAATACCAACGCTGACAGGGGCTACATCAGAATATAAATTGGTTATATCTGTTCTTTAAGTTAATTTTTCCATTCGCTGTAACTGGTTATTAACCACGAATTACAGAGATACCTGTTTACAAATATGGATTGTTGGGATATAAATTATTAAGAAGAGTTTGAAGATACCAAAGGGGTAATCCGAATCCCTAAATGGAAGAGGAACAGGCAACACAATGGACAAAAAAGTACAAAAGGACAAACAACGATCTATATAACATACACATAAAACTAAAGATCGAGTAACATGAACCCCACTAAAACCGGGGGTGAACTCAGGTGCTCCGGAAGGGTAAGCAGTTCCTGCTCCACTAGTGGCACCCGTCGTGTTAATCTAGTTACAAACCCGGTGATAAGTCATGAATGAGGAAAGGACCAGGAAGTGCTTACGATAAGTGGGACATAGTGGTCGACCAAGTCATGGTGGCGACCGTAAAGCTTTCGAAGTGATTACTTCAACTTAACGATGAGGAACGCTTGGTTCAGTAGATTCCTTGTTAGCACCAACCCTCTATCAAAAAATTCCTGATAGGAACCACAAGCTCTGGAATGTCGTATCAACTGAGAGATATATACTCCATATGCAGGTGCTTCTGGAATGTTGCTACATATAAATGGAAACTTTGGTAGGAATCGTATCGGTTTTCCAAAATCTCAGATCCACTCTCTTACTGCCATTCCATTCTGTGAGTTCTGCGTATCTTCCACCTCCTATAGGTACTTTGACCGGAATGTTCAATGCTTGGGTTTGGTCTTTGGCGACTGCTAAGGCTTCCTGTACCAGATCCGCTTGGGTCATGGTGAACGGAATTTTCAATGCTTTGGTCTGGTCTTTTGCTTTTGATTTACGTGACATGTCGAATGAAGTGTGAGTCTCTCGTCTTTATATAGAATAAAGACTTTGTATCGATGGTGTCGATTGGTTGTTTCTTTCTTTATCCGCCTTTCAGATTGATTATTTTTTCCTGGCTTCTGATTGGCTAATCGGCCGGAAATGGCGACTTCTGATTGGTCTGATTTCCTGGCTGTTGATTGGTTGGACACATCTCAATCCTTCTACCACCCGATTATAGGCTGTCCATTTTTGTTAAAAAAGCATATTATTTTTTTGGGGTGTTTTTTAAACTTACCTAATCTACATCTCTATATATCTCAGTGTTGTCGTCCCTATGCATCTCATTGTTGTCTTCTTCGTCCATTTCTCCTTCCTGTACAAATGAATAGCAAAATTATAAGTATTAAAAATTAATATTAAAAGTTACAGCATATATTATGAACAAAAAAAGAAAGATAAGTTAAAATAGTCTTGTTTTAATGTTAAAATCATTATTAGTTATACTGAAAATCAATGTATTGATTAAAGACTTAACCAATTCACAGTCTCCAAAAATTCTGTGTCACTCATAATACAAGAAAAAGACTTATTTAGATACGACTTCTCTCATAAAACTTTGGAAACACTCTATACAACGTGAATCATTCAATTTGGCTCCAAGGTCTTCACAGAAGGCTTCTATTATGATTTGATGATATTGGTGTAGTACTAGTTTTCCGTCCACTGTAGGATGCAATTGAATGTATACCAAAACAATGCAAGAAACTCCCGAAAAGAGTTTATATGATCTAGACTACTTTGATATTGTCTTCTTGCCATATATTTAATAAAAATCTTCTTCAAGTAAGTCCACATCTGGAAAAGCAATTTGGTATCTATACAAGACCAAAACCAAACTAGAAATAAACATTCGTAGGCAAAATGTCTACTTATAAAGAGTATGTTTATCATTTCACATTTCAACTTGCCCTTCTTCCATATTTTCCATATCATTTCTCAATTCAACCTACTTTTCTTCCGCATTTTCCATATCTTTTAACTATTCAACTTACATTTCTTTTTTTTTCAATTGCAAATGTTTTAATCTGTTTTAAAGTGGATGAAAATTTTCCGCTCCCAACAGAAGAATCATAAAACTTGCAAACAAAATTATATATCTATTCCACTTCATGATCAAGTTTACTTTTTCCTGTTTGCAAAATAAATTCTATGTTTTAGACTAAAATTATCATTTCATAAGTTGCTAAGCAAATATTTAGATGTTTGTTTTAATTACGCCCACGTCGAATATATTAAGTGTACATTACAATCTCTAGTCATTCTTATCCAAACCGTCAAAAGAGAAAAGACGTGTTTTACGAGATGTCTTCAACATGTCCAGAGTGTGAAATGAGATTTACCAGAAGAGACAATATGAAACGCCATTTTAACAGCAGACATGAAAACATGAAATTTATCCCTCCTCCTCCTCCTCCGAAGGAAAATGGGTTAGACTATACTCCTCCTCCTCCTCCTCCTCCTCCTCCTCCTCCTCCTCCTCCTCCTCCTCCTCCTCCTCCTCTTCCGAAGGAAACAGGCTACGACTTTACTTCTCCTCCTCCTCCTCCTCCTCCTCCTCCGAAGAAAACAGGCTACGACTATACTCCTCCTCCTCCTCCTCCTCCTCCTCCTCCTCCTCCTCCTCCTCCTCCTCCTCTGATGGAAACTGGCTACGACTAAACTCCTCCTCCACCGCGTGGTCCAGAGTTCTCATCATTGCAACACCAGACCGAAACAGAGGAACCGTACTTTATTTTGAAAACCAATAATTCGTTTTTGTTTTGGGTTCCGGACGGAAACGATCCCGATCTTTTCATGCCATGGGTGCATCCGTTTACCAGTGTGATCTCGGAACTTACAGGCAGTGGAAAATCCGTCTTTGTCAGGAGATTCGTACACAATATCAAACACATGATGACCCCAATACCAGATCGCATTTTGTGGTGTTATGGAGAATACCAGACTTTATACGGAACCGTAGATGGGGTGGACTTTCAACAAGGATTGCCGGACTTGGTTAATTTAGATCCAAGAGAAAAACATTTAATCATCCTAGACGATCTCATGGACGAAACGGATCAGAGAGTGGCTTCTCTGTTTACGAAGAAGAGTCATCATAGAAACATTAGCGTCATGTACATCGTTCAGAATCTGTTTAATCGAGGAAAACACCATAGAACCATAAGTCTCAATGCCCATTACATGGTCGTCTTCAAAAACCGGAGAGACGTATCGCAGATCATGAACTTGGCACATCAAATGTATCCCCAAAGGACGAAATACTTTTGGAAGCCTACACTGCAGCCACTGCTCAACCCCACGGCTATATGGTGATCGATATGAAACAAGAGACACCGGACATATTGAGACTAAGAAGTCATATCTTTCCCGGGGAGAAACAGATAGCGTTCGCCGATATTTAGTTATATATCTCAGTCTATCCAAGATTAAATTAGTTTTACGAGAGATGTAGAAGGAGTAACATGGTCTCTCAGCGCTTAAAGAAACACGCCAACGAGTTAGTGTATTTACAAAAAGCAAGACCGCGTATTCGCAATCACCTCATAACCAAAGCCGATCGCAGCCTAGTCGACTGTCTGTGTGAGTGTGCCGATAATATTTTAAGAGGCAACGTCCCGTTAACTAAACTCCAGAAGGAAAAACTCAAGAGAAATAAAGCCAGATTGAGAGCACTGACGAAAACGTCGGTCTCTCTCAAAAAGAAGAAAACGATCTTACAGAAAGGTGGATTTTTGGGGTCCCTACTAGCACCGATTGCATCTATAGTAGCACCGCTGCTCTCTACATTATTTCAATGAAACCCCTGTAATTGATGAAGCAAGGCGGTCAGCTACCACGTCCCAAACCTCCAGTGGAACAACGCGTGAAAGTCATGGACACCTTGGATAAGAAGATGCAAACCATACTAGATAGAGAAGACCTGTCGGCAGATGAACGTCTCAAGCTATAAGACCAATCGTTCACTCGATATTTAAACGTCTACGACGATTACAGACCCAGACCCGTGGCAGTCGCACCTGAATCCGTAAAACAGGACATGGTCGACGACGAAATTTTGGAAACCGTACCAAAAACGATGAAGGCACAACTTTTGTTGAAAAAAATGAAGAGCAGTCCCAACATTAGCTGGAACGAAAAAGGGGAACTGAAATACAAGGGAGAAACCGTTCAAGGAAGCAACGTGGTGGACTTAGTCAACGACGTGCTGCGCAAAAGGAATTATTTCAACCCACAAGGATGGGAAACATTCGGAGAGGCCTTACGAGAAACAAATGTTCCACAAGATTTGATTGGTCACGAGGACCACTGGAGATTCATCACTCAGACCAAAAGAACACCGAGATCTCGAAAATGACAACAGAGTCCCTCCCTTATTAGACCGTACTCCCCAAAAACACCAAGAAGCAGAGGGAAAGAAGTCCAGAACTGGGTCGACTTTTAAAACGGCGGTTGAGACCACGAAGGGTCGGTTGTAAACATGGTGTCGACCTATTACAATGTAGCTGCTCCTGCCAGTTATGGGGTCTCAATAAATTTAAGCCGAAAGGTATACGAAGAAAGAAGTCAGAGATTGGTTACAGTCTCAGGACACGTACACTTTGCATAAACCAACTAGACGAAGATTTCCCAGACGTCAAGTGGTCGTGTATGGAATAGATCATCAGTGGCAGGCCGATTTGGTGGACTTTAGCATCTTATAACAAAGGATTCAAGTACTTGTTGACATGTATAGACATGTTATACCGATATGCATGGGTCGTTCCATTGAAAGACAAGACGGGGAAGTCTTTAAAAGAAGCCTTCGAGGTCATTTACAAGCCGGGTCGACAACCGATACATTTACAGACAGATCGTGGAACCGAGTTTACAAACAGAGTGTTTCAGAAATTTATGAAGGAAAACAATGTTCATTTCTTTACCACGTATAATGACGAGACGAAAGCCAGTATCGTTGAACGTTTTAACAGAACATTGAAAACCAAGATGTGGAAGTATTTCACACACAGAGAAACCCTAACCTACGTAGACGTTTTATTAGATATGGTCGAATCGCATAATCGTACGGAGCACCGAAGTATAGGCATACCACCTGCAGAAGTCACGTGGGCTAACCGAACAACGGTAGCGAAAAGACTGTACGGAAGAAAAGGACCCACAAAATTGTGCAAATTTTCTCCTGAAGATAGAGTGCGACTCAGCAAAGCCCAGCGTACGTTCAAGAAAGGATATTTACCTAACTGGACCGAAGAATTGTTTACGGTAGTGAAATGTATCGAAACTATTCCTCCGGTCTACTTAGTCAAAGACGACCACGGTGAAATTCTGGAAGGAACAGTCTATGCCGAAGAATTACAGAAAGGCATTAAGACAGACGACGTGTACAAGATTGAAACCATTTTGAAAAAGAGAAAAAAGGGACGAAAAGTTCAGTATTTGGTCAAGTGGCTTGGATATCCAGAGTCCTTCAACAGCTGGATCTTTAAACAGGACCTACAAAAGCACACAACACATACTTGAAGTGTCAGTCTTGCGAATGGCACCGAGTGACACGGACAGTGTATCGGCTTGGGTGACTTGTGGAAAGAAGACTCCACGTTCGGAGGTCGTATTTTTATCTCAGGCAGTCATCCTGTACACGGTTATCATAGTCAGCATTTATAACTTGACGGCACAGTCGCAAAACAGTACCTTGTGGATGGCCTTGTTGAGCAGTTGTCTGGGATACCTGTTGCCTAGCCCCACGATCAAGACGAAACATGTTTTACCTGATTCTGCCTAGTAACAGTTCCATGAATTACTTTCCGAACAATACGTTGACTCATTACACGACGAAATTGCCGAAAATAATGGATCTGGATGGAACATGGGAAATCGGATTGGCAGAGATACAGTATCCTCACAGTTGGTATAATGTCAAGAATAAAGAAGCATGGTTGAAGGTTCACTATTACAAGGAGTCAGAACTACAAAAGCATTTGGTCTTGTTACCGAATGGGTACTATTTCTCGGCCAAAAGGATCATTAAAGCCATCGATGGGAAAAAGCACAGGATGGAACTCAAGAATAAATTCCACATGTTTTTCAACGAAATCAATCATAAAATCGATATGAAAGTGAAAAAAGATTGTCAAGTCATCATCAGTCCTTTATTACAATCCATGTTAGGATTCAGACAAGCTATATTCCCGGCGGGGGAGTATGTTTCAGATTGGGTAGCGGAAGTCAAGAAAGGATTAAATTCTCTGTACGTGTATTCCCCCTTGGTGGACGTTGATGTCTATATTATTGTCTGCACGTTGATGTCTATATTAGTGTCTGAACGTTGACGTCTATATTAGTTTCTGAACGTTGATGTCTATATTAGTGTCTGAACGTTGATGTCTATATTAGTGTCTGAACGTTGATGTCTATATTAGTGTCTGAACGTTGATGTCTATATTAGTGTCTGAACGTTGATGTCTGTATTAGTGTCTGAACGTTGATGTCTATATTAGTGTCTGAACGTTGATGTCTATGTTAGTGTCTGAACGTTGATGTAGGTATTAGTGTCTGAACGTTGATTTCTGTATTAGTGTCTGAACGTTGATATCTGTATTAGTGTCTGAACGTTGATGTCTATATTAGTGTCTGAACGTTGATGTCTATATTAGTGTCTGAACGTTGATGTCTGTATTAGTGTCTGAACGTTGATGTCTGTATTAGTGTCTGAACGTTGATGTCTATGTTAGTATCTGAACGTTGATGTCTGTATTAGTGTCTGAACGTTGATGTCTATATTAGTGTCTGAACGTTGATGTCTATATTAGTGTCTGAACGTTGATGTCTGTAATAGTGTCTGAACGTTGATGTCTATATTAGTTTCTGAACGTTGATGTCTATATTAGTGTCTGAACGTTGATGTCTGTATTAGTGTCGCAACGTTGATGTCTGTATTAGTGTCTGAACGTTGATGTCTATATTAGTTTCTGAACGTTGATGTCTATATTAGTGTCTGAACGTTGATGTCTGTATTAGTTTCTGAACGTTGATGTCTCTATTAGTGTCTGAACGTTGATGTCTGTATTAGTGTCTGCACGTTGATGTCTATATTAGTTTCTGAACGTTGATGTCTGTATTAGTGTCTGAACGTTGATGTCTGTATTAATGTCTGAACGTTGATGTCTGTATTAGTGTCTGAACGTTGATGTCTGTATTATTGTCTGCACGATGATGTCTATATTAGTATCTGAACGTTGATGTCTATATTAGTGTCTGAACGTTGATGTATATATTAGTGTCTGAACGTTGATGTCTATATTAGTATCTGAACGTTGATGTCTATATTAGTGTCTGAACGTTGATGTCTATATTAGTGTCTGAACGTTGATGTCTATATTATTGTCTGAACGTTGATGTCTATATTAGTGTCTGAACGTTGATGTCTCTATTAGTGTCTGAACGTTGATGTCTATATTATTGTCTGCACGTTGATGTCTATATTAGTATCTGAACGTTGATGTCTGTATTAGTGTCTGAACGTTGATGTCTCTATTAGTGTCTGAACGTTGATGTCTATATTATTGTCTGCACGTTGATGTCTATATTAGTATCTGAACATTGATGTCTATATTAGTGTCTGAACGTTGATGTCTGTATTAGTGTCTGAACGTTGATGTCTCTATTAGTGTCTGAACGTTGATGTCTATATTATTGTCTGCCCGTTGATGTCTATATTAGTATCTGAACGTTGATGTCTATATTAGTGTCTGAACGTTGATGTCTATATTAGTGTCTGAACGTTGATGTCTGTATTAGTGTCTGAACGTTGATGTCTATATTAGTATCTGAACGTTGATGTCTATATTAGTGTCTGAACGTTGATGTCTGTATTAGTGTCTAAACGTTGATGTCTATATTAGTGTCTGAACGTTGATGTCTGTATTAGTGTCTGAACGTTGACGTCTATATTAGTGTCTGAACGTTGATGTCTATATTAGTGTCTGAACGTTGATGTCTGTATTAGTGTCTGAACGTTGATGTCTATATTATTGTCTGAACGTTGATGTCTATATTAGTGTCTGAACGTTGATGTCTGTATTAGTGTCTGAACGTTGATGTCTATATTAGTGTCTGAACGTTGATGTCTATATTAGTGTCTGAACGTTGATGTCTGTATTAATGTCTGAACGTTGATGTCTATATTATTGTCTGCACGTTGATGTCTATATTAGTGTCTGAACGTTGATGTCTATATTAGTGTCTGAACGTTGATGTCTGTATTAGTGTCTGAACGTTGATGTCTGTATTAGTGTCTGAACGTGGATGTCTGTATTAGTGTCTGAACGTTGATGTCTGTATTAGTGTCTGAACATTGATGTCTGTATTAGTGTCTGAACGTTGATGTCTGTATTAGTGTCTGAACGTTGATTCCTGTATTAGTGTCTGAACGTTGATATCTGTATTAGTGTCTGAACGTTGATGTCTATATTAGTGTCTGAACGTTCATGTCTATATTAGTGTCTGAACGTTGATGTCTGTATTAGTGTCTGAACGTTGATGTCTGTATTAGTGTCTGAACGTTGATGTCTATGTTAGTATCTGAACGTTGATGTCTGTATTAGTGTCTGAACGTTGATGTCTATATTAGTGTCTGAACGTTGATGTCTATATTAGTGTCTGAACGTTGATGTCTGTAATAGTGTCTGAACGTTGATGTCTATATTAGTTTCTGAACGTTGATGTCTATATTAGTGTCTGAACGGTGATGTCTGTATTAGTGTCGCAACGTTGATGTCTGTATTAGTGTCTGAACGTTGATGTCTATATTAGTTTCTGAACGTTGATGTCTATATTAGTGTCTGAACGTTGATGTCTGTATTAGTTTCTGAACGTTGATATCTGTATTAGTGTCTGAACGTTGATGTCTGTATTAGTGTCTGAACGTTGATGTCTATATTAGTTTCTGAACGTTGATGTCTGTATTAGTGTCTGAACGTTGATGTCTATATTAATGTCTGAACGTTGATGTCTCTATTAGTGTCTGAACGTTGATGTCTGTATTAGTGTCTGAACGTTGATGTCTATATTAGTGTGTGAACGTTGATGTCTATATTAGTGTCTGAACGTTGATGTCTATATTAGTGTCTGAACGTTGATGTCTATATTAGTGTCTGAACGTTGATGTCTATATTAGTGTCTGAACGTTGATGTCTGTATTAGTGTCTGAACGTTGATGTCTGTATTAGTGTCTCCACGTTGATGTCTGTATTAGTGTCTGAATGTTGATGTCTGTATTAGTGTCTGACCGTTGATGTCTGTATTAGTGTCTGAACGTTGATGTCTATATTAGTGTCTGAACGTTGATGTCTGTATTAGTGTCTGAACGTTGATGTCTATATTAGTGTCTGAACGTTGATGTCTGTATTAGTGTCTGAACGTTGATGTCTATATTAGTTTCTGAACGTTGATGTCTGTATTAGTGTCTGAACGTTGATGTCTGTATTAGTGTCTGAACGTTGATGTCTATGTTAGTGTCTGAACGTTGATGTTTATATTAGTGTCTGAACGTTGATGTCTATATTAGTGTCTGAACGTTGATGTCTATATTAGTGTCTGAACGTTGATGTCTATATTAGTGTCTGCACGTTGATGTCTGTATTAGTGTCTGAACGTTGATGTCTATATTAGTGTCTGAACGTTGATGTCTGTATTAGTGTCTGAACGTTGATGTCTATATTAGTGTCTGAACGTTGATGTCTATATTAGTGTCTGAACGTTGATGTCTGTATTAGTGTCTGAACGTTGATGTCTATATTAGTTTCTGAACGTTGATGTCTATATTAGTGTCTGAACGTTGATGTCTATATTAGTGTCTGAACGTTGATGTCTATGTTAGTATCTGAACGTTGATGTCTATATTAGTGTCTGAACGTTGATGTCTGCATTAGTGTCTGAACGTTGATGTCTGTATTAGTGTCTGAACGTTGATGTCTGTATTAGTGTCTGAACGTTGATGTCTATATTAGTGTCTGAACGTTGATGTCTGTATTAGTGTCTGAACGTTGATGTCTATATTAGTGTCTGAACGTTGATGTCTGTATTAGTGTCGCAACGTTGATGTCTATATTAGTGTCTGAACGTTGATGTCTATATTAGTGTCTGAATGTTGATGTCTGTATTAGTGTCTGAACGTTGATGTCTATATTAGTGTCTGAACGTTGATGTCTGTATTAGTGTCTGAACGTTGACGTCTATATTAGTGTCTGAACGTTGATGTCTATATTAGTGTCTGAACGTTGATGTCTGTATTAGTGTCTGAACGTTGATGTCTATATTATTGTCTGAACGTTGATGTCTATATTAGTATCTGAACGTTGATGTCTATGTTAGTGTCTGAACGTTGATGTCTATGTTATTGTCTGAACGTTGATGTCTGTATTAGTATCTGAACGTTGATGTCTATATTAGTATCTGAACGTTGATGTCTATATTAGTGTCTGAACGTTGATGTCTATATTAGTATCTGAACATTGATGTCTCTATTAGTGTCTGAACGTTGATGTCTGTATTAGTGTCTGAACGTTGATGTCTATATTAGTTTCTGAACGTTGATGTCTATATTAGTGTCTGAACGTTGATGTCTGTATTAGTGTCTGAACGTTGATGTCTCTATTAGTGTCTGAACGTTGATGTCTGTATTAGTGTCTGAACGTTGATGTCTATATTAGTTTCTGAACTTTGATGTCTGTATTAGTGTCTGAACGTTGATGTCTGTATTAGTGTCTGAACGTTGATGTCTGTATTAGTGTCTGAACGTTGATGTCTATATTAGTGTCTGAACGTTGATGTCTATATTAGTGTCTGAACGTTGATGTCTATATTAGTGTCTGAACGTTGATGTCTATATTAGTGTCTGAACGTTGATGTCTGTATTAGTGTCTGAACGTTGATGTCTATATTAGTGTCTGAACGTTGATGTCTGTATTAGTGTCTGCATGTTGATGTCTGTATTAGTGTCTGAACGTTGATGTCTGCATTAGTGTCTGAACGTTGATGTATGTATTAGTGTCTGACCGTTGATGTCTGTATTAGTGTCTAAACGTTGATGTCTATATTAGTGTCTGAACGTTGATGTCTGTATTAGTGTCTGAACGTTGATGTCTATATTAGTTTCTGAACGTTGATGTCTGTATTAGTGTCTGAACGTTGATGTCTATGTTAGTGTCTGAACGTTGATGTCTGTATTAGTGTCTGAACGTTGACGTCTATATTAGTGTCTGAACGTTGATGTCTGTATTAGTGTCTGAACGTTGACGTCTATATTAGTGTCTGAACGTTGATGTCTGTATTAGTGTCTTCACGTTGATGTCTGTATTAGTGTCTGAACGTTGATGTCTATGTTAGTGTCTGAACGTTGATGTCTGTATTAGTGTCTGAACGTTGACGTCTATATTAGTGTCTGAACGTTGATGTCTGTATTAGTGTCTGAACGTTGATGTATGTATTAGTGTCTGACCGTTGATGTCTGTATTAGTGTCTGAACGTTGATGTCTATATTAGTGTCTGAACGTTGGTGTCTATATTAGTGTCTGAACGTTGATGTCTATGTTAGTGTCTGAACGTTGATGTCTATATTAGTGTCTGAACGTTGATGTCTATATTAGTGTCTGAACGTTGATGTCTGTATTAGTGTCTGAACGTTGATGTCTATATTAGTGTCTGAACGTTGATGTCTGTATTAGTGTCTGAACGTTGATGTCTATATTAGTGTCTGAACGTTGATGTCTATGTTAGTGTCTGAACGTTGATGTCTATATTAGTGTCTGAACGTTGATGTCTATATTAGTGTCTGAACGTTGATGTCTGTATTAGTGTCTGAACGTTGATGTCTATATTAGTGTCTGAACGTTGATGTCTATGTTAGTGTCTGAACGTTGATGTATGTATTAGTGTCTGAACGTTGATTTCTGTATTAGTGTCTGAACGTTGATATCTGTATTAGTGTCTGAACGTTGATGTCTATATTAGTGTCTGAACGTTGATGTCTATATTAGTGTCTGAACGTTGATGTCTGTATTAGTGTCTGAACATTGATGTCTGTATTAGTGTCTGAACGTTGATGTCTATGTTAGTATCTGAACGTTGATGTCTGTATTAGTGTCTGAACGTTGATGTCTATATTAGTGTCTGAACGTTGATGTCTATATTAGTGTCTGAACGTTGATGTCTGTAATAGTGTCTGAACGTTGATGTCTATATTAGTTTCTGAACGTTGATGTCTATATTAGTGTCTGAACGTTGATGTCTGTATTAGTGTCGCAACGTTGATGTCTGTATTAGTGTCTGAACGTTGATGTCTATATTAGTTTCTGAACGTTGATGTCTATATTAGTGTCTGAACGTTGATGTCTGTATTAGTTTCTGAACGTTGATGTCTCTATTAGTGTCTGAACGTTGATGTCTGTATTAGTGTCTGAACGTTGATGTCTATATTAGTTTCTGAACGTTGATGTCTGTATTAGTGTCTGAACGTTGATGTCTGTATTAATGTCTGAACGTTGATGTCTGTATTAGTGTCTGAACGTTGATGTCTGTATTATTGTCTGCACGATGATGTCTATATTAGTATCTGAACGTTGATGTCTATATTAGTGTCTGAACGTTGATGTCTATATTAGTGTCTGAACGTTGATGTCTATATTAGTATCTGAACGTTGATGTCTATATTAGTGTCTGAACGTTGATGTCTATATTAGTGTCTGAACGTTGATGTCTATATTATTGTCTGAACGTTGATGTCTATATTAGTGTCTGAACGTTGATGTCTCTATTAGTGTCTGAACGTTGATGTCTATATTATTGTCTGAACGTTGATGTCTATATTAGTATCTGAACGTTGATGTCTATATTAGTGTCTGAACGTTGATGTCTATATTAGTGTCTGAACGTTGATGTCTGTATTAGTGTCTGAACGTTGATGTCTCTATTAGTGTCTGAACGTTGATGTCTATATTATTGTCTGCACGTTGATGTCTATATTAGTATCTGAACGTTGATGTCTATATTAGTGTCTGAACGTTGATGTCTATATTAGTGTCTGAACGTTGATGTCTGTATTAGTGTCTGAACGTTGATGTCTATATTAGTATCTGAACGTTGATGTCTATATTAGTGTCTGAACGTTGATGTCTGTATTAGTGTCTGAACGTTGATGTCTATATTAGTGTCTGAACGTTGATGTCTGTATTAGTGTCTGAACGTTGATGTCTATATTAGTGTCTGAACGTTGATGTCTATATTAGTGTCTGAACGTTGATGTCTGTATTAGTGTCTGAACGTTGATGTCTATATTATTGTCTGAACGTTGATGTCTATATTAGTGTCTGAACGTTGATGTCTGTATTAGTGTCTGAACGTTGATGTCTGTATTAGTGTCTGAACGTTGATGTCTATATTATTGTCTGCACGTTGATGTCTATATTAGTGTCTGAACGTTGATGTCTATATTAGTGTCTGAACGTTGATGTCTGTATTAGTGTCTGAATGTTGATGTCTGTATTAGTGTCTGAACGTGGATGTCTGTATTAGTGTCTGAACGTTGATGTCTGTATTAGTGTCTGAACGTGGATGTCTGTATTAGTGTCTGAACGTTGATGTCTGTATTAGTGTCTGAACGTTGATTCTGTATTAGTGTCTGAACGTTGATATCTGTATTAGAGTCTGAACGTTGATGTCTATATTAGTGTCTGAACGTTGATGTCTGTATTAGTGTCTGAACGTTGATGTCTATATTAGTGTCTGAACGTTGATGTCTTTATTAGTGTCTGAACGTTGATGTCTATATTAGTGTCTGAACGTTGATGTCTATATTAGTGTCTGAACGTTGATGTCTGTATTAGTGTCTGAACGTTGATGTCTATATTATTGTCTGAACGTTGATGTCTATATTAGTGTCTGAACGTTGATGTCTATATTAGTGTCTGAACGTTGATGTCTGTATTAGTGTCTGAACGTTGATGTCTATATTATTGTCTGCACGTTGATGTCTATATTAGTGTCTGAACGTTGATGTCTATATTAGTGTCTGAACGTTGATGTCTGTATTAGTGTCTGAACGTTGATGTCTGTATTAGTGTCTGAACGTGGATGTCTGTATTAGTGTCTGAACGTTGATGTCTGTATTAGTGTCTGAACGTGGATGTCTGTATTAGTGTCTGAACGTTGATGTCTGTATTAGTGTCTGAACGTTGATTCCTGTATTAGTGTCTGAACGTTGATATCTGTATTAGAGTCTGAACGTTGATGTCTGTATTAGTTTCTGAACGTTGATGTCTGTATTAGTGTCTGAACGTTGATGTCTATATTAGTGTCTGAACGTTGATGTCTCTATTAGTGTCTGAACGTTGATGTCTATATTAGTGTCTGAACGTTGATGTCTATATTAGTGTCTGAACGTTGATGTCTATATTAATGTGACGTCATAACCCCCTTTTTATCAAAGACTTGGAAGGGTTGCAGACGAAGAAATATTTCAGCGAATTTTACAGAGTGTTGTACGTTAAACATGGGTCGAACTGCCAGGAAATCCAAGAGCCCCTTTGCAGCGGTCAACAGGAGGAAATCAGCCCACAACGAATCCTATGGTGAAACTACCCTGCGTCAGAGCAGACATGATTACCAGCCAGGACCAGCAGTCCTAACCCATGATATGGATCGTATGGCTACTACAGTGATATAGCGGATAATGCCTGAACTACAGGAACATATAACCCAAGCCATAGAGGCTATGAACAGGTCACCACATGTTGTTTCAACTCCAGATAATCTTCAGCAACCAATGCTTTCAGGTATAAATCATACAAACACAAATTTATCAGCTAATGAGGGGTTAAATATTACACCAGTTACAAGTTTTAGTGATGACTTGTGAACAAATGTATCTCAGCAATTAAGAGGCAAAATTATAAATGGTGAATACGTCGAGTTAGAATCTCTATTATCAAACAATGACCAGTCTAGAACTATAGTTATAGATAACAATGGCAATCTGAATTTAAAACAAAGGTCTGGACAGAAAATTACTGATATAGGTACATGGATAGATGCATTTTTAATCTATACAAGTATTTACACGGCAGCCCACCCCAGTAGCACTCAGGGTCTGTTGAAATATATGTCAAATGTTAAGCTAGGGGCAAACAGGTGTTTTGGTTTAAGTTGGTTAAGTTATGATCAACAATTCAGGCTAAAGAAAGCAAAAAACGTTTATTTGGCTTGGGGAGCAGTTGATATGGAGTTGTGGCTTCTGTACATGACCCAGGGTCAGACTCCTGCAACTGATAGCATATCTTTAGGTAAACGTTTTACTTATAACAACAAAGGCAGGTGTGGTCGACCTACATTCCGTTATCTGAACAAGTGTCTGCGTTATATTGTACATTAAATAAATCGGGTCAAAATACTCGGGCAGAAAGGGAAATTGTTAAATATTCAGACACAAACACCAATAGCAGACGCGGTGACCTTTGGAAAGAAAGAAATTTTACAAACATAACGGATTTCGTTTTCGTCAAGGAAAGTCCGCGACATCGGGAACAGGAAAACCCCCAGTTGATGGAGCTTGGAAAAACTCCCATTAAGGTGGATAACTTGAGACATTATTTGAAGATATATCCTAATCGTGATGATGCATTTGTTTTACTTGATGGATTTACAAGTGGATTTAGAGTTAATTACACGGGCCCGCGAATAGCGTTTAATTGTAAAAATTTAATTTCAGCGGAACAACACGAAGCCGAATTAAATGTTAAAGTTTCGAAAGAAATCGAGGCGGGTCGAATTGTTGGACCATTTCAAGATAGGCCTTTTCCTAATCTGCGCTTATCACCGATAGGTCTCGTAGCCAAGAAGCCTTCTGGTTGGCGCATGATTCAACATTTGAGTTTTCCGTTAGGAAATAGCGTTAATAGCTATATTGATCCTGAATTAGCAACTGTACAGTATACATCTTTCGATAAGGTTTTGTCCACGATAAGTGAGATCAGAAGGGGCGCTGAGTTAGCGCGTATGGATATACTCTCAGCCTTTAGATTGCTAATTCTGCATCCAGACGAATTCGAATTATTTGGCTTGCACTTTAAAAATCAATTTTATTTTTGCAATATTGTCGGAAGTAAAAGAAAAATTGGAATCTGCACTTGGCAGAACAAAAATAACTCTCCGGGATTTACAATCTCTAGTCGGCTCTCTAAATTGTTGTGCCAGAGCCATTCCATCAGTAAGGGCGTTTAATCGAAGGTTTTGCGATGCACTGTGTGGTATAAATAGGCCTTCTCATTGTGTTAGGGTATCTTCAGGTATGAAAGCGGATATTAAAATTTGGCTTTCGTTTCTAGAAAATTTCAACGGCACATATTCTTTCGGGAAGAATATCTGGCTTTCAAATTCTCAACTTGAATAAATTTATTTACAGATAGCGCTGGAAACCCGGATTTAGGTTGTGGGGTATTTTTTGCAGGCCACTGGACTTATTATCAGTTGTCTGATCATTGGCATAAACCTGACATTATGGCATACATTACATTTTTGGAGTTGGTTCCCATTGTTTTATTCATTTTTCTGTTCAAGCAGGACCTGTCCAATAAACAGATATTGTTTCATACGGACAATAAGGCATTAGTATGTATTTTGAATAAAAGGTCCTCAAAATCAAGGCGGGTAATGGGGTTGATTCGAGCCTGTCACGATATCAGTTGGTCTCTGTTCTAAGCAAGGCGCTGCGTCGTTGGCCGCAGCTCAACACATTAGTAATGAGGAAATCATGAAATTGGGGCGTTGGAAGTCAAACGCATTCAAGTCATACATACGTTCATAATTACTTGTTGAGAAAGTTGATATATTAAATCTAGGTTTTTTTTTTATTTAAATATTATCACAAAGTTTTATTCTAAAAACGAACAATTTGTATTTTGGTTAATAGGTGATACGGAATGGCCGATTAGGAAATCGGTGTGGATTGTAGGTTCGTCCATCATTAAACGTGCTTTCGTTTACGCCCGAGGCACGTTTGAAGGCTCTAATCTTGGCCTGAGACGGAGGGATTGTAGCCTGTGGTGGCAAGGCAAAGGAGGAATGGCTTGGGGGAAATTAATGCCTAGAGTTAAGTATCTGTTACGTTTTAATCAACCACCTGATTTCTTGGTAATACATTGTGGGGGTAACAGCATTGGAGCCGTAAAGTTGCGTGAACTCAGATGTCAGATTAACGACTCGGTAAGTCAGCTGATGGCTCTTCTATCATCAACAAAATTGATCTGGTCCCAAATACTGCTTAGGATTTCTTAGAGAAATAGTCAGAACTGTAGAGCTTTGAATAGAGCAGCGGCACGAATCAACAACTATGCTGCTTGGATTTGCATACAGGCTGGTGGGGGTTATATAAGGTACCCTGAATTAGCCTGGAACGAGCCTATGATGTTTTGTGAGGACGGTGTTCACCTTTCTGACATAGGAAACGAACTATTTTTGTTCCGTATACAGGCATACCTGTTTGATTTCATTTAAGCATGCCATATGATAAACACTTGACTTTGCTATGGTACAATTGTGAATGTAAATATGAACTTCTGATTTTTAGCAATTCGTATAAGCTGGCGTTATTGAGAAACGAATGGGCGGTTAGCAAGCAAATGTAAATAGAATGATTTTTTCTTTAAAATGTGTATTATCGTTTTGCCTGTTTTTGTGAAGATAATTTGATGTTTGTGTGTATATTGTTATAATTACCAGTACGAACAGGCCACGGCTGGATGTTGTGTCACCTCCACCATGAGGTGGCGGTGGCCGCATATAAAATGTACAATTTTATATGCGGCCATTTGGCGAAACAGCGACACAACACCAACAGTTCTGCACTATGTTCACGTTATGGACTATGAAATCCGTCAAGTACTGAGCTTCTGTCCCCAGGGCCAGTCAGGATAATTATAATTATGATAATGTTCAATGACAATCGTGATTAATAACCATGATTAATGATAAAGCTTATAATGATAATGCAATTCATGATTTATGATAATGTTGATAACGATATGAACAATCATGTTTGTTGACAATCTTAATAATGATATGCATGATTAATCATGAATAAGGCTCTAGTGCCCTCCTTACCGATCAGACGTATTAGGACAATGGCCTTGGAGACATATAAAATCGTTAACAAATTAGCTCCTGTATGCCTTCATGATTTAGTTAATGTGAAGAATTTTTAAATATGCTTTCAGGTATACGAACATATTAGATATACCTCAAGTTAGAACTACAAGGTATGGTAAAAAATCATTCATGTTTGCAGCTGCAACTCTGTGGAACGACCTTCCGAACCATTTCAGAACTGAAAACAGTTTCAACCACTTTAAAAGTTTGATTCAGTCCTGGAATGGCTCAGTATGTCGTTGTTCTGCATACAGATAACATATTCAGCTTTCTGTTTTATTTCTAGTGCTTTTTCCAAGTTTTAATGCTGCTTAGTTATTTTATGTTTGCTTGATATTGCTTCAGCATGTTTTAGTATTTCCTTTATTTTTGTGCTTTTTATATTGCATTTGCTAACTGTATGTGCTTTATATGTGTGATTATGTGATTATGTTAATATTTGTATGTATCTTGTGCTACTATGTATTTTCGGTAAAAAGCTCCTGAGAGCTTGTGTTTATTGTTTTACAAAAACCGAATTCAAATAAAGTTTGGCTTATCTTAATGATAATGTTTCTGGACTCGCCACTTACGCCTTTTGGCCGGTAGTCCACTTTTGTATAAGCCGTGGCCTCTATTCGCCAATAAAACATATTCTTTCATTCTCTTATTCTATTTGTCGAACAGTAATCTAATTTAAGTCAATTTATCCATTTATGGGATAAATTAAATTAAATTAGTGGTGTTAATATTTTATAATATCAGATGCGAGTTATCTCGCTTTTGACTCTTTACTCTAAAATTAATGACTGATTTTCAGAAAATCATAGATTTGTGGAAATCGGTATCACGTGTCCATTAAGGGCCAATCATACGAATGTGACGTCATAACCCTCTTTTTCTCAAAGATTTGGAAGGGTTGCAGACGAAGAAATATTTCAGCGCATTATAATTTGATACTTAATTTTATAGAAACGAAAACCCACCCACCCTCCACATTATATTGTAGAAGTTACTGCCGTCGTTTTGATATATTTTTCAGAAAACGTCGAAAAGAATACACTATTGCTTGTCACGGCTCATCATGGGAAAATCACGATATGTCATGTTACATTTGATGTCAATAGCGTTGGTGAAATAATTACTTCTACAGTTTGAAAGCACGGTACAGTAATTAAGTGTGTTGTTCACACAGGAATATATACAGTTGACCAAGGATTTATATAATAGGATATATCCTACTATATAAATCCTTGAGTTGACTTTGTTACCAGTTCATTTTAAGCTTCAATTCTTTAGTGTATTGGAACGTGGTTCACAAACGAGACTGTGTTATCAAATTTAATATGTATATCCACAAGGGACTACGCTATCAAGTTACTATCCGAAGCCACAATAGTATTTCAGCACTTCGTTTGTGTAATGGACTTGGTTGCGTTCACTTCAACACTTAACCCGTGGTCACAAAGCGGCGAAACAGCGATACAACATGAGCAGTTCTGCACCATGTTCACATTAATGGACTTTAAAATCCGTCAAGTACCGAGCTTATGTTGGCGAAACAGCGACACAACACCAACAGTTCTGCACCCTGTTCACGTTATGGACTATAAAATCCGGCGTCAAGTACTAAGCTTCTGTCCCCAGGGCCAGTCAGGATAATTATAAAGTTTTAGAATCAGAGTCAAATGTTCTTATCAATTGGTTTAAAGTAAACAAAATGCAGGCTAATCCAGATAAATTTCAGGTACTTGCGGTTGGGAAGAAGACTTTTGACAAAAACATGAAGATTTGTATACAGAATTCTACACTTTCATGTGAAGAGATAGTAAAACTTTTAGGAATTGAAATAGATTATCAATTAAATTTTGACATTCATATCAGTTCAATCTGTAGGAAGGCATCACAGCAACTGAATATACTTAAACGTTTGGGCCGATATTTAGACAGATTAAGCAAATTAACTATATTCCACACTTTCATTCTCAGTAACTTTAACTTCTGCCCTTTGGCTTGGTATTTTTGTACCGATTAAAATTCAAAAAAATTAGGGAAAGTGCAGGAAAGAGCACTTCGCTTTATATATGATGACTACACCAGTTCATATATCTACCTTCTTGAAAAAGCTCTAGTGCCCTCCTTACAGATCAGACGTATTAGGACAATGGCCTTGGAGACATATAAAATCGTTAACAAATTAGCTCATGTATGCCTTCATGATTTAGTTAATGTGAAGAATTTTTAAATATGCTTTCAGGTATACGAACATATTAGATATACCTCAAGTTAGAACTACAAGGTATGGTAAAAAATCATTCATGTTTGCAGCTGCAACTCTGTGGAACGACCTTCCGAACCATTTCAGAACTGAAAACAGTTTCAACCACTTTAAAAGTTTGATTCAGTCCTGGAATGGCTCAGTATGTCGTTGTTCTGCATACAGATAACATATTCAGCTTTCTGTTTTATTTCTAGTGCTTTTTCCAAGTTTTAATGCTGCTTAGTTATTTTATGTTTGCTTGATATTGCTTCAGCATGTTTTAGTATTTCCTTTATTTTTGTGCTTTTTATATTGCATTTGCTAACTGTATGTGCTTTATATGTGTGATTATGTGATTATGTTAATATTTGTATGTATCTTGTGCTACTATGTATTTTCGGTAAAAAGCTCCTGAGAGCTTGTGTTTATTGTTTTACAAAAACCGAATTCAAATAAAGTTTGGCTTATCTTAATGATAATGTTTCTGGACTCGCCACTTACGCCTTTTGGCCGGTAGTCCACTTTTGTATAAGCCGTGGCCTCTATTCGCCAATAAAACATATTCTTTCATTCTCTTATTCTATTTGTCGAACAGAAATCTAATTTAATGCCTTGTAAATTTCAAATATCAATTCTATCCCGGATTCTCTCTAAATTGATTACAATTTAAATCGGAGACGTTATTTACTTTTAACATCAACCTTGATAATATGTTTTGATCAATTGTTTTTACTTCTCTAAGCTGAAATATTTTACGTAAATAGTTGATGAATCAGATTGGAAAATGTTAATAAACATAAATTTATTTTCCATATCACCAGCTGCCCCGATTTCTATCCTGCTGGCTATGACATATACAAATGATTTCCATAACAACAGGATAAAAATTTATCATTTTCTATCACATATCATGATATGCACGTCAGCATTTTATAATTGTCTTTTCTGTACCACCTATCGAATGTTGAGGTCAAAATGAGGGATATATCCCGAGATTCTAAAATATTAAAAAAATTAATAAAAAGGTGATGAATGTTGTTTAACGACAATTCAGCAATATTTTTAGCTATATCATAGCGAGAACAAGTTAATTTTCAGTGAGATGATGAGGAGGTCCGCTTTGTTCTAGACCAACACGCTGAGTTGGATATTAATAGTGCTAGCTCACTGAAACAACAGTCCGCGGGTATAGACATGTCGCTCCACTCGGACACATTATTCTGATTCCGAGCAAAGAAGTCTTTGCTCTTTCTACGTAATGCTGCGTGCTTAGCGGAGAAGCAACAAATACCAATTTTAAAGTCTTTGATTTGACCTGACCAGGACTCGAACCCACGATCTACCGAACTCGAGGCGAGCACGCTAACTATTACGCCACCTATGAGGTTTCATCTGTTACAGAATATTTGATGATAGATGAACAGATCTTAAAAAGAAATTAAAGTAGGATAAGTGCACAAAATATGAGGTAATTAGTGCAAGAATGGAAGCCGGAGGACAACAAACGGTGTCTGACGGGAGTACTAATAAAACAATGGATCATGATAAAGATACAACTAATGTCTGTGTCTACAGCAATATATTTTCAGATTTTACTTTTACTTGTACAAAAATGTATTTCTACCTTGTCGAGCAGGTCGTTAACTCATTTATTTTACTAATAGTATTGTTGGCTCCCCTCTTGTAACGATGAAGTGAGGACAATTTTCCATGCTTGCTTTTTAAAAGCCCATACGTAACGAATTAGATATATATTTTTTTTTAATTTCGACAACCCCATCTCCCCCCTCCCGTGTTGATATTGATATATCACAATGCAACGTTCCGCAGTAGGATCGAAGCCCGTGCCTTCTTCTCGTACTGAATGAACTATATTACTATGAACCTAACTCGATATCATTTCTATATATGCTAGCCTTCAATGGTGTTTGTTTCTTACACACTGGATACACGATGGCATCTGGTGACGAGGTGTAACAAACATGCAAGTGCAAATGAAAGACCAATTTTATGTCATATGAGTTATGTACTGATGGTGTTACTCTAGTTATATAAACCTCCTCAAGTAGTGAAATACAGCTGCCAGACAAGTGTTTACCACACCGGGCTAACATCGTTAAGGGAGCAGCTGATAATAAAAATCACCTCTTTATTGGTTCAAACAACAGGTTTAGATATACAAGATGTTGTTTACCTTTCATGTCAACGCCCTAGGGGACGAAATAGTATCTATGGGGTCGCCCTTGTAACAGACATTACCTTTCGCAGGTTACATTGTAATCGTACATTACCTTTCGCAGGTTACATTGTAATCGTACATTACCTTTCGCAGGTTACATTGTAATCGTACATTACCTTTCACAGGTTACATTGTAACAGACATTACCTTTTGCAGGTTACATTTCATCGTACATTTTAAAGCGTTCATTAAACAGACATTACCTTTCGCAGGTTACATTGTAATCGTACATTTAAACGTTCATTATACAGAGCTATGCTCCAGTCTGCTGCAATAACTATCGACAGTTCTTGAGGCAAAAAACAGTGTATTACAATTTTGGAACCATTGACGAACACTGACGAAATACAGGGAGCGTTATATATTACACCTATCCTCAACCAAAATATTAAGCTACAAACGTGTTGCAGGATCTCATGACTGAGAACATTGAATGAAAATCTGAGTCTAAATCCATAAAATCCAACGTAACCTTGTTTGGATAGCATTTGTATCAACAGCTCTGTTCCGACGATTACTGTACTGAACAAATGTACTTAAATAACGTGAAAGTTGTGGAATGTAAACCTCATACGATGGTGCTGCTGTCATACTGCTACTGATAAATATGAGGTTGACCTTTAGAAAAGTAAAGTCATCACGTTTGTCGTAAAGTTTTATTTTTATTCTTCCTGGGCAGTCATATGTCTGTTTTGTGTTCCTTTGGAATTTCAATCAGAGATGCAGAATTGGATCGCCAGAGAATTTACTGGATATCTAAATTCCATAAGTTTCCTTATAAGCAGGATTATATTTCTGGGTTTAACAACATGTTCTAGGCATTTACCTTCCAAATTATTAGTATCTATTCTATCAGCAGTGAAAACCGGGCTTCAGAGTTGCTGTGACGCTTGTTACTCTAAAGATTTATAAGAGTACATACAATCAAGTACTCTCACAATAGACAACACCATTAAACATTTGCCTTTCCTACCTTCCATACAACTATGTCCCTCTCAAGATAATAGACAGATTAAAGGAATTAGTTAAACTTTTTTTTTAAATAGCTAACGTAGATACAAATACCATGTTTCAGAAAGGTATAGATCTAATTTTGAAATACAAATAAACCAACTCTGATACCAACAAAATGTTCTCTGAAACTGACATCTTCAAAATGCTCCAGTGTTTGATTGACAACATATTTGTTATGTTTGGTGAACACGTTTTTAACTAACAGTCGGCAATCCTATGGGTTCAAACTGTGCTCCTCTTTTCGCCAACTTGTTACTTTATTCGTCTGAAACAGACTACATGAGTGATGATAACCAGGCGAGGTAATATCTATTTATAATATACGTATAATTGAGTGATCTTCAAATATGGACCAGGCTGACCGGCCGTATCAGACTAGATTGATTTGGCGTTATGAAGCATGTTGAACTGACAAGGCTGTATCACCCTGTGTGGGCAGTAATGAGTCACCCACTTTCGCCTTTTATGTATGTATATATTTAAATATTTCTTTGCTTCAATGCTCAAAATGCATTTATAACAATTTTATTCCTAGGCGGAAATAGCCCTCCCCTTTATCTTTTAAAAATTTGGTACAATCTGTTTTTAACCAAAAGATGTAGCCCGCTCCTCGTGTGTGGAAAGTATGGAACCGCTTCTAATATATGTTGTTTACGCGTATTTTTTCAGATTTGCAAATACATGTAGTATTATCAGAGGACATTTTCTTTCCAGAATCTTGCACATACATCAATCAGTAGACTAGTTAAGGACATATAGACTATGGGAAGTGTACAACTGTAATATGTATGCAAACATTCGTTTAACTCGTAAGGATATGGGTTGAAAACTACGAGATGAGTGATTTCCTCCCCTAACCAAGAGACCATGTACCATTCATCATAAAACTTTTTTTTCCATTTCAAATTATGCTTAATCAGAGCTTGGACTGTGTATACATATGTACCATTTGTGCGAGCTTGAATCTTGTGAAAATAAGATTTAACAGTAATTGTCATTTATTTCACCAATATAAATACAACTAAATCTCCTCTCAAATCAATAAAAAAAATGACAAAACAAATACCGGTGGAAACCCAGGTCCTGGCACATAAAATGTGGCAGGGTTAAACCTATTAATAGGATCCAAATCCTCCGATCTTCATCATTTTAATCCTCCGATCCTCATCATTTTAATCCTCCGATCTTCATCATTTTTATCCTCCGATCTTCATCATTTTAATCCTCCGATCTTCATCATTTTAATCCTCCCATCTTCATCATTGTAATCCTCCGATCTCCATCATTTTAATCCTCCGATCTTCATCATTTTAATCCTCCGATCTTCATCATTTTAATCCTCCGATCTTCATCATTTTAATCCTCCGATCTTCATCATTTTAATCCTCCGATCTTCATAATTTTAATCTTCCGATCTTCATCATTGTAATCCTCCGATCTTCATCATTGTAATCCTCCGATTTTCATCATTGTAATCCTCCGATCTTCATCATTGTAATCCTCCAATCTTCATCATTTTAATCCTCCGATCTTCATCATTTTAATCCTCCCATCTTCATCATTTTAATCCTCCGATCTTCATCATTGTAATCCTCCGATCTTCATCATTGTAATCCTCCGATCTTCATCATTTTAATCCTCCGATCTTCGTCATTTTAATTCTCCGATCTTCATCATTTTAATCCTTCGATCTTCATCATTGTAATCCTCCAATCTTCATCATTTTAATCCTCCGATCTTCATCATTTTAATCCTCCCATCTTCATCATTGTAATCCTCCGATCTTCATCATTTTAATCCTCCGATCTTCATCATTTTAATCCTCCGATCTTCATCATTTTAATCCTCCGATCTTCATCATTTTAATCCTCCGATCTTCATCATTTTAATCCTCCGATCTTCATAATTTTAATCTTCCGATCTTCATCATTGTAATCCTCCGATCTTCATCATTGTAATCCTCCGATTTTCATCATTGTAATCCTCCGATCTTCATCATTGTAATCCTCCAATCTTCATCATTTTAATTCTCAGATCTTCATCATTTTGATCCTGCGATCTTCACCCTTGTAATCCTCCGATCTTCATCATTGTAATCCTCCGATCTTCATCATTGTAATCCTCCGATCTTCATCATTGTAATTCTCCCATCTTCATCATTGTAATCCTCCGATCTTCATCATTGTAATCCTCCGATCTTCATCATTGTAATCCTCCGATCTTCATCATTGTAATCCTCCGATCTTCATCATTGTAATCCTCCGATCTTTATCATTTTAATCCTCCGATCTTCATCATTTTAATCATCCGATCTTTATCATTGTAATCCTCCGATATTCATCATTGTAATCCTCCGATCTTCATCACTGTAATGCTCCGATCTTCATCATTTTGTTCCTCCGATCTTCTTCATTGTAATCCTCCGATCTTCATCGTTGTAATCCTCCGATCTTCATCATTGTAATCCTCCGATCTTCATCATTGTAATCCTCCGATCTTCATCATTTTAATCCTCCGATCTTCATCATTTTAATCCTCCGATCTTCATCATTTTAATCCTCCGATCTTCATCATTGTAATCCTCCGATCTTCATCATTGTAATCCTCCGATCTTCATCATTTTAATCCTCCGATCTTCGTCATTTTAATTCTCCGATCTTCATCATTTTAATCCTTCGATCTTCATCATTGTAATCCTCCGATCTTCATCATTGCAATCCCCCCATCTTCATCATTGTAATCCTCCGATCTTCATCATTGTAATCCTCCGATCTTCATCATTGTAATCCTCCGATCTTCATGATTTTAATCCTTCGATCTTCATCATTTTAATTCTCCGATCTTCATCATTTTAATCCTCCGAACTTCATCATTTTAATATTCCGATCTTCATCATTGTAATCCTCCGATCTTCATCATTGTAATCCTCCGAGATTTATCATTTTAATCCTCCGATCTTCATCATTGTACTCCTCCGATCTTCATCATTTTAATCCTCCGATCTTCATCATTGTAATCCTCCGATCTTCATCATTGTAATCCTTCGATCTTCATGATTTTAATCCTTCGATCTTCATCATTTTAATCCTCCGATCTTCATCATTGTAATCCTCCGATCTTCATGATTTTAATCCTTCGATCTTCATCATTTTAATCCTACGATCTTCATCATTTTAATCCTCCGATCTTCATCATTTTATTTCTAACGGAAATATTGTTATATACAAACTTTAATTAAAAACAACCTGCTACGATTCGCCCTCACTTGATAGACCACACACTATCAAAAATAATGAACAAGGTAAACATGGCCAGAACAATACCAGGGTCAATGAATGCTCCCAGTGAACCGGATAGCATACAGTGTAGAATATGTTGGTAATCTGCATTTCAAATTATAGATTATGCCATTTATAATAGCATTTCCATAACTAATTCTTAAGGAAATATAAGCATTTACGCTTTTACAGACTTAGTTGTGAGTTCGAATCCCGATCAGGCGAGGTGTACTCGATACATTATTTGATAAGTTTGTCAGTGACCTGCAACAGGTCGATAGTTTTCTCAGTGCACTCTCATTTCCTCCACCAATAAAACTGACCGCCACGATATAACTGAAATATTGTTGAAAGTGGCGTTAAACACCATAACCATAACCACAGTTAAAACTTTTGGGCTCCCAGGGCTTGGAACCAAAAACTTTGATACTTTCTGTGTATATATGATGGAACCTCCATGTCACATGCACAATTCTTAAATGTCAGCTCTACAAAGATTCACCATTTTGTCTACATCCGATTGGCTGAAAAATTAATAAAAAATTTTCTACTGTAAATGAAGTCCAAATGATTCGTGATTTAGTACAAATGATGTTTGTGAGGTCCTTTCCAAAGATTCCTCATTTAATCTTGATCCATCGTCAACTCTTGTTTCTGATTGATTTAAATTTGATTTTTGTTTTCGCCTCAGAAATGTCCAAATGTGATATACCTTATTACAAATGATGCATGCGAAGTCCTCTATAAAGTGGTCCATTTTCTTAGTGTAAATGATGTATGCGAAGTCCTCACTAAATTTCTCCAGATCTAGAAAAAACGTTGCCACTATGGGGATTTTTTTTTATTGTGATTGTCTGAATGTTTGTATGGGCCAAAAATTATATTTGAAATCATCACCAATGCTTCTATTTGGCTAATCGCTTTAAGACGATACAAGTATGTCACGTACCATATATATATTCACGACCTATGACCTTGACCATCTCACTACAAGGCAAAGTCATTCAGTGTTTAAGTGTCAACATGATTAAATACGATTTCTTTTCAAAATTGCTTTGTTTGAAGGACGTAAATATGAATATCTTGGATGACTTCTAGGCAAAATTGCAAATCATGGTTTTCATAAATTTTATGAAAGACTCTCAAAACTATTAATTTTTTGAAGAAAAGAAATTACTACAATATATTTCTTTTCTGGAATCAGAAAAACAACAGCTGTTACATGGAATAATATGAATTGCATCTCTAGTAAATTATCTTTCAGTCCTATTATATTTCGATTTGGTTGGTCTTAGTTGGTTTTATGATGTTTAACACCACTTTCAACAATATTTCAATTATATCGTGGCAGTCAGCTTAATTGGTGGAGGAAACCAGAATACAGGGAGAAAACCACCGTCCTGCTGCAAGTCACTGACAAACTTTATCACATAATGTTGTATACCTCGCCATGAGCGGGATTTATTTGGAAAAGTATATAATAACCGTACCTGTAATGAGAAGAAGATTTATTATCTTCTACTCTAAAACTACCAAGTACATGGATGAACAGTTTGTAAAGCGTTACACATGATGTAGTTGAAGTTTTCTACAAGATTACTCATTTCATCATGTTCAGCCAAAAATAGTTCTCAAATAAGCATCGTTTAAGCTACTTTCAAATGTGAGGGATACAGGCACCTAGGTGCCTCTGGATTAGATTTAACATAAGTCAACTCATTCATCTTGGAGCATAGGTTGGTCCACTTAATTTGATAAAAGTGTTTATTTTTTAGAAAGAATAATCAAATCATATATTTTTGAAATCGTTCAAATATCTAATTGATACTTTTGAAATCCTGTGTAACTTCATTTCAAAGCATATCATCCCTTCCTTTGTGTCTTGTATAAATGGCAGAGTACATGTATTTGTCACACATTTCTTTACAAATTACAGTTAGTGTTATGGCATCTCAACATCAACAACAACAATATTTCAGTTATACAATGGCAGTCAGTTTTATAGGTAGAGGAAACAAGAGTAACCAGAGAAAACACTGAGAAACTATAAGACTTAAAGTTGTACAGGGTACACCTTGCTATGGGTGGGAAGTGAATTCACAACTTCAATGGTAACATGGTACAGGGTACACCTTGCTATGGGTGGGAAGTGAATTCACAACTTCAATGGTAACATGGTACAGAGTACACCCTGTTATGGGTGGGAAGTGAATTCACAACTTCAATGGTAACATGGTACAGAGTACACCCTGCTATGGGTGGGAAGTGAATTCACAACTTCAATGGTAGCATGGTAGAGTACACCCTGCTATGGATGGGAAGTGAATTGACAACTTCAATGGTAACATGATACAGAGTACACCCTGCTATGGGTGGGAAGTGAATTGACAACTTCAATGGTAACATGATACAGAGTACCCACTGCTATGGGTGTGAAGTGAATTCACAACTTCAATGGTAACATGGTACAGAGTACACCTTGTTATGTGTGGGAAGTGAATTCACAACTTCAGTGGTAGCATGGTACAGAGTACACCCTGCTATGGGTGGGAAGTGAATTGACAACTTCAATGGTAACATGGTACAGAGTACACACTGCTATGGGTGGGAAGTGAATTCACAACTTCAATGGTAACATGGTACAGAGTACATCCTGCTATGGGTGGGAAGTGAATTGACAACTTCAATGGTAACATGGTACAGAGTACACCCTGTTATGGGTGGGAAGTGAATTGACAACTTCAATGGTAACATGGTACAGAGTACACCCTGCTATGGGTGGGAAGTGAATTCACAACTTCAATGGTAACATGGTACAGAGTACACCCTGCTATGGGTGGGAAGTGAATTGACAACTTCAATGGTAATATGGTACAGAGTACTCCCTGTTATGGGTGGGCAGTGAATTGACAACTTCAATGGTAACATGGTACAGAGTACACCCTGCTATGGGTGGGAAGTGAATTCACAACTTCAATGGTAACATGGTACAGAGTACACCCTGCTATGGGTGGGAAGTGAATTCACAACTTCAATGGTAACATGGTACAGAGTACACCCTGCTATGGGTGGGAAGTGAATTCACAACTTCAATGGTAACATGGTACAGAGTACACCCTGCTATGGATGGGAAGTGAATTGACAACTTCAATGGTAACATGGTACAGAGTACACCCTGTTATGGGTGGGAAGTGAATTCACAACTTCAATGGTAACATGGTACAGAGTACACCCTGCTATGGGTGGGAAGTGAATTCACAACTTCAATGGTAACATGGTAGAGTACACCCGGCTATGGGTGGGAAGTGAATTGACAACTTCAATGGTAATATGGTACAGAGTACACCCTGCTATGGGTGGGAAGTGAATTCACAACTTCAATGGTAACATGATACAGAGTACCCACTGCTATGGGTGTGAAGTGAATTCACAATTTCAATGGTAACATGGTACAGAGTACACCTTGTTGTGTGTGGGAAGTGAATTCACAACTTCAGTGGTAGCATGGTACAGAGTACACCCTGCTATGGGTGGGAAGTGAATTGACAACTTCAATGGTAACATGGTACAGAGTACACACTGCTATGGGTGGGAAGTGAATTCACAACTTCAATGGTAACATGGTACAGAGTACATCCTGCTATGGGTGGGAAGTGAATTGACAACTTCAATGGTAACATGGTACAGAGTACACCCTGTTATGGGTGGGAAGTGAATTCACAACTTCAATGGTAACATGGTACAGAGTACACCCTGCTATGGGTGGGAAGTGAATTCACAACTTCAATGGTAACATGGTACAGAGTACACCCTGTTATGGATGGGAAGTGAATTGACAACTTCAATGGTAACATGGTACAGAGTACACCCTGTTATGGGTGGGAAGTGAATTCACAACTTCAATGGTAACATGGTACAGAGTACACCCTGCTATGGGTGGGAAGTGAATTCACAACTTCAATGGTAACATGGTAGAGTACACCCTGCTATGGGTGGGAAGTGAATTCACAACTTCAATGGTAATATGGTACAGAGTACTCCCTGCTATGGGTGGGAAGTGAATTCACAACTTCAATGGTAACATGATACAGAGTACCCACTGCTATGGGTGTGAAGTGAATTCACAATTTCAATGGTAACATGGTACAGAGTACACCCTGTTATGGATGGGAAGTGAATTGACAACTTCAATGGTAACATGGTACAGAGTACACCCTGTTATGGGTGGGAAGTGAATTCACAACTTCAATGGTAACATGGTACAGAGTACACCCTGCTATGGGTGGGAAGTGAATTCACAACTTCAATGGAAACATGGTAGAGTACACCCTGCTATGGGTGGGAAGTGAATTGACAACTTCAATGGTAATATGGTACAGAGTACTCCCTGCTATGGGTGGGAAGTGAATTCACAACTTCAATGGTAACATGATACAGAGTACCCACTGCTATGGGTGTGAAGTGAATTCACAATTTCAATGGTAACATGGTACAGAGTACACCTCGTTATGTGTGGGAAGTGAATTCACAACTTCAGTGGTAGCATGGTACAGAGTACACCCTGCTATGGGTGGGAAGTGAATTGACAACTTCAATGGTAACATGGTACAGAGTACACCCTGCTATGGATGGGAAGTGAATTGACAACTTCAATGGTAACATGGTACAGAGTACACCCTGTTATGGGTGGGAAGTGAATTGACAACTTCAATGGTAACATGGTACAGAGTACACCCTGCTATGGGTTGGAAGTGAATTCACAACTTCAATGGTAACATGGTACAGAGTACACCCTGCTATGGGTGGGAAGTGAATTCACAACTTCAATGGTAACATGGTACAGAGTACACCCTGTTATGGGTGGGAAGTGAATTGACAACTTCAATGGTAACATGGTACAGAGTACACCCTGCTATGGGTGGGAAGTGAATTCACAACTTCAATGGTAACATGGTACAGAGTACACCCTGCTATGGGTGGGAAGTGAATTGACAACTTCAATGGTAACATGGTACAGAGTACACCCTGCTATGGGTGGGAAGTGAATTGACAACTTCAATGGTAACATGGTACAGAGTACACCCTGCTATGGGTGGGAAATGAATTCACAACTTCAATGGTAACATGGTACAGAGTACACCCTGTTATGGGTGGGAAGTGAATTCACAACTTCAATGGTAACATGGTACAGAGTACACCCTGTTATGGGTGGGAAGTGAATTGACAACTTCAATGGAAACATGGTACAGAGTACACCCTGCTATGGGTGGGAAGTGAATTGACAACTTCAATGGTAACATGGTACAGAGTACACCCTGCTATGGGTGGGAAATGAATTCACAACTTCAATGGTAACATGGTACAGAGTACACCCTGTTATGGGTGGGAAGTGAATTGACAACTTCAATGGTAACATGGTACAGAGTACACCCTGTTATGGGTGGGAAGTGAATTGACAACTTCAATGGTAACATGGTACAGAGTACACCCTGCTATGGGTGGGAAGCGAATTCACAACTTCAATGGTAACATGGTACAGAGTACACCCTGCTATGGGTGGGAAGTGAATTCACAACTTCAATGGTAACATGTTACAGAGTACACCCTGCTATGGGTGGGAAGTGAATTCACAACTTCAATGGTAACATGGTACAGAGTACACCCTGTTATGGATGGGAAGTGAATTGACAACTTCAATGGTAACATAGTACAGAGTACACCCTGTTATGGGTGGGAAGTGAATTCACAACTTCAATGGTAACATGGTACAGAGTACACCCTGCTATGGGTGGGAAGTGAATTCACAACTTCAATGGTAACATGGTAGAGTACACCCTGCTATGGGTGGGAAGTGAATTGACAACTTCAATGGTAATATGGTACAGAGTACACCCTGCTATGGGTGGGAAGTGAATTGACAACTTCAATGGTAACATGATACAGAGTACACCCTGCTATGGCTGTGAAGTGAATTCACAACTTCAATGGTAACATGGTACAGAGTACACCTTGTTATGTGTGGGAAGTGAATTCACAACTTCAATGGTAACATGGTACAGAGTACACCTTGTTATGTGTGGGAAGTGAATTCACAACTTCAATGGTAGCATGGTACAGAGTACACCCTGCTATGGGTGGGAAGTGAATTCACAACTTCAATGGTAACATGGTACAGAGTACACCCTGCTATGGGTGGGAAGTGAATTCACAACTTTAATGGTAACATGGTACAGAGTACACCCTCCTATGGGTGGGAAGTGAATTCACAACTTCAATGGTAACATGGTACAGAGTACACCCTGTTATGGATGGGAAGTGAATTGACAACTTCAATGGTAACATGGTACAGAGTACACCCTGTTATGGGTGGGAAGTGAATTCACAACTTCAATGGTAACATGGTACAGAGTACACCCTGCTATGGGTGGGAAGTGAATTCACAACTTCAATGGTAACATGGTACAGAGTACACACTGCTATGGGTGGGAAGTGAATTCACAACTTCAATGGTAACATGGTACAGAGTACATCCTGTAATGGGTGGGAAGTGAATTGACAACTTCAATGGTAACATGGTACAGAGTACACCCTGTTATGGGTGGGAAGTGAATTGACAACTTCAATGGTAACATGGTACAGAGTACACCCTGCTATGGGTGGGAAGTGAATTCACAACTTCAATGGTAACATGGTACAGAGTACACCCTGCTATGGGTGGGAAGTGAATTCACAACTTCAATGGTAACATGGTACAGAGTACACCCTGCTATGGGTGGGAAATGAATTCACAACTTCAATGGTAACATGGTACAGAGTACACCCTGTTATGGATGGGAAGTGAATTGACAACTTCCATGGTAACATGGTACAGAGTACACCCTGTTATGGGTGGGAAGTGAATTCACAACTTCAATGGTAACATGGTACAGAGTACACCCTGCTATGGGTGGGAAGTGAATTCACAACTTCAATGGTAACATGGTAGAGTACACCCTGCTATGGGTGGGAAGTGAATTGACAACTTCAATGGTAATATGGTACAGAGTACACCCTGCTATGGGTGGGAAGTGAATTCACAACTTCAATGGTAACATGATACAGAGTACCCACTGCTATGGGTGTGAAGTGAATTCACAATTTCAATGGTAACATGGTACAGAGTACACCTTGTTATGTGTGGGAAGTGAATTCACAACTTCAGTGGTAGCATGGTACAGAGTACACCCTGCTATGGGTGGGAAGTGAATTGACAACTTCAATGGTAACATGGTACAGAGTACACCTTGCTATGGATGGGAAGTGAATTGACAACTTCAATGGTAACATGGTACAGTGTACACCCTGTTATGGGTGGGAAGTGAATTGACAACTTCAATGGTAACATGGTACAGAGTACACCCTGCTATGGGTGGGAAGTGAATTCACAACTTCAATGGTAACATGGTACAGAGTACACCCTGCTATGGGTGGGAAGTGAATTGACAACTTCAATGGTAACATGGTACAGAGTACACCCTGTTATTGGTGGGAAGTGAATTGACAACTTCAATGGTAACATGGTACAGAGTACACCCTGCTATGGGTGGGAAGTGAATTCACAACTTCAATGGTAACATGGTACAGAGTACACCCTGCTATGGGTGGGAAGTGAATTGACAACTTCAATGGTAACATGGTACAGAGTACACCCTGCTATGGGTGGGAAGTGAATTGACAACTTCAATGGTAACATGGTACAGAGTACACCCTGCTATGGGTGGGAAATGAATTCACAACTTCAATGGTAACATGGTACAGAGTACACCCTGTTATGGGTGGGAAGTGAATTCACAACTTCAATGGTAACATGGTACAGAGTACACCCTGTTATGGGTGGGAAGTGAATTGACAACTTCAATGGTAACATGGTACAGAGTACACCCTGCTATGGGTGGGAAGTGAATTGACAACTTCAATGGTAACATGGTACAGAGTACACCCTGCTATGGGTGGGAAATGAATTCACAACTTCAATGGTAACATGGTACAGAGTACACCCTGTTATGGGTGGGAAGTGAATTGACAACTTCAATGGTAACATGGTACAGAGTACACCCTGTTATGGGTGGGAAATGAATTGACAACTTCAATGGTAACATGGTACAGAGTACACCCTGCTATGGGTGGGAAGTGAATTGACAACTTCAATGGTAACATGGTACAGAGTACACCCTGCTATGGGTGGGAAGTGAATTCACAACTTCAATGGTAACATGTTACAGAGTACACCCTGCTATGGGTGGGAAGTGAATTCACAACTTCAATGGTAACATGGTACAGAGTACACCCTGTTATGGATGGGAAGTGAATTGACAACTTCAATGGTAACATGGTACAGAGTACACCCTGTTATGGGTGGGAAGTGAATTCACAACTTCAATGGTAACATGGTACAGAGTACACCCTGCTATGGGTGGGAAGTGAATTCACAACTTCAATGGTTACATGGTAGAGTACACCCTGCTATGGGTGGGAAGTGAATTGACAACTTCAATGGTAATAAGGTACAGAGTACACCCTGCTATGGGTGGGAAGTGAATTGACAACTTCAATGGTAACATGATACAGAGTACACCCTGCTATGGGTGTGAAGTGAATTCACAACTTCAATGGTAACATGGTACAGAGTACACCTTGTTATGTGTGGGAAGTGAATTCACAACTTCAATGGTAGCATGGTACAGAGTACACCCTGCTATGGGTGGGAAGTGAATTGACAACTTCAATGGTAACATGGTACAGAGTACACCCTGCTATGGGTGGGAAGTGAATTCACAACTTCAATGGTAACATGGTACAGAGTACACCCTGCTATGGGTGGGAAGTGAATTCACAACTTCATTGGTAACATGGTACAGAGTACACCCTGCTATGGGTGGGAAGTGAATTCACAACTTCGATGGTAGCATGGTACAGAGTAAACCCTGCTATGGGTGGGAAGTGAATTGACACCTTCAATGGTAACATGGTACAGAGTACACCCTGCTATGGGTGGGAAGTGAATTCACAACTTCAATGGTAACATGGTACAGAGTACACCCTGCTATGGGTGGGAAGTGAATTGACAACTTCAATGGTAACATGGTACAGAGTACACCCTGCTATGGGTGGGAAGTGAATTGACAACTTCAATGGTAACATGGTACAGAGTACACCCTGTTATGGGTGGGAAGTGAATTCACAACTTCAATGGTAACATGATACAGAGTACACCCTGTTGTGGGTGGGAAGTGAATTCACAACTTCAATGGTAACATGGTACAGAGTACACCCCGCTATGGGTGGGAAGTGAATTCACAACTTCAATGGTAACATGATACAGAGTACCCACTGCTATGGGTGTGAAGTGAATTCACAATTTCAATGGTAACATGGTACAGAGTACACCTTGTTATGTGTGGGAAGTGAATTCACAACTTCAGTGGTAGCATGGTACAGAGTACACCCTGCTATGGGTGGGAAGTGAATTGACAACTTCAATGGTAACATGGTACAGAGTACACCCTGCTATGGATGGGAAGTGAATTGACAACTTCAATGGTAACATGGTACAGAGTACACCCTGTAATGGGTGGGAAGTGAATTGACAACTGCAATGGTAACATGGTACAGAGTACACCCTGTTATGGGTGGGAAGTGAATTGACAACTTCAATGGTAACATGGTACAGAGTACACCCTGTTATAGATGGGAAGTGAATTGACAACTTCAATGGTAACATGGTACAGAGTACACCCTGTTATGGGTGGGAAGTGAATTCACAACTTCAATGGTAACATGGTACAGAGTACACCCTGCTATGGGTGGGAAGTGAATTCACAACTTCAATGGTAACATGGTAGAGTACACCCTGCTATGGGTGGGAAGTGAATTGACAACTTCAATGGTAATATGGTACAGAGTACACCCTGCTATGGGTGGGAAGTGAATTGACAACTTCAATGGTAACATGATACAGAGTACACCCTGCTATGGGTGTGAAGTGAATTCACAACTTCAATGGTAACATGGTACAGAGTACACCCTGCTATGGGTGGGAAGTGAATTGACAACTTCAATGGTAACATGGTACAGAGTACACCCTGTTATGGGTGGGAAGTGAATTCACAACTTCAATGGTAGCATGGTACAGAGTACACCTTGTTATGTGTGGGAAGTGAATTCACAACTTCAATGGTAGCATGGTACAGAGTACACCCTGCTATGGGTGGGAAGTGAATTCACAACTTCAATGGTAACATGGTACAGAGTACACCCTGCTATGGGTGGGAAGTGAATTCACAACTTCAATGGTAACATGGTACAGAGTACACCCTGCTATGGGTGGGAAGTGAATTCACAACTTCAATGGTAACATGGTACAGAGTACACCCTGTTATGGATGGGAAGTGAATTGACAACTTCAATGGTAACATGGTACAGAGTACACCCTGTTATGGGTGGGAAGTGAATTCACAACTTCAATGGTAACATGGTACAGAGTACACCCTGCTATGGGTGGGAAGTGAATTCACAACTTCAATGGTAACATGGTACAGAGTACACACTGCTATGGGTGGGAAGTGAATTCACAACTTCAATGGTAACATGGTACAGAGTACATCCTGTAATGGGTGGGAAGTGAATTGACAACTTCAATGGTAACATGGTACAGAGTACACCCTGTTATGGGTGGGAAGTGAATTGACAACTTCAATGGTAACATGGTACAGAGTACACCCTGCTATGGGTGGGAAGTGAATTCACAACTTCAATGGTAACATGATACAGAGTACCCACTGCTATGGGTGTGAAGTGAATTCACAATTTCAATGGTAACATGGTACAGAGTACACCTTGTTATGTGTGGGAAGTGAATTCACAACTTCAGTGGTAGCATGGTACAGAGTACACCCTGCTATGGGTGGGAAGTGAATTGACAACTTCAATGGTAACATGGTACAGAGTACACCCTGCTATGGATGGGAAGTGAATTGACAACTTCAATGGTAACATGGTACAGAGTACACCCTGTTATGGGTGGGAAGTGAATTGACAACTTCAATGGTAACATGGTACAGAGTACACCCTGCTATGGGTGGGAAGTGAATTCACAACTTCAATGGTAACATGGTACAGAGTACACCCTGCTATGGGTGGGAAGTGAATTGACAACTTCAATGGTAACATGGTACAGAGTACACCCTGTTATGGGTGGGAAGTGAATTGACAACTTCAATGGTAACATGGTACAGAGTACACCCTGCTATGGGTGGGAAGTGAATTCACAACTTCAATGGTAACATGGTACAGAGTACACCCTGCTATGGGTGGGAAGTGAATTGACAACTTCAATGGTAACATGGTACAGAGTACACCCTGCTATGGGTGGGAAGTGAATTGACAACTTCAATGGTAACATGGTACAGAGTACACCCTGCTATGGGTGGGAAATGAATTCACAACTTCAATGGTAACATGGTACAGAGTACACCCTGTTATGGGTGGGAAGTGAATTCACAACTTCAATGGTAACATGGTACAGAGTACACCCTGTTATGGGTGGGAAGTGAATTGACAACTTCAATGGTAACATGGTACAGAGTACACCCTGCTATGGGTGGGAAATGAATTCACAACTTCAATGGTAACATGGTACAGAGTACACCCTGTTATGGGTGGGAAGTGAATTGACAACTTCAATGGTAACATGGTACAGAGTACACCCTGTTATGGGTGGGAAATGAATTGACAACTTCAATGGTAACATGGTACAGAGTACACCCTGCTATGGGTGGGAAGTGAATTGACAACTTCAATGGTAACATGGTACAGAGTACACCCTGCTATGGGTGGGAAGTGAATTCACAACTTCAATGGTAACATGGTACAGAGTACACCCTCTTATGGATGGGAAGTGAATTGACAACTTCAATGGTAACATGGTACAGAGTACACCCTGTTATGGGTGGGAAGTGAATTCACAACTTCAATGGTAACATGGTACAGAGTATACCCTGCTATGGGTGGGAAGTGAATTCACAACTTCAATGGTTACATGGTAGAGTACACCCTGCTATGGATGGGAAGTGAATTGACAACTTCAATGGTAATATGGTACAGAGTACACCCTGCTATGGGTGGGAAGTGAATTGACAACTTCAATGGTAACATGATACAGAGTACACCCTGCTATGGGTGTGAAGTGAATTCACAACTTCAATGGTAACATGGTACAGAGTACACCTTGTTATGTGTGGGAAGTGAATTCACAACTTCAATGGTAGCATGGTACAGAGTACACCCTGCTATGGGTGGGAAGTGAATTGACAACTTCAATGGTAACATGGTACAGAGTACACCCTGCTATGGGTGGGAAGTGAATTCACAACTTCAATGGTAACATGGTACAGAGTACACCCTGCTATGGGTGGGAAGTGAATTCACAACTTCATTGGTAACATGGTACAGAGTACACCCTGCTATGGGTGGGAAGTGAATTCACAACTTCGATGGTAGCATGGTACAGAATAAACCCTGCTATGGGTGGGAAGTGAATTGACACCTCCAATGGTAACATGGTACAGAGTACACCCTGCTATGGGTGGGAAGTGAATTCACAACTTCAATGGTAACATGGTACAGAGTACACCCTGCTATGGGTGGGAAGTGAATTGACAACTTCAATGGTAACATGGTACAGAGTACACCCTGCTATGGGTGGGAAGTGAATTGACAACTTCAATGGTAACATGGTACAGAGTACACCCTGTTATGGGTGGGAAGTGAATTCACAACTTCAATGGTAACATGATACAGAGTACACCCTGTTGTGGGTGGGAAGTGAATTCACAACTTCAATGGTAACATGGTACAGAGTACACCCCGCTATGGGTGGAAAGTGAATTCACAACTTCAATGGTAACATGATACAGAGTACCCACTGCTATGGGTGTGAAGTGAATTCACAATTTCAATGGTAACATGGTACAGAGTACACCTTGTTATGTGTGGGAAGTGAATTCACAACTTCAGTGGTAGCATGGTACAGAGTACACCCTGCTATGGGTGGGAAGTGAATTGACAACTTCAATGGTAACATGGTACAGAGTACACCCTGCTATGGATGGGAAGTGAATTGACAACTTCAATGGTAACATGGTACAGAGTACACCCTGTAATAGGTGGGAAGTGAATTGACAACTTCAATGGTAACATGGTACAGAGTACACCCTGTTATGGGTGGGAAGTGAATTGACAACTTCAATGGTAACATGGTACATAGTACAGCCTGTTATGGGTGGGAAATGAATTGACAACTTCAATGGTAACATGGTACAGAGTACACCCTGCTATGGGTGGGAAGTGAATTCACAACTTCAATGGTAACATGGTACAGAGTACACCCTGTTATGGATGGGAAGTGAATTGACAACTTCAATGGTAACATGGTACAGAGTACACCCTGCTATGGGTGGGAAGTGAATTCACAACTTCAATGGTAACATGGTACAGAGTACACCCTGCTATGGGTGGGAAGTGAATTCACAACTTCGATGGTAGCATGGTACAGAGTACACCCTGCTATGGGTGGGAAGTGAATTGACACCTTCAATGGTAACATGGTACAGAGTACACCCTGCTATGGGTGGGAAGAGAATTCACAACTTCAATGGTAACATGGTACAGAGTACACCCTGCTATGGGTGGGAAGTGAATTGACAACTTCAATGGTAACATGGTACAGAGTACACCCTGCTATGGGTGGGAAGTGAATTCACAACTTCAATGGTAGCATGGTACAGAGTACACCCTGCTATGGGTGGGAAGTGAATTGACACCTTCAATGGTAACATGGTACAGAGTACACCCTGCTATGGGTGGGAAGTGAATTGACACCTTCAATGGTAACATGGTACAGAGTACACCCTGCTATGGGTGGGAAGTGAATTGACAACTTCAATGGTAACATGGTACAGAGTACACCCTGCTATGGGTGGGAAGTGAATTGACAACTTCAATGGTAACATGGTACAGAGTACACCCTGCTATGGGTGGGAAATGAATTCACAACTTCAATGGTAACATGGTACAGAGTACACCCTGTTATGGGTGGGAAGTGAATTCACAACTTCAATGGTAACATGGTACAGAGTACACCCTGTTATGGGTGGGAAGTGAATTGACAACTTCAATGGTAACATGGTACAGAGTACACCCTGCTATGGGTGGGAAATGAATTCACAACTTCAATGGTAACATGGTACAGAGTACACCCTGTTATGGGTGGGAAGTGAATTGACAACTTCAATGGTAACATGGTACAGAGTACACCCTGTTATGGGTGGGAAATGAATTGACAACTTCAATGGTAACATGGTACAGAGTACACCCTGCTATGGGTGGGAAGTGAATTGACAACTTCAATGGTAACATGGTACAGAGTACACCCTGCTATGGGTGGGAAGTGAATTCACAACTTCAATGGTAACATGTTACAGAGTACACCCTGCTATGGGTGGGAAGTGAATTCACAACTTCAATGGTAACATGGTACAGAGTACACCCTCTTATGGATGGGAAGTGAATTGACAACTTCAATGGTAACATGGTACAGAGTACACCCTGTTATGGGTGGGAAGTGAATTCACAACTTCAATGGTAACATGGTACAGAGTACACCCTGTAATAGGTGGGAAGTGAATTGACAACTTCAATGGTAACATGGTACAGAGTACACCCTGTAATAGGTGGGAAGTGAATTCACAATTTCAATGGTAACATGGTACAGAGTACACCTTGTTATGTGTGGGAAGTGAATTCACAACTTCAGTGGTAGCATGGTACAGAGTACACCCTGCTATGGGTGGGAAGTGAATTGACAACTTCAATGGTAACATGGTACAGAGTACACCCTGCTATGGATGGGAAGTGAATTGACAACTTCAATGGTAACATGGTACAGAGTACACCCTGTAATGGGTGGGAAGTGAATTGACAACTGCAATGGTAACATGGTACAGAGTACACCCTGTTATGGGTGGGAAGTGAATTGACAACTTCAATGGTAACATGGTACAGAGTACACCCTGTTATGGATGGGAAGTGAATTGACAACTTCAATGGTAACATGGTACAGAGTACACCCTGTTATGGGTGGGAAGTGAATTCACAACTTCAATGGTAACATGGTACAGAGTACACCCTGCTATGGGTGGGAAGTGAATTCACAACTTCAATGGTAACATGGTAGAGTACACCCTGCTATGGGTGGGAAGTGAATTGACAACTTCAATGGTAATATGGTACAGAGTACACCCTGCTATGGGTGGGAAGTGAATTGACAACTTCAATGGTAACATGATACAGAGTACACCCTGCTATGGGTGGGAAGTGAATTGACAACTTCAATGGTAACATGGTACAGAGTACACCCTGCTATGGGTGGGAAGTGAATTGACAACTTCAATGGTAACATGGTACAGAGTACACCCTGTTATGGGTGGGAAGTGAATTCACAACTTCAATGGTAGCATGGTACAGAGTACACCTTGTTATGTGTGGGAAGTGAATTCACAACTTCAATGGTAGCATGGTACAGAGTACACCCTGCTATGGGTGGGAAGTGAATTCACAACTTCAATGGTAACATGGTACAGAGTACACCCTGCTATGGGTGGGAAGTGAATTCACAACTTCAATGGTAACATGGTACAGAGTACACCCTGCTATGGGTGGGAAGTGAATTCACAACTTCAATGGTAACATGGTACAGAGTACACCCTGTTATGGATGGGAAGTGAATTGACAACTTCAATGGTAACATGGTACAGAGTACACCCTGTTATGGGTGGGAAGTGAATTCACAACTTCAATGGTAACATGGTACAGAGTACACCCTGCTATGGGTGGGAAGTGAATTCACAACTTCAATGGTAACATGGTACAGAGTACACACTGCTATGGGTGGGAAGTGAATTCACAACTTCAATGGTAACATGGTACAGAGTACATCCTGTAATGGGTGGGAAGTGAATTGACAACTTCAATGGTAACATGGTACAGAGTACACCCTGTTATGGGTGGGAAGTGAATTGACAACTTCAATGGTAACATGGTACAGAGTACACCCTGCTATGGGTGGGAAGTGAATTCACAACTTCAATGGTAACATGATACAGAGTACCCACTGCTATGGGTGTGAAGTGAATTCACAATTTCAATGGTAACATGGTACAGAGTACACCTTGTTATGTGTGGGAAGTGAATTCACAACTTCAGTGGTAGCATGGTACAGAGTACACCCTGCTATGGGTGGGAAGTGAATTGACAACTTCAATGGTAACATGGTACAGAGTACACCCTGCTATGGATGGGAAGTGAATTGACAACTTCAATGGTAACATGGTACAGAGTACACCCTGTTATGGGTGGGAAGTGAATTGACAACTTCAATGGTAACATGGTACAGAGTACACCCTGCTATGGGTGGGAAGTGAATTCACAACTTCAATGGTAACATGGTACAGAGTACACCCTGCTATGGGTGGGAAGTGAATTGACAACTTCAATGGTAACATGGTACAGAGTACACCCTGTTATGGGTGGGAAGTGAATTGACAACTTCAATGGTAACATGGTACAGAGTACACCCTGCTATGGGTGGGAAGTGAATTGACAACTTCAATGGTAACATGGTACAGAGTACACCCTGCTATGGGTGGGAAGTGAATTGACAACTTCAATGGTAACATGGTACAGAGTACACCCTGCTATGGGTGGGAAGTGAATTGACAACTTCAATGGTAACATGGTACAGAGTACACCCTGCTATGGGTGGGAAATGAATTCACAACTTCAATGGTAACATGGTACAGAGTACACCCTGTTATGGGTGGGAAGTGAATTCACAACTTCAATGGTAACATGGTACAGAGTACACCCTGTTATGGGTGGGAAGTGAATTGACAACTTCAATGGTAACATGGTACAGAGTACACCCTGCTATGGGTGGGAAATGAATTCACAACTTCAATGGTAACATGGTACAGAGTACACCCTGTTATGGGTGGGAAGTGAATTGACAACTTCAATGGTAACATGGTACAGAGTACACCCTGTTATGGGTGGGAAATGAATTGACAACTTCAATGGTAACATGGTACAGAGTACACCCTGCTATGGGTGGGAAGTGAATTGACAACTTCAATGGTAACATGGTACAGAGTACACCCTGCTATGGGTGGGAAGTGAATTCACAACTTCAATGGTAACATGGTACAGAGTACACCCTCTTATGGATGGGAAGTGAATTGACAACTTCAATGGTAACATGGTACAGAGTACACCCTGTTATGGGTGGGAAGTGAATTCACAACTTCAATGGTAACATGGTACAGAGTATACCCTGCTATGGGTGGGAAGTGAATTCACAACTTCAATGGTTACATGGTAGAGTACACCCTGCTATGGATGGGAAGTGAATTGACAACTTCAATGGTAACATGATACAGAGTACACCCTGCTATGGGTGTGAAGTGAATTCACAACTTCAATGGTAACATGGTACAGAGTACACCTTGTTATGTGTGGGAAGTGAATTCACAACTTCAATGGTAGCATGGTACAGAGTACACCCTGCTATGGGTGGGAAGTGAATTGACAACTTCAATGGTAACATGGTACAGAGTACACCCTGCTATGGGTGGGAAGTGAATTCACAACTTCAATGGTAACATGGTACAGAGTACACCCTGCTATGGGTGGGAAGTGAATTCACAACTTCATTGGTAACATGGTACAGAGTACACCCTGCTATGGGTGGGAAGTGAATTCACAACTTCGATGGTAGCATGGTACAGAATAAACCCTGCTATGGGTGGGAAGTGAATTGACACCTTCAATGGTAACATGGTACAGAGTACACCCTGCTATGGGTGGGAAGTGAATTCACAACTTCAATGGTAACATGGTACAGAGTACACCCTGCTATGGGTGGGAAGTGAATTGACAACTTCAATGGTAACATGGTACAGAGTACACCCTGCTATGGGTGGGAAGTGAATTGACAACTTCAATGGTAACATGGTACAGAGTACACCCTGTTATGGGTGGGAAGTGAATTCACAACTTCAATGGTAACATGATACAGAGTACACCCTGTTGTGGGTGGGAAGTGAATTCACAACTTCAATGGTAACATGGTACAGAGTACACCCCGCTATGGGTGGAAAGTGAATTCACAACTTCAATGGTAACATGATACAGAGTACCCACTGCTATGGGTGTGAAGTGAATTCACAATTTCAATGGTAACATGGTACAGAGTACACCTTGTTATGTGTGGGAAGTGAATTCACAACTTCAGTGGTAGCATGGTACAGAGTACACCCTGCTATGGGTGGGAAGTGAATTGACAACTTCAATGGTAACATGGTACAGAGTACACCCTGCTATGGATGGGAAGTGAATTGACAACTTCAATGGTAACATGGTACAGAGTACACCCTGTAATAGGTGGGAAGTGAATTGACAACTTCAATGGTAACATGGTACAGAGTACACCCTGTTATGGGTGGGAAGTGAATTGACAACTTCAATGGTAACATGGTACATAGTACAGCCTGTTATGGGTGGGAAATGAATTGACAACTTCAATGGTAACATGGTACAGAGTACACCCTGCTATGGGTGGGAAGTGAATTCACAACTTCAATGGTAACATGGTACAGAGTACACCCTGTTATGGATGGGAAGTGAATTGACAACTTCAATGGTAACATGGTACAGAGTACACCCTGCTATGGGTGGGAAGTGAATTCACAACTTCAATGGTAACATGGTACAGAGTACACCCTGCTATGGGTGGGAAGTGAATTCACAACTTCGATGGTAGCATGGTACAGAGTACACCCTGCTATGGGTGGGAAGTGAATTGACACCTTCAATGGTAACATGGTACAGAGTACACCCTGCTATGGGTGGGAAGAGAATTCACAACTTCAATGGTAACATGGTACAGAGTACACCCTGCTATGGGTGGGAAGTGAATTGACAACTTCAATGGTAACATGGTACAGAGTACACCCTGCTATGGGTGGGAAGTGAATTCACAACTTCAATGGTAGCATGGTACAGAGTACACCCTGCTATGGGTGGGAAGTGAATTGACACCTTCAATGGTAACATGGTACAGAGTACACCCTGCTATGGGTGGGAAGTGAATTGACACCTTCAATGGTAACATGGTACAGAGTACACCCTGCTATGGGTGGGAAGTGAATTGACAACTTCAATGGTAACATGGTACAGAGTACACCCTGCTATGGGTGGGAAGTGAATTGACAACTTCAATGGTAACATGGTACAGAGTACACCCTGCTATGGGTGGGAAATGAATTCACAACTTCAATGGTAACATGGTACAGAGTACACCCTGTTATGGGTGGGAAGTGAATTCACAACTTCAATGGTAACATGGTACAGAGTACACCCTGTTATGGGTGGGAAGTGAATTGACAACTTCAATGGTAACATGGTACAGAGTACACCCTGCTATGGGTGGGAAATGAATTCACAGCTTCAATGGTAACATGGTACAGAGTACACCCTGTTATGGGTGGGAAGTGAATTGACAACTTCAATGGTAACATGGTACAGAGTACACCCTGTTATGGGTGGGAAATGAATTGACAACTTCAATGGTAACATGGTACAGAGTACACCCTGCTATGGGTGGGAAGTGAATTGACAACTTCAATGGTAACATGGTACAGAGTACACCCTGCTATGGGTGGGAAGTGAATTCACAACTTCAATGGTAACATGTTACAGAGTACACCCTGCTATGGGTGGGAAGTGAATTCACAACTTCAATGGTAACATGGTACAGAGTACACCCTCTTATGGATGGGAAGTGAATTGACAACTTCAATGGTAACATGGTACAGAGTACACCCTGTTATGGGTGGGAAGTGAATTCACAACTTCAATGGTAACATGGTACAGAGTATACCCTGCTATGGGTGGGAAGTGAATTCACAACTTCAATGGTTACATGGTAGAGTACACCCTGCTATGGATGGGAAGTGAATTGACAACTTCAATGGTAATATGGTACAGAGTACACCCTGCTATGGGTGGGAAGTGAATTGACAACTTCAATGGTAACATGATACAGAGTACACCCTGCTATGGGTGTGAAGTGAATTCACAACTTCAATGGTAACATGGTACAGAGTACACCTTGTTATGTGTGGGAAGTGAATTCACAACTTCAATGGTAGCATGGTACAGAGTACACCCTGCTATGGGTGGGAAGTGAATTGACAACTTCAATGGTAACATGGTACAGAGTACACCCTGCTATGGGTGGGAAGTGAATTCACAACTTCAATGGTAACATGGTACAGAGTACACCCTGCTATGGGTGGGAAGTGAATTCACAACTTCATTGGTAACATGGTACAGAGTACACCCTGCTATGGGTGGGAAGTGAATTCACAACTTCGATGGTAGCATGGTACAGAATAAACCCTGCTATGGGTGGGAAGTGAATTGACACCTTCAATGGTAACATGGTACAGAGTACACCCTGCTATGGGTGGGAAGTGAATTCACAACTTCAATGGTAACATGGTACAGAGTACACCCTGCTATGGGTGGGAAGTGAATTGACAACTTCAATGGTAACATGGTACAGAGTACACCCTGCTATGGGTGGGAAGTGAATTGACAACTTCAATGGTAACATGGTACAGAGTACACCCTGTTATGGGTGGGAAGTGAATTCACAACTTCAATGGTAACATGATACAGAGTACACCCTGTTGTGGGTGGGAAGTGAATTCACAACTTCAATGGTAACATGGTACAGAGTACACCCCGCTATGGGTGGGAAGTGAATTCACAACTTCAATGGTAACATGATACAGAGTACCCACTGCTATGGGTGTGAAGTGAATTCACAATTTCAATGGTAACATGGTACAGAGTACACCTTGTTATGTGTGGGAAGTGAATTCACAACTTCAGTGGTAGCATGGTACAGAGTACACCCTGCTATGGGTGGGAAGTGAATTGACAACTTCAATGGTAACATGGTACAGAGTACACCCTGCTATGGATGGGAAGTGAATTGACAACTTCAATGGTAACATGGTACAGAGTACACCCTGTAATAGGTGGGAAGTGAATTGACAACTTCAATGGTAACATGGTACAGAGTACACCCTGTTATGGGTGGGAAGTGAATTGACAACTTCAATGGTAACATGGTACAGAGTACACCCTGTTATGGGTGGGAAATGAATTGACAACTTCAATGGTAACATGGTACAGAGTACACCCTGCTATGGGTGGGAAGTGAATTCACAACTTCAATGGTAACATGGTACAGAGTACACCCTGTTATGGATGGGAAGTGAATTGACAACTTCAATGGTAACATGGTACAGAGTACACCCTGCTATGGGTGGGAAGTGAATTCACAACTTCAATGGTAACATGGTACAGAGTACACCCTGCTATGGGTGGGAAGTGAATTCACAACTTCGATGGTAGCATGGTACAGAGTACACCCTGCTATGGGTGGGAAGTGAATTGACACCTTCAATGGTAACATGGTACAGAGTACACCCTGCTAATGGTGGGAAGAGAATTCACAACTTCAATGGTAACATGGTACAGAGTACACCCTGCTATGGGTGGGAAGTGAATTGACAACTTCAATGGTAACATGGTACAGAGTACACCCTGCTATGGGTGGGAAGTGAATTCACAACTTCAATGGTAGCATGGTACAGAGTACACCCTGCTATGGGTGGGAAGTGAATTGACACCTTCAATGGTAACATGGTACAGAGTACACCCTGCTATGGGTGGGAAGAGAATTCACAACTTCAATGGTAACATGGTACAGAGTACACCCTGCTATGGGTGGGAAGTGAATTGACAACTTCAATGGTAACATGGTACAGAGTACACCCTGTAATAGGTGGGAAGTGAATTGACAACTTCAATGGTAACATGGTACAGAGTACACCCTGTTATGGGTGGGAAGTGAATTGACAACTTCAATGGTAACATGGTACAGAGTACACCCTGTTATGGGTGGGAAATGAATTGACAACTTCAATGGTAACATGGTACAGAGTACACCCTGCTATGGGTGGGAAGTGAATTCACAACTTCAATGGTAACATGGTACAGAGTACACCCTGTTATGGATGGGAAGTGAATTGACAACTTCAATGGTAACATGGTACAGAGTACACCCTGCTATGGGTGGGAAGTGAATTCACAACTTCAATGGTAACATGGTACAGAGTACACCCTGCTATGGGTGGGAAGTGAATTCACAACTTCGATGGTAGCATGGTACAGAGTACACCCTGCTATGGGTGGGAAGTGAATTGACACCTTCAATGGTAACATGGTACAGAGTACACCCTGCTATGGGTGGGAAGAGAATTCACAACTTCAATGGTAACATGGTACAGAGTACACCCTGCTATGGGTGGGAAGTGAATTGACAACTTCAATGGTAACATGGTACAGAGTACACCCTGCTATGGGTGGGAAGTGAATTCACAACTTCAATGGTAGCATGGTACAGAGTACACCCTGCTATGGGTGGGAAGTGAATTGACACCTTCAATGGTAACATGGTACAGAGCACACCCTGCTATGGGTGGGAAGAGAATTCACAACTTCAATGGTAACATGGTACAGAGTACACCCTGCTATGGGTGGGAAGTGAATTGACAACTTCAATGGTAACATGGTACAGAGTACACCCTGCTATGGGTGGGAAGTGAATTCACAACTTCAATGGTAACATGGTACAGAGTACACCCTGTTATGGGTGGGAAGTGAATTCACAACTTCAATGGTAACATGATACAGAGTACACCCTGCTATGGGTGGGAAGTGAATTGACAACTTCAATGGTAACATGGTACAGAGTACACCCTGCTATGGGTGGGAAGTGAATTCACAACTTCAATGGTAACATGGTACAGAGTACACCCTGCTATGGGTGGGAAGTGAATTCACAACTTCGATGGTAGCATGGTACAGAGTACACCCTGCTATGGGTGGGAAGTGAATTGACACCTTCAATGGTAACATGGTACAGAGTACACCCTGCTATGGGTGGGAAGAGAATTCACAACTTCAATGGTAACATGGTACAGAGTACACCCTGCTATGGGTGGGAAGTGAATTCACAACTTCAATGGTAACATGGTACAGAGTACACCCTGCTATGGGTGGGAAGTGAATTGACAACTTCAATGGTAACATGGTACAGAGTACACCCTGCTATGGGTGGGAAGTGAATTGACAACTTCAATGGTAACATGGTACAGAGTACACCCTGCTATGGGTGGGAAATGAATTCACAACTTCAATGGTAACATGGTACAGAGTACACCCTGTTATGGGTGGGAAGTGAATTCACAACTTCAATGGTAACATGGTACAGAGTACACCCTGTTATGGGTGGGAAGTGAATTGACAACTTCAATGGTAACATGGTACAGAGTACACCCTGCTATGGGTGGGAAGTGAATTGACAACTTCAATGGTAACATGGTACAGAGTACACCCTGCTATGGGTGGGAAATGAATTCACAACTTCAATGGTAACATGGTACAGAGTACACCCTGTTATGGGTGGGAAGTGAATTGACAACTTCAATGGTAACATGGTACAGAGTACACCCTGTTATGGGTGGGAAATGAATTGACAACTTCAATGGTAACATGGTACAGAGTACACCCTGCTATGGGTGGGAAGTGAATTGACAACTTCAATGGTAACATGGTACAGAGTACACCCTGCTATGGGTGGGAAGTGAATTCACAACTTCAATGGTAACATGTTACAGAGTACACCCTGCTATGGGTGGGAAGTGAATTCACAACTTCAATGGTAACATGGTACAGAGTACACCCTGTTATGGATGGGAAGTGAATTGACAACTTCAATGGTAACATGGTACAGAGTACACCCTGTTATGGGTGGGAAGTGAATTCACAACTTCAATGGTAACATGGTACAGAGTACACCCTGCTATGGGTGGGAAGTGAATTCACAACTTCAATGGTTACATGGTAGAGTACACCCTGCTATGGATGGGAAGTGAATTGACAACTTCAATGGTAATATGGTACAGAGTACACCCTGCTATGGGTGGGAAGTGAATTGACAACTTCAATGGTAACATGATACAGAGTACACCCTGCTATGGGTGTGAAGTGAATTCACAACTTCAATGGTAACATGGTACAGAGTACACCTTGTTATGTGTGGGAAGTGAATTCACAACTTCAATGGTAGCATGGTACAGAGTACACCCTGCTATGGGTGGGAAGTGAATTGACAACTTCAATGGTAACATGGTACAGAGTACACCCTGCTATGGGTGGGAAGTGAATTCACAACTTCAATGGTAACATGGTACAGAGTACACCCTGCTATGGGTGGGAAGTGAATTCACAACTTCATTGGTAACATGGTACAGAGTACACCCTGCTATGGGTGGGAAGTGAATTCACAACTTCGATGGTAGCATGGTACAGAGTAAACCCTGCTATGGGTGGGAAGTGAATTGACACCTTCAATGGTAACATGGTACAGAGTACACCCTGCTATGGGTGGGAAGTGAATTCACAACTTCAATGGTAACATGGTACAGAGTACACCCTGCTATGGGTGGGAAGTGAATTGACAACTTCAATGGTAACATGGTACAGAGTACACCCTGCTATGGGTGGGAAGTGAATTGACAACTTCAATGGTAACATGGTACAGAGTACACCCTGTTATGGGTGGGAAGTGAATTCACAACTTCAATGGTAACATGATACAGAGTACACCCTGTTGTGGGTGGGAAGTGAATTCACAACTTCAATGGTAACATGGTACAGAGTACACCCCGCTATGGGTGGGAAGTGAATTCACAACTTCAATGGTAACATGATACAGAGTACCCACTGCTATGGGTGTGAAGTGAATTCACAATTTCAATGGTAACATGGTACAGAGTACACCTTGTTATGTGTGGGAAGTGAATTCACAACTTCAGTGGTAGCATGGTACAGAGTACACCCTGCTATGGGTGGGAAGTGAATTGACAACTTCAATGGTAACATGGTACAGAGTACACCCTGCTATGGATGGGAAGTGAATTGACAACTTCAATGGTAACATGGTTCATAGTACACCCTGTAATAGGTGGGAAGTGAATTGACAACTTCAATGGTAACATGGTACAGAGTACACCCTGTTATGGGTGGGAAGTGAATTGACAACTTCAATGGTAACATGGTACAGAGTACACCCTGTTATGGGTGGGAAATGAATTGACAACTTCAATGGTAACATGGTACAGAGTACACCCTGCTATGGGTGGGAAGTGAATTCACAACTTCAATGGTAACATGGTACAGAGTACACCCTGTTATGGATGGGAAGTGAATTGACAACTTCAATGGTAACATGGTACAGAGTACACCCTGCTATGGGTGGGAAGTGAATTCACAACTTCAATGGTAACATGGTACAGAGTACACCCTACTATGGGTGGGAAGTGAATTCACAACTTCGATGGTAGCATGGTACAGAGTACACCCTGCTATGGGTGGGAAGTGAATTGACACCTTCAATGGTAACATGGTACAGAGTACACCCTGCTATGGGTGGGAAGAGAATTCACAACTTCAATGGTAACATGGTACAGAGTACACCCTGCTATGGGTGGGAAGTGAATTGACAACTTCAATGGTAACATGGTACAGAGTACACCCTGCTATGGGTGGGAAGTGAATTCACAACTTCAATGGTAGCATGGTACAGAGTACACCCTGCTATGGGTGGGAAGTGAATTGACACCTTCAATGGTAACATGGTACAGAGTACACCCTGCTATGGGTGGGAAGAGAATTCACAACTTCAATGGTAACATGGTACAGAGTACACCCTGCTATGGGTGGGAAGTGAATTGACAACTTCAATGGTAACATGGTACAGAGTACACCCTGCTATGGGTGGGAAGTGAATTCACAACTTCAATGGTAACATGGTACAGAGTACACCCTGCTATGGGTGGGAAGTGAATTCACAACTTCGACGGTAGCATGGTACAGAGTACACCCTGCTATGGGTGGGAAGTGAATTGACACCTTCAATGGTAACATGGTACAGAGTACACCCTGCTATGGGTGGGAAGAGAATTCACAACTTCAATGGTAACATGGTACAGAGTACACCCTGCTATGGGTGGGAAGTGAATTGACAACTTCAATGGTAACATGGTACAGAGTACACCCTGCTATGGGTGGGAAGTGAATTCACAACTTCAATGGTAACATGGTACAGAGTACACCCTGTTATGGGTGGGAAGTGAATTCACAACTTCAATGGTAACATGGTACAGAGTACACCCTGTTATGGGTGGGAAGTGAATTCACAACTTCAATGGTAACATGGTACAGAGTACACCCTGCTATGGGTGGGAAGTAAATTGACAACTTCAATGGTAACATGATACAGAGTACCCACTGCTATGGGTGTGAAGTGAATTCACAATTTCAATGGTAACATGGTACAGACTACACCTTGTTATGTGTGGGAAGTGAATTGACAACTTCAGTGGTAGCATGGTACAGAGTACACCCTGCTATGGGTGGGAAGTGAATTGACAACTTCAATGGTAACATGGTACAGAGTACACCCTGCTATGGATGGGAAGTGAATTGACAACTTCAATGGTAACATGGTACAGAGTACACCCTGTAATGGGTGGGAAGTGAATTGACAACTTCAATGGTAACATGGTACAGAGTACACCCTGCTATGGGTGGGAAGTGAATTCACAACTTCAATGGTAACATGGTACAGAGTACACCCTGCTATGGGTGGGAAGTGAATTGACAACTTCAATGGTAACATGGTACAGAGTACACCCTGTTATGGGTGGGAAGTGAATTCACAACTTCAATGGTAACATGGTACAGAGTACACCCTGCTATGGGTGGGAAGTGAATTCACAACTTCAATGGTAACATGGTACAGAGTACACCCTGCTATGGGTGGGAAGTGAATTCACAACTTCAATGGTAACATGGTACAGAGTACACCCTGCTATGGGTGGGAAGTGAATTCACAACTTCAATGGTAACATGGTACAGAGTACACCCTGTTATGGATGGGAAGTGAATTGACAACTTCAATGGTAACATGGTACAGAGTACACCCTGTTATGGGTGGGAAGTGAATTCACAACTTCAATGGTAACATGGTACAGAGTACACCCTGCTATGGGTGGGAAGTGAATTCACAACTTCAATGGTAACATGGTAGAGTACACCCTGCTATGGGTGGGAAGTGAATTGACAACTTCAATGGTAATATGGTACAGAGTACACCCTGCTATGGGTGTGAAGTGAATTCACAACTTCAATGGTAACATGGTACAGAGTACACCCTGTTATGTGTGGGAAGTGAATTCACAACTTCAATGGTAGCATGGTACAGAGTACACCCTGCTATGGGTGGGAAGTGAATTGACAACTTCAATGGTAACATGGTACAGATTACACCCTGCTATGGGTGGGAAGTGAATTCACAACCTCAATGGTAACATGGTACAGAGTACACCCTGCTATGGGTGGGAAGTGAATTCACAACTTCAATGGTAACATGGTACAGAGTACACCCTGCTATGGGTGGGAAGTGAATTCACAACTTCGATGGTAGCATGGTACAGAGTACACCCTGCTATGGGTGGGAAGTGAATTGACACCTTCAATGGTAACATGGTACAGTGTACACCCTGCTATGGGTGGGAAGTGAATTGACAACTTCAATGGTAACATGGTACAGAGTACACCTTGCTATGGGTGGGAAGTGAATTGACAACTTCAATGGTAACATGGTACAGAGTACACCCTGCTATGGGTGGGAAGTGAATTCACAACTTCAATGGTAACATGGTACAGAGTACACCCTGTTATGGGTGGGAAGTGAATTCACAACTTCATTGGTAACATGGTACAGAGTACACCCTGTTATGGGTGGGAAGTGAATTATCAACTTCAATGGTAACATGGTAGAGAGTACACCTTGTTATGTGTGGGAAGTGAATTCACAACTTCAGTGGTAGCATGGTACAGAGTACACCCTGCTATGGGTGGGAAGTGAAGTGACAACTTCAATGGTAACATGGTACAGAGTACACCCTGCTATGGATGGGAAGTGAATTGACAACTTCAATGGTAACATGGTACAGAGTACACCCTGCTATGGGTGGGAAATGAATTCACAACTTCAATGGTAACATGGTACAGAGTACACCCTGTTATGGGTGGGAAGTGAATTGACAACTTCAATGGTAACATGGTACAGAGTACATCCTGCTATGGGTGCGAAGTGAATTCACAACTTCAATGGTAACATGGTACAGAGTACACCCTGCTATGGGTGGGAAGTGAATTCACAACTTCAAACTTCAACTACATCATTTGTAACGCTTTACTGGTACAGAGTACACCCTACTATGGGTGGGAAGTGAATTCACAACTTCAATGGTAACATGGTACAGAGTACACCCTGTTATGGGTGGGAAGTGAATTCACAACTTCAATGGTAACATGGTACAGGGTACACCCTGTTATGGGTGGGAAGTGAATTGACAACTGCAATGGTAACATGGTACAGAGTACACCCTGCTATGGGTGGGAAGTGAATTCACAACTTCAATGGTAACATGGTAGAGTACACCCTGCTATGGGTGGGAAGTGAATTGACAACTTCAATGGTAACATGGTACAGAGTACACCCTGCTATGGGTGGGAAGTGAATTCACAACTTCAATGGTAACATGATACAGAGTACACACTGCTATGGGTGGGAAGTGAATTCACAACTTCATTGGTAACATGGTACAGAGTACACCCTGCTATGGGTGGGAAGTGAATTCACAACTTCGATGGTAGCATGGTACAGAGTACACCCTGCTATGGGTGGGAAGTGAATTGACACCTTCAATGGTAACATGGTACAGAGTACACCCTGCTATGGGTGGGAAGAGAATTCACAACTTCAATGGTAACATGGTACAGAGTACACCCTGCTATGGGTGGGAAGTGAATTGACAACTTCAATGGTAACATGGTACAGAGTACACCCTGCTATGGGTGGGAAGTGAATTCACAACTTCAATGGTAACATGGTACAGAGTACACCCTGTTATGGGTGGGAAGTGAATTCACAACTTCAATGGTAACATGGTACAGAGTACACCCTGTTATGGGTGGGAAGTGAATTCACAACTTCAATGGTAACATGGTACAGAGTACACCCTGCTATGGGTGGGAAGTGAATTGACAACTTCAATGGTAACATGACACAGAGTACCCACTGCTATGGGTGTGAAGTGAATTCACAATTTCAATGGTAACATGGTACAGAGTACACCTTGTTATGTGTGGGAAGTGAATTCACAACTTCAGTGGTAGCATGGTACAGAGTACACCCTGCTATGGGTGGGAAGTGAATTGACAACTTCAATGGTAACATGGTACAGAGTACACCCTGCTATGGATGGGAAGTGAATTGACAACTTCAATGGTAACATGGTACAGAGTACACCCTGTAATGGGTGGGAAGTGAATTGACAACTTCAATGGTAACATGGTACAGAGTACACCCTGCTATGGGTGGGAAGTGAATTCACAACTTCAATGGTAACATGGTACAGAGTACACCCTGCTATGGGTGGGAAGTGAATTGACAACTTCAATGGTAACATGGTACAGAGTACACCCTGTTATGTGTGGGAAGTGAATTGACAACTTCAATGGTAACATGGTACAGAGTACACCCTGCTATGGGTGGGAAGTGAATTCACAACTTCAATGGTAACATGGTACAGAGTACACCCTGCTATGGGTGGGAAGTGAATTCACAACTTCAATGGTAACATGGTACAGAGTACATCCTGCTATGGGTGGGAAGTGAATTCACAACTTCAATGGTAACATGGTACAGAGTACACCCTGTTATGGATGGGAAGTGAATTGACAACTTCAATGGTAACATGGTACAGAGTACACCCTGTTATGGGTGGGAAGTGAATTCACAACTTCAATGGTAACATGGTACAGAGTACACCCTGCTATGGGTGGGAAGTGAATTCACAACTTCAATGGTAACATGGTAGAGTACACCCTGCTATGGGTGGGAAGTGAATTCACAACTTCAATGGTAATATGGTACAGAGTACACCCTGCTATGGGTGTGAAGTGAATTCACAACTTCAATGGTAACATGGTGCAGAGTACACCCTGTTATGTGTGGGAAGTGAATTCACAACTTCAATGGTAGCATGGTACAGAGTACACCCTGCTATGGGTGGGAAGTGAATTGACAACTTCAATGGTAACATGGTACAGAGTACACCCTGCTATGGGTGGGAAGTGAATTCACAACTTCAATGGTAACATGGTACAGAGTACACCCTGTTATGGGTGGGAAGTGAATTCACAACTTCATTGGTAACATGGTACAGAGTACACCCTGTTATGGGTGGGAAGTGAATTCACAACTTCAATGGTAACATGGTACAGAGTACACCCTGCTATGGGTGGGAAGTGAATTCACAACTTCAATGGTAACATGATACAGAGTACCCACTGCTATGGGTGTGAAGTGAATTCACAATTTCAATGGTAACATGGTAGAGAGTACACCTTGTTATGTGTGGGAAGTGAATTCACAACTTCAGTGGTAGCATGGTACAGAGTACACCCTGCTATGGGTGGGAAGTGAAGTGACAACTTCAATGGTAACATGGTACAGAGTACACCCTGCTATGTATGGGAAGTGAAATGACAACTTCAATGGTAACATGGTACAGAGTACACCCTGCTATGGGTGGGAAATGAATTCACAACTTCAATGGTAACATGGTACAGAGTACACCCTGTTATGGGTGGGAAGTGAATTGACAACTTCAATGGTAACATGGTACAGAGTACATCCTGCTATGGGTGCGAAGTGAATTCACAACTTCAATGGTAACATGGTACAGAGTACACCCTGCTATGGGTGGGAAGTGAATTCACAACTTCAAACTTCAACTACATCATTTGTAACGCTTTACTGGTACAGAGTACACCCTACTATGGGTGGGAAGTGAATTCACAACTTCAATGGTAACATGGTACAGAGTACACCCTGTTATGGGTGGGAAGTGAATTCACAACTTCAATGGTAACATGGTACAGGGTACACCCTGTTATGGGTGGGAAGTGAATTGACAACTGCAATGGTAACATGGTACAGAGTACACCCTGCTATGGGTGGGAAGTGAATTCACAACTTCAATGGTAACATGGTAGAGTACACCCTGCTATGGGTGGGAAGTGAATTGACAACTTCAATGGTAACATGGTACAGAGTACACCCTGCTATGGGTGGGAAGTGAATTCACAACTTCAATGGTAACATGATACAGAGTACACACTGCTATGGGTGTGAAGTGAATTCACAACTTCATTGGTAACATGGTACAGAGTGCACCTTGTTATGTGTGGGAAGTGAATTCACAACTTCAATGGTAGCATGGTACAGAGTACACCCTGCTATGGGTGGGAAGTGAATTGACAACTTCAATAGTAACATGGTACAGAGTACACACTGCTATGGGTGGGAAGTGAATTGACAACTTCAATGGTAACATGGTACAGAGTACACCCTGCTATGGATGGGAAGTGAATTCACAACTTCAATGGTAACATGGTACAGAGTACACCCTGCTATGGGTGGGAAGTGAATTCACAACTTCAATGGTAACATGGTACAGTGTACACCCTGTTATGGGTGGGAAGTGAATTGACAACTTCAATGGTAACATGGTACAGAGTACACCCTGCTATGGGTGGGAAGTGAATTCACAACTTCAATGGTAACATGGTACAGAGTACACACCGTTATGGGTGGGAAGTGAATTGACAACTTCAATGGTAACATGGTACAGAGTACACACTGCTATGGGTGGGAAGTGAATTCACACCTTCAATGGTAACATGGTACAGAGTACACCCTGCTATGGGTGGGAAGTGAATTGACAACTTCAATGGTAACATAGTACAGAGTACACCCTGTTATGGGTGGGAAGTGAATTGACAACTTCAATGGTAACATGGTACACGCTGCTATGGGTGGGAAGTGAATTCACAACTTCAATGGTAACATAGTACAGAGTACACCCTGTTATGGGTGGGAAGTGAATTGACAACTTCAATGGTAACATGGTACAGAGTACACCCTGCTATGGGTGGGAAGTGAATTCACAACTTCAATGGTAACATGGTACAGAGTACACCCTGCTATGGGTGGGAAGTGAATTCACAACTTCAATGGTAACATGGTACAGAGTACACCCTGTTATGGGTGGGAAGTGAATTGACAACTTCAATGGTAACATGGTACAGAGTACACCCTGCTATGGGTGGGTAGTGAATTCACAACTTCAATGGTAACATGATACAGAGTACCCACTGCTATGGGTGTGAAGTGAATTCACAATTTCAATGGTAACATGGTACAGAGTACACCTTGTTATGTGTGGGAAGTGAATTCACAACTTCAGTGGTAGCATGGTACAGAGTACACCCTGCTATGGGTGGGAAGTGAATTGACAACTTCAATGGTAACATGGTACAGAGTACACCTTGCTATGGATGGGAAGTGAATTGACAACTTCAATGGTAACATGGTACAGAGTACACCCTGCTATGGGTGGGAAATGAATTCACAACTTCAATGGTAACATGGTACAGAGTACACCCTGTTATGGGTGGGAAGTGAATTGACAACTTCAATGGTAACATGGTACAGAGTACACCCTGCTATGGGTGGGAAGTGAATTCACAACTTCAATGGTAACATGGTACAGACTACACCCTGCTATGGGTGGGAAGTGAATACACAACTTCAAACTTCAACTACATCATTTGTAACGCTTTACTGGTACAGAGTACACCCTACTATGGGTGGGAAGTGAATTCACAACTTCAATGGTAACATGGTACAGAGTACACCCTGTTATGGGTGAGAAGTGAATTCACAACTTCAATGGTAACATGGTACAGAGTACACCCTGCTATGGGTGGGAAGTGAATTCACAACTTCAATGGTAACATGATACAGAGTACCCACTGCTATGGGTGTGAAGCGAATTCACAATGTCAATGGTAACATGGTACAGAGTACACCTTGTTATGTGTGGGAAGTGAATTCACAACTTCAGTGGTAGCATGGTACAGAGTACACCCTGCTATGGGTGGGAAGTGAATTGACAACTTCAATGGTAACTTGGTACAGAGTACACCCTGCTATGGATGGTAAGTGAATTGACAACTTCAATGGTAACATGGTACAGAGTACACCCTGCTATGGGTGGGAAATGAATTCACAACTTCAATGGTAACATGGTACAGAGTACACCCTGTTATGGATGGGAAGTGAATTGACAACTTCAATGGTAACATGGTACAGAGTACACCCTGCTATGGGTGGGAAGTGAATTGACAACTTCAATGGTAACATGGTACAGAGTACACCCTGTTATGGGTGGGAAGTGAATTCACAACTCCAATGGTAACATGGTACAGAGTACACCCTGCTATGGGTGGGAAGTGAATTCACAACTTCAATGGTAACATGGTACAGTGTACACCCTGTTATGGGTGGGAAGTGAATTGACAACTTCAATGGTAACATGGTACAGAGTACACCCTGCTATGGATGGGAAGTGAATTCACAACTTCAATGGTAACATGGTACAGAGTACACACCGTTATGGGTGGGAAGTGAATTGACAACTTCAATGGTAACATGGTACAGAGTACACACTGCTATGGGTGGGAAGTGAATTCACACCTTCAATGGTAACATGGTACAGAGTACACCCTGCTATGGGTGGGAAGTGAATTGACAACTTCAATGGTAACATAGTACAGAGTACACCCTGTTATGGGTGGGAAGTGAATTGACAACTTCAATGGTAACATGGTACACGCTGCTATGGGTGGGAAGTGAATTCACAACTTCAATGGTAACATAGTACAGAGTACACCCTGTTATGGGTGGGAAGTGAATTGACAACTTCGATGGTAACATGGTACAGAGTACACCCTGCTATGGGTGGGAAGTGAATTCACAACTTCAATGGTAACATGGTACAGAGTACACCCTGCTATGGGTGGGAAGTGAATTCACAACTTCAATGGTAACATGGTACAGAGTACACCCTGTTATGGGTGGGAAGTGAATTGACAACTTCAATGGTAACATGGTACAGAGTACACCCTGCTATGGGTGGGTAGTGAATTCACAACTTCAATGGTAACATGATACAGAGTACCCACTGCTATGGGTGTGAAGTGAATTCACAATTTCAATGGTAACATGGTACAGAGTACACCTTGTTATGTGTGGGAAGTGAATTCACAACTTCAGTGGTAACATGGTACAGAGTACATCCTGCTATGGGTGGGAAGTGAATTGACAACTTCAATGGTAACATGGTACAGAGTACACCCTGCTATGGATGGGAAGTGAATTGACAACTTCAATGGTAACATGGTACAGAGTACACCCTGCTATGGGTGGGAAATGAATTCACAACTTCAATGGTAACATGGTACAGAGTACACCCTGTTATGGGTGGGAAGTGAATTAACAACTTCAATGGTAACATGGTACAGAGTACACCCTGCTATGGTGGGAAGTGAATTCACAACTTCAATGGTAACATGGTACAGACTACACCCTGCTATGGGTGGGAAGTGAATACACAACTTCAAACTTCAACTACATCATTTGTAACGCTTTACTGGTACAGAGTACACCCTACTATGGGTGGGAAGTGAATTCACAACTTCAATGGTAACATGGTACAGAGTACACCCTGCTATGGGTGGGAAGTGAATTCACAACTTCAATGGTAACATGATACAGAGTACCCACTGCTATGGGTGTGAAGCGAATTCACAATTTCAATGGTAACATGGTACAGAATACACCTTGTTATGTGTGGGAAGTGAATTCACAACTTCAGTGGTAGCATGGTACAGAGTACACCCTGCTATGGGTGGGAAGTGAATTGACAACTTCAATGGTAACTTGGTACAGAGTACACCCTGCTATGGATGGTAAGTGAATTGACAACTTCAATGGTAACATGGTACAGAGTACACCCTGCTATGGGTGGGAAATGAATTCACAACTTCAATGGTAACATGGTACAGAGTACACCCTGTTATGGATGGGAAGTGAATTGACAACTTCAATGGTAACATGGTACAGAGTACACCCTGCTATGGGTGGGAAGTGAATTGACAACTTCAATGGTAACATGGTACAGAGTACACCCTGTTATGGGTGGGAAGTGAATTGACAACTTCAATGGAAACATGGTACAGAGTACACCCTGCTATGGGTGGGAAGTGAATTCACAACTTCAATGGTAACATGGTACAGAGTACACCCTGCTATGGATGGGAAGTGAATTCACAACTTCAATGGTAACATGGTACAGAGTACACCCTGCTATGGGTGGGAAGTGAATTCACAACTTCAATGGTAACATGGTACAGTGTACACCCTGTTATGGGTGGGAAGTGAATTGACAACTTCAATGGTAACATGGTACAGAGTACACCCTGCTATGGGTGGGAAGTGAATTCACAACTTCAATGGTAACATGGTACAGAGTACACCCTGCTATGGGTGGGAAGTGAATTCACAACTTCGATGGTAGCATGGTACAGAGTACACCCTGCTATGGGTGGGAAGTGAATTGACACCTTCAATGGTAACATGGTACAGAGTACACCCTGCTATGGGTGGGAAGTGAATTCACAACTTCGATGGTAGCATGGTACAGAGTACACCCTGCTATGGGTGGGAAGTGAATTGACACCTTCAATGGTAACATGGTACAGAGTACACCCTGCTATGGGTGGGAAGAGAATTCACAACTTCAATGGTAACATGGTACAGAGTACACCCTGCTATGGGTGGGAAGTGAATTGACAACTTCAATGGTAACATGGTACAGAGTACACCCTGCTATGGGTGGGAAGTGAATTCACAACTTCAATGGTAACATGGTACAGAGTACACCCTGTTATGGGTGGGAAGTGAATTCACAACTTCAATGGTAACATGGTACAGAGTACACCCTGTTATGGGTGGGAAGTGAATTCACAACTTCAATGGTAACATGGTACAGAGTACCCACTGCTATGGGTGGGAAGTGAATTGACAACTTCAATGGTAACATGATACAGAGTACCCACTGCTATGGGTGTGAAGTGAATTCACAATTTCAATGGTAACATGGTACAGAGTACACCTTGTTATGTGTGGGAAGTGAATTCACAACTTCAGTGGTAGCATGGTACAAAGTACACCCTGCTATGGGTGGGAAGTGAATTGACAACTTCAATGGTAACATGGTACAGAGTACACCCTGCTATGGATGGGAAGTGAATTGACAACTTCAATGGTAACATGGTACAGAGTACACCCTGTAATGGGTGGAAAGTGAATTCACAATTTCAATGGTAACATGGTACAGAGTACACCTTGTTATGTGTGGGAAGTGAATTCACAACTTCAGTGGTAACATGGTACAGAGTACATCCTGCTATGGGTGGGAAGTGAATTGACAACTTCAATGGTAACATGGTACAGAGTACACCCTGCTATGGATGGGAAGTGAATTGACAACTTCAATGGTAACATGGTACAGAGTACACCCTGCTATGGGTGGGAAATGAATTCACAACTTCAATGGTAACATGGTACAGAGTACACCCTGTTATGGGTGGGAAGTGAATTAACAACTTCAATGGTAACATGGTACAGAGTACACCCTGCTATGGTGGGAAGTGAATTCACAACTTCAATGGTAACATGGTACAGACTACACCCTGCTATGGGTGGGAAGTGAATACACAACTTCAAACTTCAACTACATCATTTGTAACGCTTTACTGGTACAGAGTACACCCTACTATGGGTGGGAAGTGAATTCACAACTTCAATGGTAACATGGTACAGAGTACACCCTGATATGGGTGGGAAGTGAATTCACAACTTCAATGGTAACATGATACAGAGTACCCACTGCTATGGGTGTGAAGCGAATTCACAATTTCAATGGTAACATGGTACAGAGTACACCTTGTTATGTGTGGGAAGTGAATTCACAACTTCAGTGGTAGCATGGTACAGAGTACACCCTGCTATGGGTGGGAAGTGAATTGACAACTTCAATGGTAACTTGGTACAGAGTACACCCTGCTATGGATGGTAAGTGAATTGACAACTTCAATGGTAACATGGTACAGAGTACACCCTGCTATGGGTGGGAAATGAATTCACAACTTCAATGGTAACATGGTACAGAGTACACCCTGTTATGGATGGGAAGTGAATTGACAACTTCAATGGTAACATGGTACAGAGTACACCCTGCTATGGGTGGGAAGTGAATTGACAACTTCAATGGTAACATGGTACAGAGTACACCCTGTTATGGGTGGGAAGTGAATTGACAACTTCAATGGAAACATGGTACAGAGTACACCCTGCTATGGGTGGGAAGTGAATTCACAACTTCAATGGTAACATGGTACAGAGTACACCCTGCTATGGATGGGAAGTGAATTCACAACTTCAATGGTAACATGGTACAGAGTACACCCTGCTATGGGTGGGAAGTGAATTCACAACTTCAATGGTAACATGGTACAGTGTACACCCTGTTATGGGTGGGAAGTGAATTGACAACTTCAATGGTAACATGGTACAGAGTACACCCTGCTATGGGTGGGAAGTGAATTCACAACTTCAATGGTAACATGGTACAGAGTACACCCTGCTATGGGTGGGAAGTGAATTCACAACTTCGATGGTAGCATGGTACAGAGTACACCCTGCTATGGGTGGGAAGTGAATTGACACCTTCAATGGTAACATGGTACAGAGTACACCCTGCTATGGGTGGGAAGAGAATTCACAACTTCAATGGTAACATGGTACAGAGTACACCCTGCTATGGGTGGGAAGTGAATTGACAACTTCAATGGTAACATGGTACAGAGTACACCCTGCTATGGGTGGGAAGTGAATTCACAACTTCAATGGTAACATGGTACAGAGTACACCCTGTTATGGGTGGGAAGTGAATTCACAACTTCAATGGTAACATGGTACAGAGTACACCCTGTTATGGGTGGGAAGTGAATTCACAACTTCAATGGTAACATGGTACAGAGTACCCACTGCTATGGGTGGGAAGTGAATTGACAACTTCAATGGTAACATGATACAGAGTACCCACTGCTATGGGTGTGAAGTGAATTCACAATTTCAATGGTAACATGGTACAGAGTACACCTTGTTATGTGTGGGAAGTGAATTCACAACTTCAGTGGTAGCATGGTACAAAGTACACCCTGCTATGGGTGGGAAGTGAATTGACAACTTCAATGGTAACATGGTACAGAGTACACCCTGCTATGGATGGGAAGTGAATTGACAACTTCAATGGTAACATGGTACAGAGTACACCCTGTAATGGGTGGAAAGTGAATTGACAACTTCAATGGTAACATGGTACAGAGTACACCCTGCTATGGGTGGGAAGTGAATTCACAACTTCAATGGTAACATGGTACAGAGTACACCCTGCTATGGGTGGGAAGTGAATTGACAACTTCAATGGTAACATGGTACAGAGTACACCCTGTTATGTGTGGGAAGTGAATTGACAACTTCAATGGTAACATGGTACAGAGTACACCCTGCTATGGGTGGGAAGTGAATTCACAACTTCAATGGTAACATGGTACAGAGTACACCCTGCTATGGGTGGGAAGTGAATTCACAACTTCAATGGTAACATGGTACAGAGTACATCCTGCTATGGGTGGGAAGTGAATTCACAACTTCAATGGTAACATGGTACAGAGTACACCCTGTTATGGATGGGAAGTGAATTGACAACTTCAATGGTAACATGGTACAGAGTACACCCTGTTATGGGTGGGAAGTGAATTCACAACTTCAATGGTAACATGGTACAGAGTACACCCTGCTATGGGTGGGAAGTGAATTCACAACTTCAATGGTAACATGGTAGAGTACACCCTGCTATGGGTGGGAAGTGAATTGACAACTTCAATGGTAATATGGTACAGAGTACACCCTGCTATGGGTGTGAAGTGAATTCACAACTTCAATGGTAACATGGTACAGAGTACACCCTGTTATGTGTGGGAAGTGAATTCACAACTTCAATGGTAGCATGGTACAGAGTACACCCTGCTATGGGTGGGAAGTGAATTGACAACTTCAATGGTAACATGGTACAGAGTACACCCTGCTATGGGTGGGAAGTGAATTCACAACCTCAATGGTAACATGGTACAGAGTACACCCTGCTATGGGTGGGAAGTGAATTCACAACTTCAATGGTAACATGGTACAGAGTACACCCTGCTATGGGTGGGAAGTGAATTCACAACTTCGATGGTAGCATGGTACAGAGTACACCCTGCTATGGGTGGGAAGTGAATTGACACCTTCAATGGTAACATGATACAGAGTACCCACTGCTATGGGTGTGAAGCGAATTCACAATTTCAATGGTAACATGGTACAGAGTACACCTTGTTATGTGTGGGAAGTGAATTCACAACTTCAGTGGTAGCATGGTACAGAGTACACCCTGCTATGGATGGGAAGTGAATTGACAACTTCAATGGTAACATGGTACAGAGTACACCCTGCTATGGATGGGAAGTGAATTGACAACTTCAATGGTAACATGGTACAGAGTACACCCTGTAATGGGTGGAAAGTGAATTGACAACTTCAATGGTAACATGGTACAGAGTACACCCTGCTATGGGTGGGAAGTGAATTCACAACTTCAATGGTAACATGGTACAGAGTACACCCTGTTATGGGTGGGAAGTGAATTCACAACTTCAATGGTAGCATGGTACAGAGTACACCCTGCTATGGGTGGGAAGTGAATTGACAACTTCAATGGTAACATGGTACAGAGTACACCCTGCTATGGGTGGGAAGTGAATTCACAACCTCAATGGTAACATGGTACAGAGTACACCCTGCTATGGGTGGGAAGTGAATTCACAACTTCAATGGTAACATGGTACAGAGTACACCCTGCTATGGGTGGGAAGTGAATTCACAACTTCGATGGTAGCATGGTACAGAGTACACCCTGCTATGGGTGGGAAGTGAATTGACACCTTCAATGGTAACATGATACAGAGTACCCACTGCTATGGGTGTGAAGCGAATTCACAATTTCAATGGTAACATGGTACAGAGTACACCTTGTTATGTGTGGGAAGTGAATTCACAACTTCAGTGGTAGCATGGTACAGAGTACACCCTGCTATGGATGGGAAGTGAATTGACAACTTCAATGGTAACATGGTACAGAGTACACCCTGCTATGGATGGGAAGTGAATTGACAACTTCAATGGTAACATGGTACAGAGTACACCCTGTAATGGGTGGAAAGTGAATTGACAACTTCAATGGTAACATGGTACAGAGTACACCCTGCTATGGGTGGGAAGTGAATTCACAACTTCAATGGTAACATGGTACAGAGTACACCCTGCTATGGGTGGGAAGTGAATTGACAACTTCAATGGTAACATGGTACAGAGTACACCCTGTTATGGGTGGGAAGTGAATTCACAACTTCAATGGTAACATGGTACAGAGTACACCCTGCTATGGGTGGGAAGTGAATTCACAACTTCAATGGTAACATGGTACAGAGTACATCCTGCTATGGGTGGGAAGTGAATTCACAACTTCAATGGTAACATGGTACAGAGTACACCCTGTTATGGATGGGAAGTGAATTGACAACTTCAATGGTAACATGGTACAGAGTACACCCTGTTATGGGTGGGAAGTGAATTCACAACTTCAATGGTAACATGGTACAGAGTACACCCTGCTATGGGTGGGAAGTGAATTCACAACTTCAATGGTAACATGGTAGAGTACACCCTGCTATGGGTGGGAAGTGAATTGACAACTTCAATGGTAATATGGTACAGAGTACACCCTGCTATGGGTGTGAAGTGAATTCACAACTTCAATGGTAACATGGTACAGAGTACACCCTGTTATGTGTGGGAAGTGAATTCACAACTTCAATGGTAGCATGGTACAGAGTACACCCTGCTATGGGTGGGAAGTGAATTGACAACTTCAATGGTAACATGGTACAGAGTACACCCTGCTATGGGTGGGAAGTGAATTCACAACCTCAATGGTAACATGGTACAGAGTACACCCTGCTATGGGTGGGAAGTGAATTCACAACTTCAATGGTAACATGGTACAGAGTACACCCTGCTATGGGTGGGAAGTGAATTCACAACTTCGATGGTAGCATGGTACAGAGTACACCCTGCTATGGGTGGGAAGTGAATTGACACCTTCAATGGTAACATGATACAGAGTACCCACTGCTATGGGTGTGAAGCGAATTCACAATTTCAATGGTAACATGGTACAGAGTACACCTTGTTATGTGTGGGAAGTGAATTCACAACTTCAGTGGTAGCATGGTACAGAGTACACCCTGCTATGGGTGGGAAGTGAATTGACAACTTCAATGGTAACTTGGTACAGAGTACACCCTGCTATGGATGGTAAGTGAATTGACAACTTCAATGGTAACATGGTACAGAGTACACCCTGCTATGGGTGGGAAGTGAATTCACAACTTCAATGGTAACATGGTACAGAGTACACCCTGTTATGGGTGGGAAGTGAATTCACAACTTCATTGGTAACATGGTACAGAGTACACCCTGTTATGGGTGGGAAGTGAATTCACAACTTCAATGGTAACATGGTACAGAGTACATCCTGCTATGGGTGGGAAGTGAATTCACAACTTCAATGGTAACATGATACAGAGTACCCACTGCTATGGGTGTGAAGTGAATTCACAATTTCAATGGTAACATGGTAGAGAGTACACCTTGTTTTGTGTGGGAAGTGAATTCACAACTTCAGTGGTAGCATGGTACAGAGTACACCCTGCTATGGGTGGGAAGTGAAGTGACAACTTCAATGGTAACATGGTACAGAGTACACCCTGCTATGGATGGGAAGTGAATTGACAACTTCAATGGTAACATGGTACAGAGTACACCCTGCTATGGGTGGGAAATGAATTCACAACTTCAATGGTAACATGGTACAGAGTACACCCTGTTATGGGTGGGAAGTGAATTGACAACTTCAATGGTAACATGGTACAGAGTACACCCTGCTATGGGTGGGAAGTGAATTCACAACTTCAATGGTAACATGGTACAGACTACACCCTGCTATGGGTGGGAAGTGAATACACAACTTCAAACTTCAACTACATCATTTGTAACGCTTTACTGGTACAGAGTACACCCTACTATGGGTGGGAAGTGAATTCACAACTTCAATGGTAACATGGTACAGAGTACACCCTGTTATGGGTGAGAAGTGAATTCACAACTTCAATGGTAACATGGTACAGAGTACACCCTGCTATGGGTGGGAAGTGAATTCACAACTTCAATGGTAACATGATACAGAGTACCCACTGCTATGGGTGTGAAGCGAATTCACAATGTCAATGGTAACATGGTACAGAGTACACCTTGTTATGTGTGGGAAGTGAATTCACAACTTCAGTGGTAGCATGGTACAGAGTACACCCTGCTATGGGTGGGAAGTGAATTGACAACTTCAATGGTAACTTGGTACAGAGTACACCCTGCTATGGATGGTAAGTGAATTGACAACTTCAATGGTAACATGGTACAGAGTACACCCTGCTATGGGTGGGAAATGAATTCACAACTTCAATGGTAACATGGTACAGAGTACACCCTGTTATGGATGGGAAGTGAATTGACAACTTCAATGGTAACATGGTACAGAGTACACCCTGCTATGGGTGGGAAGTGAATTGACAACTTCAATGGTAACATGGTACAGAGTACACCCTGTTATGGGTGGGAAGTGAATTCACAACTCCAATGGTAACATGGTACAGAGTACACCCTGCTATGGGTGGGAAGTGAATTCACAACTTCAATGGTAACATGGTACAGTGTACACCCTGTTATGGGTGGGAAGTGAATTGACAACTTCAATGGTAACATGGTACAGAGTACACCCTGCTATGGATGGGAAGTGAATTCACAACTTCAATGGTAACATGTTACAGAGTACACACCGTTATGGGTGGGAAGTGAATTGACAACTTCAATGGTAACATGGTACAGAGTACACACTGCTATGGGTGGGAAGTGAATTCACACCTTCAATGGTAACATGGTACAGAGTACACCCTGCTATGGGTGGGAAGTGAATTGACAACTTCAATGGTAACATAGTACAGAGTACACCCTGTTATGGGTGGGAAGTGAATTGACAACTTCAATGGTAACATGGTACACGCTGCTATGGGTGGGAAGTGAATTCACAACTTCAATGGTAACATAGTACAGAGTACACCCTGTTATGGGTGGGAAGTGAATTGACAACTTCAATGGTAACATGGTACAGAGTACACCCTGCTATGGGTGGGAAGTGAATTCACAACTTCAATGGTAACATGGTACAGAGTACACCCTGCTATGGGTGGGAAGTGAATTCACAACTTCAATGGCAACATGGTACAGAGTACACCCTGTTATGGGTGGGAAGTGAATTGACAACTTCAATGGTAACATGGTACAGAGTACACCCTGCTATGGGTGGGTAGTGAATTCACAACTTCAATGGTAACATGATACAGAGTACCCACTGCTATGGGTGTGAAGTGAATTCACAATTTCAATGGTAACATGGTACAGAGTACACCTTGTTATGTGTGGGAAGTGAATTCACAACTTCAGTGGTAACATGGTACAGAGTACATCCTGCTATGGGTGGGAAGTGAATTGACAACTTCAATGGTAACATGGTACAGAGTACACCCTGCTATGGATGGGAAGTGAATTGACAACTTCAATGGTAACATGGTACAGAGTACACCCTGCTATGGGTGGGAAATGAATTCACAACTTCAATGGTAACATGGTACAGAGTACACCCTGTTATGGGTGGGAAGTGAATTAACAACTTCAATGGTAACATGGTACAGAGTACACCCTGCTATGGTGGGAAGTGAATTCACAACTTCAATGGTAACATGGTACAGACTACACCCTGCTATGGGTGGGAAGTGAATACACAACTTCAAACTTCAACTACATCATTTGTAACGCTTTACTGGTACAGAGTACACCCTACTATGGGTGGGAAGTGAATTCACAACTTCAATGGTAACATGGTACAGAGTACACCCTGCTATGGGTGGGAATTGAATTCACAACTTCAATGGTAACATGATACAGAGTACCCACTGCTATGGGTGTGAAGCGAATTCACAATTTCAATGGTAACATGGTACAGAGTACACCTTGTTATGTGTGGGAAGTGAATTCACAACTTCAGTGGTAGCATGGTACAGAGTACACCCTGCTATGGGTGGGAAGTGAATTGACAACTTCAATGGTAACTTGGTACAGAGTACACCCTGCTATGGATGGTAAGTGAATTGACAACTTCAATGGTAACATGGTACAGAGTACACCCTGCTATGGGTGGGAAATGAATTCACAACTTCAATGGTAACATGGTACAGAGTACACCCTGTTATGGATGGGAAGTGAATTGACAACTTCAATGGTAACATGGTACAGAGTACACCCTGCTATGGGTGGGAAGTGAATTGACAACTTCAATGGTAACATGGTACAGAGTACACCCTGTTATGGGTGGGAAGTGAATTGACAACTTCAATGGAAACATGGTACAGAGTACACCCTGCTATGGGTGGGAAGTGAATTCACAACTTCAATGGTAACATGGTACAGAGTACACCCTGCTATGGATGGGAAGTGAATTCACAACTTCAATGGTAACATGGTACAGAGTACACCCTGCTATGGGTGGGAAGTGAATTCACAACTTCAATGGTAACATGGTACAGTGTACACCCTGTTATGGGTGGGAAGTGAATTGACAACTTCAATGGTAACATGGTACAGAGTACACCCTGCTATGGGTGGGAAGTGAATTCACAACTTCAATGGTAACATGGTACAGAGTACACCCTGCTATGGGTGGGAAGTGAATTCACAACTTCGATGGTAGCATGGTACAGAGTACACCCTGCTATGGGTGGGAAGTGAATTGACACCTTCAATGGTAACATGGTACAGAGTACACCCTGCTATGGGTGGGAAGAGAATTCACAACTTCAATGGTAACATGGTACAGAGTACACCCTGCTATGGGTGGGAAGTGAATTGACAACTTCAATGGTAACATGGTACAGAGTACATCCTGCTATGGGTGGGAAGTGAATTCACAACTTCAATGGTAACATGGTACAGAGTACACCCTGATATGGGTGGGAAGTGAATTCACAACTTCAATGGTAACATGGTACAGAGTACACCCTGTTATGGGTGGGAAGTGAATTCACAACTTCAATGGTAACATGGTACAGAGTACCCACTGCTATGGGTGGGAAGTGAATTGACAACTTCAATGGTAACATGATACAGAGTACCCACTGCTATGGGTGTGAAGTGAATTCACAATTTCAATGGTAACATGGTACAGAGTACACCTTGTTATGTGTGGGAAGTGAATTCACAACTTCAGTGGTAGCATGGTACAAAGTACACCCTGCTATGGGTGGGAAGTGAATTGACAACTTCAATGGTAACATGGTACAGAGTACACCCTGCTATGGATGGGAAGTGAATTGACAACTTCAATGGTAACATGGTACAGAGTACACCCTGTAATGGGTGGAAAGTGAATTCACAATTTCAATGGTAACATGGTACAGAGTACACCTTGTTATGTGTGGGAAGTGAATTCACAACTTCAGTGGTAACATGGTACAGAGTACATCCTGCTATGGGTGGGAAGTGAATTGACAACTTCAATGGTAACATGGTACAGAGTACACCCTGCTATGGATGGGAAGTGAATTGACAACTTCAATGGTAACATGGTACAGAGTACACCCTGCTATGGGTGGGAAATGAATTCACAACTTCAATGGTAACATGGTACAGAGTACACCCTGTTATGGGTGGGAAGTGAATTAACAACTTCAATGGTAACATGGTACAGAGTACACCCTGCTATGGTGGGAAGTGAATTCACAACTTCAATGGTAACATGGTACAGACTACACCCTGCTATGGGTGGGAAGTGAATACACAACTTCAAACTTCAACTACATCATTTGTAACGCTTTACTGGTACAGAGTACACCCTACTATGGGTGGGAAGTGAATTCACAACTTCAATGGTAACATGGTACAGAGTACACCCTGCTATGGGTGGGAAGTGAATTCACAACTTCAATGGTAACATGATACAGAGTACCCACTGCTATGGGTGTGAAGCGAATTCACAATTTCAATGGTAACATGGTACAGAGTACACCTTGTTATGTGTGGGAAGTGAATTCACAACTTCAGTGGTAGCATGGTACAGAGTACACCCTGCTATGGGTGGGAAGTGAATTGACAACTTCAATGGTAACTTGGTACAGAGTACACCCTGCTATGGATGGTAAGTGAATTGACAACTTCAATGGTAACATGGTACAGAGTACACCCTGCTATGGGTGGGAAATGAATTCACAACTTCAATGGTAACATGGTACAGAGTACACCCTGTTATGGATGGGAAGTGAATTGACAACTTCAATGGTAACATGGTACAGAGTACACCCTGCTATGGGTGGGAAGTGAATTGACAACTTCAATGGTAACATGGTACAGAGTACACCCTGTTATGGGTGGGAAGTGAATTGACAACTTCAATGGAAACATGGTACAGAGTACACCCTGCTATGGGTGGGAAGTGAATTCACAACTTCAATGGTAACATGGTACAGAGTACACCCTGCTATGGATGGGAAGTGAATTCACAACTTAAATGGTAACATGGTACAGAGTACACCCTGCTATGGGTGGGAAGTGAATTCACAACTTCAATGGTAACATGGTACAGTGTACACCCTGTTATGGGTGGGAAGTGAATTGACAACTTCAATGGTAACATGGTACAGAGTACACCCTGCTATGGGTGGGAAGTGAATTCACAACTTCAATGGTAACATGGTACAGAGTACACCCTGCTATGGGTGGGAAGTGAATTCACAACTTCGATGGTAGCATGGTACAGAGTACACCCTGCTATGGGTGGGAAGTGAATTGACACCTTCAATGGTAACATGGTACAGAGTACACCCTGCTATGGGTGGGAAGAGAATTCACAACTTCAATGGTAACATGGTACAGAGTACACCCTGCTATGGGTGGGAAGTGAATTGACAACTTCAATGGTAACATGGTACAGAGTACACCCTGCTATGGGTGGGAAGTGAATTCACAACTTCAATGGTAACATGGTACAGAGTACACCCTGTTATGGGTGGGAAGTGAATTCACAACTTCAATGGTAACATGGTACAGAGTACACCCTGTTATGGGTGGGAAGTGAATTCACAACTTCAATGGTAACATGGTACAGAGTACCCACTGCTATGGGTGGGAAGTGAATTGACAACTTCAATGGTAACATGATACAGAGTACCCACTGCTATGGGTGTGAAGTGAATTCACAATTTCAATGGTAACATGGTACAGAGTACACCTTGTTATGTGTGGGAAGTGAATTCACAACTTCAGTGGTAGCATGGTACAAAGTACACCCTGCTATGGGTGGGAAGTGAATTGACAACTTCAATGGTAACATGGTACAGAGTACACCCTGCTATGGATGGGAAGTGAATTGACAACTTCAATGGTAACATGGTACAGAGTACACCCTGTAATGGGTGGAAAGTGAATTGACAACTTCAATGGTAACATGGTACAGAGTACACCCTGCTATGGGTGGGAAGTGAATTCACAACTTCAATGGTAACATGGTACAGAGTACACCCTGCTATGGGTGGGAAGTGAATTGACAACTTCAATGGTAACATGGTACAGAGTACACCCTGTTATGTGTGGGAAGTGAATTGACAACTTCAATGGTAACATGGTACAGAGTACACCCTGCTATGGGTGGGAAGTGAATTCACAACTTCAATGGTAACATGGTACAGAGTACACCCTGCTATGGGTGGGAAGTGAATTCACAACTTCAATGGTAACATGGTACAGAGTACATCCTGCTATGGGTGGGAAGTGAATTCACAACTTCAATGGTAACATGGTACAGAGTACACCCTGTTATGGATGGGAAGTGAATTGACAACTTCAATGGTAACATGGTACAGAGTACACCCTGTTATGGGTGGGAAGTGAATTCACAACTTCAATGGTAACATGGTACAGAGTACACCCTGCTATGGGTGGGAAGTGAATTCACAACTTCAATGGTAACATGGTAGAGTACACCCTGCTATGGGTGGGAAGTGAATTGACAACTTCAATGGTAATATGGTACAGAGTACACCCTGCTATGGGTGTGAAGTGAATTCACAACTTCAATGGTAACATGGTACAGAGTACACCCTGTTATGTGTGGGAAGTGAATTCACAACTTCAATGGTAGCATGGTACAGAGTACACCCTGCTATGGGTGGGAAGTGAATTGACAACTTCAATGGTAACATGGTACAGAGTACACCCTGCTATGGGTGGGAAGTGAATTCACAACCTCAATGGTAACATGGTACAGAGTACACCCTGCTATGGGTGGGAAGTGAATTCACAACTTCAATGGTAACATGGTACAGAGTACACCCTGCTATGGGTGGGAAGTGAATTCACAACTTCGATGGTAGCATGGTACAGAGTACACCCTGCTATGGGTGGGAAGTGAATTGACACCTTCAATGGTAACATGATACAGAGTACCCACTGCTATGGGTGTGAAGCGAATTCACAATTTCAATGGTAACATGGTACAGAGTACACCTTGTTATGTGTGGGAAGTGAATTCACAACTTCAGTGGTAGCATGGTACAGAGTACACCCTGCTATGGGTGGGAAGTGAATTGACAACTTCAATGGTAACTTGGTACAGAGTACACCCTGCTATGGATGGTAAGTGAATTGACAACTTCAATGGTAACATGGTACAGAGTACACCCTGCTATGGGTGGGAAGTGAATTCACAACTTCAATGGTAACATGGTACAGAGTACACCCTGTTATGGGTGGGAAGTGAATTCACAACTTCATTGGTAACATGGTACAGAGTACACCCTGTTATGGGTGGGAAGTGAATTCACAACTTCAATGGTAACATGGTACAGAGTACACCCTGCTATGGGTGGGAAGTGAATTCACAACTTCAATGGTAACATGATACAGAGTACCCACTGCTATGGGTGTGAAGTGAATTCACAATTTCAATGGTAACATGGTAGAGAGTACACCTTGTTTTGTGTGGGAAGTGAATTCACAACTTCAGTGGTAGCATGGTACAGAGTACACCCTGCTATGGGTGGGAAGTGAAGTGACAACTTCAATGGTAACATGGTACAGAGTACACCCTGCTATGGATGGGAAGTGAATTGACAACTTCAATGGTAACATGGTACAGAGTACACCCTGCTATGGGTGGGAAATGAATTCACAACTTCAATGGTAACATGGTACAGAGTACACCCTGTTATGGGTGGGAAGTGAATTGACAACTTCAATGGTAACATGGTACAGAGTACATCCTGCTATGGGTGCGAAGTGAATTCACAACTTCAATGGTAACATGGTACAGAGTACACCCTGCTATGGGTGGGAAGTGAATTCACAACTTCAAACTTCAACTACATCATTTGTAACGCTTTACTGGTACAGAGTACACCCTACTATGGGTGGGAAGTGAATTCACAACTTCAATGGTAACATGGTACAGAGTACACCCTGTTATGGGTGGGAAGTGAATTCACAACTTCAATGGTAACATGGTACAGGGTACACCCTGTTATGGGTGGGAAGTGAATTGACAACTGCAATGGTAACATGGTACAGAGTACACCCTGCTATGGGTGGGAAGTGAATTCACAACTTCAATGGTAACATGGTAGAGTACACCCTGCTATGGGTGGGAAGTGAATTGACAACTTCAATGGTAACATGGTACAGAGTGCACCTTGTTATGTGTGGGAAGTGAATTCACAACTTCAATGGTAGCATGGTACAGAGTACACCCTGCTATGGGTGGGAAGTGAATTGACAACTTCAATAGTAACATGGTACAGAGTACACACTGCTATGGGTGGGAAGTGAATTGACAACTTCAATGGTAACATGGTACAGAGTACACCCTGCTATGGGTGGGAAGTGAATTCACAACTTCAATGGTAACATGGTACAGTGTACACCCTGTTATGGGTGGGAAGTGAATTGACAACTTCAATGGTAACATGGTACAGAGTACACCCTGCTATGGGTGGGAAGTGAATTCACAACTTCAATGGTAACATGGTACAGAGTACACACCGTTATGGGTGGGAAGTGAATTGACAACTTCAATGGTAACATGGTACAGAGTACACACTGCTATGGGTGGGAAGTGAATTCACACCTTCAATGGTAACATGGTACAGAGTACACCCTGCTATGGGTGGGAAGTGAATTGACAACTTCAATGGTAACATAGTACAGAGTACACCCTGTTATGGGTGGGAAGTGAATTGACAACTTCAATGGTAACATGGTACACGCTGCTATGGGTGGGAAGTGAATTCACAACTTCAATGGTAACATAGTACAGAGTACACCCTGTTATGGGTGGGAAGTGAATTGACAACTTCAATGGTAACATGGTACAGAGTACACCCTGCTATGGGTGGGAAGTGAATTCACAACTTCAATGGTAACATGGTACAGAGTACACCCTGCTATGGGTGGGAAGTGAATTCACAACTTCAATGGTAACATGGTACAGAGTACACCCTGTTATGGGTGGGAAGTGAATTGACAACTTCAATGGTAACATGGTACAGAGTACACCCTGCTATGGGTGGGTAGTGAATTCACAACTTCAATGGTAACATGGTACAGAGTACACCCTGTTATGGGTGGGAAGTGAATTCACAACTTCAATGGTAACATGGTACAGAGTACACCCTGCTATGGATGGGAAGTGAATTGACAACTTCAATGGTAACATGGTACAGAGTACACCCTGCTATGGGTGGGAAATGAATTCACAACTTCAATGGTAACATGGTACAGAGTACACCCTGTTATGGGTGGGAAGTGAATTGACAACTTCAATGGTAACATGGTACAGAGTACACCCTGCTATGGGTGGGAAGTGAATTCACAACTTCAATGGTAACATGGTACAGACTACACCCTGCTATGGGTGGGAAGTGAATACACAACTTCAAACTTCAACTACATCATTTGTAACGCTTTACTGGTACAGAGTACACCCTACTATGGGTGGGAAGTGAATTCACAACTTCAATGGTAACATGGTACAGAGTACACCCTGCTATGGGTGGGAAGTGAATTCACAACTTCAATGGTAACATGATACAGAGTACCCACTGCTATGGGTGTGAAGCGAATTCACAATGTCAATGGTAACATGGTACAGAGTACACCTTGTTATGTGTGGGAAGTGAATTCACAACTTCAGTGGTAGCATGGTACAGAGTACACCCTGCTATGGGTGGGAAGTGAATTGACAACTTCAATGGTAACTTGGTACAGAGTACACCCTGCTATGGATGGTAAGTGAATTGACAACTTCAATGGTAACATGGTACAGAGTACACCCTGCTATGGGTGGGAAATGAATTCACAACTTCAATGGTAACATGGTACAGAGTACACCCTGTTATGGATGGGAAGTGAATTGACAACTTCAATGGTAACATGGTACAGAGTACACCCTGCTATGGGTGGGAAGTGAATTGACAACTTCAATGGTAACATGGTACAGAGTACACCCTGTTATGGGTGGGAAGTGAATTCACAACTTCAATGGTAACATGGTACAGAGTACACCCTGCTATGGGTGGGAAGTGAATTCACAACTTCAATGGTAACATGGTACAGTGTACACCCTGTTATGGGTGGGAAGTGAATTGACAACTTCAATGGTAACATGGTACAGAGTACACCCTGCTATGGGTGGGAAGTGAATTCACAACTTCAATGGTAACATGGTACAGAGTACACACCGTTATGGGTGGGAAGTGAATTGACAACTTCAATGGTAACATGGTACAGAGTACACACTGCTATGGGTGGGAAGTGAATTCACACCTTCAATGGTAACATGGTACAGAGTACACCCTGCTATGGGTGGGAAGTGAATTGACAACTTCAATGGTAACATAGTACAGAGTACACCCTGTTATGGGTGGGAAGTGAATTGACAACTTCAATGGTAACATGGTACACGCTGCTATGGGTGGGAAGTGAATTCACAACTTCAATGGTAACATAGTACAGAGTACACCCTGTTATGGGTGGGAAGTGAATTGACAACTTCAATGGTAACATGGTACAGAGTACACCCTGCTATGGGTGGGAAGTGAATTCACAACTTCAATGGTAACATGGTACAGAGTACACCCTGCTATGGGTGTGAAGTGAATTCACAACTTCAATGGTAACATGGTACAGAGTACACCCTGTTATGGGTGGGAAGTGAATTGACAACTTCAATGGTAACATGGTACAGAGTACACCCTGCTATGGGTGGGTAGTGAATTCACAACTTCAATGGTAACATGATACAGAGTACCCACTGCTATGGGTGTGAAGTGAATTCACAATTTCAATGGTAACATGGTACAGAGTACACCTTGTTATGTGTGGGAAGTGAATTCACAACTTCAGTGGTAGCATGGTACAGAGTACACCCTGCTATGGGTGGGAAGTGAATTGACAACTTCAATGGTAACATGGTACAGAGTACGCCCTGCTATGGATGGGAAGTGAATTGACAACTTCAATGGTAACATGGTACAGAGTACACCCTGCTATGGGTGGGAAATGAATTCACAACTTCAATGGTAACATGGTACAGAGTACACCCTGTTATGGGTGGGAAGTGAATTAACAACTTCAATGGTAACATGGTACAGAGTACACCCTGCTATGGGTGAGAAGTGAATTCACAACTTCAATGGTAACATGGTACAGACTACACCCTGCTATGGGTGGGAAGTGAATACACAACTTCAAACTTCAACTACATCATTTGTAACGCTTTACTGGTACAGAGTACACCCTACTATGGGTGGGAAGTGAATTCACAACTTCAATGGTAACATGGTACAGAGTACACCCTGTTATGGGTGGGAAGTGAATTCACAACTTCAATGGTAACATGGTACAGAGTACACCCTGCTATGGATGGGAAGTGAATTGACAACTTCAATGGTAACATGGTACAGAGTACACCCTGTTATGGGTGGGAAGTGAATTCACAACTTCAATGGTAACATGGTACAGGGTACACCCTGTTATGGGTGGGAAGTGAATTGACAACTGCAATGGTAACATGGTACAGAGTACACCCTGCTATGGGTGGGAAGTGAATTCACAACTTCAATGGTAGCATGGTAGAGTACACCCTGCTATGGGTGGGAAGTGAATTGACAACTTCAATGGTAACATGGTACAGAGTGCACCTTGTTATGTGTGGGAAGTGAATTCACAACTTCAATGGTAGCATGGTACAGAGTACACCCTGCTATGGGTGGGAAGTGAATTGACAACTTCAATAGTAACATGGTACAGAGTACACACTGCTATGGGTGGGAAGTGAATTGACAACTTCAATGGTAACATGGTACAGAGTACACCCTGCTATGGGTGGGAAGTGAATTCACAACTTCAATGGTAACATGGTACAGTGTACACCCTGTTATGGGTGGGAAGTGAATTGACAACTTCAATGGTAACATGGTACAGAGTACACCCTGCTATGGGTGGGAAGTGAATTCACAACTTCAATGGTAACATGGTACAGAGTACACACCGTTATGGGTGGGAAGTGAATTGACAACTTCAATGGTAACATGGTACAGAGTACACACTGCTATGGGTGGGAAGTGAATTCACACCTTCAATGGTAACATGGTACAGAGTACACCCTGCTATGGGTGGGAAGTGAATTGACAACTTCAATGGTAACATAGTACAGAGTACACCCTGTTATGGGTGGGAAGTGAATTGACAACTTCAATGGTAACATGGTACACGCTGCTATGGGTGGGAAGTGAATTCACAACTTCAATGGTAACATAGTACAGAGTACACCCTGTTATGGGTGGGAAGTGAATTGACAACTTCAATGGTAACATAGTACAGAGTACACCCTGCTATGGGTGGGAAGTGAATTCACAACTTCAATGGTAACATGGTACAGAGTACACCCTGCTATGGGTGGGAAGTGAATTCACAACTTCAATGGTAACATGGTACAGAGTACACCCTGTTATGGGTGGGAAGTGAATTGACAACTTCAATGGTAACATGGTACAGAGTACACCCTGCTATGGATGGGTAGTGAATTCACAACTTCAATGGTAACATGGTACAGAGTACACCCTGTTATGGGTGGGAAGTGAATTCACAACTTCAATGGTAACATGGTACAGAGTACACCCTGCTATGGATGGGAAGTGAAATGACAACTTCAATGGTAACATGGTACAGAGTACACCCTGCTATGGGTGGGAAATGAATTCACAACTTCAATGGTAACATGGTACAGAGTACACCCTGTTATGGGTGGGAAGTGAATTGACAACTTCAATGGTAACATGGTACAGAGTACACCCTGCTATGGGTGGGAAGTGAATTCACAACTTCAATGGTAACATGGTACAGACTACACCCTGCTATGGGTGGGAAGTGAATACACAACTTCAAACTTCAACTACATCATTTGTAACGCTTTACTGGTACAGAGTACACCCTACTATGGGTGGGAAGTGAAAACACAACTTCAATGGTAACATGGTACAGAGTACACCCTGCTATGGGTGGGAAGTGAATTCACAACTTCAATGGTAACATGATACAGAGTACCCACTGCTATGGGTGTGAAGCGAATTCACAATGTCAATGGTAACATGGTACAGAGTACACCTTGTTATGTGTGGGAAGTGAATTCACAACTTCAGTGGTAGCATGGTACAGAGTACACCCTGCTATGGGTGGGAAGTGAATTGACAACTTCAATGGTAACTTGGTACAGAGTACACCCTGCTATGGATGGTAAGTGAATTGACAACTTCAATGGTAACATGGTACAGAGTACACCCTGCTATGGGTGGGAAATGAATTCACAACTTCAATGGTAACATGGTACAGAGTACACCCTGTTATGGATGGGAAGTGAATTGACAACTTCAATGGTAACATGGTACAGAGTACACCCTGCTATGGGTGGGAAGTGAATTGACAACTTCAATGGTAACATGGTACAGAGTACACCCTGTTATGGGTGGGAAGTGAATTCACAACTTCAATGGTAACATGGTACAGAGTACACCCTGCTATGGGTGGGAAGTGAATTCACTACTTCAATGGTAACATGGTACAGTGTACACCCTGTTATGGGTGGGAAGTGAATTGACAACTTCAATGGTAACATGGTACAGAGTACACCCTGCTATGGGTGGGAAGTGAATTCACAACTTCAATGGTAACATGGTACAGAGTACACACCGTTATGGGTGGGAAGTGAATTGACAACTTCAATGGTAACATGGTACAGAGTACACACTGCTATGGGTGGGAGTGAATTCACACCTTCAATGGTAACATGGTACAGAGTACACCCTGCTATGGGTGGGAAGTGAATTGACAACTTCAATGGTAACATAGTACAGAGTACACCCTGTTATGGGTGGGAAGTGAATTGACAACTTCAATGGTAACATGGTACACGCTGCTATGGGTGGGAAGTGAATTCACAACTTCAATGGTAACATGGTACAGAGTACACCCTGTTATGGGTGGGAAGTGAATTGACAACTTCAATGGTAACATGGTACAGAGTACACCCTGCTATGGGTGGGTAGTGAATTCACAACTTCAATGGTAACATGATACAGAGTACCCACTGCTATGGGTGTGAAGTGAATTCACAATTTCAATGGTAACATGGTACAGAGTACACCTTGTTATGTGTGGAAAGTGAATTCACAACTTCAGTGGTAGCATGGTACAGAGTACACCCTGCTATGGGTGGGAAGTGAATTGACAACTTCAATGGTAACATGGTACAGAGTACGCCCTGCTATGGATGGGAAGTGAATTGACAACTTCAATGGTAACATGGTACAGAGTACACCCTGCTATGGGTGGGAAATGAATTCACAACTTCAATGGTAACATGGTACAGAGTACACCCTGTTATGGGTGGGAAGTGAATTAACAACTTCAATGGTAACATGGTACAGAGTACACCCTGCTATGGGTGGGAAGTGAATTCACAACTTCAATGGTAACATGGTACAGACTACACCCTGCTATGGGTGGGAAGTGAATACACAACTTCAAACTTCAACTACATCATTTGTAACGCTTTACTGGTACAGAGTACACCCTACTATGGGTGGGAAGTGAATTCACAACTTCAATGGTAACATGGTACAGAGTACACCCTGTTATGGGTGGGAAGTGAATTCACAACTTCAATGGTAACATGGTACAGAGTACACCCTGCTATGGGTGGGAAGTGAATTCACAACTTCAATGGTAACATGATACAGAGTACCCACTGCTATGGGTGTGAAGCGAATTCACAATTTCAATGGTAACATGGTACAGAGTACACCTTGTTATGTGTGGGAAGTGAATTCACAACTTCAGTGGTAGCATGGTACAGAGTACACCCTGCTATGGGTGGGAAGTGAATTGACAACTTCAATGGTAACTTGGTACAGAGTACACCCTGCTATGGATGGTAAGTGAATTGACAACTTCAATGGTAACATGGTACAGAGTACACCCTGCTATGGGTGGGAAATGAATTCACAACTTCAATGGTAACATGGTACAGAGTACACCCTGTTATGGATGGGAAGTGAATTGACAACTTCAATGGTAACATGGTACAGAGTACACCCTGCTATGGGTGGGAAGTGAATTGACAACTTCAATGGTAACATGGTACAGAGTACACCCTGTTATGGGTGGGAAGTGAATTGACAACTTCAATGGAAACATGGTACAGAGTACACCCTGCTATGGGTGGGAAGTGAATTCACAACTTCAATGGTAACATGGTACAGAGTACACCCTGCTATGGGTGGGAAGTGAATTCACAACTTCAATGGTAACATGGTACAGAGTACACCCTGCTATGGGTGGGAAGTGAATTCACAACTTCAATGGTAACATGGTACAGAGTACACCCTGTTATGGATGGGAAGTGAATTGACAACTTCAATGGTAACATGGTACAGAGTACACCCTGTTATGGGTGGGAAGTGAATTCACAACTTCAATGGTAACATGGTACAGAGTACACCCTGCTATGGGTGGGAAGTGAATTCACAACTTCAATGGTAACATGGTAGTGTACACCCTGCTATGGGTGGGAAGTGAATTGACAACTTCAATGGTAATATGGTACAGAGTACACCCTGCTATGGGTGGGAAGTGAATTGACAACTTCAATGGTAACATGATACAGAGTACACACTGCTATGGGTGTGAAGTGAATTCACAACTTCAATGGTAACATGGTACAGAGTACACCTTGTTATGGGTGGGAAGTGAATTCACAACTTCAATGGTAGCATGGTACAGAGTACACCCTGCTATGGGTGGGAAGTGAATTGACAACTTCAATGGTAACATGGTACAGAGTACACCCTACTATGGGTGGGAAGTGAATTCACAACTTCAATGGTAACATGGTACAGAGTACACCCTGCTATGGGTGGGAAGTGAATTCACAACTTCAATGGTAACATGGTACAGAGTACACCCTGCTATGGGTGGGAAGTGAATTCACAACTTCGATGGTAGCATGGTACAGAGTACACCCTGCTATGGGTGGGAAGTGAATTGACACCTTCAATGGTAACATGGTACAGAGTACACCCTGCTATGGGTGGGAAGTGAATTCACAACTTCAATGGTAACATGGTAGAGAGTACAACTTGCTATGGGTGGGAAGTGAATTGACAACTTCAATGGTAACATGGTACAGAGTACACCCTGCTATGGGTGGGAAGTGAATTCACAACTTCAATGGTAACATGGTACAGAGTACACCCTGTTATGGGTGGGAAGTGAATTCACAACTTCAATGGTAACATGGTACAGAGTACACCCTGTTATGGGTGGGAAGTGAATTCACAACTTCAATGGTAACATGGTACAGAGTACACCCTGCTATGGGTGGGAAGTGAATTCACAACTTCAATGGTAACATGATACAGAGTACCCACTGCTATGGGTGTGAAGTGAATTCACAATTTCAATGGTAACATGGTAGAGAGTACACCTTGTTATGTGTGGGAAGTGAATTCACAACTTCAGTGGTAGCATGGTACAGAGTACACCCTGCTATGGGTGGGAAGTGAATTGACAACTTCAATGGTAACATGGTACAGAGTACACCCTGCTATGGATGGGAAGTGAATTGACAACTTCAATGGTAACATGGTACAGAGTACACCCTGCTATGGGTGGGAAATGAATTCACAACTTCAATGGTAACATGGTACAGAGTACACCCTGTTATGGGTGGGAAGTGAATTGACAACTTCAATGGTAACATGGTACAGAGTACACCCTGCTATGGGTGGGAAGTGAATTCACAACTTCAATGGTAACATGGTACAGAGTACACCCTGCTATGGGTGGGAAGTGAATTCACAACTTCAAACTTCAACTACATCATTTGTAACGCTTTACTGGTACAGAGTACACCCTACTATGGGTGGGAAGTGAATTCACAACTTCAATGGTAACATGGTACAGAGTACACCCTGTTATGGGTGGGAAGTGAATTCACAACTTCAATGGTAACATGGTACAGAGTACACCCTGTTATGGGTGGGAAGTGAATTGACAACTTCAATGGTAACATGGTACAGAGTACACCCTGCTATGGGTGGGAAGTGAATTCACAACTTCAATGGTAACATGGTAGAGTACACCCTGCTATGGGTGGGAAGTGAATTCACAACTTCAATGGTAACATGGTACAGAGTACACCCTGCTATGGGTGGGAAGTGAATTCACAACTTCAATGGTAACATGATACAGAGTACACACTGCTATGGGTGTGAAGTGAATTCACAACTTCAATGGTAACATGGTACAGAGTACACCTTGTTATGTGTGGGAAGTGAATTCACAACTTCATTGGTAGCATGGTACAGAGTACACCCTGCTATGGGTGGGAAGTGAATTGACAACTTCAATGGTAACATGGTACAGAGTACACACTGCTATGGGTGGGAAGTGAATTGACAACTTCAATGGTAACATGGTACAGAGTACACCCTGCTATGGATGGGAAGTGAATTCACAACTTCAATGGTAACATGGTACAGAGTACACCCTGCTATGGGTGGGAAGTGAATTCACAACTTCAATGGTTACATGGTACAGAGTACACCCTGTTATGGGGGGAAGTGAATTGACAACTTCAATGGTAACATGGTACAGAGTACACCCTGCTATGGGTGGGAAGTGAATTGACAACTTCAATGGTAACATGGTACAGAGTACACACCGTTATGGGTGGGAAGTGAATTGACAACTTCAATGGTAACATGGTACAGAGTACACACTGCTATGGGTGGGAAGTGAATTCACACCTTCAATGGTAACATGGTACAGAGTACACCCTGCTATGGGTGGGAAGTGAATTGACAACTTCAATGGTAACATAGTACAGAGTACACACTGTTATGAGTGGGAAGTGAATTGACAACTTCAATGGTAACATGGTACACACTGCTATGGGTGGGAAGTGAATTCACAACTTCAATGGTAACATAGTACAGAGTACATCCTGTTATGGGTGGGAAGTGAATTGACAACTTCAATGGTAACATGGTACAGAGTACACCCTGCTATGGGTGGGAAATGAATTCACAACTTCAATGGTAACATGGTACAGAGTACACCCTGCTATGGGTGGGAAGTGAATTCACAACTTCAATGGTAACATGGTACAGAGTACACCCTGCTATGGGTGTGAAGTGAATTCACAACTTCAATGGTAACATGGTACAGAGTACACACTGCTATGGGTGTGAAGTGAATTCACAACTTCAATGGTAACATGGTACAGAGTACACCCTGCTATGGGTGGAAAGTGAATTCACAACTTCAATGGTAACATGGTACAGAGTACAACCTGTTATGGGTGGGAAGTGAATTGACAACTTCAATGGTAGCATGGTACAGAGTACACCCTGCTATGGGTGGGTAGTGAATTCACAACTTCAATGGTAACATGATACAGAGTACCCACTGCTATGGGTGTGAAGTGAATTCACAATTTCAATGGTAACATGGTACAGAGTACACCCTGTTATGGGTGGGAAGTGAATTGACAACTTCAATGGTAACATGGTACAGAGTACACCCTGCTATGGGTGGGAAGTGAATTCACAACTTCAAACTTCAACTACATCATTTGTAACGCTTTACTGGTACAGAGTACACCCTACTATGGGTGGGAAGTGAATTCACAACTTCAATGGTAACATGGTACAGAGTACACCCTGTTATGGGTGGGAAGTGAATTGACAACTTCAATGCTAACATGGTACAGAGTACACCCTGTTATGGGTGGGAAGTGAATTCACAACTTCAATGGTAACATGGTACATAGTACACCCTGTTATGGGTGGGAAGTGAATTGACAACTTCAATGGTAACATGGTACAGAGTACACCCTGCTATGGGTGGGAAGTGAATTCACAACTTCAATGGTAACATGATACAGAGTACACACTGCTATGGGTGTGAAGTAAATTCACAACTTCAATGGTAACATGGTACAGAGTACACCTTGTTATGTGTGGGAAGTGAATTCACAACTTCAATGGTAGCATGGTACAGAGTACACCCTGCTATGGGTGGGAAGTGAATTGACAACTTCAATGGTAACATGGTAAAGAGTACACACTGCTATGGGTGGGAAGTGAATTGACAACTTCAATGGTAACATGGTACAGAGTACACCCTGCTATGGATGGGAAGTGAATTCACAACTTCAATGGTAACATGGTACAGAGTACACCCTGCTATGGGTGGGAAGTGAATTCACAACTTCAATGGTAACATGGTACAGAGTACACCCTGCTATGGGTGTGAAGTGAATTCACAACTTCAATGGTAACATGGTACAGAGTACACCCTGCTATGGGTGGAAAGTGAATTCACAACTTCAATGGTAACATGGTACAGAGTACAACCTGTTATGGGTGGAAAGTGAATTCACAACTTCAATGGTAACATGATACAGAGTACCCACTGCTATGGGTGTGAAGTGAATTCACAATTTCAATGGTAACATGGTACAGAGTACACCCTGTTATGGGTGGGAAGTGAATTGACAACTTCAATGGTAACATGGTACAGAGTACACCCTGCTATGGGTGGGAAGTGAATTCACAACTTCAATGGTAACATGGTACAGAGTACACCCTGCTATGGGTGGGAAGTGAATTCACAACTTCAAACTTCAACTACATCATTTGTAACGCTTTACTGGTACAGAGTACACCCTACTATGGGTGGGAAGTGAATTGACAACTTCAATGGTAACATGGTACAGAGTACACCCTGCTATGGGTGGGAAGTGAATTCACAACTTCAATGGTAACATGGTAGAGTACACCCTGCTATGGGTGGGAAGTGAATTCACAACTTCAATGGTAACATGGTACAGAGTACACCCTGCTATGGGTGGGAGGTGAATTCACAACTTCAATGGTAACATGATACAGAGTACACACTGCTATGGGTGTGAAGTAAATTCACAACTTCAATGGTAACATGGTACAGAGTACACCTTGTTATGTGTGGGAAGTGAATTCACAACTTCAATGGTAGCATGGTACAGAGTACACCCTGCTATGGGTGGGAAGTGAATTGACAACTTCAATGGTAACATGGTACAGAGTACACACTGCTATGGGTGGGAAGTGAATTGACAACTTCAATGGTAACATGGTACAGAGTACACCCTGCTATGGATGGGAAGTGAATTCACAACTTCAATGGTAACATGGTACAGAGTACACCCTGCTATGGGTGGGAAGTGAATTCACAACTTCAATGGTTACATGGTACAGAGTACACCCTGTTATGGGTGGGAAGTGAATTGACAACTTCAATGGTAACATGGTACAGAGTACACCCTGCTATGGGTGGGAAGTGAATTCACAACTTCAATGGTAACATGGTACAGAGTACACACTGCTATGGGTGGGAAGTGAATTCACACCTTCAATGGTAACATGGTACAGAGTACACCCTGCTATGGGTGGGAAGTGAATTCACAACTTCAATGGTTACATGGTACAGAGTACACCCTGTTATGGTGGGAAGTGAATTGACAACTTCAATGGTAACATGGTACAGAGTACACCCTGCTATGGGTGGGAAGTGAATTCACAACTTCAATGGTAACATGGTACAGAGTACACACCGTTATGGGTGGGAAGTGAATTGAAAACTTCAATGGTAACATGGTACAGAGTACACACTGCTATGGGTGGGAAGTGAATTCACACCTTCAATGGTAACATGGTACAGAGTACACCCTGCTATGGGTGGGAAGTGAATTGACAACTTCAATGGTAACATAGTACAGAGTACACACTGTTATGGGTGGGAAGTGAATTGACAACTTCAATGGTAACATGGTACACACTGCTATGGGTGGGAAGTGAATTCACAACTTCAATGGTAACATAGTACAGAGTACATCCTGTTATGGGTGGGAAGTGAATTGACAACTTCAATGGTAACATGGTACAGAGTACACCCTGCTATGGGTGGGAAATGAATTCACAACTTCAATGGTAACATGGTACAGAGTACACCCTGCTATGGGTGGGAAGTGAATTCACAACTTCAATGGTAACATGGTACAGAGTACACCCTGCTATGGGTGTGAAGTGAATTCACAACTTCAATGGTAACATGGTACAGAGTACACACCGCTATGGGTGGGAAGTGAATTGACAACTTCAATGGTAACATGGTACAGAGTACACACTGCTATGGGTGGGAAGTGAATTCACACCTTCAATGGTAACATGGTACAGAGTACACCCTGCTATGGGTGGGAAGTGAATTGACAACTTCAATGGTAACATAGTACAGAGTACACACTGTTATGGGTGGGAAGAGAATTGACAACTTCAATGGTAACATGGTACACACTGCTATGGGTGGGAAGTGAATTCACAACTTCAATGGTAACATAGTACAGAGTACATCCTGTTATGGGTGGGAAGTGAATTGACAACTTCAATGGTAACATGGTACAGAGTACACCCTGCTATGGGTGGGAAATGAATTCACAACTTCAATGGTAACATGGTACAGAGTACACCCTGCTATGGGTGGGAAGTGAATTCACAACTTCAATGGTAACATGGTACAGAGTACACCCTGCTATGGGTGGGAAGTGAATTGACAACTTCAATGGTAACATGGTACAGAGTACACACTGCTATGGGTGGGAAGTGAATTGACAACTTCAATGGTAACATGGTACAGAGTACACCCTGCTATGGATGGGAAGTGAATTGACAACTTCAATGGTAACATGGTACAGAGTACACACTGCTATGGGTGGGAAGTGAATTGACAACTTCAATGGTAACATGGTACAGAGTACACCCTGCTATGGATGGGAAGTGAATTCACAACTTCAATGGTAACATGGTACAGAGTACACCCTGCTATGGGTGGGAAGTGAATTCACAACTTCAATGGTAACATGGTACAGAGTACACACTGCTATGGGTGGGAAGTGAATTCACACCTTCAATGGTAACATGGTACAGAGTACACCCTGCTATGGGTGGGAAGTGAATTCACAACTTCAATGGTTACATGGTACAGAGTACACCCTGTTATGGTGGGAAGTGAATTGACAACTTCAATGGTAACATGGTACAGAGTACACCCTGCTATGGTTGGGAAGTGAATTCACAACTTCAATGGTAACATGGTACAGAGTACACACCGTTATGGGTGGGAAGTGAATTGACAACTTCAATGGTAACATGGTACAGAGTACACACTGCTATGGGTGGGAAGTGAATTCACACCTTCAATGGTAACATGGTACAGAGTACACCCTGCTATGGGTGGGAAGTGAATTGACAACTTCAATGGTAACATAGTACAGAGTACACACTGTTATGGGTGGGAAGTGAATTGACAACTTCAATGGTAACATGGTACACACTGCTATGGGTGGGAAGTGAATTCACAACTTCAATGGTAACATAGTACAGAGTACATCCTGTTATGGGTGGGAAGTGAATTGACAACTTCAATGGTAACATGGTACAGAGTACACCCTGCTATGGGTGGGAAATGAATTCACAACTTCAATGGTAACATGGTACAGAGTACACCCTGCTATGGGTGGGAAGTGAATTCACAACTTCAATGGTAACATGGTACAGAGTACACCCTGCTATGGGTGTGAAGTGAATTCACAACTTCAATGGTAACATGGTACAGAGTACACACTGCTATGGGTGTGAAGTGAATTCACAACTTCAATGGTAACATGGTACAGAGTACACCCTGCTATGGGTGGGAAGTGAATTCACAACTTCAATGGTAACATGGTACAGAGTACAACCTGTTATGGGTGGGAAGTGAATTGACAACTTCAATGGTAACATGGTACAGAGTACACCCTGCTATGGGTGGGAAGTGAATTCACAACTTCAATGGTAACATGATACAGAGTACCCACTGCTATGGGTGTGAAGTGAATTCACAATTTCAATGGTAACATGGTACAGAGTACACCCTGTTATGGGTGGGAAGTGAATTGACAACTTCAATGGTAACATGGTACAGAGTACACCCTGCTATGGGTGGGAAGTGAATTCACAACTTCAATGGTAACATGGTACAGAGTACACCCTGCTATGGGTGGGAAGTGAATTCACAACTTCAAACTTCAACTACATCATTTGTAACGCTTTACTGGTACAGAGTACACCCTACTATGGGTGGGAAGTGAATTCACAACTTCAATGGTAACATGGTACAGAGTACACCCTGTTATGGGTGGGAAGTGAATTGACAACTTCAATGCTAACATGGTAGAGAGTACACCCTGTTATGGGTGGGAAGTGAATTCACAACTTCAATGGTAACATGGTACAGAGTACACCCTGTTATGGGTAGGAAGTGAATTCACAACTTCAATGGTAACATGGTACAGAGTACACCCTGCTATGGGTGGGAAGTGAATTCACAACTTCAATGGTAACATGGTAGAGTACACCCTGCTATGGGTGGGAAGTGAATTCACAACTTCAATGGTAACATGGTACAGAGTACACCCTGCTATGGGTGGGAAGTGAATTCACAACTTCAATGGTAACATGATACAGAGTACACACTGCTATGGGTGTGAAGTGAATTCACAACTTCAATGGTAACATGGTACAGAGTAGACCTTGTTATGTGTGGGAAGTGAATTCACAACTTCGATGGTAGCATGGTACAGAGTACACCCTGCTATGGGTGGGAAGTGAATTGACAACTTCAATGGTAACATGGTACAGAGTACACACTGCTATGGGTGGGAAGTGAATTGACAACTTCAATGGTAACATGGTACAGAGTACACCCTGCTATGGATGGGAAGTGAATTCACAACTTCAATGGTAACATGGTACAGAGTACACCCTGCTATGGGTGGGAAGTGAATTCACAACTTCAATGGTTACATGGTACAGAGTACACCCTGTTATGGGTGGGAAGTGAATTGACAACTTCAATGGTAACATGGTACAGAGTACACACTGCTATGGGTGGGAAGTGAATTCACACCTTCAATGGTAACATGGTACAGAGTACACCCTGCTATGGGTGGGAAGTGAATTGACAACTTCAATGGTAACATAGTACAGAGTACACACTGTTATGGGTGGGAAGTGAATTGACAACTTCAATGGTAACATGGTACACACTGCTATGGGTGGGAAGTGAATTCACAACTTCAATGGTAACATAGTACAGAGTACATCCTGTTATGGGTGGGAAGTGAATTGACAACTTCAATGGTAACATGGTACAGAGTACACCCTGCTATGGGTGGGAAGTGAATTCAAAACTTCAATGGTAACATGGTACAGAGTACACCCTGCTATGGGTGGGAAGTGAATTCACAACTTCAATGGTAACATGGTACAGAGTACACCCTGCTATGGGTGTGAAGTGAATTCACAACTTCAATGGTAACATGGTACAGAGTACACACTGCTATGGGTGTGAAGTGAATTCACAACTTCAATGGTAACATGGTACAGAGTACACCATGCTATGGGTGGGAAGTGAATTCACAACTTCAATGGTAACATGGTACAGAGTACAACCTGTTATGGGTGGGAAGTGAATTGACAACTTCAATGGTAACATGGTACAGAGTACACCCTGCTATGGGTGGGTAGTGAATTCACAACTTCAATGGTAACATGATACAGAGTACCCACTGCTATGGGTGTGAAGTGAATTCACAATTTCAATGGTAACATGGTACAGAGTACACCTTGATATGTGTGGGAAGTGAATTCACAACTTCAGTGGTAGCATGGTACAGAGTACACCCTGCTATGGGTGGGAAGTGAATTGACAACTTCAATGGTAACATGGTGCAGAGTACACCCTGCTATGGATGGGAAGTGAATTGACAACTTCAATGGTAACATGGTACAGTGTACACCCTGCTATGGGTGGGAAATGAATTCACAACTTCAATGGTAACATGGTACAGAGTACACCCTGTTATGGGTGGGAAGTGAATTGACAACTTCAATGGTAACATGGTACAGAGTACACCCTGCTATGGGTGGGAAGTGAATTCACAACTTCAATGGTAACATGGTACAGAGTACACCCTGCTATTGGTGGGAAGTGAATACACAACTTCAAACTTCAACTACATCATTTGTAACGCTTTACTGGTACAGAGTACACCCTACTATGGGTGGGAAGTGAATTCACAACTTCAATGGTAACATGGTACAGAGTACACCCTGTTATGGGTGGGAAGTGAATTCACAACTTCAATGGTAACATGGTACAGAGTACACCCTGCTATGGGTGGGAAGTGAATTCACAACTTCAATGGTAACATGATACAGAGTACCCACTGCTATGGGTGTGAAGTGAATTCACAATTTCAATGGTAACATGGTACAGAGTACACCTTGTTATGTGTGGGAAGTGAATTCACAACTTCAGTGGTAGCATGGTACAGAGTACACCCTGCTATGGGTGGGAAGTGAATTGACAACTTCAATGGTAACATGGTACAGAGTACACCCTGCTATGGATGGGAAGTGAATTTACAACTTCAATGGTAACATGGTACAGAGTACACCCTGTTATGGGTGGGAAGTGAATTGACAACTTCAATGGTAACATGGTACAGAGTACACCCTGCTTTGGGTGGGAAGTGAATTCACAACTTCAATGGTAACATGGTACAGAGTAAACCCTGTTATGGATGGGAAGTGAATTGACAACTTCAATGGTAACATGGTACAGAGTACACCCTGTTATGGGTGGGAAGTGAATTCACAACTTCAATGGTAACATGGTACAGAGTACACCCTGCTATGGGTGGGAAGTGAATTCACAACTTCAATGGTAACATGGTAGAGTACACCCTGCTATGGGTGGGAAGTGAATTGACAACTTCAATGGTAATATGGTACAGAGTACACCCTGCTATGGGTGGGAAGTGAATTGACAACTTCAATGGTAACATGATACAGAGTACACACTGCTATGGGTGTGAAGTGAATTCACAACTTCAATGGTAACATGGTACAGAGTACACCTTGTTATGTGTGGGAAGTGAATTCACAACTTCAGTGGTAGCATGGTACAGAGTACACCCTGCTATGGGTGGGAAGTGAATTGACAACTTCAATGGTAACATGGTACAGAGTACACCCTACTATGGGTGGGAAGTGAATTCACAACTTCAATGGTAACATGGTACAGAGTACACCCTGCTATGGGTGGGAAGTGAATTCACAACTTCGATGGTAGCATGGTACAGAGTAAACCCTGCTATGGGTGGGAAGTGAATTGACACCTTCAATGGTAACATGGTACAGAGTACACCCTGCTATGGGAGGGAAGTGAATTCACAACTTCAATGATAACATGGTACAGAGTACACCCTGCTATGGGTGGGAAGTGAATTGACAACTTCAATGGTAACATGGTACAGAGTACACCATGCTATGGGTGGGAAGTGAATTCACAACTTCAATGGTAACATGGTACAGAGTACACCCTGTTATGGGTGTGAAGTGAATTCACAACTTCAATGGTAACATGGTACAGAGTACACCCTGTTATGGGTGGGAAGTGAATTCACAACTTCAATGGTAACATGGTACAGAGTACACCCTGATATGGGTGGGAAGTGAATTCACAACTTCAATAGTAACATGATACAGAGTACCCACTGCTATGGGTGTGAAGTGAATTGACAATTTCAATGGTAACATGGTACAGAGTACACCTTGTTATGTGTGGGAAGTGAATTCACAACTTCAGTGGTAGCATGGTACAGAGTACACCCTGCTATGGGTGGGAAGTGAATTGACAACTTCAATGGTAACATGGTACAGAGTACACCCTGCTATGGATGGGAAATGAATTGACAACTTCAATGGTAACATGGAACAGAGTACACCCTGCTATGGGTGGGAAATGAATTCACAACTTCAATGGTAACATGGTACAGAGTACACCCTGTTATGGGTGGGAAGTGAATTGACAACTTCAATGGTAACATGGTACAGAGTACACCCTGCTATGGGTGGGAAGTGAATTCACAACTTCAATGGTAACATGGTACAGAGTACACCCTGCTATGGGTGGGAAGTGAATTCACAACTTCAAACTTCAACTACATCATTTGTAACGCTTTACTGGTACAGAGTACACCCTACTATGGGTGGGAAGTGAATTCACAACTTCAATGGTAACATGGTACAGAGTACACCCTGTTATGGGTGGGAAGTGAATTGACAACTTCAATGTTAACATGGTACAGAGTACACCCTGCTATGGGTGGGAAGTGAATTCACAACTTCAATGGTAACATGGTAGAGTACACCCTGCTATGGGTGGGAAGTGAATTCACAACTTCAATGGTAACATGGTACAGGGTACACCCTGCTATGGGTGGGAAGTGAATTCACAACTTCAGTGGTAACATGATACAGAGTACACACTGCTATGGGTGTGAAGTGAATTCACAACTGCAATGGTAACATGGTACAGAGTACACCTTGTTATGTGTGGGAAGTGAATTCACAACTTCAATGGTAGCATGGTACAGAGTACACCCTGCTATGGGTGGGAAGTGAATTGACAACTTCAATGGTAACATGGTACAGAGTACACACTGCTATGGGTGGGAAGTGAATTGACAACTTCAATGGTAACATGGTACAGAGTACACCCTACTATGGATGGGAAGTGAATTCACAACTTCAATGGTAACATGGTACAGAGTACACCCTGCTATGGGTGGGAAGTGAATTCACAACTTCAATGGTAACATGGTACAGAGTACACCCTGTTATGGGTGGGAAGTGAATTGACAACTTCAATGGTAACATGGTACATAGTGCACCCTGCTATGGTTGGGAAGTGAATTCACAACTTCAATGGTAACATGTAACAGAGTACACACCGTTATGGGTGGGAAGTGAATTGACAACTTCAATGGTAACATGGTACAGAGTACACCCTGCTATGGGTGGGAAGTGAATTCAAATCTTAAATGGTAACATGTACAGAGTACACCCTGCTATGGGTGTGAAGTGAATTCACAACTTCAATGGTAACATGGTACAGAGTACACCCTGCTATGGGTGTGAAGTGAATTCACAACTTCAATGGTAACATGGTACAGAGTACACCCTGCTATGGGTGGGAAGTGAATTCACAACTTCAATGGTAACATGGTACAGAGTACACCCTGTTATGGGTGGGAAGTGAATTGACAACTTCAATGGTAACATGGTACAGAGTACACCCTGCTATGGGTGTGAAGTGAATTGACAATTTCAATGGTAACATGGTACAGAGTACACCTTGTTATGTGTGGGAAGTGAATTCACAACTTCAGTGGTAGCATGGTACAGAGTACACCCTGCTATCGGTGGGAAGTGAATTAACAACTTCAATGGTAACATGGTACAGAGTACACCCTGCTATGGATGGGAAGTGAATTGACACCTTCAATGGTAACATGGTACAGAGTACACCCTGCTATGGGTGGGAAATGAATTCACAACTTCAATGGTAACATGGTACAGAGTACACCCTGTTATGGGTGGGAAGTGAATTGACAACTTCAATGGTAACATGGTACAGAGTACACCCTGCTATGGGTGGGAAGTGAATTCACAACTTCAATGGTAACATGGTACAGAGTACACCCTGCTATGGGTGGGAAGTGAATTCACAACTTCAAACTTCAACTACATCATGTGTAACGCTTTACTGGTACAGAGTACACCCTACTATGGGTGGGAAGTGAATTCACAACTTCAATGGTAACATGGTACAAAGTACACCCTGTTATGGGTTGGAAGTGAATTCTCAACTTCAATGGTAACATGGTACAGAGTACACCCTGTTATGGGTGGGAAGTGAATTGACAACTTCAATGGTAACATGGTACAGAGTACACCCTGCTATGGGTGGGAAGTGAATTCACAACTTCAATGGTAACATGGTACAGAGTACACACTGCTATGGGTGGGAAGTGAATTCACAACTTCAATGGTAACATGATGCAGAGTACACACTGCTATGGGTGTGAAGTGAATTCACAACTTCAATGGTAACATGGTACAGAGTACACCCTGCTATGGGTGGGAAGTGAATTGACAACTTCAATGGTAACATGGTACAGAGTACACACTGCTATGGGTGGGAAGTGAATTGACAACTTCAATGGTAACATGGTACAGAGTACACCCTACTATCGATGGGAAGTGAATTCACAACTTCAATGGTAACATGGTACAGAGTACACCCTGCTATGGGTGGGAAGTGAATTCACAACTTCAATGGTAACATGGTACAGAGTACACCCTGTGATGGGTGGGAAGTGAATTGACAACTTCAATGGTAAAATGGTACAGAGTACACACCGTTATGGGTGGGAAGTGAATTGACAACTTCAATGGTAACATGGTACAGAGTACACACTGCTATGGGTGGGAAGTGAATTCAAAACTTAAATGGTAACATGTACAGAGTACACCCTGCTATGGGTGTGAAGTGAATTCACAACTTCAATGGTAACATGGTACAGAGTACACCCTGCTATGGGTGTGAAGTGAATTCACAACTTCAATGGTAACATGGTACAGAGTACACCCTGCTATGGGTGGGAAGTGAATTCACAACTTCAATGGTAACATGGTACAGAGTACACCCTGGTATGGGTGGGAAGTGAATTGACAACTTCAATGGTAACATGGTACAGAGTACACCCTGCTATGGGTGGGTAGTGAATTCACAACTTCAATGGTAACATGATACAGAGTACCCACTGCTATGGGTGTGAAGTGAATTCACAATTTCAATGGTAACATGGTACAGAGTACACCTTGTTATGTGTGGGAAGTGAATTCACAACTTCAGTGGTAGCATGGTACAGAGTACACCCTGCTATGGGTGGGAGGTGAATTGACAACTTCAATGGTAACATGGTACAGAGTACACCCTGCTAAGGGTGGGAAATGAATTCACAACTTCAATGGTAACATGGTACAGAGTGCACACTGCTATGGGTGGGAAGTGAATTCACAACTTCAATGGTAACATATGGTACAGAGTACACACTGCTATGGGTGGGAAGTGAATTCACAACTTCAATGGTAACATGGTACAGAGTACACCCTGTTATGGGTGGGAAGTGAATTGACAACGTCAATGGTAACATGGTACAGAGTACACCCTGTTATGGGTGGGAAGTGAATTCACAACTTCAATGGTAACATGGTACAGAGTACACCCTGCTATGGGTGGGAAGTGAATTCACAACTTCAATGGTAACATGGTACAGAGTACACCCTGCTATGGGTGGGTAGTGAATTCACAACTTCAATGGTAACATGGTACAGAGTACACCCTGTTATGAGTGGGAAGTGAATTGACAACTTCAATGGTAACATGGTACAGAGTACACCCTGCTATGGGTGGGTAGTGAATTCACAACTTCAATGGTAACATGGTACAGAGTACACCCTGCTATGGGTGGGAAGTGAATTGACAACTTCAATGGTAACATGGTACAGAGTACACCCTGCTATGGGTGGGAAGTGAATTCACAACTTCAATGGTAACATGGTACAGAGTACACCCTGCTATGGGTGTGAAGTGAATTCACAACTTCAATGGTAACATGGTACAGATTACACCTTGTTATGTGTGGGAAGTGAATTCACAACTTCAATGGTAACATGGTACAGAGTACACCCTGCTATGGGTGGGAAGTGAATTGACAACTTCAATGGTAACATGGTACAGAGTACACCCTGCTATGGGTGGGAAGTGAATTGACAACTTCAATGGTAACATGGTACAGAGTACACCCTGCTATGGATGGGAAGTGAATTGACAATTTCAATGGTAACATGGTACAGAGTACACCCTGCTATGGGTGTGAAGTTAATTCACAACTTCAATGGTAACATGGTACAGAGTACACCCTGCTATGGGTGTGAAGTGAATTCACAACTTCAATGGTAACATGGTACAGAGTACACCCTGCTATGGGTGGGAAGTGAATTCACAACTTCAATGGTAACATGGTACAGAGTACACCCTGTTATGGGTGGGAAGTGAATTGACAACTTCAATGGTAACATGGTACAGAGTACACCCTGCTATGGGTGGGTAGTGAATTCACAACTTCAATGGTAACATGATACAGAGTACCCACTGCTATGGGTGTGAAGTGAATTGACAATTTCAATGGTAACATGGTACAGAGTACACCTTGTTATGTGTGGGAAGTGAATTCACAACTTCAGTGGTAGCATGGTACAGAGTACACCCTGCTATCGGTGGGAAGTGAATTGACAACTTCAATGGTAACATGGTACAGAGTACACCCTGCTATGGATGGGAAGTGAATTGACAACTTCAATGGTAACATGGTACAGAGTACACCCTGCAATGGGTGGGAAATGAATTCACAACTTCAATGGTAACATGGTACAGAGTACACCCTGTTATGGGTGGGAAGTGAATTGACAACTTCAATGGTAACATGGTACAGAGTACACCCTGCTATGGGTGGGAAGTGAATTCACAACTTCAATGGTAACATGGTACAGAGTACACCCTGCTATGGGTGGGAAGTGAATTCACAACTTCAAACTTCAACTACATCATTTGTAACGCTTTACTGGTACAGAGTACACCCTACTATGGGTGGGAAGTGAATTCACAACTTCAATGGTAACATGGTACAAAGTACACCCTGTTATGGGTTGGAAGTGAATTCTCAACTTCAATGGTAACATGGTACAGAGTACACCCTGTTATGGGTGGGAAGTGAATTGACAACTTCAATGGTAACATGGTACAGAGTACACCCTGCTATGGGTGGGAAGTGAATTCACAACTTCAATGGTAACATGGTAAAGTACACCCTGCTATGGGTGGGAAGTGAATTCACAACTTCAATGGTAACATGGTACAGAGTACACCCTGCTATGGGTGGGAAGTGAATTCACAACTTCAATGGTAACATGATGCAGAGTACACACTGCTATGGGTGTGAAGTGAATTCACAACTTCAATGGTAACATGGTACAGAGTACACCTTGTTATGTGTGGGAAGTGAATTCACAACTTCAATGGTAGCATGGTACAGAGTACACCCTGCTATGGGTGAGAAGTGAATTGACAACTTCAATGGTAACATGGTACAGAGTACACACTGCTATGGGTGGGAAGTGAATTGACAACTTCAATGGTAACATGGTACAGAGTACACCCTACTATCGATGGGAAGTGAATTCACAACTTCAATGGTAACATGGTACAGAGTACACCCTGCTATGGGTGGGAAGTGAATTCACAACTTCAATGGTAACATGGTACAGAGTACACCCTGTTATGGGTGGGAAGTGAATTGACAACTTCAATGGTAACATGGTACAGAGTGCACCCTGCTATGGGTGGGAAGTGAATTCACAACTTCAATGGTAACATGGTACAGAGTACACACCGTTATGGGTGGGAAGTGAATTGACAACTTCAATGGTAACATGGTACAGAGTACACACTGCTATGGGTGAGAAGTGAATTCAAAACTTAAATGGTAACATGTACAGAGTACACCCTGCTATGGGTGTGAAGTGAATTCACAACTTCAATGGTAACATGGTACCTAGTACACCCTGCTATGGGTGTGAAGTGAATTCACAACTTCAATGGTAACATGGTACAGAGTACACCCTGCTATGGGTGGGAAGTGAATTCACAACTTCAATGGTAACATGGTACAGAGTACACCCTGTTATGGGTGGGAAGTGAATTGACAACTTCAATGGTAACATGGTACAGAGTACACCTTGCTATGGGTGGGTAGTGAATTCACAATTTCAATGGTACCATGATACAGAGTACCCACTGCTATGGGTGTGAAGTGAATTCACAATTTCAATGGTAACATGGTACAGAGTACACCTTGTTATGTGTGGGAAGTGAATTCACAACTTCAGTGGTAGCATGGTACAGAGTACACCCTGCTATGGGTGGGAAGTGAATTGACAACTTCAATGGTAACATAGTACAGAGTACACCCTGCTATGGATGGGAAGTGAATTGACAACTTCAATGGTAACATGGTACAGAGTACACCCTGCTAAGGGTGGGAAATGAATTCACAACTTCAATGGTAACATGGTACAGAGTACACACTGCTATGGGTGGGAAGTGAATTCACAACTTCAATGGTAACATATGGTACAGAGTACACACTGCTATGGGTGGGAAGTGAATTCACAACTTCAATGGTAACATGGTACAGAGTACACCCTGTTATGGGTGGGAAGTGAATTGACAACGTCAATGGTAACATGGTACAGAGTACACCCTGTTATGGGTGGGAAGTGAATTCACAACTTCAATGGTAACATGGTACAGAGTACACCCTGCTATGGGTGGGAAGTGAATTCACAACTTCAATGGTAACATGGTACAGAGTACACCCTGCTATGGGTGGGTAGTGAATTCACAACTTCAATGGTAACATGGTACAGAGTACACCCTGTTATGAGTGGGAAGTGAATTGACAACTTCAATGGTAACATGGTACAGAGTACACCCTGCTATGGGTGGGTAGTGAATTCACAACTTCAATGGTAACATGGTACAGAGTACACCCTGCTATGGGTGGGAAGTGAATTGACAACTTCAATGGTAACATGGTACAGAGTACACCCTGCTATGGGTGGGAAGTGAATTCACAACTTCAATGGTAACATGGTACAGAGTACACCCTGCTATGGGTGTGAAGTGAATTCACAACTTCAATGGTAACATGGTACAGATTACACCTTGTTATGTGTGGGAAGTGAATTCACAACTTCAATGGTAACATGGTACAGAGTACACCCTGCTATGGGTGGGAAGTGAATTGACAACTTCAATGGTAACATGGTACAGAGTACACACTGCTATGGGTGGGAAGTGAATTGACAACTTCAATGGTAACATGGTACAGAGTACACCCTGCTATGGATGGGAAGTGAATTGACAATTTCAATGGTAACATGGTACAGAGTACACCCTGCTATGGGTGGGAAGTGAATTCACCACTTCAATGGTAACATGGTACAGAGTACACCCTGCTATGGGTGGGAAGTGAATTGACAACTTCAATGGTAACATGGTACAGAGTACACCCTGCTATGGGTGGGAAGTGAATTCACCACTTCAATGGTAACATGGTACAGAGTACACCCTGCTATGGGTGGGAAGTGAATTGACAACTTCAATGGTAACATGGTACAGAGTACACCCTGCTATGGATGGGAAGTGAATTGACAATTTCAATGGTAACATGGTACAGAGTACACCCTGCTATGGGTGGGAAGTGAATTCACCACTTCAATGGTAACATGGTACAGAGTACACCCTGCTATGGGTGGGAAGTGAATTGACAACTTCAATGGTAACATGGTACAGAGTACACCCTGCTATGGGTGGGAAGTGAATTGACAACTTCAATGGTAACATGGTACAGAGTACACACTGCTATGGGTGGGAAGTGAATTCACAACTTCAATGGTAACATGGTACAGAGTACACCCTGCTATGGGTGGGAAGTGAATTGACAACTTCAATGGTAACATAGTACAGAGTACACCCTGCTATGGGTGTGAAGTGAATTCACAACATCAATGGTAACATGGTACAGAGTACACACTGCTATGGGTGTGAAGTGAATTCACAACTTCAATGGTAACATGGTACAGAGTACACCCTGCTATGGGTGGGTAGTGAATTCACAACTTCAATGGTAACATGGTACAGAGTACACCCTGTTATGGGTGGGAAGTGAATTGACAACTTCAATGGTAACATGGTACAGAGTACACCCTGCTATGGGTGGGTAGTGAATTCACAACTTCAATGGTAACATGGTACAGAGTACACCCTGCTATGGGTGGGAAGTGAATTCACAACTTCAATGGTAACATGGTAGAGTACACCCTGCAATGGCTGGGAAGTGAATTCACAACTTCAATGGTAACATGGTACAGAGTACACCCTGCTATGGGTGGGAAGTGAATTCACAACTTCAATGGTAACATGGTACAGATTACACACTGCTATGGGTGGGAGGTGAAATAACAACTTCAATGGTAACATGATACACACTGCTATGGGTGGGAAGTGAATTGACAACTTCAATGGTAACATGGTACCGAGTACACCCTGCTATGGGTGGGAAGTGAATTGACAGCTTCAATGGTAACATGGTACAGAGTACACACTGCTATGGGTGGGAAGTGAATTCACAACTTCAATGGTAACATATGGTACAGAGTACACACTGCTATGGGTGGGAAGTGAATTCACAACTTCAATGGTAACATGGTACAGAGTACACCCTGCTATGGGTGGGAAGTGAATTGACAACTTAAATGGTAACATGGTACAGAGTACACCCTGCTATGGGTGGGAAGTGAATTCACAACTTCAATGGTAACATGGTACAGAGTACACCCTGCTATGGGTGTGAAGTGAATTCACAACTTCAATGGTAACATGGTACAGATTACACCTTGTTATGTGTGGGAAGTGAATTCACAACTTCAATGGTAACATGGTACAGAGTACACCCTGCTATGGGTGGGAAGTGAATTGACAACTTCAATGGTAACATGGTACAGAGTACACACTGCTATGGGTGGGAAGTGAATTGACAACTTCAATGGTAACATGGTACAGAGTACACCCTGCTATGGATGGGAAGTGAATTGACAATTTCAATGGTAACATGGTACAGAGTACACCCTGCTATGGGTGGGAAGTGAATTCACCACTTCAATGGTAACATGGTACAGAGTACACCCTGCTATGGGTGGGAAGTGAATTGACAACTTCAATGGTAACATGGTACAGAGTACACCCTGCTATGGGTGGGAAGTGAATTCACCACTTCAATGGTAACATGGTACAGAGTACACCCTGCTATGGGTGGGAAGTGAATTGACAACTTCAATGGTAACATGGTACAGAGTACACCCTGCTATGGATGGGAAGTGAATTGACAATTTCAATGGTAACATGGTACAGAGTACACCCTGCTATGGGTGGGAAGTGAATTCACCACTTCAATGGTAACATGGTACAGAGTACACCCTGCTATGGGTGGGAAGTGAATTGACAACTTCAATGGTAACATGGTACAGAGTACACCCTGCTATGGGTGGGAAGTGAATTGACAACTTCAATGGTAACATGGTACAGAGTACACACTGCTATGGGTGGGAAGTGAATTCACAACTTCAATGGTAACATGGTACAGAGTACACCCTGCTATGGGTGGGAAGTGAATTGACAACTTCAATGGTAACATAGTACAGAGTACACCCTGCTATGGGTGTGAAGTGAATTCACAACATCAATGGTAACATGGTACAGAGTACACACTGCTATGGGTGTGAAGTGAATTCACAACTTCAATGGTAACATGGTACAGAGTACACCCTGCTATGGGTGGGTAGTGAATTCACAACTTCAATGGTAACATGGTACAGAGTACACCCTGTTATGGGTGGGAAGTGAATTGACAACTTCAATGGTAACATGGTACAGAGTACACCCTGCTATGGGTGGGTAGTGAATTCACAACTTCAATGGTAACATGGTACAGAGTACACCCTGCTATGGGTGGGAAGTTAATTCACAACTTCAATGGTAACATGGTAGAGTACACCCTGCAATGGCTGGGAAGTGAATTCACAACTTCAATGGTAACATGGTACAGAGTACACCCTGCTATGGGTGGGAAGTGAATTCACAACTTCAATGGTAACATGGTACAGATTACACACTGCTATGGGTGGGAGGTGAATTGACAACTTCAATGGTAACATGATACACACTGCTATGGGTGGGAAGTGAATTGACAACTTCAATGGTAACATGGTACCGAGTACACCCTGCTATGGGTGGGAAGTGAATTGACAGCTTCAATGGTAACATGGTACAGAGTACACACTGCTATGGGTGGGAAGTGAATTCACAACTTCAATGGTAACATATGGTACAGAGTACACACTGCTATGGGTGGGAAGTGAATTCACAACTTCAATGGTAACATGGTACAGAGTACACCCTGCTATGGGTGGGAAGTGAATTGACAACGTCAATGGTAACATGGTACAGAGTACACCCTGTTATGGGTGGGAAGTGAATTCACAACTTCAATGGTAACATGGTACAGAGTACACCCTGCTATGGGTGGGAAGTGAATTCACAACTTCAATGGTAACATGGTACAGAGTACACCCTGCTATGGGTGGGAAGTGAATTCACAACTTCAATGGTAACATGGTACAGAGTACACCCTGCTATGGGTGGGAAGTGAATTGACAACTTCAATGGTAACATGGTACAGAGTACACCCTGCTATGGGTGGGAAGTGAATTGACAACTTCAATGGTAACATGGTACATATTACACCCTGCTATGGGTGGAAGGTGAATTGACAACTTCAATGGTAACATGGTACACACTGCTATGGGTGGGAAGTGAATTCACAATTTCAATGGTAACATGGTACAGAGTACACCCTGTTATGGGTGGGAAGTGAATTGACAACTTCAATGGTAACATGGTACAGAGTACACACTGCTATGGGTGGGAAGTGAATTGACAATTTCAATGGTAACATGGTACAGAGTACAGCCTGCTATGGGTGGGAAGTGAATTCACAACTTCAATGGTAACATGGTACAGAGTACACCCTGCTATGGGTGGGAAGTGAATTGACAACTTCAATGGTAACATGGTACAGAGTACACCCTGCTAAGGGTGGGAAATGAATTCACAACTTCAATGGTAACATGGTACAGAGTGCACACTGCTATGGGTGGGAAGTGAATTCACAACTTCAATGGTAACATATGGTACAGAGTACACACTGCTATGGGTGGGAAGTGAATTCACAACTTCAATGGTAACATGGTACAGAGTACACCCTGTTATGGGTGGGAAGTGAATTGACAACGTCAATGGTAACATGGTACAGAGTACACCCTGTTATGGGTGGGAAGTGAATTCACAACTTCAATGGTAACATGGTACAGAGTACACCCTGATATGGGTGGGAAGTGAATTCACAACTTCAATGGTAACATGGTACAGAGTACACCCTGCTATGGGTGGGTAGTGAATTCACAACTTCAATGGTAACATGGTACAGAGTACACCCTGTTATGAGTGGGAAGTGAATTGACAACTTCAATGGTAACATGGTACAGAGTACACCCTGCTATGGGTGGGTAGTGAATTCACAACTTCAATGGTAACATGGTACAGAGTACACCCTGCTATGGGTGGGAAGTGAATTGACAACTTCAATGGTAACATGGTACAGAGTACACCCTGCTATGGGTGGGAAGTGAATTCACAACTTCAATGGTAACATGGTACAGAGTACACCCTGCTATGGGTGTGAAGTGAATTCACAACTTCAATGGTAACATGGTACAGATTACACCTTGTTATGTGTGGGAAGTGAATTCACAACTTCAATGGTAACATGGTACAGAGTACACCCTGCTATGGGTGGGAAGTGAATTGACAACTTCAATGGTAACATGGTACAGAGTACACACTGCTATGGGTGGGAAGTGAATTGACAACTTCAATGGTAACATGGTACAGAGTACACCCTGCTTTGGATGGGAAGTGAATTGACAATTTCAATGGTAACATGGTACAGAGTACACCCTGCTATGGGTGTGAAGTTAATTCACAACTTCAATGGTAACATGGTACAGAGTACACCCTGCTATGGGTGTGAAGTGAATTCACAACTTCAATGGTAACATGGTACAGAGTACACCCTGCTATGGGTGGGAAGTGAATTCACAACTTCAATGGTAACATGGTACAGAGTACACCCTGTTATGGGTGGGAAGTGAATTGACAACTTCAATGGTAACATGGTACAGAGTACACCCTGCTATGGGTGGGTAGTGAATTCACAACTTCAATGGTAACATGATACAGAGTACCCACTGCTATGGGTGTGAAGTGAATTGACAATTTCAATGGTAACATGGTACAGAGTACACCTTGTTATGTGTGGGAAGTGAATTCACAACTTCAGTGGTAGCATGGTACAGAGTACACCCTGCTATCGGTGGGAAGTGAATTGACAACTTCAATGGTAACATGGTACAGAGTACACCCTGCTATGGATGGGAAGTGAATTGACAACTTCAATGGTAACATGGTACAGAGTACACCCTGCAATGGGTGGGAAATGAATTCACAACTTCAATGGTAACATGGTACAGAGTACACCCTGTTATGGGTGGGAAGTGAATTGACAACTTCAATGGTAACATGGTACAGAGTACACCCTGCTATGGGTGGGAAGTGAATTCACAACTTCAATGGTAACATGGTACAGAGTACACCCTGCTATGGGTGGGAAGTGAATTCACAACTTCAAACTTCAACTACATCATTTGTAACGCTTTACTGGTACAGAGTACACCCTACTATGGGTGGGAAGTGAATTCACAACTTCAATGGTAACATGGTACAAAGTACACCCTGTTATGGGTTGGAAGTGAATTCTCAACTTCAATGGTAACATGGTACAGAGTACACCCTGTTATGGGTGGGAAGTGAATTGACAACTTCAATGGTAACATGGTACAGAGTACACCCTGCTATGGGTGGGAAGTGAATTCACAACTTCAATGGTAACATGGTAGAGTACACCCTGCTATGGGTGGGAAGTGAATTCACAACTTCAATGGTAACATGGTACATAGTACACCCTGCTATGGGTGGGAAGTGAATTCACAACTTCAATGGTAACATGATGCAGAGTACACACTGCTATGGGTGTGAAGTGAATTCACAACTTCAATGGTAACATGGTACAGAGTACACCTTGTTATGTGTGGGAAGTGAATTCACAACTTCAATGGTAGCATGGTACAGAGTACACCCTGCTATGGATGGGAAGTGAAATCACAACTTCAATGGTAACATGGTACAGAGTACACACTGCTATGGGTGGGAAGTGAATTGACAACTTCAATGGTAACATGGTACAGAGTACACCCTACTATCGATGGGAAGTGAATTCACAACTTCAATGGTAACATGGTACAGAGTACACCCTGCTATGGGTGGGAAGTGAATTCACAACTTCAATGGTAACATGGTACAGAGTACACCCTGTTATGGGTGGGAAGTGAATTGACAACTTCAATGGTAACATGGTACAGAGTGCACCCTGCTATGGGTGGGAAGTGAATTCACAACTTCAATGGTAACATGGTACAGAGTACACACCGTTATGGGTGGGAAGTGAATTGACAACTTCAATGGTAACATGGTACAGAGTACACACTGCTATGGGTGAGAAGTGAATTCAAAACTTAAATGGTAACATGTACAGAGTACACCCTGCTATGGGTGTGAAGTGAATTCACAACTTCAATGGTAACATGGTACAGAGTACACCCTGCTATGGGTGTGAAGTGAATTCACAACTTCAATGGTAACATGGTACAGAGTACACCCTGCTATGGGTGGGAAGTGAATTCACAACTTCAATGGTAACATGGTACAGAGTACACCCTGTTATGGGTGGGAAGTGAATTGACAACTTCAATGGTAACATGGTACAGAGTACACCTTGCTATGGGTGGGTAGTGAATTCACAACTTCAATGGTACCATGATACAGAGTACCCACTGCTATGGGTGTGAAGTGAATTCACAATTTCAATGGTAACATGGTACAGAGTACACCTTGTTATGTGTGGGAAGTGAATTCACAACTTCAGTGGTAGCATGGTACAGAGTACACCCTGCTATGGGTGGGAGGTGAATTGACAACTTCAATGGTAACATGGTACAGAGTACACCCTGCTATGGATGGGAAGTGAATTGACAACTTCAATGGTAACATGGTACAGAGTACACCCTGCTAAGGGTGGGAAATGAATTCACAACTTCAATGGTAACATGGTACAGAGTACACACTGCTATGGGTGGGAAGTGAATTCACAACTTCAATGGTAACATATGGTACAGAGTACACACTGCTATGGGTGGGAAGTGAATTCACAACTTCAATGGTAACATGGTACAGAGTACACCCTGTTATGGGTGGGAAGTGAATTGACAACGTCAATGGTAACATGGTACAGAGTACACCCTGTTATGGGTGGGAAGTGAATTCACAACTTCAATGGTAACATGGTACAGAGTACACCCTGCTATGGGTGGGAAGTGAATTCACAACTTCAATGGTAACATGGTACAGAGTACACCCTGCTATGGGTGGGTAGTGAATTCACAACTTCAATGGTAACATGGTACAGAGTACACCCTGTTATGAGTGGGAAGTGAATTGACAACTTCAATGGTAACATGGTACAGAGTACACCCTGCTATGGGTGGGTAGTGAATTCACAACTTCAATGGTAACATGGTACAGAGTACACCCTGCTATGGGTGGGAAGTGAATTGACAACTTCAATGGTAACATGGTACAGAGTACACCCTGCTATGGGTGGGAAGTGAATTCACAACTTCAATGGTAACATGGTACAGAGTACACCCTGCTATGGGTGTGAAGTGAATTCACAACTTCAATGGTAACATGGTACAGATTACACCTTGTTATGTGTGGGAAGTGAATTCACAACTTCAATGGTAACATGGTACAGAGTACACCCTGCAATGGGTGGGAAGTGAATTGACAACTTCAATGGTAACATGGTACAGAGTACACACTGCTATGGGTGGGAAGTGAATTGACAACTTCAATGGTAACATGGTACAGAGTACACCCTGCTATGGATGGGAAGTGAATTGACAATTTCAATGGTAACATGGTACAGAGTACACCCTGCTATGGGTGGGAAGTGAATTCACCACTTCAATGGTAACATGGTACAGAGTACACCCTGCTATGGGTGGGAAGTGAATTGACAACTTCAATGGTAACATGGTACAGAGTACACCCTGCTATGGGTGGGAAGTGAATTCACCACTTCAATGGTAACATGGTACAGAGTACACCCTGCTATGGGTGGGAAGTGAATTGACAACTTCAATGGTAACATGGTACAGAGTACACCCTGCTATGGATGGGAAGTGAATTGACAATTTCAATGGTAACATGGTACAGAGTACACCCTGCTATGGGTGGGAAGTGAATTCACCACTTCAATGGTAACATGGTACAGAGTACACCCTGCTATGGGTGGGAAGTGAATTGACAACTTCAATGGTAACATGGTACAGAGTACACCCTGCTATGGGTGGGAAGTGAATTGACAACTTCAATGGTAACATGGTACAGAGTACACACTGCTATGGGTGGGAAGTGAATTCACAACTTCAATGGTAACATGGTACAGAGTACACCCTGCTATGGGTGGGAAGTGAATTGACAACTTCAATGGTAACATAGTACAGAGTACACCCTGCTATGGGTGTGAAGTGAATTCACAACATCAATGGTAACATGGTACAGAGTACACACTGCTATGGGTGTGAAGTGAATTCACAACTTCAATGGTAACATGGTACAGAGTACACCCTGCTATGGGTGGGTAGTGAATTCACAACTTCAATGGTAACATGGTACAGAGTACACCCTGTTATGGGTGGGAAGTGAATTGACAACTTCAATGGTAACATGGTACAGAGTACACCCTGCTATGGGTGGGTAGTGAATTCACAACTTCAATGGTAACATGGTACAGAGTACACCCTGCTATGGGTGGGAAGTGAATTCACAACTTCAATGGTAACATGGTAGAGTACACCCTGCAATGGGTGGGAAGTGAATTCACAACTTCAATGGTAACATGGTACAGAGTACACACTGCTATGGGTGGGAAGTGAATTCACAACTTCAATGGTAACATGGTACAGATTACACACTGCTATGGGTGGGAGGTGAATTGACAACTTCAATGGTAACATGATACACACTGCTATGGGTGGGAAGTGAATTGACAACTTCAATGGTAACATGGTACAGAGTACACACTGCTATGGGTGGGAAGTGAATTCACAACTTCAATGGTAACATATGGTACAGAGTACACACTGCTATGGGTGGGAAGTGAATTCACAACTTCAATGGTAACATGGTACAGAGTACACCCTGCTATGGGTGGGAAGTGAATTGACAACGTCAATGGTAACATGGTACAGAGTACACCCTGTTATGGGTGGGAAGTGAATTCACAACTTCAATGGTAACATGGTACAGAGTACACCCTGCTATGGGTGGGAAGTGAATTCACAACTTCAATGGTAACATGGTACAGAGTACACCCTGCTATGGGTGGGAAGTGAATTCACAACTTCAATGGTAACATGGTACAGAGTACACCCTGCTATGGGTGGGAAGTGAATTGACAACTTCAATGGTAACATGATACAGAGTACACCCTGCTATGGGTGGGAAGTGAATTGACAACTTCAATGGTAACATGGTACATATTACACCCTGCTATGGGTGGAAGGTGAATTGACAACTTCAATGGTAACATGGTACACACTGCTATGGGTGGGAAGTGAATTCACAATTTCAATGGTAACATGGTACAGAGTACACCCTGTTATGGGTGGGAAGTGAATTGACAACTTCAATGGTAACATGGTACAGAGTACACACTGCTATGGGTGGGAAGTGAATTGACAATTTCAATGGTAACATGGTACAGAGTACAGCCTGCTATGGGTGGGAAATGAATTCACAACTTCAATGGTAACATGGTACAGAGTACACCCTGCTATGGGTGGGAAGTGAATTCACAACTTCAATGGTAACATGGTACAGAGTACACCCTGCTATGGGTGTGAAGTGAATTCACAACTTCAATGGTAACATGGTACAGAGTACACACTGCTATGGGTGTGAAGTGAATTCACAACTTCAATGGTAACATGGTACAGAGTACACCCTGCTATGGGTGGGAAGTGAATTCACAACTTCAATGGTAACATGGTACAGAGTACACCCTGTTATGGGTGGGAAGTGAATTGACAACTTCAATGGTAACATGGTACAGAGTACACCCTGCTATGGGTGGGTAGTGAATTCACAACTTCAATGGTAACATGGTACAGAGTACACCCTGCTATGGGTGGGAAGTGAATTAACAACTTCAATGGTAACATGGTACAGAGTACACCCTGCTATGGGTGGGAAGTGAATTCACAACTTCAATGGTAACATGGTAGAGTACACCCTGCTATGGGTGGGAAGTGAATTGACAACTTCAATGGTAACATGGTACAGAGTACACCCTGCTATGGGTGGGTAGTGAATTGACAACTTCAATGGTAACATGGTACAGAGTTCACCCTGCTATGGGTGGGAAGTGAATTAACAACTTCAATGGTAACATGGTACAGAGTACACCCTGTTATGGGTGGGAAGTGAATTGACAACTTCAATGGTAACATGGTACAGAGTACACCCTGCTATGGGTGGGAAGTGAATTCACAACTTCAATGGTAACATGGTAGAGTACACCCTGCTATGGGTGGGAAGTGATTTCACAACTTCAATGGAAACATGGTACAGAGTACACCCTGCTATGGGTGGGAAGTGAATTCACAACTTCAATGGTAACATGATACAGAGTACACACTGCTATGGGTGTGAAGTGAATTCACAACTTCAATGGTAACATGGTACAGAGTACACCTTGTTATGTGTGGGAAGTGAATTCACAACTTCAATGGTAGCATGGTACAGAGTACACCCTGCTATGGGTGGGAAGTGAATTCACAACTTCAATGGTAACATGGTACAGAGTACACCCTGTTATGGGTGGGAAGTGAATTGACAACTTCAATGGTAACATGGTACAGAGTACACCCTGCTATGGGTGGGTAGTGAATTCACAACTTCAATGGTAACATGGTACAGAGTACACCCTGCTATGGGTGGGAAGTGAATTAACAACTTCAATGGTAACATGGTACAGAGTACACCCTGCTATGGGTGGGAAGTGAATTCACAACTTCAATGGTAACATGGTAGAGTACACCCTGCTATGGGTGGGAAGTGAATTGACAACTTCAATGGTAACATGGTACAGAGTACACCCTGCTATGGGTGGGTAGTGAATTGACAACTTCAATGGTAACATGGTACAGAGTTCACCCTGCTATGGGTGGGAAGTGAATTAACAACTTCAATGGTAACATGGTACAGAGTACACCCTGTTATGGGTGGGAAGTGAATTGACAACTTCAATGGTAACATGGTACAGAGTACACCCTGCTATGGGTGGGAAGTGAATTCACAACTTCAATGGTAACATGGTAGAGTACACCCTGCTATGGGTGGGAAGTGATTTCACAACTTCAATGGAAACATGGTACAGAGTACACCCTGCTATGGGTGGGAAGTGAATTCACAACTTCAATGGTAACATGATACAGAGTACACACTGCTATGGGTGTGAAGTGAATTCACAACTTCAATGGTAACATGGTACAGAGTACACCTTGTTATGTGTGGGAAGTGAATTCACAACTTCAATGGTAGCATGGTACAGAGTACACCCTGCTATGGGTGGGAAGTGAATTCACAACTTCAATGGTAACATGGTACAGAGTACACACTGCTATGGGTTGGAAGTGAATTGACAACTTCAATGGTAACATGGTACAGAGTACACCCTGCTATGGATGGGAAGTGAATTGACAACCTCAATGGTATCATGGTACAGAGTACACCCTGCTATGGGTGGGAAGTGAATTCAAAACTTAAATGGTAACATGTACAGAGTACACCCTGCTATGGGTGTGAAGTGAATTCACAACTTCAATGGTAACATGGTACAGAGTACACCCTGCTATGGGTGGGAAGTGAATTCACAACTTCAATGGTAACATGGTACAGAGTACACCCTGCTATGGGTGGGAAGTGAATTCACAACTTCAATGGTAACATGGTACAGAGTACACCCTGTTATGGGTGGGAAGTGAATTGACAACTTCAATGGTAACATGGTACAGAGTACACCCTGCTATCGGTGGGAAGTGAATTGACAACTTCAATGGTAACATGGTACAGAGTACACCCTGCTATGGATGGGAAGTGAATTGACACCTTCAATGGTAACATGGTACAGAGTACACCCTGCTATGGGTGGGAAATGAATTCACAACTTCAATGGTAACATGGTACAGAGTACACCCTGCTATGGGTGGGAAGTGAATTGACAACTTCAATGGTAACATGGTACAGAGTACACCCTGCTATGGATGGGAAGTGAATTGACACCTTCAATGGTAACATGGTACAGAGTACACCCTGCTATGGGTGGGAAATGAATTCACAACTTCAATGGTAACATGGTACAGAGTACACCCTGTTATGGGTGGGAAGTGAATTGACAACTTCAATGGTAACATGGTACAGAGTACACCCTGCTATGGGTGGGAAGTGAATTCACAACTTCAATGGTAACATGGTACAGAGTACACCTTGCTATGGGTGGGAAGTGAATTCACAACTTCAAACTTCAACTACATCATGTGTAACGCTTTACTGGTACAGAGTACACCCTACTATGGGTGGGAAGTGAATTCACAACTTCAATGGTAACATGGTACAAAGTACACCCTGTTATGGGTTGGAAGTGAATTCTCAACTTCAATGGTAACATGGTACAGAGTACACCCTGTTATGGGTGGGAAGTGAATTGACAACTTCAATGTTAACATGGTACAGAGTACACCCTGCTATGGGTGGGAAGTGAATTCACAACTTCAATGGTAACATGGTACAGAGTACACCCTGCTATGGGTGGGAAGTGAATTCACAACTTCAATGGTAACATGATGCAGAGTACACACTGCTATGGGTGTGAAGTGAATTCACAACTTCAATGGTAACATGGTACAGAGTACACCTTGTTATGTGTGGGAAGTGAATTCACAACTTCAATGGTAGCATGGTACAGAGTACACCCTGCTATGGGTGGGAAGTGAATTGACAACTTCAATGGTAACATGGTACAGAGTACACACTGCTATGGGTGGGAAGTGAATTGACAACTTCAATGGTAACATGGTACAGAGTACACCCTACTATCGATGGGAAGTGAATTCACAACTTCAATGGTAACATGGTACAGAGTACACCCTGCTATGGGTGGGAAGTGAATTCACAACTTCAATGGTAACATGGTACAGAGTACACCCTGTTATGGGTGGGAAGTGAATTGACAACTTCAATGGTAACATGGTACAGAGTGCACCCTGCTATGGGTGGGAAGTGAATTCACAACTTCAATGGTAACATGGTACAGAGTACACACCGTTATGGGTGGGAAGTGAATTGACAACTTCAATGGTAACATGGTACAGAGTACACCCTGGTATGGGTGGGAAGTGAATTGACAACTTCAATGGTAACATGGTACAGAGTACCCACTGCTATGGGTGTGAAGTGAATTCACAATTTCAATGGTAACATGGTACAGAGTACACCTTGTTATGTGTGGGAAGTGAATTCACAACTTCAGTGGTAGCATGGTACAGAGTACACCCTGCTATGGGTGGGAAGTGAATTGACAACTTCAATGGTAACATGGTACAGAGTACACCCTGCTAAGGGTGGGAAATGAATTCACAACTTCAATGGTAACATGGTACAGAGTACACACTGCTATGGGTGGGAAGTGAATTCACAACTTCAATGGTAACATATGGTACAGAGTACACACTGCTATGGGTGGGAAGTGAATTCACAACTTCAATGGTAACATGGTACAGAGTACACCCTGTTATGGGTGGGAAGTGAATTGACAACGTCAATGGTAACATGGTACAGAGTACACCCTGTTATGGGTGGGAAGTGAATTCACAACTTCAATGGTAACATGGTACAGAGTACACCCTGCTATGGGTGGGAAGTGAATTCACAACTTCAATGGTAACATGGTACAGAGTACACCCTGCTATGGGTGGGTAGTGAATTCACAACTTCAATGGTAACATGGTACAGAGTACACCCTGCTATGGGTGGGAAGTGAATTCACAACTTCAATGGTAACATGGTACAGAGTACACCCTGCTATGGGTGGGAAGTGAATTCACAACTTCAATGGTAACATGGTACAGAGTACACCCTGCTATGGGTGTGAAGTGAATTCACAACTTCAATGGTAACATGGTACAGATTACACCTTGTTATGTGTGGGAAGTGAATTCACAACTTCAATGGTAACATGGTACAGAGTACACCCTGCTATGGGTGGGAAGTGAATTGACAACTTCAATGGTAACATGGTACAGAGTACACACCGCTATGGGTGGGAAGTGAATTGACAACTTCAATGGTAACATGGTACAGAGTACACCCTGCTATGGATGGGAAGTGAATTGACAATTTCAATGGTAACATGGTACAGAGTACACCCTGCTATGGGTGTGAAGTGAATTCACAACTTCAATGGTAACATGGTACAGAGTACACCCTGCTATGGGTGGGAAGTGAATTCACAACTTCAATGGTAACATGGTACAGAGTACACCCTGTTATGGGTGGGAAGTGAATTGACAACTTCAATGGTAACATGGTACAGAGTACACCCTGCTATGGGTGGGTAGTGAATTCACAACTTCAATGGTAACATGATACAGAGTACCCACTGCTATGGGTGTGAAGTGAATTGACAATTTCAATGGTAACATGGTACAGAGTACACCTTGTTATGTGTGGGAAGTGAATTCACAACTTCAGTGGTAGCATGGTACAGAGTACACCCTGCTATCGGTGGGAAGTGAATTGACAACTTCAATGGTAACATGGTACAGAGTACACCCTGCTATGGATGGGAAGTGAATTGACAACTTCAATGGTAACATGGTACAGAGTACACCCTGCAATGGGTGGGAAATGAATTCACAACTTCAATGGTAACATGGTACAGAGTACACCCTGTTATGGGTGGGAAGTGAATTGACAACTTCAATGGTAACATGGTACAGAGTACACCCTGCTATGGGTGGGAAGTGAATTCACAACTTCAATGGTAACATGGTACAGAGTACACCCTGCTATGGGTGGGAAGTGAATTCACAACTTCAAACTTCAACTACATCATTTGTAACGCTTTACTGGTACAGAGTACACCCTACTATGGGTGGGAAGTGAATTCACAACTTCAATGGTAACATGGTACAAAGTACACCCTGTTATGGGTTGGAAGTGAATTCTCAACTTCAATGGTAACATGGTACAGAGTACACCCTGTTATGGGTGGGAAGTGAATTGACAACTCCAATGGTAACATGGTACAGAGTACACCCTGCTATGGGTGGGAAGTGAATTCACAACTTCAATGGTAACATGGTAGAGTACACCCTGCTATGGGTGGGAAGTGAATTCACAACTTCAATGGTAACATGGTACAGAGTACACCCTGCTATGGGTGGGAAGTGAATTCACAACTTCAATGGTAACATGATGCAGAGTACACACTGCTATGGGTGTGAAGTGAATTCACAACTTCAATGGTAACATGGTACAGAGTACACCTTGTTATGTGTGGGAAGTGAATTCACAACTTCAATGGTAGCATGGTACAGAGTACACCCTGCTATGGGTGGGAAGTGAATTGACAACTTCAATGGTAACATGGTACAGAGTACACACTGCTATGGGTGGGAAGTGAATTGACAACTTCAATGGTAACATGGTACAGAGTACACCCTACTATCGATGGGAAGTGAATTCACAACTTCAATGGTAACATGGTACAGAGTACACCCTGCTATGGGTGGGAAGTGAATTCACAACTTCAATGGTAACATGGTACAGAGTACACCCTGTTATGGGTGGGAAGTGAATTGACAACTTCAATGGTAACATGGTACAGAGTGCACCCTGCTATGGGTGGGAAGTGAATTCACAACTTCAATGGTAACATGGTACAGAGTACACCCTGCTATGGGTGGGTAGTGAATTGACAACTTCAATGGTAACATGGTACAGAGTTCACCCTGCTATGGGTGGGAAGTGAATTAACAACTTCAATGGTAACATGGTACAGAGTACACCCTGTTATGGGTGGGAAGTGAATTGACAACTTCAATGGTAACATGGTACAGAGTACACCCTGCTATGGGTGGGAAGTGAATTCACAACTTCAATGGTAACATGGTAGAGTACACCCTGCTATGGGTGGGAAGTGATTTCACAACTTCAATGGAAACATGGTACAGAGTACACCCTGCTATGGGTGGGAAGTGAATTCACAACTTCAATGGTAACATGATACAGAGTACACACTGCTATGGGTGTGAAGTGAATTCACAACTTCAATGGTAACATGGTACAGAGTACACCTTGTTATGTGTGGGAAGTGAATTCACAACTTCAATGGTAGCATGGTACAGAGTACACCCTGCTATGGGTGGGAAGTGAATTCACAACTTCAATGGTAACATGGTACAGAGTACACACTGCTATGGGTTGGAAGTGAATTGACAACTTCAATGGTAACATGGTACAGAGTACACCCTGCTATGGATGGGAAGTGAATTGACAACCTCAATGGTATCATGGTACAGAGTACACCCTGCTATGGGTGGGAAGTGAATTCAAAACTTAAATGGTAACATGTACAGAGTACACCCTGCTATGGGTGTGAAGTGAATTCACAACTTCAATGGTAACATGGTACAGAGTACACCCTGCTATGGGTGGGAAGTGAATTCACAACTTCAATGGTAACATGGTACAGAGTACACCCTGCTATGGGTGGGAAGTGAATTCACAACTTCAATGGTAACATGGTACAGAGTACACCCTGTTATGGGTGGGAAGTGAATTGACAACTTCAATGGTAACATGGTACAGAGTACACCCTGCTATCGGTGGGAAGTGAATTGACAACTTCAATGGTAACATGGTACAGAGTACACCCTGCTATGGATGGGAAGTGAATTGACACCTTCAATGGTAACATGGTACAGAGTACACCCTGCTATGGGTGGGAAATGAATTCACAACTTCAATGGTAACATGGTACAGAGTACACCCTGCTATGGGTGGGAAGTGAATTGACAACTTCAATGGTAACATGGTACAGAGTACACCCTGCTATGGATGGGAAGTGAATTGACACCTTCAATGGTAACATGGTACAGAGTACACCCTGCTATGGGTGGGAAATGAATTCACAACTTCAATGGTAACATGGTACAGAGTACACCCTGTTATGGGTGGGAAGTGAATTGACAACTTCAATGGTAACATGGTACAGAGTACACCCTGCTATGGGTGGGAAGTGAATTCACAACTTCAATGGTAACATGGTACAGAGTACACCTTGCTATGGGTGGGAAGTGAATTCACAACTTCAAACTTCAACTACATCATGTGTAACGCTATACTGGTACAGAGTACACCCTACTATGGGTGGGAAGTGAATTCACAACTTCAATGGTAACATGGTACAAAGTACACCCTGTTATGGGTTGGAAGTGAATTCTCAACTTCAATGGTAACATGGTACAGAGTACACCCTGTTATGGGTGGGAAGTGAATTGACAACTTCAATGGTAACATGGTACAGAGTACACCCTGCTATGGGTGGGAAGTGAATTCACAACTTCAATGGTAACATGGTACAGAGTACACCCTGCTATGGGTGGGAAGTGAATTCACAACTTCAATGGTAACATGATGCAGAGTACACACTGCTATGGGTGTGAAGTGAATTCACAACTTCAATGGTAACATGGTACAGAGTACACCTTGTTATGTGTGGGAAGTGAATTCACAACTTCAATGGTAGCATGGTACAGAGTACACCCTGCTATGGGTGGGAGGTTAATTGACAACTTCAATGGTAACATGGTACAGAGTACACACTGCTATGGGTGGGAAGTGAATTGACAACTTCAATGGTAACATGGTACAGAGTACACCCTACTATCGATGGGAAGTGAATTCACAACTTCAATGGTAACATGGTACAGAGTACACCCTGCTATGGGTGAGAAGTGAATTCACAACTTCAATGGTAACATGGTACAGAGTACACCCTGTTATGGGTGGGAAGTGAATTGACAACTTCAATGGTAACATGGTACAGAGTGCACCCTGCTATGGGTGGGAAGTGAATTCACAACTTCAATGGTAACATGGTACAGAGTACACACCGTTATGGGTGGGAAGTGAATTGACAACTTCAATGGTAACATGGTACAGAGTACACACTGCTATGGGTGGGAAGTGAATTCAAAACTTAAATGGTAACATGTACAGAGTACACCCTGCTATGGGTGTGAAGTGAATTCACAACTTCAATGGTAACATGGTACAGAGTACACCCTGCTATGGGTGTGAAGTGAATTCACAACTTCAATGGTAACATGGTACAGAGTACACCCTGCTATGGGTGGGAAGTGAATTCACAACTTCAATGGTAACATGGTACAGATTACACCCTGGTATGGGTGGGAAGTGAATTGACAACTTCAATGGTAACATGGTACAGAGTACACCCTGCTATGGTTGGGTAGTGAATTCACAACTTCAATGGTAACATGATACAGAGTACCCACTGCTATGGGTGTGAAGTGAATTCACAATTTCAATGGTAACATGGTACAGAGTACACCTTGTTATGTGTGGGAAGTGAATTCACAACTTCAGTGGTAGCATGGTACAGAGTACACCCTGCTATGGGTGGGAAGTGAATTGACAACTTCAATGGTAACATGGTACAGAGTACACCCTGCTAAGGGTGGGAAATGAATTCACAACTTCAATGGTAACATGGTACAGAGTACACACTGCTATGGGTGGGAAGTGAATTCACAACTTCAATGGTAACATATGGTACAGAGTACACACTGCTATGGGTGGGAAGTGAATTCACAACTTCAATGGTAACATGGTACAGAGTACACCCTGTTATGGGTGGGAAGTGAATTGACAACGTCAATGGTAACATGGTACAGAGTACACCCTGTTATGGGTGGGAAGTGAATTCACAACTTCAATGGTAACATGGTACAGAGTACACCCTGCTATGGGTGGGAAGTGAATTCACAACTTCAATGGTAACATGGTACAGAGTACACCCTGCTATGGGTGGGTAGTGAATTCACAACTTCAATGGTAACATGGTACAGAGTACACCCTGCTATGGGTGGGAAGTGAATTCACAACTTCAATGGTAACATGGTACAGAGTACACCCTGCTATGGGTGGGAAGTGAATTCACAACTTCAATGGTAACATGGTACAGAGTACACCCTGCTATGGGTGTGAAGTGAATTCACAACTTCAATGGTAACATGGTACAGATTACACCTTGTTATGTGTGGGAAGTGAATTCACAACTTCAATGGTAACATGGTACAGAGTACACCCTGCTATGGGTGGGAAGTGAATTGACAACTTCAATGGTAACATGGTACAGAGTACACACCGCTATGGGTGGGAAGTGAATTGACAACTTCAATGGTAACATGGTACAGAGTACACCCTGCTATGGGTGGGAAGTGAATTGACAATTTCAATGGTAACATGGTACAGAGTACACCCTGCTATGGGTGTTAAGTTAATTCACAACTTCAATGGTAACATGGTACAGAGTACACCCTGCTATGGGTGGGAAGTGAATTCACAACTTCAATGGTAACATGGTACAGAGTACACCCTGTTATGGGTGGGAAGTGAATTGACAACTTCAATGGTAACATGGTACAGAGTACACCCTGCTATGGGTGGGTAGTGAATTCACAACTTCAATGGTAACATGATACAGAGTACCCACTGCTATGGGTGTGAAGTGAATTGACAATTTCAATGGTAACATGGTACAGAGTACACCTTGTTATGTGTGGGAAGTGAATTCACAACTTCAGTGGTAGCATGGTACAGAGTACACCCTGCTATCGGTGGGAAGTGAATTGACAACTTCAATGGTAACATGGTACAGAGTACACCCTGCTATGGATGGGAAGTGAATTGACAACTTCAATGGTAACATGGTACAGAGTACACCCTGCAATGGGTGGGAAATGAATTCACAACTTCAATGGTAACATGGTACAGAGTACACCCTGTTATGGGTGGGAAGTGAATTGACAACTTCAATGGTAACATGGTACAGAGTACACCCTGCTATGGGTGGGAAGTGAATTCACAACTTCAATGGTAACATGGTACAGAGTACACCCTGCTATGGGTGGGAAGTGAATTCACAACTTCAAACTTCAACTACATCATTTGTAACGCTTTACTGGTACAGAGTACACCCTACTATGGGTGGGAAGTGAATTCACAACTTCAATGGTAACATGGTACAAAGTACACCCTGTTATGGGTTGGAAGTGAATTCTCAACTTCAATGGTAACATGGTACAGAGTACACCCTGTTATGGGTGGGAAGTGAATTGACAACTCCAATGGTAACATGGTACAGAGTACACCCTGCTATGGGTGGGAAGTGAATTCACAACTTCAATGGTAACATGGTAGAGTACACCCTGCTATGGGTGGGAAGTGAATTCACAACTTCAATGGTAACATGGTACAGAGTACACCCTGCTATGGGTGGGAAGTGAATTCACAACTTCAATGGTAACATGATGCAGAGTACACACTGCTATGGGTGTGAAGTGAATTCACAACTTCAATGGTAACATGGTACAGAGTACACCTTGTTATGTGTGGGAAGTGAATTCACAACTTCAATGGTAGCATGGTACAGAGTACACCCTGCTATGGGTGGGAAGTGAATTGACAACTTCAATGGTAACATGGTACAGAGTACACACTGCTATGGGTGGGAAGTGAATTGACAACTTCAATGGTAACATGGTACAGAGTACACCCTACTATCGATGGGAAGTGAATTCACAACTTCAATGGTAACATGGTACAGAGTACACCCTGCTATGGGTGGGAAGTGAATTCACAACTTCAATGGTAACATGGTACAGAGTACACCCTGTTATGGGTGGGAAGTGAATTGACAACTTCAATGGTAACATGGTACAGAGTGCACCCTGCTATGGGTGGGAAGTGAATTCACAACTTCAATGGTAACATGGTACAGAGTACACACCGTTATGGGTGGGAAGTGAATTGACAACTTCAATGGTAACATGGTACAGAGTACACACTGCTATGGGTGGGAAGTGAATTCAAAACTTAAATGGTAACATGTACAGAGTACACCCTGCTATGGGTGTGAAGTGAATTCACAACTTCAATGGTAACATGGTACAGAGTACACCCTGCTATGGGTGTGAAGTGAATTGACAACTTCAATGGTAACATGGTACATAGTACACCCTGCTATGGGTGGGAAGTGAATTCACAACTTCAATGGTAACATGGTACAGAGTACACCCTGTTATGGGTGGGAAGTGAATTGACAACTTCAATGGTAACATGGTACAGAGTACACCTTGCTATGGGTGGGTAGTGAATTCACAACTTCAATGGTACCATGATACAGAGTACCCACTGCTATGGGTGTGAAGTGAATTCACAATTTCAATGGTAACATGGTACAGAGTACACCTTGTTATGTGTGGGAAGTGAATTCACAACTTCAGTGGTAGCATGGTACAGAGTACACCCTGCTATGGGTGGGAAGTGAATTGACAACTTCAATGGTAACATGGTACAGAGTACACCCTGCTATGGATGGGAAGTGAATTGACAACTTCAATGGTAACATGGTACAGAGTACACCCTGCTAAGGGTGGGAAATGAATTCACAACTTCAATGGTAACATGGTACAGAGTACACACTGCTATGGGTGGGAAGTGAATTCACAACTTCAATGGTAACATATGGTACAGAGTACACACTGCTATGGGTGGGAAGTGAATTCACAACTTCAATGGTAACATGGTACAGAGTACACCCTGTTATGGGTGGGAAGTGAATTGACAACGTCAATGGTAACATGGTACAGAGTGCACCCTGTTATGGGTGGGAAGTGAATTCACAACTTCAATGGTAACATGGTACAGAGTACACCCTGCTATGGGTGGGAAGTGAATTCACAACTTCAATGGTAACATGGTACAGAGTACACCCTGCTATGGGTGGGTAGTGAATTCACAACTTCAATGGTAACATGGTACAGAGTACACCCTGTTATGAGTGGGAAGTGAATTGACAACTTCAATGGTAACATGGTACAGAGTACACCCTGCTATGGGTGGGTAGTGAATTCACAACTTCAATGGTAACATGGTACAGAGTACACCCTGCTATGGGTGGGAAGTGAATTGACAACTTCAATGGTAACATGGTACAGAGTACACCCTGCTATGGGTGGGAAGTGAATTCACAACTTCAATGGTAACATGGTACAGAGTACACCCTGCTATGGGTGTGAAGTGAATTCACAACTTCAATGGTAACATGGTACAGATTACACCTTGTTATGTGTGGGAAGTGAATTCACAACTTCAATGGTAACATGGTACAGAGTACACCCTGCTATGGGTGGGAAGTGAATTGACAACTTCAATGGTAACATGGTACAGAGTACACACTGCTATGGGTGGGAAGTGAATTGACAACTTCAATGGTAACATGGTACAGAGTACACCCTGCTATGGATGGGAAGTGAATTGACAATTTCAATGGTAACATGGTACAGAGTACACCCTGCTATGGGTGGGAAGTGAATTCACCACTTCAATGGTAACATGGTACAGAGTACACCCTGCTATGGGTGGGAAGTGAATTGACAACTTCAATGGTAACATGGTACAGAGTACACCCTGCTATGGGTGGGAAGTGAATTAACAACTTCAATGGTAACATGGTAGAGTACACCCTGCAATGGGTGGGAAGTGAATTCACAACTTCAATGGTAACATGGTACAGAGTACACCCTGCTATGGGTGGGAAGTGAATTCACAACTTCAATGGTAACATGGTACAGATTACACACTGCTATGGGTGGGAGGTGAATTGACAACTTCAATGGTAACATGATACACACTGCTATGGGTGGGAAGTGAATTGACAACTTCAATGGTAACATGGTACAGAGTACACCCTGCTATGGGTGGGAAGTGAATTGACAGCTTCAATGGTAACATGGTACAGAGTACACACTGCTATGGGTGGGAAGTGAATTCACAACTTCAATGGTAACATATGGTACAGAGTACACACTGCTATGGGTGGGAAGTGAATTCACAACTTCAATGGTAACATGGTACAGAGTACACCCTGTTATGGGTGGGAAGTGAATTGACAACGTCAATGGTAACATGGTACAGAGTACACCCTGTTATGGGTGGGAAGTGAATTCACAACTTCAATGGTAACATGGTACAGAGTACACCCTGCTATGGGTGGGAAGTGAATTCACAACTTCAATGGTAACATGGTACAGAGTACACCCTGCTATGGGTGGGAAGTGAATTCACAACTTCAATGGTAACATGGTACAGAGTACACCCTGCTATGGGTGGGAAGTGAATTCACAACTTCAATGGTAACATGATACAGAGTACACACTGCTATGGGTGTGAAGTGAATTCACAACTTCATTGGTAACATGGTACAGAGTGCACCTTGTTATGTGTGGGAAGTGAATTCACAACTTCAATGGTAGCATGGTACAGAGTACACCCTGCTATGGGTGGGAAGTGAATTGACAACTTCAATAGTAACATGGTACAGAGTACACACTGCTATGGGTGGGAAGTGAATTGACAACTTCAATGGTAACATGGTACAGAGTACACCCTGCTATGGATGGGAAGTGAATTCACAACTTCAATGGTAACATGGTACAGAGTACACCCTGCTATGGGTGGGAAGTGAATTCACAACTTCAATGGTAACATGGTACAGTGTACACCCTGTTATGGTTGGAAGTGAATTGACAACTTCAATGGTAACATGGTACAGAGTACACCCTGCTATGGGTGGGAAGTGAATTCACAACTTCAATGGTAACATGGTACATAGTACACACCGTTATGGGTGGGAAGTGAATTGACAACTTCAATGGTAACATGGTACAGAGTACACACTGCTATGGGTGGGAAGTGAATTCACACCTTCAATGGTAACATGGTACAGAGTACACCCTGCTATGGGTGGGAAGTGAATTGACAACTTCAATGGTAACATAGTACAGAGTGCACCCTGTTATGGGTGGGAAGTGAATTGACAACTTCAATGGTAACATGGTACACGCTGCTATGGGTGGGAAGTGAATTCACAACTTCAATGGTAACATAGTACAGAGTACACCCTGTTATGGGTGGGAAGTGAATTGACAACTTCAATGGTAACATGGTACAGAGTACACCCTTCTATGGGTGGGAAGTGAATTCACAACTTCAATGGTAACATGGTACAGAGTACACCCTGCTATGGGTGGGAAGTGAATTCACAACTTCAATGGTAACATGGTACAGAGTACACCCTGTTATGGGTGGGAAGTGAATTGACAACTTCAATGGTAACATGGTACAGAGTACACCCTGCTATGGGTGGGTAGTGAATTCACAACTTCAATGGTAACATGATACAGAGTACCCACTGCTATGGGTGTGAAGTGAATTCACAATTTTAATGGTAACATGGTACAGAGTACACCTTGTTATGTGTGGGAAGTGAATTCACAACTTCAGTGGTAGCATGGTACAGAGTACACCCTGCTATGGGTGGGAAGTGAATTGACAACTTCAATGGTAACATGGTACAGAGTACACCCTGCTATGGGTGGGAAATGAATTCACAACTTCAATGGTAACATGGTACAGAGTACACCCTGTTATGGGTGGGAAGTGAATTGACAACTTCAATGGTAACATGGTACAGAGTACACCCTGCTATGGGTGGGAAGTGAATTCACAACTTCAATGGTAACATGGTACAGAGTACCCACTGCTATGGGTGTGAAGTGAATTCACAATTTCAATGGTAACATGGTACAGAGTACACCTTGTTATGTGTGGGAAGTGAATTCACAACTTCAGTGGTAGCATGGTACAGACTACACCCTGCTATGGGTGGGAAGTGAATACACAACTTCAAACTTCAACTACATCATTTGTAACGCTTTACTGGTACAGAGTACACCCTACTATGGGTGGGAAGTGAATTCACAACTTCAATGGTAACATGGTACAGAGTACACCCTGTTATGGGTGGGAAGTGAATTCACAACTTCAATGGTAACATGGTACAGAGTACACCCTGCTATGGGTGGGAAGTGAATTCACAACTTCAATGGTAACATGATACAGAGTACCCACTGCTATGGGTGTGAAGCGAATTCACAATGTCAATGGTAACATGGTACAGAGTACACCCTGCTATGGGTGGGAAGTGAATTCACAACTTCAATGGTAACATGGTACAGAGTACACCCTGCTATGGATGGGAAGTGAATTGACAACTTCAATGGTAACATGGTACAGAGTACACCCTGCTAAGGGTGGGAAATGAATTCACAACTTCAATGGTAACATGGTACAGAGTACACACTGCTATGGGTGGGAAGTGAATTCACAACTTCAATGGTAACATATGGTACAGAGTACACACTGCTATGGGTGGGAAGTGAATTCACAACTTCAATGGTAACATGGTACAGAGTACACCCTGTTATGGGTGGGAAGTGAATTGACAACGTCAATGGTAACATGGTACAGAGTACACCCTGTTATGGGTGGGAAGTGAATTCACAACTTCAATGGTAACATGGTACAGAGTACACCCTGCTATGGGTGGGAAGTGAATTCACAACTTCAATGGTAACATGGTACAGAGTACACCCTGCTATGGGTGGGTAGTGAATTCACAACTTCAATGGTAACATGGTACAGAGTACACCCTGTTATGAGTGGGAAGTGAATTGACAACTTCAATGGTAACATGGTACAGAGTACACCCTGCTATGGGTGGGTAGTGAATTCACAACTTCAATGGTAACATGGTACAGAGTACACCCTGCTATGGGTGGGAAGTGAATTGACAACTTCAATGGTAACATGGTACAGAGTACACCCTGCTATGGGTGGGAAGTGAATTCACAACTTCAATGGTAACATGGTACAGAGTACACCCTGCTATGGGTGTGAAGTGAATTCACAACTTCAATGGTAACATGGTACAGATTACACCTTGTTATGTGTGGGAAGTGAATTCACAACTTCAATGGTAACATGGTACAGAGTACACCCTGCTATGGGTGGGAAGTGAATTGACAACTTCAATGGTAACATGGTACAGAGTACACACTGCTATGGGTGGGAAGTGAATTGACAACTTCAATGGTAACATGGTACAGAGTACACCCTGCTATGGATGGGAAGTGAATTGACAATTTCAATGGTAACATGGTACAGAGTACACCCTGCTATGGGTGGGAAGTGAATTCACCACTTCAATGGTAACATGGTACAGAGTACACCCTGCTATGGGTGGGAAGTGAATTGACAACTTCAATGGTAACATGGTACAGAGTACACCCTGCTATGGATGGGAAGTGAATTGACAATTTCAATGGTAACATGGTACAGAGTACACCCTGCTATGGGTGGGAAGTGAATTCACCACTTCAATGGTAACATGGTACAGAGTACACCCTGCTATGGGTGGGAAGTGAATTGACAACTTCAATGGTAACATGGTACAGAGTACACCCTGCTATGGGTGGGAAGTGAATTGACAACTTCAATGGTAACATGGTACAGAGTACACACTGCTATGGGTGGGAAGTGAATTCACAACTTCAATGGTAACATGGTACAGAGTACACCCTGTTATGGGTGGGAAGTGAATTGACAACTTCAATGGTAACATAGTACAGAGTACACCCTGCTATGGGTGTGAAGTGAATTCACAACATCAATGGTAACATGGTACAGAGTACACACTGCTATGGGTGTGAAGTGAATTCACAACTTCAATGGTAACATGGTACAGAGTACACCCTGCTATGGGTGGGTAGTGAATTCACAACTTCAATGGTAACATGGTACAGAGTACACCCTGTTATGGGTGGGAAGTGAATTGACAACTTCAATGGTAACATGGTACAGAGTACACCCTGCTATGGGTGGGTAGTGAATTCACAACTTCAATGGTAACATGGTACAGAGTACACCCTGCTATGGGTGGGAAGTGAATTAACAACTTCAATGGTAACATGGTAGAGTACACCCTGCAATGGGTCGGAAGTGAATTCACAACTTCAATGGTAACATGGTACAGAGTACACCCTGCTATGGGTGGGAAGTGAATTCACAACTTCAATGGTAACATGGTACAGATTACACACTGCTATGGGTGGGAGGTGAATTGACAACTTCAATGGTAACATGATACACACTGCTATGGGTGGGAAGTGAATTGACAACTTCAATGGTAACATGGTACAGAGTACACCCTGCTATGGGTGGGAAGTGAATTGACAGCTTCAATGGTAACATGGTACAGAGTACACACTGCTATGGGTGGGAAGTGAATTCACAACTTCAATGGTAACATATGGTTCAGAGTACACACTGCTATGGGTGGGAAGTGAATTCACAACTTCAATGGTAACATGGTACAGAGTACACCCTGTTATGGGTGGGAAGTGAATTGACAACGTCAATGGTAACATGGTACAGAGTACACCCTGTTATGGGTGGGAAGTGAATTCACAACTTCAATGGTAACATGGTACAGAGTACACCCTGCTATGGGTGGGAAGTGAATTCACAACTTCAATGGTAACATGGTACAGAGTACACCCTGCTATGGGTGGGAAGTGAATTCACAACTTCAATGGTAACATGGTACAGAGTACACCCTGCTATGGGTGGGAAGTGAATTCACAACTTCAATGGTAACATGATACAGAGTACACACTGCTATGGGTGTGAAGTGAATTCACAACTTCATTGGTAACATGGTACAGAGTGCACCTTGTTATGTGTGGGAAGTGAATTCACAACTTCAATGGTAGCATGGTACAGAGTACACCCTGCTATGGGTGGGAAGTGAATTGACAACTTCAATAGTAACATGGTACAGAGTACACACTGCTATGGGTGGGAAGTGAATTGACAACTTCAATGGTAACATGGTACAGAGTACACCCTGCTATGGATGGGAAGTGAATTCACAACTTCAATGGTAACATGGTACAGAGTACACCCTGCTATGGGTGGGAAGTGAATTCACAACTTCAATGGTAACATGGTACAGTGTACACCCTGTTATGGTTGGAAGTGAATTGACAACTTCAATGGTAACATGGTACAGAGTACACCCTGCTATGGGTGGGAAGTGAATTCACAACTTCAATGGTAACATGGTACAGAGTACACACCGTTATGGGTGGGAAGTGAATTGACAACTTCAATGGTAACATGGTACAGAGTACACACTGCTATGGGTGGGAAGTGAATTCACAACTTCAATGGTAACATGGTACAGAGTACACCCTGTTATGGGTGGGAAGTGAATTGACAACTTCAATGGTAACATGGTACAGAGTACACCTTGCTATGGGTGGGTAGTGAATTCACAACTTCAATGGTACCATGATACAGAGTACCCACTGCTATGGGTGTGAAGTGAATTCACAATTTCAATGGTAACATGGTACAGAGTACACCTTGTTATGTGTGGGAAGTGAATTCACAACTTCAGTGGTAGCATGGTACAGAGTACACCCTGCTATGGGTGGGAAGTGAATTGACAACTTCAATGGTAACATGGTACAGAGTACACCCTGCTATGGATGGGAAGTGAATTGACAACTTCAATGGTAACATGGTACAGAGTACACCCTGCTAAGGGTGGGAAATGAATTCACAACTTCAATGGTAACATGGTACAGAGTACACACTGCTATGGGTGGGAAGTGAATTCACAACTTCAATGGTAACATATGGTACAGAGTACACACTGCTATGGGTGGGAAGTGAATTCACAACTTCAATGGTAACATGGTACAGAGTACACCCTGTTATGGGTGGGAAGTGAATTGACAACGTCAATGGTAACATGGTACAGAGTACACCCTGTTATGGGTGGGAAGTGAATTCACAACTTCAATGGTAACATGGTACAGAGTACACCCTGCTATGGGTGGGAAGTGAATTCACAACTTCAATGGTAACATGGTACAGAGTACACCCTGCTATGGGTGGGTAGTGAATTCACAACTTCAATGGTAACATGGTACAGAGTACACCCTGTTATGAGTGGGAAGTGAATTGACAACTTCAATGGTAACATGGTACAGAGTACACCCTGCTATGGGTGGGTAGTGAATTCACAACTTCAATGGTAACATGGTACAGAGTACACCCTGCTATGGGTGGGAAGTGAATTGACAACTTCAATGGTAACATGGTACAGAGTACACCCTGCTATGGGTGGGAAGTGAATTCACAACTTCAATGGTAACATGGTACAGAGTACACCCTGCTATGGGTGTGAAGTGAATTCACAACTTCAATGGTAACATGGTACAGATTACACCTTGTTATGTGTGGGAAGTGAATTCACAACTTCAATGGTAACATGGTACAGAGTACACCCTGCTATGGGTGGGAAGTGAATTGACAACTTCAATGGTAACATGGTACAGAGTACACACTGCTATGGGTGGGAAGTGAATTGACAACTTCAATGGTAACATGGTACAGAGTACACCCTGCTATGGATGGGAAGTGAATTGACAATTTCAATGGTAACATGGTACAGAGTACACCCTGCTATGGGTGGGAAGTGAATTCACCACTTCAATGGTAACATGGTACAGAGTACACCCTGCTATGGGTGGGAAGTGAATTGACAACTTCAATGGTAACATGGTACAGAGTACACCCTGCTATGGGTGGGAAGTGAATTCACCACTTCAATGGTAACATGGTACAGAGTACACCCTGCTATGGGTGGGAAGTGAATTGACAACTTCAATGGTAACATGGTACAGAGTACACCCTGCTATGGATGGGAAGTGAATTGACAATTTCAATGGTAACATGGTACAGAGTACACCCTGCTATGGGTGGGAAGTGAATTCACCACTTCAATGGTAACATGGTACAGAGTACACCCTGCTATGGGTGGGAAGTGAATTGACAACTTCAATGGTAACATGGTACAGAGTACACCCTGCTATGGGTGGGAAGTGAATTGACAACTTCAATGGTAACATGGTACAGAGTACACACTGCTATGGGTGGGAAGTGAATTCACAACTTCAATGGTAACATGGTACAGAGTACACCCTGTTATGGGTGGGAAATGAATTGACAACTTCAATGGTAACATAGTACAGAGTACACCCTGCTATGGGTGTGAAGTGAATTCACAACATCAATGGTAACATGGTACAGAGTACACACTGCTATGGGTGTGAAGTGAATTCACAACTTCAATGGTAACATGGTACAGAGTACACCCTGCTATGGGTGGGTAGTGAATTCACAACTTCAATGGTAACATGGTACAGAGTACACCCTGTTATGGGTGGGAAGTGAATTGACAACTTCAATGGTAACATGGTACAGAGTACACCCTGCTATGGGTGGGTAGTGAATTCACAACTTCAATGGTAACATGGTACAGAGTACACCCTGCTATGGGTGGGAAGTGAATTAACAACTTCAATGGTAACATGGTAGAGTACACCCTGCAATGGGTGGGAAGTGAATTCACAACTTCAATGGTAACATGGTACAGAGTACACCCTGCTATGGGTGGGAAGTGAATTCACAACTTCAATGGTAACATGGTACAGATTACACACTGCTATGGGTGGGAGGTGAATTGACAACTTCAATGGTAACATGATACACACTGCTATGGGTGGGAAGTGAATTGACAACTTCAATGGTAACATGGTACAGAGTACACCCTGCTATGGGTGGGAAGTGAATTGACAGCTTCAATGGTAACATGGTACAGAGTACACACTGCTATGGGTGGGAAGTGAATTCACAACTTCAATGGTAACATATGGTACAGAGTACACACTGCTATGGGTGGGAAGTGAATTCACAACTTCAATGGTAACATGGTACAGAGTACACCCTGTTATGGGTGGGAAGTGAATTGACAACGTCAATGGTAACATGGTACAGAGTACACCCTGTTATGGGTGGGAAGTGAATTCACAACTTCAATGGTAACATGGTACAGAGTACACCCTGCTATGGGTGGGAAGTGAATTCACAACTTCAATGGTAACATGGTACAGAGTACACCCTGCTATGGGTGGGAAGTGAATTCACAACTTCAATGGTAACATGGTACAGAGTACACCCTGCTATGGGTGGGAAGTGAATTCACAACTTCAATGGTAACATGATACAGAGTACACACTGCTATGGGTGTGAAGTGAATTCACAACTTCATTGGTAACATGGTACAGAGTGCACCTTGTTATGTGTGGGAAGTGAATTCACAACTTCAATGGTAGCATGGTACAGAGTACACCCTGCTATGGGTGGGAAGTGAATTGACAACTTCAATAGTAACATGGTACAGAGTACACACTGCTATGGGTGGGAAGTGAATTGACAACTTCAATGGTAACATGGTACAGAGTACACCCTGCTATGGATGGGAAGTGAATTCACAACTTCAATGGTAACATGGTACAGAGTACACCCTGCTATGGGTGGGAAGTGAATTCACAACTTCAATGGTAACATGGTACAGTGTACACCCTGTTATGGTTGGAAGTGAATTGACAACTTCAATGGTAACATGGTACAGAGTACACCCTGCTATGGGTGGGAAGTGAATTCACAACTTCAATGGTAACATGGTACATAGTACACACCGTTATGGGTGGGAAGTGAATTGACAACTTCAATGGTAACATGGTACAGAGTACACACTGCTATGGGTGGGAAGTGAATTCACACCTTCAATGGTAACATGGTACAGAGTACACCCTGCTATGGGTGGGAAGTGAATTGACAACTTCAATGGTAACATAGTACAGAGTGCACCCTGTTATGGGTGGGAAGTGAATTGACAACTTCAATGGTAACATGGTACACGCTGCTATGGGTGGGAAGTGAATTCACAACTTCAATGGTAACATAGTACAGAGTACACCCTGTTATGGGTGGGAAGTGAATTGACAACTTCAATGGTAACATGGTACAGAGTACACCCTTCTATGGGTGGGAAGTGAATTCACAACTTCAATGGTAACATGGTACAGAGTACACCCTGCTATGGGTGGGAAGTGAATTCACAACTTCAATGGTAACATGGTACAGAGTACACCCTGTTATGGGTGGGAAGTGAATTGACAACTTCAATGGTAACATGGTACAGAGTACACCCTGCTATGGGTGGGTAGTGAATTCACAACTTCAATGGTAACATGATACAGAGTACCCACTGCTATGGGTGTGAAGTGAATTCACAATTTCAATGGTAACATGGTACAGAGTACACCTTGTTATGTGTGGGAAGTGAATTCACAACTTCAGTGGTAGCATGGTACAGAGTACACCCTGCTATGGGTGGGAAGTGAATTGACAACTTCAATGGTAACATGGTACAGAGTACACCCTGCTATGGGTGGGAAATGAATTCACAACTTCAATGGTAACATGGTACAGAGTACACCCTGTTATGGGTGGGAAGTGAATTGACAACTTCAATGGTAACATGGTACAGAGTACACCCTGCTATGGGTGGGAAGTGAATTCACAACTTCAATGGTAACATGGTACAGACTACACCCTGTTATGGGTGGGAAGTGAATTGACAACTTCAATGGTAACATGGTACAGAGTACACCCTGCTATGGGTGGGAAGTGAATACACAACTTCAAACATCAACTACATCATTTGTAACGCTTTACTGGTACAGAGTACACCCTACTATGGGTGGGAAGTGAATTCACAACTTCAATGGTAACATGGTACAGAGTACACCCTGTTATGGGTGGGAAGTGAATTCACAACTTCAATGGTAACATGGTACAGAGTACACCCTGCTATGGGTGGGAAGTGAATTCACAACTTCAATGGTAACATGATACAGAGTACCCACTGCTATGGGTGTGAAGCGAATTCACAATGTCAATGGTAACATGGTACAGAGTACACCCTGCTATGGGTGGGAAGTGAATTCACAACTTCAATGGTAACATGGTACAGAGTACACCCTGTTATGGGTGGGAAGTGAATTCACAACTCCAATGGTAACATGGTACAGAGTACACCCTGCTATGGGTGGGAAGTGAATTCACAACTTCAATGGTAACATGGTACAGTGTACACCCTGTTATGGGTGGGAAGTGAATTGACAACTTCAATGGTAACATGGTACAGAGTACACCCTGCTATGGGTGGGAAGTGAATTCACAACTTCAATGGTAACATGGTACAGAGTACACACCGTTATGGGTGGGAAGTGAATTGACAACTTCAATGGTAACATGGTACAGAGTACACACTGCTATGGGTGGGAAGTGAATTCACACCTTCAATGGTAACATGGTACAGAGTACACCCTGCTATGGGTGGGAAGTGAATTGACAACTTCAATGGTAACATAGTACAGAGTACACCCTGTTATGGGTGGGAAGTGAATTGACAACTTCAATGGTAACATGGTACACGCTGCTATGGGTGGGAAGTGAATTCACAACTTCAATGGTAACATAGTACAGAGTACACCCTGTTATGGGTGGGAAGTGAATTGACAACTTCAATGGTAACATGGTACAGAGTACACCCTGCTATGGGTGGGAAGTGAATTCACAACTTCATTGGTAACATGGTACAGAGTACACCCTGCTATGGGTGGGAAGTGAATTCACAACTTCAATGGTAACATGGTACAGAGTACACCCTGTTATGGGTGGGAAGTGAATTGACAATTTCAATGGTAACATGGTACAGAGTACACCTTGTTATGTGTGGGAAGTGAATTCACAACTTCAGTGGTAGCATGGTACAGAGTACATCCTGCTATGGGTGGGAAGTGAATTGACAACTTCAATGGTAACATGGTACAGAGTACACCCTGCTATGGATGGGAAGTGAATTGACAACTTCAATGGTAACATGGTACAGAGTACACCCTGCTATGGGTGGGAAATGAATTCACAACTTCAATGGTAACATGGTACAGAGTACACCCTGTTATGGGTGGGAAGTGAATTAACAACTTCAATGGTAACATGGTACAGAGTACACCCTGCTATGGGTGGGAAGTGAATTCACAACTTCAATGGTAACATGGTACAGACTACACCCTGCTATGGGTGGGAAGTGAATACACAACTTCAAACTTCAACTACATCATTTGTAACGCTTTACTGGTACAGAGTACACCCTACTATGGGTGGGAAGTGAATTCACAACTTCAATGGTAACATGGTACAGAGTACACCCTGTTATGGGTGGGAAGTGAATTCACAACTTCAATGGTAACATGGTACAGAGTACACCCTGCTATGGGTGGGAAGTGAATTCACAACTTCAATGGTAACATGATACAGAGTACCCACTGCTATGGGTGTGAAGCAAATTCACAATTTCAATGGTAACATGGTACAGAGTACACCTTGTTATGTGTGGGAAGTGAATTCACAACTTCAGTGGTAGCATGGTACAGTGTACACCCTGCTATGGGTGGGAAGTGAATTGACAACTTCAATGGTAACTTGGTACAGAGTACACCCTGCTATGGATGGTAAGTGAATTGACAACTTCAATGGTAACATGGTACAGAGTACACCCTGCTATGGGTGGGAAATGAATTCACAACTTCAATGGTAACATGGTACAGAGTACACCCTGTTATGGATGGGAAGTGAATTGACAACTTCAATGGTAACATGGTACAGAGTACACCCTGCTATGGGTGGGAAGTGAATTGACAACTTCAATGGTAACATGGTACAGAGTACACCCTGTTATGGGTGGGAAGTGAATTGACAACTTCAATGGTAACATAGTACAGAGTACACCCTGCTATGGGTGGGAAGTGAATTCACAACTTCAATGGTAACATGGTACAGAGTACACCCTGCTATGGATGGGAAGTGAATTCACAACTTCAATGGTAACATGGTACAGAGTACACCCTGCTATGGGTGGGAAGTGAATTCACAACTTCAATGGTAACATGGTACAGTGTACACCCTGTTATGGGTGGGAAGTGAATTGACAACTTCAATGGTAACATGGTACAGAGTACACCCTGCTATGGGTGGGAAGTGAATTCACAACTTCGATGGTAACATGGTACAGAGTACACCCTGCTATGGGTGGGAAGTGAATTCACAACTTCGATGGTAGCATGGTACAGAGTACACCCTGCTATGGGTGGGAAGTGAATTGACACCTTCAATGGTAACATGGTACAGAGTACACCCTGCTATGGGTGGGAAGAGAATTCACAACTTCAATGGTAACATGGTACAGAGTACACCCTTCTATGGGTGGGAAGTGAATTGACAACTTCAATGGTAACATGGTACAGAGTACACCCTGCTATGGGTGGGAAGTGAATTCACAACTTCAATGGTAAAATGGTACAGAGTACACCCTGTTATGGGTGGGAAGTGAATTCACAACTTCAATGGTAACATGGTACAGAGTACACCCTGTTATGGGTGGGAAGTGAATTCACAACTTCAATGGTAACATGGTACAGAGTACACCCTGTTATGGGTGGGAAGTGAATTCACAACTTCAATGGTAACATGATACAGAGTACCCACTGCTATGGGTGTGAAGTGAATTCACAATTTCAATGGTAACATGGTACAGAGTACACCTTGTTATGTGTGGGAAGTGAATTCACAACTTCAGTGGTAGCATGGTACAAAGTACACCCTGCTATGGGTGGGAAGTGAATTCACAACTTCAATGGTAACATGGTACAGAGTACACCCTGCTATGGGTGGGAAGTGAATTCACAACTTCAATGGTAACATGGTAGAGTACACCCTGCTATGGGTGGGAAGTGAATTGACAACTTCAATGGTAATATGGTACAGAGTACACCCTGCTATGGGTGTGAAGTGAATTCACAACTTCAATGGTAACATGGTACAGAGTACACCCTGTTATGTGTGGGAAGTGAATTCACAACTTCAATGGTAGCATGGTACAGAGTACACCCTGCTATGGGTGGGAAGTGAATTGACAACTTCAATGGTAACATGGTACAGAGTACACCCTGCTATGGGTGGGAAGTGAATTCACAACCTCAATGGTAACATGGTACAGAGTACACCCTGCTATGGGTGGGAAGTGAATTCACAACTTCAATGGTAACATGGTACAGAGTACACCCTGCTATGGGTGGGAAGTGAATTCACAACTTCGATGGTAGCATGGTACAGAGTACACCCTGCTATGGGTGGGAAGTGAATTGACACCTTCAATGGTAACATGGTACAGAGTACACCCTGCTATGGGTGGGAAGTGAATTCACAACTTCAATGGTAACATGGTACAGAGTACACCTTGCTATGGGTGGGAAGTGAATTGACAACTTCAATGGTAACATGGTACAGAGTACACCCTGCTATGGGTGGGAAGTGAATTGACAACTTCAATGGTAACATGGTACAGAGTACACCCTGTTATGGGTGGGAAGTGATTTCACAACTTCATTGGTAACATGGTACAGAGTACACCCTGTTATGGGTGGGAAGTGAATTCACAACTTCAATGGTAACATGGTACAGAGTACACCCTGCTATGGGTGGGAAGTGAATTCACAACTTCAATGGTAACATGATACAGAGTACCCACTGCTATGGGTGTGAAGCGAATTCACAATGTCAATGGTAACATGGTACAGAGTACACCTTGTTATGTGTGGGAAGTGAATTCACAACTTCAGTGGTAGCATGGTACAGAGTACACCCTGCTATGGGTGGGAAGTGAATTGACAACTTCAATGGTAACTTGGTACAGAGTACACCCTGCTATGGATGGTAAGTGAATTGACAACTTCAATGGTAACATGGTACAGAGTACACCCTGCTATGGGTGGGAAATGAATTCACAACTTCAATGGTAACATGGTACAGAGTACACCCTGTTATGGATGGGAAGTGAATTGACAACTTCAATGGTAACATGGTACAGAGTACACCCTGCTATGGGTGGGAAGTGAATTGACAACTTCAATGGTAACATGGTACAGAGTACACCCTGCTATGGGTGGGAAGTGAATTGACAACTTCAATGGTAACATGGTACAGAGTACACCCTGTTATGGGTGGGAAGTGAATTCACAACTCCAATGGTAACATGGTACAGAGTACACCCTGCTATGGGTGGGAAGTGAATTCACAACTTCAATGGTAACATGGTACAGTGTACACCCTGTTATGGGTGGGAAGTGAATTGACAACTTCAATGGTAACATGGTACAGAGTACACCCTGCTATGGGTGGGAAGTGAATTCACAACTTCAATGGTAACATGGTACAGAGTACACACCGTTATGGGTGGGAAGTGAATTGACAACTTCAATGGTAACATGGTACAGAGTACACACTGCTATGGGTGGGAAGTGAATTCACACCTTCAATGGTAACATGGTACAGAGTACACCCTGCTATGGGTGGGAAGTGAATTGACAACTTCAATGGTAACATAGTACAGAGTACACCCTGTTATGGGTGGGAAGTGAATTGACAACTTCAATGGTAACATGGTACACGCTGCTATGGGTGGGAAGTGAATTCACAACTTCAATGGTAACATAGTACAGAGTACACCCTGTTATGGGTGGGAAGTGAATTGACAACTTCAATGGTAACATGGTACAGAGTACACCCTGCTATGGGTGGGAAGTGAATTCACAACTTCAATGGTAACATGGTACAGAGTACACCCTGCTATGGGTGGGAAGTGAATTCACAACTTCAATGGTAACATGGTACAGAGTACACCCTGTTATGGGTGGGAAGTGAATTGACAACTTCAATGGTAACATGGTACAGAGTACACCCTGCTATGGGTGGGTAGTGAATTCACAACTTCAATGGTAACATGATACAGAGTACCCACTGCTATGGGTGTGAAGTGAATTCACAATTTCAATGGTAACATGGTACAGAGTACACCTTGTTATGTGTGGGAAGTGAATTCACAACTTCAGTGGTAGCATGGTACAGAGTACATCCTGCTATGGGTGGGAAGTGAATTGACAACTTCAATGGTAACATGGTACAGAGTACACCCTGCTATGGATGGGAAGTGAATTGACAACTTCAATGGTAACATGGTACAGAGTACACACTGCTATGGGTGGGAAATGAATTCACAACTTCAATGGTAACATGGTACAGAGTACACCCTGTTATGGGTGGGAAGTGAATTAACAACTTCAATGGTAACATGGTACAGAGTACACCCTGCTATGGGTGGGAAGTGAATTCACAACTTCAATGGTAACATGGTACAGACTACACCCTGCTATGGGTGGGAAGTGAATACACAACTTCAAACTTCAACTACATCATTTGTAACGCTTTACTGGTACAGAGTACACCCTACTATGGGTGGGAAGTGAATTCACAACTTCAATGGTAACATGGTACAGAGTACACCCTGTTATGGGTGGGAAGTGAATTCACAACTTCAATGGTAACATGGTACAGAGTACACCCTGCTATGGGTGGGAAGTGAATTCACAACTTCAATGGTAACATGATACAGAGTACCCACTGCTATGGGTGTGAAGCGAATTCACAATTTCAATGGTAACATGGTACAGAGTACACCTTGTTATGTGTGGGAAGTGAATTCACAACTTCAGTGGTAGCATGGTACAGAGTACACCCTGCTATGGGTGGGAAGTGAATTGACAACTTCAATGGTAACTTGGTACAGAGTACACCCTGCTATGGATGGTAAGTGAATTGACAACTTCAATGGTAACATGGTACAGAGTACACCCTGCTATGGGTGGGAAATGAATTCACAACTTCAATGGTAACATGGTACAGAGTACACCCTGTTATGGATGGGAAGTGAATTGACAACTTCAATGGTAACATGGTACAGAGTACACCCTGCTATGGGTGGGAAGTGAATTGACAACTTCAATGGTAACATGGTACAGAGTACACCCTGTTATGGGTGGGAAGTGAATTGACAACTTCAATGGAAACATGGTACAGAGTACACCCTGCTATGGGTGGGAAGTGAATTCACAACTTCAATGGTAACATGGTACAGAGTACACCCTGCTATGGATGGGAAGTGAATTCACAACTTCAATGGTAACATGGTACAGAGTACACCCTGCTATGGGTGGGAAGTGAATTCACAACTTCAATGGTAACATGGTACAGTGTACACCCTGTTATGGGTGGGAAGTGAATTGACAACTTCAATGGTAACATGGTACAGAGTACACCCTGCTATGGGTGGGAAGTGAATTCACAACTTCAATGGTAACATGGTACAGAGTACACCCTGCTATGGGTGGGAAGTGAATTCACAACTTCGATGGTAGCATGGTACAGAGTACACCCTGCTATGGGTGGGAAGTGAATTGACACCTTCAATGGTAACATGGTACAGAGTACACCCTGCTATGGGTGGGAAGAGAATTCACAACTTCAATGGTAACATGGTACAGAGTACACCCTTCTATGGGTGGGAAGTGAATTGACAACTTCAATGGTAACATGGTACAGAGTACACCCTGCTATGGGTGGGAAGTGAATTCACAACTTCAATGGTAACATGGTACAGAGTACACCCTGTTATGGGTGGGAAGTGAATTCACAACTTCAATGGTAACATGGTACAGAGTACACCCTGTTATGGGTGGGAAGTGAATTCACAACTTCAATGGTAACATGGTACAGAGTACACCCTGTTATGGGTGGGAAGTGAATTCACAACTTCAATGGTAACATGATACAGAGTACCCACTGCTATGGGTGTGAAGTGAATTCACAATTTCAATGGTAACATGGTACAGAGTACACCTTGTTATGTGTGGGAAGTGAATTCACAACTTCAGTGGTAGCATGGTACAAAGTACACCCTGCTATGGGTGGGAAGTGAATTGACAACTTCAATGGTAACATGGTACAGAGTACACCCTGCTATGGATGGGAAGTGAATTGACAACTTCAATGGTAACATGGTACAGAGTACACCCTGTAATGGGTGGGAAGTGAATTGACAACTTCAATGGTAACATGGTACAGAGTACACCCTGCTATGGGTGGGAAGTGAATTCACAACTTCAATGGTAACATGGTACAGAGTACACCCTGCTATGGGTGGGAAGTGAATTGACAACTTCAATGGTAACATGGTACAGAGTACACCCTGTTATGTGTGGGAAGTGAATTGACAACTTCAATGGTAACATGGTACAGAGTACACCCTGCTATGGGTGGGAAGTGAATTCACAACTTCAATGGTAACATGGTACAGAGTACATCCTGCTATGGGTGGGAAGTGAATTCACAACTTCAATGGTAACATGGTACAGAGTACACCCTGTTATGGATGGGAAGTGAATTGACAACTTCAATGGTAACATGGTACAGAGTACACTCTGTTATGGGTGGGAAGTGAATTCACAACTTCAATGGTAACATGATACAGAGTACACCCTGCTATGGGTGGGAAGTGAATTCACAACTTCAATGGTAACATGGTAGAGTACACCCTGCTATGGGTGGGAAGTGAATTGACAACTTCAATGGTAATATGGTACAGGGTACACCCTGCTATGGGTGTGAAGTGAATTCACAACTTCAATGGTAACATGGTACAGAGTACACCCTGTTATGTGTGGGAAGTGAATTCACAACTTCAATGGTAGCATGGTACAGAGTACACCCTGCTATGGGTGGGAAGTGAATTGACAACTTCAATGGTAACATGGTACAGAGTACACCCTGCTATGGGTGGGAAGTGAATTCACAACCTCAATGGTAACATGGTACAGAGTACACCCTGCTATGGGTGGGAAGTGAATTCACAACTTCAATGGTAACATGGTACAGAGTACACCCTGCTATGGGTGGGAAGTGAATTCACAACTTCGATGGTAGCATGGTACAGAGTACACCCTGCTATGGGTGGGAAGTGAATTGACACCTTCAATGGTAACATGGTACAGAGTACACCCTGCTATGGGTGGGAAGTGAATTCACAACTTCAATGGTAACATGGTACAGAGTACACCTTGCTATGGGTGGGAAGTGAATTGACAACTTCAATGGTAACATGGTACAGAGTACACCCTGCTATGGGTGGGAAGTGAATTCACAACTTCAATGGTAACATGGTACAGAGTACACCCTGTTATGGGTGGGAAGTGATTTCACAACTTCATTGGTAACATGGTACAGAGTACACCCTGTTATGGGTGGGAAGTGAATTCACAACTTCAATGGTAACATGGTACAGAGTACACCCTGCTATGGGTGGGAAGTGAATTCACAACTTCAATGGTAACATGATACAGAGTACCCACTGCTATGGGTGTGAAGCGAATTCACAATGTCAATGGTAACATGGTACAGAGTACACCTTGTTATGTGTGGGAAGTGAATTCACAACTTCAGTGGTAGCATGGTACAGAGTACACCCTGCTATGGGTGGGAAGTGAATTGACAACTTCAATGGTAACTTGGTACAGAGTACACCCTGCTATGGATGGTAAGTGAATTGACAACTTCAATGGTAACATGGTACAGAGTACACCCTGCTATGGGTGGGAAATGAATTCACAACTTCAATGGTAACATGGTACAGAGTACACCCTGTTATGGATGGGAAGTGAATTGACAACTTCAATGGTAACATGGTACAGAGTACACCCTGCTATGGGTGGGAAGTGAATTGACAACTTCAATGGTAACATGGTACAGAGTACACCCTGCTATGGGTGGGAAGTGAATTGACAACTTCAATGGTAACATGGTACAGAGTACACCCTGTTATGGGTGGGAAGTGAATTCACAACTCCAATGGTAACATGGTACAGAGTACACCCTGCTATGGGTGGGAAGTGAATTCACAACTTCAATGGTAACATGGTACAGTGTACACCCTGTTATGGGTGGGAAGTGAATTGACAACTTCAATGGTAACATGGTACAGAGTACACCCTGCTATGGGTGGGAAGTGAATTCACAACTTCAATGGTAACATGGTACAGAGTACACACCGTTATGGGTGGGAAGTGAATTGACAACTTCAATGGTAACATGGTACAGAGTACACACTGCTATGGGTTGGAAGTGAATTCACACCTTCAATGGTAACATGGTACAGAGTACACCCTGCTATGGGTGGGAAGTGAATTGACAACTTCAATGGTAACATAGTACAGAGTACACCCTGTTATGGGTGGGAAGTGAATTGACAACTTCAATGGTAACATGGTACACGCTGCTATGGGTGGGAAGTGAATTCACAACTTCAATGGTAACATAGTACAGAGTACACCCTGTTATGGGTGGGAAGTGAATTGACAACTTCAATGGTAACATGGTACAGAGTACACCCTGCTATGGGTGGGAAGTGAATTCACAACTTCAATGGTAACATGGTACAGAGTACACCCTGCTATGGGTGGGAAGTGAATTCACAACTTCAATGGTAACATGGTACAGAGTACACCCTGTTATGGGTGGGAAGTGAATTGACAACTTCAATGGTAACATGGTACAGAGTACACCCTGCTATGGGTGGGTAGTGAATTCACAACTTCAATGGTAACATGATACAGAGTACCCACTGCTATGGGTGTGAAGTGAATTCACAATTTCAATGGTAACATGGTACAGAGTACACCTTGTTATGTGTGGGAAGTGAATTCACAACTTCAGTGGTAGCATGGTACAGAGTACATCCTGCTATGGGTGGGAAGTGAATTGACAACTTCAATGGTAACATGGTACAGAGTACACCCTGCTATGGATGGGAAGTGAATTGACAACTTCAATGGTAACATGGTACAGAGTACACACTGCTATGGGTGGGAAATGAATTCACAACTTCAATGGTAACATGGTACAGAGTACACCCTGTTATGGGTGGGAAGTGAATTAACAACTTCAATGGTAACATGGTACAGAGTACACCCTGCTATGGGTGGGAAGTGAATTCACAACTTCAATGGTAACATGGTACAGACTACACCCTGCTATGGGTGGGAAGTGAATACACAACTTCAAACTTCAACTACATCATTTGTAACGCTTTACTGGTATAGAGTACACCCTACTATGGGTGGGAAGTGAATTCACAACTTCAATGGTAACATGGTACAGAGTACACCCTGTTATGGGTGGGAAGTGAATTCACAACTTCAATGGTAACATGGTACAGAGTACACCCTGCTATGGGTGGGAAGTGAATTCACAACTTCAATGGTAACATGATACAGAGTACCCACTGCTATGGGTGTGAAGCGAATTCACAATTTCAATGGTAACATGGTACAGAGTACACCTTGTTATGTGTGGGAAGTGAATTCACAACTTCAGTGGTAGCATGGTACAGAGTACACCCTGCTATGGGTGGGAAGTGAATTGACAACTTCAATGGTAACTTGGTACAGAGTACACCCTGCTATGGATGGTAAGTGAATTGACAACTTCAATGGTAACATGGTACAGAGTACACCCTGCTATGGGTGGGAAATGAATTCACAACTTCAATGGTAACATGGTACAGAGTACACCCTGTTATGGATGGGAAGTGAATTGACAACTTCAATGGCAACATGGTACAGAGTACACCCTGCTATGGGTGGGAAGTGAATTGACAACTTCAATGGTAACATGGTACAGAGTACACCCTGTTATTGGTGGGAAGTGAATTGACAACTTCAATGGAAACATGGTACAGAGTACACCCTGCTATGGGTGGGAAGTGAATTCACAACTTCAATGGTAACATGGTACAGAGTACACCCTGCTATGGATGGGAAGTGAATTCACAACTTCAATGGTAACATGGTACAGAGTACACCCTGCTATGGGTGGGAAGTGAATTCACAACTTCAATGGTAACATGGTACAGTGTACACCCTGTTATGGGTGGGAAGTGAATTGACAACTTCAATGGTAACATGGTACAGAGTACACCCTGCTATGGGTGGGAAGTGAATTCACAACTTCAATGGTAACATGGTACAGAGTACACCCTGCTATGGGTGGGAAGTGAATTCACAACTTCGATGGTAGCATGGTACAGAGTACACCCTGCTATGGGTGGGAAGTGAATTGACACCTTCAATGGTAACATGGTACAGAGTACACCCTGCTATGGGTGGGAAGAGAATTCACAACTTCAATGGTAACATGGTACAGAGTACACCCTTCTATGGGTGGGAAGTGAATTGACAACTTCAATGGTAACATGGTACAGAGTACACCCTGCTATGGGTGGGAAGTGAATTCACAACTTCAATGGTAACATGGTACAGAGTACACCCTGTTATGGGTGGGAAGTGAATTCACAACTTCAATGGTAACATGGTACAGAGTACACCCTGTTATGGGTGGGAAGTGAATTCACAACTTCAATGGTAACATGGTACAGAGTACACCCTGCTATGGGTGGGAAGTGAATTGACAACTTCAATGGTAACATGATACAGAGTACCCACTGCTATGGGTGTGAAGTGAATTCACAATTTCAATGGTAACATGGTACAGAGTACACCTTGTTATGTGTGGGAAGTGAATTCACAACTTCAGTGGTAGCATGGTACAAAGTACACCCTGCTATGGGTGGGAAGTGAATTGACAACTTCAATGGTAACATGGTACAGAGTACACCCTGCTATGGATGGGAAGTGAATTGACAACTTCAATGGTAACATGGTACAGAGTACACCCTGTAATGGGTGGGAAGTGAATTGACAACTTCAATGGTAACATGGTACAGAGTACACCCTGCTATGGGTGGGAAGTGAATTCACAACTTCAATGGTAACATGGTACAGAGTACACCCTGCTATGGGTGGGAAGTGAATTGACAACTTCAATGGTAACATGGTACAGAGTACACCCTGTTATGTGTGGGAAGTGAATTGACAACTTCAATGGTAACATGGTACAGAGTACACCCTGCTATGGGTGGGAAGTGAATTCACAACTTCAATGGTAACATGGTTCAGAGTACATCCTGCTATGGGTGGGAAGTGAATTCACAACTTCAATGGTAACATGGTACAGAGTACACCCTGTTATGGATGGGAAGTGAATTGACAACTTCAATGGTAACATGGTACAGAGTACACCCTGTTATGGGTGGGAAGTGAATTCACAACTTCAATGGTAACATGGTACAGAGTACACCCTGCTATGGGTGGGAAGTGAATTCACAACTTCAATGGTAACATGGTAGAGTACACCCTGCTATGGGTGGGAAGTGAATTGACAACTTCAAAGGTAATATGGTACAGAGTACACCCTGCTATGGGTGTGAAGTGAATTCACAACTTCAATGGTAACATGGTACAGAGTACACCCTGTTATGTGTGGGAAGTGAATTCACAACTTCAATGGTAGCATGGTACAGAGTACACCCTGCTATGGGTGGGAAGTGAATTGACAACTTCAATGGTAACATGGTACAGAGTACACCCTGCTATGGGTGGGAAGTGAATTCACAACCTCAATGGTAACATGGTACAGAGTACACCCTGCTATGGGTGGGAAGTGAATTCACAACTTCAATGGTAACATGGTACAGAGTACACCCTGCTATGGGTGGGAAGTGAATTCACAACTTCGATGGTAGCATGGTACAGAGTACACCCTGCTATGGGTGGGAAATGAATTGACACCTTCAATGGTAACATGGTACAGAGTACACCCTGCTATGGGTGGGAAGTGAATTCACAACTTCAATGGTAACATGGTACAGAGTACACCTTGCTATGGGTGGGAAGTGAATTGACAACTTCAATGGTAACATGGTACAGAGTACACCCTGCTATGGGTGGGAAGTGAATTCACAACTTCAATGGTAACATGGTACAGAGTACACCCTGTTATGGGTGGGAAGTGATTTCACAACTTCATTGGTAACATGGTACAGAGTACACCCTGTTATGGGTGGGAAGTGAATTCACAACTTCAATGGTAACATGGTACAGAGTACACCCTGCTATGGGTGGGAAGTGAATTCACAACTTCAATGGTAACATGATACAGAGTACCCACTGCTATGGGTGTGAAGTGAATTCACAATTTCAATGGTAACATGGTAGAGAGTACACCTTGTTTTGTGTGGGAAGTGAATTCACAACTTCAGTGGTAGCATGGTACAGAGTACACCTTGCTATGGGTGGGAAGTGAAGTGACAACTTCAATGGTAACATGGTACAGAGTACACCCTGCTATGGATGGGAAGTGAATTGACAACTTCAATGGTAACATGGTACAGAGTACACCCTGCTATGGGTGGGAAATGAATTCACAACTTCAATGGTAACATGGTACAGAGTACACCCTGTTATGGGTGGGAAGTGAATTGACAACTTCAATGGTAACATGGTACAGAGTACATCCTGCTATGGGTGCGAAGTGAATTCACAACTTCAATGGTAACATGGTACAGAGTACACCCTGCTATGGGTGGGAAGTGAATTCACAACTTCAAACTTAAACTACATCATTTGTAACGCTTTACTGGTACAGAGTACACCCTACTATGGGTGGGAAGTGAATTCACAACTTCAATGGTAACATGGTACAGTGTACACCCTGTTATGGGTGGGAAGTGAATTGACAACTTCAATGGTAACATGGTACAGAGTACACCCTGCTATGGGTGGGAAGTGAATTCACAACTTCAATGGTAACATGGTACAGAGTACACACCGTTATGGGTGGGAAGTGAATTGACAACTTCAATGGTAACATGGTACAGAGTACACACTGCTATGGGTGGGAAGTGAATTCACACCTTCAATGGTAACATGGTACAGAGTACACCCTGCTATGGGTGGGAAGTGAATTGACAACTTCAATGGTAACATAGTACAGAGTACACCCTGTTATGGGTGGGAAGTGAATTGACAACTTCAATGGTAACATGGTACACGCTGCTATGGGTGGGAAGTGAATTCACAACTTCAATGGTAACATAGTACAGAGTACACCCTGTTATGGGTGGGAAGTGAATTGACAACTTCAATGGTAACATGGTACAGAGTACACCCTGCTATGGGTGGGAAGTGAATTCACAACTTCAATGGTAACATGGTACAGAGTACACCCTGCTATGGGTGGGAAGTGAATTCACAACTTCAATGGTAACATGGTACAGAGTACACCCTGTTATGGGTGGGAAGTGAATTGACAACTTCAATGGTAACATGGTACAGAGTACACCCTGCTATGGGTGGGTAGTGAATTCACAACTTCAATGGTAACATGATACAGAGTACCCACTGCTATGGGTGTGAAGTGAATTCACAATTTCAATGGTAACATGGTACAGAGTACACCTTGTTATGTGTGGGAAGTGAATTCACAACTTCAGTGGTAGCATGGTACAGAGTACACCCTGTTATGGGTGGGAAGTGAATTGACAACTTCAATGGTAACATGGTACAGAGTACACCCTGCTATGGGTGGGAAATGAATTCACAACTTCAATGGTAACATGGTACAGAGTACACCCTGTTATGGGTGGGAAGTGAATTGACAACTTCAATGGTAACATGGTACAGAGTACACCCTGCTATGGGTGGGAAGTGAATTCACAACTTCAATGGTAACATGGTACAGACTACACCCTGCTATGGGTGGGAAGTGAATACACAACTTCAAACTTCAACTACATCATTTGTAACGCTTTACTGGTACAGAGTACACCCTACTATGGGTGGGAAGTGAATTCACAACTTCAATGGTAACATGGTACAGAGTACACCCTGTTATGGGTGGGAAGTGAATTCACAACTTCAATGGTAACATGGTACAGAGTACACCCTGCTATGGGTGGGAAGTGAATTCACAACTTCAATGGTAACATGATACAGAGTACCCACTGCTATGGGTGTGAAGCGAATTCACAATGTCAATGGTAACATGGTACAGAGTACACCTTGTTATGTGTGGGAAGTGAATTCACAACTTCAGTGGTATCATGGTACAGAGTACACCCTGCTATGGATGGTAAGTGAATTGACAACTTCAATGGTAACATGGTACAGAGTACACCCTGCTATGGGTGGGAAATGAATTCACAACTTCAATGGTAACATGGTACAGAGTACACCCTGTTATGGATGGGAAGTGAATTGACAACTTCAATGGTAACATGGTACAGAGTACACCCTGCTATGGGTGGGAAGTGAATTGACAACTTCAATGGTAACATGGTACAGAGTACACCCTGTTATGGGTGGGAAGTGAATTCACAACTTCAATGGTAACATGGTACAGAGTACACCCTGCTATGGGTGGGAAGTGAATTCACAACTTCGATGGTAGCATGGTACAGAGTACACCCTGCTATGGGTGGGAAGTGAATTGACACCTTCAATGGTAACATGGTACAGAGTACACCCTGCTATGGGTGGGAAGTGAATTCACAACTTCAATGGTAACATGGTACAGAGTACACCTTGCTATGGGTGGGAAGTGAATTGACAACTTCAATGGTAACATGGTACAGAGTACACCCTGCTATGGGTGGGAAGTGAATTCACAACTTCAATGGTAATATGGTACAGAGTACACCCTGTTATGGGTGGGAAGTGATTTCACAACTTCATTGGTAACATGGTACAGAGTACACCCTGTTATGGGTGGGAAGTGAATTCACAACTTCAATGGTAACATGGTACAGAGTACACCCTGCTATGGGTGGGAAGTGAATTCACAACTTCAATGGTAACATGATACAGAGTACCCACTGCTATGGGTGTGAAGTGAATTCACAATTTCAATGGTAACATGGTAGAGAGTACACCTTGTTTTGTGTGGGAAGTGAATTCACAACTTCAGTGGTAGCATGGTACAGAGTACACCCTGCTATGGGTGGGAAGTGAAGTGACAACTTCAATGGTAACATGGTACAGAGTACACCCTGCTATGGATGGGAAGTGAATTGACAACTTCAATGGTAACATGGTACAGAGTACACCCTGCTATGGGTGGGAAATGAATTCACAACTTCAATGGTAACATGGTACAGAGTACACCCTGTTATGGGTGGGAAGTGAATTGACAACTTCAATGGTAACATGGTACAGAGTACATCCTGCTATGGGTGCGAAGTGAATTCACAACTTCAATGGTAACATGGTACAGAGTACACCCTGCTATGGGTGGGAAGTGAATTCACAACTTCAAACTTCAACTACATCATTTGTAACGCTTTACTGGTACAGAGTACACCCTACTATGGGTGGGAAGTGAATTCACAACTTCAATGGTAACATGGTACAGAGTACACCCTGTTATGGGTGGGAAGTGAATTCACAACTTCAATGGTAACATGGTACAGGGTACACCCTGTTATGGGTGGGAAGTGAATTGACAACTGCAATGGTAACATGGTACAGAGTACACCCTGCTATGGGTGGGAAGTGAATTCACAACTTCAATGGTAACATGGTAGAGTACACCCTGCTATGGGTGGGAAGTGAATTGACAACTCCAATGATAACATGGTACAGAGTACACCCTGCTATGGGTGGGAAGTGAATTCACAACTTCAATGGTAACATGATACAGAGTACACACTGCTATGGGTGTGAAGTGAATTCACAACTTCATTGGTAACATGGTACAGAGTGCACCTTGTTATGTGTGGGAAGTGAATTCACAACTTCAATGGTAGCATGGTACAGAGTACACCCTGCTATGGGTGGGAAGTGAATTGACAACTTCAATAGTAACATGGAACAGAGTACACACTGCTATGGGTGGGAAGTGAATTGACAACTTCAATGGTAACATGGTACAGAGTACACCCTGCTATGGATGGGAAGTGAATTCACAACTTCAATGGTAACATGGTACAGAGTACACCTTGCTATGGGTGGGAAGTGAATTGACAACTTCAATGGTAACATGGTACAGAGTACACCCTGCTATGGGTGGGAAGTGAATTCACAACTTCAATGGTAACATGGTACAGAGTACACCCTGTTATGGGTGGGAAGTGATTTCACAACTTCATTGGTAACATGGTACAGAGTACACCCTGTTATGGGTGGGAAGTGAATTCACAACTTCAATGGTAACATGGTACAGAGTACACCCTGCTATGGGTGGGAAGTGAATTCACAACTTCAATGGTAACATGATACAGAGTACCCACTGCTATGGGTGTGAAGTGAATTCACAATTTCAATGGTAACATGGTAGAGAGTACACCTTGTTTTGTGTGGGAAGTGAATTCACAACTTCAGTGGTAGCATGGTACAGAGTACACCCTGCTATGGGTGGGAAGTGAAGTGACAACTTCAATGGTAACATGGTACAGAGTACACCCTGCTATGGATGGGAAGTGAATTGACAACTTCAATGGTAACATGGTACAGAGTACACCCTGCTATGGGTGGGAAATGAATTCACAACTTCAATGGTAACATGGTACAGAGTACACCCTGTTATGGGTGGGAAGTGAATTGACAACTTCAATGGTAACATGGTACAGAGTACATCCTGCTATGGGTGGGAAGTGAATTCACAACTTCAAACTTCAACTACATCATTTGTAACGCTTTACTGGTACAGAGTACACCCTACTATGGGTGGGAAGTGAATTCACAACTTCAATGGTAACATGGTACAGATTACACCCTGTTATGGGTGGGAAGTGAATTCACAACTTCAATGGTAACATGGTACAGGGTACACCCTGTTATGGGTGGGAAGTGAATTGACAACTGCAATGGTAACATGGTACAGAGTACACCCTGCTATGGGTGGGAAGTGAATTCACAACTTCAATGGTAACATGGTAGAGTACACCCTGCTATGGGTGGGAAGTGAATTGACAACTCCAATGATAACATGGTACAGAGTACACCCTGCTATGGGTGGGAAGTGAATTCACAACTTCAATGGTAACATGATACAGAGTACACACTGCTATGGGTGTGAAGTGAATTCACAACTTCATTGGTAACATGGTACAGAGTGCACCTTGTTATGTGTGGGAAGTGAATTCACAACTTCAATGGTAGCATGGTACAGAGTACACCCTGCTATGGGTGGGAAGTGAATTGACAACTTCAATAGTAACATGGAACAGAGTACACACTGCTATGGGTGGGAAGTGAATTGACAACTTCAATGGTAACATGGTACAGAGTACACCCTGCTATGGATGGGAAGTGAATTCACAACTTCAATGGTAACATGGTACAGAGTACACCCTGCTATGGGTGGGAAGTGAATTCACAACTTCAATGGTAACATGGTACAGAGTACACCCTACTATCGATGGGAAGTGAATTCACAACTTCAATGGTAACATGGTACAGAGTACACCCTGCTATGGGTGGGAAGTGAATTCACAACTTCAATGGTAACATGGTACAGAGTACACCCTGCTATGGATGGGAAGTGAATTGACAACTTCAATGGTAACATGGTACAGAGTACACCCTGCTATGGGTGGGAAATGAATTCACAACTTCAATGGTAACATGGTACAGAGTACACCCTGTTATGGGTGGGAAGTGAATTGACAACTTCAATGGTAACATGGTACAGAGTACATCCTGCTATGGGTGCGAAGTGAATTCACAACTTCAATGGTAACATGGTACAGAGTACACCCTGCTATGGGTGGGAAGTGAATTCACAACTTCAAACTTCAACTACATCATTTGTAACGCTTTACTGGTACAGAGTACACCCTACTATGGGTGGGAAGTGAATTCACAACTTCAATGGTAACATGGTACAGAGTACACCCTGTTATGGGTGGGAAGTGAATTCACAACTTCAATGGTAACATGGTACAGGGTACACCCTGTTATGGGTGGGAAGTGAATTGACAACTGCAATGGTAACATGGTACAGAGTACACCCTGCTATGGGTGGGAAGTGAATTCACAACTTCAATGGTAACATGGTAGAGTACACCCTGCTATGGGTGGGAAGTGAATTGACAACTCCAATGATAACATGGTACAGAGTACACCCTGCTATGGGTGGGAAGTGAATTCACAACTTCAATGGTAACATGATACAGAGTACACACTGCTATGGGTGTGAAGTGAATTCACAACTTCATTGGTAACATGGTACAGAGTGCACCTTGTTATGTGTGGGAAGTGAATTCACAACTTCAATGGTAGCATGGTACAGAGTACACCCTGCTATGGGTGGGAAGTGAATTGACAACTTCAATAGTAACATGGAACAGAGTACACACTGCTATGGGTGGGAAGTGAATTGACAACTTCAATGGTAACATGGTACAGAGTACACCCTGCTATGGATGGGAAGTGAATTCACAACTTCAATGGTAACATGGTACAGAGTACACCCTGCTATGGGTGGGAAGTGAATTCACAACTTCAATGGTAACATGGTACAGTGTACACCCTGTTATGGGTGGGAAGTGAATTGACAACTTCAATGGTAACATGGTACAGAGTACACCCTGCTATGGGTGGGAAGTGAATTCACAACTTCAATGGTAACATGGTACAGAGTACACACCGTTATGGGTGGGAAGTGAATTGACAACTTCAATGGTAACATGGTACAGAGTACACACTGCTATGGGTGGGAAGTGAATTCACACCTTCAATGGTAACATGGTACAGAGTACACCCTGCTATGGGTGGGAAGTGAATTGACAACTTCAATGGTAACATAGTACAGAGTACACCCTGTTATGGGTGGGAAGTGAATTGACAACTTCAATGGTAACATGGTACACGCTGCTATGGGTGGGAAGTGAATTCACAACTTCAATGGTAACATAGTACAGAGTACACCCTGTTATGGGTGGGAAGTGAATTGACAACTTCAATGGTAACATGGTACAGAGTACACCCTGCTATGGGTGGGAAGTGAATTCACAACTTCAATGGTAACATGGTACAGAGTACACCCTGCTATGGGTGGGAAGTGAATTCACAACTTCAATGGTAACATGGTACAGAGTACACCCTGCTATGGGTGGGTAGTGAATTCACAACTTCAATGGTAACATGATACAGAGTACCCACTGCTATGGGTGTGAAGTGAATTCACAATTTCAATGGTAACATGGTACAGAGTACACCTTGTTATGTGTGGGAAGTGAATTCACAACTTCAGTGGTAGCATGGTACAGAGTACACCCTGTTATGGGTGGGAAGTGAATTGACAACTTCAATGGTAACATGGTACAGAGTACACCCTGCTATGGGTGGGAAATGAATTCACAACTTCAATGGTAACATGGTACAGAGTACACCCTGTTATGGGTGGGAAGTGAATTGACAACTTCAATGGTAACATGGTACAGAGTACACCCTGCTATGGGTGGGAAGTGAATTCACAACTTCAATGGTAACATGGTACAGACTACACCCTGCTATGGGTGGGAAGTGAATACACAACTTCAAACTTCAACTACATCATTTGTAACGCTTTACTGGTACAGAGTACACCCTACTATGGGTGGGAAGTGAATTCACAACTTCAATGGTAACATGGTACAGAGTACACCCTGTTATGGGTGGGAAGTGAATTCACAACTTCAATGGTAACATGGTACAGAGTACACCCTGCTATGGGTGGGAAGTGAATTCACAACTTCAATGGTAACATGATACAGAGTACCCACTGCTATGGGTGTGAAGCGAATTCACAATGTCAATGGTAACATGGTACAGAGTACACCTTGTTATGTGTGGGAAGTGAATTCACAACTTCAGTGGTATCATGGTACAGAGTACACCCTGCTATGGGTGGGAAGTGAATTGACAACTTCAATGGTAACTTGGTACAGAGTACACCCTGCTATGGATGGTAAGTGAATTGACAACTTCAATGGTAACATGGTACAGAGTACACCCTGCTATGGGTGGGAAATGAATTCACAACTTCAATGGTAACATGGTACAGAGTACACCCTGTTATGGATGGGAAGTGAATTGACAACTTCAATGGTAACATGGTACAGAGTACACCCTGCTATGGGTGGGAAGTTAATTGACAACTTCAATGGTAACATGGTACAGAGTACACCCTGTTATGGGTGGGAAGTGAATTCACAACTTCAATGGTAACATGGTACAGAGTACACCCTGCTATGGGTGGGAAGTGAATTCACAACTTCAATGGTAACATGGTACAGTGTACACCCTGTTATGGGTGGGAAGTGAATTGACAACTTCAATGGTAACATGGTACAGAGTACACCCTGCTATGGGTGGGAAGTGAATTCACAACTTCAATGGTAACATGGTACAGAGTACACACCGTTATGGGTGGGAAGTGAATTGACAACTTCAATGGTAACATGGTACAGAGTACACACTGCTATGGGTGGGAAGTGAATTCACACCTTCAATGGTAACATGGTACAGAGTACACCCTGCTATGGGTGGGAAGTGAATTGACAACTTCAATGGTAACATAGTACAGAGTACACCCTGTTATGGGTGGGAAGTGAATTGACAACTTCAATGGTAACATGGTACACGCTGCTATGGGTGGGAAGTGAATTCACAACTTCAATGGTAACATAGTACAGAGTACACCCTGTTATGGGTGGGAAGTGAATTGACAACTTCAATGGTAACATGGTACAGAGTACACCCTGCTATGGGTGGGAAGTGAATTCACAACTTCAATGGTAACATGGTACAGAGTACACCCTGCTATGGGTGGGAAGTGAATTCACAACTTCAATGGTAACATGGTACAGAGTACACCCTGTTATGGGTGGGAAGTGAATTGACAACTTCAATGGTAACATGGTACAGAGTACACCCTGCTATGGGTGGGTAGTGAATTCACAACTTCAATGGTAACATGATACAGAGTACCCACTGCTATGGGTGTGAAGTGAATTCACAATTTCAATGGTAACATGGTACAGAGTACACCTTGTTATGTGTGGGAAGTGAATTCACAACTTCAGTGGTAGCATGGTACAGAGTACACCCTGTTATGGGTGGGAAGTGAATTGACAACTTCAATGGTAACATGGTACAGAGTACACCCTGCTATGGATGGGAAGTGAATTGACAACTTCAATGGTAACATGGTACAGAGTACACCCTGCTATGGGTGGGAAATGAATTCACAACTTCAATGGTAACATGGTACAGAGTACACCCTGTTATGGGTGGGAAGTGAATTAACAACTTCAATGGTAACATGGTACAGAGTACACCCTGCTATGGGTGGGAAGTGAATTCACAACTTCAATGGTAACATGGTACAGACTACACCCTGCTATGGGTGGGAAGTGAATACACAACTTCAAACTTCAACTACATCATTTGTAACGCTTTACTGGTACAGAGTACACCCTACTATGGGTGGGAAGTGAATTCACAACTTCAATGGTAACATGGTACAGAGTACACCCTGCTATGGGTGGGAAGTGAATTCACAACTTCAATGGTAACATGATACAGAGTACCCACTGCTATGGGTGTGAAGCGAATTCACAATTTCAATGGTAACATGGTACAGAGTACACCTTGTTATGTGTGGGAAGTGAATTCACAACTTCAGTGGTAGCATGGTACAGAGTACACCCTGCTATGGGTGGGAAGTGAATTGACAACTTCAATGGTAACTTGGTACAGAGTACACCCTGCTATGGATGGTAAGTGAATTCACAACTTCAATGGTAACATGGTACAGAGTACACCCTGTTATGGATGGGAAGTGAATTGACAACTTCAATGGTAACATGGTACAGAGTACACCCTGCTATGGGTGGGAAGTGAATTGACAACTTCAATGGTAACATGGTACAGAGTACACCCTGTTATGGGTGGGAAGTGAATTGACAACTTCAATGGAAACATGGTACAGAGTACACCCTGCTATGGGTGGGAAGTGAATTCACAACTTCAATGGTAACATGGTACAGAGTACACCCTGCTATGGGTGGGAAGTGAATTCACAACTTCAATGGTAACATGGTACAGAGTACACCCTGCTATGGGTGGGAAGTGAATTCACAACTTCAATGGTAACATGGCACAGAGTACACCCTGTTTTGGATGGGAAGTGAATTGACAACTTCAATGGTAACATGGTACAGAGTACACCCTGTTATGGGTGGGAAGTGAATTCACAACTTCAATGGTAACATGGTACAGAGTACACCCTGCTATGGGTGGGAAGTGAATTCACAACTTCAATGGTAACATGGTAGTGTACACCCTGCTATGGGTGGGAAGTGAATTGACAACTTCAATGGTAATATGGTACAGAGTACACCCTGCTATGGGTGGGAAGTGAATTGACAACTTCAATGGTAACATGATACAGAGTACACACTGCTATGGGTGTGAAGTGAATTCACAACTTCAATGGTAACATGGTACAGAGTACACCTTGTTATGGGTGGGAAGTGAATTCACAACTTCAATGGTAGCATGGTACAGAGTACACCCTGCTATGGGTGGGAAGTGAATTGACAACTTCAATGGTAACATGGTACAGAGTACACCCTACTATGGGTGGGAAGTGAATTCACAACTTCAATGGTAACATGGTACAGAGTACACCCTGCTATGGGTGGGAAGTGAATTCACAACTTCAATGGTAACATGGTACAGAGTACACCCTGCTATGGGTGGGAAGTGAATTCACAACTTCGATGGTAGCATGGTACAGAGTACACCCTGCTATGGGTGGGAAGTGAATTGACACCTTCAATGGTAACATGGTACAGAGTACACCCTGCTATGGGTGGGAAGTGAATTCACAACTTCAATGGTAACATGGTACAGAGTACAACTTGCTATGGGTGGGAAGTGAATTGACAACTTCAATGGTAACATGGTACAGAGTACACCCTGCTATGGGTGGGAAGTGAATTCACAACTTCAATGGTAACATGGTACAGAGTACACCCTGTTATGGGTGGGAAGTGAATTCACAACTTCAATGGTAACATGGTACAGAGTACACCCTGCTATGGGTGGGAAGTGAATTCACAACTTCAATGGTAACATGATACAGAGTACACCCTGCTATGGGTGGGAAGTGAATTCACAACTTCAATGGTAACATGGTACAGAGTACACCCTGCTATGGGTGGGAAGTGAATTCACAACTTCGATGGTAGCATGGTACAGAGTACACCCTGCTATGGGTGGGAAGTGAATTGACACCTTCAATGGTAACATGGTACAGAGTACACCCTGCTATGGGTGGGAAGTGAATTCACAACTTCAATGGTAACATGGTACAGAGTACAACTTGCTATGGGTGGGAAGTGAATTGACAACTTCAATGGTAACATGGTACAGAGTACACCCTGCTATGGGTGGGAAGTGAATTCACAACTTCAATGGTAACATGGTACAGAGTACACCCTGTTATGGGTGGGAAGTGAATTCACAACTTCAATGGTAACATGGTACAGAGTACACCCTGCTATGGGTGGGAAGTGAATTCACAACTTCAATGGTAACATGATACAGAGTACCCACTGCTATGGGTGTGAAGTGAATTCACAATTTCAATGGTAACATGGTAGAGAGTACACCTTGTTATGTGTGGGAAGTGAATTCACAACTTCAGTGGTAGCATGGTACAGAGTACACCCTGCTATGGGTGGGAAGTGAATTGACAACTTCAATGGTAACATGGTACAGAGTACACCCTGCTATGGATGGGAAGTGAATTGACAACTTCAATGGTAACATGGTACAGAGTACACCCTGCTATGGGTGGGAAATGAATTCACAACTTCAATGGTAACATGGTACAGAGTACACCCTGTTATGGGTGGGAAGTGAATTGACAACTTCAATGGTAACATGGTACAGAGTACACCCTGCTATGGGTGGGAAGTGAATTCACAACTTCAATGGTAACATGGTACAGAGTACACCCTGCTATGGGTGGGAAGTGAATTCACAACTTCAAACTTCAACTACATCATTTGTAACGCTTTACTGGTACAGAGTACACCCTACTATGGGTGGGAAGTGAATTCACAACTTCAATGGTAACATGGTACAGAGTACACCCTGTTATGGGTGGGAAGTGAATTCACAACTTCAATGGTAACATGGTACAGAGTACACCCTGTTATGGGTGGGAAGTGAATTGACAACTTCAATGGTAACATGGTACAGAGTACACCCTGCTATGGGTGGGAAGTGAATTCACAACTTCAATGGTAACATGGTAGAGTACACCCTGCTATGGGTGGGAAGTGAATTCACAACTTCAATGGTAACATGGTACAGAGTACACCCTGCTATGGGTGGGAAGTGAATTCACAACTTCAATGGTAACATGATACAGAGTACACACTGCTATGGGTGTGAAGTGAATTCACAACTTCAATGGTAACATGGTACAGAGTACACCTTGTTATGTGTGGGAAGTGAATTCACAACTTCAATGGTAGCATGGTACAGAGTACACCCTGCTATGGGTGGGAAGTGAATTGACAACTTCAATGGTAACATGGTACAGAGTACACACTGCTATGGGTGGGAAGTGAATTGACAACTTCAATGGTAACATGGTACAGAGTACACCCTGCTATGGATGGGAAGTGAATTCACAACTTCAATGGTAACATGGTACAGAGTACACCCTGCTATGGATGGGAAGTGAATTCACAACTTCAATGGTAACATGGTACAGAGTACACCCTGCTATGGGTGGGAAGTGAATTGACAACTTCAATGGTAACATGGTACAGAGTACACCCTGTTATGGGTGGGAAGTGAATTGACAACTTCAATGGAAACATGGTACAGAGTACACCCTGCTATGGGTGGGAAGTGAATTCACAACTTCAATGGTAACATGGTACAGAGTACACCCTGCTATGGGTGGGAAGTGAATTCACAACTTCAATGGTAACATGGTACAGAGTACACCCTGCTATGGGTGGGAAGTGAATTCACAACTTCAATGGTAACATGGCACAGAGTACACCCTGTTATGGATGGGAAGTGAATTGACAACTTCAATGGTAACATGGTACAGAGTACACCCTGTTATGGGTGGGAAGTGAATTCACAACTTCAATGGTAACATGGTACAGAGTACACCCTGCTATGGGTGGGAAGTGAATTCACAACTTCAATGGTAACATGGTAGTGTACACCCTGCTATGGGTGGGAAGTGAATTGACAACTTCAATGGTAATATGGTACAGAGTACACCCTGCTATGGGTGGGAAGTGAATTGACAACTTCAATGGTAACATGATACAGAGTACACACTGCTATGGGTGTGAAGTGAATTCACAACTTCAATGGTAACATGGTACAGAGTACACCTTGTTATGGGTGGGAAGTGAATTCACAACTTCAATGGTAGCATGGTACAGAGTACACCCTGCTATGGGTGGGAAGTGAATTGACAACTTCAATGGTAACATGGTACAGAGTACACCCTACTATGGGTGGGAAGTGAATTCACAACTTCAATGGTAACATGGTACAGAGTACACCCTGCTATGGGTGGGAAGTGAATTCACAACTTCAATGGTAACATGGTACAGAGTACACCCTGCTATGGGTGGGAAGTGAATTCACAACTTCGATGGTAGCATGGTACAGAGTACACCCTGCTATGGGTGGGAAGTGAATTGACACCTTCAATGGTAACATGGTACAGAGTACACCCTGCTATGGGTGGGAAGTGAATTCACAACTTCAATGGTAACATGGTACAGAGTACAACTTGCTATGGGTGGGAAGTGAATTGACAACTTCAATGGTAACATGGTACAGAGTACACCCTGCTATGGGTGGGAAGTGAATTCACAACTTCAATGGTAACATGGTACAGAGTACACCCTGTTATGGGTGGGAAGTGAATTCACAACTTCAATGGTAACATGGTACAGAGTACACCCTGCTATGGGTGGGAAGTGAATTCACAACTTCAATGGTAACATGATACAGAGTACACCCTGCTATGGGTGGGAAGTGAATTCACAACTTCAATGGTAACATGGTACAGAGTACACCCTGCTATGGGTGGGAAGTGAATTCACAACTTCGATGGTAGCATGGTACAGAGTACACCCTGCTATGGGTGGGAAGTGAATTGACACCTTCAATGGTAACATGGTACAGAGTACACCCTGCTATGGGTGGGAAGTGAATTCACAACTTCAATGGTAACATGGTACAGAGTACAACTTGCTATGGGTGGGAAGTGAATTGACAACTTCAATGGTAACATGGTACAGAGTACACCCTGCTATGGGTGGGAAGTGAATTCACAACTTCAATGGTAACATGGTACAGAGTACACCCTGTTATGGGTGGGAAGTGAATTCACAACTTCAATGGTAACATGGTACAGAGTACACCCTGCTATGGGTGGGAAGTGAATTCACAACTTCAATGGTAACATGATACAGAGTACCCACTGCTATGGGTGTGAAGTGAATTCACAATTTCAATGGTAACATGGTAGAGAGTACACCTTGTTATGTGTGGGAAGTGAATTCACAACTTCAGTGGTAGCATGGTACAGAGTACACCCTGCTATGGGTGGGAAGTGAATTGACAACTTCAATGGTAACATGGTACAGAGTACACCCTGCTATGGATGGGAAGTGAATTGACAACTTCAATGGTAACATGGTACAGAGTACACCCTGCTATGGGTGGGAAATGAATTCACAACTTCAATGGTAACATGGTAGAGAGTACACCCTGTTATGGGTGGGAAGTGAATTGACAACTTCAATGGTAACATGGTACAGAGTACACCCTGCTATGGGTGGGAAGTGAATTCACAACTTCAATGGTAACATGGTACAGAGTACACCCTGTTATGGGTGGGAAGTGAATTCACAACTTCAATGGTAACATGGTACAGAGTACACCCTGTTATGGGTGGGAAGTGAATTGACAACTTCAATGGTAACATGGTACAGAGTACACCCTGCTATGGGTGGGAAGTGAATTCACAACTTCAATGGTAACATGGTAGAGTACACCCTGCTATGGGTGGGAAGTGAATTCACAACTTCAATGGTAACATGGTACAGAGTACACCCTGCTATGGGTGGGAAGTGAATTCACAACTTCAAACTTCAACTACATCATTTGTAACGCTTTACTGGTAGAGAGTACACCCTACTATGGGTGGGAAGTGAATTCACAACTTCAATGGTAACATGGTACAGAGTACACCCTGTTATGGGTGGGAAGTGAATTCACAACTTCAATGGTAACATGGTACAGAGTACACCCTGTTATGGGTGGGAAGTGAATTGACAACTTCAATGGTAACATGGTACAGAGTACACCCTGCTATGGGTGGGAAGTGAATTCACAACTTCAATGGTAACATGGTAGAGTACACCCTGCTATGGGTGGGAAGTGAATTCACAACTTCAATGGTAACATGGTACAGAGTACACCCTGCTATGGGTGGGAAGTGAATTCACAACTTCAATGGTAACATGATACAGAGTACACACTGCTATGGGTGTGAAGTGAATTCACAACTTCAATGGTAACATGGTACAGAGTACACCTTGTTATGTGTGGGAAGTGAATTCACAACTTCAATGGTAGCATGGTACAGAGTACACCCTGCTATGGGTGGGAAGTGAATTGACAACTTCAATGGTAACATGGTACAGAGTACACACTGCTATGGGTGGGAAGTGAATTGACAACTTCAATGGTAACATGGTACAGAGTACACCCTGCTATGGATGGGAAGTGAATTCACAACTTCAATGGTAACATGGTACAGAGTACACCCTGCTATGGGTGGGAAGTGAATTCACAACTTCAATGGTTACATGGTACAGAGTACACCCTGTTATGGTGGGAAGTGAATTGACAACTTCAATGGTAACATGGTACAGAGTACACCCTACTATGGGTGGGAAGTGAATTCACAACTTCAATGGTAACATGGTACAGAGTACACACCGTTATGGGTGGGAAGTGAATTGACAACTTCAATGGTAACATGGTACAGAGTACACACTGCTATGGGTGGGAAGTGAATTCACACCTTCAATGGTAACATGGTACAGAGTACACCCTGCTATGGGTGGGAAGTGAATTGACAACTTCAATGGTAACATAGTACAGAGTACACACTGTTATGTGTGGGAAGTGAATTGACAACTTCAATGGTAACATGGTACACACTGCTATGGGTGGGAAGTGAATTCACAACTTCAATGGTAACATAGTACAGAGTACATCCTGTTATGGGTGGGAAGTGAATTGACAACTTCAATGGTAACATGGTACAGAGTACACCCTGCTATGGGTGGGAAATGAATTCACAACTTCAATGGTAACATGGTACAGAGTACACCCTGCTATGGGTGGGAAGTGAATTCACAACTTCAATGGTAACATGGTACAGAGTACACCCTGCTATGGGTGTGAAGTGAATTCACAACTTCAATGGTAACATGGTACAGAGTACACACTGCTATGGGTGTGAAGTGAATTCACAACTTCAATGGTAACATGGTACAGAGTACACCCTGCTATGGGTGGAAAGTGAATTCACAACTTCAATGGTAACATGGTACAGAGTACAACCTGTTATGGGTGGGAAGTGAATTGACAACTTCAATGGTAACATGGTACAGAGTACACCCTGCTATGGGTGGGTAGTGAATTCACAACTTCAATGGTAACATGATACAGAGTACCCACTGCTATGGGTGTGAAGTGAATTCACAATTTCAATGGTAACATGGTACAGAGTACACCCTGTTATGGGTGGGAAGTGAATTGACAACTTCAATGGTAACATGGTACAGAGTACACCCTGCTATGGGTGGGAAGTGAATTCACAACTTCAATGGTAACATGGTACAGAGTACACCCTGCTATGGGTGGGAAGTGAATTCACAACTTCAAACTTCAACTACATCATTTGTAACGCTTTACTGGTACAGAGTACACCCTACTATGGGTGGGAAGTGAATTCACAACTTCAATGGTAACATGGTACAGAGTACACCCTGTTATGGGTGGGAAGTGAATTGACAACTTCAATGCTAACATGGTACAGAGTACACCCTGTTATGGGTGGGAAGTGAATTCACAACTTCAATGGTAACATGGTACATAGTACACCCTGTTATGGGTGGGAAGTGAATTGACAACTTCAATGGTAACATGGTACAGAGTACACCCTGCTATGGGTGGGAAGTGAATTCACAACTTCAATGGTAACATGATACAGAGTACACACTGCTATGGGTGTGAAGTAAATTCACAACTTCAATGGTAACATGGTACAGAGTACACCTTGTTATGTGTGGGAAGTGAATTCACAACTTCAATGGTAGCATGGTACAGAGTACACCCTGCTATGGGTGGGAAGTGAATTGACAACTTCAATGGTAACATGGTACAGAGTACACACTGCTATGGGTGGGAAGTGAATTGACAACTTCAATGGTAACATGGTACAGAGTACACCCTGCTATGGGTGGGAAGTGAATTCACAACTTCAATGGTAACATGGTACAGAGTACACCCTGCTATGGGTGGGAAGTGAATTCACAACTTCGATGGTAGCATGGTACAGAGTACACCCTGCTATGGGTGGGAAGTGAATTGACACCTTCAATGGTAACATGGTACAGAGTACACCCTGCTATGGGTGGGAAGTGAATTCACAACTTCAATGGTAACATGGTACAGAGTACAACTTGCTATGGGTGGGAAGTGAATTGACAACTTCAATGGTAACATGGTACAGAGTACACCCTGCTATGGGTGGGAAGTGAATTCACAACTTCAATGGTAACATGGTACAGAGTACACCCTGTTATGGGTGGGAAGTGAATTCACAACTTCAATGGTAACATGGTACAGAGTACACCCTGCTATGGGTGGGAAGTGAATTCACAACTTCAATGGTAACATGATACAGAGTACACCCTGCTATGGGTGGGAAGTGAATTCACAACTTCAATGGTAACATGGTACAGAGTACACCCTGCTATGGGTGGGAAGTGAATTCACAACTTCGATGGTAGCATGGTACAGAGTACACCCTGCTATGGGTGGGAAGTGAATTGACACCTTCAATGGTAACATGGTACAGAGTACACCCTGCTATGGGTGGGAAGTGAATTCACAACTTCAATGGTAACATGGTACAGAGTACAACTTGCTATGGGTGGGAAGTGAATTGACAACTTCAATGGTAACATGGTACAGAGTACACCCTGCTATGGGTGGGAAGTGAATTCACAACTTCAATGGTAACATGGTACAGAGTACACCCTGTTATGGGTGGGAAGTGAATTCACAACTTCAATGGTAACATGGTACAGAGTACACCCTGCTATGGGTGGGAAGTGAATTCACAACTTCAATGGTAACATGATACAGAGTACCCACTGCTATGGGTGTGAAGTGAATTCACAATTTCAATGGTAACATGGTAGAGAGTACACCTTGTTATGTGTGGGAAGTGAATTCACAACTTCAGTGGTAGCATGGTACAGAGTACACCCTGCTATGGGTGGGAAGTGAATTGACAACTTCAATGGTAACATGGTACAGAGTACACCCTGCTATGGATGGGAAGTGAATTGACAACTTCAATGGTAACATGGTACAGAGTACACCCTGCTATGGGTGGGAAATGAATTCACAACTTCAATGGTAACATGGTACATAGTACACCCTGTTATGGGTGGGAAGTGAATTGACAACTTCAATGGTAACATGGTACAGAGTACACCCTGCTATGGGTGGGAAGTGAATTCACAACTTCAATGGTAACATGGTACAGAGTACACCCTGCTATGGGTGGGAAGTGAATTCACAACTTCAAACTTCAACTACATCATTTGTAACGCTTTACTGGTACAGAGTACACCCTACTATGGGTGGGAAGTGAATTCACAACTTCAATGGTAACATGGTACAGAGTACACCCTGTTATGGGTGGGAAGTGAATTCACAACTTCAATGGTAACATGGTACAGAGTACACCCTGTTATGGGTGGGAAGTGAATTGACAACTTCAATGGTAACATGGTACAGAGTACACCCTGCTATGGGTGGGAAGTGAATTCACAACTTCAATGGTAACATGGTAGAGTACACCCTGCTATGGGTGGGAAGTGAATTCACAACTTCAATGGTAACATGGTACAGAGTACACCCTGCTATGGGTGGGAAGTGAATTCACAACTTCAATGGTAACATGATACAGAGTACACACTGCTATGGGTGTGAAGTGAATTCACAACTTCAATGGTAACATGGTACAGAGTACACCTTGTTATGTGTGGGAAGTGAATTCACAACTTCAATGGTAGCATGGTACAGAGTACACCCTGCTATGGGTGGGAAGTGAATTGACAACTTCAATGGTAACATGGTACAGAGTACACACTGCTATGGGTGGGAAGTGAATTGACAACTTCAATGGTAACATGGTACAGAGTACACCCTGCTATGGATGGGAAGTGAATTCACAACTTCAATGGTAACATGGTACAGAGTACACCCTGCTATGGGTGGGAAGTGAATTCACAACTTCAATGGTTACATGGTACAGAGTACACCCTGTTATGGTGGGAAGTGAATTGACAACTTCAATGGTAACATGGTACAGAGTACACCCTGCTATGGGTGGGAAGTGAATTCACAACTTCAATGGTAACATGGTACAGAGTACACACCGTTATGGGTGGGAAGTGAATTGACAACTTCAATGGTAACATGGTACAGAGTACACACTGCTATGGGTGGGAAGTGAATTCACACCTTCAATGGTAACATGGTACAGAGTACACCCTGCTATGGGTGGGAAGTGAATTGACAACTTCAATGGTAACATAGTACAGAGTACACACTGTTATGTGTGGGAAGTGAATTGACAACTTCAATGGTAACATGGTACACACTGCTATGGGTGGGAAGTGAATTCACAACTTCAATGGTAACATAGTACAGAGTACATCCTGTTATGGGTGGGAAGTGAATTGACAACTTCAATGGTAACATGGTACAGAGTACACCCTGCTATGGGTGGGAAATGAATTCACAACTTCAATGGTAACATGGTACAGAGTACACCCTGCTATGGGTGGGAAGTGAATTCACAACTTCAATGGTAACATGGTACAGAGTACACCCTGCTATGGGTGTGAAGTGAATTCACAACTTCAATGGTAACATGGTACAGAGTACACACTGCTATGGGTGTGAAGTGAATTCACAACTTCAATGGTAACATGGTACAGAGTACACCCTGCTATGGGTGGAAAGTGAATTCACAACTTCAATGGTAACATGGTACAGAGTACAACCTGTTATGGGTGGGAAGTGAATTGACAACTTCAATGGTAACATGGTACAGAGTACACCCTGCTATGGGTGGGTAGTGAATTCACAACTTCAATGGTAACATGATACAGAGTACCCACTGCTATGGGTGTGAAGTGAATTCACAATTTCAATGGTAACATGGTACAGAGTACACCCTGTTATGGGTGGGAAGTGAATTGACAACTTCAATGGTAACATGGTACAGAGTACACCCTGCTATGGGTGGGAAGTGAATTCACAACTTCAATGGTAACATGGTACAGAGTACACCCTGCTATGGGTGGGAAGTGAATTCACAACTTCAAACTTCAACTACATCATTTGTAACGCTTTACTGGTACAGAGTACACCCTACTATGGGTGGGAAGTGAATTCACAACTTCAATGGTAACATGGTACAGAGTACACCCTGTTATGGGTGGGAAGTGAATTGACAACTTCAATGCTAACATGGTACAGAGTACACCCTGTTATGGGTGGGAAGTGAATTCACAACTTCAATGGTAACATGGTACATAGTACACCCTGTTATGGGTGGGAAGTGAATTGACAACTTCAATGGTAACATGGTACAGAGTACACCCTGCTATGGGTGGGAAGTGAATTCACAACTTCAATGGTAACATGATACAGAGTACACACTGCTATGGGTGTGAAGTAAATTCACAACTTCAATGGTAACATGGTACAGAGTACACCTTGTTATGTGTGGGAAGTGAATTCACAACTTCAATGGTAGCATGGTACAGAGTACACCCTGCTATGGGTGGGAAGTGAATTGACAACTTCAATGGTAACATGGTACAGAGTACACACTGCTATGGGTGGGAAGTGAATTGACAACTTCAATGGTAACATGGTACAGAGTACACCCTGCTATGGATGGGAAGTGAATTCACAACTTCAATGGTAACATGGTACAGAGTACACCCTGCTATGGGTGGGAAGTGAATTCACAACTTCAATGGTAACATGGTACAGAGTACACCCTGCTATGGGTGTGAAGTGAATTCACAACTTCAATGGTAACATGGTACAGAGTACACCCTGCTATGGGTGGAAAGTGAATTCACAACTTCAATGGTAACATGGTACAGAGTACAACCTGTTATGGGTGGAAAGTGAATTCACAACTTCAATGGTAACATGATACAGAGTACCCACTGCTATGGGTGTGAAGTGAATTCACAATTTCAATGGTAACATGGTACAGAGTACACCCTGTTATGGGTGGGAAGTGAATTGACAACTTCAATGGTAACATGGTACAGAGTACACCCTGCTATGGGTGGGAAGTGAATTCACAACTTCAATGGTAACATGGTACAGAGTACACCCTGCTATGGGTGGGAAGTGAATTCACAACTTCAAACTTCAACTACATCATTTGTAACGCTTTACTGGTACAGAGTACACCCTACTATGGGTGGGAAGTGAATTCACAACTTCAATGGTAACATGGTACAGGGTACACCCTGTTATGGGTGGGAAGTGAATTGACAACTTCAATGCTAACATGGTACAGAGTACACCCTGTTATGGGTGGGAAGTGAATTCACAACTTCAATGGTAACATGGTACAGAGTACACCCTGTTATGGGTGGGAAGTGAATTGACAACTTCAATGGTAACATGGTACAGAGTACACCCTGCTATGGGTGGGAAGTGAATTCACAACTTCAATGGTAACATGGTAGAGTACACCCTGCTATGGGTGGGAAGTGAATTCACAACTTCAATGGTAACATGGTACAGAGTACACCCTGCTATGGGTGGGAAGTGAATTCACAACTTCAATGGTAACATGATACAGAGTACACACTGATATGGGTGTGAAGTAAATTCACAACTTCAATGGTAACATGGTACAGAGTACACCTTGTTATGTGTGGGAAGTGAATTCACAACTTCAATGGTAGCATGGTACAGAGTACACCCTGCTATGGGTGGGAAGTGAATTGACAACTTCAATGGTAACATGGTACAGAGTACACACTGCTATGGGTGGGAAGTGAATTGACAACTTCAATGGTAACATGGTACAGAGTACACCCTGCTATGGATGGGAAGTGAATTCACAACTTCAATGGTAACATGGTACAGAGTACACCCTGCTATGGGTGGGAAGTGAATTCACAACTTCAATGGTTACATGGTACAGAGTACACCCTGTTATGGGTGGGAAGTGAATTGACAACTTCAATGGTAACATGGTACAGAGTACACCCTGCTATGGGTGGGAAGTGAATTCACAACTTCAATGGTAACATGGTACAGAGTACACACTGCTATGGGTGGGAAGTGAATTCACACCTTCAATGGTAACATGGTACAGAGTACACCCTGCTATGGGTGGGAAGTGAATTCACAACTTCAATGGTTACATGGTACAGAGTACACCCTGTTATGGTGGGAAGTGAATTGACAACTTCAATGGTAACATGGTACAGAGTACACCCTGCTATGGGTGGGAAGTGAATTCACAACTTCAATGGTAACATGGTACAGAGTACACACCGTTATGGGTGGGAAGTGAATTGACAACTTCAATGGTAACATGGTACAGAGTACACACTGCTATGGGTGGGAAGTGAATTCACACCTTCAATGGTAACATGGTACAGAGTACACCCTGCTATGGGTGGGAAGTGAATTGACAACTTCAATGGTAACATAGTACAGAGTACACACTGTTATGGGTGGGAAGTGAATTGACAACTTCAATGGTAGCATGGTACACACTGCTATGGGTGGGAAGTGAATTCACAACTTCAATGGTAACATAGTACAGAGTACATCCTGTTATGGGTGGGAAGTGAATTGACAACTTCAATGGTAACATGGTACAGAGTACACCCTGCTATGGGTGGGAAATGAATTCACAACTTCAATGGTAACATGGTACAGAGTACACCCTGCTATGGGTGGAAAGTGAATTCACAACTTCAATGGTAACATGGTACAGAGTACAACCTGTTATGGGTGGGAAGTGAATTGACAACTTCAATGGTAACATGGTACAGAGTACACCCTGCTATGGGTGGGTAGTGAATTCACAACTTCAATGGTAACATGATACAGAGTACCCACTGCTATGGGTGTGAAGTGAATTCACAATTTCAATGGTAACATGGTACAGAGTACACCCTGTTATGGGTGGGAAGTGAATTGACAACTTCAATGGTAACATGGTACAGAGTACACCCTGCTATGGGTGGGAAGTGAATTCACAACTTCAATGGTAACATGGTACAGAGTACACCCTGCTATGGGTGGGAAGTGAATTCACAACTTCAAACTTCAACTACATCATTTGTAACGCTTTACTGGTACAGAGTACACCCTACTATGGGTGGGAAGTGAATTCACAACTTCAATGGTAACATGGTACAGAGTACACCCTGTTATGGGTGGGAAGTGAATTGACAACTTCAATGCTAACATGGTACAGAGTACACCCTGTTATGGGTGGGAAGTGAATTCACAACTTCAATGGTAACATGGTACATAGTAAACCCTGTTATGGGTGGGAAGTGAATTGACAACTTCAATGGTAACATGGTACAGAGTACACCCTGCTATGGGTGGGAAGTGAATTCACAACTTCAATGGTAACATGATACAGAGTACACACTGCTATGGGTGTGAAGTAAATTCACAACTTCAATGGTAACATGGTACAGAGTACACCTTGTTATGTGTGGGAAGTGAATTCACAACTTCAATGGTAGCATGGTACAGAGTACACCCTGCTATGGGTGGGAAGTGAATTGACAACTTCAATGGTAACATGGTACAGAGTACACACTGCTATGGGTGGGAAGTGAATTGACAACTTCAATGGTAACATGGTACAGAGTACACCCTGCTATGGATGGGAAGTGAATTCACAACTTCAATGGTAACATGGTACAGAGTACACCCTGCTATGGGTGGGAAGTGAATTCACAACTTCAATGGTAACATGGTACAGAGTACACCCTGCTATGGGTGTGAAGTGAATTCACAACTTCAATGGTAACATGGTACAGAGTACACCCTGCTATGGGTGGAAAGTGAATTCACAACTTCAATGGTAACATGGTACAGAGTACAACCTGTTATGGGTGGAAAGTGAATTCACAACTTCAATGGTAACATGATACAGAGTACCCACTGCTATGGGTGTGAAGTGAATTCACAATTTCAATGGTAACATGGTACAGAGTACACCCTGTTATGGGTGGGAAGTGAATTGACAACTTCAATGGTAACATGGTACAGAGTACACCCTGCTATGGGTGGGAAGTGAATTCACAACTTCAATGGTAACATGGTACAGAGTACACCCTGCTATGGGTGGGAAGTGAATTCACAACTTCAAACTTCAACTACATCATTTGTAACGCTTTACTGGTACAGAGTACACCCTACTATGGGTGGGAAGTGAATTCACAACTTCAATGGTAACATGGTACAGGGTACACCCTGTTATGGGTGGGAAGTGAATTGACAACTTCAATGCTAACATGGTACAGAGTACACCCTGTTATGGGTGGGAAGTGAATTCACAACTTCAATGGTAACATGGTACAGAGTACACCCTGTTATGGGTGGGAAGTGAATTGACAACTTCAATGGTAACATGGTACAGAGTACACCCTGCTATGGGTGGGAAGTGAATTCACAACTTCAATGGTAACATGGTAGAGTACACCCTGCTATGGGTGGGAAGTGAATTCACAACTTCAATGGTAACATGGTACAGAGTACACCCTGCTATGGGTGGGAAGTGAATTCACAACTTCAATGGTAACATGATACAGAGTACACACTGCTATGGGTGTGAAGTAAATTCACAACTTCAATGGTAACATGGTACAGAGTACACCTTGTTATGTGTGGGAAGTGAATTCACAACTTCAATGGTAGCATGGTACAGAGTACACCCTGCTATGGGTGGGAAGTGAATTGACAACTTCAATGGTAACATGGTACAGAGTACACACTGCTATGGGTGGGAAGTGAATTGACAACTTCAATGGTAACATGGTACAGAGTACACCCTGCTATGGATGGGAAGTGAATTCACAACTTCAATGGTAACATGGTACAGAGTACACCCTGCTATGGGTGGGAAGTGAATTCACAACTTCAATGGTTACATGGTACAGAGTACACCCTGTTATGGGTGGGAAGTGAATTGACAACTTCAATGGTAACATGGTACAGAGTACACCCTGCTATGGGTGGGAAGTGAATTCACAACTTCAATGGTAACATGGTACAGAGTACACACTGCTATGGGTGGGAAGTGAATTCACACCTTCAATGGTAACATGGTACAGAGTACACCCTGCTATGGGTGGGAAGTGAATTCACAACTTCAATGGTTACATGGTACAGAGTACACCCTGTTATGGTGGGAAGTGAATTGACAACTTCAATGGTAACATGGTACAGAGTACACCCTGCTATGGGTGGGAAGTGAATTCACAACTTCAATGGTAACATGGTACAGAGTACACACCGTTATGGGTGGGAAGTGAATTGACAACTTCAATGGTAACATGGTACAGAGTACACACTGCTATGGGTGGGAAGTGAATTCACACCTTCAATGGTAACATGGTACAGAGTACACCCTGCTATGGGTGGGAAGTGAATTGACAACTTCAATGGTAACATAGTACAGAGTACACACTGTTATGGGTGGGAAGTGAATTGACAACTTCAATGGTAACATGGTACACACTGCTATGGGTGGGAAGTGAATTCACAACTTCAATGGTAACATAGTACAGAGTACATCCTGTTATGGGTGGGAAGTGAATTGACAACTTCAATGGTAACATGGTACAGAGTACACCCTGCTATGGGTGGGAAATGAATTCACAACTTCAATGGTAACATGGTACAGAGTACACCCTGCTATGGGTGGGAAGTGAATTCACAACATCAATGGTAACATGGTACAGAGTACACCCTGCTATGGGTGTGAAGTGAATTCACAACTTCAATGGTAACATGGTACAGAGTACACACTGCAATGGGTGTGAAGTGAATTCACAACTTCAATGGTAACATGGTACAGAGTACACCCTGCTATGGGTGGGAAGTGAATTCACAACTTCAATGGTAACATGGTACAGAGTACAACCTGTTATGGGTGGGAAGTGAATTGACAACTTCAATGGTAACATGGTACAGAGTACACCATGCTATGGGTGGGTAGTGAATTCACAACTTCAATGGTAACATGATACAGAGTACCCACTGCTATGGGTGTGAAGTGAATTCACAATTTCAATGGTAACATGGTACAGAGTACACCCTGTTATGGGTGGGAAGTGAATTGACAACTTCAATGGTAACATGGTACAGAGTACACCCTGCTATGGGTGGGAAGTGAATTCACAACTTCAATGGTAACATGGTACAGAGTACACCCTGCTATGGGTGGGAAGTGAATTCACAACTTCAAACTTCAACTACATCATTTGTAACGCTTTACTGGTACAGAGTACACCCTACTATGGGTGGGAAGTGAATTCACAACTTCAATGGTAACATGGTACAGAGTACACCCTGTTATGGGTGGGAAGTGAATTGACAACTTCAATGCTAACATGGTAGAGAGTACACCCTGTTATGGGTGGGAAGTGAATTCACAACTTCAATGGTAACATGGTACAGAGTACACCCTGTTATGGGTAGGAAGTGAATTCACAACTTCAATGGTAACATGGTACAGAGTACACCCTGCTATGGGTGGGAAGTGAATTCACAACTTCAATGGTAACATGGTAGAGTACACCCTGCTATGGGTGGGAAGTGAATTCACAACTTCAATGGTAACATGGTACAGAGTACACCCTGCTATGGGTGGGAAGTGAATTCACAACTTCAATGGTAACATGATACAGAGTACACACTGCTATGGGTGTGAAGTGAATTCACAACTTCAATGGTAACATGGTACAGAGTAGACCTTGTTATGTGTGGGAAGTGAATTCACAACTTCGATGGTAGCATGGTACAGAGTACACCCTGCTATGGGTGGGAAGTGATATGACAACTTCAATGGTAACATGGTACAGAGTACACCCTGCTATGGGTGGGAAGTGAATTCACAACTTCAATGGTTACATGGTACAGAGTACACCCTGTTATGGGTGGGAAGTGAATTGACAACTTCAATGGTAACATGGTACAGAGTACACACTGCTATGGGTGGGAAGTGAATTCACACCTTCAATGGTAACATGGTACAGAGTACACCCTGCTATGGGTGGGAAGTGAATTGACAACTTCAATGGTAACATAGTACAGAGTACACACTGTTATGGGTGGGAAGTGAATTGACAACTTCAATGGTAACATGGTACACACTGCTATGGGTGGGAAGTGAATTCACAACTTCAATGGTAACATAGTACAGAGTACATCCTGTTATGGGTGGGAAGTGAATTGACAACTTCAATGGTAACATGGTACAGAGTACACCCTGCTATGGGTGGGAAGTGAATTCACAACTTCAATGGTAACATGGTACAGAGTACACCCTGCTATGGGTGGGAAGTGAATTCACAACTTCAATGGTAACATGGTAGAGAGTACACCCTGCTATGGGTGTGAAGTGAATTCACAACTTCAATGGTAACATGGTACAGAGTACACACTGCTATGGGTGTGAAGTGAATTCACAACTTCAATGGTAACATGGTACAGCGTACACCATGCTATGGGTGGGAAGTGAATTCACAACTTCAATGGTAACATGGTACAGAGTACAACCTGTTATGGGTGGGAAGTGAATTGACAACTTCAATGGTAACATGGTACAGAGTACACCCTGCTATGGGTGGGTAGTGAATTCACAACTTCAATGGTAACATGATACATAGTACCCACTGCTATGGGTGTGAAGTGAATTCACAATTTCAATGGTAACATGGTACAGAGTACACCTTGATATGTGTGGGAAGTGAATTCACAACTTCAGTGGTAGCATGGTACAGAGTACACCCTGCTATGGGTGGGAAGTGAATTGACAACTTCAATGGTAACATGGTGCAGAGTACACCCTGCTATGGATGGGAAGTGAATTGACAACTTCAATGGTAACATGGTACAGTGTACACCCTGCTATGGGTGGGAAATGAATTCACAACTTCAATGGTAACATGGTACAGAGTACACCCTGTTATGGGTGGGAAGTGAATTGACAACTTCAATGGTAACATGGTACAGAGTACACCCTGCTATGGGTGGGAAGTGAATTCACAACTTCAATGGTAACATGGTACAGAGTACACCCTGCTATGGGTGGGAAGTGAATACACAACTTCAAACTTCAACTACATCATTTGTAACGCTTTACTGGTACAGAGTACACCCTACTATGGGTGGGAAGTGAATTCACAACTTCAATGGTAACATGGTACAGAGTACACCCTGTTATGGGTGGGAAGTGAATTCACAACTTCAATGGTAACATGGTACAGAGTACACCCTGCTATGGGTGGGAAGTGAATTCACAACTTCAATGGTAACATGATACAGAGTACCCACTGCTATGGGTGTGAAGTGAATTCACAATTTCAATGGTAACATGGTACAGAGTACACCTTGTTATGTGTGGGAAGTGAATTCACAACTTCAGTGGTAGCATGGTACAGAGTACACCCTGCTATGGGTGGGAAGTGAATTGACAACTTCAATGGTAACATGGTACAGAGTACACCCTGCTATGGATGGGAAGTGAATTTACAACTTCAATGGTAACATGGTACAGAGTACACCCTGTTATGGGTGGGAAGTGAATTGACAACTTCAATGGTAACATGGTACAGAGTACACCCTGCTATGGGTGGGAAGTGAATTCACAACTTCAATGGTAACATGGTACAGAGTACATCCTGCTATGGGTGGGAAGTGAATTCACAACTTCAATGGTAACTTGCTACAGAGTACACCCTGCTATGGGTGGGAAGTGAATTCACGACTTCAATGGTAACATGGTACAGAGTACACCCTGTTATGGATGGGAAGTGAATTGACAACTTCAATGGTAACATGGTACAGAGTACACCCTGTTATGGGTGGGAAGTGAATTCACAACTTCAATGGTAACATGGTACAGAGTACACCCTGCTATGGGTGGGAAGTGAATTAACAACTTCAATGGTAACATGGTAGAGTACACCCTGCTATGGGTGGGAAGTGAATTGACAACTTCAATGGTAATATGGTACAGAGTACACCCTGCTATGGGTGGGAAGTGAATTGACAACTTCAATGGTAACATGATACAGAGTACACACTGCTATGGGTGTGAAGTGAATTCACAACTTCAATGGTAACATGGTACAGAGTAGACCTTGTTATGTGTGGGAAGTGAATTCACAACTTCAGTGGTAGCATGGTACAGAGTACACCCTGCTATGGGTGGGAAGTGAATTGACAACTTCAATGGTAACATGGTACAGAGTACACCCTACTATGGGTGGGAAGTGAATTCACAACTTCAATGGTAACATGGTACAGAGTACACCCTGCTATGGGTGGGAAGTGAATTCACAACTTCGATGGTAGCATGGTACAGAGTACACCCTGCTATGGGTGGGAAGTGAATTGACACCTTCAATGGTAACATGGTACAGAGTACACCCTGCTATGGGAGGGAAGTGAATTCACAACTTCAATGATAACATGGTACAGAGTACACCCTGCTATGGGTGGGAAGTGAATTGACAACTTCAATGGTAACATGGTACAGAGTACACCATGCTATGGGTGGGAAGTGAATTCACAACTTCAATGGTAACATGGTACAGAGTACACCCTGTTATGGGTGTGAAGTGAATTCACAACTTCAATGGTAACATGGTACAGAGTACACCCTGTTATGGGTGGGAAGTGAATTCACAACTTCAATGGTAACATGGTACAGAGTACACCCTGATATGGGTGGGAAGTGAATTCACAACTTCAATAGTAACATGATACAGAGTACCCACTGCTATGGGTGTGAAGTGAATTGACAATTTCAATGGTAACATGGTACAGAGTACACCTTGTTATGTGTGGGAAGTGAATTCACAACTTCAGTGGTAGCATGGTACAGAGTACACCCTGCTATGGGTGGGAAGTGAATTGACAACTTCAATGGTAACATGGTACAGAGTACACCCTGCTATGGATGGGAAATGAATTGACAACTTCAATGGTAACATGGAACAGAGTACACCCTGCTATGGGTGGGAAATGAATTCACAACTTCAATGGTAACATGGTACAGAGTACACCCTGTTATGGGTGGGAAGTGAATTGACAACTTCAATGGTAACATGGTACAGAGTACACCCTGCTATGGGTGGGAAGTGAATTCACAACTTCAATGGTAACATGGTACAGAGTACACCCTGCTATGGGTGGGAAGTGAATTCACAACTTCAAACTTCAACTACATCATTTGTAACGCTTTACTGGTACAGAGTACACCCTACTATGGGTGGGAAGTGAATTCACAACTTCAATGGTAACATGGTACAGAGTACACCCTGTTATGGGTGGGAAGTGAATTGACAACTTCAATGTTAACATGGTACAGAGTACACCCTGCTATGGGTGGGAAGTGAATTCACAACTTCAATGGTAACATGGTAGAGTACACCCTGCTATGGGTGGGAAGTGAATTCACAACTTCAATGGTAACATGGTACAGGGTACACCCTGCTATGGGTGGGAAGTGAATTCACAACTTCAGTGGTAACATGATACAGAGTACACACTGCTATGGGTGTGAAGTGAATTCACAACTGCAATGGTAACATGGTACAGAGTACACCTTGTTATGTGTGGGAAGTGAATTCACAACTTCAATGGTAGCATGGTACAGAGTACACCCTGCTATGGGTGGGAAGTGAATTGACAACTTCAATGGTAACATGGTACAGAGTACACACTGCTATGGGTGGGAAGTGAATTGACAACTTCAATGGTAACATGGTACAGAGTACACCCTACTATGGATGGGAAGTGAATTCACAACTTCAATGGTAACATGGTACAGAGTACACCCTGCTATGGGTGGGAAGTGAATTCACAACTTCAATGGTAACATGGTACAGAGTACACCCTGTTATGGGTGGGAAGTGAATTGACAACTTCAATGGTAACATGGTACATAGTGCACCCTGCTATGGTTGGGAAGTGAATTCACAACTTCAATGGTAACATGTAACAGAGTACACACCGTTATGGGTGGGAAGTGAATTGACAACTTCAATGGTAACATGGTACAGAGTACACCCTGCTATGGGTGGGAAGTGAATTCAAATCTTAAATGGTAACATGTACAGAGTACACCCTGCTATGGGTGTGAAGTGAATTCACAACTTCAATGGTAACATGGTACAGAGTACACCCTGCTATGGGTGTGAAGTGAATTCACAACTTCAATGGTAACATGGTACAGAGTACACCCTGCTATGGGTGGGAAGTGAATTCACAACTTCAATGGTAACATGGTACAGAGTACACCCTGTTATGGGTGGGAAGTGAATTGACAACTTCAATGGTAACATGGTACAGAGTACACCCTGCTATGGGTGTGAAGTGAATTGACAATTTCAATGGTAACATGGTACAGAGTACACCTTGTTATGTGTGGGAAGTGAATTCACAACTTCAGTGGTAGCATGGTACAGAGTACACCCTGCTATCGGTGGGAAGTGAATTAACAACTTCAATGGTAACATGGTACAGAGTACACCCTGCTATGGATGGGAAGTGAATTGACACCTTCAATGGTAACATGGTACAGAGTACACCCTGCTATGGGTGGGAAATGAATTCACAACTTCAATGGTAACATGGTACAGAGTACACCCTGTTATGGGTGGGAAGTGAATTGACAACTTCAATGGTAACATGGTACAGAGTACACCCTGCTATGGGTGGGAAGTGAATTCACAACTTCAATGGTAACATGGTACAGAGTACACCCTGCTATGGGTGGGAAGTGAATTCACAACTTCAAACTTCAACTACATCATGTGTAACGCTTTACTGGTACAGAGTACACCCTACTATGGGTGGGAAGTGAATTCACAACTTCAATGGTAACATGGTACAAAGTACACCCTGTTATGGGTTGGAAGTGAATTCTCAACTTCAATGGTAACATGGTACAGAGTACACCCTGTTATGGGTGGGAAGTGAATTGACAACTTCAATGGTAACATGGTACAGAGTACACCCTGCTATGGGTGGGAAGTGAATTCACAACTTCAATGGTAACATGGTACAGAGTACACACTGCTATGGGTGGGAAGTGAATTCACAACTTCAATGGTAACATGATGCAGAGTACACACTGCTATGGGTGTGAAGTGAATTCACAACTTCAATGGTAACATGGTACAGAGTACACCCTGCTATGGGTGGGAAGTGAATTGACAACTTCAATGGTAACATGGTACAGAGTACACACTGCTATGGGTGGGAAGTGAATTGACAACTTCAATGGTAACATGGTACAGAGTACACCCTACTATCGATGGGAAGTGAATTCACAACTTCAATGGTAACATGGTACAGAGTACACCCTGCTATGGGTGGGAAGTGAATTCACAACTTCAATGGTAACATGGTACAGAGTACACCCTGTGATGGGTGGGAAGTGAATTGACAACTTCAATGGTAAAATGGTACAGAGTACACACCGTTATGGGTGGGAAGTGAATTGACAACTTCAATGGTAACATGGTACAGAGTACACACTGCTATGGGTGGGAAGTGAATTCAAAACTTAAATGGTAACATGTACAGAGTACACCCTGCTATGGGTGTGAAGTGAATTCACAACTTCAATGGTAACATGGTACAGAGTACACCCTGCTATGGGTGTGAAGTGAATTCACAACTTCAATGGTAACATGGTACAGAGTACACCCTGCTATGGGTGGGAAGTGAATTCACAACTTCAATGGTAACATGGTACAGAGTACACCCTGGTATGGGTGGGAAGTGAATTGACAACTTCAATGGTAACATGGTACAGAGTACACCCTGCTATGGGTGGGTAGTGAATTCACAACTTCAATGGTAACATGATACAGAGTACCCACTGCTATGGGTGTGAAGTGAATTCACAATTTCAATGGTAACATGGTACAGAGTACACCTTGTTATGTGTGGGAAGTGAATTCACAACTTCAGTGGTAGCATGGTACAGAGTACACCCTGCTATGGGTGGGAGGTGAATTGACAACTTCAATGGTAACATGGTACAGAGTACACCCTGCTAAGGGTGGGAAATGAATTCACAACTTCAATGGTAACATGGTACAGAGTGCACACTGCTATGGGTGGGAAGTGAATTCACAACTTCAATGGTAACATATGGTACAGAGTACACACTGCTATGGGTGGGAAGTGAATTCACAACTTCAATGGTAACATGGTACAGAGTACACCCTGTTATGGGTGGGAAGTGAATTGACAACGTCAATGGTAACATGGTACAGAGTACACCCTGTTATGGGTGGGAAGTGAATTCACAACTTCAATGGTAACATGGTACAGAGTACACCCTGCTATGGGTGGGAAGTGAATTCACAACTTCAATGGTAACATGGTACAGAGTACACCCTGCTATGGGTGGGTAGTGAATTCACAACTTCAATGGTAACATGGTACAGAGTACACCCTGTTATGAGTGGGAAGTGAATTGACAACTTCAATGGTAACATGGTACAGAGTACACCCTGCTATGGGTGGGTAGTGAATTCACAACTTCAATGGTAACATGGTACAGAGTACACCCTGCTATGGGTGGGAAGTGAATTGACAACTTCAATGGTAACATGGTACAGAGTACACCCTGCTATGGGTGGGAAGTGAATTCACAACTTCAATGGTAACATGGTACAGAGTACACCCTGCTATGGGTGTGAAGTGAATTCACAACTTCAATGGTAACATGGTACAGATTACACCTTGTTATGTGTGGGAAGTGAATTCACAACTTCAATGGTAACATGGTACAGAGTACACCCTGCTATGGGTGGGAAGTGAATTGACAACTTCAATGGTAACATGGTACAGAGTACACCCTGCTATGGGTGGGAAGTGAATTGACAACTTCAATGGTAACATGGTACAGAGTACACCCTGCTATGGATGGGAAGTGAATTGACAATTTCAATGGTAACATGGTACAGAGTACACCCTGCTATGGGTGTGAAGTTAATTCACAACTTCAATGGTAACATGGTACAGAGTACACCCTGCTATGGGTGTGAAGTGAATTCACAACTTCAATGGTAACATGGTACAGAGTACACCCTGCTATGGGTGGGAAGTGAATTCACAACTTCAATGGTAACATGGTACAGAGTACACCCTGTTATGGGTGGGAAGTGAATTGACAACTTCAATGGTAACATGGTACAGAGTACACCCTGCTATGGGTGGGTAGTGAATTCACAACTTCAATGGTAACATGATACAGAGTACCCACTGCTATGGGTGTGAAGTGAATTGACAATTTCAATGGTAACATGGTACAGAGTACACCTTGTTATGTGTGGGAAGTGAATTCACAACTTCAGTGGTAGCATGGTACAGAGTACACCCTGCTATCGGTGGGAAGTGAATTGACAACTTCAATGGTAACATGGTACAGAGTACACCCTGCTATGGATGGGAAGTGAATTGACAACTTCAATGGTAACATGGTACAGAGTACACCCTGCAATGGGTGGGAAATGAATTCACAACTTCAATGGTAACATGGTACAGAGTACACCCTGTTATGGGTGGGAAGTGAATTGACAACTTCAATGGTAACATGGTACAGAGTACACCCTGCTATGGGTGGGAAGTGAATTCACAACTTCAATGGTAACATGGTACAGAGTACACCCTGCTATGGGTGGGAAGTGAATTCACAACTTCAAACTTCAACTACATCATTTGTAACGCTTTACTGGTACAGAGTACACCCTACTATGGGTGGGAAGTGAATTCACAACTTCAATGGTAACATGGTACAAAGTACACCCTGTTATGGGTTGGAAGTGAATTCTCAACTTCAATGGTAACATGGTACAGAGTACACCCTGTTATGGGTGGGAAGTGAATTGACAACTTCAATGGTAACATGGTACAGAGTACACCCTGCTATGGGTGGGAAGTGAATTCACAACTTCAATGGTAACATGGTAAAGTACACCCTGCTATGGGTGGGAAGTGAATTCACAACTTCAATGGTAACATGGTACAGAGTACACCCTGCTATGGGTGGGAAGTGAATTCACAACTTCAATGGTAACATGATGCAGAGTACACACTGCTATGGGTGTGAAGTGAATTCACAACTTCAATGGTAACATGGTACAGAGTACACCTTGTTATGTGTGGGAAGTGAATTCACAACTTCAATGGTAGCATGGTACAGAGTACACCCTGCTATGGGTGAGAAGTGAATTGACAACTTCAATGGTAACATGGTACAGAGTACACACTGCTATGGGTGGGAAGTGAATTGACAACTTCAATGGTAACATGGTACAGAGTACACCCTACTATCGATGGGAAGTGAATTCACAACTTCAATGGTAACATGGTACAGAGTACACCCTGCTATGGGTGGGAAGTGAATTCACAACTTCAATGGTAACATGGTACAGAGTACACCCTGTTATGGGTGGGAAGTGAATTGACAACTTCAATGGTAACATGGTACAGAGTGCACCCTGCTATGGGTGGGAAGTGAATTCACAACTTCAATGGTAACATGGTACAGAGTACACACCGTTATGGGTGGGAAGTGAATTGACAACTTCAATGGTAACATGGTACAGAGTACACACTGCTATGGGTGAGAAGTGAATTCAAAACTTAAATGGTAACATGTACAGAGTACACCCTGCTATGGGTGTGAAGTGAATTCACAACTTCAATGGTAACATGGTACCTAGTACACCCTGCTATGGGTGTGAAGTGAATTCACAACTTCAATGGTAACATGGTACAGAGTACACCCTGCTATGGGTGGGAAGTGAATTCACAACTTCAATGGTAACATGGTACAGAGTACACCCTGTTATGGGTGGGAAGTGAATTGACAACTTCAATGGTAACATGGTACAGAGTACACCTTGCTATGGGTGGGTAGTGAATTCACAATTTCAATGGTACCATGATACAGAGTACCCACTGCTATGGGTGTGAAGTGAATTCACAATTTCAATGGTAACATGGTACAGAGTACACCTTGTTATGTGTGGGAAGTGAATTCACAACTTCAGTGGTAGCATGGTACAGAGTACACCCTGCTATGGGTGGGAAGTGAATTGACAACTTCAATGGTAACATAGTACAGAGTACACCCTGCTATGGATGGGAAGTGAATTGACAACTTCAATGGTAACATGGTACAGAGTACACCCTGCTAAGGGTGGGAAATGAATTCACAACTTCAATGGTAACATGGTACAGAGTACACACTGCTATGGGTGGGAAGTGAATTCACAACTTCAATGGTAACATATGGTACAGAGTACACACTGCTATGGGTGGGAAGTGAATTCACAACTTCAATGGTAACATGGTACAGAGTACACCCTGTTATGGGTGGGAAGTGAATTGACAACGTCAATGGTAACATGGTACAGAGTACACCCTGTTATGGGTGGGAAGTGAATTCACAACTTCAATGGTAACATGGTACAGAGTACACCCTGCTATGGGTGGGAAGTGAATTCACAACTTCAATGGTAACATGGTACAGAGTACACCCTGCTATGGGTGGGTAGTGAATTCACAACTTCAATGGTAACATGGTACAGAGTACACCCTGTTATGAGTGGGAAGTGAATTGACAACTTCAATGGTAACATGGTACAGAGTACACCCTGCTATGGGTGGGTAGTGAATTCACAACTTCAATGGTAACATGGTACAGAGTACACCCTGCTATGGGTGGGAAGTGAATTGACAACTTCAATGGTAACATGGTACAGAGTACACCCTGCTATGGGTGGGAAGTGAATTCACAACTTCAATGGTAACATGGTACAGAGTACACCCTGCTATGGGTGTGAAGTGAATTCACAACTTCAATGGTAACATGGTACAGATTACACCTTGTTATGTGTGGGAAGTGAATTCACAACTTCAATGGTAACATGGTACAGAGTACACCCTGCTATGGGTGGGAAGTGAATTGACAACTTCAATGGTAACATGGTACAGAGTACACACTGCTATGGGTGGGAAGTGAATTGACAACTTCAATGGTAACATGGTACAGAGTACACCCTGCTATGGATGGGAAGTGAATTGACAATTTCAATGGTAACATGGTACAGAGTACACCCTGCTATGGGTGGGAAGTGAATTCACCACTTCAATGGTAACATGGTACAGAGTACACCCTGCTATGGGTGGGAAGTGAATTGACAACTTCAATGGTAACATGGTACAGAGTACACCCTGCTATGGGTGGGAAGTGAATTCACCACTTCAATGGTAACATGGTACAGAGTACACCCTGCTATGGGTGGGAAGTGAATTGACAACTTCAATGGTAACATGGTACAGAGTACACCCTGCTATGGATGGGAAGTGAATTGACAATTTCAATGGTAACATGGTACAGAGTACACCCTGCTATGGGTGGGAAGTGAATTCACCACTTCAATGGTAACATGGTACAGAGTACACCCTGCTATGGGTGGGAAGTGAATTGACAACTTCAATGGTAACATGGTACAGAGTACACCCTGCTATGGGTGGGAAGTGAATTGACAACTTCAATGGTAACATGGTACAGAGTACACACTGCTATGGGTGGGAAGTGAATTCACAACTTCAATGGTAACATGGTACAGAGTACACCCTGCTATGGGTGGGAAGTGAATTGACAACTTCAATGGTAACATAGTACAGAGTACACCCTGCTATGGGTGTGAAGTGAATTCACAACATCAATGGTAACATGGTACAGAGTACACACTGCTATGGGTGTGAAGTGAATTCACAACTTCAATGGTAACATGGTACAGAGTACACCCTGCTATGGGTGGGTAGTGAATTCACAACTTCAATGGTAACATGGTACAGAGTACACCCTGTTATGGGTGGGAAGTGAATTGACAACTTCAATGGTAACATGGTACAGAGTACACCCTGCTATGGGTGGGTAGTGAATTCACAACTTCAATGGTAACATGGTACAGAGTACACCCTGCTATGGGTGGGAAGTGAATTCACAACTTCAATGGTAACATGGTAGAGTACACCCTGCAATGGCTGGGAAGTGAATTCACAACTTCAATGGTAACATGGTACAGAGTACACCCTGCTATGGGTGGGAAGTGAATTCACAACTTCAATGGTAACATGGTACAGATTACACACTGCTATGGGTGGGAGGTGAATTGACAACTTCAATGGTAACATGATACACACTGCTATGGGTGGGAAGTGAATTGACAACTTCAATGGTAACATGGTACCGAGTACACCCTGCTATGGGTGGGAAGTGAATTGACAGCTTCAATGGTAACATGGTACAGAGTACACACTGCTATGGGTGGGAAGTGAATTCACAACTTCAATGGTAACATATGGTACAGAGTACACACTGCTATGGGTGGGAAGTGAATTCACAACTTCAATGGTAACATGGTACAGAGTACACCCTGCTATGGGTGGGAAGTGAATTGACAACTTAAATGGTAACATGGTACAGAGTACACCCTGCTATGGGTGGGAAGTGAATTCACAACTTCAATGGTAACATGGTACAGAGTACACCCTGCTATGGGTGTGAAGTGAATTCACAACTTCAATGGTAACATGGTACAGATTACACCTTGTTATGTGTGGGAAGTGAATTCACAACTTCAATGGTAACATGGTACAGAGTACACCCTGCTATGGGTGGGAAGTGAATTGACAACTTCAATGGTAACATGGTACAGAGTACACACTGCTATGGGTGGGAAGTGAATTGACAACTTCAATGGTAACATGGTACAGAGTACACCCTGCTATGGATGGGAAGTGAATTGACAATTTCAATGGTAACATGGTACAGAGTACACCCTGCTATGGGTGGGAAGTGAATTCACCACTTCAATGGTAACATGGTACAGAGTACACCCTGCTATGGGTGGGAAGTGAATTGACAACTTCAATGGTAACATGGTACAGAGTACACCCTGCTATGGGTGGGAAGTGAATTCACCACTTCAATGGTAACATGGTACAGAGTACACCCTGCTATGGGTGGGAAGTGAATTGACAACTTCAATGGTAACATGGTACAGAGTACACCCTGCTATGGATGGGAAGTGAATTGACAATTTCAATGGTAACATGGTACAGAGTACACCCTGCTATGGGTGGGAAGTGAATTCACCACTTCAATGGTAACATGGTACAGAGTACACCCTGCTATGGGTGGGAAGTGAATTGACAACTTCAATGGTAACATGGTACAGAGTACACCCTGCTATGGGTGGGAAGTGAATTGACAACTTCAATGGTAACATGGTACAGAGTACACACTGCTATGGGTGGGAAGTGAATTCACAACTTCAATGGTAACATGGTACAGAGTACACCCTGCTATGGGTGGGAAGTGAATTGACAACTTCAATGGTAACATAGTACAGAGTACACCCTGCTATGGGTGTGAAGTGAATTCACAACATCAATGGTAACATGGTACAGAGTACACACTGCTATGGGTGTGAAGTGAATTCACAACTTCAATGGTAACATGGTACAGAGTACACCCTGCTATGGGTGGGTAGTGAATTCACAACTTCAATGGTAACATGGTACAGAGTACACCCTGTTATGGGTGGGAAGTGAATTGACAACTTCAATGGTAACATGGTACAGAGTACACCCTGCTATGGGTGGGTAGTGAATTCACAACTTCAATGGTAACATGGTACAGAGTACACCCTGCTATGGGTGGGAAGTTAATTCACAACTTCAATGGTAACATGGTAGAGTACACCCTGCAATGGCTGGGAAGTGAATTCACAACTTCAATGGTAACATGGTACAGAGTACACCCTGCTATGGGTGGGAAGTGAATTCACAACTTCAATGGTAACATGGTACAGATTACACACTGCTATGGGTGGGAGGTGAATTGACAACTTCAATGGTAACATGATACACACTGCTATGGGTGGGAAGTGAATTGACAACTTCAATGGTAACATGGTACCGAGTACACCCTGCTATGGGTGGGAAGTGAATTGACAGCTTCAATGGTAACATGGTACAGAGTACACACTGCTATGGGTGGGAAGTGAATTCACAACTTCAATGGTAACATATGGTACAGAGTACACACTGCTATGGGTGGGAAGTGAATTCACAACTTCAATGGTAACATGGTACAGAGTACACCCTGCTATGGGTGGGAAGTGAATTGACAACGTCAATGGTAACATGGTACAGAGTACACCCTGTTATGGGTGGGAAGTGAATTCACAACTTCAATGGTAACATGGTACAGAGTACACCCTGCTATGGGTGGGAAGTGAATTCACAACTTCAATGGTAACATGGTACAGAGTACACCCTGCTATGGGTGGGAAGTGAATTCACAACTTCAATGGTAACATGGTACAGAGTACACCCTGCTATGGGTGGGAAGTGAATTGACAACTTCAATGGTAACATGGTACAGAGTACACCCTGCTATGGGTGGGAAGTGAATTGACAACTTCAATGGTAACATGGTACATATTACACCCTGCTATGGGTGGAAGGTGAATTGACAACTTCAATGGTAACATGGTACACACTGCTATGGGTGGGAAGTGAATTCACAATTTCAATGGTAACATGGTACAGAGTACACCCTGTTATGGGTGGGAAGTGAATTGACAACTTCAATGGTAACATGGTACAGAGTACACACTGCTATGGGTGGGAAGTGAATTGACAATTTCAATGGTAACATGGTACAGAGTACAGCCTGCTATGGGTGGGAAGTGAATTCACAACTTCAATGGTAACATGGTACAGAGTACACCCTGCTATGGGTGGGAAGTGAATTGACAACTTCAATGGTAACATGGTACAGAGTACACCCTGCTAAGGGTGGGAAATGAATTCACAACTTCAATGGTAACATGGTACAGAGTGCACACTGCTATGGGTGGGAAGTGAATTCACAACTTCAATGGTAACATATGGTACAGAGTACACACTGCTATGGGTGGGAAGTGAATTCACAACTTCAATGGTAACATGGTACAGAGTACACCCTGTTATGGGTGGGAAGTGAATTGACAACGTCAATGGTAACATGGTACAGAGTACACCCTGTTATGGGTGGGAAGTGAATTCACAACTTCAATGGTAACATGGTACAGAGTACACCCTGATATGGGTGGGAAGTGAATTCACAACTTCAATGGTAACATGGTACAGAGTACACCCTGCTATGGGTGGGTAGTGAATTCACAACTTCAATGGTAACATGGTACAGAGTACACCCTGTTATGAGTGGGAAGTGAATTGACAACTTCAATGGTAACATGGTACAGAGTACACCCTGCTATGGGTGGGTAGTGAATTCACAACTTCAATGGTAACATGGTACAGAGTACACCCTGCTATGGGTGGGAAGTGAATTGACAACTTCAATGGTAACATGGTACAGAGTACACCCTGCTATGGGTGGGAAGTGAATTCACAACTTCAATGGTAACATGGTACAGAGTACACCCTGCTATGGGTGTGAAGTGAATTCACAACTTCAATGGTAACATGGTACAGATTACACCTTGTTATGTGTGGGAAGTGAATTCACAACTTCAATGGTAACATGGTACAGAGTACACCCTGCTATGGGTGGGAAGTGAATTGACAACTTCAATGGTAACATGGTACAGAGTACACACTGCTATGGGTGGGAAGTGAATTGACAACTTCAATGGTAACATGGTACAGAGTACACCCTGCTTTGGATGGGAAGTGAATTGACAATTTCAATGGTAACATGGTACAGAGTACACCCTGCTATGGGTGTGAAGTTAATTCACAACTTCAATGGTAACATGGTACAGAGTACACCCTGCTATGGGTGTGAAGTGAATTCACAACTTCAATGGTAACATGGTACAGAGTACACCCTGCTATGGGTGGGAAGTGAATTCACAACTTCAATGGTAACATGGTACAGAGTACACCCTGTTATGGGTGGGAAGTGAATTGACAACTTCAATGGTAACATGGTACAGAGTACACCCTGCTATGGGTGGGTAGTGAATTCACAACTTCAATGGTAACATGATACAGAGTACCCACTGCTATGGGTGTGAAGTGAATTGACAATTTCAATGGTAACATGGTACAGAGTACACCTTGTTATGTGTGGGAAGTGAATTCACAACTTCAGTGGTAGCATGGTACAGAGTACACCCTGCTATCGGTGGGAAGTGAATTGACAACTTCAATGGTAACATGGTACAGAGTACACCCTGCTATGGATGGGAAGTGAATTGACAACTTCAATGGTAACATGGTACAGAGTACACCCTGCAATGGGTGGGAAATGAATTCACAACTTCAATGGTAACATGGTACAGAGTACACCCTGTTATGGGTGGGAAGTGAATTGACAACTTCAATGGTAACATGGTACAGAGTACACCCTGCTATGGGTGGGAAGTGAATTCACAACTTCAATGGTAACATGGTACAGAGTACACCCTGCTATGGGTGGGAAGTGAATTCACAACTTCAAACTTCAACTACATCATTTGTAACGCTTTACTGGTACAGAGTACACCCTACTATGGGTGGGAAGTGAATTCACAACTTCAATGGTAACATGGTACAAAGTACACCCTGTTATGGGTTGGAAGTGAATTCTCAACTTCAATGGTAACATGGTACAGAGTACACCCTGTTATGGGTGGGAAGTGAATTGACAACTTCAATGGTAACATGGTACAGAGTACACCCTGCTATGGGTGGGAAGTGAATTCACAACTTCAATGGTAACATGGTAGAGTACACCCTGCTATGGGTGGGAAGTGAATTCACAACTTCAATGGTAACATGGTACATAGTACACCCTGCTATGGGTGGGAAGTGAATTCACAACTTCAATGGTAACATGATGCAGAGTACACACTGCTATGGGTGTGAAGTGAATTCACAACTTCAATGGTAACATGGTACAGAGTACACCTTGTTATGTGTGGGAAGTGAATTCACAACTTCAATGGTAGCATGGTACAGAGTACACCCTGCTATGGATGGGAAGTGAAATCACAACTTCAATGGTAACATGGTACAGAGTACACACTGCTATGGGTGGGAAGTGAATTGACAACTTCAATGGTAACATGGTACAGAGTACACCCTACTATCGATGGGAAGTGAATTCACAACTTCAATGGTAACATGGTACAGAGTACACCCTGCTATGGGTGGGAAGTGAATTCACAACTTCAATGGTAACATGGTACAGAGTACACCCTGTTATGGGTGGGAAGTGAATTGACAACTTCAATGGTAACATGGTACAGAGTGCACCCTGCTATGGGTGGGAAGTGAATTCACAACTTCAATGGTAACATGGTACAGAGTACACACCGTTATGGGTGGGAAGTGAATTGACAACTTCAATGGTAACATGGTACAGAGTACACACTGCTATGGGTGAGAAGTGAATTCAAAACTTAAATGGTAACATGTACAGAGTACACCCTGCTATGGGTGTGAAGTGAATTCACAACTTCAATGGTAACATGGTACAGAGTACACCCTGCTATGGGTGTGAAGTGAATTCACAACTTCAATGGTAACATGGTACAGAGTACACCCTGCTATGGGTGGGAAGTGAATTCACAACTTCAATGGTAACATGGTACAGAGTACACCCTGTTATGGGTGGGAAGTGAATTGACAACTTCAATGGTAACATGGTACAGAGTACACCTTGCTATGGGTGGGTAGTGAATTCACAACTTCAATGGTACCATGATACAGAGTACCCACTGCTATGGGTGTGAAGTGAATTCACAATTTCAATGGTAACATGGTACAGAGTACACCTTGTTATGTGTGGGAAGTGAATTCACAACTTCAGTGGTAGCATGGTACAGAGTACACCCTGCTATGGGTGGGAGGTGAATTGACAACTTCAATGGTAACATGGTACAGAGTACACCCTGCTATGGATGGGAAGTGAATTGACAACTTCAATGGTAACATGGTACAGAGTACACCCTGCTAAGGGTGGGAAATGAATTCACAACTTCAATGGTAACATGGTACAGAGTACACACTGCTATGGGTGGGAAGTGAATTCACAACTTCAATGGTAACATATGGTACAGAGTACACACTGCTATGGGTGGGAAGTGAATTCACAACTTCAATGGTAACATGGTACAGAGTACACCCTGTTATGGGTGGGAAGTGAATTGACAACGTCAATGGTAACATGGTACAGAGTACACCCTGTTATGGGTGGGAAGTGAATTCACAACTTCAATGGTAACATGGTACAGAGTACACCCTGCTATGGGTGGGAAGTGAATTCACAACTTCAATGGTAACATGGTACAGAGTACACCCTGCTATGGGTGGGTAGTGAATTCACAACTTCAATGGTAACATGGTACAGAGTACACCCTGTTATGAGTGGGAAGTGAATTGACAACTTCAATGGTAACATGGTACAGAGTACACCCTGCTATGGGTGGGTAGTGAATTCACAACTTCAATGGTAACATGGTACAGAGTACACCCTGCTATGGGTGGGAAGTGAATTGACAACTTCAATGGTAACATGGTACAGAGTACACCCTGCTATGGGTGGGAAGTGAATTCACAACTTCAATGGTAACATGGTACAGAGTACACCCTGCTATGGGTGTGAAGTGAATTCACAACTTCAATGGTAACATGGTACAGATTACACCTTGTTATGTGTGGGAAGTGAATTCACAACTTCAATGGTAACATGGTACAGAGTACACCCTGCTATGGGTGGGAAGTGAATTGACAACTTCAATGGTAACATGGTACAGAGTACACACTGCTATGGGTGGGAAGTGAATTGACAACTTCAATGGTAACATGGTACAGAGTACACCCTGCTATGGATGGGAAGTGAATTGACAATTTCAATGGTAACATGGTACAGAGTACACCCTGCTATGGGTGGGAAGTGAATTCACCACTTCAATGGTAACATGGTACAGAGTACACCCTGCTATGGGTGGGAAGTGAATTGACAACTTCAATGGTAACATGGTACAGAGTACACCCTGCTATGGGTGGGAAGTGAATTCACCACTTCAATGGTAACATGGTACAGAGTACACCCTGCTATGGGTGGGAAGTGAATTGACAACTTCAATGGTAACATGGTACAGAGTACACCCTGCTATGGGTGGGAAGTGAATTGACAACTTCAATGGTAACATGGTACAGAGTACACCCTGCTATGGGTGGGAAGTGAATTGACAACTTCAATGGTAACATGGTACAGAGTACACACTGCTATGGGTGGGAAGTGAATTCACAACTTCAATGGTAACATGGTACAGAGTACACCCTGCTATGGGTGGGAAGTGAATTGACAACTTCAATGGTAACATAGTACAGAGTACACCCTGCTATGGGTGTGAAGTGAATTCACAACATCAATGGTAACATGGTACAGAGTACACACTGCTATGGGTGTGAAGTGAATTCACAACTTCAATGGTAACATGGTACAGAGTACACCCTGCTATGGGTGGGTAGTGAATTCACAACTTCAATGGTAACATGGTACAGAGTACACCCTGTTATGGGTGGGAAGTGAATTGACAACTTCAATGGTAACATGGTACAGAGTACACCCTGCTATGGGTGGGTAGTGAATTCACAACTTCAATGGTAACATGGTACAGAGTACACCCTGCTATGGGTGGGAAGTGAATTCACAACTTCAATGGTAACATGGTAGAGTACACCCTGCAATGGGTGGGAAGTGAATTCACAACTTCAATGGTAACATGGTACAGAGTACACACTGCTATGGGTGGGAAGTGAATTCACAACTTCAATGGTAACATGGTACAGATTACACACTGCTATGGGTGGGAGGTGAATTGACAACTTCAATGGTAACATGATACACACTGCTATGGGTGGGAAGTGAATTGACAACTTCAATGGTAACATGGTACAGAGTACACACTGCTATGGGTGGGAAGTGAATTCACAACTTCAATGGTAACATATGGTACAGAGTACACACTGCTATGGGTGGGAAGTGAATTCACAACTTCAATGGTAACATGGTACAGAGTACACCCTGCTATGGGTGGGAAGTGAATTGACAACGTCAATGGTAACATGGTACAGAGTACACCCTGTTATGGGTGGGAAGTGAATTCACAACTTCAATGGTAACATGGTACAGAGTACACCCTGCTATGGGTGGGAAGTGAATTCACAACTTCAATGGTAACATGGTACAGAGTACACCCTGCTATGGGTGGGAAGTGAATTCACAACTTCAATGGTAACATGGTACAGAGTACACCCTGCTATGGGTGGGAAGTGAATTGACAACTTCAATGGTAACATGATACAGAGTACACCCTGCTATGGGTGGGAAGTGAATTGACAACTTCAATGGTAACATGGTACATATTACACCCTGCTATGGGTGGAAGGTGAATTGACAACTTCAATGGTAACATGGTACACACTGCTATGGGTGGGAAGTGAATTCACAATTTCAATGGTAACATGGTACAGAGTACACCCTGTTATGGGTGGGAAGTGAATTGACAACTTCAATGGTAACATGGTACAGAGTACACACTGCTATGGGTGGGAAGTGAATTGACAATTTCAATGGTAACATGGTACAGAGTACAGCCTGCTATGGGTGGGAAATGAATTCACAACTTCAATGGTAACATGGTACAGAGTACACCCTGCTATGGGTGGGAAGTGAATTCACAACTTCAATGGTAACATGGTACAGAGTACACCCTGCTATGGGTGTGAAGTGAATTCACAACTTCAATGGTAACATGGTACAGAGTACACACTGCTATGGGTGTGAAGTGAATTCACAACTTCAATGGTAACATGGTACAGAGTACACCCTGCTATGGGTGGGAAGTGAATTCACAACTTCAATGGTAACATGGTACAGAGTACACCCTGTTATGGGTGGGAAGTGAATTGACAACTTCAATGGTAACATGGTACAGAGTACACCCTGCTATGGGTGGGTAGTGAATTCACAACTTCAATGGTAACATGGTACAGAGTACACCCTGCTATGGGTGGGAAGTGAATTAACAACTTCAATGGTAACATGGTACAGAGTACACCCTGCTATGGGTGGGAAGTGAATTCACAACTTCAATGGTAACATGGTAGAGTACACCCTGCTATGGGTGGGAAGTGAATTGACAACTTCAATGGTAACATGGTACAGAGTACACCCTGCTATGGGTGGGTAGTGAATTGACAACTTCAATGGTAACATGGTACAGAGTTCACCCTGCTATGGGTGGGAAGTGAATTAACAACTTCAATGGTAACATGGTACAGAGTACACCCTGTTATGGGTGGGAAGTGAATTGACAACTTCAATGGTAACATGGTACAGAGTACACCCTGCTATGGGTGGGAAGTGAATTCACAACTTCAATGGTAACATGGTAGAGTACACCCTGCTATGGGTGGGAAGTGATTTCACAACTTCAATGGAAACATGGTACAGAGTACACCCTGCTATGGGTGGGAAGTGAATTCACAACTTCAATGGTAACATGATACAGAGTACACACTGCTATGGGTGTGAAGTGAATTCACAACTTCAATGGTAACATGGTACAGAGTACACCTTGTTATGTGTGGGAAGTGAATTCACAACTTCAATGGTAGCATGGTACAGAGTACACCCTGCTATGGGTGGGAAGTGAATTCACAACTTCAATGGTAACATGGTACAGAGTACACCCTGTTATGGGTGGGAAGTGAATTGACAACTTCAATGGTAACATGGTACAGAGTACACCCTGCTATGGGTGGGTAGTGAATTCACAACTTCAATGGTAACATGGTACAGAGTACACCCTGCTATGGGTGGGAAGTGAATTAACAACTTCAATGGTAACATGGTACAGAGTACACCCTGCTATGGGTGGGAAGTGAATTCACAACTTCAATGGTAACATGGTAGAGTACACCCTGCTATGGGTGGGAAGTGAATTGACAACTTCAATGGTAACATGGTACAGAGTACACCCTGCTATGGGTGGGTAGTGAATTGACAACTTCAATGGTAACATGGTACAGAGTTCACCCTGCTATGGGTGGGAAGTGAATTAACAACTTCAATGGTAACATGGTACAGAGTACACCCTGTTATGGGTGGGAAGTGAATTGACAACTTCAATGGTAACATGGTACAGAGTACACCCTGCTATGGGTGGGAAGTGAATTCACAACTTCAATGGTAACATGGTAGAGTACACCCTGCTATGGGTGGGAAGTGATTTCACAACTTCAATGGAAACATGGTACAGAGTACACCCTGCTATGGGTGGGAAGTGAATTCACAACTTCAATGGTAACATGATACAGAGTACACACTGCTATGGGTGTGAAGTGAATTCACAACTTCAATGGTAACATGGTACAGAGTACACCTTGTTATGTGTGGGAAGTGAATTCACAACTTCAATGGTAGCATGGTACAGAGTACACCCTGCTATGGGTGGGAAGTGAATTCACAACTTCAATGGTAACATGGTACAGAGTACACACTGCTATGGGTTGGAAGTGAATTGACAACTTCAATGGTAACATGGTACAGAGTACACCCTGCTATGGATGGGAAGTGAATTGACAACCTCAATGGTATCATGGTACAGAGTACACCCTGCTATGGGTGGGAAGTGAATTCAAAACTTAAATGGTAACATGTACAGAGTACACCCTGCTATGGGTGTGAAGTGAATTCACAACTTCAATGGTAACATGGTACAGAGTACACCCTGCTATGGGTGGGAAGTGAATTCACAACTTCAATGGTAACATGGTACAGAGTACACCCTGCTATGGGTGGGAAGTGAATTCACAACTTCAATGGTAACATGGTACAGAGTACACCCTGTTATGGGTGGGAAGTGAATTGACAACTTCAATGGTAACATGGTACAGAGTACACCCTGCTATCGGTGGGAAGTGAATTGACAACTTCAATGGTAACATGGTACAGAGTACACCCTGCTATGGATGGGAAGTGAATTGACACCTTCAATGGTAACATGGTACAGAGTACACCCTGCTATGGGTGGGAAGTGAATTCACAACTTCAATGGTAACATGGTACAGAGTACACCCTGTTATGGGTGGGAAGTGAATTGACAACTTCAATGGTAACATGGTACAGAGTACACCCTGCTATGGGTGGGTAGTGAATTCACAACTTCAATGGTAACATGGTACAGAGTACACCCTGCTATGGGTGGGAAGTGAATTAACAACTTCAATGGTAACATGGTACAGAGTACACCCTGCTATGGGTGGGAAGTGAATTCACAACTTCAATGGTAACATGGTAGAGTACACCCTGCTATGGGTGGGAAGTGAATTGACAACTTCAATGGTAACATGGTACAGAGTACACCCTGCTATGGGTGGGTAGTGAATTGACAACTTCAATGGTAACATGGTACAGAGTTCACCCTGCTATGGGTGGGAAGTGAATTAACAACTTCAATGGTAACATGGTACAGAGTACACCCTGTTATGGGTGGGAAGTGAATTGACAACTTCAATGGTAACATGGTACAGAGTACACCCTGCTATGGGTGGGAAGTGAATTCACAACTTCAATGGTAACATGGTAGAGTACACCCTGCTATGGGTGGGAAGTGATTTCACAACTTCAATGGAAACATGGTACAGAGTACACCCTGCTATGGGTGGGAAGTGAATTCACAACTTCAATGGTAACATGATACAGAGTACACACTGCTATGGGTGTGAAGTGAATTCACAACTTCAATGGTAACATGGTACAGAGTACACCTTGTTATGTGTGGGAAGTGAATTCACAACTTCAATGGTAGCATGGTACAGAGTACACCCTGCTATGGGTGGGAAGTGAATTCACAACTTCAATGGTAACATGGTACAGAGTACACACTGCTATGGGTTGGAAGTGAATTGACAACTTCAATGGTAACATGGTACAGAGTACACCCTGCTATGGATGGGAAGTGAATTGACAACCTCAATGGTATCATGGTACAGAGTACACCCTGCTATGGGTGGGAAGTGAATTCAAAACTTAAATGGTAACATGTACAGAGTACACCCTGCTATGGGTGTGAAGTGAATTCACAACTTCAATGGTAACATGGTACAGAGTACACCCTGCTATGGGTGGGAAGTGAATTCACAACTTCAATGGTAACATGGTACAGAGTACACCCTGCTATGGGTGGGAAGTGAATTCACAACTTCAATGGTAACATGGTACAGAGTACACCCTGTTATGGGTGGGAAGTGAATTGACAACTTCAATGGTAACATGGTACAGAGTACACCCTGCTATCGGTGGGAAGTGAATTGACAACTTCAATGGTAACATGGTACAGAGTACACCCTGCTATGGATGGGAAGTGAATTGACACCTTCAATGGTAACATGGTACAGAGTACACCCTGCTATGGGTGGGAAATGAATTCACAACTTCAATGGTAACATGGTACAGAGTACACCCTGCTATGGGTGGGAAGTGAATTGACAACTTCAATGGTAACATGGTACAGAGTACACCCTGCTATGGATGGGAAGTGAATTGACACCTTCAATGGTAACATGGTACAGAGTACACCCTGCTATGGGTGGGAAATGAATTCACAACTTCAATGGTAACATGGTACAGAGTACACCCTGTTATGGGTGGGAAGTGAATTGACAACTTCAATGGTAACATGGTACAGAGTACACCCTGCTATGGGTGGGAAGTGAATTCACAACTTCAATGGTAACATGGTACAGAGTACACCTTGCTATGGGTGGGAAGTGAATTCACAACTTCAAACTTCAACTACATCATGTGTAACGCTTTACTGGTACAGAGTACACCCTACTATGGGTGGGAAGTGAATTCACAACTTCAATGGTAACATGGTACAAAGTACACCCTGTTATGGGTTGGAAGTGAATTCTCAACTTCAATGGTAACATGGTACAGAGTACACCCTGTTATGGGTGGGAAGTGAATTGACAACTTCAATGTTAACATGGTACAGAGTACACCCTGCTATGGGTGGGAAGTGAATTCACAACTTCAATGGTAACATGGTACAGAGTACACCCTGCTATGGGTGGGAAGTGAATTCACAACTTCAATGGTAACATGATGCAGAGTACACACTGCTATGGGTGTGAAGTGAATTCACAACTTCAATGGTAACATGGTACAGAGTACACCTTGTTATGTGTGGGAAGTGAATTCACAACTTCAATGGTAGCATGGTACAGAGTACACCCTGCTATGGGTGGGAAGTGAATTGACAACTTCAATGGTAACATGGTACAGAGTACACACTGCTATGGGTGGGAAGTGAATTGACAACTTCAATGGTAACATGGTACAGAGTACACCCTACTATCGATGGGAAGTGAATTCACAACTTCAATGGTAACATGGTACAGAGTACACCCTGCTATGGGTGGGAAGTGAATTCACAACTTCAATGGTAACATGGTACAGAGTACACCCTGTTATGGGTGGGAAGTGAATTGACAACTTCAATGGTAACATGGTACAGAGTGCACCCTGCTATGGGTGGGAAGTGAATTCACAACTTCAATGGTAACATGGTACAGAGTACACACCGTTATGGGTGGGAAGTGAATTGACAACTTCAATGGTAACATGGTACAGAGTACACCCTGGTATGGGTGGGAAGTGAATTGACAACTTCAATGGTAACATGGTACAGAGTACCCACTGCTATGGGTGTGAAGTGAATTCACAATTTCAATGGTAACATGGTACAGAGTACACCTTGTTATGTGTGGGAAGTGAATTCACAACTTCAGTGGTAGCATGGTACAGAGTACACCCTGCTATGGGTGGGAAGTGAATTGACAACTTCAATGGTAACATGGTACAGAGTACACCCTGCTAAGGGTGGGAAATGAATTCACAACTTCAATGGTAACATGGTACAGAGTACACACTGCTATGGGTGGGAAGTGAATTCACAACTTCAATGGTAACATATGGTACAGAGTACACACTGCTATGGGTGGGAAGTGAATTCACAACTTCAATGGTAACATGGTACAGAGTACACCCTGTTATGGGTGGGAAGTGAATTGACAACGTCAATGGTAACATGGTACAGAGTACACCCTGTTATGGGTGGGAAGTGAATTCACAACTTCAATGGTAACATGGTACAGAGTACACCCTGCTATGGGTGGGAAGTGAATTCACAACTTCAATGGTAACATGGTACAGAGTACACCCTGCTATGGGTGGGTAGTGAATTCACAACTTCAATGGTAACATGGTACAGAGTACACCCTGCTATGGGTGGGAAGTGAATTCACAACTTCAATGGTAACATGGTACAGAGTACACCCTGCTATGGGTGGGAAGTGAATTCACAACTTCAATGGTAACATGGTACAGAGTACACCCTGCTATGGGTGTGAAGTGAATTCACAACTTCAATGGTAACATGGTACAGATTACACCTTGTTATGTGTGGGAAGTGAATTCACAACTTCAATGGTAACATGGTACAGAGTACACCCTGCTATGGGTGGGAAGTGAATTGACAACTTCAATGGTAACATGGTACAGAGTACACACCGCTATGGGTGGGAAGTGAATTGACAACTTCAATGGTAACATGGTACAGAGTACACCCTGCTATGGATGGGAAGTGAATTGACAATTTCAATGGTAACATGGTACAGAGTACACCCTGCTATGGGTGTGAAGTGAATTCACAACTTCAATGGTAACATGGTACAGAGTACACCCTGCTATGGGTGGGAAGTGAATTCACAACTTCAATGGTAACATGGTACAGAGTACACCCTGTTATGGGTGGGAAGTGAATTGACAACTTCAATGGTAACATGGTACAGAGTACACCCTGCTATGGGTGGGTAGTGAATTCACAACTTCAATGGTAACATGATACAGAGTACCCACTGCTATGGGTGTGAAGTGAATTGACAATTTCAATGGTAACATGGTACAGAGTACACCTTGTTATGTGTGGGAAGTGAATTCACAACTTCAGTGGTAGCATGGTACAGAGTACACCCTGCTATCGGTGGGAAGTGAATTGACAACTTCAATGGTAACATGGTACAGAGTACACCCTGCTATGGATGGGAAGTGAATTGACAACTTCAATGGTAACATGGTACAGAGTACACCCTGCAATGGGTGGGAAATGAATTCACAACTTCAATGGTAACATGGTACAGAGTACACCCTGTTATGGGTGGGAAGTGAATTGACAACTTCAATGGTAACATGGTACAGAGTACACCCTGCTATGGGTGGGAAGTGAATTCACAACTTCAATGGTAACATGGTACAGAGTACACCCTGCTATGGGTGGGAAGTGAATTCACAACTTCAAACTTCAACTACATCATTTGTAACGCTTTACTGGTACAGAGTACACCCTACTATGGGTGGGAAGTGAATTCACAACTTCAATGGTAACATGGTACAAAGTACACCCTGTTATGGGTTGGAAGTGAATTCTCAACTTCAATGGTAACATGGTACAGAGTACACCCTGTTATGGGTGGGAAGTGAATTGACAACTCCAATGGTAACATGGTACAGAGTACACCCTGCTATGGGTGGGAAGTGAATTCACAACTTCAATGGTAACATGGTAGAGTACACCCTGCTATGGGTGGGAAGTGAATTCACAACTTCAATGGTAACATGGTACAGAGTACACCCTGCTATGGGTGGGAAGTGAATTCACAACTTCAATGGTAACATGATGCAGAGTACACACTGCTATGGGTGTGAAGTGAATTCACAACTTCAATGGTAACATGGTACAGAGTACACCTTGTTATGTGTGGGAAGTGAATTCACAACTTCAATGGTAGCATGGTACAGAGTACACCCTGCTATGGGTGGGAAGTGAATTGACAACTTCAATGGTAACATGGTACAGAGTACACACTGCTATGGGTGGGAAGTGAATTGACAACTTCAATGGTAACATGGTACAGAGTACACCCTACTATCGATGGGAAGTGAATTCACAACTTCAATGGTAACATGGTACAGAGTACACCCTGCTATGGGTGGGAAGTGAATTCACAACTTCAATGGTAACATGGTACAGAGTACACCCTGTTATGGGTGGGAAGTGAATTGACAACTTCAATGGTAACATGGTACAGAGTGCACCCTGCTATGGGTGGGAAGTGAATTCACAACTTCAATGGTAACATGGTACAGAGTACACCCTGCTATGGGTGGGTAGTGAATTGACAACTTCAATGGTAACATGGTACAGAGTTCACCCTGCTATGGGTGGGAAGTGAATTAACAACTTCAATGGTAACATGGTACAGAGTACACCCTGTTATGGGTGGGAAGTGAATTGACAACTTCAATGGTAACATGGTACAGAGTACACCCTGCTATGGGTGGGAAGTGAATTCACAACTTCAATGGTAACATGGTAGAGTACACCCTGCTATGGGTGGGAAGTGATTTCACAACTTCAATGGAAACATGGTACAGAGTACACCCTGCTATGGGTGGGAAGTGAATTCACAACTTCAATGGTAACATGATACAGAGTACACACTGCTATGGGTGTGAAGTGAATTCACAACTTCAATGGTAACATGGTACAGAGTACACCTTGTTATGTGTGGGAAGTGAATTCACAACTTCAATGGTAGCATGGTACAGAGTACACCCTGCTATGGGTGGGAAGTGAATTCACAACTTCAATGGTAACATGGTACAGAGTACACACTGCTATGGGTTGGAAGTGAATTGACAACTTCAATGGTAACATGGTACAGAGTACACCCTGCTATGGATGGGAAGTGAATTGACAACCTCAATGGTATCATGGTACAGAGTACACCCTGCTATGGGTGGGAAGTGAATTCAAAACTTAAATGGTAACATGTACAGAGTACACCCTGCTATGGGTGTGAAGTGAATTCACAACTTCAATGGTAACATGGTACAGAGTACACCCTGCTATGGGTGGGAAGTGAATTCACAACTTCAATGGTAACATGGTACAGAGTACACCCTGCTATGGGTGGGAAGTGAATTCACAACTTCAATGGTAACATGGTACAGAGTACACCCTGTTATGGGTGGGAAGTGAATTGACAACTTCAATGGTAACATGGTACAGAGTACACCCTGCTATCGGTGGGAAGTGAATTGACAACTTCAATGGTAACATGGTACAGAGTACACCCTGCTATGGATGGGAAGTGAATTGACACCTTCAATGGTAACATGGTACAGAGTACACCCTGCTATGGGTGGGAAATGAATTCACAACTTCAATGGTAACATGGTACAGAGTACACCCTGCTATGGGTGGGAAGTGAATTGACAACTTCAATGGTAACATGGTACAGAGTACACCCTGCTATGGATGGGAAGTGAATTGACACCTTCAATGGTAACATGGTACAGAGTACACCCTGCTATGGGTGGGAAATGAATTCACAACTTCAATGGTAACATGGTACAGAGTACACCCTGTTATGGGTGGGAAGTGAATTGACAACTTCAATGGTAACATGGTACAGAGTACACCCTGCTATGGGTGGGAAGTGAATTCACAACTTCAATGGTAACATGGTACAGAGTACACCTTGCTATGGGTGGGAAGTGAATTCACAACTTCAAACTTCAACTACATCATGTGTAACGCTATACTGGTACAGAGTACACCCTACTATGGGTGGGAAGTGAATTCACAACTTCAATGGTAACATGGTACAAAGTACACCCTGTTATGGGTTGGAAGTGAATTCTCAACTTCAATGGTAACATGGTACAGAGTACACCCTGTTATGGGTGGGAAGTGAATTGACAACTTCAATGGTAACATGGTACAGAGTACACCCTGCTATGGGTGGGAAGTGAATTCACAACTTCAATGGTAACATGGTACAGAGTACACCCTGCTATGGGTGGGAAGTGAATTCACAACTTCAATGGTAACATGATGCAGAGTACACACTGCTATGGGTGTGAAGTGAATTCACAACTTCAATGGTAACATGGTACAGAGTACACCTTGTTATGTGTGGGAAGTGAATTCACAACTTCAATGGTAGCATGGTACAGAGTACACCCTGCTATGGGTGGGAGGTGAATTGACAACTTCAATGGTAACATGGTACAGAGTACACACTGCTATGGGTGGGAAGTGAATTGACAACTTCAATGGTAACATGGTACAGAGTACACCCTACTATCGATGGGAAGTGAATTCACAACTTCAATGGTAACATGGTACAGAGTACACCCTGCTATGGGTGAGAAGTGAATTCACAACTTCAATGGTAACATGGTACAGAGTACACCCTGTTATGGGTGGGAAGTGAATTGACAACTTCAATGGTAACATGGTACAGAGTGCACCCTGCTATGGGTGGGAAGTGAATTCACAACTTCAATGGTAACATGGTACAGAGTACACACCGTTATGGGTGGGAAGTGAATTGACAACTTCAATGGTAACATGGTACAGAGTACACACTGCTATGGGTGGGAAGTGAATTCAAAACTTAAATGGTAACATGTACAGAGTACACCCTGCTATGGGTGTGAAGTGAATTCACAACTTCAATGGTAACATGGTACAGAGTACACCCTGCTATGGGTGTGAAGTGAATTCACAACTTCAATGGTAACATGGTACAGAGTACACCCTGCTATGGGTGGGAAGTGAATTCACAACTTCAATGGTAACATGGTACAGATTACACCCTGGTATGGGTGGGAAGTGAATTGACAACTTCAATGGTAACATGGTACAGAGTACACCCTGCTATGGTTGGGTAGTGAATTCACAACTTCAATGGTAACATGATACAGAGTACCCACTGCTATGGGTGTGAAGTGAATTCACAATTTCAATGGTAACATGGTACAGAGTACACCTTGTTATGTGTGGGAAGTGAATTCACAACTTCAGTGGTAGCATGGTACAGAGTACACCCTGCTATGGGTGGGAAGTGAATTGACAACTTCAATGGTAACATGGTACAGAGTACACCCTGCTAAGGGTGGGAAATGAATTCACAACTTCAATGGTAACATGGTACAGAGTACACACTGCTATGGGTGGGAAGTGAATTCACAACTTCAATGGTAACATATGGTACAGAGTACACACTGCTATGGGTGGGAAGTGAATTCACAACTTCAATGGTAACATGGTACAGAGTACACCCTGTTATGGGTGGGAAGTGAATTGACAACGTCAATGGTAACATGGTACAGAGTACACCCTGTTATGGGTGGGAAGTGAATTCACAACTTCAATGGTAACATGGTACAGAGTACACCCTGCTATGGGTGGGAAGTGAATTCACAACTTCAATGGTAACATGGTACAGAGTACACCCTGCTATGGGTGGGTAGTGAATTCACAACTTCAATGGTAACATGGTACAGAGTACACCCTGCTATGGGTGGGAAGTGAATTCACAACTTCAATGGTAACATGGTACAGAGTACACCCTGCTATGGGTGGGAAGTGAATTCACAACTTCAATGGTAACATGGTACAGAGTACACCCTGCTATGGGTGTGAAGTGAATTCACAACTTCAATGGTAACATGGTACAGATTACACCTTGTTATGTGTGGGAAGTGAATTCACAACTTCAATGGTAACATGGTACAGAGTACACCCTGCTATGGGTGGGAAGTGAATTGACAACTTCAATGGTAACATGGTACAGAGTACACACCGCTATGGGTGGGAAGTGAATTGACAACTTCAATGGTAACATGGTACAGAGTACACCCTGCTATGGGTGGGAAGTGAATTGACAATTTCAATGGTAACATGGTACAGAGTACACCCTGCTATGGGTGTTAAGTTAATTCACAACTTCAATGGTAACATGGTACAGAGTACACCCTGCTATGGGTGGGAAGTGAATTCACAACTTCAATGGTAACATGGTACAGAGTACACCCTGTTATGGGTGGGAAGTGAATTGACAACTTCAATGGTAACATGGTACAGAGTACACCCTGCTATGGGTGGGTAGTGAATTCACAACTTCAATGGTAACATGATACAGAGTACCCACTGCTATGGGTGTGAAGTGAATTGACAATTTCAATGGTAACATGGTACAGAGTACACCTTGTTATGTGTGGGAAGTGAATTCACAACTTCAGTGGTAGCATGGTACAGAGTACACCCTGCTATCGGTGGGAAGTGAATTGACAACTTCAATGGTAACATGGTACAGAGTACACCCTGCTATGGATGGGAAGTGAATTGACAACTTCAATGGTAACATGGTACAGAGTACACCCTGCAATGGGTGGGAAATGAATTCACAACTTCAATGGTAACATGGTACAGAGTACACCCTGTTATGGGTGGGAAGTGAATTGACAACTTCAATGGTAACATGGTACAGAGTACACCCTGCTATGGGTGGGAAGTGAATTCACAACTTCAATGGTAACATGGTACAGAGTACACCCTGCTATGGGTGGGAAGTGAATTCACAACTTCAAACTTCAACTACATCATTTGTAACGCTTTACTGGTACAGAGTACACCCTACTATGGGTGGGAAGTGAATTCACAACTTCAATGGTAACATGGTACAAAGTACACCCTGTTATGGGTTGGAAGTGAATTCTCAACTTCAATGGTAACATGGTACAGAGTACACCCTGTTATGGGTGGGAAGTGAATTGACAACTCCAATGGTAACATGGTACAGAGTACACCCTGCTATGGGTGGGAAGTGAATTCACAACTTCAATGGTAACATGGTAGAGTACACCCTGCTATGGGTGGGAAGTGAATTCACAACTTCAATGGTAACATGGTACAGAGTACACCCTGCTATGGGTGGGAAGTGAATTCACAACTTCAATGGTAACATGATGCAGAGTACACACTGCTATGGGTGTGAAGTGAATTCACAACTTCAATGGTAACATGGTACAGAGTACACCTTGTTATGTGTGGGAAGTGAATTCACAACTTCAATGGTAGCATGGTACAGAGTACACCCTGCTATGGGTGGGAAGTGAATTGACAACTTCAATGGTAACATGGTACAGAGTACACACTGCTATGGGTGGGAAGTGAATTGACAACTTCAATGGTAACATGGTACAGAGTACACCCTACTATCGATGGGAAGTGAATTCACAACTTCAATGGTAACATGGTACAGAGTACACCCTGCTATGGGTGGGAAGTGAATTCACAACTTCAATGGTAACATGGTACAGAGTACACCCTGTTATGGGTGGGAAGTGAATTGACAACTTCAATGGTAACATGGTACAGAGTGCACCCTGCTATGGGTGGGAAGTGAATTCACAACTTCAATGGTAACATGGTACAGAGTACACACCGTTATGGGTGGGAAGTGAATTGACAACTTCAATGGTAACATGGTACAGAGTACACACTGCTATGGGTGGGAAGTGAATTCAAAACTTAAATGGTAACATGTACAGAGTACACCCTGCTATGGGTGTGAAGTGAATTCACAACTTCAATGGTAACATGGTACAGAGTACACCCTGCTATGGGTGTGAAGTGAATTGACAACTTCAATGGTAACATGGTACAAAGTACACCCTGCTATGGGTGGGAAGTGAATTCACAACTTCAATGGTAACATGGTACAGAGTACACCCTGTTATGGGTGGGAAGTGAATTGACAACTTCAATGGTAACATGGTACAGAGTACACCTTGCTATGGGTGGGTAGTGAATTCACAACTTCAATGGTACCATGATACAGAGTACCCACTGCTATGGGTGTGAAGTGAATTCACAATTTCAATGGTAACATGGTACAGAGTACACCTTGTTATGTGTGGGAAGTGAATTCACAACTTCAGTGGTAGCATGGTACAGAGTACACCCTGCTATGGGTGGGAAGTGAATTGACAACTTCAATGGTAACATGGTACAGAGTACACCCTGCTATGGATGGGAAGTGAATTGACAACTTCAATGGTAACATGGTACAGAGTACACCCTGCTAAGGGTGGGAAATGAATTCACAACTTCAATGGTAACATGGTACAGAGTACACACTGCTATGGGTGGGAAGTGAATTCACAACTTCAATGGTAACATATGGTACAGAGTACACACTGCTATGGGTGGGAAGTGAATTCACAACTTCAATGGTAACATGGTACAGAGTACACCCTGTTATGGGTGGGAAGTGAATTGACAACGTCAATGGTAACATGGTACAGAGTGCACCCTGTTATGGGTGGGAAGTGAATTCACAACTTCAATGGTAACATGGTACAGAGTACACCCTGCTATGGGTGGGAAGTGAATTCACAACTTCAATGGTAACATGGTACAGAGTACACCCTGCTATGGGTGGGTAGTGAATTCACAACTTCAATGGTAACATGGTACAGAGTACACCCTGTTATGAGTGGGAAGTGAATTGACAACTTCAATGGTAACATGGTACAGAGTACACCCTGCTATGGGTGGGTAGTGAATTCACAACTTCAATGGTAACATGGTACAGAGTACACCCTGCTATGGGTGGGAAGTGAATTGACAACTTCAATGGTAACATGGTACAGAGTACACCCTGCTATGGGTGGGAAGTGAATTCACAACTTCAATGGTAACATGGTACAGAGTACACCCTGCTATGGGTGTGAAGTGAATTCACAACTTCAATGGTAACATGGTACAGATTACACCTTGTTATGTGTGGGAAGTGAATTCACAACTTCAATGGTAACATGGTACAGAGTACACCCTGCTATGGGTGGGAAGTGAATTGACAACTTCAATGGTAACATGGTACAGAGTACACACTGCTATGGGTGGGAAGTGAATTGACAACTTCAATGGTAACATGGTACAGAGTACACCCTGCTATGGATGGGAAGTGAATTGACAATTTCAATGGTAACATGGTACAGAGTACACCCTGCTATGGGTGGGAAGTGAATTCACCACTTCAATGGTAACATGGTACAGAGTACACCCTGCTATGGGTGGGAAGTGAATTGACAACTTCAATGGTAACATGGTACAGAGTACACCCTGCTATGGGTGGGAAGTGAATTCACCACTTCAATGGTAACATGGTACAGAGTACACCCTGCTATGGGTGGGAAGTGAATTGACAACTTCAATGGTAACATGGTACAGAGTACACCCTGCTATGGATGGGAAGTGAATTGACAATTTCAATGGTAACATGGTACAGAGTACACCCTGCTATGGGTGGGAAGTGAATTCACCACTTCAATGGTAACATGGTACAGAGTACACCCTGCTATGGGTGGGAAGTGAATTGACAACTTCAATGGTAACATGGTACAGAGTACACCCTGCTATGGGTGGGAAGTGAATTGACAACTTCAATGGTAACATGGTACAGAGTACACACTGCTATGGGTGGGAAGTGAATTCACAACTTCAATGGTAACATGGTACAGAGTACACCCTGCTATGGGTGGGAAGTGAATTGACAACTTCAATGGTAACATAGTACAGAGTACACCCTGCTATGGGTGTGAAGTGAATTCACAACATCAATGGTAACATGGTACAGAGTACACACTGCTATGGGTGTGAAGTGAATTCACAACTTCAATGGTAACATGGTACAGAGTACACCCTGCTATGGGTGGGTAGTGAATTCACAACTGCAATGGTAACATGGTACAGAGTACACCCTGTTATGGGTGGGAAGTGAATTGACAACTTCAATGGTAACATGGTACAGAGTACACCCTGCTATGGGTGGATAGTGAATTCACAACTTCAATGGTAACATGGTACAGAGTACACACTGCTATGGGTGGGAAGTGAATTCAAAACTTAAATGGTAACATGTACAGAGTACACCCTGCTATGGGTGTGAAGTGAATTCACAACTTCAATGGTAACATGGTACAGAGTACACCCTGCTATGGGTGTGAAGTGAATTCACAACTTCAATGGTAACATGGTACATAGTACACCCTGCTATGGGTGGGAAGTGAATTCACAACTTCAATGGTAACATGGTACAGAGTACACCCTGTTATGGGTGGGAAGTGAATTGACAACTTCAATGGTAACATGGTACAGAGTACACCTTGCTATGGGTGGGTAGTGAATTCACAACTTCAATGGTACCATGATACAGAGTACCCACTGCTATGGGTGTGAAGTGAATTCACAATTTCAATGGTAACATGGTACAGAGTACACCTTGTTATGTGTGGGAAGTGAATTCACAACTTCAGTGGTAGCATGGTACAGAGTACACCCTGCTATGGGTGGGAAGTGAATTGACAACTTCAATGGTAACATGGTACAGAGTACACCCTGCTATGGATGGGAAGTGAATTGACAACTTCAATGGTAACATGGTACAGAGTACACCCTGCTAAGGGTGGGAAATGAATTCACAACTTCAATGGTAACATGGTACAGAGTACACACTGCTATGGGTGGGAAGTGAATTCACAACTTCAATGGTAACATATGGTACAGAGTACACACTGCTATGGGTGGGAAGTGAATTCACAACTTCAATGGTAACATGGTACAGAGTACACCCTGTTATGGGTGGGAAGTGAATTGACAACGTCAATTGTAACATGGTACAGAGTACACCCTGTTATGGGTGGGAAGTGAATTCACAACTTCAATGGTAACATGGTACAGAGTACACCCTGCTATGGGTGGGAAGTGAATTCACAACTTCAATGGTAACATGGTACAGAGTACACCCTGCTATGGGTGGGTAGTGAATTCACAACTTCAATGGTAACATGGTACAGAGTACACCCTGTTATGAGTGGGAAGTGAATTGACAACTTCAATGGTAACATGGTACAGAGTACACCCTGCTATGGGTGGGTAGTGAATTCACAACTTCAATGGTAACATGGTACAGAGTACACCCTGCTATGGGTGGGAAGTGAATTGACAACTTCAATGGTAACATGGTACAGAGTACACCCTGCTATGGGTGGGAAGTGAATTCACAACTTCAATGGTAACATGGTACAGAGTACACCCTGCTATGGGTGTGAAGTGAATTCACAACTTCAATGGTAACATGGTACAGATTACACCTTGTTATGTGTGGGAAGTGAATTCACAACTTCAATGGTAACATGGTACAGAGTACACCCTGCTATGGGTGGGAAGTGAATTGACAACTTCAATGGTAACATGGTACAGAGTACACACTGCTATGGGTGGGAAGTGAATTGACAACTTCAATGGTAACATGGTACAGAGTACACCCTGCTATGGATGGGAAGTGAATTGACAATTTCAATGGTAACATGGTACAGAGTACACCCTGCTATGGGTGGGAAGTGAATTCACCACTTCAATGGTAACATGGTACAGAGTACACCCTGCTATGGGTGGGAGGTGAATTGACAACTTCAATGGTAACATGGTACAGAGTACACCCTGCTATGGGTGGGAAGTGAATTCACCACTTCAATGGTAACATGGTACAGAGTACACCCTGCTATGGGTGAGAAGTGAATTGACAACTTCAATGGTAACATGGTACAGAGTACACCCTGCTATGGATGGGAAGTGAATTGACAATTTCAATGGTAACATGGTACAGAGTACACCCTGCTATGGGTGGGAAGTGAATTCACCACTTCAATGGTAACATGGTACAGAGTACACCCTGCTATGGGTGGGAAGTGAATTGACAACTTCAATGGTAACATGGTACAGAGTACACCCTGCTATGGGTGGGAAGTGAATTGACAACTTCAATGGTAACATGGTACAGAGTACACACTGCTATGGGTGGGAAGTGAATTCACAACTTCAATGGTAACATGGTACAGAGTACACCCTGCTATGGGTGGGAAGTGAATTGACAACTTCAATGGTAACATAGTACAGAGTACACCCTGCTATGGGTGTGAAGTGAATTCACAACATCAATGGTAACATGGTACAGAGTACACACTGCTATGGGTGTGAAGTGAATTCACAACTTCAATGGTAACATGGTACAGAGTACACCCTGCTATGGGTGGGTAGTGAATTCACAACTGCAATGGTAACATGGTACAGAGTACACCCTGTTATGGGTGGGAAGTGAATTGACAACTTCAATGGTAACATGGTACAGAGTACACCCTGCTATGGGTGGGTAGTGAATTCACAACTTCAATGGTAACATGGTACAGAGTACACCCTGCTATGGGTGGGAAGTGAATTAACAACTTCAATGGTAACATGGTAGAGTACACCCTGCAATGGGTGGGAAGTGAATTCACAACTTCAATGGTAACATGGTACAGAGTACACCCTGCTATGGGTGGGAAGTGAATTCACAACTTCAATGGTAACATGGTACAGATTACACACTGCTATGGGTGGGAGGTGAATTGACAACTTCAATGGTAACATGATACACACTGCTATGGGTGGGAAGTGAATTGACAACTTCAATGGTAACATGGTACAGAGTACACCCTGCTATGGGTGGGAAGTTAATTGACAGCTTCAATGGTAACATGGTACAGAGTACACACTGCTATGGGTGGGAAGTGAATTCACAACTTCAATGGTAACATATGGTACAGAGTACACACTGCTATGGGTGGGAAGTGAATTCACAACTTCAATGGTAACATGGTACAGAGTACACCCTGTTATGGGTGGGAAGTGAATTGACAACGTCAATGGTAACTTGGTACAGAGTACACCCTGTTATGGGTGGGAAGTGAATTCACAACTTCAATGGTAACATGGTACAGAGTACACCCTGCTATGGGTGGGAAGTGAATTCACAACTTCAATGGTAACATGGTACAGAGTACACCCTGCTATGGGTGGGAAGTGAATTCACAACTTCAATGGTAACATGGTACAGAGTACACCCTGCTATGGGTGGGAAGTGAATTGACAACTTCAATGGTAACATGGTACAGAGTACACCCTGCTATGGGTGGGAAGTGAATTGACAACTTCAATGGTAACATGGTACATATTACACCCTGCTATGGGTGGAAGGTGAATTGACAACTTCAATGGTAACATGGTACACACTGCTATGGGTGGGAAGTGAATTCACAATTTCAATGGTAACATGGTACAGAGTACACCCTGTTATGGGTGGGAAGTGAATTGACAACTTCAATGGTAACATGGTACAGAGTACACACTGCTATGGGTGGGAAGTGAATTGACAATTTCAATGGTAACATGGTACAGAGTACAGCCTGCTATGGGTGGGAAGTGAATTCACAACTTCAATGGTAACATGGTACAGAGTACACCCTGCTATGGGTGGGAAGTGAATTCACAACTTCAATGGTAACATGGTACAGAGTACACCCTGCTATGGGTGTGAAGTGAATTCACAACTTCAATGGTAACATGGTACAGAGTACACACTGCTATGGGTGTGAAGTGAATTCACAACTTCAATGGTAACATGGTACAGAGTACACCCTGCTATGGGTGGGAAGTGAATTCACAACTTCAATGGTAACATGGTACAGAGTACACCCTGTTATGGGTGGGAAGTGAATTGACAACTTCAATGGTAACATGGTACAGAGTACACCCTGCTATGGGTGGGTAGTGAATTCACAACTTCAATGGTAACATGGTACAGAGTACACCCTGCTATGGGTGGGAAGTGAATTAACAACTTCAATGGTAACATGGTACAGAGTACACCCTGTTATGGGTGGGAAGTGAATTGACAACTTCAATGGTAACATGGTACAGAGTACACCCTGCTATGGGTGGGAAGTGAATTCACAACTTCAATGGTAACATGGTAGAGTACACCCTGCTATGGGTGGGAAGTGAATTGACAACTTCAATGGTAACATGGTACAGAGTACACCCTGCTATGGGTGGGTAGTGAATTGACAACTTCAATGGTAACATGGTACAGAGTACACCCTGCTATGGGTGGGAAGTGAATTAACAACTTCAATGGTAACATGGTACAGAGTACACCCTGTTATGGGTGGGAAGTGAATTGACAACTTCAATGGTAACATGGTACAGAGTACACCCTGCTATGGGTGGGAAGTGAATTCACAACTTCAATGGTAACATGGTAGAGTACACCCTGCTATGGGTGGGAAGTGATTTCACAACTTCAATGGAAACATGGTACAGAGTACACCCTGCTATGGGTGGGAAGTGAATTCACAACTTCAATGGTAACATGATACAGAGCACACACTGCTATGGGTGTGAAGTGAATTCACAACTTCAATGGTAACATGGTACAGAGTACACCTTGTTATGTGTGGGAAGTGAATTCACAACTTCAATGGTAGCATGGTACAGAGTACACCCTGCTATGAGTGGGAAGTGAATTCACAACTTCAATGGTAACATGGTACAGAGTACACACTGCTATGGGTGGGAAGTGAATTGACAACTTCAATGGTAACATGGTACAGAGTACACCCTGCTATGGATGGGAAGTGAATTGACAACCTCAATGGTAACATGGTACAGAGTACACCCTGTTATGGGTGGGAAGTGAATTGACAACTTCAATGGTAACATGGTACAGAGTAAACCCTGCTATGGGTGGGTAGTGAATTCACAACTTCAATGGTAACATGGTACCGAGTACACCCTGCTATGGGTGGGAAGTGAATTAACAACTTCAATGGTAACATGGTACAGAGTACATCTTGTTATGGGTGGGAAGTGAATTCACAACTTCAATGGTAACATGGTACAGAGTACACCCTACTATGGGTGGGAAGTGAATTCACAACTTCAATGGTAACATGGTAGAGTACACCCTGCTATGGGTGGGAAGTGAATTGACAACTTCAATGATAACATGGTACAGAGTACACCCTGCTATGGGTGGGAAGTGAATTCACAACTTCAATGGTAACATGGTACAGAGTACACCCTGCTATGGGTGTGAAGTGAATTCACAACTTCAATGGTAACATGGTACAGAGTACACCCTGCTATGGGTGGGAAGTGAATTCACAACTTCAATGGTAACATGGTACAGAGTACACCCTGCTATGGGTGGGAAGTGAATTCACAACTTCAATGGTAACATGGTACAGAGTACACACCGTTATGGGTGGGAAGTGAATTGACAACTTCAATGGTAACATGGTACAGAGTATACACTGCTATGGGTGGGAAGTGAATTCACAACTTCAATGGTAACATGGTACAGAGTACACCCTGCTATGGGTGGGAAGTGAATTGACAACTTCAATGATAACATAGTACAGAGTACACCCTGCTATGGGTGTGAAGTGAATTCACAACATCAATGGTAACATGGTACAGAGTACACCCTGCTATGGGTGGGTAGTGAATTCACAACTTCAATGGTAACATGGTACAGAGTACACCCTGTTATGGGTGGGAAGTGAATTGACAACTTCAATGGTAACATGGTACAGAGTACACCCTGCTATGGGTGGGAAGTGAATTCACAACTTCAATGGTAACATGGTAGAGTACACCCTGCTATGGGTGGGAAGTGATTTCACAACTTCAATGGAAACATGGTACAGAGTACACCCTGCTATGGGTGGGAAGTGAATTCACAACTTCAATGGTAACATGATACAGAGTACACACTGCTATGGGTGTGAAGTGAATTCACAACTTCAATGGTAACATGGTACAGAGTACACCTTGTTATGTGTGGGAAGTGAATTCACAACTTCAATGGTAGCATGGTACAGAGTACACCCTGCTATGGGTGGGAAGTGAATTCACAACTTCAATGGTAACATGGTACAGAGTACACACTGCTATGGGTGGGAAGTGAATTGACAACTTCAATGGTAACATGGTACAGAGTACACCCTGCTATGGATGGGAAGTGAATTGACAACCTCAATGGTAACATGGTAGAGAGTACACCCTGTTATGGGTGGGAAGTGAATTGACAACTTCAATGGTAACATGGTACAGAGTAAACCCTGCTATGGGTGGGTAGTGAATTCACAACTTCAATGGTAACATGGTACCGAGTACACCCTGCTATGGGTGGGAAGTGAATTAACAACTTCAATGGTAACATGGTACAGAGTACACCTTGTTATGGGTGGGAAGTGAATTCACAACTTCAATGGTAACATGGTACAGAGTACACCCTACTATGGGTGGGAAGTGAATTCACAACTTCAATGGTAACATGGTAGGGTACACCCTGCTATGGGTGGGAAGTGAATTGACAACTTCAATGGTAACATGGTACAGAGTACACCCTGCTATGGGTGGGAAGTGAATTCACAACTTCAATGGTAACATGGTACAGAGTACACCCTGCTATGGGTGTGAAGTGAATTCACAACTTCAATGGTAACATGGTACAGAGTACACCCTGCTATGGGTGGGAAGTGAATTCACGACTTCAATGGTAACATGGTACAGAGTACACCCTGCTATGGGTGGGAAGTGAATTCACAACTTCAATGGTAACATGGTACAGAGTACACACCGTTATGGGTGGGAAGTGAATTGACAACTTCAATGGTAACATGGTACAGAGTATACACTGCTATGGGTGGGAAGTGAATTCACAACTTCAATGGTAACATGGTACAGAGTACACCCTGCTATGGGTGGGAAGTGAATTGACAACTTCAATGATAACATAGTACAGAGTACACCCTGCTATGGGTGTGAAGTGAATTCACAACATCAATGGTAACATGGTACAGAGTACACCCTGCTATGGGTGGGTAGTGAATTCACAACTTCAATGGTAACATGGTACAGAGTACACCCTGTTATGGGTGGGAAGTGAATTGACAACTTCAATGGTAACATGGTACAGAGTACACCCTGCTATGGGTTGGTAGTGAATTCACAACTTCAATGGTAACATGGTACAGAGTACACCCTGCTATGGGTGGGAAGTGAATTAACAACTTCAATGGTAACATGGTACAGAGTACACCCTACTATGGGTGGGAAGTGAATTCACAACTTCAATGGTAACATGGTACAGAGTACACCCTGCTATGGGTGGGAAGTGAATTGACAACTTCAATGGTAACATGGTACAGAGTACACACTGCTATGGGTGGGAAGTGAATTGACAACTTCAATGGTAACATGATACAGAGTACACCCTGCTATGGATGGGAAGTGAATTGACAATTTCAATAGTAACATGGTACAGAGTACACCCTGCTATGGGTGGGAAGTGAATTCACAACTTCAATGGTAACATGGTACAGAGTACACACCGTTATGGGTGGGAAGTGAATTGACAACTTCAATGGTAACATGGTACAGAGTATACACTGCTATGGGTGGGAAGTGAATTCACAACTTCAATGGTAACATGGTACAGAGTACACCCTGCTATGGGTGGGAAGTGAATTCACAACTTCAATGGTAACATGGTACAGAGTACACACCGTTATGGGTGGGAAGTGAATTGACAACTTCAATGGTAACATGGTACAGAGTATACACTGCTATGGGTGGGAAGTGAATTGACAACTTCAATGGTAACATAGTACAGAGTACACCCTGCTATGGGTGTGAAGTGAATTCACAACATCAATGGTAACATGGTACAGAGTACACACTGCTATGGGTGTGAAGTGAATTCACAACTTCAATGGTAACATGGTACAGAGTACACCCTGCTATGGGTGGGTAGTGAATTCACAACTTCAATGGTAACATGGTACAGAGTACACCCTGTTATGGGTGGGAAGTGAATTGACAACTTCAATGGTAACATGGTACAGAGTACACCCTGCTATGGGTGGGTAGTGAATTCACAACTTCAATGGTAACATGGTACAGAGTACACCCTGCTATGGGTGGGAAGTGAATTAACAACTTCAATGGTAACATGGTAGAGTACACCCTGCAATGGGTGGGAAGTGAATTCACAACTTCAATGGTAACATGGTACCGAGTACACCCTGCTATGGGTGGGAAGTGAATTCACAACTTCAATGGTAACATGGTAAAGATTACACACTGCTATGGGTGGGAGGTGAATTGACAACTTCAATGGTAACATGATACACACTGCTATGGGTGGGAAGTGAATTGACAACTTCAATGGTAACATGGTACAGAGTACACCCTGCTATGGGTGGGAAGTGAATTGACAACTTCAATGGTAACATGGTACAGAGTACACACTGCTATGGATGGGAAGTGAATTCACAACTTCAATGGTAACATATGGTACAGAGTACACACTGCTATGGGTGGGTAGTTAATTCACAACTTCAATGGTAACATGGTACAGAGTACACCCTGTTATGGGTGGGTAGTGAATTCACAACTTCAATGGTAACATGGTACAGAGTACACCCTGTTATGGGTGGGAAGGGAATTGACAACTTCAATGGTAACATGGTACAGAGTACACCCTGCTATGGGTGGGTAGTGAATTCACAACTTCAATGGTAACATGGTACAGAGTACACCCTGCTATGGGTGGGAAGTGAATTAACAACTTCAATGGTAACATGGTACAGAGTACACCCTACTATGGGTGGGAAGTGAATTCACAACTTCAATGGTAACATGGTACAGAGTACACCCTGCTATGGGTGGGAAGTGAATTGACAACTTCAATGGTAACATGGTACAGAGTACACACTGCTATGGGTGGGAAGTGAATTGACAACTTCAATGGTAACATGATACAGAGTACACCCTGCTATGGATGGGAAGTGAATTGACAATTTCAATAGTAACATGGTACAGAGTACACCCTGCTATGGGTGGGAAGTGAATTCACAACTTCAATGGTAACATGGTACAGAGTACACACCGTTATGGGTGGGAAGTGAATTGACAACTTCAATGGTAACATGGTACAGAGTATACACTGCTATGGGTGGGAAGTGAATTCACAACTTCAATGGTAACATGGTACAGAGTACACCCTGCTATGGGTGGGAAGTGAATTCACAACTTCAATGGTAACATGGTACAGAGTACACACCGTTATGGGTGGGAAGTGAATTGACAACTTCAATGGTAACATGGTACAGAGTATACACTGCTATGGGTGGGAAGTGAATTCACAACTTCAATGGTAACATGGTACAGAGTACACCCTGCTATGGGTGGGAAGTGAATTGACAACTTCAATGGTAACATAGTACAGAGTACACCCTGCTATGGGTGTGAAGTGAATTCACAACATCAATGGTAACATGGTACAGAGTACACACTGCTATTGGTGTGAAGTGAATTCACAACTTCAATGGTAACATGGTACAGAGTACACCCTGCTATGGGTGGGTAGTGAATTCACAACTTCAATGGTAACATGGTACAGAGTACACCCTGTTATGGGTGGGAAGTGAATTGACAACTTCAATGGTAACATGGTACAGAGTACACCCTGCTATGGGTGGGTAGTGAATTCACAACTTCAATGGTAACATGGTACAGAGTACACCCTGTTATGGGTGGGAAGTGAATTAACAACTTCAATGGTAACATGGTAGAGTACACCCTGCAATGGGTGGGAAGTGAATTCACAACTTCAATGGTAACATGGTACCGAGTACACCCTGCTATGGGTGGGAAGTGAATTCACAACTTCAATGGTAACATGGTACAGATTACACACTGCTATGGGTGGGAGGTGAATTGACAACTTCAATGGTAACATGATACACACTGCTATGGGTGGGAAGTGAATTGACAACTTCAATGGTAACATGGTACAGAGTACACCCTGCTATGGGTGGGAAGTGAATTGACAACTTCAATGGTAACATGGTACAGAGTACACACTGCTATGGGTGGGAAGTGAATTCACAACTTCAATGGTAACATATGGTACAGAGTACACACTGCTATGGGTGGGAAGTGAATTCACAACTTCAATGGTAACATGGTACAGAGTACACCCTGCTATGCGTGGGAAGTGAATTGACAACTTCAATGGTAACATGGTACAGAGTACACCCTGCTATGGGTGGGAAGTGAATTGACAATTTCAATGGTAATATGGTATATATTACACCCTGCTATGGGTGGGAGGTGAATTGACAACTTCAATGGTAACATGGTACACACTGCTATGGGTGGGAAGTGAATTCACAATTTCAATGGTAACATGGTACAGTGTACACCCTGTTATGGGTGGGAAGTGAATTGACAACTTCAATGGTAACATGGTACAGAGTACACACTGCTATGGGTGGGAAGTGAATTCACAACTTCAATGGTAACATGGTACAGAGTACACCCTGCTATGGGTGGGAAGTGAATTCACAACTTCAATGGTAACATGGTACAGAGTACACCCTGTTATGGGTGGGAAGTGAATTGACAACTTCAATGGTAACATGGTACAGAGTACACCCTGCTATGGGTGGGTAGTGAATTCACAACTTCAATGGTAACATGGTACAGAGTACACCCTGCTATGGGTGGGAAGTGAATTAACAACTTCAATGGTAACATGGTAGAGTACACCCTGCAATGGGTGGGAAGTGAATTCACAACTTCAATGGTAACATGGTACAGAGTACACCCTGCTATGGGTGGGAAGTGAATTCACAACTTCAATGGTAACATGGTACAGATTACACACTGCTATGAGTGGGAGGTGAATTGACAACTTCAATGGTAACATGATACACACTGCTATGGGTGGGAAGTGAATTGACAACTTCAATGGTAACATGGTACAGAGTACACCCTGCTATGGGTGGGAAGTGAATTGACAACTTCAATGGTAACATGGTACAGAGTACACACTGCTATGGGTGGGAAGTGAATTCACAACTTCAATGGTAACATATGGTACAGAGTACACACTGCTATGGGTGGGAAGTGAATTCACAACTTCAATGGTAACATGGTACAGAGTACACCCTGCTATGGGTGGGAAGTGAATTGACAACTTCAATGGTAACATGGTACATATTACACCCTGCTATGGGTGGGAGGTGAATTGACAACTTCAATGGTAACATGGTACACACTGCTATGGGTGGGAAGTGAATTCACAATTTCAATGGTAACAGGGTACAGAGTACACCCTGTTATGGGTGGGAAGTGAATTGACAACTTCAATGGTAACATGGTACAGAGTACACACTGCTATGGGTGGGAAGTGAATTGACAATTTCAATGGTAACATGGTACAGAGTACAGCCTGCTATGGGTGGGAAGTGAATTCACAACTTCAATGGTAACATGGTACAGAGTACACCCTGCTATGGGTGGGAAGTGAATTGACAACTTCAATGGTAACATGGTACAGAGTACACCCTGCTATGGGTGTGAAGTGAATTCACAACTTCAATGGTAACATGGTACAGAGTACACACTGCTATGGGTGTGAAGTGAATTCACAACTTCAATGGTAACATGGTACAGAGTACACCCTGCTATGGGTGGGAATTGAATTCACAACTTCAATGGTAACATGGTACAGAGTACACCCTGTTATGGGTGGGAAGTGAATTGACAACTTCAATGGTAACATGGTACAGAGTACACCCTGCTATGGATGGGTAGTGAATTCACAACTTCAATGGTAACATGGTACAGAGTACACCCTGCTATGGGTGGGAAGTGAATTAACAACTTCAATGGTAACATGGTACAGAGTACACCCTGTTATGGGTGGGAAGTGAATTGACAACTGCAATGGTAACATGGTACAGAGTACACCCTGCTATGGGTGTGAAGTGAATTCACAACTTCAATGGTAACATGGTACAGAGTACACCTTGTTATGTGTGGGAAGTGAATTCACAACTTCAATGGTAGCATGGTACAGAGTACACCCTGATATGGGTGGGAAGTGAATTCACAACTTCAATGGTAACATGGTACAGAGTACACACTGCTATGGGTGGGAAGTGAATTAACAACTTCAATGGTAACATGGTACAGAGTACACCTTGTTATGGGTGGGAAGTGAATTCACAACTTCAATGGTAACATGGTAGAGTACACCCTGCTATGGGTGGGAAGTGAATTGACAACTTCATTGGTAACATGGTACAGAGTACACCCTGCTATGGGTGGGAAGTGAATTCACAACTTCAATGGTAACATGGTACAGAATACACCCTGCTATGGGTGTGAAGTGAATTCACAACTTCAATGGTAACATGGTACAGAGTACACCTTGTTATGTGTGGGAAGTGAATTCACAACTTCAATGGTAACATGGTACAGAGTACACACTGCTATGGGTGGGAAGTGAATTGACAACTTCAATGGTAACATGGTACAGAGTACACACTGCTATGGGTGGGAAGTGAATTGACAACTTCAATGGTAACATGATACATAGTACACCCTGCTATGGATGGGAAGTGAATTGACAATTTCAATGGTAACATGGTACAGAGTACACCCTCCTATGGGTGGGAAGTGAATTCACCACTTCAATGGTAACATGGTACAGAGTACACCCTGCTATGGGTGGGAAGTGAATTCACAACTTCAATAGTAACATGGTACAGAGTACACACCGTTATGGGTGGGAAGTGAATTGACAACTTCAATGGTAACATGGTACAGAGTATACACTGCTATGGGTGGGAAGTGAATTGACAACTTCAATGGTAACATGGTACAGAGTACACACTGCTATGGGTGGGAAGTGAATTCACAACTTCAATGGTAACATATGGTACAGAGTACACACTGCTATGGGTGGGAAGTGAATTCACAACTTCAATGGTAACATGGTACAGAGTACACCCTGCTATGCGTGGGAAGTGAATTGACAACTTCAATGGTAACATGGTACAGAGTACACCCTGCTATGGGTGGGAAGTGAATTGACAATTTCAATGGTAATATGGTATATATTACACCCTGCTATGGGTGGGAGGTGAATTGACAACTTCAATGGTAACATGGTACACACTGCTATGGGTGGGAAGTGAATTCACAATTTCAATGGTAACATGGTACAGTGTACACCCTGTTATGGGTGGGAAGTGAATTGACAACTTCAATGGTAACATGGTACAGAGTACACACTGCTATGGGTGGGAAGTGAATTCACAACTTCAATGGTAACATGGTACAGAGTACACCCTGCTATGGGTGGGAAGTGAATTCACAACTTCAATGGTAACATGGTACAGAGTACACCCTGTTATGGGTGGGAAGTGAATTGACAACTTCAATGGTAACATGGTACAGAGTACACCCTGCTATGGGTGGGTAGTGAATTCACAACTTCAATGGTAACATGGTACAGAGTACACCCTGCTATGGGTGGGAAGTGAATTAACAACTTCAATGGTAACATGGTAGAGTACACCCTGCAATGGGTGGGAAGTGAATTCACAACTTCAATGGTAACATGGTACAGAGTACACCCTGCTATGGGTGGGAAGTGAATTCACAACTTCAATGGTAACATGGTACAGATTACACACTGCTATGAGTGGGAGGTGAATTGACAACTTCAATGGTAACATGATACACACTGCTATGGGTGGGAAGTGAATTGACAACTTCAATGGTAACATGGTACAGAGTACACCCTGCTATGGGTGGGAAGTGAATTGACAACTTCAATGGTAACATGGTACAGAGTACACACTGCTATGGGTGGGAAGTGAATTCACAACTTCAATGGTAACATATGGTACAGAGTACACACTGCTATGGGTGGGAAGTGAATTCACAACTTCAATGGTAACATGGTACAGAGTACACCCTGCTATGGGTGGGAAGTGAATTGACAACTTCAATGGTAACATGGTACATATTACACCCTGCTATGGGTGGGAGGTGAATTGACAACTTCAATGGTAACATGGTACACACTGCTATGGGTGGGAAGTGAATTCACAATTGCAATGGTAACATGGTACAGAGTACACCCTGTTATGGGTGGGAAGTGAATTGACAACTTCAATGGTAACATGGTACAGAGTACACACTGCTATGGGTGGGAAGTGAATTGACAATTTCAATGGTAACATGGTACAGAGTACAGCCTGCTATGGGTGGGAAGTGAATTCACAACTTCAATGGTAACATGGTACAGAGTACACCCTGCTATGGGTGGGAAGTGAATTGACAACTTCAATGGTAACATGGTACAGAGTACACCCTGCTATGGGTGTGAAGTGAATTCACAACTTCAATGGTAACATGGTACAGAGTACACACTGCTATGGGTGTGAAGTGAATTCACAACTTCAATGGTAACATGGTACAGAGTACACCCTGCTATGGGTGGGAATTGAATTCACAACTTCAATGGTAACATGGTACAGAGTACACCCTGTTATGGGTGGGAAGTGAATTGACAACTTCAATGGTAACATGGTACAGAGTACACCCTGCTATGGATGGGTAGTGAATTCACAACTTCAATGGTAACATGGTACAGAGTACACCCTGCTATGGGTGGGAAGTGAATTAACAACTTCAATGGTAACATGGTACAGAGTACACCCTGTTATGGGTGGGAAGTGAATTGACAACTGCAATGGTAACATGGTACAGAGTACACCCTGCTATGGGTGGGTAGTGAATTGACAACTTCAATGGTAACATGGTACAGAGTACACCCTGCTATGGGTGGGAAGTGAATTCACAACTTCAATGGTAACATGGTAGAGTACACCCTGCTATGGGTGGGAAGTGATTTCACAACTTCAATGGTAACATGGTACAGAGTACAGCCTGCTATGGGTGGGAAGTGAATTCACAACTTCAATGGTAACATGATACAGAGTACACCCTGCTATGGGTGTGAAGTGAATTCACAACTTCAATGGTAACATGGTACAGAGTACACCTTGTTATGTGTGGGAAGTGAATTCACAACTTCAATGGTAGCATGGTACAGAGTACACCCTGATATGGGTGGGAAGTGAATTCACAACTTCAATGGTAACATGGTACAGAGTACACACTGCTATGGGTGGGAAGTGAATTGACAACTTCAATGGTAACATGGTACAGAGTACACCCTGCTATGGATGGGAAGTGAATTGACAACTTCAATGGTAACATGGTACAGAGTACACCCTGTTATGGGTGGGAAGTGAATTGACAACTTCAATGATAACATGGTACAGAGTAAACCCTGCTATGGGTGGGTAGTGAATTCACAACTTCAATGGTAACATGGTACCGAGTACACCCTGCTATGGGTGGGAAGTGAATTAACAACTTCAATGGTAACATGGTACAGAGTACACCTTGTTATGGGTGGGAAGTGAATTCACAACTTCAATGGTAACATGGTAGAGTACACCCTGCTATGGGTGGGAAGTGAATTGACAACTTCATTGGTAACATGATACAGAGTACACCCTGCTATGGGTGGGAAGTGAATTCACAACTTCAATGGTAACATGGTACAGAATACACCCTGCTATGGGTGTGAAGTGAATTCACAACTTCAATGGTAACATGGTACAGAGTACACCTTGTTATGTGTGGGAAGTGAATTCACAACTTCAATGGTAACATGGTACAGAGTACACACTGCTATGGGTGGGAAGTGAATTGACAACTTCAATGGTAACATGGTACAGAGTACACACTGCTATGGGTGGGAAGTGAATTGACAACTTCAATGGTAACATGATACATAGTACACCCTGCTATGGATGGGAAGTGAATTGACAATTTCAATGGTAACATGGTACAGAGTACACCCTCCTATGGGTGGGAAGTGAATTCACCACTTCAATGGTAACATGGTACAGAGTACACCCTGCTATGGGTGGGAAGTGAATTCACAACTTCAATAGTAACATGGTACAGAGTACACACCGTTATGGGTGGGAAGTGAATTGACAACTTCAATGGTAACATGGTACAGAGTATACACTGCTATGGGTGGGAAGTGAATTCACAACTTCAATGGTAACATGGTAGAGTACACCCTGTTATGGGTGGGAAGTGAATTGACAACTTCAATGGTAACATAGTACAGAGTACACCTTGCTATGGGTGTGAAGTGAATTCACAACATCAATGGTAACATGGTACAGACTACACACTGTTATGGGTGTGAAGTGAATTCACAACTTCAATGGTAACATGGTACAGAGTACACCCTGCTATGGGTGGGTAGTGAATTCACAACTTCAATGGTAACATGGTACAGAGTACACCCTGTTATGGGTGGGAAGTGAATTGACAACTTCAATGGTAACATGGTACAGAGTACACCCTGCTATGGGTGGGTAGTGAATTCACAACTTCAATGGTAACATGGTACAGAGTACACCCTGCTATGGGTGGGAGGTGAATTAACAACTTCAATGGTAACATGGTAGAGTACACCCTGCAATGGGTGGGAAGTGAATTCACAACTTCAATGGTAACATGGTACAGAGTACACCCTGCTATGGGTGGGAAGTGAATTCACAACTTCAATGGTAACATGGTACAGATTACACACTGCTATGGGTGGGAGGTGAATTGACAACTTCAATGGTAACATGATACACACTGCTATGGGTGGGAAGTGAATTGACAACTTCAATGGTAACATGGTACAGAGTACACCCTGCTATGGGTGGGAAGTGAATTGACAACTTCAATGGTAACATGGTACAGAGTACACACTGCTATGGGTGGGAAGTGAATTCACAACTTCAATGGTAACATATGGTACAGAGTACACACTGCTATGGGTGGGAAGTGAATTCACAACTTCAATGGTAACATGGTACAGAGTACACCCTGTTATGGGTGGGAAGTGAATTGACAACGTCAATGGTAACATGGTACAGAGTACACCCTGTTATGGGTGGGAAGTGAATTCACAACTTCAATGGTAACATGGTACAGAGTACACCCTGCTATGGGTGGGAAGTGAATTCACAACTTCAATGGTAACATGGTACAGAGTACACACTGCTATGGGTGGGAAGTGAATTCACAACTTCAATGGTAACATGGTACAGAGTACACCCTGCTATGGGTGGGAAGTGAATTGACAACTTCAATGGTAACATGGTACAGAGTACACCCTGCTATGGATGGGAAGTGAATTGACAACTTCAATGGTAACATGGTACATATTACACCCTGCTATGGGTGGGAGGTGAATTGACAACTTCAATGGTAACATGGTACACACTGCTATGGGTGGGAAGTGAATTCACAACTTCAATGGTAACATGGTACAGCGTACACCCTGCTATGGGAGGAAAGTGAATTCACAACTTCAATGGTAACATGGTACAGATCACACACTGCTATGGGTGGGAAGTGAATTCACAACTTCAATGGTAACATGGTACAGATTACACACTGCTATGGGTGGGAGGTGAATTGACAACTTCAATGGTAACATGGTACCCACTGCTATGGGTGGGAAGTGAATTGACAACTTCAATGGTAACAAAGTACAGAGTACACCCTGCTATGGGTGGGAAGTGAATTGACAACTTCAATGGTAACATGGTACAGAGTACACACTGCTATGGGTGGGAAGTGAATTGACAACTTCAATGGTAACATGGTACAGAATCCCCCCTCTATGGGTGGGAAGTGAATTGACAACTTCAATGGTAACATGGTACAGAGTACACCCTGTTATGGGTGGGAAGTGAATTGACGACTTCAATGGTAACATGGTACAGAGTACACCCTGCTATGTGTGGGAAGTGAATTCACAACTTCAATGGTAACATGGTACAGAGTACACCCTGCTATGGGTGGGAAGTGAATTCACAACTTCAATGGTAACATGGTACAGAGTACACCCTGCAATGGGTGGGAAGTGAATTCACAACTTCAATGGTAACATGGTACAGCGTACACACTGCTATGGGTGGGAAGTGAATTCACAACTTCAATGGTAACATGGTACAGAGTACACCCTGCTATGGGTGGGAAGTGAATTAACAACTTCAATGGTAACATGGTACAGAGTACACCTTGTTATGGGTGCGAAGTGAATTGACAACTTCAATGGTAACATGGTACAGAGTACACACTGCTATGGGTGGGAAGTGAATTCACAACTTCAATGGTAACATGGTACACACTGCTATGGGTGTGAAGTGAATTCACAACTTCAATGGTAACATAGTACAGAGTACACCCTGTTATGGGTGGGAAGTGAATTGACAACTTCAATGGTAACATGGTACAGAGTACACACTGCTATGGGTGGGAAGTAAATTGACAACTTCAATGGTAACATGGTACAGAGTACAGCCTGCTATGGGTGGGAAGTGAATTCACAACTTCAATGGTAACATGGTACAGAGTACACCCTGCAATGGGTGGGAAGTGAATTCACAACTTCAATGGTAACATGGTACATAGTACACCCTGCTATGGGTGGGAAGTGAATTCACAACTTCAATGGTAACATGGTACAGAGTACACCCGGCTATGGGAGGGAAGTGAATTCACAACTTCAATGGTAACATGGTACAGATCACACACTGCTATGGGTGGGAAGTGAATTCACAACTTCAATGGTAACATGGTACAGAGTACACCCTGCTATGGGTGTGAAGTGAATTCACAACTTCAATGGTAACATGGTACAGGGTACACCCTGGTATGGGTGGGAAGTGAATTCACAACTTCAATGGTAACATAGTACAGAGTACACCCTGCTATGGGTGGGAAGTGAATTCACAACTTCAATGGTAACATGGTACAGATTACACACTGCTATGGGTGGGAAGTGAATTGACAACTTCAATGGTAACATGGTACACACTGCTATGGGTGTGAAGTGAATTCACAACTTCAATGGTAACATAGTACAGAGTACACTCTGTTATGAGGGAGAAGTGAATTGACAACTTCAATGGCAACATGGTACAGAGTACAGCCTGCTATGGGTGGGAAGTGAATTCACAACTTCAATGGTAACATGGTACAGGGTACACCCTGCTATGGGTGGGAAGTGAATTCACAACTTCAATGGTAACATAGTACAGAGTACACACTGCTAGGGGTGGGAAGTGAATTCACAACTTCAATGGTAACATGGTACAGAGTACACCCTGCTATGGGTGGGAAGTGAATTCACAACTTCAATGGTATCATAGTACAGAGTACACCCTGCTATGGGTGGGAAGTGAATTCACAACTTCAATGGTAACATGGTACAGAGTACACCCTGCTATGGGTGGGAAGTGAATTGACAACTTCAATGGTAACATGGTACAGAGTACACCCTGCTATGGGTGGGAAATGAATTCACAACTTCAATGGTAACATGGTACAGAGTACACACTGCTATGGGTGGGAAGTGAATTCACTACTTCAATGGTAACATGGTACAGAGTACACCCTGCTATGGGTGGGAAGTGAATTAACAACTTCAATGGTAACATGGTACAGAGTACACCTTGTTATGGGTGCGAAGTGAATTGACAACTTCAATGGTAACATGGTACAGAGTACACACTGCTATGGGTGGGAAGTGAATTCACAACTTCAATGGTAACATGGTACACACTGTTATGGGTGTGAAGTGAATTCACAACTTCAATGGTAACATAGTACAGAGTACACCCTGTTATGGGTGGGAAGTGAATTGACAACTTCAATGGTAACATGGTACAGAGTACACACTGCTATGGGTGGGAAGTGAATTGACAACTTCAATGGTAACATGGTACAGAGTACAGCCTGCTATGGGTGGGAAGTGAATTCACAACTTCAATGGTAACATGGTACAGAGTACACCCTGCAATGGGTGGGAAGTGAATTCACAACTTCAATGGTAACATGGTACATAGTACACCCTGCTATGGGTGGGAAGTGAATTCACAACTTCAATGGTAACATGGTACAGAGTACACCCGGCTATGGGAGGGAAGTGAATTCACAACTTCAATGGTAACATGGTACAGATCACACACTGCTATGGGTGGGAAGTGAATTCACAACTTCAATGGTAACATGGTACAGAGTACACCCTGCTATGGGTGGGTAGTGAATTCACAACTTCAATGGTAACATGGTACAGAGTACACCCTGTTATGGGTGGGAAGTGAATTGACAACTTCAATGGTAACATGGTACAGAGTACACCCTGCTATGGGTGGGTAGTGAATTCACAACTTCAATGGTAACATGGTACAGAGTACACCATGCTATGGGTGGGAGGTGAATTAACAACTTCAATGGTAACATGGTAGAGTACACCCTGCAATGGGTGGGAAGTGAATTCACAACTTCAATGGTAACATGGTACAGAGTACACCCTGCTATGGGTGGGAAGTGAATTCACAACTTCAATGGTAACATGGTACAGATTACACACTGCTATGGGTGGGAGGTGAATTGACAACTTCAATGGTAACATGATACACACTGCTATGAGTGGGAAGTGAATTGACAACTTCAATGGTAACATGGTACAGAGTACACCCTGCTATGGGTGGGAAGTGAATTGACAACTTCAATGGTAACATGGTACAGAGTACACACTGCTATGGGTGGGAAGTGAATTCACAACTTCAATGGTAACATATGGTACAGAGTACACACTGCTATGGGTGGGAAGTGAATTCACAACTTCAATGGTAACATGGTACAGAGTACACCCTGTTATGGGTGGGAAGTGAATTGACAACGTCAATGGTAACATGGTACAGAGTACACCCTGTTATGGGTGGGAAGTGAATTCACAACTTCAATGGTAACATGGTACAGAGTACACCCTGCTATGGGTGGGAAGTGAATTCACAACTTCAATGGTAACATGGTACAGAGTACACACTACTATGGGTGGGAAGTGAATTCACAACTTCAATGGTAACATGGTACAGAGTACACCCTGCTATGGGTGGGAAGTGAATTGACAACTTCAATGGTAACATGGTACAGAGTACACCCTGCTATGGATGGGAAGTGAATTGACAACTTCAATGGTAACATGGTACATATTACACCCTGCTATGGGTGGGAGGTGAATTGACAACTTCAATGGTAACATGGTACACACTGCTATGGGTGGGAAGTGAATTCACAACTTCAATGGTAACATGGTACAGCGTACACCCTGCTATGGGAGGAAAGTGAATTCACAACTTCAATGGTAACATGGTACAGATCACACACTGCTATGGGTGGGAAGTGAATTCACAACTTCAATGGTAACATGGTACAGATTACACACTGCTATGGGTGGGAGGTGAATTGACAACTTCAATGGTAACATGGTACCCACTGCTATGGGTGGGAAGTGAATTGACAACTTCAATGGTAACAAAGTACAGAGTACACCCTGCTATGGGTGGGAAGTGAATTGACAACTTCAATGGTAACATGGTACAGAGTACACACTGCTATGGGTGGGAAGTGAATTGACAACTTCAATGGTAACATGGAACAGAATCCCCCCTCTATGGGTGGGAAGTGAATTGACAACTTCAATGGTAACATGGTACAGAGTACACCCTGTTATGGGTGGGAAGTGAATTGACGACTTCAATGGTAACATGGTACAGAGTACACCCTGCTATGTGTGGGAAGTGAATTCACAACTTCAATGGTAACATGGTACAGAGTACACCCTGCTATGGGTGGGAAGTGAATTCACAACTTCAATGGTAACATGGTACAGAGTACACCCTGCAATGGGTGGGAAGTGAATTCACAACTTCAATGGTAACATGGTACAGCGTACACACTGCTATGGGTGGGAAGTGAATTCACAACTTCAATGGTAACATGGTACAGAGTACACCCTGCTATGGGTGGGAAGTGAATTAACAACTTCAATGGTAACATGGTACAGAGTACACCTTGTTATGGGTGCGAAGTGAATTGACAACTTCAATGGTAACATGGTACAGAGTACACACTGCTATGGGTGGGAAGTGAATTCACAACTTCAATGGTAACATGGTACACACTGTTATGGGTGTGAAGTGAATTCACAACTTCAATGGTAACATAGTACAGAGTACACCCTGTTATGGGTGGGAAGTGAATTGACAACTTCAATGGTAACATGGTACAGAGTACACACTGCTATGGGTGGGAAGTAAATTGACAACTTCAATGGTAACATGGTACAGAGTACAGCCTGCTATGGGTGGGAAGTGAATTCACAACTTCAATGGTAACATGGTACAGAGTACACCCTGCAATGGGTGGGAAGTGAATTCACAACTTCAATGGTAACATGGTACATAGTACACCCTGCTATGGGTGGGAAGTGAATTCACAACTTCAATGGTAACATGGTACAGAGTACACCCGGCTATGGGAGGGAAGTGAATTCACAACTTCAATGGTAACATGGTACAGATCACACACTGCTATGGGTGGGAAGTGAATTCACAACTTCAATGGTAACATGGTACAGAGTACACCCTGCTATGGGTGTGAAGTGAATTCACAACTTCAATGGTAACATGGTACAGGGTACACCCTGGTATGGGTGGGAAGTGAATTCACAACTTCAATGGTAACATAGTACAGAGTACACCCTGCTATGGGTGGGAAGTGAATTCACAACTTCAATGGTAACATGGTACAGATTACACACTGCTATGGGTGGGAAGTGAATTGACAACTTCAATGGTAACATGGTACACACTGCTATGGGTGTGAAGTGAATTCACAACTTCAATGGTAACATAGTACAGAGTACACTCTGTTATGAGGGAGAAGTGAATTGACAACTTCAATGGCAACATGGTACAGAGTACAGCCTGCTATGGGTGGGAAGTGAATTCACAACTTCAATGGTAACATGGTACAGGGTACACCCTGCTATGGTTGGGAAGTGAATTCACAACTTCAATGGTAACATAGTACAGAGTACACACTGCTAGGGGTGGGAAGTGAATTCACAACTTCAATGGTAACATGGTACAGAGTACACCCTGCTATGGGTGGGAAGTGAATTCACAACTTCAATGGTATCATAGTACAGAGTACACCCTGCTATGGGTGGGAAGTGAATTCACAACTTCAATGGTAACATGGTACAGAGTACACCCTGCTATGGGTGGGAAGTGAATTGACAACTTCAATGGTAACATGGTACAGAGTACACCCTGCTATGGGTGGGAAATGAATTCACAACTTCAATGGTAACATGGTACAGAGTACACACTGCTATGGGTGGGAAGTGAATTCACTACTTCAATGGTAACATGGTACAGAGTACACCCTGCTATGGGTGGGAAGTGAATTAACAACTTCAATGGTAAGATGGTACAGAGTACACCTTGTTATGGGTGCGAAGTGAATTGACAACTTCAATGGTAACATGGTACAGAGTACACACTGCTATGGGTGGGAAGTGAATTCACAACTTCAATGGTAACATGGTACACACTGTTATGGGTGTGAAGTGAATTCACAACTTCAATGGTAACATAGTACAGAGTACACCCTGTTATGGGTGGGAAGTGAATTGACAACTTCAATGGTAACATGGTACAGAGTACACACTGCTATGGGTGGGAAGTGAATTGACAACTTCAATGGTAACATGGTACAGAGTACAGCCTGCTATGGGTGGGAAGTGAATTCACAACTTCAATGGTAACATGGTACAGAGTACACCCTGCAATGGGTGGGAAGTGAATTCACAACTTCAATGGTAACATGGTACATAGTACACCCTGCTATGGGTGGGAAGTGAATTCACAACTTCAATGGTAACATGGTACAGAGTACACCCGGCTATGGGAGGGAAGTGAATTCACAACTTCAATGGTAACATGGTACAGATCACACACTGCTATGGGTGGGAAGTGAATTCACAACTTCAATGGTAACATGGTACAGAGTACACCCTGCTATGGGTGTGAAGTGAATTCACAACTTCAATGGTAACATGGTACAGGATACACCCTGGTATGGGTGGGAAGTGAATTCACAACTTCAATGGTAACATAGTACAGAGTACACCCTGCTATGGGTGGGAAGTGAATTCACAACTTCAATGGTAACATGGTACAGATTACACACTGCTATGGGTGGGAAGTGAATTGACAACTTCAATGGTAACATGGTACACACTGCTATGGGTGTGAAGTGAATTCACAACTTCAATGGTAACATAGTACAGAGTACACTCTGTTATGAGGGAGAAGTGAATTGACAACTTCAATGGCAACATGGTACAGAGTACAGCCTGCTATGGGTGGGAAGTGAATTCACAACTTCAATGGTAACATGGTACAGGGTACACCCTGCTATGGGTGGGAAGTGAATTCACAACTTCAATGGTAACATAGTACAGAGTACACACTGCTAGGGGTGGGAAGTGAATTCACAACTTCAATGGTATCATAGTACAGAGTACATCCTGCTATGGGTGGGAAGTGAATTCACAACTTCAATGGTAACATGGTACAGAGTACACCCTGCTATGGGTGGGAAGTGAATTGACAACTTCAATGGTAACATGGTACAGAGTACACCCTGCTATGGGTGGGAAATGAATTCACAACTTCAATGGTAACATGGTACAGAGTACACACTGCTATGGGTGGGAAGTGAATTCACTACTTCAATGGTAACATGGTAGAGTACACCCTGTTATGGGTGGGAAGTGAATTGACAACTTCAATGGTAACATGGTACAGAGTACACCCTGCGATGGGTGGGAAGTGAATTCACAACTTCAATGGTAACATGGTACAGAGTACACCCTGCTATGGGAGGGAAGTGAATTCACAACTTCAATGGTAACATGGTACAGATCACACACTGCTATGGGTGGGAAGTGAATTCACAACTTCAATGGTAACATGGTACAGATTACACACTGCTATGGGTGGGAGGTGAATTGACAACTTCAATGGTAACATGGTACACACTGCTATGGGTGGGAAGTGAATTGACAACTTCAATGGTAATATGGTACAGAGTACACACTGCTATGGGTGGGAAGTGAATTGACAACTTCAATGGTAACATGGTACAGAATCCCCCCTCTATGGGTGGGAAGTGAATTGACAACTTCAATGGTAACATGGTACAGAGTACACCCTGTTATGGGTGGGAAGTGAATTGACGACTTCAATGGTAACATGGTACTGAGTACACCCTGCTATGTGTGGGAAGTGAATTCACAACTTCAATGGTAACATGGTACAGAGTACACCCTGCTATGGGTGGGAAGTGAATTCACAACTTCAATGGTAACATGGTACAGAGTACACCCTGCAATGGGTGGGAAGTGAATTCACAACTTCAATGGTAACATGGTACAGCGTACACACTGCTATGGGTGGGAAGTGAATTCACAACTTCAATGGTAACATGGTACAGAGTACACCCTGCTATGGGTGGGAAGTGAATTCACAACTTCAATGGTAACATGGTACAGAGTACACCCTGCTATGGGTGGGAAGTGAATTGACAACTTCAATGGTAACATGGTACAGAGTACACCCTGCTATGGGTGGGAAATGAATTCACAACTTCAATGGTAACATGGTACAGAGTACACACTGCTATGGGTGGGAAGTGAATTCACTACTTCAATGGTAACATGGTACAGAGTACACCCTGCTATGGGTGGGAAGTGAATTAACAACTTCAATGGTAACATGGTACAGAGTACACCTTGTTATGGGTGCGAAGTGAATTGACAACTTCAATGGTAACATGGTACAGAGTACACACTGCTATGGGTGGGAAGTGAATTCACAACTTCAATGGTAACATGGTACAAACTGTTATGGGTGTGAAGTGAATTCACAACTTCAATGGTAACATAGTACAGAGTACACCCTGTTATGGGTGGGAAGTGAATTGACAACTTCAATGGTAACATGGTACAGAGTACACACTGCTATGGGTGGGAAGTGAATTGACAACTTCAATGGTAACATGGTACAGAGTACAGCCTGCTATGGGTGGGAAGTGAATTCACAACTTCAATGGTAACATGGTACAGAGTACACCCTGCAATGGGTGGGAAGTGAATTCACAACTTCAATGGTAACATGGTACATAGTACACCCTGCTATGGGTGGGAAGTGAATTCACAACTTCAATGGTAACATGGTACAGAGTACACCCGGCTATGGGAGGGAAGTGAATTCACAACTTCAATGGTAACATGGTACAGATCACACACTGCTATGGGTGGGAAGTGAATTCACAACTTCAATGGTAACATGGTACAGAGTACACCCTGCTATGGGTGTGAAGTGAATTCACAACTTCAATGGTAACATGGTACAGGGTACACCCTGGTATGGGTGGGAAGTGAATTCACAACTTCAATGGTAACATAGTACAGAGTACACCCTGCTATGGGTGGGAAGTGAATTCACAACTTCAATGGTAACATGGTACAGATTACACACTGCTATGGGTGGGAAGTGAATTGACAACTTCAATGGTAACATGGTACACACTGCTATGGGTGTGAAGTGAATTCACAACTTCAATGGTAACATAGTACAGAGTACACTCTGTTATGAGGGAGAAGTGAATTGACAACTTCAATGGCAACATGGTACAGAGTACAGCCTGCTATGGGTGGGAAGTGAATTCACAACTTCAATGGTAACATGGTACAGGGTACACCCTGCTATGGGTGGGAAGTGAATTCACAACTTCAATGGTAACATAGTACAGAGTACACACTGCTAGGGGTGGGAAGTGAATTCACAACTTCAATGGTAACATGGTACAGAGTACACCCTGCTATGGGTGGGAAGTGAATTCACAACTTCAATGGTATCATAGTACAGAGTACATCCTGCTATGGGTGGGAAGTGAATTCACAACTTCAATGGTAACATGGTACAGAGTACACCCTGCTATGGGTGGGAAGTGAATTGACAACTTCAATGGTAACATGGTACAGAGTACACCCTGCTATGGGTGGGAAATGAATTCACAACTTCAATGGTAACATGGTACAGAGTACACACTGCTATGGGTGGGAAGTGAATTCACTACTTCAATGGTAACATGGTAGAGTACACCCTGTTATGGGTGGGAAGTGAATTGACAACTTCAATGGTAACATGGTACAGAGTACACCCTGCTATGGGTGGGAAGTGAATTCACAACTGCAATGGTAACATGGTACAGAGTACACCCTGCTATGGGAGGGAAGTGAATTCACAACTTCAATGGTAACATGGTACAGATCACACACTGCTATGGATGGGAAGTGAATTCACAACTTCAATGGTAACATGGTACAGATTACACACTGCTATGGGTGGGAGGTGAATTGACAACTTCAATGGTAACATGGTACACACTGCTATGGGTGGGAAGTGAATTGACAACTTCAATGGTAATATGGTAGAGAGTACACACTGCTATGGGTGGGAAGTGAATTCACAACTTCAATGGTAACATGGTACAGAGTACACACTGCTATGGGTGGGAAGTGAATTGACAACTTCAATGGTAACATGGTACAGAATCCCCCCTCTATGGGTGGGAAGTGAATTGACAACTTCAATGGTAACATGGTACAGAGTACACCCTGTTATGGGTGGGAAGTGAATTGACGACTTCAATGGTAACATGGTACAGAGTACACCCTGCTATGTGTGGGAAGTGAATTCACAACTTCAATGGTAACATGGTACAGAGTACACCCTGCTATGGGTGGGAAGTGAATTCACAACTTCAATGGTAACATGGTACAGAGTACACCCTGCAATGGGTGGGAAGTGAATTCACAACTTCAATGGTAACATGGTACAGCGTACACACTGCTATGGGTGGGAAGTGAATTCACAACTTCAATGGTAACATGGTACAGAGTACACCCTGCTATGGGTGGGAAGTGAATTCACAACTTCAATGGTAACATGGTACAGAGTACACCCTGTTATGGGTGCGAAGTGTATTGACAACTTCAATGGTAACATGGTACAGAGTACACCCTGCTATGGGTGGGAAGTGAATTCACAACTTCAATGGTAACATGGTACACACTGTTATGGGTGTGAAGTGAATTCACAACTTCAATGGTAACATAGTACAGAGTACACCCTGTTATGGGTGGGAAGTGAATTGACAACTTCAATGGTAACATGGTACAGAGTACACACTGCTATGGGTGGGAAGTGAATTGACAACTTCAATGGTAACATGGTACAGAGTACACCCGGCTATGGGAGGGAAGTGAATTCACAACTTCAATGGTAACATGGTACAGATCACACACTGCTATGGGTGGGAAGTGAATTCACAACTGCAATGGTAACATGGTACAGAGTACACCCTGCTATGGGTGTGAAGTGAATTCACAACTTCAATGGTAACATGGTACAGGGTACACCCTGGTATGGGTGGGAAGTGAATTCACAACTTCAATGGTAACATAGTACAGAGTACACCCTGCTATGGGTGGGAAGTGAATTCACAACTTCAATGGTAACATGGTACAGATTACACACTGCTATGGGTGGGAAGTGAATTGACAACTTCAATGGTAACATGGTACACACTGCTATGGGTGTGAAGTGAATTCACAACTTCAATGGTAACATAGTACAGAGTACACTCTGTTATGAGGGAGAAGTGAATTGACAACTTCAATGGCAACATGGTACAGAGTACAGCCTGCTATGGGTGGGAAGTGAATTCACAACTTCAATGGTAACATGGTACAGAGTACACCCTGCAATGGGTGGGAAGTGAATTCACAACTTCAATGGTAACATGGTACATAGTACACCCTGCTATGGGTGGGAAGTGAATTCACAACTTCAATGGTAACATGGTACAGAGTACACCCGCTATGGGAGGGAAGTGAATTCACAACTTCAATGGTAACATGGTACAGATCACACACTGCTATGGGTGGTAAGTGAATTCACAACTTCAATGGTAACATGGTACAGAGTACAACCTACTATGGGTGGGAAGTGAATTCACAACTTCAATGGTAACATGGTACAGGGTACACCCTGCTATGGGTGGGAAGTGAATTCACAACTTCAATGGTAACATAGTACAGAGTACACACTGCTATGGGTGGGAAGTGAATAGACAACTGCAATGGTAACATGGTACAGAGTACACCCTGCTATGGGTGCGATGTGAATTCACAACTTAAATGGTAACATGGTACAGAGTACACCCTGCTAGGGTGGGAAGTGAATTCACAACTTCAATGGTAACATAGTACAGAGTACACACTGCTAGGGGTGGGAAGTGAATTCACAACTTCAATGGTAACATGGTGCAGAGTACACCCTGCAATGGGTGGGAAGTGAATTCACAACTTCAATGGTAACATGGTACAGAGTACACCCTGTTATGGGTGGGAAGTGAATTGACGACTTCAATGGTAACATGGTACAGAGTACACCCTGCTATGTGTGGGAAGTGAATTCACAACTTCAATGGTAACATGGTACAGGGTACACCCTGCTATGGGTGGGAAGTGAATTCACAACTTCAATGGTAACATGGTACAGAGTACACCCTGCAATGGGTGGGAAGTGAATTCACAACTTCAATGGTAACATGGTACAGCGTACACACTGCTATGGGTGGGAAGTGAATTCACAACTTCAATGGTAACATGGTACAGAGTACACCCTGCTATGGGTGGGAAGTGAATTCACAACTTCAATGGTAACATGGTACAGAGTACACCCTGCTATGGGTGGGAAGTGAATTGACAACTTCAATGGTAACATGGTACAGAGTACACCCTGCTATGGGTGGGAAATGAATTCACAACTTCAATGGTAACATGGTACAGAGTACACACTGCTATGGGTGGGAAGTGAATTCACTACTTCAATGGTAACATGGTACAGAGTACACCCTGCTATGGGTGGGAAGTGAATTAACAACTTCAATGGTAACATGGTACAGAGTACACCTTGTTATGGGTGCGAAGTGAATTGACAACTTCAATGGTAACATGGTACAGAGTACACACTGCTATGGGTGGGAAGTGAATTCACAACTTCAATGGTAACATGGTACACACTGTTATGGGTGTGAAGTGAATTCACAACTTCAATGGTAACATAGTACAGAGTACACCCTGTTATGGGTGGGAAGTGAATTGACAACTTCAATGGTAACATGGTACAGAGTACACACTGCTATGGGTGGGAAGTGAATTGACAACTTCAATGGTAACATGGTACAGAGTACAGCCTGCTATGGGTGGGAAGTGAATTCACAACTTCAATGGTAACATGGTACAGAGTACACCCTGCAATGGGTGGGAAGTGAATTCACAACTTCAATGGTAACATGGTACATAGTACACCCTGCTATGGGTGGGAAGTGAATTCACAACTTCAATGGTAACATGGTACAGAGTACACCCGGCTATGGGAGGTAAGTGAATTCACAACTTCAATGGTAACATGGTACAGATCACACACTGCTATGGGTGGGAAGTGAATTCACAACTTCAATGGTAACATGGTACAGAGTACACCCTGCTATGGGTGTGAAGTGAATTCACAACTTCAATGGTAACATGGTACAGGGTACACCCTGCTATGGGTGGGAAGTGAATTTACAACTTCAATGGTAACATAGTACAGAGTACACCCTGCTATGGGTGGGAAGTGAATTCACAACTTCAATGGTAACATGGTACAGATTACACACTGCTATGGGTGGGAAGTGAATTGACAACTTCAATGGTAACATGGTACACACTGCTATGGGTGTGAAGTGAATTCACAACTTCAATGGTAACATAGTACAGAGTACACTCTGTTATGAGGGAGAAGTGAATTGACAACTTCAATGGCAACATGGTACAGAGTACAGCCTGCTATGGGTGGGAAGTGAATTCACAACTTCAATGGTAACATGGTACAGGGTACACCCTGCTATGGGTGGGAAGTGAATTCACAACTTCAATGGTAACATAGTACAGAGTACACACTGCTAGGGGTGGGAAGTGAATTCACAACTTCAATGGTAACATGGTACAGAGTACACCCTGCTATGGGTGGGAAGTGAATTCACAACTTCAATGGTATCATAGTACAGAGTACATCCTGCTATGGGTGGGAAGTGAATTCACAACTTCAATGGTAACATGGTACAGAGTACACCCTGCTATGGGTGGGAAGTGAATTGACAACTTCAATGGTAACATGGTACAGAGTACACCCTGCTATGGGTGGGAAATGAATTCACAACTTCAATGGTAACATGGTACAGAGTACACACTGCTATGGGTGGGAAGTGAATTCACTACTTCAATGGTAACATGGTAGAGTACACCCTGTTATGGGTGGGAAGTGAATTGACAACTTCAATGGTAACATGGTACAGAGTACACCCTGCTATGGGTGGGAAGTGAATTCACAACTTCAATGGTAACATGGTACAGAGTACACCCTGCTATGGGAGGGAAGTGAATTCACAACTTCAATGGTAACATGGTACAGATCACACACTGCTATGGGTGGGAAGTGAATTCACAACTTCAATGGTAACATGGTACAGATTACACACTGCTATGGGTGGGAGGTGAATTGACAACTTCAATGGTAACATGGTACACACTGCTATGGGTGGGAAGTGAATTGACAACTTCAATGGTAATATGGTAGAGAGTACACACTGCTATGGGTGGGAAGTGAATTCACAACTTCAATGGTAACATGGTACAGAGTACACACTGCTATGGGTGGGAAGTGAATTGACAACTTCAATGGTAACATGGTACAGAATCCCCCCTCTATGGGTGGGAAGTGAATTGACAACTTCAATGGTAACATGGTACAGAGTACACCCTGTTATGGGTGGGAAGTGAATTGTCGAATTCAATGGTAACATGGTACAGAGTACACCCTGCTATGTGTGGGAAGTGAATTCACAACTTCAATGGTAACATGGTACAGAGTACACCCTGCTATGGGTGGGAAGTGAATTCACCACTTCAATGGTAACATGGTACAGAGTACACCCTGCAATGGGTGGGAAGTGAATTCACAACTTCAATGGTAACATGGTACAGCGTACACACTGCTATGGGTGGGAAGTGAATTCACAACTTCAATGGTAACATGGTACAGAGTACACCCTGCTATGGGTGGGAAGTGAATTCACAACTTCAATGGTAACATGGTACAGAGTACACCCTGCAATGGGTGGGAAGTGAATTCACAACTTCAATGGTAACATGGTACATAGTACACCCTGCTATGGGTGGGAAGTGAATTCACAACTTCAATGGTAACATGGTACAGAGTACACCCGGCTATGGGAGGTAAGTGAATTCACAACTTCAATGGTAACATGGTACAGATCACACACTGCTATGGGTGGGAAGTGAATTCACAACTTCAATGGTAACATGGTACAGAGTACACCCTGCTATGGGTGTGAAGTGAATTCACAACTTCAATGGTAACATGGTACAGGGTACACCCTGCTATGGGTGGGAAGTGAATTTACAACTTCAATGGTAACATAGTACAGAGTACACCCTGCTATGGGTGGGAAGTGAATTCACAACTTCAATGGTAACATGGTACAGATTACACACTGCTATGGGTGGGAAGTGAATTGACAACTTCAATGGTAACATGGTACACACTGCTATGGGTGTGAAGTGAATTCACAACTTCAATGGTAACATAGTACAGAGTACACTCTCTTATGAGGGAGAAGTGAATTGACAACTTCAATGGCAACATGGTACAGAGTACAGCCTGCTATGGGTGGGAAGTGAATTCACAACTTCAATGGTAACATGGTACAGGGTACACCCTGCTATGGGTGGGAAGTGAATTCACAACTTCAATGGTAACATAGTACAGAGTACACACTGCTAGGGGTGGGAAGTGAATTCACAACTTCAATGGTAACATGGTACAGAGTACACCCTGCTATGGGTGGGAAGTGAATTCACAACTTCAATGGTATCATAGTACAGAGTACATCCTGCTATGGGTGGGAAGTGAATTCACAACTTCAATGGTAACATGGTACAGAGTACACCCTGCTATGGGTGGGAAGTGAATTGACAACTTCAATGGTAACATGGTACAGAGTACACCCTGCTATGGGTGGGAAATGAATTCACAACTTCAATGGTAACATGGTACAGAGTACACACTGCTATGGGTGGGAAGTGAATTCACTACTTCAATGGTAACATGGTAGAGTACACCCTGTTATGGGTGGGAAGTGAATTGACAACTTCAATGGTAACATGGTACAGAGTACACCCTGCTATGGGTGGGAAGTGAATTCACAACTTCAATGGTAACATGGTACAGAGTACACCCTGCTATGGGAGGGAAGTGAATTCACAACTTCAATGGTAACATGGTACAGATCACACACTGCTATGGGTGGGAAGTGAATTCACAACTTCAATGGTAACATGGTACAGATTACACACTGCTATGGGTGGGAGGTGAATTGACAACTTCAATGGTAACATGGTACACACTGCTATGGGTGGGAAGTGAATTGACAACTTCAATGGTAATATGGTAGAGAGTACACACTGCTATGGGTGGGAAGTGAATTCACAACTTCAATGGTAACATGGTACAGAGTACACACTGCTATGGGTGGGAAGTGAATTGACAACTTCAATGGTAACATGGTACAGAATCCCCCCTCTATGGGTGGGAAGTGAATTGACAACTTCAATGGTAACATGGTACAGAGTACACCCTGTTATGGGTGGGAAGTGAATTGACGACTTCAATGGTAACATGGTACAGAGTACACCCTGCTATGTGTGGGAAGTGAATTCACAACTTCAATGGTAACATGGTACAGAGTACACCCTGCTATGGGTGGGAAGTGAATTCACCACTTCAATGGTAACATGGTACAGAGTACACCCTGCAATGGGTGGGAAGTGAATTCACAACTTCAATGGTAACATGGTACAGCGTACACACTGCTATGGGTGGGAAGTGAATTCACAACTTCAATGGTAACATGGTACAGAGTACACCCTGCTATGGGTGGGAAGTGAATTCACAACTTCAATGGTAACATGGTACAGAGTACACCCTGTTATGGGTGCGAAGTGTATTGACAACTTCAATGGTAACATGGTACAGAGTACACGCTGCTATGGGTGGGAAGTGAATTCACAATTTCAATGGTAACATGGTACACACTGTTATGGGTGTGAAGTGAATTCACAACTTCAATGGTAACATAGTACAGAGTACACCCTGTTATGGGTGGGAAGTGAATTGACAACTTCAATGGTAACATGGTACAGAGTACACCCTGCAATGGGTGGGAAGTGAATTCACAACTTCAATGGTAACATGGTACAGCGTACACACTGCTATGGGTGGGAAGTGAATTCACAACTTCAATGGTAACATGGTACAGAGTACACCCTGCTATGGGTGTGAAGTGAATTCACAACTTCAATGGTAACATGGTACAGAGTACACCCTGCTATGGGTGGGAAGTGAATTGACAACTTCAATGGTAACATGGTACAGAATACACCCTGCTATGGGTGGGAAATGAATTCACAACTTCAATGGTAACATGGTACAGAGTACACACTGCTATGGGTGGGAAGTGAATTCACTACTTCAATGGTAACATGGTACAGAGTACACCCTGCTATGGGTGGGAAGTGAATTAACAACTTCAATGGTAACATGGTACAGAGTACACCTTGTTATGGGTGCGAAGTGAATTGACAACTTCAATGGTAACATGGTACAGAGTACACACTGCTATGGGTGGGAAGTGAATTCACAACTTCAATGGTAACATGGTACACACTGTTATGGGTGTGAAGTGAATTCACAACTTCAATGGTAACATAGTACAGAGTACACCCTGTTATGGGTGGGAAGTGAATTGACAACTTCAATGGTAACATGGTACAGAGTACACACTGCTATGGGTGGGAAGTGAATTGACAACTTCAATGGTAACATAGTACACCCTGCTATGGGTGGGAAGTGAATTAACAACTTCAATGGTAACATGGTACAGAGTACACCTTGTTATGGGTGCGAAGTGAATTGACAACTTCAATGGTAACATGGTACAGAGTACACACTGCTATGGGTGGGAAGTGAATTCACAACTTCAATGGTAACATGGTACACACTGTTATGGGTGTGAAGTGAATTCACAACTTCAATGGTAACATAGTACAGAGTACACCCTGTTATGGGTGGGAAGTGAATTGACAACTTCAATGGTAACATGGTACAGAGTACACACTGCTATGGGTGGGAAGTGAATTGACAACTTCAATGGTAACATGGTACAGAGTACAGCCTGCTATGGGTGGGAAGTGAATTCACAACTTCAATGGTAACATGGTACAGAGTACACCCTGCAATGGGTGGGAAGTGAATTCACAACTTCAATGGTAACATGGTACATAGTACACCCTGCTATGGGTGGGAAGTGAATTCACAACTTCAATGGTAACATGGTACAGAGTACACCCGGCTATGGGAGGTAAGTGAATTCACAACTTCAATGGTAACATGGTACAGATCACACACTGCTATGGGTGGGAAGTGAATTCACAACTTCAATGGTAACATGGTACAGAGTACACCCTGCTATGGGTGTGAAGTGAATTCACAACTTCAATGGTAACATGGTACAGGGTACACCCTGGTATGGGTGGGAAGTGAATTTACAACTTCAATGGTAACATAGTACAGAGTACACCCTGCTATGGGTGGGAAGTGAATTCACAACTTCAATGGTAACATGGTACAGATTACACACTGCTATGGGTGGGAAGTGAATTGACAACTTCAATGGTAACATGGTACACACTGCTATGGGTGTGAAGTGAATTCACAACTTCAATGGTAACATAGTACAGAGTACACTCTGTTATGAGGGAGAAGTGAATTGACAACTTCAATGGCAACATGGTACAGAGTACAGCCTGCTATGGGTGGGAAGTGAATTCACAACTTCAATGGTAACATGGTACAGGGTACACCCTGCTATGGGTGGGAAGTGAATTCACAACTTCAATGGTAACATAGTACAGAGTACACACTGCTAGGGGTGGGAAGTGAATTCACAACTTCAATGGTAACATGGTACAGAGTACACCCTGCTATGGGTGGGAAGTGAATTCACAACTTCAATGGTATCATAGTACAGAGTACATCCTGCTATGGGTGGGAAGTGAATTCACAACTTCAATGGTAACATGGTACAGAGTACACCCTGCTATGGGTGGGAAGTGAATTGACAACTTCAATGGTAACATGGTACAGAGTACACCCTGCTATGGGTGGGAAATGAATTCACAACTTCAATGGTAACATGGTACAGAGTACACACTGCTATGGGTGGGAAGTGAATTCACTACTTCAATGGTAACATGGTAGAGTACACCCTGTTATGGGTGGGAAGTGAATTGACAACTTCAATGGTAACATGGTACAGAGTACACCCTGCTATGGGTGGGAAGTGAATTCACAACTTCAATGGTAACATGGTACAGAGTACACCCTGCTATGGGAGGGAAGTGAATTCACAACTTCAATGGTAACATGGTACAGATCACACACTGCTATGGGTGGGAAGTGAATTCACAACTTCAATGGTAACATGGTACAGATTACACACTGCTATGGGTGGGAGGTGAATTGACAACTTCAATGGTAACATGGTACACACTGCTATGGGTGGGAAGTGAATTGACAACTTCAATGGTAATATGGTAGAGAGTACACACTGCTATGGGTGGGAAGTGAATTCACAACTTCAATGGTAACATGGTACAGAGTACACACTGCTATGGGTGGGAAGTGAATTGACAACTTCAATGGTAACATGGTACAGAATCCCCCCTCTATGGGTGGGAAGTGAATTGACAACTTCAATGGTAACATGGTACAGAGTACACCCTGTTATGGGTGGGAAGTGAATTGACGACTTCAATGGTAACATGGTACAGAGTACACCCTGCTATGTGTGGGAAGTGAATTCACAACTTCAATGGTAACATGGTACAGAGTACACCCTGCTATGGGTGGGAAGTGAATTCACAACTTCAATGGTAACATGGTACAGAGTACACCCTGCAATGGGTGGGAAGTGAATTCACAACTTCAATGGTAACATGGTACAGCGTACACACTGCTATGGGTGGGAAGTGAATTCACAACTTCAATGGTAACATGGTACAGAGTACACCCTGCTATGGGTGGGAAGTGAATTCACAACTTCAATGGTAACATGGTACAGAGTACACCCTGTTATGGGTGCGAAGTGTATTGACAACTTCAATGGTAACATGGTACAGAGTACACCCTGCTATGGGTGGGAAGTGAATTCACAACTTCAATGGTAACATGGTACACACTGTTATGGGTGTGAAGTGAATTCACAACTTCAATGGTAACATAGTACAGAGTACACCCTGTTATGGGTGGGAAGTGAATTGACAACTTCAATGGTAACATGGTACAGAGTACACCCTGCAATGGGTGGGAAGTGAATTCACAACTTCAATGGTAACATGGTACAGCGTACACACTGCTATGGGTGGGAAGTGAATTCACAACTTCAATGGTAACATGGTACAGAGTACACCCTGCTATGGGTGGGAAGTGAATTCACAACTTCAATGGTAACATGGTACAGAGTACACCCTGCTATGGGTGGGAAGTGAATTGACAACTTCAATGGTAACATGGTACAGAATACACCCTGCTATGGGTGGGAAATGAATTCACAACTTCAATGGTAACATGGTACAGAGTACACACTGCTATGGGTGGGAAGTGAATTCACTACTTCAATGGTAACATGGTACAGAGTACACCCTGCTATGGGTGGGAAGTGAATTAACAACTTCAATGGTAACATGGTACAGAGTACACCTTGTTATGGGTGCGAAGTGAATTGACAACTTCAATGGTAACATGGTACAGAGTACACACTGCTATGGGTGGGAAGTGAATTCACAACTTCAATGGTAACATGGTACACACTGTTATGGGTGTGAAGTGAATTCACAACTTCAATGGTAACATAGTACAGAGTACACCCTGTTATGGGTGGGAAGTGAATTGACAACTTCAATGGTAACATGGTACAGAGTACACACTGCTATGGGTGGGAAGTGAATTGACAACTTCAATGGTAACATGGTACAGAGTACAGCCTGCTATGGGTGGGAAGTGAATTCACAACTTCAATGGTAACATGGTACAGAGTACACCCTGCAATGGGTGGGAAGTGAATTCACAACTTCAATGGTAACATGGTACATAGTACACCCTGCTATGGGTGGGAAGTGAATTCACAACTTCAATGGTAACATGGTACAGAGTACACCCGGCTATGGGAGGGAAGTGAATTCACAACTTCAATGGTAACATGGTACAGATCACACACTGCTATGGGTGGGAAGTGAATTCACAACTTCAATGGTAACATGGTACAGAGTACACCCTGCTATGGGTGTGAAGTGAATTCACAACTTCAATGGTAACATGGTACAGGGTACACCCTGGTATGGGTGGGAAGTGAATTCACAACTTCAATGGTAACATAGTACAGAGTACACCCTGCTATGGGTGGTAAGTGAATTCACAACTTCAATGGTAACATGGTACAGATTACACACTGCTATGGGTGGGAAGTGAATTGACAACTTCAATGGTAACATGGTACACACTGCTATGGGTGTGAAGTGAATTCACAACTTCAATGGTAACATAGTACAGAGTACACTCTGTTATGAGGGAGAAGTGAATTGACAACTTCAATGGCAACATGGTACAGAGTACAGCCTGCTATGGGTGGGAAGTGAATTCACAACTTCAATGGTAACATGGTACAGGGTACACCCTGCTATGGGTGGGAAGTGAATTCACAACTTCAATGGTAACATAGTACAGAGTACACACTGCTAGGGGTGGGAAGTGAATTCACAACTTCAATGGTATCATAGTACAGAGTACATCCTGCTATGGGTGGGAAGTGAATTCACAACTTCAATGGTAACATGGTACAGAGTACACCCTGCTATGGGTGGGAAGTGAATTGACAACTTCAATGGTAACATGGTACAGAGTACACCCTGCTATGGGTGGGAAATGAATTCACAACTTCAATGGTAACATGGTACAGAGTACACACTGCTATGGGTGGGAAGTGAATTCACTACTTCAATGGTAACATGGTAGAGTACCCCCTGTTATGGGTGGGAAGTGAATTGACAACTTCAATGGTAACATGGTACAGAGTACACCCTGCTATGGGTGGGAAGTGAATTCACAACTTCAATGGTAACATGGTACAGAGTACACCCTGCTATGGGAGGGAAGTGAATTCACAACTTCAATGGTAACATGGTACAGATCACACACTGCTATGGGTGGGAAGTGAATTCACAACTTCAATGGTAACATGGTACAGATTACACACTGCTATGGGTGGGAGGTGAATTGACAACTTCAATGGTAACATGGTACACACTGCTATGGGTGGGAAGTGAATTGACAACTTCAATGGTAATATGGTAGAGAGTACACACTGCTATGGGTGGGAAGTGAATTCACAACTTCAATGGTAACATGGTACAGAGTACACACTGCTATGGGTGGGAAGTGAATTGACAACTTCAATGGTAACATGGTACAGAATCCCCCCTCTATGGGTGGGAAGTGAATTGACAACTCAATGGTAACATGGTACAGAGTACACCCTGTTATGGGTGGGAAGTGAATTGACGACTTCAATGGTAACATGGTACAGAGTACACCCTGCTATGTGTGGGAAGTGAATTCACAACTTCAATGGTAACATGGTACAGAGTACACCCTGCTATGGGTGGGAAGTGAATTCACAACTTCAATGGTAACATGGTACAGAGTACACCCTGCAATGGGTGGGAAGTGAATTCACAACTTCAATGGTAACATGGTACAGCGTACACACTGCTATGGGTGGGAAGTGAATTCACAACTTCAATGGTAACATGGTACAGAGTACACCCTGCTATGGGTGGGAAGTGAATTGACAACTTCAATGGTAACATGGTACAGAGTACACCCTGCTATGGGTGGGAAGTGAATTGACAACTTCAATGGTAACATGGTACAGAGTACACCCTGCTATGGGTGGGAAATGAATTCACAACTTCAATGGTAACATGGTACAGAGTACACACTGCTATGGGTGGGAAGTGAATTCACAACTTCAATGGTAACATGGTACAGAGTACACCCTGCTATGGGTGGGAAGTGAATTAAAAACTTCAATGGTAACATGGTACAGAGTACACCTTGTTATGGGTGCGAAGTGAATTGACAACTTCAATGGTAACATGGTACAGAGTACACACTGCTATGGGTGGGAAGTGAATTCACAACTTCAATGGTAACATGGTACACACTGTTATGGGTGTGAAGTGAATTCACAACTTCAATGGTAACATAGTACAGAGTACACCCTGTTATGGGTGGGAAGTGAATTGACAACTTCAATGGTAACATGGTACAGAGTACACACTGCTATGGGTGGGAAGTGAATTGACAACTTCAATGGTAACATGGTACAGAGTACAGCCTGCTATGGGTGGGAAGTGAATTCACAACTTCAATGGTAACATGGTACAGAGTACACCCTGCAATGGGTGGGAAGTGAATTCACAACTTCAATGGTAACATGGTACATAGTACACCCTGCTATGGGTGGGAAGTGAATTCACAACTTCAATGGTAACATGGTACAGAGTACACCCTGCAATGGGTGGGAAGTGAATTCACAACTTCAATGGTAACATGGTACAGCGTACACACTGCTATGGGTGGGAAGTGAATTCACAACTTCAATGGTAACATGGTACAGAGTACACCCTGCTATGGGTGGGAAGTGAATTGACAACTTCAATGGTAACATGGTACAGAGTACACCCTGCTATGGGTGGGAAGTGAATTGACAACTTCAATGGTAACATGGTACAGAGTACACCCTGCTATGGGTGGGAAGTGAATTGACAACTTCAATGGTAACATGGTACAGAATACACCCTGCTATGGGTGGGAAATGAATTCACAACTTCAATGGTAACATGGTACAGAGTACACACTGCTATGGGTGGGAAGTGAATTCACTACTTCAATGGTAACATGGTACAGAGTACACCCTGCTATGGGTGGGAAGTGAATTAACAACTTCAATGGTAACATGGTACAGAGTACACCTTGTTATGGGTGCGAAGTGAATTGACAACTTCAATGGTAACATGGTACAGAGTACACACTGCTATGGGTGGGAAGTGAATTCACAACTTCAATGGTAACATGGTACACACTGTTATGGGTGTGAAGTGAATTCACAACTTCAATGGTAACATAGTACAGAGTACACCCTGTTATGGGTGGGAAGTGAATTGACAACTTCAATGGTAACATGGTACAGAGTACACACTGCTATGGGTGGGAAGTGAATTGACAACTTCAATGGTAACATGGTACAGAGTACAGCCTGCTATGGGTGGGAAGTGAATTCACAACTTCAATGGTAACATGGTACAGAGTACACCCTGCAATGGGTGGGAAGTGAATTCACAACTTCAATGGTAACATGGTACATAGTACACCCTGCTATGGGTGGGAAGTGAATTCACAACTTCAATGGTAACATGGTACAGAGTACACCCGGCTATGGGAGGGAAGTGAATTCACAACTTCAATGGTAACATAGTACAGAGTACACACTGCTAGGGGTGGGAAGTGAATTCACAACTTCAATGGTATCATAGTACAGAGTACATCCTGCTATGGGTGGGAAGTGAATTCACAACTTCAATGGTAACATGGTACAGAGTACACCCTGCTATGGGTGGGAAGTGAATTGACAACTTCAATGGTAACATGGTACAGAGTACACCCTGCTATGGGTGGGAAATGAATTCACAACTTCAATGGTAACATGGTACAGAGTACACACTGCTATGGGTGGGAAGTGAATTCACTACTTCAATGGTAACATGGTAGAGTACCCCCTGTTATGGGTGGGAAGTGAATTGACAACTTCAATGGTAACATGGTACAGAGTACACCCTGCTATGGGTGGGAAGTGAATTCACAACTTCAATGGTAACATGGTACAGAGTACACCCTGCTATGGGAGGGAAGTGAATTCACAACTTCAATGGTAACATGGTACAGATCACACACTGCTATGGGTGGGAAGTGAATTCACAACTTCAATGGTAACATGGTACAGATTACACACTGCTATGGGTGGGAGGTGAATTGACAACTTCAATGGTAACATGGTACACACTGCTATGGGTGGGAAGTGAATTGACAACTTCAATGGTAATATGGTAGAGAGTACACACTGCTATGGGTGGGAAGTGAATTCACAACTTCAATGGTAACATGGTACAGAGTACACACTGCTATGGGTGGGAAGTGAATTGACAACTTCAATGGTAACATGGTACAGAATCCCCCCTCTATGGGTGGGAAGTGAATTGACAACTTCAATGGTAACATGGTACAGAGTACACCCTGTTATGGGTGGGAAGTGAATTGACGACTTCAATGGTAACATGGTACAGAGTACACCCTGCTATGTGTGGGAAGTGAATTCACAACTTCAATGGTAACATGGTACAGAGTACACCCTGCTATGGGTGGGAAGTGAATTCACAACTTCAATGGTAACATGGTACAGAGTACACCCTGCAATGGGTGGGAAGTGAATTCACAACTTCAATGGTAACATGGTACAGCGTACACACTGCTATGGGTGGGAAGTGAATTCACAACTTCAATGGTAACATGGTACAGAGTACACCCTGCTATGGGTGGGAAGTGAATTGACAACTTCAATGGTAACATGGTACAGAGTACACCCTGCTATGGGTGGGAAGTGAATTGACAACTTCAATGGTAACATGGTACAGAGTACACCCTGCTATGGGTGGGAAATGAATTCACAACTTCAATGGTAACATGGTACAGAGTACACACTGCTATGGGTGGGAAGTGAATTCACAACTTCAATGGTAACATGGTACAGAGTACACCCTGCTATGGGTGGGAAGTGAATTAAAAACTTCAATGGTAACATGGTACAGAGTACACCTTGTTATGGGTGCGAAGTGAATTGACAACTTCAATGGTAACATGGTACAGAGTACACACTGCTATGGGTGGGAAGTGAATTCACAACTTCAATGGTAACATGGTACACACTGTTATGGGTGTGAAGTGAATTCACAACTTCAATGGTAACATAGTACAGAGTACACCCTGTTATGGGTGGGAAGTGAATTGACAACTTCAATGGTAACATGGTACAGAGTACACACTGCTATGGGTGGGAAGTGAATTGACAACTTCAATGGTAACATGGTACAGAGTACAGCCTGCTATGGGTGGGAAGTGAATTCACAACTTCAATGGTAACATGGTACAGAGTACACCCTGCAATGGGTGGGAAGTGAATTCACAACTTCAATGGTAACATGGTACATAGTACACCCTGCTATGGGTGGGAAGTGAATTCACAACTTCAATGGTAACATGGTACAGAGTACACCCTGCAATGGGTGGGAAGTGAATTCACAACTTCAATGGTAACATGGTACAGCGTACACACTGCTATGGGTGGGAAGTGAATTCACAACTTCAATGGTAACATGGTACAGAGTACACCCTGCTATGGGTGGGAAGTGAATTGACAACTTCAATGGTAACATGGTACAGAGTACACCCTGCTATGGGTGGGAAGTGAATTGACAACTTCAATGGTAACATGGTACAGAGTACACCCTGCTATGGGTGGGAAGTGAATTGACAACTTCAATGGTAACATGGTACAGAATACACCCTGCTATGGGTGGGAAATGAATTCACAACTTCAATGGTAACATGGTACAGAGTACACACTGCTATGGGTGGGAAGTGAATTCACTACTTCAATGGTAACATGGTACAGAGTACACCCTGCTATGGGTGGGAAGTGAATTAACAACTTCAATGGTAACATGGTACAGAGTACACCTTGTTATGGGTGCGAAGTGAATTGACAACTTCAATGGTAACATGGTACAGAGTACACACTGCTATGGGTGGGAAGTGAATTCACAACTTCAATGGTAACATGGTACACACTGTTATGGGTGTGAAGTGAATTCACAACTTCAATGGTAACATAGTACAGAGTACACCCTGTTATGGGTGGGAAGTGAATTGACAACTTCAATGGTAACATGGTACAGAGTACACACTGCTATGGGTGGGAAGTGAATTGACAACTTCAATGGTAACATGGTACAGAGTACAGCCTGCTATGGGTGGGAAGTGAATTCACAACTTCAATGGTAACATGGTACAGAGTACACCCTGCAATGGGTGGGAAGTGAATTCACAACTTCAATGGTAACATGGTACATAGTACACCCTGCTATGGGTGGGAAGTGAATTCACAACTTCAATGGTAACATGGTACAGAGTACACCCGGCTATGGGAGGGAAGTGAATTCACAACTTCAATGGTAACATGGTACAGATCACACACTGCTATGGGTGGGAAGTGAATTCACAACTTCAATGGTAACATGGTACAGAGTACACCCTGCTATGGGTGTGAAGTGAATTCACAACTTCAATGGTAACATGGTACAGGGTACACCCTGGTATGGGTGGGAAGTGAATTCACAACTTCAATGGTAACATAGTACAGAGTACACCCTGCTATGGGTGGGAAGTGAATTCACAACTTCAATGGTAACATGGTACAGATTACACACTGCTATGGGTGGGAAGTGAATTGACAACTTCAATGGTAACATGGTACACACTGCTATGGGTGTGAAGTGAATTCACAACTTCAATGGTAACATAGTACAGAGTACACTCTGTTATGAGGGAGAAGTGAATTGACAACTTCAATGGCAACATGGTACAGAGTACAGCCTGCTATGGGTGGGAAGTGAATTCACAACTTCAATGGTAACATGGTACAGGGTACACCCTGCTATGGGTGGGAAGTGAATTCACAACTTCAATGGTAACATAGTACAGAGTACACACTGCTAGGGGTGGGAAGTGAATTCACAACTTCAATGGTATCATAGTACAGAGTACATCCTGCTATGGGTGGGAAGTGAATTCACAACTTCAATGGTAACATGGTACAGAGTACACCCTGCTATGGGTGGGAAGTGAATTGACAACTTCAATGGTAACATGGTACAGAGTACACCCTGCTATGGGTGGGAAATGAATTCACAACTTCAATGGTAACATGGTACAGAGTACACACTGCTATGGGTGGGAAGTGAATTCACTACTTCAATGGTAACATGGTAGAGTACCCCCTGTTATGGGTGGGAAGTGAATTGACAACTTCAATGGTAACATGGTACAGAGTACACCCTGCTATGGGTGGGAAGTGAATTCACAACTTCAATGGTAACATGGTACAGAGTACACCCTGCTATGGGAGGGAAGTGAATTCACAACTTCAATGGTAACATGGTACAGATCACACACTGCTATGGGTGGGAAGTGAATTCACAACTTCAATGGTAACATGGTACAGATTACACACTGCTATGGGTGGGAGGTGAATTGACAACTTCAATGGTAACATGGTACACACTGCTATGGGTGGGAAGTGAATTGACAACTTCAATGGTAATATGGTAGAGAGTACACACTGCTATGGGTGGGAAGTGAATTCACAACTTCAATGGTAACATGGTACAGAGTACACACTGCTATGGGTGGGAAGTGAATTGACAACTTCAATGGTAACATGGTACAGAATCCCCCCTCTATGGGTGGGAAGTGAATTGACAACTTCAATGGTAACATGGTACAGAGTACACCCTGTTATGGGTGGGAAGTGAATTGACGACTTCAATGGTAACATGGTACAGAGTACACCCTGCTATGGGTGGGAAGTGAATTGACAACTTCAATGGTAACATGGTACAGAGTACACCCTGCTATGGGTGGGAAATGAATTCACAACTTCAATGGTAACATGGTACAGAGTACACACAGCTATGGGTGGGAAGTGAATTCACAACTTCAATGGTAACATGGTACAGAGTACACCCTGCTATGGGTGGGAAGTGAATTAAAAACTTCAATGGTAACATGGTACAGAGTACACCTTGTTATGGGTGCGAAGTGAATTGACAACTTCAATGGTAACATGGTACAGAGTACACACTGCTATGGGTGGGAAGTGAATTCACAACTTCAATGGTAACATGGTACACACTGTTATGGGTGTGAAGTGAATTCACAACTTCAATGGTAACATAGTACAGAGTACACCCTGTTATGGGTGGGAAGTGAATTGACAACTTCAATGGTAACATGGTACAGAGTACACACTGCTATGGGTGGGAAGTGAATTGACAACTTCAATGGTAACATGGTACAGAGTACAGCCTGCTATGGGTGGGAAGTGAATTCACAACTTCAATGGTAACATGGTACAGAGTACACCCTGCAATGGGTGGGAAGTGAATTCACAACTTCAATGGTAACATGGTACATAGTACACCCTGCTATGGGTGGGAAGTGAATTCACAACTTCAATGGTAACATGGTACAGAGTACACCCTGCAATGGGTGGGAAGTGAATTCACAACTTCAATGGTAACATGGTACAGCGTACACACTGCTATGGGTGGGAAGTGAATTCACAACTTCAATGGTAACATGGTACAGAGTACACCCTGCTATGGGTGGGAAGTGAATTGACAACTTCAATGGTAACATGGTACAGAGTACACCCTGCTATGGGTGGGAAGTGAATTGACAACTTCAATGGTAACATGGTACAGAGTACACCCTGCTATGGGTGGGAAGTGAATTGACAACTTCAATGGTAACATGGTACAGAATACACCCTGCTATGGGTGGGAAATGAATTCACAACTTCAATGGTAACATGGTACAGAGTACACACTGCTATGGGTGGGAAGTGAATTCACTACTTCAATGGTAACATGGTACAGAGTACACCCTGCTATGGGTGGGAAGTGAATTAACAACTTCAATGGTAACATGGTACAGAGTACACCTTGTTATGGGTGCGAAGTGAATTGACAACTTCAATGGTAACATGGTACAGAGTACACACTGCTATGGGTGGGAAGTGAATTCACAACTTCAATGGTAACATGGTACACACTGTTATGGGTGTGAAGTGAATTCACAACTTCAATGGTAACATAGTACAGAGTACACCCTGTTATGGGTGGGAAGTGAATTGACAACTTCAATGGTAACATGGTACAGAGTACACACTGCTATGGGTGGGAAGTGAATTGACAACTTCAATGGTAACATGGTACAGAGTACAGCCTGCTATGGGTGGGAAGTGAATTCACAACTTCAATGGTAACATGGTACAGAGTACACCCTGCAATGGGTGGGAAGTGAATTCACAACTTCAATGGTAACATGGTACATAGTACACCCTGCTATGGGTGGGAAGTGAATTCACAACTTCAATGGTAACATGGTACAGAGTACACCCGGCTATGGGAGGGAAGTGAATTCACAACTTCAATGGTAACATGGTACAGATCACACACTGCTATGGGTGGGAAGTGAATTCACAACTTCAATGGTAACATGGTACAGAGTACACCCTGCTATGGGTGTGAAGTGAATTCACAACTTCAATGGTAACATGGTACAGGGTACACCCTGGTATGGGTGGGAAGTGAATTCACAACTTCAATGGTAACATAGTACAGAGTACACCCTGCTATGGGTGGGAAGTGAATTCACAACTTCAATGGTAACATGGTACAGATTACACACTGCTATGGGTGGGAAGTGAATTGACAACTTCAATGGTAACATGGTACACACTGCTATGGGTGTGAAGTGAATTCACAACTTCAATGGTAACATAGTACAGAGTACACTCTGTTATGAGGGAGAAGTGAATTGACAACTTCAATGGCAACATGGTACAGAGTACAGCCTGCTATGGGTGGGAAGTGAATTCACAACTTCAATGGTAACATGGTACAGGGTACACCCTGCTATGGGTGGGAAGTGAATTCACAACTTCAATGGTAACATAGTACAGAGTACACACTGCTAGGGGTGGGAAGTGAATTCACAACTTCAATGGTATCATAGTACAGAGTACATCCTGCTATGGGTGGGAAGTGAATTCACAACTTCAATGGTAACATGGTACAGAGTACACCCTGCTATGGGTGGGAAGTGAATTGACAACTTCAATGGTAACATGGTACAGAGTACACCCTGCTATGGGTGGGAAATGAATTCACAACTTCAATGGTAACATGGTACAGAGTACACACTGCTATGGGTGGGAAGTGAATTCACTACTTCAATGGTAACATGGTAGAGTACCCCCTGTTATGGGTGGGAAGTGAATTGACAACTTCAATGGTAACATGGTACAGAGTACACCCTGCTATGGGTGGGAAGTGAATTCACAACTTCAATGGTAACATGGTACAGAGTACACCCTGCTATGGGAGGGAAGTGAATTCACAACTTCAATGGTAACATGGTACAGATCACACACTGCTATGGGTGGGAAGTGAATTCACAACTTCAATGGTAACATGGTACAGATTACACACTGCTATGGGTGGGAGGTGAATTGACAACTTCAATGGTAACATGGTACACACTGCTATGGGTGGGAAGTGAATTGACAACTTCAATGGTAATATGGTAGAGAGTACACACTGCTATGGGTGGGAAGTGAATTCACAACTTCAATGGTAACATGGTACAGAGTACACACTGCTATGGGTGGGAAGTGAATTGACAACTTCAATGGTAACATGGTACAGAATCCCCCCTCTATGGGTGGGAAGTGAATTGACAACTTCAATGGTAACATGGTACAGAGTACACCCTGTTATGGGTGGGAAGTGAATTGACGACTTCAATGGTAACATGGTACAGAGTACACCCTGCTATGTGTGGGAAGTGAATTCACAACTTCAATGGTAACATGGTACAGAGTACACCCTGCTATGGGTGGGAAGTGAATTCACAACTTCAATGGTAACATGGTACAGAGTACACCCTGCAATGGGTGGGAAGTGAATTCACAACTTCAATGGTAACATGGTACAGCGTACACACTGCTATGGGTGGGAAGTGAATTCACAACTTCAATGGTAACATGGTACAGAGTACACCCTGCTATGGGTGGGAAGTGAATTGACAACTTCAATGGTAACATGGTACACACTGCTATGGGTGGGAAGTGAATTGACAACTTCAATGGCAACATGGTACAGAGTACAGCCTGCTATGGGTGGGAAGTGAATTCACAACTTCAATGGTAACATGGTACAGGGTACACCCTGCTATGGGTGGGAAGTGAATTCACAACTTCAATGGTAACATAGTACAGAGTACACACTGCTAGGGGTGGGAAGTGAATTCACAACTTCAATGGTATCATAGTACAGAGTACATCCTGCTATGGGTGGGAAGTGAATTCACAACTTCAATGGTAACATGGTACAGAGTACACCCTGCTATGGGTGGGAAGTGAATTGACAACTTCAATGGTAACATGGTACAGAGTACACCCTGCTATGGGTGGGAAATGAATTCACAACTTCAATGGTAACATGGTACAGAGTACACACTGCTATGGGTGGGAAGTGAATTCACTACTTCAATGGTAACATGGTAGAGTACCCCCTGTTATGGGTGGGAAGTGAATTGACAACTTCAATGGTAACATGGTACAGAGTACACCCTGCTATGGGTGGGAAGTGAATTCACAACTTCAATGGTAACATGGTACAGAGTACACCCTGCTATGGGAGGGAAGTGAATTCACAACTTCAATGGTAACATGGTACAGATCACACACTGCTATGGGTGGGAAGTGAATTCACAACTTCAATGGTAACATGGTACAGATTACACACTGCTATGGGTGGGAGGTGAATTGACAACTTCAATGGTAACATGGTACACACTGCTATGGGTGGGAAGTGAATTGACAACTTCAATGGTAATATGGTAGAGAGTACACACTGCTATGGGTGGGAAGTGAATTCACAACTTCAATGGTAACATGGTACAGAGTACACACTGCTATGGGTGGGAAGTGAATTGACAACTTCAATGGTAACATGGTACAGAATCCCCCCTCTATGGGTGGGAAGTGAATTGACAACTTCAATGGTAACATGGTACAGAGTACACCCTGTTATGGGTGGGAAGTGAATTGACGACTTCAATGGTAACATGGTACAGAGTACACCCTGCTATGTGTGGGAAGTGAATTCACAACTTCAATGGTAACATGGTACAGAGTACACCCTGCTATGGGTGGGAAGTGAATTCACAACTTCAATGGTAACATGGTACAGAGTACACCCTGCAATGGGTGGGAAGTGAATTCACAACTTCAATGGTAACATGGTACAGCGTACACACTGCTATGGGTGGGAAGTGAATTCACAACTTCAATGGTAACATGGTACAGAGTACACCCTGCTATGGGTGGGAAGTGAATTGACAACTTCAATGGTAACATGGTACAGAGTACACCCTGCTATGGGTGGGAAGTGAATTGACAACTTCAATGGTAACATGGTACAGAGTACACCCTGCTATGGGTGGGAAATGAATTCACAACTTCAATGGTAACATGGTACAGAGTACACACTGCTATGGGTGGGAAGTGAATTCACAACTTCAATGGTAACATGGTACAGAGTACACCCTGCTATGGGTGGGAAGTGAATTAAAAACTTCAATGGTAACATGGTACAGAGTACACCTTGTTATGGGTGCGAAGTGAATTGACAACTTCAATGGTAACATGGTACAGAGTACACACTGCTATGGGTGGGAAGTGAATTCACAACTTCAATGGTAACATGGTACACACTGTTATGGGTGTGAAGTGAATTCACAACTTCAATGGTAACATAGTACAGAGTACACCCTGTTATGGGTGGGAAGTGAATTGACAACTTCAATGGTAACATGGTACAGAGTACACACTGCTATGGGTGGGAAGTGAATTGACAACTTCAATGGTAACATGGTACAGAGTACAGCCTGCTATGGGTGGGAAGTGAATTCACAACTTCAATGGTAACATGGTACAGAGTACACCCTGCAATGGGTGGGAAGTGAATTCACAACTTCAATGGTAACATGGTACATAGTACACCCTGCTATGGGTGGGAAGTGAATTCACAACTTCAATGGTAACATGGTACAGAGTACACCCGGCTATGGGAGGGAAGTGAATTCACAACTTCAATGGTAACATGGTACAGATCACACACTGCTATGGGTGGGAAGTGAATTCACAACTTCAATGGTAACATGGTACAGAGTACACCCTGCTATGGGTGTGAAGTGAATTCACAACTTCAATGGTAACATGGTACAGGGTACACCCTGGTATGGGTGGGAAGTGAATTCACAACTTCAATGGTAACATAGTACAGAGTACACCCTGCTATGGGTGGGAAGTGAATTCACAACTTCAATGGTAACATGGTACAGATTACACACTGCTATGGGTGGGAAGTGAATTGACAACTTCAATGGTAACATGGTACACACTGCTATGGGTGTGAAGTGAATTCACAACTTCAATGGTAACATAGTACAGAGTACACTCTGTTATGAGGGAGAAGTGAATTGACAACTTCAATGGCAACATGGTACAGAGTACAGCCTGCTATGGGTGGGAAGTGAATTCACAACTTCAATGGTAACATGGTACAGGGTACACCCTGCTATGGGTGGGAAGTGAATTCACAACTTCAATGGTAACATAGTACAGAGTACACACTGCTAGGGGTGGGAAGTGAATTCACAACTTCAATGGTAACATGGTACAGAGTACACCCTGCTATGGGTGGGAAGTGAATTCACAACTTCAATGGTATCATAGTACAGAGTACATCCTGCTATGGGTGGGAAGTGAATTCACAACTTCAATGGTAACATGGTACAGAGTACACCCTGCTATGGGTGGGAAGTGAATTGACAACTTCAATGGTAACATGGTACAGAGTACACCCTGCTATGGGTGTGAAATGAATTCACAACTTCAATGGTAACATGGTACAGAGTACACACTGCTATGGGTGGGAAGTGAATTCACTACTTCAATGGTAACATGGTAGAGTACACCCTGTTATGGGTGGGAAGTGAATTGACAACTTCAATGGTAACATGGTACAGAGTACACCCTGCTATGGGTGGGAAGTGAATTCACAACTTCAATGGTAACATGGTACAGAGTACACCCTGCAATGGGAGGGAAGTGAATTCACAACTTCAATGGTAACATGGTACAGATCACACACTGCTATGGATGGGAAGTGAATTCACAACTTCAATGGTAACATGGTACAGATTACACACTGCTATGGGTGGGAGGTGAATTGACAACTTCAATGGTAACATGGTACACACTGCTATGGGTGGGAAGTGAATTGACAACTTCAATGGTAATATGGTAGAGAGTACACACTGCTATGGGTGGGAAGTGAATTCACAACTTCAATGGTAACATGGTACAGAGTACACACTGCTATGGGTGGGAAGTGAATTGACAACTTCAATGGTAACATGGTACAGAATCCCCCCTCTATGGGTGGGAAGTGAATTGACAACTTCAATGGTAACATGGTACAGAGTACACCCTGTTATGGGTGGGAAGTGAATTGACGACTTCAATGGTAACATGGTACAGAGTACACCCTGCTATGTGTGGGAAGTGAATTCACAACTTCAATGGTAACATGGTACAGAGTACACCCTGCTATGGGTGGGAAGTGAATTCACAACTTCAATGGTAACATGGTACAGAGTACACCCTGCAATGGGTGGGAAGTGAATTCACAACTTCAATGGTAACATGGTACAGCGTACACACTGCTATGGGTGGGAAGTGAATTCACAACTTCAATGGTAACATGGTACAGAGTACACCCTGCTATGGGTGGGAAGTGAATTCACAACTTCAATGGTAACATGGTACAGAGTACACCCTGTTATGGGTGCGAAGTGTATTGACAACTTCAATGGTAACATGGTACAGAGTACACCCTGCTATGGGTGGGAAGTGAATTCACAACTTCAATGGTAACATGGTACACACTGTTATGGGTGTGAAGTGAATTCACAACTTCAATGGTAACATAGTACAGAGTACACCCTGTTATGGGAGGGAAGTGAATTGACAACTTCAATGGTAACATGGTACAGAGTACACACTGCTATGGGTGGGAAGTGAATTCACAACTTCAATGGTAACATGGTACAGAGTACACCCGGCTATGGGAGGGAAGTGAATTCACAACTTCAATGGTAACATGGTACAGATCACACACTGCTATGGGTGGGAAGTGAATTCACAACTTCAATGGTAACATGGTACAGAGTACACCCTGCTATGGGTGTGAAGTGAATTCACAACTTCAATGGTAACATGGTACAGGGTACACCCTGGTATGGGTGGGAAGTGAATTCACAACTTCAATGGTAACATAGTACAGAGTACACCCTGCTATGGGTGGGAAGTGAATTCACAACTTCAATGGTAACATGGTACAGATTACACACTGCTATGGGTGGGAAGTGAATTGACAACTTCAATGGTAACATGGTACACACTGCTATGGGTGTGAAGTGAATTCACAACTTCAATGGTAACATAGTACAGAGTACACTCTGTTATGAGGGAGAAGTGAATTGACAACTTCAATGGCAACATGGTACAGAGTACAGCCTGCTATGGGTGGGAAGTGAATTCACAACTTCAATGGTAACATGGTACAGAGTACACCCTGCAATGGGTGGGAAGTGAATTCACAACTTCAATGGTAACATGGTACATAGTACACCCTGCTATGGGTGGGAAGTGAATTCACAACTTCAATGGTAACATGGTACAGAGTACACCCGCTATGGGAGGGAAGTGAATTCACAACTTCAATGGTAACATGGTACAGATCACACACTGCTATGGGTGGTAAGTGAATTCACAACTTCAATGGTAACATGGTACAGAGTACAACCTACTATGGGTGGGAAGTGAATTCACAACTTCAATGGTAACATGGTACAGGGTACACCCTGCTATGGGTGGGAAGTGAATTCACAACTTCAATGGTAACATAGTACAGAGTACACACTGCTATGGGTGGGAAGTGAATTTACAACTGCAATGGTAACATGGTACAGAGTACACCCTGCTATGGGTGCGATGTGAATTCACAACTTAAATGGTAACATGGTACAGAGTACACCCTGCTAGGGTGGGAAGTGAATTCACAACTTCAATGGTAACATAGTACAGAGTACACACTGCTAGGGGTGGGAAGTTAATTCACAACTTCAATGGTAACATGGTACAGAGTACACCCTGCAATGGGTGGGAAGTGAATTCACAACTTCAATGGTAACATGGTACAGAGTACACCCTGTTATGGGTGGGAAGTGAATTGACGACTTCAATGGTAACATGGTACAGAGTACACCCTGCTATGTGTGGGAAGTGAATTCACAACTTCAATGGTAACATGGTACATAGTACACCCTGCTATGGGTGGGAAGTGAATTCACAACTTCAATGGTAACATGGTACAGAGTACACCCTGCAATGGGTGGGAAGTGAATTCACAACTTCAATGGTAACATGGTACAGCGTACACACTGCTATGGGTGGGAAGTGAATTCACAACTTCAATGGTAACATGGTACAGAGTACACCCTGCTATGGGTGGGAAGTGAATTCACAACTTCAATGGTAACATGGTACAGAGTACACCCTGCTATGGGTGGGAAGTGAATTGACAACTTCAATGGTAACATGGTACAGAGTACACCCTGCTATGGGTGGGAAATGAATTCACAACTTCAATGGTAACATGGTACAGAGTACACACTGCTATGGGTGGGAAGTGAATTCACTACTTCAATGGTAACATGGTACAGAGTACACCCTGCTATGGGTGGGAAGTGAATTCACAACTTCAATGGTAACATGGTACAGATTACACACTGCCATGGGTGGGAAGTGAATTGACAACTTCAATGGTAACATGGTACACACTGCTATGGGTGTGAAGTGAATTCACAACTTCAATGGTAACATAGTACAGAGTACACTCTGTTATGAGGGAGAAGTGAATTGACAACTTCAATGGCAACATGGTACAGAGTACAGCCTGCTATGGGTGGGAAGTGAATTCACAACTTCAATGGTAACATGGTACAGGGTACACCCTGCTATGGGTGGGAAGTGAATTCACAACTTCAATGGTAACATAGTACAGAGTACACACTGCTAGGGGTGGGAAGTGAATTCACAACTTCAATGGTAACATGGTACAGAGTACACCCTGCTATGGGTGGGAAGTGAATTCACAACTTCAATGGTATCATAGTACAGAGTACATCCTGCTATGGGTGGGAAGTGAATTCACAACTTCAATGGTAACATGGTACAGAGTACACCCTGCTATGGGTGGGAAGTGAATTGACAACTTCAATGGTAACATGGTACAGAGTACACCCTGCTATGGGTGTGAAATGAATTCACAACTTCAATGGTAACATGGTACAGAGTACACACTGCTATGGGTGGGAAGTGAATTCACTACTTCAATGGTAACATGGTAGAGTACACCCTGTTATGGGTGGGAAGTGAATTGACAACTTCAATGGTAACATGGTACAGAGTACACCCTGCTATGGGTGGGAAGTGAATTCACAACTTCAATGGTAACATGGTACAGAGTACACCCTGCAATGGGAGGGAAGTGAATTCACAACTTCAATGGTAACATGGTACAGATCACACACTGCTATGGATGGGAAGTGAATTCACAACTTCAATGGTAACATGGTACAGATTACACACTGCTATGGGTGGGAGGTGAATTGACAACTTCAATGGTAACATGGTACACACTGCTATGGGTGGGAAGTGAATTGACAACTTCAATGGTAATATGGTAGAGAGTACACACTGCTATGGGTGGGAAGTGAATTCACAACTTCAATGGTAACATGGTACAGAGTACACACTGCTATGGGTGGGAAGTGAATTGACAACTTCAATGGTAACATGGTACAGAATCCCCCCTCTATGGGTGGGAAGTGAATTGACAACTTCAATGGTAACATGGTACAGAGTACACCCTGTTATGGGTGGGAAGTGAATTGACGACTTCAATGGTAACATGGTACAGAGTACACCCTGCTATGTGTGGGAAGTGAATTCACAACTTCAATGGTAACATGGTACAGAGTACACCCTGCTATGGGTGGGAAGTGAATTCACAACTTCAATGGTAACATGGTACAGAGTACACCCTGCAATGGGTGGGAAGTGAATTCACAACTTCAATGGTAACATGGTACAGCGTACACACTGCTATGGGTGGGAAGTGAATTCACAACTTCAATGGTAACATGGTACAGAGTACACCCTGCTATGGGTGGGAAGTGAATTCACAACTTCAATGGTAACATGGTACAGAGTACACCCTGTTATGGGTGCGAAGTGTATTGACAACTTCAATGGTAACATGGTACAGAGTACACCCTGCTATGGGTGGGAAGTGAATTCACAACTTCAATGGTAACATGGTACACACTGTTATGGGTGTGAAGTGAATTCACAACTTCAATGGTAACATAGTACAGAGTACACCCTGTTATGGGTGGGAAGTGAATTGACAACTTCAATGGTAACATGGTACAGAGTACACACTGCTATGGGTGGGAAGTGAATTCACAACTTCAATGGTAACATGGTACAGAGTACACCCGGCTATGGGAGGGAAGTGAATTCACAACTTCAATGGTAACATGGTACAGATCACACACTGCTATGGGTGGGAAGTGAATTCACAACTTCAATGGTAACATGGTACAGAGTACACCCTGCTATGGGTGTGAAGTGAATTCACAACTTCAATGGTAACATGGTACAGGGTACACCCTGGTATGGGTGGGAAGTGAATTCACAACTTCAATGGTAACATAGTACAGAGTACACCCTGCTATGGGTGGGAAGTGAATTCACAACTTCAATGGTAACATGGTACAGATTACACACTGCTATGGGTGGGAAGTGAATTGACAACTTCAATGGTAACATGGTACACACTGCTATGGGTGTGAAGTGAATTCACAACTTCAATGGTAACATAGTACAGAGTACACTCTGTTATGAGGGAGAAGTGAATTGACAACTTCAATGGCAACATGGTACAGAGTACAGCCTGCTATGGGTGGGAAGTGAATTCACAACTTCAATGGTAACATAGTACAGAGTACACCCTGCAATGGGTGGGAAGTGAATTCACAACTTCAATGGTAACATGGTACATAGTACACCCTGCTATGGGTGGGAAGTGAATTCACAACTTCAATGGTAACATGGTACAGAGTACACCCGCTATGGGAGGGAAGTGAATTCACAACTTCAATGGTAACATGGTACAGATCACACACTGCTATGGGTGGTAAGTGAATTCACAACTTCAATGGTAACATGGTACAGAGTACAACCTACTATGGGTGGGAAGTGAATTCACAACTTCAATGGTAACATGGTACAGGGTACACCCTGCTATGGGTGGGAAGTGAATTCACAACTTCAATGGTAACATAGTACAGAGTACACACTGCTATGGGTGGGAAGTGAATTTACAACTGCAATGGTAACATGGTACAGAGTACACCCTGCTATGGGTGCGATGTGAATTCACAACTTAAATGGTAACATGGTACAGAGTACACCCTGCTAGGGTGGGAAGTGAATTCACAACTTCAATGGTAACATAGTACAGAGTACACACTGCTAGGGGTGGGAAGTTAATTCACAACTTCAATGGTAACATGGTACAGAGTACACCCTGCAATGGGTGGGAAGTGAATTCACAACTTCAATGGTAACATGGTACAGAGTACACCCTGTTATGGGTGGGAAGTGAATTGACGACTTCAATGGTAACATGGTACAGAGTACACCCTGCTATGTGTGGGAAGTGAATTCACAACTTCAATGGTAACATGGTACATAGTACACCCTGCTATGGGTGGGAAGTGAATTCACAACTTCAATGGTAACATGGTACAGAGTACACCCTGCAATGGGTGGGAAGTGAATTCACAACTTCAATGGTAACATGGTACAGCGTACACACTGCTATGGGTGGGAAGTGAATTCACAACTTCAATGGTAACATGGTACAGAGTACACCCTGCTATGGGTGGGAAGTGAATTCACAACTTCAATGGTAACATGGTACAGAGTACACCCTGCTATGGGTGGGAAGTGAATTGACAACTTCAATGGTAACATGGTACAGAGTACACCCTGCTATGGGTGGGAAATGAATTCACAACTTCAATGGTAACATGGTACAGAGTACACACTGCTATGGGTGGGAAGTGAATTCACTACTTCAATGGTAACATGGTACAGAGTACACCCTGCTATGGGTGGGAAGTGAATTAACAACTTCAATGGTAACATGGTACAGAGTACACCTTGTTATGGGTGCGAAGTGAATTGACAACTTCAATGGTAACATGGTACAGAGTACACACTGCTATGGGTGGGAAGTGAATTCACAACTTCAATGGTAACATGGTACACACTGTTATGGGTGTGAAGTGAATTCACAACTTCAATGGTAACATAGTACAGAGTACACCCTGTTATGGGTGGGAAGTGAATTGACAACTTCAATGGTAACATGGTACAGAGTACACACTGCTATGGGTGGGAAGTGAATTGACAACTTCAATGGTAACATGGTACAGAGTACAGCCTGCTATGGGTGGGAAGTGAATTCACAACTTCAATGGTAACATGGTACAGAGTACACCCGGCTATGGGAGGGAAGTGAATTCACAACTTCAATGGTAACATGGTACAGATCACACACTGCTATGGGTGGGAAGTGAATTCACAACTTCAATGGTAACATGGTACAGAGTACACCCTGCTATGGGTGTGAAGTGAATTCACAACTTCAATGGTAACATGGTACAGGGTACACCCTGGTATGGGTGGGAAGTGAATTCACAACTTCAATGGTAACATAGTACAGAGTACACCCTGCTATGGGTGGGAAGTGAATTCACAACTTCAATGGTAACATGGTACAGATTACACACTGCTATGGGTGGGAAGTGAATTGACAACTTCAATGGTAACATGGTACACACTGCTATGGGTGTGAAGTGAATTCACAACTTCAATGGTAACATAGTACAGAGTACACTCTGTTATGAGGGAGAAGTGAATTGACAACTTCAATGGCAACATGGTACAGAGTACAGCCTGCTATGGGTGGGAAGTGAATTCACAACTTCAATGTTAACATGGTACAGGGTACACCCTGCTATGGGTGGGAAGTGAATTCACAACTTCAATGGTAACATAGTACAGAGTACACACTGCTAGGGGTGGGAAGTGAATTCACAACTTCAATGGTAACATGGTACAGAGTACACCCTGCTATGGGTGGGAAGTGAATTCACAACTTCAATGGTATCATAGTACAGAGTACATCCTGCTATGGGTGGGAAGTGAATTCACAACTTCAATGGTAACATGGTACAGAGTACACCCTGCTATGGGTGGGAAGTGAATTGACAACTTCAATGGTAACATGGTACAGAGTACACCCTGCTATGGGTGGGAAATGAATTCACAACTTCAATGGTAACATGGTACAGAGTACACACTGCTATGGGTGGGAAGTGAATTCACTACTTCAATGGTAACATGGTAGAGTACACCCTGTTATGGGTGGGAAGTGAATTGACAACTTCAATGGTAACATGGTACAGAGTACACCCTGGTATGGGTGGGAAGTGAATTCACAACTTCAATGGTAACATGGTACAGAGTACACCCTGCTATGGGAGGGAAGTGAATTCACAACTTCAATGGTAACATGGTACAGATCACACACTGCTATGGGTGGGAAGTGAATTCACAACTTCAATGGTAACATGGTACAGATTACACACTGCTATGGGTGGGAGGTGAATTGACAACTTCAATGGTAACATGGTACACACTGCTATGGGTGGGAAGTGAATTGACAACTTCAATGGTAATATGGTAGAGAGTACACACTGCTATGGGTGGGAAGTGAATTCACAACTTCAATGGTAACATGGTACAGAGTACACACTGCTATGGGTGGGAAGTGAATTGACAACTTCAATGGTAACATGGTACAGAATCCCCCCTCTATGGGTGGGAAGTGAATTGACAACTTCAATGGTAACATGGTACAGAGTACACCCTGTTATGGGTGGGAAGTGAATTGACGACTTCAATGGTAACATGGTACAGAGTACACCCTGCTATGTGTGGGAAGTGAATTCACAACTTCAATGGTAACATGGTACAGAGTACACCCTGCTATGGGTGGGAAGTGAATTCACAACTTCAATGGTAACATGGTACAGAGTACACCCTGCAATGGGTGGGAAGTGAATTCACAACTTCAATGGTAACATGGTACAGCGTACACACTGCTATGGGTGGGAAGTGAATTCACAACTTCAATGGTAACATGGTACAGAGTACACCCTGCTATGGGTGGGAAGTGAATTCACAACTTCAATGGTAACATGGTACAGAGTACACCCTGTTATGGGTGCGAAGTGTATTGACAACTTCAATGGTAACATGGTACAGAGTACACCCTGCTATGGGTGGGAAGTGAATTCACAACTTCAATGGTAACATGGTACACACTGTTATGGGTGTGAAGTGAATTCACAACTTCAATGGTAACATAGTACAGAGTACACCCTGTTATGGGTGGGAAGTGAATTGACAACTTCAATGGTAACATGGTACAGAGTACACACTGCTATGGGTGGGAAGTGAATTGACAACTTCAATGGTAACATGGTACAGAGTACACCCGGCTATGGGAGGGAAGTGAATTCACAACTTCAATGGTAACATGGTACAGATCACACACTGCTATGGGTGGGAAGTGAATTCACAACTTCAATGGTAACATGGTACAGAGTACACCCTGCTATGGGTGTGAAGTGAATTCACAACTTCAATGGTAACATGGTACAGGGTACACCCTGGTATGGGTGGGAAGTGAATTCACAACTTCAATGGTAACATAGTACAGAATACACCCTGCTATGGGTGGGAAGTGAATTCACAACTTCAATGGTAACATGGTACAGATTACACACTGCTATGGGTGGGAAGTGAATTGACAACTTCAATGGTAACATGGTACACACTGCTATGGGTGTGAAGTGAATTCACAACTTCAATGGTAACATAGTACAGAGTACACTCTGTTATGAGGGAGAAGTGAATTGACAACTTCAATGGCAACATGGTACAGAGTACAGCCTGCTATGGGTGGGAAGTGAATTCACAACTTCAATGGTAACATGGTACAGAGTACACCCTGCAATGGGTGGGAAGTGAATTCACAACTTCAATGGTAACATGGTACATAGTACACCCTGCTATGGGTGGGAAGTGAATTCACAACTTCAATGGTAACATGGTACAGAGTACACCCGCTATGGGAGGGAAGTGAATTCACAACTTCAATGGTAACATGGTACAGATCACACACTGCTATGGGTGGTAAGTGAATTCACAACTTCAATGGTAACATGGTACAGAGTACAACCTACTATGGGTGGGAAGTGAATTCACAACTTCAATGGTAACATGGTACAGGGTACACCCTGCTATGGGTGGGAAGTGAATTCACAACTTCAATGGTAACATAGTACAGAGTACACACTGCTATGGGTGGGAAGTGAATTTACAACTGCAATGGTAACATGGTACAGAGTACACCCTGCTATGGGTGCGATGTGAATTCACAACTTAAATGGTAACATGGTACAGAGTACACCCTGCTAGGGTGGGAAGTGAATTCACAACTTCAATGGTAACATAGTACAGAGTACACACTGCTAGGGGTGGGAAGTGAATTGACAACTTCAATGGTAACATGGTACAGAGTACACCCTGCTATGGGTGGGAAATGAATTCACAACTTCAATGGTAACATGGTACAGAGTACACACTGCTATGGGTGGGAAGTGAATTCACTACTTCAATGGTAACATGGTAGAGTACACCCTGTTATGGGTGGGAAGTGAATTGACAACTTCAATGGTAACATGGTACAGAGTACACCCTGCTATGGGTGGGAAGTGAATTCACAACTTCAATGGTAACATGGTACAGAGTACACCCTGCTATGGGAGGGAAGTGAATTCACAACTTCAATGGTAACATGGTACAGATCACACACTGCTATGGGTGGGAAGTGAATTCACAACTTCAATGGTAACATGGTACAGATTACACACTGCTATGGGTGGGAGGTGAATTGACAACTTCAATGGTAACATGGTACACACTGCTATGGGTGGGAAGTGAATTGACAACTTCAATGGTAATATGGTACAGAGTACACACTGCTATGGGTGGGAAGTGAATTGACAACTTCAATGGTAACATGGTACAGAGTACACACTGCTATGGGTGGGAAGTGAATTGACAACTTCAATGGTAACATGGTACAGAATCCCCCCTCTATGGGTGGGAAGTGAATAGACAACTTCAATGGTAACATGGTACAGAGTACACCCTGTTATGGGTGGGAAGTGAATTGACGACTTCAATGGTAACATGGTACAGAGTACACCCTGCTATGTGTGGGAAGTGAATTCACAACTTCAATGGTAACATGGTACAGAGTACACCCTGCTATGGGTGGGAAGTGAATTCACAACTTCAATGGTAACATGGTACAGAGTACACCCTGCAATGGGTGGGAAGTGAATTCACAACTTCAATGGTAACATGGTACAGCGTACACACTGCTATGGGTGGGAAGTGAATTCACAACTTCAATGGTAACATGGTACAGAGTACACCCTGCTATGGGTGGGAAGTGAATTCACAACTTCAATGGTAACATGGTACAGAGTACACCCTGTCATGGGTGCGAAGTGTATTGACAACTTCAATGGTAACATGGTACAGAGTACACCCTGCTATGGGTGGGAAGTGAATTCACAACTTCAATGGTAACATAGTACAGAGTACACACTGCTATGGGTGGGAAGTGAATTTACAACTGCAATGGTAACATGGTACAGAGTACACCCTGCTATGGGTGCGATGTGAATTCACAACTTAAATGGTAACATGGTACAGAGTACACCCTGCTAGGGTGGGAAGTGAATTCACAACTTCAATGGTAACATAGTACAGAGTACACACTGCTAGGGGTGGGAAGTGAATTCACAACTTCAATGGTAACATGGTACAGAGTACACCCTGCTATGGGTGGGAAGTGAATTCACAACTTCAATGGTATCATAGTACAGAGTACACCCTGCTATGGGTGGGAAGTGAATTCACAACTTCAATGGTAACATGGTACAGAGTACACCCTGCTATGGGTGGGAAGTGAATTGACAACTTCAATGGTAACATGGTACAGAGTACACCCTGCTATGGGTGGGAAATGAATTCACAACTTCAATGGTAACATGGTACAGAGTACACACTGCTATGGGTGGGAAGTGAATTCACTACTTCAATGGTAACATGGTAGAGTACACCCTGTTATGGGTGGGAAGTGAATTGACAACTTCAATGGTAACATGGTACAGAGTACACCCTGCTATGGGTGGGAAGTGAATTCACAACTTCAATGGTAACATGGTACAGAGTACACCCTGCTATGGGAGGGAAGTGAATTCACAACTTCAATGGTAACATGGTACAGATCACACACTGCTATGGGTGGGAAGTGAATTCACAACTTCAATGGTAACATGGTACAGATTACACACTGCTATGGGTGGGAGGTGAATTGACAACTTCAATGGTAACATGGTACACACTGCTATGGGTGGGAAGTGAATTGACAACTTCAATGGTAATATGGTACAGAGTACACACTGCTATGGGTGGGAAGTGAATTGACAACTTCAATGGTAACATGGTACAGAGTACACACTGCTATGGGTGGGAAGTGAATTGACAACTTCAATGGTAACATGGTACAGAATCCCCCCTCTATGGGTGGGAAGTGAATAGACAACTTCAATGGTAACATGGTACAGAGTACACCCTGTTATGGGTGGGAAGTGAATTGACGACTTCAATGGTAACATGGTACAGAGTACACCCTGCTATGTGTGGGAAGTGAATTCACAACTTCAATGGTAACATGGTACAGAGTACACCCTGCTATGGGTGGGAAGTGAATTCACAACTTCAATGGTAACATGGTACAGAGTACACCCTGCAATGGGTGGGAAGTGAATTCACAACTTCAATGGTAACATGGTACAGCGTACACACTGATATGGGTGGGAAGTGAATTCACAACTTCAATGGTAACATGGTACAGAGTACACCCTGCTATGGGTGGGAAGTGAATTCACAACTTCAATGGTAACATGGTACAGAGTACACCCTGTTATGGGTGCGAAGTGTATTGACAACTTCAATGGTAACATGGTACAGAGTACACCCTGCTATGGGTGGGAAGTGAATTCACAACTTCAATGGTAACATGGTACACACTGTTATGGGTGTGAAGTGAATTCACAACTTCAATGGTAACATAGTACAGAGTACACCCTGTTATGGGTGGGAAGTGAATTGACAACTTCAATGGTAACATGGTACAGAGTACACACTGCTATGGGTGGGAAGTGAATTGACAACTTCAATGGTAACATGGTACAGAGTACACCCTGCAATGGGTGGGAAGTGAATTCACAACTTCAATGGTAACATGGTACATAGTACACCCTGCTATGGGTGGGAAGTGAATTCACAACTTCAATGGTAACATGGTACAGAGTACACCCGGCTATGGGAGGGAAGTGAATTCACAACTTCAATGGTAACATGGTACAGATCACACACTGCTATGGGTGGGAAGTGAATTCACAACTTCAATGGTAACATGGTACAGAGTACACCCTGCTATGGGAGGGAAGTGAATTCACAACTTCAATGGTAACATGGTACAGATCACACACTGCTATGGGTGGGAAGTGAATTCACAACTTCAATGGTAACATGGTACAGATTACACACTGCTATGTGTGGGAGGTGAATTGACAACTTCAATGGTAACATGGTACACACTGCTATGGGTGGGAAGTGAATTGACAACTTCAATGGTAATATGGTACAGAGTACACACTGCTATGGGTGGGAAGTGAATTGACAACTTCAATGGTAACATGGTACAGAGTACACACTGCTATGGGTGGGAAGTGAATTGACAACTTCAATGGTAACATGGTACAGAATCCCCCCTCTATGGGTGGGAAGTGAATAGACAACTTCAATGGTAACATGGTACAGAGTACACCCTGTTATGGGTGGGAAGTGAATTGACGACTTCAATGGTAACATGGTACAGAGTACACCCTGCTATGTGTGGGAAGTGAATTCACAACTTCAATGGTAACATGGTACAGAGTACACCCTGCTATGGGTGGGAAGTGAATTCACAACTTCAATGGTAACATGGTACAGAGTACACCCTGCAATGGGTGGGAAGTGAATTCACAACTTCAATGGTAACATGGTACAGCGTACACACTGCTATGGGTGGGAAGTGAATTCACAACTTCAATGGTAACATGGTACAGAGTACACCCTGCTATGGGTGGGAAGTGAATTCACAACTTCAATGGTAACATGGTACAGAGTACACCCTGTTATGGGTGCGAAGTGTATTGACAACTTCAATGGTAACATGGTACAGAGTACACCCTGCTATGGGTGGGAAGTGAATTCACAACTTCAATGGTAACATGGTACACACTGTTATGGGTGTGAAGTGAATTCACAACTTCAATGGTAACATAGTACAGAGTACACCCTGTTATGGGTGGGAAGTGAATTGACAACTTCAATGGTAACATGGTACAGAGTACACACTGCTATGGGTGGGAAGTGAATTGACAACTTCAATGGTAACATGGTACAGAGTACAGCCTGCTATGGGTGGGAAGTGAATTCACAACTTCAATGGTAACATGGTACAGAGTACACCCTGCAATGGGTGGGAAGTGAATTCACAACTTCAATGGTAACATGGTACATAGTACACCCTGCTATGGGTGGGAAGTGAATTCACAACTTCAATGGTAACATGGTACAGAGTACACCCGCTATGGGAGGGAAGTGAATTCACAACTTCAATGGTAACATGGTACAGATCACACACTGCTATGGGTGGTAAGTGAATTCACAACATCAATGGTAACATGGTACAGAGTACAACCTACTATGGGTGGGAAGTGAATTCACAACTTCAATGGTAACATGGTACAGGGTACACCCTGCTATGGGTGGGAAGTGAATTCACAACTTCAATGGTAACATAGTACAGAGTACACACTGCTATGGGTGGGAAGTGAATTTACAACTGCAATGGTAACATGGTACAGAGTACACCCTGCTATGGGTGCGATGTGAATTCACAACTTAAATGGTAACATGGTACAGAGTACACCCTGCTAGGGTGGGAAGTGAATTCACAACTTCAATGGTAACATAGTACAGAGTACACACTGCTAGGGGTGGGAAGTGAATTCACAACTTCAATGGTAACATGGTACAGAGTACACCCTGCTATGAGTGGGAAGTGAATTCACAACTTCAATGGTATCATAGTACAGAGTACACCCTGCTATGGGTGGGAAGTGAATTCACAACTTCAATGGTAACATGGTACAGAGTACACCCTGCTATGGGTGGGAAGTGAATTGACAACTTCAATGGTAACATGGTACAGAGTACACCCTGCTATGGGTGGGAAATGAATTCACAACTTCAATGGTAACATGGTACAGAGTACACACTGCTATGGGTGGGAAGTGAATTCACTACTTCAATGGTAACATGGTAGAGTACACCCTGTTATGGGTGGGAAGTGAATTGACAACTTCAATGGTAACATGGTACAGAGTACACCCTGCTATGGGTGGGAAGTGAATTCACAACTTCAATGGTAACATGGTACAGAGTACACCCTGCTATGGGAGGGAAGTGAATTCACAACTTCAATGGTAACATGGTACAGATCACACACTGCTATGGGTGGGAAGTGAATTCACAACTTCAATGGTAACATGGTACAGATTACACACTGCTATGGGTGGGAGGTGAATTGACAACTTCAATGGTAACATGGTACACACTGCTATGGGTGGGAAGTGAATTGACAACTTCAATGGTAATATGGTACAGAGTACACACTGCTATGGGTGGGAAGTGAATTGACAACTTCAATGGTAACATGGTACAGAGTACACACTGCTATGGGTGGGAAGTGAATTGACAACTTCAATGGTAACATGGTACAGAATCCCCCCTCTATGGGTGGGAAGTGAATAGACAACTTCAATGGTAACATGGTACAGAGTACACCCTGTTATGGGTGGGAAGTGAATTGACGACTTCAATGGTAACATGGTACAGAGTACACCCTGCTATGTGTGGGAAGTGAATTCACAACTTCAATGGTAACATGGTACAGAGTACACCCTGCTATGGGTGGGAAGTGAATTCACAACTTCAATGGTAACATGGTACAGAGTACACCCTGCAATGGGTGGGAAGTGAATTCACAACTTCAATGGTAACATGGTACAGCGTACACACTGCTATGGGTGGGAAGTGAATTCACAACTTCAATGGTAACATGGTACAGAGTACACCCTGCTATGGGTGGGAAGTGAATTCACAACTTCAATGGTAACATGGTACAGAGTACACCCTGTTATGGGTGCGAAGTGTATTGACAACTTCAATGGTAACATGGTACAGAGTACACCCTGCTATGGGTGGGAAGTGAATTCACAACTTCAATGGTAACATGGTACACACTGTTATGGGTGTGAAGTGAATTCACAACTTCAATGGTAACATAGTACAGAGTACACCCTGTTATGGGTGGGAAGTGAATTGGTAACTTCAATGGTAACATGGTACAGAGTACACACTGCTATGGGTGGGAAGTGAATTGACAACTTCAATGGTAACATGGTACAGAGTACAGCCTGCTATGGGTGGGAAGTGAATTCACAACTTCAATGGTAACATGGTACAGAGTACACCCTGCAATGGGTGGGAAGTGAATTCACAACTTCAATGGTAACATGGTACATAGTACACCCTGCTATGGGTGGGAAGTGAATTCACAACTTCAATGGTAACATGGTACAGAGTACACCCGGCTATGGGAGGGAAGTGAATTCACAACTTCAATGGTAACATGGTACAGATCACACACTGCTATGGGTGGGAAGTGAATTCACAACTTCAATGGTAACATGGTACAGAGTACACCCTGCTATGGGAGGGAAGTGAATTCACAACTTCAATGGTAACATGGTACAGATCACACACTGCTATGGGTGGGAAGTGAATTCACAACTTCAATGGTAACATGATACAGATTACACACTGCTATGGGTGGGAGGTGAATTGACAACTTCAATGGTAACATGGTACACACTGTTATGGGTGTGAAGTGAATTCACAACTTCAATGGTAACATAGTACAGAGTACACCCTGTTATGGGTGGGAAGTGAATTGACAACTTCAATGGTAACATGGTACAGAGTACACACTGCTATGGGTGGGAAGTGAATTGACAACTTCAATGGTAACATGGTACAGAGTACAGCCTGCTATGGGTGGGAAGTGAATTCACAACTTCAATGGTAACATGGTACAGAGTACACCCTGCAATGGGTGGGAAGTGAATTCACAACTTCAATGGTAACATGGTACATAGTACACCCTGCTATGGGTGGGAAGTGAATTCACAACTTCAATGGTAACATGGTACAGAGTACACCCGGCTATGGGAGGGAAGTGAATTCACAACTTCAATGGTAACATGGTACAGATCACACACTGCTATGGGTGGGAAGTGAATTCACAACTTCAATGGTAACATGGTACAGGGTACACCCTGCTATGGGTGGCAAGTGAATTCACAACTTCAATGGTAACATAGTACAGAGTACACCCTGCTATGGGTGGGAAGTGAATTGACAACTTCAATGGTAACATGGTACAGATTACACACTGCTATGGGTGGGAGGTGAATTGACAACTTCAATGGTAACATGGTACACACTGCTATGGGTGTGAAGTGAATTGACAACTTCAATGGTAACATAGTACAGAGTACACCCTGTTATGGGTGGGAAGTGAATTGACAACTTCAATGGTAACATGGTACAGATTACACACTGCTATGGGTGGGAGGTGAATTGACAACTTCAATGGTAACATGGTACACACTGCTATGGGTGGGAAGTGAATTGACAACTTCAATGGTAATATGGTACAGAGTACACACTGCTATGGGTGGGAAGTGAATTCACAACTTCAATGGTAACATGGTACAGAGTACACACTGCTATGGGTGGGAAGTGAATTGACAACTTCAATGGTAACATGGTACAGAATCCCCCCTCTATGGGTGGGAAGTGAATTGACAACTTCAATGGTAACATGGTACAGAGTACACCCTGTTATGGGTGGGAAGTGAATTGACGACTTCAATGGTAACATGGTACAGAGTACACCCTGCTATGTGTGGGAAGTGAATTCACAACTTCAATGGTAACATGGTACAGAGTACACCCTGCTATGGGTGGGAAGTGAATTCACAACTTCAATGGTAACATGGTACAGAGTACACCCTGCAATGGGTGGGAAGTGAATTCACAACTTCAATGGTAACATGGGACAGCGTACACACTGCTATGGGTGGGAAGTGAATTCACAACTTCAATGGTAACATGGTACAGAGTACACCCTGCTATGGGTGGGAAGTGAATTCACAACTTCAATGGTAACATGGTACAGAGTACACCCTGTTATGGGTGCGAAGTGTATTGACACTTCAATGGTAACATGGTACAGAGTACACCCTGCTATGGGTGGGAAGTGAATTCACAACTTCAATGGTAACATGGTACACACTGTTATGGGTGTGAAGTGAATTCACAACTTCAATGGTAACATAGTACAGAGTACACCCTGTTATGGGTGGGAAGTGAATTGACAATTTCAATGGTAACATGGTACAGAGTACACACTGCTATGGGTGGGAAGTGAATTGACAACTTCAATGGTAACATGGTACAGAGTACAGCCTGCTATGGGTGGGAAGTGAATTCACAACTTCAATGGTAACATGGTACAGAGTACACCCTGCAATGGGTGGGAAGTGAATTCACAACTTCAATGGTAACATGGTACATAGTACACCCTGCTATGGGTGGGAAGTGAATTCACAACTTCAATGGTAACATGGTACAGAGTACACCCGGCTATGGGAGGGAAGTGAATTCACAACTTCAATGGTAACATGGTACAGATCACACACTGCTATGGGTGGGAAGTGAATTCACAACTTCAATGGTAACATGGTACAGAGTACAACCTACTATGGGTGGGAAGTGAATTCACAACTTCAATGGTAACATGGTACAGGGTACACCCTGCTATGGGTGGCAAGTGAATTCACAACTTCAATGGTAACATAGTACAGAGTACACCCTGCTATGGGTGGGAAGTGAATTGACAACTTCAATGGTAACATGGTACAGATTACACACTGCTATGGGTGGGAGGTGAATTGACAACTTCAATGGTAACATGGTACACACTGCTATGGGTGTGAAGTGAATTGACAACTTCAATGGTAACATAGTACAGAGTACACCCTGTTATGAGTGGGAAGTGAATTGACAACTTCAATGGTAACATGGTACAGAGTACACACTGCTATGGGTGGGAAGTGAATAGACAACTTCAATGGTAACATGGTACAGAGTACAGCCTGCTATGGGTGGGAAGTGAATTCACAACTTCAATGGTAACATGGTACAGAGTACACCCTACAATGGGTGGGAAGTGAATTCACAACTTCAATGGTAACATGGTACATAGTACACCCTGCTATGGGTGGGAAGTGAATTCACAACTTCAATGGTAACATGGTACAGAGTACACCCGGCTATGGGAGGGAAGTGAATTCACAACTTCAATGGTAACATGGTACAGATCACACACTGCTATGGGTGGGAAGTGAATTCACAACTTCAATGGTAACATGGTACAGAGTACAACCTACTATGGGTGGGAAGTGAATTCACAACTTCAATGGTAACATGGTACAGGGTACACCCCGCTATGGGTGGGAAGTGAATTCACAACTTCAATGGTAACATAGTACAGAGTACACACTGCTATGGGTGGGAAGTGAATTCACAACTGCAATGGTAACATGGTACAGAGTACAGCCTGCTATGGGTGTGAAGTGAATTCACAACTTAAATGGTAACATGGTACAGAGTACACCCTGCTATGGGTGGGAAGTGAATTCACAACTGCAATGGTAACATAGTACAGAGTACACACTGCTATGAGTGGGAAGTGAATTCACAACTTCAATGGTAACATGGTACAGAGTACACCCTGCTATGGGTGGGAAGTGAATTGACAACTTCAATGGTAACATGGTACAGAGTACACCCTGCTATGGGTGGGAAATGAATTCACAACTTCAATGGTAACATGGTACAGAGTACACCCTGCTATGGGTGGGAAGTGAATTCACAACTTCAATGGTAACATGGTAGAGTACACCCTGTTATGGGTGGGAAGTGAATTGACAACTTCAATGGTAACATGGTACAGAGTACACCCTGCTATGGGTGGGAAGTGAATTGACAACTTCAATGGCAACATGGTACAGAGTACACCCTGCTATGGGTGTGAAGTGAATTGACAACTTCAATGGTAACATAGTACAGAGTACACCCTGTTATGAGTGGGAAGTGAATTGACAACTTCAATGGTAACATGGTACAGAGTACACACTGCTATGGGTGGGAAGTGAATAGACAACTTCAATGGTAACATGGTACAGAGTACAGCCTGCTATGGGTGGGAAGTGAATTCCCAACTTCAATGCTAACATGGTACAGAGTACACCCTGCAATGGGTGGGAAGTGAATTCACAACTTCAATGGTAACATGGTACATAGTACACCCTGCTATGGGTGGGAATTGAATTCACAACTTCAATGGTAACATGGTACAGAGTACACCCGCCTATGGGAGGGAAGTGAATTCACAACTTAAATGGTAACATGGTACAGATCACACACTGCTATGGGTGGGAAGTGAATTCACAACTTCAATGGTAACATGGTACAGAGTACAACCTACTATGGGTGGGAAGTGAATTCACAACTTCAATGGTAACATGGTACAGGGTACACCCCGCTATGGGTGGGAAGTGAATTCACAACTTCAATGGTAACATAGTACAGAGTACACACTGCTATGGGTGGGAAGTGAATTCACAACTGCAATGGTAACATGGTACAGAGTACAGCCTGCTATGGGTGTGAAGTGAATTCACAACTTAAATGGTAACATGGTACAGAGTACACCCTGCTATGGGTGGGAAGTGAATTCACAACTTCAATGGTAACATAGTACAGAGTACACACTGCTATGGGTGGGAAGTGAATTCACAACTTCAATGGTAACATGGTACAGAGTACACCCTGCTATGGGTGGGAAGTGAATTGACAACTTCAATGGTAACATGGTACAGATTACACACTGCTATGGGTGGGAGGTGAATTGACAACTTCAATGGTAACATGGTACACACTGCTATGGGTGTGAAGTGAATTGACAACTTCAATGGTAACATAGTACAGAGTACACCCTGTTATGAGTGGGAAGTGAATTGACAACTTCAATGGTAACATGGTACAGAGTACACACTGCTATGGGTGGGAAGTGAATAGACAACTTCAATGGTAACATGGTACAGAGTACAGCCTGCTATGGGTGGGAAGTGAATTCACAACTTCAATGGTAACATGGTACAGAGTACACCCTGCAATGGGTGGGAAGTGAATTCACAACTTCAATGGTAACATGGTACATAGTACACCCTGCTATGGGTGGGAAGTGAATTCACAACTTCAATGGTAACATGGTACAGAGTACACCCGGCTATGGGAGGGAAGTGAATTCACAACTTCAATGGTAACATGGTACAGATCACACACTGCTATGGGTGGGAAGTGAATTCACAACTTCAATGGTAACATGGTACAGAGTACAACCTACTATGGGTGGGAAGTGAATTCACAACTTCAATGGTAACATGGTACAGGGTACACCCCGCTATGGGTGGGAAGTGAATTCACAACTTCAATGGTAACATAGTACAGAGTACACACTGCTATGGGTGGGAAGTGAATTCACAACTGCAATGGTAACATGGTACAGAGTACAGCCTGCTATGGGTGTGAAGTGAATTCACAACTTAAATGGTAACATGGTACAGAGTACACCCTGCTATGGGTGGGAAGTGAATTCACAACTGCAATGGTAACATAGTACAGAGTACACACTGCTATGGGTGGGAAGTGAATTCACAACTTCAATGGTAACATGGTACAGAGTACACCCTGCTATGGGTGGGAAGTGAATTGACAACTTCAATGGTAACATGGTACAGAGTACACCCTGCTATGGGTGGGAAATGAATTCACAACTTCAATGGTAACATGGTACAGAGTACACCCTGCTATGGGTGGGAAGTGAATTCACAACTTCAATGGTAACATGGTAGAGTACACCCTGTTATGGGTGGGAAGTGAATTGACAACTTCAATGGTAACATGGTACAGAGTACACCCTGCTATGGGTGGGAAGTGAATTGACAACTTCAATGGCAACATGGTACAGAGTACACCCTGCTATGGGTGGGAAGTGAATTGACAACTTCAATGGTAACATAGTACAGAGTACACCCTGTTATGAGTGGGAAGTGAATTGACAACTTCAATGGTAACATGGTACAGAGTACACACTGCTATGGGTGGGAAGTGAATAGACACCTTCAATGGTAACATGGTACAGAGTACAGCCTGCTATGGGTGGGAAGTGAATTCCCAACTTCAATGGTAACATGGTACAGAGTACACCCTGCAATGGGTGGGAAGTGAATTCACAACTTCAATGGTAACATGGTACATAGTACACCCTGCTATGGGTGGGAAGTGAATTCACAACTTCAATGGTAACATGGTACAGAGTACACCCGCCTATGGGAGGGAAGTGAATTCACAACTTAAATGGTAACATGGTACAGATCACACACTGCTATGGGTGGGAAGTGAATTCACAACTTCAATGGTAACATGGTACAGAGTACAACCTACTATGGGTGGGAAGTGAATTCACAACTTCAATGGTAACATGGTACAGGGTACACCCCGCTATGGGTGGGAAGTGAATTCACAACTTCAATGGTAACATAGTACAGAGTACACACTGCTATGGGTGGGAAGTGAATTCACAACTGCAATGGTAACATGGTACAGAGTACAGCCTGCTATGGGTGTGAAGTGAATTCACAACTTAAATGGTAACATGGTACAGAGTACACCCTGCTATGGGTGGGAAGTGAATTCACAACTTCAATGGTAACATAGTACAGAGTACACACTGCTATGGGTGGGAAGTGAATTCACAACTTCAATGGTAACATGGTACAGAGTACACCCTGCTATGGGTGGGAAGTGAATTGACAACTTCAATGGTAACATGGTACAGAGTACACCCTGCTATGGGTGGGAAATGAATTCACAACTTCAATGGTAACATGGTACAGAGTACACCCTGCTATGGGTGGGAAGTGAATTCACAACTTCAATGGTAACATGGTAGAGTACACCCTGTTATGGGTGGGAAGTGAATTGACAACTTCAATGGTAACATGGTACAGAGTACACCCTGCTATGGGTGGGAAGTGAATTGACAACTTCAATGGCAACATGGTACAGAGTACACCCTGCTATGGGTGGGAAGTGAATTGACAACTTCAATGGCAACATGGTAAAGAGTACACACTGCTATGGGTGGGAAGTGAATTGACAACTTCAATGGTAACATGGTAGAGTACACACTGCTATGGGTGGGAAGTGAATTGACAACTTCAATGGTAACATGGTAATGAGTACACACTGCTATGGGTGTGAAGTGAATTGACAAATTCAATGGTAACATGGTACAGAGTACACCCTGCTATGGGTGGGAAGTGAATTCACAACTTCAATGGTAACATGGTAGAGTACACCCTGTTATGGGTGGGAAGTGAATTGACAACTTCAATGGTAACATGGTACAGAGTACACCCTGCTATGGGTGGGAAGTGAATTGACAACTTCAATGGCAACATGGTACAGAGTACACCCTGCTATGGGTGGGAAGTGAATTGACAACTTCAATGGTAACATAGTACAGAGTACACCCTGTTATGAGTGGGAAGTGAATTGACAACTTCAATGGTAACATAGTACAGAGTACACCCTGTTATGAGTGGGAAGTGAATTGACAACTTCAATGGTAACATGGTACAGAGTACACACTGCTATGGGTGGGAAGTGAATAGACAACTTCAATGGTAACATGGTACAGAGTACACCCTGCTATGGGTGGGAAGTGAATTCCCAACTTCAATGGTAACATGGTACAGAGTACACCCTGCAATGGGTGGGAAGTGAATTCACAACTTCAATGGTAACATGGTACATAGTACACCCTGCTATGGGTGGGAAGTGAATTCACAACTTCAATGGTAACATGGTACAGAGTACACCCGCCTATGGGAGGGAAGTGAATTCACAACTTAAATGGTAACATGGTACAGATCACACACTGCTATGGGTGGGAAGTGAATTCACAACTTCAATGGTAACATGGTACAGAGTACAACCTACTATGGGTGGGAAGTGAATTCACAACTTCAATGGTAACATGGTACAGGGTACACCCCGCTATGGGTGGGAAGTGAATTCACAACTTCAATGGTAACATAGTACAGAGTACACACTGCTATGGGTGGGAAGTGAATTCACAACTGCAATGGTAACATGGTACAGAGTACAGCCTGCTATGGGTGTGAAGTGAATTCACAACTTAAATGGTAACATGGTACAGAGTACACCCTGCTATGGGTGGGAAGTGAATTCACAACTTCAATGGTAACATAGTACAGAGTACACACTGCTATGGGTGGGAAGTGAATTCACAACTTCAATGGTAACATGGTACAGAGTACACCCTGCTATGGGTGGGAAGTGAATTGACAACTTCAATGGTAACATGGTACAGAGTACACCCTGCTATGGGTGGGAAATGAATTCACAACTTCAATGGTAACATGGTACAGAGTACACCCTGCTATGGGTGGAAAGTGAATTCACAACTTCAATGGTAACATGGTAGAGTACACCCTGTTATGGGTGGGAAGTGAATTGACAACTTCAATGGTAACATGGTACAGAGTACACCCTGCTATGGGTGGGAAGTGAATTGACAACTTCAATGGCAACATGGTACAGAGTACACCCTGCTATGGGTGGGAAGTGAATTGACAACTTCAATGGCAACATGGTAAAGAGTACACACTGCTATGGGTGGGAAGTGAATTGACAACTTCAATGGTAACATGGTAGAGTACACACTGCTATGGGTGGGAAGTGAATTGACAACTTCAATGGTAACATGGTAATGAGTACACACTGCTATGGGTGTGAAGTGAATTGACAAATTCAATGGTAACATGGTACAGAGTACACCCTGCTATGGGTGGGAAGTGAATTCACAACTTCAATGGTAACATGGTAGAGTACACCCTGCTATGGGTGGGAAGTGAATTGACAACTTCAATGGCAACATGGTACAGAGTACACCCTGCTATGGGTGGGAAGTGAATTGACAACTTCAATGGTAACATAGTACAGAGTACACCCTGTTATGAGTGGGAAGTGAATAGACAACTTCAATGGTAACATGGTACAGAGTACAGCCTGCTATGGGTGGGAAGTGAATTCACAACTTCAATGGTAACATGGTACAGAGTACACCCTGCAATGGGTGGGAAGTGAATTCACAACTTCAATGGTAACATGGTACATAGTACACCCTGCTATGGGTGGGAAGTGAATTCACAACTTCAATGGTAACATGGTACAGAGTACACCCGCCTATGGGAGGGAAGTGAATTCACAACTTAAATGGTAACATGGTACAGATCACACACTGCTATGGGTGGGAAGTGAATTCACAACTTCAATGGTAACATGGTACAGAGTACAACCTACTATGGGTGGGAAGTGAATTCACAACTTCAATGGTAACATGGTACAGGGTACACCTAGCTATGGGTGGGAAGTGAATTCACAACTTCAATGGTAACATAGTACAGAGTACACACTGCTATGGGTGGGAAGTGAATTCACAACTGCAATGGTAACATGGTACAGAGTACAGCCTGCTATGGGTGTGAAGTGAATTCACAACTTAAATGGTAACATGGTACAGAGTACACCCTGCTATGGGTGGGAAGTGAATTCACAACTTCAATGGTAACATAGTACAGAGTACACACTGCTATGGGTGGGAAGTGAATTCACAACTTCAATGGTAACATGGTACAGAGTACACCCTGCTATGGGTGGGAAGTGAATTGACAACTTCAATGGTAACATGGTAGAGTACACCCTGCTATGGGTGGGAAGTGAATTGACAACTTCAATGGTAACATGGTACAGAGTACACACTGCTATGGGTGGGAAGTGAATTGACAACTTCAATGGTAACATGGTACAGAGTACAGCCTGCTATGGGTGGGAAGTGAATTCACAACTTCAATGGTAACATGGTACAGAGTACACCCTGCAATGGGTGGGAAGTGAATTCACAACTTCAATGGTAACATGGTACATAGTACACCCTGCTATGGGTGGGAAGTGAATTCACAACTTCAATGGTAACATGGTACAGAGTACACCCGCTATGGGAGGGAAGTGAATTCACAACTTCAATGGTAACATGGTAGAGATCACACACTGCTATGGGTGGTAAGTGAATTCACAACTTCAATGGTAACATGGTACAGAGTACAACCTACTATGGGTGGGAAGTGAATTCACAACTTCAATGGTAACATGGTACAGGGTACACCCTGCTATGGGTGGGAAGTGAATTCACAACTTCAATGGTAACATAGTACAGAGTACACACTGCTATGGGTGGGAAGTGAATTTACAACTGCAATGGTAACATGGTACAGAGTACACCCTGCTATGGGTGCGATGTGAATTCACAACTTAAATGGTAACATGGTACAGAGTACACCCTGCTAGGGTGGGAAGTGAATTCACAACTTCAATGGTAACATAGTACAGAGTACACACTGCTAGGGGTGGGAAGTGAATTCACAACTTCAATGGTAACATGGTACAGAGTACACCCTGCTATGGGTGGGAAGTGAATTCACAACTTCAATGGTATCATAGTACAGAGTACACCCTGCTATGGGTGGGAAGTGAATTCACAACTTCAATGGTAACATGGTACAGAGTACACCCTGCTATGGGTGGGAAGTGAATTGACAACTTCAATGGTAACATGGTACAGAGTACACCCTGCTATGGGTGGGAAATGAATTCACAACTTCAATGGTAACATGGTACAGAGTACACACTGCTATGGGTGGGAAGTGAATTCACTACTTCAATGGTAACATGGTAGAGTACACCCTGTTATGGGTGGGAAGTGAATTGACAACTTCAATGGTAACATGGTACAGAGTACACCCTGCTATGGGTGGGAAGTGAATTCACAACTTCAATGGTAACATGGTACAGAGTACACCCTGCTATGGGAGGGAAGTGAATTCACAACTTCAATGGTAACATGGTACAGATCACACACTGCTATGGGTGGGAAGTGAATTCACAACTTCAATGGTAACATGGTACAGATTACACACTGCTATGGGTGGGAGGTGAATTGACAACTTCAATGGTAACATGGTACACACTGCTATGGGTGGGAAGTGAATTGACAACTTCAATGGTAATATGGTACAGAGTACACACTGCTATGGGTGGGAAGTGAATTGACAACTTCAATGGTAACATGGTACAGAGTACACACTGCTATGGGTGGGAAGTGAATTGACAACTTCAATGGTAACATGGTACAGAATCCCCCCTCTATGGGTGGGAAGTGAATAGACAACTTCAATGGTAACATGGTACAGAGTACACCCTGTTATGGGTGGGAAGTGAATTGACGACTTCAATGGTAACATGGTACAGAGTACACCCTGCTATGTGTGGGAAGTGAATTCACAACTTCAATGGTAACATGGTACAGAGTACACCCTGCTATGGGTGGGAAGTGAATTCACAACTTCAATGGTAACATGGTACAGAGTACACCCTGCAATGGGTGGGAAGTGAATTCACAACTTCAATGGTAACATGGTACAGCGTACACACTGCTATGGGTGGGAAGTGAATTCACAACTTCAATGGTAACATGGTACAGAGTACACCCTGCTATGGGTGGGAAGTGAATTCACAACTTCAATGGTAACATGGTACAGAGTACACCCTGTTATGGGTGCGAAGTGTATTGACAACTTCAATGGTAACATGGTACAGAGTACACCCTGCTATGGGTGGGAAGTGAATTCACAACTTCAATGGTAACATGGTACACACTGTTATGGGTGTGAAGTGAATTCACAACTTCAATGGTAACATAGTACAGAGTACACCCTGTTATGGGTGGGAAGTGAATTGACAACTTCAATGGTAACATGGTACAGAGTACACACTGCTATGGGTGGGAAGTGAATTGACAACTTCAATGGTAACATGGTACAGAGTACAGCCTGCTATGGGTGGGAAGTGAATTCACAACTTCAATGGTAACATGGTACAGAGTACACCCTGCAATGGGTGGGAAGTGAATTCACAACTTCAATGGTAACATGGTACATAGTACACCCTGCTATGGGTGGGAAGTGAATTCACAACTTCAATGGTAACATGGTACAGAGTACACCCGGCTATGGGAGGGAAGTGAATTCACAACTTCAATGGTAACATGGTACAGATCACACACTGCTATGGGTGGGAAGTGAATTCACAACTTCAATGGTAACATGGTACAGAGTACACCCTGCTATGGGAGGGAAGTGAATTCACAACTTCAATGGTAACATGGTACAGATCACACACTGCTATGGGTGGGAAGTGAATTCACAACTTCAATGGTAACATGGTACAGATTACACACTGCTATGGGTGGGAGGTGAATTGACAACTTCAATGGTAACATGGTACACACTGCTATGGGTGGGAAGTGAATTGACAACTTCAATGGTAATATGGTACAGAGTACACACTGCTATGGGTGGGAAGTGAATTCACAACTTCAATGGTAACATGGTACAGAGTACACACTGCTATGGGTGGGAAGTGAATTGACAACTTCAATGGTAACATGGTACAGAATCCCCCCTCTATGGGTGGGAAGTGAATAGACAACTTCAATGGTAACATGGTACAGAGTACACCCTGTTATGGGTGGGAAGTGAATTGACGACTTCAATGGTAACATGGTACAGAGTACACCCTGCTATGTGTGGGAAGTGAATTCACAACTTCAATGGTAACATGGTACAGAGTACACCCTGCTATGGGTGGGAAGTGAATTCACAACTTCAATGGTAACATGGTACAGAGTACACCCTGCAATGGGTGGGAAGTGAATTCACAACTTCAATGGTAACATGGTACAGCGTACACACTGCTATGGGTGGGAAGTGAATTCACAACTTCAATGGTAACATGGTACAGAGTACACCCTGCTATGGGTGGGAAGTGAATTCACAACTTCAATGGTAACATGGTACAGAGTACACCCTGTTATGGGTGCGAAGTGTATTGACAACTTCAATGGTAACATGGTACAGAGTACACCCTGCTATGGGTGGGAAGTGAATTCACAACTTCAATGGTAACATGGTACACACTGTTATGGGTGGGAAGTGAATTGACAACTTCAATGGTAACATGGTACAGAGTACACACTGCTATGGGTGGGAAGTGAATTGACAACTTCAATGGTAACATGGTACAGAGTACAGCCTGCTATGGGTGGGAAGTGAATTCACAACTTCAATGGTAACATGGTACAGAGTACACCCTGCAATGGGTGGGAAGTGAATTCACAACTTCAATGGTAACATGGTACATAGTACACCCTGCTATGGGTGGGAAGTGAATTCACAACTTCAATGGTAACATGGTACAGAGTACACCCGGCTATGGGAGGGAAGTGAATTCACAACTTCAATGGTAACATGGTACAGATCACACACTGCTATGGGTGGGAAGTGAATTCACAACTTCAATGGTAACATGGTACAGAGTACAACCTACTATGGGTGGGAAGTGAATTCACAACTTCAATGGTAACATGGTACAGGGTACACCCTGCTATGGGTGGCAAGTGAATTCACAACTTCAATGGTAACATAGTACAGAATACACCCTGCTATGGGTGGGAAGTGAATTGACAACTTCAATGGTAACATGGTACAGATTACACACTGCTATGGGTGGGAGGTGAATTGACAACTTCAATGGTAACATGGTACACACTGCTATGGGTGTGAAGTGAATTGACAACTTCAATGGTAACATAGTACAGAGTACACCCTGTTATGGGTGGGAAGTGAATTGACAACTTCAATGGTAACATGGTACAGATTACACACTGCTATGGGTGGGAGGTGAATTGACAACTTCAATGGTAACATGGTATACACTGCTATGGGTGGGAAGTGAATTGACAACTTCAATGGTAATATGGTACAGAGTACACACTGCTATGGGTGGGAAGTGAATTCACAACTTCAATGGTAACATGGTACAGAGTACACACTGCTATGGGTGGGAAGTGAATTGACAACTTCAATGGTAACATGGTACAGAATCCCCCCTCTATGAGTGGGAAGTGAATTGACAACTTCAATGGTAACATGGTACAGAGTACACCCTGTTATGGGTGGGAAGTGAATTGACGACTTCAATGGTAACATGGTACAGAGTACACCCTGCTATGTGTGGGAAGTGAATTCACAACTTCAATGGTAACATGGTACAGAGTACACCCTGCTATGGGTGGGAAGTGAATTCACAACTTCAATGGTAACATGGTACAGAGTACACCCTGCAATGGGTGGGAAGTGAATTCACAACTTCAATGGTAACATGGTACAGCGTACACACTGCTATGGGTGGGAAGTGAATTCACAACTTCAATGGTAACATGGTACAGAGTACACCCTGCTATGGGTGGGAAGTGAATTCACAACTTCAATGGTAACATGGTACAGAGTACACCCTGTTATGGGTGCGAAGTGTATTGACAACTTCAATGGTAACATGGTACAGAGTACACCCTGCTATGGGTGGGAAGTGAATTCACAACTTCAATGGTAACATGGTACACACTGTTATGGGTGTGAAGTGAATTCACAACTTCAATGGTAACATAGTACAGAGTACACCCTGTTATGGGTGGGAAGTGAATTGACAACATCAATGGTAACATGGTACAGAGTACACACTGCTATGGGTGGGAAGTGAATTGACAACTTCAATGGTAACATGGTACAGAGTACAGCCTGCTATGGGTGGGAAGTGAATTCACAACTTCAATGGTAACATGGTACAGAGTACACCCTGCAATGGGTGGGAAGTGAATTCACAACTTCAATGGTAACATGGTACATAGTACACCCTGCTATGGGTGGGAAGTGAATTCACAACTTCAATGGTAACATGGTACAGAGTACACCCGGCTATGGGAGGGAAGTGAATTCACAACTTCAATGGCAACATGGTACAGATCACACACTGCTATGGGTGGGAAGTGAATTCACAACTTCAATGGTAACATGGTACAGAGTACAACCTACTATGGGTGGGAAGTGAATTCACAACTTCAATGGTAACATGGTACAGGGTACACCCTGCTATGGGTGGCAAGTGAATTCACAACTTCAATGGTAACATAGTACAGAGTACACCCTGCTATGGGTGGGAAGTGAATTGACAACTTCAATGGTAACATGGTACAGATTACACACTGCTATGGGTGGGAGGTGAATTGACAACTTCAATGGTAACATGGTACACACTGCTATGGGTGTGAAGTGAATTGACAACTTCAATGGTAACATAGTACAGAGTACACCCTGTTATGAGTGGGAAGTGAATTGACAACTTCAATGGTAACATGGTACAGAGTACACACTGCTATGGGTGGGAAGTGAATAGACAACTTCAATGGTAACATGGTACAGAGTACAGCCTGCTATGGGTGGGAAGTGAATTCACAACTTCAATGGTAACATGGTACAGAGTACACCCTGCAATGGGTGGGAAGTGAATTCACAACTTCAATGGTAACATGGTACATAGTACACCCTGCTATGGGTGGGAAGTGAATTCACAACTTCAATGGTAACATGGTACAGAGTACACCCGGCTATGGGAGGGAAGTGAATTCACAACTTCAATGGTAACATGGTACAGATCACACACTGCTATGGCTGGGAAGTGAATTCACAACTTCAATGGTAACATGGTACAGAGTACAACCTACTATGGGTGGGAAGTGAATTCACAACTTCAATGGTAACATGGTACAGGGTACACCCCGCTATGGGTGGGAAGTGAATTCACAACTTCAATGGTAACATAGTACAGAGTACACACTGCTATGGGTGGGAAGTGAATTCACAACTGCAATGGTAACATGGTACAGAGTACAGCCTGCTATGGGTGTGAAGTGAATTCACAACTTAAATGGTAACATGGTACAGAGTACACCCTGCTATGGGTGGGAAGTGAATTCACAACTGCAATGGTAACATAGTACAGAGTACACACTGCTATGGGTGGGAAGTGAATTCACAACTTCAATGGTAACATGGTACAGAGTACACCCTGCTATGGGTGGGAAGTGAATTCACAACTTCAATGGTAACATGGTACAGAGTACACCCTGCTATGGGTGGGAAATGAATTCACAACTTCAATGGTAACATGGTACAGAGTACACCCTGCTATGGGTGGGAAGTGAATTCACAACTTCAATGGTAACATGGTAGAGTACACCCTGTTATGGGTGGGAAGTGAATTGACAACTTCAATGGTAACATGGTACAGAGTACACCCTGCTATGGGTGGGAAGTGAATTGACAACTTCAATGGCAACATGGTACAGAGTACACCCTGCTATGGGTGGGAAGTGAATTGACAACTTCAATGGTAACATAGTACAGAGTACACCCTGTTATGAGTGGGAAGTGAATTGACAACTTCAATGGTAACATGGTACAGAGTACACACTGCTATGGGTGGGAAGTGAATAGACAACTTCAATGGTAACATGGTACAGAGTACAGCCTGCTATGGGTGGGAAGTGAATTCACAACTTCAATGGTAACATGGTACAGAGTACACCCTGCAATGGGTGGGAAGTGAATTCACAACTTCAATGGTAACATGGTACATAGTACACCCTGCTATGGGTGGGAAGTGAATTCACAACTTCAATGGTAACATGGTACAGAGTACACCCGCCTATGGGAGGGAAGTGAATTCACAACTTAAATGGTAACATGGTACAGATCACACACTGCTATGGGTGGGAAGTGAATTCACAACTTCAATGGTAACATGGTACAGAGTACAACCTACTATGGGTGGGAAGTGAATTCACAACTTCAATGGTAACATGGTACAGGGTACACCCCGCTATGGGTGGGAAGTGAATTCACAACTTCAATGGTAACATAGTACAGAGTACACACTGCTATGGGTGGGAAGTGAATTCACAACTGCAATGGTAACATGGTACAGAGTACAGCCTGCTATGGGTGTGAAATGAATTCACAACTTAAATGGTAACATGGTACAGAGTACACCCTGCTATGGGTGGGAAGTGAATTCACAACTTCAATGGTATCATAGTACAGAGTACACACTGCTATGGGTGGGAAGTGAATTCACAACTTCAATGGTAACATGGTACAGAGTACACCCTGCTATGGGTGGGAAGTGAATTGACAACTTCAATGGTAACATGGTACAGAGTACACCCTGCTATGGGTGGGAAATGAATTCACAACTTCAATGGTAACATGGTACAGAGTACACCCTGCTATGGGTGGGAAGTGAATTCACAACTTCAATGGTAACATGGTAGAGTACACCCTGTTATGGGTGGGAAGTGAATTGACAACTTCAATGGTAACATGGTACAGAGTACACCCTGCTATGGGTGGGAAGTGAATTGACAACTTCAATGGCAACATGGTACAGAGTACACCCTGCTATGGGTGGGAAGTGAATTGACAACTTCAATGGCAACATGGTAAAGAGTACACACTGCTATGGGTGGGAAGTGAATTGACAACTTCAATGGTAACATGGTAGAGTACACACTGCTATGGGTGGGAAGTGAATTGACAACTTCAATGGTAACATGGTAATGAGTACACACTGCTATGGGTGTGAAGTGAATTGACAAATTCAATGGTAACATGGTACAGAGTACACCCTGCTATGGGTGGGAAGTGAATTCACAACTTCAATGGTAACATGGTAGAGTACACCCTGTTATGGGTGGGAAGTGAATTGACAACTTCAATGGTAACATGGTACAGAGTACACCCTGCTATGGGTGGGAAGTAAATTGACAACTTCAATGGCAACATGGTACAGAGTACACCCTGCTATGGGTGGGAAGTGAATTGACAACTTCAATGGTAACATAGTACAGAGTACACCCTGTTATGAGTGGGAAGTGAATTGACAACTTCAATGGCAACATGGTACAGAGTACACCCTGCTATGGGTGGGAAGTGAATTGACAACTTCAATGGTAACATAGTACAGAGTACACCCTGTTATGAGTGGGAAGTGAATTGACAACTTCAATGGTAACATGGTACAGAGTACACACTGCTATGGGTGGGAAGTGAATAGACAACTTCAATGGTAACATGGTACAGAGTACAGCCTGCTATGGGTGGGAAGTGAATTCACAACTTCAATGGTAACATGGTACAGAGTACACCCTGCAATGGGTGGGAAGTGAATTCACAACTTCAATGGTAACATGGTACATAGTACACCCTGCTATGGGTGGGAAGTGAATTCACAACTTCAATGGTAACATGGTACAGAGTACACCCGCCTATGGGAGGGAAGTGAATTCACAACTTAAATGGTAACATGGTACAGATCACACACTGCTATGGGTGGGAAGTGAATTCACAACTTCAATGGTAACATGGTACAGAGTACAACCTACTATGGGTGGGAAGTGAATTCACAACTTCAATGGTAACATGGTACAGAGTACACCCTGCTATGGGTTGGAAGTGAATTCACAACTTCAATGGTAACATAGTACAGAGTACACACTGCTATGGGTGGGAAGTGAATTCACAACTTCAATGGTAACATGGTACAGAGTACACCCTGCTATGGGTGGGAAGTGAATTGACAACTTCAATGGCAACATGGTAAAGAGTACACACTGCTATGGGTGGGAAGTGAATTGACAACTTCAATGGTAACATGGTAGAGTACACACTGCTATGGGTGGGAAGTGAATTGACAACTTCAATGGTAACATGGTAATGAGTACACACTGCTATGGGTGTGAAGTGAATTGACAAATTCAATGGTAACATGGTACAGAGTACACCCTGCTATGGGTGGGAAGTGAATTCACAACTTCAATGGTAACATGGTAGAGTACACCCTGTTATGGGTGGGAAGTGAATTGACAACTTCAATGGTAACATGGTACAGAGTACACCCTGCTATGGGTGGGAAGTGAATTGACAACTTCAATGGCAACATGGTACAGAGTACACCCTGCTATGGGTGGGAAGTGAATTGACAACTTCAATGGTAACATAGTACAGAGTACACCCTGTTATGAGTGGGAAGTGAATTGACAACTTCAATGGCAACATGGTACAGAGTACACCCTGCTATGGGTGGGAAGTGAATTGACAACTTCAATGGTAACATAGTACAGAGTACACCCTGTTATGAGTGGGAAGTGAATTGACAACTTCAATGGTAACATGGTACAGAGTACACACTGCTATGGGTGGGAAGTGAATAGACAACTTCAATGGTAACATGGTACAGAGTACAGCCTGCTATGGGTGGGAAGTGAATTCACAACTTCAATGGTAACATGGTACAGAGTACACCCTGCAATGGGTGGGAAGTGAATTCACAACTTCAATGGTAACATGGTACATAGTACACCCTGCTATGGGTGGGAAGTGAATTCACAACTTCAATGGTAACATGGTACAGAGTACACCCGCCTATGGGAGGGAAGTGAATTCACAACTTAAATGGTAACATGGTACAGATCACACACTGCTATGGGTGGGAAGTGAATTCACAACTTCAATGGTAACATGGTACAGAGTACAACCTACTATGGGTGGGAAGTGAATTCACAACTTCAATGGTAACATGGTACAGAGTACACCCTGCTATGGGTGGGAAGTGAATTCACAACTTCAATGGTAACATAGTACAGAGTACACACTGCTATGGGTGGGAAGTGAATTCACAACTTCAATGGTAACATGGTACAGAGTACACCCTGCTATGGGTGGGAAGTGAATTGACAACTTCAATGGTAACATGGTACAGAGTACACCCTGCTATGGGTGGGAAATGAATTCACAACTTCAATGGTAACATGGTACAGAGTACACCCTGCTATGGGTGGGAAGTGAATTCACAACTTCAATGGTAACATGGTAGAGTACACCCTGTTATGGGTGGGAAGTGAATTGACAACTTCAATGGTAACATGGTACAGAGTACACCCTGCTATGGGTGGGAAGTGAATTGACAACTTCAATGGCAACATGGTACAGAGTACACCCTGCTATGGGTGGGAAGTGAATTGACAACTTCAATGGCAACATGGTAAAGAGTACACACTGCTATGGGTGGGAAGTGAATTGACAACTTCAATGGTAACATGGTAGAGTACACACTGCTATGGGTGGGAAGTGAATTGACAACTTCAATGGTAACATGGTAATGAGTACACACTGCTATGGGTGTGAAGTGAATTGACAAATTCAATGGTAACATGGTACAGAGTACACCCTGCTATGGGTTGGAAGTGAATTCACAACTTCAATGGTAACATGGTACATAGTACACCCTGCTATGGGTGGGAAGTGAATTCACAACTTCAATGGTAACATGGTACAGAGTACACCCGGCTATGGGAGGGAAGTGAATTCACAACTTCAATGGTAACATGGTACAGATCACACACTGCTATGGGTGGGAAGTGAATTCACAACTTCAATGGTAACATGGTACAGAGTACAACCTACTATGGGTGGGAAGTGAATTCACAACTTCAATGGTAACATGGTACAGGGTACACCCTGCTATGGGTGGCAAGTGAATTCACAACTTCAATGGTAACATAGTACAGAGTACACCCTGCTATGGGTGGGAAGTGAATTGACAACTTCAATGGTAACATGGTACAGATTACACACTGCTATGGGTGGGAGGTGAATTGACAACTTCAATGGTAACATGGTACACACTGCTATGGGTGTGAAGTGAATTGACAACTTCAATGGTAACATAGTACAGAGTACACCCTGTTATGAGTGGGAAGTGAATTGACAACTTCAATGGTAACATGGTACAGAGTACACACTGCTATGGGTGGGAAGTGAATAGACAACTTCAATGGTAACATGGTACAGAGTACAGCCTGCTATGGGTGGGAAGTGAATTCACAACTTCAATGGTAACATGGTACAGAGTACACCCTGCAATGGGTGGGAAGTGAATTCACAACTTCAATGGTAACATGGTACATAGTACACCCTGCTATGGGTGGGAAGTGAATTCACAACTTCAATGGTAACATGGTACAGAGTACACCCGGCTATGGGAGGGAAGTGAATTCACAACTTCAATGGTAACATGGTACAGATCACACACTGCTATGGCTGGAAAGTGAATTCACAACTTCAATGGTAACATGGTACAGAGTACAACCTACTATGGGTGGGAAGTGAATTCACAACTTCAATGGTAACATGGTACAGGGTACACCCCGCTATGGGTGGGAAGTGAATTCACAACTTCAATGGTAACATAGTACAGAGTACACACTGCTATGGGTGGGAAGTGAATTCACAACTGCAATGGTAACATGGTACAGAGTACAGCCTGCTATGGGTGTGAAGTGAATTCACAACTTAAATGGTAACATGGTACAGAGTACACCCTGCTATGGGTGGGAAGTGAATTCACAACTGCAATGGTAACATAGTACAGAGTACACACTGCTATGGGTGGGAAGTGAATTCACAACTTCAATGGTAACATGGTACAGAGTACACCCTGCTATGGGTGGGAAGTGAATTGACAACTTCAATGGTAACATGGTACAGAGTACACCCTGCTATGGGTGGGAAATGAATTCACAACTTCAATGGTAACATGGTACAGAGTACACCCTGCTATGGGTGGGAAGTGAATTCACAACTTCAATGGTAACATGGTAGAGTACACCCTGTTATGGGTGGGAAGTGAATTGACAACTTCAATGGTAACATGGTACAGAGTACACCCTGCTATGGGTGGGAAGTGAATTGACAACTTCAATGGCAACATGGTACAGAGTACACCCTGCTATGGGTGGGAAGTGAATTGACAACTTCAATGGTAACATAGTACAGAGTACACCCTGTTATGAGTGGGAAGTGAATTGACAACTTCAATGGTAACATGGTACAGAGTACACACTGCTATGGGTGGGAAGTGAATAGACAACTTCAATGGTAACATGGTACAGAGTACAGCCTGCTATGGGTGGGAAGTGAATTCACAACTTCAATGGTAACATGGTACAGAGTACACCCTGCAATGGGTGGGAAGTGAATTCACAACTTCAATGGTAACATGGTACATAGTACACCCTGCTATGGGTGGGAAGTGAATTCACAACTTCAATGGTAACATGGTACAGAGTACACCCGCCTATGGGAGGGAAGTGAATTCACAACTTAAATGGTAACATGGTACAGATCACACACTGCTATGGGTGGGAAGTGAATTCACAACTTCAATGGTAACATGGTACAGAGTACAACCTACTATGGGTGGGAAGTGAATTCACAACTTCAATGGTAACATGGTACAGGGTACACCCCGCTATGGGTGGGAAGTGAATTCACAACTTCAATGGTAACATAGTACAGAGTACACACTGCTATGGGTGGGAAGTGAATTCACAACTGCAATGGTAACATGGTACAGAGTACAGCCTGCTATGGGTGTGAAATGAATTCACAACTTAAATGGTAACATGGTACAGAGTACACCCTGCTATGGGTGGGAAGTGAATTCACAACTTCAATGGTAACATAGTACAGAGTACACACTGCTATGGGTGGGAAGTGAATTCACAACTTCAATGGTAACATGGTACAGAGTACACCCTGCTATGGGTGGGAAGTGAATTGACAACTTCAATGGTAACATGGTACAGAGTACACCCTGCTATGGGTGGGAAATGAATTCACAACTTCAATGGTAACATGGTACAGAGTACACCCTGCTATGGGTGGGAAGTGAATTCACAACTTCAATGGTAACATGGTAGAGTACACCCTGTTATGGGTGGGAAGTGAATTGACAACTTCAATGGTAACATGGTACAGAGTACACCCTGCTATGGGTGGGAAGTGAATTGACAACTTCAATGGCAACATGGAACAGAGTACACCCTGCTATGGGTGGGAAGTGAATTGACAACTTCAATGGCAACATGGTAAAGAGTACACACTGCTATGGGTGGGAAGTGAATTGACAACTTCAATGGTAACATGGTAGAGTACACACTGCTATGGGTGGGAAGTGAATTGACAACTACAATGGTAACATGGTAATGAGTACACACTGCTATGGGTGTGAAGTGAATTGACAAATTCAATGGTAACATGGTACAGAGTACACCCTGCTATGGGTGGGAAGTGAATTCACAACTTCAATGGTAACATGGTAGAGTACACCCTGTTATGGGTGGGAAGTGAATTGACAACTTCAATGGTAACATGGTACAGAGTACACCCTGCTATGGGTGGGAAGTGAATTGACAACTTCAATGGCAACATGGTACAGAGTACACCCTGCTATGGGTGGGAAGTGAATTGACAACTTCAATGGTAACATAGTACAGAGTACACCCTGTTATGAGTGGGAAGTGAATTGACAACTTCAATGGCAACATGGTACAGAGTACACCCTGCTATGGGTGGGAAGTGAATTGACAACTTCAATGGTAACATAGTACAGAGTACACCCTGTTATGAGTGGGAAGTGAATTGACAACTTCAATGGTAACATGGTACAGAGTACACACTGCTATGGGTGGGAAGTGAATAGACAACTTCAATGGTAACATGGTACAGAGTACAGCCTGCTATGGGTGGGAAGTGAATTCACAACTTCAATGGTAACATGGTACAGAGTACACCCTGCAATGGGTGGGAAGTGAATTCACAACTTCAATGGTAACATGGTACATAGTACACCCTGCTATGGGTGGGAAGTGAATTCACAACTTCAATGGTAACATGGTACAGAGTACACCCGCCTATGGGAGGGAAGTGAATTCACAACTTAAATGGTAACATGGTACAGATCACACACTGCTATGGGTGGGAAGTGAATTCACAACTTCAATGGTAACATGGTACAGAGTACAACCTACTATGGGTGGGAAGTGAATTCACAACTTCAATGGTAACATGGTACAGAGTACACCCTGCTATGGGTGGGAAGTGAATTCACAACTTCAATGGTAACATAGTACAGAGTACACACTGCTATGGGTGGGAAGTGAATTCACAACTTCAATGGTAACATGGTACAGAGTACACCCTGCTATGGGTGGGAAGTGAATTGACAACTTCAATGGCAACATGGTAAAGAGTACACACTGCTATGGGTGGGAAGTGAATTGACAACTTCAATGGTAACATGGTAGAGTACACACTGCTATGGGTGGGAAGTGAATTGACAACTTCAATGGTAACATGGTAATGAGTACACACTGCTATGGGTGTGAAGTGAATTGACAAATTCAATGGTAACATGGTACAGAGTACACCCTGCTATGGGTAGGAAGTGAATTCACAACTTCAATGGTAACATGGTAGAGTACACCCTGTTATGGGTGGGAAGTGAATTGACAACTTCAATGGTAACATGGTACAGAGTACACCCTGCTATGGGTGGGAAGTGAATTGACAACTTCAATGGCAACATGGTACAGAGTACACCCTGCTATGGGTGGGAAGTGAATTGACAACTTCAATGGTAACATAGTACAGAGTACACCCTGTTATGAGTGGGAAGTGAATTGACAACTTCAATGGCAACATGGTACAGAGTACACCCTGCTATGGGTGGGAAGTGAATTGACAACTTCAATGGTAACATAGTACAGAGTACACCCTGTTATGAGTGGGAAGTGAATTGACAACTTCAATGGTAACATGGTACAGAGTACACACTGCTATGGGTGGGAAGTGAATAGACAACTTCAATGGTAACATGGTACAGAGTACAGCCTGCTATGGGTGGGAAGTGAATTCACAACTTCAATGGTAACATGGTACAGAGTACACCCTGCAATGGGTGGGAAGTGAATTCACAACTTCAATGGTAACATGGTACATAGTACACCCTGCTATGGGTGGGAAGTGAATTCACAACTTCAATGGTAACATGGTACAGAGTACACCCGCCTATGGGAGGGAAGTGAATTCACAACTTAAATGGTAACATGGTACAGATCACACACTGCTATGGGTGGGAAGTGAATTCACAACTTCAATGGTAACATGGTACAGAGTACAACCTACTATGGGTGGGAAGTGAATTCACAACTTCAATGGTAACATGGTACAGAGTACACCCTGCTATGGGTGGGAAGTGAATTCACAACTTCAATGGTAACATAGTACAGAGTACACACTGCTATGGGTGGGAAGTGAATTCACAACTTCAATGGTAACATGGTACAGAGTACACCCTGCTATGGGTGGGAAGTGAATTGACAACTTCAATGGTAACATGGTACAGAGTACACCCTGCTATGGGTGGGAAATGAATTCACAACTTCAATGGTAACATGGTACAGAGTACACCCTGCTATGGGTGGGAAGTGAATTCACAACTTCAATGGTAACATGGTAGAGTACACCCTGCTATGGGTGGGAAGTGAATTGACAACTTCAATGGTAACATGGTACAGAGTACACCCTGCTATGGGTGGGAAGTGAATTGACAACTTCAATGGCAACATGGTAAAGAGTACACACTGCTATGGGTGGGAAGTGAATTGACAACTTCAATGGTAACATGGTAGAGTACACACTGCTATGGGTGGGAAGTGAATTGACAACTTCAATGGTAACATGGTAATGAGTACACACTGCTATGGGTGTGAAGTGAATTGACAAATTCAATGGTAACATGGTACAGAGTACACCCTGCTATGGGTTGGAAGTGAATTCACAACTTCAATGGTAACATGGTACATGAGTGCACCCTGCTATGGGCGGGAAGTGAATTCACAACTTCAATGGCAACATACACAGGCTACATAGGTAAAAACAACTGATTGTTTAGTCTTAAAGACGTAACATGTTAAGTATGAACATTTAGAAATCTAATTTGATGTGTTTGATGTTGTGTCTATATATTCATGTAAGAGTCCTCATCCATGTCATTGTGCTTATGTTCTATAAATAATTACATTTTAATGCACATCTCTCGATCAGGCTGATCAGATGTTTCTAGTTTAAGGGTAATGGTCTAACGACTAACATCATAGCTAGTGGTCAGTTAACTACCAGTATTCACTGACCACTGTCCATGCTTGTATCATCATTCTTTCTATTTTTTTGACAGTATGCAGTCTTATTGAATCTAGTTCATCTGTACCTGTTTTTTGTATTGTTTATTGATATCTCTATTGATCCAATCGTGTTTGGGATCCCATTAACTTATTTAACCCAGCCATAATGTTGTGCCTGTCCCAAGCCTTCACCTCCATTTCATGGTTTTCTTTGCATTCAATGGTAAACAGTAGAGGTGACTGTTCATTTATTGTTGATGTTATTGGAATAGCTGACCATCAGTGTTTAAACTTTCCTTTTATAATACTATTCAATTGTGGCCATGTTGGTCTATGCTGCTACATAAAACTAGAAGCTCAGGTGAGCCTGTATCGCTCACCTGACATAAATAAGTCCTCTTAAGAATGTCTGCATGCCAAATACATCTAAGTTACTATTCAAATTCCATACTGCCATAGGGTTCTATGTTAAAATTATGTCTGCTCATGGCAGCCATCTTGGATGGAGGTTGTGGTCACCGGACACAATTTTGAAAGTATACTACCCAAGGACCATCCATGCCATGTTTGCTTTAAAATGGCTGACTGGTTTCAGAAGAGAAGACTATTAAACAATTTGCCCATAAGGTCCTATGTTAAAACGATGTCAGCTGACGGCGGCCATTTTGAACCGAGATCGGGATCACTGAACACAATTTTGGAAGTTGACCACCTAAGGACCACCGATGACATGTTTGCTATATTGGCTTACTGGTTTCAGAGGAGAAGATTTTAAAACATTTTTTCCCATAGGGTCCTATATTAAAACTACAGTATGTCCGCTGAAGGTGGCCATCTTGGATGGAGGTCAGGGTCACCAGACACAATTTTGAAAATTGACCACCTAAGGACCATCCATGCCATGTTTGCTTTAAATTGGCTTACTGGTTTCAGAGGAGAAGATATTTAAACATATTTCCCATAAGGTCCTATGTTAAAACTATGTCCGCTGACGGTGGCCATCTTGGATGGAGGTTTGGGTCACTGGATATAATTTTGAAAGTTGACCATTTAAGGACCATTCATGCCATGTTTGCTTTAAATTGGCTTACTGGTTTCAGAGGAAATTTTTGTTTAAACATTTTTCCCATATGGTCCTATGCTAAAACTATGTCCGATGACGGTGGCCATCTTGGAGGGAGGTCGGGGTTACAGGATATAATTTTGAAAGTTGACCACCTATGTACCATTCATGCCATGCTTGCTTTAAATTGACTTACTGGTTTCAGAAGAGAAGACTTTTAAACATTTTTTCCATAGGTTCCTAGGTTAAAATTAAGTCGAGTCATGGCGGCCATCTTGAATTTCCGATCAGCAAACGATTCACAAGTTTAGTACAGGACCACCCATTGATCATTCCTGCAAAGTCACAATTCAATTGGCTTAGTGGTTTCTAACAAGAAGATTTTTTTAAATTTCGACCAATCAGAAAACATTATGGGCCCTGGCAGCCATGTTGGATTTCCGATAAGCGCCAAAAACATAAATCTTGTATATGACCATCCAATGAACATTTCTGCCAAGTTTGGTTCAAATCTGTTTTGTGGTTTCAGAAAAAAAGATGAAAATGTGAAATTCCCATAGGGTCCAATGTTAAACTAAGTCGAGTCATGGCAGCCATCTTGAATTTCCGATCGGCAAACGATTCACAAGTTTAGTACAGGACCACCCAATGATCATTCCTGCAAAGTCACAATTCAATTGGCTTAGTGGTTTCTAACAAGAAGATTTTAAAAATTTCGACCAATCAGAACACATTATGGGCCCTGGCAGCCATGTTGGATTTCCGATCAGTGCCAAAAACATAAATCTTGTATATGACCATCCAATGAATATTTCTGCCAAGTTTGGTTCAAATCTGTTATGTGGTTTCAGAAAAAAAGATGAAAATGCGAAATTCCCATAGGGTCCAATGTTAAACTAAGTCGAGTCATGGCAGCCATCTTGAATTTCCCATCGGCAAACGATTCACAGGTTTAGTACAGGACCACCCAATGATCATTCCTGCAAAGTCACAATTCAATTGGCTTAGTGGTTTCTAACAAGAAGATTTTTAAAATTTCGACCAATCAGAACACATTATGGGCCCTGGCAGCCATGTTGGATTTCCGATAAGCGCCAAAAACAAAAATCTTGTATATGACCATCCAATGAACATTTCTGCCAAGTTTGGTTCAAATCTGTTTTGTGGTTTCAGAAAAAAAGATGAAAATGTGAAATTCCCATAGGGTCCAATGTTAAACTAAGTCGAGTCATGGCAGCCATCTTGAATTTCCGATCGGCAAACGATTCACAAGTTTAGTACAGGACCACCCAATGATCATTCCTGCAAAGTCACAATTCAATTGGCTTAGTGGTTTCTAACAAGAAGATTTTTTAAATTTCGACCAATCAGAACACATTATGGTCCCTGGCAGCCATGTTGGATTTCCAATCAGTGCCAAAAACATAAATCTTGTATATGACCATCCAATGAACATTTCTGCCAAGTTTGGTTCAAATCTGTTATGTGGTTTCAGAAAAAAAGATGAAAATGCGAAATTCCCATAGGGTCCAATGTTAAACTAAGTCGAGTCATGGCAGCCATCTTGAATTTCTCATCGGCAAACGATTCACAGGTTTAGTACAGGACCACCCAATGATCATTCCTGCAAAGTCACAATTCAATTGGCTTAGTGGTTTCTAACAAGAAGATTTTTTAAATTTCGACCAATCAGAACACATTATGGGCCCTGGCAGCCATGTTGGATTTCCGATAAGCGCCAAAAACATAAATCTTGTATATGACCATCCAATGAACATTTCTGCCAAGTTTGGTTCAAATCTGTTTTGTGGTCTCAGAAAAAGAGATGAAAATGTGAAATTCCCATAGGGTCAAATGTTAAATTAAGTTGAGTAATGGTGGCCATCTTGAATTTTCGATCGGCAAACGATTCACAAGTTTAGTACAGGACCACCCAATGATCATTCCTGCAAAGTCACAATTCAATTGGCTTAGTGGTTTCTAACAAGAAGATTTTTAAAATTTCGACCAATCAGAACACATTATGGGCCCTGGCAGCCATGTTGGATTTCCGATAAGCGCCAAAAACAAAAATATTGTATATGACCATCCAATGAACATTTCTGCCAAGTTTGGTTCAAATCTGTTTTGTGGTTTCAGAAAAAAAGATGAAAATGTGAAATTCCCTTAGGGTCCAATGTTAAACTAAGTCGAGTCATGGCAGCCATCTTGAATTTCCCATCGGCAAACGATTCACAAGTTTAGTACAGGACCACCCAATGATCATTCCTGCAAAGTCACAATTCAATTGGCTTAGTGGTTTCTAACAAGAAGATTTTTAAAATTTCGACCAATCAGAACACATTATGGGCCCTGGCAGCCATGTTGGATTTCCGATAAGCGCCAAAAACATAAATCTTGTATATGACCATCCAATGAACATTTCTGCCAAGTTTGGTTCAAATCTGTTTTGTGGTTTCAGAAAAAGAGATGAAAATGTGAAATTCCCATAGGGTCAAATGTTAAACTAAGTTGAGTAATGGTGGCCATCTTGAATTTTCGATCGGCAAACGATTCACAAGTTTAGTACAGGACCACCCAATGATTATTCCTGCAAAGTCACAATTCAATTGGCTTAGTGGTTTCTAACAAGAAGATTTTTAAAATTTCGACCAATCAGAACACATTATGGGCCCTGGCAGCCATGTTGGATTTCCGATCAGCGCCAAAAACAAAAATCTTGTATATGACCATCCAATGAACATTTCTGCCAAGTTTGGTTCAAATCTGTTTTGTGGTTTCAGAAAAAAAGATGAAAATGTGAAATTCCCATAGGGTCCAAAGTTAAACTAAGTCGAGTCATGGCAGCCATCTTGAATTTCCCATCGGCAAACGATTCACAGGTTTAGTACAGGACCACCCAATGATCATTCCTGCAAAGTCACAATTCAATTGGCTTAGTGGTTTCTAACAAGAAGATTTTTAAAATTTCGACCAATCAGAACACATTATGGGCCCTGGCAGCCATGTTGGATTTCCGATAAGTGCCAAAAACATAAATCTTGTATATGACCATCCAATGAACATTTCTGCCAAGTTTGGTTCAAATCTGTTTTGTGGTTTCAGAAAAAGAGATGAAAATGTGAAATTCCCATAGGGTCAAATGTTAAACTAAGTTGAGTAATGGTGGCCATCTTGAATTTCCGATCGGCAAACGATTCACAAGTTTAGTACAGGACCACCCAATGATCATTCCTGCAAAGTCACAATTCAATTGGCTTAGTGGTTTCTAACAAGAAGATTTTTAAAATTTCGACCAATCAGAACACATTATGGGCCCTGGCAGCCATGTTGGATTTCCGATCAGCGCCAAAAACAAAAATCTTGTATATGACCATCCAATGAACATTTCTGCCAAGTTTGGTTCAAATCTGTTTTGTGGTTTCAGAAAAAAAGATGAAAATGTGAAATTCCCATAGGGTCCAAAGTTAAACTAAGTCGAGTCATGGCAGCCATCTTGAATTTCCCATCGGCAAACGATTCACAGGTTTAGTACAGGACCACCCAATGATCATTCCTGCAAAGTCACAATTCAATTGGCTTAGTGGTTTCTAACAAGAAGATTTTTAAAATTTCGACCAATCAGAACACATTATGGGCTCTGGCAGCCATGTTGGATTTCCGATCAGTGCCAAAAACAAAAATCTTGTATATGATCATCCAATGAACATTTCTGCCAAGTTTGGTTCAAATCTGTTATGTGGTTTCAGAAAAAAAGATGAAAATGCGAAATTCCCATAGGGTCCAATGTTAAACTAAGTCGAGTCATGGCAGCCATCTTGAATTTCCCATCGGCAAACGATTCACAGGTTTAGTACAGGACCACCCAATGATCATTCCTGCAAAGTCACAATTCAATTGGCTTAGTGGTTTCTAACAAGAAGATTTTTAAAATTTCGACCAATCAGAACACATTATGGGCCCTGGCAGCCATGTTGGATTTCCGATAAGCGCCAAAAACATAAATCTTGTATATGACCATCCAATGAACATTTCTGCCAAGTTTGGTTCAAATCTGTTTTGTGGTTTCAGAAAAAGAGATGAAAATGTGAAATTCCCATAGGGTCAAATGTTAAACTAAGTTGAGTAATGGTGGCCATCTTGAATTTTCGATCGGCAAACGATTCACAAGTTTAGTACAGGACCACCCAATGATTATTCCTGCAAAGTCACAATTCAATTGGCTTAGTGGTTTCTAACAAGAAGATTTTTAAAATTTCGACCAATCAGAACACATTATGGGCCCTGGCAGCCATGTTGAATTTCCGATCAGCGCCAAAAACAAAAATCTTGTATATGACCATCCAATGAACATTTCTGCCAAGTTTGGTTCAAATCTGTTTTGTGGTTTCAGAAAAAAAGATGAAAATGTGAAATTCCCATAGGGTCCAAAGTTAAACTAAGTCGAGTCATGGCAGCCATCTTGAATTTCCCATCGGCAAACGATTCACAGGTTTAGTACAAGACCACCCAATGATCGTTCCTGCAAAGTCACAATTCAATTGGCTTAGTGGTTTCTAACAAGAAGATTTTTAAAATTTCGACCAATCAGAACACATTATGGGCCCTGGCAGCCATGTTGGATTTCCGATCAGTGCCAAAAACAAAAATCTTGTATATGATCATCCAATGAACATTTCTGCCAAGTTTGGTTCAAATCTGTTATGTGGTTTCAGAAAAAAAGATGAAAATGCGAAATTCCCATAGGGTCCAATGTTAAACTAAGTCGAGTCATGGCAGCCATCTTGAATTTCCCATCGGCAAACGATTCACAGGTTTAGTACAGGACCACCCAATGATCATTCCTGCAAAGTCACAATTCAATTGGCTTAGTGGTTTCTAACAAGAAGATTTTTAAAATTTCGACCAATCAGAACACATTATGGGCCCTGGCAGCCATGTTGGATTTCCGATAAGCGCCAAAAACAAAAATCTTGTATATGACCATCCAATGAACATTTCTGCCAAGTTTGGTTCAAATCTGTTTTGTGGTTTCAGAAAAAAAGATGAAAATGTGAAATTCCCATAGGGTCCAATGTTAAACTAAGTCGAGTCATGGCAGCCATCTTGAATTTCCGATCGGCAAACGATTCACAAGTTTAGTACAGGACCACCCAATGATCATTCCTGCAAAGTCACAATTCAATTGGCTTAGTGGTTTCTAACAAGAAGATTTTTAAAATTTCGACCAATCAGAACACATTATGGTCCCTGGCAGCCATGTTGGATTTCCAATCAGTGCCAAAAACATAAATCTTGTATATGACCATCCAATGAACATTTCTGCCAAGTTTGGTTCAAATCTGTTATGTGGTTTCAGAAAAAAAGATGAAAATGCGAAATTCCCATAGGGTCCAATGTTAAACTAAGTCGAGTCATGGCAGCCATCTTGAATTTCCCATCGGCAAACGATTCACAGGTTTAGTACAGGACCACCCAATGATCATTCCTGCAAAGTCACAATTCAATTGGCTTAGTGGTTTCTAACAAGAAGATTTTTTAAATTTCGACCAATCAGAACACATTATGGGCCCTGGCAGCCATGTTGGATTTCCGATAAGCGCCAAAAACATAAATCTTGTATATGACCATCCAATGAACATTTCTGCCAAGTTTGGTTCAAATCTGTTTTGTGGTCTCAGAAAAAGAGATGAAAATGTGAAATTCCCATAGGGTCAAATGTTAAATTAAGTTGAGTAATGGTGGCCATCTTGAATTTTCCATCGGCAAACGATTCACAGGTTTAGTACAGGACCACCCAATGATCATTCCTGCAAAGTCACAATTCAATTGGCTTAGTGGTTTCTAACAAGAAGATTTTTAAAATTTCGACCAATCAGAACACATTATGGGCCCTGGCAGCCATGTTGGATTTCCGATAAGCGCCAAAAACATAAATCTTGTATATGACCATCCAATGAACATTTCTGCCAAGTTTGGTTCAAATCTGTTTTGTGGTTTCAGAAAAAGAGATGAAAATGTGAAATTCCCATAGGGTCAAATGTTAAACTAAGTTGAGTAATGGTGGCCATCTTGAATTTTCGATCGGCAAACGATTCACAAGTTTAGTACAGGACCACCCAATGATTATTCCTGCAAAGTCACAATTCAATTGGCTTAGTGGTTTCTAACAAGAAGATTTTTAAAATTTCGACCAATCAGAACACATTATGGGCCCTGGCAGCCATGTTGAATTTCCGATCAGCGCCAAAAACAAAAATCTTGTATATGACCATCCAATGTACATTTCTGCCAAGTTTGGTTCAAATCTGTTTTGTGGTTTCAGAAAAAAAGATGAAAATGTGAAATTCCCATAGGGTCCAAAGTTAAACTAAGTCGAGTCATGGCAGCCATCTTGAATTTCCCATCGGCAAACGATTCACAGGTTTAGTACAAGACCACCCAATGATCGTTCCTGCAAAGTCACAATTCAATTGGCTTAGTGGTTTCTAACAAGAAGATTTTTAAAATTTCGACCAATCAGAACACATTATGGGCCCTGGCAGCCATGTTGGATTTCCGATCAGTGCCAAAAACAAAAATCTTGTATATGATCATCCAATGAACATTTCTGCCAAGTTTGGTTCAAATCTGTTATGTGGTTTCAGAAAAAAAGATGAAAATGCGAAATTCCCATAGGGTCCAATGTTAAACTAAGTCGAGTCATGGCAGCCATCTTGAATTTCCCATCGGCAAACGATTCACAGGTTTAGTACAGGACCACTCAATGATCATTCCTGCAAAGTCACAATTCAATTGGCTTAGTGGTTTCTAACAAGAAGATTTTTAAAATTTCGACCAATCAGAACACATTATGGGCCCTGGCAGCCATGTTGGATTTCCGATAAGCGCCAAAAACAAAAATCTTGTATATGACCATCCAATGAACATTTCTGCCAAGTTTGGTTCAAATCTGTTTTGTGGTTTCAGAAAAAAAGATGAAAATGTGAAATTCCCATAGGGTCCAATGTTAAACTAAGTCGAGTCATGGCAGCCATCTTGAATTTCCGATCGGCAAACGATTCACAAGTTTAGTACAGGACCACCCAATGATCATTCCTGCAAAGTCACAATTCAATTGGCTTAGTGGTTTCTAACAAGAAGATTTTTAAAATTTCGACCAATCAGAACACATTATGGTCCCTGGCAGCCATGTTGGATTTCCAATCAGTGCCAAAAACATAAATCTTGTATATGACCATCCAATGAACATTTCTGCCAAGTTTGGTTCAAATCTGTTATGTGGTTTCAGAAAAAAAGATGAAAATGCGAAATTCCCATAGGGTCCAATGTTAAACTAAGTCGAGTCATGGCAGCCATCTTGAATTTCCCATCGGCAAACGATTCACAGGTTTAGTACAGGACCACCCAATGATCATTCCTGCAAAGTCACAATTCAATTGGCTTAGTGGTTTCTAACAAGAAGATTTTTTAAATTTCGACCAATCAGAACACATTATGGGCCCTGGCAGCCATGTTGGATTTCCGATAAGCGCCAAAAACATAAATCTTGTATATGACCATCCAATGAACATTTCTGCCAAGTTTGGTTCAAATCTGTTTTGTGGTCTCAGAAAAAGAGATGAAAATGTGAAATTCCCATAGGGTCAAATGTTAAATTAAGTTGAGTAATGGTGGCCATCTTGAATTTTCCATCGGCAAACGATTCACAAGTTTAGTACAGGACCACCCAATGATCATTCCTGCAAAGTCACAATTCAATTGGCTTAGTGGTTTCTAACAAGAAGATTTTTAAAATTTCGACCAATCAGAACACATTATGGGCCCTGGCAGCCATGTTGGATTTCCGATAAGCGCCAAAAACAAAAATCTTGTATATGACCATCCAATGAACATTTCTGCCAAGTTTGGTTCAAATCTGTTTTGTGGTTTCAGAAAAAAAGATGAAAATGTGAAATTCCCTTAGGGTCCAATGTTAAACTAAGTCGAGTCATGGCAGCCATCTTGAATTTCCCATCGGCAAACGATTCACAAGTTTAGTACAGGACCACCCAATGATCATTCCTGCAAAGTCACAATTCAATTGGCTTAGTGGTTTCTAACAAGAAGATTTTTAAAATTTCGACCAATCAGAACACATTATGGGCCCTGGCAGCCATGTTGGATTTCCGATAAGCGCCAAAAACATAAATCTTGTATATGACCATCCAATGAACATTTCTGCCAAGTTTGGTTCAAATCTGTTTTGTGGTTTCAGAAAAAGAGATGAAAATGTGAAATTCCCATAGGGTCAAATGTTAAACTAAGTTGAGTAATGGTGGCCATCTTGAATTTTCGATCGGCAAACGATTCACAAGTTTAGTACAGGACCACCCAATGATTATTCCTGCAAAGTCACAATTCAATTGGCTTAGTGGTTTCTAACAAGAAGATTTTTAAAATTTCGACCAATCAGAACACATTATGGGCCCTGGCAGCCATGTTGGATTTCCGATCAGCGCCAAAAACAAAAATCTTGTATATGACCATCCAATGAACATTTCTGCCAAGTTTGGTTCAAATCTGTTTTGTGGTTTCAGAAAAAAAGATGAAAATGTGAAATTCCCATAGGGTCCAAAGTTAAACTAAGTCGAGTCATGGCAGCCATCTTGAATTTCCCATCGGCAAACGATTCACAGGTTTAGTACAGGACCACCCAATGATCATTCCTGCAAAGTCACAATTCAATTGGCTTAGTGGTTTCTAACAAGAAGATTTTTAAAATTTCGACCAATCAGAACACATTATGGGCCCTGGCAGCCATGTTGGATTTCCGATAAGTGCCAAAAACATAAATCTTGTATATGACCATCCAATGAACATTTCTGCCAAGTTTGGTTCAAATCTGTTTTGTGGTTTCAGAAAAAGAGATGAAAATGTGAAATTCCCATAGGGTCAAATGTTAAACTAAGTTGAGTAATGGTGGCCATCTTGAATTTCCGATCGGCAAACGATTCACAAGTTTAGTACAGGACCACCCAATGATCATTCCTGCAAAGTCACAATTCAATTGGCTTAGTGGTTTCTAACAAGAAGATTTTTAAAATTTCGACCAATCAGAACACATTATGGGCCCTGGCAGCCATGTTGGATTTCCGATCAGCGCCAAAAACAAAAATCTTGTATATGACCATCCAATGAACATTTCTGCCAAGTTTGGTTCAAATCTGTTTTGTGGTTTCAGAAAAAAAGATGAAAATGTGAAATTCCCATAGGGTCCAAAGTTAAACTAAGTCGAGTCATGGCAGCCATCTTGAATTTCCCATCGGCAAACGATTCACAGGTTTAGTACAGGACCACCCAATGATCATTCCTGCAAAGTCACAATTCAATTGGCTTAGTGGTTTCTAACAAGAAGATTTTTAAAATTTCGACCAATCAGAACACATTATGGGCTCTGGCAGCCATGTTGGATTTCCGATCAGTGCCAAAAACAAAAATCTTGTATATGATCATCCAATGAACATTTCTGCCAAGTTTGGTTCAAATCTGTTATGTGGTTTCAGAAAAAAAGATGAAAATGCGAAATTCCCATAGGGTCCAATGTTAAACTAAGTCGAGTCATGGCAGCCATCTTGAATTTCCCATCGGCAAACGATTCACAGGTTTAGTACAGGACCACCCAATGATCATTCCTGCAAAGTCACAATTCAATTGGCTTAGTGGTTTCTAACAAGAAGATTTTTAAAATTTCGACCAATCAGAACACATTATGGGCCCTGGCAGCCATGTTGGATTTCCGATAAGTGCCAAAAACATAAATCTTGTATATGACCATCCAATGAACATTTCTGCCAAGTTTGGTTCAAATCTGTTTTGTGGTTTCAGAAAAAGAGATGAAAATGTGAAATTCCCATAGGGTCAAATGTTAAACTAAGTTGAGTAATGGTGGCCATCTTGAATTTCCGATCGGCAAACGATTCACAAGTTTAGTACAGGACCACCCAATGATCATTCCTGCAAAGTCACAATTCAATTGGCTTAGTGGTTTCTAACAAGAAGATTTTTAAAATTTCGACCAATCAGAACACATTATGGGCCCTGGCAGCCATGTTGGATTTCCGATCAGCGCCAAAAACAAAAATCTTGTATATGACCATCCAATGAACATTTCTGCCAAGTTTGGTTCAAATCTGTTTTGTGGTTTCAGAAAAAAAGATGAAAATGTGAAATTCCCATAGGGTCCAAAGTTAAACTAAGTCGAGTCATGGCAGCCATCTTGAATTTCCCATCGGCAAACGATTCACAGGTTTAGTACAGGACCACCCAATGATCATTCCTGCAAAGTCACAATTCAATTGGCTTAGTGGTTTCTAACAAGAAGATTTTTAAAATTTCGACCAATCAGAACACATTATGGGCTCTGGCAGCCATGTTGGATTTCCGATCAGTGCCAAAAACAAAAATCTTGTATATGATCATCCAATGAACATTTCTGCCAAGTTTGGTTCAAATCTGTTATGTGGTTTCAGAAAAAAAGATGAAAATGCGAAATTCCCATAGGGTCCAATGTTAAACTAAGTCGAGTCATGGCAGCCATCTTGAATTTCCCATCGGCAAACGATTCACAGGTTTAGTACAGGACCACCCAATGATCATTCCTGCAAAGTCACAATTCAATTGGCTTAGTGGTTTCTAACAAGAAGATTTTTTAAATTTCGACCAATCAGAACACATTATGGGCCCTGGCAGCCATGTTGGATTTCCGATAAGCGCCAAAAACATAAATCTTGTATATGACCATCCAATGAACATTTCTGCCAAGTTTGGTTCAAATCTGTTTTGTGGTCTCAGAAAAAGAGATGAAAATGTGAAATTCCCATAGGGTCAAATGTTAAATTAAGTTGAGTAATGGTGGCCATCTTGAATTTTCGATCGGCAAACGATTCACAAGTTTAGTACAGGACCACCCAATGATCATTCCTGCAAAGTCACAATTCAATTGGCTTAGTGGTTTCTAACAAGAAGATTTTTAAAATTTCGACCAATCAGAACACATTATGGGCCCTGGCAGCCATGTTGGATTTCCGATAAGCGCCAAAAACAAAAATCTTGTATATGACCATCCAATGAACATTTCTGCCAAGTTTGGTTCAAATCTGTTTTGTGGTTTCAGAAAAAAAGATGAAAATGTGAAATTCCCATAGGGTCCAATGTTAAACTAAGTCGAGTCATGGCAGCCATCTTGAATTTCCCATCGGCAAACGATTCACAGGTTTAGTACAGGACCACCCAATGATCATTCCTGCAAAGTCACAATTCAATTGGCTTAGTGGTTTCTAACAAGATTTTTAAAATTTCGACCAATCAGAACACATTATGGGCCCTGGCAGCCATGTTGGATTTCCGATAAGCGCCAAAAACATAAATCTTGTATATGACCATCCAATGAACATTTCTGCCAAGTTTGGTTCAAATCTGTTTTGTGGTTTCAGAAAAAGAGATGAAAATGTGAAATTCCCATAGGGTCAAATGTTAAACTAAGTTGAGTAATGGTGGCCATCTTGAATTTTCGATCGGCAAACGATTCACAAGTTTAGTACAGGACCACCCAATGATTATTCCTGCAAAGTCACAATTCAATTGGCTTAGTGGTTTCTAACAAGAAGATTTTTAAAATTTCGACCAATCAGAACACATTATGGGCCCTGGCAGCCATGTTGGATTTCCGATCAGCGCCAAAAACAAAAATCTTGTATATGACCATCCAATGAACATTTCTGCCAAGTTTGGTTCAAATCTGTTTTGTGGTTTCAGAAAAAAAGATGAAAATGTGAAATTCCCATAGGGTCCAAAGTTAAACTAAGTCGAGTCATGGCAGCCATCTTGAATTTCCCATCGGCAAACGATTCACAGGTTTAGTACAGGACCACCCAATGATCATTCCTGCAAAGTCACAATTCAATTGGCTTAGTGGTTTCTAACAAGAAGATTTTTAAAATTTCGACCAATCAGAACACATTATGGGCCCTGGCAGCCATGTTGGATTTCCGATAAGTGCCAAAAACATAAATCTTGTATATGACCATCCAATGAACATTTCTGCCAAGTTTGGTTCAAATCTGTTTTGTGGTTTCAGAAAAAGAGATGAAAATGTGAAATTCCCATAGGGTCAAATGTTAAACTAAGTTGAGTAATGGTGGCCATCTTGAATTTCCGATCGGCAAACGATTCACAAGTTTAGTACAGGACCACCCAATGATCATTCCTGCAAAGTCACAATTCAATTGGCTTAGTGGTTTCTAACAAGAAGATTTTTAAAATTTCGACCAATCAGAACACATTATGGGCCCTGGCAGCCATGTTGGATTTCCGATCAGCGCCAAAAACAAAAATCTTGTATATGATCATCCAATGAACATTTCTGCCAAGTTTGGTTCAAATCTGTTATGTGGTTTCAGAAAAAAAGATGAAAATGCGAAATTCCCATAGGGTCCAATGTTAAACTAAGTCGAGTCATGGCAGCCATCTGGAATTTCCCATCGGCAAACGATTCACAAATTTAGTACAGGACCACTCAATGATCATTCCTGCAAAGTCACAATTCAATTGGCTTAGTGGTTTCTAACAAAAAGATTTTTTAAATTTCGACCAATCAGAACACATTATGGGCCCTGGCAGCCAAGTTGGATTTCCGATCAGTGCCAAAAACAAAAATCTTGTATATGACCATCCAATGAACATTTCTGCCAAGTTTGGTTTAAATCTGTTTTGTGGTTTCAGAAAAAAAGATGAAAATGAGAAATTCCCATAGGGTCCAATGTTAAACGAAGTCGAGTCATGGCAGCCATCTTGAATTTCCCATCGGCAAATGATTCACAGGTTTAGTACAGGACCACCCAATGATCATTCCTGCAAAGTCACAATTCAATTGGCTTAGTGGTTTCTAACAAGAAGATTTTTAAAATTTCGACCAATCAGAACACATTATGGGCCCTGGCAGCCATGTTGGATTTCCGATAAGTGCCAAAAACATAAATCTTGTATATGACCATCCAATGAACATTTCTGCCAAGTTTGGTTCAAATCTGTTTTGTGGTTTCAGAAAAAGAGATGAAAATGTGAAATTCCCATAGGGTCAAATGTTAAACTAAGTTGAGTAATGGTGGCCATCTTGAATTTCCGATCGGCAAACGATTCACAAGTTTAGTACAGGACCACCCAATGATCATTCCTGCAAAGTCACAATTCAATTGGCTTAGTGGTTTCTAACAAGAAGATTTTTAAAATTTCGACCAATCAGAACACATTATGGGCCCTGGCAGCCATGTTGGATTTCCGATCAGCGCCAAAAACAAAAATCTTGTATATGACCATCCAATGAACATTTCTGCCAAGTTTGGTTCAAATCTGTTTTGTGGTTTCAGAAAAAAAGATGAAAATGTGAAATTCCCATAGGGTCCAAAGTTAAACTAAGTCGAGTCATGGCAGCCATCTTGAATTTCCCATCGGCAAACGATTCACAGGTTTAGTACAGGACCACCCAATGATCATTCCTGCAAAGTCACAATTCAATTGGCTTAGTGGTTTCTAACAAGAAGATTTTTAAAATTTCGACCAATCAGAACACATTATGGGCCCTGGCAGCCATGTTGGATTTCCGATCAGTGCCAAAAACAAAAATCTTGTATATGATCATCCAATGAACATTTCTGCCAAGTTTGGTTCAAATCTGTTATGTGGTTTCAGAAAAAAAGATGAAAATGCGAAATTCCCATAGGGTCCAATGTTAAACTAAGTCGAGTCATGGCAGCCATCTGGAATTTCCCATCGGCAAACGATTCACAAATTTAGTACAGGACCACTCAATGATCATTCCTGCAAAGTCACAATTCAATTGGCTTAGTGGTTTCTAACAAAAAGATTTTTAAAATTTCGACCAATCAGAACACATTATGGGCCCTGGCAGCCAAGTTGGATTTCCGATCAGTGCCAAAAACAAAAATCTTGTATATGACCATCCAATGAACATTTCTGCCAAGTTTGGTTTAAATCTGTTTTGTGGTTTCAGAAAAAAAGATGAAAATGAGAAATTCCCATAGGGTCCAATGTTAAACGAAGTCGAGTCATGGCAGCCATCTTGAATTTCCCATCGGCAAACGATTCACAGGTTTAGTACAGGACCACCCAATGATCATTCCTGCAAAGTCACAATTCAATTGGCTTAGTGGTTTCTAACAAGAAGATTTTTAAAATTTCGACCAATCAGAACACATTATGGGCCCTGGCAGCCATGTTGGATTTCCGATAAGTGCCAAAAACATAAATCTTGTATATGACCATCCAATGAACATTTCTGCCAAGTTTGGTTCAAATCTGTTTTGTGGTTTCAGAAAAAGAGATGAAAATGTGAAATTCCCATAGGGTCAAATGTTAAACTAAGTTGAGTAATGGTGGCCATCTTGAATTTTCGATCGGCAAACGATTCACAAGTTTAGTACAGGACCACCCAATGATCATTCCTGCAAAGTCACAATTCAATTGGCTTAGTGGTTTCTAACAAGAAGATTTTTAAAATTTCGACCAATCAGAACACATTATGGGCCCTGGCAGCCATGTTGGATTTCCGATAAGTGCCAAAAACATAAATCTTGTATATGACCATCCAATGAACATTTCTGCCAAGTTTGGTTCAAATCTGTTTTGTGGTTTCAGAAAAAGAGATGAAAATGTGAAATTCCCATAGGGTCAAATGTTAAACTAAGTTGAGTAATGGTGGCCATCTTGAATTTTCGATCGGCAAACGATTCACAAGTTTAGTACAGGACCACCCAATGATTATTCCTGCAAAGTCACAATTCAATTGGCTTAGTGGTTTCTAACAAGAAGATTTTTAAAATTTCGACCAATCAGAACACATTATGGGCCCTGGCAGCCATGTTGGATTTCCGATCAGCGCCAAAAACAAAAATCTTGTATATGACCATCCAATGAACATTTCTGCCAAGTTTGGTTCAAATCTGTTTTGTGGTTTCAGAAAAAAAGATGAAAATGTGAAATTCCCATAGGGTCCAAAGTTAAACTAAGTCGAGTCATGGCAGCCATCTTGAATTTCCCATCGGCAAACGATTCACAGGTTTAGTACAGGACCACCCAATGATCATTCCTGCAAAGTCACAATTCAATTGGCTTAGTGGTTTCTAACAAGAAGATTTTTAAAATTTCGACCAATCAGAACACATTATGGGCCCTGGCAGCCATGTTGGATTTCCGATAAGCGCCAAAAACATAAATCTTGTATATGACCATCCAATGAACATTTCTGCCAAGTTTGGTTCAAATCTGTTTTGTGGTTTCAGAAAAAAAGATGAAAATGTGAAATTCCCATAGGGTCCAAAGTTAAACTAAGTCGAGTCATGGCAGCCATCTTGAATTTCCCATCGGCAAACGATTCACAGGTTTAGTACAGGACCACCCAATGATCATTCCTGCAAAGTCACAATTCAATTGGCTTAGTGGTTTCTAACAAGAAGATTTTTAAAATTTCGACCAATCAGAACACATTATGGGCCCTGGCAGCCATGTTGGATTTCCGATAAGCGCCAAAAACAAAAATCTTGTATATGACCATCCAATGAACATTTCTGCCAAGTTTGGTTCAAATCTGTTTTGTGGTTTCAGAAAAAAAGATGAAAATGTGAAATTCCCATAGGGTCCAAAGTTAAACTAAGTCGAGTCATGGCAGCCATCTTGAATTTCCCATCGGCAAACGATTCACAGGTTTAGTACAGGACCACCCAATGATCATTCCTGCAAAGTCACAATTCAATTGGCTTAGTGGTTTCTAACAAGAAGATTTTTAAAATTTCGACCAATCAGAACACATTATGGGCCCTGGCAGCCATGTTGGATTTCCGATCAGTGCCAAAAACAAAAATCTTGTATATGATCATCCAATGAACATTTCTGCCAAGTTTGGTTCAAATCTGTTATGTGGTTTCAGAAAAAAAGATGAAAATGCGAAATTCCCATAGGGTCCAATGTTAAACTAAGTCGAGTCATGGCAGCCATCTGGAATTTCCCATCGGCAAACGATTCACAAATTTAGTACAGGACCACTCAATGATCATTCCTGCAAAGTCACAATTCAATTGGCTTAGTGGTTTCTAACAAAAAGATTTTTAAAATTTCGACCAATCAGAACACATTATGGGCCCTGGCAGCCAAGTTGGATTTCCGATCAGTGCCAAAAACAAAAATCTTGTATATGACCATCCAATGAACATTTCTGCCAAGTTTGGTTTAAATCTGTTTTGTGGTTTCAGAAAAAAAGATGAAAATGAGAAATTCCCATAGGGTCCAATGTTAAACGAAGTCGAGTCATGGCAGCCATCTTGAATTTCCCATCGGCAAACGATTCACAGGTTTAGTACAGGACCACCCAATGATCATTCCTGCAAAGTCACAATTCAATTGGCTTAGTGGTTTCTAACAAGAAGATTTTTAAAATTTCGACCAATCAGAACACATTATGGGCCCTGGCAGCCATGTTGGATTTCCGATAAGTGCCAAAAACATAAATCTTGTATATGACCATCCAATGAACATTTCTGCCAAGTTTGGTTCAAATCTGTTTTGTGGTTTCAGAAAAAGAGATGAAAATGTGAAATTCCCATAGGGTCAAATGTTAAACTAAGTTGAGTAATGGTGGCCATCTTGAATTTTCGATCGGCAAACGATTCACAAGTTTAGTACAGGACCACCCAATGATCATTCCTGCAAAGTCACAATTCAATTGGCTTAGTGGTTTCTAACAAGAAGATTTTTAAAATTTCGACCAATCAGAACACATTATGGGCCCTGGCAGCCATGTTGGATTTCCGATAAGTGCCAAAAACATAAATCTTGTATATGACCATCCAATGAACATTTCTGCCAAGTTTGGTTCAAATCTGTTTTGTGGTTTCAGAAAAAGAGATGAAAATGTGAAATTCCCATAGGGTCAAATGTTAAACTAAGTTGAGTAATGGTGGCCATCTTGAATTTTCGATCGGCAAACGATTCACAAGTTTAGTACAGGACCACCCAATGATTATTCCTGCAAAGTCACAATTCAATTGGCTTAGTGGTTTCTAACAAGAAGATTTTTAAAATTTCGACCAATCAGAACACATTATGGGCCCTGGCAGCCATGTTGGATTTCCGATCAGCGCCAAAAACAAAAATCTTGTATATGACCATCCAATGAACATTTCTGCCAAGTTTGGTTCAAATCTGTTTTGTGGTTTCAGAAAAAAAGATGAAAATGTGAAATTCCCATAGGGTCCAAAGTTAAACTAAGTCGAGTCATGGCAGCCATCTTGAATTTCCCATCGGCAAACGATTCACAGGTTTAGTACAGGACCACCCAATGATCATTCCTGCAAAGTCACAATTCAATTGGCTTAGTGGTTTCTAACAAGAAGATTTTTAAAATTTCGACCAATCAGAACACATTATGGGCCCTGGCAGCCATGTTGGATTTCCGATAAGCGCCAAAAACATAAATCTTGTATATGACCATCCAATGAACATTTCTGCCAAGTTTGGTTCAAATCTGTTTTGTGGTTTCAGAAAAAAAGATGAAAATGTGAAATTCCCATAGGGTCCAAAGTTAAACTAAGTCGAGTCATGGCAGCCATCTTGAATTTCCCTTCGGCAAACGATTCACAGGTTTAGTACAGGACCACCCAATGATCATTCCTGCAAAGTCACAATTCAATTGGCTTAGTGGTTTCTAACAAGAAGATTTTTAAAATTTCGACCAATCAGAACACATTATGGGCCCTGGCAGCCATGTTGGATTTCCGATAAGCGCCAAAAACATAAATCTTGTATATGACCATCCAATGAACATTTCTGCCAAGTTTGGTTCAAATCTGTTTTGTGGTTTCAGAAAAAGAGATGAAAATGTGAAATTCCCATAGGGTCAAATGTTAAACTAAGTTGAGTAATGGTGGCCATCTTGAATTTCCGATCGGCAAACGATTCACAAGTTTAGTACAGGACCACCCAATGATCATTCCTGCAAAGTCACAATTCAATTGGCTTAGTGGTTTCTAACAAGAAGATTTTTAAAATTTCGACCAATCAGAACACATTATGGGCCCTGGCAGCCATGTTGGATTTCCGATCAGCGCCAAAAACAAAAATCTTGTATATGACCATCCAATGAACATTTCTGCCAAGTTTGGTTCAAATCTGTTTTGTGGTTTCAGAAAAAAAGATGAAAATGTGAAATTCCCATAGGGTCCAAAGTTAAACTAAGTCGAGTCATGGCAGCCATCTTGAATTTCCCATCGGCAAACGATTCACAGGTTTAGTACAAGACCACCCAATGATCGTTCCTGCAAAGTCACAATTCAATTGGCTTAGTGGTTTCTAACAAGAAGATTTTTAAAATTTCGACCAATCAGAACACATTATGGGCCCTGGCAGCCATGTTGGATTTCCGATCAGTGCCAAAAACAAAAATCTTGTATATGATCATCCAATGAACATTTCTGCCAAGTTTGGTTCAAATCTGTTATGTGGTTTCAGAAAAAAAGATGAAAATGCGAAATTCCCATAGGGTCCAATGTTAAACTAAGTCGAGTCATGGCAGCCATCTGGAATTTCCCATCGGCAAACGATTCACAAATTTAGTACAGGACCACTCAATGATCATTCCTGCAAAGTCACAATTCAATTGGCTTAGTGGTTTCTAACAAGAAGATTTTTTAAATTTCGACCAATCAGAACACATTATGGGCCCTGGCAGCCAAGTTGGATTTCCGATCAGTGCCAAAAACAAAAATCTTGTATATGACCATCCAATGAACATTTCTGCCAAGTTTGGTTTAAATCTGTTTTGTGGTTTCAGAAAAAAAGATGAAAATGAGAAATTCCCATAGGGTCCAATGTTAAACGAAGTCGAGTCATGGCAGCCATCTTGAATTTCCCATCGGCAAACAATTCACAGGTTTAGTACAGGACCACCCAATGATCATTCCTGCAAAGTCACAATTCAATTGGCTTAGTGGTTTCTAACAAGAAGATTTTTAAAATTTCGACCAATCAGAACACATTATGGGCCCTGGCAGCCATGTTGGATTTCCGATAAGTGCCAAAAACATAAATCTTGTATATGACCATCCAATGAACATTTCTGCCAAGTTTGGTTCAAATCTGTTTTGTGGTTTCAGAAAAAGAGATGAAAATGTGAAATTCCCATAGGGTCAAATGTTAAACTAAGTTGAGTAATGGTGGCCATCTTGAATTTCCGATCGGCAAACGATTCACAAGTTTAGTACAGGACCACCCAATGATCATTCCTGCAAAGTCACAATTCAATTGGCTTAGTGGTTTCTAACAAGAAGATTTTTAAAATTTCGACCAATCAGAACACATTATGGGCCCTGGCAGCCATGTTGGATTTCCGATCAGCGCCAAAAACAAAAATCTTGTATATGACCATCCAATGAACATTTCTGCCAAGTTTGGTTCAAATCTGTTTTGTGGTTTCAGAAAAAAAGATGAAAATGTGAAATTCCCATAGGGTCCAAAGTTAAACTAAGTCGAGTCATGGCAGCCATCTTGAATTTCCCATCGGCAAACGATTCACAGGTTTAGTACAGGACCACCCAATGATCATTCCTGCAAAGTCACAATTCAATTGGCTTAGTGGTTTCTAACAAGAAGATTTTTAAAATTTCGACCAATCAGAACACATTATGGGCCCTGGCAGCCATGTTGGATTTCCGATCAGTGCCAAAAACAAAAATCTTGTATATGATCATCCAATGAACATTTCTGCCAAGTTTGGTTCAAATCTGTTATGTGGTTTCAGAAAAAAAGATGAAAATGCGAAATTCCCATAGGGTCCAATGTTAAACTAAGTCGAGTCATGGCAGCCATCTGGAATTTCCCATCGGCAAACGATTCACAAATTTAGTACAGGACCACTCAATGATCATTCCTGCAAAGTCACAATTCAATTGGCTTAGTGGTTTCTAACAAAAAGATTTTTAAAATTTCGACCAATCAGAACACATTATGGGCCCTGGCAGCCAAGTTGGATTTCCGATCAGTGCCAAAAACAAAAATCTTGTATATGACCATCCAATGAACATTTCTGCCAAGTTTGGTTTAAATCTGTTTTGTGGTTTCAGAAAAAAAGATGAAAATGAGAAATTCCCATAGGGTCCAATGTTAAACGAAGTCGAGTCATGGCAGCCATCTTGAATTTCCCATCGGCAAACGATTCACAGGTTTAGTACAGGACCACCCAATGATCATTCCTGCAAAGTCACAATTCAATTGGCTTAGTGGTTTCTAACAAGAAGATTTTTAAAATTTCGACCAATCAGAACACATTATGGGCCCTGGCAGCCATGTTGGATTTCCGATAAGTGCCAAAAACATAAATCTTGTATATGACCATCCAATGAACATTTCTGCCAAGTTTGGTTCAAATCTGTTTTGTGGTTTCAGAAAAAGAGATGAAAATGTGAAATTCCCATAGGGTCAAATGTTAAACTAAGTTGAGTAATGGTGGCCATCTTGAATTTTCGATCGGCAAACGATTCACAAGTTTAGTACAGGACCACCCAATGATTATTCCTGCAAAGTCACAATTCAATTGGCTTAGTGGTTTCTAACAAGAAGATTTTTAAAATTTCGACCAATCAGAACACATTATGGGCCCTGGCAGCCATGTTGGATTTCCGATCAGCGCCAAAAACAAAAATCTTGTATATGACCATCCAATGAACATTTCTGCCAAGTTTGGTTCAAATCTGTTTTGTGGTTTCAGAAAAAAAGATGAAAATGTGAAATTCCCATAGTGTCCAAAGTTAAACTAAGTCGAGTCATGGCAGCCATCTTGAATTTCCCATCGGCAAACGATTCACAGGTTTAGTACAGGACCACCCAATGATCATTCCTGCAAAGTCACAATTCAATTGGCTTAGTGGTTTCTAACAAGAAGATTTTTAAAATTTCGACCAATCAGAACACATTATGGGCCCTGGCAGCCATGTTGGATTTCCGATAAGTGCCAAAAACATAAATCTTGTATATGACCATCCAATGAACATTTCTGCCAAGTTTGGTTCAAATCTGTTTTGTGGTTTCAGAAAAAGAGATGAAAATGTGAAATTCCCATAGGGTCAAATGTTAAACTAAGTTGAGTAATGGTGGCCATCTTGAATTTCCGATCGGCAAACGATTCACAAGTTTAGTACAGGACCACCCAATGATCATTCCTGCAAAGTCACAATTCAATTGGCTTAGTGGTTTCTAACAAGAAGATTTTTAAAATTTCGACCAATCAGAACACATTATGGGCCCTGGCAGCCATGTTGGATTTCCGATAAGTGCCAAAAACATAAATCTTGTATATGACCATCCAATGAACATTTCTGCCAAGTTTGGTTCAAATCTGTTTTGTGGTTTCAGAAAAAGAGATGAAAATGTGAAATTCCCATAGGGTCAAATGTTAAACTAAGTTGAGTAATGGTGGCCATCTTGAATTTCCGATCGGCAAACGATTCACAGGTTTAGTACAGGACCACCCAACGATCATTCCTGCAAAGTCACAATTCAATTGGCTTAGTGGTTTCTAACAAGAAGATTTTTAAAATTTCGACCAATCAGAACACATTATGGGCCCTGGCAGCCATGTTGGATTTCCGATCAGCGCCAAAAACAAAAATCTTGTATATGACCATCCAATGAACATTTCTGCCAAGTTTGGTTCAAATCTGTTTTGTGGTTTCAGAAAAAAAGATGAAAATGTGAAATTCCCATAGTGTCCAAAGTTAAACTAAGTCGAGTCATGGCAGCCATCTTGAATTTCCCATCGGCAAACGATTCACAGGTTTAGTACAGGACCACCCAATGATCATTCCTGCAAAGTCACAATTCAATTGGCTTAGTGGTTTCTAACAAGAAGATTTTTAAAATTTCGACCAATCAGAACACATTATGGGCCCTGGCAGCCATGTTGGATTTCCGATAAGTGCCAAAAACATAAATCTTGTATATGACCATCCAATGAACATTTCTGCCAAGTTTGGTTCAAATCTGTTTTGTGGTTTCAGAAAAAGAGATGAAAATGTGAAATTCCCATAGGGTCAAATGTTAAACTAAGTTGAGTAATGGTGGCCATCTTGAATTTCCGATCGGCAAACGATTCACAAGTTTAGTACAGGACCACCCAATGATCATTCCTGCAAAGTCACAATTCAATTGGCTTAGTGGTTTCTAACAAGAAGATTTTTAAAATTTCGACCAATCAGAACACATTATGGGCCCTGGCAGCCATGTTGGATTTTCGATCAGCGCCAAAAACAAAAATCTTGTATATGACCATCCAATGAACATTTCTGCCAAGTTTGGTTCAAATCTGTTTTGTGGTTTCAGAAAAAAAGATGAAAATGTGAAATTCCCATAGGGTCCAAAGTTAAACTAAGTCGAGTCATGGCAGCCATCTTGAATTTCCCATCGGCAAACGATTCACAGGTTTAGTACAGGACCACCCAATGATCATTCCTGCAAAGTCACAATTCAATTGGCTTAGTGGTTTCTAACAAGAAGATTTTTAAAATTTCGACCAATCAGAACACATTATGGGCCCTGGCAGCCATGTTGGATTTCCGATCAGTGCCAAAAACAAAAATCTTGTATATGATCATCCAATGAACATTTCTGCCAAGTTTGGTTCAAATCTGTTTTGTGGTTTCAGAAAAAAAGATGAAAATGCGAAATTCCCATAGGGTCCAATGTTAAACTAAGTCGAGTCATGGCAGCCATCTGGAATTTCCCATCGGCAAACGATTCACAAATTTAGTACAGGACCACTCAATGATCATTCCTGCAAAGTCACAATTCAATTGGCTTAGTGGTTTCTAACAAAAAGATTTTTTAAATTTCGACCAATCAGAACACATTATGGGCCCTGGCAGCCAAGTTGGATTTCCGATCAGTGCCAAAAACAAAAATCTTGTATATGACCATCCAATGAACATTTCTGCCAAGTTTGGTTCAAATCTGTTATGTGGTTTCAGAAAAAAAGATGAAAATGCGAAATTCCCATAGGGTCCAATGTTAAACTAAGTCGAGTCATGGCAGCCATCTTGAATTTCCCATCGGCAAACGATTCACAGGTTTAGTACAGGACCACCCAATGATCATTCCTGCAAAGTCACAATTCAATTGGCTTAGTGGTTTCTAACAAGAAGATTTTTTAAATTTCGACCAATCAGAACACATTATGGGCCCTGGCAGCCATGTTGGATTTCCGATAAGCGCCAAAAACATAAATCTTGTATATGACCATCCAATGAACATTTCTGCCAAGTTTGGTTCAAATCTGTTTTGTGGTCTCAGAAAAAGAGATGAAAATGTGAAATTCCCATAGGGTCAAATGTTAAATTAAGTTGAGTAATGGTGGCCATCTTGAATTTTCGATCGGCAAACGATTCACAAGTTTAGTACAGGACCACCCAATGATCATTCCTGCAAAGTCACAATTCAATTGGCTTAGTGGTTTCTAACAAGAAGATTTTTAAAATTTCGACCAATCAGAACACATTATGGGCCCTGTCAGCCATGTTGGATTTCCGATAAGCGCCAAAAACAAAAATCTTGTATATGACCATCCAATGAACATTTCTGCCAAGTTTGGTTCAAATCTGTTTTGTGGTTTCAGAAAAAAAGATGAAAATGTGAAATTCCCATAGGGTCCAATGTTAAACTAAGTCGAGTCATGGCAGCCATCTTGAATTTCCCATCGGCAAACGATTCACAGGTTTAGTACAGGACCACCCAATGATCATTCCTGCAAAGTCACAATTCAATTGGCTTAGTGGTTTCTAACAAGAAGATTTTTAAAATTTCGACCAATCAGAACACATTATGGGCCCTGGCAGCCATGTTGGATTTCCGATAAGCGCCAAAAACATAAATCTTGTATATGACCATCCAATGAACATTTCTCTCAAGTTTGGTTCAAATCTGTTTTGTGGTTTCAGAAAAAGAGATGAAAATGTGAAATTCCCATAGGGTCAAATGTTAAACTAAGTTGAGTAATGGTGGCCATCTTGAATTTTCGATCGGCAAACGATTCACAAGTTTAGTACAGGACCACCCAATGATTATTCCTGCAAAGTCACAATTCGATTGGCTTAGTGGTTTCTAACATGAAGATTTTTAAAATTTCGACCAATCAGAACACATTATGGGCCCTGGCAGCCATGTTGGATTTCCGATCAGCGCCAAAAACAAAAATCTTGTATATGACCATCCAATGAACATTTCTGCCAAGTTTGGTTCAAATCTGTTTTGTGGTTTCAGAAAAAAAGATGAAAATGTGAAATTCCCATAGGGTCCAAAGTTAAACTAAGTCGAGTCATGGCAGCCATCTTGAATTTCCCATCGGCAAACGATTCACAGGTTTAGTACAGGACCACCCAATGATCATTCCTGCAAAGTCACAATTCAATTGGCTTAGTGGTTTCTAACAAGAAGATTTTTAAAATTTCGACCAATCAGAACACATTATGGGCCCTGGCAGCCATGTTGGATTTCCGATAAGTGCCAAAAACATAAATCTTGTATATGACCATCCAATGAACATTTCTGCCAAGTTTGGTTCAAATCTGTTTTGTGGTTTCAGAAAAAGAGATGAAAATGTGAAATTCCCATAGGGTCAAATGTTAAACTAAGTTGAGTAATGGTGGCCATCTTGAATTTCCGATCGGCAAACGATTCACAAGTTTAGTACAGGACCACCCAATGATCATTCCTGCAAAGTCACAATTCAATTGGCTTAGTGGTTTCTAACAAGAAGATTTTTAAAATTTCGACCAATCAGAACACATTATGGGCCCTGGCAGCCATGTTGGATTTCCGATCAGCGCCAAAAACAAAAATCTTGTATATGACCATCCAATGAACAATTCTGCCAAGTTTGGTTCAAATCTGTTTTGTGGTTTCAGAAAAAAAGATGAAAATGTGAAATTCCCATAGGGTCCAAAGTTAAACTAAGTCGAGTCATGGCAGCCATCTTGAATTTCCCATCGGCAAACGATTCACAGGTTTAGTACAGGACCACCCAATGATCATTCCTGCAAAGTCACAATTCAATTGGCTTAGTGGTTTCTAACAAGAAGATTTTTAAAATTTCGACCAATCAGAACACATTATGGGCCCTGGCAGCCATGTTGGATTTCCGATCAGCGCCAAAAACAAAAATCTTGTATATGACCATCCAATGAACATTTCTGCCAAGTTTGGTTCAAATCTGTTTTGTGGTTTCAGAAAAAAAGATGAAAATGTGAAATTCCCATAGGGTCCAAAGTTAAACTAAGTCGAGTCATGGCAGCCATCTTGAATTTCCCATCGGCAAACGATTCACAGGTTTAGTACAGGACCACCCAATGATCATTCCTGCAAAGTCACAATTCAATTGGCTTAGTGGTTTCTAACAAGAAGATTTTTAAAATTTCGACCAATCAGAACACATTATGGGCCCTGGCAGCCATGTTGGATTTCCGATAAGTGCCAAAAACATAAATCTTGTATATGACCATCCAATGAACATTTCTGCCAAGTTTGGTTCAAATCTGTTTTGTGGTTTCAGAAAAAGAGATGAAAATGTGAAATTCCCATAGGGTCAAATGTTAAACTAAGTTGAGTAATGGTGGCCATCTTGAATTTCCGATCGGCAAACGATTCACAAGTTTAGTACAGGACCACCCAATGATCATTCCTGCAAAGTCACAATTCAATTGGCTTAGTGGTTTCTAACAAGAAGATTTTTAAAATTTCGACCAATCAGAACACATTATGGGCCCTGGCAGCCATGTTGGATTTCCGATCAGCGCCAAAAACAAAAATCTTGTATATGACCATCCAATGAACAATTCTGCCAAGTTTGGTTCAAATCTGTTTTGTGGTTTCAGAAAAAAAGATGAAAATGTGAAATTCCCATAGGGTCCAAAGTTAAACTAAGTCGAGTCATGGCAGCCATCTTGAATTTCCCATCGGCAAACGATTCACAGGTTTAGTACAGGACCACCCAATGATCATTCCTGCAAAGTCACAATTCAATTGGCTTAGTGGTTTCTAACAAGAAGATTTTTAAAATTTCGACCAATCAGAACACATTATGGGCCCTGGCAGCCATGTTGGATTTCCGATCAGTGCCAAAAACAAAAATCTTGTATATGATCATCCAATGAACATTTCTGCCAAGTTTGGTTCAAATCTGTTATGTGGTTTCAGAAAAAAAGATGAAAATGCGAAATTCCCATAGGGTCCAAAGTTAAACTAAGTCGAGTCATGGCAGCCATCTTGAATTTCCCATCGGCAAACGATTCACAGGTTTAGTACAGGACCACCCAATGATCATTCCTGCAAAGTCACAATTCAATTGGCTTAGTGGTTTCTAACAAGAAGATTTTTAAAATTTCGACCAATCAGAACACATTATGGGCCCTGGCAGCCATGTTGGATTTCCGATAAGTGCCAAAAACATAAATCTTGTATATGACCATCCAATGAACATTTCTGCCAAGTTTGGTTCAAATCTGTTTTGTGGTTTCAGAAAAAGAGATGAAAATGTGAAATTCCCATAGGGTCAAATGTTAAACTAAGTTGAGTAATGGTGGCCATCTTGAATTTCCGATCGGCAAACGATTCACAAGTTTAGTACAGGACCACCCAATGATCATTCCTGCAAAGTCACAATTCAATTGGCTTAGTGGTTTCTAACAAGAAGATTTTTAAAATTTCGACCAATCAGAACACATTATGGGCCCTGGCAGCCATGTTGGATTTCCGATCAGCGCCAAAAACAAAAATCTTGTATATGACCATCCAATGAACAATTCTGCCAAGTTTGGTTCAAATCTGTTTTGTGGTTTCAGAAAAAAAGATGAAAATGTGAAATTCCCATAGGGTCCAAAGTTAAACTAAGTCGAGTCATGGCAGCCATCTTGAATTTCCCATCGGCAAACGATTCACAGGTTTAGTACAGGACCACCCAATGATCATTCCTGCAAAGTCACAATTCAATTGGCTTAGTGGTTTCTAACAAGAAGATTTTTAAAATTTCGACCAATCAGAACACATTATGGGCCCTGGCAGCCATGTTGGATTTCCGATCAGTGCCAAAAACAAAAATCTTGTATATGATCATCCAATGAACATTTCTGCCAAGTTTGGTTCAAATCTGTTATGTGGTTTCAGAAAAAAAGATGAAAATGCGAAATTCCCATAGGGTCCAATGTTAAACTAAGTCGAGTCATGGCAGCCATCTGGAATTTCCGATCGGCAAACGATTCACAAATTTAGTACAGGACCACTCAATGATCATTCCTGCAAAGTCACAATTCAATTGGCTTAGTGGTTTCTAACAAAAAGATTTTTTAAATTTCGACCAATCAGAACACATTATGGGCCCTGGTAGCCAAGTTGGATTTCCGATCAGTGCCAAAAACAAAAATCTTGTATATGACCATCCAATGAACATTTCTGCCAAGTTTGGTTTAAATCTGTTTTGTGGTTTCAGAAAAAAAGATGAAAATGAGAAATTCCCATAGGGTCCAATGTTAAACGAAGTCGAGTCATGGCAGCCATCTTGAATTTCCCATCGGCAAACGATTCACAGGTTTAGTACAGGACCACCCAATGATCATTCCTGCAAAGTCACAATTCAATTGGCTTAGTGGTTTCTAACAAGAAGATTTTTAAAATTTCGACCAATCAGAACACATTATGGGCCCTGGCAGCCATGTTGGATTTCCGATAAGTGCCAAAAACATAAATCTTGTATATGACCATCCAATGAACATTTCTGCCAAGTTTGGTTCAAATCTGTTTTGTGGTTTCAGAAAAAGAGATGAAAATGTGAAATTCCCATAGGGTCAAATGTTAAACTAAGTTGAGTAATGGTGGCCATCTTGAATTTCCGATCGGCAAACGATTCACAAGTTTAGTACAGGACCACCCAATGATCATTCCTGCAAAGTCACAATTCAATTGGCTTAGTGGTTTCTAACAAGAAGATTTTTTAAATTTCGACCAATCAGAACACATTATGGGCCCTGGCAGCCATGTTGGATTTCCGATCAGCGCCAAAAACAAAAATCTTGTATATGACCATCCAATGAACATTTCTGCCAAGTTTGGTTCAAATCTGTTTTGTGGTTTCAGAAAAAAAGATGAAAATGTGAAATTCCCATAGGGTCCAAAGTTAAACTAAGTCGAGTCATGGCAGCCATCTTGAATTTCCCATCGGCAAACGATTCACAGGTTTAGTACAGGACCACCCAATGATCATTCCTGCAAAGTCACAATTCAATTGGCTTAGTGGTTTCTAACAAGAAGATTTTTAAAATTTCGACCAATCAGAACACATTATGGGCCCTGGCAGCCATGTTGGATTTCCGATCAGTGCCAAAAACAAAAATCTTGTATATGATCATCCAATGAACATTTCTGCTAAGTTTGGTTCAAATCTGTTATGTGGTTTCAGAAAAAAAGATGAAAATGCGAAATTCCCATAGGGTCCAATGTTAAACTAAGTCGAGTCATGGCAGCCATCTGGAATTTCACATCGGCAAACGATTCACAAATTTAGTACAGGACCACTCAATGATCATTCCTGCAAAGTCACAATTCAATTGGCTTAGTGGTTTCTAACAAAAAGATTTTTTAAATTTCGACCAATCAGAACACATTATGGGCCCTGGCAGCCAAGTTGGATTTCCGATCAGTGCCAAAAACAAAAATCTTGTATATGACCATCCAATGAACATTTCTGCCAAGTTTGGTTTAAATCTGTTTTGTGGTTTCAGAAAAAAAGATGAAAATGAGAAATTCCCATAGGGTCCAATGTTAAACGAAGTCGAGTCATGGCAGCCATCTTGAATTTCCCATCGGCAAACGATTCACAGGTTTAGTACAGGACCACCCAATGATCATTCCTGCAAAGTCACAATTCAATTGGCTTAGTGGTTTCTAACAAGAAGATTTTTAAAATTTCGACCAATCAGAACATATTATGGGCCCTGGCAGCCATGTTGGATTTCCGATAAGTGCCAAAAACATAAATCTTGTATATGACCATCCAATGAACATTTCTGCCAAGTTTGGTTCAAATCTGTTTTGTGGTTTCAGAAAAAGAGATGAAAATGTGAAATTCCCATAGGGTCAAATGTTAAACTAAGTTGAGTAATGGTGGCCATCTTGAATTTCCGATCGGCAAACGATTCACAAGTTTAGTACAGGACCACCCAATGATCATTCCTGCAAAGTCACAATTCAATTGGCTTAGTGGTTTCTAACAAGAAGATTTTTAAAATTTCGACCAATCAGAACACATTATGGGCCCTGGCAGCCATGTTGGATTTCCGATAAGTGCCAAAAACATAAATCTTGTATATGACCATCCAATGAACATTTCTGCCAAGTTTGGTTCAAATCTGTTTTGTGGTTTCAGAAAAAGAGATGAAAATGTGAAATTCCCATAGGGTCAAATGTTAAACTAAGTTGAGTAATGGTGGCCATCTTGAATTTTCGATCGGCAAACGATTCACAAGTTTAGTACAGGACCACCCAATGATCATTCCTGCAAAGTCACAATTCAATTGGCTTAGTGGTTTCTAACAAGAAGATTTTTAAAATTTCGACCAATCAGAACACATTATGGGCCCTGGCAGCCATGTTGGATTTCCGATAAGTGCCAAAAACATAAATCTTGTATATGACCATCCAATGAACATTTCTGCCAAGTTTGGTTCAAATCTGTTTTGTGGTTTCAGAAAAAGAGATGAAAATGTGAAATTCCCATAGGGTCAAATGTTAAACTAAGTTGAGTAATGGTGGCCATCTTGAATTTCCGATCGGCAAACGATTCACAAGTTTAGTACAGGACCACCCAATGATCATTCCTGCAAAGTCACAATTCAATTGGCTTAGTGGTTTCTAACAAGAAGATTTTTAAAATTTCGACCAATCAGAACACATTATGGGCCCTGGCAGCCATGTTGGATTTCCGATCAGCGCCAAAAACAAAAATCTTGTATATGACCATCCAATGAACAATTCTGCCAAGTTTGGTTCAAATCTGTTTTGTGGTTTCAGAAAAAAAGATGAAAATGTGAAATTCCCATAGGGTCCAAAGTTAAACTAAGTCGAGTCATGGCAGCCATCTTGAATTTCCCATCGGCAAACGATTCACAGGTTTAGTACAGGACCACCCAATGATCATTCCTGCAAAGTCACAATTCAATTGGCTTAGTGGTTTCTAACAAGAAGATTTTTAAAATTTCGACCAATCAGAACACATTATGGGCCCTGGCAGCCATGTTGGATTTCCGATCAGTGCCAAAAACAAAAATCTTGTATATGATCATCCAATGAACATTTCTGCCAAGTTTGGTTCAAATCTGTTATGTGGTTTCAGAAAAAAAGATGAAAATGCGAAATTCCCATAGGGTCCAATGTTAAACTAAGTCGAGTCATGGCAGCCATCTGGAATTTCCGATCGGCAAACGATTCACAAATTTAGTACAGGACCACTCAATGATCATTCCTGCAAAGTCACAATTCAATTGGCTTAGTGGTTTCTAACAAAAAGATTTTTTAAATTTCGACCAATCAGAACACATTATGGGCCCTGGCAGCCAAGTTGGATTTCCGATCAGTGCCAAAAACAAAAATCTTGTATATGACCATCCAATGAACATTTCTGCCAAGTTTGGTTTAAATCTGTTTTGTGGTTTCAGAAAAAAAGATGAAAATGAGAAATTCCCATAGGGTCCAATGTTAAACGAAGTCGAGTCATGGCAGCCATCTTGAATTTCCCATCGGCAAACGATTCACAGGTTTAGTACAGGACCACCCAATGATCATTCCTGCAAAGTCACAATTCAATTGGCTTAGTGGTTTCTAACAAGAAGATTTTTAAAATTTCGACCAATCAGAACACATTATGGGCCCTGGCAGCCATGTTGGATTTCCGATAAGTGCCAAAAACATAAATCTTGTATATGACCATCCAATGAACATTTCTGCCAAGTTTGGTTCAAATCTGTTTTGTGGTTTCAGAAAAAGAGATGAAAATGTGAAATTCCCATAGGGTCAAATGTTAAACTAAGTTGAGTAATGGTGGCCATCTTGAATTTCCGATCGGCAAACGATTCACAAGTTTAGTACAGGACCACCCAATGATCATTCCTGCAAAGTCACAATTCAATTGGCTTAGTGGTTTCTAACAAGAAGATTTTTTAAATTTCGACCAATCAGAACACATTATGGGCCCTGGCAGCCATGTTGGATTTCCGATCAGCGCCAAAAACAAAAATCTTGTATATGACCATCCAATGAACATTTCTGCCAAGTTTGGTTCAAATCTGTTTTGTGGTTTCAGAAAAAAAGATGAAAATGTGAAATTCCCATAGGGTCCAAAGTTAAACTAAGTCGAGTCATGGCAGCCATCTTGAATTTCCCATCGGCAAACGATTCACAGGTTTAGTACAGGACCACCCAATGATCATTCCTGCAAAGTCACAATTCAATTGGCTTAGTGGTTTCTAACAAGAAGATTTTTAAAATTTCGACCAATCAGAACACATTATGGGCCCTGGCAGCCATGTTGGATTTCCGATCAGTGCCAAAAACAAAAATCTTGTATATGATCATCCAATGAACATTTCTGCTAAGTTTGGTTCAAATCTGTTATGTGGTTTCAGAAAAAAAGATGAAAATGCGAAATTCCCATAGGGTCCAATGTTAAACTAAGTCGAGTCATGGCAGCCATCTGGAATTTCCCATCGGCAAACGATTCACAAATTTAGTACAGGACCACTCAATGATCATTCCTGCAAAGTCACAATTCAATTGGCTTAGTGGTTTCTAACAAAAAGATTTTTTAAATTTCGACCAATCAGAACACATTATGGGCCCTGGCAGCCAAGTTGGATTTCCGATCAGTGCCAAAAACAAAAATCTTGTATATGACCATCCAATGAACATTTCTGCCAAGTTTGGTTTAAATCTGTTTTGTGGTTTCAGAAAAAAAGATGAAAATGAGAAATTCCCATAGGGTCCAATGTTAAACGAAGTCGAGTCATGGCAGCCATCTTGAATTTCCCATCGGCAAACGATTCACAGGTTTAGTACAGGACCACCCAATGATCATTCCTGCAAAGTCACAATTCAATTGGCTTAGTGGTTTCTAACAAGAAGATTTTTAAAATTTCGACCAATCAGAACACATTATGGGCCCTGGCAGCCATGTTGGATTTCCGATAAGTGCCAAAAACATAAATCTTGTATATGACCATCCAATGAACATTTCTGCCAAGTTTGGTTCAAATCTGTTTTGTGGTTTCAGAAAAAGAGATGAAAATGTGAAATTCCCATAGGGTCAAATGTTAAACTAAGTTGAGTAATGGTGGCCATCTTGAATTTTCGATCGGCAAACGATTCACAAGTTTAGTACAGGACCACCCAATGATTATTCCTGCAAAGTCACAATTCAATTGGCTTAGTGGTTTCTAACAAGAAGATTTTTAAAATTTCGACCAATCAGAACACATTATGGGCCCTGGCAGCCATGTTGGATTTCCGATCAGCGCCAAAAACAAAAATCTTGTATATGACCATCCAATGAACATTTCTGCCAAGTTTGGTTCAAATCTGTTTTGTGGTTTCAGAAAAAAAGATGAAAATGCGAAATTCCCATAGGGTCCAATGTTAAACTAAGTCGAGTCATGGCAGCCATCTGGAATTTCCCATCGGCAAACGATTCACAAATTTAGTACAGGACCACTCAATGATCATTCCTGCAAAGTCACAATTCAATTGGCTTAGTGGTTTCTAACAAAAAGATTTTTTAAATTTCGACCAATCAGAACACATTATGGGCCCTGGCAGCCAAGTTGGATTTCCGATCAGTGCCAAAAACAAAAATCTTGTATATGACCATCCAATGAACATTTCTGCCAAGTTTGGTTTAAATCTGTTTTGTGGTTTCAGAAAAAAAGATGAAAATGAGAAATTCCCATAGGGTCCAATGTTAAACGAAGTCGAGTCATGGCAGCCATCTTGAATTTCCCATCGGCAAACGATTCACAGGTTTAGTACAGGACCACCCAATGATCATTCCTGCAAAGTCACAATTCAATTGGCTTAGTGGTTTCTAACAAGAAGATTTTTAAAATTTCGACCAATCAGAACACATTATGGGCCCTGGCAGCCATGTTGGATTTCCGATAAGTGCCAAAAACATAAATCTTGTATATGACCATCCAATGAACATTTCTGCCAAGTTTGGTTCAAATCTGTTTTGTGGTTTCAGAAAAAGAGATGAAAATGTGAAATTCCCATAGGGTCAAATGTTAAACTAAGTTGAGTAATGGTGGCCATCTTGAATTTCCGATCGGCAAACGATTCACAAGTTTAGTACAGGACCACCCAATGATCATTCCTGCAAAGTCACAATTCAATTGGCTTAGTGGTTTCTAACAAGAAGATTTTTAAAATTTCGACCAATCAGAACACATTATGGGCCCTGGCAGCCATGTTGGATTTCCGATCAGCGCCAAAAACAAAAATCTTGTATATGACCATCCAATGAACATTTCTGCCAAGTTTGGTTCAAATCTGTTTTGTGGTTTCAGAAAAAAAGATGAAAATGTGAAATTCCCATAGGGTCCAAAGTTAAACTAAGTTGAGTAATGGTGGCCATCTTGAATTTCCCATCGGCAAACGATTCACAGGTTTAGTACAGGACCACCCAATGATCATTCCTGCAAAGTCACAATTCAATTGGCTTAGTGGTTTCTAACAAGAAGATTTTTAAAATTTCGACCAATCAGAACACATTATGGGCCCTGGCAGCCATGTTGGATTTCCGATCAGTGCCAAAAACAAAAATCTTGTATATGATCATCCAATGAACATTTCTGCCAAGTTTGGTTCAAATCTGTTATGTGGTTTCAGAAAAAAAGATGAAAATGCGAAATTCCCATAGGGTCCAATGTTAAACTAAGTCGAGTCATGGCAGCCATCTGGAATTTCCCATCGGCAAACGATTCACAAATTTAGTACAGGACCACTCAATGATCATTCCTGCAAAGTCACAATTCAATTGGCTTAGTGGTTTCTAACAAAAAGATTTTTTAAATTTCGACCAATCAGAACACATTATGGGCCCTGGCAGCCAAGTTGGATTTCCGATCAGTGCCAAAAACAAAAATCTTGTATATGACCATCCAATGAACATTTCTGCCAAGTTTGGTTTAAATCTGTTTTGTGGTTTCAGAAAAAAAGATGAAAATGAGAAATTCCCATAGGGTCCAATGTTAAACGAAGTCGAGTCATGGCAGCCATCTTGAATTTCCCATCGGCAAACGATTGACAGGTTTAGTACAGGACCACCCAATGATCATTCCTGCAAAGTCACAATTCAATTGGCTTAGTGGTTTCTAACAAGAAGATTTTTAAAATTTCGACCAATCAGAACACATTATGGGCCCTGGCAGCCATGTTGGATTTCCGATAAGTGCCAAAAACATAAATCTTGTATATGACCATCCAATGAACATTTCTGCCAAGTTTGGTTCAAATCTGTTTTGTGGTTTCAGAAAAAAAGATGAAAATGTGAAATTCCCATAGGGTCCAAAGTTAAACTAAGTCGAGTCATGGCAGCCATCTTGAATTTCCCATCGGCAAACGATTCACAGGTTTAGTACAGGACCACCCAATGATCATTCCTGCAAAGTCACAATTCAATTGGCTTAGTGGTTTCTAACAAGAAGATTTTTAAAATTTCGACCAATCAGAACACATTATGGGCCCTGGCAGCCATGTTGGATTTCCGATCAGTGCCAAAAACAAAAATCTTGTATATGATCATCCAATGAACATTTCTGCCAAGTTTGGTTCAAATCTGTTATGTGGTTTCAGAAAAAAAGATGAAAATGCGAAATTCCCATAGGGTCCAATGTTAAACTAAGTCGAGTCATGGCAGCCATCTGGAATTTCCCATCGGCAAACGATTCACAAATTTAGTACAGGACCACTCAATGATCATTCCTGCAAAGTCACAATTCAATTGGCTTAGTGGTTTCTAACAAAAAGATTTTTTAAATTTCGACCAATCAGAACACATTATGGGCCCTGGCAGCCAAGTTGGATTTCCGATCAGTGCCAAAAACAAAAATCTTGTATATGACCATCCAATGAACATTTCTGCCAAGTTTGGTTTAAATCTGTTTTGTGGTTTCAGAAAAAAAGATGAAAATGAGAAATTCCCATAGGGTCCAATGTTAAACGAAGTCGAGTCATGGCAGCCATCTTGAATTTCCCATCGGCAAACGATTGACAGGTTTAGTACAGGACCACCCAATGATCATTCCTGCAAAGTCACAATTCAATTGGCTTAGTGGTTTCTAACAAGAAGATTTTTAAAATTTCGACCAATCAGAACACATTATGGGCCCTGGCAGCCATGTTGGATTTCCGATAAGTGCCAAAAACATAAATCTTGTATATGACCATCCAATGAACATTTCTGCCAAGTTTGGTTCAAATCTGTTTTGTGGTTTCAGAAAAAGAGATGAAAATGTGAAATTCCCATAGGGTCAAATGTTAAACTAAGTTGAGTAATGGTGGCCATCTTGAATTTCCGATCGGCAAACGATTCACAAGTTTAGTACAGGACCACCCAATGATCATTCCTGCAAAGTCACAATTCAATTGGCTTAGTGGTTTCTAACAAGAAGATTTTTAAAATTTCGACCAATCAGAACACATTATGGGCCCTGGCAGCCATGTTGGATTTCCGATCAGCGCCAAAAACAAAAATCTTGTATATGACCATCCAATGAACATTTCTGCCAAGTTTGGTTCAAATCTGTTTTGTGATTTCAGAAAAAAAGATGAAAATGTGAAATTCCCATAGGGTCCAAAGTTAAACTAAGTCGAGTCATGGCAGCCATCTTGAATTTCCCATCGGCAAACGATTCACAGGTTTAGTACAGGACCACCCAATGATCATTCCTGCAAAGTCACAATTCAATTGGCTTAGTGGTTTCTAACAAGAAGATTTTAAAAATTTCGACCAATCAGAACACATTATGGGCCCTGGCAGCCATGTTGGATTTCCGATAAGTGCCAAAAACAAAATCTTGTATATGACCATCCAATGAACATTTCTGCCAAGTTTGGTTCAAATCTGTTTTGTGGTTTCAGAAAAAGAGATGAAAATGTGAAATTCCCATAGGGTCAAATGTTAAACTAAGTTGAGTAATGGTGGCCATCTTGAATTTCCGATCGGCAAACGATTCACAAGTTTAGTACAGGACCACCCAATGATCATTCCTGCAAAGTCACAATTCAATTGGCTTAGTGGTTTCTAACAAGAAGATTTTTAAAATTTCGACCAATCAGAACACATTATGGGCCCTGGCAGCCATGTTGGATTTCCGATATGTGCCAAAAACATAAATCTTGTATATGACCATCCAATGAACATTTCTGCCAAGTTTGGTTCAAATCTGTTTTGTGGTTTCAGAAAAAGAGATGAAAATGTGAAATTCCCATAGGGTCAAATGTTAAACTAAGTTGAGTAATGGTGGCCATCTTGAATTTCCGATCGGCAAACGATTCACAAGTTTAGTACAGGACCACCCAATGATCATTCCTGCAAAGTCACAATTCAATTGGCTTAGTGGTTTCTAACAAGAAGATTTTTAAAATTTCGACCAATCAGAACACATTATGGGCCCTGGCAGCCATGTTGGATTTCCGATCAGCGCCAAAAACAAAAATCTTGTATATGACCATCCAATGAACATTTCTGCCAAGTTTGGTTCAAATCTGTTTTGTGGTTTCAGAAAAAAAGATGAAAATGTGAAATTCCCATAGGGTCCAAAGTTAAACTAAGTTGAGTAATGGTGGCCATCTTGAATTTCCCATCGGCAAACGATTCACAGGTTTAGTACAGGACCACCCAATGATCATTCCTGCAAAGTCACAATTCAATTGGCTTAGTGGTTTCTAACAAGAAGATTTTTAAAATTTCGACCAATCAGAACACATTATGGGCCCTGGCAGCCATGTTGGATTTCCGATCAGTGCCAAAAACAAAAATCTTGTATATGATCATCCAATGAACATTTCTGCCAAGTTTGGTTCAAATCTGTTATGTGGTTTCAGAAAAAAAGATGAAAATGCGAAATTCCCATAGGGTCCAATGTTAAACTAAGTCGAGTCATGGCAGCCATCTGGAATTTCCCATCGGCAAACGATTCACAAATTTAGTACAGGACCACTCAATGATCATTCCTGCAAAGTCACAATTCAATTGGCTTAGTGGTTTCTAACAAAAAGATTTTTTAAATTTCGACCAATCAGAACACATTATGGGCCCTGGCAGCCAAGTTGGATTTCCGATCAGTGCCAAAAACAAAAATCTTGTATATGACCATCCAATGAACATTTCTGCCAAGTTTGGTTTAAATCTGTTTTGTGGTTTCAGAAAAAAAGATGAAAATGAGAAATTCCCATAGGGTCCAATGTTAAACGAAGTCGAGTCATGGCAGCCATCTTGAATTTCCCATCGGCAAACGATTCACAGGTTTAGTACAGGACCACCCAATGATCATTCCTGCAAAGTCACAATTCAATTGGCTTAGTGGTTTCTAACAAGAAGATTTTTAAAATTTCGACCAATCAGAACACATTATGGGCCCTGGCAGCCATGTTGGATTTCCGATAAGTGCCAAAAACATAAATCTTGTATATGACCATCCAATGAACATTTCTGCCAAGTTTGGTTCAAATCTGTTTTGTGGTTTCAGAAAAAAAGATGAAAATGTGAAATTCCCATAGGGTCCAAAGTTAAACTAAGTCGAGTCATGGCAGCCATCTTGAATTTCCCATCGGCAAACGATTCACAGGTTTAGTACAGGACCACCCAATGATCATTCCTGCAAAGTCACAATTCAATTGGCTTAGTGGTTTCTAACAAGAAGATTTTTAAAATTTCGACCAATCAGAACACATTATGGGCCCTGGCAGCCATGTTGGATTTCCGATCAGTGCCAAAAACAAAATCTTGTATATGACCATCCAATGAACATTTCTGCCAAGTTTGGTTCAAATCTGTTTTGTGGTTTCAGAAAAAGAGATGAAAATGTGAAATTCCCATAGGGTCAAATGTTAAACTAAGTTGAGTAATGGTGGCCATCTTGAATTTCCGATCGGCAAACGATTCACAAGTTTAGTACAGGACCACCCAATGATCATTCCTGCAAAGTCACAATTCAATTGGCTTAGTGGTTTCTAACAAGAAGATTTTTAAAATTTCGACCAATCAGAACACATTATGGGCCCTGGCAGCCATGTTGGATTTCCGATAAGTGCCAAAAACATAAATCTTGTATATGACCATCCAATGAACATTTCTGCCAAGTTTGGTTCAAATCTGTTTTGTGGTTTCAGAAAAAGAGATGAAAATGTGAAATTCCCATAGGGTCAAATGTTAAACTAAGTTGAGTAATGGTGGCCATCTTGAATTTCCGATCGGCAAACGATTCACAAGTTTAGTACAGGACCACCCAATGATCATTCCTGCAAAGTCACAATTCAATTGGCTTAGTGGTTTCTAACAAGAAGATTTTTAAAATTTCGACCAATCAGAACACATTATGGGCCCTGGCAGCCATGTTGGATTTCCGATCAGCGCCAAAAACAAAAATCTTGTATATGACCATCCAATGAACATTTCTGCCAAGTTTGGTTCAAATCTGTTTTGTGGTTTCAGAAAAAAAGATGAAAATGTGAAATTCCCATAGGGTCCAAAGTTAAACTAAGTTGAGTAATGGTGGCCATCTTGAATTTCCCATCGGCAAACGATTCACAGGTTTAGTACAGGACCACCCAATGATCATTCCTGCAAAGTCACAATTCAATTGGCTTAGTGGTTTCTAACAAGAAGATTTTTAAAATTTCGACCAATCAGAACACATTATGGGCCCTGGCAGCCATGTTGGATTTCCGATCAGTGCCAAAAACAAAAATCTTGTATATGATCATCCAATGAACATTTCTGCCAAGTTTGGTTCAAATCTGTTATGTGGTTTCAGAAAAAAAGATGAAAATGCGAAATTCCCATAGGGTCCAATGTTAAACTAAGTCGAGTCATGGCAGCCATCTGGAATTTCCCATCGGCAAACGATTCACAAATTTAGTACAGGACCACTCAATGATCATTCCTGCAAAGTCACAATTCAATTGGCTTAGTGGTTTCTAACAAAAAGATTTTTAAAATTTCGACCAATCAGAACACATTATGGGCGCTGGCAGCCAAGTTGGATTTCCGATCAGTGCCAAAAACAAAAATCTTGTATATGACCATCCAATGAACATTTCTGCCAAGTTTGGTTTAAATCTGTTTTGTGGTTTCAGAAAAAAAGATGAAAATGAGAAATTCCCATAGGGTCCAATGTTAAACGAAGTCGAGTCGTGGCAGCCATCTTGAATTTCCCATCGGCAAACGATTCACAGGTTTAGTACAGGACCACCCAATGATCATTCCTGCAAAGTCACAATTCAATTGGCTTAGTGGTTTCTAACAAGAAGATTTTTAAAATTTCGACCAATCAGAACACATTATGGGCCCTGGCAGCCATGTTGGATTTCCGATAAGTGCCAAAAACATAAATCTTGTATATGACCATCCAATGAACATTTCTGCCAAGTTTGGTTCAAATCTGTTTTGTGGTTTCAGAAAAAAAGATGAAAATGTGAAATTCCCATAGGGTCCAAAGTTAAACTAAGTCGAGTCATGGCAGCCATCTTGAATTTCCCATCGGCAAACGATTCACAGGTTTAGTACAGGACCACCCAATGATCATTCCTGCAAAGTCACAATTCAATTGGCTTAGTGGTTTCTAACAAGAAGATTTTTAAAATTTCGACCAATCAGAACACATTATGGGCCCTGGCAGCCATGTTGGATTTCCGATCAGTGCCAAAAACAAAAATCTTGTATATGATCATCCAATGAACATTTCTGCCAAGTTTGGTTCAAATCTGTTATGTGGTTTCAGAAAAAAAGATGAAAATGCGAAATTCCCATAGGGTCCAATGTTAAACTAAGTCGAGTCATGGCAGCCATCTGGAATTTCCCATCGGCAAACGATTCACAAATTTAGTACAGGACCACTCAATGATCATTCCTGCAAAGTCACAATTCAATTGGCTTAGTGGTTTCTAACAAAAAGATTTTTTAAATTTCGACCAATCAGAACACATTATGGGCCCTGGCAGCCAAGTTGGATTTCCGATCAGTGCCAAAAACAAAAATCTTGTATATGACCATCCAATGAACATTTCTGCCAAGTTTGGTTTAAATCTGTTTTGTGGTTTCAGAAAAAAAGATGAAAATGAGAAATTCCCATAGGGTCCAATGTTAAACGAAGTCGAGTCATGGCAGCCATCTTGAATTTCCCATCGGCAAACGATTCACAGGTTTAGTACAGGACCACCCAATGATCATTCCTGCAAAGTCACAATTCAATTGGCTTAGTGGTTTCTAACAAGAAGATTTTTAAAATTTCGACCAATCAGAACACATTATGGGCCCTGGCAGCCATGTTGGATTTCCGATAAGTGCCAAAAACATAAATCTTGTATATGACCATCCAATGAACATTTCTGCCAAGTTTGGTTCAAATCTGTTTTGTGGTTTCAGAAAAAGAGATGAAAATGTGAAATTCCCATAGGGTCAAATGTTAAACTAAGTTGAGTAATGGTGGCCATCTTGAATTTCCGATCGGCAAACGATTCACAAGTTTAGTACAGGACCACCCAATGATCATTCCTGCAAAGTCACAATTCAATTGGCTTAGTGGTTTCTAACAAGAAGATTTTTAAAATTTCGACCAATCAGAACACATTATGGGCCCTGGCAGCCATGTTGGATTTCCGATCAGCGCCAAAAACAAAAATCTTGTATATGACCATCCAATGAACATTTCTGCCAAGTTTGGTTCAAATCTGTTTTGTGATTTCAGAAAAAAAGATGAAAATGTGAAATTCCCATAGGGTCCAAAGTTAAACTAAGTCGAGTCATGGCAGCCATCTTGAATTTCCCATCGGCAAACGATTCACAGGTTTAGTACAGGACCACCCAATGATCATTCCTGCAAAGTCACAATTCAATTGGCTTAGTGGTTTCTAACAAGAAGATTTTTAAAATTTCGACCAATCAGAACACATTATGGGCCCTGGCAGCCATGTTGGATTTCCGATAAGTGCCAAAAACAAAATCTTGTATATGACCATCCAATGAACATTTCTGCCAAGTTTGGTTCAAATCTGTTTTGTGGTTTCAGAAAAAGAGATGAAAATGTGAAATTCCCATAGGGTCAAATGTTAAACTAAGTTGAGTAATGGTGGCCATCTTGAATTTCCGATCGGCAAACGATTCACAAGTTTAGTACAGGACCACCCAATGATCATTCCTGCAAAGTCACAATTCAATTGGCTTAGTGGTTTCTAACAAGAAGATTTTTAAAATTTCGACCAATCAGAACACATTATGGGCCCTGGCAGCCATGTTGGATTTCCGATAAGTGCCAAAAACATAAATCTTGTATATGACCATCCAATGAACATTTCTGCCAAGTTTGGTTCAAATCTGTTTTGTGGTTTCAGAAAAAGAGATGAAAATGTGAAATTCACATAGGGTCAAATGTTAAACTAAGTTGAGTAATGGTGGCCATCTTGAATTTCCGATCGGCAAACGATTCACAAGTTTAGTACAGGACCACCCAATGATCATTCCTGCACAGTCACAATTCAATTGGCTTAGTGGTTTCTAACAAGAAGATTTTTAAAATTTCGACCAATCAGAACACATTATGGGCCCTGGCAGCCATGTTGGATTTCCGATCAGCGCCAAAAACAAAAATCTTGTATATGACCATCCAATGAACATTTCTGCCAAGTTTGGTTCAAATCTGTTTTGTGGTTTCAGAAAAAAAGATGAAAATGTGAAATTCCCATAGGGTCCAAAGTTAAACTAAGTCGAGTCATGGCAGCCATCTTGAATTTCCCATCGGCAAACGATTCACAGGTTTAGTACAGGACCACCCAATGATCATTCCTGCAAAGTCACAATTCAATTGGCTTAGTGGTTTCTAACAAGAAGATTTTTAAAATTTCGACCAATCAGAACACATTATGGGCCCTGGCAGCCATGTTGGATTTCCGATCAGTGCCAAAAACAAAAATCTTGTATATGATCATCCAATGAACATTTCTGCCAAGTTTGGTTCAAATCTGTTATGTGGTTTCAGAAAAAAAGATGAAAATGCGAAATTCCCATAGGGTCCAATGTTAAACTAAGTCAAGTCATGGCAGCCATCTGGAATTTCCCATCGGCAAACGATTCACAAATTTAGTACAGGACCACTCAATGATCATTCCTGCAAAGTCACAATTCAATTGGCTTAGTGGTTTCTAACAAAAAGATTTTTTAAATTTCGACCAATCAGAACACATTATGGGCCCTGGCAGCCAAGTTGGATTTCCGATCAGTGCCAAAAACAAAAATCTTGTATATGACCATCCAATGAACATTTCTGCCAAGTTTGGTTTAAATCTGTTTTGTGGTTTCAGAAAAAAAGATGAAAATGAGAAATTCCCATAGGGTCCAATGTTAAACGAAGTCGAGTCGTGGCAGCCATCTTGAATTTCCCATCGGCAAACGATTCACAGGTTTAGTACAGGACCACCCAATGATCATTCCTGCAAAGTCACAATTCAATTGGCTTAGTGGTTTCTAACAAGAAGATTTTTAAAATTTCGACCAATCAGAACACATTATGGGCCCTGGCAGCCATGTTGGATTTCCGATAAGTGCCAAAAACATAAATCTTGTATATGACCATCCAATGAACATTTCTGCCAAGTTTGGTTCAAATCTGTTTTGTGGTTTCAGAAAAAAAGATGAAAATGTGAAATTCCCATAGGGTCCAAAGTTAAACTAAGTCGAGTCATGGCAGCCATCTTGAATTTCCCATCGGCAAACGATTCACAGGTTTAGTACAGGACCACCCAATGATCATTCCTGCAAAGTCACAATTCAATTGGCTTAGTGGTTTCTAACAAGAAGATTTTTAAAATTTCGACCAATCAGAACACATTATGGGCCCTGGCAGCCATGTTGGATTTCCGATCAGTGCCAAAAACAAAAATCTTGTATATGATCATCCAATGAACATTTCTGCCAAGTTTGGTTCAAATCTGTTATGTGGTTTCAGAAAAAAAGATGAAAATGCGAAATTCCCATAGGGTCCAATGTTAAACTAAGTCGAGTCATGGCAGCCATCTGGAATTTCCCATCGGCAAACGATTCACAAATTTAGTACAGGACCACTCAATGATCATTCCTGCAAAGTCACAATTCAATTGGCTTAGTGGTTTCTAACAAAAAGATTTTTTAAATTTCGACCAATCAGAACACATTATGGGCCCTGGCAGCCAAGTTGGATTTCCGATCAGTGCCAAAAACAAAAATCTTGTATATGACCATCCAATGAACATTTCTGCCAAGTTTGGTTTAAATCTGTTTTGTGGTTTCAGAAAAAAAGATGAAAATGAGAAATTCCCATAGGGTCCAATGTTAAACGAAGTCGAGTCATGGCAGCCATCTTGAATTTCCCATCGGCAAACGATTCACAGGTTTAGTACAGGACCACCCAATGATCATTCCTGCAAAGTCACAATTCAATTGGCTTAGTGGTTTCTAACAAGAAGATTTTTAAAATTTCGACCAATCAGAACACATTATGGGCCCTGGCAGCCATGTTGGATTTCCGATAAGTGCCAAAAACATAAATCTTGTATATGACCATCCAATGAACATTTCTGCCAAGTTTGGTTCAAATCTGTTTTGTGGTTTCAGAAAAAGAGATGAAAATGTGAAATTCCCATAGGGTCAAATGTTAAACTAAGTTGAGTAATGGTGGCCATCTTGAATTTCCGATCGGCAAACGATTCACAAGTTTAGTACAGGACCACCCAATGATCATTCCTGCAAAGTCACAATTCAATTGGCTTAGTGGTTTCTAACAAGAAGATTTTTAAAATTTCGACCAATCAGAACACATTATGGGCCCTGGCAGCCATGTTGGATTTCCGATCAGCGCCAAAAACAAAAATCTTGTATATGACCATCCAATGAACATTTCTGCCAAGTTTGGTTCAAATCTGTTTTGTGATTTCAGAAAAAAAGATGAAAATGTGAAATTCCCATAGGGTCCAAAGTTAAACTAAGTCGAGTCATGGCAGCCATCTTGAATTTCCCATCGGCAAACGATTCACAGGTTTAGTACAGGACCACCCAATGATCATTCCTGCAAAGTCACAATTCAATTGGCTTAGTGGTTTCTAACAAGAAGATTTTTAAAATTTCGACCAATCAGAACACATTATGGGCCCTGGCAGCCATGTTGGATTTCCGATAAGTGCCAAAAACAAAATCTTGTATATGACCATCCAATGAACATTTCTGCCAAGTTTGGTTCAAATCTGTTTTGTGGTTTCAGAAAAAGAGATGAAAATGTGAAATTCCCATAGGGTCAAATGTTAAACTAAGTTGAGTAATGGTGGCCATCTTGAATTTCCGATCGGCAAACGATTCACAAGTTTAGTACAGGACCACCCAATGATCATTCCTGCAAAGTCACAATTCAATTGGCTTAGTGGTTTCTAACAAGAAGATTTTTAAAATTTCGACCAATCAGAACACATTATGGGCCCTGGCAGCCATGTTGGATTTCCGATAAGTGCCAAAAACATAAATCTTGTATATGACCATCCAATGAACATTTCTGCCAAGTTTGGTTCAAATCTGTTTTGTGGTTTCAGAAAAAGAGATGAAAATGTGAAATTCACATAGGGTCAAATGTTAAACTAAGTTGAGTAATGGTGGCCATCTTGAATTTCCGATCGGCAAACGATTCACAAGTTTAGTACAGGACCACCCAATGATCATTCCTGCACAGTCACAATTCAATTGGCTTAGTGGTTTCTAACAAGAAGATTTTTAAAATTTCGACCAATCAGAACACATTATGGGCCCTGGCAGCCATGTTGGATTTCCGATCAGCGCCAAAAACAAAAATCTTGTATATGACCATCCAATGAACATTTCTGCCAAGTTTGGTTCAAATCTGTTTTGTGGTTTCAGAAAAAAAGATGAAAATGTGAAATTCCCATAGGGTCCAAAGTTAAACTAAGTCGAGTCATGGCAGCCATCTTGAATTTCCCATCGGCAAACGATTCACAGGTTTAGTACAGGACCACCCAATGATCATTCCTGCAAAGTCACAATTCAATTGGCTTAGTGGTTTCTAACAAGAAGATTTTTAAAATTTCGACCAATCAGAACACATTATGGGCCCTGGCAGCCATGTTGGATTTCCGATCAGTGCCAAAAACAAAAATCTTGTATATGATCATCCAATGAACATTTCTGCCAAGTTTGGTTCAAATCTGTTATGTGGTTTCAGAAAAAAAGATGAAAATGCGAAATTCCCATAGGGTCCAATGTTAAACTAAGTCAAGTCATGGCAGCCATCTGGAATTTCCCATCGGCAAACGATTCACAAATTTAGTACAGGACCACTCAATGATCATTCCTGCAAAGTCACAATTCAATTGGCTTAGTGGTTTCTAACAAAAAGATTTTTTAAATTTCGACCAATCAGAACACATTATGGGCCCTGGCAGCCAAGTTGGATTTCCGATCAGTGCCAAAAACAAAAATCTTGTATATGACCATCCAATGAACATTTCTGCCAAGTTTGGTTTAAATCTGTTTTGTGGTTTCAGAAAAAAAGATGAAAATGAAAAATTCCCATAGGGTCCAATGTTAAACGAAGTCGAGTCATGGCAGCCATCTTGAATTTCCCATCGGCAAACGATTCACAGGTTTAGTACAGGACCACCCAATGATCATTCCTGCAAAGTCACAATTCAATTGGCTTAGTGGTTTCTAACAAGAAGATTTTTAAAATTTCGACCAATCAGAACACATTATGGGCCCTGGCAGCCATGTTGGATTTCCGATAAGTGCCAAAAATATAAATCTTGTATATGACCATCCAATGAACATTTCTGCCAAGTTTGGTTCAAATCTGTTTTGTGGTTTCAGAAAAAGAGATGAAAATGTGAAATTCCCATAGGGTCAAATGTTAAACTAAGTTGAGTAATGGTGGCCATCTTGAATTTCCGATCGGCAAACGATTCACAAGTTTAGTACAGGACCACCCAATGATCATTCCTGCAAAGTCACAATTCAATTGGCTTAGTGGTTTCTAACAAGAAGATTTTTAAAATTTCGACCAATCAGAACACATTATGGGCCCTGGCAGCCATGTTGGATTTCCGATCAGCGCCAAAAACAAAAATCTTGTATATGACCATCCAATGAACATTTCTGCCAAGTTTGGTTCAAATCTGTTTTGTGGTTTCAGAAAAAAAGATGAAAATGTGAAATTCCCATAGGGTCCAAAGTTAAACTAAGTCGAGTCATGGCAGCCATCTTGAATTTCCCATCGGCAAACGATTCACAGGTTTAGTACAGGACCACCCAATGATCATTCCTGCAAAGTCACAATTCAATTGGCTTAGTGGTTTCTAACAAGAAGATTTTTAAAATTTCGACCAATCAGAACACATTATGGGCCCTGGCAGCCATGTTGGATTTCCGATAAGTGCCAAAAACAAAATCTTGTATATGACCATCCAATGAACATTTCTGCCAAGTTTGGTTCAAATCTGTTTTGTGGTTTCAGAAAAAGAGATGAAAATGTGAAATTCCCATAGGGTCAAATGTTAAACTAAGTTGAGTAATGGTGGCCATCTTGAATTTCCGATCGGCAAACGATTCACAAGTTTAGTACAGGACCACCCAATGATCATTCCTGCAAAGTCACAATTCAATTGGCTTAGTGGTTTCTAACAAGAAGATTTTTAAAATTTCGACCAATCAGAACACATTATGGGCCCTGGCAGCCATGTTGGATTTCCGATCAGCGCCAAAAACAAAAATCTTGTATATGACCATCCAATGAACATTTCTGCCAAGTTTGGTTCAAATCTGTTTTGTGGTTTCAGAAAAAAAGATGAAAATGTGAAATTCACATAGGGTCAAATGTTAAACTAAGTTGAGTAATGGTGGCCATCTTGAATTTCCGATCGGCAAACGATTCACAAGTTTAGTACAGGACCACCCAATGATCATTCCTGCACAGTCACAATTCAATTGGCTTAGTGGTTTCTAACAAGAAGATTTTTAAAATTTCGACCAATCAGAACACATTATGGGCCCTGGCAGCCATGTTGGATTTCCGATCAGCGCCAAAAACAAAAATCTTGTATATGACCATCCAATGAACATTTCTGCCAAGTTTGGTTCAAATCTGTTTTGTGGTTTCAGAAAAAAAGATGAAAATGTGAAATTCCCATAGGGTCCAAAGTTAAACTAAGTCGAGTCATGGCAGCCATCTTGAATTTCCCATCGGCAAACGATTCACAGGTTTAGTACAGGACCACCCAATGATCATTCCTGCAAAGTCACAATTCAATTGGCTTAGTGGTTTCTAACAAGAAGATTTTTAAAATTTCGACCAATCAGAACACATTATGGGCCCTGGCAGCCATGTTGGATTTCCGATCAGTGCCAAAAACAAAAATCTTGTATATGATCATCCAATGAACATTTCTGCCAAGTTTGGTTCAAATCTGTTATGTGGTTTCAGAAAAAAAGATGAAAATGCGAAATTCCCATAGGGTCCAATGTTAAACTAAGTCAAGTCATGGCAGCCATCTGGAATTTCCCATCGGCAAACGATTCACAAATTTAGTACAGGACCACTCAATGATCATTCCTGCAAAGTCACAATTCAATTGGCTTAGTGGTTTCTAACAAAAAGATTTTTTAAATTTCGACCAATCAGAACACATTATGGGCCCTGGCAGCCAAGTTGGATTTCCGATCAGTGCCAAAAACAAAAATCTTGTATATGACCATCCAATGAACATTTCTGCCAAGTTTGGTTTAAATCTGTTTTGTGGTTTCAGAAAAAAAGATGAAAATGAGAAATTCCCATAGGGTCCAATGTTAAACGAAGTCGAGTCATGGCAGCCATCTTGAATTTCCCATCGGCAAACGATTCACAGGTTTAGTACAGGACCACCCAATGATCATTCCTGCAAAGTCACAATTCAATTGGCTTAGTGGTTTCTAACAAGAAGATTTTTAAAATTTCGACCAATCAGAACACATTATGGGCCCTGGCAGCCATGTTGGATTTCCGATAAGTGCCAAAAATATAAATCTTGTATATGACCATCCAATGAACATTTCTGCCAAGTTTGGTTCAAATCTGTTTTGTGGTTTCAGAAAAAGAGATGAAAATGTGAAATTCCCATAGGGTCAAATGTTAAACTAAGTTGAGTAATGGTGGCCATCTTGAATTTCCGATCGGCAAACGATTCACAAGTTTAGTACAGGACCACCCAATGATCATTCCTGCAAAGTCACAATTCAATTGGCTTAGTGGTTTCTAACAAGAAGATTTTTAAAATTTCGACCAATCAGAACACATTATGGGCCCTGGCAGCCATGTTGGATTTCCGATCAGCGCCAAAAACAAAAATCTTGTATATGACCATCCAATGAACATTTCTGCCAAGTTTGGTTCAAATCTGTTTTGTGGTTTCAGAAAAAAAGATGAAAATGTGAAATTCCCATAGGGTCCAAAGTTAAACTAAGTCGAGTCATGGCAGCCATCTTGAATTTCCCATCGGCAAACGATTCACAGGTTTAGTACAGGACCACCCAATGATCATTCCTGCAAAGTCACAATTCAATTGGCTTAGTGGTTTCTAACAAGAAGATTTTTAAAATTTCGACCAATCAGAACACATTATGGGCCCTGGCAGCCATGTTGGATTTCCGATAAGTGCCAAAAACAAAATCTTGTATATGACCATCCAATGAACATTTCTGCCAAGTTTGGTTCAAATCTGTTTTGTGGTTTCAGAAAAAGAGATGAAAATGTGAAATTCCCATAGGGTCAAATGTTAAACTAAGTTGAGTAATGGTGGCCATCTTGAATTTCCGATCGGCAAACGATTCACAAGTTTAGTACAGGACCACCCAATGATCATTCCTGCAAAGTCACAATTCAATTGGCTTAGTGGTTTCTAACAAGAAGATTTTTAAAATTTCGACCAATCAGAACACATTATGGGCCCTGGCAGCCATGTTGGATTTCCGATCAGCGCCAAAAACAAAAATCTTGTATATGACCATCCAATGAACATTTCTGCCAAGTTTGGTTCAAATCTGTTTTGTGCTTTCAGAAAAAAAGATGAAAATGAGAAATTCCCATAGGGTCCAAAGTTAAACTAAGTCGAGTCATGGCAGCCATCTTGAATTTCCCATCGGCAAACGATTCACAGGTTTAGTACAGGACCACCCAATGATCATTCCTGCAAAGTCACAATTCAATTGGCTTAGTGGTTTCTAACAAGAAGATTTTTAAAATTTCGACCAATCAGAACACATTATGGGCCCTGGCAGCCATGTTGGATTTCCGATCAGTGCCAAAAACAAAAATCTTGTATATGATCATCCAATGAACATTTCTGCCAAGTTTGGTTCAAATCTGTTATGTGGTTTCAGAAAAAAAGATGAAAATGCGAAATTCCCATAGGGTCCAATGTTAAACTAAGTCGAGTCATGGCAGCCATCTGGAATTTCCCATCGGCAAACGATTCACAAATTTAGTACAGGACCACTCAATGATCATTCCTGCAAAGTCACAATTCAATTGGCTTAGTGGTTTCTAACAAAAAGATTTTTTAAATTTCGACCAATCAGAACACATTATGGGCCCTGGCAGCCAAGTTGGATTTCCGATCAGTGCCAAAAACAAAAATCTTGTATATGACCATCCAATGAACATTTCTGCCAAGTTTGGTTTAAATCTGTTTTGTGGTTTCAGAAAAAAAGATGAAAATGAGAAATTCCCATAGGGTCCAATGTTAAACGAAGTCGAGTCATGGCAGCCATCTTGAATTTCCCATCGGCAAACGATTCACAGGTTTAGTACAGGACCACCCAATGATCATTCCTGCAAAGTCACAATTCAATTGGCTTAGTGGTTTCTAACAAGAAGATTTTTAAAATTTCGACCAATCAGAACACATTATGGGCCCTGGCAGCCATGTTGGATTTCCGATCAGTGCCAAAAACAAAAATCTTGTATATGATCATCCAATGAACATTTCTGCCAAGTTTGGTTCAAATCTGTTATGTGGTTTCAGAAAAAAAGATGAAAATGCGAAATTCCCATAGGGTCCAATGTTAAACTAAGTCGAGTCATGGCAGCCATCTGGAATTTCCCATCGGCAAACGATTCACAAATTTAGTACAGGACCACTCAATGATCATTCCTGCAAAGTCACAATTCAATTGGCTTAGTGGTTTCTAACAAAAAGATTTTTTAAATTTCGACCAATCAGAACACATTATGGGCCCTGGCAGCCAAGTTGGATTTCCGATCAGTGCCAAAAACAAAAATCTTGTATATGACCATCCAATGAACATTTCTGCCAAGTTTGGTTCAAATCTGTTTTGTGGTTTCAGAAAAAAAGATGAAAATGAGAAATTCCCATAGGGTCCAATGTTAAACGAAGTCGAGTCATGGCAGCCATCTTGAATTTCCCATCGGCAAACGATTCACAGGTTTAGTACAGGACCACCCAATGATCATTCCTGCAAAGTCACAATTCAATTGGCTTAGTGGTTTCTAACAAGAAGATTTTTAAAATTTCGACCAATCAGAACACATTATGGGCCCTGGCAGCCATGTTGGATTTCCGATAAGCGCCAAAAACATAAATCTTGTATATGACCATCCAATGAACATTTCTGCCAAGTTTGGTTCAAATCTGTTTTGTGGTTTCAGAAAAAGAGATGAAAATGTGAAATTCCCATAGGGTCAAATGTTAAACTAAGTTGAGTAATGGTGGCCATCTTGAATTTTCGATCGGCAAACGATTCACAAGTTTAGTACAGGACCACCCAATGATCATTCCTGCAAAGTCACAATTCAATTGGCTTAGTGGTTTCTAACAAGAAGATTTTTAAAATTTCGACCAATCAGAACACATTATGGGCCCTGGCAGCCATGTTGGATTTCCGATCAGCGCCAAAAACAAAAATCTTGTATATGACCATCCAATGAACATTTCTGCCAAGTTTGGTTCAAATCTGTTTTGTGGTTTCAGAAAAAAAGATGAAAATGTGAAATTCCCATAGGGTCCAATGTTAAACTAAGTCGAGTCATGGCAGCCATCTTGAATTTCCCATCGGCAAACGATTCACAGGTTTAGTACAGGACCACCCAATGATCATTCCTGCAAAGTCACAATTCAATTGGCTTAGTGGTTTCTAACAAGAAGATTTTTAAAATTTCGACCAATCAGAACACATTATGGGCCCTGGCAGCCATGTTGGATTTCCGATAAGCGCCAAAAACATAAATCTTGTATATGACCATCCAATGAACATTTCTGCCAAGTTTGGTTCAAATCTGTTTTGTGGTTTCAGAAAAAGAGATGAAAATGTGAAATTCCCATAGGGTCAAATGTTAAACTAAGTTGAGTAATGGTGGCCATCTTGAATTTCCGATCGGCAAACGATTCACAAGTTTAGTACAGGACCACCCAATGATCATTCCTGCAAAGTCACAATTCAATTGGCTTAGTGGTTTCTAACAAGAAGATTTTTAAAATTTCGACCAATCAGAACACATTATGGGCCCTGGCAGCCATGTTGGATTTCCGATCAGCGCCAAAAACAAAAAACTTGTATATGACCATCCAATGAACATTTCTGCCAAGTTTGGTTCAAATCTGTTTTGTGGTTTCAGAAAAAAAGATGAAAATGTGAAATTCCCATAGGGTCAAATGTTAAACTAAGTCGAGACATGGCAGGCATCTGGAATTTCCCATCGGCAAACGATTCACAGGTTTAGTACAGGACCACCCAATGATCATTCCTGCAAAGTCACAATTCAATTGGCTTAGTGGTTTCTAACAAGAAGATTTTTAAAATTTCGACCAATCAGAACACATTATGGGCCCTGGCAGCCATGTTGGATTTCCGATAAGCGCCAAAAACATAAATCTTGTATATGACCATCCAATGAACATTTCTGCCAAGTTTGGTTCAAATCTGTTTTGTGGTTTCAGAAAAAGAGATGAAAATGTGAAATTCCCATAGGGTCAAATGTTAAACTAAGTTGAGTAATGGTGGCCATCTTGAATTTCCGATCGGCAAACGATTCACAAGTTTAGTACAGGACCACCCAATGATCATTCCTGTAAAGTCACAATTCAATTGGCTTAGTGGTTTCTAACAAGAAGATTTTTAAAATTTCGACCAATCAGAACACATTATGGGCCCTGGCAGCCATGTTGGATTTCCGATCAGCGCCAAAAACAAAAATCTTGTATATGACCATCCAATGAACATTTCTGCCAAGTTTGGTTCAAATCTGTTTTGTGGTTTCAGAAAAAAAGATGAAAATGCGAAATTCCCATAGGGTCCAATGTTAAACTAAGTCGAGACATGGCAGCCATCTGGAATTTCCCATCGGCAAACGATTCACACATTTAGTACAGGACCACCCAATGATCATTCCTGCAAAGTCACAATTCAATTGGCTTTGTGGTTTCTAACAAAAAGATTTTTTAAATTTCGACCAATCAGAACACATTATGGGCCTGGCAGCCATGTTGGATTTCCGATAAGCGCCAAAAACATAAATCTTGTATATGACCATCCAATGAACATTTCTGCCAAGTTTGGTTCAAATCTGTTTTGTGGTTTCAGGAAAAAAGATGAAAATGTGAAATTCCCATAGGGTCCAATGTTAAACTAAGTTGAGTAATGGTGGCCATCTTGAATTTCCGATCGGCAAACGATTCACAAGTTTAGTACAGGACCACCCAATGATCATTCCTGCAAAGTCACAATTCAATTGGCTTAGTGGTTTCTAACAAGAAGATTTTTAAAATTTCGACCAATCAGAACACATTATGGGCCCTGGCAGCCATGTTGGATTTCCGATCAGTGCCAAAAACAAAAATCTTGTATATGACCATCCAAAGAACATTTCTGCCAAGTTTGGTTCAAATCTGTTATGTGGTTTCAGAAAAAAAGATGAAAATGCGAAATTCCCATAGGGTCCAATATTAAACTAAGTCGAGTCATGGCGGCCATCTTGAGTTTCCGATCGGCAAACGATTCACAATTTTAGAACAGGACCACCCAATGATCATTCCTGCAAAGTCACAATTCAATTGGCTTGGTGGTTTCTGACAAGAAGATTTTTAAAATTTCAGCCAATGAGAACACATTATGGACCCTGGCAGCCATGTTGGATTTCAAATTGGCACCAAAAACACAAATCTGGTAGGGGACCATCCAATGAACATTTCTGGCAAGTTTGGTTGAAATCTGTTCAGTGGTTTCAGAGAAGAAGATTTAAATGTGAAAAGCTAACAGACGGACGACGGACGCTTACCCATGACAAAAGCTCACATGGCCTATGGCCAGGTGAGCTAAAAATGAAGAGATTGTAAAATAGTTTGTATGTATTTCTAGTATAATAACTACATATAAATTCATAGCATAACATTATAAAATACTTATCACAGCACCATTTAAAAAAAATAACTTTCATGTTTACACAAAATACTGTCTCAACAAAGCATAGCTCTTGATATGTAAGATGCAAGATTTTGCTTCAAAATACTTTTCGTTTTCTTCTTTCTAAATTGCAGATAAAAAAATCTTAAGAAGCTTTCAATGTAACAATATATAAAGCACTAATTAAACAAGAGGCTCACAAGAGTGCATTGCTCATCTGAATCAGGCACTGAACCTGCTTTTGGTTTTTGAGAAAATGCTTTTTATTCATATTCCTAAGGATAAGTAATTCCTTTGGTGTTTGCCATCTTAGATTTACAATGCATACAAAAACTAGGAAGAACTGTTTTAGATACCTAAAACTTGGCTCCCTTTAACAAGTGATACTATTTAAAAAAACAATTATTTGACCTTGAGGTCACAAGTCAAGGTCCAACGAAGGTCATTACGGTACGCAACACACCGCCTTAAAGTCATGCACCCACATACCAAATATCATTGACCTATCTTGAAAGACAAAAAAGTTATGGTCCGGACAAGCCTCGCTGAGAAGAAGCGGAAGCGGAAGAAAAAATCAGACTAAAACAATATGTCTCCCTTCATTCGAAGGCGAGACATAATAACTAGAGGCTCAGTGGGCTGAGCCTGTGTTGTTCACCTTTCATTCTGCTTTGAGGAAACTTAATACAGAACCTTCCATACATGTAAATGCTTCCTACCAAGTTTCGGTTCATCTGGCTAAGCAGTTTCAAAGGAGAAGATTCTTTTAGAAATCGACCAATCAGAAACAAGAATTGCATGTGGTGGCCATGTTTGCTAACCGATCGGGACAAAATGAGCATTCTTCATAGAAGACATTCCATAGATGCCTCCTACCAAGTTTCGGTGGTAGCCATGTTTGTTAACCGATCGGGACGAAATAAGCAATCTTCATAGAGGACATTCCATAGATGCTTCCTACCAAGTTTCGGTTCATTTGGCCAAGCGGTTTCAAAGGAGAAGATTTTAAAAAATCGGCCAATCAGAAACAAAAATTGCCTGTGGCGACCATATTTATTAATGGATCGGGACGAAATGAGCAATCTTTATAGAGGACCTTCCATAGATGCTTCCTACCAAGTTTCGGTTCATTTGACCAAGCGGTTTCAGAGGAGAAGATTAAAATGTGAAAAGTTAACGGACGACAGACGACGGATACCAATAAGGGTAATAACAAAATTACCGAACTCCGAGCAATCTTACAAAGGGAAAGTCAAAACTCATAAGTATATAAACAGACAAAATCAGTCAACAACTGGAAAACTGTGAAAACCGTAATGACCCCAACTTGGTACAGGCATTTCTAAAGAAATGGTGGGTTGAATCAGATTTTAAAGCGCCAAACCTCCCCCTTTCATTACGGCTCAAAGTCTCCGGCTGTCACTATAACAGTATTTATAACAATACTTGAACAAGTGATGGCAAAAGCTCACATTGTCTTTGGCAAGGTGAGCTAAAAATGACAATCCAATGACTACTAATGTACCATTTTTAAGCAATCTAATTCTTAGTATCTTTGAAAAATTATTTTTTCGTTTTCTCTATGATAGGCTCGTATGTAAAAACTGTCATATACTGACCACCTTTTGAATTTATGATTGACATAAAAATTTTGCCATTTAATAAAGGATCATTCAAGGCAAATTCTAGCCAAATTTCCTTACATATTGGGCTCAGATAAGAATAATTTTGATATATTTTTTCTCATATGATCCTAATTAAATTTGCACTGAAGTGGTGGCCATCTTGGATTTCCGATTGACACTAAAAACTATAATTGTTTAAGTGACCATCGACTGATCATTATTCAGTTCAGCTTGGGTTCAATCAAATTTCTAGTTTCTGAGAAAAAAAATGTTTTCTCATTTTTTCATATAATCCTACTTTAAAACTATTTTCTCTGATGGCAGCCATCTTAGAATTTTGATCAACACAAATATATACATTTGTAAAGAAATTCCAAGGTTAATTCCGACCAAGTTTGCATTCCAATGGTTCAGATAAAAATAATTTCAAAATATTTTCCCCATTTGGTCTTATCTAAAATGTGTACATTGTTGGTGAACATCTTCAATTTCTAATTGACAAAAAGGGATCATCCAGAGGTGTTTACCCCTTTCTGGAGTTTTCAGTAATGTTAATAATTTTTGTCAGTAATTTTGGCCCTTTGTCAGTAATCTAATATTTCATGATGATTACAATAGAGAGACTTATTGAAATGTATATGATGTATTTGGCAATGAGTTCACACATTAAAATTTCAGCCCGTGTGACTGCTCTCTGATTATCAGTCTCTGTCGACGATTTGGTAAGAAAACTCGACATAGATCTGTTAGATTTTTGTAAAGCACTAAGTTCCTTGTGAGTTTTAGACTTGATGTGTCTTTTGCAGTCATTTTTCCCTGCATGTGAACATGAGAAGTCTGTCGAACAGGTCGTGCAGCGAACGTAGTATTCACCATGCTGTGATCTTGTAAAAGTCAGCCAAATTTCATGATACAGGTCCCTGTATCTCTGCAAGATCTTTTTTTTCTTCGTCAGCGTTGCATCGCCGTCCACTGCTTCGTCTTCGGATGATTTTCTTTTAGCAGACATTGGCCCACATGTCAACACGGTGACCTGCCTTCACAAAATGATAAGTCTAGAAACGATCCGAGTATATTATCATCAATGTCGTTGTAGCGCTTTTTTAAACAGGAAAATCAAGCGCAATCTTGACAAAGCACTTACATGACCAAGAAGAAAAAAAATGTCGGTACAAAACCGGGAAGCGTAATTCCCGGAGGTAAATCTGTAATCTGTATTTTGAAACTAAAATCCAGGACAATTACGGAAATTCCGTAATAGTAAACAGCTCTGGATCATCCAATGATTACTCACATACGGTTTTAGTTCAAACAAATTTATTTTCAAATTTCTGCGAAATTTTATTTCTTTTCATTTTCCTGATATTTTAAAACTTTGTTCTGCTTCTGCAGTGATGGCCATCTTGGATTTCCGATTGACATTGAAAAAAAATCATAAACTTGTTAGAGAATCATTTGCAGAACATTCCTACAAAATAACATTTCCATCCCAAATGTAAGATTTTTGCAATTTCAGCCAATTAGAAAGCATAATTCGCATTAGCAGCCATGTTGGATTTCCAAATGAAACGAAAATTAAACAAGGGCAACGCAAAGCGTATCCCCTCGCCTAAAAATTAGACCCTGTGACCTTGACCTTTGACCTTGAAAATCAATACAGTTCCAGATTCGCTTAAGGTCTAAGTATGTACCAAGTTTGGTCAAAATCCATTGAAGGATGTTGATTCTAGAGTGTTCACAAGGATGTTATGCAGTAAACATTTGACCCTGTGACATTGACCTTTGACCTATGACCTTGAAAATCAATAGGGTTCCAGGCTCTCCTAAGGACTAAATATGTACCAAGTTTGGTCAAAATCCATTGAAGGATGTTGATTCTAGAGTGTTCACAAGGATGTTACACAGTAAAAAATTTACCCAGTGACCTTGACCTTTGACCTTGAAAATCAATAGGGTTCCAGACTCTCCTAAGGACTAAGTATGTACCAAGTTTAGTCAAAATCCATTGAAGGATGTTGATTTTAGAGTGTTCACAAGGATGTTATGCGGTAAAAATTTGATCCGGTGACCTTGACTTTTGACCTATGACCTTGAAAATTAATAGGGTTCCAGATTCTCTTAAGGACTAAATATGTACCAAGTTTGGTCAAAATTCATTGAAGGATGTTGATCCTAGAGTGTTCACAAGGATGTTACGGAAGGACGGACGGTAGCGTTACTATATCCCTTCGCAACTTCGTTGGCGAGAGGATAATAAAATGTTGTGCACCACCCATAGTTCCAATCCTCCCAAAGGTTTCAGAGAAGAAAATAAGGAAAATGACATGATATAGCTGAAAATTTCTCACTTGGCATTAAATAACTATCACTAACTCACACTGATGATGACGACAGACATCAACTGATGGCAATAATTTATATTGAGTCAGATGAGCTAAAAATTAATAAAATTTTCAAGCTAAGCAATCTACATGTATAAACCTTTTTAGATAAATAAACAATTTAAATTTTCTTCAGAAGTTTTGACCCCTCTGGAAACAGAATAATTAACTGGTCCCAACACAATAGAATTGTCTTTGTTTTGTATACACAAATGTTCAATGTCAGTTTTATAACAGCTTTCCTTTCTTCTTTTTCTGTTTCTTGGAATATACAGCTTCTGTAGATTGTATAGTTACATGGCCACTATCCTGTGTAAGAGCTACAAAATAAATAATACCATTACTAGTGAAATATTTTCATCAAATTTTTTGCCATTTTGTTTTCAAATCTCTTGTAAATGTACTCTTCTATAAGGCACAAAACAAAAACATTTTTTAATATATTTTATTTTCAAATTTCATATAAATGTACCCCTCTATAAGGTTTTCATAAACAAAATAAAAATAGTCAGCTGGTTAACAGACAGCTTCAAACAAATATGAGCAGTTTTACAGGAGAAAATATTTCTATCTAGCATCAGTTTTGGCTTATAATCAAAAATTCTTATCTAAGCAAGTTAGCCAAACATGTAACCATCAATTTGATTTCATATTATCAATTTTCATAATCAAGATTTACATGTAACAATTTTAAAGGAATGAAATCAAAAACTAGCGAAATTATGTCTTTCCATTCCTGAACAACACCCATAATAATTTGTTCACTTGATTTCAATAGCTAGAAAAAAACACTGAAAGACAGTGATTTCGCTGACTTCTGGCTATCATAGAAAGCATTGCTACCAGTTCCATCATATACATGTTTTCTGATAAGATTTTTCAAATCTCAGCCAATCACAAAGCATAACTGGACCATTAGCCATGCTGAATTTCCAATTGACAGGAAAATCATACCAAATGATGAGATGAGTAAAATTTCTGAAACGATTGTTTTCAATTGGGCCAGTTGTCAATGAACGTTAGATTGAAATGTTAAAAGCTAACGGAGGCAGACGACAAAGTATGCAAAGTGATGACAATAATAGTCCACCTGGATCAAAGGTCTTCTAGCCCTACCATAGAGTTAATTCTACAACTCATGCCTTAAGATATCATATATTACATAATTAAAATTTGCATCCTTTTATACTTACATTTTAATGCTATAGCAATATCTTTGTCTTCCTCTTCATATCTAGAAAATAGAATCATATCAAACTGTAAATCATACTGTGTAATTCAATTTACAGTATTTTACTTAACTACATCAAAATCATATTCTTCTTCAAATCATGATACAGTGAAATATATATTATAAATAACACAACCGCATCAGTGGTGTAATGGTTAGTGTGCTCATGCTCGTAGATCGTGGATTCTAGACCCGATCGGGTCAAACCAAAGACTATAAAATTGGTATTTGTTGCTTCTCCGCTAAGCACGCAGCATTAAGGAGAAAGAGCAAAGACTGGTTGGCTCAGAATCAGGATTATGTGTCCGATTGGGGCGACAATTCTATCTGCAGACTGTTGTTTTAGTGAGATAGCACTATAAAAATCCAACTAGGCATGTTGGTCTATTACAATGAGGACCTCATCATCATCTCATTGAAAATTAACTTGTTTTTGCCATGATATAGCTGAAAGATTGCTGAGTTGGAGTTAAACAACAATCACTCACTCACTCTATTCTGAACACAAAAGTTTGTCCTAAGGAGGTTCGGCTAAGACTGGTTTCACTTTACTATAAACAATATCAAACATAAAACCCTTATATTGATTATCTCCCTTTGTAAATTCTACCTAATTCTATCTTCATCAATACTATCAACTATGATATTTCTTTGGTTGACAACATCTAACAGCTTTTGCATCAAATGTTCTTCTTCAACTTTCTCTTCTTCTGTCTTGTTTTTCTCTGAAAAAAAAAATATAGATGTCATGGCGACTGCCAGATGAAGAACGGAATTGCAACTACTTCATCTTTTAAAATCATTTGCTTACTTAATCACTTTATACAAATCTTGTGCATAGTATTTTTATTGATAATACATGATACATAGTAAATGGTCACTATCACCTGTGAACATTTTAATCATTTAGTTTTACATGGTTACCTGTCTTTCACACACAACACATGGGAAATTTCCACTTTGAGTGAGGAAAAAAATACTTAAATGAATATTTCCCTCCACCAACTTGTAGACTATTATGAATTATTGCATATCAGGATAAAAAGCATACATTTAATTTGTTGAACATTTCGCAATACAGACTGGGATGCTGATATAGACTGGTCCAAAAACAGTGTGTAGACCAGTCTATACATGGTTTTTGGACCGGTCTATATCAGCATCCCTGTGGTTATTTGGATTTTTAATTAATATTCTTATTTAATGAGAATTGTACAAACATTTATATTATTTGAGAAATGTACAAACATTTATATTATTTTATATTATTTCTAAATACAATAGACTATACATGAATTTGTTCAGAATAATGAACTAAAAGGAATTAAATTGATGTGTTGTTTACATCTACAGGCAATGGAGATAATCAAATGTGGCCTATCAAGTACAGATTCTAGTCTTCAATGTAATACACACTATATTTACTGATTGACAGACTGCCCTTGGGTCCTGGTACGGGCCGTGAAACTAATATTTCCCTCGACTCCGGCTTGGGCAATATCATTTCCACTGGTCCGTACCATGACCCTTGAGCAGTCTGTATATATCCTAATATTGCCCTCCATATCAGTAACTACATGTATTATATAATTAATTTTGGGTCTTGAGTTAAAAAGTCTCTTATTCTGCAATTTGTTTTTATAAATTTGAAAAAAAAAGCAAATCTAAAACAACTCAAGACATCTTAGTGAAATTTGAAACACTTGAGTTAACAAGTTTCACTATATATTCTAATTTTACGTTTCATTCAATGATGTTTGATAGTGTTTAACGTCACTTTCAACAATATTTCAGTTATATCATGGCAGTCAGTTTTATTAGTGGAGGAAACCGGAGGACCGGAGAAAACCACTGACCTGTCGCAAGTCATTGACAAACTTTATCACATAATGTTGTACACCTTGCCCTGAACGAGATTCGAACTCACAACATCAGTGGTGATAGACACAGATTGCATAGGTAGTTATAAATCCAACTACCATACCATCACGGCCACGATGGCCCCTCGTTTCATTCAATGAAGTAGAGCTGTCATTAGAAATTAAATGTCAAGCAGAAACCATAAACTTATAATTATTACCGTCTTTTTGAAATAATGCTCGCAACTGTCTGTCAATTTTATGTTGTTCTCCTTCCAGTTCTTGTGCTCTTGATCTTTAAAAAAACATAACATCATTAATATCAGATCAGTGAAATTGTTAGTATTCTTACATAATGTAGATTTCTGATTTTGGTCAGCAATTAATTTTTTATGCGTTGAAAGTTTGCTGTAATAATAAGGAGAAAAGGTAGAAGGAGAAACTCTACAGACAGTTATAGACTAATAGAAACTCTACAGACAGTTATAGACTAGTAGAAACTCTACAGACAGTTATAGACTAATAGAAACTCTACAGACATTTATAGACTAATAGATATCTACAGACAGTTATAGACTAATAGAAACTCTACAGACAGTTATAGACTAATAGAAACTCTACTGACAATTATAGACTAATAGAAACTCTACAGACAGTTATAGACTAATAGAAACTCTACAGACAGTTATAGACTAATAGAAACTCTACAGACAGTTATAGACTAATAGAAACTCTACTGACAGTTATAGACTAGTAGAAACCCTACAGACAGTTATAGACTAATAAAAACTCTACAGACAGTTATAGACTAATAAAAACTCTACAGACAGTTATAGACTAATAGAAACTCTAGACAGTTATAGACTAATAGAAACTCTACTGACAGTTATAGACTAATAAAAACTCTACTGACAGTTATAGACTAATAGAAACTCTAGAGACAGTTATAGACTAATAAAAACTCTACAGACAGTTATAGACTAATAGAAACTCTACAGACAGTTATAGACTAATAGAAACTCTACAGACAGTTATAGACTAATAGAAACTCTACAGACAGTTATAGACTAATAGAAACTCTACTGACAATTATAGACTAATAGAAACTATACAGACAGTTATAGACTAATAGAAACTCTACTGACAGTTATAGACTAATAGAAACTCTACAGATAGTTATAGACTAATAGAAACTCTAGACAGTTATAGACTAATAGAAACTCTACAGACAGTTATAGACTAATAGAAACTCTACAGACAGTTATAGACTAATAGAAACTCTACTGACAGTTATAGACTAGTAGAAACTCTACAGACAGTTATAGACTAATAAAAACTCTACAGACAGTTATAGACTAATAAAAACTCTACAGACAGTAATAGACTAATAGAAACTCTAGACAGTTATAGACTAATAGAAACTCTACTGACAGTTATAGACTAATAAAAACTCTACTGACAGTTATAGACTAATAGAAACTCTAGAGACAGTTATAGACTAATAAAAACTCTACAGACAGTTATAGACTAATAGAAACTCTACAGACAGTTATAGACTAATAGAAACTCTACAGACAGTTATAGACTAATAGAAACTCTACAGACAGTTATAGACTAATAGAAACTCTACTGACAATTATAGACTAATAGAAACTATACAGACAGTTATAGACTAATAGAAACTCTACTGACAGTTATAGACTAATAGAAACTCTACAGATAGTTATAGACTAATAGAAACTCTAGACATTTATAGACTAATAGAAACTCTACAGACAGTTATAGACTAATAGAAACTCTACAGACAGTTATAGACTAATAAAAACTCTACTGACAGTTATAGACTAATAAAAACTCTACAGACAGTTATAGACTAATAGAAACTCTACAGACAGTTATAGACTAATAGAAACTCTACAGACAGTTATAGACTAATAGAAACTCTACTGACAGTTATAGACTAATATAAACTCTACAGACAGCTATAGACTAATAGAAACTCTACAGACAGTTATAGACTAATAGAAACTCTACAGACAGTTATAGACTAATAGAAACTCTACAGACAGCTATAGACTAATAGAAACTCTACAGACAGTTATAGACTAATAGAAACTCTACTGACAGTTATAGACTAATAGAAACTCTACAGACAGTTATAGACTAATAGTAATGGTTTTTGTTGTTTGCAGACTTTTCTATCTGATAAGTTTGTAATGGAAAACTTTAAGGTTTGGGTTTTGGTGCTTAACGCCACTTTCAACAATATTTCAATTATATCGTGGCGGTCAGTTTTATTAGTGGAGGAAACCGGAATAACCGTAGAAAACCACTGACTTGCCGCAAGTCACTGACAAATTTTATCGAGTACACCTCGTCTGAGCGGGATTCAAACTCACAACATTAGTGGTAATAGGCACTAATCGCATATGTAGTTGTAAATCCAACTACTATACAATCACAACCACGACTGCCCCTGGTAAAACATTAAATACTACACCATAATGTGTTTTTTTAACTATAGATACAAAATTGAAACAACAAAATGAAACCAACACTGGTAAACTAGTCATGGGTACTTGTACAATCATGATACTAATGTCCTGTCTGAGAGATTTATGCATGTTGTTTTGTTTTTGTGTGCTAGTGAACATCTCAATTAAAGTTGACAAATAAACATATCGATAGCAAACTGTTAATGTTTGTTTTCTCCATAAATATTAAATTTTCATTATTTAAAGGTTGAAACTAGAAATACTTGAAAGGCATATTATTTAATTAATGACGTACTAACTAACTGGTCTTTTTTTTAATTTTGTAACGAGACACATGACCTTTTTTTTTGTATTTTATGAATTAATTGAAATATCTGATTCTGAATAGATCAAAACAACATTTTTTTCTCTCATCAACAAGTAAATTCTGTACTTATTTAATGAACAAGGGAAAAGGTTAATGATCATTGATTTTGAAGATTACCACCTGCCTGTGTTTGTCAAACCTACATTTCAGCAATGTGATTTATGGCTTTTATTGTTTTTTTTCCACTAAATATCCCAGACTACGAGTAATACAAGAAATCTGACATACAAATCTTCTACTCAGTACAAGTAATCATATCACAACATTGGAATGGTCATCATGGTTACAGGTAATCATATCACAACATTGGAATGGTCATCATGGTTACAGATAATCATATCACAACATTGGAATGGTCATCATGGTTACAGGTAATCATATCACAACATTGGAATAGTCATCATCGTTACAGGTAATCATATCACAACATTGGAATGGTTATTTATGGTTACAGGTAATCATATCACAACATTGGAATGGTCATCATGGTTACAGGTAATCATATCACAACATTGGAATGGTTATCATGGTTACAGGTAATCATATCACAACATTGGATTGGTCATCATGGTTACAGGTAATCATATCACAACATTGGAATGGTCATCATGGTTACAGGTAATCATATAACAACATTGGAATGGTCATCATGGTTACAGGTAATCATATCACAACATTGGAATGGTTATCATGGTTACATGTAATCATATCACAACATTGGAATGGTTATCATGGCTACAGGTAATCATATCACAACATTGGAATGGTCATCATGGTTACAGGTAATCATATCACAACATTGGAATGATCATCATGTTTACAGGTAATCATATCACAACATTGGAATGGTCATCATGGTTACAGGTAATCATATCACAACATTGGAATGGTCATCATGGTTACAGGTAATCATATTACAACATTGGAATGGTCATCATGGTTACAGGTAATCATATTACAACATTGGAATGGTCATCATGGTTACAGGTAATCATATCACAACATTGGAATGGTCATCATGTTTACAGGTAATCATATCACAACATTGGAATGGTCATCATGGTTACAGGTAATCATATCACAACATTGGAATGGTTATCATGGCTACAGGTAATCATATCACAACATTGGAATGGTCATCATGGTTACAGGTAATCATATCACAAAATTGGAATGGTTATCATGGTTACAGGTAATCATATCACAACATTGGAATGGTTATCATGGTTACAGGTAATCATATCTCAACATTGGAATGGTCATCATGGTTACAGGTAATCATATCACAACATTGGAATGGTCATCATGGTTACAGGTAATCATATAACAACATTGGAATGGTCATCATGGTTACAGGTAATCATATCACAACATTGGAATGGTCATCATGGTTACAGGTAATCATATCACAACATTGGAATGGTTATCATGGTTACAAGTAATCATATCACAACATTGGAATGGTCATCATGGTTACAGGTAATCATATCACAACATTGGAATGGTCATCATGGTTACAGGTAATCATATCACAACATTGGAATGGTCATCATGGTTACAGGTAATCATATCACAACATTGGAATGGTCATCATGGTTACAGGTAATCATATCACAACATTGGAATGGTTATCATGGTTACAGGTAATCATATCACAACATTGGAATGGTCATCATGGTTACAGGTAATCATATCACAACATTGGAATGGTCATCATGGTTACAGGTAATCATATCACAACATTGGAATGGTCATCATGGTTACAGGTAATCATATCACAACATTGGAATGGTCATCATGGTTACAGGTAATCATATCACAACATTGGAATGGTTACCATGGCTACAGGTAATCATATCACAACATTGGAATGGTCATCATGGTTACAGGTAATCATATCACAACATTGGAATGGTTACCATGGCTACAGGTAATCATATCACAACATTGGAATGGTTTTTCATGGTTACAGGTAATCGTATCACAACATTGGAATGGTCATCATGATACAGGTAATCATATCACAACATTGGAATGGTCATCATGGTTACAGGTAATCATATCACAGCATTGGAATGGTTATCATGGTTACATGTAATCATATCCAAACATTGGAATGATCATCATGGTTACAGGTAATCATATCACAACATTGGAATGGTCATCATGGTTACAAGTAATCATATCACAACATTGGAATGGTCATCATGGTTACAGGTAATCATATCACAACATTGGAATGGTCATCATGGTTACAGGTAATCATATCACAACATTGGAATGGTTATCATGGTTACAGGTAATCATATCACAACATTGGAATGGTTATCATGGTTACAGGTAATCATATCACAACATTGGAATGGTCATCATGGTTACAGGTAATCATATCACAACATTGGAATGGTCATCATGGTTACAGGTAATCATATCACAACATTGGAATGGTCATCATGGTTACAGGTAATCATATCACAACATTGGAATGGTCATCATGGTTACAGGTAATCATATCACAACATTGGAATGGTCATCATGGTTACAGGTAATCATATCACAACATTGGAATGGTCATCATGGTTACAGGTAATCATATCACAACATTGGAATGATCATCATGGTTACAGGTAATCATATCACAACATTGGAATGGTCATCATGGTTACAGGTAATCATATCACAACATTGGAATGGTCATCATGGTTACAGGTAATCATATCACAACATTGGAATGGTCATCATGGTTACATGTAATCATATCACAACATTGGAATGATCATCATGGTTACAGGTAATCATATCACAACATTGGAATGATCATCATGGTTACAGGTAATCATATCACAACATTGGAATGGTCATCATCGTTACAGGTAATCATATCACAACATTGGAATGGTTATTTATGGTTACAGGTAATCATATCACAACACTGGAATGGTCATCATGGTTACAGGTAATCATATCACAACATTGGAATGGTTATCATGGTTACAGGTAATCATATCACAACATTGGATTGGTCATCATGGTTACAGGTAATCATATCACAACATTGGAATGGTCATCATGGTTACAGGTAATCATATAACAACATTGGAATGGTCATCATGGTTACAGGTAATCATATCACAACATTGGAATGGTTATCATGGTTACATGTAATCATATCACAACATTGGAATGATCATCATGGTTACAGGTAATCATATCACAACATTGGAATGGTCATCATGGTTACAGGTAATCATATCGCAACATTGGAATGGTCATCATGGTTACAGGTAATCATATCACAACATTGGAATGATCATCATGGTTACAGGTAATCATATCACAACATTGGAATGGTCATCATGGTTACAGGTAATCATATCACAACATTGGAATGGTCATCATGGTTACAGGTAATCATATTACAACATTGGAATGGTCATCATGGTTACAGGTAATCATATTACAACATTGGAATGGTCATCATGGTTACAGGTAATCATATCACAACATTGGAATGGTCATCATGGTTACAGGTAATCATATCACAACATTGGAATGGTCATCATGGTTACAGGTAATCATATCACAACATTGGAATGGTTATCATGGCTACAGGTAATCATATCACAACATTGGAATGGTCATCATGGTTACAGGTAATCATATCACAACATTGGAATGGTTATCATGGTTACAGGTAATCATATCACAACATTGGAATGGTCATCATGGTTACAGGTAATCATATCACAACATTGGAATGGTCATCATGGTTACAGGTAATCATATCACAACATTGGAATGGTTATCATGGCTACAGGTAATCATATCACAACATTGGAATGGTCATCATGGTTACAGGTAATCATATCACAACATTGGAATGGTCATCATGGTTACAGGTAATCATATCACAACATTGGAATGGTCATCATGGTTACAGGTAATCATATCACAACATTGGAATGGTCATCATGGTTACAGGTAATCATATCACAACATTGGAATGGTCGTCATATCACAACATTGGAATGATCATCATGGTTACAGGTAATCATATCACAACATTGGAATGATCATCATGGTTACAGGTAATCATATCACAACATTGGAATGGTCATCATGGTTACAGGTAATCATATCACAACATTGGAATGGTCATCATGGTTACAGGTAATCATATCACAACATTGGAATGATCATCATGGTTACAGGTAATCATATCACAACATTGGAATGGTCATCATGGTTACAGGTAATCATATCACAACATTGGAATGGTCATCATGGTTACAGGTAATCATATCACAACATTGGAATGGTCATCATGGTTACAGGTAATCATATCACAACATTGGAATGGTCATCATGGTTACAGGTAATCATATCACAACATTGGAATGGTCATCATGGTTACAGGTAATCATATCACAACATTGGAATGGTCATCATGGTTACAGGTAATCATATCACAACATTGGAATGGTTATCATGGCTACAGGTAATCATATCACAACATTGGAATGGTCATCATGGTTACAGGTAATCATATCACAACATTGGAATGGCTATCATGGTTACAGGTAATCATATCACAACATTGGAATGGTCATCATGGTTACAGGTAATCATATCACAACATTGGAATGGTCATCATGGTTACAGGTAATCATATCACAACATTGGAATGGTCATCATGGTTACAGGTAATCATATCACAACATTGGAATGGTCATCATGGTTACAGGTAATCATATCACAACATTGGAATGGTTATCATGGTTACAGGTAATCATATCACAACATTGGAATGGTTACCATGGCTACAGGTAATCATATCACAACATTGGAATGGTCATCATGGTTACAGGTAATCATATTACAACATTGGAATGGTCATCATGGTTACAGGTAATCATATTACAACATTGGAATGGTCATCATGGTTACAGGTAATCATATCACAACATTGGAATGGTCATCATGGTTACAGGTAATCATATCACAACATTGGAATGGTCATCATGGTTACAGGTAATCATATCACAACATTGGAATGATCATCATGGTTACAGGTAATCATATCACAACATTGGAATGGTCATCATGGTTACAGGTAATCATATCACAACATTGGAATGGTCATCATGGTTACAGGTAATCATATCACAACATTGGAATGGTCATCATGGTTACAGGTAATCATATCACAACATTGGAATGGTCATCATGGTTACAGGTAATCATATCACAACATTGGAATGGTCATCATGGTTACAGGTAATCATATCACAACATTGGAATGGTCATCATGGTTACAGGTAATCATATCACAACATTGGAATGGTTATCATGGCTACAGGTAATCATATCACAACATTGGAATGGTCATCATGGTTACAGGTAATCATATCACAACATTGGAATGGTTATCATGGTTACAGGTAATCATATCACAACATTGGAATGGTTATCATGGTTACAGGTAATCATATCACAACATTGGAATGGTCATCATGGTTACAGGTAATCATATCACAACATTGGAATGGTCATCATGGTTACAGGTAATCATATCACAACATTGGAATGGTCATCATGGTTACAGGTAATCATACCACAACATTGGAATGGTCATCATGGTTACAGGTAATCATATCACAACATTGGAATGGTCATCATGGTTACAGGTAATCATATCACAACATTGGAATGGTCATCATGGTTACAGGTAATCATATCACAACATTGGAATGGTCATCATGGTTACAGGTAATCATATCACAACATTGGAATGGTTATCATGGCTACAGGTAATCATATCACAACATTGGAATGGTCATCATGGTTACATGTAATCATATCACAACATTGGAATGGTTATCATGGTTACAGGTAATCATATCACAACATTGGAATGGTTACCATGGCTACATGTAATCATATCACAACATTGGAATGGTCATCATGGTTACAGGTAATCATATCACAACATTGGAATGGTTATCATGGTTACAGGTAATCATATCACAACATTGGAATGGTTATCATGGTTACAGGTAATCATTTCACAACATTGGAATGGTCATCATGGTTACAGGTAATCATATCACAACATTGGAATGGTCATCATGGTTACAGGTAATCATATCACAACATTGGAATGGTCATCATGGTTACAGGTGATCATATAACAACATTGGAATGGTCATCATGATTACAGGTAATCATATCACAGCATTGGAATGGTTATCATGGTTACATGTAATCATATCCAAACATTGGAATGATCATCATGGTTACAGGTAATCATATCACAACATTGGAATGGTCATCATGGTTACAGGTAATCATATCACAACATTGGAATGGTCATCATGGTTACAGGTAATCATATCACAACATTGGAATGGTCATCATGGTTACAGGTAATCATATCACAACATTGGAATGGTCATCATGGTTACAGGTAATCATATCACAACATTGGAATGGTTATCATGGTTACAGGTAATCATATCACAACATTGGAATGGTCATCATGGTTACAGGTAATCATATCACAACATTGGAATGGTTATCATGGTTACAGGTAATCATATCACAACATTGGAATGGTCATCATGGCTACAGGTAATCATATCACAACATTGGAATGGTTATCATGGCTACAGGTAATCATATCACAACATTGGAATGGTCATCATGGTTACAGGTAATCATATCACAACATTGGAATGGTCATCATGGTTACAGGTAATCATATCACAACACTGGAATGGTCATCATGGTTAAAGGTAATCACATCACAACATTGGAATGGTCATCATGGTTACAGGTAATCATATCACAACATTGGAATGGTCATCATGGTTACAGGTAATCATATCACAACATTGGAATGGTTGTCATGGTTACTTTGTTCATTATAATTGGTCTTATTTTCTCCATGATGCAGTTGAAATATTTTTATTAATAAATGAAGAATGTATCTATATGACCTACCGGTATATGCCCCGACATGTAACTTAAGTAAACAGGGGCATAAGGTTTTTTTAACATTTAAACTTGAGTTGTGTATTGTGGACTAACATATTGTGTACTAAAATGAGGAAGAAGAAATGCCACATTGCTGGAACAAAATTAAATATCAAAATTGTAGAAAAAGGCAAAATCTATATCCCTATGTTACATACAAAGACATGACCACTCGCTCTCCTGGCCTGGAATAGGCACTTAAATGAAAGTGGCAGGGATAAACTAGTCTTATGCACCCAAATATTCTCAAATAGTTTGGCAAAGGAAAACTACAGTTATAGTCCAAAAACACAAATGTGTACCATATTTTTCAATTAAGGGAATAACTCTGGAACCATAAAGGGAACACCAATCAAATTCAAATTTGACCTGTGGTCAAAATCTTGTTCAATAAATTTCAAATTATATACTAAATAACCCTTTTGGATCTCTGTTTTCTAAAACTATAGGAGCCAGAGACTTCTTTAACAATCTTAACCTTTATTATGTGCACAGTATCCTCGAGTTCAAATTTCAGGGGATTGATAAATTAGAATGAAAGTTATCACACGGAAACAATTGTGTCACAGACAAATGATGGACTAATACCATCATACGACAGAACAAATTTTGCAATCCTATAAAAATCTTTCACCTACTGGCATTGTTCCCTCAGATAAACTTACAGATATATTAAATCACCTTCCTTCCTAACAAGTTCATTCTTATTGTTGACTAGCTCAAACCATTCTACCATCATCCTGTCTTCATCTTCTTCTTGAACTATAAATACAAAAGAAAAACATTCTGAAAATCCTTTTCCGAGAACAAATTGTAAATAATTTCTTTGTAGACTTTTAATAGATTGTGATTTATTTGAATTTTATATACATACAACACCTTGTTGTGTCAAAGTGAAATGAATTATTGATATTACTTCGAAAGCTCCAAGTATCTGGGTCGTATGGACAGACCAAATTTTTACTTTTAAGATATACAAAGAAATTATATTCTGAATTTTAGACATTGTATTTATATAAATCTTAATATTTGAATTATTTTTTTTTAAATCTAATTGACTATTTCTATAATGCTGGTCATCTATCAAAGGGAAATAATTCAGCAGAAGATCTTTATTTTCTTTTTAAATAACTTGGATACATTATTTTTAATAAACCATCAAAAACATGACCAATTTCCCTGACATGAACAAAGAGGAATTAAAATGCTATCTCACCACTACAAATTAAGTTCAGCAATGCACCAGGTGATTATTTGGGGGTGGGGGTTCTCCAAATAACCCTCAAATCACTAGTTATAAAATGAGCAATACAAAACAATTTTTGTAAGAAAAGATACATCTCAAATTATTACAGCATGAGCAAAAAGATGAATATCTAAATTGTCTTGTCAGCAGAGAATAATGAGCAAAAAATAAAACAGCAATCTATCTTGAAATTATTTAATCTTGGAATTATTATGTTAACTAGAGGTCTATTTGAGGCTGTATACCTCACCTGATTGATCATACACAAGTTCATGGCCAATCCAGTCAAGATTTTTATTAATAAAAAAATTATTCATTTTCAACATAGGACCCAATGTTAAACTTTAACCCATTTACAAATAGCATCTAAAAAAAACCAACCAATATTCTAGGCGTTAACCCGTTTGGTCCTCTCATATCTCTGAAACAATAATTGTTGGTTGCAAAGACGTTTATTGCTTACTGATAGAGACCACAATGACAGACGACGGATGCAAAGTGATGACAATACTTCACACGACCCTTTGGATCATGCAGGAAAGATAAAAATAATGCACCAGAGGCATATACAAAATAAAACAAAATGGCTATAAAAATCTCAAACAAAATAGATATAATCTACATCCCAACTAACCACTTCACACCAAGCCTAAAATTTTGTATCATGCAGCAGGCTTAGCAAGTATTTGAAATTACTGTTAATTTTTTGTACACTGCAAGCCACATTGTGATAGCATTTATCGCTTACCAACTGGGACAATATCATATTCTGCAAGGTCTGTAATTAGTAAGAAAGGATATGGGTATAAATCAACATGAGAGACTATTTAAATTTACACTTACACACAAATTAATGTAAAGGAACAGCGTATTTTTAATTGCTGTTCTATACAATTCAGTCACAGTAGGGTCTTTAATAATGAATCCTAAGACGAGTGTAAAACAACCCCTAGCCTCCTTTTAGCCCCATACAAGAGTGTAAAACAACCCCTAGCCTCCTTTTAGCCCTAACAAGAGTGTAAAACAACCCCTAGCCTCCTTTTAACCCTAAAACGAGTGTAAAACAACCCCTAGCCTCCTTTTAACCCTAAAACGAGTGTAAAACAACCCCTAGCCTCCTTTTAACCCTAAAACGAGTGTAAAACAACCCCTAGCCTCCTTTTAACCCTAAAACGAGTGTAAAACAACCCCTAGCCTCCTTTTAACCCTAACACAAGTGTAAAACAACCCTTAGCCTCCTTTTAACCCTAAAATGAGTGTAAAACAACCCCTAGCCTCCTTTTAACCCTAAAACGAGTGTAAAACAACCCCTAGCCTCCTTTTAACCCTAACACAAGTGTAAAACAACCCCTAGCCTCTTTTTAACCCTAAAACGAGTGTAAAACAACCCCTAGCCTCCTTTTAACCCTAACACGAGTGTAAAACAACCCCTAGCCTCCTTTTAACCCTAAAACGAGTGTAAAACAACCCCTAGCCTCCTTTTAACCCTAAAACGAGTGTAAAACCACCCCTCGCCTCCTTTTAACCCTAACACGAGTGTAAAACAACCCCTAGCCTCCTTTTAACCCTAAAACGAGTGTAAAACAACCCCTAGCCTCCTTTTAACCCTAACACGAGTGTAAAACAACCCCTAGCCTCCTTTTAGCCCTAACACAAGTGTAAAACAACCCCTAGCCTCCTTTTAACCCTAAAACGAGTGTAAAACAACCCCTAGCCTCCTTTTAACCCTAACACGAGTGTAAAACAACCCCTAGCCTCCTTTTAACCCTAAAACGAGTGTAAAACAACCCCTAGCCTCCTTTTAACCCTAACACAAGTGTAAAACAACCCCTAGCCTCCTTTTAACCCTAAAACGAGTGTAAAACAACCCCTAGCCTCCTTTTAACCCTAACACGAGTGTAAAACAACCCCTAGCCTCCTTTTAACCCTAAAACGAGTGTAAAACAACCCCTAGCCTCCTTTTAACCCTAAAACGAGTGTAAAACCACCCCTAGCCTCCTTTTAACCCTAACACGAGTGTAAAACAACCCCTAGCCTCCTTTTAACCCTAAAACGAGTGTAAAACAACCCCTAGCCTCCTTTTAGCCCTAACACGAGTGTAAAACAACCCCTAGCCTCCTTTTAACCCTAAAACGAGTGTAAAACAACCCCTAGCCTCCTTTTAACCCTAACACGAGTGTAAAACAACCCCTAGCCTCCTTTTAACCCTAAAATGAGTGTAAAACAACCCCTAGCCTCCTTTTAACCCTAAAACGAGTGTAAAACAACCCCTAGCCTCCTTTTAACGCTAACACAAGTGTAAAACAACCCCTAGCCTCCTTTTAACCCTAAAACGAGTGTAAAACAACCCCTAGCCTCCTTTTAACCCTAAAACGAGTGTAAAACAACCCCTAGCCTCCTTTTAACCCTAACACAAGTGTAAAACAACCCCTAGCCTCCTTTTAACCCTAAAACGAGTGTAAAACAACCCCTAGCCTCCTTTTAACCCTAAAACAAGTGTAAAACAACCCCTAGCCTCCTTTTAACCCTAACACGAGTGTAAAACAACCCTTAGCCTCCTTTTAGCCCTAACACAAGTGTAAAACAACCCCTAGCCTCTTTTTAACCCTAAAACGAGTGTAAAACAACCCCTAGCCTCCTTTTAACCCTAAAACGAGTGTAAAACAACCCCTAGCCTCCTTTTAGCCCTAACACAAGTGTAAAACAACCCCTAGCCTCCTTTTAACCCTAAAACGAGTGTAAAACAACCCCTTGCCTCCTTTTAACCCTAACACGAGTGTAAAACAACCCCTAGCCTCCTTTTAACCCTAAAACGAGTGTAAAACAACCCCTAGCCTCCTTTTAACCCTAACACGAGTGTAAAACAACCCCTAGCCTCCTTTTAACCCTAAAACGAGTGTAAAATAACCCCTAGCCTCCTTTTAGCCCTAACACGAGTGTAAAACAACCCCTAGCCTCCTTTTAACCCTAACACGAGTGTAAAACAACCCCTAGCCTCCTTTTAACCCTAAAACGAGTGTAAAACAACCCCTACCCTCCTTTTAACCCTAAAACGAGTGTAAAACAACCCCTAGCCTCCTTTTAGCCCTAACACGAGTGTAAAACAACCCCTAGCCTCCTTTTAGCCCTAAAATGAGTGTAAAACAACCCCTAGCCTCCATTTAACCCTAAAAAGAGTGTAAAACAACCCTTAGCCTCCTTTTAGCCCCAACACGAGTGTAAAACAACCCCCTAGCCTCCTTTTAACCCTAAAACTAGTGTAAAACAACCCTTAGCCTCCTTTTAACCCTAACACGAGTGTAAAACAACCCCTAGCCTCCTTTTAACCCTAACACGAGTGTAAAACAACCCCTAGCCTCCTTTCAACCCTAACACGAGTGTAAAACAACCCCTAGCCTCCCTTTAACCCTAACACGAGTGTAAAACAACCCCTAGCCTCCTTTTAACCCTAAAACGAGTGTAAAACAACCCCTAGCCTCCTTTTAACCCTAAAACAAGTGTAAAACAACCCCTAGCCTCCTTTTAACCCTAACACGAGTGTAAAACAACCCCTCGCCTCCTTTTAACCCTAAAATGAGTGTAAAACAACCCCTAGCCTCCGTTTAACCCTAACACGAGTGTAAAACAACCCCTAGCCTCCTTTTAACCCTAAAACGAGTGTAAAACAACCCCTAGCCTCCTTTTAACCCTAACACGAGTGTAAAACAACCCCTAGCCTCCTTTTAACCCTAACACGAGTGTAAAACAACCCCTAGCCTCCTTTTAACCCTAAAACGAGTGTAAAACAACCCCTACCCTCCTTTTAACCCTAAAACGAGTGTAAAACAACCCCTAGCCTCCTTTTAGCCCTAACACGAGTGTAAAACAACCCCTAGCCTCCTTTTAGCCCTAAAATGAGTGTAAAACAACCCCTAGCCTCCATTTAACCCTAAAAAGAGTGTAAAACAACCCTTAGCCTCCTTTTAGCCCCAACACGAGTGTAAAACAACCCCCTAGCCTCCTTTTAACCCTAAAACTAGTGTAAAACAACCCTTAGCCTCCTTTTAACCCTAACACGAGTGTAAAACAACCCCTAGCCTCCTTTTAACCCTAACACGAGTGTAAAACAACCCCTAGCCTCCTTTCAACCCTAACACGAGTGTAAAACAACCCCTAGCCTCCCTTTAACCCTAACACGAGTGTAAAACAACCCCTAGCCTCCTTTTAACCCTAAAACGAGTGTAAAACAACCCCTAGCCTCCTTTTAACCCTAAAACAAGTGTAAAACAACCCCTAGCCTCCTTTTAACCCTAACACGAGTGTAAAACAACCCCTAGCCTCCGTTTAACCCTAACACGAGTGTAAAACAACCCCTAGCCTCCTTTTAACCCTAAAACGAGTGTAAAACAACCCCTAGCCTCCTTTTAACCCTAACACGAGTGTAAAACAACCCCTAGCCTCCTTTTAACCCTAAAACGAGTGTAAAACAACCCCTAGCCTCCTTTTAACCCTAAAACGAGTGTAAAACAACCCCTAGCCTCCTTTTAACCCTAAAACAAGTGTAAAACAACCCCTAGCCTCTTTTTAACCCTAACACGAGTGTAAAACAACCCTTAGCCTCCTTTTAGCCCTAACACGAGTGTAAAACAACCCCTAGCCTCCTTTTAACCCTAAAACGAGTGTAAAACAACCCCTAGCCTCCTGTTAACCCTAAAACGAGTGTAAAACAACCCCTATCCTCCGTTCAACCCTAACACGAGTGTAAAACAACCCCTAGCCTCCCTTTAACCCTAACACGAGTGTAAAACAACCCCTCGCCTCCTTTTAACCCTAAAACAAGTGTAAAACAACCCCTTGCCTCCTTTTAACCCTAACACGAGTGTAAAACAACCCCTAGCCTCCTTTTAGCCCTAACACGAGTGTAAAACAACCCCTAGCCTCCTTTTAACCCTAAAACGAGTGTAAAACAACCCCTAGCCTCCTTTTAACCCTAAAACGAGTGTAAAACAACCCCTAGCCTCCTTTTAGCCCTAACACGAGTGTAAAACAACCCCTAGCCTCCTTTTAACCCTAAAACGAGTGTAAAACAACCCCTAGCCTCCTTTTAACCCTAACACGAGTGTAAAACAACCCCTAGCCTCCTTTTAGCCCTAAAATGAGTGTAAAACAACCCCTAGCCTCCATTTAACCCTAACACGAGTGTAAAACAACCCCTAGCCTCCTTTTAGCCCTAACACGAGTGTAAAACAACCCCTAGCCTCCTTTTAACCCTAAAACGAGTGTAAAACAACCCTTAGCCTCCTTTTAACCCTAAAATGAGTGTAAAACAACCCCTAGCCTCCTTTTAGCCCTAACACGAGTGTAAAACAACCCCTAGCCTCCTTTTAGCCCTAAAATGAGTGTAAAACAACCCCTAGCCTCCATTTAACCCTAAAAAGAGAGTAAAACAACCCTTAGCCTCCTTTTAGCCCTAACATGAGTGTAAAACAACCCCCTAGCCTCCTTTTAACCCTAAAACGAGTGTAAAACAACCCTTAGCCTCCTTTTAACCCTAACACGAGTGTAAAACAACCCCTAGCCTCCTTTTAACCCTAACATGAGTTTAAAACAACCCCTAGCCTCCTTTCAACCCTAAAACGAGTGTAAAACAACCCCTAGCCTCCTTTTAACCCTAACACGAGTGTAAAACAACCCCTAGCCTCCTTTTAGCCCTAACACGAGTGTAAAACAACCCCTAGCCTCCTTTTAACCCTAAAACGAGTGTAAAACAACCCTTAGCCTCCTTTTAACCCTAAAACGAGTGTAAAACAACCCCTAGCCTCCTTTTAGCCCTAAAATGAGTGTAAAACAACCCCTAGCCTCCATTTAACCCTAAAAAGAGTGTAAAACAACCCTTAGCCTCCTTTTAACCCTAACACGAGTGTAAAACAACCCCTAGCCTCCTTTTAACCCTAACATGAGTGTAAAACAACCCCTAGCCTCCTTTCAACCCTAACACGAGTGTAAAACAACCCCTAGCCTCCTTTCAACCCTAAAACGAGTGTAAAACAACCCCTAGCCTCCGTTTAACCCTAACACGAGTGTAAAACAACCCCTAGCCTCCTTTCAACCCTAAAACGAGTGTAAAACAACCCCTAGCCTCCTTTTAACCCTAACACGAGTGTAAAACAACCCCTAGCCTCCTTTTAGATTATTGTTTGTCCTTTTGTTCTTTTCCTTTTCACCATTACATTATCTGTCCTTTGATTTACAGCTTCTGATTATCTTTTTGGTACATTGTATCTTTGATTTACAGCTTCTGATTATCTTTTTGGTACATTGTATCTTAGATTTACAGCTTCTGATTATCTTTTTGGTACATTGTATCTTAAGATTTACAGCTTCTGATTATCTTTTTGGTACATTGTATCTTTGATTTACAGCTTCTGATTATCTTTTTGGTACATTGTATCTTTGATTTACAGCTTCTGATTATCTTTTTGGTACATTGTATCTTTGATTTACAGCTTCTGATTATCTTTTTGGTACATTTTATCTTTGATTTACAGCTTCTGATTATCTTTTTGGTACATTGTATCTTAGATTTACAGCTTCTGATTATCTTTTTGGTACATTGGATCTTTGATTTACAGCTTCTGATTATCTTTTTGGTACATTGTATCTTAGATTTACAGCTTCTGATTATCTTTTTGGTACATTGTATCTTTGATTTACAGCTTCTGATTATCTTTTTGGTACATTGTATCTTAGATTTACAGCTTCTGATTATCTTTTTGGTACATTGTATCTTAGATTTACAGCTTCTGATTATCTTTTTGGTACATTGTATCTTAGATTTACAGCTTCTGATTATCTTTTTGGTACATTGTATCTTCTGATTATCTTTTTGGTACATTGTATCTTCAAACTTTTGTTTCTACTGTTGACTTACTCCTTACTTCTCTCAATAAATAATATACATTTTTTGTATTTGGGAAACTTTGTTGTTTTGATGTCATCATATGCTCATAAATATAACTTGACCATCTGTGACTTACCAGTATTTATGATGACTAGCAACTACTATTTCAGGCATTGTTATATATTATGGTGTTTAACACCACTTTCATATATTATGTAATGTTTCTGCATTTTGAAATGAAGTAGAGTCACTGGTAAGAAATTTCGACCAATGGGATTATCAATCGAAATAATTGCCCTTTTTGTTTCAGTACAAAAAATTCAACAAATTTCATCGGTATCTCGAGCTACGGTGAAAACTATAAACTGGAGCTGTTTCTTAGAAAATATACAAAAATTTAGGTGATAAAGAAATGGCTGACAGTAGCAGATATATAGTTAGCTACATAAACAACATACAAACATTACATTGCGACTCAGCAAAAAATGAAATATGTCGGTGATTTTTAATGAAAAATGAATAATGAGTTGTGTAATTAATCGTGGACAAAATCTTATTTAAAAAAAAACAAAAAAACACACTGTCAGAACAGAACCAAGAAACATGAGCTTAACAAAATTAAAAAGTAAACAAAAACAATGTGTTACTCCATATTTAATTGTTTTATGTGTCAGGTTATAAAAGTGGTCAACAGCTATTATAAGACCAAGAGAGCTGCTTTTAGCTTCAGAAGCTGTGAAGAATGTGACAGCTATTATAAGACCAAGAGAGCTGCTTTTAGCTTCAGAAGCTGAGAAGAATGTGACAGCTATTATAAGACCAAGAGAGCTGCTTTTAGCTTCAGAAGCTGTGAAGAATGTGACAAAAATCAAAAGACAATGAAAATCACTTCTGTGGCAATGCCCATCTTATATCACTTTCAAATAAAAAAATAAAAAAAAGTACTACACTGGGTGAAGCATGATACAATCGCTGCCAGTCGACAAATATGCTTCTCCTACAACCATAACTGATGGAGAAAGTTCACTGGAATACTACATGAAGCCTGTATCACTATCAATTAAAAAAAAAAATGCATCAAAATTGATGAAAGATAATGGTACTTTTCAAATATACGAATTTCGGAATTTGGGCCCCTTTTATCCCCTTTACGAAAATAAAAATACCTCATTTACTTTATTGGCTCATAAATTACTCATTATGATGAGCATTTTGCTAAAATCTTCATTAAAATTGAATGAAGAATAGAAACATTTCAAATTTTTAAAAACTGCCACTTTTTGGCCGTTTTCGGTTGGGTTTATCTCAGAAATTGTATAAGAGAGAGGAAATCTATCGCCACATTACCGGTAGATGTGAACACATATAAATGGGATAGAAAATAAAAATAGTTATGAATTTTAATTAATAACCAACAAATATGAGATTTAAAAAATAACACATAAAAATTTGAGGAAAATGAAAACAGTTTAAATTTTGAAATCTCCCCAGTCCCCTTTTTGGTTGAAAATGGTTATACATTGTAGTTACATAATAACTATGCATTTTTCTGAAAGAGATCTACTTTATTCATCAAAACAAACCTTATCAAAAACATGAACAATAAACGATCCACATAGAATAAAGCCAGAAAACATCCTCTTTGGCACCTGGGTGTCTATTGACTGGAACGGGGTATGGTTATAATCCCCCATATCAATCTCAACCTTTAATTTGTACCAAGGGTCATTGTATTAAAAATTCAAAAGGAAATGTCAGTTGGAATAACAACAACGACAATGACAGACCCATAACATTATATAAAGGCAAAATTCAAACTTATAAATGAAAAGTAATTTTAAAATTTAATCTCTGACGCCATCCATGCAAACATACATTATATACATTGTAATAAACTATTGTATCTTTTATCATCAGCACTTCAAAATTACTGTATTAGCTTTTTCTAAATAAATTCAAATTACTTTAATAATCTATATATTACATATTTTAGTATTCAATTTGAACATAAATATGTAATTCTAGTATTTCTGAGCAAATCCTCAAATTTTAAAATGTTACAGGTGCAAAAATTACTAAAATTATTCTCTGCTAATGATGTCTTTTTTCATCAAAATTTGCAGTTTATTTTTTCATTCTACTGAGAAAATTAATAATTATATTAAACAGAAAACAGAAAAATAATAAAAATTTGGCAATTGAGACTTAAATTTTAGCAGACGACATGTTGATTCTACTCCAATCATACAATTTGAGAATCATACAACCGCAAAAGCCAGGGATTTTGATTGGTTAAAACCAAATGTTAGTGAATGTGACTACGTGTTGTTAGTGAACAACTACTTCAAAGACATAAACCAACACATAGAGTTAAATGATTGGCTGAAGCCATGTATTACCCTACTGAATCCAGATATGTCCGTGGCATGGATGACTGTCATCTGTTTCAGCGAAAAAAAGCATATATGTATTTAGTAGCATGATATATATATGAATATATGATGTAAAATGCATATTCATGTTCCATGTTTAAAAGTTTCCATACAAAATAATAAACTTTTAGAAATGGTGTCAAAGGGAGATAATTCAAGCAATCTTGAGATCATTGAAATGATTTGTTGTCTGCTCAAATGGGTGTCTAATACAACATTTTATAATTTTTTCCAGCTAAATTGTGGTTCCCAGAAATGTAGTTGTGCAGGAACCAGAAAAACCTAGAAAAAAAACATAAACCCACTATTTCAGCAAAAGTCCTCTCTAAGTATGCCTTGAATACTAGTTAAGATGTCTTAAGAAATGGAACATCAATCTGTCCAACCACAATTTTCTACACCTTAATAAAAAAAACATGGAACATAAATATACATAAAGTTGTTAATTGTTGAATCGATTTCTATAGTTTTGGTAAATATCTAAAGTACCAACATTTTGAGCTTGCTAAATTTTAAAATGTTATTTCCAAATCATTTAGGCTCACACGAGCCTGTATAACTCACCTGATTATTCATGCACAGTTTGTCTTCAAACAACTCTATCTTTTGAGAGATAAAAAAATATATTTTATTTATTTTCACATAGGGTTCTACATGTGTAGGCTTAAATTTGTCCTGTGATGAGGGAAGCGTTGAATTCCTGATTAACACAAAAACAGACATTTAATAGAGGAATATATGAGGTACATTCCAGTCAAATTTGATTTCAAATGGATTCAAAGGTATCAGAAGAATAGTTTTAAATATTATCCCATGAGGTCTTATGTTACAATTTGAAAGTATTCAATAATTTCTTCTCCAGTTATTCCTCTATGACCTTGGAGTTGCTATTCTTGTAAAATAAGTTGTAATGTATAAATCTATCGTAAAACTAATAACATAATTTCTTGTTGCCAAATTGTATTATGAGAGGATAGTTAGATATTACCTGTGGTTCCCCAAGTCTATGTCAGTAAAGTTAGATTAAATATGACCCAATGCAATGTTTCAGAAAAGAAGGTTTTTAAATGATTTTTTGGGGTGAAAATCAGCCTGAATTGTATTTTAGAAAAAATCAACAAAACTATCAACTTCACAGAAGGAAGTAGAACATATGTTATAGAAATGTTTATTATGCACCTACAATTTAAATTACTGACACTTCTATACAAAAACAAAGAAATTCTGTTTATTTTAAGAAATTTCTATTTTTAGCAACAGATGCCATCAATAAATATGCAAATTAGGCTGATTTTGACACACATTAATTTTTTTCCTCTGCAAAACTATAAAATTCACAGAAAAAGTCATAAATCATTATAGAAATATTGATCATGTAACTATGGTTACTAAATTTTACCCACTTACATCTTAAAATAAAAATGTTTGACTATTTAAATGGCCTTACCTCTACATTCTATTTATGGTAACATCGACCATTTTGATTAATTGGTGGAGTTATCAGATAGAATTTTGAAAGAACATACCCTAAGGATCACTCAGGCTACAGTTGGTTCAAATTGGCCTGGTGGATTCATAGGTAAAGATTTTTTATTAAGTTTACAGACACCAGACTGTGGTATGACAGACAACAAGTGATGCCAATATCTCACATGGCCCTTTGCATCAGGTGAGCTCAAAATTAAAAGCTGCCAAAAGATTTTATCTTATAAAATGATCAACAATCAAGTAGTTAAAACACAGCATCAGCAGAATGACTCTAATCTTATACAAGATCTGCCAATGCTGTATTTTACTGAAAATGAACGTTGTTAGTTAAGAGTTATGTACCTTACCTAAATAATAGAACTACAGAGAAAAATATTACTATAGTATAGCATAGATAGAACATTTGTGCATTTCTAGTTCTGCTTAGACTACTAATTATGTGTCTTGAGCCAAATGTGAAAACTAACTTTCGTTCACACAATTTCTACGTAGAATTGCTAACCGTCACTGTTTAAACTTTTCATTCTAACTTAAAAGATCAATTTTAAATTGCCCTAAAAATGTCAAGAAGTGTTTCAGAATATCAATTTCCACATAATCAAGATATGAATTTTCAAGTAAAAAGGTTTTTCTCCCTTTTCGCCATTTTATCACCAAAGTTGAATTTAAAAGTAATATTTCACCACTGTAAGTTTCAATATTAGCTCAAAACATGTTTGTATAATATATAAGTGCACCATGATAATATATAGTCCCTTGTACATTTTTTATGAATTAAGTTATAGTCATACATTAACCCTTTCATAGTGGTAATCTCTAAATCATAGATACTTCAGACAAGTAAATATCGTCTCCAATTGTAAGAAAAGTACAAATAATTCTCTGTACTTGAATAATACTAAAAATCAAAGCTCATTAAGAGAAGATGCTATTTGAAGTACTATTCGAAAGTATCCATTTTAAATGGGAATATGGTTGTGGAAAATGTTGTGATATTTTTTTTATAAATAAATTATGTCTTCTGTAGAATTGTAATATTTTCCCACAATGCAGGATTTTGATGCAAATGTTATTTTATTGAATAAGATCACTAATTCAACTGATAAAAAAAAATCCTTAAAACTTCATAAAAAAATAATTCAACTAGTAGTTTTATTTCAGGTCAGACAGCAACAGGAAACAAACGATATTTTAATTTAGGCCTATAAGTTTTACTACAATTATTCAACACTACTTAGATCAAACCATTTAAATTTTTCTCTGTCAAGAATTAAAAAATTTAATTTGAATTATTATATCATGCAATGAGATGCAAAGCATTGCGTTAAATGAAAATAACTCAATGTAAGAAGCATTTAGCTAAAAATCATATACACAACATCATAAGCATGAACCAAATGATGTACAAAATGTACACTTGTATATACCGTATTGTTAGACAACCTCTCTAAAGCAATAACTTGTTTTATGTGATTACATTTCAATGCTCCATTTGACAGTACATAAGGCAGATTTTTACTTTGAAGTAATGGTTATCCTTACAACCTATTACAAGTCTGTGAAGAATTTGTACTACTTAGACCTTCTAATTAAATTTATAACCCAGAAAATATAATATATACAGTTCTAAGAAACAGTTGAGTAGTGTTCTCTTGAATATTTACATATTTCAAGACAATACCAAACAGGGAAAACAAATTATACTTATAATTACTAGAGTTATTTCCCTTAGATTAATAAATCATATAAACAAAACAAAACAGAATGATCCTGGAAGTTGAGATTATCTTTTTTTTTCTTTTTTAAATAAATGGCACAATTATGTTTCCTTTACAATAACAGGTATATCAGAATTATTGCTAAAAGGATTTTGAAATTAAATGTTAGCAGTATCTTTAAAAGAAATGAGACTGAACCATGCCTCTGCACTACACTTGGACACTAGAGGTTTAAGTGTAGACTGATTTGTTACTCGTACATTTGCTGTGTCTTGTAAAAACAACAATATTAAAGTCTCCCAAGATTGGGAGGCTTCTTCTTCTTCCAAATATAGGACTAGACTCTTAAGGATAGAGTGGGTGACGTCCCAGCTTAATAACCAATTTTACATTAGTTTCAATACAAGACATGCAAGTAACAGCAATCTGTCATAATGTATAACTGCTTTCTTCATGCATATTATTAAACAAGTAAACTCATTATACAATATAACTGTTAGATAAATACAAGAAGAAAAAACCTCCATGTAAAATAACCTTTTCTTATAGAATCTTCTAGTTGTCGTCCTCTTATCTCCAGCTCTGTCAGACGTGAGTCTATTTCTGTCAATTGTTTCTGTATCTCAAAGGGAGACATTCTTATTATATCAGCCTTTAAAACAAACAAAAAATCATAATTTAATTTATTTCTAAATTAAAACTGCTGTAGTTGAGTTGGTTGGTTTGTGGTGTTTAACGCCACTTTCAACAATATTTCAGTTATATGGTGGCAGTAAATTTTATTGGTGGAGGAAACCGGAGTACCCAGAGAAAACCACCGACCTGCCGTAAGTCATTGACAAACTATCACATAATGTTGTATATCACGTACACCTCGCCTGAGCAGGGTCTTAACTCACAACTTTAGTGGTGATAGGGCACTGATTACATAGGTAGTTATAAATCCAACTACCATACGATCACGATCACAACCACAACACCTTCTACTGTAGTTGAGTGTGGACTGTTGTCACATTAAACAAGCTCTATAAAAATCAATCTCATCATGTTGATCTAGTACAAAGTAGTAATCATTACCATCTTATTATAAAGTAACATGTGCTCCTAATGATATAGCTTAAAAGTTGCCAACTTCCCATCAAACAACAATCTTTCGCTATAAAAAGTTTGTTCCTAAATAAATGCTGAATTTTTCAAGGTTATCAAAAACTGCGGAAATGTGACCCAACTCTTGAAACTATATTTTGCCAATTTCCCTACCCTAGACACTTTCATTACATAAATATGTCTTTGATTACAAAATATTCTTGTGTTTCTAATTTTTACCAACTCACATCTTTTAATGGTGGAGGCGGTCTCGTTGGTTTATCTGGTGATATGAATTTTGGACTAGCAGGAGACACTGGTGGTGGTCGTGGCGGTCTTAACTTTCCTGCCTTGTTCTGTTCAATTTCTGATGGAAAATTAAATTTGACATTAACCAAGATTCTTTTTTTATCCTGTGCTACATCTGGTTTATCAAATGGAATAGCTGGTAACTGTTTCTTTTGCACATTATCACTTTCTGGTTTATTATTTGTTATTTTAATATCAACACAACTTGGTTTTATTGGAGCATTTCCCCCATCATTTTCACATTTGGGTTCCTCTTTTACAGGACTAACCCTAGCCTTTTCAGGATCAACATAGCCACCTTTTCGAGCCTTCATTCGATTTTCTGCTTCAATTTGCCATGGCTGTTTTTGTTCAGCATTGCTCTTATCGGATAATAAATCGACAGATTTTGGACGAGGAGGAATTTTAACCTCTTCAGTTTTTGGTTTTATCTGTGCATCAAAAATACCTGTGTTCTTTGCTGTTTTATCATTCCTATTTTTATCAGATAAAATATCAACAGTTTTAGGACGAGCATTCCTATTTTTATCAGATAAAATATCAACAGATTTAGGACGAGCATTCCTATTTTTTTCAAAATTCTGTCTCCATTCTGGAATATCAGAATCAGTTTTGTTTTTTGTCGTCTGCTTGGCATGAGATTCATGGTCAGTAAAATGTTTCACTTTATTTTGATCACTATCTTGCAGATGCTTTGTTACTATTGCACTTTTCACATGGCCTTTAGCATCTCTTGTTTGATTATCAACAGTTTTAGGACGAGCATTCCTATTTTTATCAGATAAAATATCAACAGATTTAGGACGAGCATTCCTATTTTTTTCAAAATTCTGTCTCCATTCTGGAATATCAGAATCAGTTTTGTTTTTTGTCGTCTGCTTGGCATGAGATTCATGGTCAGTAAAATGTTTCACTTTATTTTGATCACTATCTTGCAGATGCTTTGTTACTATTGCACTTTTCACATGGCCTTTAGCATCTCTTGTTTGATTATCAACAACACCTGTTGTATGTCTCTGATTCACTATGTCTTCGGTTGGACTAGTTTCACTTCGTTTTTGTTGACGAATATTGGCAAGATTTGATAACAAACCACCTCGGACTTGCTTGTCGTTATCATCTTGCTGTTTGTGACTTGGAGTAAAAACAACTGCAACTGTTTCGTTACTCTTCAAGGATTTTTTCGTCAAATCAATCGCCTCTGTTACACTAAATTGTTGTTTATTTGGTAATGGAGGAGTGACAGCTGAAGATCTCTGGGCAACAAAATTGCTTGAAGAAGATACATTGCTTACAGGAGAAATTCTTTTTACAGTTTTTGGTGAGATTTTACTGTCTTTTGTATTCACACTGAATTGTGAACTTTCTGATGATGTACTTGTATCAGAGAATGTCGGAGAAAATTTATTATTCCGTGGTGAAGTTATTATACTACTTCCACTATCAGGTGTATGTGTAGACCTCGGAGAAGCCAATTTAACCTTAACATTAAACGTTGGAGATTTTCTACCCTGTGTAATTGTCGGCTTTGGTTTATTTACAGAAACATCAGAATTTGATTCCTTGCGTGGTGACAACAAATCAGATTTTAATAGCTGTGATGGTGGAGGTTGTGATGGTAAAGCTGGTGGAGACAATGGCGACATGTCGCTACTGGATGAAAGCTTTTGATGAAATGAAGTGGCATCCGGAGTTTTATCCTTGCGGTCGCTAATTAAAATTTGTTGTTGAGATGAAGTAGCGTTTGGAGTTTTATCCCTATTCTTGGAGAGAAATCCATTTACTGGTGAAGTGTCTTTCTCTCCTTTAGGATGCCTGGGCGTTGGTACTGGTTTTAATTCAAGATTGTTTATTTCACTTGTGTCCATAGGTTCAACATGATCAACTTTATGTTTTCTAGGGGAAGATTTGGGATCGATTGATTTTTTTATTTCAGTTTTTGATCCAAAATTCAAATCTGATGGTCTGTCTTTTTTATTTGATCCAGTCTCAGTAATTCTATTTTTATCACTGTTTATATTTCTGTCATGACTAATATCATCTTTGCTAGAATGTGGTTTTGCACCTCTATTTACAGAATCCTTCGATGAAATAGAATCGTCAGTGTCCATTTTCACAACTGTGCGAGCTTCGTTTCGTCTTTTCCAGAAATCAGGCTGAGATTGTTCGTTATTTTCAGATTTTGTCTGTTTATTTGCCTCATTTTCATTTTTCACTTTATCCTTTATTTTCTTTATCTCTGACTTATTGAACACTTTATTTGTAGGAGAAAGATCACTGTGTCTAAAACAATGCCGATGATAAAGCTTATTTTTATCAACATGTCGTTCCATCAAATAAACTTTATCTCTACAGATATAACACTTGTCTCCCATGGATTCCTGTCGCTCTTTTGTCTGGAATAAAAACAAAACAAAATATATAGAAATAGATTTTTGAATCAGTACAGATAATTTTGTTCTTTTAAGCAAATACAATATGCTTAAATATTAAAAGCATTCATTGAATATAAAGGAACACAACAATGAAATAATGGCTAAACAATGTTTTAGTCGATCCACGTAACCTTGTGCAAGATAGAGTAAAATGTGGACACTCTGAACAATATTTTATAATTTGGCTACAATGACCAGCATTATTCTATGTAAATTAGGGGTCCAATTTTGCACCTTAAGATCTCTCCCTCTGTACAAGAGACCAGAAGTTTCTTGTCAGGTCTTACACTCATACAACTTTTGAGTTCAAATTTTGTAATCCTATGCCATAATAATTCAATCAGAACACTACTTTTCCACCTGTATTATGCACAGTTATTAGTCCACTTATAGTGAAAACTGTTATAATGAAAAACCATTTATATTGAACAGGTTATTTTTATCCATCAAGCCCATTAAGTATATGGGATAGGGTTATTGTGTTTAAAGCCACTTTCAACAATTTCAATTTCATAGTACTTTGACATTATCTTTTTTCTAAAAAAACAAATTGACACAAACTATTTGGTTTGGTTTGGTTTATGGTGTTTAACGCCACTTTCAACGATATTTCAGTTATATCGCAGCAGTCAGTTTTTTTGGTGGAGGAAACCGCAGAACCTGGAGAAACCTTTAACCTTCGGGTAGCACGTCACTGACAAACAGTATCACATAAAGTTGTATCGAGTACACCTCGCCATGAGCGGGATTCTAACTCACAACTTCAGTCACGATACCCATTGAGTATATATTAGGTGTGCTTATACTGAAGTTCAGTTATCATGAAAAGATTTCATGTCTCCCTAAATTTTTAATTAAAAGTGGACAAGACTGTATCTAATATTAAAGCTTGTTTCAGTAGTCTTAATTATCTTACAGGTGTTTTAACATTATCATGACTTGTTGTCAGACGTTTGGACTCTGGTCCAGCAGACTCCGTTTCCTGGTGTCTCTTTGTTGCTACTGCCTTCTTTACTCCAGGACCACCCACTATAAAATAACAAAGTAAAATAAAAATAAGTTTGATAGTACAGTAAGCCAACTTTGAGAACACCCTCTTCCTCCTGCTAGTACAGTAAATAAACCTTGAGAACACCCTCTTCCTCCTGCTAGTACAGTAAATCAACCTTGAGAAAACCCTCTTCCTCCTAGTACAGTAAATCAACCTTGACAACACCCTCTTCCTCCTGCTAGTACAGAAAATCAACCTTGGGAACACCCTCTTCCTCCTGCTAGTACAGTAAATCAACCTTGAGAACACCCTCTTCCTCCTGCTAGTACAGTAAATCAACCTTGAGAACATCCTCTTCCTCCTGCTACTACAGTAAATCAACCTTGAGAACACCCTCTTCCTCCGGCTACTACAGTAAATCAACCTTGAGAACACCCTCTTCCTCCTAGTACATTAAATCAACCTTGACAACACCCTCTTCCTCCTGCTAGTACAGTAAATCAACCTTGAAAACACCCTCTTCCTCCTGCTAGTACAGTAAATCAACCTTGAGAACACCCTCTTCCTCCTGCTACTACAGTAAATCAACCTTGAGAACACCCTCTTCCTCCTGCTAGTACAGTAAATCAACCTTGAGAACATCCTCTTCCTCCTGCTAGTACAGTAAATCAACCTTGAGAACACCCTCTTCCTCCAGTTAGTACAGTAAATCAACCTTGAGAACACCCTCTTCCTCCTACAAGTACAGTAAATCAACCTTGAGAACATCCTCTTCCTCCTGCTAGTACAGTAAATCAACCTTGAGAACACTCTCTTCCTCCTGCTAGTACAGTAAATCAACCTTGACAACACCCTCTTCCTCCTGCTAGTACAGTAAATCAACATTGAGAACACCCTCTTCCTCCTGCTAGTACAGTAAATCAACCTTGAGAACACCCTCTTCCTCCTGCTAGTACTGTAAATCAACCTTGAGAACATCCTCTTCCTCCTGCTAGTACAGTAAATCAACCTTGAGAACACCCTCTTCCTCCTGCTACTACAGTAAATCAACCTTGAGAACACCCTCTTCCTCCTGCTAGTACAGTAAATCAACCTTGAGAAAACCCTCTTACTCCTAGTACAATAAATCAACCTTGACAACACCCTCTTCCTCCTGCTAGTACAGTAAATCAACCTTGAGAACACCCTCTTCCTCCTGCTAGTACAGTAAATCAACCTTGAGAACACCCTCTTCCTCCTGCTAGTACAGTAAATCAACCTTGAGAACATCCTCTTCCTCCTGCTACTACAGTAAATCAACCTTGAGAACACCCTCTTCCTCCGGCTACTACAGTAAATCAACCTTGAGAACACCCTCTTCCTCCTGCTAGTCCAATAAATCAACCTTGGGAACACCCTCTTCCTCCTAGTACATTAAATCAACCTTGACAACACCCTCTTCCTCCTGCTACTACAGTAAATCAACCTTGAGAACACCCTCTTCCTCCTGCTAGTACAGTAAATCAACCTTGAGAACATCCTCTTCCTCCTGCTACTACAGTAAATCAACCTTGAGAACACCCTCTTCCTCCGGCTACTACAGTAAATCAACCTTGAGAACACCCTCTTCCTCCTGCTAGTCCAATAAATCAACCTTGGGAACACCCTCTTCCTCCTAGTACATTAAATCAACCTTGACAACACCCTCTTCCTCCTGCTACTACAGTAAATCAACCTTGAGAACACCCTCTTCCTCCTGCTAGTACAGTAAATCAACCTTGAGAACATCCTCTTCCTCCTGCTACTACAGTAAATCAACCTTGAGAACACCCTCTTCCTCCGGCTACTACAGTAAATCAACCTTGAGAACACCCTCTTCCTCCTGCTAGTCCAATAAATCAACCTTGGGAACACCCTCTTCCTCCTAGTACATTAAATCAACCTTGACAACACCCTCTTACTCCTGCTAGTACAGTAAATCAACCTTGAAAACACCCTCTTCCTCCTGCTAGTACAGTAAATCAACCTTGAGAACACCCTCTTCCTCCTGCTAGTACAGTAAATCAACCATGAGAACACCCTCTTCCTCCTGCTAGTACAGAAAATCAACCTTGGGAACACCCTCATCCTCCTGCTAGTACAGTAAATCAACCTTGCGAACACCCTCTTCCTCCTGCTAGTACAGTAAATCAACCTTGAGAACACCCTCTTCCTCCTGCTACTACAGTAAATCAACCTTGAGAACACCCTCTTCCTCCGGCTAGTACAGTAAATCAACATTGAGAACACCCTCTTCCTCCTGCTAGTACAATAAATCAACCTTGAGAACACCCTCTTCCTCCTAGTACATTAAATCAACCTTGACAACACCCTCTTCCTCCTGCTAGTACAGTAAATCAACCTTGAAAACACCTTCTTCGTCCTGCTAGTACAGTAAATCAATTTTGAGAACACCCTCTTCCTCCTGCTAGTACAATAAATCAACCTTGAGAACACCCTCTTCCTCCTGCTAGTACAGTAAATCAACCTTGAGAACACCCTCTTCCTCCTGCTACTACAGTAAATCAACCTTGAGAACACCCTCTTCCTCCTGCCAGTACAGTAAATCAACCTTGAGAACACCCTCTTCCTCCTGCTAGTACAGTAAATCAACCTTGAGAACACCCTCTTCCTCCAGTTAGTACAGTAAATCAACCTTGAGATCACCCTCTTCCTCCTACAAGTACAGTAAATCAACCTTGAGAACATCCTCTTCCTCCTGCTAGTACAGTAAATCAACCTTGAGAACACTCTCTTCCTCCTGCTAGTACAGTAAATCAACCTTGAGAACACCCTCTTCCTCCTGCTAGTACAGTAAATCAACCTTGAGAACACCCTCTTCCTCCTGCTAGTACAGTAAATCAACCTTGAGAACATCCTCTTCCTCCTGCTAGTACAGTAAATCAACCTTGAGAACACCCTCTTCCTCCTGCTACTACAGTAAATCAACCTTGAGAACACCCTCTTCCTCCTGCTAGTACAGTAAATCAACCTTGAGAAAACCCTATCCTCCTAGTACAGTAAATCAACCTTGACAACACTCTCTTCCTCCTGCTAGTACAGTAAATCAACCTTGAGAACACCCTCTTCCTCCTGCTAGTACAGTAAATCAACCTTGAGAACACCCTCTTCCTCCTGCTAGTACAGTAAATCAACCTTGAGAACATCCTCTTCCTCCTGCTAGTACAGTAAATCAACCTTGAGAACACCCTCTTCCTCCTGCTACTACAGTAAATCAACCTTGAGAACACCCTCTTCCTCCTGCTAGTACAGTAAATCAACCTTGAGAAAACCCTATCCTCCTAGTACAGTAAATCAACCTTGACAACACCCTCTTCCTCCTGCTAGTACAGTAAATCAACCTTGAGAACACCCTCTTCCTCCCACTAGTACAGTAAATCAACCTTGAGAACACCCTCTTCCTCCTGCTAGTACAGTAAATCAACCTTGAGAACATCCTCTTCCTCCTGCTACTACAGTAAATCAACCTTGAGAACACTCTCTTCCACCGGCTACTACAGTAAATCAACCTTGAGAACACTCTCTTCCTCCTGCTAGTCCAATAAATCAACCTTGAGAACACCCTCTTCCTCCTGCTAGCAAATTATTATTTTTCAAAACAGCTAGTGTGGTAAAAGAGGTTTCAAATACCAACAGCATTCTAATGAAGAGTTTTTAAAGAGGTATCAGAAAAGAGAATGGTCTGCTGTAAACGAGATCCATAAACCTGTCAAGTTGGATGTTTGTGTACAAAAAATGGGCCTTTTTTTACTTTAGGGAACCGTGTCCATTAAACTGTATTTTATTGGCATATTTTCAAGTTGAGACATAAAATTTGTTAAAACAACATTATTCAACAACTAATCTAAAATAAAACAAATAGATTATCATGGTTTTACCTCTATTTTCAAACTTGTCACAAATTTGACGGCTTCATCATGGGCCCTGTCATAATGTTTATATCGGATGCGCATGTGCAAAGGGAAATTAAAATACTTTGATGTTGTGACGTCAAGAACTGTCTGACGTCAACAACAGACATACAGCATTTGACAGTTCAACAGCTGATCGAATTTGTAGTCATTTCTTATTAAATTCTATTGTTAATGCTTTACAAAATAGTTATATTACAGACTTGGGCCATGTTCGGAATTGGTCCCCTAAAGTAAAACATCCCTATAATGCCTTCCTTTACTAAGGAACCCACAACCTATATTACACCACACATCTTACAGGAACAGGTACCCTAAAGTACATAACATAAACAGATATAACCTATATATAAGAGCTGCTAAATATGAAAAACTTTAATTATACATTTACTATATACTACAAGTAATATTAATCATTGTAAAATAACCTCATTCATATATATAGTGGGTCCCTTCAATTTGTCCTACTATATGTTGGGTCCCCTAAAGTAAAATAAGGCCAAAAAAGGAATTAGAAATCATTTGTTTATTTCATGTAATAAAGATTTGTTTCTTCACTTGTACAGGCATTATGAAACTGATTTAACATTAGGGCAATTTCTTTGGACACCAATTGATATTTTTCTTACTAATTTACTTTAATAAAGTAAGTCACACCTACTGTGAATGCATGATCAGTGATAACACTGATGACTTTATCTGGAACTGTAATAGCTACAACAGGCCTGGTGAATGATGGGAAAACAAATGAAGTACTTAGTAACCAAGAGTTAACTTACATTGAGGCTTATCATGGAGGTTATTATAATACTGTGACACATAAGTAACAATGCTGAGTCTGTCTGGAACTCTAATGGCTACCATGTCAGGAGCATCAAGGAATGCTGGGATATTTAATTCTTTCTCAGCAATATCAAAGGCCTGAAAAACATCAATATATCAATCATATTATTTTAAGCATGAATTGCTAATATAATGTCCTATACATAGACAGTATAGTGCATGTTCATCAAATGGACTCTCAAGTAAACCTAACAAATGTAGGAGGAAATCTTCATAGTGATCGGCATCAAATATAGGTTTGTAGTTAGTAAGGATTAGCATTATGGTGTTTAATGCTACTTTCAACAATATTTCAGTTATATCGTGACTATCAGTTTTATTGGTGGAGGAAATCGGAGTACCCAAAGAAAACCACTGACCTGCCGTAAGTCACTGACAAACTTTATCACATAATGTTATATTTAATACACCTCACCATCCGGGGATTCAAACTCACAACTTTAGTGTTGAAATCCAACTACCATATGATCATGATCACAACCATGACGACCCCTCTATGCAACTGAAATTTGCTTGCGGTGATATATGGATATATATCCTCCATGCTCAATATGTGGATCAAATATCATTGGTGAAACTTAAGGTTGTATGTCAATGAAGAAGCTGTCCTCATCAAGAAAACTTTACATAAAAAAGTTCTGGTCAAAATAATTAGTATTATTATACTTTATGCAGATTTCTTACATTATCCATTCATTTCATTGGACAAGCGGCATTTGCTAATTTTCACTAATCTTTCATAAGCCCCGCCCATCCCTAGCATCATGTGATAATATTAGCAACGGGTGTTAATGCCTAAAATTAACACCCGCTGAGCCCGAAGTTTGCCGATCCGGAAAAATTAACACCCGCTCCGGCCGAGATTTACCGATTTTCAAAATTCTAAAATATAAAAAAATTTAAAATTGCTTTAAAGTTCAAAATTTTAAAAATTTCTAAATTTTCAGAAAATTTCAAAATTAAAAAAGTTTCAAAACAATTCTAAATGTTCATAAGATTTCAAAATTATAAAAAAAAAATGTCAAAATGATAAAATTTTCAAAATTAAAAAAAAAAATCAGTTTTCATAAAATTTCAAAATTTTAAGACATGTATTTAAATAATAATATTGAAAAATGATAAAATAATTATAATCTACCTTGAAAATTATTTATGCAATAGTCAGAATATAAAAGCAAACATGTGATAGTATTTATCAAAATATACAATTAACATTTTACATTAATTGTTATGTTATTATCTTGTTAAATTTGTTGCTATTTGATGTTTTGTTGTTAATGTAAGTAAACTATCTTAATTTATGACTTTTTATTTTTTTAACAATTGTCCTTCTAATAACATAATGCACACTTGAATCATTAGGCATTCAGTATAATAAAAAACATACTGCCCTTGAATGAAGGTGTTAGGGTGATTAACACACTCTGTGAAAAAATTATCACCCTCGACTTCGTCTCGGGTGATAATTTTTTCCCTCTGTGTTAATCTACCCTAACACCTTCATCCAAGGGCAGTTAACGTTTATATTATGATATACATCAAATTATAGTACCTACCATCTGATTATTTTCAAACACATTTTCTTTGGACAAGGAGTCATAATCTCTGAAAAATAAAAATTTACATAAGATTTGGAGAAAAAAATTATTTTACCGATTTCACAAAATTAGTTGAAAAATAAATGCTCCACATACAAAAACAAAACTTTTAATAAAAATTCTTAATTTCTTAAACTGTTTTAATAATTTAAAATTTTTCAGCACATGTTCCACAAAGTACTAAAGTCATTATTTTTAAGCTAAAATTTTTTAATTGAAAGTTCCTTTAAAGGTAATTAAGAAACATTAGTTAAATGTTACATAACTTTCACAATAAATGAATACATTTTAAAAGTCATGTTGACTTTTGTTTATGTAGTTAATTTACCTAAATTGTTATTCTCATAAATTTCAAATTATTTCTGTGTGTTACTCCTTGTTTTTTCATTTTATTCTAAATTGATTTACTAAAATCTGCAATTTATTTAATTATAATATAAATGTCATAAAAAATTGACTTTCTACCTAAAAATACATTTGTAATTTAATCTTTCAATTAATACGAACATGCATTTGTACATGAACATGTATATTTTAGTGTCAATTTGTTATACAATGTTACAAAGTGTCACATCTCTTAAAAGCTGCCAAGACTGAAATAGTGAAAATTGATTTAAAGCAATGCTATCCTTTTATAATAATAATGACTTGTTGTATAAATCTGACATACATTACTTTTGAATTAGAGACAAACAGGCAAATTAGTTTTTTTTCTACAATTATCTGAAAAGGGCTTTTATTGCAAAAAAAAAGAAAAAAAGAAAAGAAAAAAAAGATAGAAAAATAAATTGAATGCTTTATCTAAAACCAAAAGATTTCAATTATAAGTTGGAATATGGTTGCTACATGTACACTGTACACATGTCATTACATATAGCTAAATACACTTGTCTCCCTCTTATGAGGCCACTCCCATCAAAGGTCACCACTCTTATCAGGCCAGATTTCAGATGCACTGAGATAGTAAAATACTAGTAAATTATCCCCTTCAAGAAATGCCATCCCTCTTTTTCATTGCAGATGTATTAATGTACTACTGCAAATTGGATTAAACATCTTGAATTTCATATTGTCATTAAAACATACACTTTGTAGAAAACCATCAATTAATCACGTATCCTTACAATGTTGGAATCCATGTGGCTTTTCAGAAGAAATAATAAGTTTTAACATTTTTGGTTGGAACAGAATAAAATAAATTTGACAAAGGACCAAAGAAACAACATTACTATTATGGACGCACACAGTGGTTTAAAAAAAATATCAAACTTTCGTAACAATATGTGATTCTTTGTATGCAAAGCTTTGAGGTAAAATTAAAGTGATGGTCAACAATTTCATCAATATCAATAAAACAAACAATGTTTGGTTGTCAGATGGTTCATTGAATAATTTATTACCCATAATTTACGAGGCAAGAAATTTGACAACAATAAAGGGTCCCTAACTTATCTTATACAGACTAATCAATTGACTTTTCTAGATAAATACATGTAAGGATATTTTACAGCTTGGGGCTCCAAAAAGGAGAAACATCAAAATAAAAATATATCTCCTTATTTCAAACATAAATTATATCGTATTAATATGATAAGGAAAATACCCCAAAATTATATAAGCTAATAATATTTTCAGAGAAATACACTGTAGGTATGCATCATTATTCTTGAAAAAGGAACCTGTTTGTGCTTTTTAGGACAAGATGTATACTGCTTATTTCTTTATCAACATCAAGACAGGTGAAATTATATCATACATGTACAAGTATTATCCTAGCTTCCTTATAGGATTTTCAACTACCAAATTCACAACAATATTATTAAAATTGTTAAAAATATAATCTAGATGTTTAGCTTTAGAGATAACAAAAAGCTTTCTTAAAGGCATACAGGCTGTCAGAATTGATTTTTTTTTATATTAAAGGTTGCCAATATTCGATGTTTTATACTAATTGCAGTTGAAATTTTTCATAGTATCATACGTAAATAGCCTAGAACGAAGAAAATACGTCACTGTTTTATTTTCTTGAATCCAGTAAAGAATCCAATGTTTACCCACACAATATTCATACGACCTACACAGTGACCTCATTCGGTAAAGCGTTTGCCCATGTGCGAAATTGTTTGTTGACGAACAAAGCACATGGAACAAATCGAATCGTGGAATTGAACAAAACATTGACAGATTCTATACGAAAACGACACAAAAAGGAGGATTCAGCAAGCTTTGTGTAAAAATTAAAAAAAGATGTTATACCGATCTACTCCATTTTTCAACACGTAAGCATAATTTAGCATCTTTTTTCGGCCAAACCATATTTTAACAGTAGAATTGCATCGTAGTTTTTTATATATTCTATTTTTCAGGAGAAAACGCCAGATGATATCTCTTTTAAATTAGAGACTAAAATAATGAACTTCATGTCTGGTTTTTTTTTTCTTAAATATAATCAAGTCAACTCAAGTGTTGTCAATAATATGCAATACAATTTGTTTACAATTTTCCCTTTATCAGGCCCCTTTGCAGAGTTTGGGTTTGTTTTTATTGATTTCATCAGGTATTTCTGATTTTAGGTGTCATTCTTACTAAATACCATTATATAATATTAACTGATTACCCCAGGATCCAATGTCATAGATATATTTCTTAAATTATATTAATTATAACGAATTTACATACAACATGCTTTTTGGTTATTTATAGCAGTTTTCAGTATTCGGCAAAGTTCGGAAAAGCAGCTGCCGACTTATAATTAGGTGTGTTAATGGCGATTTTACCAACAGACATTCAAATTCTTTTCACTAATTACGACATTATAACATATTTTTTAAACCTGGTTTCTTGTTCAGAACATTTTATTAGTAAAAAACATCGAATATTGGCAACTTTTAATATAAACAAAAAAATTCAATTCTGAGAGCCTGTATGCTTTTAAAGATATGTACTAATAAATTTAAATATATCTTTATTTAACTTTCATCAAATATATGTTTCTTTATTTTGTGAAAATCAGTGAGTTGCAAAGTTTATAAGAAGGATTAGGATTACACTAACTGGTTTAACCCCAGCACATTTTTGCACCTGTCCCAAGCCATTTGTGATTGTCCAAAGTCATTTGTGGCCATCACCAGACAGTACCTGGATTGTGTCCATCACCAGACAGTACCTGGATTGTGGCCATCACCAGACAGTACCTGGATTGTGGCCATCACCAGACAGTACCTGGATTGTGGCCATCACCAGACAGTACCTGGATTGTGGCCATCACCAGACAGTACCTAGATTGTGGCCATCACCAGACAGTACCTAGATTGTGGCCATCACCAGACAGTACCTAGATTGTGGCCATCACCAGACAGTACCTGGATTGTGGCCATCACCAGACAGTACCTAGATTGTGGCCATCACCAGACAGTACCTAGATTGTGGCCATCACCAGACAGTACCTAGATTGTGGCCATCACCAGACAGTACCTAGATTGTGGCCATCACCAGACAGTACCTAGATTGTGGCCATCACCAGACAGTACCTAGATTGTGGCCATCACCAGACAGTACCTAGATTGTGGCCATCACCAGACAGTACCTAGATTGTGGCCATCACCAGACAGTACCTAGATTGTGGCCATCACCAGACAGTACCTAGATTGTGGCCATCACCAGACAGTACCTGGATTGTGGCCATCACCAGACAGTACCTAGATTGTGGCCATCACCAGACAGTACCTAGATTGTGGCCATCACCAGACAGTACCTAGATTGTGGCCATCACCAGACAGTACCTAGATTGTGGCCATCACCAGACAGTACCTAGATTGTGGCCATCACCAGACAGTACCTAGATTGTGGCCATCACCAGACAGTACCTAGATTGTGGCCATCACCAGACAGTACCTAGATTTCTAATGCCATGTTGTCTATTTTGTGTTCAAATATTTAAAGTGAGAGATTGTTGTTTGTTTTGTTGATATTATTGGAAATAATAAGCAAAATGTCTTGGTGACAAGTCTCGAAAAATATTTCCCAAAGTTGTCATTTTCTATGAATATGTCATTTATCAATTCTCATAAGAGGAACTCCACACAACTTAATAAACATGATAAAATTAGTTTAACATTCTTGCATCAGGTCATCCATTTTGGTTTTCTCATGTTTCCTCCACCAATAATACTGACTTCCACTGATAAAACTAAATATTGTAATTAATCGTGTCAAATATCATTTTTCAGTTAGTTTATATTTTTTTTCCCGATCTGCCACCTTGGAGAAAAAGTGGTTCAACTCTAGAAATAATCACAGAAAAATAAAATTACAGAATTTCTTACATCAAATCTGGCCTGAATCTGTGAATAAGGGCACAAAATGCTAAACCGTTCTTCCATGAACTTGTCATGTCCCTGACATCTACGTCCCGGTACCCCTCTGTCAACTTCTTACACCACATCTGTAGGCTCTTAACCTTTGTCATCGCCATGGTGACAATCTGCTGCTAGGTCACAGTTCTGTTACCTGCAAGTATGAAATAAGAGAAACAAAATTATCTTAATTGTTAGACTTAATGATGGAACAAACCATTTACTAGATATGCTGTTAGAAAGGTATCTGGAACATGTGTATTTCACTGTCTCAAGTCAGATCTTTATTCACACAAAAATGGGTTATTACCATACAATACTATGAGACAAAAACAATTGTAACATAAATGACTTTTATTCAGCTTAAATGATGTGCTTGTAAGAACACCATGGTCTATTACCTGGAATTCTAATGTAGTTGTTTAATATCCTGGTTTGTGATTGGACAATGCTGTAATTTTCATGGTATCAATTCCACGGTTGAAATATCATGAGATTATTCTAGCCGATTATCACTTACGTCATCTTGTCAATAATGTGGCAATACACATCTATACAAATGATTACATTGGAATGGAGATAACTGTATTGTATATGAAAATTTCACGGCATCAATTGTTGATTTAATGGTGTAATTTTCATGGCATCAATTGTTGATTTAATGGTGCAATCTTCATGGCATCAATTGTTGATTTAATGGTGTAATTTTCATGGCATCAATTGTTGATTTAATGGTATAATTTTCACGGTATCAATTCCACGGTTGAAATAGCATGAGATATTTTTTAGAATTTTAGCTGATTACTGCTTACATCATCTTGTCAATAATGTGGCAATACACATCTATACACATGATTACATTAGAATGGAGATAACTGTATTGTATTTGAAAATTTCACGGCATCAATTGTCGATTTCATGGTCGCAAATATAATCAATTAAATATTGGTTACTGTAACGCAGAGCGTTACAAATGTTCCGCAAACGAACAATACAAGTACTAGTGGTATGAATGAAGAACAATGTGAGAACATAGCAAGAAATAATTAGAGCCCAGTTTTTGATTCTATCATGTCTATAGTAGGGCTTCTTTGTTATGTTACCCTACAATGTGCTACAATAAACTAGTAAGCAAAGCAAGAAAAAAATGGCTTCAATTGTCTGCCATCATCTACAACACCAGTAATGGAGATGTTAGAAGACTATATTATTAGCATGAAATCAAATGCAAAAGATGTTTGTCATACACTATTATATTAATAAGCAAACATTAGATAGCTATTTGCATACTAAGTCTGAAAAGATATGGTTGTTATTCACCTTTGTGTTAAATTGAGTGTTTTTGCGGTTTCCATGGCAACGGCAGGCATTTTGAAATTTACAAGCCTCAAAACCATTTATACACATGCCATACAACATTTCTATTAAGTTTCATCCAATTCCGAGTACTTTAAATTTTTCACGTTTTTTGTGGCAACGGCGACCATTCTGAAATTTCTAAGCCTCAAATTATGTACATGTCAGATAAAATTTCTTGAAAATTTCATCCAATTCCGAGCACCATAGCAAACCTACAATGAATATCAATTTGCAACATCATAATCTACTTGGAAACCAAATTTCGCCCAAATCGGAGGATTTTTGTATTTGAAGGCCTTTTTTAACTTGGATACCATGGCAACGGCCGCCATTTTGAATTTTTTTTCAACCCCCCAAAAGCTCCCACATACTACGGTGGTTATTCCTACAAAGTGGATCATAATATGGCTCCCAAACCATGGATATCAATTCCCAACATCAAAATCTACTTGGAAACCAAATTTCGCCCAAATCAGAGGATTTTTGCATTTTGGTGACCATTTTGGATTCAAAATGGCCACAATAGCAAACCAACGATGGATATCAATTCGCAACATCTTAATCTACTTGGAAACCAAATTTCGCCCAAATCGGAGGATTTTTGTATTTTGGCGACCATTTTGGATTCAAAATAGCCGCCATAGCAAACCAACAATGAATATCAATTCGCAACATCATAATCTACTTGGAAACCAAATTTCGCCCAAATCGGAGGATTTTTGTTTTTGGTGGCCATTTTGTACTTTGGTTACCATGGCAACGGCCGCCATTTTGAATTTGTTCAACCCCCAAAAGCTGCCACACACTACGGTGGATATTCCTACAAATTTTCATGAAGTTTGATGAAAGGAATCCAATTTTTTTTTTAAATCTCTCCCTTTTTTGTTTCCATGGCAACTGCGGCAAAGTTTGTCCAACCGATTCTGATTTTTTTTGGCTTATCTCGTTCCACTAGATGTGGATGCTGTTCCTATCAAGTTTCATCAACTTCTGTTTGGCGAGTAACCTGCTATGATAATTTTTGTGTTTTTCAATTTTTTGAAAATTCCGAAAGTAGTCTGCACATCTACTCATAGTGCTTAACATTCCTGTGAAGTTTCATTGATTTCCGTTCAGTAGTCGTCGAGAAATGTGTCGGATAAACTTTTGGCGGAAGAAAGAAAGAAAGAAAGAAGAAGAATAATAATAATAAAAATAATAATAAGAAACGGAGCAAACACAATATGTCTCCCAAACTTCCTTTGAGGGAATATAACCAGCCATTAAAAACTTTGTTGAATCTAAAAGCAAATGTGCATGGCTTATATCATGGTACAACACGCAGGTCTGAATGTTGTGCCATAGCTTAAGCTCCATGCCAAATATCATTGTACGATGCTGCATTTATTTGACGACCTACGATTTGATAACATCATTCCTAAAAATAACAATAGAAGGCAGAGCCATATCTGGGAATCTAGAGAATAAGATTAATACACTTTACTGGCCAGTGGAAAATTCCATATGCCAGATGACTGCAGCATTGTGTAATCTATTATTGCATAATTTGACCTCGACGCTGTTCGAAATAAAGAAATATTGTAATCGATAACTGAGAAGATGTATGCCAAAAGTACTTGACCAGGCTCACTATATATATGTGTGTGTATTTTGATTTAGCATAATTAAACACAACTTTTCTCCATTGTGCTACGTTAGTCCGTTAAACACCGATGCAGACGATAGATAAACGTGCAGTTACGAAACGATGCAGACGGAAAATTACAGGTCAGTGGGCGGTGCTTAATTTTGTCTAGTGACCATTACGTCTTTAGCCTTAGAACTTCCAAGAAAGTCTGTCAAACATAATTTGTGGAAAAAACTTAGTTACTGTTTCAAGTTATAGATCAGCAACATCGTACAAAAATGTTCTAAGCTCCAGTGACCGACTATGGTTATTTAGACGGTAAGTAAATAGTTGAAGGGTTCGCGCTAAAGTGCTCACCCTTCAACAATTTACTGACCGTCTAAATAATCATAGTCGGTCACTTAAGGGAGCTTAGAACTGATATTCATTTTACTTCTGCTACAAAACATACATATCATGGGTCTTACTCAACATACATACCATGGGTCTTACTAAACATACATGCCACAGGTCTTACTCAACATACATACCATGAGTCTTACTAAACATACATACCACGGGTCTTACTCAACATACATACCATGAGTCTTACTAAACATACATATCATTGGTCTTACTAAACATACATATCATGGGTCTTACTCAACATACATACCATGAGTCTTACTAAACATACATATCATGGGTCTTACTCAACATACATACCATGGGTCTTACTCAACATACATACCATGGGTCTTACTAAACATACATATCATGGGTCTTACTCAACTTACATACCATGGGTCTTACTAAACATACATACCACAGGTCTTACTCAACATACATACCACGGGTCTTACTCAACATACATACCATGGGTCTTACTCAACATACATACCATGGGTCTTACTAAACATACATACCACAGGTCTTACTCAACATACATACCATGGGTCTTACTAAACATACATACCATGAGTCTTACTCAACATACATACCACAGGTCTTACTAAACATACATATCATGGGTCTTACTCAACATACATACCATGGGTCTTACTCAACATACATACCATGGGTCTTACTAAACATACATACCACGGGTCTTACTCAACATACATACCATGGGTCTTACTCAACATACATACCACGGGTCTTACTCAACATACATACCATGGGTCTTACTCAACATACATACCATGGGTCTTACTCAACATACATACCATGAGTCTTACTAAACATACATATCATGGGTCTTACTCAACATACATACCATGGGTCTTACTAAACATACATACCACGGGTCTTACTCAACATACATACCATGAGTCTTACTAAACATACATATCATGGGTCTTACTAAACATACATACCACAGGTCTTACTCAACATACATACCATGAGTCTTACTAAACATACATATCATGGGTCTTACTCAACATACATATCATGGGTCTTACTCAACATACATACCATGGGTCTTACTCAACATACATATCATTGGTCTTACTAAACATACATATCATGGGTCTTACTAAACATACATACCATGAGTCTTACAAAACATACATATCATGGGTCTTACTCAACATACATATCATGGGTCTTACTCAACATACATACCATGGGTCTTACTAAACATACATACCATGGGTCTTACTCAACATACATACCATGAGTCTTACTAAACATACATATCATGGGTCTTACTCAACATACATACCATGGGTCTTACTCAACATACATACCATGGGTCTTACTAAACATACATACCATGGGTCTTACTCAACATACATACCATGGGTCTTACTCATGAACTTATTTAAACAAACTCATCCTTTTGATTTTTGTGCTTAAATAAGTTAATCCATAAGAACCTGTGTTATATATAATACTTTTCTAAATTAAGTTACCTGTTGAATTCAACATACAATAATATCCTAGAGTATGATAGTTTGACACTGCATCATTAATTCTAACACACTTTATGTTCCTAAATGCAGAAGTCATATGTATATATCATCTCTTAATAAATAATTAAAATATCCTTTTTGGAGTAAATTCATGTACTGTACATTCCTCCTTCATGATTCAATGATCTATTATTATTTAAAGGAAATGCTCTCTTGTACCTACTAAGTAAATATTTCCTGAATATTTTGTTTACACACATACACACAAGACTTTATATAAACAAACACATGATACAGTTATCTTTTTTATCTACAAACCTATTATAGGACATTTAATATTTAGTATCCATATACAGTGATGTAAAACTATAAATATTTACATAATTTTAGCAAAGTTTAAAACATTTCACAAAGTTTTAAATACAGTCAAATCTACATTAATTATATAAAGGACACCTCTATATATAACAAATCACTGTCTATATTTGAATTAAATGGCAGTCTCATGTTATCACATTAATGAACAGTACATATAATTTTAACTGTATATAAAGGGCAACTGCTTATAAAGGCCACATGTTCCCCTGAGTGTCCTTTGTATACTGGTACATGTTTGACTGTTATTCACAGTTAAGAAAGTGTATTTAAAGACATGCTAAATATTCAGTCAATGTTCCTTATTCTGTGTATAATTTTGTATATAACCTCTAAAAGGTGCTGAGGTAGATTTAAAGTTGTATGTAACCTCTAAAAGGTCTTGAGGTAGATTTAAAGTTGTATATAACCTCTAAACCCTAACCAACAAGCTCTTATCTCAAACAACCAACAAGTTCTTATCTCAAACAACCAACAAGCTCTTATCTCAAACAACCAACAAGCACTTATCTCAAACAACCAACAAGCTCTTATCTCAACCAACCAACAAGCTCTTATCTCAAACAACCAACAAGTTCTTATCTCAAACAACCAACAAGCTCTTATCTCAAACAACCAACAAGTTCTTATCTCAAACAACCAACAATCTCTTATCTCAAACAACCAACAAGCTCTTATCTCAAACAACCAACAAACTCTTATCTCAAACAACCAACAAGCTCTTATCTCAAACAACCAACAAGCTCTTATCTCAAACAACCAACAAACTCTTATCTCAAACAACCAACAAGTTCTTATCTCAAACAACCAACAAGTTCTTATCTCAAACAACCAACAAGTTCTTATCTCAAACAACCAACAAACTCTTATCTCAAACAACCAACAAGTTCTTATCTCAAACAACCAACAAGTTCTTATCTCAAACAACCAACAAACTCTTATCTCAAACAACAACCAACAAGCTCTTATCTCAAACAACCAACAAGCTCTTATCTCAAACAACCAACAAGCTCTTATCTCAAACAACCAACAAGCTCTTATCTCAAACAACCAACAAGCTCTTATCTCAAACAACCAACAAGCTCTTATCTCAAACAACCAACAAGCTCTTATCTCAAACAACCAACAAGCTCTTATCTCAAACAACCAACAAGCTCTTATCTCAAACAACCAACAAGCACTTATCTCAAACAACCAACAAGCTCTTATCTCAAGCAACTAACAAGCTCTTATCTCAAACAACCAACAAGCTCTTATCTCAAACAACCAACAAGCTCTTATCTCAAACAACCAACAAGTTCTTATCTCAAACAACCAACAAGTTCTTATCTCAAACAACCAACAAGCTCTTATCTCAAACAACCAACAAACTCTTATCTCAAACAACCAACAAGCTCTTATCTCAAACAACCAACAAGTTCTTATCTCAAACAACCAACACGTTCTTATCTCAAACAACCAACAAGCTCTTATTTCAAACAACCAACAAACTCTTATCTCAAACAACCAACAAGCTCTTATCGCAAACAACCAACAAGCTCTTATCTCAAACAACCAACAAGCTCTTATCTCAAACAACCAACAAGCTCTTATCTCAAACAACCAACAAGCTCTTATCTCAAACAACCAACAAGCTCTTATCTCAAACAACCAACAAGCTCTTATCTCAAACAACCAACAAGCTCTTATCTCACACAACCAACAAGTTCTTATCTCACACAACCAACAAGCTCTTATCTCAAACAACCAACAAGATCTTATCTCACACAACCAACAAGCTCTTATCTCAAACAACCAACAAGCTCTTATCTCAAACAACCAACAAGCTCTTATCTCAAATAACCAACAAGCTCTTATCTCAAACAACCAACAAGCTCTTATCTCAAACAACCAACAAGCTCTTATCTCAAACAACCAACAAGCTCTTATCTCACACAACCAACAAGCTCTTATCTCACACAACCAACAAGCTCTTATCTCAAACAACCAACAAGATCTTATCTCACACAACCAACAAGCTCTTATCTCAAACAACCAACAAGCTCTTATCTCAAACAACCAACAAGCTCTTATCTCAAACAACCAACAAGCTCTTATCTCAAACAACCAACAAGCTCTTATCTCAAACAACCAACAAGCTCTTATCTCAAACAACCAACAAGCTCTTATCTCAAACAACCAACAAGGTCTTATCTCAAACAACCAACAAGCTCTTATCTCAAACAATTTGAACATAAAAACGATCACGACACATTAGTCTTAAGGCATATCCGACTTGTCTCCCAACAGTCTAAACTGGATTAGGACAAGTCAAAAATAAAAATAAAGCCATGATTTTTATTGATGCACAAATCAAAATTCATTCAAATATGTCCACAAAAATGTGTATTGCAGAGCCTATTTTGAGGGACAAGATGTCAGTTTATTTCGGAGGCAAGCATTTTTCTTCTGTATTTCCCAAATAAATTTGATTATTATAATAATCAAAATAGAAAGGGATCAGCTTATATAATATATGTAGAGAATGAGGTGTCTATCATGATATTTTTCTGGAGTACTAAAGTAATTGACATTTGTTAAACTTTCTAAAAATTAGGATTAATGAACACCTCCCATCTACACAACTCACTTAATCTACACTCACTTGTACAATATGAATCTGAAAATAAAGGGTACTGATATCACACAATTTTACGGTCAATATTGAATACAATGTATGCCAAACAGTCTGAATACCACTAATTCTAACTTGCAATAGAAATTTAAAATTTTATCATCAGTTTTGCAGTCCATTTGTATAACGGAAAATACTGGGTCCACTTGTAATAGTGATTACAAAGGTCAAAGTCACAAGGTCAATACAACCTCAGAAATATAACAATTACATATACATATTGGTCTATTGTAATGTACAATAATAATCTATTTCAACACCAGATGTTTTTTCAGCTACATAGGGAAATGGTACACAAATGGATTTCAGTTGTTGCAGTTTAAATTCTTCCATAAAATTTATTTGCAAAACAAATATATACATTGTATAGCAATCATTAAATCATTTTTAAATTGCAATTGTTTTTTAAATATTCTGAATTTTAAATAACTTCCTCAATATTGTTGAATTTTGATCATATTTGGAAGAGTTCAAAACACAAATCTAGAATTTAATCGAAGGGTGGAAATTTCTTTAATTTAGTTACTCTCTTCTCATGGTAACCATAGAAAAAGTGAAGTTTGTTTTAATTTAGTTACTCCCTTATGATATCATAACCATTTAAAAAGTAACAATTTAAGAGAGTGAATGATTGCTGTTTAACACCAACTTGGTATAGACACCAGGGCAAAAAAGTCGTCCACTTCACCTGGTTTGGTGAGCCCTGCCCAAGTGAACAATTTTTCATCTTTATCATGGTGAGAAAAAGTTAAATTTCAATGTGATGATGATGATGTCCTCTTTGTATTAGACCAACACGCTAAGTTAGGATATTTATAGAACTACATGTATCTCACTGAAACTACAGCACAATTTGACACCAAAGCTCTATAAGTACTGAAAAAAAGTACTTTTTAGCTGAAAAATGATTGAATTATAGGTAGGTAATAAAGGGCACTTTCAGCAACATTTTAATTATATTACATCTGTGCCCATATTCGTGTTTGTAACTGACAAACATCTTTGTAAAACTCAAACTCACATGAAACCATACTAATAATTACTCAGATGTTTGTAACTGACAAATATCTTTGTAAAACTCAAACTCACATGAAACCATACTGATAATTACTCAGATGTTTGAACTGACAAATATCATTGTAAAACTCAAACTCACATGAAACCATACTGATAATTACTCAGATGTTTGTAACTGACAAATATCATTGTAAAACTCAAACTCACATGAAACAATACTAATAATTACTCAGATGTTTGTAACTGACAAATATCATTGTAAAACTCAAACTCACATGAAACCATACTGATAATTACTCAGATGTTTGTAACTGACAAATATCTTTGTAAAACTCAAACTCACATGAAACCATACTGATAATTACTCAGATGTTTGTAACTGACAAACATCTTTGTAAAACTCAAACTCACATGAAACCATACTGATAATTACTCAGATGTTTGTAACTGACAAATATCATTGTAAAACTCAAACTCACATGAAACAATACTGATAATTACTCAGATGTTTGTAACTGACAAATATCATTGTAAAACTCAAACTCACATGAAACCATACTGATAATTACTCAGATGTTTGTAACTGACAAATATCTTTGTAAAACTCAAACTCACATGAAACCATACTGATAATTACTCAGATGTTTGTAACTGACAAACATCTTTGTAAAACTCAAACTCACATGAAACCATACTGATAATTACTCAGATGTTTGTAACTGACAAATATCTTTGTAAAACTCAAACTCACATGAAACCATACTGATAATTACTCAGATGCTTGTAACTGACAAATATCATTGTAAAACTCAAACTCACATGAAACCATACTGATAATTACTCAGATGTTTGTAACTGACAAATATCATTGTAAAACTCAAACTCACATGAAACAATACTGATAATTACTCAGATGTTTGTAACTGACAAATATCATTGTAAAACTCAAACTCACATCAAACCATACTGATAATTACTCAGATGTTTTTAACTGTCAAATATCTTTGTAAAACTCAAACTCACATGAAACCATACTGATAATTACTCAGATGTTTGTAACTGACAAACATCTTTGTAAAACTCAAACTCACATGAAACAATACTGATAATTACTCAGATGTTTGTAACTGACAAACATCTTTGTAAAACTCAAACTCACATGAAACCATACTGATAATTACTCAGATGTTTGTAACTGACAAATATCATTGTAAAACTCAAACTCACATGAAACAATACTAATAATTACTCAGATGTTTGTAACTGACAAATATCATTGTAAAACTCAAACTCACATGAAACCATACTGATAATTACTCAGATGTTTGTAACTGACAAATATCTTTGTAAAACTCAAACTCACATGAAACCATACTGATAATTACTCAGATGTTTGAACTGACAAATATCATTGTAAAACTCAAACTCACATGAAACCATACTGATAATTACTCAGATGTTTGAACTGACAAATATCATTGTAAAACTCAAACTCACATGAAACAATACTGATAATTACTCAGATGTTTGAACTGACAAATATCATTGTAAAACTCAAACTCACATGAAACCATACTGATAATTACTCAGATGTTTGTAACTGACAAACATCTTTGTAAAACTCAAACTCACATGAAACCATACTGATAATTACTCAGATGTTTGTAACTGACAAATATCATTGTAAAACTCAAACTCACATGAAACAATACTGATAATTACTCAGATGTTTGAACTGACAAATATCATTGTAAAACTCAAACTCACATGAAACCATACTAATAATTACTCAGATGTTTGTAACTGACAAATATCTTTGTAAAACTCAAACTCACATGAAACCATACTGATAATTACTCAGATGTTTGTAACTGACAAATATCATTGTAAAACTCAAACTCACATGAAACCATACTGATAATTACTCAGATGTTTGTAACTGACAAATATCTTTGTAAAACTCAAACTCACATGAAACCATACTGATAATTACTCAGATGTTTGTAACTGACAAATATCATTGTAAAACTCAAACTCACATGAAACCATACTGATAATTACTCAGATGTTTGAACTGACAAATATCATTGTAAAACTCAAACTCACATGAAACCATACTGATAATTACTCAGATGTTTGAACTGACAAATATCATTGTAAAACTCAAACTCACATGAAACCATACTAATAATTACTCAGATGTTTGTAACTGACAAATATCTTTGTAAAACTCAAACTCACATGAAACCATACTGATAATTACTCAGATGTTTGTAACTGACAAATATCATTGTAAAACTCAAACTCACATGAAACCATACTGATAATTACTCAGATGTTTGAACTGACAAATATCATTGTAAAACTCAAACTCACATGAAACAATACTGATAATTACTCAGATGTTTGAACTGACAAATATCATTGTAAAACTCAAACTCACATGAAACCATACTAATAATTACTCAGATGTTTGTAACTGACAAATATCTTTGTAAAACTCAAACTCACATGAAACCATACTGATAATTACTCAGATGTTTGTAACTGACAAATATCATTGTAAAACTCAAACTCACATGAAACCATACTGATAATTACTCAGATGTTTGTAACTGACAAATATCTTTGTAAAACTCAAACTCACATGAAACCATACTGATAATTACTCAGATGTTTGTAACTGACAAATATCATTGTAAAACTCAAACTCACATGAAACAATACTAATAATTACTCAGATGTTTGTAACTGACAAATATCATTGTAAAACTCAAACTCACATGAAACCATACTGATAATTACTCAGATGTTTGTAACTGACAAATATCTTTGTAAAACTCAAACTCACATGAAACCATACTGATAATTACTCAGATGTTTGAACTGACAAATATCATTGTAAAACTCAAACTCACATGAAACCATACTGATAATTACTCAGATGTTTGAACTGACAAATATCATTGTAAAACTCAAACTCACATGAAACAATACTGATAATTACTCAGATGTTTGAACTGACAAATATCATTGTAAAACTCAAACTCACATGAAACCATACTGATAATTACTCAGATGTTTGTAACTGACAAACATCTTTGTAAAACTCAAACTCACATGAAACCATACTGATAATTACTCAGATGTTTGTAACTGACAAATATCATTGTAAAACTCAAACTCACATGAAACCATACTGATAATTACTCAGATGTTTGAACTGACAAATATCATTGTAAAACTCAAACTCACATGAAACCATACTAATAATTACTCAGATGTTTGTAACTGACAAATATCTTTGTAAAACTCAAACTCACATGAAACCATACTGATAATTACTCAGATGTTTGTAACTGACAAATATCATTGTAAAACTCAAACTCACATGAAACCATACTGATAATTACTCAAATGTTTGTAACTGACAAATATCTTTGTAAAACTCAAACTCACATGAAACCATACTGATAATTACTCAGATGTTTGTAACTGACAAATATCATTGTAAAACTCAAACTCACATGAAACCATACTGATAATTACTCAGATGTTTGAACTGACAAATATCATTGTAAAACTCAAACTCACATGAAACCATACTGATAATTACTCAGATGTTTGTAACTGACAAATATCATTGTAAAACTCAAACTCACATGAAACCATACTAATAATTACTCAGATGTTTGTAACTGACAAATATCTTTGTAAAACTCAAACTCACATGAAACCATACTGATAATTACTCAGATGTTTGTAACTGACAAATATCATTGTAAAACTCAAACTCACATGAAACCATACTGATAATTACTCAGATGTTTGAACTGACAAATATCATTGTAAAACTCAAACTCACATGAAACAATACTGATAATTACTCAGATGTTTGAACTGACAAATATCATTGTAAAACTCAAACTCACATGAAACCATACTAATAATTACTCAGATGTTTGTAACTGACAAATATCTTTGTAAAACTCAAACTCACATGAAACCATACTGATAATTACTCAGATGTTTGTAACTGACAAATATCATTGTAAAACTCAAACTCACATGAAACCATACTGATAATTACTCAGATGTTTGTAACTGACAAATATCTTTGTAAAACTCAAACTCACATGAAACCATACTGATAATTACTCAGATGTTTGTAACTGACAAATATCATTGTAAAACTCAAACTCACATGAAACCATACTGATAATTACTCAGATGTTTGAACTGACAAATATCATTGTAAAACTCAAACTCACATGAAACCATACTGATAATTACTCAGATGTTTGAACTGACAAATATCATTGTAAAACTCAAACTCACATGAAACCATACTAATAATTACTCAGATGCTTGTAACTGACAAATATCATTGTAAAACTCAAACTCACATGAAACCATACTGATAATTACTCAGATGTTTGTAACTGACAAATATCGTTGTAAAACTCAAACTCACATGAAACCATACTGATAATTACTCAGATGTTTGTAATTGACAAATATCATTGTAAAACTCAAACTCACATGAAACCATACTGATAATTACTCAGATGTTTGTAACTGACAAATATCATTGTAAAACTCAAACTCACATGAAACCATACTGATAATTACTCAGATGTTTGAACTGACAAAAATAACACATAACTCAAACTCACATGAAACCATACTGATAAATTACTCAGCTAAATAACAAGTAGATGTAAAACTAACTATCACAGGATTATAATGTAGCCACAAATATCACTAAGTGTACTGTTAATTTAATGGGATTGTCAGATTATGACCACAATGACGATGGAGATTGACCTCTCTCGACCTTTATTTTTGAAGAGACAACATAAATCACAATATGTAATAACAGTAGTCCTCTCATAAGACCCCTCCCACCTCAAGACTTAGCTTTAATGATATTTTATTTACCTTTGAAGTGTAAAGGTAGTGAAGAAAAAAAATTCAATGTGTATGTCTTAGTATAAAAGTGAACATATGACATAATTTCATTTCTATGACGTTTATGTGGTAAAGATGTCAAATACATTTCACATAATTTAATAATTTACGTCTATTTTACTCAATCAATTTTTTTTTGCAGAATGGAGATAACTGTATTGCATATTAAGATTTGCTAAAGTCAATCATTGTTTTACTGTTGTCAATATAAACATTAGAAAAACAGGATGGACAATCCAGACAGGCAATATTGGTCACAAGACACAGAATGCAGACAAACAAAAAAACGCAACACAGAAAACTAAAAAGATGAGCAACATGCCCAACACAACCCCACCAAAATACCAGGCATGAACCACCAAAATACCAGGGGTGAACCACCAAAATACCAGGCATGAACCACCAAAATACCAGGGGTGAACCACCAAAATACCAGGCATGAACCACCAAAATACCAGGGGTGAACCACCAAAATACCAGGGATGAACCACCAAAATACCAGGGGTGAACCACCAAAATACCAGGGATGAACCACCAAAATACCAGGGGTGAACCACCAAAATACCAGGGGTGAACCACCAAAATACCAGGGGTGAACCACCAAAATACCAGGGATGAACCACCAAAATACCAGGAGTGAACCACCAAAATACCAGGGGTGAACCACCAAAATACCAGAGGTGAACCACCAAAATACCAGGGGTGAACCACCAAAATACCAGGGGTGAACCACCAAAATACCAGGGATGAACCACCAAAATACCAGGGGTGAACCACCAAAATACCAGGGGTGAACCCTGGTGCTTGTGAAGTGTAACCAGTCACTGTTTCTTACTCATACCATCTACCTTACTACTATAAGAAGTATCTCACTATCTCACACTCATACCATCTACCTTACTACTATAAGAAGTATCTCACTATCTCACACTCATACCATTTACCTTATTACTATAAGAAGTATCTCACTATCTCACACTCATACCATCTACCTTACTACTATAAGAAGTATCTCACTATCTCACACTCATACCATCTACCTTACTACTATAAGAAGTATCTCACTATCTCACACTCATACCATCTACCTTACTACTATAAGAAGTATCTCACTATCTCACACTCATACCATCTACCTTACTACTATAAGAAGTATCTCACTATCTCACACTCATACCATCTACCTTACTACTATAAGAAGTATCTCACTATCTCACACTCATACCATCTACCTTACTACTATAAGAAGTATCTCACTATCTCACACTCATACCATCTACCTTACTACTATAAGAAGTATCTCACTATCTCACACTCATACCATCTACCTTACTACTATAAGAAGTATCTCACTATCTCACACTCATACCATCTACCTTACTACTATAAGAAGTATCTCACTATCTCACACTCATACCATCTACCTTACTACTATAAGAAGTATCTCACTATCTCACACTCATACCATCTACCTTACTACTATAAGAAGTATCTCACTATCTCACACTCATACCATCTACCTTACTACTATAAGAAGTATCTCACTATCTCACACTCATACCATCTACCTTACTACTATAAGAAGTATCTCACTATCTCACACTCATACCATCTACCTTACTACTATAAGAAGTATCTCACTATCTCACACTCATACCATCTACCTTACTACTATAAGAAGTATCTCACTATCTCACACTCATACCATCTACCTTACTACTATAAGAAGTATCTCACTATCTCACACTCATACCATCTACCTTACTACTATAAGAAGTATCTCACTATCTCACACTCATACCATCTACCTTACTACTATAAGAAGTATCTCACTATCTCACACTCATACCATCTACCTTACTACTATAAGAAGTATCTCACTATCTCACACTCATACCATCTACCTTACTACTATAAGAAGTATCTCACTATCTCACACTCATACCATCTACCTTACTACTATAAGAAGTATCTCACTATCTCACACTCATACCATCTACCTTACTACTATAAGAAGTATCTCACTATCTCACACTCATACCATCTACCTTACTACTATAAGAAGTATCTCACTATCTCACACTCATACCATCTACCTTACTACTATAAGAAGTATCTCACTATCTCACACTCATACCATCTACCTTACTACTATAAGAAGTATCTCACTATCTCACACTCATACCATCTACCTTACTACTATAAGAAGTATCTCACTATCTCACACTCATACCATCTACCTTACTACTATAAGAAGTATCTCACTATCTCACACTCATACCATCTACCTTACTACTATAAGAAGTATCTCACTATCTCACACTCATACCATCTACCTTACTACTATAAGAAGTATCTCACTATCTCACACTCATACCATCTACCTTACTACTATAAGAAGTATCTCACTATCTCACACTCATACCATCTACCTTACTACTATAAGAAGTATCTCACTATCTCACACTCATACCATCTACCTTACTACTATAAGAAGTATCTCACTATCTCACACTCATACCATCTACCTTACTACTATAAGAAGTATCTCACTATCTCACACTCATACCATCTACCTTACTACTATAAGAAGTATCTCACTATCTCACACTCATACCATCTACCTTACTACTATAAGAAGTATCTCACTATCTCACACTCATACCATCTACCTTACTACTATAAGAAGTATCTCACTATCTCACACTCATACCATCTACCTTACTACTATAAGAAGTATCTCACTATCTCACACTCATACCATTTACCTTACTACTATAAGAAGTATCTCACTATCTCACACTCATACCATTTACCTTACTACTATAAGAAGTATCTCACTATCTCACACTCATACCATCTACCTTACTACTATAAGAAGTATCTCACTATCTCACACTCATACCATCTACCTTACTACTATAAGAAGTATCTCACTATCTCACACTCATACCATCTACCTTACTACTATAAGAAGTATCTTCTCACACTCATACCATCTACCTTACTACTATAAGAAGTATCTCACTATCTCACACTCATACCATCTACCTTACTACTATAAGAAGTATCTCACTATCTCACACTCATACCATTTACCTTACTACTATAAGAAGTATCTCACTATCTCACACTCATACCATCTACCTTACTACTATAAGAAGTATCTCACTATCTCACACTCATACCATCTACCTTACTACTATAAGAAGTATCTCACTATCTCACACTCATACCATTTACCTTACTACTATAAGAAGTATCTCACTATCTCACACTCATACCATCTACCTTACTACTATAAGAAGTATCTCACTATCTCACACTCATACCATCTACCTTACTACTATAAGAAGTATCTCACTATCTCACACTCATACCATCTACCTTACTACTATAAGAAGTATCTCACTATCTCACACTCATACCATCTACCTTACTACTATAAGAAGTATCTCACTATCTCACACTCATACCATCTACCTTACTACTATAAGAAGTATCTCACTATCTCACACTCATACCATCTACCTTACTACTATAAGAAGTATCTCACTATCTCACACTCATACCATCTACCTTACTACTATAAGAAGTATCTCACTATCTCACACTCATACCATCTACCTTACTACTATAAGAAGTATCTCACTATCTCACACTCATACCATCTACCTTACTACTATAAGAAGTATCTCACTATCTCACACTCATACCATCTACCTTACTACTATAAGAAGTATCTCACTATCTCACACTCATACCATCTACCTTACTACTATAAGAAGTATCTCACTATCTCACACTCATACCATCTACCTTACTACTATAAGAAGTATCTCACTATCTCACACTCATACCATCTACCTTACTACTATAAGAAGTATCTCACTATCTCACACTCATACCATCTACCTTACTACTATAAGAAGTATCTCACTATCTCACACTCATACCATCTACCTTACTACTATAAGAAGTATCTCACTATCTCACACTCATACCATCTACCTTACTACTATAAGAAGTATCTCACTATCTCACACTCATACCATCTACCTTACTACTATAAGAAGTATCTCACTATCTCACACTCATACCATCTACCTTACTACTATAAGAAGTATCTCACTATCTCACACTCATACCATCTACCTTACTACTATAAGAAGTATCTCACTATCTCACACTCATACCATCTACCTTACTACTATAAGAAGTATCTCACTATCTCACACTCATACCATCTACCTTACTACATATAAGAAGTTATTCATATCTCACTATCTCACTCATACCATCTACCTTACTACTATAAGAAGTATCTCACTATCTCACACTCATACCATCTACCTTACTACTATAAGAAGTATCTCACTATCTCACACTCATACCATCTACCTTACTACTATAAGAAGTATCTCACTATCTCACACTCATACCATCTACCTTACTACTATAAGAAGTATCTCACTATCTCACACTCATACCATCTACCTTACTACTATAAGAAGTATCTCACTATCTCACACTCATACCATCTACCTTACTACTATAAGAAGTATCTCACTATCTCACACTCATACCATCTACCTTACTACTATAAGAAGTATCTCACTATCTCACACTCATACCATCTACCTTACTACTATAAGAAGTATCTCACTATCTCACACTCATACCATCTACCTTACTACTATAAGAAGTATCTCACTATCTCACACTCATACCATCTACCTTACTACTATAAGAAGTATCTCACTATCTCACACTCATACCATCTACCTTACTACTATAAGAAGTATCTCACTATCTCACACTCATACCATCTACCTTACTACTATAAGAAGTATCTCACTATCTCACACTCATACCATCTACCTTACTACTATAAGAAGTATCTCACTATCTCACACTCATACCATCTACCTTACTACTATAAGAAGTATCTCACTATCTCACACTCATACCATCTACCTTACTACTATAAGAAGTATCTCACTATCTCACACTCATACCATCTACCTTACTACTATAAGAAGTATCTCACTATCTCACACTCATACCATCTACCTTACTACTATAAGAAGTATCTCACTATCTCACACTCATACCATCTACCTTACTACTATAAGAAGTATCTCACTATCTCACACTCATACCATCTACCTTACTACTATAAGAAGTATCTCACTATCTCACACTCATACCATCTACCTTACTACTATAAGAAGTATCTCACTATCTCACACTCATACCATCTACCTTACTACTATAAGAAGTATCTCACTATCTCACACTCATACCATCTACCTTACTACTATAAGAAGTATCTCACTATCTCACACTCATACCATCTACCTTACTACTATAAGAAGTATCTCACTATCTCACACTCATACCATCTACCTTACTACTATAAGAAGTATCTCACTATCTCACACTCATACCATCTACCTTACTACTATAAGAAGTATCTCACTATCTCACACTCATACCATCTACCTTACTACTATAAGAAGTATCTCACTATCTCACACTCATACCATCTACCTTACTACTATAAGAAGTATCTCACTATCTCACACTCATACCATCTACCTTACTACTATAAGAAGTATCTCACTATCTCACACTCATACCATCTACCTTACTACTATAAGAAGTATCTCACTATCTCACACTCATACCATCTACCTTACTACTATAAGAAGTATCTCACTATCTCACACTCATACCATCTACCTTACTACTATAAGAAGTATCTCACTATCTCACACTCATACCATCTACCTTACTACTATAAGAAGTATCTCACTATCTCACACTCATACCATCTATCTTACTACTATAAGAAGTATCTCACTATCTCACACTCATACCATCTACCTTACTACTATAAGAAGTATCTCACTATCTCACACTCATACCATCTACCTTACTACTATAAGAAGTATCTCACTATCTCACACTAATACCATCTACCTTACTACTATAAGAAGTATCTCACTATCTCACACTCATACCATCTACCTTACTACTATAAGAAGTATCTCACTATCTCACACTCATACCATCTACCTTACTACTATAAGAAGTATCTCACTATCTCACACTCATACCATTTACCTTACTACTATAAGAAGTATCTCACTATCTCACACTCATACCATTTACCTTACTACTATAAGAAGTATCTCACTATCTCACACTCATACCATCTACCTTACTACTATAAGAAGTATCTCACTATCTCACACTCATACCATCTACCTTACTACTATAAGAAGTATCTCACTATCTCACACTCATACCATCTACCTTACTACTATAAGAAGTATCTCACTATCTCACACTCATACCATTTACCTTACTACTATAAGAAGTATCTCACTATCTCACACTCATACCATTTACCTTACTACTATAAGAAGTATCTCACTATCTCACACTCATACCATCTACCTTACTACGATAAGAAGTATCTCACTATCTCACACTCATACCATCTACCTTACTACTATAAGATGTATCTCACTATCTCACACTCATACCATCTACCTTACTACTATAAGAAGTATCTCACTATCTCACACTCATACCATCTACCTTACTACTATAAGAAGTATCTCACTATCTCACACTCATACCATCTACCTTACTACTATAAGAAGTATCTCACTATCTCACACTCATACCATCTACCTTACTACTATAAGAAGTATCTCACTATCTCACACTCATACCATCTACCTTACTACTATAAGAAGTATCTCACTATCTCACACTCATACCATTTACCTTACTACTATAAGAAGTATCTCACTATCTCACACTCATACCATTTACCTTACTACTATAAGAAGTATCTCACTATCTCACACTCATACCATCTACCTTACTACTATAAGAAGTATCTCACTATCTCACACTCATACCATCTACCTTACTACTATAAGAAGTATCTCACTATCTCACACTCATACCATCTACCTTACTACTATAAGAAGTATCTCACTATCTCACACTCATACCATCTACCTTACTACTATAAGAAGTATCTCACTATCTCACACTCATACCATCTACCTTACTACTATAAGAAGTATTTCACTATCTCACACTCATACCATCTACCTTACTACTATAAGAAGTATCTCACTATCTCACACTCATACCATCTACCTTACTACTATAAGAAGTATCTCACTATCTCACACTCATACCATTTACCATACTACTATAAGAAGTATCTCACTATCTCACACTCATACCATCTACCTTACTACTATAAGAAGTATCTCACTATCTCACACTCATACCATCTACCTTACTACTATAAGAAGTAGCTCACTATCTCACACTCATACCATTTACCTTACTACGATAAGAAGTATCTCACTATCTCACACTCATACCATTTACCTTACTACTATAAGAAGTATCTCACTATCTCACACTCATACCATCTACCTTACTACTATAAGAAGTATCTCACTATCTCACACTCATACCATCTACCTTACTACTATAAGAAGTATCTCACTATCTCACACTCATACCATTTACCTTACTACTATAAGAAGTATCTCACTATCTCACACTCATACCATCTACCTTACTACTATAAGAAGTATCTCACTATCTCACACTCATACCATCTAGCTTACTACTATAAGAAGTATCTCACTATCTCACACTCATACCATTTACCTTACTACTATAAGAAGTATCTCACTATCTCACACTTATACCATCTACCTTACTACTATAAGAAGTATCTCACTATCTCACACTCATACCATCTACCTTACTACTATAAGAAGTATCTCACTATCTCACACTCATACCATCTACCTTACTACTATAAGAAGTATCTCACTATCTCACACTCATACCATCTACCTTACTACTATAAGAAGTATCTCACTATCTCACACTCATACCATCTACCTTACTACTATAAGAAGTATCTCACTATCTCACACTCATACCATCTATCTTACTACTATAAGAAGTATCTCACTATCTCACACTCATACCATCTACCTTACTACTATAAGAAGTATCTCACTATCTCACACTCATACCATCTACCTTACTACTATAAGAAGTATCTCACTATCTCACACTCATACCATCTACCTTACTACTATAAGAAGTATCTCACTATCTCACACTCATACCATCTACCTTACTACTATAAGAAGTATCTCACTATCTCACACTCATACCATCTACCTTACTACTATAAGAAGTATCTCACTATCTCACACTCATACCATTTACCTTACTACTATAAGAAGTATCTCACTATCTCACACTCATACCATCTACCTTACTACTATAAGAAGTATCTCACTATCTCACACTCATACCATCTACCTTACTACTATAAGAAGTATCTCACTATCTCACACTCATACCATCTACCTTACTACTATAAGAAGTATCTCACTATCTCACACTCATACCATCTACCTTACTACTATAAGAAGTATCTCACTATCTCACACTCATACCATCTACCTTACTACTATAAGAAGTATCTCACTATCTCACACTCATACCATCTATCTTACTACTATAAGAAGTATCTCACTATCTCACACTCATACCATCTACCTTACTACTATAAGAAGTATCTCACTATCTCACACTCATACCATCTACCTTACTACTATAAGAAGTATCTCACTATCTCACACTCATACCATCTACCTTACTACTATAAGAAGTATCTCACTATCTCATACTCATACCATCTACCTTACTACTATAAGAAGTATCTCACTATCTCACACTCATACCATCTACCTTACTACTATAAGAAGTATCTCACTATCTCACACTCATACCATCTATCTTACTACTATAAGAAGTATCTCACTATCTCACACTCATACCATCTACCTTACTACTATAAGAAGTATCTCACTATCTCACACTCATACCATCTACCTTACTACTATAAGAAGTATCTCACTATCTCACACTCATACCATCTACCTTACTACTATAAGAAGTATCTCACTATCTCACACTCATACCATCTACCTTACTACTATAAGAAGTATCTCACTATCTCACATTCATACCATCTACCTTACTACTATAAGAAGTATCTCACTATCTCACACTCATACCATTTACCTTACTACTATAAGAAGTATCTCACTATCTCACACTCATACCATTTACCTTACTACTATAAGAAGTATCTCACTATCTCACACTCATACCATCTACCTTACTACTATAAGAAGTATCTCACTATCTCACACTCATACCATCTACCTTACTACTATAAGAAGTATCTCACTATCTCACACTCATACCATCTACCTTACTACTATAAGAAGTATCTCACTATCTCACACTCATACCATTTACCTTACTACTATAAGAAGTATCTCACTATCTCACACTCATACCATTTACCTTACTACTATAAGAAGTATCTCACTATCTCACACTCATACCATCTACCTTACTACTATAAGAAGTATCTCACTATCTCACACTCATACCATCTACCTTACTACTATAAGATGTATCTCACTCTCACACTCATACCATCTACCTTACTACTATAAGAAGTATCTCACTATCTCACACTCATACCATCTACCTTACTACTATAAGAAGTATCTCACTATCTCACACTCATACCATCTACCTTACTACTATAAGAAGTATCTCACTATCTCACACTCATACCATCTACCTTACTACTATAAGAAGTATCTCACTATCTCACACTCATACCATCTACCTTACTACTATAAGAAGTATCTCACTATCTCACACTCATACCATCTACCTTACTACTATAAGAAGTATCTCACTATCTCACACTCATACCATTTACCTTACTACTATAAGAAGTATCTCACTATCTCACACTCATACCATTTACCTTACTACTATAAGAAGCATCTCACTATCTCACACTCATACCATCTACCTTACTACTATAAGAAGTATCTCACTATCTCACACTCATACCATCTACCTTACTACTATAAGAAGTATCTCACTATCTCACACTCATACCATCTACCTTACTACTATAAGAAGTATCTCACTATCTCACACTCATACCATCTACCTTACTACTATAAGAAGTATTTCACTATCTCACACTCATACCATCTACCTTACTACTATAAGAAGTATCTCACTATCTCACACTCATACCATTTACCATACTACTATAAGAAGTATCTCACTATCTCACACTCATACCATCTACCTTACTACTATAAGAAGTATCTCACTATCTCACACTCATACCATCTACCTTACTACTATAAGAAGTAGCTCACTATCTCACACTCATACCATTTACCTTACTACTATAAGAAGTATCTCACTATCTCACACTCATACCATTTACCTTACTACTATAAGAAGTATCTCACTATCTCACACTCATACCATCTACCTTACTACTATAAGAAGTATCTCACTATCTCACACTCATACCATCTACCTTACTACTATAAGAAGTATCTCACTATCTCACACTCATACCATTTACCTTACTACTATAAGAAGTATCTCACTATCTCACACTCATACCATCTACCTTACTACTATAAGAAGTATCTCACTATCTCACACTCATACCATCTACCTTACTACTATAAGAAGTATCTCACTATCTCACACTCATACCATCTACCTTACTACTATAAGAAGTATCTCACTATCTCACACTCATACCATCTACCTTACTACTATAAGAAGTATCTCACTATCTCACACTCATACCATCTACCTTACTACTATAAGATGTATCTCTCTATCTCACACTCATACCATCTACCTTACTACTATAAGAAGTATCTCACTATCTCACACTCATACCATTTACCTTACTACTATAAGAAGTATCTCACTATCTCACACTCATACCATCTACCTTACTACTATAAGAAGTATCTCACTATCTCACACTCATACCATCTACCTTACTACTATAAGAAGTATCTCACTATCTCACACTCATACCATTTACCTTACTACTATAAGAAGTATCTCACTATCTCACACTCATACCATCTACCTTACTACTATAAGAAGTATCTCACTATCTCACACTCATACCATCTACCTTACTACTATAAGAAGTATCTCACTATCTCACACTCATACCATCTACCTTACTACTATAAGAAGTATCTCACTATCTCACACTCATACCATCTACCTTACTACTATAAGAAGTATCTCACTATCTCACACTCATACCATCTACCTTACTACTATAAGAAGTATCTCACTATCTCACACTCATACCATTTACCTTACTACTATAAGAAGTATCTCACTATCTCACACTCATACCATTTACCTTACTACTATAAGAAGTATCTCACTATCTCACACTCATACCATCTACCTTACTACTATAAGATGTATCTCACTATCTCACACTCATACCATTTACCTTACTACTATAAGAAGTATCTCACTATCTCACACTCATACCATCTACCTTACTACTATAAGAAGTATCTCACTATCTCACACTCATACCATTTACCTTACTACTATAAGAAGTATCTCACTATCTCACACTCATACCATCTACCTTACTACTATAAGAAGTATCTCACTATCTCACACTCATACCATCTACCTTACTACTATAAGAAGTAGCTCACTATCTCACACTCATACCATCTACCTTACTACTATAAGAAGTATCTCACTATCTCACACTCATACCATTTACCTTACTACTATAAGAAGTATCTCACTATCTCACACTCATACCATTTACCTTACTACTATAAGAAGTATCTCACTATCTCACACTCATACCATCTACCTTACTACTATAAGAAGTATCTCACTATCTCACACTCATACCATCTACCTTACTACTATAAGAAGTAGCTCACTATCTCACACTCATACCATCTACCTTACTACTATAAGAAGTATCTCACTATCTCACACTCATACCATTTACCTTACTACTATAAGAAGTATCTCACTATCTCACACTCATACCATCTACCTTACTACTATAAGAAGTATCTCACTATCTCACACTCATACCATCTACCTTACTACTATAAGATGTATCTCACTATCTCACACTCATACCATCTACCTTACTACTATAAGATGTATCTCACTATCTCACACTCATACCATCTACCTTACTACTATAAGAAGTATCTCACTATCTCACACTCATACCATCTACCTTACTACTATAAGAAGTATCTCACTATCTCACACTCATACCATCTACCTTACTACTATAAGAAGTATCTCACTATCTCACACTCATACCATCTACCTTACTACTATAAGAAGTATCTCACTATCTCACACTCATACCATCTACCTTACTACTATAAGAAGTATCTCACTATCTCACACTCATACCATTTACCTTACTACTATAAGAAGTATCTCACTATCTCACACTCATACCATCTACCTTACTACTATAAGAAGTAGCTCACTATCTCACACTCATACCATTTACCTTACTACTATAAGAAGTATCTCACTATCTCACACTCATACCATTTACCTTACTACTATAAGAAGTATCTCACTATCTCACACTCATACCATCTACCTTACTACTATAAGAAGTATCTCACTATCTCACACTCATACCATTTACCTTACTACTATAAGAAGTATCTCACTATCTCACACTCATACCATTTACCTTACTACTATAAGAAGTATCTCACTATCTCACACTCATACCATTTACCTTACTACTATAAGAAGTATCTCACTATCTCACACTCATACCATCTACCTTACTACTATAAGAAGTATCTCACTATCTCACACTCATACCATCTACCTTACTACTATAAGAAGTATCTCACTATCTCACACTCATACCATTTACCTTACTACTATAAGAAGTAGCTCACTATCTCACACACCCACTTTGTTATTCAATATACTTCTTTGCTTATTATGTAATAAAACAATTACAATCTTTCACTCTGTCTGTGGATATTATTCTTTGATAGACCCAAAAAAAATCAACATTGACATTTTGGTCAATTAAAAGTCATATTGCCTTCTACAAAACAAAATAATAGTATATTATCATAGCTTAGATCTGACTGAAAATCAAACCACTTAATGACTTATATATTATATATATATATTAAAAACGGAAACATTTAATTAAAAAAAAACATCTTACCTTTAATTGATTTCCCACAGGTACAATGTATCTATTGATGTTTGTAAGAATCATGCAACATACCTGATATTTCTTCCTTTTTGTCTATTTTAATGCCTACTTTATATATATGTATTTATTGGGTAATATTGTACACCCATAGTTTAAGAAATGTATTATTCCCACATAATTTCTATTGTTTGAAATATTCACAATATATGTAAACAATTAAAAAAAAAAATTAAATCTTGACTTGTATATTTCTTTTAAAAGTTCAAATAAGATGAGGGACCGTCATGGTCGTAATTATATGGTAGCTGGATTTACAACTACCTGTGCCATCAGTGCCTATCACCACCAAAGTTGTGAGTTCGAGTTCATGACAAGGTGTACTCAATAAAACATTATGTGATAAAGTTTGTCATTGACTTGCGACAGTGGGTGGTTTTTCTCCAGGTACATGTGTACTCCGGTTTCCTCCATCAATAAAACTGACAGCCACGATATAACTGAAATATTGTTGAAAGTGGCATTAAACACCATAAACCTAAACCAAACCAAACAAGATAAAAATATAACTTAGAAGCTGGTATAATTATTTTTTTTAGGTTTTCTGGCCCAGCTGACTCCAGTACCAGTTTACTCTGGTATAATTAATTTTTTTAGGTTTTCTGGCCCAGCTGACTCCAGTACCAGTTTACTCTGGTATAATTAATTTTTTTAGGTTTTCTGGCCCAGCTGACTACAGTACCAGTTTACTCTGGTATAATTAATTTGTTTAGGTTTTCTGGCCCAGCTGACTCCAGTACCAGTCTACTCTGGTATAATTTATTTTTTTAGGTTTTCTCGCCCAGCTGACTCCAGTACCAGTTTACTCTGGTATAATTTATTTTTTTAGGTTTTCTGGCCCAGCTGACTCCAGTACCAGTTTACTCTGGTATAATTAATTTTTTTAGGTTTTCTGGCCCAGCTGACTCCAGTACCAGTTTACTCTGGTATAATTTATTTGTTTAGATTTTCTGGCCCAGCTGACTACAGTACCAGTTTACTCTGGTATAATTTATTTGTTTAGGTTTTCTGGCCCAGCTGATTCCAGTACCAGTTTACTCTGGTATAATTTATTTGTTTAGGTTTTCTGGCCCAGCTGATTCCAGTACCAGTTTACTCTGGTATAATTTATTTGTTTAGGTTTTCTGGCCCAGCTGACTCCAGTACCAGTTTACTCTGGTATAATTTATTTGTTTAGGTTTTCTGGCCCAGCTGATTCCAGTACCAGTTTACTCTGGTATAATTTATTTGTTTAGGTTTTCTGGCCCAGCTGATTCCAGTACCAGTTTACTCTGGTATAATTTATTTGTTTAGGTTTTCTGGCCCAGCTGACTCCAGTACCAGTTTACTCTGGTATAATTTATTTGTTTAGGTTTTCTGGCCCAGCTGACTCCAGTACCAGTTTACTCTGGTATAATTTATTTGTTTAGGTTTTCTGGCCCAGCTGATTCCAGTACCAGTTTACTCTGGTATAATTTATTTGTTTAGGTTTTCTGGCCCAGCTGATTCCAGTACCAGTTTACTCTGGTATAATTTATTTTTTTAGGTTTTCTGGCCCAGCTGACTCCAGTACCAGTTTACTCTGGTATAATTTATTTGTTTAGGTTTTCTGGCCCAGCTGACTCCAGTACCAGTTTACTCTGGTATAATTTATTTGTTTAGGTTTTCTGGCCCAGCTGATTCCAGTACCAGTTTACTCTGGTATAATTTATTTGTTTAGGTTTTCTGGCCCAGCTGACTCCAGTACCAGTTTACTTTGGTATAATTTATTTGTTTAGGTTTTCTGGCCCAGCTGATTCCAGTACCAGTTTACTCTGGTATAATTTATTTTTTTTAGGTTTTCTGGCCCAGCTGACTCCAGTACCAGTTTACTCTGGTATAATTTATTGTTTTAGGTTTTCTGGCCCAGCCGACTCCAGTACCAGTTTACTCTGGTATAATTTATTTGTTTAGGTTTTCTGCCCAGCTGATTCCAGTACCAGTTTACTCTGGTATAATTTATTTGTTTAGGTTTTCTGGCCCAGCTGATTCCAGTACCAGTTTACTCTGGTATAATTTATTTTTTTAGGTTTTCTGGCCCAGCTGACTCCAGTACCAGTTTACTCTGGTATAATTTATTTGTTTAGGTTTTCTGGCCCAGCTGATTCCAGTACCAGTTTACTCTGGTATAATTTATTTGTTTAGGTTTTCTGGCCCAGCTGACTCCAGTACCAGTTTACTCTGGTATAATTTATTTGCTTAGGTTTTCTGGCCCAGCTGATTCCAGTACCAGTTTACTCTGGTATAATTTATTTGTTTAGGTTTTCTGGCCCAGCTGATTCCAGTACCAGTTTACTCTGGTATAATTTATTTGTTTAGGTTTTCTGGCCCAGCTGACTCCAGTACCAGTTTACTCTGGTATAATTTATTTGTTTAGGTTTTCTGGCCCAGCTGACTCCAGTACCAGTTTACTCTGGTATAATTTATTTTTTTAGGTTTTCTGGCCCAGCTGACTCCAGTACCAGTTTACTCTGGTATAATTTATTTGTTTAGGTTTTCTGGCCCAGCTGATTCCAGTACCAGTTTACTCTGGTATAATTTATTTTTTTAGGTTTTCTGGCCCAGCTGACTCCAGTACCAGTTTACTCTGGTATAATTTATTTGTTTAGGTTTTCTGGCCCAGCTGATTCCAGTACCAGTTTACTCTGGTATAATTTATTTTTTTAGGTTTTCTGGCCCAGCTGACTCCAGTACCAGTTTACTCTGGTATAATTTATTTGTTTAGGTTTTCTGGCCCAGCTGACTCCAGTACCAGTTTACTCTGGTATAATTTATTTGTTTAGGTTTTCTGGCCCAGCTGACTCCAGTACCAGTTTACTCTGGTATAATTTATTGTTTTAGGTTTTCTGGCCCAGCCGACTCCAGTACCAGTTTACTCTGGTATAATTTATTTGTTTAGGTTTTCTGCCCAGCTGATTCCAGTACCAGTTTACTCTGGTATAATTTATTTGTTTAGGTTTTCTGGCCCAGCTGATTCCAGTACCAGTTTACTCTGGTATAATTTATTTTTTTAGGTTTTCTGGCCCAGCTGACTCCAGTACCAGTTTACTCTGGTATAATTTATTTGTTTAGGTTTTCTGGCCCAGCTGACTCCAGTACCAGTTTACTCTGGTATAATTTATTTGTTTAGGTTTTCTGGCCCAGCTGATTCCAGTACCAGTTTACTCTGGTATAATTTATTTGTTTAGGTTTTCTGGCCCAGCTGACTCCAGTACCAGTTTACTCTGGTATAATTTATTTGTTTAGGTTTTCTGGCCCAGCTGACTCCAGTACCAGTTTACTCTGGTATAATTTATTGTTTTAGGTTTTCTGGCCCAGCCGACTCCAGTACCAGTTTACTCTGGTATAATTTATTTGTTTAGGTTTTCTGCCCAGCTGATTCCAGTACCAGTTTACTCTGGTATAATTTATTTGTTTAGGTTTTCTGGCCCAGCTGATTCCAGTACCAGTTTACTCTGGTATAATTTATTTTTTTAGGTTTTCTGGCCCAGCTGACTCCAGTACCAGTTTACTCTGGTATAATTTATTTGTTTAGGTTTTCTGGCCCAGCTGATTCCAGTACCAGTTTACTCTGGTATAATTTATTTGTTTAGGTTTTCTGGCCCAGCTGACTCCAGTACCAGTTTACTCTGGTATAATTTATTTGTTTAGGTTTTCTGGCCCAGCTGATTCCAGTACCAGTTTACTCTGGTATAATTTATTTGTTTAGGTTTTCTGGCCCAGCTGACTCCAGTACCAGTTTACTCTGGTATAATTTATTTGTTTAGGTTTTCTGGCCCAGCTGATTCCAGTACCAGTTTACTCTGATATAATTTATTTGTTTAGGTTTTCTGGCCCAGCTGACTCCAGTACCAGTTTACTCTGGTATAATTTATTTGTTTAGGTTTTCTGGCCCAGCTGATTCCAGTACCAGTTTACTCTGGTATAATTTATTTGTTTAGGTTTTCTGGCCCAGCTGATTCCAGTACCAGTTTACTCTGGTATAATTTATTTGTTTAGGTTTTCTGGCCCAGCTGACTCCAGTACCAGTTTACTCTGGTATAATTTATTTGTTTAGGTTTTCTGGCCCAGCTGACTCCAGTACCAGTTTACTCTGGTATAATTTATTTGTTTAGGTTTTCTGGCCCAGCTGATTCCAGTACCAGTTTACTCTGGTATAATTTATTTTTTTAGGTTTTCTGGCCCAGCTGATTCCAGTACCAGTTTACTCTGGTATAATTTATTTGTTTAGGTTTTCTGGCCCACCTGATTCCAGTACCAGTTTACTCTGGTATAATTTATTTGTTTAGGTTTTCTGGCCCAGCTGATTCCAGTACCAGTTTACTCAGTTAATATTCCCTGGTCTTCACTTTTTTCAAAGATACAAATGTATTCTGAAAAGACGCTTTAAACAGGCTGGTTGATTGGTTTATGGTATTTAACACCACTTTCAACAACATTTCAGTTATATCATGGTGGTCAGTTTTATTGGTGGAGGAAACCAGAGTACCTGAAGAAAACCACCGACCGGTTGCAAGTCACTGACAAAAGTTATCACATAATGTTGTATGGAGCTAGTGATAGTCAACAATTCCCTCAATATCAATAAAATGAACAATCACATCTCACCTCAAACCATTGAATACAAAAAAAGACCATGACATATGGCATTAGAAATCCAGGTCCTGACACAAAAATGTGGTGTAGTATCTACTGAAAAGTTCTGGAGAGTTACTGTATCAACTGCACTGTATGATATGTTATAGTTATTGAATAAAATTACGAGTGTATCAAGAGATATTTTTGATAGGCACGTGACGAGTTCGTCAGAACGAGTCTAGCCTATCAAAATATCTCTTGCTCCAAGAGTCATTTTGTTCAATAAGGGACTTGTATCTGTCCGACATCAATAAAACTTCCTGCTAATCACTCTCCTTTGTACGATTTTTTTTTGTTGTTTTCGCGGGAAACACGCACCTCTGGTCATTTCAATGCAAATTTTCGAAGAGGCAACATGTCGATCGATCTATGGCAGCTGCAAGTTCTGATTTTGACATTTTTAATTTGTTTGATACAGATGACATTGAATTGTCACAGCTTTGTGAAAAAGTGGATACAGAAAATAACTTGATCAACACTGCGGATATTTTTGACATTTTTAATTTGTTTGATACAAATGACATTGAATTGTCACAGCTTTGTGAAACCAGAGGCTCTCAAGAGCCTGTATCATTCACCTGGTTATAAAAAGAACCAATTGGTCCTATGTAAAAACTATGTCCTGCAGTGGTAGTCATCTTGGAATTACGATCAACATAAAAAACCACAAAGTTTGTAAAGGACCTTCCAATGATTGATGCACAGTTTAGGTTCAATCAGTGCAATAGCTTCAGAGAAGAATATATTTCTGTATTTTCCTCATATGGTCCTGTGTTAATACTATGACCTGTGGTGGCAGCCATCTTGGATTTCCGATCGGCATAAAAAACAATAACTTTGTAGAGGACCTTCCAATGATCATTCCTGGGCAGTTTGGTTTCAATTGTCCTAGTGGTTTCAGAGAAGAAGCGTTTTGAAACATTTTTCCCATAGGGTCCAATGTTAGCCGCCATTTTAAATTTCATATCGGAACAAAAAACGAAAAATTTGTAGAGGACCATCCAATGAACATTCATGTACAGTTTGGCTTTAATCATATTTGTAGTTTCTGAGAAGAAGGCATTTGAACATTTTCCCATAGGGTCCAATGTTAATCTATGTATTGCGGTGGCGGCCATCTTGGATTTCCGATCGGCATAAAAAACATAAACTTTGTAGAGGACCTTCCAATGATCATTCCTGAGCAGTTTGGTTTCAACTGTCCTAGTGGTTTCAGAGAAGAAGCATTTTGAAACATTTTCCCCATAGGGTCCAATGTTAAACTAAGTCCTGCCGTAGCCGCCATTTTAAATTTCATATCGGAACAAAAAACGAAAAGTTTGTAGAGGACCATCCAATGAACATTCATGTACAGTTTGACTTTAATCATATTTGTAGTTTCTGAGAAGAAGGCATTTGAACATTTTCCCAAAGGGTCCAATGTTAATCTATGTATTGCGGTGGTGGCCATCTTGGATTTCCGATCGGCATAAAAAACATAAACTTTGTAGAGGACCTTCCAATGATCATTCCTGAGCAGTTTGGTTTCAACTGTCCTAGTGGTTTCAGAGAAGAAGCATTTTGAAACATTTTTCCCATAGGGTCCAATGTTAAACTAAGTCCTGCCGTAGCCGCCATTTTGAATTTCATATCGGAACAAAAAACGTAAAATTTGTAGAGGACCATCTAATGAACATTCATGTACAGTTTGGCTTTCATCATATTTGTAGGTTCTGAGAAGAAGGCATTTGAACATTTTCCCATAGGGTCCAATGTTAATCTATGTATTGCGGTGGTGGCCATCTTGGATTTCCAATCGACATAAAAAACATAAACTTTGTAGAGGACCTTCCAATGATCATTCCTGGGCAGTTTGGTTTCAATTGTCCTAGTCGTTTCAGAGAAGAAGCGTTTTGAAACATTTTTCCCATAGGGTCCAATGTTAAACTAAGTTCTGCCGTAGCCGCCATTTTGAATTTCATATCGGAACAAAAAACGCAAAGTTTGTAGAGGACCATCCAATGAACATTCATGTACAGTTTGGCTTTAATCATATTTGTAGTTTCTGAGAAGAAGGCATTTGAACATTTTCCCATAGGGTTCAATGTTAATCTATGTATTGCGGTGGCAGCCATCTTGGATTTTTGATCGGCATATAAAACACACACTTTGTAGAGAACCTTCCAATGATCATTCCTGGGCAGTTTGGTTTCAATTGTCCTAGTGGTTTCAGAGAAGAAGCATTTTGAAACATTTTTCCCATAGGGTCCAATGTTAAACTAAGTCCTGCCGTAGCCGCCATTTTGAATTTCATATCGGAACAAAAAACCTTAAGATTGTAGAGGACCATCCAATGAACATTCATGTACAGTTTGGCTTTAATCATATTTGTAGTTTCTGAGAAGAAGGCATTTGAACATTTTCCCATAGGGTCCAATGTTAATCTATGTTCTGCGGTGGTGGCCATCTTGGATTTCCGATCGGCATAAAAAACAATAACTTTGTAGAGGACCTTCCAATGATCATTCCTGGGCAGTTTGGTTTCAATTGTCCTAGTGGTTTCAGAGAAGAAGCATTTTGAAACATTTTTCCCATAGGGTCCAATGTTAAACTAAGTCCTGCCGTAGCCGCCATTTTGAATTTCATATCGGAACAAAAAACCTTAAGATTGTAGAGGACCATCCAATGAACATTCATGTACAGTTTGGCTTTAATCATATTTGTAGTTTCTGAGAAGAAGGCATTTGAACATTTTCCCATAGGGTCCAATGTTAATCTATGTCCTGCGGTGGCGGCCATCTTGGATTTCCGATCGGCATAAAAAACAGTAACTTTGTAGAGGACCTTCCAATGATCCTTCCTGTACAGTTTGGGTTCAGTCAGTTCATTCGTTTCAGAGAAGAAGATCTTTGAAATTTCAGCCAATCAGAGCATATTATTGGCCCTGGCAGCCATGTTGAATATCCGACTGGAACGAAAAACAGTAACTTTGTAGAGGACCATCCAAGGAACATTCCTGCTAAGTTTGGTTCCAATTGGCCCAGTGGTTTCGGAGAAGAAGCTTGAAATGTGAAAAGTTTACAGACGACGGACGACAGACGACGGACGCCAAGTGATGGCAATAGTTCACCTGGAGGTGAACTAAAAATGGATACAGAAAATAACTCTTGCAAACTTTTTGGATTACGGTGTCACGACGAGCATTACGAATTGAAATGTGATCAGTTTACAGTTGGCTCGGATCATCGAGGAAGGTTCATAACTTTTACTGGACGTTCTACCAAAACTTACAAAGGAGGACTAAAAGATCTTGAACTGAAAAATAAAAAGATAACTCGCTACTGTCAAGAAGGTAAGACATTTTCTGTATTACTTTTACATATTATAAAAAAGGAGCACTCACACATCTTTTGAAAGAACAGAAGACGTTCGAAAATATTCATATAAACTGTAATTATGTATTGCTTTTGCCCCGTCTGTCCGTCCGTTACCGTTACAAATTTTGTGAGCACGGTTTCATCAGTACCTTTACTACATGTACCTTGTATCATCGACACTTGATTAGCACCATATAAACACGGACATGATCTTTTGTACCTTGTATCCTCGACACTTGATTAGCACCATATAAACACGGGCATGATCTTTTGTCAGTACCTTTACTACATGTACCTTGTATCCTCGACACTTGATTAGCACCATATAAACACGGGCATGATCTTTTGTCAGTACCTTTACTACATGTACCTTGTATCCTCGACACTTGATTAGCACCATATAAACACGGGCATGATCTTTTGTCAGTACCTTTACTACATGTACCTTGTATCCTCGACACTTGATTAGCACCATATAAACACGGACATGATCTTTTGTACCTTGTATCCTCGACACTTGATTAGCACCATATAAACACGGGCATGATCTTTTGTCAGTACCTTTACTACATGTACCTTGTATACTCGACACTTGATTAGCACCATATAAACACGGGCATGATCTTTTGTCAGTACCTTTACTACATGTACCTTGTATCCTCGACACTTGATTAGCACCATATAAACACGGGCATGATCTTTTGTCAGTACCTTTACTACATGTACCTTGTATCCTCGACACTTGATTAGCACCATATAAACACGGACATGATCTTTTGTCAGGATATAGCTGAAATATTGCTGAGTTGGCATAAAACACCAATAAATCAATCAATCAATTTTGTCAGGCGGATCGAAGAAATTTTCCTTGAGTTATGGCCCTTTATACGGGGTATATGGTTTGTCAATAGAAAACCTAGTTGAATTCAAGAGTGTTGAATAAAACTAGGCAATTAAAGACCCGTGCTTGAATATTTTACATGTACAATGAAAAAATAAAATACTGAGAAAACAGCTGACTTTGCTTTTAAAATAAAATCGTTTTTTTTCTCTTCATATTATTTGTCGGTGATCCTGTGCACTGAACACGTAGGTTACACAAGTTAAAGAACATGTCTCTACTTTGAAAAAAAAGAATCATTTATGTTTTTGTATAACAAACGCTATTTGAAAATTGCTACATATTTGCCTGGTTAATGTTTTATATATTTTTTGCTTTCAGGTGAACGCTGTCTTGCAGAATATTTTGAGAAATATTTAAATTCTATGAATAACACCGGAAAATTTTACAGTCGTCTCTTAGCAGGACCACTGATACGTTATGGAATCCAGGCCATTGGCATAAACAAGCTGAAAACAATGATGAAGTATTTTTTCAGTAAAACTTTTTTGTTTCTTGAGATCTTGATTTTGACAATGACTTCATGACATGAGAAGGAACTTTTTTTTCATACCTGGAAGTTGCTAACTGCTGTGTTAAACAATGCGTGAATAAAAAAAATTCTAATCTTTTTATTTTATTTTCAGCTTTTTTGGAAATGTCCATAGCATACAAAACGTCCATTTCTGGAAGTTATTCTCTGTTCAATAACTTCCAGGAGTGGAAGTTATTATACAGCTGTGACGTCGTGTAGCTCCACCCTTCGTATGGGTATCAAGAGATATTGTACAACTGAAAACAAAAGAAAAGACCACAAAACATGATACAAAATCAGTTACACACTGATATCAAGGCTTCAAGACTCTACAAGAAGACATGCATGATGACTATCAACATGATATAATCAGTTACACACTGATATCAAGGCTTCAAGACTCTACAAGAAGACATGCATGATGACTATCAACATGATATAATCAGTTACACACTGATATCAAGGCTTCAAGACTCTACAAGAAGACATGCATGATGACTATCAACATGATATAATCAGTTACACACTGATATCAAGGCTTCAAGACTCTACAAGAAGACATGCATGATGACTATCAACATGATATAATCAGTTACACACTGATATCAAGGCTTCAAGACTCTACAAGAAGACATGCATGATGACTATCAACATGATATAATCAGTTACACACTGATATCAAGGCTTCAAGACTCTACAAGAAGACATGCATGATGACTATCAACATGATATAATCAGTTACACACTGATATCAAGGCTTCAAGACTCTACAAGAAGACATGCATGATGACTATCAACATGATATAATCAGTTACACACTGATATCAAGGCTTCAAGACTCTACAAGAAGACATGCATGATGACTATCAACATGATATAATCAGTTACACACTGATATCAAGGCTTCAAGACTCTACAAGAAGACATGCATGATGACTATCAACATGATATAATCTGTTACACACTGATATCGAGGCTTCAAGACTCTACAAAAAGACATGCATGATTACTATCATGCAGATACAACAGCCCCCCCCCCCCTCTAATAAGGCCACACCTTCTGCAATGAATAAGTGGCCATATAAGAGGGTGGGCACTGTGCCAATTTAGTAGTAATGTGAATCTGAAATCTTTCCTAGCTGAAAAGAAGGGAACTATTTTATATCCACTTCTAAAGGGGAGTCTTCACAATGAGCCTTGGTACTCCGGCCCAACACCAGTAAAACTTTGTTCAGAACAATACATTTTTCAGTTTTTATTTAGAATTATATAAAAATAAATTCAAAATTTTGATTCAGATCAGTAAATTCAAATTTTCATTTTGAGGACTGAAAGGGTTATATTAGAGGAAGGGTATTTAACATAATATGTTCTACTGTACATTGTATATGGAAAGATAACAATTTCAAGATTAATTGCATCCCATTTTACCAAGTGTTTACCATAAACAAAGATAATATTAATTTGATTGATTAATGCATTGTCCACTTAATAATATATGATGATTGAACCAATTATATAAAGGTCCAGTAAATGTAATTATCAACATGATATTAAAAAATTACCCCAGGGACAACAGATATATTACTCCACCTTAAACAAGAGGGTTATATGATACTGTATCTCCTACCTGGCATAGATTATTGACTCAACTATTGCCTATTGAAGCATATCATGTAAATGTTTTACCCCCACCTTCCAACAGACCTCAGGCCCATAGCCAGGATTGTTCAAAGGAGTATTCGATAGACTCAAAATCTGGACATTAACAGTCATTGTTCAACAAAAATCCTGCTATTAACAGTCATAATTCAACCAAAATCTTGACTCCTAGCACCCCCAGCCACACTGTGTAAAAGTTTGGATGCCACAGACCATTTGAAACATCATTTGTGCAAGTTTGGTATTGCATAGCAATGATGCATAAATGTCATTTTTAATTGCATGTTCTATAACATTGTTTCTTTAGTGAATTTCTGCTCGAAAAATAAAACATAAACCTTTTAAAGGACCATCATTAGTGAACATTCCTACCATTGACCAAGTAATTTCAGAAAAAAAGATTAAAATGCAAAAAATTTACACATGATGACAACGACCGACGAAAAGTGATGACAATTAATACCACATATCACATGACCCTTTGGACCAGACGAGCTAAAAAGCAAAATTTCTGTGTGAAGTTTCTGCAGACAAGGATCTTATTTTCTCAATTCTAATGATTGTTTTATAAAGTTGCTGACACTACACTAGAGTCGGAGTTTCTTCAAAAGCTTGTAAACGATAAGAAGATTCATGAGGCTAGAGCCTTTAATTTCACATACAGGTATATTGATGACGATTTATCTATCAATAATTCTAGATTTGCAGAATTTTTTCAGAGCTGGAAGTTAAAGAGACCACAGATACAGCTTCGTCCGCATCATTTTTGAACTTATACCTCGAATTTGACGACAGTGGTCAACTTAGTACTAAAATTTATGATAAACGGGACGACTTCAATTTTAAAATCATAAATTTTCCAAACATGTGCAGCAATATACCAGCTTCTCCTGCATATGGTGTTTACATCTCGCAATTGATTCGCTATACAAGGGCCAGTAGCAACTATTCTGATTTCCTGAAACGTCATCTTCATCTGAGAAACAGGCTACTGGACCAGGGCTATAAAAAGATTCGCCTTATTCGATCTCTTAAAAAAGTTTATATTCCGATACCAAGATCTTGTCGAAATATATTCCGTCTCTGCAGAAACGATTATAAGCGATGCATTTCCATATAGTGAAAATGTATAAATGTGTGACGTAAAAATGTTTTTGACATTTACTTCACTGAATATGGTACTACTTTGACAACTATTTTACCTATTTTGTTCTTGTATTTAAATACTGTTATAGTGACAGCCGGAACCTTTGAACCGTAATGAGAGCGGGAGGTTTGGCACTTTAAAATCTGATTCAACCCACCATTTCTTTAGAAATGCCTGTACCAAGTCAGGGTCATTACGGTTTTCACAGTTTTCCGGTTGTTGACTGATTTTGTCTGTTTATATACATATGAGTTTTTACTTTCCCTTTGTCAGATTGATCGGAGTTCGGTAATTTTGTTATTACCCTTAATGTTGAATCTTCTGGAAAACATAGGTAAACTTCTTTTATTTCACTCTGAAAACTGGTAATGCTGTAAATAATGTTTGTTCTCTTGATATATATGTTTGTACATGACGTATTGACAATTTACAATTTCCAATGACTGATCGCAAAAACAATTTTTTTTTACAAAATTGTCTAAGTTTAAAACTATTTTCACTTTTCATGTAAATAAAAAAAATTTACTTGGGAATTCAAATGTTAACAAGCTTATTGCATGATTGTGTACATGTATCAAGCTTGCAACTAATGTGCATGATATAATTAGTCAACCATTTAAATGACAAAGTATATTTAACACAGCTTAAGGGATAAAAAATAACTAGGTTCCCTTTAGGTATACATGCATGAGAACCAAGTCACAATGACACTGGCAAAGAATCAAATGCATTAATATTTTAGTAATTTTTATGTCTTTAGACAATGCACACATTTATTATTCAAGTAGATGATGGCAACAACTGAATTAAAATAAAATGTCGAAAGGATATTGGCAGGAGTTCTTATGCAGGAATATAACCAAGGTGGTGATTAAAAATATTACAAAATTGACCATTTGCTTAAACATGCAAGGATCATGGGCTTAGGGTTAGGGTTATGGTGTTTAATGCCACTTTCAACAATATTTCAGATATATTGCAGCAGTCAGTAATATTGGTGGAGGATATAATAAGAACAGGAGAAACAGTATTGGTCTATAAATCACCATATATATGATCCCTGAAAAAATGAACTAGCACTGGTTCAGCTTAAACTGCCAAAATAGATTGATTATTGATTGATTTTTGGGGTTTTAACGCCACTTTCAGCAATATTTCAGCTATATCATGGCAACCATTTTTAGTGGTGGAAGAAGCCGGAGTACCCGAAGAGAACCACCAACCATGGGCAAGCAACTGGTAAACTTTATCACTTGCGGCTGCGAGTCGAGTGCACCCTTTTTGGTATTTTACAAAGCCGGGCACGAACCCACGCCGTATTGGTGATAGGCTTGTATGAGTTGTTAGGTAATCCAACTACCTAATTCATTGAGCCACCCGGGCCCTCCAAAAATAGAAAATGAAACATTAGTCTGAATATTGTGTATCAGCAAAAGATAACACATTCTATGTTATAGGGGGCTTAAATTCCAAAATAGAAAAAAAACAACAACATGTGTCTCGATTAATGTTCATCATCAAAAAACAACACATTTAATGTTATAGGGGGCATAAAACACCTTTATTGTCTCTGTCTGCCATTATATATCACAGACCACACACTATAAATGACAAGGGTTGTCAAACAACTTAGTTCCCTGTATGTCATAACTATCAATAATTTTTATCATGAGGCAACACCTAGAGGTGCTTATATCAATGCAAAAAGACTATGTTTTGTTTACATACATAACCTGGAGGCATTATAAGACGTGATTGATTAATTTATGAGGAGATAAATAAAAGCAATAAATTCACATATTTTGAGTACTTTCAGTTTTTTTTCAGTGTTATTTTACCTTGAATATAAGTACTGTTAATGATGTAATGAAATGAAAATTAGAAACCACCACACTGTCGGAACAGTTCCAAAATCTGTTAATGATGTAATGAAATGAAAATTAGAAACCACCACACTGTCGGAACAGTTCCAAAATCTAATTGAAAAATCATAGAAATAGACAAAATTGACAAAATTAACACACAAATACATGAACGATGACTTTCCTATTTAAGTAATGTTTCTGATGTTCATTTTCCTATTCAATTTCAGTTTGAAGACCAAATACATTACTGTTAGATATTATTAGAAGTTTTAGATCTTTAAAAAATGTTCAAATCAGATACATCTTTTTAGTTTTAATGGGAATGTCCTTGTAGAACCATTCAGGCATTATTTGAATCAAATTGCAGTGTTTATTTTTAAAGTTTACAGATGGCGAAGGACGGACACCAAGTGATGGCAAAAGCTGACATGATCCTTTGGGTCAGGTGAGCTAAAAATGTGATACATTTTCAATACAATGTACATTTAATTGATTGATTGATTTATTGTGTTTAATGCCACTTTCAATATTTCAGCTATGTCATGGCTACCAGTTTTAGTGGTGGAAGAAGCCGGAGTATCCGGAGAGAACCACCGACCATGTGCAAGCAACTGGTAAACTTTATCACTTGCAGCTGCGAGTCAGGTGCACCCTTTTTTGTAATTTACAAAGCTGGGTGCGAACCCATGCCGTATTGGTGATAGGCTTGCATGAGTTGTTAGGTAATCCAACTACATTTGTACCTAACTCATTGAGCTACCCGGGCCCCTCAATGTACCTAACTCATTGAGCCACCCAGGCCCCTCAATGTACCTAACTCATTGAGCCACCCAGGCCCCTCAATGTACCTAACTCGTTGAGCCACCCAAGCCCCTTAATGTACCTAACTCATTGAGCTACCCAGGCCCCTCAATGTACCTAACGCATTGAGCCACCCAGGCCCCTCAATGTACCTAACTCATTGAGCCACCCGGGCCCCTCAATGTACCTAACTCATTGAGGCACCCAGGTCCCTCAATGTACCTAACTCATTGAGCCACCCGGGCCCCTCAATGTACCTAACTCATTGAGCTACCCAGGCCCCTCAATGTACCTAACTCATTGAGCCACCCAGGCCCCTCAATGTACCTAACTCATTGAGCCACCCAGGCCCCTCAATGTACCTAACTCATTGAGCCACCCAGGCCCCTCAATGTACCTAACTCATTGAGCCACCCAGGCCCCTCAATGTACCTAACTCATTGAGCCACCCAGGCCCCTCAATGTACCTAACTCATTGAGCCACCCAGGCCCCTCAATGTATCTAACTCATTGAGCCACCCGGCCCCCTCAATGTACCTATCTCACTGAGCCACCCAGGCCCCTCAATGTACCTAACTCATTGAGCCACCCAGGCCCCTCAATGTACCTAACTCATTGAGCTACCCAGGCCCCTCAATGTACCTAACTCATTGAGCCACCCAGGCCCCTCAATGTACCTAACTCATTGAGCCACCCAGGCCCCTCAATGTACCTAACTCATTGAGCCACCCAGGCCCCTCAATGTACCTAACTCATTGAGCCACCCAGGCCCCTCAATGTACCTAACTCATTGAGCCACCCAGGCCCCTCAATGTACCTAACTCATTGAGCCACCCAGGCCCCTCAATGTACCTAACTCATTGAGCCACCCAGGTCCCTCAATGTACCTAACTCATTGAGCCACCCAGGCCCCTCAATGTACCTAACTCATTGAGCCACCCAGGCCCCTCAATGTACCTAACTCATTGAGCCACCCAGGTCCCTCAATGTACCTAACTCATTGAGCCACCCAGGCCCCTCAATGTACCTAACTCATTGAGCTACCCGGGCCCCTCAATGTACCTATCTCACTGAGCCACCCAGGCCCCTCAATGTACCTAACTCATTGAGCCACCCGGGCCCCTCAATGTACCTAACTCATTGAGCCACCCAGGCCCCTCAATGTACCTAACTCATTGAGCCACCCAGGCCCCTCAATGTACCTAACTCATTGAGCCACCCGGGCCCCTCAATGTACCTAACTCATTGAGCCACCCAGGCCCCTCAATGTACCTAACTCATTGAGCCACCCAGGCCCCTCAATGTACCTAACTCATTGAGCCACCCAGGCCCCTCAATGTACCTAACTCATTGAGCCACCCAGGCCCCTCAATGTACCTAACTCATTGAGCCACCCAGGCCCCTCAATGTACCTAACTCATTGAGCCACCCAGGCCCCTCAATGTACCTATCTCACTGAGCCACCCAGGCCCCTCAATGTACCTAACTCATTGAGCCACCCGGGCCCCTCAATGTACCTAACTCATTGAGCCACCCAGGCCCCTCAATGTACCTAACTCATTGAGCCACCCAGGCCCCTCAATGTACCTAACTCATTGAGCCACCCGGGCCCCTCAATGTACCTAACTCATTGAGCCACCCAGGCCCCTCAATGTACCTAACTCATTGAGCCACCCAGGCCCCTCAATGTACCTAACTCATTGAGCCACCCAGGCCCCTCAATGTACCTAACTCATTGAGCCACCCAGGCCCCTCAATGTACCTAACTCATTGAGCCACCCAGGCCCCTCAATGTACCTAACTCATTGAGCCACCCAGGCCCCTCAATGTACCTAACTCATTGAGCCACCCGGGCCCCTCAATGTACCTAACTCATTGAGCCACCCAGGCCCCTCAATGTGCCTAACTCATTGAGCCACCCAGGCCCCCCGATGTACCTAACTCATTGAGCCACCCGGCCCCTCAATGTACCTAACTCATTGAGCCACCCAGGCCCCTCAATGTACCTAACTCATTGAGCCACCCGGGCCCCTCAATGTACCTAACTCATTGAGCCATCCGGGCCCCTCAATGTACCTAACTCATTGAGCCACCCAGGCCCCTCAATGTACCTAACTCATTGAGCCACCCAGGCCCCTCAATGTACCTAACTCATTGAGCCACCCAGGCCCCTCAATGTACCTAACTCATTGAGCCACCCGGGCCCCTCAATGTACCTAACTCATTGAGCCACCCAGGCCCCTCAATGTACCTAACTCATTGAGCCACCCAAGGCCCCTCATTGTACCTAACTCATTGAGCCACCCGGGCCCCTCAATGTACCTAACTCATTGAGCCACCCGCGGCCCCTCAATGTACCTAACTCATTGAGCCATCCGGGGCCCCTCAATGTACATTTATCTTTATACCATAATGTAACCCAAATAACATCAAGTAAAATAGTTGGTGATGATCAGTTCTACTTGAGCTGGGAAGATTTAAAAAAAAAGAATTTAATACTACCCAAGTACCATAATATGAAGGGAAAAAAATCTCCCATGCCTCCATTCAACTTGGTATTACTGTAATATCACAGTCCTCTAAATTGTACACAATTTAACATTACCATTTTAAACATCTAGGAGAAAACACGGGAGCATCAGGTGTCAGTGTTGTATTAATAAACACGGGAGCATCAGGTGTCAGTGTTGTATTAATAAACACGGGAGCATCAGGTGTCAGTGTTGTATTAATAAACACGGGAGCATCAGGTGTCAGTGTTGTATTAATAAACACGGGAGCATCAGGTGTCAGTGTTGTATTAATAAACACGGGAGCATCAGGTGTCAGTGTTGTATTAATAAACACGGGAGCATCAGGTGTCAGTGTTGTATTAATAACAAATTGCAAAGTATAATCATAAAATAACTACATTGTACATGTATTAATAAATTCCAATGGGTCTATTACATATATTGAACATCAATTTAAATCTATTAGATGGCAATTGTGAAAATTTTTAAACATACAGATGCCCCAGGACTTATGTACCGTGATTTTCCCATTATAAATACTTTGTGTATTGCCACTGCCTATATATTTATAATTTAATACAAGTTCTACAAGTAACTGCTTAAATCACTTATTTCCCACGCCTCTTTTTTACAGTATATTTTAGACTGAAACCTTGTACCTTCTCTTTACATAAAACTGTCAGCTACACAATGTTAAAATTAAAAACAAGGATTTTGAAGAAAGGAATTGTCTTAATAGATAATTAACTTCATATAAAATTTCTTAAATGATTTTGGTAGCTTAATTCTTATTACCCAAAAATAGATCAAGTCTGAATAACAGTGATTTTCAACAGATATTTTTGAGAAAATAACATAGACAGTGTAAATTCATGTATACAAATCCAACTAGTTTATTATTTCCTTGTCTAGGATGGTATGATATATCATATCATTACATGTATATCATATGATCATGGACTAAGCACCTGATGTTGTTAAACAAAACATAGCCAGTTATAGATCAGAGTAAGTTATTTTCCTTGGATAACTTTGAGAACAATCATGAAAAGAAAGTATAAAACAGTGATGGTCAACAATAACAACAATATCAACAAAACAATCACTCCCACCTTCACTCACTGAATACAAAAAAGATCACAACGTATGACGTTGCTTGGTTTGTTTATATATGTGTAGTATAGTTTCTATCTCAATATTGCTTTAGATAACTTGAAAATTCTGTTAATTCAAAGTTAAACGTTCAACTGTACCTCATATTAAAATTCAACAGATCTGGATAAAAATATTTCATATACACCAACTGGAAACATATAAATAGCATAAACTAAATCTTTAATTGCTCGAATCTAAGTTGCTATATATACTTTTTTTTTTTTATCAATACATGAATAATATATCCTATTACAATGTGTGCACAGGTTGCATTCCTGAACTATTGAAATCCGAGTGTATACAAAGTTCAAGCTTAAAGTAATCAATAACTCAATATCTATATACTTACACAATATCCCTGGTATGTATTTAGTTTCCGACATGAAATAGTTCTCTTTGTTTCATTTTGAACTTTATTTATTCACAATCACACCAATGTCAATTGCACACATGAATATTTCCTGAAATGGACAAGAAGGGGAGGTAAATCCTCAACATCAATATAATTAATTTTAGTCAATAACTTACAATTCATTTAACACAATTATTTGTGATCACACATACTAAGAAGTTAATATTTAAATGCCTGGCTGATTCTTTTAGTCACATGTGCACCTACATTTTAAAATACAACCCGAAATGAACATTACCGTAAATCCATAAATAACATCAGGTAATTCCCTCGTCATGTGTTACCTGATATCCATGCCCACAGGTAGAAATATATTCATCATTCAAATAAACATTATATACAATACCTTCCTTTGAAGATGTATATTCTACTTTCTTTTTGTAGTTAGGATTACACAAAAGACATTGCACACATATATAAATATCTCATTCTAGGCTGTAATCAGAAAGTCATTTTATATTACCATCAAAACAGTATAAAAATAAATATCATGTTGTACAACAAAAATAAATATACATTTTTAAATAGATTTAATTACTATTACCATTAGAAATGTTTGTGAAATTTACAAATGTAAAATAAATGTCAAATGTAGGTCTTAAAGCTTTACTTTTCATCTTACAATGACAATTTCCTGACATTAATTTACTTAAGATCTAATTTCAGTATAATAATTAGTTAAAACACATTAAAGACATTTGTTGTAATTAAGGACAAATTAAATAGGATATAAATTTCTTGAAAAAACACACGTAATAAACAATCAAGGTTTGTTTTCAAGATCAAGATTGAGCTCGAGATCGAGATCGATCGATCGCGAGAGCGAGAGAGAGAGAGAGAGAGAGAGAACTTTTTGTGCATTCAGAACTACAATAACAATATATATACATATTTCTTGATTTAGATATTTCTTGATTTAGATACAGAAATAATTCATTTCTGTTTATTTCGTTTACTCTTACAGGCATAAAATTTTGTCTTTAATAATACTTGTTTACAAAAATCAAAATAATATTTCATTAAAAAAATTGCTGGTTTATACAAAATTAAGAACCCTAATATTGGCCTCCTAAGATCTATATTTCTAGACTGGTATCATAATATTTGTTTACAAACTCAGTGATGCAATGAAGTCATTTAATTTCAATGATTTAAATAAACAATGATATTAATGATCAATTTCAGCCACATTTTTATGTTCGGTCATGCTTGGTGATAAATATGTAACATAGATAGCCATTATGGTTTTCCTCCCCTCATTAAACCTGGTCACCATGTATAACTCTAAACTTACTGAAGAGGTTGAAAAACATCACTAACACTGAACAACATCAAGATAATTTACATAATGACACTTGTTTATGAGTCACCTCTGATAATAATACATGCACATGTACATGTAATTGAATAAATAATGAGTTTATATAAACAGACTGTCAAACTATAGCTAGAATTATATTGTTTTATATAAACAGACTGTCAAACTATAGCTAAAATTATATTGTTTTATATAAACAGACTGTCAAACCACAGGGGCTAGGTGCGTGCGAAAAAAAAAAAAAAAAAAAAAATACTGTATAATAGTATTATATAGTTTTTTTTTGTTTTTTTTTTCGGACGCACCTAGCCCCTGTGTGTCAAACTATAGCTAAAATTATATTGTTTTATATAAACAGACTGTCAAGCTATAGCTAGAATTATATTGTTTTATATAAACAGACTGTCAAACTATAGCTAGAATTATATTGTTTTATATAAACAGACTGTCAAACTATAGCTAAAATTATATTGTTTTATATAAACAGACTGTCCAACTATAGCTAGAATTATATTGTTTTATATAAACAGACTGTCAAACTATAGCTAGAATTATATTGTTTTATATAAACAGACTGTCAAACTATAGCTAGAATTATATTGTTTTATATAAACAGACTGTCAAACTATAGCTAGAATTATATTGTTTTATATAAACAGACTGTCAAACTATAGCTAGAATTATATTGTTTTATATAAACAGACTGTCAAACTATAGCTAGAATTATATTGTTTTATATAAACAGACTGTCCAACTATAGCTAGAATTATATTGTTTCATATAAACAGACTGTCAAACTAGAGCTAGAATTATATTGTTTTATATAAACAGACTGTCAAACTATAGCAAGAATTATATTGTTTTATATAAACAGACTGTCAAACTAGAGCTAGAATTATATTGTTTTATATAAACAGACTGTCAAACTATAGCTAGAATTATATTGTTTTATATAAACAGACTGTCAAACTATAGCTAGAATGATATTGTTTTATATAAACAGACTGTCAAACTAGAGCTAGAATTATATTGTTTTATATAAACACTGTCAAACTATAGCTAGAATTATATTGTTTTATATAAACAGACTGTCAAACAATAGCTAGAATTATATTGTTTTATATAAACAGACTGTCAAACTATAGCTAGAATTATATTGTTTTATATAAACAGACTGTCAAACTATAGCTAGAATTATATTGTTTTATATAAACAGACTGTCAAACTATAGCTAGAATTATATTGTTTTATATAAACAGACTGTCAAACTATAGCTAGAATTATATTGTTTTATATAAACAGACTGTTAAACTATAGCTAGAATTATATTGTTTCATATAAACAGACTGTCAAACTAGAGCTAGAATTATATTGTTTTATATAAACAGACTGTCAAACTATAGCAAGAATTATATTGTTTTATATAAACAGACTGTCAAACTAGAGCTAGAATTATATTGTTTTATATAAACAGACTGTCAAACTATAGCTAGAATTATATTGTTTTATATAAACAGACTGTCAAACAATAGCTAGAATTATATTGTTTTATATAAACAGACTGTCAAACTATAGCTAGAATTATATTGTTTTATATAAACAGACTGTCAAACTATAGCTAGAATTATATTGTTTTATATAAACAGACTGTCAAACTATAGCTAGAATTATATTGTTTTATATAAACAGACTGTCAAACTATAGCTAGAATTATATTGTTTTATATAAACAGACTGTTAAACTATAGCTAGAATTATATTGTTTTATATAAACAGACTGTCAAACTATAGCTAGAATTATATTGTTTTATATAAACAGACTGTCAAACTATAGCTAGAATTATATTGAAACAAATGTCAATAGAATGTTTATCAAATAAAAGTCATGCTTATTCTAGACCCCAACAATGTTATTTTGTAATGAAGTTCTTTTTAAAGCAATTGATGTCTTATCCATGTTGACCCCTTTTGAGGTCTAATGGTTATGATGTTCGTCTCAACTTGTTGCCCCTTTTGATGGTTTGGTTTGGTTTATGGTGTTTAACGCCACTTTCAACAATATTTCAGCTATATCGCGGCAGCCAGTTTTATTGGTGGAGGAAACCAGCGTACCCGGAGAAAACCACTGACCTGTATTAAGTCACTGACAAAACTTTATCTCATAATGTTATATTGGGTACATCTCGCCTGAGCAGCGTTTGAACTCACAACATTAGTGGTCATAGGCACTGATTGCACAGGTAGTTGCAAGCCAACAACCATATGATCATGACTACGACAGTCCCTACCCTCTTTTGAGATCTAATGGTTAGCATGTTCGTCTCACGTGTGCTGAATATTTTAGATGCATGTTTAATAATCATGTCAATTCCATGCAACAGATTACAGAACTGACGTAGCTTTATGTTTCAGCAAGACAATGTAAGACCATATACTGCTCGTGTATCTATAGTATACAGCTTTTCTTCAGCAGTATAACATTGATATCATGCTCTGACGGTTAATTAATATCACCCGACTTGAATCCCATCCATCACATCAGGGGAGAACTGAGCTGCAGTGTCTTACATATACCACAGGGCTTTCAATATTTTTCAAGTCTACCATTACTTCACTATTTACAGGCAGTACTTTTATTAAAATTTGGAATAATTTTCATGAATATCTTATACAACACTGTTTAAAATCAGGGGGTACCAAAGACCATTTTAGAAGGGTAAAAGTACCTGATACCACCCCATAATGAAAGACTTGATACCACAACCAGAGGCTCCCAGGAGCCTGTAATCGCTCACCTGGATCAAAGCTGCTTTCAATAACAACGCAACTGCACTGCGGCAGCCATCTTGGTGGGAGAGCACGACTGCTGGACACAATTTTGGAAGAGGACCATCAAATGACTATTCCATCAAAGTTTGGTTCTAATTGAGCTACCGGTTCCAGACAAGATGGTTTTTATGTGAATTTCCCATAGGGTCCTATGTAAAACTAAGTACAGCTGTGCAGCCATCTTGGTCAGAGGGCGGGACCACCAGACACATTTTTGGAAGAGGACCATCCAATGGCTATTTTATCAAAGTTTGGTTCCAATTGAGCAACTCACAGGTTCCAGACAAGAAGATTTTTATGTGAATTTCCCATAGGATCCTATGTTAAGCTAAGTTCGGCTGTGGGGGTCATCATGGTCGAAGGGCAGAACCGCCGGACACATTTTTGGAAGATAACCATCCAATGACTATTTCATCAAAATTTTGTTCTTATTGAGCAGATTTTTTTTAAATTTCATCCTCCCTTTTTTCTAATATGCATAATCGGTCAAAATCGGCAAAAGTTCAAAGTTCATAAAAAATCCCGTAATATTTGTTTAAAAGCTCATCATTATGCTTTGACAGTTCAATTTGGGCACATTCTGGCTTAAAAAAGAGCAGTTTTGGCCATTTGAAGAAATTTCTATTTTTAGTAACGGTGGCCATCTTGGATACAGGACGGCGCTGACGGACACAATTTTGAAAGGGGACCACCTAAGGATCATTCAGACAAAGTTTGGTTGAAATTGGCCTAGTGGTTTCCAACAAGAAGATTTTTAAATGATTTTTTGCTTATTTATGCCTAATTTGCATAATCGGTCAAAATCGGCAAAAGTTCAAAGTTCATAAAAAAATCCCATAATATATGTTAAAAAGCTCATCATTATGCTTATACAGTTCAAATTTGGGCACATTCTGGCTTAAAATAAAGCAGTTTTGGCCATTTGAAGAAATATCTATTTTTAGTAATGGTGGCCATCTTGGATGAAGGGCAGGGCTGTCGGACACAATTTTGAAAGGGACCCACCCAGGGACCATCCCTGACAGGTTTGGTTTAATTTGGTTCAGCGGTTTCAGAGAAGAAGATTTAAATGTGATCTTTTATCAAAATATGCCCAATTTGCATAATCAGTATATATCTGCTGAAAGAAAAATTTCACAGAAAAACCCGGAATATATGTTAAACTACTCATTGCCATGTAGCTGCAGTTAAAATTTGAGCTCATTTTGACTTATACTAAAGCAGCAATGGACAATTAAAATTTCATCCTTCCTTTTTTCTATTTTTAGCTTGGCGGCCATCTTGGTTGGAAGTCAGGATCACCGGACACAATTTTGGAAGAGGGTCATCCAATGACCATTCCACCAAAGTTTGGTTGCAATTGGCACAGTGGTTTCTGAGGAGAAGATTAAAATGTGAAATGTTGACGGACGGACGACGGACGAAAAGTGATGACAATACCTCAGGCCAGGTGAGCTAAAAACCAACCACTCAGCAGATCTCTGACAAGTTTTATTGTATTTCTCAGTAGGTAATCTTGAACATCAACATGTCACTGAGACGTCCACGACAATGAGATGTCCTCGACAATCTATCATTAAATGCCAATGGTAGACAAGGCATTGACTTTTGTTAACATTTTTGTCAATGGACTTTTTGTTTTTTATTCTTGTATTAGTACTATTACCAGTAGTCACAATGTAATGGATCTCTATCTATAGTGGCAATACACTGTATTAGTACTATTACCAGTAGTCACAATGTAATGGATCTCTATCTATAGTGGTAATACACTGTATTAGTACTGTTACCAGTAGTCACAATGTAATGGATCTCTATCTATAGTGGCAATACACTGTATTAGTACTATTACCAGTAGTCACAATGTAATGGATCTCTATCTACAGTGGTAATACACTGTATTAGTACTGTTACCAGTAGTCACAATGTAATGGATCTCTATCTATAGTGGTAATACACTGTATTAGTACTATTACCGGTAGTCACAATGTAATGGATCTCTATCTATAGTGGCAATACACTGTATTAGTACTATTACCAGTAGTCACAATGTAATGGATCTCTATCTATAGTGGCAATACACTGTATTAGTACTATTACCAGTAGTCACAATGTAATGGATCTCTATCTATTGTGGTAATACACTGTATTAGTACTATTACCAGTAGTCACAATGTAATGGATCTCTATCTATAGTGGTAATACACTGTATTAGTACTAATACCGGTAGTCACAATGTAATGGATCTCTATCTATAGTGGTAATACACTGTATTAGTACTATTACCAGTAGTCACAATGTAATGGATCTCTATCTATAGTGGTAATACACTGTATTAGTACTATTACCAGTAGTCACAATGTAATGGATCTCTATCTATAGTGGTAATACACTGTATTAGTACTATTACCAGTAGTCACAATGTAATGGATCTCTATCTATAGTGGTAATACACTGTATTAGTACTATTACCAGTAGTCACAATGTAATGGATCTCTATCTATAGTGGTAATACACTGTATTAGTACTATTACCAGTAGTCACAATGTAATGGATCTCTATCTATAGTGGTAATACACTGTATTAGTACTATTACCGGTAGTCACAATGTAATGGATCTCTATCTATAGTGGTAATACACTGTATTAGTACTATTACCAGTAGTCACAATGTAATGGATCTCTATCTATAGTGGTAATACACTGTATTAGTACTGTTACCAGTAGTCACAATGTAATGGATCTCTATCTATAGTGGCAATACACTGTATTAGTACTATTACCAGTAGTCACAATGTAATGGATCTCTATCTATAGTGGTAATACACTGTATTAGTACTAATACCAGTAGTCACAATGTAATGGATCTCTATCTATAGTGGCAATACACTGTATTAGTACTATTACCAGTTGTCACAATGTAATGGATCTCTATCTATAGTGGCAATACACTGTATTAGTACTATTACCAGTAGTCACAATGTAATGGATCTCTATCTATAGTGGCAATACACTGTATTAGTACTGTTACCAGTAGTCACAATGTAATGGATCTCTATCTATAGTGGCAATACACTGTATTAGTACTATTACCGGTAGTCACAATGTAATGGATCTCTATCTATAGTGGCAATACACTGTATTAGTACTATTACCAGTTGTCACAATGTAATGGATCTCTATCTATATTGGCAATACACTTTATTAGTACTATTACCGGTAGTCACAATGTAATGGATCTCTATCTATAGTGGTAATACATTGTATTAGTACTATTACCAGTAGTCACAATGTAATGGATCTCTATCTATATTGGCAATACACTGTATTAGTACTATTACCAGTAGTCACAATGTAATGGATCTCTATCTATATTGGCAATACACTTTATTAGTACTATTACCGGTAGTCACAATGTAATGGATCTCTATCTATAGTGGTAATACACTGTATTAGTACTATTACCGGTAGTCACAATGTAATGGATCTCTATCTATAGTGGCAATACACTGTATTAGTACTAATACCGGTGGTCACAATGTAATGGATCTCTATCTATAGTGGCAATACACTGTATTAGTACTATTACCGGTAATCACAATGTAATGGATCTCTATCTATAGTGGCAATACACTGTATTAGTACTATTACCAGTAGTCACAATGTAATGGATCTCTATCTATAGTGGCAATACACTGTATTAGTACTATTACCAGTTGTCACAATGTAATGGATCTCTATCTATAGTGGCAATACACTGTATTAGTACTATTACCGGTAGTCACAATGTAATGGATCTCTATCTATATTGGCAATACACTGTATTAGTACTATTACCGGTAATCACAATGTAATGGATCTCTATCTATAGTGGCAATACACTGTATTAGTACTATTACCGGTAGTCACAATGTAATGGATCTCTATCTATAGTGGCAATACACTGTATTAGTACTATTACCAGTAGTTACAATGTAATGGATCTCTATCTATAGTGGTAATACACTGTATTAGTACTGTTACCAGTAGTCACAATGTAATGGATCTCTATCTATAGTGGTAATACACTGTATTAGTACTATTACCAGTAGTCACAATGTAATGGATCTCTATCTATAGTGGCAATACACTGTATTAGTACTATTACCAGTAGTCACAATGTAATGGATCTCTATCTATAGTGGTAATACACTGTAATAGTACTATTACCAGTAGTCACAATGTAATGGATCTCTATCTATAGTGGTAATACACTGTATTAGTACTATTACCAGTAGTCACAATGTAATGGATCTCTATCTATAGTGGTAATACACTGTATTAGTACTGTTACCAGTAGTCACAATGTAATGGATCTCTATCTATAGTGGCAATACACTGTATTAGTACTATTACCAGTAGTCACAATGTAATGGATCTCTATCTATAGTGGTAATACACTGTATTAGTACTATTACCAGTAGTCACAATGTAATGGATCTCTATCTATAGTGGTAATACACTGTATTAGTACTATTACCGGTAGTCACAATGTAATGGATCTCTATCTATAGTGGTAATACACTGTAATAGTACTATTACCAGTAGTCACAATGTAATGGATCTCTATCTATAGTGGTAATACACTGTATTAGTACTATTACCGGTAGTCACAATGTAATGGATCTCTATCTATAGTGGTAATACACTGTATTAGTACTATTACCAGTAGTCACAATGTAATGGATCTCTATCTATAATGGCAATACACTGTATTAGTACTATTACCAGTAGTCACAATGTAATGGATCTCTATCTATAGTGGTAATACACTGTATTAGTACTATTACCAGTAGTCACAATGTAATGGATCTCTATCTATAGTGGCAATACACTGTATTAGTACTATTACCAGTAGTTACAATGTAATGGATCTCTATCTACAGTGGTAATACACTGTATTAGTACTATTACCAGTAGTCACAATGTAATGGATCTCTATCTATAGTGGCAATACACTGTATTAGTACTATTACCAGTAGTCACAATGTAATGGATCTCTATCTATAGTGGTAATACACTGTATTAGTACTATTACAGGTAGTCACAATGTAATGGATCTCTATCTATAGTGGCAATACACTGTATTAGTACTAATACCGGTGGTCACAATGTAATGGATCTCTATCTATAGTGGTAATACACTGTATTAGTACTATTACCGGTAGTCACAATGTAATGGATCTCTATCTACAGTGGTAATACACTGTATTAGTACTATTACCAGTAGTCACAATGTAATGGATCTCTATCTATAGTGGTAATACACTGTATTGGTACTATTACCAGTAGTCACAATGTAATGGATCTCTATCTATATTGGTAATACACTGTATTAGTACTATTACCGGTAGTCACAATGTAATGGATCTCTATCTATAGTGGCAATACACTGTATTAGTACTATTACCAGTAATCACAATGTAATGGATCTCTATCTATAGTGGCAATACACTGTATTAGTACTATTACCAGTAGTCACAATGTAATGGATCTCTATCTATAGTGGCAATACACTGTATTAGTACTATTACCAGTTGTCACAATGTAATGGATCTCTATCTATATTGGCAATACACTTTATTAGTACTATTACCGGTAGTCACAATGTAATGGATCTCTATCTATAGTGGCAATACACTGTATTAGTACTATTACCAGTAGTCACAATGTAATGGATCTCTATCTATAGTGGTAATACACTGTATTAGTACTATTACCGGTAGTCACAATGTAATGGATCTCTATCTATAATGGCAATACACTGTATTAGTACTATTACCAGTAGTCACAATGTAATGGATCTCTATCTATAGTGGTAATACACTGTATTAGTACTATTATCAGTAATCACAATGTAATGGATCTCTATCTATAGTGGCAATACACTGTATTAGTACTATTATCAGTAATCACAATGTAATGGATTTCTATCTATAGTGGCAATACACTGTATTAGTACTATTACCGGTAGTCACAATGTAATGGATCTCTATCTATAGTGGCAATACACTGTATTAGTACTATTACCGGTAGTCACAATGTAATGGATCTCTATCTATATTGGCAATACACTGTATTAGTACTATTACCGGTAATCACAATGTAATGGATCTCTATCTATAGTGGTAATACACTGTATTAGTACTATTACCAGTAGTCACAATGTAATGGATCTCTATCTATAGTGGCAATACACTGTATTAGTACTATTACCAGTTGTCACAATGTAATGGATCTCTATCTATAGTGGCAATACACTGTATTAGTACTATTACCAGTTGTCACAATGTAATGGATCTCTATCTATAGTGGCAATACACTGTATTAGTACTATTACCAGTTGTCACAATGTAATGGATCTCTATCTATAGTGGCAATACACTGTATTAGTACTATTACCGGTAGTCACAATGTAATGGATCTCTATCTATAGTGGCAATACACTGTATTAGTACTATTACCGGTAGTCACAATGTAATGGATCTCTATCTATAGTGGTAATACACTGTATTAGTACTATTACCAGTAGTCACAATGTAATGGATCTCTATCTATAGTGGCAATACACTGTATTAGTACTATTACCAGTAGTCACAATGTAATGGATCTCTATCTACAGTGGTAATACACTGTATTAGTACTATTACCAGTAGTCACAATGTAATGGATCTCTATCTATAGTGGCAATACACTGTATTAGTACTATTACCGGTAGTCACAATGTAATGGATCTCTATCTATAGTGGTAATACACTGTATTAGTACTATTACTGGTAGTCACAATGTAATGGATCTCTATCTACAGTGGTAATACACTGTATTAGTACTATTACCGGTAGTCACAATGTAATGGATCTCTATCTATAGTGGCAATACACTGTATTAGTACTATTACCAGTAGTTACAATGTAATGGATCTCTATCTATAGTGGTAATACACTGTATTAGTACTGTTACCAGTAGTCACAATGTAATGGATCTCTATCTATAGTGGCAATACACTGTATTAGTACTATTACCAGTAGTCACAATGTAATGGATCTCTATCTATAGTGGTAATACACTGTATTAGTACTATTACGGGTAGTCACAATGTAATGGATCTCTATCTACAGTGGTAATACACTGTATTAGTACTATTACCAGTAGTCACAATGTAATGGATCTCTATCTATAGTGGTAATACACTGTATTAGTACTATTACCAGTAGTTACAATGTAATGGATCTCTATCTACAGTGGTAATACACTGTATTAGTACTATTACCAGTAGTCACAATGTAATGGATCTCTATCTATAGTGGCAATACACTGTATTAGTACTATTACCAGTAGTCACAATGTAATGGATCTCTATCTATAGTGGTAATACACTGTATTAGTACTATTACCGGTAGTCACAATGTAATGGATCTCTATCTATAGTGGTAATACACTGTATTAGTACTATTACCAGTAGTCACAATGTAATGGATCTCTATCTATAGTGGTAATACACTGTATTAGTACTATTACCAGTAGTCACAATGTAATGGATCTCTATCTATAGTGGTAATACACTGTATTAGTACTATTACCGGTAGTCACAATGTAATGGATCTCTATCTATAGTGGTAATACACTGTATTAGTACTATTACCAGTAATCACAATGTAATGGATCTCTATCTACAGTGGTAATACACTGTATTAGTACTATTACCGGTAGTCACAATGTAATGGATCTCTATCTATAGTGGCAATACACTGTATTAGTACTATTACCAGTAGTCACAATGTAATGGACCTCTATCTATAGTGGTAATACACTGTATTAGTACTATTACCAGTAATCACAATGTAATGGATCTCTATCTATAGTGGCAATACACTGTATTAGAACTATTACCAGTGGTCACAATGTAATGGATCTCTATCTATAGTGGCAATACACTGTATTAGTACTATTACCGTTAGTCACAATGTAATGGATCTCTATCTATAGTGGTAATACACTGTATTAGTACTATTACCGGTAGTCACAATGTAATGGATCTCTATCTATAGTGGTAATACACTGTATTAGTACTATTACCAGTAGTCACAATGTAATGGATCTCTATCTATAGTGGTAATACACTGTATTAGTACTATTACCGGTAGTCACAATGTAATGGATCTCTATCTATAGTGGTAATACACTGTATTAGTACTATTACCAGTAGTCACAATGTAATGGATCTCTATCTATAGTGGTAATACACTGTATTAGTACTATTACCGGTAGTCACAATGTAATGGATCTCTATCTATAGTGGTAATACACTGTATTAGTACTATTACCAGTAATCACAATGTAATGGATCTCTATCTACAGTGGTAATACACTGTATTAGTACTATTACCGGTAGTCACAATGTAATGGATCTCTATCTATAGTGGCAATACACTGTATTAGTACTATTACCAGTAGTCACAATGTAATGGACCTCTATCTATAGTGGTAATACACTGTATTAGTACTATTACCAGTAATCACAATGTAATGGATCTCTATCTATAGTGGCAATACACTGTATTAGAACTATTACCAGTGGTCACAATGTAATGGATCTCTATCTATAGTGGCAATACACTGTATTAGTACTATTACCGTTAGTCACAATGTAATGGATCTCTATCTATAGTGGTAATACACTGTATTAGTACTATTACCGGTAGTCACAATGTAATGGATCTCTATCTATAGTGGTAATACACTGTATTAGTACTATTACCAGTAGTCACAATGTAATGGATCTCTATCTATAGTGGTAATACACTGTATTAGTACTATTACCGGTAGTCACAATGTAATGGATCTCTATCTATAGTGGCAATACACTGTATTAGTACTATTACCAGTAGTCACAATGTAATGGACCTCTATCTATAGTGGCAATACACTGTATTAGTACTATTACCAGTAGTCACAATGTAATGGATCTCTATCTATAGTGGTAATACACTGTATTAGTACTATTACCAGTAGTCACAATGTAATGGATCTCTATCTATAGTGGTAATACACTGTATTAGTACTATTACCAGTTGTCACAATGTAATGGATCTCTATCTATATTGGCAATACACTTTATTAGTACTATTACCGGTAGTCACAATGTAATGGATCTCTATCTATAGTGGCAATACACTGTATTAGTACTATTACCAGTAGTCACAATGTAATGGATCTCTATCTATAGTGGCAATACACTGTATTAGTACTATTACCAGTAGTCACAATGTAATGGACCTCTATCTATAGTGGTAATACACTGTATTAGTACTATTACCAGTAGTCACAATGTAATGGATCTCTATCTATAGTGGCAATACACTGTATTAGTACTATTACCAGTAGTCACAATGTAATGGATCTCTATCTATAGTGGTAATACACTGTATTAGTACTATTACCAGTAGTCACAATGTAATGGATCTCTATCTATAGTGGCAATACACTGTATTAGTACTATTACCAGTAGTCACAATGTAATGGACCTCTATCTATAGTGGTAATACACTGTATTAGTACTAATACCGGTGGTCACAATGTAATGGATCTCTATCTATAGTGGCAATACACTGTATTAGTACTATTACCAGTAGTCACAATGTAATGGATCTCTATCTATAGTGGCAATACACTGTATTAGTACTATTACCGGTAGTCACAATGTAATGGATCTCTATCTATAGTGGCAATACACTGTATTAGTACTATTACCAGTAGTCACAATGTAATGGATCTCTATCTATAGTGGCAATACACTGTATTAGTACTATTACCGGTAGTCACAATGTAATGGACCTCTATCTATAGTGGTAATACACTGTATTAGTACTAATACCGGTGGTCACAATGTAATGGATCTCTATCTATAGTGGCAATACACTGTATTAGTACTATTACCAGTAGTCACAATGTAATGGATCTCTATCTATAGTGGCAATACACTGTATTAGTACTATTACCGGTAGTCACAATGTAATGGATCTCTATCTATAGTGGTAATACACTGTATTAGTACTAATACCGGTGGTCACAATGTAATGGATCTCTATCTATAGTGGCAATACACTGTATTAGTACTATTACCAGTAGTCACAATGTAATGGATCTCTATCTATAATGGCAATACACTGTATTAGTACTATTACCAGTAGTCACAATGTAATGGATCTCTATCTATAGTGGCAATACACTGTATTAGTACTATTACCGGTAGTCACAATGTAATGGATCTCTATCTATAGTGGCAATACACTGTATTAGTACTATTACCGGTAGTCACAATGTAATGGATCTCTATCTATAGTGGCAATACACTGTATTAGTACTATTACCAGTAGTCACAATGTAATGGATCTCTATCTATAGTGGCAATACACTGTATTAGTACTATTACCAGTAGTCACAATGTAATGGATCTCTATCTATAGTGGTAATACACTGTATTAGTACTATTACCGGTAGTCACAATGTAATGGATCTCTATCTATAGTGGTAATACACTGTATTAGTACTGTTACCAGTAGTCACAATGTAATGGATCTCTATCTATAGTGGTAATTCACTGTATTAGTACTATTACCAGTAGTCACAATGTAATGGATCTCTATCTATAGTGGTAATACACTGTATTAGTACTATTACAGGTAGTCACAATGTAATGGATCTCTATCTATAGTGGTAATACACTGTATTAGTACTATTACTGGTAGTCACAATGTAATGGATCTCTATCTATAGTGGTAATACACTGTATTAGTACTATTACCAGTAGTTACAATGTAATGGATCTCTATCTATAGTGGCAATACACTGTATTAGTACTATTATCAGTAATCACAATGTAATGGATCTCTATCTATAGTGGCAATACACTGTATTAGTACTATTATCAGTAATCACAATGTAATGGATCTCTATCTATAGTGGCAATACACTGTATTAGTACTATTACAGGTAGTCACAATGTAATGGATCTCTATCTATAGTGGCAATACACTGTATTAGTACTATTACCAGTAGTCACAATGTAATGGATCTCTATCTATAGTGGTAATACACTGTATTAGTACTATTATCAGTAATCACAATGTAATGGATCTCTATCTATAGTGGCAATACACTGTATTAGTACTATTATCAGTAATCACAATGTAATGGATCTCTATCTATAGTGGCAATACACTGTATTAGTACTATTATCAGTAATCACAATGTAATGGATCTCTATCTATAGTGGCAATACACTGTATTAGAACTATTACCAGTAGTCACAATGTAATGGATCTCTATCTATAGTGGTGATACACTGTATTAGTACTATTACCAGTAGTCACAATGTAATGGATCTCTATCTATAGTGGTAATACACTGTATTAGTACTATTACCGGTAGTCACAATGTAATGGATCTCTATCTATAGTGGTAATACACTGTATTAGTACTATTACCGGTAGTCACAATGTAATGGATCTCTATCTATAGTGGTAATACACTGTATTAGTACTATTACCAGTAGTCACAATGTAATGGATCTCTATCTATAGTGGCAATACACTGTATTAGTACTATTACCAGTAGTCACAATGTAATGGATCTCTATCTATAGTGGTAATACACTGTATTAGTACTATTACCGGTAGTCACAATGTAATGGATCTCTATCTATAGTGGTAATACATTGTATTAGTACTATTACCGGTAGTCACAATGCAATGGATCTCTATCTATAGTGGTAATACACTGTATTAGTACTATTACCGGTAGTCACAATGTAATGGATCTCTATCTATAGTGGCAATACACTGTATTAGCACTAATACCGGTAGTCACAATGTAATGGATCTCTATCTATAGTGGCAATACACTGTATTAGTACTATTACCGGTAGTCACAATGTAATGGATCTCTATCTATAGTGGCAATACACTGTATTAGTACTATTACCAGTAGTCACAATGTAATGGATCTCTATCTATAGTGGTAATACACTGTATTAGTACTATTACCAGTAGTCACAATGTAATGGATCTCTATCTATAGTGGTAATACACTGTATTAGTACTATTACCAGTAGTCACAATGTAATGGATCTCTATCTATAGTGGTAATACACTGTATTAGTACTATTACCGGTAGTCACAATGTAATGGATCTCTATCTATAGTGGTAATACACTGTATTAGTACTAATACTGGTAGTCACAATGTAATGGATCTCTATCTATAGTGGTAATACACTGTATTAGTACTGTTACCAGTAGTCACAATGTAATGGATCTCTATCTATCGTGGCAATACACTGTATTAGTACTATTACCAGTAGTCACAATGTAATGGATCTCTATCTATAGTGGCAATACACTGTATTAGTACTAATACTGGTAGTCACAATGTAATGGATCTCTATCTATAGTGGTAATACACTGTATTAGTACTATTACCAGTAGTCACAATGTAATGGATCTCTATCTATAGTGGTAATACACTGTATTAGTACTATTACCAGTAGTCACAATGTAATGGATCTCTATCTATAGTGGTAATACACTGTATTAGTACTATTACAGGTAGTCACAATGTAATGGATCTCTATCTATAGTGGTAATACACTGTATTAGTACTATTACTAGTAGTCACAATGAAAGGATCTCTATCTACAGTGGTAATACACTGTATTAGTACTATTACCAGTAGTCACAATGTAATGGATCTCTATCTATAGTGGCAATACACTGTATTAGTACTATTACCAGTAGTCACAATGAAAGGATCTCTATCTACAGTGGTAATACACTGTATTAGTACTATTACCAGTAGTCACAATGTAATGGATCTCTATCTATAGTGGTAATACACTGTATTAGTACTATTACCAGTAGTCACAATGTAATGGATCTCTATCTATAGTGGTAATACACTGTATTAGTACTATTACCAGTAGTCACAATGTAATGGATCTCTATCTATAGTGGTAATACACTGTATTAGTACTATTACCGGTAGTCACAATGTAATGGATCTCTGTCTATAGTGGCAATACACTGTATTAGTACTATTATCAGTAATCACAATGCAATGGATCTCTATCTATAGTGGTAATACACTGTATTAGTACTATTACCAGTAGTCACAATGTAATGGATCTCTATCTACAGTGGTAATACACTGTATTAGTACTATTACCAGTAGTCACAATGTAATGGATCTCTATCTATAGTGGTAATACACTGTATTAGTACTATTACCAGTAGTCACAATGTAATGGATCTCTATCTATAGTGGTAATACACTGTATTAGTACTATTACCAGTAGTCACAATGTAATGGATCTCTATCTACAGTGGTAATACACTGTATTAGTACTATTACCAGTAGTCACAATGTAATGGATCTCTATCTATAGTGGTAATACACTGTATTAGTACTATTACCAGTAGTCACAATGCAATGGATCTCTATCTATAGTGGTAATACACTGTATTAGTACTATTACCAGTAGTCACAATGTAATGGATCTCTATCTACAGTGGTAATACACTGTATTAGTACTATTACCAGTAGTCACAATGTAATGGATCTCTATCTATAGTGGTAATACACTGTATTAGTACTATTACCAGTAGTCACAATGTAATGGATCTCTATCTATAGTGGTAATACACTGTATTAGTACTATTATCAGTAATCACAATGTAATGGATCTCTATCTATAGTGGCAATACACTGTATTAGTACTATTACTGGTAGTCACAATGTAATGGATCTCTATCTATAGTGGTAATACACTGTATTAGTACTATTATCAGTAATCACAATGTAATGGATCTCTATCTATAGTGGTAATACACTGTATTAGGACTATTACTGGTAGTCACAATGTAATGGATCTCTATCTATAGTGGCAATACACTGTATTAGTACTATTACCAGTAGTCACAATGTAATGGATCTCTATCTATTGTGGTAATACACTGTATTAGTACTATTACCGGTAGTCACAATGTAATGGATCTCTATCTATAGTGGTAATACACTGTATTAGTACTATTATCAGTAATCACAATGTAATGGATCTCTATCTATAGTGTCAATACACTGTATTAGAACTATTACCAGTAGTCACAATGTAATGGATCTCTATCTATAGTGGTAATACACTGTATTAGTACTATTACCAGTGGTTACAATGTAATGGATCTCTATCTATAGTGGTAATACACTGTATTAGTACTATTACCAGTAGTCACAATGTAATGGATCTCTATCTATAGTGGTAATACACTGTATTAGTACTATTATCAGTAATCACAATGTAATGGATCTCTATCTATAGTGTCAATACACTGTATTAGTACTATTACCAGTAGTCACAATGTAATGGATCTCTATCTATAGTGGCAATACACTGTATTAGTACTATTACCGGTAGACACAATGTAATGGATCTCTATCTATAGTGGTAATACACTGTATTAGTACTATTACCGGTAGTCACAATGTAATGGACCTCTATCTATAGTGGTAATACACTGTATTAGTACTATTACCAGTAGTCACAATGTAATGGATCTCTATCTATAGTGGCAATACACTGTATTAGTACTATTACCGGTAGACACAATGTAATGGATCTCTATCTATAGTGGTAATACACTGTATTAGTACTTTTACCAGTAGTCACAATGTAATGGATCTCTATCTATAGTGGCAATACACTGTATTAGTACTATTACCGGTAGTCACAATGTAATGGATCTCTATCAATGGTGGTAATACACTGTATTAGTACTATTACCAGTAATCACAATGTAATGGATCTCTATCTACAGTGGTAATACACTGTATTAGTACTATTACCAGTAGTCACAATGTAATGGATCTCTATCTATAGTGGTAATACACTGTATTAGTACTATTACCAGTTGTCACAATGTAATGGATCTCTATCTATAGTGGTAATACACTGTATTAGTACTATTACCAGTAGTCACAATGTAATGGATCTCTATCTATAGTGGCAATACACTGTATTAGTACTATTACCAGTGGTCACAATGTAATGGATCTCTATCTATAGTGGTAATACACTGTATTAGTACTATTACCGGTAGTCACAATGTAATGGATCTCTATCTATAGTGGCAATACACTGTATTAGTACTATTACCAGTTGTCACAATGTAATGGATCTCTATCTATAGTGGTAATACACTGTATTAGTACTATTACCGGTAGTCACAATGTAATGGATCTCTATCTATAGTGGCAATACACTGTATTAGTACTATTACCGGTAGTCACAATGTAATGGATCTCTATCTATAGTGGTAATACACTGTATTAGTACTATTACCGGTAGACACAATGTAATGGATCTCTATCTATAGTGGCAATACACTGTATTAGTACTATTACCGGTAGTCACAATGTAATGGATCTCTATCTATAGTGGTAATACACTGTATTAGTACTAATACCGGTAGTCACAATGTAATGGATCTCTATCTATAGTGGCAATACACTGTATTAGTACTATTACCGGTAGACACAATGTAATGGATCTCTATCTATAGTGGTAATACACTGTATTAGTACTAATACCGGTAGTCACAATGTAATGGATCTCTATCTATAGTGGCAATACACTGTATTAGTACTATTACAGGTAGTCACAATGTAATGGATCTCTATCTATAGTGGCAATACACTGTATTAGTACTATTACCGGTAGACACAATGTAATGGATCTCTATCTATAGTGGCAATACACTGTATTAGTACTATTACCGGTAGACACAATGTAATGGATCTCTATCTATAGTGGTAATACACTGTATTAGTACTATTACCGGTAGACACAATGTAATGGATCTCTATCTATAGTGGCAATACACTGTATTAGTACTATTACCGGTAGTCACAATGTAATGGATCTCTATCTATAGTGGTAATACACTGTATTAGTACTATTACCGGTAGTCACAATGTAATGGATCTCTATCTATAGTGGTAATACACTGTATTAGTACTGTTACCAGTAGTCACAATGTAATGGATCTCTATCTACAGTGGTAATTCACTGTATTAGTACTATTACCAGTAGTCACAATGTAATGGATCTCTATCTATAGTGTCAATACACTGTATTAGTACTATTACCAGTAGTCACAATGTAATGGATCTCTATCTATTGTGGTAATACACTGTATTAGTACTATTACCGGTAGTCACAATGCAATGGATCTCTATCTATAGTGGCAATACACTGTATTAGTACTATTACCGGTAGTCACAATGTAATGGATCTCTATCAATAGTGGCAATACACTGTATTAGTACTAATACCGGTAGTCACAATGTAATGGATCTCTATCTATAGTGGCAATACACTGTATTAGTACTATTACCAGTAGTCACAATGTAATGGATCTCTATCTATAGTGGCAATACACTGTATTAGTACTATTACCAGTAGTCACAATGTAATGGATCTCTATCTACAGTGGTAATACACTGTATTAGTACTATTACCAGTAGTCACAATGTAATGGATCTCTATCTATAGTGGCAATACACTGTATTAGTACTATTACCAGTAGTCACAATGTAATGGATCTCTATCTATAGTGGCAATACACGGTATTAGTACTATTACCAGTAGTCACAATGTAATGGATCTCTATCTATAGTGGCAATACACTGTATTAGTACTATTACCAGTAGTCACAATGTAATGGATCTCTATCTATAGTGGCAATACACTGTATTAGTACTATTACCAGTAGTCACAATGTAATGGATCTCTATCTATAGTGGCAATACACTGTATTAGTACTATTACCAGTAGTCACAATGTAATGGATCTCCATCTATAGTGGCAATACACTGTATTAGTACTATTACCAGTAGTCACAATGTAATGGATCTCTATCTATAGTGGCAATACACTGTATTAGTACTATTACCAGTAGTCACAATGTAATGGATCTCTATCTATAGTGGCAATACACTGTATTAGTACTGTTACCAGTAGTCACAATGTAATGGATCTCTATCTATAGTGGCAATACACTGTATTAGTACTGTTACCAGTAGTCACAATGTAATGGATCTCTATCTATAGTGGCAATACACTGTATTAGTACTATTACCAGTAGTCACAATGTAATGGATCTCTATCTATAGTGGTAATACACTGTATTAGTACTATTACCAGTAGTCACAATGTAATGGATCTCTATCTATAGTGGCAATACACTGTATTAGTACTATTACCAGTAGTCACAATGTAATGGATCTCTATCTATAGTGGCAATACACTGTATTAGTACTGTTACCAGTAGTCACAATGTAATGGATCTCTATCTATAGTGGCAATACACTGTATTAGTACTGTTACCAGTAGTCACAATGTAATGGATCTCTATCTATAGTGGCAATACACTGTATTAGTACTATTACCAGTAGTCACAATGTAATGGATCTCTATCTATAGTGGTAATACACTGTATTAGTACTATTACCAGTAGTCACAATGTAATGGATCTCTATCTATAGTGGCAATACACTGTATTAGTACTATTACAGGTAGTCACAATGTAATGGATCTCTATCTATAGTGGTAATACACTGGATTAGTACTATTATCGGTAGTCACAATGTAATGGATCTCTATCTATAGTGGCAATACACTGTATTAGTACTATTACCAGTAGTCACAATGTAATGGATCTCTATCTATAGTGGCAATACACTGTATTAGTACTATTACCAGTAGTCACAATGTAATGGATCTCTATCTATAGTGGCAATACACTGTATTAGTACTGTTACCAGTAGTCACAATGTAATGGATCTCTATCTATAGTGGTAATACACTGTATTAGTACTATTACCAGTAGTCACAATGTAATGGATCTCTATCTATAGTGGTAATACACTGTATTAGTACTATTACCAGTAGTCACAATGTAATGGATCTCTATCTATAGTGGTAATACACTGTATTAGTACTATTACCAGTAGTCACAATGTAATGGATCTCTATCTATAGTGGCAATACACTGTATTAGTACTAATACCGGTAGTCACAATGTAATGGATCTCTATCTATAGTGGCAATACACTGTATTAGTACTATTACCAGTAGTCACAATGTAATGGATCTCTATCTATAGTGGCAATACACTGTATTAGTACTATTACCAGTAGTCACAATGTAATGGATCTCTATCTATAGTGGCAATACACTGTATTAGTACTGTTACCAGTAGTCACAATGTAATGGATCTCTATCTATAGTGGCAATACACTGTATTAGTACTGTTACCAGTAGTCACAATGTAATGGATCTCTATCTATAGTGGTAATACACTGTATTAGTACTATTACAGGTAGTCACAATGTAATGGATCTCTATCTATAGTGGTAATACACTGGATTAGTACTATTATCGGTAGTCACAATGTAATGGATCTCTATCTATAGTGGCAATACACTGTATTAGTACTGTTACCAGTAGTCACAATGTAATGGATCTCTATCTATAGTGGCAATACACTGTATTAGTACTATTACCAGTAGTCACAATGTAATGGATCTCTATCTACAGTGGTAATACACTGTAATAGTACTATTACCAGTAGTCACAATGTAATGGATCTCTATCTATAGTGGTAATACACTGTATTAGTACTATTACCAGTAGTCACAATGTAATGGATCTCTATCTATAGTGGCAATACACTGTATTAGTACTATTACCAGTAGTCACAATGTAATGGATCTCCATCTATAGTGGCAATACACTGTATTAGTACTATTACCAGTAGTCACAATGTAATGGATCTCTATCTATAGTGGCAATACACTGTATTAGTACTATTACCAGTAGTCACAATGTAATGGATCTCTATCTATAGTGGCAATACACTGTATTAGTACTGTTACCAGTAGTCACAATGTAATGGATCTCTATCTATAGTGGCAATACACTGTATTAGTACTGTTACCAGTAGTCACAATGTAATGGATCTCTATCTATAGTGGCAATACACTGTATTAGTACTATTACCAGTAGTCACAATGTAATGGATCTCTATCTATAGTGGTAATACACTGTATTAGTACTATTACCAGTAGTCACAATGTAATGGATCTCTATCTATAGTGGCAATACACTGTATTAGTACTATTACCAGTAGTCACAATGTAATGGATCTCTATCTATAGTGGTAATACACTGTATTAGTACTATTACCAGTAGTCACAATGTAATGGATCTCTATCTATAGTGGTAATACACTGTATTAGTACTATTACCAGTAATCACAATGTAATGGATCTCTATCTATAGTGGCAATACACTGTATTAGTACTATTACCAGTAGTCACAATGTAATGGATCTCTATCTATAGTGGCAATACACTGTATTAGTACTGTTACCAGTAGTCACAATGTAATGGATCTCTATCTATAGTGGCAATACACTGTATTAGTACTGTTACCAGTAGTCACAATGTAATGGATCTCTATCTATAGTGGCAATACACTGTATTAGTACTATTACCAGTAGTCACAATGTAATGGATCTCTATCTATAGTGGTAATACACTGTATTAGTACTATTACCAGTAGTCACAATGTAATGGATCTCTATCTATAGTGGCAATACACTGTATTAGTACTATTACAGGTAGTCACAATGTAATGGATCTCTATCTATAGTGGTAATACACTGGATTAGTACTATTATCGGTAGTCACAATGTAATGGATCTCTATCTATAGTGGCAATACACTGTATTAGTACTATTACCAGTAGTCACAATGTAATGGATCTCTATCTATAGTGGCAATACACTGTATTAGTACTATTACCAGTAGTCACAATGTAATGGATCTCTATCTATAGTGGCAATACACTGTATTAGTACTGTTACCAGTAGTCACAATGTAATGGATCTCTATCTATAGTGGTAATACACTGTATTAGTACTATTACCAGTAGTCACAATGTAATGGATCTCTATCTATAGTGGTAATACACTGTATTAGTACTATTACCAGTAGTCACAATGTAATGGATCTCTATCTATAGTGGTAATACACTGTATTAGTACTATTACCAGTAGTCACAATGTAATGGATCTCTATCTATAGTGGCAATACACTGTATTAGTACTAATACCGGTAGTCACAATGTAATGGATCTCTATCTATAGTGGCAATACACTGTATTAGTACTATTACCAGTAGTCACAATGTAATGGATCTCTATCTATAGTGGCAATACACTGTATTAGTACTATTACCAGTAGTCACAATGTAATGGATCTCTATCTATAGTGGCAATACACTGTATTAGTACTGTTACCAGTAGTCACAATGTAATGGATCTCTATCTATAGTGGCAATACACTGTATTAGTACTGTTACCAGTAGTCACAATGTAATGGATCTCTATCTATAGTGGTAATACACTGTATTAGTACTATTACAGGTAGTCACAATGTAATGGATCTCTATCTATAGTGGTAATACACTGGATTAGTACTATTATCGGTAGTCACAATGTAATGGATCTCTATCTATAGTGGCAATACACTGTATTAGTACTGTTACCAGTAGTCACAATGTAATGGATCTCTATCTATAGTGGCAATACACTGTATTAGTACTATTACCAGTAGTCACAATGTAATGGATCTCTATCTACAGTGGTAATACACTGTAATAGTACTATTACCAGTAGTCACAATGTAATGGATCTCTATCTATAGTGGTAATACACTGTATTAGTACTATTACCAGTAGTCACAATGTAATGGATCTCTATCTATAGTGGTAATACACTGTATTAGTACTATTACCAGTAGTCACAATGTAATGGATCTCTATCTATAGTGGTAATACACTGTATTAGTACTATTACAGGTAGTCACAATGTAATGGATCTCTATCTATAGTGGCAATACACTGTATTAGTACTATTACCAGTCGTTACAATGTAATGGATCTCTATCTATAGTGGTAATACACTGTATTAGTACTATTACCAGTAGTCACAATGTAATGGATCTCTATCTATAGTGGTAATACACTGTATTAGTACTATTACCAGTAGTCACAATGTAATGGATCTCTATCTATAGTGGTAATACACTGTATTAGTACTATTACCAGTAGTCACAATGTAATGGATCTCTATCTATAGTGGCAATACACTGTATTAGTACTATTACCAGTAGTCACAATGTAATGGATCTCTATCTATAGTGGTAATACACTGTATTAGTACTATTACAGGTAGTCACAATGTAATGGATCTCTATCTACAGTGGTAATACACTGTAATAGTACTATTACCGGTAGTCACAATGTAATGGATCTCTATCTATATTGGTAATACACTGTATTAGTACTATTACCAGTAGTCACAATGTAATGGATCTCTATCTATAGTGGCAATACACTGTATTAGTACTATTACCAGTAGTCACAATGTAATGGATCTCTATCTATAGTGGTAATACACTGTATTAGTACTATTACCAGTAGTCACAATGTAATGGATCTCTATCTATAGTGGCAATACACTGTATTAGTACTATTACCAGTAGTCACAATGTAATGGATCTCTATCTATAGTGGTAATACACTGTATTAGTACTATTACAGGTAGTCACAATGTAATAGATCTCTATCTACAGTGGTAATACACTGTAATAGTACTATTACCGGTAGTCACAATGTAATGGATCTCTATCTATAGTGGTAATACACTGTATTAGTACTATTACCAGTAGTCACAATGTAATGGATCTCAATCTATCGTGGCAATACACTGTATTAGTACTATTACCAGTGGTCACAATGTAATGGATCTCTATCTATAGTGGCAATACACTGTATTAGTACTAATACCGGTAGTCACAATGTAATGGATCTCTATCTATAGTGGTAATACACTGTATTAGTACTATTACCAGTAGTCACAATGTAATGGATCTCTATCTATAGTGGTAATACACTGTATTAGTACTATTATCAGTAATCACAATGTAATGGATCTCTATCAATAGTGTCAATACACTGTATTAGAACTATTACCAGTGGTCACAATGTAATGGATCTCTATCTATAGTGGCAATACACTGTATTAGTACTATTACCAGTAGTCACAATGTAATGGATCTCTATCAATGGTGGTAATACACTGTATTAGTACTATTACCAGTAGTCACAATGTAATGGATCTCTATCTATAATGGTAATACACTGTATTAGTACTATTACCAGTAGTCACAATGTAATGGATCTCTATCTATAGTGGCAATACACTGTATTAGTACTGTTACCAGTAGTCACAATGTAATGGATCTCTATCTATTGTGGTAATACACTGTATTAGTACTATTACCAGTAGTCACAATGTAATGGATCTCTATCTATAGTGGCAATACACTGTATTAGTACTATTACCAGTAGTCACAATGTAATGGATCTCTATCTATAGTGGCAATACACTGTATTAGTACTATTACCAGTAGTCACAATGTAATGGATCTCTATCTATAGTGGTAATACACTGTATTAGTACTATTACCAGTAGTCACAATGTAATGGATCTCTATCTATAGTGGTAATACACTGTATTAGTACTATTACCAGTAGTCACAATGTAATGGATCTCTATCTATAGTGGTAATTCACTGTATTAGTACTAATACCGGTAGTCACAATTGAATGGATCTCTATCTATAGTGGTAATACACTGTATTAGTACTATTACCAGTAGTCACAATGTAATGGATCTCTATCTATAGTGGCAATACACTGTATTAGTACTATTACCAGTAGTCACAATGTAATGGATCTCTATCTATAGTGGTAATTCACTGTATTAGTACTATTACCAGTAGTCACAATGTAATGGATCTCTATCTATAGTGGCAATACACTGTATTAGTACTATTACCAGTAGTCACAATGTAATGGATCTCTATCTATAGTGGTAATACACTGTATTAGTACTATTACTGGTAGTCACAATGTAATGGATCTCTATCTATAGTGGCAATACACTGTATTAGTACTATTACCAGTAGTCACAATGTAATGGATCTCTATCTATAGTGGCAATACACTGTATTAGTACTATTACCGGTAGTCACAATGTAATGGATCTCTATCTATAGTGGTAATACACTGTATTAGTACTATTATCAGTAGTCACAATGTAATGGATCTCTATCTATAGTGGCAATACACTGTATTAGTACTATTACCAGTAGTCACAATGTAATGGATCTCTATCTATAGTGGCAATACACTGTATTAGTACTATTACCGGTAGTCACAATGTAATGGATCTCTATCTATAGTGGCAATACACTGTATTAGTACTATTACCAGTAGTCACAATGTAATGGATCTCTATCTATAGTGGCAATACACTGTATTAGTACTATTACCAGTAGTCACAATGTAATGGATCTCTATCTATAGTGGTAATACACTGTATTAGTACTATTACCAGTAGTCACAATGTAATGGATCTCTATCTATAGTGGTAATTCACTGTATTAGTACTAATACCGGTAGTCACAATTGAATGGATCTCTATCTATAGTGGTAATACACTGTATTAGTACTATTACCAGTAGTCACAATGTAATGGATCTCTATCTATAGTGGCAATACACTGTATTAGTACTATTACCAGTAGTCACAATGTAATGGATCTCTATCTATAGTGGTAATTCACTGTATTAGTACTATTACCAGTAGTCACAATGTAATGGATCTCTATCTATAGTGGCAATACACTGTATTAGTACTATTACCAGTAGTCACAATGTAATGGATCTCTATCTATAGTGGTAATACACTGTATTAGTACTATTACTGGTAGTCACAATGTAATGGATCTCTATCTATAGTGGCAATACACTGTATTAGTACTATTACCAGTAGTCACAATGTAATGGATCTCTATCTATAGTGGCAATACACTGTATTAGTACTATTACCGGTAGTCACAATGTAATGGATCTCTATCTATAGTGGTAATACACTGTATTAGTACTATTATCAGTAGTCACAATGTAATGGATCTCTATCTATAGTGGTAATACACTGTATTAGTACTATTACCAGTAGTCACAATGTAATGGATCTCTATCTATAGTGGCAATACACTGTATTAGTACTATTACCGGTAGTCACAATGTAATGGATCTCTATCTATAGTGGTAATACACTGTATTAGTACTATTACCAGTAGTCACAATGTAATGGATCTCTATCAATAGTGGTAATACACTGTATTAGTACTATTACCAGTAGTCACAATGTAATGGATCTCTATCTACAGTGGTAATACACTGTATTAGTACTATTACCGGTAGTCACAATGTAATGGATCTCTATCTACAGTGGTAATACACTGTATTAGTACTATTACCGGTAGTCACAATGTAATGGATCTCTATCTATAGTGGTAATACACTGTATTAGTACTATTACCAGTAGTCACAATGTAATGGATCTCTATCTATAGTGGTAATACACTGTATTAGTACTATTACCGGTAGTCACAATGTAATGGATCTCTATCTATAGTGGCAATACACTGTATTAGTACTATTACCAGTAGTCACAATGTAATGGATCTCTATCTATAGTGGTAATACACTGTATTAGTACTATTACCAGTAGTCACAATGTAATGGATCTCTATCTATAGTGGTAATACACTGTATTAGTACTATTACCTGTAGTCACAATGTAATGGATCTCTATCTATAGTGGTAATACACTGTATTAGTACTATTACCTGTAGTCACAATGTAATGGATCTCTATCTATAGTGGTAATACACTGTATTAGTACTATTACCAGTAGTCACAATGTAATGGATCTCTATCTATAGTGGTAATACACTGTATTAGTACTATTACCGGTAGTCACAATGTAATGGATCTCTATCTATAGTGGTAATACATTGTATTAGTACTATTATCAGTAATCACAATGCAATGGATCTCTATCTATAGTGTCAATACACTGTATTAGAACTATTACCAGTAGTCACAATGTAATGGATCTCTATCTATAGTGGCAATACACTGTATTAGTACTATTACCAGTTGTCACAATGTAATGGATCTCTATCTATAGTGGCAATACACTGTATTAGTACTATTACCAGTAGTCACAATGTAATGGATCTCTATCTATAGTGGCAATACACTGTATTAGTACTATTACCAGTTGTCACAATGTAATGGATCTCTATCTATAGTGGCAATACACTGTATTAGTACTATTACCAGTAGTCACAATGTAATGGATCTCTATCTATAGTGGCAATACACTGTATTAGTACTATTACCGGTAGTCACAATGTAATGGATCTCTATCTATAGTGGTAATACACTGTATTAGTACTAATACCGGTAGTCACAATGTAATGGATCTCTATCTATAGTGGCAATACACTGTATTAGTACTAATACCGGTGGTCACAATGTAATGGATCTCTATCTATCGTGGCAATACACTGTATTAGTACTATTACCAGTAGTCACAATGTAATGGATCTCTATCTATAGTGGCAATACACTGTATTAGTACTATTACCAGTAGTCACAATGTAATGGACCTCTATCTATCGTGGCAATACACTGTATTAGTACTATTACCGGTAGTCACAATGTAATGGATCTCTATCTATAGTGGCAATACACTGTATTAGTACTATTACCAGTAGTCACAATGTAATGGATCTCTATCTATAGTGGCAATACACTGTATTAGTACTAATACCGGTGGTCACAATGTAATGGATCTCTATCTATCGTGGCAATACACTGTATTAGTACTATTATCGGTATTCACAATGTAATGGATCTCTATCTATAGTGGCAATACACTGTATTAGTACTATTACCAGTAGTCACAATGTAATGGATCTCTATCTATAGTGGTAATACACTGTATTAGTACTATTACCAGTAGTCACAATGTAATGGATCTCTATCTATAGTGGCAATACACTGTATTAGTACTATTACCAGTAGTCACAATGTAATGGATCTCTATCTACAGTGGTAATACACTGTATTAGTACTATTACCAGTAGTCACAATGTAATGGATCTCTATCTATAGTGTCAATACACTGTATTAGTACTATTACCAGTAGTCACAATGTAATGGATCTCTATCTATAGTGGTAATACACTGTATTAGTACTATTACCAGTAGTCACAATGTAATGGACCTCTATCTATAGTGGCAATACACTGTATTAGTACTATTACCAGTAGTCACAATGTAATGGATCTCTATTTATAGTGGTAATACACTGTATTAGTACTATTACCGGTAGTCACAATGTAATGGATCTCTATCTATAGTGGTAATACACTGTATTAGTACTATTACCGGTAGTCACAATGTAATGGATCTCTATCTATAGTGGCAATACACTGTATTAGTACTATTACCGGTAGTCACAATGTAATGGATCTCTATCTATAGTGGTAATACACTGTATTAGTACTATTACCGGTAGTCACAATGTAATGGATCTCTATCTATCGTGGCAATACACTGTATTAGTACTATTACCGGTAGTCACAATGTAATGGATCTCTATCTATAGTGGTAATACACTGTATTAGTACTATTACCGGTAGTCACAATGTAATGGATCTCTATCTATAGTGGCAATACACTGTATTAGTACTATTACCGGTAGTCACAATGTAATGGATCTCTATCTATAGTGGTAATACACTGTATTAGTACTATTACCGGTAGTCACAATGTAATGGATCTCTATCTATAGTGGCAATACACTGTATTAGTACTATTACCAGTAATCACAATGTAATGGATCTCTATCTATAGTGGTAATACACTGTATTAGTACTATTACCAGTAATCACAATGTAATGGATCTCTATCTACAGTGGTAATACACTGTATTAGTACTTTTACCAGTAGTCACAATGTAATGGATCTCTATCTATAGTGGCAATACACTGTATTAGTACTATTACCAGTAGTCACAATGTAATGGATCTCTATCTATAGTGGTAATACACTGTATTACTACTATTACCAGTAGTCACAATGTAATGGATCTCTATCTATAGTGGCAATACACTGTATTAGTACTATTACCAGTAATCACAATGTAATGGATCTCTATCTACAGTGGTAATACACTGTATTAGTACTATTACCGGTAGTCACAATGTAATGGATCTCTATCTATAGTGGTAATACACTGTATTAGTACTATTACCAGTAGTCACAATGTAATGGATCTCTATCTATAGTGGTAATACACTGTATTAGTACTATTACCGGTAGTCACAATGTAATGGATCTCTATCTATAGTGGTAATACACTGTATTAGTACTATTACCAGTAGTCACAATGTAATGGATCTCTATCTATAGTGGTAATACACTGTATTAGTATTATTACCAGTAGTCACAATGTAATGGATCTCTATCTATAGTGGTAATACACTGTATTAGTACTATTATCAGTAATCACAATGCAATGGATCTCTATCTATAGTGTCAATACACTGTATTAGAACTATTACCAGTGGTCACAATGTAATGGATCTCTATCTATAGTGGTAATACACTGTATAAGTACTATTACCAGTAGTCACAATGTAATGGATCTCTATCTATAGTGGCAATACACTGTATTAGTACTATTACCAGTTGTCACAATGTAATGGATCTCTATCTATAGTGGTAATACACTGTATTAGTACTATTACCGGTAATCACAATGTAATGGATCTCTATCTATAGTGGTAATACACTGTATTAGTACTATTACCAGTAGTCACAATGTAATGGATCTCTATCAATAGTGGTAATACACTGTATTAGTACTATTACCGGTAATCACAATGTAATGGATCTCTATCTATAGTGGTAATACACTGTATTAGTACTATTACCAGTAGTCACAATGTAATGGATCTCTATCTATAGTGGTAATACACTGTATTAGTACTATTACCGGTAGTCACAATGTAATGGATCTCTATCTATAGTGGTAATACACTGTATTAGTACTATTACCATTAGTCAAAATGTAATGGATCTCTATCTATAGTGGTAATACACTGTATTAGTACTATTACCGGTAGTCACAATGTAATGGATCTCTATCTATAGTGGTAATACACTGTATTAGTACTATTACCAGTAGTCACAATGTAATGGATCTCTATCTATAGTGGTAATACACTGTATTAGTACTATTATCAGCAATCACAATGTAATGGATCTCTATCTATAGTGGCAATACACTGTATTAGTACTATTACCAGTAGTCACAATGTAATGGATCTCTATCTATAGTGGCAATACACTGTATTAGTACTATTACCGGTAGTCACAATGTAATGGATCTCTATCTATAGTGGTAATACACTGTATTAGTACTATTACCAGTAGTCACAATGTAATGGATCTCTATGTATAGTGGCAATACATTGTATTAGTACTATTACCGGTAGTAACAATGTAATGGATCTCTATCTATAGTGGCAATACACTGTATTAGTACTATTACCGGTAGTCACAATGTAATGGATCTCTATCTATAGTGGCAATACACTGTATTAGTACTATTACCAGTAGTCACAATGTAATGGATCTCTATCTATAGTGGTAATACACTGTATTAGTACTATTACCAATAGTCACAATGTAATGGATCTCTATCTATAGTGGCAATACACTGTATTAGTACTATTATCAGTAGTCACAATGTAATGGATCTCTATCTATAGTGGCAATACACTGTATTAGTACTATTACCGGTAGTCACAATGTAATGGATCTCTATCTATAGTGGCAATACACTGTATTAGTACTATTACCGGTAGTCACAATGTAATGGATCTCTATCTATAGTGGTAATACACTGTATTAGTACTATTACCAGTAGTCACAATGTAATGGATCTCTATCTATAGTGGTAATACACTGTATTAGTACTATTATCAGTAGTCACAATGTAATGGATCTCTATCTATAGTGGCAATACACTGTATTAGTACTATTACCAGTAGTCACAATGTAATGGATCTCTATCTATAGTGGTAATACACTGTATTAGTACTATTACCAGTAGTCACAATGTAATGGATCTCTATCTATAGTGGTAATACACTGTATTAGTACTATTACCAGTAGTCACAATGTAATGGATCTCTATCTATAGTGGTAATACACTGTATTAGTACTATTACCAGTAGTCACAATGTAATGGATCTCTATCTATAGTGGTAATACACTGTATTAGTACTATTACCAGTAGTCACAATGTAATGGATCTCTATCTATAGTGGTAATACACTGTATTAGTACTATTACCAGTAGTCACAATGTAATGGATCTCTATCTATAGTGGTAATACACTGTAATAGTACTATTACCGGTAGTCACAATGTAATGGATCTCTATCTATAGTGGCAATACACTGCATTAGTACTATTACCGGTAGTCACAATGTAATGGATCTCTATCTATAGTGGCAATACACTGTATTAGTACTATTACCAGTAGTCACAATGTAATGGATCTCTATCTATAGTGGCAATACACTGTATTAGTACTATTACCAGTAGTCACAATGTAATGGATCTCTATCTATAGTGGTAATACACTGTATTAGTACTATTACCGGTAGTCACAATGTAATGGATCTCTATCTATAGTGGCAATACACTGTATTAGTACTATTACCAGTAGTCACAATGTAATGGATCTCTATCTATCGTGGCAATACACTGTATTAGTACTATTACCGGTAGTCACAATGTAATGGATCTCTATCTATAGTGGTAATACACTGTATTAGTACTATTACCGGTAGTCACAATGTAATGGATCTCTATCTATAGTGGCAATACACTGTATTAGTACTATTACCAGTTGTCACAATGTAATGGATCTCTATCTATAGTGGCAATACACTGTATTAGTACTATTACCGGTAGTCACAATGTAATGGATCTCTATCTATAGTGGCAATACACTGTATTAGTACTATTACCAGTAGTCACAATGTAATGGATCTCTATCTATAGTGGTAATACACTGTAATAGTACTATTACCAGTAGTTACAATGTAATGGATCTCTATCTATAGTGGCAATACACTGTATTAGTACTATTACCGGTAGTCACAATGTAATGGATCTCTATCTGCAGTGGCAATACACTGTATTAGTACTATTACCAGTAGTCACAATGTAATGGATCTCCATCTATAGTGGCAATACACTGTATTAGTACTATTACCAGTAGTTACAATGTAATGGATCTCTATCTATAGTGGCAATACACTTTATTAGTACTATTACCAGTAGTCACAATGTAATGGATCTCTATCTATAGTGGCAATACACTGTATTAGTACTATTACCGGTAGTCACAATGTAATGGATCTCTATCTATAGTGGTAATACACTGTATTAGTACTATTACCAGTAGTCACAATGTAATGGATCTCTATCTATAGTGGCAATACACTGTATTAGTACTATTACCAGTAGTCACAATGTAATGGATCTCTATCTATAGTGGTAATACACTGTATTAGTACTATTACCGGTAGTCACAATGTAATGGATCTCTATCTATAGTGGTAATACACTGTATTAGTACTATTACCAGTAGTCACAATGTAATGGATCTCTATCTATAGTGGCAATACACTGTATTAGTACTATTACCGGTAGTCACAATGTAATGGATCTCTATCTATAGTGGTAATACACTGTATTAGTACTATTACCAGTAGTCACAATGTAATGGATCTCTATCTATAGTGGCAATACACTGTATTAGTACTATTACCGGTAGTCACAATGTAATGGATCTCTATCTATAGTGGTAATACACTGTATTAGTACTATTAACTGTAGTCACAATGTAATGGATCTCTATCTATAGTGGCAATACACTGTATTAGTACTATTACCAGTAGTCACAATGTAATGGATCTCTATCTATAGTGGTAATACACTGTATTAGTACTATTATCAGTAATCACAATGTAATGGATCTCTATCTATAGTGGCAATACACTGTATTAGTACTATTACCAGTAGTCACAATGTAATGGATCTCTATCTATAGTGGCAATACACTGTATTAGTACTATTACCAGTAGTCACAATGTAATGGATCTCTATCTATAGTGGTAATACACTGTATTAGTACTATTACCAGTAGTCACAATGTAATGGATCTCTATCTATAGTGGTAATACACTGTATTAGTACTATTACCAGTAGTCACAATGTAATGGATCTCTATCTATAGTGGCAATACACTGTATTAGTACTATTACCGGTAGTCACAATGTAATGGATCTCTATCTGCAGTGGCAATACACTGTATTAGTACTATTACCAGTAGTCACAATGTAATGGATCTCTATCTATAGTGGTAATACACTGTATTAGTACTATTACCAGTAGTTACAATGTAATGGATCTCTGTCTATAGTGGCAATACACTGTATTAGTACTATTACCAGTAGTCACAATGTAATGGATCTCTATCTATAGTGGTAATACACTGTATTAGTACTATTACCGGTAGTCACAATGTAATGGATCTCTATCTATAGTGGTAATACACTGTATTAGTACTATTACCGGTAGTCACAATGTAATGGATCTCTATCTATAGTGGTAATACACTGTATTAGTACTATTACCAGTAGTCACAATGTAATGGATCTCTATCTATAGTGGCAATACACTGTATTAGTACTATTACCAGTAGTTACAATGTAATGGATCTCTATCTATAGTGGCAATACACTGTATTAGTACTATTACCAGTGGTCACAATGTAATGGATCTCTATCTACAGTGGTAATACACTGTATTAGTACTATTACCAGTAGTCACAATGTAATGGATCTCTATCTATAGTGGCAATACACTGTATTAGTACTATTACCGGTAGTCACAATGTAATGGATCTCTATCTATAGTGGCAATACACTGTATTAGTACTATTACCGGTAGTCACAATGTAATGGATCTCTATCTATAGTGGCAATACACTGTATTAGTACTATTACCAGTAGTCACAATGTAATGGATCTCTATCTATAGTGGCAATACACTGTATTAGTACTATTACCAGTTGTCACAATGTAATGGATCTCTATCTATAGTGGCAATACACTGTATTAGTACTATTACCGGTAGTCACAATGTAATGGATCTCTATCTATAGTGGCAATACACTGTATTAGTACTATTACCAGTAGTCACAATGTAATGGATCTCTATCTATAGTGGTAATACACTGTAATAGTACTATTACCAGTAGTTACAATGTAATGGATCTCTATCTATAGTGGCAATACACTGTATTAGTACTATTACCGGTAGTCACAATGTAATGGATCTCTATCTGCAGTGGCAATACACTGTATTAGTACTATTACCAGTAGTCACAATGTAATGGATCTCCATCTATAGTGGCAATACACTGTATTAGTACAATTACCAGTAGTTACAATGTAATGGATCTCTATCTATAGTGGCAATACACTTTATTAGTACTATTACCAGTAGTCACAATGTAATGGATCTCTATCTATAGTGGCAATACACTGTATTAGTACTATTACCGGTAGTCACAATGTAATGGATCTCTATCTATAGTGGTAATACACTGTATTAGTACTATTACCAGTAGTCACAATGTAATGGATCTCTATCTATAGTGGCAATACACTGTATTAGTACTATTACCAGTAGTCACAATGTAATGGATCTCTATCTATAGTGGTAATACACTGTATTAGTACTATTACCGGTAGTCACAATGTAATGGATCTCTATCTATAGTGGTAATACACTGTATTAGTACTATTACCAGTAGTCACAATGTAATGGATCTCTATCTATAGTGGCAATACACTGTATTAGTACTATTACCGGTAGTCACAATGTAATGGATCTCTATCTATAGTGGTAATACACTGTATTAGTACTATTACCAGTAGTCACAATGTAATGGATCTCTATCTATAGTGGCAATACACTGTATTAGTACTATTACCGGTAGTCACAATGTAATGGATCTCTATCTATAGTGGTAATACACTGTATTAGTACTATTAACTGTAGTCACAATGTAATGGATCTCTATCTATAGTGGCAATACACTGTATTAGTACTATTACCAGTAGTCACAATGTAATGGATCTCTATCTATAGTGGTAATACACTGTATTAGTACTATTATCAGTAATCACAATGTAATGGATCTCTATCTATAGTGGCAATACACTGTATTAGTACTATTACCAGTAGTCACAATGTAATGGATCTCTATCTATAGTGGCAATACACTGTATTAGTACTATTACCAGTAGTCACAATGTAATGGATCTCTATCTATAGTGGTAATACACTGTATTAGTACTATTACCAGTAGTCACAATGTAATGGATCTCTATCTATAGTGGTAATACACTGTATTAGTACTATTACCAGTAGTCACAATGTAATGGATCTCTATCTATAGTGGCAATACACTGTATTAGTACTATTACCGGTAGTCACAATGTAATGGATCTCTATCTGCAGTGGCAATACACTGTATTAGTACTATTACCAGTAGTCACAATGTAATGGATCTCTATCTATAGTGGTAATACACTGTATTAGTACTATTACCAGTAGTTACAATGTAATGGATCTCTGTCTATAGTGGCAATACACTGTATTAGTACTATTACCAGTAGTCACAATGTAATGGATCTCTATCTATAGTGGTAATACACTGTATTAGTACTATTACCGGTAGTCACAATGTAATGGATCTCTATCTATAGTGGTAATACACTGTATTAGTACTATTACCGGTAGTCACAATGTAATGGATCTCTATCTATAGTGGTAATACACTGTATTAGTACTATTACCAGTAGTCACAATGTAATGGATCTCTATCTATAGTGGCAATACACTGTATTAGTACTATTACCAGTAGTTACAATGTAATGGATCTCTATCTATAGTGGCAATACACTGTATTAGTACTATTACCAGTGGTCACAATGTAATGGATCTCTATCTACAGTGGTAATACACTGTATTAGTACTATTACCAGTAGTCACAATGTAATGGATCTCTATCTATAGTGGCAATACACTGTATTAGTACTATTACCGGTAGTCACAATGTAATGGATCTCTATCTATAGTGGCAATACACTGTATTAGTACTATTACCGGTAGTCACAATGTAATGGATCTCTATCTATAGTGGCAATACACTGTATTAGTACTATTACCAGTAGTCACAATGTAATGGATCTCTATCTATAGTGGCAATACACTGTATTAGTACTATTACCAGTAGTCACAATGTAATGGATCTCTATCTATAGTGGCAATACACTGTATTAGTACTATTACCGGTAGTCACAATGTAATGGATCTCTATCTATAGTGGCAATACACTGTATTAGTACTATTACCAGTAGTCACAATGTAATGGATCTCTATCTATAGTGGCAATACACTGTATTAGTACTATTACCGGTAGTCACAATGTAATGGATCTCTATCTATAGTGGCAATACACTGTATTAGTACTATTACCAGTAGTCACAATGTAATGGATCTCTATCTATAGTGGCAATACACTGTATTAGTACTATTACCAGTAGTCACAATGTAATGGATCTCTATCTATAGTGGCAATACACTGTATTAGTACTATTACCGGTAGTCACAATGTAATGGATCTCTATCTATAGTGGCAATACACTGTATTAGTACTATTACCAGTAGTCACAATGTAATGGATCTCTATCTATCGTGGCAATACACTGTATTAGTACTATTACCGGTAGTCACAATGTAATGGATCTCTATCTATAGTGGCAATACACTGTATTAGTACTATTACCGGTAGTCACAATGTAATGGATCTCTATCTATAGTGGCAATACACTGTATTAGTACTATTACCGGTAGTCACAATGTAATGGATCTCTATCTATAGTGGCAATACACTGTATTAGTACTATTACCGGTAGTCACAATGTAATGGATCTCTATCTATAGTGGCAATACACTGTATTAGTACTATTACCAGTAGTCACAATGTAATGGATCTCTATCTATAGTGGCAATACACTGTATTAGTACTATTACCGGTAGTCACAATGTAATGGATCTCTATCTATAGTGGTAATACACTGTATTAGTACTATTACAGGTAGTCACAATGTAATGGATCTCTATCTATAGTGGTAATACACTGTATTAGTACTATTACCGGTAGTCACAATGTAATGGATCTCTATCTATAGTGGCAATACACTGTATTAGTACTATTACCAGTGGTCACAATGTAATGTATCTCTATCTACAGTGGTAATACACTGTATTAGTACTATTACCAGTAGTCACAATGTAATGGATCTCTATCTATAGTGGCAATACACTGTATTAGTACTATTACCGGTAGTCACAATGTAATGGATCTCTATCTATAGTGGTAATACACTGTATTAGTACTATTACCAGTAGTCACAATGTAATGGATCTCTATCTACAGTGGTAATACACTGTATTAGTACTATTACCAGTAGTCACAATGTAATGGATCTCTATCTATAGTGGTAATACACTGTATTAGTACTATTACCGGTAGTCACAATGTAATGGATCTCTGTCAATAGTGGCAATACACTGTATTAGTACTATTACCAGTGGTCACAATGTAATGGATCTCTATCTATAGTGGTAATACACTGTATTAGTACTATTACCGGTAGTCACAATGTAATGGATCTCTATCTATAGTGGTAATACACTGTATTAGTACTATTACCAGTAGTCACAATGTAATGGATCTCTATCTATAGTGGTAATACACTGTATTAGTACTATTACCGGTAATCACAATGTAATGGATCTCTATCTATAGTGGTAATACACTGTATTAGTACTATTACCAGTAGTCACAATGTAATGGATCTCTATCTACAGTGGCAATACACTGTATTAGTACTATTACCAGTAGTCACAATGTAATGGATCTCTATCTATAGTGGTAATACACTGTATTAGTACTATTACCAGTAGTCACAATGTAATGGATCTCTATCTATAGTGGTAATACACTGTATTAGTACTATTACCGGTAATCACAATGTAATGGATCTCTATCTATAGTGGTAATACACTGTATTAGTACTATTACCAGTAGTCACAATGTAATGGATCTCTATCTATAGTGGTAATACACTGTATTAGTACTATTACCGGTAGTCACAATGTAATGGACCTCTATCTATAGTGGTAATACACTGTATTAGTACTATTACCAGTAGTCACAATGTAATGGATCTCTATTTATAGTGGTAATACACTGTATTAGTACTATTACCAGTAGTCACAATGTAATGGATCTCTATCTATAGTGGTAATACACTGTATTAGTACTATTACCAGTAATCACAATGTAATGGATCTCTATCTATAGTGGTAATACACTGTATTAGTACTATTACCAGTAGTCACAATGTAATGGACCTCTATCTATAGTGGTAATACACTGTATTAGTACTATTACCAGTAGTCACAATGTAATGGATCTCTATCTATAGTGGTAATACACTGTATTAGTACTATTACCAGTAGTCACAATGTAATGGATCTCTATCTATAGTGGTAATACACTGTATTAGTACTATTACCAGTAGTCACAATGTAATGGATCTCTATCTATAGTGGCAATACACAAATTGGAATGCAAAAGTTGAGGAATTTGTAAATGGCAGGTTTATCATTATTTTACTGTGCATGTACAATATAGACTACGGGAGGGAGGATGTTTTATTTATAAAAATATAGAAATTATATTTATTTACAAAAGTGTGTATCCTTTCATTTGTCCAGACTCAGACATTAAGGTTGTGCATATAGAAAACATTTTAAGCAAAATTTAATATAAACATTTTTTTTAATTATTTTCTTCATTTTATTAAATGGGTTTATATCATGATATATAACCACTATCATATATACAATGTAGCTGTGATTACTTAGACTAGAGACATATTTAATCATATGACCACTATCATAATGTAGCTGTGATTACTTATACTAGAGACATATTTAATTTTTACTTTTGTTTATTCAAAAGTTACCAAAACATGCCACTGATATGCACATCTTACCACCAAATCCTTTGAAGATATTCAAAAACACAAACTAATCCAATAGTCTTACAGGAAAACCCTGGTCCTTGTTCAAACGATCTGGCCACAAACCAATTCAAAACACTTTTTTTTTAATTTCACAAAATTCTTTTTCACAATTTCTCCAGAGATCCTTGTAAGATAGAATTCTGATGAGTCCTAACCGAAAAGTCAAGAATGATATATACCCTCCTTGGTATACAATGATATATACATATACCCTCCTTGGTATACAAACAAATGTACAAATGTTAACTAACCTATGTAAGGTGAAGAGTGATTGACAAGGTAAACTGATCAGTCTCAAGATGTCAATTTATTTATGATTGATGTCTCTCACATTAAAAACTGTCTTGTAATAATATTTATCTTTTCAAATCATACCTGGTGAGGAAATTAAGGATTAACAACTATCTGACCCCATCTTCAATATTTCAAGATTTGACCCCATCTTCAGGGCACTTTAAGCTAAAAATGTGTTATAATACTGGATTAGGTTGATTTACATTTTTTTTGTATTTTGATTATTTATTTATAATTGCTGTGATAATCATGTTAATCCCAAATTATATGGATTAACACATATACAAAGTAAATAAATATAAAGGTCTTATAAACATGTATATTTATCTCATAATCTGTAATCATTACAACATTTGACACATTTTATTTTGATTTCAAATTAAAAGATTATCTTAAAAATTAGGAATAAGGTCAAAGTTCATTTAACTGTTTATCTAATCATTGTATATAATCTTTTATTGTTTGTCTGCACTAGGCACGAGGAGGAATGCTCATTGCTAATCTTAGTAGATGCAATGCATTTCCTGAAGCACTGTCCCTTGGTGTCTGTTGCAGATAAATGATACATCTATTTATTCCCATTTTAGTTTATTACTTGAACTGCTTGCTTTGCTGGATCAGACATGGGGAGAATCGAAATCCGATTCTTAAGCACTGTCCCCTGGTGTCTCCTCCAGCTAAGTAATCACAGTCCTTTCATCAAACACATGATGTTTTACTACTTGAGCCGCTTGCTTTGCAAGATTAGACACGGGGAGAATCAAAATACAATTCTTAAGCATCGTCCCCTGGTGTCTCCTCCAGCTAAGTAATCGCATACATATAGTCCATTCTTCAACCATACGATACACTGCAACTATACATTACTCATTGCCTCTCCTCGGGTCGTGCTGCCGAACACAGCCTATTTATTTATATATTTTTTGTAACATATATCATTTAAATAGTTAGAATTGTCTTGTTTAAGAACATATAATGTATATTTGTTATTGCCCCTTGAGGGACCTTAATTGGAATAAAATATATTGTATTGTATTGTGATAATCATCTTGCCTATAAAATGGAATTTTACACATAAAAAAAAAGAAGCTATAATAAACAAGCTGTATCATCCTCTGATTTTTTTTAAAGAAAATCATTAATAAATATTTTTCTTACAGATTTTAAATACAAACAGTATAAATATTAAGTTCCATCTCAAAAATTATTATTTGAAATTTGTAATATAAGGAATTGCCTCATCACATTAAATTAATACGAAAATATTTGCCAGATGTAAATGAACATGAGACTTTAACAGTCAATATTTAAATTTTTAAGTCGAAAAATACAAATCTCTTGCAAAATGTTCTTAATCCTTTTTATATAAATTAATACTGACACTTTTACTGATCCTGATCTTGTTAAAAAAATGATGAATTCCAACCTTTTATACCTTTATATACAATTACATGTATGGATGGCTGAATGGAGACCATTTATTACATTGCTTACAATATGCATACCATATTGGTTTACAGTTCCCACAATATCATATACATGTATGTATAAATCGAATCCGGGACGTTTCGCCCCGAATCCCGTTCGCCCCATGAGTCGTTTCGCCCTTATTCCCGTTCGTTCCCGGGTCATTCCGCCCTCCTTTAAAAAATGAAATATGGAAAATACCATTGCAAATATTCGTATTTTGGACATTGTAAGGCTTGTTCATGGGTACTTTATTTTTGTCTTCCTCATAATTAACATGCTTTCTTGACGTGTTTAATATTATTTACACACTAGTTCTATTGTTATCGATAGGTATTCAAATTTTGGAAATACCTATTTGTCAAAAGAATTTGCACGTGTCTTAGGCCCAGGACAAATAGTGACGTCACATGAACACCTCGGCACTGTGCCAGGTGTTCAAGCTTGAACCACCTCGGCACTGTGCCAGGTGTTCAAGTGACTTGTCGATGACAAAAACGGCTGCATTTAATTGGCTAAATATGTACAAGTAAATTCAATATTTTTGATATTATTTTTTTTTTATAAACAATATCACTAGAGTGTACGTCAGTTACCGACTTCGATCTCGGGTTCAAGCTAGATAAACACCCTCGCCTGTGCTTTGAGCACCTCGACCGCTATGCGGTCTCAGCGCACAATTTGCACGGGCTCAGGTGTTCATCTAGCTTGAACATCTCGATCTCAGTCGGTAACTATTATGTATGGCTTCATATTTTGACACCTGATTAAATGTGTATAATTTCTTTGTTCACTTTCATTGTTTGACACCTGATTAAATTTGTAAAATTTCTTTGAACAATACAGTAATAAATTAGTATGTATGTATTGTTTGTTCTGCATTATTTCCAATAATTATTAAATATTATAATATAACATCATGATGATGTTAACTCCGTTGTTTATCATATATTTTTATTATTTTTATTTTATTTTTATGTTATTATTTTTTTTGTATACAACTAATAAATAAATAATTACCAAAAAATTGTCGAAAAAGACTTCATCTATTAATATATAATAGCGATTAAGTGGGGCGAATCGACTCACTTTCCGGGGCGAAACGACCCGGGGTAAATCCACCCGGGTCGAACAGGTAATCTGGACAAAACGACCTGGTACCGTATAAATCAAACTATTAACAAGATATGATTATAATCTAGCGATTATATACGCCTGTGCTTTGAGCACCTCGACCGCTATGCGGTCTCGGCGCACAATTTGCACGGGCTCAGGTGTTCATCTAGCTTGAACATCTCGATCTCAGTCGGTAACTATTATGTATGGCTTCATATTTTGACACCTGATTAAATGTGTATAATTTCTTTGTTCACTTTCATTGTTTGACACATGATTAAATTTGTAAAATTTCTTTGAACAATACAGTAATAAATTAGTATGTATGTATTGTTTGTTCTGCATTATTTCCAATAATTATTAAATATTATAATATAACATCATGATGATGTTAACTCCGTTGTTTATCATATATTTTTATTATTTTTATTTTATTTTTATGTTATTATTTTTTTTGTATACAACTAATAAATAAATAATTACCAAAAAATTGTCGAAAAAGACTTCATCTATTAATATATAATAGCGATTAAGTGGGGCGAATCGACTCACTTTCCGGGGCGAAACGACCCGGGGTAAATCCACCCGGGTCGAACAGGTAATCTGGACAAAATGACCTGGTACCGTATAAATCAAACTATTAACAAGATATGATTATAATCTAGCTATTATGAAGTCTCCCAAACCGGCCACTGACAACCGGTTTAAAAAATAAATTAAAAGTTACCTTTGAAATCGAACAGTGCTGAATTTTTGCCGTATTGTGGTGGCCATTTTGAAAATGGAGACCGGTAGAAATTTTTCAATGTAGGGAATCAATTCAGGACGTTGAAATCGAACAATGTTGAATTTGTGCGGTATTGTGGTGGCCATTTTGAAAATGGCGACCGGTAGAAATTTTTCGATGTCAGGAATCATTTCGGGACATCATAATCTACCCACATACGAAATGTCGTTGAAATCGGACAATGTGGAATTTGTGCGGTATTGTGGTGGCCATTTTGAAAATGGCGACCGGTAGACATTTTTCGATGTCAGGAATCAATTCGGGACATCATAATCTACCCACATATGAAATGGCATTGAAATCGGACAATGTCGAATTTTTGAGGTATTGTGGCGGCCATTTTGAAAATGGCGACCGATAGAATTTTTTCAATGTCAGGAATCAATTCGGGACATCATTATCTACCCACATATAAAATTTTGATGATATCGGACAATGTTGAATTTTTACCGCCCATTTTTTATACCGTGTTTTGGCAGTCATTTTGAAAATGGCAGACATCTCGAAAATTTTGAAAACGCAGAATTGTTCCTCTAATGGTGACCTATCACTATGTCAAATTTTATGTCTCTATCATTATCCATTTAGAAGTTATCAACGTTAATGTACGATATTTCAACTTTCCCATAGGATTCTATAGTAACCCCCACCCCCTTTGAACCCCTCAAAATATGACTTTGACTCCCTTTACCACAAAACGGAAAACTTTAGGACCAACTAGAAACATATATCTATAACTCCACCAAGTTTCATGAAATTCTGTCCAGTACATGTAGTTCCTGAGATCTGCCGTGGACAAGTTCATGTGCCAAAGAAAAAAAGGAGAAGAGAAGAAAGAGAAGAATAATAATAATAATAATAATAATAATAATAATAAATGGAGCAAAAACAATAAGTCTCCCAAACTTTGTTTGGGAGACTTAATTACAAAAACTGCTTGTTGTTAAAATGCACTGAAGTTACATAACATAAAGTTAATATCATATACATGTATGTACAAATAAACTACCAGTATTAATTTCAAAACCTGTCTGTTGTTAAAATGCACTAAAGTTACATAACATAAAGTTAATATCATATACATGTATGTACAAATAAACTACCAGTATTAATTTCAAAACCTGTCTGTTGTTAAAATGCACTGAAGTTACGTAACGATAATGATAAAGTTAAATCTAACAAAAACGTACGTTGTTAAAATATTCATAAAGAAATCGCCAAAAGATAAAATTCAAACTTACTTATGAATGGAGCACTACAGTTAAAGTAAGTGATCTATTTACCTTTCAGTGTAAAAACAAAGCCTATACCTGAGTCTTTGATCAACGTTTTTAAGTGGGAACTAACCAGGATAATAGTAATTTTCATACTTCACATACTTTCACTTTGAGTCAGCAATCTTTTGTATCACCAAATACCTCAACAGATTAAGCAATACAATAGAGTACCACACAAATGTGCTGTGGTATTCATTCTCTCGTTTTGTTATAAAGGTTTTTAACCTTTATATACTTTTTTTTTCTAATTTACAAGGTAAGGATTATATATACGACTTGTATAGTACTAATTTAATTTCAAATCCAAACTGTATATGTGGATACCAAAATGAAAATGCGGATCATTATTTGCTATTTTGTAATCGTTATATTGTATATAGAAATAAAATGTTATCGTCATTGGCAATACTGAATATGAACGGGGTAGAAATAAATGTTGATACTTTGTTATTTGGAAATGATTTTCTATCAGATGAAACAAATTGTGAAATATTTTTTAATTATTCAAAGATATATTAAAGATACTGGTCGTTTTTCAGTATAATTGTAACAAAACAACCAGGTGAATTCCCTTACAGGTATACCATTTTGACACAAATATTAACGTGGTATTCGAATGATCATAATTGAAAATAAAACCTCTGGATGATCTTTGAAGACTATTTGATCTTACAAAATAAATAGAAATATATTTACTTACCATGACTATTTTCAGCAACTAAATCCCAATAGATGAATGAAAGTTAATATGTCCATTGCCACGTAGTACGCATTTGGGTCTGTTCGATATGTATCAATAGGTTATCTATATGTTGATCATATAGTCAATGAGGCTCCATGAGGGTTTTAATTGTTTTACTGTTTATATTTTTCTTCATGCCTTCATTTACTATAAACGTTTACTATAAATTTGTGTAATTAAATATTATTATGTTCAATTGTGTATTTTGAAATATATGTAATGGGAGAAGACTGTCTAAGTTGTTTAACTTGTGTCTTATCCTTTTGTCTTTTTGAACAATAAAATATGTTTAAAGTATACAACTGTACACAGTGTAATTTGTGTAGGTATAAATCCAATTCTAATTAATCGTTTTATTTCCTGATGTATGAAGTAAAGAATACACGCGGTATTTAATAACAATTTTAATTCTAATTAAAAATGTAAATATATGCCAAGGCTAAACAAAAGTATGTATCTTAAATCCTAGAATCATGGAAACTATACGAGCTTAATGTCACATCTGTTAAAAAGACGCAGACAGGAAATTTCATAAGGAATCGAATAAATCTAAGGGGGGAAATTTAATTAAAATTAGACTATAAATAAAATAATGAATTTTTGGGTGTTGGCCCAATTTTGACCCCTTATAAATCTTGGAAAAGGTATGAGCTTTTTAAAATTTGTTGTCATATTCCACACAGGAATTAAATGGAAATAAAGAGCTATGCAAGGTGCAGTAAGATACAACTGCAACATGTAGACAAGGGCCTCTTCCTGCACTAGTTTTACTGCAATCAAGTTAAACTAAAAAAACATACATGTAACTGAAATAGGAAATCCATTGGAATACTACCTGAAGCCCTTGTCATAATCAATTCAAAGAAAAAAATGCATCGAACATATCAAATATAATTGTATTTATTTTACAAATATGCAAAAATTAGAATATGGGTCCCATTTAGTCCCTTTTCCATAAACAAATAGATCATTTTCTTTATTGAGACACCCTCAAAGGTAACTAATAAGGGTGAACATTTTGCATTAAAATTTAAATGAACTATTCAGTATTGTGGCACTTGTCTCTTTGGTTGAGTTTTTCTTAAACAAATCATAAATCTGTCACCAGTGGTAACTGGACGTTCTCTGTACAATCAAGTCAAGGAAAACATTGCATCAAAATTGGATGAAAAATAAAATAATAAAATTCTATACATATACATGTACCTTCCATATATGTGTAATTTTGGAATTTGTACCCATTTTAGACCCTTTTTCGAAAAGAAAAAAAAAGTTAAAAATTGTTTGACCCATCAATAAGTTAAAAATGATAATATGTAACAAAACTGCATTAAAATGGGATGAGAATTAAACTTTTTGGCCCTGTGAGGTCAGGTTTATCTTAGAAACTGTGGGATGAGAATTAAACTTTTTGGCCCTGTGAGGTCAGGTTTATCTTAGAAACTGTGGGATGAGAATTAAACTTTTTGGCCCTGTGAGGTCAGGTTTATCTTAGAAACTGTGGGATGAGATCAAACTTTTTGGCCCTGTGAGGTCAGGTTTATCTTAGATACTGTGGGATGAGAATTAAACTTTTTGGCCCTGTGAGGTCAGGTTTATCTTAGAAACTGTGGGATGAGAATTAAACTTTTTGGCCCTGTGAGGTCAGGTTTATCTTAGAAACTGTGGGATGAAAATTAAATTTTGTGGCCCTGTGAGGTCAGGTTTATCTTAGAAACTGTGAGATGAGAATCAAACTTTTTGGACCTGTGAGGTCAGGTTTATCTTAGAAACTGTGGGATGAGATCAAACTTTTTGGCCCTGTGAGGTCAGGTTTATCTTAGAAACTGTAGGATGAGAATTAAACTTTTTGGCCCTGTGAGGTCAGGTTTATCTTAGAAACTGTGGGATGAGAATTAAACTTTTTGGCCCTGTGAGGTCAGGTTTATCTTAGAAACTGTGGGATGAGATCAAACTTTTTGGCCCTGTGAGGTCAGGTTTATCTTAGAAACTGTGGGATGAGAATTAAACTTTTTGGCCCTGTGAGGTCAGGTTTATCTTAGAAACTGTGGGATGAGAATTAAACTTTTTGGCCCTGTGAGGTCAGGTTTATCTTAGAAACTGTGGGATGAGAATTAAACTTTGTGGCCCTGTGAGGTCAGCTTTATCTTAGAAACTGTGAGATGAGAATCAAACTTTTTGGACCTGTGAGGTCAGGTTTATCTTAGAAACTGTGGGATGAGATCAAACTGTTTGGCCCTGTGAGGTCAGGTTTATCTTAGAAACTGTGGGATGAGAATTAAACTTTTTGGCCCTGTGAGGTCAGGTTTATCTTAGAAACTGGGATGAGAATTAAACTTTTTGGCCCTGTGAGGTCAGGTTTATCTTACATGTAGAAACTGTGGGATGAGAATTAAACTTTTTGGCCCTGTGAGGTCAGGTTTATCTTAGAAACTGTGGGATGAGAATCAAACTTTTTGGCCCTGTGAGGTCAGGTTTATCTTAGAAACTGTGGGATGAGATCAAACTTTTTGGCCCTGTGAGGTCAGGTTTATCTTAGAAACTGTGGGATGAGAATTAAACTTTTTGGCCCTGTGAGGTCAGGTTTATCTTAGAAACTGTGGGATGAGAATTAAACTTTTTGGCCCTGTGAGGTCAGGTTTATCTTAGAAACTGTGGGATGAGAATCAAACTTTTTGGCCCTGTGAGGTCAGGTTTATCTTAGAAACTGTGGGATGAGAATTAAACTTTTTGGCCCTGTGAGGTCAGGTTTATCTTAGAAACTGTGGGATGTGGATCAAATTTTGGGGCCCTGTGAGGTCAGGTTTATCTTAGAAACTGTGGGATGAGAATTAAACTTTTTGGCCCTGTGAGGTCAGGTTTATCTTAGAAACTGTGGGATGAGAATTAAACTTTTTGGCCCTGTGAGGTCAGGTTTATCTTAGAAACTGTGGGATGAGAATTAAACTTTTTGGCCCTGTGAGGTCAGGTTTATCTTAGAAACTGTGGGATGAGAATTAAACTTTTTGGCCCTGTGAGGTCAGGTTTATCTTAGAAACTGTGGGATGAGAATTAAACTTTTTGGCCCTGTAAGGTCAGGTTTATCTTAGAAACTGTGGGATGAGATCATACTTTTTGGCCCTGTGAGGTCAGGTTTATCTTAGAAACTGTGGGATGAGAATTAAACTTTTTGGCCCTGTGAGGTCAGGTTTATCTTAGAAACTGTGGGATGAGAATTAAACTTTTTGGCCCTGTGAGGTCAGGTTTATCTTAGAAACTGTGAGATGAGAATCAAACTTTTTGGCCCTGTGAGGTCAGGTTTATCTTAGAAACTGTGGGATGAGAATTAAAATTTTTGGCCCTGTGAGGTCAGGTTTATCTTAGAAACTGTGGGATGAGAATCAAACTTTTTGGCCCTGTGAGGTCAGGTTTATCTTAGAAACTGTGGGATGAGAATTAAACTTTTTGGCCCTGTGAGGTCAGGTTTATCTTAGAAACTGTGGGATGAGAATTAAACTTTTTGGCCCTGTGAGGTCAGGTTTATCTTAGAAACTGTGGGATGAGATCAAACTTTTTGGCCCTGTGAGGTCAGGTTTATCTTAGAAACTGTGGGATGAGAATTAAACTTTTTGGCCCTGTGAGGTCAGGTTTATCTTAGAAACTGTGGGATGAGAATTAAACTGTTTGGCCCTGTGAGGTCAGGTTTATCTTAGAAACTGTGGGATGAGAATTAAACTTTGTGGCCCTGTGAGGTCAGCTTTATCTTAGAAACTGTGAGATGAGAATCAAACTTTTTGGACCTGTGAGGTCAGGTTTATCTTAGAAACTGTGGGATGAGATCAAACTGTTTGGCCCTGTGAGGTCAGGTTTATCTTAGAAACTGTGGGATGAGAATTAAACTTTTTGGCCCTGTGAGGTCAGGTTTATCTTAGAAACTGGGATGAGAATTAAACTTTTTGGCCCTGTGAGGTCAGGTTTATCTTACATGTAGAAACTGTGGGATGAGAATTAAACTTTTTGGCCCTGTGAGGTCAGGTTTATCTTAGAAACTGTGGGATGAGAATCAAACTTTTTGACCCTGTGAGGTCAGGTTTATCTTAGAAACTGTGGGATGAGATCAAACTTTTTGGCCCTGTGAGGTCAGGTTTATCTTAGAAACTGTGGGATGAGAATTAAACTTTTTGGCCCTGTGAGGTCAGGTTTATCTTAGAAACTGTGGGATGAGAATTAAACTTTTTGGCCCTGTGAGGTCAGGTTTATCTTAGAAACTGTGGGATGAGAATCAAACTTTTTGGCCCTGTGAGGTCAGGTTTATCTTAGAAACTGTGGGATGAGAATTAAACTTTTTGGCCCTGTGAGGTCAGGTTTATCTTAGAAACTGTGGGATGTGGATCAAATTTTGGGGCCCTGTGAGGTCAGGTTTATCTTAGAAACTGTGGGATGAGAATTAAACTTGTTGGCCCTGTGAGGTCAGGTTTATCTTAGAAACTGTGGGATGAGAATTAAACTTTTTGGCCCTGTGAGGTCAGGTTTATCTTAGAAACTGTGGGATGAGAATTAAACTTTTTGGCCCTGTGAGGTCAGGTTTATCTTAGAAACTGTGGGATGAGAATTAAACTTTTTGGCCCTGTGAGGTCAGGTTTATCTTAGAAACTGTGGGATGAGAATTAAACTTTTTGGCCCTGTAAGGTCAGGTTTATCTTAGAAACTGTGGGATGAGATCATACTTTTTGGCCCTGTGAGGTCAGGTTTATCTTAGAAACTGTGGGATGAGAATTAAACTTTTTGGCCCTGTGAGGTCAGGTTTATCTTAGAAACTGTGGGATGAGAATCAAACTTTTTGGCCCTGTGAGGTCAGGTTTATCTTAGAAACTGTGGGATGAGAATTAAACTTTTTGGCCCTGTGAGGTCAGGTTTATCTTAGAAACTGTGGGATGTGGATCAAATTTTGGGGCCCTGTGAGGTCAGGTTTATCTTAGAAACTGTGGGATGAGAATTAAACTTTTTGGCCCTGTGAGGTCAGGTTTATCTTAGAAACTGTGGGATGAGAATTAAACTTTTTGGCCCTGTGAGGTCAGGTTTATCTTAGAAACTGTGGGATGAGAATTAAACTTTTTGGCCCTGTGAGGTCAGGTTTATCTTAGAAACTGTGGGATGAGAATTAAACTTTTTGGCCCTGTGAGGTCAGGTTTATCTTAGAAACTGTGGGATGAGAATTAAACTTTTTGGCCCTGTAAGGTCAGGTTTATCTTAGAAACTGTGGGATGAGATCATACATTTTGGCCCTGTGAGGTCAGGTTTATCTTAGAAACTGTGGGATGAGAATTAAACTTTTTGGCCCTGTGAGGTCAGGTTTATCTTAGAAACTGTGGGATGAGAATTAAACTTTTTGGCCCTGTGAGGTCAGCTTTATCTTAGAAACTGTGAGATGAGAATCAAACTTTTTGGCCCTGTGAGGTCAGGTTTATCTTAGAAACTGTGGGATGAGAATTAAAATTTTTGGCCCTGTGAGGTCAGGTTTATCTTAGAAACTGTGGGATGAGAATCAAACTTTTTGGCCCTGTGAGGTCAGGTTTATCTTAGAAACTGTGGGATGAGAATTAAACTTTTTGGCCCTGTGAGGTCAGGTTTATCTTAGAAACTGTGGGATGAGAATTAAACTTTTTGGCCCTGTGAGGTCAGGTTTATCTTAGAAACTGTGGGATGAGATCAAACTTTTTGGCCCTGTGAGGTCAGGTTTATCTTAGAAACTGTGGGATGAGAATTAAACTTTTTGGCCCTGTGAGGTCAGGTTTATCTTAGAAACTGTGGGATGAGAATTAAACTGTTTGGCCCTGTGAGGTCAGGTTTATCTTAGAAACTGTGGGATGAGAATTAAACTTTGTGGCCCTGTGAGGTCAGCTTTATCTTAGAAACTGTGAGATGAGAATCAAACTTTTTGGACCTGTGAGGTCAGGTTTATCTTAGAAACTGTGGGATGAGATCAAACTGTTTGGCCCTGTGAGGTCAGGTTTATCTTAGAAACTGTGGGATGAGAATTAAACTTTTTGGCCCTGTGAGGTCAGGTTTATCTTAGAAACTGGGATGAGAATTAAACTTTTTGGCCCTGTGAGGTCAGGTTTATCTTACATGTAGAAACTGTGGGATGAGAATTAAACTTTTTGGCCCTGTGAGGTCAGGTTTATCTTAGAAACTGTGGGATGAGAATCAAACTTTTTGGCCCTGTGAGGTCAGGTTTATCTTAGAAACTGTGGGATGAGATCAAACTTTTTGGCCCTGTGAGGTCAGGTTTATCTTAGAAACTGTGGGATGAGAATTAAACTTTTTGGCCCTGTGAGGTCAGGTTTATCTTAGAAACTGTGGGATGAGAATTAAACTTTTTGGCCCTGTGAGGTCAGGTTTATCTTAGAAACTGTGGGATGAGAATCAAACTTTTTGGCCCTGTGAGGTCAGGTTTATCTTAGAAACTGTGGGATGAGAATTAAACTTTTTGGCCCTGTGAGGTCAGGTTTATCTTAGAAACTGTGGGATGTGGATCAAATTTTGGGGCCCTGTGAGGTCAGGTTTATCTTAGAAACTGTGGGATGAGAATTAAACTTTTTGGCCCTGTGAGGTCAGGTTTATCTTAGAAACTGTGGGATGAGAATTAAACTTTTTGGCCCTGTGAGGTCAGGTTTATCTTAGAAACTGTGGGATGAGAATTAAACTTTTTGGCCCTGTGAGGTCAGGTTTATCTTAGAAACTGTGGGATGAGAATTAAACTTTTTGGCCCTGTGAGGTCAGGTTTATCTTAGAAACTGTGGGATGAGAATTAAACTTGTTGGCCCTGTAAGGTCAGGTTTATCTTAGAAACTGTGGGATGAGATCATACTTTTTGGCCCTGTGAGGTCAGGTTTATCTTAGAAACTGTGGGATGAGAATTAAACTTTTTGGCCCTGTGAGGTCAGGTTTATCTTAGAAACTGTGGGATGAGAATTAAACTTTTTGGCCCTGTGAGGTCAGGTTTATCTTAGAAACTGTGAGATGAGAATCAAACTTTTTGGCCCTGTGAGGTCAGGTTTATCTTAGAAACTGTGGGATGAGAATTAAAATTTTTGGCCCTGTGAGGTCAGGTTTATCTTAGAAACTGTGGGATGAGAATCAAACTTTTTGGCCCTGTGAGGTCAGGTTTATCTTAGAAACTGTGGGATGAGAATTAAACTTTTTGGCTCTGTGAGGTCAGGTTTATCTTAGAAACTGTGGGATGAGAATTAAACTTTTTGGCCCTGTGAGGTCAGGTTTATCTTAGAAACTGTGGGATGAGAATTAAACTTTTTGGCCCTGTAAGGTCAGGTTTATCTTAGAAACTGTGGGATGAGATCAAACTTTTTGGCCCTGTGAGGTCAGGTTTATCTTAGAAACTGTGGGATGAGAATCAAACTTTTTGGCCCTGTGAGGTCAGGTTTATCTTAGAAACTGTGGGATGAGAATTAAACTTTTTGGCCCTGTGAGGTCAGGTTTATCTTAGAAACTGTGGGATGAGAATTAAACTTTTTGGCCCTGTGAGGTCAGGTTTATCTTAGAAACTGTGGGATGAGAATTAAACTTTTTGGCCCTGTAAGGTCAGGTTTATCTTAGAAACTGTGGGATGAGATCAAACTTTTTGGCCCTGTGAGGTCAGGTTTATCTTAGAAACTGTGGGATGAGAATTAAACTTTTTGGCCCTGTGAGGTCAGGTTTATCTTAGAAACTGTGGGATGAGAATTAAACTTTGTGGCCCTGTGAGGTCAGCTTTATCTTAGAAACTGTGAGATGAGAATCAAACTTTTTGGACCTGTGAGGTCAGCTTTATCTTAGAAACTGTGGGATGAGATCAAACTTTTTGGCCCTGTGAGGTCAGGTTTATCTTAGAAACTGTGGGATGAGAATTAAACTTTTTGGCCCTGTGAGGTCAGGTTTATCTTAGAAACTGTGGGATGAGATCAAACTGTTTGGCCCTGTGAGGTCAGGTTTATCTTAGAAACTGTGGGATGAGATCAAACTTTTTGGCCCTGTGAGGTCAGGTTTATCTTAGAAACTGTGGGATGAGAATTAAACTTTTTGGCCCTGTGAGGTCAGGTTTATCTTACATGTAGAAACTGTGGGATGAGAATTAAACTTTTTGGCCCTGTGAGGTCAGGTTTATCTTAGAAACTGTGGGATGAGATCAAACTTTTTGGCCCTGTGAGGTCAGGTTTATCTTAGAAACTGTGGGATGAGATCAAACTTGTTGGCCCTGTGAGGTCAGGTTTATCTTAGAAACTGTGAGATGAGAATCAAATTTTTGGCCCTGTGAGGTCAGGTTTATCTTAGAAACTGTGAGATGAGAATTAAACCTTTTGGCCCTGTGAGGTCAGGTTTATCTTAGAAACTGTGGGATGAGAATCAAACTTTTTGGCCCTGTGAGGTCAGGTTTATCTTAGAAACTGTGGGATGAGATCAAACTTTTTGGCTCTGTGAGGTCAGGTTTATCTTAGAAACTGTGGGATGAGAATCAAACTTTTTGGCCCTGTGAGGTCAGGTTTACAACTGTATCTTAGAAACTGTGGGATGAGAATTAAACTTTTTGGCCCTGTGAGGTCAGGTTTATCTTACATGTAGAAACTGTGGGATGAGAATTAAACTTTTTGGCCCTGTGAGGTCAGGTTTATCTTAGAAACTGTGGGATGAGAATTAAACTTTTTGGCCCTGTGAGGTCAGGTTTATCTTAGAAACTGTGGGATGAGAATCAAATTTTTTGGACCTGTGAGGTCAGGTTTATCTTAGAAACTGTGAGATGAGAATTAAACTTTTTGGCCCTGTGAGGTCAGGTTTATCTTAGAAACTGTGGGATGAGAATTAAACTTTGTGGCCCTGTGAGGTCAGCTTTATCTTAGAAACTGTGAGATGAGAATCAAACTTTTTGGACCTGTGAGGTCAGGTTTATCTTAGAAACTGTGGGATGAGATCAAACTTTTTGGCCCTGTGAGGTCAGGTTTATCTTAGAAACTGTGGGATGAGAATTAAACTTTTTGGCCCTGTGAGGTCAGGTTTATCTTAGAAACTGGGATGAGAATTAAACTTTTTGGCCCTGTGAGGTCAGGTTTATCTTAGAAACTGTGGGATGAGATCAAACTTTTTGGCCCTGTGAGGTCAGGTTTATCTTAGAAACTGTGGGATGAGAATTAAACTGTTTGGCCCTGTGAGGTCAGGTTTATCTTAGAAACTGTGGGATGAGAATCAAACTTTTTGGCCCTGTGAGGTCAGGTTTATCTTAGAAACTGTGGGATGAGATCAAACTTTTTGGCCCTGTGAGGTCAGGTTTATCTTAGAAACTGTGGGATGAGAATTAAACTTTTTGGCCCTGTGAGGTCAGGTTTATCTTAGAAACTGTGGGATGAGAATTAAACTTTTTGGCCCTGTGAGGTCAGGTTTATCTTAGAAACTGTGGGATGAGAATCAAACTTTTTGGCCCTGTGAGGTCAGGTTTATCTTAGAAACTGTGGGATGAGAATTAAACTTTTTGGCCCTGTGAGGTCAGGTTTATCTTAGAAACTGTGGGATGTGGATCAAATTTTGGGGCCCTGTGAGGTCAGGTTTATCTTAGAAACTGTGGGATGAGAATTAAACTTTTTGGCCCTGTGAGGTCAGGTTTATCTTAGAAACTGTGGGATGAGAATTAAACCTTTTGGCCCTGTGAGGTCAGGTTTATCTTAGAAACTGTGGGATGAGAATTAAACTTTTTGGCCCTGTGAGGTCAGGTTTATCTTAGAAACTGTGGGATGAGAATTAAACTTTTTGGCCCTGTGAGGTCAGGTTTATCTTAGAAACTGTGGGATGAGAATTAAACTTTTTGGCCCTGTAAGGTCAGGTTTATCTTAGAAACTGTGGGATGAGATCATACTTTTTGGCCCTGTGAGGTCAGGTTTATCTTAGAAACTGTGGGATGAGAATTAAACTTTTTGGCCCTGTGAGGTCAGGTTTATCTTAGAAACTGTGGGATGAGAATTAAACTTTTTGGCCCTGTGAGGTCAGGTTTATCTTAGAAACTGTGAGATGAGAATCAAACTTTTTGGCCCTGTGAGGTCAGGTTTATCTTAGAAACTGTGGGATGAGAATTAAAATGTTTGGCCCTGTGAGGTCAGGTTTATCTTAGAAACTGTGGGATGAGAATCAAACTTTTTGGCCCTGTGAGGTCAGGTTTATCTTAGAAACTGTGGGATGAGAATTAAACTTTTTGGCCCTGTGAGGTCAGGTTTATCTTAGAAACTGTGGGATGAGAATTAAACTTTTTGGCCCTGTGAGGTCAGGTTTATCTTAGAAACTGTGGGATGAGAATCAAACTTTTTGGCCCTGTGAGGTCAGGTTTATCTTAGAAACTGTGGGATGAGAATTAAACTTTTTGGCCCTGTGAGGTCAGGTTTATCTTAGAAACTGTGGGATGTGGATCAAATTTTGGGGCCCTGTGAGGTCAGGTTTATCTTAGAAACTGTGGGATGAGAATTAAACTTTTTGGCCCTGTGAGGTCAGGTTTATCTTAGAAACTGTGGGATGAGAATTAAACTTTTTGGCCCTGTGAGGTCAGGTTTATCTTAGAAACTGTGGGATGAGAATTAAACTTTTTGGCCCTGTGAGGTCAGGTTTATCTTAGAAACTGTGGGATGAGAATTAAACTTTTTGGCCCTGTGAGGTCAGGTTTATCTTAGAAACTGTGGGATGAGAATTAAACTTTTTGGCCCTGTAAGGTCAGGTTTATCTTAGAAACTGTGGGATGAGATCATACTTTTTGGCCCTGTGAGGTCAGGTTTATCTTAGAAACTGTGGGATGAGAATTAAACTTTTTGGCCCTGTGAGGTCAGGTTTATCTTAGAAACTGTGGGATGAGAATTAAACTTTTTGGCCCTGTGAGGTCAGGTTTATCTTAGAAACTGTGAGATGAGAATCAAACTTTTTGGCCCTGTGAGGTCAGGTTTATCTTAGAAACTGTGGGATGAGAATTAAAATTTTTGGCCCTGTGAGGTCAGGTTTATCTTAGAAACTGTGGGATGAGAATCAAACTTTTTGGCCCTGTGAGGTCAGGTTTATCTTAGAAACTGTGGGATGAGAATTAAACTTTTTGGCCCTGTGAGGTCAGGTTTATCTTAGAAACTGTGGGATGAGAATTAAACTTTTTGGCCCTGTGAGGTCAGGTTTATCTTAGAAACTGTGGGATGAGAATTAAACTTTTTGGCCCTGTAAGGTCAGGTTTATCTTAGAAACTGTGGGATGAGATCAAACTTTTTGGCCCTGTGAGGTCAGGTTTATCTTAGAAACTGTGGGATGAGAATCAAACTTTTTGGCCCTGTGAGGTCAGGTTTATCTTAGAAACTGTGGGATGAGAATTAAACTTTTTGGCCCTGTGAGGTCAGGTTTATCTTAGAAACTGTGGGATGAGAATTAAACTTTTTGGCCCTGTGAGGTCAGGTTTATCTTAGAAACTGTGGGATGAGAATTAAACTTTTTGGCCCTGTAAGGTCAGGTTTATCTTAGAAACTGTGGGATGAGATCAAACTTTTTGGCCCTGTGAGGTCAGGTTTATCTTAGAAACTGTGGGATGAGAATTAAACTTTTTGGCCCTGTGAGGTCAGGTTTATCTTAGAAACTGTGGGATGAGAATTAAACTTTGTGGCCCTGTGAGGTCAGCTTTATCTTAGAAACTGTGAGATGAGAATCAAACTTTTTGGACCTGTGAGGTCAGCTTTATCTTAGAAACTGTGGGATGAGATCAAACTTTTTGGCCCTGTGAGGTCAGGTTTATCTTAGAAACTGTGGGATGAGAATTAAACTTTTTGGCCCTGTGAGGTCAGGTTTATCTTAGAAACTGTGGGATGAGATCAAACTGTTTGGCCCTGTGAGGTCAGGTTTATCTTAGAAACTGTGGGATGAGATCAAACTTTTTGGCCCTGTGAGGTCAGGTTTATCTTAGAAACTGTGGGATGAGAATTAAACTTTTTGGCCCTGTGAGGTCAGGTTTATCTTACATGTAGAAACTGTGGGATGAGAATTAAACTTTTTGGCCCTGTGAGGTCAGGTTTATCTTAGAAACTGTGGGATGAGATCAAACTTTTTGGCCCTGTGAGGTCAGGTTTATCTTAGAAACTGTGGGATGAGATCAAACTTGTTGGCCCTGTGAGGTCAGGTTTATCTTAGAAACTGTGGGATGAGAATTAAACTTTTTGGCCCTGTGAGGACAGGTTTATCTTAGAAACTGTGAGATGAGAATCAAATTTTTGGCCCTGTGAGGTCAGGTTTATCTTAGAAACTGTGAGATGAGAATTAAACCTTTTGGCCCTGTGAGGTCAGGTTTATCTTAGAAACTGTGGGATGAGAATCAAACTTTTTGGCCCTGTGAGGTCAGGTTTATCTTAGAAACTGTGGGATGAGATCAAACTTTTTGGCTCTGTGAGGTCAGGTTTATCTTAGAAACTGTGGGATGAGAATCAAACTTTTTGGCCCTGTGAGGTCAGGTTTACAACTGTATCTTAGAAACTGTGGGATGAGAATTAAACTTTTTGGCCCTGTGAGGTCAGGTTTATCTTACATGTAGAAACTGTGGGATGAGAATTAAACTTTTTGGCCCTGTGAGGTCAGGTTTATCTTAGAAACTGTGGGATGAGAATTAAACTTTTTGGCCCTGTGAGGTCAGGTTTATCTTAGAAACTGTGGGATGAGAATCAAATTTTTTGGACCTGTGAGGTCAGGTTTATCTTAGAAACTGTGAGATGAGAATTAAACTTTTTGGCCCTGTGAGGTCAGGTTTATCTTAGAAACTGTGGGATGAGAATTAAACTTTGTGGCCCTGTGAGGTCAGCTTTATCTTAGAAACTGTGAGATGAGAATCAAACTTTTTGGACCTGTGAGGTCAGGTTTATCTTAGAAACTGTGGGATGAGATCAAACTTTTTGGCCCTGTGAGGTCAGGTTTATCTTAGAAACTGTGGGATGAGAATTAAACTTTTTGGCCCTGTGAGGTCAGGTTTATCTTAGAAACTGGGATGAGAATTAAACTTTTTGGCCCTGTGAGGTCAGGTTTATCTTAGAAACTGTGGGATGAGATCAAACTTTTTGGCCCTGTGAGGTCAGGTTTATCTTAGAAACTGTGGGATGAGAATTAAACTGTTTGGCCCTGTGAGGTCAGGTTTATCTTAGAAACTGTGGGATGAGAATCAAACTTTTTGGCCCTGTGAGGTCAGGTTTATCTTAGAAACTGTGGGATGAGATCAAACTTTTTGGCCCTGTGAGGTCAGGTTTATCTTAGAAACTGTGGGATGAGAATTAAACTTTTTGGCCCTGTGAGGTCAGGTTTATCTTAGAAACTGTGGGATGAGAATTAAACTTTTTGGCCCTGTGAGGTCAGGTTTATCTTAGAAACTGTGGGATGAGAATCAAACTTTTTGGCCCTGTGAGGTCAGGTTTATCTTAGAAACTGTGGGATGAGAATTAAACTTTTTGGCCCTGTGAGGTCAGGTTTATCTTAGAAACTGTGGGATGTGGATCAAATTTTGGGGCCCTGTGAGGTCAGGTTTATCTTAGAAACTGTGGGATGAGAATTAAACTTTTTGGCCCTGTGAGGTCAGGTTTATCTTAGAAACTGTGGGATGAGAATTAAACCTTTTGGCCCTGTGAGGTCAGGTTTATCTTAGAAACTGTGGGATGAGAATTAAACTTTTTGGCCCTGTGAGGTCAGGTTTATCTTAGAAACTGTGGGATGAGAATTAAACTTTTTGGCCCTGTGAGGTCAGGTTTATCTTAGAAACTGTGGGATGAGAATTAAACTTTTTGGCCCTGTAAGGTCAGGTTTATCTTAGAAACTGTGGGATGAGATCATACTTTTTGGCCCTGTGAGGTCAGGTTTATCTTAGAAACTGTGGGATGAGAATTAAACTTTTTGGCCCTGTGAGGTCAGGTTTATCTTAGAAACTGTGGGATGAGAATTAAACTTTTTGGCCCTGTGAGGTCAGGTTTATCTTAGAAACTGTGAGATGAGAATCAAACTTTTTGGCCCTGTGAGGTCAGGTTTATCTTAGAAACTGTGGGATGAGAATTAAAATGTTTGGCCCTGTGAGGTCAGGTTTATCTTAGAAACTGTGGGATGAGAATCAAACTTTTTGGCCCTGTGAGGTCAGGTTTATCTTAGAAACTGTGGGATGAGAATTAAACTTTTTGGCCCTGTGAGGTCAGGTTTATCTTAGAAACTGTGGGATGAGAATTAAACTTTTTGGCCCTGTGAGGTCAGGTTTATCTTAGAAACTGTGAGATGAGAATCAAACTTTTTGGCCCTGTGAGGTCAGGTTTATCTTAGAAACTGTGGGATGAGAATTAAAATGTTTGGCCCTGTGAGGTCAGGTTTATCTTAGAAACTGTGGGATGAGAATCAAACTTTTTGGCCCTGTGAGGTCAGGTTTATCTTAGAAACTGTGGGATGAGAATTAAACTTTTTGGCCCTGTGAGGTCAGGTTTATCTTAGAAACTGTGGGATGAGAATTACACTTTTTGGCCCTGTGAGGTCAGGTTTATCTTAGAAACTGTGGGATGAGAATTAAACTTTTTGGCCCTGTAAGGTCAGGTTTATCTTAGAAACTGTGGGATGAGATCAAACTTTTTGGCCCTGTGAGGTCAGGTTTATCTTAGAAACTGTGGGATGAGAATCAAACTTTTTGGCCCTGTGAGGTCAGGTTTATCTTAGAAACTGTGGGATGAGAATTAAACTTTTTGGCCCTGTGAGGTCAGGTTTATCTTAGAAACTGTGGGATGAGAATTAAACTTTTTGGCCCTGTGAGGTCAGGTTTATCTTAGAAACTGTGGGATGAGAATTAAACTTTTTGGCCCTGTAAGGTCAGGTTTATCTTAGAAACTGTGGGATGAGATCAAACTTTTTGGCCCTGTGAGGTCAGGTTTATCTTAGAAACTGTGGGATGAGAATTAAACTTTTTGGCCCTGTGAGGTCAGGTTTATCTTAGAAACTGTGGGATGAGAATTAAACTTTGTGGCCCTGTGAGGTCAGCTTTATCTTAGAAACTGTGAGATGAAAATCAAACTTTTTGGACCTGTGAGGTCAGCTTTATCTTAGAAACTGTGGGATGAGATCAAACTGTTTGGCCCTGTGAGGTCAGGTTTATCTTAGAAACTGTGGGATGAGATCAAACTGTTTGGCCCTGTGAGGTCAGGTTTATCTTAGAAACTGTGGGATGAGATCAAATTTTTTGGCCCTGTGAGGTCAGGTTTATCTTAGAAACTGTGGGATGAGAATTAAACTTTTTGGCCCTGTGAGGTCAGGTTTATCTTACATGTAGAAACTGTGGGATGAGAATTAAACTTTTTGGCCCTGTGAGGTCAGGTTTATCTTAGAAACTGTGGAATGAGATCAAACTTTTTGGCCCTGTGAGGTCAGGTTTATCTTAGAAACTGTGGGATGAGATCAAACTTTTTGGCCCTGTGAGGTCAGGTTTATCTTAGAAACTGTGGGATGAGAATTAAACTTTTTGGCCCTGTGAGGTCAGGTTTATCTTAGAAACTGTGAGATGAGAATCAAACTTTTTGGCCCTGTGAGGTCAGGTTTATCTTAGAAACTGTGAGATGAGAATTAAACCTTTTGGCCCTGTGAGGTCAGGTTTATCTTAGAAACTGTGGGATGAGAATCAAACTTTTTGGCCCTGTGAGGTCAGGTTTATCTTAGAAACTGTGGGATGAGATCAAACTTTTTGGCTCTGTGAGGTCAGGTTTATCTTAGAAACTGTGGGATGAGAATCAAACTTTTTGGCCCTGTGAGGTCAGGTTTACAACTGTATCTTAGAAACTGTGGGATGAGAATTAAACTTTTTGGCCCTGTGAGGTCAGGTTTATCTTACATGTAGAAACTGTGGGATGAGAATTAAACTTTTTGGCCCTGTGAGGTCAGGTTTATCTTAGAAACTGTGGGATGAGAATTAAACTTTTTGGCCCTGTGAGGTCAGGTTTATCTTAGAAACTGTGGGATGAGAATCAAATTTTTTGGACCTGTGAGGTCAGGTTTATCTTAGAAACTGTGAGATGAGAATTAAACTTTTTGGCCCTGTGAGGTCAGGTTTATCTTAGAAACTGTGGGATGAGAATTAAACTTTTTGGCCCTGTGAGGTCAGGTTTATCTTACATGTAGAAACTGTGGGATGAGAATTAAACTTTTTGGCCCTGTGAGGTCAGGTTTATCTTAGAAACTGTGGGATGAGATCAAACTTTTTGGCCCTGTGAGGTCAGGTTTATCTTAGAAACTGTGGGATGAGATCAAACTTTTTGGCCCTGTGAGGTCAGGTTTATCTTAGAAACTGTGGGATGAGAATTAAACTTTTTGGCCCTGTGAGGTCAGGTTTATCTTAGAAACTGTGGGATGAGAATTAAACTTTTTGGCCCTGTGAGGTCAGGTTTATCTTAGAAACTGTGGGATGAGAATTAAACTTTGTGGCCCTGTGAGGTCAGCTTTATCTTAGAAACTGTGAGATGAGAATCAAACTTTTTGGACCTGTGAGGTCAGGTTTATCTTAGAAACTGTGGGATGAGATCAAACTGTTTGGCCCTGTGAGGTCAGGTTTATCTTAGAAACTGTGGGATGAGAATTAAACTTTTTGGCCCTGTGAGGTCAGGTTTATCTTAGAAACTGTGGGATGAGAATTAAACTTTGTGGCCCTGTGAGGTCAGCTTTATCTTAGAAACTGTGAGATGAGAATCAAACTTTTTGGACCTGTGAGGTCAGGTTTATCTTAGAAACTGTGGGATGAGATCAAACTTTTTGGCCCTGTGAGGTCAGGTTTATCTTAGAAACTGTGGGATGAGAATTAAACTGTTTGGCCCTGTGAGGTCAGGTTTATCTTAGAAACTGTGGGATGAGAATTAAACTTTTTGGCCCTGTGAGGTCAGGTTTATCTTAGAAACTGTGGGATGAGATAAAACTTTTTGGCCCTGTGAGGTTAGGTTTATCTTAGAAACTGTGGGATGAGAATTAAACTTTTTGGCCCTGTGAGGTCAGGTTTATCTTAGAAACTGTGGGATGAGAATTAAACTTTTTGGCCCTGTGAGGTCAGGTTTATCTTAGAAACTGTGGGATGAGAATTAAACTTTGTGGCCCTGTGAGGTCAGCTTTATCTTAGAAACTGTGGGATGAGAATCAAACTTTTTGGACCTGTGAGGTCAGGTTTATCTTAGAAACTGTGGGATGAGATCAAACTGTTTGGCCCTGTGAGGTCAGGTTTATCTTAGAAACTGTGGGATGAGAATTAAACTTTTTGGCCCTGTGAGGTCAGGTTTATCTTAGAAACTGGGATGAGAATTAAACTTTTTGGCCCTGTGAGGTCAGGTTTATCTTAGAAACTGTGGGATGAGATCAAACTTTTTGGCCCTGTGAGGTCAGGTTTATCTTAGAAACTGTGGGATGAGAATTAAATTTTTTGGCCCTGTGAGGTCAGGTTTATCTTAGAAACTGTGGGATGAGAATCAAACTTTTTGGCCCTGTGAGGTCAGGTTTATCTTAGAAACTGTGGGATGAGATCAAACTTTTTGGCCCTGTGAGGTCAGGTTTATCTTAGAAACTGTGGGATGAGAATTAAACTTTTTGGCCCTGTGAGGTCAGGTTTATCTTAGAAACTGTGGGATGTGGATCAAATTTTGGGGCCCTGTGAGGTCAGGTTTATCTTAGAAACTGTGGGATGAGAATTAAACTTTTTGGCCCTGTGAGGTCAGGTTTATCTTAGAAACTGTGGGATGAGAATTAAACTTTTTGGCCCTGTGAGGTCAGGTTTATCTTAGAAACTGTGGGATGAGAATTAAACTTTTTGGCCCTGTGAGGTCAGGTTTATCTTAGAAACTGTGGGATGAGAATTAAACTTTTTGGCCCTGTGAGGTCAGGTTTATCTTAGAAACTGTGGGATGAGAATTAAACTTTTTGGCCCTGTAAGGTCAGGTTTATCTTAGAAACTGTGGGATGAGATCATACTTTTTGGCCCTGTGAGGTCAGGTTTATCTTAGAAACTGTGGGATGAGAATTAAACTTTTTGGCCCTGTGAGGTCAGGTTTATCTTAGAAACTGTGGGATGAGAATTAAACTTTTTGGCCCTGTGAGGTCAGGTTTATCTTAGAAACTGTGAGATGAGAATCAAACTTTTTGGCCCTGTGAGGTCAGGTTTATCTTAGAAACTGTGGGATGAGAATTAAAATTTTTGGCCCTGTGAGGTCAGGTTTATCTTAGAAACTGTGGGATGAGAATCAAACTTTTTGGCCCTGTGAGGTCAGGTTTATCTTAGAAACTGTGGGATGAGAATTAAACTTTTTGGCCCTGTGAGGTCAGGTTTATCTTAGAAACTGTGGGATGAGAATTAAACTTTTTGGCCCTGTGAGGTCAGGTTTATCTTAGAAACTGTGGGATGAGAATTAAACTTTTTGGCCCTGTAAGGTCAGGTTTATCTTAGAAACTGTGGGAAGAGATCAAACTTTTTGGCCCTGTGAGGTCAGGTTTATCTTAGAAACTGTGGGATGAGAATCAAACTTTTTGGCCCTGTGAGGTCAGGTTTATCTTAGAAACTGTGGGATGAGAATTAAACTTTTTGGCCCTGTGAGGTCAGGTTTATCTTAGAAACTGTGGGATGAGAATTAAACTGTTTGGCCCTGTGAGATCAGGTTTATCTTAGAAACTGTGGGATGAGAATTAAACTTTTTGGCCCTGTAAGGTCAGGTTTATCTTAGAAACTGTGGGATGAGATCAAACTTTTTGGCCCTGTGAGGTCAGGTTTATCTTAGAAACTGTGGGATGAGAATTAAACTTTTTGGCCCTGTGAGGTCAGGTTTATCTTAGAAACTGTGGGATGAGAATTAAACTTTTTGGCCCTGTGAGGTCAGGTTTATCTTAGAAACTGTGGGATGAGAATTAAACTTTTTGGCCCTGTGAGGTCAGCTTTATCTTAGAAACTGTGAGATGAGAATCAAACTTTTTGGACCTGTGAGGTCAGCTTTATCTTAGAAACTGTGGGATGAGATCAAACTTTTTGGCCCTGTGAGGTCAGGTTTATCTTAGAAACTGTGGGATGAGAATTAAACTTTTTGGCCCTGTGAGGTCAGGTTTATCTTAGAAACTGTGGGATGAGATCAAACTGTTTGGCCCTGTGAGGTCAGGTTTATCTTAGAAACTGTGGGATGAGATCAAACTTTTTGGCCCTGTGAGGTCAGGTTTATCTTAGAAACTGTGGGATGAGAATTAAACTTTTTGGCCCTGTGAGGTCAGGTTTATCTTAGAAACTGTGGGATGAGATCAAACTGTTTGGCCCTGTGAGGTCAGGTTTATCTTAGAAACTGTGGGATGAGATCAAACTTTTTGGCCCTGTGAGGTCAGGTTTATCTTAGAAACTGTGGGATGAGAATTAAACTTTTTGGCCCTGTGAGGTCAGGTTTATCTTACATGTAGAAACTGTGGGATGAGAATTAAACTTTTTGGCCCTGTGAGGTCAGGTTTATCTTAGAAACTGTGGGATGAGATCAAACTTTTTGGCCCTGTGAGGTCAGGTTTATCTTAGAAACTGTGGGATGAGATCAAACTTTTTGGCCCTGTGAGGTCAGGTTTATCTTAGAAACTGTGGGATGAGAATTAAACTTTTTGGCCCTGTGAGGACAGGTTTATCTTAGAAACTGTGAGATGAGAATCAAACTTTTTGGCCCTGTGAGGTCAGGTTTATCTTAGAAACTGTGAGATGAGAATTAAACCTTTTGGCCCTGTGAGGTCAGGTTTATCTTAGAAACTGTGGGATGAGAATCAAACTTTTTGGCCCTGTGAGGTCAGGTTTATCTTAGAAACTGTGGGATGAGATCAAACTTTTTGGCCCTGTGAGGTCAGGTTTATCTTAGAAACTGTGGGATGAGAATCAAACTTTTTGGCCCTGTGAGGTCAGGTTTACAACTGTATCTTAGAAACTGTGGGATGAGAATTAAACTTTTTGGCCCTGTGAGGTCAGGTTTATCTTACATGTAGAAACTGTGGGATGAGAATTAAACTTTTTGGCCCTGTGAGGTCAGGTTTATCTTAGAAACTGTGGGATGAGAATTAAACTTTTTGGCCCTGTGAGGTCAGGTTTATCTTAGAAACTGTGGGATGAGAATCAAATTTTTTGGACCTGTGAGGTCAGGTTTATCTTAGAAACTGTGAGATGAGAATTAAACCTTTTGGCCCTGTGAGGTCAGGTTTATCTTAGAAACTGTGGGATGAGAATCAAACTTTTTGGCCCTGTGAGGTCAGGTTTATCTTAGAAACTGTGGGATGAGATCAAACTTTTTGGCTCTGTGAGGTCAGGTTTATCTTAGAAACTGTGGGATGAGAATCAAACTTTTTGGCCCTGTGAGGTCGGGTTTACAACTGTATCTTAGAAACTGTGGGATGAGAATTAAACTTTTTGGCCCTGTGAGGTCAGGTTTATCTTACATGTAGAAACTGTGGGATGAGAATTAAACTTTTTGGCCCTGTGAGGTCAGGTTTATCTTAGAAACTGTGGGATGAGAATTAAACTTTTTGGCCCTGTGAGGTCAGGTTTATCTTAGAAACTGTGGGATGAGAATCAAATTTTTTGGACCTGTGAGGTCAGGTTTATCTTAGAAACTGTGAGATGAGAATCAAACTTTTTGGCCCTGTGAGGTCAGGTTTATCTTAGAAACTGTGGGATGAAAATTAAACTTTTTGGCCCTGTGAGGTCAGGTTTATCTTACATGTAGAAACTGTGGGATGAGAATTAAACTTTTTGGCCCTGTGAGGTCAGGTTTATCTTAGAAACTGTGGGATGAGATCAAACTTTTTGGCCCTGTGAGGTCAGGTTTATCTTAGAAACTGTGGGATGAGATCAAACTTTTTGGCCCTGTGAGGTCAGGTTTATCTTAGAAACTGTGGGATGAGAATTAAACTTTTTGGCCCTGTGAGGTCAGGTTTATCTTAGAAACTGTGGGATGAGAATTAAACTTTTTGGCCCTGTGAGGTCAGGTTTATCTTAGAAACTGTGGGATGAGAATTAAACTTTTTGGCCCTGTAAGGTCAGGTTTATCTTAGAAACTGTGGGATGAGATCAAACTTTTTGGCCCTGTGAGGTCAGGTTTATCTTAGAAACTGTGGGATGAGAATTAAACTTTTTGGCCCTGTGAGGTCAGGTTTATCTTAGAAACTGTGGGATGAGAATTAAACTTTGTGGCCCTGTGAGGTCAGCTTTATCTTAGAAACTGTGAGATGAGAATCAAACTTTTTGGACCTGTGAGGTCAGGTTTATCTTAGAAACTGTGGGATGAGATCAAACTGTTTGGCCCTGTGAGGTCAGGTTTATCTTAGAAACTGTGGGATGAGAATTAAACTTTTTGGCCCTGTGAGGTCAGGTTTATCTTAGAAACTGTGGGATGAGAATTAAACTTTGTGGCCCTGTGAGGTCAGCTTTATCTTAGAAACTGTGAGATGAGAATCAAACTTTTTGGACCTGTGAGGTCAGGTTTATCTTAGAAACTGTGGGATGAGATCAAACTTTTTGGCCCTGTGAGGTCAGGTTTATCTTAGAAACTGTGGGATGAGAATTAAACTTTTTGGTCCTGTGAGGTCAGGTTTATCTTAGAAACTGTGGGATGAGAATTAAACTTTTTGGCCCTGTGAGGTCAGGTTTATCTTAGAAACTGTGGGATGAGATAAAACTTTTTGGCCCTGTGAGGTCAAGTTTATCTTAGAAACTGTGGGATGAGAATTAAACTTTTTGGCCCTGTGAGGTCAGGTTTATCTTAGAAACTGTGGGATGAGAATTAAACTTTTTGGCCCTGTGAGGTCAGGTTTATCTTAGAAACTGTGGGATGAGAATTAAACTTTGTGGCCCTGTGAGGTCAGCTTTATCTTAGAAACTGTGGGATGAGAATCAAACTTTTTGGACCTGTGAGGTCAGGTTTATCTTAGAAACTGTGGGATGAGATCAAACTGTTTGGCCCTGTGAGGTCAGGTTTATCTTAGAAACTGTGGGATGAGAATTAAACTTTTTGGCCCTGTGAGGTCAGGTTTATCTTAGAAACTGGGATGAGAATTAAACTTTTTGGCCCTGTGAGGTCAGGTTTATCTTAGAAACTGTGGGATGAGATCAAACTTTTTGGCCCTGTGAGGTCAGGTTTATCTTAGAAACTGTGGGATGAGAATTAAATTTTTTGGCCCTGTGAGGTCAGGTTTATCTTAGAAACTGTGGGATGAGAATCAAACTTTTTGGCCCTGTGAGGTCAGGTTTATCTTAGAAACTGTGGGATGAGATCAAACTTTTTGGCCCTGTGAGGTCAGGTTTATCTTAGAAACTGTGGGATGAGAATTAAACTTTTTGGCCCTGTGAGGTCAGGTTTATCTTAGAAACTGTGGGATGAGAATTAAACTTTTTGGCCCTGTGAGGTCAGGTTTATCTTAGAAACTGTGGGATGAGATCAAACTTTTTGGCCCTGTGAGGTCAGGTTTATCTTAGAAACTGTGGGATGAGAATTAAACTTTTTGGCCCTGTGAGGTCAGGTTTATCTTAGAAACTGTGGGATGTGGATCAAATTTTGGGGCCCTGTGAGGTCAGGTTTATCTTAGAAACTGTGGGATGAGAATTAAACTTTTTGGCCCTGTGAGGTCAGGTTTATCTTAGAAACTGTGGGATGAGAATTAAACTTTTTGGCCCTGTGAGGTCAGGTTTATCTTAGAAACTGTGGGATGAGAATTAAACTTTTTGGCCCTGTGAGGTCAGGTTTATCTTAGAAACTGTGGGATGAGAATTAAACTTTTTGGCCCTGTGAGGTCAGGTTTATCTTAGAAACTGTGGGATGAGAATTAAACTTTTTGGCCCTGTAAGGTCAGGTTTATCTTAGAAACTGTGGGATGAGATCATACTTTTTGGCCCTGTGAGGTCAGGTTTATCTTAGAAACTGTGGGATGAGAATTAAACTTTTTGGCCCTGTGAGGTCAGGTTTATCTTAGAAACTGTGGGATGAGAATTAAACTTTTTGGCCCTGTGAGGTCAGGTTTATCTTAGAAACTGTGAGATGAGAATCAAACTTTTTGGCCCTGTGAGGTCAGGTTTATCTTAGAAACTGTGGGATGAGAATTAAAATTTTTGGCCCTGTGAGGTCAGGTTTATCTTAGAAACTGTGGGATGAGAATCAAACTTTTTGGCCCTGTGAGGTCAGGTTTATCTTAGAAACTGTGGGATGAGAATTAAACTTTTTGGCCCTGTGAGGTCAGGTTTATCTTAGAAACTGTGGGATGAGAATTAAACTTTTTGGCCCTGTGAGGTCAGGTTTATCTTAGAAACTGTGGGATGAGAATTAAACTTTTTGGCCCTGTAAGGTCAGGTTTATCTTAGAAACTGTGGGATGAGATCAAACTTTTTGGCCCTGTGAGGTCAGGTTTATCTTAGAAACTGTGGGATGAGAATCAAACTTTTTGGCCCTGTGAGGTCAGGTTTATCTTAGAAACTGTGGGATGAGAATTAAACTTTTTGGCCCTGTGAGGTCAGGTTTATCTTAGAAACTGTGGGATGAGAATTAAACTTTTTGGCCCTGTGAGGTCAGGTTTATCTTAGAAACTGTGGGATGAGAATTAAACTTTTTGGCCCTGTAAGGTCAGGTTTATCTTAGAAACTGTGGGATGAGATCAAACTTTTTGGCCCTGTGAGGTCAGGTTTATCTTAGAAACTGTGGGATGAGAATTAAACTTTTTGGCCCTGTGAGGTCAGGTTTATCTTAGAAACTGTGGGATGAGAATTAAACTTTGTGGCCCTGTGAGGTCAGCTTTATCTTAGAAACTGTGAGATGAGAATCAAACTTTTTGGACCTGTGAGGTCAGCTTTATCTTAGAAACTGTGGGATGAGATCAAACTTTTTGGCCCTGTGAGGTCAGGTTTATCTTAGAAACTGTGGGATGAGAATTAAACTTTTTGGCCCTGTGAGGTCAGGTTTATCTTAGAAACTGTGGGATGAGATCAAACTGTTTGGCCCTGTGAGGTCAGGTTTATCTTAGAAACTGTGGGATGAGATCAAACTTTTTGGCCCTGTGAGGTCAGGTTTATCTTAGAAACTGTGGGATGAGAATTAAACTTTTTGGCCCTGTGAGGTCAGGTTTATCTTAGAAACTGTGGGATGAGATCAAACTGTTTGGCCCTGTGAGGTCAGGTTTATCTTAGAAACTGTGGGATGAGATCAAACTTTTTGGCCCTGTGAGGTCAGGTTTATCTTAGAAACTGTGGGATGAGAATTAAACTTTTTGGCCCTGTGAGGTCAGGTTTATCTTACATGTAGAAACTGTGGGATGAGAATTAAACTTTTTGGCCCTGTGAGGTCAGGTTTATCTTAGAAACTGTGGGATGAGATCAAACTTTTTGGCCCTGTGAGGTCAGGTTTATCTTAGAAACTGTGGGATGAGATCAAACTTTTTGGCCCTGTGAGGTCAGGTTTATCTTAGAAACTGTGGGATGAGAATTAAACTTTTTGGCCCTGTGAGGACAGGTTTATCTTAGAAACTGTGAGATGAGAATCAAACTTTTTGGCCCTGTGAGGTCAGGTTTATCTTAGAAACTGTGAGATGAGAATTAAACCTTTTGGCCCTGTGAGGTCAGGTTTATCTTAGAAACTGTGGGATGAGAATCAAACTTTTTGGCCCTGTGAGGTCAGGTTTATCTTAGAAACTGTGGGATGAGATCAAACTTTTTGGCTCTGTGAGGTCAGGTTTATCTTAGAAACTGTGGGATGAGAATCAAACTTTTTGGCCCTGTGAGGTCAGGTTTACAACTGTATCTTAGAAACTGTGGGATGAGAATTAAACTTTTTGGCCCTGTGAGGTCAGGTTTATCTTACATGTAGAAACTGTGGGATGAGAATTAAACTTTTTGGCCCTGTGAGGTCAGGTTTATCTTAGAAACTGTGGGATGAGAATTAAACTTTTTGGCCCTGTGAGGTCAGGTTTATCTTAGAAACTGTGGGATGAGAATCAAATTTTTTGGACCTGTGAGGTCAGGTTTATCTTAGAAACTGTGAGATGAGAATTAAACCTTTTGGCCCTGTGAGGTCAGGTTTATCTTAGAAACTGTGGGATGAGAATCAAACTTTTTGGCCCTGTGAGGTCAGGTTTATCTTAGAAACTGTGGGATGAGATCAAACTTTTTGGCTCTGTGAGGTCAGGTTTATCTTAGAAACTGTGGGATGAGAATCAAACTTTTTGGCCCTGTGAGGTCAGGTTTACAACTGTATCTTAGAAACTGTGGGATGAGAATTAAACTTTTTGGCCCTGTGAGGTCAGGTTTATCTTACATGTAGAAACTGTGGGATGAGAATTAAACTTTTTGGCCCTGTGAGGTCAGGTTTATCTTAGAAACTGTGGGATGAGAATTAAACTTTTTGGCCCTGTGAGGTCAGGTTTATCTTAGAAACTGTGGGATGAGAATCAAATTTTTTGGACCTGTGAGGTCAGGTTTATCTTAGAAACTGTGAGATGAGAATTAAACTTTTTGGCCCTGTGAGGTCAGGTTTATCTTAGAAACTGTGGGATGAGAATTAAACTTTTTGGCCCTGTGAGGTCAGGTTTATCTTACATGTAGAAACTGTGGGATGAGAATTAAACTTTTTGGCCCTGTGAGGTCAGGTTTATCTTAGAAACTGTGGGATGAGATCAAACTTTTTGGCCCTGTGAGGTCAGGTTTATCTTAGAAACTGTGGGATGAGATCAAACTTTTTGGCCCTGTGAGGTCAGGTTTATCTTAGAAACTGTGGGATGAGAATTAAACTTTTTGGCCCTGTGAGGTCAGGTTTATCTTAGAAACTGTGGGATGAGAATTAAACTTTTTGGCCCTGTGAGGTCAGGTTTATCTTAGAAACTGTGGGATGAGAATTAAACTTTGTGGCCCTGTGAGGTCAGCTTTATCTTAGAAACTGTGAGATGAGAATCAAACTTTTTGGACCTGTGAGGTCAGGTTTATCTTAGAAACTGTGGGATGAGATCAAACTGTTTGGCCCTGTGAGGTCAGGTTTATCTTAGAAACTGTGGGATGAGAATTAAACTTTTTGGCCCTGTGAGGTCAGGTTTATCTTAGAAACTGTGGGATGAGAATTAAACTTTGTGGCCCAGTGAGGTCAGCTTTATCTTAGAAACTGTGAGATGAGAATCAAACTTTTTGGACCTGTGAGGTCAGGTTTATCTTAGAAACTGTGGGATGAGATCAAACTTTTTGGCCCTGTGAGGTCAGGTTTATCTTAGAAACTGTGGGATGAGAATTAAACTTTTTGGCCCTGTGAGGTCAGGTTTATCTTAGAAACTGTGGGATGAGAATTAAACTTTTTGGCCCTGTGAGGTCAGGTTTATCTTAGAAACTGTGGGATGAGATCAAACTTTTTGGCCCTGTGAGGTCAGGTTTATCTTAGAAACTGTGGGATGAGAATTAAACTTTTTGGCCCTGTGAGGTCAGGTTTATCTTAGAAACTGTGGGATGAGAATTAAACTTGTTGGCCCTGTGAGGTCAGGTTTATCTTAGAAACTGTGGGATGAGAATTAAACTTTGTGGCCCTGTGAGGTCAGCTTTATCTTAGAAACTGTGGGATGAGAATCAAACTTTTTGGACCTGTGAGGTCAGGTTTATCTTAGAAACTGTGGGATGAGATCAAACTGTTTGGCCCTGTGAGGTCAGGTTTATCTTAGAAACTGTGGGATGAGAATTAAACTTTTTGGCCCTGTGAGGTCAGGTTTATCTTAGAAACTGGGATGAGAATTAAACTTTTTGGCCCTGTGAGGTCAGGTTTATCTTAGAAACTGTGGGATGAGATCAAACTTTTTGGCCCTGTGAGGTCAGGTTTATCTTAGAAACTGTGGGATGAGAATTAAATTTTTTGGCCCTGTGAGGTCAGGTTTATCTTAGAAACTGTGGGATGAGAATCAAACTTTTTGGCCCTGTGAGGTCAGGTTTATCTTAGAAACTGTGGGATGAGATCAAACTTTTTGGCCCTGTGAGGTCAGGTTTATCTTAGAAACTGTGGGATGAGAATTAAACTTTTTGGCCCTGTGAGGTCAGGTTTATCTTAGAAACTGTGGGATGAGAATTAAACTTTTTGGCCCTGTGAGGTCAGGTTTATCTTAGAAACTGTGGGATGAGAATCAAACTTTTTGGCCCTGTGAGGTCAGGTTTATCTTAGAAACTGTGGGATGAGAATTAAACTTTTTGGCCCTGTGAGGTCAGGTTTATCTTAGAAACTGTGGGATGTGGATCAAATTTTGGGGCCCTGTGAGGTCAGGTTTATCTTAGAAACTGTGGGATGAGAATTAAACTTTTTGGCCCTGTGAGGTCAGGTTTATCTTAGAAACTGTGGGATGAGAATTAAACTTTTTGGCCCTGTGAGGTCAGGTTTATCTTAGAAACTGTGGGATGAGAATTAAACTTTTTGGCCCTGTGAGGTCAGGTTTATCTTAGAAACTGTGGGATGAGAATTAAACTTTTTGGCCCTGTGAGGTCAGGTTTATCTTAGAAACTGTGGGATGAGAATTAAACTTTTTGGCCCTGTAAGGTCAGGTTTATCTTAGAAACTGTGGGATGAGATCATACTTTTTGGCCCTGTGAGGTCAGGTTTATCTTAGAAACTGTGGGATGAGAATTAAACTTTTTGGCCCTGTGAGGTCAGGTTTATCTTAGAAACTGTGGGATGAGAATTAAACTTTTTGGCCCTGTGAGGTCAGGTTTATCTTAGAAACTGTGAGATGAGAATCAAACTTTTTGGCCCTGTGAGGTCAGGTTTATCTTAGAAACTGTGGGATGAGAATTAAAATTTTTGGCCCTGTGAGGTCAGGTTTATCTTAGAAACTGTGGGATGAGAATCAAACTTTTTGGCCCTGTGAGGTCAGGTTTATCTTAGAAACTGTGGGATGAGAATTAAACTTTTTGGCCCTGTGAGGTCAGGTTTATCTTAGAAACTGTGGGATGAGAATTAAACTTTTTGGCCCTGTGAGGTCAGGTTTATCTTAGAAACTGTGGGATGAGAATTAAACTTTTTGGCCCTGTAAGGTCAGGTTTATCTTAGAAACTGTGGGATGAGATCAAACTTTTTGGCCCTGTGAGGTCAGGTTTATCTTAGAAACTGTGGGATGAGAATCAAACTTTTTGGCCCTGTGAGGTCAGGTTTATCTTAGAAACTGTGGGATGAGAATTAAACTTTTTGGCCCTGTGAGGTCAGGTTTATCTTAGAAACTGTGGGATGAGAATTAAACTTTTTGGCCCTGTGAGGTCAGGTTTATCTTAGAAACTGTGGGATGAGAATTAAACTTTTTGGCCCTGTAAGGTCAGGTTTATCTTAGAAACTGTGGGATGAGATCAAACTTTTTGGCCCTGTGAGGTCAGGTTTATCTTAGAAACTGTGGGATGAGAATTAAACTTTTTGGCCCTGTGAGGTCAGGTTTATCTTAGAAACTGTGGGATGAGAATTAAATTTTGTGGCCCTGTGAGGTCAGCTTTATCTTAGAAACTGTGAGATGAGAATCAAACTTTTTGGACCTGTGAGGTCAGCTTTATCTTAGAAACTGTGGGATGAGATCAAACTTTTTGGCCCTGTGAGGTCAGGTTTATCTTAGAAACTGTGGGATGAGAATTAAACTTTTTGGCCCTGTGAGGTCAGGTTTATCTTAGAAACTGTGGGATGAGATCAAACTGTTTGGCCCTGTGAGGTCAGGTTTATCTTAGAAACTGTGGGATGAGATCAAACTTTTTGGCCCTGTGAGGTCAGGTTTATCTTAGAAACTGTGGGATGAGAATTAAACTTTTTGGCCCTGTGAGGTCAGGTTTATCTTAGAAACTGTGGGATGAGATCAAACTGTTTGGCCCTGTGAGGTCAGGTTTATCTTAGAAACTGTGGGATGAGATCAAACTTTTTGGCCCTGTGAGGTCAGGTTTATCTTAGAAACTGTGGGATGAGAATTAAACTTTTTGGCCCTGTGAGGTCAGGTTTATCTTACATGTAGAAACTGTGGGATGAGAATTAAACTTTTTGGCCCTGTGAGGTCAGGTTTATCTTAGAAACTGTGGGATGAGATCAAACTTTTTGGCCCTGTGAGGTCAGGTTTATCTTAGAAACTGTGGGATGAGATCAAACTTTTTGGCCCTGTGAGGTCAGGTTTATCTTAGAAACTGTGGGATGAGAATTAAACTTTTTGGCCCTGTGAGGACAGGTTTATCTTAGAAACTGTGAGATGAGAATCAAACTTTTTGGCCCTGTGAGGTCAGGTTTATCTTAGAAACTGTGAGATGAGAATTAAACCTTTTGGCCCTGTGAGGTCAGGTTTATCTTAGAAACTGTGGGATGAGAATTAAACTTTTTGGCCCTGTGAGGTCAGGTTTATCTTAGAAACTGTGAGATGAGAATCAAACTGTTTGGCCCTGTGAGGTCAGGTTTATCTTAGAAACTGTGGGATGAGAATTAAAATTTTTGGCCCTGTGAGGTCAGGTTTATCTTAGAAACTGTGGGATGAGAATCAAACTTTTTGGCCCTGTGAGGTCAGGTTTATCTTAGAAACTGTGGGATGAGAATTAAACTTTTTGGCCCTGTGAGGTCAGGTTTATCTTAGAAACTGTGGGATGAGAATTAAACTTTTTGGCCCTGTGAGGTCAGGTTTATCTTAGAAACTGTGGGATGAGAATTAAACTTTTTGGCCCTGTAAGGTCAGGTTTATCTTAGAAACTGTGGGAAGAGATCAAACTTTTTGGCCCTGTGAGGTCAGGTTTATCTTAGAAACTGTGGGATGAGAATCAAACTTTTTGGCCCTGTGAGGTCAGGTTTATCTTAGAAACTGTGGGATGAGAATTAAACTTTTTGGCCCTGTGAGGTCAGGTTTATCTTAGAAACTGTGGGATGAGAATTAAACTGTTTGGCCCTGTGAGATCAGGTTTATCTTAGAAACTGTGGGATGAGAATTAAACTTTTTGGCCCTGTAAGGTCAGGTTTATCTTAGAAACTGTGGGATGAGATCAAACTTTTTGGCCCTGTGAGGTCAGGTTTATCTTAGAAACTGTGGGATGAGAATTAAACTTTTTGGCCCTGTGAGGTCAGGTTTATCTTAGAAACTGTGGGATGAGAATTAAACTTTTTGGCCCTGTGAGGTCAGGTTTATCTTAGAAACTGTGGGATGAGAATTAAACTTTTTGGCCCTGTGAGGTCAGCTTTATCTTAGAAACTGTGAGATGAGAATCAAACTTTTTGGACCTGTGAGGTCAGCTTTATCTTAGAAACTGTGGGATGAGATCAAACTTTTTGGCCCTGTGAGGTCAGGTTTATCTTAGAAACTGTGGGATGAGAATTAAACTTTTTGGCCCTGTGAGGTCAGGTTTATCTTAGAAACTGTGGGATGAGATCAAACTGTTTGGCCCTGTGAGGTCAGGTTTATCTTAGAAACTGTGGGATGAGATCAAACTTTTTGGCCCTGTGAGGTCAGGTTTATCTTAGAAACTGTGGGATGAGAATTAAACTTTTTGGCCCTGTGAGGTCAGGTTTATCTTAGAAACTGTGGGATGAGATCAAACTGTTTGGCCCTGTGAGGTCAGGTTTATCTTAGAAACTGTGGGATGAGATCAAACTTTTTGGCCCTGTGAGGTCAGGTTTATCTTAGAAACTGTGGGATGAGAATTAAACTTTTTGGCCCTGTGAGGTCAGGTTTATCTTACATGTAGAAACTGTGGGATGAGAATTAAACTTTTTGGCCCTGTGAGGTCAGGTTTATCTTAGAAACTGTGGGATGAGATCAAACTTTTTGGCCCTGTGAGGTCAGGTTTATCTTAGAAACTGTGGGATGAGATCAAACTTTTTGGCCCTGTGAGGTCAGGTTTATCTTAGAAACTGTGGGATGAGAATTAAACTTTTTGGCCCTGTGAGGACAGGTTTATCTTAGAAACTGTGAGATGAGAATCAAACTTTTTGGCCCTGTGAGGTCAGGTTTATCTTAGAAACTGTGAGATGAGAATTAAACCTTTTGGCCCTGTGAGGTCAGGTTTATCTTAGAAACTGTGGGATGAGAATCAAACTTTTTGGCCCTGTGAGGTCAGGTTTATCTTAGAAACTGTGGGATGAGATCAAACTTTTTGGCCCTGTGAGGTCAGGTTTATCTTAGAAACTGTGGGATGAGAATCAAACTTTTTGGCCCTGTGAGGTCAGGTTTACAACTGTATCTTAGAAACTGTGGGATGAGAATTAAACTTTTTGGCCCTGTGAGGTCAGGTTTATCTTACATGTAGAAACTGTGGGATGAGAATTAAACTTTTTGGCCCTGTGAGGTCAGGTTTATCTTAGAAACTGTGGGATGAGAATTAAACTTTTTGGCCCTGTGAGGTCAGGTTTATCTTAGAAACTGTGGGATGAGAATCAAATTTTTTGGACCTGTGAGGTCAGGTTTATCTTAGAAACTGTGAGATGAGAATTAAACCTTTTGGCCCTGTGAGGTCAGGTTTATCTTAGAAACTGTGGGATGAGAATCAAACTTTTTGGCCCTGTGAGGTCAGGTTTATCTTAGAAACTGTGGGATGAGATCAAACTTTTTGGCTCTGTGAGGTCAGGTTTATCTTAGAAACTGTGGGATGAGAATCAAACTTTTTGGCCCTGTGAGGTCGGGTTTACAACTGTATCTTAGAAACTGTGGGATGAGAATTAAACTTTTTGGCCCTGTGAGGTCAGGTTTATCTTACATGTAGAAACTGTGGGATGAGAATTAAACTTTTTGGCCCTGTGAGGTCAGGTTTATCTTAGAAACTGTGGGATGAGAATTAAACTTTTTGGCCCTGTGAGGTCAGGTTTATCTTAGAAACTGTGGGATGAGAATCAAATTTTTTGGACCTGTGAGGTCAGGTTTATCTTAGAAACTGTGAGATGAGAATCAAACTTTTTGGCCCTGTGAGGTCAGGTTTATCTTAGAAACTGTGGGATGAAAATTAAACTTTTTGGCCCTGTGAGGTCAGGTTTATCTTACATGTAGAAACTGTGGGATGAGAATTAAACTTTTTGGCCCTGTGAGGTCAGGTTTATCTTAGAAACTGTGGGATGAGATCAAACTTTTCGGCCCTGTGAGGTCAGGTTTATCTTAGAAACTGTGGGATGAGATCAAACTTTTTGGCCCTGTGAGGTCAGGTTTATCTTAGAAACTGTGGGATGAGAATTAAACTTTTTGGCCCTGTGAGGTCAGGTTTATCTTAGAAACTGTGGGATGAGAATTAAACTTTTTGGCCCTGTGAGGTCAGGTTTATCTTAGAAACTGTGGGATGAGAATTAAACTTTTTGGCCCTGTAAGGTCAGGTTTATCTTAGAAACTGTGGGATGAGATCAAACTTTTTGGCCCTGTGAGGTCAGGTTTATCTTAGAAACTGTGGGATGAGAATTAAACTTTTTGGCCCTGTGAGGTCAGGTTTATCTTAGAAACTGTGGGATGAGAATTAAACTTTGTGGCCCTGTGAGGTCAGCTTTATCTTAGAAACTGTGAGATGAGAATCAAACTTTTTGGACCTGTGAGGTCAGGTTTATCTTAGAAACTGTGGGATGAGATCAAACTGTTTGGCCCTGTGAGGTCAGGTTTATCTTAGAAACTGTGGGATGAGAATTAAACTTTTTGGCCCTGTGAGGTCAGGTTTATCTTAGAAACTGTGGGATGAGAATTAAACTTTGTGGCCCTGTGAGGTCAGCTTTATCTTAGAAACTGTGAGATGAGAATCAAACTTTTTGGACCTGTGAGGTCAGGTTTATCTTAGAAACTGTGGGATGAGATCAAACTTTTTGGCCCTGTGAGGTCAGGTTTATCTTAGAAACTGTGGGATGAGAATTAAACTTTTTGGTCCTGTGAGGTCAGGTTTATCTTAGAAACTGTGGGATGAGAATTAAACTTTTTGGCCCTGTGAGGTCAGGTTTATCTTAGAAACTGTGGGATGAGATAAAACTTTTTGGCCCTGTGAGGTCAAGTTTATCTTAGAAACTGTGGGATGAGAATTAAACTTTTTGGCCCTGTGAGGTCAGGTTTATCTTAGAAACTGTGGGATGAGAATTAAACTTTTTGGCCCTGTGAGGTCAGGTTTATCTTAGAAACTGTGGGATGAGAATTAAACTTTGTGGCCCTGTGAGGTCAGCTTTATCTTAGAAACTGTGGGATGAGAATCAAACTTTTTGGACCTGTGAGGTCAGGTTTATCTTAGAAACTGTGGGATGAGATCAAACTGTTTGGCCCTGTGAGGTCAGGTTTATCTTAGAAACTGTGGGATGAGAATTAAACTTTTTGGCCCTGTGAGGTCAGGTTTATCTTAGAAACTGGGATGAGAATTAAACTTTTTGGCCCTGTGAGGTCAGGTTTATCTTAGAAACTGTGGGATGAGATCAAACTTTTTGGCCCTGTGAGGTCAGGTTTATCTTAGAAACTGTGGGATGAGAATTAAATTTTTTGGCCCTGTGAGGTCAGGTTTATCTTAGAAACTGTGGGATGAGAATCAAACTTTTTGGCCCTGTGAGGTCAGGTTTATCTTAGAAACTGTGGGATGAGATCAAACTTTTTGGCCCTGTGAGGTCAGGTTTATCTTAGAAACTGTGGGATGAGAATTAAACTTTTTGGCCCTGTGAGGTCAGGTTTATCTTAGAAACTGTGGGATGAGAATTAAACTTTTTGGCCCTGTGAGGTCAGGTTTATCTTAGAAACTGTGGGATGAGATCAAACTTTTTGGCCCTGTGAGGTCAGGTTTATCTTAGAAACTGTGGGATGAGAATTAAACTTTTTGGCCCTGTGAGGTCAGGTTTATCTTAGAAACTGTGGGATGTGGATCAAATTTTGGGGCCCTGTGAGGTCAGGTTTATCTTAGAAACTGTGGGATGAGAATTAAACTTTTTGGCCCTGTGAGGTCAGGTTTATCTTAGAAACTGTGGGATGAGAATTAAACTTTTTGGCCCTGTGAGGTCAGGTTTATCTTAGAAACTGTGGGATGAGAATTAAACTTTTTGGCCCTGTGAGGTCAGGTTTATCTTAGAAACTGTGGGATGAGAATTAAACTTTTTGGCCCTGTGAGGTCAGGTTTATCTTAGAAACTGTGGGATGAGAATTAAACTTTTTGGCCCTGTAAGGTCAGGTTTATCTTAGAAACTGTGGGATGAGATCATACTTTTTGGCCCTGTGAGGTCAGGTTTATCTTAGAAACTGTGGGATGAGAATTAAACTTTTTGGCCCTGTGAGGTCAGGTTTATCTTAGAAACTGTGGGATGAGAATTAAACTTTTTGGCCCTGTGAGGTCAGGTTTATCTTAGAAACTGTGAGATGAGAATCAAACTTTTTGGCCCTGTGAGGTCAGGTTTATCTTAGAAACTGTGGGATGAGAATTAAAATGTTTGGCCCTGTGAGGTCAGGTTTATCTTAGAAACTGTGGGATGAGAATCAAACTTTTTGGCCCTGTGAGGTCAGGTTTATCTTAGAAACTGTGGGATGAGAATTAAACTTTTTGGCCCTGTGAGGTCAGGTTTATCTTAGAAACTGTGGGATGAGAATTAAACTTTTTGGCCCTGTGAGGTCAGGTTTATCTTAGAAACTGTGGGATGAGAATTAAACTTTTTGGCCCTGTAAGGTCAGGTTTATCTTAGAAACTGTGGGATGAGATCAAACTTTTTGGCCCTGTGAGGTCAGGTTTATCTTAGAAACTGTGGGATGAGAATCAAACTTTTTGGCCCTGTGAGGTCAGGTTTATCTTAGAAACTGTGGGATGAGAATTAAACTTTTTGGCCCTGTGAGGTCAGGTTTATCTTAGAAACTGTGGGATGAGAATTAAACTTTTTGGCCCTGTGAGGTCAGGTTTATCTTAGAAACTGTGGGATGAGAATTAAACTTTTTGGCCCTGTAAGGTCAGGTTTATCTTAGAAACTGTGGGATGAGATCAAACTTTTTGGCCCTGTGAGGTCAGGTTTATCTTAGAAACTGTGGGATGAGAATTAAACTTTTTGGCCCTGTGAGGTCAGGTTTATCTTAGAAACTGTGGGATGAGAATTAAACTTTGTGGCCCTGTGAGGTCAGCTTTATCTTAGAAACTGTGAGATGAGAATCAAACTTTTTGGACCTGTGAGGTCAGCTTTATCTTAGAAACTGTGGGATGAGATCAAACTTTTTGGCCCTGTGAGGTCAGGTTTATCTTAGAAACTGTGGGATGAGAATTAAACTTTTTGGCCCTGTGAGGTCAGGTTTATCTTAGAAACTGTGGGATGAGATCAAACTGTTTGGCCCTGTGAGGTCAGGTTTATCTTAGAAACTGTGGGATGAGATCAAACTTTTTGGCCCTGTGAGGTCAGGTTTATCTTAGAAACTGTGGGATGAGAATTAAACTTTTTGGCCCTGTGAGGTCAGGTTTATCTTAGAAACTGTGGGATGAGATCAAACTGTTTGGCCCTGTGAGGTCAGGTTTATCTTAGAAACTGTGGGATGAGATCAAACTTTTTGGCCCTGTGAGGTCAGGTTTATCTTAGAAACTGTGGGATGAGAATTAAACTTTTTGGCCCTGTGAGGTCAGGTTTATCTTACATGTAGAAACTGTGGGATGAGAATTAAACTTTTTGGCCCTGTGAGGTCAGGTTTATCTTAGAAACTGTGGGATGAGATCAAACTTTTTGGCCCTGTGAGGTCAGGTTTATCTTAGAAACTGTGGGATGAGATCAAACTTTTTGGCCCTGTGAGGTCAGGTTTATCTTAGAAACTGTGGGATGAGAATTAAACTTTTTGGCCCTGTGAGGACAGGTTTATCTTAGAAACTGTGAGATGAGAATCAAACTTTTTGGCCCTGTGAGGTCAGGTTTATCTTAGAAACTGTGAGATGAGAATTAAACCTTTTGGCCCTGTGAGGTCAGGTTTATCTTAGAAACTGTGGGATGAGAATCAAACTTTTTGGCCCTGTGAGGTCAGGTTTATCTTAGAAACTGTGGGATGAGATCAAACTTTTTGGCTCTGTGAGGTCAGGTTTATCTTAGAAACTGTGGGATGAGAATCAAACTTTTTGGCCCTGTGAGGTCAGGTTTACAACTGTATCTTAGAAACTGTGGGATGAGAATTAAACTTTTTGGCCCTGTGAGGTCAGGTTTATCTTACATGTAGAAACTGTGGGATGAGAATTAAACTTTTTGGCCCTGTGAGGTCAGGTTTATCTTAGAAACTGTGGGATGAGAATTAAACTTTTTGGCCCTGTGAGGTCAGGTTTATCTTAGAAACTGTGGGATGAGAATCAAATTTTTTGGACCTGTGAGGTCAGGTTTATCTTAGAAACTGTGAGATGAGAATTAAACCTTTTGGCCCTGTGAGGTCAGGTTTATCTTAGAAACTGTGGGATGAGAATCAAACTTTTTGGCCCTGTGAGGTCAGGTTTATCTTAGAAACTGTGGGATGAGATCAAACTTTTTGGCTCTGTGAGGTCAGGTTTATCTTAGAAACTGTGGGATGAGAATCAAACTTTTTGGCCCTGTGAGGTCAGGTTTACAACTGTATCTTAGAAACTGTGGGATGAGAATTAAACTTTTTGGCCCTGTGAGGTCAGGTTTATCTTACATGTAGAAACTGTGGGATGAGAATTAAACTTTTTGGCCCTGTGAGGTCAGGTTTATCTTAGAAACTGTGGGATGAGAATTAAACTTTTTGGCCCTGTGAGGTCAGGTTTATCTTAGAAACTGTGGGATGAGAATCAAATTTTTTGGACCTGTGAGGTCAGGTTTATCTTAGAAACTGTGAGATGAGAATTAAACTTTTTGGCCCTGTGAGGTCAGGTTTATCTTAGAAACTGTGGGATGAGAATTAAACTTTTTGGCCCTGTGAGGTCAGGTTTATCTTACATGTAGAAACTGTGGGATGAGAATTAAACTTTTTGGCCCTGTGAGGTCAGGTTTATCTTAGAAACTGTGGGATGAGATCAAACTTTTTGGCCCTGTGAGGTCAGGTTTATCTTAGAAACTGTGGGATGAGATCAAACTTTTTGGCCCTGTGAGGTCAGGTTTATCTTAGAAACTGTGGGATGAGAATTAAACTTTTTGGCCCTGTGAGGTCAGGTTTATCTTAGAAACTGTGGGATGAGAATTAAACTTTTTGGCCCTGTGAGGTCAGGTTTATCTTAGAAACTGTGGGATGAGAATTAAACTTTGTGGCCCTGTGAGGTCAGCTTTATCTTAGAAACTGTGAGATGAGAATCAAACTTTTTGGACCTGTGAGGTCAGGTTTATCTTAGAAACTGTGGGATGAGATCAAACTGTTTGGCCCTGTGAGGTCAGGTTTATCTTAGAAACTGTGGGATGAGAATTAAACTTTTTGGCCCTGTGAGGTCAGGTTTATCTTAGAAACTGTGGGATGAGAATTAAACTTTGTGGCCCAGTGAGGTCAGCTTTATCTTAGAAACTGTGAGATGAGAATCAAACTTTTTGGACCTGTGAGGTCAGGTTTATCTTAGAAACTGTGGGATGAGATCAAACTTTTTGGCCCTGTGAGGTCAGGTTTATCTTAGAAACTGTGGGATGAGAATTAAACTTTTTGGCCCTGTGAGGTCAGGTTTATCTTAGAAACTGTGGGATGAGAATTAAACTTTTTGGCCCTGTGAGGTCAGGTTTATCTTAGAAACTGTGGGATGAGATCAAACTTTTTGGCCCTGTGAGGTCAGGTTTATCTTAGAAACTGTGGGATGAGAATTAAACTTTTTGGCCCTGTGAGGTCAGGTTTATCTTAGAAACTGTGGGATGAGAATTAAACTTGTTGGCCCTGTGAGGTCAGGTTTATCTTAGAAACTGTGGGATGAGAATTAAACTTTGTGGCCCTGTGAGGTCAGCTTTATCTTAGAAACTGTGGGATGAGAATCAAACTTTTTGGACCTGTGAGGTCAGGTTTATCTTAGAAACTGTGGGATGAGATCAAACTGTTTGGCCCTGTGAGGTCAGGTTTATCTTAGAAACTGTGGGATGAGAATTAAACTTTTTGGCCCTGTGAGGTCAGGTTTATCTTAGAAACTGGGATGAGAATTAAACTTTTTGGCCCTGTGAGGTCAGGTTTATCTTAGAAACTGTGGGATGAGAATTAAACTTTTTGGCCCTGTGAGGTCAGGTTTATCTTAGAAACTGTGGGATGAGAATTAAACTTTTTGGCCCTGTGAGGTCAGGTTTATCTTAGAAACTGTGGGATGAGAATTAAACTTTGTGGCCCTGTGAGGTCAGCTTTATCTTAGAAACTGTGAGATGAGAATCAAACTTTTTGGACCTGTGAGGTCAGGTTTATCTTAGAAACTGTGGGATGAGATCAAACTGTTTGGCCCTGTGAGGTCAGGTTTATCTTAGAAACTGTGGGATGAGAATTAAACTTTTTGGCCCTGTGAGGTCAGGTTTATCTTAGAAACTGTGGGATGAGAATTAAACTTTGTGGCCCAGTGAGGTCAGCTTTATCTTAGAAACTGTGAGATGAGAATCAAACTTTTTGGACCTGTGAGGTCAGGTTTATCTTAGAAACTGTGGGATGAGATCAAACTTTTTGGCCCTGTGAGGTCAGGTTTATCTTAGAAACTGTGGGATGAGAATTAAACTTTTTGGCCCTGTGAGGTCAGGTTTATCTTAGAAACTGTGGGATGAGAATTAAACTTTTTGGCCCTGTGAGGTCAGGTTTATCTTAGAAACTGTGGGATGAGATCAAACTTTTTGGCCCTGTGAGGTCAGGTTTATCTTAGAAACTGTGGGATGAGAATTAAACTTTTTGGCCCTGTGAGGTCAGGTTTATCTTAGAAACTGTGGGATGAGAATTAAACTTGTTGGCCCTGTGAGGTCAGGTTTATCTTAGAAACTGTGGGATGAGAATTAAACTTTGTGGCCCTGTGAGGTCAGCTTTATCTTAGAAACTGTGGGATGAGAATCAAACTTTTTGGACCTGTGAGGTCAGGTTTATCTTAGAAACTGTGGGATGAGATCAAACTGTTTGGCCCTGTGAGGTCAGGTTTATCTTAGAAACTGTGGGATGAGAATTAAACTTTTTGGCCCTGTGAGGTCAGGTTTATCTTAGAAACTGGGATGAGAATTAAACTTTTTGGCCCTGTGAGGTCAGGTTTATCTTAGAAACTGTGGGATGAGATCAAACTTTTTGGCCCTGTGAGGTCAGGTTTATCTTAGAAACTGTGGGATGAGAATTAAATTTTTTGGCCCTGTGAGGTCAGGTTTATCTTAGAAACTGTGGGATGAGAATCAAACTTTTTGGCCCTGTGAGGTCAGGTTTATCTTAGAAACTGTGGGATGAGATCAAACTTTTTGGCCCTGTGAGGTCAGGTTTATCTTAGAAACTGTGGGATGAGAATTAAACTTTTTGGCCCTGTGAGGTCAGGTTTATCTTAGAAACTGTGGGATGAGAATTAAACTTTTTGGCCCTGTGAGGTCAGGTTTATCTTAGAAACTGTGGGATGAGAATCAAACTTTTTGGCCCTGTGAGGTCAGGTTTATCTTAGAAACTGTGGGATGAGAATTAAACTTTTTGGCCCTGTGAGGTCAGGTTTATCTTAGAAACTGTGGGATGTGGATCAAATTTTGGGGCCCTGTGAGGTCAGGTTTATCTTAGAAACTGTGGGATGAGAATTAAACTTTTTGGCCCTGTGAGGTCAGGTTTATCTTAGAAACTGTGGGATGAGAATTAAACTTTTTGGCCCTGTGAGGTCAGGTTTATCTTAGAAACTGTGGGATGAGAATTAAACTTTTTGGCCCTGTGAGGTCAGGTTTATCTTAGAAACTGTGGGATGAGAATTAAACTTTTTGGCCCTGTGAGGTCAGGTTTATCTTAGAAACTGTGGGATGAGAATTAAACTTTTTGGCCCTGTAAGGTCAGGTTTATCTTAGAAACTGTGGGATGAGATCATACTTTTTGGCCCTGTGAGGTCAGGTTTATCTTAGAAACTGTGGGATGAGAATTAAACTTTTTGGCCCTGTGAGGTCAGGTTTATCTTAGAAACTGTGGGATGAGAATTAAACTTTTTGGCCCTGTGAGGTCAGGTTTATCTTAGAAACTGTGAGATGAGAATCAAACTTTTTGGCCCTGTGAGGTCAGGTTTATCTTAGAAACTGTGGGATGAGAATTAAAATTTTTGGCCCTGTGAGGTCAGGTTTATCTTAGAAACTGTGGGATGAGAATCAAACTTTTTGGCCCTGTGAGGTCAGGTTTATCTTAGAAACTGTGGGATGAGAATTAAACTTTTTGGCCCTGTGAGGTCAGGTTTATCTTAGAAACTGTGGGATGAGAATTAAACTTTTTGGCCCTGTGAGGTCAGGTTTATCTTAGAAACTGTGGGATGAGAATTAAACTTTTTGGCCCTGTAAGGTCAGGTTTATCTTAGAAACTGTGGGATGAGATCAAACTTTTTGGCCCTGTGAGGTCAGGTTTATCTTAGAAACTGTGGGATGAGAATCAAACTTTTTGGCCCTGTGAGGTCAGGTTTATCTTAGAAACTGTGGGATGAGAATTAAACTTTTTGGCCCTGTGAGGTCAGGTTTATCTTAGAAACTGTGGGATGAGAATTAAACTTTTTGGCCCTGTGAGGTCAGGTTTATCTTAGAAACTGTGGGATGAGAATTAAACTTTTTGGCCCTGTAAGGTCAGGTTTATCTTAGAAACTGTGGGATGAGATCAAACTTTTTGGCCCTGTGAGGTCAGGTTTATCTTAGAAACTGTGGGATGAGAATTAAACTTTTTGGCCCTGTGAGGTCAGGTTTATCTTAGAAACTGTGGGATGAGAATTAAATTTTGTGGCCCTGTGAGGTCAGCTTTATCTTAGAAACTGTGAGATGAGAATCAAACTTTTTGGACCTGTGAGGTCAGCTTTATCTTAGAAACTGTGGGATGAGATCAAACTTTTTGGCCCTGTGAGGTCAGGTTTATCTTAGAAACTGTGGGATGAGAATTAAACTTTTTGGCCCTGTGAGGTCAGGTTTATCTTAGAAACTGTGGGATGAGATCAAACTGTTTGGCCCTGTGAGGTCAGGTTTATCTTAGAAACTGTGGGATGAGATCAAACTTTTTGGCCCTGTGAGGTCAGGTTTATCTTAGAAACTGTGGGATGAGAATTAAACTTTTTGGCCCTGTGAGGTCAGGTTTATCTTAGAAACTGTGGGATGAGATCAAACTGTTTGGCCCTGTGAGGTCAGGTTTATCTTAGAAACTGTGGGATGAGATCAAACTTTTTGGCCCTGTGAGGTCAGGTTTATCTTAGAAACTGTGGGATGAGAATTAAACTTTTTGGCCCTGTGAGGTCAGGTTTATCTTACATGTAGAAACTGTGGGATGAGAATTAAACTTTTTGGCCCTGTGAGGTCAGGTTTATCTTAGAAACTGTGGGATGAGATCAAACTTTTTGGCCCTGTGAGGTCAGGTTTATCTTAGAAACTGTGGGATGAGATCAAACTTTTTGGCCCTGTGAGGTCAGGTTTATCTTAGAAACTGTGGGATGAGAATTAAACTTTTTGGCCCTGTGAGGACAGGTTTATCTTAGAAACTGTGAGATGAGAATCAAACTTTTTGGCCCTGTGAGGTCAGGTTTATCTTAGAAACTGTGAGATGAGAATTAAACCTTTTGGCCCTGTGAGGTCAGGTTTATCTTAGAAACTGTGGGATGAGAATTAAACTTTTTGGCCCTGTGAGGTCAGGTTTATCTTAGAAACTGTGAGATGAGAATCAAACTGTTTGGCCCTGTGAGGTCAGGTTTATCTTAGAAACTGTGGGATGAGAATTAAAATTTTTGGCCCTGTGAGGTCAGGTTTATCTTAGAAACTGTGGGATGAGAATCAAACTTTTTGGCCCTGTGAGGTCAGGTTTATCTTAGAAACTGTGGGATGAGAATTAAACTTTTTGGCCCTGTGAGGTCAGGTTTATCTTAGAAACTGTGGGATGAGAATTAAACTTTTTGGCCCTGTGAGGTCAGGTTTATCTTAGAAACTGTGGGATGAGAATTAAACTTTTTGGCCCTGTAAGGTCAGGTTTATCTTAGAAACTGTGGGATGAGATCAAACTTTTTGGCCCTGTGAGGTCAGGTTTATCTTAGAAACTGTGGGATGAGAATCAAACTTTTTGGCCCTGTGAGGTCAGGTTTATCTTAGAAACTGTGGGATGAGAATTAAACTTTTTGGCCCTGTGAGGTCAGGTTTATCTTAGAAACTGTGGGATGAGAATTAAACTTTTTGGCCCTGTGAGGTCAGGTTTATCTTAGAAACTGTGGGATGAGAATTAAACTTTTTGGCCCTGTAAGGTCAGGTTTATCTTAGAAACTGTGGGATGAGATCAAACTTTTTGGCCCTGTGAGGTCAGGTTTATCTTAGAAACTGTGGGATGAGAATTAAACTTTTTGGCCCTGTGAGGTCAGGTTTATCTTAGAAACTGTGGGATGAGAATTAAATTTTGTGGCCCTGTGAGGTCAGCTTTATCTTAGAAACTGTAAGATGAGAATCAAACTTTTTGGACCTGTGAGGTCAGCTTTATCTTAGAAACTGTGGGATGAGATCAAACTTTTTGGCCCTGTGAGGTCAGGTTTATCTTAGAAACTGTGGGATGAGAATTAAACTTTTTGGCCCTGTGAGGTCAGGTTTATCTTAGAAACTGTGGGATGAGATCAAACTGTTTGGCCCTGTGAGGTCAGGTTTATCTTAGAAACTGTGGGATGAGATCAAACTTTTTGGCCCTGTGAGGTCAGGTTTATCTTAGAAACTGTGGGATGAGAATTAAACTTTTTGGCCCTGTGAGGTCAGGTTTATCTTAGAAACTGTGGGATGAGATCAAACTGTTTGGCCCTGTGAGGTCAGGTTTATCTTAGAAACTGTGGGATGAGATCAAACTTTTTGGCCCTGTGAGGTCAGGTTTATCTTAGAAACTGTGGGATGAGAATTAAACTTTTTGGCCCTGTGAGGTCAGGTTTATCTTACATGTAGAAACTGTGGGATGAGAATTAAACTTTTTGGCCCTGTGAGGTCAGGTTTATCTTAGAAACTGTGGGATGAGATCAAACTTTTTGGCCCTGTGAGGTCAGGTTTATCTTAGAAACTGTGGGATGAGATCAAACTTTTTGGCCCTGTGAGGTCAGGTTTATCTTAGAAACTGTGGGATGAGAATTAAACTTTTTGGCCCTGTGAGGACAGGTTTATCTTAGAAACTGTGAGATGAGAATCAAACTTTTTGGCCCTGTGAGGTCAGGTTTATCTTAGAAACTGTGAGATGAGAATTAAACCTTTTGGCCCTGTGAGGTCAGGTTTATCTTAGAAACTGTGGGATGAGAATCAAACTTTTTGGCCTTGTGAGGTCAGGTTTATCTTAGAAACTGTGGGATGAGATCAAACTTTTTGGCTCTGTGAGGTCAGTTTTATCTTAGAAACTGTGGGATGAGAATCAAACTTTTTGGCCCTGTGAGGTCAGGTTTACAACTGTATCGTAGAAACTGTGGGATGAGAATTAAACTTTTTGGCCCTGTGAGGTCAGGTTTATCTTACATGTAGAAACTGTGGGATGAGAATTAAACTTTTTGGCCCTGTGAGGTCAGGTTTATCTTAGAAACTGTGGGATGAGAATTAAACTTTTTGGCCCTGTGAGGTCAGGTTTATCTTAGAAACTGTGGGATGAGAATCAAATTTTTTGGACCTGTGAGGTCAGGTTTATCTTAGAAACTGTGAGATGAGAATTAAACTTTTTGGCCCTGTGAGGTCAGCTTTATCTTAGAAACTGTGGGATGAGAATCAAACTTTTTGGACCTGTGAGGTCAGGTTTATCTTAGAAACTGTGGGATGAGATCAAACTGTTTGGCCCTGTGAGGTCAGGTTTATCTTAGAAACTGTGGGATGAGAATTAAACTTTTTGGCCCTGTGAGGTCAGGTTTATCTTAGAAACTGGGATGAGAATTAAACTTTTTGGCCCAGTGAGGTCAGGTTTATCTTAGAAACTGTGGGATGAGATCAAACTTTTTGGCCCTGTGAGGTCAGGTTTATCTTAGAAACTGTGGGATGAGAATTAAACTTTTTGGCCCTGTGAGGTCAGGTTTATCTTAGAAACTGTGGGATGAGAATCAAACTTTTTGGCCCTGTGAGGTCAGGTTTATCTTAGAAACTGTGGGATGAGATCAAACTTTTTGGCCCTGTGAGGTCAGGTTTATCTTAGAAACTGCGGGATGAGAATTAAACTTTTTGGCCCTGTGAGGTCAGGTTTATCTTAGAAACTGTGGGATGAGAATTAAACTTTTTGGCTCTGTGAGGTCAGGTTTATCTTAGAAACTGTGGGATGTGGATCAAATTTTGGGGCCCTGTGAGGTCAGGTTTATCTTAGAAACTGTGGGATGAGAATTAAACTTTTTGGCCCTGTGAGGTCAGGTTTATCTTAGAAACTGTGGGATGAGAATTAAACTTTTTGGCCCTGTGAGGTCAGGTTTATCTTAGAAACTGTGGGATGAGAATTAAACTTTTTGGCCCTGTGAGGTCAGGTTTATCTTAGAAACTGTGGGATGAGAATTAAACTTTTTGGCCCTGTGAGGTCAGGTTTATCTTAGAAACTGTGGGATGAGAATTAAACTTTTTGGCCCTGTAAGGTCAGGTTTATCTTAGAAACTGTGGAATGAGATCATACTTTTTGGCCCTGTGAGGTCAGGTTTATCTTAGAAACTGTGGGATGAGAATTAAACTTTTTGGCCCTGTGGGTCAGGTTTATCTTAGAAACTGTGGGATGAGAATTAAACTTTTTGGCCCTGTGAGGTCAGGTTTATCTTAGAAACTGTGAGATGAGAATTAAACTTTTTGGCCCTGTGAGGTCAGGTTTATCTTACATGTAGAAACTGTGGGATGAGAATTAAACTTTTTGGCCCTGTGAGGTCAGGTTTATCTTAGAAACTGTGGGATGAGATCAAACTTTTTGGCCCTGTGAGGTCAGGTTTATCTTAGAAACTGTGGGATGAGATCAAACTTTTTGGCCCTGTGAGGTCAGGTTTATCTTAGAAACTGTGGGATGAGAATTAAACTTTTTGGCCCTGTGAGGACAGGTTTATCTTAGAAACTGTGAGATGAGAATCAAACTTTTTGGCCCTGTGAGGTCAGGTTTATCTTAGAAACTGTGAGATGAGAATTAAACCTTTTGGCCCTGTGAGGTCAGGTTTATCTTAGAAACTGTGGGATGAGAATCAAACTTTTTGGCCCTGTGAGGTCAGGTTTATCTTAGAAACTGTGGGATGAGATCAAACTTTTTGGCTCTATTAGGTCAGGTTTATCTTAGAAACTGTGGGATGAGAATCAAACTTTTTGGCCCTGTGAGGTCAGGTTTACAACTGTATCGTAGAAACTGTGGGATGAGAATTAAACTTTTTGGCCCTGTGAGGTCAGGTTTATCTTACATGTAGAAACTGTGGGATGAGAATTAAACTTTTTGGCCCTGTGAGGTCAGGTTTATCTTAGAAACTGTGGGATGAGAATTAAACTTTTTGGCCCTGTGAGGTCAGGTTTATCTTAGAAACTGTGGGATGAGAATCAAATTTTTTGGACCTGTGAGGTCAGGTTTATCTTAGAAACTGTGAGATGAGAATTAAACTTTTTGGCCCTGTGAGGTCAGCTTTATCTTAGAAACTGTGGGATGAGAATCAAACTTTTTGGACCTGTGAGGTCAGGTTTATCTTAGAAACTGTGGGATAAGATCAAACTGTTTGGCCCTGTGAGGTCAGGTTTATCTTAGAAACTGTGGGATGAGAATTAAACTTTTTGGCCCTGTGAGGTCAGGTTTATCTTAGAAACTGTGGGATGAGAATTAAACTTTTTGGCCCAGTGAGGTCAGGTTTATCTTAGAAACTGTGGGATGAGATCAAACTTTTTGGCCCTGTGAGGTCAGGTTTATCTTAGAAACTGTGGGATGAGAATTAAACTTTTTGGCCCTGTGAGGTCAGGTTTATCTTAGAAACTGTGGGATGAGAATCAAACTTTTTGGCCCTGTGAGGTCAGGTTTATCTTAGAAACTGTGGGATGAGATCAAACTTTTTGGCCCTGTGAGGTCAGGTTTATCTTAGAAACTGCGGGATGAGAATTAAACTTTTTGGCCCTGTGAGGTCAGGTTTATCTTAGAAACTGTGGGATGAGAATCAAACTTTTTGGCCCTGTGAGGTCAGGTTTATCTTAGAAACTGTGGGATGAGAATTAAACTTTTTGGCCCTGTGAGGTCAGGTTTATCTTAGAAACTGTGGGATGTGGATCAAATTTTGGGGCCCTGTGAGGTCAGGTTTATCTTAGAAACTGTGGGATGAGAATTAAACTTTTTGGCCCTGTGAGGTCAGGTTTATCTTAGAAACTGTGGGATGAGAATTAAACTTTTTGGCCCTGTGAGGTCAGGTTTATCTTAGAAACTGTGGGATGAGAATTAAACTTTTTGGCCCTGTGAGGTCAGGTTTATCTTAGAAACTGTGGGATGAGAATTAAACTTTTTGGCCCTGTGAGGTCAGGTTTATCTTAGAAACTGTGGGATGAGAATTAAACTTTTTGGCCCTGTAAGGTCAGGTTTATCTTAGAAACTGTGGAATGAGATCATACTTTTTGGCCCTGTGAGGTCAGGTTTATCTTAGAAACTGTGGGATGAGAATTAAACTTTTTGGCCCTGTGAGGTCAGGTTTATCTTAGAAACTGTGGGATGAGAATTAAACTTTTTGGCCCTGTGAGGTCAGGTTTATCTTAGAAACTGTGAGATGAGAATCAAACTTTTTGGCCCTGTGAGGTCAGGTTTATCTTAGAAACTGTGGGATGAGAATTAAAATTTTTGGCCCTGTGAGGTCAGGTTTATCTTAGAAACTGTGGGATGAGAATCAAACTTTTTGGCCCTGTGAGGTCAGGTTTATCTTAGAAACTGTGGGATGAGAATTAAACTTTTTGGCCCTGTGAGGTCAGGTTTATCTTAGAAACTGTGGGATGAGAATTAAACTTTTTGGCCCTGTGAGGTCAGGTTTATCTTAGAAACTGTGGGATGAGAATTAAACTTTTTGGCCCTGTAAGGTCAGGTTTATCTTAGAAACTGTGGGATGAGATCAAACTTTTTGGCCCTGTGAGGTCAGGTTTATCTTAGAAACTGTGGGATGAGAATCAAACTTTTTGGCCCTGTGAGGTCAGGTTTATCTTAGAAACTGTGGGATGAGAATTAAACTTTTTGGCCCTGTGAGGTCAGGTTTATCTTAGAAACTGTGGGATGAGAATTAAACTTTTTGGCCCTGTGAGGTCAGGTTTATCTTAGAAACTGTGGGATGAGAATTAAACTTTTTGGCCCTGTAAGGTCAGGTTTATCTTAGAAACTGTGGGATGAGATCAAACTTTTTGGCCCTGTGAGGTCAGGTTTATCTTAGAAACTGTGGGATGAGAATTAAACTTTTTGGCCCTGTGAGGTCAGGTTTATCTTAGAAACTGTGGGATGAGAATTAAACTTTGTGGCCCTGTGAGGTCAGCTTTATCTTAGAAACTGTGAGATGAGAATCAAACTTTTTGGACCTGTGAGGTCAGCTTTATCTTAGAAACTGTGGGATGAGATCAAACTTTTTGGCCCTGTGAGGTCAGGTTTATCTTAGAAACTGTGGGATGAGAATTAAACTTTTTGGCCCTGTGAGGTCAGGTTTATCTTAGAAACTGTGGGATGAGATCAAACTGTTTGGCCCTGTGAGGTCAGGTTTATCTTAGAAACTGTGGGATGAGATCAAACTTTTTGGCCCTGTGAGGTCAGGTTTATCTTAGAAACTGTGGGATGAGAATTAAACTTTTTGGCCCTGTGAGGTCAGGTTTATCTTACATGTAGAAACTGTGGGATGAGAATTAAACTTTTTGGCCCTGTGAGGTCAGGTTTATCTTAGAAACTGTGGGATGAGATCAAACTTTTTGGCCCTGTGAGGTCAGGTTTATCTTAGAAACTGTGGGATGAGATCAAACTTTTTGGCCCTGTGAGGTCAGGTTTATCTTAGAAACTGTGGGATGAGAATCAAACTTTTTGGCCCTGTGAGGTCAGGTTTATCTTAGAAACTGTGAGATGAGAATCAAACTTTTTGGCCCTGTGAGGTCAGGTTTATCTTAGAAACTGTGAGATGAGAATTAAACCTTTTGGCCCTGTGAGGTCAGGTTTATCTTAGAAACTGTGGGATGAGAATCAAACTTTTTGGCCCTGTGAGGTCAGGTTTATCTTAGAAACTGTGGGATGAGATCAAACTTTTTGGCTCTGTGAGGTCAGGTTTATCTTAGAAACTGTGGGATGAGAATCAAACTTTTTGGCCCTGTGAGGTCAGGTTTACAACTGTATCTTAGAAACTGTGGGATGAGAATTAAACTTTTTGGCCCTGTGAGGTCAGGTTTATCTTACATGTAGAAACTGTGGGATGAGAATTAAACTTTTTGGCCCTGTGAGGTCAGGTTTATCTTAGAAACTGTGGGATGAGAATTAAACTTTTTGGCCCTGTGAGGTCAGGTTTATCTTAGAAACTGTGGGATGAGAATCAAATTTTTTGGACCTGTGAGGTCAGGTTTATCTTAGAAACTGTGAGATGAGAATTAAACTTTTTGGCCCTGTGAGGTCAGGTTTATCTTAGAAACTGTGGGATGAGAATTAAACTTTTTGGCCCTGTGAGGTCAGGTTTATCTTACATGTAGAAACTGTGGGATGAGAATTAAACTTTTTGGCCCTGTGAGGTCAGGTTTATCTTAGAAACTGTGGGATGAGATCAAACATTTTGGCCCTGTGAGGTCAGGTTTATCTTAGAAACTGTGGGATGAGATCAAACTTTTTGGCCCTGTGAGGTCAGGTTTATCTTAGAAACTGTGGGATGAGAATTAAACTTTTTGGCCCTGTGAGGTCAGGTTTATCTTAGAAACTGTGGGATGAGAATTAAACTTTTTGGCCCTGTGAGGTCAGGTTTATCTTAGAAACTGTGGGATGAGAATTAAACTTTGTGGCCCTGTGAGGTCAGCTTTATCTTAGAAACTGTGAGATGAGAATCAAACCTTTTGGACCTGTGAGGTCAGGTTTATCTTAGAAACTGTGGGATGAGATCAAACTGTTTGGCCCTGTGAGGTCAGGTTTATCTTAGAAACTGTGGGATGAGAATTAAACTTTTTGGCCCTGTGAGGTCAGGTTTATCTTAGAAACTGGGATGAGAATTAAATTTTTTGGCCCTGTGAGGTCAGGTTTATCTTAGAAACTGTGGGATGAGATCAAACTTTTTGGCCCTGTGAGGTCAGGTTTATCTTAGAAACTGTGGGATGAGAATTAAACTTTTTGGCCCTGTGAGGTCAGGTTTATCTTAGAAACTGTGGGATGAGAATCAAACTTTTTGGCCCTGTGAGGTCAGGTTTATCTTAGAAACTGTGGGATGAGATCAAACTTTTTGGCCCTGTGAGGTCAGGTTTATCTTAGAAACTGTGGGATGAGAATTAAACTTTTTGGCCCTGTGAGGTCAGGTTTATCTTAGAAACTGTGGGATGAGAATTAAACTTTTTGGCCCTGTGAGGTCAGGTTTATCTTAAATTTAGAAACTGTGGGATGAGAATTAAACTTTTTGGCCCTGTGAGGTCAGGTTTATCTTAGAAACTGTGGGATGAGATCAAACTGTTTGGCCCTGTGAGGTCAGGTTTATCTTAGAAACTGTGGGATAAGATCAAACTTTTTGGCCCTGTGAGGTCAGGTTTATCTTAGAAACTGTGGGATGAGAATTAAACTTTTTGGCCCTGTGAGGTCAGGTTTATCTTACATGTAGAAACTGTGGGATGAGAATTAAACTTTTTGGCCCTGTGAGGTCAGGTTTATCTTAGAAACTGTGGGATGAGATCAAACTTTTTGGCCCTGTGAGGTCAGGTTTATCTTAGAAACTGTGGGATGAGATCAAACTTTTTGGCCCTGTGAGGTCAGGTTTATCTTAGAAACTGTGGGATGAGAATTAAACTTTTTGGCCCTGTGAGGTCAGGTTTATCTTAGAAACTGTGAGATGAGAATCAAACTTTTTGGCCCTGTGAGGTCAGGTTTATCTTAGAAACTGTGAAATGAGAATTAAACCTTTTGGCCCTGTGAGGTCAGGTTTATCTTAGAAACTGTGGGATGAGAATTAAACTTTTTGGCCCTGTGAGGTCAGGTTTATCTTACATGTAGAAACTGTGGGATGAGAATTAAACTTTTTGGCCCTGTGAGGTCAGGTTTATCTTAGAAACTGTGGGATGAGATCAAACTTTTTGGCCCTGTGAAGTCAGGTTTATCTTAGAAACTGTGGGATGAGATCAAACTTTTTGGCCCTGTGAGGTCAGGTTTATCTTAGAAACTGTGGGATGAGAATTAAACTTTTTGGCCCTGTGAGGTCAGGTTTATCTTAGAAACTGTGAGATGAGAATCAAACTTTTTGGCCCTGTGAGGTCAGGTTTATCTTAGAAACTGTGAAATGAGAATTAAACCTTTTGGCCCTGTGAGGTCAGGTTTATCTTAGAAACTGTGGGATGAGATCAAACTTTTTGGCTCTGTGAGGTCAGGTTTATCTTAGAAACTGTGGGATGAGAATCAAACTTTTTGGCCCTGTGAGGTCAGGTTTACAACTGTATCTTAGAAACTGTGGGATGAGAATTAAACTTTTTGGCCCTGTGAGGTCAGGTTTATCTTACATGTAGAAACTGTGGGATGAGAATTAAACTTTTTGGCCCTGTGAGGTCAGGTTTATCTTAGAAACTGTGGGATGAGAATTAAACTTTTTGGCCCTGTGAGGTCAGGTTTATCTTAGAAACTGTGGGATGAGAATCAAATTTTTTGGACCTGTGAGGTCAGGTTTATCTTAGAAACTGTGGGATGAGATCAAACTTTTTGGCTCTGTGAGGTCAGGTTTATCTTAGAAACTGTGGGATGAGAATCAAACTTTTTGGCCCTGTGAGGTCAGGTTTACAACTGTATCTTAGAAACTGTGGGATGAGAATTAAACTTTTTGGCCCTGTGAGGGCAGGTTTATCTTACATGTAGAAACTGTGGGATGAGAATTAAACTTTTTGGCCCTGTGAGGTCAGGTTTATCTTAGAAACTGTGGGATGAGAATTAAACTTTTTGGCCCTGTGAGGTCAGGTTTATCTTAGAAACTGGGATGAGAATCAAATTTTTTGGACCTGTGAGGTCAGGTTTATCTTAGAAACTGTGGGATGAGAATTAAACTTTTTGGCCCTGTGAGGTCAGGTTTATCTTAGAAACTGCGGGATGAGAATCAAACTTTTTGGCCCTGTGAGGTCAGGTTTATCTTAGAAACTGTGGGATGAGAATTAAACTTTTTGGCCCTGTGAGGTCAGGTTTATCTTAGAAACTGTGGGATGAGAATTAAACTTTTTGGCCCTGTGAGGTCAGGTTTATCTTAGAAACTGTGGGATGAGAATTAAACTTTTTGGCCCTGTGAGGTCAGGTTTATCTTAGAAACTGTGGGATGAGATCAAACTTTTTGGCCCTGTGAGGTCAGGTTTATCTTAGAAACTGTGGGATGAGAATTAAACTTTTTGGCCCTGTGAGGTCAGGTTTATCTTACATGTAGAAACTGTGGGATGAGAATTAAACTTTTTGGTCCTGTGAGGTCAGGTTTATCTTACATGTAGAAACTGTGGGATGAGAATTAAACTTTTTGGCCCTGTGAGGTCAGGTTTATCTTAGAAACTGTGGGATGAGAATTAAACTTTTTGGCCCTGTGAGGTCAGGTTTATCTTAGAAACTGTGGGATGAGAATCAAACTTTTTGGCCCTGTGAGGTCAGGTTTATCTTAGAAACTGTGGGATGAGAATTAAACTTTTTGGCCCTGTGAGGTCAGCTTTATCTTAGAAACTGTGGGGTGAGAATTAAACTTTTTGGCTCTGTGAGGTCAGGTTTATCTTAGAAACTGTGGGATGAGAATTAAATTTTTTGGCCCTGTGAGGTCAGGTTTATCTTAGAAACTGTGGGATGAGAATTAAACTTTTTGGCCCTGTGAGGTCAGGTTTATCTTAGAAACTGTGGGGTGAGAATTAAACTTTTTGGCCCTGTGAGGTCAGGTTTATCTTAGAAACTGTGGGATGAGAATTAAACTTTTTGGCCCTGTGAGGTCAGGTTTATCTTAGAAACTGTGGGATGAGAATTAAACTTTTTGGCCCTGTGAGGTCAGGTTTATCTTAGAAACTGTGGGATGAGAATTAAACTGTTTGGCCCTGTGAGGTCAGGTTTATCTTAGAAACTGTGGGATGAGAATTAAACTTTTTGGCCCTGTGAGGTCAGGTTTATCTTAGAAACTGTGAGATGAGAATTAAACTTTTTGGCCCTGTGAGGTCAGGTTTATCTTAGAAACTGTGGGATGAGAATTAAATTTTTTGGCCCTGTGAGGTCAGGTTTATCTTAGAAACTGTGGGATGAGAATTAAACTTTTTGGCCCTGTGAGGTCAGGTTTATCTTAGAAACTGTGGGATGAGAATTAAACTTTTTGGCCCTGTGAGGTCAGGTTTATCTTAGAAACTGTGGGATGAGAATTAAACTTTTTGGCCCTGTGAGGTCAGGTTTATCTTAGAAACTGTGGGATGAGAATTAAACTTTTTGGCCCTGTGAGGTCAGGTTTATCTTAGAAACTGTGAGATGAGAATTAAACTTTTTGGCCCTGTGAGGTCAGGTTTATCTTAGAAACTGTGAGATGAGAATTAAACTTTTTGGCCCTGTGAGGTCAGGTTTATCTTACATGTAGAAACTGTGGGATGAGAATTAAACTTTTTGGCCCTGTGAGGTCAGGTTTATCTTAGAAACTGTGGGATGAGAATTAAACTTTTTGGACCTGTGAGGTCAGGTTTATCTTAGAAACTGTGAGATGAGAATTAAACTTTTTGGCCCTGTGAGGTCAGGTTTATCTTACATGTAGAAACTGTGGGATGAGAATTAAACTTTTTGGTCCTGTGAGGTCAGGTTTATCTTACATGTAGAAACTGTGGGATGAGAATCAAACTTTTTGGCCCTGTGAGGTCAGGTTTATCTTACATGTAGAAACTGTGGGATGAGAATTAAACTTTTGGCCCTGTGAGGTCAGGTTTATCTTAGAAACTGTGGGATGAGAATTAAACTTTTTGGCCCTGTGAGGTCAGGTTTATCTTAGAAACTGTGGGATGAGAATCAAACTTTTTGGCCCTGTGAGGTCAGGTTTATCTTAGAAACTGTGGGATGAGAATTAAACTTTTTGGCCCTGTGAGGTCAGGTTTATCTTAGAAACTGTGGGATGAGAATTAAATTTTTTGGCCCTGTGAGGTCAGGTTTATCTTAGAAACTGTGGGATGAGAATTAAACTTTTTGGCCCTGTGAGGTCAGGTTTATCTTAGAAACTGTGGGATGAGAATTAAACTTTTTGGCCCTGTGAGGTCAGGTTTATCTTAGAAACTGTGGGGTGAGAATTAAACTTTTTGGCCCTGTGAGGTCAGGTTTATCTTAGAAACTGTGGGATGAGAATTAAACTTTTTGGCCCTGTGAGGTCAGGTTTATCTTAGAAACTGTGGGATGAGAATTAAACTTTTTGGCCCTGTGAGGTCAGGTTTATCTTAGAAACTGTGAGATGAGAATTAAACTTTTTGGCCCTGTGAGGTCAGGTTTATCTTAGAAACTGTGAGATGAGAATTAAACTTTTTGGCCCTGTGAGGTCAGGTTTATCTTACATGTAGAAACTGTGGGATGAGAATTAAACTTTTTGGCCCTGTGAGGTCAGGTTTATCTTAGAAACTGTGGGATGAGAATTAAACTTTTTGGCCCTGTGAGGTCAGGTTTATCTTAGAAACTGTGAGATGAGAATTAAACTTTTTGGCCCTGTGAGGTCAGGTTTATCTTACATGTAGAAACTGTGGGATGAGAATTAAACTTTTTGGCCCTGTGAGGTCAGGTTTATCTTACATGTAGAAACTGTGGGATGAGAATCAAACTTTTTGGCCCTGTGAGGTCAGGTTTATCTTACATGTAGAAACTGTGGGATGAGAATTAAACTTTTTGGCCCTGTGAGGTCAGGTTTATCTTAGAAACTGTGGGATGAGAATTAAACTTTTTGGCCCTGTGAGGTCAGGTTTATCTTAGAAACTGTGAGATGAGAATTAAACTTTTTGGCCCTGTGAGGTCAGGTTTATCTTAGAAACTGTGAGATGAGAATTAAACTTTTTGGCCCTGTGAGGTCAGGTTTATCTTACATGTAGAAACTGTGGGATGAGAATTAAACTTTTTGGCCCTGTGAGGTCAGGTTTATCTTACATGTAGAAACTGTGGGATGAGAATCAAACTTTTTGGCCCTGTGAGGTCAGGTTTATCTTACATGTAGAAACTGTGGGATGAGAATTAAACTTTTTGGCCCTGTGAGGTCAGGTTTATCTTAGAAACTGTGGGATGAGAATTAAACTTTTTGGCCCTGTGAGGTCAGGTTTATCTTAGAAACTGTGGGATGAGAATCAAACTTTTTGGCCCTGTGAGGTCAGGTTTATCTTAGAAACTGTGGGATGAGAATTAAACTTTTTGGCCCTGTGAGGTCAGGTTTATCTTAGAAACTGTGGGATGAGAATTAAATTTTTTGGTCCTGTGAGGTCAGGTTTATCTTAGAAACTGTGGGATGAGAATTAAACTTTTTGGCCCTGTGAGGTCAGGTTTATCTTAGAAACTGTGGGATGAGAATTAAACTTTTTGGCCCTGTGAGGTCAGGTTTATCTTAGAAACTGTGGGGTGAGAATTAAACTTTTTGGCCCTGTGAGGTCAGGTTTATCTTAGAAACTGTGGGATGAGAATTAAACTTTTTGGCCCTGTGAGGTCAGGTTTATCTTAGAAACTGTGGGATGAGAATTAAACTTTTTGGCCCTGTGAGGTCAGGTTTATCTTAGAAACTGTGGGATGAGAATTAAACTTTTTGGCCCTGTGAGGTCAGGTTTATCTTAGAAACTGTGGGATGAGAATTAAACTTTTTGGCCCTGTGAGGTCAGGTTTATCTTAGAAACTGTGGGATGAGAATTAAACTTTTTGGCCCTGTGAGGTCAGGTTTATCTTAGAAACTGTGGGATGAGAATTAAACTTTTTGGCCCTGTGAGGTCAGGTTTATCTTAGAAACTGTGGGATGAGAATTAAACTTTTTGGCCCTGTGAGGTCAGGTTTATCTTAGAAACTGTGGGATGAGAATTAAACTTTTTGGCCCTGTGAGGTCAGGTTTATCTTAGAAACTGTGAGATGAGAATTAAACTTTTTGGCCCTGTGAGGTCAGGTTTATCTTAGAAACTGTGGGATGAGAATTAAACTTTTTGGCCCTGTGAGGTCAGGTTTATCTTAGAAACTGTGGGATGAGAATTAAACTTTTTGGCCCTGTGAGGTCAGGTTTATCTTAGAAACTGTGGGATGAGAATTAAACTTTTTGGCCCTGTGAGGTCAGGTTTATCTTAGAAACTGTGGGATGAGAATTAAACTTTTTGGCCCTGTGAGGTCAGGTTTATCTTAGAAACTGTGGGATGAGAATTAAACTTTTTGGCCCTGTGAGGTCAGGTTTATCTTAGAAACTGTGGGATGAGAATTAAACTTTTTGGCCCTGTGAGGTCAGGTTTATCTTAGAAACTGTGGGATGAGAATCAAACTTTTTGGCCCTGTGAGGTCAGGTTTATCTTAGAAACTGTGGGATGAGAATTAAACTTTTTGGCCCTGAGAGGTCAGGTTTATCTTAGAAACTGTGGGATGAGAATTAAACTTTTTGGCCCTGTGAGGTCAGGTTTATCTTAGAAACTGTGGGATGAGAATTAAACTTTTTGGCCCTGTGAGGTCAGGTTTATCTTAGAAACTGTGGGATGAGAATTAAACTTTTTGGCCCTGTGAGGTCAGGTTTATCTTAGAAACTGTGGGATGAGAATTAAACTTTTTGGCCCTGTGAGGTCAGGTTTATCTTAGAAACTGTGAGATGAGAATTAAACTTTTTGGCCCTGTGAGGTCAGGTTTATCTTAGAAACTGTGGGATGAGAATCAAACTTTTTGGCCCTGTGAGGTCAGGTTTATCTTAGAAACTGTGGGATGAGAATTAAACTTTTTGGCCCTGTGAGGTCAGGTTTATCTTAGAAACTGTGGGATGAGAATTAAACTTTTTGGCCCTGTGAGGTCAGGTTTATCTTAGAAACTGTGGGATGAGAATTAAACTTTTTGGCCCTGTGAGGTCAGGTTTATCTTAGAAACTGTGGGATGAGAATTAAACTTGTTGGCCCTGTGAGGTCAGGTTTATCTTAGAAACTGTGGGATGAGAATTAAACTTTTTGGCCCTGTGAGGTCAGGTTTATCTTAGAAACTGTGGGATGAGAATCAAACTTTTTGGCCCTGTGAGGTCAGGTTTATCTTAGAAACTGTGGGATGAGAATTAAACTTTTTGGCCCTGTGAGGTCAGGTTTATCTTAGAAACTGTGGGATGAGAATCAAACTTTTTGGCCCTGTGAGGTCAGGTTTATCTTAGAAACTGTGGGATGAGAATTAAACTTTTTGGCCCTGTGAGGTCAGGTTTATCTTAGAAACTGTGGGATGAGAATTAAACTTTTTGGCCCTGTGAGGTCAGGTTTATCTTAGAAACTGTGAGATGAGAATTAAACTTTTTGGCCCTGTGAGGTCAGGTTTATCTTAGAAACTGTGGGATGAGAATTAAACTTTTTGGCCCTGTGAGGTCAGGTTTATCTTAGAAACTGTGGGATGAGAATTAAACTTTTTGGCCCTGTGAGGTCAGGTTTATCTTAGAAACTGTGGGATGAGAATTAAACTTTTTGGCCCTGTGAGGTCAGGTTTATCTTAGAAACTGTGGGATGAGAATTAAACTTTTTGGCCCTGTGAGGTCAGGTTTATCTTAGAAACTGTGGGATGAGAATTAAACTTTTTGGCCCTGTGAGGTCAGGTTTATCTTAGATACTGTGGGATGAGAATTAAACTTTTTGGCCCTGTGAGGTCAGGTTTATCTTAGAAACTGTGGGATGAGAATTAAACTTTTTGGCCCTGTGAGGTCAGGTTTATCTTAGAAACTGTGGGATGAGAATTAAACTTTTTGGCCCTGTGAGGTCAGGTTTATCTTAGAAACTGTGGGATGAGAATTAAACTTTTTGGCCCTGTGAGGTCAGGTTTATCTTAGAAACTGTGGGATGAGAATTAAACTTTTTGGCCCTGTGAGGTCAGGTTTATCTTAGATACTGTGGGATGAGAATTAAACTTTTTGGCCCTGTGAGGTCAGGTTTATCTTAGAAACTGTGGGATGAGAATTAAACTTTTTGGCCCTGTGAGGTCAGGTTTATCTTAGAAACTGTGGGATGAGAATTAAACTTTTTGGCCCTGTGAGGTCAGGTTTATCTTAGAAACTGTGGGATGAGAATTACATTTTTTGGCCCTGTGAGGTCAGGTTTATCTTAGAAACTGTGGGATGAGAATTAAACTTTTTGGCCCTGTGAGGTCAGGTTTATCTTAGAAACTGTGGGATGAGAATTAAACTTTGTGGCCCTGTGAGGTCAGGTTTATCTTAGAAACTGTGGGATGAGAATTAAACTGTGTGGCCCTGTGAGGTCAGGTTTATCTTAGAAACTGTGGGATGAGAATTAAACTTTTTGGCCCTGTGAGGTCAGGTTTATCTTAGAAACTGTGGGATGAGAATTAAACTTTTTGGCCCTGTGAGGTCAGGTTTATCTTAGAAACTGTGGGATGAGAATCAAACTTTTTGGCCCTGTGAGGTCAGGTTTATCTTAGAAACTGTGGGATGAGAATTAAACTTTTTGGCCCTGTGAGGTCAGGTTTATCTTAGAAACTGTGGGATGAGAATTAAACTTTTTGGCCCTGTGAGGTCAGGTTTATCTTAGAAACTGTGGGATGAGAATTAAACTTTTTGGCCCTGTGAGGTCAGGTTTATCTTAGAAACTGTGGGATGAGAATTAAACTTTTTGGCCCTGTGAGGTCAGGTTTATCTTAGAAACTGTGGGATGAGAATTAAACTTTTTGGCCCTGTGAGGTCAGGTTTATCTTAGAAACTGTGGGATGAGAATTAAACTTTTTGGCCCTGTGAGGTCAGGTTTATCTTAGAAACTGTGGGATGAGAATTAAACTGTTTGGCCCTGTGAGGTCAGGTTTATCTTAGAAACTGTGGGATGAGAATTAAACTTTTTGGCCCTGTGAGGTCAGGTTTATCTTAGAAACTGTGGGATGAGAATTAAACTTTTTGGCCCTGTGAGGTCAGGTTTATCTTAGAAACTGTGGGATGAGAATTAAACTTTTTGGCCCTGTGAGGTCAGGTTTATCTTAGAAACTGTGGGATGAGAATTACACTTTTTGGCCCTGTGAGGTCAGGTTTATCTTAGAAACTGTGGGATGAGAATTAAACTTTTTGGCCCTGTGAGGTCAGGTTTATCTTAGAAACTGTGGGATGAGAATTAAACTTTGTGGCCCTGTGAGGTCAGGTTTATCTTAGAAACTGTGGGATGAGAATTAAACTTTGTGGCCCTGTGAGGTCAGGTTTATCTTAGAAACTGTGGGATGAGAATTAAACTTTGTGGCCCTGTGAGGTCAGGTTTATCTTAGAAACTGTGGGATGAGAATTAAACTTTTTGACCCTGTGAGGTCAGGTTTATCTTAGAAACTGTGGGATGAGAATTAAACTTTTTGGCCCTGTGAGGTCAGGTTTATCTTAGAAACTGTGGGATGAGAATTAAACTTTCTGGCCCTGTGAGGTCAGGTTTATCTTAGAAACTGTGGGATGAGAATTAAACTTTTTGGCCCTGTGAGGTCAGGTTTATCTTAGAAACTGTGGGATGAGAATTAAACTTTTTGGCCCTGTGAGGTCAGGTTTATCTTAGAAACTGTGGGATGAGAATTAAACTTTTTGGCCCTGTGAGGTCAGGTTTATCTTAGAAACTGTGGGATGAGAATTAAACTTTTTGGCCCTGTGAGGTCAGGTTTATCTTAGAAACTGTGGGATGAGAATTAAACTTTTTGGCCCTGTGAGGTCAGGTTTATCTTAGAAACTGTGGGATGAGAATTAAACTTTTTGGCCCTGTGAGGTCAGGTTTATCTTAGAAACTGTGGGATGAGAATTAAACTTTGTGGCCCTGTGAGGTCAGGTTTATCTTAGAAACTGTGGGATGAGAATTAAACTTTGTGGCCCTGTGAGGTCAGGTTTATCTTAGAAACTGTGGGATGAGAATTAAACTTTTTGACCCTGTGAGGTCAGGTTTATCTTAGAAACTGTGGGATGAGAATTAAACTTTTTGGCCCTGTGAGGTCAGGTTTATCTTAGAAACTGTGGGATGAGAATTAAACTTTGTGGCCCTGTGAGGTCAGGTTTATCTTAGAAACTGTGGGATGAGAATTAAACTTTGTGGCCCTGTGAGGTCAGGTTTATCTTAGAAACTGTGGGATGAGAATTAAACTTTGTGGCCCTGTGAGGTCAGGTTTATCTTAGAAACTGTGGGATGAGAATTAAACTTTGTGGCCCTGTGAGGTCAGGTTTATCTTAGAAACTGTGGGATGAGAATTAAACTTTTTGGCCCTGTGAGGTCAGGTTTATCTTAGAAACTGTGGGATGAGAATTAAACTTTGTGGCCCTGTGAGGTCAGGTTTATCTTAGAAACTGTGGGATGAGAATTAAACTTTTTGGCCCTGTGAGGTCAGGTTTATCTTAGAAACTGTGGGATGAGAATTAAACTTTTTGGCCCTGTGAGGTCAGGTTTATCTTAGAAACTGTGGGATGAGAATTAAACTTTGTGGCCCTGTGAGGTCAGGTTTATCTTAGAAACTGTGGGATGAGAATTAAACTTTGTGGCCCTGTGAGGTCAGGTTTATCTTAGAAACTGTGGGATGAGAATTAAACTGTGTGGCCCTGTGAGGTCAGGTTTATCTTAGAAACTGTGGGATGAGAATTAAACTTTGTGGCCCTGTGAGGTCAGGTTTATCTTAGAAACTGTGGGATGAGAATTAAACTTTTTGGCCCTGTGAGGTCAGGTTTATCTTAGAAACTGTGGGATGAGAATTAAACTTTGTGGCCCTGTGAGGTCAGGTTTATCTTAGAAACTGTGGGATGAGAATTAAACTTTTTGGCCCTGTGAGGTCAGGTTTATCTTAGAAACTGTGGGATGAGAATTAAACTTTTTGGCCCTGTGAGGTCAGGTTTATCTTAGAAACTGTGGGATGAGAATTAAACTTTTTGGCCCTGTGAGGTCAGGTTTATCTTAGAAACTGTGGGATGAGAATTAAACTTTGTGGCCCTGTGAGGTCAGGTTTATCTTAGAAACTGTGGGATGAGAATTAAACTTTGTGGCCCTGTGAGGTCAGGTTTATCTTAGAAACTGTGGGATGAGAATTAAACTTTTTGGCCCTGTGAGGTCAGGTTTATCTTAGAAACTGTGGGATGAGAATTAAACTTTGTGGCCCTGTGAGGTCAGGTTTATCTTAGAAACTGTGGGATGAGAATTAAACTTTTTGGCCCTGTGAGGTCAGGTTTATCTTAGAAACTGTGGGATGAGAATTAAACTTTTTGGCCCTGTGAGGTCAGGTTTATCTTAGAAACTGTGGGATGAGAATTAAACTTTTTGGCCCTGTGAGGTCAGGTTTATCTTAGAAACTGTGGGATGAGAATTAAACTTTTTGGCCCTGTCAGGTTTATCTTAGAAACTGTGGGATGAGAATTAAACTTTTTGGCCCTGTGAGGTCAGGTTTATCTTAGAAACTGTGGGATGAGAATTAAACTTTTTGGCCCTGTGAGGTCATGTTTATCTTAGAAACTGTGGGATGAGAATTAAACTTTTTGGCCCTGTCAGGTTTATCTTAGAAACTGTGGGATGAGAATTAAACTTTTTGGCCCTGTGAGGTCAGGTTTATCTTAGAAACTGTGGGATGAGAATTAAACTTTTTGGCCCTGTGAGGTCAGGTTTATCTTAGAAACTGTGGGATGAGAATTAAACTTTTTGGCCCTGTCAGGTTTATCTTAGAAACTGTGGGATGAGAATTAAACTTTTTGGCCCTGTGAGGTCAGGTTTATCTTAGAAACTGTGGGATGAGAATTAAACTTTTTGGCCCTGTCAGGTTTATCTTAGAAACTGTGGGATGAGAATTAAACTTTGTGGCCCTGTGAGGTTTATCTTAGAAACTGTGGGATGAGAATTAAACTTTGTGGCCCTGTGAGGTTTATCTTAGAAACCATAAGAGATAGAGGAAATCATCAACATCCAAATAAAATCCCTCAGCACAATCAATACAAAAAAAGTATCCAAATTGGATGAAAAGCTTAAAAAGAATATGTGTACATGTATGTAACTTTCAATTAAATGTCAAATTTCTTAATTTAAATTGACCTCTTTTAGACCCCTTTCAAAAATAGAAATAGCCAATTTTATTCATGGCCTTTCAATAATCCATAAAAATTATCTTTTGAAAAAATTTGCATTAAAATTGATTGTAAATAAAAGTTATATTTTGAAAAGCCCCTCTATACATGACCCCTTTTACATGTATGTCAAATATGGTAAAGGTTACATAACGTTTACATTTTTCTGAAAGGGATTTTCCTACTAGAGAATTAATTAAAAATAATTCATCAAAATCAGATAAACAATAAATTTTCCATCTACAAACTACAAAAAAACCAGAAACATCCATTTCTGCACCTTAGTGTAGGGCACCAATTATCCAATTTAATCCAAACCTTAATTCTGAGTCAAATATGATTGTGTTGAAGTTTTAGAAGGATAGTAAACAAGAACAAAAGTTATCACAAAGAAATCATTTTTGTGTCTACAGATTGATGCCAACACCAGCAATGATAAGGACAGACCAACAACTTAATATTACTGCAAAATGTTTACAGTCTCATTCTCTTTTCTGACATGACATCACCAGGGATCACATTAGAGGGCGATTCGGGTGAAGAAGTTGCTTTGTGAAGGCTGACCTCGCTTTCTCATTGGTCAAAAGCAAAGTTCAAGTCGCCTTGTAGATTTGGGCAGGGCAACTTTAGAGGGGTTACGAAAAAATGTTTTGATTAATCACAATTAACTTCTCCCAGAAGTCTCCCCACTTCTCTTTGTTGTCTTCCACTTCTCCCTGTGAGCTCTCTGAAAGAGAAGTCACTTCTCCCTCTAATTTGAAAGTAGTCAGAGCTCTGATCACAATATGTAATTTACCAAGCAATGATTAGTATTTGTTACATGAAGAAAATGTTAGGAGGCAAAGCCACCAAAATCCTCTGAATTTTACATTTATTATATTAATATTTTAATTATTTGATATCTATCAACATAAATTAAATATAGTAATTAAATTCACATCTGGTCCTTGTTGACACTAAATCAGATATAACTTAAATATTACTGAAATGAAAGCGGCATTCAACACTATATTATTATAACCCAAACCTATTTTATATTATGAAAATATAATTTTCCATTGGAATAGAGGTAAAATCCCAAGGATACCTGCTGGCTTCGCCTGATTATAAAATGCCAGGATCCCCTAATAAGATTTTGCATGTTCCAATTCTACTCCTGTCATAGACCAAATTTTCTGTCTCATCAGTTACTGTTTAGTTGTGTGCTCATGTAACCCAAAATCTTGAGTACAGGACACACCACCATTTTAAGTTTCTTGTGCATCCAAAATACTCTTTAGGGGTTATAGTGGTACCGAATACATATATAATAGAGCATAATGATTGACAGAATTTCAAGAAACTATATAATATATATATATATGCATAGTCATTTTACAGAAAATATGAGGAGGACATTGTGATCACAGGGCCTTATCGACTATACAGGCATGATAATATCCATCAAATGAAAATGCATGGATAACAGTAGTCCGAGATTCCTCTGCCGTCCGATGGCTTTTTGTTCTACTTGCTGGAGCCGTGGGATGTCAGAGCGCTCTCCATAGGGAAAACAGCGGATTTGCCGCTCCAACTCTGGGTCGGCACATTTCCACGTTTCGTGGCTATCAGATTTTATTTTCTATCCGAAACCCTTATATAAATCGCTTCACCAATCATTTTTCTATTCATTTATAACCATCTTACCCTCAGAAAGTGGTGCTACACTCGAGTACAGCACAATTTTCACATAGACCCTATCATTTCGCCATGTCAGTTTATTTTTCAACCATTTGTCACGTGACTTCGAGAAAACTACGATTACCGCAATGTATCATGGGAGATGATTTGCATATATAATCTTACCTTGTACAAAATGAGAGGGGGAACGTAACACATGCTCTTTCCGAAGCCGTGGGTAACACTGTCATTGAATCTTTTCTTTCCAACACATTTTGTATTATTTCTTTCTGCTCTGATTTGAGCTGTAGATGGAACTGTTTGTCCTGCAGAATATGCTTTATATTGCCTTCCATGTGATTTGTATGTTGTTTACGTATGCAAATAATTTGGCGCGCTGCATTAAGTAGCTCCCATCGTGCAATGCATTGCTGTCATCATTCAGTTAGTATCGCGATATCACGTTTAATGGCTGAAAAATAAACTGTCATGGCAAAATGATAGGATCTATGAGAAAATCGTGCTGTACTCGAGTGTAACACCACTTTCTGAGGGTAAGATGGCTATTTATGAATAGAAAAATGATTGGTGAAGAGATTTATATAAGGGTTTCGGATAGAAAATAAAATCCGATAGCCACGAAACATGGAAATGTGCCGACCCAGAGTTGGAGCGGCAAATCCGCTGTTTTCCTTATGGAGAGCACTCTGACATCCCAAGGCTCCAGCAAGTCGAACAAAATGCCATCGGACGGCAGAGGAATCTCGGACTAGGATAACAGAGACATACATGCATATGTCTATGCATGGATGCGTCGACTATCCACGCATACATACATGTACAACTACAAGTTAAGTATATCGCATGAATTATGTCTGATTTAATCTCGTTGAGATTAGAATTCCGAAGAAATTTCTGTCTGTATCTTCATAGACAGAAATTTCTTCGGAATCCTAATCTCAACGAGATTATGTCTGATTGTGAACGTCAACATGCATGCATGGCGTGGACTTGTAAAAAAAAGAGTTGCGATTAATAGATGTATAGTGACACTTGACAACTTGAATAACTTTATAACATCATACTTTAAGTGAATTTTTACAACCATTACTATTGATTAGCTACTAAACAAGAAATGTGTGCATCACAAAATACGCCTGTCTATATAAATTATCAAACGGTATAATGGTAATGACCCCAAAATAAATAGGGTTCTTCCCCTTCCACAGGGGAATCATGTGGCCAAGTTTGGTAAAGATCCAATATACAGAACTAAAGCTATCGTGCGGAAACAATCCTGTTGTCAAAAATTCTATGTATAGTAACGGTGACCTTGACCTTTGACCTAATGACTCCAAAATAGATAGGGTTCTTCCCCTTCCACAGGGGAATCATGTGGTCAAGTTTGGTAAATATCCAATATACAGAACTTAAGTTATCATGCGGAAACGACCCTGTTGTCAAAAATTATATTTATATTAAGTGACCTTGACCTTTGACTTAATGACCCCAAAATAAATAGGATTCTTCCCCTTCCACAGGGCAAACATGTGGTCAAGTTTGGTAAAGATCCAATATACAGAACTAAAGTTATCATGTGGAAACGATCCTGTTGTCAAAAATTATATTTATAGTAATGGTGACCTTAACCTTTGACCTAATGACCCCAAAATAAATAGGGTTCTTCCCCTTCCACAGGGAAATCATGTGGCCAAGTTTGTTAAAGATCCAATATACAAACTAAAGTTGTCGTGCGGAAACGACCCTGTTGTCAAAAATTTTATTCATAGCAACGGTGACCTTGACCTTTGACCTAATGACCTCAAAATAAATAGGGTTCTTCCCCTTCCACAGGGGAATCATGTGGCCAAGTTTGGTAAAGATCCGATATACAGAACTAAAGTTATTATGCAGAAATCTGTGTGGACGCATATATTTTTATATAAATCCTCTCTGAAGTTCCACCATTATTAATACTGATGGGTCACTGTGCTTGTTATATAGCATACATTCGAATGCAACTATTACTATGTCAATGGTATGATTAAAATTTGATTTGTTTGTTTCATAAAATGTTGTCATCTTCCAATCAATGTAATCAATCCATAATCATTGCATTAAATTCTTTGTTAATTGTTCTGCCCGAAAGGGCTCCTTAAATTGGCTTAATTGATCTTAATTGGAAATAAAAATATTTGTATTTGTCATTGTATATACTGCTGAAAAAAATATACCTTGTAGAATATAGAAAAAAGAAAAAAAAATTAATACGGCCCCGTCTCGAGACGGGCGTATAAAAAGGTCAAATAAATAGAAAACGAAAAATTAACAAAAAGGGGGGGTCTTTTCGACCAATCAAAAGTGTGGCACTGACAGAAATATAGAACGCTTCTTCTCAAATCATTGTTAACTTTAGAAACATAATTCAAAACATGCATTAAATCCAGAAATTCTGCAGATACGGTTTACGGTTACCTGATCTTACCTGGCTGTCAAAGAAGCACGTCAGATCAGCATTCGGTTCCCCTCGGGCTTCTTCCACCCATAAGATCACCGAATCCAAGTTTGCCGATTGGTCGATATATTGTCCTACAGCATCAATCACCGACAATTTATGTCCATCTACAGACTCATCCACACGCGGGATGTACCTGGAGTTTTCTTTCTTAATTTATTGTTTAGGTTAATAAATGCATTCACAATATTTCATAAAGTACATTTTTTATTAACATTAACTAGCCAAACTGTACACAATGTTTACTTTTTTCTTCTTCATGAAATCATTTCTTTAAAGTTCTAATCTGATCTGCTGTGTCGTGAAATGAGGACAACGGTAGATGATTCCAACTTTCTTATGGATTTTAAATTTGAGTTGTTTCACTTTCCGCGTATTTGGTGTAGAATTCGAAAATACATAGTTAATATGAAACAGGCACGTCCATGAATGCTCGCGAATCTGAAAATTATCTGGCAATTTCACGCTCATCCAGTGCATCAAAAAGTATCGAGATTTTTTGGGCCGAGATATATCGGGGACTACTTTTTTTAGGGCCGAATCTAGTCTCATTCAATCGAACTGTCGTTCCTTACGAGATCTCAAAAGTTAACTTCCGCGTAGAAACAAAAATTCTTGTCAGTATGTCAGAAGAGATTTAATAAATTAAAAAATATCAATATAAGTAAAACAAGCTAATAAATAAGGGTAATAACAAAATTACCGAACTCCGAACAATCTTACAAAGGGAAAGTCCAAAATTAAAAGAAAAAATTGTAAAAACTGATAATATAAAACTAAAAAATAAATAACCATTATATCAAACTAATTTTCTATTTTCCGAAAATTCTTATAAATTTGAAAACATTTTACCAGGCATGCGCCGGAAAGTAAACATCAGTACGTTGATGGTTTTCCGTAACCAAAGAAGAAAGTCAAAACTTATAATTATATAAACAGACAAAATCAGTCAACAACCGGAAAACTGTGAAAACCGTAATGACCCTGACTTGGTACAGGCATTTCTAAAGAAATGGTGGGTTGAATCAGATTTTAAGGCGCCAAACCTCCCGCTCTCATTACGGTTCAAAGGTTCCGGTTGTCACTATAACAGTATTTAAATACAGGAGCAAAATAGGTAAAATAGTTGTCAAAGCAGTACCATATTCGGTGAAGTAAATGTCAAAAATATTTTTACGTCACACATTGACAAAAAAAACATCCTTGACATTTTTTGACTTCTTTATCTTTATACATTTTCACTATATGAAAATGCATCGCTTATAATTTTTTCTGCAGAGACGGAATATATTTCGACAAGATCTTGGTATCGGAATATAAACTTTTTAAGAGATCGAATAAGGCGAATCTTTTTATAGCCCTGGTCCAGTAGCCTGTTTCTCAGATGAAGATGACGTTTCAGGAAATCAGAATAATTGCTACTGGCCCTTGCATAGCGAATCAATTGCGAGATGTAAACACCATATGCAGGAGAAGCTGGTATATTGCTGCACATGTTTGGAAAATTTATGATTTTAAAATTGAAGTCGTCCCGCTTATCATAAATTTTAGTACTGAGTTGACCACTGTCGTCAAATTCGAGGTATAAGTCCAAAAATGATGCGGACGAAGCTGTATCGGTGGTCTCTTTAACTTCCAGCTCTGGAGGATATATCAATCGAAGAAATTCTGCAAATCTAGAATTATTGATAGATAAAACGTCATCAATATACCTGTATGTGAAATTAAAGGCTCTAGCCTCATGAATCTTTTTATCTTTTACAAGCTTTTGAAGAAACTCCGACTCATATGAGTATAAAAATAAATCGGCTAGAAGAGGGGCACAATTCGTACCCATTGGTATGCCGACGACCTGCTGAAACAGTGTCCCTCCAAAGGAGACAAATATGTTATCGATGAGGAACTCCAGCATACTGATCACTTGTTCCTCGGAGTAGCAGGTTTTACCTTTTTGAATTTTGTTTGAAAAATATGTGGAATTGTAGCCTAACACAACCAATTTTTGAGCCATAGTTGCTATGACTAAAAGCTTTATGAATTGTTTCTTATAAGCGGGTTTTTAATTTGTCATGCGGTAGGGTGGTATATAGAGTTGAAAAATCAAAAGTTTTGATGGAGGATACCTGAGAGAAAGATCTTGATTTCAGGTTATCCAAAAGATCTTTAGAGTTTTTCAAAATCCACATGTGATTTATGCCACTACGAGAGTAAACAGTTTCACAATATTTCTGTTGTCCATCTTTTACTGCAGACAGAATCTTTGTCAGGTGAATAGACAATTCTTTCGTCAAACAAGTTGATGATCCCGCTATGTACCTTTCTTTGTATGGTGTCTTATGGAGTTTAGGTATCCAATATAAATAGGGTAAATCCTCAGACTCTTTACCAGAGGGAAAGTTTAAAGAGGTCATGAATGATCTGTGGTTAGCTAGGATTTCATCTTTGTCGAACGAAGTTGGTTTGTATGTGGTATTACTAGAGGTGTTGCTATTTATGCCTAATTCCTTGATTAGGCATTCGAAGTAATATGATTTACATACAAACACGATATTGTTGGAAGCCTTGTCCGCAGGAACGATAACATATTTGTCATGAAGAGAGGAAAGACACTTAACAGCTTCTTGGTCTTTAAATACAGACTTAGGTCGACTATTAACACAATTTTTGAGTTTGTGAATCCGATCTTGTACTAGAGACCTAATTGTTCTAACCCAGTCTGACAAGGACTCTAACTCAGGATCTTGGTCTACTTCTCTCTTTATCCACCTTCTGGCATAATCTTCAACAGCATCCATAATTATCTTTAAATTATGTTTCCAATTGATGTGTTGGGGTTCTCTGAATTTAGGACCATGAGAAATCACCTTTCGGAGACTCTCATGTTGAATGATATTCAGATCACCAGTGATTACATGTCCAGATGGGTTGTATTGAAAAGGAGAGTGGGAGCAGTCACAAGTCAGAGAGTTCTTAAGGTACTCTTCTATGTTAATATCTTGCAATGCTTCTTTGTAGTTGAAAATTTTACGGCCAATGCTGTTAATGTAGCTATAGGAGACTTACACACGGCCCGGGTTTCGGGTTTCAGTGGTATCGGACGTACGAGAGAGGGTACGAGACTTAGGATCACCTTTGCGCTTTATGTTAAGAAGATCTTCATTAGTTGAGTGTGTTAGTGTGTTACACGGAACGTGTTTACAATGCGCAGAATGTTTTTTCTATCCGTCAGTATGTGCAACCATGTTTGTCACCAAATCCTAAGTACACATTTTATACCATAAAGAGCTCGCTGACGCTCGCATAATATGAAACCGGCACGGCCATGAATGCTCGCGAATCTGAAAATTATCTTGCAACAGTGCAAAGAGAGACTAGGAAAGCTCACGACCAATATGTCGACAACACCATATTTGGAGACATGAAGAACAATACCAAACAGTTCTGGTCCTACCTGAAGAGTAAGAAACAAGACTCCCAAGGTGTTACTCCACTCAGAAAAGACGATGGCTTCCTATACAGCGATACCGAGACCAAAGCTGAGATACTAAATGACCAGTTTTACACTGTATATACCAGGGAAGATATGACATCTATGCCAGAGAAGGGTCAAAGTCCATATCCTGATATGCCAGATATACACATTGGTGAAGCTGGAGTGCTGAAACTGCTCAACAATATCAACAGTCACAAGGCCACAGGTCCAGATGGTATTCCAGCCAGACTACTCCATGAATATGCCAGCCACATAGCTCCAGCTCTGACAAAGATATTCCAGATATCTGTCAATACAGGCACTATACCAGATGAGTGGCGATCAGTTTTAATTGTACCAGTTTTCAAGAAAGGTACCCGACATCAAGCATCCAACTATCGCCCTGTCTCTCTGACTTCAATAGCTTGTAAGCTTTTAGAGCATATCGTCCATAGTCAGGTGATGGATCATTACGACAGACACAACATCCTGAGTGACAAACAACACGGCTTCAGATCCAAACGTTCCTGTGAGACCCAGTTATCAGTCACCATTGACAACATCGCACGTACCCTAGCCGATGGGGGTCAAGTAGATAGTATACTACTTGACTTCTCAAAAGCGTTTGATACTGTGGCTCACCAGAGGCTTCTCCACAAACTACAGTACTACGGAGTGCGTGGACGAACCCTACAATGGACTAAGGACTTCCTCAACAATAGACTGCAACAAGTCCTCCTCGATGGCCATACTTCATCAACAGCAGAAGTGTTATCAGGAGTACCACAGGGAACCGTTCTCGGCCCACTGCTTTTCCTAACTTTCATCAATGACCTTCCAGAAGTCACCAACTCTGAGGCACGCCTCTTCGCAGATGATTGCCTATTATACAGGCCCATCTTCAGTAGGAAGGACACAGAGGACCTGCAACAAGATCTAGCGGCACTGGAAGACTGGGAAAAGCAGTGGCAAATGGCTTTCCATCCAGAAAAATGTGTAGTCATCCAGATTTCATCCAAGCGAAGTACCATCCCAGCTAACTACACACTGCATAACCACCAACTTGATGTTGTTGACTCTAGTAAGTACCTGGGCATTACCATCAACAAGAACTTAAGATGGGATGACCATATCAACAACATCTCAGCGAGAGCAAATAGGACACTAGGCTTCCTCAAACGAAATCTTAGAGGGTGCAAAACATCAGCACGAGCCAGAGCCTATGAAGCTATAGTTCACCCAACCTTGGAATATGCTGCATCTATATGGGACCCATATAACACCGGGCAAATTAACCAACCAGAAAAGGTAGAGACGAGCGGCACGATTTACCACCAAGAATTACACAGACAGACAGCCAGGAAGTGTCACTCAGATGGTAACCCAACTTGGATGGGAACCACTCCAGGTTAGGAGAGTTAAGATCCGCCTCCTTTTGCTATTTAAGATCCAGCATAACCTAGTGGCTATTCCGGCAGAAGCATATCTTCTTCCATCAGACTCCAGGACTAGAGATCAGAATACCTTTCGGATTCCATCAACCAGGAAGGATGTCTACCAAAACTCCTTTTTCCCCAAGATCCATCCGGGATTGGAACAACCTTCCATCGGCAGCAACAACAGCCAGTTCCGTGGAGAAGTTCAGGGACACGCTGGGCAACTTACCACCTGCCCAGTTCCTGACCGTGTAGACAAGATTCCCGCCTGTTTTTAACTGTAAATATTGCCCTGCGGTGCTTTTATCTTGACTGTCACGCTGGAGTATAACGCTCAATGATGAGTACACTCTGTACACGGAAGAAGAAGAAGAATTTCACGCTCATCCAGTGCATCAAAAAGTGTCGAGATTTTTGGGCCGAGATATACCGGGGACGACTTTTTTTTAGTGTCGAATCTAGTCTCATTTTCTGCTTTTCTGTTTCTGTTTCTGCCATATGATTGCCTCCTTCATCATATTGAAGATTATGCAATTTTGATTTTTGTGCGGCATGCCCAACGAATAGTGAAGCCAAAATTTAAATCAGTTCCAAATAGATGATAATAAATAATATATTAACCAAATTTGAATTTACAATTTACAATTAAAACTATATGCAGTTGTCACTGTCTGGACTGGGGTCCGACCTATAATCCGACAGTCCGATAGTCCGACAGTCCTATAGTCCGACAAATGCTTTATTTCTTTGAAAGTTAACACTATAACATGTGTAATATGGGACCAGAAACCGAACCGTTTACTCACCAAAGAAAGGTCCAGAACATCGGAAACACGATATCATAGACGGACAAACAATTGGCAGGGCCATACAAGAACTCAAAAAAACACATATATGAACAACACGGACTCCATAAAAACCTGGATCAAGTTGTGATGAACCGGTAGTGTAAGCATCCCGTATATTTTTTAGTAGCGACTACTTCAGGCTTTATTCAAGTAGCTTGTAGCCGAGTCCAGCCAAGAAAAGTTACTATTGAAAAGAAAGATGAAATAAATGAATACAAAAAAAAAGAAATACAAAAAAAAAAGGAAAAGACAAAAAGAAGAGCGTACCAGTGTCCCCTCCTATAGTCCACGTTCCTTGCCTTAAAGGTCTCAGGTGTGACCAACTCAACAATGTCTGGAGCTAGTAGGTTCCAGTCTCGTACTGTTCTTGGAAAGAATGACATTTTCCTGGTGTCAATACGGGAGGATGGTATCTGGAATGACCAATTGTGTGATTTTCTGGTTTTTCGGCCTGTTGGAATTAGCCTGCTGTCCTTCTTGGTGGCTACAAGTTCTCTGTCGATTTTATATAGCATCACAAGTCTAGCGTCCTTTCTTCTGTCTGCAAGTGGTCTCCATTTTAGTCTTTGTATGATGTTGCTTACACTAGATCTATTTCTGTGATTGTTTCTACATATCTAGCCGCTCTTCTCTGCACTGCCTCCACCTTGTTTATATCAGTTTGTGTATATTGGTCCCAGACTGTACTAGCATATTTTACTAGTGGACGGGCAAGAGTGAAATATGCTTGTTCTTTTATCCTGGTAGATAGGATTTTCAGGTTTCTACGCAGAAAGCCAAGAGTTGTATTTGCTTTGCTGGTAATATAATTTATGTGCTGGTCCCATTGTAATTTGTTTCTGAACATGAGGCCTAAATATTTGGCAGATGTAACTGACTCTAGCGTATGCCCGTGGAGTTGGTATTTGGCATCAATTGTTTTCTTTTTGTTGGTTACTCTGAGTACTGTGCATTTATCAGGGTGGAATTTCATGCACCATTCATTTTCCCAATGTCCCAGCTTATCTAGATCTTTTTGTAGAGTTTCAGCATCGTTGTTGTTGGATATTGTCAGGTACGTTATTGTGTCGTCGGCGAAGAGTCTTACTGTTGAAGTTAGTCTTGATTGGAGGTCGTTTATGTAGTAGAGGAAGAGCCCTGGACCTAGGACGGAGCCTTGGGGAACTCCTGAGTCCACACTGACTGCATCAGAGATAGATCCATTAATTACTACAGATTGTTTTCTGTTTGCAAGCCAGTTTTGAATCCACCTGACTGATTTTCCTATGATACCATAATGCTGCAGTTTGTGTATGAGTAGGCTATGGTTGACTTTGTCAAAAGCCTTAGCAAAGTCCAATATGAGGATATCTGTTTGTTGGCCTTCTTGTAAGTTCTTGGAGATGTCATCCACGAATTCAATGAGTTGCGTTTAACAGGAGTGGCCCTTTCGAAATCCATGTTGTAGCGGATACAGGATATTATTTTCTTCTCCATGTTTCATGATTTTACTAGCCAATATATGCTCAATCGAGTTGTCGTTCCTTACGAAATCTCAAAAGTTAACTTCCGCGTAGAAAAAAAAATTTTTGTCAGTATGTCAGAAGAGATTTAATAAATAAAAAAATATCAATATAAGTAAAACAAGCTAACAAAATGACTTTTATTACACACGGGTTCCGGGTTTCAGTGGTATCGGAGGTACGAGAGAGGGTACGAGACTTCAAGATCACCTTTGCGCTTTATGCTAAGAAGATCTTCATTAGTGGAGTGTGTTAGTGTGTTACACGGAACGTGTTTACAAAAAGCGTCGATTTTTTTTTATTCATCAGTATGTCCAGCCATGTTTGTCAAAAAATCCTAAGTACACATTTTATACCATAAAGAGCTCGCTAACGCTCGCATATAAAGAGCTCGCTGACGCTCGCATATTAATGAACTATTTTCTAAATCAATTTGGAAGGTTTTGATCAACAAAAAGTCTTCCACACTATGCACGTTTATAATGTTCATTATTTATTGCTGAAGGGGAACATACTTGGATATATATAGAAAATCCACAGGCACTCGTCACTTGTTTCTGGTAAAAAAATATATACCTACCTGGTTAGAGGTATATTTTTTTACCAGAAACAAGTGCCTGTGAGAAAATAACTGACATACGTGCTTAATCTCGTTGAGATTAGGATTCCGAAGAAATTTTCTGTCTGTATCTACACCACGTGATCAAAATCGTTACGGATTTTGTTACAGCCTGTTTCTAAATTAAAGGTCGATGTCAAATATTTATTGTGTATATGCAAGCATATCCTTTATGGGCTGTTTATTGGTTTTAAGAAAATATTTATAAAACAATTAAAAAATGTTCAAGCCGTGTATATGGGATTTTGAAATTATAATAAAATATTTGACATCGACATCTTGAATCTAGAAACAGGCTGTAACAAAATCCGTGACGATTTTGATCACGTGGTGTAGTTCACGAGTCCACTATAATGGCGACAACATACAAACTTGGTCACAACTAGAATTTCAGCACAGGAGGCTACTACATAATTTACATGCATCTAAATATAGGACGCTTGCGAATATAGAGAAAAATAACAAGCAAAGTAAGGAAAAATAATCTACCACTATATTACACTAACCAAAGCAATAGTAAGGCAGATGAGATTAAGTCAAATAGCAAAGTGAGGCGGACAATTTTATAGAAACCAATGACTTTGTAATATAGAGAAGAATATGTTGTTGTTTCACAAAGAGGGATATGTACATACTTGGGAGCACCAACGCATGATGTATATACAGTCTGATTAAAATCATACCCCAGACTCAATTTTCATATCGTCGGGGTCTGACAGGTATGGCTTACAGGTCATCTTCTCGTGACCTTATTAATTTGCATATTGAAACAAAGTATTGACCAATGAGATTCGACATAGCAAAAGCCTTCTCGGTTGTCCGTTCAAAATGGCGACGATTGACACAGCCATCGCTCTAGCTCTCCAACAATTCAAAGTTGATCGTTTGAAAGCAGAACAAAAAAGTAATTTTACAAGCTCTTCTGTCAGACGAGGATTGTGTAGCTGTGCTACCGACAGGATATGGGAAACCGGAGTTATCTATCCCGAACTTCCCAGTTCATGGAAGCGGTGATTTGATTAGACAATTGAAAGGTCACGAGAAGATGACCTGTAAGCCATACCTGTCAGACCCCGACGATATGAAAATTGAGTCTGGGGTATGATTTTAATTAGACTGGATGTATATACAAATGGTGTTGGTGATGTAGGAATCTGACTGAGTGGAAAATGGTATGGTTGTGATAACTCTACATGGCTCGAGATGGTTGTCCGATGAAGGATGTACAGAAGAAGAAAAGGTAAAAGGTAAAAGGACAGTTCGAAGTGGATTTTGGATTATTTTGTCGGATATACGCTGTAAAAGGTAAGGAAATATCAATATTTTTGCAGATTTGAACTAGAAAATATGTCTATATATGAAATCTTACCATATCCAGCAGTGGCGGATTCAAAGGGGGGCTTTGGGGGCTTCAGTCCCCCGTCAAAAAAGTCAAGCACATATATTAAAATACGCTTTTCAAGGCTATTTAACGTCACGGTATGGCTTTTAATCGAATGGTTTCGATCTGTGTGATGAAAGTAAAACAAAATACAAATTAATTTCTTTGTATTGATTTAATCTTCAAAGAGTAAGTAATTATGCTAAATCAAATTTTCGAGTTTATTTGAAGTTTTTATGAATGTATTGTCAAAATACCAATTAATCCGGTATTATCTCAAACCGTTATATAAAAATGTCTAGTGTCATAATGTTATGTAGGTATAACCACCAACACCTGTAAATTGAGGCTCTTTGAACGGAATTCCTTTTTAAATAACATTTATTTTTACAAATAGAATTAACTGCAATTGTTGCTGTATTTAAAAAACAAATACACGAGTTTCCGTTTTGAAAATATATGAATACAGCATATTTTAAACTCTAAATACATTATAGAATTAAACGCATTTTTTCCGGAGTTTATTGATGTATAACCTGGACCAAGTCACTCACAAACTTACATAAAAGTCAACGGACTTTTAACGGACTTTTATGTAAGTTTGTGAGTGACTTGGTCCACGTTGACTTTTATGTAAGTTTGTGAGTGACTTGGTCCAGGTTACACATCAATAAACTCCGGAAAAAATGCGTTTAATCCTTATAATTCTGTAACTAAGTTTTTTTTTCATTTTTCATTTTTTCATTACCCCTCTAAACCCCATTTTTATGGGTCACCGCTTGAATCTATGTTGACATCCCCTCCTTAGCCATTCAAACGATTTCGATCAATCAAATCGCGTCTTGCTTCCAAAGCGTAAGGGAGACAACTCTGGAAGAGACCATACTATAAAATATGTTTTAGACAATATTATTAATGTTACACCTGACAACAACTCTTTATTTCAGCTCTAACAAATCGTTTCCTTTTAGCCTGATAATTAAACTTTTGATCACATAAACTGCAATTTGCAGTTGCCATTTTGCTTCATTTTGATGATCACATGACCAGAGTTGTCTCCCTTACGCTTTGGAAGCAAGACGCGATTTGATTGGTCGAAATCGTTTGTGAATGGCTAAGGAGGAGATGTCAACATAGATTGAAGCGGTGACCCATAAAAATGGGGTTTAGAGGGGTATTCTGAGCAAATGTATACGGTGGACCGCGATGAATATGCAGAAAAGTTGTTCCTCTACTCATCGGTGTTTGTGGGCAAATACACGTAAAAATCGACCGAAATTCCAGCGCTTCCAAAAAGGTAGCAATCTCACGAATTTTACAATAGACTCGTTCTGTCGTTAGAAAGCAGCATAAAAAAATAAAAATAAACATAAAAAGTCAGATAAGTAAAAGATAAATATAGAATGATAGAAAGGGCTTTCTAAACGACAGAATAATTCGGTCTAAGAATACACAAGACCAGCTTGGTATACCCATCAAGAATAGGAATACAAAAGAGATCAGCAAGAATTACAACACTAGATTACTCGTACGAGCCAATTCAAATTTTGTACTAGGCAAGGACCAATCGTAGCCATGTAGCAATTACCGCCAAATTACACGTCACGCCGTTTCCGTTGCTCTTGTGTGGAACAGGTGTCACCATACCCACCGTAAGGCAAAAAATGGTAAGGGAAATAACTCGTATGAAAAACCTTTAAAAACGTATAGAATGACCTTCAAATCTGGAATGTGGAAATTAGAGGTCTAAGCATATTAAATATGATATACGTTTTTATTTCGCATTAAATCAATATACATATAAACACAAGATGCATACAATTTAAACAATCAGTAAAATACTCAAAGGAATTTCAACAAGAAAAATAAATTAATGACCCCTTTTCATCAAATTTAAAAAAAGGAATATAATAGGTCTATTTAAACTAAGTGCATTTTCATATATTTTGGTAAATATCGCTGTCTAACGTTTCTGGGTAATCTGTCGTATCTTCATTAACCCATTTAGAAAATCTTTCTGCATTTACATAGTTTGAACTTTTACCCTTTACTGGCTTAACAAAATGATCATAATTCTGGTCAATTTCACTATTACGCACACATTTCTTGTTTACGACGTCATACATGCCATCGGTGACGTCGAAATGTAATGCCCCATAATTTTTACTAGTTGTTGAATTTTCAGGACTAGCCATAAAAGATGTATGGCTATATTCCGCTGATACTACAGAAGATCTGTTTGTTATAACATCTGTTTTATTGGATGGTTTATTTCTTTTGTTGACTTGTGCATACACTGCATCGCCATTGAATTCACTAAGTTCGATAGCTGTTCCTGTTCGTTTTTCTTGGTCCGGTCTTTGTATTGTACTGGAACTGACTTTTACTGTTGGGCTCTGAAATCTTAGCCTTCTTTGTGGACGAATTTGTCTGTTTGAATGAAATCAAATGAGAAGAAAGTTATTGCAATTGTGATTATTTAAGTTAAAATGTTTTCAATTAGTCATTGTGTTTGAATTCTAGATGGCATTGGGGGGGGGGGGGGGGGGGGCAAGTGGTTAAGGCTGTTGTTCAAAGTTACCAAAACTCTCTTTGGTTTTTAGTACCTAAAGTTTTAATTTTTTAGCACACGTTATCATTAAAAGGAAAGTTGGCGATCATGTATTTGTGTGTTAGGGGTATTAATGTGGCAAATTTCTATGATTTTTCTAATAATTTTAGAACTGTTCTGACAGTGTGGTATTTTTCTATTAATTTTAGAACTGTTCTGACAGTGTGGTATTGTTCTATTAATTTTAGAACTGTTCTGACAGTGTGGTATTTTTCTATTAATTTTAGAACTGTTCTGACAGTGTGGTATTTTTCTATTAATTTAGAACTGTTCTGACAGTGTGGTATTTTTCTATTAATTTTAGAACTGTTCTGACAGTGTGGTATTTTTCTATTAATTTTAGAACTGTTCTGACAGTGTGGTATTTTTCTATTAATTTTAGAACTGTTCTGACAGTGTGGTATTTTTCTATTAATTTAGAACTGTTCTGACAGTGTGGTATTTTTCTATTAATTTTAGAACTGTTCTGACAGTGTGGTATTTTTCTATTAATTTTAGAACTGTTCTGACAGTGTGGTATTTTTCTATTAATTTTAGAACTGTTCTGACAGTGTGGTATTTTTGCGTTTCATTTTATTCTATGTGATAATTTCTCGAAAACTGAATTTTATCAGAAAATTGAACAAAAGAGTATGTTTTTGTCAATGTTAAAATTAAAATTCAATCATATCTTTAATATGTTTTTCTTTGAATGGATCGTCATGCCATAATCAGCATTGTGTGAATGTCAGTGGCAATAATCTGGCATTTCCTATATTTGTGAATGTATCATACCACATATTCCTTCCTATCTGTTCACGTGATATCCAGATCTTTTCACGTGAAACCTGTAACTTCGAGAAATATCAGGATTTCAGGTGTCAAACCACTAATTCACCAATCAGAGCTTGGAACATATACGAAAGTAGTCCCTTTTCAAGAAAAAAGTTCCTTTCACTTTGTAGTATTGTGAAAACTACTGAATGGAATGGACTAATTAAAATTGATAATTGAAGTTAAATAAATAGGGATTATTTTGAGCCCAAATTTGATGGATTTAGTTGTATTTTAATACCTCTATAGAGGATTTGATGCATGGCCTATAAATAGTGAATTTCTTGGGGATGACCGAGCTATTTTTAGAGTAAGTGCTTTCCGTAGCATGGCATTTCACTGCAAAATTTTAAACATGCCCTGATATTTTGACAGAACGTAGAGGAATCATGTACGTTTCAGAAAATATATGGTCTTCAAAAGGTTAAACTTAAGATAAAATGACCAGGTAGGCTCGAAAAAACACAAATTTAGTAGAAAACCTTAAAGAAATGAATTGGTGGTTTGACACCTTCAGATCGGAAACATGCTATTTACCATTTTTATGACAGACGGTTGATCTTGATCGGCTAATGCGAGGATACGAGAAATGTAATCATGCATTAAGAGATCGCTACAGAAATTCTATGGTCGTAAACATTAGTTGATCAATTTTTTTCTATTGATAACATTAGTTGATCAACGTTTCAAGTGATTACAAACGTGTTCAAATATATTTCGAATCCAAAATGACTTTGGGAATAATGACCACACAATGATTTTCATCATCGGGACAAGAGAAAGTAATTATCCTGAAGCAACTGATCTCATCTCCATTTTTACTTTTGTGGTACCCGGTAGTAGCTAAGCAAAATAGTGTCCACCACTTTCGATTAAACGTTGTTAGTTCCTCCTATATTGTGTGTTGGATTGCCATAGTAACTTGTACACGTAACTTTGATTAAAGTGTCTTTTTCGTATGATTATGTAGGTATCTCGGTTTCCATCACGGTTTCCATGTTTTCATGTTCATGTCGTCTGCATTTTTCTTTATTTTATGCTGCTTATTTGTTTGATCCGATCTTGCTTTTTGTAACCAAATTATGCGTTTTCTCGAAAATCTATTCGAACTAATGGGTATTTTAGATACATATGTCTAGATATGGAATGTCCTTTTAATATGGTAGTCGACGACGGGACTTTTAATAGTATATCGTCGCCAGTCCGTCCATCCACACATCCGAAGATAACGCTGACCAAACTTCACAAAAGTTTTATACAGCCTTAGGAGAGAAAATATTTTTGATAATTCCGCTTTATGTCATTGTATATTCCGCTTTATGTCATTGTATATTCCGCTTTATGTCATTGTATATTCCGCTTTATGTCATTGTATATTCGCTTTATGTCATTGTATATTCCGCTTTATGTCATTGTATAGTTATTGGAATAAATTCATTGTATACTAGTAGTTATGGGACTAAAAGCCGCTCCTTTTCACATGTCGATTTTGCTTTTGAATAAAATGGCAATTATATATGGCGATTCACGTTTGGTGTGAGCTATTAATACAGAATGTTTGCACAGTGTTTGGATTGAAGAAAGTTGATTACCGTAGATTAGACAATTGTATTTGATGGCGAGACATATCTGTCAGGTTGTGCTATGAGTATACGGATGTTTCATGCTCTCAAAGCTCACATCTTTATTCTTATTGTAAAATAAATATTGTGTTTGTTTATACATTCATAAAACTCGTCCTGAATATAGCTGAAAAATTGCTCGCTGGACGTTAAACATCAATCAATCAATCATAAATCAGGGCTTCTAGTTTTGCAGACGCTCTCCATTAGTCATTGTCCTTTGGAATCTATGGTTAAGCTTCGTTTGTTTTGTGGTGTTTAACGCCACTTTCCACAATATTTCAGCTATATCATGGTTGTCAGTTTTATTGTTGGAGGAAACCATTGACCTGTCGCAAGTCACTGACAAACTTTATCACATAATGTTGTATTGAGTACACCTCGACATGAACGGGGTTACAACTCACAACTTTAGTGGTGATATGCACTGATTGAACAGATAGTTGTAAATTCAACTATCATACGATCACGACCACGATGGTCCCTAGAACGTACATGCATGTAATAAGCTTTGGAACACATATTTTTCACAAAGACTTCTAAATTTTTTTGGCTTTCCTATCTTTAGACATTGAGCATATCTGAAGGGGTTTACTTCAGAAACACGGAGTGCACACTAGATTAGATATCTACGTTATTATTTGTATTTACATCATATTCTCCTTACCTTTTGTGTACGAACAAAACGAGTAGACCGACTACTGCAATCGCAGCTATACAACCAATAATGATACCAGCCGCTGTTCCCCCTAAAATATATTGATTTAATCAAATGACTGCTTGTGGTGTTTCACTGTTGTAATGCAACACAACAAACGTTTTCTGTAAAACTATAATTGTTTTCCTTATGTGACGAGTTGGTAGAGACTACCATTATAGAAAATAAACGTTAGAGAAACCAAAGGGAAGTCAAGAATGGACAATCCAGCGAACCTAGTAACATTGGACACACAAGGTACAGGACGAAGACAATCCAGCGAAACTAGTAACATTGGACACACAAGGTACAGGACGAAGACAATCCAGCGAAACTAGTAACATTGGACACACAAGACACAGGACGAGGACAATCCAGGGAAACTAGTAACATTGGACACACAAGGTACAGGACGAGGACAATCCAGAGACACTGGCAACATTGGACACACAAGACACAGGACGAGGACAATCCAGGGAAACTAGTAACATTGGACACACAAGGTACAGGACGAAGACAATCCAGGTAAACTAGTAACATTGGACACACAAGACACAGGACGAGGACAATCCAGAGAAACTAGCAACATTGGACACACAAGGTACAGGACGAAGACAATCCAGGGAAACTAGTAAGATTGGACACACAAGACACAGGACGAGGACAATCCAGAGAAACTAGCAACATTGGACACACAAGGTACAGGACGAAGACAATCCAGGGAAACTAGTAACATTGGACACACAAGGTACAGGACGAAGACAATCCAGCGAAACTAGTAACATTGGACACACAAGACACAGGACGAGGACAATCCAGGGAAACTAGTAACATTGGACACACAAGGTACAGGACGAGGACAATCCAGAGACACTGGCAACATTGGACACACAAGACACAGGACGAGGACAATCCAGGGAAACTAGTAACATTGGACACACAAGGTACAGGACGAAGACAATCCAGGGAAACTAGTAACATTGGACACACAAGACACAGGACGAGGACAATCCAGAGAAACTAGCAACATTGGACACACAAGGTACAGGACGAAGACAATCCAGGGAAACTAGTAACATTGGACACACAAGACACAGGACGAGGACAATCCAGAGAAACTAGCAACATTGGACACACAAGGTACAGGACGAAGACAATCCAGGGAAACTAGTAACATTGGACACACAAGACACAGGACGAGGACAATCCAGAGAAACTAGCAACATTGGACACACAAGACACAGGACGAAGAAAATCCAGAGAAACTAGCAACATTGGACACACAAGGTACAGGACGAAGACAATCCAGGGAAACTAGTAACATTGGACACACAAGACACAGGACGAGGACAATCCAGAGAAACTAGCAACATTGGACACACAAGGTACAGGACGAAGACAATCCAGGGAAACTAGTAACATTGGACACACAAGACACAGGACGAGGACAATCCAGAGAAACTAGCAACATTGGACACACAAGACACAGGACGAAGAAAATCCAGGGAAACTAGTAACATTGGACACACAAGGTACAGGACGAAGACAATCCAGGGAAACTAGTAACATTGGACACACAAGACACAGGACGAGGACAATCCAGAGAAACTAGCAACATTGGACACACAAGGTACAGGACGAAGACAATCCAGGGAAACTAGTAACATTGGACACACAAGGTACAGGACGAGGACAATCCAGAGAAACTAGAAACATTGGACACACAAGGTACAGGACGAAGACAATCCAGGGAAACTAGTAACATTGGACACACAAGGTACAGGACGAAGACAATCCAGGGAAACTAGTAACATTGGACACACAAGACACAGGACGAGGACAATCCAGAGAAACTAGCAACATTGGACACACAAGGTACAGGACGAAGACAATCCAGGGAAACTAGTAACATTGGATACACAAGACACAGGACGAGGACAATCCAGAGAAACTAGCAACATTGGACACACAAGGTACAGGACGAAGACAATCCAGGGAAACTAGTAACATTGGACACACAAGGTACAGGACGAGGACAATCCAGAGACACTGGCAACATTGGACACACAAGACACAGGACGAGGACAATCCAGGGAAACTAGTAACATTGGACACACAAGGTACAGGACGAAGACAATCCAGGGAAACTAGTAACATTGGACACACAAGACACAGGACGAGGACAATCCAGAGAAACTAGCAACATTGGACACACAAGGTACAGGACGAAGACAATCCAGGGAAACTAGTAACATTGGACACACAAGACACAGGACGAGGACAATCCAGAGAAACTAGCAACATTGGACACACAAGGTACAGGACGAAGACAATCCAGGGAAACTAGTAACATTGGACACACAAGACACAGGACGAGGACAATCCAGAGAAACTAGCAACATTGGACACACAAGACACAGGACGAAGAAAATCCAGGGAAACTAGTAACATTGGACACACAAGGTACAGGACGAAGACAATCCAGGGAAACTAGTAACATTGGACACACAAGACACAGGACGAGGACAATCCAGAGAAACTAGCAACATTGGACACACAAGGTACAGGACGAAGACAATCCAGGGAAACTAGTAACATTGGACACACAAGGTACAGGACGAGGACAATCCAGAGAAACTAGCAACATTGGACACACAAGGTACAGGACGAAGACAATCCAGGGAAACTAGTAACATTGGACACACAAGGTACAGGACGAAGACAATCCAGGGAAACTAGTAACATTGGACACACAAGACACAGGACGAGGACAATCCAGAGAAACTAGCAACATTGGACACACAAGGTACAGGACGAAGACAATCCAGGGAAACTAGTAACATTGGACACACAAGACACAGGACGAGGACAATCCAGAGAAACTAGCAACATTGGACACACAAGGTACAGGACGAAGACAATCCAGGGAAACTAGTAACATTGGACACACAGGACGAGGCCAATCCAGAGAAACTAGCAACATTGGACACACAAGGTACAGGACGAAGACAATCCAGGGAAACTAGTAACATTGGACACACAAGACACAGGACGAGGACAATCCAGAGAAACTAGCAACATTGGACACACAAGACACAGGACGTAGAAAATCCAGGGAAACTAGTAACATTGGACACACAAGGTACAGGACGAAGACAATCCAGAGAAACTAGTGACATTTTGGACACACAAGGTACAGGACGAAGACAATCCAGCAAAACTAGTAACATTGGACACACAAGGTACAGGACGAAGACAATCCAGAGAAACTAGCAACATTGGACACACAAGACACAGGACGATGGCAATCCAGGGAAACTAGTAACATTGGACACACAAGGTACAGGACGAAGACAATCCAGGGAAACTAGTAACATTGGACACACAAGGTACAGGACGAAGACAATCCAGCGAAACTAGTAACATTGGACACACAAGGTACAGGACGAAGACAATCCAGGGAAACTAGTAACATTGGACACACAAGGTACAGGACGAAGACAATCCAGGGAAACTAGTAACATTGGACACACAAGGTACAGGACGAAGACAATCCAACGAAACTAGTAACATTGGACACACAAGGTACAGGACGAAGACAATCCAGAGAAACTAGTAACATTGGACACACAAGGTACAGGACGAAGACAATCCAGGGAAACTAGTAACAATGGACACACAAGGTACAGGACGAAAACAATCCAGGGAAACTAGTAACATTGGACACACAAGGTACAGGACGAAGACAATCCAGCGAAACTAGTAACATTGGACACACAAGGTACCGGACGAAGACAATCCAGGGAAACTAGTAGCATTGGATACACAAGGTACAGGACGAAGACAATCCAGGGAAACTAGCATTATTGGACACACAAGACACAGGACGAAGACAATCCAGAGAAACTAGCAACATTGGACACACAAGGTAAAGGACGAGGAAAATCCAGGGAAACTAGCAACATTGGACACACAAGACACAGGACGAAGACAATCCAGGGAAACTAGTAACATTGGACACACAAGACACAGGACGAAGACAATCCAGGGAAACTAGCAACATTGGACACACAAGACACAGGACGAAGACAATCCAGGGGAACTAGCAATATTGGACACACAGGACGAAGACAATCCAGCGAAACTAGTAACATTGGACACACAAGGCACAGGACGAGGACAATCCAGAGAAACTAGCAACATTGGACACACAAGACACAGGACGACGACAATCCAGAGAAACTAGCAACATTGGACACACAAGACACAGGACGAGGACAATCTAGAGAAACTAGTGACATTGGACACACAAGACACAGGACGAAGACAATCTAGAGAAACTAGTAACACTGGACACACAAGACACAGGACGAAGACAATCCAGAGAAACTAGCAACATTGGACACACAAGACACAGGACGAAGACATTCTAGAGAAACTAGTGACATTTTGGACACACAAGGTACAGGACGAATACAATCCAGCAAAACTAGTGACATTGGACACACAAGGTACAGGACGAAGACAATTCAGAGAAACTAGCAACATTGGACACACAAGACACAGGACGAAGACAATCCAGGGAATCTAGCAACATTGGACACATAAGACACAGGACGAAGACAATCCATGGAAACTAATAACATTGGACACACAAGACACAGGACGAAGACAATCCAGGGAAACTAGTAACATTGGACGCACAAAACACAGGACGAAGACAATCCAGGGAAACTAGTAACATTGGACACACAAGGTACAGGACGGAGACAATCTAGAGAAACTAGTGACATTTTGGACACACAAGGTACAGGACGAAGACAATCCAGCAAATCTAGTAACATTGGACACACAGACACAGGACGAAGACAATCTAGAGAAACTAGTGACATTGGACACACAAGACACAGGACGAAGACAATCTAGAGAAACTAGTAACACTGGACACACAAGACACAGGACGAAGACAATCCAGAGAAACTAGTGACATTTTGGACACACAAGGTACAGGACGAAGACAATCCAGAAAAACTAGTGACATTGGACACACAAGGTACAGGACGAAGACAATCCAGAGAAACTAGCAACATTGGACACACAAGACACAGGACGAAGACAATCCAGGGAAACTAGTAACATTGGACACACAACGTACAGGACGAAGACAATCCAGGGAAACTAGTAACATTGGACACACAAGGTACAGGACGAAGACAATCCAGCGAAACTAGTAACATTGGACACACAAGGTACAGGACGAAGACAATCCAGGGAAACTAGTAACATTGAACACACAAGGTACAGGACGAAGACAATCCAGGGAAACTAGTAACATTGGACACACAAGGTACAGGACGAAGTCAATCCAACGAAACTAGTAACATTGGACACACAAGGTACAGGACGAAGACAATCCAGAGAAACTAGTAACATTGGACACACAAGGTACAGGACGAAGACAATCCAGGAAAACTAGTAACAATGGACACACCAGGTACAGGACGAAGACAATCCAGCGAAACTAGTAACATTGGACACACAAGGTACCGGACGAAGACAATCCAGGGAAACTAGTAGCATTGGATACACAAGGTACAGGACGAAGACAATCCAGGGAAACTAGCATTATTGGACACACAAGACACAGGACGAAGACAATCCAGAGAAACTAGCAACATTGGACACACAAGGTACAGGACGAGGAAAATCCAGGGAAACTAGCAACATTGGACACACAAGAAACAGGACGAAGACAATCCAGGGAAACTAGTAACATTGGACACACAAGACACAGGACGAAGACAATCCAGGGAAACTAGCAACATTGGACACACAAGACACAGGACGAAGACAATCCAGGGAAACTAGCAACATTGGACACACAAGACACAGGCCTAAAATAATCCAGGGAAACTAGTAACATTGGACGCACAAGAAACAGAACGAAGACAATCCAGAGAAACTAGCAACATTGGACACACAAGACACAGGACGAAGACAATCCAGAGAAACTAGCAACATTGGACACACAAGACACAGGACGAAGACAATCCAGGGGAACTAGCGATATTGGACACACAGGACGAAGACAATCCAGCGAAACTAGTAACATTGGACACACAAGGCACAGGACGAGGACAATCCAGAGAAACTAGCAACATTGGACACACAAGACACAGGAGGACGACAATCCAGAGAAACTAGCAACATTGGACACACAAGACACAGGACGAGGACAATCTAGAGAAACTAGTAACACTGGACACACAAGACACAGGACGAAGACAATCTAGAGAAACTAGTGACATTTTGGACACACAAGGTACAGGACGAAGACAATCCAGGGAAACTAGTAACATTGGACACACAAGGTACAGGACGAAGACAATCCAGGGAAACTAGTAACATTGGACACACAAGGTACAGGACGAAGACAATCCAGGGAAACTAGTAACATTGGACACACAAGGTACTGGAAGAAGACAATCCAGGGAAACTACTTGCATTGGACACACAAGGTACAGGACGAAGACAATCCAGGGAAACTAGCAACATTGGACACACAAGACACAGGACGAAGACAATCCAGAGAAACTAGCAACATTGGACACACAAGGTACAGGACGAGGAAAATCCAGAGAAACTAGCAACATTGGACACACAAGACATAGGACGAAGACAATCCAGGGAAACTAGTAACATTGGACACACAAGACACAGGACGAAGACAATCCAGGGAAACTAGCAACATTGGACACACAAGACACAGGACGAAGACAATCCAGGGAAACTAGCAACATTGGACACACAAGACACAGGACGAAGAAAATCCAGGGAAACTAGTAACATTGGACGCACAGGAAACAGGACAAAGACAATCCAGAGAAACTAGCAACATTGGACACACAAGACACAGGACGAAGACAATCCAGAGAAATTAGCAACATTGGACACACAAGACACAGGACGAAGAAAATCCAGGGAAACTAGTAACATTGGACACACAAGGTACAGGACGAAGACAATCCAGGGAAACTAGTAACATTGGACACACAATACACAGGACGAGGACATTCCAGAGAAACTAACAACATTGGACACACAAGGTACAAGACGAAGACAATCCAGCGAAACTAGTAACATTGGACACACAAGACACAGGACGAGGACAATCCAGAGAAACTAGCAACATTGGACACACAAGGTACAGGACGAAGACAATCCAGGGAAACTAGTAACATTGGACACACAAGGTACAGGACGAAGACAATCCAGGGAAACTAGTAACATTGGACACACAAGACACAGGACGGGGACAATCCAGAGAAACTAGCAACATTGGACACACAAGGTACAGGACGAAGACAATCCAGGGAAACTAGTAACATTGGACACACAAGACACAGGACGAAGACAATCCAGGGAAACTAGTAACATTGGACACACAAGACACAGGACGAAGACAATCCAGGGAAACTAGCAACATTGGACACACAAGACACAGGACGAAGAAAATCCAGGGAAACTAGTAACATTGGACGCACAAGAAACAGGAAGAAGACAATCCAGAGAAACTAGCAACTTTGGACACACAAGACACAGGACGAAGACAATCCAGAGAAACTAGCAACATTGGACACACAAGACACAGGACGAGGACAATCCAGAGAAACTAGCAACATTGGACACACAAGACATAGGACGACGACAATCCCGAGAAACTAGCAACATTGGACACACAAGACACAGGACGAGGACAATCAAGAGAAACTAGTGACATTGGACACACAAGACACAGGACGAAGACAATCTAGAGAAACTAGTAACACTGGACACACAAGACACAGGACGAAGACAATCCAGAGAAACTAGCAACATTGGACACACAAGACACAGGACGAAGACAATCTAGAGAAACTAGTGACATTTTGGACACACAAGGTACAGGACGAAGACAATCCAGCAAAACTAGTGACATTGGACACACAAGGTACAGGACGAAGACAATTCAGAGAAACTAGTAACATTGGACACACAAGACACAGGACGAAGACAATCCAGGGAAACTAGCAACATTGGACACACAAGACACAGGACGAAGACAATCCATGGAAACTAATAACATTGGACACACAAGACACAGGACGAAGACAATCCAGGGAAACTAGTAACATTGGACGCACAAAACAAAAGACGAAGACAATCCAGGGAAACTAGTAACATTGGACACACAAGACACAGGACGAAGACAATCTAGAGAAACTAGTGACATTTTGGACACACAAGGTACAGGACGAAGACAATCCAGCAAATCTAGTAACATTGGACACACAAGACACAGGACGAAGACAATCTAGAGAAACTAGTGACATTGGACACACAAGACACAGGACGAAGACAATCCAGAGAAACTAGCAACATTGGACACACAAGACACAGGATGAAGACAATCTAGAGAAACTAGTGACATTTTGGACACACGAGGTACAGGACGAAGACAATCCAGCAAAACTAGTGACATTGGACACACAAGGTACAGGACGAAGACAATCCAGAGAAACTAGCAACATTGGACACACAAGACACAGGACGAAGACAATCCAGAGAAACTAGCAACATTGGACACACAAGACACAGGACGAAGACAATCCAGGGGAACTAGCGATATTGGACACACAGGACGAAGACAATCCAGCGAAACTAGTAACATTGGACACACAAGGCACAGGACGAGGACAATCCAGAGAAACTAGCAACATTGGACACACAAAACACAGGACGACGACAATCCAGAGAAACTAGCAACATTGGACACACAAGACACAGGACGAGGACAATCTAGAGAAACTAGTGACATTGGACACACAAGACACAGGACGAAGACAATCTAGAGAAACTAGTAACACTGGACACACAAGACACAGGACGAAGACAATCTAGAGAAACTAGTGACATTTTGGACACACAAGGTACAGGACGAAGACAATCCAGGGAAACTAGTAACATTGGACACACAAGGTACAGGACGAAGACAATCCAGGGAAACTAGTAACATTGGACACACAAGGTACAGGACGAAGACAATCCAGGGAAACTAGTAACATTGGACACACAAGGTACAGGAAGAAGACAATCCAGGGAAACTACTTGCATTGGACACACAAGGTACAGGACGAAGACAATCCAGGGAAACTAGCAACATTGGACACACAAGACACAGGACGAAGACAATCCAGAGAAACTAGCAACATTGGACACACAAGGTACAGGACGAGGAAAATCCAGAGAAACTAGCAACATTGGACACACAAGACATAGGACGAAGACAATCCAGGGAAACTAGTAACATTGGACACACAAGACACAGGACGAAGACAATCCAGGGAAACTAGCAACATTGGACACACAAGACACAGGACGAAGACAATCCAGGGAAACTAGCAACATTGGACACACAAGACACAGGACGAAGAAAATCCAGGGAAACTAGTAACATTGGACGCACAGGAAACAGGACAAAGACAATCCAGAGAAACTAGCAACATTGGACACACAAGACACTGGACGAAGACAATCCAGAGAAATTAGCAACATTGGACACACAAGACACAGGACGAAGAAAATCCAGGGAAACTAGTAACATTGGACACACAAGGTACAGGACGAAGACAATCCAGGGAAACTAGTAACATTGGACACACAATACACAGGACGAGGCCATTCCAGAGAAACTAGCAACATTGGACACACAAGGTACAAGGCGAAGACAATCCAGGGAAACTAGTAACATTGGACACACAAGACACAGGACGAGGACAATCCAGAGAAACTAGCAACATTGGACACACAAGGTACAGGACGAAGACAATCCAGGGAAACTAGTAACATTGGACACACAAGGTACAGGACGAAGACAATCCAGGGAAACTAGTAACATTGGACACACAAGACACAGGACGGGGACAATCCAGAGAAACTAGCAACATTGGACACACAAGGTACAGGACGAAGACAATCCAGGGAAACTAGTAACATTGGACACACAAGACACAGGACGAAGACAATCCAGGGAAACTAGTAACATTGGACACACAAGACACAGGAGGAAGACAATCCAGGGAAACTAGCAACATTGGACACACAAGACACAGGACGAAGACAATCCAGGGAAACTAGTAACATTGGACGCACAAGAAACAGGAAGAAGACAATCCAGAGAAACTAGCAACTTTGGACACACAAGACACAGGACGAAGACAATCCAGAGAAACTAGCAACATTGGACACACAAGACACAGGACGAAGACAATCCAGGGGAACTAGTAACATTGGACACACAAGGTACAGGACGAAGACAATCCAGAGAAACTAGTAACATTGGACACACAAGGTACAGGACGAAGACAATCCAGGGAAACTAGTAACAATGGACACACAAGGTACAGGACGAAAACAATCCAGGGAAACTAGTAACATTGGACACACAAGGTACAGGACGAAGACAATCCAGCGAAACTAGTAACATTGGACACACAAGGTACCGGACGAAGACAATCCAGGGAAACTAGTAGCATTGGATACACAAGGTACAGGACGAAGACAATCCAGGGAAACTAGCATTATTGGACACACAAAACACAGGACGAAGACAATCCAGAGAAACTAGCAACATTGGACACACAAGGTACAGGACGAGGAAAATCCAGGGAAACTAGCAACATTGGACACACAAGACACAGGACGAAGACAATCCAGGGAAACTAGTAACATTGGACACACAAGACACAGGACGAAGACAATCCAGGGAAACTAGCAACATTGGACACACAAGACACAGGACGAAGACAATCCAGGGGAACTAGCAATATTGGACACACAGGACGAAGACAATCCAGCGAAACTAGTAACATTGGACACACAAGGCACAGGACGAGGACAATCCAGAGAAACTAGCAACATTGGACACACAAGACACAGGACGACGACAATCCAGAGAAACTAGCAACATTGGACACACAAGACACAGGACGAGGACAATCTAGAGAAACTAGTGACATTGGACACACAAGCCACAGGACGAAGACAATCTAGAGAAACTAGTAACACTGGACACACAAGACACAGGACGAAGACAATCCAGAGAAACTAGCAACATTGGACACACAAGACACAGGACGAACACATTCTAGAGAAACTAGTGACATTTTGGACACACAAGGTACAGGACGAATACAATCCAGCAAAACTAGTGACATTGGACAAACAAGGTACAGGACGAAGACAATTCAGAGAAACTAGCAACATTGGACACACAAGACACAGGACGAAGACAATCCAGGGAATCTAGCAACATTGGACACATAAGACACAGGACGAAGACAATCCATGGAAACTAATAACATTGGACACACAAGACACAGGACGAAGACAATCCAGGGAAACTAGTAACATTGGACGCACAAAACACAGGACGAAGACAATCCAGGGAAACTAGTAACATTGGACACACAAGGTACAGGACGAAGACAATCTAGAGAAACTAGTGACATTTTGGACACACAAGGTACAGGACGAAGACAATTCAGCAAATCTAGTAACATTGGACACACAAGACACAGGACGAAGACAATCTAGAGAAAATAGTGACATTGGACACACAAGACACAGGACGAAGACAATCTAGAGAAACTAGTAACACTGGACACACAAGACACAGGACGAAGACAATCCAGAGAAACTAGTGACATTTTGGACACACAAGGTACAGGACGAAGACAATCCAGCAAAACTAGTGACATTGGACACACAAGGTACAGGACGAAGACAATCCAGAGAAACTAGCAACATTGGACACACAAGACACAGGACGAAGACAATCCAGGGAAACTAGTAACATTGGACACACAACGTACAGGACGAGGACAATCCAGGGAAACTAGTAACATTGGACACACAAGGTACAGGACGAAGACAATCCAGCGAAACTAGTAACATTGGACACACAAGGTACAGGACGAAGACAATCCAGGGAAACTAGTAACATTGGACACACAAGGTACAGGACGAAGACAATCCAGGGAAACTAGTAACATTGGACACACAAGGTACAGGACGAAGTCAATCCAACGAAACTAGTAACATTGGACACACAAGGTACAGGACGAAGACAATCCAGAGAAACTAGTAACATTGGACACACAAGGTACAGGACGAAGACAATCCAGGAAAACTAGTAACAATGGACACACAAGGTACAGGACGAAGACAATCCAGCGAAACTAGTAACATTGGACACACAAGGTACCGGACAAAGACAATCCAGGGAAACTAGTAGCATTGGATACACAAGGTACAGGACGAAGACAATCCAGGGAAACTAGCATTATTGGACACACAAGACACAGGACGAAGACAATCCAGAGAAACTAGCAACATTGGACACACAAGGTACAGGACGAGGAAAATCCAGGGAAACTAGCAACATTGGACACACAAGACACAGGACGAAGACAATCCAGGGAAACTAGTAACATTGGACACACAAGACACAGGACGAAGACAATCCAGGGAAACTAGCAACATTGGACACACAAGACACAGGACGAAGACAATCCAGGGAAACTAGCAACATTGGACACACAAGACACAGGCCTAAAATAATCCAGGGAAACTAGTAACATTGGACGCACAAGAAACAGAACGAAGACAATCCAGAGAAACTAGCAACATTGGACACACAAGACACAGGACGAAGACAATCCAGAGAAACTAGCAACATTGGACACACAAGACACAGGACGAAGACAATCCAGGGGAACTAGCGATATTGGACACACAGGACGAAGACAATCCAGCGAAACTAGTAACATTGGACACACAAGGCACAGGACGAGGACAATCCAGAGAAACTAGCAACATTGGACACACAAGACACAGGACGACGACAATCCAGAGAAACTAGCAACATTGGACACACAAGACACAGGACGAGGACAATCTAGAGAAACTAGTGACATTGGACACACAAGACACAGGACGAAGACAATCTAGAGAAACTAGTAACACTGGACACACAAGACACAGGACGAAGACAATCTAGAGAAACTAGTGACATTTTGGACACACAAGGTACAGGACGAAGACAATCCAGGGAAACTAGTAACATTGGACACACAAGGTACAGGACGAAGACAATCCAGGGAAACTAGTAACATTGGACACACAAGGTACAGGACGAAGACAATCCAGGGAAACTAGTAACATTGGACACACAAGGTACAGGAAGAAGACAATCCAGGGAAACTACTTGCATTGGACACACAAGGTACAGGACGAAGACAATCCAGGGAAACTAGCAACATTGGACACACAAGACACAGGACGAAGACAATCCAGAGAAACTAGCAACATTGGACACACAAGGTACAGGACGAGGAAATTCCAGAGAAACTAGCAACATTGGACACACAAGACATAGGACGAAGACAATCCAGGGAAACTAGTAACATTGGACACACAAGACACAGGACGAAGACAATCCAGGGAAACTAGCAACATTGGACACACAAGACACAGGACGAAGACAATCTAGGGAAACTAGCAACATTGGACACACAAGACACAGGACGAAGAAAATCCAGGGAAACTAGTAACATTGGACGCACAGGAAACAGGACAAAGACAATCCAGAGAAACTAGCAACATTGGACACACAAGACACAGCACGAAGACAATCCAGAGAAATTAGCAACATTGGACACACAAGACACAGGACGAAGAAAATCCAGGGAAACTAGTAACATTGGACACACAAGGTACAGGACGAAGACAATCCAGGGAAACTAGTAACATTGGACACACAATACACAGGACGAGGACATTCCAGAGAAACTAGCAACATTGGACACACAAGGTACAAGACGAAGACAATCCAGCGAAACTAGTAACATTGGACACACAAGACACAGGACGAGGACAATCCAGAGAAACTAGCAACATTGGACACACAAGGTACAGGACGAAGACAATCCAGGGAAACTAGTAACATTGGACACACAACGTACAGGACGAAGACAATCCAGGGAAACTAGTAACATTGGACACACAAGGTACAGGACGAAGATAATCCAGCGAAACTAGTAACATTGGACACACAAGGTACAGGACGAAGACAATCCAGGGAAACTAGTAACATTGGACACACAAGGTACAGGACGAAGACAATCCAGGGAAACTAGTAACATTGGACACACAAGGTACAGGACGAAGTCAATCCAACGAAACTAGTAACATTGGACACACAAGGTACAGGACGAAGACAATCCAGAGAAACTAGTAACATTGGACACACAAGGTACAGGACGAAGACAATCCAGGAAAACTAGTAACAATGGACACACAAGGTACAGGACGAAGACAATCCAGCGAAACTAGTAACATTGGACACACAAGGTACCGGACGAAGACAATCCAGGGAAACTAGTAGCATTGGATACACAAGGTACAGGACGAAGACAATCCAGGGAAACTAGCATTATTGGACACACAAGACACAGGACGAAGACAATCCAGAGAAACTAGCAACATTGGACACACAAGGTACAGGACGAGGAAAATCCAGGGAAACTAGCAACATTGGACACACAAGACACAGAACGAAGACAATCCAGGGAAACTAGTAACATTGGACACACAAGACACAGGACGAAGACAATCCAGGGAAACTAGCAACATTGGACACACAAGACACAGGACGAAGACAATCCAGGGAAACTAGCAACATTGGACACACAAGACACAGGCCTAAAATAATCCAGGGAAACTAGTAACATTGGACGCACAAGAAACAGAACGAAGACAATCCAGAGAAACTAGCAACATTGGACACACAAGACACAGGAGGAAGACAATCCAGGGGAACTAGCGATATTGGACACACAGGACGAAGACAATCCAGCGAAACTAGTAACATTGGACACACAAGGCACAGGACGAGGACAATCCAGAGAAACTAGCAACATTGGACACACAAGACACAGGACGACGACAATCCAGAGAAACTAGCAACATTGGACACACAAGACACAGGACGAGGACAATCTAGAGAAACTAGTGACATTGGACACACAAGACACAGGACGAAGACAATCTAGAGAAACTAGTAACACTGGACACACAAGACACAGGACGAAGACAATCTAGAGAAACTAGTGACATTTTGGACACACAAGGTACAGGACGAAGACAATCCAGGGAAACTAGTAACATTGGACACACAAGGTACAGGACGAAGACAATCCAGGAAAACTAGTAACATTGGACACACAAGGTACAGGACGAAGACAATCCAGGGAAACTAGTAACATTGGACACACAAGGTACAGGAAGAAGACAATCCAGGGAAACTACTTGCATTGGACACACAAGGTACAGGACGAAGACAATCCAGGGAAACTAGCAACATTGGACACACAAGACACAGGACGAAGACAATCCAGAGAAACTAGCAACATTGGACACACAAGGTACAGGACGAGGAAAATCCAGAGAAACTAGCAACATTGGACACACAAGACATAGGACGAAGACAATCCAGGGAAACTAGTAACATTGGACACACAAGACACAGGACGAAGACAATCCAGGGAAACTAGCAACATTGGACACACAAGACACAGGACGAAGACAATCCAGGGAAACTAGCAACATTGGACACACAAGACACAGGACGAAGAAAATCCAGGGAAACTAGTAACATTGGACGCACAGGAAACAGGACAAGGACAATCCAGAGAAACTAGCAACATTGGACACACAAGACACAGGACGAAGACAATCCAGAGAAATTAGCAACATTGGACACACGAGACACAGGACGAAGAAAATCCAGGGAAACTAGTAACATTGGACACACAAGGTACAGGACGAAGACAATCCAGGGAAACTAGTAACATTGGACACACAATACACAGGACGAGGACATTCCAGAGAAACTAGCAACATTGGACACACAAGGTACAAGACGAAGACAATCCAGCGAAACTAGTAACATTGGACACACAAGACACAGGACGAGGACAATCCAGAGAAACTAGCAACATTGGACACACAAGGTACAGGACGAAGACAATCCAGGGAAACTAGTAACATTGGACACACAAGGTACAGGACGAAGACAATCCAGGGAAACTAGTAACATTGGACACACAAGACACAGGACGGGGACAATCCAGAGAAACTAGCAACATTGGACACACAAGGTACAGGACGAAGACAATCCAGGGAAACTAGTAACATTGGACACACAAGACACAGGACGAAGACAATCCAGGGAAACTAGTAACATTGGACACACAAGACACAGGACGAAGACAATCCAGGGAAACTAGCAACATTGGACACACAAGACACAGGACGAAGAAAATCCAGGGAAACTAGTAACATTGGACACACAAGGTACAGGACGAAGACAATCCAGGGAAACTAGTAACATTGGACACACAAGGTACAGGACGAAGACAATCCAGGGAAACTAGTAACATTGGACACACAAGGTACAGGAAGAAGACAATCCAGGGAAACTACTTGCATTGGACACACAAGGTACAGGACGAACACAATCCAGGGAAACTAGCAACATTGGACACACAAGACACAGGACGAAGACAATCCAGAGAAACTAGCAACATTGGACACACAAGGTACAGGACGAGGAAATTCCAGAGAAACTAGCAACATTGGACACACAAGACATAGGACGAAGACAATCCAGGGAAACTAGTAACATTGGACACACAAGACACAGGACGAAGACAATCCAGGGAAACTAGCAACATTGGACACACAAGACACAGGACGAAGACAATCCAGGGAAACTAGCAACATTGGACACACAAGACACAGGACGAAGAAAATCCAGGGAAACTAGTAACATTGGACGCACAGGAAACAGGACAAAGACAATCCAGAGAAACTAGCAACATTGGACACACAAGACACAGCACGAAGACAATCCAGAGAAATTAGCAACATTGGACACACAAGACACAGGACGAAGAAAATCCAGGGAAACTAGTAACATTGGACACACAAGGTACAGGACGAAGACAATCCAGGAAACTAGTAACATTGGACACACAATACACAGGACGAGGACATTCCAGAGAAACTAGCAACATTGGACACACAAGGTACAAGACGAAGACAATCCAGCGAAACTAGTAACATTGGACACACAAGACACAGGACGAGGACAATCCAGAGAAACTAGCAACATTGGACACACAAGGTACAGGACGAAGACAATCCAGGGAAACTAGTAACATTGGACACACAACGTACAGGACGCAGACAATCCAGGGAAACTAGTAACATTGGACACACAAGGTACAGGACGAAGACAATCCAGCGAAACTAGTAACATTGGACACACAAGGTACAGGACGAAGACAATCCAGGGAAACTAGTAACATTGGACACACAAGGTACAGGACGAAGACAATCCAGGGAAACTAGTAACATTGGACACACAAGGTACAGGACGAAGTCAATCCAACGAAACTAGTAACATTGGACACACAAGGTACAGGACGAAGACAATCCAGAGAAACTAGTAACATTGGACACACAAGGTACAGGACGAAGACAATCCAGGAAAACTAGTAACAATGGACACACAAGGTACAGGACGAAGACAATCCAGCGAAACTAGTAACATTGGACACACAAGGTACCGGACGAAGACAATCCAGGGAAACTAGTAGCATTGGATACACAAGGTACAGGACGAAGACAATCCAGGGAAACTAGCATTATTGGACACACAAGACACAGGACGAAGACAATCCAGAGAAACTAGCAACATTGGACACACAAGGTACAGGACGAGGAAAATCCAGGGAAACTAGCAACATTGGACACACAAGACACAGGACGAAGACAATCCAGGGAAACTAGTAACATTGGACACACAAGACACAGGACGAAGACAATCCAGGGAAACTAGCAACATTGGACACACAAGACACAGGACGAAGACAATCCAGGGAAACTAGCAACATTGGACACACAAGACACAGGCCTAAAATAATCCAGGGAAACTAGTAACATTGGACGCACAAGAAACAGAACGAAGACAATCCAGAGAAACTAGCAACATTGGACACACAAGACACAGGACGAAGACAATCCAGGGGAACTAGCGATATTGGACACACAGGACGAAGACAATCCAGCGAAACTAGTAACATTGGACACACAAGGCACAGGACGAGGACAATCCAGAGAAACTAGCAACATTGGACACACAAGACACAGGACGACGACAATCCAGAGAAACTAGCAACATTGGACACACAAGACACAGGACGAGGACAATCTAGAGAAACTAGTGACATTGGACACACAAGACACAGGACGAAGACAATCTAGAGAAACTAGTAACACTGGACACACAAGACACAGGACGAAGACAATCTAGAGAAACTAGTGACATTTTGGACACACAAGGTACAGGACGAAGACAATCCAGGGAAACTAGTAACATTGGACACACAAGGTACAGGACGAAGACAATCCAGGAAAACTAGTAACATTGGACACACAAGGTACAGGACGAAGACAATCCAGGGAAACTAGTAACATTGGACACACAAGGTACAGGAAGAAGACAATCCAGGGAAACTACTTGCATTGGACACACAAGGTACAGGACGAAGACAATCCAGGGAAACTAGCAACATTGGACACACAAGACACAGGACGAAGACAATCCAGAGAAACTAGCAACATTGGACACACAAGGTACAGGACGAGGAAAATCCAGAGAAACTAGCAACATTGGACACACAAGACATAGGACGAAGACAATCCAGGGAAACTAGTAACATTGGACACACAAGACACAGGACGAAGACAATCCAGGGAAACTAGCAACATTGGACACACAAGACACAGGACGAAGACAATCCAGGGAAACTAGCAACATTGGACACACAAGACACAGGACGAAGAAAATCCAGGGAAACTAGTAACATTGGACGCACAGGAAACAGGACAAAGACAATCCAGAGAAACTATCAACATTGGACACACAAGACACAGGACGAAGACAATCCAGAGAAATTAGCAACATTGGACACACGAGACACAGGACGAAGAAAATCCAGGGAAACTAGTAACATTGGACACACAAGGTACAGGACGAAGACAATCCAGGGAAACTAGTAACATTGGACACACAATACACAGGACGAGGACATTCCAGAGAAACTAGCAACATTGGACACACAAGGTACAAGACGAAGACAATCCAGCGAAACTAGTAACATTGGACACACAAGACACAGGACGAGGACAATCCAGAGAAACTAGCAACATTGGACACACAAGGTACAGGACGAAGACAATCCAGGGAAACTAGTAACATTGGACACACAAGGTACAGGACGAAGACAATCCAGGGAAACTAGTAACATTGGACACACAAGACACAGGACGGGGACAATCCAGAGAAACTAGCAACATTGGACACACAAGGTACAGGACGAAGACAATCCAGGGAAACTAGTAACATTGGACACACAAGACACAGGACGAAGACAATCCAGGGAAACTAGTAACATTGGACACACAAGACACAGGACGAAGACAATCCAGGGAAACTAGCAACATTGGACACACAAGACACAGGACGAAGAAAATCCAGGGAAACTAGTAACATTGGACGCACAAGAAACAGGAAGAAGACAATCCAGAGAAACTAGCAACTTTGGACACACAAGACACAGGACGAAGACAATCCAGAGAAACTAGCAACATTGGACACACAAGACACAGGACGAAGACAATCCAGGGGAACTAGCAATATTGGACACACAGGACGAAGACAATCCAGCGAAACTAGTAACATTGGACACACAAGGCACAGGACGAGGACAATCCAGAGAAACTAGCAACATTGGACACACAAGACATAGGACGACGACAATCCCGAGAAACTAGCAACATTGGACACACAAGACACAGGACGAGGACAATCAAGAGAAACTAGTGACATTGGACACACAAGACACAGGACGAAGACAATCTAGAGAAACTAGTAACACTGGACACACAAGACACAGGACGAAGACAATCCAGAGAAACTAGCAACATTGGACACACAAGACACAGGACGAAGACAATCTAGAGAAACTAGTGACATTTTGGACACACAAGGTACAGGACGAAGACAATCCAGCAAAACTAGTGACATTGGACACACAAGGTACAGGACGAAGACAATTCAGAGAAACTAGTAACATTGGACACACAAGACACAGGACGAAGACAATCCAGGGAAACTAGCAACATTGGACACACAAGACACAGGACGAAGACAATCCATGGAAACTAATAACATTGGACACACAAGACACAGGACGAAGACAATCCAGGGAAACTAGTAACATTGGACGCACAAAACACAGGACGAAGACAATCCAGGGAAACTAGTAACATTGGACACACAAGACACAGGACGAAGACAATCTAGAGAAACTAGTGACATTTTGGACACACAAGGTACAGGACGAAGACAATCCAGCAAATCTAGTAACATTGGACACACAAGACACAGGACGAAGACAATCTAGAGAAACTAGTGACATTGGACACACAAGACACAGGACGAAGACAATCCAGAGAAACTAGCAACATTGGACACACAAGACACAGGATGAAGACAATCTAGAGAAACTAGTGACATTTTGGACACACGAGGTACAGGACGAAGACAATCCAGCAAAACTAGTGACATTGGACACACAAGGTACAGGACGAAGACAATCCAGAGAAACTAGCAACATTGGACACACAAGACACAGGACGAAGACAATCCAGAGAAACTAGCAACATTGGACACACAAGACACAGGACGAAGACAATCCAGGGGAACTAGCGATATTGGACACACAGGACGAAGACAATCCAGAGAAACTAGCAACATTGGACACACAAGGTACAGGACGAAGACAATCCAGGGAAACTAGTAACATTGGACACACAAGACACAGGACGAAGACAATCCAGAGAAACTAGCAACATTGGACACACAAGACACAGGACGAGGACAATCCAGAGAAACTAGCAACATTGGACACACAAGACACAGGACGACGACAATCCAGAGAAACTAGCAACATTGGACACACAAGACACAGGACGAGGACAATCTAGAGAAACTAGTGACATTGAACACACAAGACACAGGACGAAGACAATCTAGAGAAACTAGTAACACTGGACACACAAGACACAGGACGAAGACAATCTAGAGAAACTAGTGACATTTTGGACACACAAGGTACAGGACGAAGACAATCCAGGGAAACTAGTAACATTGGACACACAAGGTACAGGACGAAGACAATCCAGGGAAACTAGTAACATTGGACACACAAGGTACAGGACGAAGACAATCCAGGGAAACTAGTAACATTGGACACACAAGACACAGGAAGAAGACAATCCAGGGAAACTACTTGCATTGGACACACAAGGTACAGGACGAAGACAATCCAGGGAAACTAGCAACATTGGACACACAAGACACAGGACGAAGACAATCCAGAGAAACTAGCAACATTGGACACACAAGGTACAGGACGAGGAAAATCCAGAGAAACTAGCAACATTGGACACACAAGACATAGGACGAAGACAATCCAGGGAAACTAGTAACATTGGACACACAAGACACAGGACGAAGACAATCCAGGGAAACTAGCAACATTGGACACACAAGACACAGGACGAAGACAATCCAGGGAAACTAGCAACATTGGACACACAAGACACAGGACGAATAAAATCCTGGGAAACTAGTAACATTGGACGCACAGGAAACAGGACAAAGACAATCCAGAGAAACTAGCAACATTGGACGCACAAGACACAGGACGAAGACAATCCAGAGAAATTAGCAACATTGGACACACAAGACACAGGACGAAGAAAATCCAGGGAAACTAGTAACATTGGACACACAAGGTACAGGACGAAGACAATCCAGGGAAACTAGTAACATTGGACACACAATACACAGGACGAGGATATTCCAGAGAAACTAGCAACATTGGACACACAAGGTACAAGACGAAGACAATCCAGGGAAACTAGTAGCATTGGACACACAAGACACAGGACGAGGACAATCCAGAGAAACTAGCAACATTGGACACACAAGGTACAGGACGAAGACAATCCAGGGAAACTAGTAACATTGGACACACAAGGTACAGGACGAAGACAATCCAGGGAAACTAGTAACATTGGACACACAAGACACAGGACGGGGACAATCCAGAGAAACTAGCAACATTGGACACACAAGGTACAGGACGAAGACAATCCAGGGAAACTAGTAACATTGGACACACAAGACACAGGACGAAGACAATCCAGGGAAACTAGTAACATTGGACACACAAGACACAGGACGAAGACAATCCAGGGAAACTAGCAACATTGGACACACAAGACACAGGACGAAGACAATCCAGGGAAACTAGTAACATTGGACGCACAAGAAACAGGAAGAAGACAATCCAGAGAAACTAGCAACTTTGGACACACAAGACACAGGACGAAGACAATCCAGAGAAACTAGCAACATTGGACACACAAGACACAGGACGAAGACAATCCAGGGGAACTAGCAATATTGGACACACAGGACGAAGACAATCCAGCGAAACTAGTAACATTGGACACACAAGGCACAGGACGAGGACAATCCAGAGAAACTAGCAACATTGGACGCACAAGAAACAGGAAGAAGACAATCCAGAGAAACTAGCAACTTTGGACACACAAGACACAGGACGAAGACAATCCAGAGAAACTAGCAACATTGGACACACAAGACACAGGACGAAGACAATCCAGGGGAACTAGCAATATTGGACACACAGGACGAAGACAATCCAGCGAAACTAGTAACATTGGACACACAAGGCACAGGACGAGGACAATCCCGAGAAACTAGCAACATTGGACACACAAGACACAGGACGAGGACAATCAAGAGAAACTAGTGACATTGGACACACAAGACACAGGACGAAGACAATCTAGAGAAACTAGTAACACTGGACACACAAGACACAGGACGAAGACAATCCAGAGAAACTAGCAACATTGGACACACAAGACACAGGACGAAGACAATCTAGAGAAACTAGTGACATTTTGGACACACAAGGTACAGGACGAGGAAAATCCAGAGAAACTAGCAACATTGGACACACAAGACATAGGACGAAGACAATCCAGGGAAACTAGTAACATTGGACACACAAGACACAGGACGAAGACAATCCAGGGAAACTAGCAACATTGGACACACAAGACATAGGACGACGACAATCCCGAGAAACTAGCAACATTGGACACACAAGACACAGGACGAGGACAATCAAGAGAAACTAGTGACATTGGACACACAAGACACAGGACGAAGACAATCTAGAGAAACTAGTAACACTGGACACACAAGACACAGGACGAAGACAATCCAGAGAAACTAGCAACATTGGACACACAAGACACAGGACGAAGACAATCTAGAGAAACTAGTGACATTTTGGACACACAAGGTACAGGACGAAGACAATCCAGCAAAACTAGTGACATTGGACACACAAGGTACAGGACGAAGACAATTCAGAGAAACTAGTAACATTGGACACACAAGACACAGGACGAAGACAATCCATGGAAACTAATAACATTGGACACACAAGACACAGGACGAAGACAATCCAGGGAAACTAGTAACATTGGACGCACAAAACACAGGACGAAGACAATCCAGGGAAACTAGTAACATTGGACACACAAGACACAGGACGAAGACAATCTAGAGAAACTAGTGACATTTTGGACACACAAGGTACAGGACGAAGACAATCCAGCAAATCTAGTAACATTGGACACACAAGACACAGGACGAAGACAATCTAGAGAAACTAGTGACATTGGACACACAAGACACAGGACGAAGACAATCCAGAGAAACTAGCAACATTGGACACACAAGACACAGGATGAAGACAATCTAGAGAAACTAGTGACATTTTGGACACACGAGGTACAGGACGAAGACAATCCAGCAAAACTAGTGACATTGGACACACAAGGTACAGGACGAAGACAATCCAGAGAAACTAGCAACATTGGACACACAAGACACAGGACGAAGACAATCCAGAGAAACTAGCAACATTGGACACACAAGACACAGGACGAAGACAATCTAGGGGAACTAGCGATATTGGACACACAGGACGAAGACAATCCAGAGAAACTAGCAACATTGGACACACAAGGTACAGGACGAAGACAATCCAGGGAAACTAGTAACATTGGACACACAAGACACAGGACGAAGACAATCCAGAGAAACTAGCAACATTGGACACACAAGACACAGGACGAGGACAATCCAGAGAAACTAGCAACATTGGACACACAAGACACAGGACGACGACAATCCAGAGAAACTAGCAACATTGGACACACAAGACACAGGACGAGGACAATCTAGAGAAACTAGTGACATTGGACACACAAGACACAGGACGAAGACAATCTAGAGAAACTAGTAACACTGGACACACAAGACACAGGACGAAGACAATCTAGAGAAACTAGTGACATTTTGGACACACAAGGTACAGGACGAAGACAATCCAGGGAAACTAGTAACATTGGACACACAAGGTACAGGACGAAGACAATCCAGGGAAACTAGTAACATTGGACACACAAGGTACAGGACGAAGACAATCCAGGGAAACTAGTAACATTGGACACACAAGACACAGGAAGAAGACAATCCAGGGAAACTAGCAACATTGGACACAGAAGACACAGGACGAAGACAATCCAGAGAAACTAGCAACATTGGACACACAAGGTACAGGACGAGGAAAATCCAGAGAAACTAGCAACATTGGACACACAAGACATAGGACGAAGACAATCCAGGGAAACTAGTAACATTGGACACACAAGACACAGGACGAAGACAATCCAGGGAAACTAGCAACATTGGACACACAAGACACAGGACGAAGACAATCCAGGGAAACTAGCAACATTGGACACACAAGACACAGGACGAAGAAAATCCAGGGAAACTAGTAACATTGGACGCACAGGAAACAGGACAAAGACAATCCAGAGAAACTAGCAACATTGGACACACAAGACACAGGACGAAGACAATCCAGAGAAATTAGCAACATTGGACACACAAGACACAGGACGAAGAAAATCCAGGGAAACTAGTAACATTGGACACACAAGGTACAGGACGAAGACAATCCAGGGAAACTAGTAACATTGGACACACAATACACAGGACGAGGACATTCCAGAGAAACTAGCAACATTGGACACACAAGGTACAAGACGAAGACAATCCAGGGAAACTAGTAACATTGGACACACAAGACACAGGACGAGGACAATCCAGAGAAACTAGCAACATTGGACACACAAGGTACAGGACGAAGACAATCCAGGGAAACTAGTAACATTGGACACACAAGGTACAGGACGAAGACAATCCAGGGAAACTAGTAACATTGGACACACAAGACACAGGACGGGGACAATCCAGAGAAACTAGTGACATTGGACAAACAAGGTACAGGACGAAGACAATCCAGGGAAACTAGTAACATTGGACACACAAGACACAGGACGAAGACAATCCAGGGAAACTAGTAACATTGGACACACAAGACACAGGACGAAGACAATCCAGGGAAACTAGCAACATTGGACACACAAGACACAGGACGAAGACAATCCAGGGAAACTAGTAACATTGGACGCACAAGAAACAGGAAGAAGACAATCCAGAGAAACTAGCAACTTTGGACACACAAGACACAGGACGAAGACAATCCCGAGAAACTAGCAACATTGGACACACAAGACACAGGACGAAGACAATCCAGGGGAACTAGCAATATTGGACACACAGGACGAAGACAATCCAGCGAAACTAGTAACATTGGACACACAAGGCACAGGACGAGGACAATCCAGAGAAACTAGCAACATTGGACACACAAGACATAGGACGACGACAATCCCGAGAAACTAGCAACATTGGACACACAAGACACAGGACGAGGACAATCAAGAGAAACTAGTGACATTGGACACACAAGACACAGGACGAAGACAATCTAGAGAAACTAGTAACACTGGACACACAAGACACAGGACGAAGACAATCCAGCGAAACTAGCAACATTGGACACACAAGACACAGGACGAAGACAATCTAGAGAAACTAGTGACATTTTGGACACACAAGGTACAGGACGAAGACAATCCAGCAAAACTAGCGACATTGGACACACAAGGTACAGGACGAAGACAATTCAGAGAAACTAGTAACATTGGACACACAAGACACAGGACGAAGACAATCCAGGGAAACTAGCAACATTGGACACACAAGACACAGGACGAAGACAATCCATGGAAACTAATAACATTGGACACACAAGACACAGGACGAAGACAATCCAGGGAAACTAGTAACATTGGACGCACAAAACACAGGACGAAGACAATCCAGGGAAACTAGTAACATTGGACACACAAGACACAGGACGAAGACAATCTAGAGAAACTAGTGACATTTTGGACACACAAGGTACAGGACGAAGACAATCCAGCAAATCTAGTAACATTGGACACACAAGACACAGGACGAAGACAATCTAGAGAAACTAGTGACATTGGACACACAAGACACAGGACGAAGACAATCCAGAGAAACTAGCAACATTGGACACACAAGACACAGGATGAAGACAATCTAGAGAAACTAGTGACATTTTGGACACACGAGGTACAGGACGAAGACAATCCAGCAAAACTAGTGACATTGGACACACAAGGTACAGGACGAAGACAATCCAGAGAAACTAGCAACATTGGACACACAAGACACAGGACGAAGACAATCCAGGGAAACTAGTAACATTGGACACACAAGGTACAGGACGAAGACAATCAAGGGAAACTAGTAACATTGGACACACAAGGTACAGGACGAAGACAATCCAGCGAAACTAGTAACATTGGACACACAAGGTACAGGACGAAGACAATCCAGGGAAACTAGTAACATTGGACACACAAGGTACAGGACGAAGACAATCCAGGGAAACTAGTAACATTGGACACACAAGGTACAGGACGAAGACAATCCAGGGAAACTAGTACCATTGGACACACAAGGTACAGGACGAAGACAATCCAGGGAAACTAGTAACATTGGACACACAAGGTACAGGACGAAGACAATCCAGCTAAACTAGTAACATTGGACACACAAGGTACAGGACGAAGACAATCCAGGGAAACTAGTAACATTGGACACACAAGGTACAGGACGAAGACAATCCAGGGAAACTAGTAACATTGGACACACAATGTACAGGACGAAGACAATCCAGGGAAACTAGTAACATTGGACACACAAGGTACAGGACGAAGACAATCCAGCGAAACTAGTAACATTGGACACACAAGGTACAGGACGAAGACAATCCAGGGAAACTAGTAACATTGGACACACAAGACACAGGACGGGGACAATCCAGAGAAACTAGCAACATTGGACAAACAAGGTACAGGACGAAGACAATCCAGGGAAACTAGTAACATTGGACACACAAGACACAGGACGAAGACAATCCAGGGAAACTAGTAACATTGGACACACAAGACACAGGACGAAGACAATCCAGGGAAACTAGCAACATTGGACACACAAGACACAGGACGAAGACAATCCAGGGAAACTAGTAACATTGGACGCACAAGAAACAGGAAGAAGACAATCCAGAGAAACTAGCAACTTTGGACACACAAGACACAGGACGAAGACAATCCAGAGAAACTAGCAACATTGGACACACAAGACACAGGACGAAGACAATCCAGGGGAACTAGCAATATTGGACACACAGGACGAAGACAATTCAGCGAAACTAGTAACATTGGACACACAAGGCACAGGACGAGGACAATCCAGAGAAACTAGCAACATTGGACACACAAGACATAGGACGACGACAATCCCGAGAAACTAGCAACATTGGACACACAAGACACAGGACGAGGACAATCAAGAGAAACTAGTGACATTGGACACACAAGACACAGGACGAAGACAATCTAGAGAAACTAGTAACACTGGACACACAAGACACAGGACGAAGACAATCCAGAGAAACTAGCAACATTGGACACACAAGACACAGGACGAAGACAATCTAGAGAAACTAGTGACATTTTGGACACACAAGGTACAGGACGAAGACAATCCAGCAAAACTAGCGACATTGGACACACAAGGTACAGGACGAAGACAATTCAGAGAAACTAGTAACATTGGACACACAAGACACAGGACGAAGACAATCCAGGGAAACTAGCAACATTGGACACACAAGACACAGGACGAAGACAATCCATGGAAACTAATAACATTGGACACACAAGACACAGGACGAAGACAATCCAGGGAAACTAGTAACATTGGACGCACAAAACACAGGACGAAGACAATCCAGGGAAACTAGTAACACTGGACACACAAGACACAGGACGAAGACAATCTAGAGAAACTAGTGACATTTTGGACACACAAGGTACAGGACGAAGACAATCCAGCAAATCTAGTAACATTGGACACACAAGACACAGGACGAAGACAATCTAGAGAAACTAGTGACATTGGACACACAAGACACAGGACGAAGACAATCCAGAGAAACTAGCAACATTGGACACACAAGACACAGGATGAAGACAATCTAGAGAAACTAGTGACATTTTGGACACACGAGGTACAGGACGAAGACAATCCAGAAAAACTAGTGACATTGGACACACAAGGTACAGGACGAAGACAATCCAGAGAAACTAGCAACATTGGACACACAAGACACAGGACGAAGACAATCCAGGGAAACTAGTAACATTGGACACACAAGGTACAGGACGAAGACAATCCAGCGAAACTAGTAACATTGGACACACAAGGTACAGGACGAAGACAATCCAGGGAAACTAGTAACATTGGACACACAAGGTACAGGACGAAGACAATCCAGGGAAACTAGTAACATTGGACACACAAGGTACAGGACGAAGACAATCCAGGGAAACTAGTACCATTGGACACACAAGGTACAGGACGAAGACAATCCAGGGAAACTAGTAACATTGGACACACAAGGTACAGGACGAAGACAATCCAGCTAAACTAGTAACATTGGACACACAAGGTACAGGACGAAGACAATCCAGGGAAACTAGTAACATTGGACACACAAGGTACAGGACGAAGACAATCCAGGGAAACTAGTAACATTGGACACACAAGGTACAGGACGAAGACAATCCAGGGAAACTAGTAATATTGGACACACAAGGTACAGGACGAAGACAATCCAGCGAAACTAGTAACATTGGACACACAAGGTACAGGACGAAGACAATCCAGGGAAACTAGTAACATTGGACACACAAGGTACAGGACGAAGACAATCCAGGAAAACTAGTAACATTGGACACACAATGTACAGGACGAAGACAATCCAAGGAAACTAGTAACATTGGACACACAAGGTACAGGACGAAGACAATCCAGAGAAACTAGCAACATTGGACACACAAGGTACAGGACGAAGACAATCCAGCGAAACTATTAACATTTGACACACAAGGTACAGGACGAAGACAATCCAGGGAAACTAGTAACATTGGACACACAATGTAAAGGACGAAGACAATCCAGAGAAACTAGCAACATTGGACACACAAGATACAGGACGAAGACAATCCAGGGAAACTAGTAACATTGGACACACAAGACACAGGACGAAGACAATCCAGAGAAACTAGCAACATTGGACACACAAGACACAGGACGAAGAAAATCCATGGAAACTAGTAACATTGGACACACAAGGTACAGGACGAAGACAATCCAGGGAAACTAGTAACATTGGACACACAATACACAGGACGAGGACAATCCAGAGAAACTAGCAACATTGGACACACTAGACACAGGACGAAGAAAATCCAGGGAAACTAGTAACATTGGACACACAAGGTACAGGACGAGGACAATCCGGAGAAACTAGCAGCATTAGACACACAATGTACAGGACGAAGACAATCCAGGGAAACTAGTAACATTGGACACACAAGGTACAGGACGAAGACAATCCATGGAAACTAGTAACATTGGACACACAAGACACTGAACGAGGACAATCCAGAGAAACTAGCAACATTGGACACACAAGGTACAGGACGAAGACAATCCAGGGAAACTAGTAACATTGGACACACAAGACACAGGACGAAGACAATCCAGGGAAACTAGCAACATTGGACACACAAGACACAGGACGAGGACAATCCAGAGAAACTAGCAACATTGGACACACAAGACACAGGACGAAGACAATCCAGGGAAACTATTAACATTGGACACACAAGGTACAGGACGAAGACAATCCAGGGAAACTAGTAACATTGGACACACAAGGTACAGGACGAAGACAATCCAGCAAAACTAGTAACATTGGACACACAAGGTTCAGGACGAAGACAATCCAGGGAAACTAGCAACATTGGACACACAAGACACAGGACGAAGATAATCCAGAGAAACTAGTAACATTGGACACACAAGGTACAGGACGAAGACAATCCAGGGAAACTAGTAACATTGGACACACAAGGTACAGGACGAAGACAATCCAGGAAAACTAGTAACATTGGACACACAAGGTACAGGACGAAGACAATCCAGCAAATCTAGTAGCATTGGACACACAAGACACAGGACGAAGACAATCTAGAGAAACTAGTGACATTGGACACACAAGACACAGGACGAAGACAATCCAGAGAAACTAGCAACATTGGACACACAAGACACAGGATGAAGACAATCTAGAGAAACTAGTGACATTTTGGACACACGAGGTACAGGACGAAGACAATCCAGCAAAACTAGTGACATTGGACACACAAGGTACAGGACGAAGACAATCCAGAGAAACTAGCAACATTGGACACACAAGACACAGGACGAAGACAATCCAGGGAAACTAGTAACATTGGACACACAAGGTACAGGACGAAGACAATCAAGGGAAACTAGTAACATTGGACACACAAGGTACAGGACGAAGACAATCCAGCGAAACTAGTAACATTGGACACACAAGGTACAGGACGAAGACAATCCAGGGAAACTAGTAACATTGGACACACAAGGTACAGGACGAAGACAATCCAGGGAAACTAGTAACATTGGACACACAAGGTACAGGACGAAGACAATCCAGGGAAACTAGTACCATTGGACACACAAGGTACAGGACGAAGACAATCCAGGGAAACTAGTAACATTGGACACACAAGGTACAGGACGAAGACAATCCAGCTAAACTAGTAACATTGGACACACAAGGTACAGGACGAAGACAATCCAGGGAAACTAGTAACATTGGACACACAAGGTACAGGACGAAGACAATCCAGGGAAACTAGTAACATTGGACACACAAGGTACAGGACGAAGACAATCCAGGGAAACTAGTAACATTGGACACACAAGGTACAGGACGAAGACAATCCAGCGAAACTAGTAACATTGGACACACAAGGTACAGGACGAAGACAATCCAGGGAAACTAGTAACATTGGACACACAAGGTACAGGACGAAGACAATCCAGGAAAACTAGTAACATTGGACACACAATGTACAGGACGAAGACAATCCAAGGAAACTAGTGACATTGGACACACAAGGTACAGGACGAAGACAATCCAGGGAAACTAGTAACATTGGACACACAAGACACAGGACGAGGACAATCCAGAGAAACTAGCAACATTGGACACACAAGACACAGGACGAAGAAAATCCAGGGAAACTAGTAACATTGGACACACAAGGTACAGGACGAAGACAATCCAGGGAAACTAGTAACATTGGACACACAATACACAGGACGAGGACAATCCAGAGAAACTAGCAGCATTGGACACACTAGACACAGGACGAAGAAAATCCAGGGAAACTAGTAACATTGGACACACAAGGTACAGGACGAGGACAATCCGGAGAAACTAGCAGCATTAGACTCACAATGTACAGGACGAAGACAATCCAGGGAAACTAGTAACATTGGACACACAAGGTACAGGACGAAGACAATCCAGGGAAACTAGTAACATTGGACACACAAGACACAGAACGAGGACAATCCAGAGAAACTAGCAACATTGGACACACAAGGTACAGGACGAAGACAATCCAGGGAAACTAGTAACATTGGACACACAAGACACAGGACGAAGACAATCCAGAGAAACTAGCAACATTGGACACACAAGACACAGGACGAGGACAATCCAGAGAAACTAGCAACATTGGACACACAAGACACAGGACGAAGACAATCCAGGGAAACTATTAACATTGGACACACAAGGTACAGGACGAAGACAATCCAGGGAAACTAGTAACATTGGACACACAAGGTACAGGACGAAGACAATCCAGCAAAACTAGTAACATTGGACACACAAGGTTCAGGACGAAGACAATCCAGGGAAACTAGCAACATTGGACACACAAGACACAGGACGAAGATAATCCAGAGAAACTAGTAACATTGGACACACAAGGTACAGGACGAAGACAATCCAGGGAAACTAGTAACATTGGACACACAAGGTACAGGACGAAGACAATCCAGGAAAACTAGTAACATTGGACACACAAGGTACAGGACGAAGACAATCCTGGGAAACTAGTAACATTGGACACACAAGGTACAGGACAAAGACTATCCAGGGAAACTAGTAACATTGGACACACAAGGTACAGGACGAAGACAATCCAGCGAAACTAGTAACATTGGACACACAAGGTACAGGACGAAGAAAAACCAGGGAAACTAGTAACATTGGACACACAAGGTACAGGACGAAGACAATCCAGGGAAACTAGTAACATTGGACACACAAGGTACAGGACGAAGACAATCCAGGGAAACTAGCAACATTGGACACACAAAACTAGTAACATTGGACACACAAGGTACATGACGAAGACAATCCAGGGAAACTAGTAACATTGGACACACAAGGTACAGGACGAAGACAATCCAAGGAAACTAGTAACATTGGACACACAAGGTACAGGGCGAAGGCAATCCAGGGAAACTAGCAACATTGGACACACAAGGTACAGGACGAAGACAATCCAGCGAAACTAGTAACATTTGACACACAAGGTACAGGACGAAGACAATCCAGGGAAACTAGTAACATTGGACACACAAGGTACAGGACGAAGACAATCCAGAGAAACTAGCAACATTGGACACACAAGGTACAGGACGAAGACAATCCAGGGAAACTAGTAACATTGGACACACAAGACACAGGACGAGGACAATCCAGAGAAACTAGCAACATTGGACAAACAAGACACAGGACGAAGAAAATCCAGGGAAACTAGTAACATTGGACACACAAGGTACAGGACGAAGGCAATCCAGGGAAACTAGTAACATTGGACACACAATACACAGGACGAGGACAATCCAGAGAAACTAGCAACATTGGACACATAAGACACACGACGAAGACAATCCAGGGAAACTAGTAACATTGGACACACAAGACACAGGACGAAGATAAACCAGAGAAACTAGCAACATTGGACACACAAGACACAGGACGAGGACAATCCAGAGAAACTAGCAACATTGGACACACAAGACACAGGACGAAGACAATCCAGGGAAACTATTAACATTGGACACACAAGGTACAGGACGAAGACAATCCAGGGAAACTAGTAACATTGGACACACAAGGTACAGGACGAAGACAATCCAGCAAAACTAGTAACATTGGACACACAAGGTTCAGGACGAAGACAATCCAGGGAAACTAGCAACATTGGACACACAAGACACAGGACGAAGATAATCCAGAGAAACTAGTAACATTGGACACACAAGGTACAGGACGAAGACAATCCAGGGAAACTAGTAACATTGGACACACAAGGTACAGGACGAAGACAATCCAGGAAAACTAGTAACATTGGACACACAAGGTACAGGACGAAGACAATCCAGGGAAACTAGTAACATTGGACACACAAGGTACAGGACAAAGACTATCCAGGGAAACTAGTAACATTGGACACACAAGGTACAGGACGAAGACAATCCAGCGAAACTAGTAACATTGGACACACAAGGTACAGGACGAAGACAATCCAGGGAAACTAGTAACATTGGACACACAAGGTACAGGACGAAGACATCCAGGGAAACTAGCAACATTGAACACACAAGGTACAGGACGAAGACAATCCAGGGAAACTAATAACATTGGACACACAAGGTACAGGACGAAGACAATCCAGGGAAACTAGCAACATTGGACACACAAAACTAGTAACATTGGACACACAAGGTACATGACGAAGACAATCCAGGGAAACTAGTAACATTGGACACACAAGGTACAGGACGAAGACAATCCAAGGAAACTAGTAACATTGGACACACAAGGTACAGGACGAAGACAATCCAGGGAAACTAGCAACATTGGACACACAAGGTACAGGACGAAGACAATCCATCGAAACTAGTAACATTTGACACACAAGGTACAGGACGAAGACAATCCAGGGAAACTAGTAGCATTGGACACACAAGGTACAGGACGAAGACAATCCAGAGAAACTAGCAACATTGGACACACAAGGTACAGGACGAAGACAATCCAGGGAAACTAGTAACATTGGACACACAAGACACAGGACGAGGACAATCCAGAGAAACTAGCAACATTGGACACACAAGACACAGGACGAAGAAAATCCAGGGAAACTAGTAACATTGGACACACAAGGTACAGGACGAAGGCAATCCAGGGAAACTAGTAACATTGGACACACAATACACAGGACGAGGACAATCCAGAGAAACTAGCAACATTGGACACATAAGACACACGACCAAGACAATCCAGGGAAACTAGTAACATTGGACACACAAGACACAGGACGAAGACAAACCAGAGAAACTAGCAACATTGGACACACAAGACACAGGACGAGGAAAATCCAGAGAAACTAGCAACATTGGACACACAATGTACAGGACGAAGACAATCCGGAGAAACTAGCAACATTGGACACACAATGTACAGGACGAGGACAATCCGGAGAAACTAGCAACATTGGACACACAAGGTACAGGACGAGGACAATCCGGAGAAACTAGCAACATTGGACACACAATGTACAGGACGAAGACAATCCAGGGAAACTAGTAACATTGGACACACAAGGTACAAAACGAAGACAATCCAGGGAAACTAGTAACATTGGACACACAAGACATAGGACGAGGACAATCCAGAGAAACTAGTAACATTGGACACACAAGGTACAGGACGAAGACAATCCAGAGAAACTAGTAACATTGGACACACAAGACACAGGACGAGGACAATCCAGAGAAACTAGAAACATTGGACACACAAGGTACAGGACGAAGACAATCCAGGGAAACTAGTAACATTGGACACACAAGACACAGGACGAGGACAATCCAGAGAAACTAGCAACATTGGACACACAAGACACAGGACGAAGAAAATCCAGGGAAACTAGTAACATTGGACACACAAGGTACAGGACGAAGAAAATCCAGGGAAACTAGTAACATTGGACACACAATACACAGGACGAGGACAATCCAGAGAAACTAGCAACATTGGACACACAAGGTACAGGACGAAGACAATCCAGGGAAACTAGTAACATTGGACACACAAGACACAGGACGAAGACAATCTAGAGAAACTAGTGACATTTTGGACACACAAGGAACAGGACGAAGACAATCCAGCAAAACTAGTGACATTGGACACACAAGGTACAGGACGAAGACAATCCAGAGAAACTAGCAACATTGGACACACAAGACACAGGACGAAGACAATCCATGGAAACTAATAACATTGGACACACAAGACACATGACGAAGACAATCCAGGGAAACTGGCAACATTGGACACACAAGACACAGGACGAAGACAATCCAGGGAAACTAGTAACATTGGACGCACAAGACACAGGACGAAGACATTCCAGGGAAACTAGTAACATTGGACACACAAGACACAGGACGAAGACAATCCAGAGAAACTAGCAACATTGGACACACAAGACACAGGACGAAGACAATCCATGGAAACTAATAACATTGGACACACAAGACACATGACGAAGACAATCCAGGGAAACTGGCAACATTGGACACACAAGACACAGGACGAAGACAATCCAGGGAAACTAGTAACATTGGACGCACAAGACACAGGACGAAGACATTCCAGGGAAACTAGTAACATTGGACACACAAGACACAGGACGAAGACAATCCAGGGAAACTAGCAACATTGGACACACATGACGAAGACAATCCAGGGAAACTAGTAACATTGGACACACAAGGCACAGGACGAGGACAATCCAGAGAAACTAGCAACATTGGACACACATGACGAAGACAATCCAGGGAAACTATTAACATTGGACACACAAGGCACAGGACGAAGACAATCCAGAGAAACTAGCAACATTGGACACACAAGACACAGGACGAAGACAATCCAGGGAAACTAGTAACATTGGACACACAAGACACAGGACGAAGACAATCCAGAGAAACTAGCAACATTGGAGACACAAGACACAGGACGAAGACAATCCAGGGAAACTAGCAACATTGGACACACAGGACGAAGACAATCCAGCGAAACTAGTAACATTGGACATACAAGGCACAGGACGAAGACAATCCAGAGAAACTAGCAACATTGGACACACAAGACACAGGACGAAGACAATCCAGAGAAACTAGCAACATTGGATACACAAGACACAGGACGAAGACAATCTAGAGAAACTAGTGACATTGGACACACAAGGTACAGGACGAAGACAATCCAGCGAAACTAGTAACATTGGACACACAAGACACAGGACGAAGACAATCTAGAGAAACTAGTAACATTGGACACACAAGACACAGGACGAAGACAATCCAGTGAAACTAGCAACATTGGACACACAAGACACAGGACGAAGACAATCTAGAGAAACTAGTGACATTTTGGAAACACAAGGTACAGGACGAAGACAATCCAGCAAAACTATTGACATTGGACACACAAGGTACAGGACGAAGACAATTCAGCGAAACTAGTAACATTGGAGACACAAGACACAGGACGAAGACAATCTAGAGAAAATAGTGACATTGGACACACAGGGCACAGGACGAAGACAATCTAGAGAAACTAGTAACATTGGACACACAAGACACAGCACGAAGACAATCCAGGGAAACTAGTAACATTGGACACACAAGACACAGGACGAGGACAATCCAGAGAAACTAGCAACATTGGACACACAAGACACAGGACGAAGAAAATCCAGGGAAACTAGTAACATTGAACACACAAGGTACAGGACGAAGACAATCCAGGGAAACTAGTAACATTGGACACACAACACACAGGACGAGGACAATCCAGAGAAACTAGCAACATTGGACACACAAGGTACAGGACGAAGACAATCCGGGGAAACTAGTAACATTGGTCACACAAGGTACAGGACTAGGACAATCCAGAGAAACCAGCAACATTGGACACACAAGGTACAGGACGAAGACAATCCAGAGAAACTAGTAACATTGGACACACAAGGTACAGGACGAAGACAATCCAGAGAAACTAGTAACATTGGACACACAAGACACAGGACGAGGACAATCCAGAGAAACTAGCAACATTGGACACACAAGGTACAGGACAAAGACAATCCAGGGAAACTAGTAACATTGGACACACAAGACACAGGACGAGGACAATCCAGAGAAACTAGCAACATTGGACACACAAGACACAGGACGAAGAAAATCCAGGGAAACTAGTAACATTGGACACACAAGGTACAGGACGAAGACAATCCAGAGAAACTAGCAACATTGGACACACAAGACACAGGACGAGGAAATTCCAGAGAAACTAGCAACATTGGACACACAATGTACAGGACGAAGACAATCCGGAGAAACTAGCAACATTGGACACACAATGTACAGGACGAGGACAATCCGGAGAAACTAGCAACATTGGACACACAAGACACAGGACGAAGACAATCCAGAGAAACTAGCAACATTGGACACACAAGACACAGGACGAAGACAATCCATGGAAACTAATAACATTGGACACACAAGACACATGACGAAGACAATCAAGGGAAACTGGCAACATTGGACACACAAGACACAGGACGAAGACAATCCAGGGAAACTAGTAACATTGGACGCACAAGACACAGGACGAAGACATTCCAGGAAAACTAGTAACATTGGACACACAAGACACAGGACGAAGACAATCCAGGGAAACTAGCAACATTGGACACACATGACGAAGACAATCCAGGGAAACTAGTAACATTGGACACACAAGGCACAGGACGAAGACAATCCAGAGAAACTAGCAACATTGGACACACAAGACACAGGACGAAGACAATCCAGGTAAACTAGCAACATTGGACACACATGACGAAGACAATCCAGGGAAACTATTAACATTGGACACACAAGGCACAGGACGAAGACAATCCAGGGAAACTAGCAACATTGGACACACAAGACACAGGACGAAGACAATCCAGGGAAACTAGTAACATTGGACACACAAGACACAGGACGAAGACAATCCAGAGAAACTAGCAACATTGGACACACAAGACACAGGACGAAGACAATCCAGGGAAACTAGCAACATTGGACACACAGGACGAAGACAATCCAGCGAAACTAGTAACATTGGACATACAAGGCACAGGACGAAGACAATCCAGAGAAACTAGCAACATTGGACACACAAGACACAGGACGAAGACAATCCAGAGAAACTAGCAACATTGGACACACAAGACACAGGACGAAGACAATCTAGAGAAACTAGTGACATTGGACACACAAGGTACAGGACGAAGACAATCCAGCGAAACTAGTAACATTGGACACACAAGACACAGGACGAAGACAATCTAGAGAAACTAGTAACATTGGACACACAAGACACAGGACGAAGACAATCCAGTGAAACTAGCAACATTGGACACACAAGACACAGGACGAAGACAATCTAGAGAAACTAGTGACATTTTGGAAACACAAGGTACAGGACGAAGACAATCCAGCAAAACTATTGACATTGGACACACAAGGTACAGGACGAAGACAATTCAGCGAAACTAGTAACATTGGAGACACAAGAAACAGGACGAAGACAATCTAGAGAAACTAGTGACATTGGACACACAGGGCACAGGACGAAGACAATCTAGAGAAACTAGTAACATTGGACACACAAGACACAGCACGAAGACAATCCAGGGAAACTAGTAACATTGGACACACAAGACACAGGACGAGGACAATCCAGAGAAACTAGCAACATTGGACACACAAGACACAGGACGAAGAAAATCCAGGGAAACTAGTAACATTGAACACACAAGGTACAGGACGAAGACAATCCAGGGAAACTAGTAACATTGGACACACAAGACACAGGACGAGGACAATCCAGAGAAACTAGCAACATTGGACACACAAGGTACAGGACGAAGACAATCCGGGGAAACTAGTAACATTGGTCACACAAGGTACAGGACTAGGACAATCCAGAGAAACCAGCAACATTGGACACACAAGGTACAGGACGAAGACAATCCAGAGAAACTAGTAACATTGGACACACAAGGTACAGGACGAAGACAATCCAGAGAAACTAGTAACATTGGACACACAAGACACAGGACGAGGACAATCCAGAGAAACTAGCAACATTGGACACACAAGGTACAGGACGAAGACAATCCAGGGAAACTAGTAACATTGGACACACAAGACACAGGACGAGGACAATCCAGAGAAACTAGCAACATTGGACACACAAGAAACAGGACGAAGAAAATCCAGGGAAACTAGTAACATTGGACACACAAGGTACAGGACGAAGACAATCCAGAGAAACTAGCAACATTGGACACACAAGACACAGGACGAGGAAATTCCAGAGAAACTAGCAACATTGGACACACAATGTACAGGACGAAGACAATCCGGAGAAACTAGCAACATTGGACACACAATGTACAGGACGAGGACAATCCGGAGAAACTAGCAACATTGGACACACAAGGTACAGGACGAGGACAATCCGGAGAAACTAGCAACATTGGACACACAATGTAAAGGACGAAGACAATCCAGGGAAACTAGTAACATTGGACACACAAGGTACAAAACGAAGACAATCCAGGGAAACTAGTAACATTGGACACACAAGACATAGGATGAGGACAATCCAGAGAAACTAGCAACATTGGACACACAAGGTACAGGACGAAGACAATCCAGGGAAACTAGTAACATTGGACACACAAGACACAGGACGAAGACAAACCAGAGAAACTAGCAACATTGGACACACAAGACACAGGACGAGGACAATCCAGAGAAACTAGCAACATTGGACACACAAGACACAAGACGAAGACAATCCAGGGAAACTAGTAACATTGGACACACAAGGTACATGACGAAGACAATCCAGGGAAACTAGTAACATTGGACACACAAGGTACAGGACGAAGACAATCCAGGGAAACTAGTAACATTGGACACACAAGTTACAGGACGAAGACAATCCAGGGAAACTAGCAACATTGGACACACAAGACACAGGACGAAGACAATCCAGAGAAACTAGTAACATTGGACACACAAGGTACAGGACGAAGACAATCCAGGGAAACTAGTAACATTGGACACACAAGGTACAGGACGAAGACAATCCAGCGAAACTAGTAACATTGGACACACAAGGTACAGGACGAAGACAATCCAGGGAAACTAGTAACATTGGACACACAAGGTACAGGACGAAGACAATCCAGTGAAACTAGTAACATTGGAAACACAAGGTACAGGACGAAGACAATCCAGGGAAACTAGTAACATTGGACACACAAGGTACAGGACGAAGACAATCCAGCGAAACTAGTAACATTGGACACACAAGGTACAGGACGAAGACAATCCAGGGAAACTAGTAGCATTGGACACACAAGGTACAGGACGAAGACAATCCAGGGAAACTAGCAACATTGGACACACAAGACACAGGACGAAGACAATCCAGAGAAACTAGCAACATTGGACACACAAGGTACAGGACGAGGACAATCCAGAGAAACTAGCAACATTGGACACACAAGACATAGGACGAAGACAATCCAGGGAAACTAGTAACATTGGACACACAAGACACAGGACGAAGACAATCCAGGGAAACTAGCAACATTGGACACACAAGACACAGGACGAAGACAATCCAGGGAAACTAGCAACATTGGACACACAAGACACAGGACGAAGACAATCCAGAGAAACTAGCAACATTGGACACACAAGACACAGGACGAAGACAATCCAGGGAAACTAGCAATATTGGACACACAGGACGAAGATAATCCAGCGAAACTAGTAACATTGGAAACACAAGGCACAGGACGAGGACAATCCAGAGAAACTAGCAACATTGAATACCCAAGACACAGGACGAAGACAATCTAGAGAAACTAGTAACACTGGACACACAAGACACAGGACGAAGACAATCCAGAGAAACTAGCAACATTGGACACACAAGACACAGGACGAAGACAATCCAGGGAAACTAGCAACATTGGACACACAAGACACAGGACGAAGACAATCCATGGAAACTAATAACATTGGACACACAAGACACATGACGAAGACAATCCAGGGAAACTAGTAACATTGGACACAGAAGACACAGGACGAAGACAATCCAAGGAAACTAGTAACATTGGACGCACAAGACACAGGACGAAGACAATCCAGGGAAACTAGTAACATTGGACACACAAGACACAGGACGAAGACAATCTAGAGAAACTAGTGACATTTTGGACACACAAGACACAGGACGAAGACAATCCAGCAAATATAGTAACATTGGACACACAAGACACAGGACGAAGACAATCTAGAGAAACTAGTAACACTGGACACACAAGACACAGGACGAAGACAATCCAGAGAAACTAGCAACATTGGACACACAAGACACAGGACGAAGACAATCTAGAGAAACTAGTGACCTTTTGGACACACAAGGAACAGGACGAAGACAATCCAGCAAAACTAGTGACATTGGACACACAAGGTACAGGACGAAGACAATCCAAAGAAACTAGCAACATTGGACACACAAGACACAGGACGAAGACAATCCAGGGAAACTATTAACATTGGACACACAAGGTACAGGACGAAGACAATCCAGGGAAACTAGTAACATTGGACACACAAGGTACAGGACGAAGACAATCCAGCAATACTAGTAACATTGGACGCACAAGACACAGGACGAAGACATTCCAGGGAAACTAGTAACATTGGACACACAAGACACATGACGAAGACAATCCAGGGAAACTGGCAACATTGGACACACAAGACACAGGACGAAGACAATCCAGGGAAACTAGTAACATTGGACGCACAAGACACAGGACGAAGACATTCCAGGGAAACTAGTAACATTGGACACACAAGACAGAGGACGAAGACAATCCAGAGAAACTAGCAACATTGGACACACAAGACACAGGACGAAGACAATCCATGGAAACTAATAACATTGGACACACAAGACACATGACGAAGACAATCCAGGGAAACTGGCAACATTGGACACACAAGACACAGGACGAAGACAATCCAGGGAAACTAGTAACATTGGACGCACAAGACACAGGACGAAGACATTCCAGGGAAACTAGTAACATTGGACACACAAGACACAGGACGAAGACAATCCAGGGAAACTAGCAGCATTGGACACACATGACGAAGACAATCCAGGGAAACTAGTAATATTGGACACACAAGGCACAGGACGAGGACAATCCAGAGAAACTAGCAACATTGGACACACAAGACACAGGACGAAGACAATCCAGGGAAACTAGCAACATTGGACACACATGACGAAGACAAACCAGGGAAACTAGTAACATTGGACACACAAGGCACAGGACGAGGACAATCCAGAGAAACTAGCAACATTGGACACACAAGACACAGGACGAAGACAATCCAGGGAAACTAGTAACATTGGACGCACAAGACACAGGACGAAGACAATCCAGAGAAACTAGCAACATTGGACACACAAGACACAGCACGAAGACAATCCAGGGAAACTAGCAACATTGGACACACAGGACGAAGACAATCCAGGGAAACTAGTAACATTGGACATACAAGGCACAGGACGAAGACAATCCAGGGAAACTAGTAACATTGAACACACAAGGTACAGGACGAAGACAATCCAGGGAAACTAGTAACATTGGACACACAAGACACAGGACGAGGACAATCCAGAGAAACTAGCAACATTGGACACACAAGGTACAGGACGAAGACAATCCGGGGAAACTAGTAACATTGGTCACACAAGGTACAGGACTAGGACAATCCAGAGAAACCAGCAACATTGGACACACAAGGTACAGGACGAAGACAATCCAGAGAAACTAGTAACATTGGACACACAAGGTACAGGACGAAGACAATCCAGAGAAACTAGTAACATTGGACACACAAGACACAGGACGAGGACAATCCAGAGAAACTAGCAACATTGGACACACAAGACACAGGACGAAGACAATCCAGAGAAACTAGCAACATTGGACACACAAGACACAGGACGAAGACAATCCATGGAAACTAATAACATTGGACACACAAGACACATGACGAAGACAATCCAGGGAAACTGGCAACATTGGACACACAAGACACAGGACGAAGACAATCCAGGGAAACTAGTAACATTGGACGCACAAGACACAGGACGAAGACATTCCAGGAAAACTAGTAACATTGGACACACAAGACACAGGACGAAGACAATCCAGGGAAACTAGCAACATTGGACACACATGACGAAGACAATCCAGGGAAACTAGTAACATTGGACACACAAGGCACAGGACGAAGACAATCCAGAGAAACTAGCAACATTGGACACACAAGACACAGGACGAAGACAATCCAGGTAAACTAGCAACATTGGACACACATGACGAAGACAATCCAGGGAAACTATTAACATTGGACACACAAGGCACAGGACGAAGACAATCCAGGGAAACTAGCAACATTGGACACACAAGACACAGGACGAAGACAATCCAGGGAAACTAGTAACATTGGACACACAAGACACAGGACGAAGACAATCCAGAGAAACTAGCAACATTGGACACACAAGACACAGGACGAAGACAATCCAGGGAAACTAGCAACATTGGACACACAGGACGAAGACAATCCAGCGAAACTAGTAACATTGGACATACAAGGCACAGGACGAAGACAATCCAGAGAAACTAGCAACATTGGACACACAAGACACAGGACGAAGACAATCCAGAGAAACTAGCAACATTGGACACACAAGACACAGGACGAAGACAATCTAGAGAAACTAGTGACATTGGACACACAAGGTACAGGACGAAGACAATCCAGCGAAACTAGTAACATTGGACACACAAGACACAGGACGAAGACAATCTAGAGAAACTAGTAACATTGGACACAAAAGACACAGGACGAAGACAATCCAGTGAAACTAGCAACATTGGACACACAAGACACAGGACGAAGACAATCTAGAGAAACTAGTGACATTTTGGAAACACAAGGTACAGGACGAAGACAATCCAGCAAAACTATTGACATTGGACACACAAGGTACAGGACGAAGACAATTCAGCGAAACTAGTAACATTGGAGACACAAGACACAGGACGAAGACAATCTAGAGAAACTAGTGACATTGGACACACAGGGCACAGGACGAAGACAATCTAGAGAAACTAGTAACATTGGACACACAAGACACAGCACGAAGACAATCCAGGGAAACTAGTAACATTGGACACACAAGACACAGGACGAGGACAATCCAGAGAAACTAGCAACATTGGACACACAAGACACAGGACGAAGAAAATCCAGGGAAACTAGTAACATTGAACACACAAGGTACAGGACGAAGACAATCCAGGGAAACTAGTAACATTGGACACACAAGACACAGGACGAGGACAATCCAGAGAAACTAGCAACATTGGACACACAAGGTACAGGACGAAGACAATCCGGGGAAACTAGTAACATTGGTCACACAAGGTACAGGACTAGGACAATCCAGAGAAACCAGCAACATTGGACACACAAGGTACAGGACGAAGACAATCCAGAGAAACTAGTAACATTGGACACACAAGGTACAGGACGAAGACAATCCAGAGAAACTAGTAACATTGGACACACAAGACACAGGACGAGGACAATCCAGAGAAACTAGCAACATTGGACACACAAGGTACAGGACGAAGACAATCCAGGGAAACTAGTAACATTGGACACACAAGACACAGGACGAGGACAATCCAGAGAAACTAGCAACATTGGACACACAAGAAACAGGACGAAGAAAATCCAGGGAAACTAGTAACATTGGACACACAAGGTACAGGACGAAGACAATCCAGAGAAACTAGCAACATTGGACACACAAGACACAGGACGAGGAAATTCCAGAGAAACTAGCAACATTGGACACACAATGTACAGGACGAAGACAATCCGGAGAAACTAGCAACATTGGACACACAATGTACAGGACGAGGACAATCCGGAGAAACTAGCAACATTGGACACACAAGGTACAGGACGAGGACAATCCGGAGAAACTAGCAACATTGGACACACAATGTAAAGGACGAAGACAATCCAGGGAAACTAGTAACATTGGACACACAAGGTACAAAACGAAGACAATCCAGGGAAACTAGTAACATTGGACACACAAGACATAGGATGAGGACAATCCAGAGAAACTAGCAACATTGGACACACAAGGTACAGGACGAAGACAATCCAGGGAAACTAGTAACATTGGACACACAAGACACAGGACGAAGACAAACCAGAGAAACTAGCAACATTGGACACACAAGACACAGGACGAGGACAATCCAGAGAAACTAGCAACATTGGACACACAAGACACAAGACGAAGACAATCCAGGGAAACTAGTAACATTGGACACACAAGGTACGTGACGAAGACAATCCAGGGAAACTAGTAACATTGGACACACAAGGTACAGGACGAAGACAATCCAGGGAAACTAGTAACATTGGACACACAAGTTACAGGACGAAGACAATCCAGGGAAACTAGCAACATTGGACACACAAGACACAGGACGAAGACAATCCAGAGAAACTAGTAACATTGGACACACAAGGTACAGGACGAAGACAATCCAGGGAAACTAGTAACATTGGACACACAAGGTACAGGACGAAGACAATCCAGCGAAACTAGTAACATTGGACACACAAGGTACAGGACGAAGACAATCCAGGGAAACTAGTAACATTGGACACACAAGGTACAGGACGAAGACAATCCAGTGAAACTAGTAACATTGGAAACACAAGGTACAGGACGAAGACAATCCAGGGAAACTAGTAACATTGGACACACAAGGTACAGGACGAAGACAATCCAGCGAAACTAGTAACATTGGACACACAAGGTACAGGACGAAGACAATCCAGGGAAACTAGTAGCATTGGACACACAAGGTACAGGACGAAGACAATCCAGGGAAACTAGCAACATTGGACACACAAGACACAGGACGAAGACAATCCAGAGAAACTAGCAACATTGGACACACAAGGTACAGGACGAGGACAATCCAGAGAAACTAGCAACATTGGACACACAAGACATAGGACGAAGACAATCCAGGGAAACTAGTAACATTGGACACACAAGACACAGGACGAAGACAATCCAGGGAAACTAGCAACATTGGACACACAAGACACAGGACGAAGACAATCCAGGGAAACTAGCAACATTGGACACACAAGACACAGGACGAAGACAATCCAGAGAAACTAGCAACATTGGACACACAAGACACAGGACGAAGACAATCCAGGGAAACTAGCAATATTGGACACACAGGACGAAGATAATCCAGCGAAACTAGTAACATTGGAAACACAAGGCACAGGACGAGGACAATCCAGAGAAACTAGCAACATTGAATACCCAAGACACAGGACGAAGACAATCTAGAGAAACTAGTAACACTGGACACACAAGACACAGGACGAAGACAATCCAGAGAAACTAGCAACATTGGACACACAAGACACAGGACGAAGACAATCCAGGGAAACTAGCAACATTGGACACACAAGACACAGGACGAAGACAATCCATGGAAACTAATAACATTGGACACACAAGACACATGACGAAGACAATCCAGGGAAACTAGTAACATTGGACACAGAAGACACAGGACGAAGACAATCCAAGGAAACTAGTAACATTGGACGCACAAGACACAGGACGAAGACAATCCAGGGAAATTAGTAACATTGGACACACAAGACACAGGACGAAGACAATCTAGAGAAACTAGTGACATTTTGGACACACAAGACACAGGACGAAGACAATCCAGCAAATATAGTAACATTGGACACACAAGACACAGGACGAAGACAATCTAGAGAAACTAGTAACACTGGACACACAAGACACAGGACGAAGACAATCCAGAGAAACTAGCAACATTGGACACACAAGACACAGGACGAAGACAATCTAGAGAAACTAGTGACCTTTTGGACACACAAGGAACAGGACGAAGACAATCCAGCAAAACTAGTGACATTGGACACACAAGGTACAGGACGAAGACAATCCAAAGAAACTAGCAACATTGGACACACAAGACACAGGACGAAGACAATCCAGGGAAACTATTAACATTGGACACACAAGGTACAGGACGAAGACAATCCAGGGAAACTAGTAACATTGGACACACAAGGTACAGGACGAAGACAATCCAGCAAAACTAGTAACATTGGACGCACAAGACACAGGACGAAGACATTCCAGGGAAACTAGTAACATTGGACACACAAGACACATGACGAAGACAATCCAGGGAAACTGGCAACATTGGACACACAAGACACAGGACGAAGACAATCCAGGGAAACTAGTAACATTGGACGCACAAGACACAGGACGAAGACATTCCAGGGAAACTAGTAACATTGGACACACAAGACAGAGGACGAAGACAATCCAGAGAAACTAGCAACATTGGACACACAAGACACAGGACGAAGACAATCCATGGAAACTAATAACATTGGACACACAAGACACATGACGAAGACAATCCAGGGAAACTGGCAACATTGGACACACAAGACACAGGACGAAGACAATCCAGGGAAACTAGTAACATTGGACGCACAAGACACAGGACGAAGACATTCCAGGGAAACTAGTAACATTGGACACACAAGACACAGGACGAAGACAATCCAGGGAAACTAGCAGCATTGGACACACATGACGAAGACAATCCAGGGAAACTAGTAACATTGGACACACAAGGCACAGGACGAGGACAATCCAGAGAAACTAGCAACATTGGACACACAAGACACAGGACGAAGACAATCCAGGGAAACTAGCAACATTGGACACACATGACGAAGACAAACCAGGGAAACTAGTAACATTGGACACACAAGGCACAGGACGAGGACAATCCAGAGAAACTAGCAACATTGGACACACAAGACACAGGACGAAGACAATCCAGGGAAACTAGTAACATTGGACGCACAAGACACAGGACGAAGACAATCCAGAGAAACTAGCAACATTGGACACACAAGACACAGCACGAAGACAATCCAGGGAAACTAGCAACATTGGACACACAGGACGAAGACAATCCAGGGAAACTAGTAACATTGGACATACAAGGCACAGGACGAAGACAATCCAGGGAAACTAGTAACATTGAACACACAAGGTACAGGACGAAGACAATCCAGGGAAACTAGTAACATTGGACACACAAGACACAGGACGAGGACAATCCAGAGAAACTAGCAACATTGGACACACAAGGTACAGGACGAAGACAATCCGGGGAAACTAGTAACATTGGTCACACAAGGTACAGGACTAGGACAATCCAGAGAAACCAGCAACATTGGACACACAAGGTACAGGACGAAGACAATCCAGAGAAACTAGTAACATTGGACACACAAGGTACAGGACGAAGACAATCCAGAGAAACTAGTAACATTGGACACACAAGACACAGGACGAGGACAATCCAGAGAAACTAGCAACATTGGACACACAAGGTACAGGACGAAGACAATCCAGGGAAACTAGTAACATTGGACACACAAGACACAGGACGAGGACAATCCAGAGAAACTAGCAACATTGGACACACAAGACACAGGACGAGGAAATTCCAGAGAAACTAGCAACATTGGACACACAATGTACAGGACGAAGACAATCCGGAGAAACTAGCAACATTGGACACACAATGTACAGGACGAGGACAATCCGGAGAAACTAGCAACATTGGACACACAAGGTACAGGACGAGGACAATCCGGAGAAACTAGCAACATTGGACACACAATGTAAAGGACGAAGACAATCCAGGGAAACTAGTAACATTGGACACACAAGGTACAAAACGAAGACAATCCAGGGAAACTAGTAACATTGGACACACAAGACATAGGATGAGGACAATCCAGAGAAACTAGCAACATTGGACACACAAGGTACAGGACGAAGACAATCCAGGGAAACTAGTAACATTGGACACACAAGACACAGGACGAAGACAAACCAGAGAAACTAGCAACATTGGACACACAAGACACAGGACGAGGACAATCCAGAGAAACTAGCAACATTGGACACACAAGACACAAGACGAAGACAATCCAGGGAAACTAGTAACATTGGACACACAAGGTACATGACGAAGACAATCCAGGGAAACTAGTAACATTGGACACACAAGGTACAGGACGAAGACAATCCAGGGAAACTAGTAACATTGGACACACAAGTTACAGGACGAAGACAATCCAGGGAAACTAGCAACATTGGACACACAAGACACAGGACGAAGACAATCCAGAGAAACTAGTAACATTGGACACACAAGGTACAGGACGAAGACAATCCAGGGAAACTAGTAACATTGGACACACAAGGTACAGGACGAAGACAATCCAGCGAAACTAGTAACATTGGACACACAAGGTACAGGACGAAGACAATCCAGGGAAACTAGTAACATTGGACACACAAGGTACAGGACGAAGACAATCCAGTGAAACTAGTAACATTGGAAACACAAGGTACAGGACGAAGACAATCCAGGGAAACTAGTAACATTGGACACACAAGGTACAGGACGAAGACAATCCAGCGAAACTAGTAACATTGGACACACAAGGTACAGGACGAAGACAATCCAGGGAAACTAGTAGCATTGGACACACAAGGTACAGGACGAAGACAATCCAGGGAAACTAGCAACATTGGACACACAAGACACAGGACGAAGACAATCCAGAGAAACTAGCAACATTGGACACACAAGGTACAGGACGAGGACAATCCAGAGAAACTAGCAACATTGGACACACAAGACATAGGACGAAGACAATCCAGGGAAACTAGTAACATTGGACACACAAGACACAGGACGAAGACAATCCAGGGAAACTAGCAACATTGGACACACAAGACACAGGACGAAGACAATCCAGGGAAACTAGCAACATTGGACACACAAGACACAGGACGAAGACAATCCAGAGAAACTAGCAACATTGGACACACAAGACACAGGACGAAGACAATCCAGGGAAACTAGCAATATTGGACACACAGGACGAAGATAATCCAGCGAAACTAGTAACATTGGAAACACAAGGCACAGGACGAGGACAATCCAGAGAAACTAGCAACATTGAATACCCAAGACACAGGACGAAGACAATCTAGAGAAACTAGTAACACTGGACACACAAGACACAGGACGAAGACAATCCAGAGAAACTAGCAACATTGGACACACAAGACACAGGACGAAGACATTCCAGGGAAACTAGTAACATTGGACACACAAGACACAGGACGAAGACAATCCAGAGAAACTAGCAACATTGGACACACAAGACACAGGACGAAGACAATCCATGGAAACTAATAACATTGGACACACAAGACACATGACGAAGACAATCCAGGGAAACTGGCAACATTGGACACACAAGACACAGGACGAAGACAATCCAGGGAAACTAGTAACATTGGACGCACAAGACACAGGACGAAGACATTCCAGGGAAACTAGTAACATTGGACACACAAGACACAGGACGAAGACAATCCAGGGAAACTAGCAACATTGGACACACATGACGAAGACAATCCAGGGAAACTAGTAACATTGGACACACAAGGCACAGGACGAGGACAATCCAGAGAAACTAGCAACATTGGACACACATGACGAAGACAATCCAGGGAAACTATTAACATTGGACACACAAGGCACAGGACGAAGACAATCCAGAGAAACTAGCAACATTGGACACACAAGACACAGGACGAAGACAATCCAGGGAAACTAGTAACATTGGACACACAAGACACAGGACGAAGACAATCCAGAGAAACTAGCAACATTGGAGACACAAGACACAGGACGAAGACAATCCAGGGAAACTAGCAACATTGGACACACAGGACGAAGACAATCCAGCGAAACTAGTAACATTGGACATACAAGGCACAGGACGAAGACAATCCAGAGAAACTAGCAACATTGGACACACAAGACACAGGACGAAGACAATCCAGAGAAACTAGCAACATTGGATACACAAGACACAGGACGAAGACAATCTAGAGAAACTAGTGACATTGGACACACAAGGTACAGGACGAAGACAATCCAGCGAAACTAGTAACATTGGACACACAAGACACAGGACGAAGACAATCTAGAGAAACTAGTAACATTGGACACACAAGACACAGGACGAAGACAATCCAGTGAAACTAGCAACATTGGACACACAAGACACAGGACGAAGACAATCTAGAGAAACTAGTGACATTTTGGAAACACAAGGTACAGGACGAAGACAATCCAGCAAAACTATTGACATTGGACACACAAGGTACAGGACGAAGACAATTCAGCGAAACTAGTAACATTGGAGACACAAGACACAGGACGAAGACAATCTAGAGAAAATAGTGACATTGGACACACAGGGCACAGGACGAAGACAATCTAGAGAAACTAGTAACATTGGACACACAAGACACAGCACGAAGACAATCCAGGGAAACTAGTAACATTGGACACACAAGACACAGGACGAGGACAATCCAGAGAAACTAGCAACATTGGACACACAAGACACAGGACGAAGAAAATCCAGGGAAACTAGTAACATTGAACACACAAGGTACAGGACGAAGACAATCCAGGGAAACTAGTAACATTGGACACACAACACACAGGACGAGGACAATCCAGAGAAACTAGCAACATTGGACACACAAGGTACAGGACGAAGACAATCCGGGGAAACTAGTAACATTGGTCACACAAGGTACAGGACTAGGACAATCCAGAGAAACCAGCAACATTGGACACACAAGGTACAGGACGAAGACAATCCAGAGAAACTAGTAACATTGGACACACAAGGTACAGGACGAAGACAATCCAGAGAAACTAGTAACATTGGACACACAAGACACAGGACGAGGACAATCCAGAGAAACTAGCAACATTGGACACACAAGGTACAGGACAAAGACAATCCAGGGAAACTAGTAACATTGGACACACAAGACACAGGACGAGGACAATCCAGAGAAACTAGCAACATTGGACACACAAGACACAGGACGAAGAAAATCCAGGGAAACTAGTAACATTGGACACACAAGGTACAGGACGAAGACAATCCAGAGAAACTAGCAACATTGGACACACAAGACACAGGACGAGGAAATTCCAGAGAAACTAGCAACATTGGACACACAATGTACAGGACGAAGACAATCCGGAGAAACTAGCAACATTGGACACACAATGTACAGGACGAGGACAATCCGGAGAAACTAGCAACATTGGACACACAAGACACAGGACGAAGACAATCCAGAGAAACTAGCAACATTGGACACACAAGACACAGGACGAAGACAATCCATGGAAACTAATAACATTGGACACACAAGACACATGACGAAGACAATCAAGGGAAACTGGCAACATTGGACACACAAGACACAGGACGAAGACAATCCAGGGAAACTAGTAACATTGGACGCACAAGACACAGGACGAAGACATTCCAGGAAAACTAGTAACATTGGACACACAAGACACAGGACGAAGACAATCCAGGGAAACTAGCAACATTGGACACACATGACGAAGACAATCCAGGGAAACTAGTAACATTGGACACACAAGGCACAGGACGAAGACAATCCAGAGAAACTAGCAACATTGGACACACAAGACACAGGACGAAGACAATCCAGGTAAACTAGCAACATTGGACACACATGACGAAGACAATCCAGGGAAACTATTAACATTGGACACACAAGGCACAGGACGAAGACAATCCAGGGAAACTAGCAACATTGGACACACAAGACACAGGACGAAGACAATCCAGGGAAACTAGTAACATTGGACACACAAGACACAGGACGAAGACAATCCAGAGAAACTAGCAACATTGGACACACAAGACACAGGACGAAGACAATCCAGGGAAACTAGCAACATTGGACACACAGGACGAAGACAATCCAGCGAAACTAGTAACATTGGACATACAAGGCACAGGACGAAGACAATCCAGAGAAACTAGCAACATTGGACACACAAGACACAGGACGAAGACAATCCAGAGAAACTAGCAACATTGGACACACAAGACACAGGACGAAGACAATCTAGAGAAACTAGTGACATTGGACACACAAGGTACAGGACGAAGACAATCCAGCGAAACTAGTAACATTGGACACACAAGACACAGGACGAAGACAATCTAGAGAAACTAGTAACATTGGACACACAAGACACAGGACGAAGACAATCCAGTGAAACTAGCAACATTGGACACACAAGACACAGGACGAAGACAATCTAGAGAAACTAGTGACATTTTGGAAACACAAGGTACAGGACGAAGACAATCCAGCAAAACTATTGACATTGGACACACAAGGTACAGGACGAAGACAATTCAGCGAAACTAGTAACATTGGAGACACAAGAAACAGGACGAAGACAATCTAGAGAAACTAGTGACATTGGACACACAGGGCACAGGACGAAGACAATCTAGAGAAACTAGTAACATTGGACACACAAGACACAGCACGAAGACAATCCAGGGAAACTAGTAACATTGGACACACAAGACACAGGACGAGGACAATCCAGAGAAACTAGCAACATTGGACACACAAGACACAGGACGAAGAAAATCCAGGGAAACTAGTAACATTGAACACACAAGGTACAGGACGAAGACAATCCAGGGAAACTAGTAACATTGGACACACAAGACACAGGACGAGGACAATCCAGAGAAACTAGCAACATTGGACACACAAGGTACAGGACGAAGACAATCCGGGGAAACTAGTAACATTGGTCACACAAGGTACAGGACTAGGACAATCCAGAGAAACCAGCAACATTGGACACACAAGGTACAGGACGAAGACAATCCAGAGAAACTAGTAACATTGGACACACAAGGTACAGGACGAAGACAATCCAGAGAAACTAGTAACATTGGACACACAAGACACAGGACGAGGACAATCCAGAGAAACTAGCAACATTGGACACACAAGGTACAGGACGAAGACAATCCAGGGAAACTAGTAACATTGGACACACAAGACACAGGACGAGGACAATCCAGAGAAACTAGCAACATTGGACACACAAGAAACAGGACGAAGAAAATCCAGGGAAACTAGTAACATTGGACACACAAGGTACAGGACGAAGACAATCCAGAGAAACTAGCAACATTGGACACACAAGACACAGGACGAGGAAATTCCAGAGAAACTAGCAACATTGGACACACAATGTACAGGACGAAGACAATCCGGAGAAACTAGCAACATTGGACACACAATGTACAGGACGAGGACAATCCGGAGAAACTAGCAACATTGGACACACAAGGTACAGGACGAGGACAATCCGGAGAAACTAGCAACATTGGACACACAATGTAAAGGACGAAGACAATCCAGGGAAACTAGTAACATTGGACACACAAGGTACAAAACGAAGACAATCCAGGGAAACTAGTAACATTGGACACACAAGACATAGGATGAGGACAATCCAGAGAAACTAGCAACATTGGACACACAAGGTACAGGACGAAGACAATCCAGGGAAACTAGTAACATTGGACACACAAGACACAGGACGAAGACAAACCAGAGAAACTAGCAACATTGGACACACAAGACACAGGACGAGGACAATCCAGAGAAACTAGCAACATTGGACACACAAGACACAAGACGAAGACAATCCAGGGAAACTAGTAACATTGGACACACAAGGTACATGACGAAGACAATCCAGGGAAACTAGTAACATTGGACACACAAGGTACAGGACGAAGACAATCCAGGGAAACTAGTAACATTGGACACACAAGTTACAGGACGAAGACAATCCAGGGAAACTAGCAACATTGGACACACAAGACACAGGACGAAGACAATCCAGAGAAACTAGTAACATTGGACACACAAGGTACAGGACGAAGACAATCCAGGGAAACTAGTAACATTGGACACACAAGGTACAGGACGAAGACAATCCAGCGAAACTAGTAACATTGGACACACAAGGTACAGGACGAAGACAATCCAGGGAAACTAGTAACATTGGACACACAAGGTACAGGACGAAGACAATCCAGTGAAACTAGTAACATTGGAAACACAAGGTACAGGACGAAGACAATCCAGGGAAACTAGTAACATTGGACACACAAGGTACAGGACGAAGACAATCCAGCGAAACTAGTAACATTGGACACACAAGGTACAGGACGAAGACAATCCAGGGAAACTAGTAGCATTGGACACACAAGGTACAGGACGAAGACAATCCAGGGAAACTAGCAACATTGGACACACAAGACACAGGACGAAGACAATCCAGAGAAACTAGCAACATTGGACACACAAGGTACAGGACGAGGACAATCCAGAGAAACTAGCAACATTGGACACACAAGACATAGGACGAAGACAATCCAGGGAAACTAGTAACATTGGACACACAAGACACAGGACGAAGACAATCCAGGGAAACTAGCAACATTGGACACACAAGACACAGGACGAAGACAATCCAGGGAAACTAGCAACATTGGACACACAAGACACAGGACGAAGACAATCCAGAGAAACTAGCAACATTGGACACACAAGACACAGGACGAAGACAATCCAGGGAAACTAGCAATATTGGACACACAGGACGAAGATAATCCAGCGAAACTAGTAACATTGGAAACACAAGGCACAGGACGAGGACAATCCAGAGAAACTAGCAACATTGAATACCCAAGACACAGGACGAAGACAATCTAGAGAAACTAGTAACACTGGACACACAAGACACAGGACGAAGACAATCCAGAGAAACTAGCAACATTGGACACACAAGACACAGGACGAAGACAATCCAGGGAAACTAGCAACATTGGACACACAAGACACAGGACGAAGACAATCCATGGAAACTAATAACATTGGACACACAAGACACATGACGAAGACAATCCAGGGAAACTAGTAACATTGGACACAGAAGACACAGGACGAAGACAATCCAAGGAAACTAGTAACATTGGACGCACAAGACACAGGACGAAGACAATCCAGGGAAACTAGTAACATTGGACACACAAGACACAGGACGAAGACAATCTAGAGAAACTAGTGACATTTTGGACACACAAGACACAGGACGAAGACAATCCAGCAAATATAGTAACATTGGACACACAAGACACAGGACGAAGACAATCTAGAGAAACTAGTAACACTGGACACACAAGACACAGGACGAAGACAATCCAGAGAAACTAGCAACATTGGACACACAAGACACAGGACGAAGACAATCTAGAGAAACTAGTGACCTTTTGGACACACAAGGAACAGGACGAAGACAATCCAGCAAAACTAGTGACATTGGACACACAAGGTACAGGACGAAGACAATCCAAAGAAACTAGCAACATTGGACACACAAGACACAGGACGAAGACAATCCAGGGAAACTATTAACATTGGACACACAAGGTACAGGACGAAGACAATCCAGGGAAACTAGTAACATTGGACACACAAGGTACAGGACGAAGACAATCCAGCAATACTAGTAACATTGGACGCACAAGACACAGGACGAAGACATTCCAGGGAAACTAGTAACATTGGACACACAAGACACATGACGAAGACAATCCAGGGAAACTGGCAACATTGGACACACAAGACACAGGACGAAGACAATCCAGGGAAACTAGTAACATTGGACGCACAAGACACAGGACGAAGACATTCCAGGGAAACTAGTAACATTGGACACACAAGACAGAGGACGAAGACAATCCAGAGAAACTAGCAACATTGGACACACAAGACACAGGACGAAGACAATCCATGGAAACTAATAACATTGGACACACAAGACACATGACGAAGACAATCCAGGGAAACTGGCAACATTGGACACACAAGACACAGGACGAAGACAATCCAGGGAAACTAGTAACATTGGACGCACAAGACACAGGACGAAGACATTCCAGGGAAACTAGTAACATTGGACACACAAGACACAGGACGAAGACAATCCAGGGAAACTAGCAGCATTGGACACACATGACGAAGACAATCCAGGGAAACTAGTAATATTGGACACACAAGGCACAGGACGAGGACAATCCAGAGAAACTAGCAACATTGGACACACAAGACACAGGACGAAGACAATCCAGGGAAACTAGCAACATTGGACACACATGACGAAGACAAACCAGGGAAACTAGTAACATTGGACACACAAGGCACAGGACGAGGACAATCCAGAGAAACTAGCAACATTGGACACACAAGACACAGGACGAAGACAATCCAGGGAAACTAGTAACATTGGACGCACAAGACACAGGACGAAGACAATCCAGAGAAACTAGCAACATTGGACACACAAGACACAGCACGAAGACAATCCAGGGAAACTAGCAACATTGGACACACAGGACGAAGACAATCCAGGGAAACTAGTAACATTGGACATACAAGGCACAGGACGAAGACAATCCAGGGAAACTAGTAACATTGAACACACAAGGTACAGGACGAAGACAATCCAGGGAAACTAGTAACATTGGACACACAAGACACAGGACGAGGACAATCCAGAGAAACTAGCAACATTGGACACACAAGGTACAGGACGAAGACAATCCGGGGAAACTAGTAACATTGGTCACACAAGGTACAGGACTAGGACAATCCAGAGAAACCAGCAACATTGGACACACAAGGTACAGGACGAAGACAATCCAGAGAAACTAGTAACATTGGACACACAAGGTACAGGACGAAGACAATCCAGAGAAACTAGTAACATTGGACACACAAGACACAGGACGAGGACAATCCAGAGAAACTAGCAACATTGGACACACAAGACACAGGACGAAGACAATCCAGAGAAACTAGCAACATTGGACACACAAGACACAGGACGAAGACAATCCATGGAAACTAATAACATTGGACACACAAGACACATGACGAAGACAATCCAGGGAAACTGGCAACATTGGACACACAAGACACAGGACGAAGACAATCCAGGGAAACTAGTAACATTGGACGCACAAGACACAGGACGAAGACATTCCAGGAAAACTAGTAACATTGGACACACAAGACACAGGACGAAGACAATCCAGGGAAACTAGCAACATTGGACACACATGACGAAGACAATCCAGGGAAACTAGTAACATTGGACACACAAGGCACAGGACGAAGACAATCCAGAGAAACTAGCAACATTGGACACACAAGACACAGGACGAAGACAATCCAGGTAAACTAGCAACATTGGACACACATGACGAAGACAATCCAGGGAAACTATTAACATTGGACACACAAGGCACAGGACGAAGACAATCCAGGGAAACTAGCAACATTGGACACACAAGACACAGGACGAAGACAATCCAGGGAAACTAGTAACATTGGACACACAAGACACAGGACGAAGACAATCCAGAGAAACTAGCAACATTGGACACACAAGACACAGGACGAAGACAATCCAGGGAAACTAGCAACATTGGACACACAGGACGAAGACAATCCAGCGAAACTAGTAACATTGGACATACAAGGCACAGGACGAAGACAATCCAGAGAAACTAGCAACATTGGACACACAAGACACAGGACGAAGACAATCCAGAGAAACTAGCAACATTGGACACACAAGACACAGGACGAAGACAATCTAGAGAAACTAGTGACATTGGACACACAAGGTACAGGACGAAGACAATCCAGCGAAACTAGTAACATTGGACACACAAGACACAGGACGAAGACAATCTAGAGAAACTAGTAACATTGGACACAAAAGACACAGGACGAAGACAATCCAGTGAAACTAGCAACATTGGACACACAAGACACAGGACGAAGACAATCTAGAGAAACTAGTGACATTTTGGAAACACAAGGTACAGGACGAAGACAATCCAGCAAAACTATTGACATTGGACACACAAGGTACAGGACGAAGACAATTCAGCGAAACTAGTAACATTGGAGACACAAGACACAGGACGAAGACAATCTAGAGAAACTAGTGACATTGGACACACAGGGCACAGGACGAAGACAATCTAGAGAAACTAGTAACATTGGACACACAAGACACAGCACGAAGACAATCCAGGGAAACTAGTAACATTGGACACACAAGACACAGGACGAGGACAATCCAGAGAAACTAGCAACATTGGACACACAAGACACAGGACGAAGAAAATCCAGGGAAACTAGTAACATTGAACACACAAGGTACAGGACGAAGACAATCCAGGGAAACTAGTAACATTGGACACACAAGACACAGGACGAGGACAATCCAGAGAAACTAGCAACATTGGACACACAAGGTACAGGACGAAGACAATCCGGGGAAACTAGTAACATTGGTCACACAAGGTACAGGACTAGGACAATCCAGAGAAACCAGCAACATTGGACACACAAGGTACAGGACGAAGACAATCCAGAGAAACTAGTAACATTGGACACACAAGGTACAGGACGAAGACAATCCAGAGAAACTAGTAACATTGGACACACAAGACACAGGACGAGGACAATCCAGAGAAACTAGCAACATTGGACACACAAGGTACAGGACGAAGACAATCCAGGGAAACTAGTAACATTGGACACACAAGACACAGGACGAGGACAATCCAGAGAAACTAGCAACATTGGACACACAAGAAACAGGACGAAGAAAATCCAGGGAAACTAGTAACATTGGACACACAAGGTACAGGACGAAGACAATCCAGAGAAACTAGCAACATTGGACACACAAGACACAGGACGAGGAAATTCCAGAGAAACTAGCAACATTGGACACACAATGTACAGGACGAAGACAATCCGGAGAAACTAGCAACATTGGACACACAATGTACAGGACGAGGACAATCCGGAGAAACTAGCAACATTGGACACACAAGGTACAGGACGAGGACAATCCGGAGAAACTAGCAACATTGGACACACAATGTAAAGGACGAAGACAATCCAGGGAAACTAGTAACATTGGACACACAAGGTACAAAACGAAGACAATCCAGGGAAACTAGTAACATTGGACACACAAGACATAGGATGAGGACAATCCAGAGAAACTAGCAACATTGGACACACAAGGTACAGGACGAAGACAATCCAGGGAAACTAGTAACATTGGACACACAAGACACAGGACGAAGACAAACCAGAGAAACTAGCAACATTGGACACACAAGACACAGGACGAGGACAATCCAGAGAAACTAGCAACATTGGACACACAAGACACAAGACGAAGACAATCCAGGGAAACTAGTAACATTGGACACACAAGGTACGTGACGAAGACAATCCAGGGAAACTAGTAACATTGGACACACAAGGTACAGGACGAAGACAATCCAGGGAAACTAGTAACATTGGACACACAAGTTACAGGACGAAGACAATCCAGGGAAACTAGCAACATTGGACACACAAGACACAGGACGAAGACAATCCAGAGAAACTAGTAACATTGGACACACAAGGTACAGGACGAAGACAATCCAGGGAAACTAGTAACATTGGACACACAAGGTACAGGACGAAGACAATCCAGCGAAACTAGTAACATTGGACACACAAGGTACAGGACGAAGACAATCCAGGGAAACTAGTAACATTGGACACACAAGGTACAGGACGAAGACAATCCAGTGAAACTAGTAACATTGGAAACACAAGGTACAGGACGAAGACAATCCAGGGAAACTAGTAACATTGGACACACAAGGTACAGGACGAAGACAATCCAGCGAAACTAGTAACATTGGACACACAAGGTACAGGACGAAGACAATCCAGGGAAACTAGTAGCATTGGACACACAAGGTACAGGACGAAGACAATCCAGGGAAACTAGCAACATTGGACACACAAGACACAGGACGAAGACAATCCAGAGAAACTAGCAACATTGGACACACAAGGTACAGGACGAGGACAATCCAGAGAAACTAGCAACATTGGACACACAAGACATAGGACGAAGACAATCCAGGGAAACTAGTAACATTGGACACACAAGACACAGGACGAAGACAATCCAGGGAAACTAGCAACATTGGACACACAAGACACAGGACGAAGACAATCCAGGGAAACTAGCAACATTGGACACACAAGACACAGGACGAAGACAATCCAGAGAAACTAGCAACATTGGACACACAAGACACAGGACGAAGACAATCCAGGGAAACTAGCAATATTGGACACACAGGACGAAGATAATCCAGCGAAACTAGTAACATTGGAAACACAAGGCACAGGACGAGGACAATCCAGAGAAACTAGCAACATTGAATACCCAAGACACAGGACGAAGACAATCTAGAGAAACTAGTAACACTGGACACACAAGACACAGGACGAAGACAATCCAGAGAAACTAGCAACATTGGACACACAAGACACAGGACGAAGACAATCCAGGGAAACTAGCAACATTGGACACACAAGACACAGGACGAAGACAATCCATGGAAACTAATAACATTGGACACACAAGACACATGACGAAGACAATCCAGGGAAACTAGTAACATTGGACACAGAAGACACAGGACGAAGACAATCCAAGGAAACTAGTAACATTGGACGCACAAGACACAGGACGAAGACAATCCAGGGAAATTAGTAACATTGGACACACAAGACACAGGACGAAGACAATCTAGAGAAACTAGTGACATTTTGGACACACAAGACACAGGACGAAGACAATCCAGCAAATATAGTAACATTGGACACACAAGACACAGGACGAAGACAATCTAGAGAAACTAGTAACACTGGACACACAAGACACAGGACGAAGACAATCCAGAGAAACTAGCAACATTGGACACACAAGACACAGGACGAAGACAATCTAGAGAAACTAGTGACCTTTTGGACACACAAGGAACAGGACGAAGACAATCCAGCAAAACTAGTGACATTGGACACACAAGGTACAGGACGAAGACAATCCAAAGAAACTAGCAACATTGGACACACAAGACACAGGACGAAGACAATCCAGGGAAACTATTAACATTGGACACACAAGGTACAGGACGAAGACAATCCAGGGAAACTAGTAACATTGGACACACAAGGTACAGGACGAAGACAATCCAGCAAAACTAGTAACATTGGACGCACAAGACACAGGACGAAGACATTCCAGGGAAACTAGTAACATTGGACACACAAGACACATGACGAAGACAATCCAGGGAAACTGGCAACATTGGACACACAAGACACAGGACGAAGACAATCCAGGGAAACTAGTAACATTGGACGCACAAGACACAGGACGAAGACATTCCAGGGAAACTAGTAACATTGGACACACAAGACAGAGGACGAAGACAATCCAGAGAAACTAGCAACATTGGACACACAAGACACAGGACGAAGACAATCCATGGAAACTAATAACATTGGACACACAAGACACATGACGAAGACAATCCAGGGAAACTGGCAACATTGGACACACAAGACACAGGACGAAGACAATCCAGGGAAACTAGTAACATTGGACGCACAAGACACAGGACGAAGACATTCCAGGGAAACTAGTAACATTGGACACACAAGACACAGGACGAAGACAATCCAGGGAAACTAGCAGCATTGGACACACATGACGAAGACAATCCAGGGAAACTAGTAACATTGGACACACAAGGCACAGGACGAGGACAATCCAGAGAAACTAGCAACATTGGACACACAAGACACAGGACGAAGACAATCCAGGGAAACTAGCAACATTGGACACACATGACGAAGACAAACCAGGGAAACTAGTAACATTGGACACACAAGGCACAGGACGAGGACAATCCAGAGAAACTAGCAACATTGGACACACAAGACACAGGACGAAGACAATCCAGGGAAACTAGTAACATTGGACGCACAAGACACAGGACGAAGACAATCCAGAGAAACTAGCAACATTGGACACACAAGACACAGCACGAAGACAATCCAGGGAAACTAGCAACATTGGACACACAGGACGAAGACAATCCAGGGAAACTAGTAACATTGGACATACAAGGCACAGGACGAAGACAATCCAGGGAAACTAGTAACATTGAACACACAAGGTACAGGACGAAGACAATCCAGGGAAACTAGTAACATTGGACACACAAGACACAGGACGAGGACAATCCAGAGAAACTAGCAACATTGGACACACAAGGTACAGGACGAAGACAATCCGGGGAAACTAGTAACATTGGTCACACAAGGTACAGGACTAGGACAATCCAGAGAAACCAGCAACATTGGACACACAAGGTACAGGACGAAGACAATCCAGAGAAACTAGTAACATTGGACACACAAGGTACAGGACGAAGACAATCCAGAGAAACTAGTAACATTGGACACACAAGACACAGGACGAGGACAATCCAGAGAAACTAGCAACATTGGACACACAAGGTACAGGACGAAGACAATCCAGGGAAACTAGTAACATTGGACACACAAGACACAGGACGAGGACAATCCAGAGAAACTAGCAACATTGGACACACAAGACACAGGACGAGGAAATTCCAGAGAAACTAGCAACATTGGACACACAATGTACAGGACGAAGACAATCCGGAGAAACTAGCAACATTGGACACACAATGTACAGGACGAGGACAATCCGGAGAAACTAGCAACATTGGACACACAAGGTACAGGACGAGGACAATCCGGAGAAACTAGCAACATTGGACACACAATGTAAAGGACGAAGACAATCCAGGGAAACTAGTAACATTGGACACACAAGGTACAAAACGAAGACAATCCAGGGAAACTAGTAACATTGGACACACAAGACATAGGATGAGGACAATCCAGAGAAACTAGCAACATTGGACACACAAGGTACAGGACGAAGACAATCCAGGGAAACTAGTAACATTGGACACACAAGACACAGGACGAAGACAAACCAGAGAAACTAGCAACATTGGACACACAAGACACAGGACGAGGACAATCCAGAGAAACTAGCAACATTGGACACACAAGACACAAGACGAAGACAATCCAGGGAAACTAGTAACATTGGACACACAAGGTACATGACGAAGACAATCCAGGGAAACTAGTAACATTGGACACACAAGGTACAGGACGAAGACAATCCAGGGAAACTAGTAACATTGGACACACAAGTTACAGGACGAAGACAATCCAGGGAAACTAGCAACATTGGACACACAAGACACAGGACGAAGACAATCCAGAGAAACTAGTAACATTGGACACACAAGGTACAGGACGAAGACAATCCAGGGAAACTAGTAACATTGGACACACAAGGTACAGGACGAAGACAATCCAGCGAAACTAGTAACATTGGACACACAAGGTACAGGACGAAGACAATCCAGGGAAACTAGTAACATTGGACACACAAGGTACAGGACGAAGACAATCCAGTGAAACTAGTAACATTGGAAACACAAGGTACAGGACGAAGACAATCCAGGGAAACTAGTAACATTGGACACACAAGGTACAGGACGAAGACAATCCAGCGAAACTAGTAACATTGGACACACAAGGTACAGGACGAAGACAATCCAGGGAAACTAGTAGCATTGGACACACAAGGTACAGGACGAAGACAATCCAGGGAAACTAGCAACATTGGACACACAAGACACAGGACGAAGACAATCCAGAGAAACTAGCAACATTGGACACACAAGGTACAGGACGAGGACAATCCAGAGAAACTAGCAACATTGGACACACAAGACATAGGACGAAGACAATCCAGGGAAACTAGTAACATTGGACACACAAGACACAGGACGAAGACAATCCAGGGAAACTAGCAACATTGGACACACAAGACACAGGACGAAGACAATCCAGGGAAACTAGCAACATTGGACACACAAGACACAGGACGAAGACAATCCAGAGAAACTAGCAACATTGGACACACAAGACACAGGACGAAGACAATCCAGGGAAACTAGCAATATTGGACACACAGGACGAAGATAATCCAGCGAAACTAGTAACATTGGAAACACAAGGCACAGGACGAGGACAATCCAGAGAAACTAGCAACATTGAATACCCAAGACACAGGACGAAGACAATCTAGAGAAACTAGTAACACTGGACACACAAGACACAGGACGAAGACAATCCAGAGAAACTAGCAACATTGGACACACAAGACACAGGACGAAGACAATCCAGGGAAACTAGCAACATTGGACACACAAGACACAGGACGAAGACAATCCATGGAAACTAATAACATTGGACACACAAGACACATGACGAAGACAATCCAGGGAAACTAGTAACATTGGACACAGAAGACACAGGACGAAGACAATCCAGGGAAACTAGTAACATTGGACGCACAAGACACAGGACGAAGACAATCCAGGGAAACTAGTAACATTGGACACACAAGACACAGGACGAAGACAATCTAGAGAAACTAGTGACATTTTGGACACACAAGACACAGGACGAAGACAATCCAGCAAATATAGTAACATTGGACACACAAGACACAGGACGAAGACAATCTAGAGAAACTAGTAACACTGGACACACAAGACACAGGACGAAGACAATCCAGAGAAACTAGCAACATTGGACACACAAGACACAGGACGAAGACAATCTAGAGAAACTAGTGACCTTTTGGACACACAAGGAACAGGACGAAGACAATCCAGCAAAACTAGTGACATTGGACACACAAGGTACAGGACGAAGACAATCCAAAGAAACTAGCAACATTGGACACACAAGACACAGGACGAAGACAATCCAGGGAAACTATTAACATTGGACACACAAGGTACAGGACGAAGACAATCCAGGGAAACTAGTAACATTGGACACACAAGGTACAGGACGAAGACAATCCAGCAAAACTAGTAACATTGGACGCACAAGACACAGGACGAAGACATTCCAGGGAAACTAGTAACATTGGACACACAAGACACATGACGAAGACAATCCAGGGAAACTGGCAACATTGGACACACAAGACACAGGACGAAGACAATCCAGGGAAACTAGTAACATTGGACGCACAAGACACAGGACGAAGACATTCCAGGGAAACTAGTAGCATTGGACACACAAGACAGAGGACGAAGACAATCCAGAGAAACTAGCAACATTGGACACACAAGACACAGGACGAAGACAATCCATGGAAACTAATAACATTGGACACACAAGACACATGACGAAGACAATCCAGGGAAACTGGCAACATTGGACACACAAGACACAGGACGAAGACAATCCAGGGAAACTAGTAACATTGGACGCACAAGACACAGGACGAAGACATTCCAGGGAAACTAGTAACATTGGACACACAAGACACAGGACGAAGACAATCCAGGGAAACTAGCAGCATTGGACACACATGACGAAGACAATCCAGGGAAACTAGTAACATTGGACACACAAGGCACAGGACGAGGACAATCCAGAGAAACTAGCAACATTGGACACACAAGACACAGGACGAAGACAATCCAGGGAAACTAGCAACATTGGACACACATGACGAAGACAAACCAGGGAAACTAGTAACATTGGACACACAAGGCACAGGACGAGGACAATCCAGAGAAACTAGCAACATTGGACACACAAGACACAGGACGAAGACAATCCAGGGAAACTAGTAACATTGGACGCACAAGACACAGGACGAAGACAATCCAGAGAAACTAGCAACATTGGACACACAAGACACAGGACGAAGACAATCCACGGAAACTAGCAACATTGGACACACAGGACGAAGACAATCCAGGGAAACTAGTAACATTGGACACACAAGGCACAGGACGAAGACAATCCAGAGAAACTAGCAACATTGGACACACAAGACACAGGACGAAGACAATCCAGAGAAACTAGCAACATTGGACACACAAGACACAGGACGAAGACAATCTAGAGAAACTAGTGACATTGGACACACAAGGTACAGGACGAAGACAATCCAGCGAAACTAGTAACATTGGACACACAAGACACAGGACGAAGACAATCTAGAGAAACTAGTAACATTGGACACACAAGACACAGGACGAAGACAATCCAGTGAAACTAGCAACATTGGACACACAAGACACAGGACGAAGACAATCTAGAGAAACTAGTGACATTTTGGAAACACAAGGTACAGGACGAAGACAATCCAGCAAAACTATTGACATTGGACACACAAGGTACAGGACGAAGACAATCCAGCGAAACTAGTAACATTTGACACACAAGACACAGGACGAAGACAATCTAGAGAAACTAGTGACATTGGACACACAGGGCACAGGACGAAGACAATCTAGAGAAACTAGTAACATTGGACACACAAGACACAGGACGAAGACAATCCAGGGAAACTAGTAACATTGGACACACAAGACACAGGACGAGGACAATCCAGAGAAACTAGCAACATTGGACACACAAGACACAGGACGAAGACAATCCAGAGAAACTAGCAACATTGGACACACCAGGTACAGGACGAGGACAATCCAGAGAAACTAGCAACATTGGACACACAAGACATAGGACGAAGACAATCCAGGGAAACTAGTAACATTGGACACACAAGACACAGGACGAAGACAATCCAGGGAAACTAGCAACATTGGACACACAAGACACAGGACGAAGACAATCCAGGGAAACTAGCAACATTGGACACACAAGACACAGGACGAAGACAATCCAGAGAAACTAGCAACATTGGACACACAAGACACAGGACGAAGACAATCCAGATAAACTAGCAACATTGAATACCCAAGACACAGGACGAAGACAATCTAGAGAAACTAGTAACACTGGACACACAAGACACAGGACGAAGACAATCCAGAGAAACTAGCAACATTGGACACACAAGACACAGGACGAAGACAATCCAGGGAAACTAGCAACATTGGACACACAAGACACAGGACGAAGACAATCCATGGAAACTAATAACATTGGACACACAAGACACATGACGAAGACAATCCAGGGAAACTAGTAACATTGGACACAGAAGACACAGGACGAAGACAATCCAGGGAAACTAGTAACATTGGACGCACAAGACACAGGACGAAGACAATCCAGGGAAACTAGTAACATTGGACACACAAGACACAGGACGAAGACAATCTAGAGAAACTAGTGACATTTTGGACACACAAGACACAGGACGAAGACAATCCAGCAAATATAGTAACATTGGAAACACAAGACACAGGACGAAGACAATCTAGAGAAACTAGTAACACTGGACACACAAGACACAGGACGAAGACAATCCAGAGAAACTAGCAACATTGGACACACAAGACACAGGACGAAGACAATCTAGAGAAACTAGTGACCTTTTGGACACACAAGGAACAGGACGAAGACAATCCAGCAAAACTAGTGACATTGGACACACAAGGTACAGGACGAAGACAATCCAGAGAAACTAGCAACATTGGACACACAAGACACAGGACGAAGACAATCCAGGGAAACTATTAACATTGGACACACAAGGTACAGGACGAAGACAATCCAGGGAAACTAGTAACATTGGACACACAAGGTACAGGACGAAGACAATCCAGCAAAACTAGTAACATTGGACGCACAAGACACAGGACGAAGACATTCCAGGGAAACTAGTAACATTGGACACACAAGACACATGACGAAGACAATCCAGGGAAACTGGCAACATTGGACACACAAGACACAGGACGAAGACAATCCAGGGAAACTAGTAACATTGGACGCACAAGACACAGGACGAAGACATTCCAGGGAAACTAGTAACATTGGACACACAAGACAGAGGACAAAGACAATCCAGAGAAACTAGCAACATTGGACACACAAGACACAGGACGAAGACAATCCATGGAAACTAATAACATTGGACACACAAGACACATGACGAAGACAATCCAGGGAAACTGGCAACATTGGACACACAAGACACAGGACGAAGACAATCCAGGGAAACTAGTAACATTGGACGCACAAGACACAGGACGAAGACATTCCAGGGAAACTAGTAACATTGGACACACAAGACACAGGACGAAGACAATCCAGGGAAACTAGCAGCATTGGACACACATGACGAAGACAATCCAGGGAAATTAGTAACATTGGACACACAAGGCACAGGACGAGGACAATCCAGAGAAACTAGCAACATTGGACACACAAGACACAGGACGAAGACAATCCAGGGAAACTAGCAACATTGGACACACATGACGAAGACAAACCAGGGAAACTAGTAACATTGGACACACAAGGCACAGGACGAGGACAATCCAGAGAAACTAGCAACATTGGACACACAAGACACAGGACGAAGACAATCCAGGGAAACTAGTAACATTGGACGCACAAGACACAGGACGAAGACAATCCAGAGAAACTAGCAACATTGGACACACAAGACACAGGACGAAGACAATCCACGGAAACTAGCAACATTGGACACACAGGACGAAGACAATCCAGGGAAACTAGTAACATTGGACATACAAGGCACAGGACGAAGACAATCCAGAGAAACTAGCAACATTGGACACACAAGACACAGGACGAAGACAATCCAGAGAAACTAGCAACATTGGACACACAAGACACAGGACGAAGACAATCTAGAGAAACTAGTGACATTGGACACACAAGGTACAGGACGAAGACAATCCAGCGAAACTAGTAACATTGGACACACAAGACACAGGACGAAGACAATCTAGAGAAACTAGTAACATTGGACACACAAGACACAGGACGAAGACAATCCAGTGAAACTAGCAACATTGGACACACAAGACACAGGACGAAGACAATCTAGAGAAACTAGTGACATTTTGGAAACACAAGGTACAGGACGAAGACAATCCAGCAAAACTATTGACATTGGACACACAAGGTACAGGACGAAGACAATCCAGCGAAACTAGTAACATTTGACACACAAGACACAGGACGAAGACAATCTAGAGAAACTAGTGACATTGGACACACAGGGCACAGGACGAAGACAATCTAGAGAAACTAGTAACATTGGACACACAAGACACAGCACGAAGACAATCCAGGGAAACTAGTAACATTGGACACACAAGACACAGGACGAGGACAATCCAGAGAAACTAGCAACATTGGACACACAAGACACAGGACGAAGAAAATCCAGGGAAACTAGTAACATTGAACACACAAGGTACAGGACGAAGACAATCCAGGGAAACTAGTAACATTGGACACACAAGGTACAGGACGAAGACATTCCAGCAAAACTAGTAACATTGGACGCACAAGACACAGGACGAAGACATTCCAGGGAAACTAGTAACATTGGACACACAAGACACATGACGAAGACAATCCAGGGAAACTGGCAACATTGGACACACAAGACACAGGACGAAGACAATCCAGGGAAACTAGTAACATTGGACGCACAAGACACAGGACGAAGACATTCCAGGGAAACTAGTAACATTGGACACACAAGACAGAGGACGAAGACAATCCAGAGAAACTAGCAACATTGGACACACAAGACACAGGACGAAGACAATCCATGGAAACTAATAACATTGGACACACAAGACACATGACGAAGACAATCCAGGGAAACTGGCAACATTGGACACACAAGACACAGGACGAAGACAATCCAGGGAAACTAGTAACATTGGACGCACAAGACACAGGACGAAGACATTCCAGGGAAACTAGTAACATTGGACACACAAGACACAGGACGAAGACAATCCAGGGAAACTAGCAGCATTGGACACACATGACGAAGACAATCCAGGGAAACTAGTAACATTGGACACACAAGGCACAGGACGAGGACAATCCAGAGAAACTAGCAACATTGGACACACAAGACACAGGACGAAGACAATCCAGGGAAACTAGCAACATTGGACACACATGACGAAGACAAACCAGGGAAACTAGTAACATTGGACACACAAGGCACAGGACGAGGACAATCCAGAGAAACTAGCAACATTGGACACACAAGACACAGGACGAAGACAATCCAGGGAAACTAGTAACATTGGACGCACAAGACACAGGACGAAGACAATCCAGAGAAACTAGCAACATTGGACACACAAGACACAGGACGAAGACAATCCACGGAAACTAGCAACATTGGACACACAGGACGAAGACAATCCAGGGAAACTAGTAACATTGGACATACAAGGCACAGGACGAAGACAATCCAGAGAAACTAGCAACATTGGACACACAAGACACAGGACGAAGACAATCCAGAGAAACTAGCAACATTGGACACACAAGACACAGGACGAAGACAATCTAGAGAAACTAGTGACATTGGACACACAAGGTACAGGACGAAGACAATCCAGCGAAACTAGTAACATTGTACACAAGACACAGGACGAAGACAATCTAGAGAAACTAGTAACATTGGACACACAAGACACAGGACGAAGACAATCCAGTGAAACTAGCAACATTGGACACACAAGACACAGGACGAAGACAATCTAGAGAAACTAGTGACATTTTGGAAACACAAGGTACAGGACGAAGACAATCCAGCAAAACTATTGACATTGGACACACAAGGTACAGGACGAAGACAATCCAGCGAAACTAGTAACATTTGACACACAAGACACAGGACGAAGACAATCTAGAGAAACTAGTGACATTGGACACACAGGGCACAGGACGAAGACAATCTAGAGAAACTAGTAACATTGGACACACAAGACACAGCACGAAGACAATCCAGGGAAACTAGTAACATTGGACACACAAGACACAGGACGAGGACAATCCAGAGAAACTAGCAACATTGGACACACAAGACACAGGACGAAGAAAATCCAGGGAAACTAGTAACATTGAACACACAAGGTACAGGACGAAGACAATCCAGGGAAACTAGTAACATTGGACACACAAGGTACAGGACGAAGACATTCCAGCAAAACTAGTAACATTGGACGCACAAGACACAGGACGAAGACATTCCAGGGAAACTAGTAACATTGGACACACAAGACACATGACGAAGACAATCCAGGGAAACTGGCAACATTGGACACACAAGACACAGGACGAAGACAATCCAGGGAAACTAGTAACATTGGACGCACAAGACACAGGACGAAGACATTCCAGGGAAACTAGTAACATTGGACACACAAGACAGAGGACGAAGACAATCCAGAGAAACTAGCAACATTGGACACACAAGACACAGGACGAAGACAATCCATGGAAACTAATAACATTGGACACACAAGACACATGACGAAGACAATCCAGGGAAACTGGCAACATTGGACACACAAGACACAGGACGAAGACAATCCAGGGAAACTAGTAACATTGGACGCACAAGACACAGGACGAAGACATTCCAGGGAAACTAGTAACATTGGACACACAAGACACAGGACGAAGACAATCCAGGGAAACTAGCAGCATTGGACACACATGACGAAGACAATCCAGGGAAACTAGTAACATTGGACACACAAGGCACAGGACGAGGACAATCCAGAGAAACTAGCAACATTGGACACACAAGACACAGGACGAAGACAATCCAGGGAAACTAGCAACATTGGACACACATGACGAAGACAAACCAGGTAAACTAGTAACATTGGACACACAAGGCACAGGACGAGGACAATCCAGAGAAACTAGCAACATTGGACACACAAGACACAGGACGAAGACAATCCAGGGAAACTAGTAACATTGGACGCACAAGACACAGGACGAAGACAATCCAGAGAAACTAGCAACATTGGACACACAAGACACAGGACGAAGACAATCCACGGAAACTAGCAACATTGGACACACAGGACGAAGACAATCCAGGGAAACTAGTAACATTGGACATACAAGGCACAGGACGAAGACAATCCAGAGAAACTAGCAACATTGGACACACAAGACACAGGACGAAGACAATCCAGAGAAACTAGCAACATTGGACACACAAGACACAGGACGAAGACAATCTAGAGAAACTAGTGACATTGGACACACAAGGTACAGGACGAAGACAATCCAGCGAAACTAGTAACATTGGACACACAAGACACAGGACGAAGACAATCTAGAGAAACTAGTAACATTGGACACACAAGACACAGGACGAAGACAATCCAGTGAAACTAGCAACATTGGACACACAAGACACAGGACGAAGACAATCTAGAGAAACTAGTGACATTTTGGAAACACAAGGTACAGGACGAAGACAATCCAGCAAAACTATTGACATTGGACACACAAGGTACAGGACGAAGACAATCCAGCGAAACTAGTAACATTTGACACACAGGACGAAGACAATCTAGAGAAACTAGTGACATTGGACACACAGGGCACAGGACGAAGACAATCTAGAGAAACTAGTAACATTGGACACACAAGACACAGCACGAAGACAATCCAGGGAAACTAGTAACATTGGACACACAAGACACAGGACGAGGACAATCCAGAGAAACTAGCAACATTGGACACACAAGACACAGGGCGAAGATAATCCAGGGAAACTAGTAACATTGAACACAAAAGACACAGGACGAGGACAATCCAGAGAAACTAGCAACATTGGACACACAAGGTACAGGACGAAGACAATCCAGGGAAACTAGTAACATTGGACACACAAGACACAGGATGAAGACAATCCAGAGAAACTAGCAACATTGGACACACAAGACACAGGACGAAGAAAATCCAGGGAAACTAGTAACATTGGACACACAAGACACAGGACGAGGACAATCCAGAGAAACTAGCAACATTGGACACACAAGGTACAGGACGAAGACAATCCAGGGAAACTAGTAACATTGGACACACAAGACACAGGATGAAGACAATCCAGAGAAACTAGCAACATTGGACACACAAGACACAGGACGAAGAAAATCCAGGGAAACTAGTAACATTGGACACACAAGGTACAGGACGAAGATAATCCAGGGAAACTAGTAACATTGGAAACACAAGACACAGGACGAGGACAATCCAGAGAAACTAGCAACATTGGACACACAAGACACAGGACGAAGAACATCCAGGGAAACTAGTAACATTGGACATACAAGGTATAGGACGAAGACAATCCAGGGAAACTAGTAACATTGGACACACAAGGTACAGGACGAAGACAATCCAGGGAAACTAGTAACATTGGACAAACAAGGTACAGGACGAAGACAATCCAGGGAAACTAGTAACATTGGACACACAAGACACAGGACGAAGACAATCTAGAGAAACTAGCAACATTGGACACACAAGGTACAGGACGAAGACAATCCAGAGAAACTAGCAACATTGGACACACAAGACATAGGACGAAGACAATCCAGGGAAACTAGTAACATTGGACACACAAGATACAGGACGAAGACAATCCATGGAAACTAGCAACATTGGACACACAAGACACAGGGCGAAGACAATCCAGGGAAACTAGCAACATTGGACACACAGGACGAAGACAATCCAGGGAAACTAGTAACATTGGACACACAAGGCACAGGACGAGGACAATCCAGAGAAACTAGCAACATTGGACACACAAGACACAGGACGAAGACAATCCAGAGAATCTAGCAACATTGGACACACAAGACACAGGACGAAGACAATCCATGGAAACTAATAACATTGGACACACAAGACACATGACGAAGACCATTCAGGGAAACTAGCAACATTGGACACACAAGACACAGGACGAAGACAATCCAGGGAAACTAATAACATTGGACGCACAAGACACAGGACGAAGACAATCCAGGGAAACTAGTAACATTGGACGCACAAGACACAGGACGAAGATAATCCAGAGAAACTAGCAACAATGGACACACAAGACACAGGACGAAGACAATCCAGGGAAACTAGCAATATTGGACACACAGGACGAAGACAATCCAGCGAAACTAGTAACATTGGACACACAAGGCACAGGACGAGGACAATCCAGAGAAACTAGCAACATTGGACACACAAGAAACAGGACGAAGACAATCCAGAGAAACTAGCAACATTGGACACACAAGACACAGGACGACGACAATCTAGAGAAACTAGTGACATTGGACACACAAGGTCCAGGACGAAGACAATCCAACAAAACTAGTAACATTGGACACACAAGACACAGGACGAAGACAATCCAGAGAAACTAGCAACATTGGACACACAAGACACAGGACGAAGACAATCTAGAGAAACTAGTGACATTTTGGACACACAAGGTACAGGACGAAGACAATCCAGCAAAACTAGTGACATTGGACACACAAGGTACAGGACGAAGACAATCCAGAGAAACTAGCAACATTGGACACACAAGACACAGGACGAAGACAATCCAGCGAAACTAGCAACATTGGACACACAAGACACAGGACGAAGACAATCCATGGAAACTAATAACATTGGACACACAAGACACATGACGAAGACAATCCAGGGAAACTAGCAACATTGGACACACAAGACACAGGACGAAGACAATCCAGGGAAACTAGTAACATTGGACACACAAGACACAGGACGAAGACAATCCAGGGAAACTAGCAACATTGGACACACAGGACGAAGACAATCCAGGGAAACTAGCAACATTGGACACACAGGGCACAGGACGAAGACAATCTAGCGAAACTAGTGACATTGGACACACAGGGCACAGGACGAAGACAATCTAGAGAAACTAGTAACATTGGACACACAAGACACAGCACGAAGACAATCCAGGGAAACTAGTAACATTGGACACACAAGACACAGGACGAGGACAATCCAGAGAAACTAGCAACATTGGACACACAAGACACAGGACGAAGAAAATCCAGGGAAACTAGTAACATTGAACACACAAGGTACAGGACGAAGACAATCCAGGGAAACTAGTTACATTGGACACACAAGACACAGGACGAGGACAATCCAGAGAAACTAGCAACATTGGACACACAAGGTACAGGACGAAGACAATCCAGGGAAACTAGTAACATTGAACACACAAGACACAGGATGAAGACAATCCAGAGAAACTAGCAACATTGGACACACAAGACACAGGACGAAGAAAATCCAGGGAAACTAGTAACATTGGACACACAAGGTACAGGACGAAGATAATCCAGGGAAACTAGTAACATTGGACACACAAGACACAGGACGAGGACAATCCAGAGAAACTAGCAACATTGGACACACAAGACACAGGACGAAGAACATCCAGGGAAACTAGTAACATTGGACATACAAGGTATAGGACGAAGACAATCCAGGGAAACTAGTAACATTGGACACACACGGTACAGGACGAAGACAATCCAGGGAAACTAGTAACATTGGACACACAAGGTACAGGACGAAGACAATCCAGGGAAACTAGTAACATTGGACACACAAGGTACAGGACGAAGACAATCCAGGGAAACTAGTAACATTGGACACACAAGACACAGGACGAAGACAATCTAGAGAAACTAGCAACATTGGACACACAAGGTACAGGACGAAGACAATCCAGAGAAACTAGCAACATTGGACACACAAGACATAGGACGAAGACAATCCAGGGAAACTAGTAACATTGGACACACAAGATACAGGACGAAGACAATCCATGGAAACTAGCAACATTGGACACACAAGACACAGGGCGAAGACAATCCAGGGAAACTAGCAACATTGGACACACAGGACGAAGACAATCCAGGGAAACTAGTAACATTGGACACACAAGGCACAGGACGAGGACAATCCAGAGAAACTAGCAACATTGGACACACAAGACACAGGACGAAGACAATCCAGAGAATCTAGCAACATTGGACACACAAGACACAGGACGAAGACAATCCATGGAAACTAATAACATTGGACACACAAGACACATGACGAAGACCATTCAGGGAAACTAGCAACATTGGACACACAAGACACAGGACGAAGACAATCCAGGGAAACTAATAACATTGGACACACAAGACACAGGACGAAGACAATCCAGGGAAACTAGTAACATTGGACGCACAAGACACAGGACGAAGATAATCCAGAGAAACTAGCAACAATGGACACACAAGACACAGGACGAAGACAATCCAGGGAAACTAGCAATATTGGACACACAGGACGAAGACAATCCAGCGAAACTAGTAACATTGGACACACAAGGCACAGGACGAGGACAATCCAGAGAAACTAGCAACATTGGACACACAAGAAACAGGACGAAGACAATCCAGAGAAACTAGCAACATTGGACACACAAGACACAGGACGACGACAATCTAGAGAAACTAGTGACATTGGACACACAAGGTCCAGGACGAAGACAATCCAACAAAACTAGTAACATTGGACACACAAGACACAGGACGAAGACAATCCAGAGAAACTAGCAACATTGGACACACAAGACACAGGACGAAGACAATCTAGAGAAACTAGTGACATTTTGGACACACAAGGTACAGGACGAAGACAATCCAGCAAAACTAGTGACATTGGACACACAAGGTACAGGACGAAGACAATCCAGAGAAACTAGCAACATTGGACACACAAGACACAGGACGAAGACAATCCAGCGAAACTAGCAACATTGGACACACAAGACACAGGACGAAGACAATCCATGGAAACTAATAACATTGGACACACAAGACACATGACGAAGACAATCCAGGGAAACTAGCAACATTGGACACACAAGACACAGGACGAAGACAATCCAGGGAAACTAGTAACATTGGACACACAAGACACAGGACGAAGACAATCCAGGGAAACTAGCAACATTGGACACACAGGACGAAGACAATCCAGGGAAACTAGCAACATTGGACACACAGGGCACAGGACGAAGACAATCTAGCGAAACTAGTGACATTGGACACACAGGGCACAGGACGAAGACAATCTAGAGAAACTAGTAACATTGGACACACAAGACACAGCACGAAGACAATCCAGGGAAACTAGTAACATTGGACACACAAGACACAGGACGAGGACAATCCAGAGAAACTAGCAACATTGGACACACAAGACACAGGACGAAGAAAATCCAGGGAAACTAGTAACATTGAACACACAAGGTACAGGACGAAGACAATCCAGGGAAACTAGTTACATTGGACACACAAGACACAGGACGAGGACAATCCAGAGAAACTAGCAACATTGGACACACAAGGTACAGGACGAAGACAATCCAGGGAAACTAGTAACATTGAACACACAAGACACAGGATGAAGACAATCCAGAGAAACTAGCAACATTGGACACACAAGACACAGGACGAAGAAAATCCAGGAAAACTAGTAACATTGGACACACAAGGTACAGGACGAAGATAATCCAGGGAAACTAGTAACATTGGACACACAAGACACAGGACGAGGACAATCCAGAGAAACTAGCAACATTGGACACACAAGACACAGGACGAAGAACATCCAGGGAAACTAGTAACATTGGACATACAAGGTATAGGACGAAGACAATCCAGGGAAACTAGTAACATTGGACACACACGGTACAGGACGAAGACAATCCAGGGAAACTAGTAACATTGGACACACAAGGTACAGGACGAAGACAATCCAGGGAAACTAGTAACATTGGACACACAAGGTACAGGACGAAGACAATCCAGGGAAACTAGTAACATTGGACACACAAGACACAGGACGAAGACAATCTAGAGAAACTAGCAACATTGGACACACAAGGTACAGGACGAAGACAATCCAGAGAAACTAGCAACATTGGACACACAAGACATAGGACGAAGACAATCCAGGGAAACTAGTAACATTGGACACACAAGATACAGGACGAAGACAATCCATGGAAACTAGCAACATTGGACACACAAGACACAGGGCGAAGACAATCCAGGGAAACTAGCAACATTGGACACACAGGACGAAGACAATCCAGGGAAACTAGTAACATTGGACACACAAGGCACAGGACGAGGACAATCCAGAGAAACTAGCAACATTGGACACACAAGACACAGGACGAAGACAATCCAGAGAATCTAGCAACATTGGACACACAAGACACAGGACGAAGACAATCCATGGAAACTAATAACATTGGACACACAAGACACATGACGAAGACCATTCAGGGAAACTAGCAACATTGGACACACAAGACACAGGACGAAGACAATCCAGGGAAACTAATAACATTGGACGCACAAGACACAGGACGAAGACAATCCAGGGAAACTAGTAACATTGGACGCACAAGACACAGGACGAAGATAATCCAGAGAAACTAGCAACAATGGACACACAAGACACAGGACGAAGACAATCCAGGGAAACTAGCAATATTGGACACACAGGACGAAGACAATCCAGCGAAACTAGTAACATTGGACACACAAGGCACAGGACGAGGACAATCCAGAGAAACTAGCAACATTGGACACACAAGAAACAGGACGAAGACAATCCAGAGAAACTAGCAACATTGGACACACAAGACACAGGACGACGACAATCTAGAGAAACTAGTGACATTGGACACACAAGGTCCAGGACGAAGACAATCCAACAAAACTAGTAACATTGGACACACAAGACACAGGACGAAGACAATCCAGAGAAACTAGCAACATTGGACACACAAGACACAGGACGAAGACAATCTAGAGAAACTAGTGACATTTTGGACACACAAGGTACAGGACGAAGACAATCCAGCAAAACTAGTGACATTGGACACACAAGGTACAGGACGAAGACAATCCAGAGAAACTAGCAACATTGGACACACAAGACACAGGACGAAGACAATCCAGCGAAACTAGCAACATTGGACACACAAGACACAGGACGAAGACAATCCATGGAAACTAATAACATTGGACACACAAGACACATGACGAAGACAATCCAGGGAAACTAGCAACATTGGACACACAAGACACAGGACGAAGACAATCCAGGGAAACTAGTAACATTGGACGCACAAGACACAGGACGAAGACAATCCAGGGAAACTAGTAACATCGGACACACAAGACACAGGACGAAGACAATCCAGGGAAACTAGCAACATTGGACACACAGGACGAAGACAATCCAGGGAAACTAGCAACATTGGACACACAAGACACAGGACGAAGAAAATCCAGGGAAACTAGTAACATTGAACACACAAGGTACAGGACGAAGACAATCCAGGGAAACTAGTTACATTGGACACACAAGACACAGGACGAGGACAATCCAGAGAAACTAGCAACATTGGACACACAAGGTACAGGACGAAGACAATCCAGGGAAACTAGTAACATTGAACACACAAGACACAGGATGAAGACAATCCAGAGAAACTAGCAACATTGGACACACAAGACACAGGACGAAGAAAATCCAGGGAAACTAGTAACATTGGACACACAAGGTACAGGACGAAGATAATCCAGGGAAACTAGTAACATTGGACACACAAGACACAGGACGAGGACAATCCAGAGAAACTAGCAACATTGGACACACAAGAAACAGGACGAAGACAATCCAGAGAAACTAGCAACATTGGACACACAAGACACAGGACGACGACAATCTAGAGAAACTAGTGACATTGGACACACAAGGTCCAGGACGAAGACAATCCAACAAAACTAGTAACATTGGACACACAAGACACAGGACGAAGACAATCCAGAGAAACTAGCAACATTGGACACACAAGACACAGGACGAAGACAATCTAGAGAAACTAGTGACATTTTGGACACACAAGGTACAGGACGAAGACAATCCAGCAAAACTAGTGACATTGGACACACAAGGTACAGGACGAAGACAATCCAGAGAAACTAGCAACATTGGACACACAAGACACAGGACGAAGACAATCCAGCGAAACTAGCAACATTGGACACACAAGACACAGGACGAAGACAATCCATGGAAACTAATAACATTGGACACACAAGACACATGACGAAGACAATCCAGGGAAACTAGCAACATTGGACACACAAGACACAGGACGAAGACAATCCAGGGAAACTAGTAACATTGGACGCACAAGACACAGGACGAAGACAATCCAGGGAAACTAGTAACATCGGACACACAAGACACAGGACGAAGACAATCCAGGGAAACTAGCAACATTGGACACACAGGACGAAGACAATCCAGGGAAACTAGCAACATTGGACACACAAGACACAGGACGAAGAAAATCCAGGGAAACTAGTAACATTGAACACACAAGGTACAGGACGAAGACAATCCAGGGAAACTAGTTACATTGGACACACAAGACACAGGACGAGGACAATCCAGAGAAACTAGCAACATTGGACACACAAGGTACAGGACGAAGACAATCCAGGGAAACTAGTAACATTGAACACACAAGACACAGGATGAAGACAATCCAGAGAAACTAGCAACATTGGACACACAAGACACAGGACGAAGAAAATCCAGGGAAACTAGTAACATTGGACACACAAGGTACAGGACGAAGATAATCCAGGGAAACTAGTAACATTGGACACACAAGACACAGGACGAGGACAATCCAGAGAAACTAGCAACATTGGACACACAAGACACAGGACGAAGAACATCCAGGGAAACTAGTAACATTGGACATACAAGGTATAGGACGAAGACAATCCAGGGAAACTAGTAACATTGGACACACACGGTACAGGACGAAGACAATCCAGGGAAACTAGTAACATTGGACACACAAGGTACAGGACGAAGACAATCCAGGGAAACTAGTAACATTGGACACACAAGGTACAGGACGAAGACAATCCAGGGAAACTAGTAACATTGGACACACAAGACACAGGACGAAGACAATCTAGAGAAACTAGCAACATTGGACACACAAGGTACAGGACGAAGACAATCCAGAGAAACTAGCAACATTGGACACACAAGACATAGGACGAAGACAATCCAGGGAAACTAGTAACATTGGACACACAAGATACAGGACGAAGACAATCCATGGAAACTAGCAACATTGGACACACAAGACACAGGGCGAAGACAATCCAGGGAAACTAGCAACATTGGACACACAGGACGAAGACAATCCAGGGAAACTAGTAACATTGGACACACAAGGCACAGGACGAGGACAATCCAGAGAAACTAGCAACATTGGACACACAAGACACAGGACGAAGACAATCCAGAGAATCTAGCAACATTGGACACACAAGACACAGGACGAAGACAATCCATGGAAACTAATAACATTGGACACACAAGACACATGACGAAGACCATTTAGGGAAACTAGCAACATTGGACACACAAGACACAGGACGAAGACAATCCAGGGAAACTAATAACATTGGACGCACAAGACACAGGACGAAGACAATCCAGGGAAACTAGTAACATTGGACGCACAAGACACAGGACGAAGATAATCCAGAGAAACTAGCAACAATGGACACACAAGACACAGGACGAAGACAATCCAGGGAAACTAGCAATATTGGACACACAGGACGAAGACAATCCAGCGAAACTAGTAACATTGGACACACAAGGCACAGGACGAGGACAATCCAGAGAAACTAGCAACATTGGACACACAAGAAACAGGACGAAGACAATCCAGAGAAACTAGCAACATTGGACACACAAGACACAGGACGACGACAATCTAGAGAAACTAGTGACATTGGACACACAAGGTCCAGGACGAGGACAATCCAGAGAAACTAGCAACATTGGACACACAAGACACAGGACGAAGAACATCCAGGGAAACTAGTAACATTGGACATACAAGGTATAGGACGAAGACAATCCAGGGAAACTAGTAACATTGGACACACACGGTACAGGACGAAGACAATCCAGGGAAACTAGTAACATTGGACACACAAGGTACAGGACGAAGACAATCCAGGGAAACTAGTAACATTGGACACACAAGGTACAGGACGAAGACAATCCAGGGAAACTAGTAACATTGGACACACAAGACACAGGACGAAGACAATCTAGAGAAACTAGCAACATTGGACACACAAGACACATGACGAAGACAATCCAGGGAAACTAGCAACATTGGACACACAAGACACAGGACGAAGACAATCCAGGGAAACTAGTAACATTGGACGCACAAGACACAGGACGAAGACAATCCAGGGAAACTAGTAACATCGGACACACAAGACACAGGACGAAGACAATCCAGGGAAACTAGCAACATTGGACACACAGAACGAAGACAATCCAGGGAAACTAGTAACATTGGACACACAAGGCACAGGACGAGGACAATCCAGAGAAACTAGCAACATTGGACACACAAGACACAGGACGAAGACAATCCAGAGAATCTAGCAACATTGGACACACAAGACACAGGACGAAGACAATCCATGGAAACTAATAACATTGGACACACAAGACACATGACGAAGACCATTCAGGGAAACTAGCAACATTGGACACACAAGACACAGGACGAAGACAATCCAGGGAAACTAATAACATTGGACGCACAAGACACAGGACGAAGACAATCCAGGGAAACTAGTAACATTGGACGCACAAGACACAGGACGAAGATAATCCAGAGAAACTAGCAACAATGGACACACAAGACACAGGACGAAGACAATCCAGGGAAACTAGCAATATTGGACACACAGGACGAAGACAATCCAGCGAAACTAGTAACATTGGACACACAAGGCACAGGACGAGGACAATCCAGAGAAACTAGCAACATTGGACACACAAGAAACAGGACGAAGACAATCCAGAGAAACTAGCAACATTGGACACACAAGACACAGGACGACGACAATCTAGAGAAACTAGTGACATTGGACACACAAGGTCCAGGACGAAGACAATCCAACAAAACTAGTAACATTGGACACACAAGACACAGGACGAAGACAATCCAGAGAAACTAGCAACATTGGACACACAAGACACAGGACGAAGACAATCTAGAGAAACTAGTGACATTTTGGACACACAAGGTACAGGACGAAGACAATCCAGCAAAACTAGTGACATTGGACACACAAGGTACAGGACGAAGACAATCCAGAGAAACTAGCAACATTGGACACACAAGACACAGGACGAAGACAATCCAGCGAAACTAGCAACATTGGACACACAAGACACAGGACGAAGACAATCCATGGAAACTAATAACATTGGACACACAAGACACATGACGAAGACAATCCAGGGAAACTAGCAACATTGGACACACAAGACACAGGACGAAGACAATCCAGGGAAACTAGTAACATTGGACGCACAAGACACAGGACGAAGACAATCCAGGGAAACTAGTAACATCGGACACACAAGACACAGGACGAAGACAATCCAGGGAAACTAGCAACATTGGACACACAGGACGAAGACAATCCAGGGAAACTAGTAACATTGGACACACAAGGCACAGGACGAGGACAATCCAGAGAAACTAGCAACATTGGACACACAAGACACAGGACGAAGACAATCCAGAGAATCTAGCAACATTGGACACACAAGACACAGGACGAAGACAATCCATGGAAACTAATAACATTGGACACACAAGACACATGACGAAGACCATTCAGGGAAACTAGCAACATTGGACACACAAGACACAGGACGAAGACAATCCAGGGAAACTAATAACATTGGACGCACAAGACACAGGACGAAGACAATCCAGGGAAACTAGTAACATTGGACGCACAAGACACAGGACGAAGATAATCCAGAGAAACTAGCAACAATGGACACACAAGACACAGGACGAAGACAATCCAGGGAAACTAGCAATATTGGACACACAGGACGAAGACAATCCAGCGAAACTAGTAACATTGGACACACAAGGCACAGGACGAGGACAATCCAGAGAAACTAGCAACATTGGACACACAAGAAACAGGACGAAGACAATCCAGAGAAACTAGCAACATTGGACACACAAGACACAGGACGACGACAATCTAGAGAAACTAGTGACATTGGACACACAAGGTCCAGGACGAAGACAATCCAACAAAACTAGTAACATTGGACACACAAGACACAGGACGAAGACAATCCAGAGAAACTAGCAACATTGGACACACAAGACACAGGACGAAGACAATCTAGAGAAACTAGTGACATTTTGGACACACAAGGTACAGGACGAAGACAATCCAGCAAAACTAGTGACATTGGACACACAAGGTACAGGACGAAGACAATCCAGAGAAACTAGCAACATTGGACACACAAGACACAGGACGAAGACAATCCAGCGAAACTAGCAACATTGGACACACAAGACACAGGACGAAGACAATCCATGGAAACTAATAACATTGGACACACAAGACACATGACGAAGACAATCCAGGGAAACTAGCAACATTGGACACACAAGACACAGGACGAAGACAATCCAGGGAAACTAGTAACATTGGACGCACAAGACACAGGACGAAGACAATCCAGGGAAACTAGTAACATCGGACACACAAGACACAGGACGAAGACAATCCAGGGAAACTAGCAACATTGGACACACAGGACGAAGACAATCCAGGGAAACTAGCAACATTGGACACACAAGGCACAGGACGAGGACAATCCAGAGAAACTAGCAACATTGGACACACAAGACACAGGACGAAGACAATCCAGAGAAACTAGCAACATTGGACACACAAGACACAGGACGACGACAATGCAGGGAAACTAGCAACATTGGACACACAGGACGAAGACAATCCAGCGAAACTAGCAACATTGGACACACAAGACACAGGACGAAGACAATCCATGGAAACTAATAACATTGGACACACAAGACACATGACGAAGACAATCCAGGGAAACTAGCAACATTGGACACACAAGACACAGGACGAAGATAATCCAGAGAAACTAGCAACATTGGACACACAAGACACAGGACGAAGACAATCCAGGGAAACTAGCAATATTGGACACACAGGACGAAGACAATCCAGCGAAACTAGTAACATTGGACACACAAGGCACAGGACGAGGACAATCCAGAGAAACTAGCAACATTGGACACACAAGAAACAGGACGAAGACAATCCAGAGAAACTAGCAACATTGGACACACAAGACACAGGACGAAGACAATCCAGAGAAACTAGTGACATTGGACACACAAGGTCCAGGACGAAGACAATCCAACAAAACTAGTAACATTGGACACACAAGACACAGGACGAAGACAATCCAGGGAAACTAGCATCATTGGACACACAAGACACAGGACGAAGGCAATCTAGAGAAACTAGTGACATTTTGGACACACAAGGTACAGGACGAAGACAATCCAGAGAAACTAGCAACATTGGACACACAAGACACAGGACGAAGACAATCCAGAGAAACTAGCAACATTGGACACACAAGACACAGGACGAAGACAATCCATGGAAACTAATAACATTGGACACACAAGACACATGACGAAGACAATCCAGGGAAACTAGCAAAATTGGACACACAAGACACAGGACGAAGACAATCCAGGGAAACTAGTAACATTGGACGCACAAGACACAGGACGAAGACAATCCAGGGAAACTAGCAACATTGGACACACAAGACACAGGACGAAGATAATCCAGAGAAACTAGCAACATTGGACACACAAGACACAGGACGAAGACAATCCAGGGAAACTAGCAATATTGGACACACAGGACGAAGACAATCCAGCGAAACTAGTAACATTGGACACACAAGGCACAGGACGAGGACAATCCAGAGAAACTAGCAACATTGGACACACAAGAAACAGGACGAAGACAATCTAGAGAAACTAGTGACATTGGACACACAAGGTCAAGGACGAAGACAATCCAACAAAACTAGTAACATTGGACACACAAGACACAGGACGAAGACAATCTAGAGAAACTAGTGACATTTTGGACACACAAGGTACAGGACGAAGACAATCCAGCAAAACTAGTGACATTGGACACACAAGGTACAGGACGAAGACAATCCAGAGAAACTAGCAACATTGGACACACAAGACACAGGACGAAGACAATTCATGGAAACTAATAACATTGGACACACAAGACACATGACGAAGACAATCCAGGGAAACTAGCAACATTGGACACACAAGACACAGGACGAAGACAATCCACGGAAACTAGTAACATTGGACGCACAAGACACAGGACGATGACAAACCAAGGAAACTAGTAACATTGGACACACAAGACACAGGACGAAGACAATCCAGGGAAACTAGCAACATTGGACACATAAGGCACAGGACGAGGACAATCCAGTGAAACTAGCAACATTGGACACACAAGACACAGGACGAAGACAATTCATGGAAACTAATAACATTGGACACACAAGACACATGACGAAGACAATCCAGGGAAACTAGAAACATTGGACACACAAGACACAGGACGAAGACAATCCACGGAAACTAGTAACATTGGACGCACAAGACACAGGACGATGACAAACCAGGGAAACTAGTAACATTGGACACACAAGACACAGGACGAAGACAATCCAGGGAAACTAGCAACATTGGACACACAAGGCACAGGACGAGGACAATCCAGTGAAACTAGCAACATTGGACACACAAGACACAGGACGAAGACAATCCAGAGAAACTAGCAACATTGGACACACAAGACACAGGACGAAGACAATCCAGGGAAACTAGCAACATTGGATACACAGGACGAAAACAATCCAGGGAAACTAGTAACATTGGACACACAAGGCACAGGACGAGGACAATCCAGAGAAACTAGCAACATTGGACACACAAGACACAGGACGAAGACAATCCAGAGAAACTAGCAACATTGGACACACAAGACACAGGACGAAGACAATCTAGAGAAACTAGTGACATTGGACACACAAGGTACAGGACGAAGACAATCCAGCGAAACTAGTAACATTGGACACACATGACACAGGACGAAAACAATCTAGAGAAACTAGTAACATTGGATACACAAGACACAGGACGAAGAAAATCCAGAGAAACTAGCAACATTGGACATACAAGACACAGGACGAAGACAATCTAGAGAAACTAGTGACATTTTGGACACAAATGGTACAGGACGAAGACAATCCAGCAAAACTAGTGACATTGGACACACAAGGTACAGGACGAAGACAATCCGGCGAAACTAGTAACATTGGACACACAAGACACAGGACGAAGACAATCTAGAGAAACTAGTGACATTGGACACACAAGACACAGGACGAAGACAATCTAGAGAAACTAGTAACATTGGACACACAAGACACAGGACGAAGACAATCCAGAGAAACTAGCAACAATGGACACACAAGACACAGGACGAAGACAATCTAGAGAAACTAGTAACATTTTGGACACACAAGGTACAGGACGAAGACAATCCAGAGAAACTAGCAACATTGGACACACAAGACACAGGACGAAGACAATCCAGAGAAACTAGTAACATTGGACACACAAGGTACAGGACGAAGACAATCCAGCGAAACTAGTGACATTGGACACACAAGGTACAGGACGAAGACAATCCAGGGAAACTAGTGACATTGGACACACAAGGTACAGGACGAAGACAATCCAGGGAAACTAGTGACATTGGACACACAAGGTACAGGACGAAGACAATCCAGGGAAACTAGTGACATTGGACACACAAGGTACAGGACGAAGACAATCCAGGGAAACTAGTGACATTGGACACACAAGGTACAGGACGAAGACAATCCAGGGAAACTAGTGACATTGGACACACAAGGTACAGGACGAAGACAATCCAGGGAAACTAGTGACATTGGACACACAAGGTACAGGACGAAGACAATCCAGGGAAACTAGTGACATTGGACACACAAGGTACAGGACGAAGACAATCCAGGGAAACTAGTGACATTGGACACACAAGGTACAGGACGAAGACAATCCAGGGAAACTAGTGACATTGGACACACAAGGTACAGGACGAAGACAATCCAGGGAAACTAGTGACATTGGACACACAAGGTACAGGACGAAGACAATCCAGGGAAACTAGTGGCATTGGACACACAAGGTACAGGACGAAGACAATCCAGGGAAACTAGTGACATTGGACACACAAGGTACAGGACGAAGACAATCCAGGGAAACTAGTGACATTGGACACACAAGGTACAGGACGAAGACAATCCAGGGAAACTAGTGACATTGGACACACAAGGTACAGGACGAAGACAATCCAGGGAAACTAGTGACATTGGACACACAAGGTACAGGACGAAGACAATCCAGGGAAACTAGTGACATTGGACACACAAGGTACAGGACGAAGACAATCCAGGGAAACTAGTGACATTGGACAAACAAGGTACAGGACGAAGACAATCCAGGGAAACTAGTGACATTGGACACACAAGGTACAGGACGAAGACAATCCAGGGAAACTAGTGACATTGGACACACAAGGTACAGGACGAAGACAATCCAGGGAAACTAGTGACATTGGACACACAAGGTACAGGACGAAGACAATCCAGGGAAACTAGTGACATTGGACACACAAGGTACAGGACGAAGACAAAACAAAAAACACAACACAGAAAACTATTTTTAAAAAGATAATCTATTTACTCCTAGCCTTTAATTGTCTATAAAGACATCCATTTTAGGATTCTCTTGTGAAATGTTGTGAACTTTATTGTGATCTGTGTTACAAATGTCCACGGATATATTTCTTATAAATTTCTTACATGTGTATATTCTGAAGAAGAAAATAGGGATTTATTCTTTACAGGTATCCATCGTTACATAGGGTTGCCAAAAAATCAATAAAATGAAGAAGGCGATGAACAACGAAATTGCTTTGTCATGTATAGTAAAGTTCACAAGAATTTTCGGAACTAATTATATGTATTTAAAGTTATATTCTTCAATTTTTAGGTTACAGTTCGTCATCTTATTTAGACAATGACATGAACAACCATGCATTCTGAACATTTTATTAGGACTTAAGGATTACCTGAAGTTGAACCACCAGAACTGGAATCATCGTTATATATGTTCATCATTTCTATTTCTCTTGTAGTTATCTCGGATTCAACTAAAAAATAATGAATATATCTTTATTAACTCTTCAATAACCAAACAACAATCAACATTGAAACACTAGGTGATATCAGCAGTAGCTCACTAGCTCATAGAAGCTTCATACTACGGTTCATGGCTGGTATTTGCATTGCATGCAGAAGAACTCATGTTCTCTCATTATTACGGCGTTTTAACCCCGCTGAACCAGTGGTGGAAAAAGCTGTAATCCTCTAGAGGATTAAAATGTCTCGTGCCTTTCCCGGCATAATATATATAGGACGCACTGCGTCCTAGCAACATAATTGTGTAGACGTCCGCCAATGGATTTTGAAATAAAATTCGTGTTAAATAATGGGAGAAACAAATTCTCCTTCAGTTGCCCATGTGTGTTACGATATTTCTCCACTCTCGAGAGTTAAATTAAAAATTTTAACCACTCACCTTACAGCTTGTGGTTAACATTTTTGATTTGACTCTCTTGAGTGTAGAAATATCGTAACCCACGGGCAACTGAAGGAGAATCTATATATATTGCATTTCAAGATATCTTCTATTATAACATAATTGTAATTTCAAAGACATGAAAATGAATGTTCATTGTTAAACGAAAATATTGGTTTATCAATGCAAATATCTATAACCCTAACACTAACCCTGCAACGAGTGCAATAAAAGCGTAGATATCAAATTTACTGTGCACGACTGGTTTCTGAAATAACCTTCATTAGGTACGCTCAAAATCGAAAGATTAGAAAGCCAAATAAAAGTTTTTAGAACAATAAAACTAAAGGCTGTCTTTATCATTTAATACAACGAAATAATCCATCTTCATGCTATTATGAAACAAACGTTACTGAAAGATGAAGAAGCTTCATTTATCTTTGATTTATTAGTCTTTGAATATCAAATGGATTTTAGTATCTCAATTCAGTTCAGCATGATAACCTCTTACCCGAGTGAGTAATTGTTGTTTAAAGCAAAGTACATAATTGTCCTCTATATTATTGGCGAGAACAAGTAACTTTTTGATGAGATGATGATGGCGTTTATGTTGTATAAAACAATGTAGAGATTGTTAGTGTTCACTGAAACAACACTCCATATGTATTTATTTCGCTTTACTTGGTAACATTATCATTTCTCAGAGCCAATCAGTCTTGCTCTTGCTCCTTAATGTTTTTTGTTTAGAGAAAAACAGAATATACAGTCAATATCATCAATATCAATATTACTTGTATATACTTTGGTTTACTAAATAGGGGGACAGAACATGATATTCCACAATCGAGGCGACTACGCTTAGCATTACACCAGAATGTGTAAATCTTTTTAGCATTACAATGTATATAAATATTCTGCCTTCCCTTCCGGAGTTCAACTCCTGTTTTTGTGTGGTGTTCGTGTTGCTCGATCTTTAGTTTTCTATGTAGCGTTTTGTAGATCATTGTTTGTCTTTTTGTCCTTTTTCTGTTGGTCATTATATTGTCTGTCCTTTTTCTGTTGGTCATTATATTGTCTGTCCTTTTTCTGTTGGTCATTATATTATCTGTCCTTTTTCTGTTGGTCATTATATTGTCTGTCCTTTTTCTGTTGGTCATTATATTGTCTGTCCTTTTTCTGTTGGTCATTATATTGTCTGTCCATTTTCTGTTGGTCATTATATTGTCTGTCCTTTTTCTCTGTTGGTCATTATATTGTCTGTCCTTTTTCTGTTGGTCATTATATTGTCTGTCCTTTTTCTGTTGGTCATTATATTGTCTGTCCTTTTTCTGTTGGTCATTATATTGTCTATCCTTTTTCTGTTGGTCATTATAGTGTCTGTCCTTTTTCTGTTGGTCATTATATTGTCTGTCCTTTTTCTGTTGGTCATTATATTGTCTGTCCTTTTTCTGTTGGTCATTATATTGTCTGTCCTTTTTCTGTTGGTCATTATATTGTCTGTCCTTTTTCTGTTGGTCATTATATTGTCTGTCCTTTTTCTTTTGGTCATTATATTGTCTGTCCTTTTTCTTTTGGTCATTATATTGTCTGTCCTTTTTCTTTTGGTCATTATATTGTCTGTCATTCGATTTACCACATCGGATTAACCTTTTGGTATCATTAAACCCTTCTTAAAATAGTTTACGCCTGATTTGTTTTCCTTTACAAATAACCAACCTGTATTACTCGTTGTTGCTTCGTTTCTTGTTGGTGGTTGTCCTGGGCGTGGTCCCGGGTCTAATGGTGTGTGACGAGGTTGTTGTGGCGGCGGCACTAGATGAGGAATTATGTCTAAAATGTATCAGAATGTTTTATGAAAAAATACAAATAAAGTTGATTTGCATTTTTTTTAAATAGATCAAATTAGCCCTTAGATAAATTTGCTATTTGAGAAATGGAATTAATCGTGACTTAATTTCAGCAATTTCAATATTATTGAAACGATTGTAATATTTATATGTGCTGTGATCCTATGCAATGTATTATTTAAAATGCTGATTTAGATTGCTGTTAAATTAATATGCATGCCAATACCACACGCTTAGCATAAAAGTTTGAAGATATCTTAGGAGTAAACAGAAGTCGTAAGTCGACGGACAGACAATGTCAAAAGATAAATATAAAAGGACGATAATCTACAAACCATTACATAGAAAACTAAAGATCGAGCAACACGAACCACACTAAAAACCAGGGGTGAACTCATGTGCTCCGGAAGGGTAGGCAGTTACGGCTCCATATATGACACCCGTCGTGTTATTCTTAACTACTAGGAATCCTTCGTGCAGTAGCTTCTTGTTAACAGAGACCCTCTATAAAGGAAATCATGATAGGAACCAAAAGTAGCTTCTTGTTAACAGAGACCTTCCATAAAGGAAATCATGATAGGAACCAAAAGCTCTGCAATATCGGATAAACGGAGAGATATATGCAGGTTCTGCTGGAATGTGGATTCAAATAAAAAATGTAAATGGAAAGTTCATGGGAAAATTGAAATCATCTCGTTTGTCATAAAGTTTCGTTCTTAATTTTCACTGACTGTCAATTTCGAGGTGTAGGTCAAGGTATGAAACAGATCTAGCTGTATTTGTGGTATCCCTTATTTCAAGCTCAATCTTAATCACAGGTATAATGACTGCCTTTAATTTTACCTTACGTAGTCTAGTACTCGTGACCCCTCAGATATTTGTTAGAGGAATCAGGTAACGACTGAATCCATGTTTGTAATGGCAGCCTCCATAGGCAACAAGAATCTCCATCTCGGCAAAGGTAAAGAGGCATAGCATCGATTGAAAGCGTGTCTTAACTTGGAATGTGGCATCATGCAAACCACTAGACTGATGAAACTCTCGGGACTAATAGTCCACAAACAGGGGTGTCGACCCAGTGACAGTAATTAAAACGTAGATATCTGATGCTATGTGTTTATGGTATAACAATCAGGAAAGAAAGTTTATATATTTACGGGATAGGTGTTATTTTGAAGTACAGTGTATATACTTACCACATCTTGGTATGTTACAGTATCTCCACCCTCTGTTCCATTGTAAATAACACCATAGTCCTTTAGGATCGTGATCTGGGTTTCTACAATAATTGACATGTTCTGGACCAAGTGGATATTTTAGACCAATCTGATCCCACCGTCCACAAGGTAAGCCATTGTCAGTCCTGTTGACATTACCAGTGTAAATTACTTTCCCATTTTTCTCTCTGATATAACAGTTGTCTGTGTGATAAATAAAACTCAGTTTTAGTATAACTTCAATCTGCGTACAAGAAATTAGATCAAACAACATTTTTGCTGTATGTTGTTACCACCACCAACCTTATACATTTTAAAACCGCGTCGATGGTGTAATGGCTAGCGTGCTCGCCTCGAGTGCGGTTGATCGTGGGTTCGAGCCCCGGTCGGGTCAAACAAAAGACTGTAAAATTTGGATTGTGTTGCTTCACCGCTTGAAGCAAGAAGCATTCATGAGAAAGAGTACACTTGTTTGCTCGAAATCGGAATAGTGTGTCCGAGCGGAGCGAGCGGTCTAACCGCGGACTGTTGTTACAGTGAGCTAGAACTATAAAAATCCAACTAAGCTTGTTGGTCTGGTACAAAGAGAGCATAATTATCATCTCATAGAATGTAACTTGTTCTCGCCATGATTTAGCTAACTTGTTCTCGCCATGATATAGCTGAAAGATTGCTCATTTAACATTAAACAACAATCACTCACTCACTATAGATTCTAAGTCTGAAATCTTATTCAACAAGGTGCCGTCATGACTGGTCTGAAATCTTATTCAACAAGGTGCCGTCATGACTGGTCTGAAATCTTATTCAACAAGGTGCCGTCATGACTGGTCTGAAATCTTATTCAACAAGGTGCCGTCATGACTGGTTTGAAATCTTATTCAACAAGGTGCCGTCATGACTGGTCTGAATTCTTATTCAACAAGGTGCCGTCATGACTGGTCTGAAATCTTATTCAACAAGGTGCCGTCATGACTGGTCTGAAATCTTATTCAACAAGGTGCCGTCATGACTGTGATCGCATATAGTTGTATTTACATCACTTATGTACTCAGTGCGAATCAGTAATAATGTTGCGACCTCAAGTTTGTCACTGACCTTTTGCAGGTCGGTCGTTTCCTCTGGATGGTTCCCAATCGCTAAAGCTAAGCACCAAAATATAATTGAAATATTGTCCAAGTGCGTAATTGGAGAGTGCGTATTGTGCATGGGTCTCAAATACAAAGTATCTGCAATACAATATTTAATTTTTAAAATTCAATCAGAATACTATAGTAATGGTAGTAATTCTTCAAACCTCTGGAAATTACATTTGCGAATCCCACCTCTCTCTGGTATCCCCTTCGAGAGCTCTGGTCTTCATCCGTTTGGTGCTTGAGCAGCCCATAGACCCCTCACCTTGATCTCACGCTTCCATTAACGCCAACACGTGGATTTGCGCCTGTTGTTAAAGTTGCGTTAAGTAGTAATAAGCAATTTAGCTTCCAGAATTGAAGGATCTTGCACTGTCCACAAATACCTTACATGTGTACAATACACCAGAGACATACAGGGATGTCAATAAGCCTGTATGTACTTTGCACAATTAATGTTTCGACCCATTTTGAATGCATTCATGTTTTTCATCCTAACATGTAATTCTAATATATGAATTACTGATCACACCTACCTGGTGATTTTTTCTCCGCAGGTACACAAATAATTAGTAAAACAATAGTAACCAATTTAACCAATAACACCATTTTTGGAGGAAACTCCTTCAGTTGACTTTTAAGTGTTAATATTTTGTACTTAAGATATATTGTCGTCGGAAGCGGATCCGGATATTACTTATACATATAAACTGCCTCAGTACAAATGGATTAACTAAATATATAAATGTTTCACGATGACTTTTTAAATGGGTTATTTTGTATCAATAAACACGTAGATGTGCACAACGTATTTCTGAAATAAGAAGAGTTTGAAGATAACAAGGGTGTAATCAGAATCTGTATTTCATAGAAGAACACACAACACAATGGCCAAAAGATACCAAAGGGGTAATCAGAATCCGTCAATTATAGAAGAACAGACAACATAATGACCAAAAGATACCAAGGGGGTAATCAGAATCCGTAAATCATAGAAGAACAGACAACACATTGGCCAAAAGATACCAAGGGTGTAATCAGAATCTGTATATCATAGAAGAACAGACAACACAATGGCCGAAAGATACCAAGGATGTAATCAGAATCTGTATATCATAGAAGAACAGACAACACAATGGCCAAAAGATACCAAGGGGGTAATCAGAATCCGTAACTTATAGAAGAACAAACAACACAATTGCCAAAACATACCAAGGGTGTAATCAGAATCTATATATCATAGAAGAACAGACAACACAATGGCCAAAAGATACCAAGGGGGTAATCAGAATCTGTATATCATGAATAGACAACACAATGGCCAAAAGATACCAAGGGGGTAATCAGAATCTGTATATCATAGAAGAACAGACAACACAATGGCCAAAATATACCAAGGGTGTAATCAGAATCTGTATATCATAGAAGAACAGAAAACACAATGGCCAAAAGATACCAAGGGTGTAATCAGAATCTGTATATCATAGAAGAACAGACAACACAATGGCCAACAGATACCAATGGGGTAATCAGAATCTGTATATCATAGAAGAACAGACAACACAATGGCCAAACGATACCAAGGGTGTAATCAGAATCTGTATATCATAGAAGAACAGACAACACAATATCCAAAAGAAACCAAGGGGTAATCAGAATCTGTATATCATAGAAGAACAGACAACACAATGGTCAAAAGATACCAAGGGTGTAATCAGAATCTGTTATTATAGAGGAACAGACAGCACAATGGCCAAAAGATATCAAGAGTGTAATCAGAATCTATATATCATAGAAGAACAGACAACACAATGGCCAAACGATACCAAGGGTGTAATCAGAATCTGTATATCATAGAAGAACAGACAACACAATGGCCGAAAGATACCAAGGATGTAATCAGAATCTGTATATCATAGAAGAACAGACAACACAATGGCCAAAAATCCACTATGGTCACCTAGATGCCCGACAGAGGAGAACAATTAGAATTCTGTCGTTTTGGTCAAAGTTTTTGTTTGGTAAAGAATCTAAATTGTCATTAATGATATATAGATTATATTTTGAAATGTATGCATTGAATGAAGCTAAATTTTCATGGTTAAACAATGCTTATAATATTAGAAATGAATAGTTGTAGCACACAGACTGTTATTCATAGTGACTGGTTTATTTCATTATTAAAACAAACACCTAAAGAACAGTATAACCAACTAATTTCTCAAATTAATTAACTTGCAGGTTATTTAAAGACATTTGTGATATTTGAGACAACTACGTCCTCGCTACGCACTGGTCACTGGGTACACCTGAATAAGGTGTAAGGGTTAGTAAGTCCGCGGTACGCACTGGTCACTGGGTACACCTGAATAAGGTGTAAGGGTTTGTAAGTCCTCGGTACGCACTGGTCACTGGGTACACCTGAATAAGATGTAAGGGTTAGTAAGTCCTCGGTACGCACTGGTCACTGGGTACGCCTGAATAAGGTGTAAGGGATTGTTGGTCCTCGGTACGCACTGGTCACTGGGTACACCCGAATAAGGTGTAAGGGTTAGTAAGTCCTCGGTACGCACTGGTCACTGGGTACACCTGAATAAGGTGTAAGGGTTAGTAAGTCCTCGGTACACACTGGTCACTAGGTACACCTGAATAAGGTGTAAGGGTTAGTAAGTCCTCGGTACGCACTGGTCACTGGGTACACCTGAATAAGGTGTAAGGGTTAGTAAGTCCTCGGTACGCACTGGTCACTGGGTACACCTGAATAAGGTGTAAGGGTTAGTACGTCCTCGGTACGCACTGGTCACTGGGTACACCTGAATAAGGTGTAAGGGTTAGTAGGTCCGCGGTACGCACTGGTCACTGGGTACACCTGAATAAGGTGTAAGGGTTAGTAAGTCCTCGGTACGCACTGGTCACTGGGTACACCTGAATAAGGTGTAAGGGTTAGTAAGTCCGCGGTATGCACTGGTCACTGGGTACACCCGAATAAGGTGCAAGGGTTAGTAAGTCCTCGGTACGCACTGGTCACTGGGTACACCTGAATAAGATGTAAGGGTTAGTAAGTCCTCGGTACGCACTGGTCACTGGGTACACCTGAATAAGGTGTAAGGGTTAGTAAGTCCGCGGTACGCACTGGTCACTGGGTACACCTGAATAAGGTGCAAGGGTTTGTAAGTCCTCGGTACGCACTGGTCACTGGGTACACCCGAATAAGGTGTAAGGGTTTGTAAGTCCTCGGTACGCAGTGGTCACTGGGTACACCTGAATAAGGTGTAAGGGTTAGTAAGTCCTCGGTACGCACTGGTCACTGGGTACACCCGAATAAGGTGTAAGGGTTAGTAAGTCCTCGGTACGCACTGGTGACTGGGTACACCTGAATAAGGTGTAATGTTTGTAAGTCCTCGGTACGCACTGGTCACTGGGTACACCTGAATAAGGTGTAAGGGTTTGTAAGTTCTCGGTACGCACTGGTCACTGGGTACACCTGAATAAGGTGTAAGGGTTAGTAAGTCCTCGGTACGCGCTGGTCACTGGGTAAACCTGAATAAGGTGTAAGGGTTTGTAAGTCCTCGGTACGCACTGGTCACTGGGTACACCCGAATAAGGTGTAAGGGTTAGTAAGTCCTCGGTACGCACTGGTCACTGGGTACACCTGAATAAGGTGTAAGGGTTAGTAAGTCCTCGGTACGCACTGGTCACTGGGTACACCTGAATAAGGTGCAAGGGTTAGTAAGTCCTCGGTGCGCACTGGTCACTGGGTACACCTGAATAAGGTGCAAGGGTTAGTAAGTCCTCGGTACGCACTGGTCACTGGGTACACCCGAATAAGGTGTAAGGGTTAGTAAGTCCTCGGTACGCACTGGTCACTGGGTACACCTGAATAAGGTGTAAGGGTTTGTAAGTCCGCGGTACGCACTGGTCACTGGGTACACCTGAATAAGGTGTAAGGGTTTGTAAGTCATCGGTACGCACTGGTCACTGGGTACACCTGAATAAGGTGCAAGGGTTAGTAAGTCCTCGGTACGCACTGGTCACTGGGTACACCTGAATAAGGTGTAAGGGTTAGTAAGTCCTCGGTAGGCACTGGTCACTGGGTACACCTGAATAAGGTGTAAGGGTTAGTAAGTCCTCGGTACGCACTGGTCACTGGGTACACCTGAATAAGGTGCAAGGGTTAGTAAGTCCTCGGTACGCACTGGTCACTGGGTACACCTCAATAAGATGTAAAGGTTAGTAAGTCCTCGGTACGCACTGGTCACTGGGTACACCTGAATAAGGTGTAAGGGTTTGTAAGTCCTCAGTACGCACTGGTCACTGGGTACACCTGAATAAGGTGTAAGGGATTGTTGGTCCTCGGTACGCACTGGTCACTGGGTACACCTGAATAAGGTGTAAGGGTTTGTAAGTCCTCGGTACGCACGGTCACTGGGTACACCTGAATAAGGTGTAAGGGTTTGTAAGTTCTCGGTACGCACTGGTCACTGGGTACACCTGAATAAGGTGTAAGGGTTAGTAAGTCCTCGGTACGCGCTGGTCACTGGGTAAACCTGAATAAGGTGTAAGGGTTTGTAAGTCCTCGGTACGCACTGGTCACTGGGTACACCCGAATAAGGTGTAAGGGTTAGTAAGTCCTCGGTACGCACTGGTCACTGGGTACACCTGAATAAGGTGTAAGGGTTAGTAAGTCCTCGGTACGCACTGGTCACTGGGTACACCTGAATAAGGTGCAAGGGTTAGTAAGTCCTCGGTGCGCACTGGTCACTGGGTACACCTGAATAAGGTGCAAGGGTTAGTAAGTCCTCGGTACGCACTGGTCACTGGGTACACCCGAATAAGGTGTAAGGGTTAGTAAGTCCTCGGTACGCACTGGTCACTGGGTACACCTGAATAAGGTGTAAGGGTTTGTAAGTCCGCGGTACGCACTGGTCACTGGGTACACCTGAATAAGGTGTAAGGGTTTGTAAGTCATCGGTACGCACTGGTCACTGGGTACACCTGAATAAGGTGCAAGGGTTAGTAAGTCCTCGGTACGCACTGGTCACTGGGTACACCTGAATAAGGTGTAAGGGTTAGTAAGTCCTCGGTAGGCACTGGTCACTGGGTACACCTGAATAAGGTGTAAGGGTTAGTAAGTCCTCGGTACGCACTGGTCACTGGGTACACCTGAATAAGGTGCAAGGGTTAGTAAGTCCTCGGTACGCACTGGTCACTGGGTACACCTCAATAAGATGTAAAGGTTAGTAAGTCCTCGGTACGCACTGGTCACTGGGTACACCTGAATAAGGTGTAAGGGTTTGTAAGTCCTCAGTACGCACTGGTCACTGGGTACACCTGAATAAGGTGTAAGGGATTGTTGGTCCTCGGTACGCACTGGTCACTGGGTACACCTGAATAAGGTGTAAGGGTTTGTAAGTCCTCGGTACGCACGGTCACTGGGTACACCTGAATAAGGTGTAAGGGTTAGTAAGTCCTCGGTACGCACTGGTGACTGGGTACACCGGAATAAGGTGTAAGGGTTAGTAAGTCCTCGGTACGCACTGGTCACTGGGTACACCCGAATAAGGTGTAACGGTTAGTAAGTCCTCGGTACGCACTGGTCACTGGGTACACCTGAATAAGGTGTAAGGGTTTGTAAGTCCTCGGTACGCACTGGTCACTGGGTACACCTGAATAAGGTGTAAGGGTTAGTAAGTCCTCGGTACGCACTGGTCACTGGGTACACCTGAATAAGGTGTAAGGGTTTGTAAATCCTCGGTACGCACTGGTCACTGGGTACACCCGATATACGGTGTAAGGGTTAGTAAGTCCTCGGTACGCACTGGTCACTGGGTACACCTGAATAAGGTGTAAGGGTTAGTAAGTCCGCGGTACGCACTGGTCACTGGGTACACCTGAATAAGGTGCAAGGGTTTGTAAGTCCTCGGTACGCACTGGTCACTGGGTACACCCGAATAAGGTGTAAGGGTTTGTAAGTCCTCGGTACGCAGTGGTCACTGGATACACCTGAATAAGGTGTAAGGGTTAGTAAGTCCTCGGTACGCACTGGTCACTGGGTACACCTGAATAAGGTGTAAGGGTTAGTAAGTCCTCGGTACGCACTGGTCACTGGGTACACCCGAATAAGGTGTAAGGGTTAGTAAGTCCTCGGTACGCACTGGTCACTGGGTACACCTGAATAAGGTGTAAGGGATTGTTGGTCCTCGGTACGCACTGGTCACTGGGTACACCTGAATAAGGTGTAAGGGTTTGTAAGTCCTCGGTACGCACGGTCACTGGGTACACCTGAATAAGGTGTAAGTGTTAGTAAGTCCTCGGTACGCACTGGTGACTGGGTACACCGGAATAAGGTGTAAGGGTTAGTAAGTCCGCGGTACGCACTGGTCACTGGGTACACCTGAATAAGGTGTAAGGGTTTGTAAGTCCTCGGTACGCACTGGTCACTGGGTACACCTGAATAAAGTGTAAGGGTTAGTAAGTCCTCGGTACGCACTGGTCACTGGGTACACCTGAATAAGGTGTAAGGGTTTGTAAGTCCTCGGTACGCACTGGTCACTGGGTACACCCGATATACGGTGTAAGGGTTAGTAAGTCCTCGGTACGCACTGGTCACTGGGTACACCTGAATAAGGTGTAAGGGTTAGTAAGTCCGCGGTACGCACTGGTCACTGGGTACACCTGAATAAGGTACAAGGGTTTGTAAATCCTCGGTACGCACTGGTCACTGGGTACACCCGAATAAGGTGTAAGGGTGTGTAAGTCCTCGGTACGCAGTGGTCACTGGGTACACCTGAATAAGGTGTAAGGGTTAGTAAGTCCTCGGTACGCACTGGTCACTGGGTACACCTGAATAAGGTGTAAGGGTTAGTAAGTCCTCGGTACGCACTGGTCACTGGGTACACCCGAATAAGGTGTAAGGGTTAGTAAGTCCTCGGTAAGCACTGGTCACTGGGTACACCTGAATAAGGTGTAATGGTTAGTAAGTCCTCGGTACGCACTGGTCACTGGGTACACCTGAATAAGGTGTAAGGGTTTGTAAGTCCTCGGTACGCACTGGTCACTGGGTACACCTGAATAAGGTGTAAGGGTTAGTAAGTCCTCGGTACGCGCTGGTCACTGGGTACACCTGAATAAGGTGTAAGGGTTTGTAAGTCCTCGGTACGCACTGGTCCCTGGGTACACCCGAATAAGGTGTAAGGGTTAGTAAGTCCTCGGTACGCACTGGTCACTGGGTACACCTGAATAAGGTGTAAGGGTTAGTAAGTCCGCGGTATGCACTGGTCACTGGGTACACCCGAATAAGGTGCAAGGGTTAGTAAGTCCTCGGTACGCACTGGTCACTGGGTACACCTGAATAAGATGTAAGGGTTAGTAAGTCCTCGGTACGCACTGGTCACTGGGTACACCTGAATAAGGTGTAAGGGTTAGTAAGTCCTCGGTACGCACTGGTCACTGGGTACACCTGAATAAGGTGTAAGGGTTAGTAAGTCCGCGGTACGCACTGGTCACTGGGTACACCTGAATAAGGTGCAAGGGTTAGTAAGTCCTCGGTACGCACTGGTCACTGGGTACACCCGAATAAGTTGTAAGGGTTAGTAAGTCCTCGGTACGCACTGGTCACTGGGTACACCTGAATAAGGTGTAAGGGTTAGTAAGTCCGCGGTACGCACTGGTCACTGGGTACACCTGAATAAGGTGCAAGGGTTTGTAAGTCCTCGGTACGCACTGGTCACTGGGTACACCCGAATAAGGTGTAAGGGTTTGTAAGTCCTCGGTACGCAGTGGTCACTGGGTACACCTGAATAAGGTGTAAGGGTTAGTAAGTCCTCGGTACGCACTGGTCACTGGGTACACCTGAATAAGGTGTAAGGGTTAGTAAGTCCTCGGTACGCACTGGTCACTGGGTACACCCGAATAAGGTGTAAGGGTTAGTAAGTCCTCGGTACGCACTGGTCACTGGGTACACCTGAATAAGGTGTAATGGTTAGTAAGTCCTCGGTACGCACTGGTCACTGGGTACACCTGAATAAGGTGTAAGGGTTTGTAAGTTCTCGGTACGCACTGGTCACTGGGTACACCTGAATAAGGTGTAAGGGTTAGTAAGTCCTCGGTACGCGCTGGTCACTGGGTAAACCTGAATAAGGTGTAAGGGTTTGTAAGTCCTCGGTACGCACTGGTCACTGGGTACACCCGAATAAGGTGTAAGGGTTAGTAAGTCCTCGGTACGCACTGGTCACTGGGTACACCTGAATAAGGTGTAAGGGATTGTTGGTCCTCGGTACGCACTGGTCACTGGGTACACCTGAATAAGGTGTAAGGGTTTGTAAGTCCTCGGTACGCACGGTCACTGGGTACACCTGAATAAGGTGTAAGTGTTAGTAAGTCCTCGGTACGCACTGGTGACTGGGTACACCGGAATAAGGTGTAAGGGTTAGTAAGTCCTCGGTACGCACTGGTCACTGGGTACACCCGAATAAGGTGTAACGGTTAGTAAGTCCGCGGTACGCACTGGTCACTGGGTACACCTGAATAAGGTGTAAGGGTTTGTAAGTCCTCGGTACGCACTGGTCACTGGGTACACCTGAATAAGGTGTAAGGGTTAGTAAGTCCTCGTTACGCACTGGTCACTGGGTACACCTGAATAAGGTGTAAGGGTTTGTAAGTCCTCGGTACGCACTGGTCACTGGGTACACCCGATATACGGTGTAAGGGTTAGTAAGTCCTCGGTACGCACTGGTCACTGGGTACACCTGAATAAGGTGTAAGGGTTAGTAAGTCCGCGGTACGCACTGGTCACTGGGTACACCTGAATAAGGTACAAGGGTTTGTAAATCCTCGGTACGCACTGGTCACTGGGTACACCCGAATAAGGTGTAAGGGTGTGTAAGTCCTCGGTACGCAGTGGTCACTCGGTACACCTGAATAAGGTGTAAGGGTTAGTAAGTCCTCGGTACGCACTGGTCACTGGGTACACCTGAATAAGGTGTAAGGGTTAGTAAGTCCTCGGTACGCACTGGTCACTGGGTACACCCGAATAAGGTGTAAGGGTTAGTAAGTCCTCGGTACGCACTGGTCACTGGGTACACCTGAATAAGGTGTAATGGTTAGTAAGTCCTAGGTACGCACTGGTCACTGGGTACACCTGAATAAGGTGTAAGGGTTTGTAAGTCCTCGGTACGCACTGGTCACTGGGTACACCTGAATAAGGTGTAAGGGTTAGTAAGTCCTCGGTACGCGCTGGTCACTGGGTACACCTGAATAAGGTGTAAGGGTTTGTAAGTCCTCGGTACGCACTGGTCACTGGGTACACCCGAATAAGGTGTAAGGGTTAGTAAGTCCTCGGTACGCACTGGTCACTGGGTACACCTGAATAAGGTGTAAGGGTTAGTAAGTCCGCGGTATGCACTGGTCACTGGGTACACCCGAATAAGGTGCAAGGGTTAGTAAGTCCTCGGTACGCACTGGTCACTGGGTACACCTGAATAAGATGTAAGGGTTAGTAAGTCCTCGGTACGCACTGGTCACTGGGTACACCTGAATAAGGTGTAAGGGTTAGTAAGTCCTCGGTACGCACTGGTCACTGGGTACACCTGAATAAGGTGTAAGGGTTAGTAAGTCCGCGGTACGCACTGGTCACTGGGTACACCTGAATAAGGTGCAAGGGTTAGTAAGTCCTCGGTACGCACTGGTCACTGGGTACACCCGAATAAGTTGTAAGGGTTAGTAAGTCCTCGGTACGCACTGGTCACTGGGTACACCTGAATAAGGTGTAAGGGTTAGTAAGTCCGCGGTACGCACTGGTCACTGGGTACACCTGAATAAGGTGCAAGGGTTTGTAAGTCCTCGGTACGCACTGGTCACTGGGTACACCCGAATAAGGTGTAAGGGTTTGTAAGTCCTCGGTACGCAGTGGTCACTGGGTACACCTGAATAAGGTGTAAGGGTTAGTAAGTCCTCGGTACGCACTGGTCACTGGGTACACCTGAATAAGGTGTAAGGGTTAGTAAGTCCTCGGTACGCACTGGTCACTGGGTACACCCGAATAAGGTGTAAGGGTTAGTAAGTCCTCGGTACGCACTGGTCACTGGGTACACCTGAATAAGGTGTAATGGTTAGTAAGTCCTCGGTACGCACTGGTCACTGGGTACACCTGAATAAGGTGTAAGGGTTTGTAAGTTCTCGGTACGCACTGGTCACTGGGTACACCTGAATAAAGTGTAAGGGTTAGTAAGTCCTCGGTACGCGCTGGTCACTGGGTAAACCTGAATAAGGTGTAAGGGTTTGTAAGTCCTCGGTACGCACTGGTCACTGGGTACACCCGAATAAGGTGTAAGGGTTAGTAAGTCCTCGGTACGCACTGGTCACTGGGTACACCTGAATAAGGTGTAAGGGTTAGTAAGTCCGCGGTACGCACTGGTCACTGGGTACACCTGAATAAGGTGCAAGGGTTAGTAAGTCCTCGGTGCGCACTGGTCACTGGGTACACCTGAATAAGGTGCAAGGGTTAGTAAGTCCTCGGTACGCACTGGTCACTGGGTACACCCGAATAAGGTGTAAGGGTTAGTAAGTCCTCGGTACGCACTGGTCACTGGGTACACCTGAATAAGGTGTAAGGGTTAGTAAGTCCGCGGTACGCACTGGTCACTGGGTACACCTGAATAAGGTGTAAGGGTTTGTAAGTCATCGGTACGCACTGGTCACTGGGTACACCTGAATAAGGTGCAAGGTTTAGTAAGTCCTCGGTACGCACTGGTCACTGGGTACACCTGAATAAGGTGTAAGGGTTAGTAAGTCCTCGGTAGGCACTGGTCACTGGGTACACCTGAATAAGGTGTAAGGGTTAGTAAGTCCTCGGTACGCACTGGTCACTGGGTACACCTGAATAAGGTGCAAGGGTTAGTAAGTCCTCGGTACGCACTGGTCACTGGGTACACCTCAATAAGATGTAAAGGTTAGTAAGTCCTCGGTACGCACTGGTCACTGGGTACACCTGAATAAGGTGTAAGGGTTTGTAAGTCCTCAGTACGCACTGGTCACTGGGTACACCTGAATAAGGTGTAAGGGATTGTAAGTCCTCGGTACGCACTGGTCACTGGGTACACCTGAATAAGGTGTAAGGGTTTGTAAGTCCTCGGTACGCACGGTCACTGGGTACACCTGAATAAGGTGTAAGGGTTAGTAAGTCCTCGGTACGCACTGGTGACTGGGTACACCGGAATAAGGTGTAAGGGTTAGTAAGTCCTCGGTACGCACTGGTCACTGGGTACACCCGAATAAGGTGTAACGGTTAGTAAGTCCTCGGTACGCACTGGTCACTGGGTACAGCTGAATAAGGTGTAAGGGTTTGTAAGTCCTCGGTACGCACTGGTCACTGGGTACACCTGAATAAGGTGTAAGGGTTAGTAAGTCCTCGGTACGCACTGGTCACTGGGTACACCTGAATAAGGTGTAAGGGTTTGTAAGTCCTCGGTACGCACTGGTCACTGGGTACACCCGATATACGGTGTAAGGGTTAGTAAGTCCTCGGTATGCACTGGTCACTGGGTACACCTGAATAAGGTGTAAGGGTTAGTAAGTCCGCGGTACGCACTGGTCACTGGGTACACCTGAATAAGGTGCAAGGGTTTGTAAGTCCTCGGTACGCACTGGTCACTGGGTACACCCGAATAAGGTGTAAGGGTTTGTAAGTCCTCGGTACGCAGTGGTCACTGGGTACACCTGAATAAGGTGTAAGGGTTAGTAAGTCCTCGGTACGCACTGGTCACTGGGTACACCTGAATAAGGTGTAAGGGTTAGTAAGTCCTCGGTACGCACTGGTCACTGGGTACACCCGAATAAGGTGTAAGGGTTAGTAAGTCCTCGGTACGCACTGGTCACTGGGTACACCTGAATAAGGTGTAATGGTTAGTAAATCCTCGGTACGCACTGGTCACTGGGTACACCTGAATAAGGTGTAAGGGTTTGTAAGTCCTCGGTACGCACTGGTCACTGGGTACACCTGAATAAGGTGTAAGGGTTAGTAAGTCCTCGGTACGCGCTGGTCACTGGGTACACCTGAATAAGGTGTAAGGGTTTGTAAGTCCTCGGTACGCACTGGTCACTGGGTACACCCGAATAAGGTGTAAGGGTTAGTAAGTCCTCGGTACGCACTGGTCACTGGGTACACCTGAATAAGGTGTAAGGTTTAGTAAGTCCGCGGTACGCACTGGTCACTGGGTACACCTGAATAAGGTGCAAGGGTTAGTAAGTCCTCGGTGCGCACTGGTCACTGGGTACACCTGTATAAGGTGCAAGGGTTAGTAAGTCCTCGGTACGCACTGGTCACTGGGTACACCCGAATAAGGTGTAAGGGTTAGTAAGTCCTCGGTACGCACTGGTCACTGGGTACACCTGAATAAGGTGTAAGGGTTAGTAAGTCCGCGGTACGCACTGGTCACTGGGTACACCTGAATAAGGTGTAAGGGTTTGTAAGTCCTCGGTACGCACTGGTCACTGGGTACACCTGAATAAGGTGCAAGGGTTAGTAAGTCCTCGGTACGCACTGGTCACTGGGTACACCTGAATAAGGTGTAAGGGTTAGTAAGTCCTCGGTAGGCACTGGTCACTGGGTACACCTGAATAAGGTGTAAGGGTTAGTAAGTCCTCGGTACGCACTGGTCACTGGGTACACCTGAATAAGGTGCAAGGGTTAGTAAGTCCTCGGTACGCACTGGTCACTGGGTACACCTCAATAAGATGTAAAGGTTAGTAAGTCCTCGGTACGCACTGGTCACTGGGTACACCTGAATAAGGTGTAAGGGTTTGTAAGTCCTCAGTACGCACTGGTCACTGGGTACACCTGAATAAGGTGTAAGGGATTGTAAGTCCTCGGTACGCACTGGTCACTGGGTACACCTGAATAAGGTGTAAGGGTTTGTAAGTCCTCGGTACGCACGGTCACCGGGTACACCTGAATAAGGTGTAAGGGTTAGTAAGTCCTCGGTACGCACTGGTGACAGGGTACACCGGAATAAGGTGTAAGGGTTAGTAAGTCCTCGGTACGCACTGGTCACTGGGTACACCCGAATAAGGTGTAACGGTTAGTAAGTCCTCGGTACGCACTGGTCACTGGGTACACCTGAATAAGGTGTAAGGGTTTGTAAGTCCTCGGTACGCACTGGTCACTGGGTACACCTGAATAAGGTGTAAGGGTTAGTAAGTCCTCGGTACGCACTGGTCACTGGGTACACCTGAATAAGGTGTAAGGGTTTGTAAGTCCTCGGTACGCACTGGTCACTGGGTACACCCGATATACGGTGTAAGGGTTAGTAAGTCCTCGGTACGCACTGGTCACTGGGTACACCTGAATAAGGTGCAAGGGTTAGTAAGTCCTCGGTACGCACTGGTCACGGGGTACACCTGAATAAGGTGCAAGGGTTTGTAAGTCCTCGGTACGCACTGGTCACTGGGTACACCTGAATAAGGTGTAAGGGTTAGTAAGTCCTCGGTACGCACTGGTCACTGGGTACACCTGAATAAGGTGTAAGGGTTAGTAAGTCTTCGGTACGCACTGGTCACTGGGTACACCTGAATAAGGTGTAAGGGTTAGTAAGTCCTCGGTACGCACTGGTCACTGGGTACACCTGAATAAGGTGCAAGGGTTAGTAAGTCCTCGGTCCGCACTGGTCACTGGGTACACTTCAATAAGATGTAAAGGTTAGTAAGTCCTCGGTACGCACTGGTCACTGGGTACACCTGAATAAGGTGTAAGGGTTTGTAAGTCCTCGGTACGCACTGATCACTGGGTACACCTTAATAAGGTGTAAGGGTTTGTAAGTCCTCGGTACGCACTGTTCACTGGGTACACCTGAATAAGGTGTAAGGGTTTGTAAGTCCTCGGTACGCACTGGTCACTGGGTACACCTGAATAAGGTGTAAGGGTTAGTAAGTCCTCGGTACGCACTGGTCACTGAGTACACCTGAAAAAGGTGCAAGGGTTAGTAAGTCCTCGGTACGCACTGGTCACTGGGTACACCTGAATAAGGTGTAAGGGTTAGTAAGTCCTCGGTACGCACTGGTCACTGGGTACACCGGAATAAGGTGTAAGGGTTAGTAAGTCCTCGGTACGCACTGGTCACTGGGTACACCTGAATAAGGTGTAAGGGTTAGTAAGTCCTCGGTACGCACTGGTCACTGGGTACACCCGAATAAGGTGTAAGGGTTTGTAAGTCCTCGGTACGCACTGGTCACTGGGTACACCTGAATAAGGTGTAAGGGTTAGTAAGTCCTCGGTACGCACTGGTCACTGGGTACACCTGAATAAGGTGTAAGGGTTTGTAATTCCTCGGTACGCACTGGTCACTGGGTACACCCGAATAAGGTGTAAGGGTTAGTAAGTCCTCGGTACGCACTGGTCACTGGGTACACCTGAATAAGGTGCAAGGGTTAGTAAGTCCTCGGTCCGCACTGGTCACTGGGTACACTTCAATAAGATGTAAAGGTTAGTAAGTCCTCGGTACGCACTGGTCACTGGGTACACCTGAATAAGGTGTAAGGGTTTGTAAGTCCTCGGTACGCACTGATCACTGGGTACACCTGAATAAGGTGTAAGGGTTTGTAAGTCCTCGGTACGCACTGGTCACTGGGTACACCTGAATAAGGTGTAAGGGTTTGAAAGTCCTCGGTACGCACTGGTCACTGGGTACACCTGAATAAGGTGTAAGGGTTAGTAAGTCCTCGGTACGCACTGGTCACTGAGTACACCTGAAAAAGGTGCAAGGGTTAGTAAGTCCTCGGTACGCACTGGTCACTGGGTACACCGGAATAAGGTGTAAGGGTTAGTAAGTCCTCGGTACGCACTGGTCACTGGGTACACCTGAATAAGGTGTAAGGGTTTGTAAGTCCCGGTACGCACTGGTCACTGGGTACACCGATATACGGTGTAAGGGTTAGTAAGCCCTCGGTACGCACTGGTCACTGGGTACACCTGAATAAGGTGCAAGGGTTAGTAAGTCCTCGGTACGCACTGGTCACTGGGTACACCTGAATAAGGTGCAAGGGTTAGTAAGTCCTCGGTACGCACTGGTCACTGGGTACACCTGAATAAGGTGTAAGGGTTAGTAAGTCCTCGGTACGCACTGGTCACTGGGTACACCTGAATAAGGTGTAAGGGTTAGTAAGTCCTCGGTACGCACTGGTCACTGGGTACACCTGAATAAGGTGTAAGGGTTAGTAAGTCCTCGGTACGCACTGGTCACTGGGTACACCTGAATAAGGTGCAAGGGTTAGTAAGTCCTCGGTCCGCACTGGTCACTGGGTACACTTCAATAAGATGTAAAGGTTAGTAAGTCCTCGGTACGCACTGGTCACTGGGTACACCTGAATAAGGTGTAAGGGTTTGTAAGTCCTCGGTACGCACTGATCACTGGGTACACCTGAATAAGGTGTAAGGGTTTGTAAGTCCTCGGTACGCACTGGTCACTGGGTACACCTGAATAAGGTGTAAGGGTTTGAAAGTCCTCGGTACGCACTGGTCACTGGGTACACCTGAATAAGGTGTAAGGGTTAGTAAGTCCTCGGTACGCACTGGTCACTGAGTACACCTGAAAAAGGTGCAAGGGTTAGTAAGTCCTCGGTACGCACTGGTCACTGGGTACACCGGAATAAGGTGTAAGGGTTAGTAAGTCCTCGGTACGCACTGGTCACTGGGTACACCTGAATAAGGTGTAAGGGTTAGTAAGTCCTCGGTACGCACTGGTCACTGGGTACACCTGAATAAGGTGTAAGGGTTTGTAAGTCCTCGGTACGCACTGGTCACTGGGTACACCTGAATAAGGTGTAAGGGTTAGTAAGTCCTCGGTACGCACTGGTCACTGGGTACACCTGAATAAGGTGTAAGGGTTTGTAAGTCCTCGGTACGCACTGGTCACTGGGTACACCCGAATAAGGTGTAAGGGTTAGTAAGTCCTCGGTACGCACTGGTCACTTGGTACACCTGAATAAGGTGCAAGGGTTAGTAAGTCCTCGGTACGCACTGGTCACTGGGTACACCTGAATAAGGTGTAAGGGTTAGTAAGTCCGCGGTACGCACTGGTCACTGGGTACACCTGAATAAGGTGCAAGGGTTAGTAAGTCCTCGGTACGCACTGATCACTGGGTACACCTGAATAAGGTGCAAGGGTTAGTAAGTCCTCGGTACGCACTGGTCACTGGATACACCCGAATAAGGTGTATGGGTTAGTAAGTCCTCGGTACGCACTGGTCACTGGGTACACCTGAATAAGGTGTAAGGGTTAGTAAGTCCGCGGTACGCACTGGTCACTGGGTACACCTGAATAAGGTGTAAGGGTTAGTAAGTCCTTGGTACGCACTGGTTACTGGGTACACCTGAATAAGGTGCAGGGTTAGTAAGTCCTCGGTACGCACTGGTCACTGGGTACACCTGAATAAGGTGTAAGGGTTAGTAAGTCCTCGGTACGCACTGGTCACTGGGTACACCTGAATAAGGTGTAAGGGTTAGTAAGTCCTCGGTACGCACTGGTCACTGGGTACACCTGAATAAGGTGCAAGGGATAAGTAAGTCATCGGTACGCACTGGTCACTGGGTACACCTGAATAAGGTGTAAGGGTTTGTAAGTCCTCGGTACGCACTGATCACTGGGTACACCTTAATAAGGTGTAAGGGTTTGTAAGTCCTCGGTACGCACTGGTCACTGGGTACACCTGAATAAGGTGTAAGGGTTAGTAAGTCCTCGGTACGCACTGGTCACTGGGTACACCTGAATAAGGTGTAAGGGTTTGTAAGTCCTCGGTACGCACTGGTCACTGGGTACACCTGAATAAGGTGTAAGGGTTAGTAAGTCCTCGGTACGCACTGGTCACTGGGTACACCTGAATAAGGTGTAAGGGTTTGTAAGTCCTCGGTACGCACTGGTCACTGGGTACACCCGATATACGGTGTAAGGGTTAGTAAGTCCTCGGTACGCACTGGTCACTGGGTACACCTGAATAAGGTGCAAGGGTTAGTAAGTCCTCGGTACGCACTGGTCACGGGGTACACCTGAATAAGGTGCAAGGGTTTGTAAGTCCTCGGTACGCACTGGTCACTGGGTACACCTGAATAAGGTGTAAGGGTTAGTAAGTCCTCGGTACGCACTGGTCACTGGGTACACCTGAATAAGGTGTAAGGGTTAGTAAGTCTTCGGTACGCACTGGTCACTGGGTACACCTGAATAAGGTGTAAGGGTTAGTAAGTCCTCGGTACGCACTGGTCACTGGGTACACCTGAATAAGGTGCAAGGGTTAGTAAGTCCTCGGTCCGCACTGGTCACTGGGTACACTTCAATAAGATGTAAAGGTTAGTAAGTCCTCGGTACGCACTGGTCACTGGGTACACCTGAATAAGGTGTAAGGGTTTGTAAGTCCTCGGTACGCACTGATCACTGGGTACACCTTAATAAGGTGTAAGGGTTTGTAAGTCCTCGGTACGCACTGTTCACTGGGTACACCTGAATAAGGTGTAAGGGTTTGTAAGTCCTCGGTACGCACTGGTCACTGGGTACACCTGAATAAGGTGTAAGGGTTAGTAAGTCCTCGGTACGCACTGGTCACTGAGTACACCTGAAAAAGGTGCAAGGGTTAGTAAGTCCTCGGTACGCACTGGTCACTGGGTACACCTGAATAAGGTGTAAGGGTTAGTAAGTCCTCGGTACGCACTGGTCACTGGGTACACCGGAATAAGGTGTAAGGGTTAGTAAGTCCTCGGTACGCACTGGTCACTGGGTACACCTGAATAAGGTGTAAGGGTTAGTAAGTCCTCGGTACGCACTGGTCACTGGGTACACCCGAATAAGGTGTAAGGGTTTGTAAGTCCTCGGTACGCACTGGTCACTGGGTACACCTGAATAAGGTGTAAGGGTTAGTAAGTCCTCGGTACGCACTGGTCACTGGGTACACCTGAATAAGGTGTAAGGGTTTGTAATTCCTCGGTACGCACTGGTCACTGGGTACACCCGAATAAGGTGTAAGGGTTAGTAAGTCCTCGGTACGCACTGGTCACTGGGTACACCTGAATAAGGTGCAAGGGTTAGTAAGTCCTCGGTCCGCACTGGTCACTGGGTACACTTCAATAAGATGTAAAGGTTAGTAAGTCCTCGGTACGCACTGGTCACTGGGTACACCTGAATAAGGTGTAAGGGTTTGTAAGTCCTCGGTACGCACTGATCACTGGGTACACCTGAATAAGGTGTAAGGGTTTGTAAGTCCTCGGTACGCACTGGTCACTGGGTACACCTGAATAAGGTGTAAGGGTTTGAAAGTCCTCGGTACGCACTGGTCACTGGGTACACCTGAATAAGGTGTATGGGTTAGTAAGTCCTCGGTACGCACTGGTCACTGAGTACACCTGAAAAAGGTGCAAGGGTTAGTAAGTCCTCGGTACGCACTGGTCACTGGGTACACCGGAATAAGGTGTAAGGGTTAGTAAGTCCTCGGTACGCACTGGTCACTGGGTACACCTGAATAAGGTGTAAGGGTTTGTAAGTCCCGGTACGCACTGGTCACTGGGTACACCGATATACGGTGTAAGGGTTAGTAAGCCCTCGGTACGCACTGGTCACTGGGTACACCTGAATAAGGTGCAAGGGTTAGTAAGTCCTCGGTACGCACTGGTCACTGGGTACACCTGAATAAGGTGCAAGGGTTAGTAAGTCCTCGGTACGCACTGGTCACTGGGTACACCTGAATAAGGTGTAAGGGTTAGTAAGTCCTCGGTACGCACTGGTCACTGGGTACACCTGAATAAGGTGTAAGGGTTAGTAAGTCCTCGGTACGCACTGGTCACTGGGTACACCTGAATAAGGTGTAAGGGTTAGTAAGTCCTCGGTACGCACTGGTCACTGGGTACACCTGAATAAGGTGCAAGGGTTAGTAAGTCTTCGGTCCGCACTGGTCACTGGGTACACTTCAATAAGATGTAAAGGTTAGTAAGTCCTCGGTACGCACTGGTCACTGGGTACACCTGAATAAGGTGTAAGGGTTTGTAAGTCCTCGGTACGCACTGATCACTGGGTACACCTGAATAAGGTGTAAGGGTTTGTAAGTCCTCGGTACGCACTGGTCACTGGGTACACCTGAATAAGGTGTAAGGGTTTGAAAGTCCTCGGTACGCACTGGTCACTGGGTACACCTGAATAAGGTGTAAGGGTTAGTAAGTCCTCGGTACGCACTGGTCACTGAGTACACCTGAAAAAGGTGCAAGGGTTAGTAAGTCCTCGGTACGCACTGGTCACTGGGTACACCGGAATAAGGTGTAAGGGTTAGTAAGTCCTCGGTACGCACTGGTCACTGGGTACACCTGAATAAGGTGTAAGGGTTAGTAAGTCCTCGGTACGCACTGGTCACTGGGTACACCTGAATAAGGTGTAAGGGTTTGTAAGTCCTCGGTACGCACTGGTCACTGGGTACACCTGAATAAGGTGTAAGGGTTAGTAAGTCCTCGGTACGCACTGGTCACTGGGTACACCTGAATAAGGTGTAAGGGTTTGTAAGTCCTCGGTACGCACTGGTCACTGGGTACACCCGAATAAGGTGTAAGGGTTAGTAAGTCCTCGGTACGCACTGGTCACTTGGTACACCTGAATAAGGTGCAAGGGTTAGTAAGTCCTCGGTACGCACTGGTCACTGGGTACACCTGAATAAGGTGTAAGGGTTAGTAAGTCCGCGGTACGCACTGGTCACTGGGTACACCTGAATAAGGTGCAAGGGTTAGTAAGTCCTCGGTACGCACTGATCACTGGGTACACCTGAATAAGGTGCAAGGGTTAGTAAGTCCTCGGTACGCACTGGTCACTGGATACACCCGAATAAGGTGTATGGGTTAGTAAGTCCTCGGTACGCACTGGTCACTGGGTACACCTGAATAAGGTGTAAGGGTTAGTAAGTCCGCGGTACGCACTGGTCACTGGGTACACCTGAATAAGGTGTAAGGGTTAGTAAGTCCTTGGTACGCACTGGTCACTGGGTACACCTGAATAAGGTGCAGGGTTAGTAAGTCCTCGGTACGCACTGGTCACTGGGTACACCTGAATAAGGTGTAAGGGTTAGTAAGTCCTCGGTACGCACTGGTCACTGGGTACACCTGAATAAGGTGTAAGGGTTAGTAAGTCCTCGGTACGCACTGGTCACTGGGTACACCTGAATAAGGTGCAAGGGATAAGTAAGTCATCGGTACGCACTGGTCACTGGGTACACCTGAATAAGGTGTAAGGGTTTGTAAGTCCTCGGTACGCACTGATCACTGGGTACACCTTAATAAGGTGTAAGGGTTTGTAAGTCCTCGGTACGCACTGGTCACTGGGTACACCTGAATAAGGTGTAAGGGTTTGTAAGTCCTCGGTACGCACTGGTCACTGGGTACACCTGAATAAGGTGTAAGGGTTAGTAAGTCCGCGGTACGCACTGGTCACTGGGTACACCTGAATAAGGTGCAAGGGTTAGTAAGTCCTCGGTACGCACTGATCACTGGGTACACCTGAATAAGGTGCAAGGGTTAGTAAGTCCTCGGTACGCACTGGTCACTGGATACACCCGAATAAGGTGTAAGGGTTAGTAAGTCCTCGGTACGCACTGGTCACTGGGTACACCTGAATAAGGTGTAAGGGTTAGTAAGTCCGCGGTACGCACTGGTCACTGGGTACACCTGAATAAGGTGTAAGGGTTAGTAAGTCCTCGGTACGCACTGGTCACTGGGTACACCTGAATAAGGTGCAAGGGTTAGTAAGTCCTCGGTACGCACTGGTCACTGGGTACACCTGAATAAGGTGTAAGGGTTAGTAAGTCCTCGGTACGCACTGGTCACTGGGTACACCTGAATAAGGTGTAAGTGTTAGTAAGTCCTCGGTACACACTGGTCACTGGGTACACCTGAATAAGGTGCAAGGGATAAGTAAGTCATCGGTACGCACTGGTCACTGGGTACACCTGAATAAGGTGTAAGGGTTTGTAAGTCCTCGGTACGCACTGATCACTGGGTACACCTTAATAAGATGTAAGGGTTTGTAAGTCCTCGGTACGCACTGGTCACTGGGTACACCTGAATAAGGTGTAAGGGTTTGTATGTCCTCGGTACGCACTGGTCACTGGGTACACCTGAATAAGGTGTAAGGGTTAGTAAGTCCTCGGTACGCACTGGTCACTGAGTACACCTGAAAAAGGTGCAAGAGTTAGTAAGTCCTCGGTACGCATTGGTCACTGGGTACACCTGAATAAGGTGTAAGGGTTAGTAAGTCCTCGGTACGCACTGGTCACTGGGTACACCGGAAAAAGGTGTAAGGGTTAGTAAGTCCTCGGTACGCACTGGTCACTGGGTACACCTGAATAAGGTGTAAGGGTTAGTAAGTCCTCGGTACACACTGGTCACTGGGTACACCTGAATAAGGTGTAAGTGTTTGTAAGTCCTCGGTACGCACTGGTCACTGGGTACACCTGAATAAGGTGTAAGGGTTAGTAAGTCCTCGGTACGCACTGGTCACTGGGTACACCTGAATAAGGTGTAAGGGTTTGTAAGTCCTCGGTACGCACTGGTCACTGGGTACACCCGAATAAGGTGTAAGGGTTAGTAAGTCCTCGGTACGCACTGGTCACTTGGTACACCTGAATAAGGTGCAAGGGTTAGTAAGTCCTCGGTACGCACTGGTCACTGGGTACACCTGAATAAGGTGTAAGGGTTAGTAAGTCCGCGGTACGCACTGGTCACTGGGTACACCTGAATAAGGTGCAAGGGTTAGTAAGTCCTCGGTACGCACTGATCACTGGGTACACCTGAATAAGGTGCAAGGGTTAGTAAGTCCTCGGTACGCACTGGTCACTGGGTACACCCGAATAAGGTGTAAGGGTTAGTAAGTCCTCGGTACGCACTGGTCACTGGGTACACCTGAATAAGGTGTAAGGGTTAGTAAGTCCTCGGTACGCACTGGTCACTGGGTACACCTGAATAAGGTGTAAGGGTTAGTAAGTCCTCGGTACGCACTGGTCACTGGGTACACCTGAATAAGGTGCAAGGGATAAGTAAGTCATCGGTACGCACTGGTCACTGGGTACACCTGAATAAGGTGTAAGGGTTTGTAAGTCCTCGGTAAGCACTGATCACTGGGTACACCTTAATAAGGTGTAAGGGTTTGTAAGTCCTCGGTACGCACTGGTCACTGGGTACACCTGAATAAGGTGTAAGGGTTTGTAAGTCCTCGGTACGCACTGGTCACTGGGTACACCTGAATAAGGTGTAAGGGTTAGTAAGTCCTCGGTACGCACTGGTCACTGAGTACACCTGAAAAAGGTGCAAGAGTTAGTAAGTCCTCGGTACGCATTGGTCACTGGGTACACCTGAATAAGGTGTAAGGGTTAGTAAGTCCTCGGTACGCACTGGTCACTGGGTTCACCGGAATAAGGTGTAAGGGTTAGTAAGTCCTCGGTACGCACTGGTCACTGGGTACACCTGAATAAGGTGTAAGGGTTAGTAAGTCCTCGGTACACACTGGTCACTGGGTACACCTGAATAAGGTGTAAGTGTTTGTAAGTCCTCGGTACGCACTGGTCACTGGGTACACCTGAATAAGGTGTAAGGGTTAGTAAGTCCTCGGTACGCACTGGTCACTGGGTACACCTGAATAAGGTGTAAGGGTTTGTAAGTCCTCGGTACGCACTGGTCACTGGGTACACCCGAATAAGGTGTAAGGGTTAGTAAGTCCTCGGTACGCACTGGTCACTTGGTACACCTGAATAAGGTGCAAGGGTTAGTAAGTCCTCGGTACGCACTGGTCACTGGGTACACCTGAATAAGGTGTAAGGGTTAGTAAGTCCGCGGTACGCACTGGTCACTGGGTACACCTGAATAAGGTGCAAGGGTTAGTAAGTCCTCGGTACGCACTGATCACTGGGTACACCTGAATAAGGTGCAAGGGTTAGTAAGTCCTCGGTACGCACTGGTCACTGGGTACACCCGAATAAGGTGTAAGGGTTAGTAAGTCCTCGGTACGCACTGGTCACTGGGTACACCTGAATAAGGTGTAAGGGTTAGTAAGTCCTCGGTACGCACTGGTCACTGGGTACACCTGAATAAGGTGCAAGGGTTAGTAAGTCCTCGGTACGCACTGGTCACTGGGTACACCTGAATAAGGTGTAAGGGTTAGTAAGTCCGCGGTACGCACTGGTCACTGGGTACACCTGAATAAGGTGTAAGGGTTAGTAAGTCCTCGGTACGCACTGGTCACTGGGTACACCTGAATAAGGTGTAAGGGTTAGTAAGTCCGCGGTACGCACTGGTCACTGGGTACACCTGAATAAGGTGTAAGGGTTTGTAAGTCCTCGGTACGCACTGGTCACTGGGTACACCGATATACGGTGTAAGGGTTAGTAAGCCCTCGGTACGCACTGGTCACTGGGTACACCTGAATAAGGTGCAAGGGTTAGTAAGTCCTCGGTACGCACTGATCACTGGGTACACCTGAATAAGGTGCAAGGGTTAGTAAGTCCTCGGTACGCACTGGTCACTGGGTACACCCGAATAAGGTGTAAGGGTTAGTAAGTCCTCGGTACGCACTGGTCACTGGGTACACCTGAATAAGGTGTAAGGGTTAGTAAGTCCTCGGTACGCACTGGTCACTGGGTACACCTGAATAAGGTGTAAGGGTTAGTAAGTCCTCGGTACGCACTGGTCACTGGGTACACCTGAATAAGGTGCAAGGGATAAGTAAGTCATCGGTACGCACTGGTCACTGGGTACACCTGAATAAGGTGTAAGGGTTTGTAAGTCCTCGGTACGCACTGATCACTGGGTACACCTTAATAAGGTGTAAGGGTTTGTAAGTCCTCGGTACGCACTGGTCACTTGGTACACCTGAATAAGGTGTAAGGGTTTGTAAGTCCTCGGTACGCACTGGTCACTGGGTACACCTGAATAAGGTGTAAGGGTTAGTAAGTCCTCGGTACGCACTGGTCACTGAGTACACCTGAAAAAGGTGCAAGAGTTAGTAAGTCCTCGGTACGCATTGGTCACTGGGTACACCTGAATAAGGTGTAAGGGTTAGTAAGTCCTCGGTACGCACTGGTCACTGGGTTCACCGGAATAAGGTGTAAGGGTTAGTAAGTCCTCGGTACGCACTGGTCACTGGGTACACCTGAATAAGGTGTAAGGGTTAGTAAGTCCTCGGTACACACTGGTCACTGGGTACACCTGAATAAGGTGTAAGTGTTTGTAAGTCCTCGGTACGCACTGGTCACTGGGTACACCTGAATAAGGTGTAAGGGTTAGTAAGTCCTCGGTACGCACTGGTCACTGGGTACACCTGAATAAGGTGTAAGGGTTTGTAAGTCCTCGGTACGCACTGGTCACTGGGTACACCCGAATAAGGTGTAAGGGTTAGTAAGTCCTCGGTACGCACTGGTCACTTGGTACACCTGAATAAGGTGCAAGGGTTAGTAAGTCCTCGGTACGCACTGGTCACTGGGTACACCTGAATAAGGTGTAAGGGTTAGTAAGTCCGCGGTACGCACTGGTCACTGGGTACACCTGAATAAGGTGTAAGGGTTTGTAAGTCCTCGGTACGCACTGGTCACTGGGTACACCGATATACGGTGTAAGGGTTAGTAAGCCCTCGGTACGCACTGGTCACTGGGTACACCTGAATAAGGTGCAAGGGTTAGTAAGTCCTCGGTACGCACTGGTCACTGGGTACACCTGAATAAGGTGCAAGGGTTAGTAAGTCCTCGGTACGCACTGGTCACTGGGTACACCTGAATAAGGTGTAAGGGTTAGTAAGTCCTCGGTACGCACTGGTCACTGGGTACACCTGAATAAGGTGTAAGGGTTTGTAAGTCCTCGGTACGCACTGGTCACTGGGTACACCTGAATAAGGTGTAAGGGTTAGTAAGTCCTCGGTACGCACTGGTCACTGGGTACACCTGAATAAGGTATAAGGGTTTGTAAGTCCTCGGTACGCACTGGTCACTGGGTACACCCGAATAAGGTGTAAGGGTTAGTAAGTCCTCGGTACGCACTGGTCACTTGGTACACCTGAATAAGGTGCAAGGGTTAGTAAGTCCTCGGTACGCACTGGTCACTGGGTACACCTGAATAAGGTGTAAGGGTTAGTAAGTCCGCGGTACGCACTGGTCACTGGGTACACCTGAATAAGGTGCAAGGGTTAGTAAGTCCTCGGTACGCACTGATCACTGGGTACACCTGAATAAGGTGCAAGGGTTAGTAAGTCCTCGGTACGCACTGGTCACTGGATACACCTGAATAAGGTGTAAGGGTTAGTAAGTCCTCGGTACGCACTGGTCACTGGGTACACCTGAATAAGGTGTAAGGGTTAGTAAGTCCGCGGTACGCACTGGTCACTGGGTACACCTGAATAAGGTGTAAGGGTTAGTAAGTCCTCGGTACGCACTGGTCACTGGGTACACCTGAATAAGGTGCAAGGGTTAGTAAGTCCTCGGTACGCACTGGTCACTGGGTACACCTGAATAAGGTGTAAGGGTTAGTAAGTCCTCGGTACGCACTGGTCACTGGGTACACCTGAATAAGGTGTAAGGGTTAGTAAGTCCTCGATACGCACTGGTCACTGGGTACACCTGAATAAGGTGCAAGGGATAAGTAAGTCATCGGTACGCACTGGTCACTGGGTACACCTCAATAAGATGTAAAGGTTAGTAAGTCCTCGGTACACACTGGTCACTGGGTACACCTGAATAAGGTGTAAGGGTTTGTAAGTCCTCGGTACGCACTGGTCACTGGGTACACCTGAATAAGGTGTAAGTGTTTGTAAGTCCTCGGTACGCACTGGTCACTGGGTACACCTGAATAAGGTGTAGGGGATAGTAAGTCCTCGGTACGCACTGGTCACTGGGTACACCCGAATAAGGTGTAAGGGTTAGTAAGTCCTCGGTACGCACTGGTCACTGGGTACACCCGAATAAGGTGTAAGTGTTTGTAAGTCCTCGGTACGCACTGGTCACTGGGTACACCTGAATAAGGTGTAAGGGTTAGTAAGTCCGCGGTACGCACTGGTCACTGGGTACACCTGAATAAGGTGTAAGGGTTAGTAAGTCCTCGGTACGCACTGGTCACTGGGTACACCTGAATAAGGTGTAAGGGTTTGTAAGTCCTCGGTACGCACTGGTCACTGGGTACACCCGATATACGGTGTAAGGGTTAGTAAGTCCTCGGTACGCACTGGTCACTGGGTACACCTGAATAAGGTGTAAGGGTTAGTAAGTCCTCGGTACGCACTGATCACTGGGTACACCTGAATAAGGTGTAAGGGTTTGTAAGTCCTCGGTACGCACTGATCACTGGGTACACCTTAATAAGGTGTAAGGGTTTGTAAGTCCTCGGTACGCACTGGTCACTTGGTACACCTGAATAAGGTGTAAGGGTTTGTAAGTCCTCGGTACGCACTGGTCACTGGGTACACCTGAATAAGGTGTAAGGGTTAGTAAGTCCTCGGTACGCACTGGTCACTGAGTACACCTGAAAAAGGTGCAAGAGTTAGTAAGTCCTCGGTACGCATTGGTCACTGGGTACACCTGAATAAGGTGTAAGGGTTAGTAAGTCCTCGGTACGCACTGGTCACTGGGTTCACCGGAATAAGGTGTAAGGGTTAGTAAGTCCTCGGTACGCACTGGTCACTGGGTACACCTGAATAAGGTGTAAGGGTTAGTAAGTCCTCGGTACACACTGGTCACTGGGTACACCTGAATAAGGTGTAAGTGTTTGTAAGTCCTCGGTACGCACTGGTCACTGGGTACACCTGAATAAGGTGTAAGGGTTAGTAAGTCCTCGGTACGCACTGGTCACTGGGTACACCTGAATAAGGTGTAAGGGTTTGTAAGTCCTCGGTACGCACTGGTCACTGGGTACACCCGAATAAGGTGTAAGGGTTAGTAAGTCCTCGGTACGCACTGGTCACTTGGTACACCTGAATAAGGTGCAAGGGTTAGTAAGTCCTCGGTACGCACTGGTCACTGGGTACACCTGAATAAGGTGTAAGGGTTAGTAAGTCCGCGGTACGCACTGGTCACTGGGTACACCTGAATAAGGTGTAAGGGTTTGTAAGTCCTCGGTACGCACTGGTCACTGGGTACACCGATATACGGTGTAAGGGTTAGTAAGCCCTCGGTACGCACTGGTCACTGGGTACACCTGAATAAGGTGCAAGGGTTAGTAAGTCCTCGGTACGCACTGGTCACTGGGTACACCTGAATAAGGTGCAAGGGTTAGTAAGTCCTCGGTACGCACTGGTCACTGGGTACACCTGAATAAGGTGTAAGGGTTAGTAAGTCCTCGGTACGCACTGGTCACTGGGTACACCTGAATAAGGTGTAAGGGTTTGTAAGTCCTCGGTACGCACTGGTCACTGGGTACACCTGAATAAGGTGTAAGGGTTAGTAAGTCCTCGGTACGCACTGGTCACTGGGTACACCTGAATAAGGTGTAAGGGTTTGTAAGTCCTCGGTACGCACTGGTCACTGGGTACACCCGAATAAGGTGTAAGGGTTAGTAAGTCCTCGGTACGCACTGGTCACTTGGTACACCTGAATAAGGTGCAAGGGTTAGTAAGTCCTCGGTACGCACTGGTCACTGGGTACACCTGAATAAGGTGTAAGGGTTAGTAAGTCCGCGGTACGCACTGGTCACTGGGTACACCTGAATAAGGTGCAAGGGTTAGTAAGTCCTCGGTACGCACTGATCACTGGGTACACCTGAATAAGGTGCAAGGGTTAGTAAGTCCTCGGTACGCACTGGTCACTGGATACACCTGAATAAGGTGTAAGGGTTAGTAAGTCCTCGGTACGCACTGGTCACTGGGTACACCTGAATAAGGTGTAAGGGTTAGTAAGTCCGCGGTACGCACTGGTCACTGGGTACACCTGAATAAGGTGTAAGGGTTAGTAAGTCCTCGGTACGCACTGGTCACTGGGTACACCTGAATAAGGTGCAAGGGTTAGTAAGTCCTCGGTACGCACTGGTCACTGGGTACACCTGAATAAGGTGTAAGGGTTAGTAAGTCCTCGGTACGCACTGGTCACTGGGTACACCTGAATAAGGTGTAAGGGTTAGTAAGTCCTCGATACGCACTGGTCACTGGGTACACCTGAATAAGGTGCAAGGGATAAGTAAGTCCTCGGTACGCACTGGTCACTGGGTACACCTCAATAAGATGTAAAGGTTAGTAAGTCCTCGGTACACACTGGTCACTGGGTACACCTGAATAAGGTGTAAGGGTTTGTAAGTCCTCGGTACGCACTGGTCACTGGGTACACCTGAATAAGGTGTAAGTGTTTGTAAGTCCTCGGTACGCACTGGTCACTGGGTACACCTGAATAAGGTGTAGGGGATAGTAAGTCCTCGGTACGCACTGGTCACTGGGTACACCCGAATAAGGTGTAAGGGTTAGTAAGTCCTCGGTACGCACTGGTCACTGGGTACACCCGAATAAGGTGTAAGCTTTTGTAAGTCCTCGGTACGCACTGGTCACTGGGTACACCTGAATAAGGTGTAAGGGTTAGTAAGTCCGCGGTACGCACTGGTCACTGGGTACACCTGAATAAGGTGTAAGGGTTAGTAAGTCCTCGGTACGCACTGGTCACTGGGTACACCTGAATAAGGTGTAAGGGTTTGTAAGTCCTCGGTACGCACTGGTCACTGGGTACACCCGATATACGGTGTAAGGGTTAGTAAGTCCTCGGTACGCACTGGTCACTGGGTACACCTGAATAAGGTGTAAGGGTTAGTAAGTCCTCGGTACGCACTGATCACTGGGTACACCTGAATAAGGTGTAAGGGTTTGTAAGTCCTCGGTACGCACTGGTCACTGGGTACACCTGAATAAGGTGTAAGGGTTAGTAAGTCCTCGGTACGCACTGGTCACTGAGTACACCTGAAAAAGGTGCAAGGGTTAGTAAGTCCTCGGTACGCACTGGTCACTGGGTACACCGGAATAAGGTGTAAGGGTTAGTAAGTCCTCGGTACGCACTGGTCACTGGGTACACCTGAATAAGGTGTAAGGGTTAGTAAGTCCTCGGTACGCACTGGTCACTGGGTACACCTGAATAAGGTGTAAGGGTTTGTAAGTCCTCGGTACGCACTGGTCACTGGGTACACCTGAATAAGGTGTAAGGGTTAGTAAGTCCTCGGTACGCACTGGTCACTGGGTACACCTGAATAAGGTGTAAGGGTTTGTAAGTCATCGGTACGCACTGGTCACTGGGTACACCCGAATAAGGTGTAAGGGTTAGTAAGTCCTCGGTACGCACTGGTCACTTGGTACACCTGAATAAGGTGCAAGGGTTAGTAAGTCCTCGGTACGCACTGGTCACTGGGTACACCTGCATAAGGTGTAAGGGTTAGTAAGTCCTCGGTACGCACTGATCACTGGGTACACCTGAATAAGGTGCAAGGGTTAGTAAGTCCTCGGTACGCACTGGTCACTGGATACACCCGAATAAGGTGTAAGGGTTAGTAAGTCCTCGGTACGCACTGGTCACTGGGTACACCTGAATAAGGTGTAAGGGTTAGTAAGTCCGCGGTACGCACTGGTCACTGGGTACACCTGAATAAGGTGTAAGGGTTAGTAAGTCCTCGGTACGCACTGGTCACTGGGTACACCTGAATAAGGTGCAAGGGTTAGTAAGTCCTCGGTACGCACTGGTCACTGGGTACACCTGAATAAGGTGTAAGGGTTAGTAAGTCCTCGGTACGCACTGGTCATTGGGTACACCTGAATAAGGTGTAAGGGTTAGTAAGTCCTCGGTACGCACTGGTCACTGGGTACACCTGAATAAGGTGCAAGGGATAAGTAAGTCCTCGGTACGCACTGGTCACTGGGTACACCTCAATAAGATGTAAAGGTTAGTAAGTCCTCGGTACACACTGGTCACTGGGTACACCTGAATAAGGTGTAAGGGTTTGTAAGTCCTCGGTACGCACTGGTCACTGGGTACACCTGAATAAGGTGTAAGTGTTAGTAAGTCCTCGGTACGCACTAGTCACTGGGTACACCTGAATAAGGTGTAGGGGATAGTAAGTCCTCGGTACGCACTGGTCACTGGGTACACCCGAATAAGGTGTAAGGGTTAGTAAGTCCTCGGTACGCACTGGTCACTGGGTACACCCGAATAAGGTGTAAGTGTTTGTAAGTCCTCGGTACGCACTGGTCACTGGGTACACCTGAATAAGGTGTAAGGGTTAGTAAGTCCGCGGTACGCACTGGTCACTGGGTACACCTGAATAAGGTGTAAAGGTTAGTAAGTCCTCGGTACGCACTGGTCACTGGGTACACCTGAATAAGGTGTAAGGGTTAGTAAGTCCTCGGTACGCACTGGTCACTGGGTACACCTGAATAAGGTGTAAGGGTTTGTAAGTCCTCGGTACGCACTGGTCACTGGGTACACCCGATATACGGTGTAAGGGTTAGTAAGTCCTCGGTACGCACTGGTCACTGGGTACACCTGTATAAGGTGCAAGGGTTAGTAAGTCCTCGGTACGCACTGGTCACTGGGTACACCTGAATAAGGTGCAAGGGTTAGTAAGTCCTCGGTACACACTGGTCACTGGGTACACCTGAATAAGGTGTAAGGGTTAGTAAGTCCTCGGTACGCACTGGTCACTGGGTACACCTGAATAAGGTGTAAGGGTTTGTAAGTCCTCGGTACGCACTGGTCACTGGGTACACCTGAATAAGGTGTAAGGGTTAGTAAGTCCTCGGTACGCACTGGTCACTGGGTACACCTGAATAAGGTGTAAGGGTTTGTAAGTCCTCGGTACGCAATGGTCACTGGGTACACCCGAATAAGGTGTAAGGGTTAGTAAGTCCTCGGTACGCACTGGTCACTTGGTACACCTGAATAAGGTGCAAGGGTTAGTAAGTCCTCGGTACGCACTGGTCACTGGGTACACCTGAATAAGGTGTAAGGGTTAGTAAGTCCGCGGTACGCACTGGTCACTGGGTACACCTGAATAAAGTGCAAGGGTTAGTAAGTCCTCGGTACGCACTGATCACTGGGTACACCTGAATAAGGTGCAAGGGTTAGTAAGTCCTCGGTACGCACTGGTCACTGGATACACCTGAATAAGGTGTAAGGGTTAGTAAGTCCTCGGTACGCACTGGTCACTGGGTACACCTGAATAAGGTGTAAGGGTTAGTAAGTCCGCGGTACGCACTGGTCACTGGGTACACCTGAATAAGGTGTAAGGGTTAGTAAGTCCTCGGTACGCACTGGTCACTGGGTACACCTGAATAAGGTGCAAGGGTTAGTAAGTCCTCGGTACGCACTGGTCACTGGGTACACCTGAATAAGGTGTAAGGGTTAGTAAGTCCTCGGTACGCACTGGTCACTGGGTACACCTGAATAAGGTGTAAGGGTTAGTAAGTCCTCGGTACGCACTGGTCACTGGGTACACCTGAATAAGGTGCAAGGGATAAGTAAGTCATCGGTACGCACTGGTCACTGGGTACACCTCAATAAGATGTAAAGGTTAGTAAGTCCTCGGTACACACTGGTCACTGGGTACACCTGAATAATGTGTAAGGGTTTGTAAGTCCTCGGTACGCACTGGTCACTGGGTACACCTGAATAAGGTGTAAGGGTTTGTAAGTCCTCGGTACGCACTGGTCACTGGGTACACCTGAATAAGGTGTAGGGGATAGTAAGTCCTCGGTACGCACTGGTCACTGGGTACACCCGAATAAGGTGTAAGGGTTAGTAAGTCCTCGGTACGCACTGGTCACTGGGTACACCCGAATAAGGTGTAAGTGTTTGTAAGTCCTCGGTACGCACTGGTCACTGGGTACACCTGAATAAGGTGTAAGGGTTAGTAAGTCCGCGGTACGCACTGGTCACTGGGTACACCTGAATAAGGTGTAAAGGTTAGTAAGTCCTCGGTACGCACTGGTCACTGGGTACACCTGAATAAGGTGTAAGGGTTAGTAAGTCCTCGGTACGCACTGGTCACTGGGTACACCTGAATAAGGTGTAAGGGTTTGTAAGTCCTCGGTACGCACTGGTCACTGGGTACACCCGATATACGGTGTAAGGGTTAGTAAGTCCTCGGTACGCACTGGTCACTGGGTACACCTGAATAAGGTGTAAGGGTTTGTAAGTCCTCGGTACGCACTGATCACTGGGTACACCTGAATAAGGTGTAAGGGTTTGTAAGTCCTCGGTACGCACTGGTCACTGGGTACACCTGAATAAGGTGTAAGGGTTAGTAAGTCCTCGGTACGCACTGGTCACTGAGTACACCTGAAAAAGGTGCAAGGGTTAGTAAGTCCTCGGTACGCACTGGTCACTGGGTACACCGGAATAAGGTGTAAGGGTTAGTAAGTCCTCGGTACGCACTGGTCACTGGGTACACCTGAATAAGGTGTAAGGGTTAGTAAGTCCTCGGTACGCACTGGTCACTGGGTACACCTGAATAAGGTGTAAGGGTTTGTAAGTCCTCGGTACGCACTGGTCACTGGGTACACCTAAATAAGGTGTAAGGGTTAGTAAGTCCTCGGTACGCACTGGTCACTGGGTACACCTGAATAAGGTGTAAGGGTTTGTAAGTCATCGGTACGCACTGGTCACTGGGTACACCCGAATACGGTGTAAGGGTTAGTAAGTCCTCGGTACGCACTGGTCACTTGGTACACCTGAATAAGGTGCAAGGGTTAGTAAGTCCTCGGTACGCACTGGTCACTGGGTACACCTGAATAAGGTGTAAGGGTTAGTAAGTCCTCGGTACGCACTGATCACTGGGTACACCTGAATAAGGTGCAAGGGTTAGTAAGTCCTCGGTACGCACTGGTCACTGGATACACCCGAATAAGGTGTAAGGGTTAGTAAGTCCTCGGTACGCACTGGTCACTGGGTACACCTGAATAAGGTGTAAGGGTTAGTAAGTCCGCGGTACGCACTGGTCACTGGGTACACCTGAATAAGGTGTAAGGGTTAGTAAGTCCTCGGTACGCACTGGTCACTGGGTACACCTGAATAAGGTGCAAGGGTTAGTAAGTCCTCGGTACGCACTGGTCACTGGGTACACCTGAATAAGGTGTAAGGGTTAGTAAGTCCTCGGTACGCACTGGTCACTGGGTACACCTGAATAAGGTGTAAGGGTTAGTAAGTCCTCGGTACGCACTGGTCACTGGGTACACCTGAATAAGGTGCAAGGGATAAGTAAGTCCTCGGTACGCACTGGTCACTGGGTACACCTCAATAAGATGTAAAGGTTAGTAAGTCCTCGGTACGCACTGGTCACTGGGTACACCTGAATAAGGTGTAAGGGTTTGTAAGTCCTCGGTACGCACTGGTCACTGGGTACACCTGAATAAGGTGTAAGGGTTTGTAAGTCCTCGGTACGCACTGGTCACTGGGTACACCTGAATAAGGTGTAAGGGTTTGTAAGTCCTCGGTACGCACTGGTCACTGGGTACACCTGAATAAGGTGTAAGGGTTTGTAAGTCCTCGGTACGCACTGGTCACTGGGTACACCCGAAAAAGGTGTAAGGGTTAGTAAGTCCTCGGTACGCACTGGTCACTGGGTACACCCGAATAAGGTGTAAGTGTTTGTAAGTCCTCGGTAAGCACTGGTCACTGGGTACACCTGAATAAGGTGTAAGGGTTAGTAAGTCCGCGGTACGCACTGGTCACTGGGTACACCTGAATAAGGTGTAAAGGTTAGTAAGTCCTCGGTACGCACTGGTCACTGGGTACACCTGAATAAGGTGTAAGGGTTAGTAAGTCCTCGGTACGCACTGGTCACTGGGTACACCTGAATAAGGTGTAAGGGTTTGTAAGTCCTCGGTACGCACTGGTCACTGGGTACACCCGATATACGGTGTAAGGGTTAGTAAGTCCTCGGTACGCACTGGTCACTGGGTACACCTGTATAAGGTGCAAGGGTTAGTAAGTCCTCGGTACGCACTGGTCACTGGGTACACCTGAATAAGGTGCAAGGGTTAGTAAGTCCTCGGTACACACTGGTCACTGGGTATACCTGAATAAGGTGTAAGGGTTAGTAAGTCCTCGGTACGCACTGGTCACTGGGTACACCTGAATAAGGTGTAAGGGTTAGTAAGTCCTCTGTACGCACTGGTCACTGGGTACACCTGAATAAGGTGTAAGGGTTAGTAAGTCCTCGGTACGCACTGGTCACTGGGTACACCTGAATAAGGTGCAAGGGTTAGTAAGTCCTCGGTCCGCACTGGTCACTGGGTACACTTCAATAAGATGTAAAGGTTAGTAAGTCCTCGGTACGCACTGGTCACTGGGTACACCTGAATAAGGTGTAAGGGTTTGTAAGTCCTCGGTACGCACTGATCACTGGGTACACCTTAATAAGGTGTAAGGGTTTGTAAGTCCTCGGTACGCACTGGTCACTGGGTACACCTGAATAAGGTGTAAGGGTTTGTATGTCCTCGGTACGCACTGGTCACTGGGTACACCTGAATAAGGTGTAAGGGTTAGTAAGTCCTCGGTACGCACTGGTCACTGGGTACACCTGAAAAAGGTGCAAGGGTTAGTAAGTCCTCGGTACGCACTGGTCACAGGGTACACCTGAATAAGGTGTAAGGGTTAGTAAGTCCTCGGTACGCACTGGTCACTGGGTACACCGGAATAAGGTGTAAGGGTTAGTAAGTCCTCGGTACGCACTGGTCACTGGGTACACCTGAATAAGGTGTAAGGGTTAGAAAGTCCTCGGTACGCACTGGTCACTGGGTACACCTGAATAAGGTGTAAGGGTTAGTAAGTCCTCGGTACGCACTGGTCACTGGGTACACCTGAATAAGGTGTAAGGGTTTGTAAGTCCTCGGTACGCACTGGTCACTGGGTACACCCGAATAAGGTGTAAGGGTTAGTAAGTCCTCGGTACGCACTGGTCACTTGGTACACCTGAATAAGGTGCAAGGGTTAGTAAGTCCTCGGTACGCACTGGTCACTGGTTACACCCGAATAAGGTGTAAGGGTTAGTAAGTCCTCGGTACGCACTGGTCACTGGGTACACCTGAATAAGGTGTAAGGGTTAGTAAGTCCGCGGTACGCACTGGTCACTGGGTACACCTGAATAAGGTGTAAGGGTTAGTAAGTCCTCGGTACGCACTGGTCACTGGGTACACCTGAATAAGGTGCAAGGGTTAGTAAGTCCTCGGTACGCACTGGTCACTGGGTACACCTGAATAAGGTGTAAGGGTTAGTAAGTCCTCGGTACGCACTGGTCACTGGGTACACCTGAATAAGGTGTAAGGGTTAGTAAGTCCTCGGTACGCACTGGTCACTGGGTACACCTGAATAAAGTGCAAGGGATAAGTAAGTCCTCGGTACGCACTGGTCACTGGGTACACCTCAATAAGATGTAAAGGTTAGTAAGTCCTCGGTACACACTGGTCACTGGGTACACCTGAATAAGGTGTAAGGGTTTGTAAGTCCTCGGTACGCACTGGTCACTGGGTACACCTGAATAAGGTGTAAGGGTTTGTAAGTCCTCGGTACGCACTGGTCACTGGGTACACCTGAATAAGGTGTAAGGGATAGTAAGTCCTCGGTACGCACTGGTCACTGGGTACACCTGAATAAGGTGTAAGGGTTAGTAAGTCCTCGGTACGCACTGGTCACTGGGTACACCCGAATAAGGTGTAAGGGTTAGTAAGTCCTCGGTACGCACTGGTCACTGGGTACACCTGAATAAGGTGTAAGTGTTAGTAAGTCCGCGGTACGCACTGGTCACTGGGTACACCTGAATAAGGTGTAAGGGTTTGTAAGTCCTCGGTACGCACTGGTCACTGGGTACACCTGAATAAGGTGTAAGGGTTTGTAAGTCCTCGGTACGCACTGGTCACTGGGTACACCTGAATAAGGTGTAGGGGATAGTAAGTCCTCGGTACGCACTGGTCACTGGGTACACCCGAATAAGGTGTAAGGGTTAGTAAGTCCTCGGTACGCACTGGTCACTGGGTACACCCGAATAAGGTGTAAGTGTTTGTAAGTCCTCGGTAAGCACTGGTCACTGGGTACACCTGAATAAGGTGTAAGGGTTAGTAAGTCCGCGGTACGCACTGGTCACTGGGTACACCTGAATAAGGTGTAAAGGTTAGTAAGTCCTCGGTACGCACTGGTCACTGGGTACACCTGAATAAGGTGTAAGGGTTAGTAAGTCCTCGGTACGCACTGGTCACTGGGTACACCTGAATAAGGTGTAAGGGTTTGTAAGTCCTCGGTACGCACTGGTCACTGGGTACACCCGATATACGGTGTAAGGGTTAGTAAGTCCTCGGTACGCACTGGTCACTGGGTACACCTGTATAAGGTGCAAGGGTTAGTAAGTCCTCGGTACGCACTGGTCACTGGGTACACCTGAATAAGGTGCAAGGGTTAGTAAGTCCTCGGTACACACTGGTCACTGGGTACACCTGAATAAGGTGTAAGGGTTAGTAAGTCCTCGGTACGCACTGGTCACTGGGTACACCTGAATAAGGTGTAAGGGTTAGTAAGTCCTCTGTACGCACTGGTCACTGGGTACACCTGAATAAGGTGTAAGGGTTAGTAAGTCCTCGGTACGCACTGGTCACTGGGTACACCTGAATAAGGTGCAAGGGTTAGTAAGTCCTCGGTCCGCACTGGTCACTGGGTACACTTCAATAGGATGTAAAGGTTAGTAAGTCCTCGGTACGCACTGGTCACTGGGTACACCTGAATAAGGTGTAAGGGTTTGTAAGTCCTCGGTACGCACTGATCACTGGGTACACCTTAATAAGGTGTAAGGGTTTGTAAGTCCTCGGTACGCACTGGTCACTGGGTACACCTGAATAAGGTGTAAGGGTTTGTATGTCCTCGGTACGCACTGGTCACTGGGTACACCTGAATAAGGTGTAAGGGTTAGTAAGTCCTCGGTACGCACTGGTCACTGGGTACACCTGAAAAAGGTGCAAGGGTTAGTAAGTCCTCGGTACGCACTGGTCACAGGGTACACCTGAATAAGGTGTAAGGGTTAGTAAGTCCTCGGTACGCACTGGTCACTGGGTACACCGGAATAAGGTGTAAGGGTTAGTAAGTCCTCGGTACGCACTGGTCACTGGGTACACCTGAATAAGGTGTAAGGGTTAGAAAGTCCTCGGTACGCACTGGTCACTGGGTACACCTGAATAAGGTGTAAGGTTTTGTAAGTCCTCGGTACGCACTGTTCACTGGGTACACCTGAATAAGGTGTAAGGGTTAGTAAGTCCTCGGTACGCACTGGTCACTGGGTACACCTGAATAAGGTGTAAGGGTTTGTAAGTCCTCGGTACGCACTGGTCACTGGGTACACCCGAATAAGGTGTAAGGGTTAGTAAGTCCTCGGTACGCACTGGTCACTTGGTACACCTGAATAAGGTGCAAGGGTTAGTAAGTCCTCGGTACGCACTGGTCACTGGGTACACCTGAATAAGGTGTAAGGGTTAGTAAGTCCGCGGTACGCACTGGTCACTGGGTACACCTGAATAAGGTGCAAGGGTTAGTAAGTCCTCGGTACGCACTGATCACTGGGTACACCTGAATAAGGTGCAAGGGTTAGTAAGTCCTCGGTACGCACTGGTCACTGGTTACACCCGAATAAGGTGCAAGGGTTAGTAAGTCCTCGGTACGCACTGGTCACTGGGTACACCTGAATAAGGTGTAAGGGTTAGTAAGTCCGCGGTACGCACTGGTCACTGGGTACACCTGAATAAGGTGTAAGGGTTAGTAAGTCCTCGGTACGCACTGGTCACTGGGTACACCTGAATAAGGTGCAAGGGTTAGTAAGTCCTCGGTACGCACTGGTCACTGGGTACACCTGAATAAGGTGTAAGGGTTAGTAAGTCCTCGGTACGCACTGGTCACTGGGTACACCTGAATAAGGTGTAAGGGTTAGTAAGTCCTCGGTACGCACTGGTCACTGGGTACACCTGAATAAAGTGCAAGGGATAAGTAAGTCCTCGGTACGCACTGGTCACTGGGTACACCTCAATAAGATGTAAAGGTTAGAAAGTCCTCGGTACACACTGGTCACTGGGTACACCTGAATAAGGTGTAAGGGTTTGTAAGTCCTCGGTACGCACTGGTCACTGGGTACACCTGAATAAGGTGTAAGGGTTTGTAAGTCCTCGGTACGCACTGGTCACTGGGTACACCTGAATAAGGTGTAAGGGATAGTAAGTCCTCGGTACGCACTGGTCACTGGGTACACCTGAATAAGGTGTAAGGGTTAGTAAGTCCTCGGTACGCACTGGTCACTGGGTACACCCGAATAAGGTGTAAGGGTTAGTAAGTCCTCGGTACGCACTGGTCACTGGGTACACCTGAATAAGGTGTAAGTGTTAGTAAGTCCGCGGTACGCACTGGTCACTGGGTACACCTGAATAAGGTGTAAAGGTTAGTAAGTCCTCGGTACGCACTGGTCACTGGGTACACCTGAATAAGGTGTAAGGGTTAGTAAGTCCTCGGTACGCACTGGTCACCGGGTACACCTGAATAAGGTGTAAAGGTTAGTAAGTCCGCGGTACGCACTGGTCACTGGGTACACCTGAATAAGGTGTAAGGTTTTGAAAGTCCTCGGTACGCACTGGTCACTGGGTACACCCGAATAAGGTGTAAGGGTTTGTTAGTTCTCGGTACGCACTGGTCACTGGGTACACCCGAATAAGGTGTAAGGGTTAGTAAGTCCTCGGTACGCACTGGTCACTGGGTACACCTGAATAAGGTGTAAGGGTTAGTAAGTCCTCGGTACGCACTGGTCACTGGGTACACCTGAATAAGGTGTAAGGGTTTGTAAGTCCTCGGTACGCACTGGTCACTGGGTACACCTGAATAAGGTGTAAGGGTTAATAAGTCCGCGGTATGCACTGGTCACTGGGTACACCTGAATAAGGTGTAAGGGTTTGTAAGTCCTCGGTACGCACTGGTCACTGGGTACACCTGAATAAGGTGTAAGGGTTAGTTAGTCCTCGGTACGCACTGGTCACTGGGTATACCTGAATAAGGTGTAAGAGTTAGTAAGTCCACGGTACGCACTGGTCACTGGGTACACCTGAATAAGGTGTAAGGGTTAGTAAGTCCTCGGTACGCACTGGTCACTGGGTACACCTGAATAAGGTGCAAGGGTTAGTAAGTCCTTCGTACGCACTGGTCACTGGGTACACCTGAATAAGGTGTAAGGGTTAGTAAGTCCTCGGTACGCACTGGTCACTGGGTACACCTGAATAAGGTGTAAGGGTTAGTAAGTCCTCGGTACGCACTGGTCACTGGGTACACCTGAATAAGGTGCAAGTGTTAGTAAGTCCTCGGTACGCACTGGTCACTGGGTACACACGAATAAGGTGTAAGGGTTAGTAAGTCCTCGGTACGCACTGGTCACTGGGTACACCTGAATAAGGTGTAAGGGTTAGTAAGTCCGCGGTACGCACTGGTGACTGGGTACACCTGAATAAGGTGTAAAGGTTAGTAAGTCCGACGTACGCACTGGTCACTGGGTACACCTGAATAAGGTGTAAAGGTTAGTAAGTCCTCGGTACGCACTGGTCACTGGGTACACCTGAATAAGGTGTAAGGTTTTGAAAGTCCTCGGTACGCACTGGTCACTGGGTACACCCGAATAAGGTGTAAGGGTTTGTTAGTCCTCGGTACGCACTGGTCACTGGGTACACCCGAATAAGGTGTAAGGGTTAGTAGGTCCGCTGTACGCACTGGTCACTGGGTACACCCGAATAAGGTGTAAGGGTTAGTAAGTCCGCGGTACGCACTGGTCACTCGGTACACCCGAATAAGGTGTAAGGGTTAGTAAGTCCTCGGTACGCACTGGTCACTGGGTACACCTGAATAAGGTGTAAGGGTTTGTAAATCCTCGGTACGCACTGGTCTCTGGGTACACCTGAATAAGGTGCAAGGGTTAGTAAGTCCTCGGTACGCACTGGTCACTGGGTACACCTGAATGAGGTGTAAGGGTTTGTAAGTCCGCGGTACGCACTGGTCACTGGGTACACCTGGATAAGGTGTAAGGGTGTGTAAGTCCGCGGTACGCACTGGTCACTGGGTACACCCGAATAAGGTGTAAGGGTTTGTAAGTCCTCGGTACGCACTGGTCACTGGGTACACCTGAATAAGGTGTAAGGGTTAGTAAGTCCTCGGTACGCACTGGTCACTGGGTACACTTGAATAAGGTGTAAGGGTTAGTAAGTCCTCGGTACGCACTGGTCACTGGGTACACCTGAATAAGGTGTAAGGGTTTGTAAGTCCTCGGTACGCACTGGTCACTGGGTACACCTGAATAAGGTGCAAGGGTTTGTAAGTCTTCGGTACGCACTGGTCACTGGGTACACCTGAATAAGGTGCAAGGGTTAGTAAGTCCTCGGTACGCACTGGTCACTGGATACACCTGAATAAGGTGTAAGGGTTAGTAAGTCCGCGGTACGCACTGGTCACTGGGTACACCTGAATAAGGTGCAAGGGTTAGTAAGTCCTCGGGACGCACTGGTCACTGGGTACATCTGAATAAGGTGCAAGGGTTAGTAAGTCCTCGGTACGCACTGGTCACTGGGTACACCTGAATAAGGTGTAATGGTTAGTAAGTCCTCGGTACGCACTGGTCACTGTGTACACCTGAAAAAGGTGTAAAGGTTAGTAAGTCCTCGGTACGCACTGGTCACTGGGTACACCTGAATAAGGTGTAAGGGTTTGTAAATCCTCGGTACGCACTGGTCACTGGGTACACCTGAATAAGGTGTAAGGGTTTGTAAGTCCTCGGTACGCACTGGTCACTGGGTACACCTGAATACGGTACAAGGGTTATTAAGTCATCGGTACGCACTGGTCACTGGGTACACCTGAATAAGGTGCAAGGGTTAGTAAGTCCTCGGTACGCACTGGTCACTGGGTACACCTGAATAAGGTGTAAGGGTTAGTAAGTCCTCGGTACGCACTGGTCACTGGGTACACCTGAATAAGGTGCAAGGGTTAGTAAGTCCTCGGGACGCACTGGTCACTGGGTACACCTGAATAAGGTGCAAGGGTTAGTAAGTCCTCGGTACGCACTGGTCACTGGGTACACCTGAATAAGATGCAAGGGTTAGTAAGTCCTCGGTACGCACTGGTCACTGGGTACACCTGAATAAGGTGCAAGGGTTGGTAAGTCCTCGGTACGCACTGGTCACTGGGTACACCTGAATAAGGTGTAAGGGTTAGTAAGTCCTCGGTACGCACTGGTCACTGGGTACACCTGAATAAGGTGTATGGGTTAGTAAGTCCTCGGAATGCACTGGTCACTGGGTACACCTGAATAAGGTGCAAGGGTTAGTAAGTCGTCGGTACGCACTGGTCACTGGGTACACCTGAATAAGGTGCAAGGGTTAGTAAGTCCTCGGTACGCACTGGTCACTGGGTACACCTGAATAAGGTGTAAGGGTTAGTAAGTCCTCGGTACGCACTGGTCACTGGGTACACCTGAATAAGGTGTAAGGGTTTGTAAGCCCTCGGTACGCACTGGTCACTGGGTACACCTGAATAAGGTGCAAGGGTTAGTAAGTCCTCGGTGCGCACTGGTCACTGGGTACACCTGAATAAGGTGTAAGGGTTACTATGTCCGCGGTACGCACTGGTCACTGGGTACACCTGAATAAGGTGTAAGGGTTAGTAAGTCCTCGGTACGCACTGGTCACTGGGTACACCTGAATAAGGTGCAAGAGTTTGTAAGTCCTCGGTACGCACTGGTCACTGGGTACACCTGAATAAGGTGTAAGGGTTAGTAAGTCCTCGGTACGCATTGGTCACTGAGTACACCTGAATAAGGTGTAAAGGTTAGTAAGTCCTCGGTACGCACTGGTCACTGGGTACACCTGATTAAGGTGTAAGGGTTAGTAAGTCCGCGGTACGCACTGGTCACTGGGTACACCTGAATAAGGTGTAAGGGTTAGTAAGTCCTCGGTACGCACTGGTCACTGGGTACACCTGAATAAGGTGTAAGGGTTTGTAAGTCCTCGGTACGCACTGGTCACTGGGTACACCTGAATAAGGTGTAAGGGTTAGTAAGTCCGCGGTACGCACTGGTCACTGGGTACACCTGAATAAGGTGTAAGGGTTAGTAAGTCCTCGGTACGCACTGGTCACTGGGTACACCCGAATAAAGTGTAAGGGTTAGTAAGTACTCGGTACGCACTGGTCACTGGGTACACCTGAATAAGGTGTAAGGTTTTGAAAGTCCTCGGTACGCACTGGTCACTGGGTACACCTGAATAAGGTGTAAGGGTTAGTAAGTCCACGGTACGCACTGGTCACTGGCTACACCTGAATAAGGTGTAAGGGTTTGTAAGTCCTCGGTACGCACTGGACACTGGGGACACCTGAATAAGATGTAAGGGTTAGTAAATCCGCGGTACGCACTGGTCACTGGGTACACCTGAATAAGGTGTAAGGGTTAGTAAGTCCTAGGTACCCACTGGTCACTGGGTACACCTGAATAAGATGTAAGGGTTAGTAAGTCCTCGGTACGCACTGGTCACTGGGTACACCCGAATAAGGTGTAAGGATTTGTAAGTCCTCGGTACGCACTGGTCACTGGGTACACCCGAATAAGGTGTAAGGGTTAGAAGGTCCGCGGTACGCACTGGTCACTGGGTACACCCGAATAAGGTGTAAGGGTTAGTAAGTCCTCGGTACGCACTGGTCACTGGGTACACCTGAATAAGGTGTAAGGGTTAGTAAGTCCTCGGTACGCACTGGTCACTGGGTACACCTGAATAAGGTGTAAGGGTTTGTAAGTCCTCGGTACGCACTGGTCACTGGGTACATCTGAATAAGGTGCAAGGGTTAGTAAGTCCTCGGTACGCACTGGTCACTGGGTACACCTGAATAAGGTGTAATGGTTAGTAAGTCCTCGGTACGCACTGGTCACTGGGTACACCTGAATAAGGTGTAAGGGTTTGTAAGTCCTCGGTACGCACTGGTCACTGGGTACACCTGAATACGGTGCAAGGGTTATTAAGTCATCGGTACGCACTGGTCACTGGGTACACCTGAATAAGGTGCAAGGGTTAGTAAGTCCTCGGTACGCACTGGTCACTGGGTACACCTGAATAAGGTGTAAGGGTTAGTAAGTCCTCGGTACGCACTGGTCACTGGGTACACCTGAATAAGGTGCAAGGGTTAGTAAGTCCTCGGGACGCACTGGTCACTGGGTACACCTGAATAAGGTGCAAGGGTTAGTAAGTCCTCGGTACGCACTGGTCACTGGGTACACCTGAATAAGGTGCAAGGGTTAGTAAGTCCTCGGTACGCACTGGTCACTGGGTACACCTGAATAAGGTGCAAGGGTTGGTAAGTCCTCGGTACGCACTGGTCACTGGGTACACCTGAATAAGGTGTAAGGGTTAGTAAGTCCTCGGTACGCACTGGTCACTGGATACACCTGAATAAGTTGTATGGGTTAGTAAGTCCTCGGAATGCACTGGTCACTGGGTACACCTGAATAAGGTGCAAGGGTTAGTAAGTCCTCGGTACGCACTGGTCACTGGGTACACCTGAATAAGGTGCAAGGGTTAGTAAGTCCTCGGTACGCACTGGTCACTGGGTACACCTGAATAAGGTGTAAGGGTTAGTAAGTCCTCGGTACGCACTGGTCACTGGGTACACCTGAATAAGGTGTAAGGGTTAGTAAGCCCTCGGTACGCACTGGTCACTGGGTACACCTGAATAAGGTGCAAGGGTTAGTAAGTCCTCGGTACGCACTGGTCACTGGGTACACCTGAATAAGGTGTAAGGGTTACTAAGTCCGCGGTACGCACTGGTCACTGGGTACACCTGAATAAGGTGTAAGGGTTAGTAAGTCCTCGGTACGCACTGGTCACTGGGTACACCTGAATAAGGTGCAAGAGTTTGTAAGTCCTCGGTACGCACTGGTCACTGGGTACACCTGAATAAGGTGTAAGGGTTAGTAAGTCCTCGGTACGCATTGGTCACTGAGTACACCTGAATAAGGTGTAAAGGTTAGTAAGTCCTCGGTACGCACTGGTCACTGGGTACACCCGAATAAGGTGTAAGGGTTAGTAAGTCCTCGGTACGCACTGGTCACTGGGTACACCTGAATAAGGTGTAAGGGTTAGTAAGTCCTCGATACGCACTGGTCACTGGGTACACCTGAATAAGGTGTAAGGGTTAGTAAGTCCTCGGTACGCACTGGTCACTGGGTACACCTGATTAAGGTGCAAGGGTTAGTAAGTCCGCGGTACGCACTGGTCACTGGGTACACCTGAATAAGGTGTAAGGGTTAGTAAGTCCTCGGTAGGCACTGGTCACTGGGTACACCTGAATAAGGTGTAAGGGTTTGTAAGTCCTCGGTACGCACTGGTCACTGGGTACACCTGAATAAGGTGTAAGGGTTAGTAAGTCCGCGGTACGCACTGGTCACTGGGTACACCTGAATAAGGTGTAAGGGTTAGTAAGTCCTCGGTACGCACTGGTCACTGGGTACACCCGAATAAAGTGTAAGGGTTAGTAAGTACTCGGTACGCACTTCGTCACTGGGTACACCTGAATAAGGTGTAAGGTTTTGAAAGTCCTCGGTACGCACTGGTCACTGGGTACACCCGAATAAGGTGTAAGGGTTAGTAAGTCCACGGTACGCACTGGTCACTGGCTACACCTGAATAAGGTGTAAGGGTTTGTAAGTCCTCGGTACGCACTGGACACTGGGGACACCTGAATAAGATGTAAGGGTTAGTAAGTCCGCGGTACGCACTGGTCACTGGGTACACCTGAATAAGGTGTAAGGGTTAGTAAGTCCTCGGTACGCACTGGTCACTGGGTACACCTGAATAAGATGTAAGGGTTAGTAAGTCCTCGGTACGCACTGGTCACTGGGTACACCCGAATAAGGTGAAAGGATTTGTAAGTCCTCGGTACGCACTGGTCACTGGGTACACCCGAATAAGGTGTAAGGGTTAGTATGTCCGCGGTACGCACTGGTCACTGGGTACACCCGAATAAGGTGTAAGGGTTAGTAAGTCCTCGGTACGCACTGGTCACTGGGTACACCTGAATAAGGTGTAAGGGTTAGTAAGTCCTCGGTACGCACTGGTCACTGGGTACACCTGAATAAGGTGTAAGGGTTTGTAAGTCCTCGGTACGCACTGGTCACTGGGTACACCTGAATAAGGTGCAAGGGTTAGTAAGTCCGCAGTACGCACTGGTCACTGGGTACACCTGAATAAGGTGTAAGGGTTTGTAAGTCCTCGGTACGCACTGGTCACTGGGTACACCTGAATAAGGTGTAAGGGTTAGTAAGTCCTCGGTACGCACTGGTCACTGGGTACACCTGAATAAGGTGTAAGGGTTAGTAAGTCCTCGGTACGCACTGGTCACTGGGTACACCTGAATAAGGTGTAAGGGTTTGTAAGTCCTCGGTACGCACTGGTCACTGGGTACACCTGAATAAGGTGTAAGGGTTTGTAAGTCTTCGGTACGCACTGGTCACTGGGTACACCTGAATAAGGTGTAAGGGTCAGTAAGTCCTCGGTACGCACTGGTCACTGGGTACACCTGAATAAGGTGCAAGGGTTAGTACGTCCTCGGTACGCACTGGTCACTGGGTACACCCGAATAAGGTGTAAGGGTTAGTAAGTCCTCGGTACGCACTGGTCACTGGGTACACCTGAATAAGGTGTAAGGGTTTGTAAGTCCTCGGTACACACTGGTCACTGGGTACACCTGAATAAGGTGTAAAGGTTAGAAAGTCCTCGGTACGCACTGGTCACTGGGTACACCTGAATAAGGTGCAAGGGTTAGTAAGTCCTCGGTACGCACTGGTCACTGGGTACACCTGAATAAGGTGCAAGGGTTAGTAAGTCCTCGGTACGCACTGGTCACTGGGTACACCTGAATAAGGTGCAAGGGTTAGTAAGTCCTCGGTACGCACTGGTCACTGGGTACACCTGAATAAGGTGCAAGGGTTAGTAAGTCCTCGGTACGCACTGGTCACTGGGTACACCTGAATAAGGTGCAAGGGTTAGTAAGTCCTCGGTACGCACTGGTCACTGGGTACACCTGAATAAGGTGTACGGGTTAGTAAGTCCTCGGTACGCACTGGTCACTGTGTACACCTGAATAAGGTGTAAAGGTTAGTAAGTCCTCGGTACGCACTGGTCACTGGGTACACCTGAATAAGGTGTAAGGGTTTGTAAGTCCTCGGTACGCACTGGTCACTGGGTACACCTGAATAAAGTGTAAGGGTTTGTAAGTCCTCGGTACGCACTGGTCACAGGGTACACCTGAATACGGTGCAAGGGTTATTAAGTCCTCGGTACGCACTGGTCACTGGGTACACCTGAATAAGGTGCAAGGGTTAGTAAGTCCTCGGTACGCACTGGTCACTGGGTACACCTGAATAAGGTGTAAGTGTTAGTAAGTCCTCGGTACGCACTGGTCACTGGGTACACCTGAATAAGGTGCAAGGGTTAGTAAGTCCTCGGTACGCACTGGTCACTGGGTACACCTGAATAAGGTGCAAGGGTTAGTAAGTCCTCGGTACGCACTGGTCACTGGGTACACCTGAATAAGGTGCAAGGGTTAGTAAGTCCTCGGTACGCACTGGTCACTGGGTACACCTGAATAAGGTGTAAGGGTTAGTAAGTCCTCGGTACGCACTGGTCACTGGGTACACCTGAATAAGGTGTAAGGTTTTGAAAGTCCTCGGTACGCACTGGTCACTGGGTACACCTGAATAAGGTGTAAGGGTTAGTAAGTCCACGGTACGCACTGGTCACTGGCTACACCTGAATAAGGTGTAAGGGTTTGTAAGTCCTCGGTATGCACTGGACACTGGGTACACCTGAATAAGGTGTAAGGGTTAGTAAGTCCGCGGTACGCACTGGTCACTGGGTACACCTGAATAAGGTGTAAGGGTTAGTAAGTCCTCGGTACGCACTGGTCACTGGGTACACCCGAATAAGGTGTAAGGATTTGTAAGTCCTCGGTACGCACTGGTCACTGGGTACACCCGAATAAGGTGTAAAGGTTAGTAAGTCCTCGGTACGCACTGGTCACTGGGTACACCTGAATAAGGTGTAAGGGTTTGTAAGTCCTCGGTACGCACTGGTCACTGGGTACACCTGAATAAGGTGCAAGGGTTAGTAAATCCGCGGTACGCACTGGTCACTGGGTACAAATGAATAAGGTGTAAGGGTTTGTAAGTCCTCGGTACGCACTGGTCACTGGGTACACCTGAATAAGGTGTAAGGGTTAGTAAGTCCTCGGTACGCACTGGTCACTGGGTACACCTGAATAAGGTGTAAGGGTTAGTAAGTCCTCGGTACGCACTGGTCACTGGGTACACCTGAATAAGGTGTAAGGGTTTGTAAGTCCTCGGTACGCACTGGTCACTGGGTACACCTGAATAAGGTGTAAGGGTTTGTAAGTCCTCGGTACGCACTGGTCACTGGGTACACCTGAATAAGGTGTAAGGGTTAGTAAGTCCTCGGTACGCACTGGTCACTGGGTACACCTGAATAAGGTGCAAGGGTTAGTACGTCCTCGGTACGCACTGGTCACTGGGTACACCCGAATAAGGTGTAAGGGTTAGTAAGTCCTCGGTACGCACTGGTCACTGGGTACACCTGAATAAGGTGTAAGGGTTTGTAAGTCCTCGGTACGCACTGGTCACTGGGTACACCTGAATAACGTGTAAAGGTTAGAAAGTCATCGGTACGCACTGGTCACTGGGTACACCTGAATAAGGTGCAAGGGTTAGTAAGTCCTCAGTACGCACTGGTCACTGGGTACACCTGAATAAGGTGCAAGGGTTAGTAAGTCCTCGGTACGCACTGGTCACTGGGTACACCTGAATAAGGTGTAAGGGTTTGTAAGTCCTCGGTACGCACTGGTCACTGGGTACACCTGAATAAGGTGTAAGGGTTAGTAGGTCCGCGGTACGCACTGGTCACTGGGTACACCCGAATAAGGTGTAAGGGTTAGTAAGTCCTCGGTACGCACTGGTCACTGGGTACACCTGAATAAGGTGTAAGGGTTAGTAAGTCCTCGGTACGCACTGGTCACTGGGTACACCTGAATAAGGTGTAAGGGTTTGTAAGTCCTCGGTACGCACTGGTCACTGGGTACACCTCAATAAGGTGCAAGGGTTAGTAAGTCCGCAGTACGCACTGGTCACTGGGTACACCTGAATAAGGTGTAAGGGTTTGTAAGTCCTCGGTACGCACTGGTCACTGGGTACACCTGAATAAGGTGTAAGGGTTAGTAAGTCCTCGGTACGCACTGGTCACTGGGTACACCTGAATAAGGTGTAAGGGTTAGTAAGTCCTCGGTACGCACTGGTCACTGGGTACACCTGAATAAGGTGTAAGGGTTTGTAAGTCCTCGGTACGCACTGGTCACTGGGTACACCTGAATAAGGTGTAAGGGTTTGTAAGTCTTCGGTACGCACTGGTCACTGGGTACACCTGAATAAGGTGTAAGGGTCAGTAAGTCCTCGGTACGCACTGGTCACTGGGTACACCTGAATAAGGTGCAAGGGTTAGTACGTCCTCGGTACGCACTGGTCACTGGGTACACCCGAATAAGGTGTAAGGGTTAGTAAGTCCTCGGTACGCACTGGTCACTGGGTACACCTGAATAAGGTGTAAGGGTTTGTAAGTCCTCGGTACGCACTGGTCACTGGGTACACCTGAATAAGGTGTAAAGGTTAGAAAGTCCTCGGTACGCACTGGTCACTGGGTACACCTGAATAAGGTGCAAGGGTTAGTAAGTCCTCGGTACGCACTGGTCACTGGGTACACCTGAATAAGGTGCAAGGGTTAGTAAGTCCTCGGTACGCACTGGTCACTGGGTACACCTGAATAAGGTGCAAGGGTTAGTAAGTCCTCGGTACGCACTGGTCACTGGGTACACCTGAATAAGGTGCAAGGGTTAGTAAGTCCTCGGTACGCACTGGTCACTGGGTACACCTGAATAAGGTGCAAGGGTTAGTAAGTCCTCGGTACGCACTGGTCACTGGGTACACCTGAATAAGGTGTACGGGTTAGTAAGTCCTCGGTACGCACTGGTCACTGTGTACACCTGAATAAGGTGTAAAGGTTAGTAAGTCCTCGGTACGCACTGGTCACTGGGTACACCTGAATAAGGTGTAAGGGTTTGTAAGTCCTCGGTACGCACTGGTCACTGGGTACACCTGAATAAAGTGTAAGGGCTTGTAAGTCCTCGGTACGCACTGGTCACAGGGTACACCTGAATACGGTGCAAGGGTTATTAAGTCCTCGGTACGCACTGGTCACTGGGTACACCTGAATAAGGTGCAAGGGTTAGTAAGTCCTCGGTACGCACTGGTCACTGGGTACACCTGAATAAGGTGTAAGTGTTAGTAAGTCCTCGGTACGCACTGGTCACTGGGTACACCTGAATAAGGTGCAAGGGTTAGTAAGTCCTCGGTACGCACTGGTCACTGGGTACACCTGAATAAGGTGCAAGGGTTAGTAAGTCCTCGGTACGCACTGGTCACTGGGTACACCTGAATAAGGTGCAAGGGTTAGTAAGTCCTCGGTACGCACTGGTCACTGGGTACACCTGAATAAGGTGTAAGGGTTAGTAAGTCCTCGGTACGCACTGGTCACTGGGTACACCTGAATAAGGTGTAAGGTTTTGAAAGTCCTCGGTACGCACTGGTCACTGGGTACACCTGAATAAGGTGTAAGGGTTAGTAAGTCCACGGTACGCACTGGTCACTGGCTACACCTGAATAAGGTGTAAGGGTTTGTAAGTCCTCGGTATGCACTGGACACTGGGTACACCTGAATAAGGTGTAAGGGTTAGTAAGTCCGCGGTACGCACTGGTCACTGGGTACACCTGAATAAGGTGTAAGGGTTAGTAAGTCCTCGGTACGCACTGGTCACTGGGTACACCTGAATAAGATGTAAGGGTTAGTAAGTCCTCGGTACGCACTGGTCACTGGGTACACCCGAATAAGGTGTAAGGATTTGTAAGTCCTCGGTACGCACTGGTCACTGGGTACACCCGAATAAGGTGTAAAGGTTAGTAAGTCCTCGGTACGCACTGGTCACTGGGTACACCTGAATAAGGTGCAAGGGTTAGTAAGTCCGCGGTACGCACTGGTCACTGGGTACAACTGAATAAGGTGTAAGGGTTTGTAAGTCCTCGGTACGCACTGGTCACTGGGTACACCTGAATAAGGTGTAAGGGTTAGTAAGTCCTCGGTACGCACTGGTCACTGGGTACACCTGAATAAGGTGTAAGGGTTAGTAAGTCCTCGGTACGCACTGGTCACTGGGTACACCTGAATAAGGTGTAAGGGTTTGTAAGTCCTCGGTACGCACTGGTCACTGGGTACACCTGAATAAGGTGTAAGGGTTTGTAAGTCCTCGGTACGCACTGGTCACTGGGTACACCTGAATAAGGTGTAAGGGTTAGTAAGTCCTCGGTACGCACTGGTCACTGGGTACACCTGAATAAGGTGCAAGGGTTAGTACGTCCTCGGTACGCACTGGTCACTGGGTACACCCGAATAAGGTGTAAGGGTTAGTAAGTCCTCAGTACGCACTGGTCACTGGGTACACCTGAATAAGGTGTAAGGGTTTGTAAGTCCTCGGTACGCACTGGTCACTGGGTACACCTGAATAACGTGTAAAGGTTAGAAAGTCCTCGGTACGCACTGGTCACTGGGTACACCTGAATAAGGTGCAAGGGTTAGTAAGTCCTCAGTACGCACTGGTCACTGGGTACACCTGAATAAGGTGCAAGGGTTAGTAAGTCCTCGGTACGCACTGGTCACTGGGTACACCTGAATAAGGTGTAAGGGTTTGTAAGTCCTCGGTACGCACTGGTCACTGGGTACACCTGAATAAAGTGTAAGGGTTTGTAAGTCCTCGGTACGCATTGGTAACTGGGTACACCTGAATACGGTGCAAGGGTTATTAAGTCCTCGGTACGCACTGGTCACTGGGTACACCTGAATAAGGTGCAAGGGTTAGTAAGTCCTCGGTACGCATCTGCTCACTGGGTACACCTGAATAAGGTGTAAGGGTTAGTAAGTCCTCGGGACGCACTGGTCACTGGGTACACCTGAATAAGGTGCAAGGGTTAGTAAGTCCTCGGTACGCACTGGTCACTGGGTACACCTGAATAAGGTGCAAGGGTTAGTAAGTCCTCGGTACGCACTGGTCACTGGGTACACCTGAATAAGGTGCAAGGGTTAGTAAGTCCTCGGTACGCACTGGTCACTGAGTACACCTGAATAAGGTGTAAGGGTTAGTAAGTCCTCGGTACGCACTGGTCACTGGGTACACCTGAATAAGGTGTAAGGGTTAGTAAGTCCTCGGGACGCACTGGTCACTGGGTACACCTGAATAAGGTGCAAGGGTTAGTAAGTCCTCGGTACGCACTGGTCACTGGGTACACCTGAATAAGGTGTAAGGGTTAGTAAGTCCGCGGTACGCACTGGTCACTGGGTACACCTGAATAAGGTGTAAAGGTTAGTAAGCCCTCGGTACGCACTGGTCACTGGGTACACCTGAATAAGGTGCAAGGGTTAGTAAATCCTCGGTACGCACTGGTCACTGGGTACACCTGAATAAGGTATAAGGGTTAGTAAGTCCGCGGTACGCACTGGTCACTGGGTACACCTGAATAAGGTGTAAGGGTTAGTAAGTCCTCGGTACGCACTGGTCACTGGGTACACCTGAATAAGGTGCAAGGGTTAGTAAGTCCTCGGTACGCACTGGTCACTGGGTACACCTGAATAAGGTGTAAAGGTTAGTAAGTCCTCGGTACGCACTGGTCACTGGGTACACCTGAATAAGGTGTAAGGGTTAGTAAGTCCTCGGTACGCACTGGTCACTGGGTACACCTGAATAAGGTGTAAGGGTTAGTAAGTCCTCGGTACGCACTGGTCACTGGGTACACCTGAATAAGGTGTAAGGGTTAGTAAGTCCTCGGTACGCACTGGTCACTGGGTACATCTGAATAAGGTGTAAGGGTTAGTAAGTCCTCGGTACGCACTGGTCAATGGGTACACCTGAATAAGGTGTAAGGGTTAGTAAGTCCTCGGTACGCACTGGTCACTGGGTACACCTGAATAAGGTGTAAGGGTTTGTAAGTCCTCGGTACGCACTGGTCACTGGGTACACCTGATTAAGGTGTAAGGGTTAGTAAGTCCGCGGTACGCACTGGTCACTGGGTACACCTGATTAAGGTGTAAGGGTTAGTAACTCCTCGGTACGCACTGGTCACTGGGTACACCTGAATAAGGTGTAAGGGTTAGTAAGTCCTAGGTATGCACTGGTCACTGGGTACACCTGAATAAGGTGTAAGGGTTAGTAAGTCCTCGGGACGCACTGGTCACTGGGTACACCTGAATAAGGTGCAAGGGTTAGTAAGTCTTGGGTACGCACTGGTCACTGGGTACACCTGAATAAGGTGCAAGGGTTAGTAAATCCTCGGTACGCACTGGTCACTGGGTACACCTGAATAAGGTGTAAGGGTTAGTAAGTCCGCGGTACGCACTGGTCACTGGGTACACCTGAATAAGGTGTAAGGGTTAGTAAGCCCTCGGTACGCACTGGTCACTTGGTACACCTGAATAAGGTGCAAGGGTTAGTAAGTCCTCGGTACGCACTGGTCACTGGGTACACCTGAATAAGGTGTAAGGGTTACTAAGTCCGTGGTACGCACTGGTCACTGGGTACACCTGAATAAGGTGTAAGGGTTAGTAAGTCCTCGGTACGCACTGGTCACTGGGTACACCTGAATAAGGTGCAAGGGTTTGTAATTCCTCGGTACGCACTGGTCACTGGGTACACCTGAATAAGGTGTAAGGGTTAGTAAGTCCTCGGTACGCACTGGTCACTGAGTACACCTGAATAAGGTGTAAAGGTTAGTAAGTCCTCGGTACGCACTGGTCACTGGGTACACCTGAATAAGGTGTAAGGGTTAGTAAGTCCTCGGTACGCACTGGTCACTGGGTACACCTCAATAAGGTGTAAGGGTTAGTAAGTCCGCGGTACGCACTGGTCACTGGGTACACCTCAATAAGGTGTAAGGGTTAGTAAGTCCTCGGTACGCACTGGTCACTGGGTACACCTGATTAAGGTGTAAGGGTTAGTAAGTCCGCGGTACGCACTGGTCACTGGGTACACCTGAATAAGGTGTAAGGGTTAGTAAGTCCTCGGTAGGCACTGGTCACTGGGTACACCTGAATAAGGTGTAAGGGTTTGTAAGTCCTCGGTACGCACTGGTCACTGGGTACACCCGAATAAGGTGTAAGGGTTAGTAAGTCCACGGTACGCACTGGTCACTGGCTACACCTGAATAAGGTGTAAGGGTTAGTAAGTCCTCGGTACGCACTGGTCACTGGGTACACCTGAATAAGATGTAAGGGTAAGTAATTCCTCGGTACGCACTGGTCACTGGGTACACCTGAATAAGTTGTAAGGGTTTGTAAGTCCTCGGTACGCACTGGTCACTGGGTACACCTGAACAAGGTGCAAGGGTTAGTAAGTCCGCGGTACGCACTGGTCACTGGGTACACCTGAATAAGTTGTAAGGGTTTGTAAGTCCTCGGTATGCACTGGTCACTGGGTACACCTGAATAAGGTGTAACGGTTAGTAAGTCCTCGGTACGCACTGGTCACTGGGTACACCTGAATAAGGTGTAAGGGTTAGTAAGTCCTCGGTACGCACTGGTCACTCGGTACACCTGAATAAGATGTAAGGGTTTGTAAGTCCTCGGTACGCACTGGTCACTGGGTACACCTGAATAAGGTGTAAGGGTTTGTAAGTCCTCGGTACGCACTGGTCACTGGGTACACCTGAATAAGGTGTAAGGGTTAGTAAGTCCTCGGTACGCACTGGTCACTGGGTACACCTGAATAAGGTGCAAGGGTTAGTACGTCCTCGGTACGCACTGGTCACTGGGTACACCCGAATAAGGTGTAAGGGTTAGTAAGTCCTCGGTACGCACTGGTCACTGGGTACACCTGAATAAGGTGTAAGGGTTTGTAAGTCCTCGGTACGCACTGGTCACTGGGTACACCTGAATAAGGTGTAAAGGTTAGAAAGTCCTCGGTACGCACTGGTCACTGGGTACACCTGAATAAGGTGCAAGGGTTAGTAAGTCCTCGGTACGCACTGGTCACTGGGTACACCTGAATAAGGTGCAAGGGTTAGTAAGTCCTCGGTACGCACTGGTCACTGGGTACACCTGAATAAGGTGCAAGGGTTAGTAAGTCCTCGGTACGCACTGGTCACTGGGTACACCTGAATAAGGTGCAAGGGTTAGTAAGTCCTCGGTACGCACTGGTCACTGGGTACACCTGAATAAGGTGCAAGGGTTAGTAAGTCCTCGGTACGCACTGGTCACTGGGTACACCTGAAAAAGGTGTACGGGTTAGTAAGTCCTCGGTACGCACTGGTCACTGGGTACACCTGAATAAGGTGTAAAGGTTAGTAAGTCCTCGGTACGCACTGGTCACTGGGTACACCTGAATAAGGTGTAAGGGTTTGTAAGTCCTCGGTACGCACTGGTCACTGGGTACACCTGAATAAAGTGTAAAGGTTTGTAAGTCCTCGGTACGCACTGGTCACTGGGTACACCTGAATACGGTGCAAGGGTTATTAAGTCCTCGGTACGCACTGGTCACTGGGTACACCTGAATAAGGTGCAAGGGTTAGTAAGTCCTCGGTACGCACTGGTCACTGGGTACACCTGAATAAGGTGTAAGGGTTAGTAAGTCCTCGGGACGCACTGGTCACTGGGTACACCTGAATAAGGTGCAAGGGTTAGTAAGTCCTCGGTACGCACTGGTCACTGGGTACACCTGAATAAGGTGCAAGGGTTAGTAAGTCCTCGGTACGCACTGGTCACTGGGTACACCTGAATAAGGTCCAAGGGTTAGTAAGTCCTCGGTACGCACTGGTCACTGGGTACACCTGAATAAGGTGTAAGGGTTAGTAAGTCCTCGGTACGCACTGGTCACTGGGTACACCTGAATAAGGTGTAAGGGTTAGTAAGTCCTCGGGACGCACTGGTCACTGGGTACACCTGAATAAGGTGCAAGGGTTAGTAAGTCCTCGGTACGCACTGGTCACTGGGTACACCTGAATAAGGTGTAAGGGTTAGTAAGTCCGCGGTACGCACTGGTCACTGGGTACACCTGAATAAGGTGTAAGGGTTAGTAAGCCCTCGGTACGCACTGGTCACTGGGTACACCTGAATAAGGTGCAAGGGTTAGTAAGTCCTCGGTACGCACTGGTCACTGGGTACACCTGAATAAGGTGTAAGGGTTAGTAAGTCCGCGGTACGCACTGGTCACTGGGTACACCTGAATAAGGTGTAAGGGTTAGTATGTGCTCGGTACGCACTGGTCACTGGGTACACCTGAATAAGGTGCAAGGGTTTGTAAGTCCTCGGTACGCACTGGTCACTTGGTACACCTGAATAAGGTGTAAGGGTTAGTAAGTCCTCGGTACGCACTGGTCACTGAGTACACCTGAATAAGGTGTAAAGGTTAGTAAGTCCTCGGTACGCACTGGTCACTGGGTACACCCGAATAAGGTGTAAGGGTTAGTAAGTCCTCGGTACGCACTGGTCACTGGGTACATCTGAATAAGGTGTAAGGGTTAGTAAGTCCGCGGTACGCACTGGTCACTGGGTACACCTGAATAAGGTGTAAGGGTTAGTAAGTCCTCGGTAGGCACTGGTCACTGGGTACACCTGAATAAGGTGTAAGGGTTTGTAAGTCCTCGGTACGCACTGGTCACTTGGTACACCTGAATAAGGTGTAAGGGTTAGTAAGTCCGCGGTACGCACTGGTCACTGGGTACACCTGAATAAGGTGTAAGGGTTAGTAAGTCCTCGGTACGCACTGGTCACTGGGTACACCTGAATAAAGTGTAAGGGTTAGTAAGTCCTCGGTACGCACTGGTCACTGGGTACACCTGAATAAGGTGTAAGGTTTTGAAAGTCCTCGGTACGCACTGGTCACTGGGTACACCCGAATAAGGTGTAAGGGTTAGTAAGTCCTCGGTACGCACTGGACACTGGGTACACCTGAATAAGGTGTAAGGGTTAGTAAGTCCGCGGTACGCACTGGTCACTGGGTACAGCTGAATAAGGTGTAAGGGTTAGTATGTCCTCGGTACGCACTGGTCACTTGATACACCTGAATAAGATGTAAGGGTTAGTAAGTCCTCGGTACGCACTGGTCACTGGGTACACCCGAATAAGGTGTAACGGTTTGTATGTCCTCGGTACGCACTGGTCACTGGGTACACCCGAATAAGGTGTAAGGGTTAGTAGGTCCGCGGTACGCACTGGTCACTGGGTACACCCGAATAAGGTGTAAGGGTTAGTAAGTACTCGGTACGCACTGGTCACTGGGTACACCCGAATAAGGTGTAAGGGTTAGTAAGTCCTCGGTACGCACTGTTCACTGGGTATACCTGAATAAGGTGTAAGGGTTTGTAAGTCCTCGGTACGCACTGGTCACTGGGTACACCTGAATAAGGTGCAAGGGTTAGTAAGTCCGCGGTACGCACTGGTCACTGGGTACACCTGAATAAGGTGCAAGGGTTAGTAAGTCCTCGGTACGCACTGGTCACTGGGTACACCTGAATAAGGTGTAAGGGTTAGTAAGTCCTCGGGACGCACTGGTCACTGGGTACACCTGAATAAGGTGCAAGGGTTAGTAAGTCCTCGGTACGCACTGGTCACTGGGTACACCTGAATAAGGTGCAAGGGTTAGTAAGTCCTCGGTACGCACTGGTCACTGGGTACACCTGAATAAGGTGCAAGGGTTAGTAAGTCCTCGGTACGCACTGGTCACTGGGTACACCTGAATAAGGTGTAAGGGTTAGTAAGTCCTCGGTACGCACTGGTCACTGGGTACACCTGAATAAGGTGTAAGGGTTAGTAAGTCCTCGGGACGCACTGGTCACTGGGTACACCTGAATAAGGTGCAAGGGTTAGTAAGTCCTCGGTACGCACTGGTCACTGGGTACACCTGAATAAGGTGTAAGGGTTAGTAAGTCCGCGGTACGCACTGATCACTGGGTACACCTGAATAAGGTGTAAGGGTTAGTAAGCCCTCGGTACGCACTGGTCACTGGGTACACCTGAATAAGGTGTAAGGGTTTGTAAGTCCTCGGTACGCACTGGACACTGGGTACACCTGAATAAGGTGTAAGGGTTAGTAAGTCCGCGGTACGCACTGGTCACTGGGTACAGCTGAATAAGGTGTAAGGGTTAGTATGTCCTCGGTACGCACTGGTCACTTGGTACACCTGAATAAGATGTAAGGGTTAGTAAGTCCTCGGTACGCACTGGTCACTGGGTACACCCGAATAAGGTGTAACGGTTTGTATGTCCTCGGTACGCACTGGTCACTGGGTACACCCGAATAAGGTGTAAGGGTTAGTAGGTCCGCGGTACGCACTGGTCACTGGGTACACCCGAATAAGGTGTAAGGGTTAGTAAGTACTCGGTACGCACTGGTCACTGGGTACACCCAAATAAGGTGTAAGGGTTAGTAAGTCCTCGGTACGCACTGTTCACTGGGTATACCTGAATAAGGTGTAAGGGTTTGTAAGTCCTCGGTACGCACTGGTCACTGGGTACACCTGAATAAGGTGCAAGGGTTAGTAAGTCCGCGGTACGCACTGGTCACTGGGTACACCTGAATAAGGTGCAAGGGTTAGTAAGTCCTCGGTACGCACTGGTCACTGGGTACACCTGAATAAGGTGTAAGGGTTAGTAAGTCCTCGGGACGCACTGGTCACTGGGTACACCTGAATAAGGTGCAAGGGTTAGTAAGTCCTCGGTACGCACTGGTCACTGGGTACACCTGAATAAGGTGCAAGGGTTAGTAAGTCCTCGGTACGCACTGGTCACTGGGTACACCTGAATAAGGTGCAAGGGTTAGTAAGTCCTCGGTACGCACTGGTCACTGGGTACACCTGAATAAGGTGTAAGGGTTAGTAAGTCCTCGGTACGCACTGGTCACTGGGTACACCTGAATAAGGTGTAAGGGTTAGTAAGTCCTCGGGACGCACTGGTCACTGGGTACACCTGAATAAGGTGCAAGGGTTAGTAAGTCCTCGGTACGCACTGGTCACTGGGTACACCTGAATAAGGTGTAAGGGTTAGTAAGTCCGCGGTACGCACTGGTCACTGGGTACACCTGAATAAGGTGTAAGGGTTAGTAAGCCCTCGGTACGCACTGGTCACTGGGTACACCTGAATAAGGTGCAAGGGTTAGTAAGTCCTCGGTACGCACTGGTCACTGGGTACACCTGAATAAGGTGTAAGGGTTAGTAAGTCCGCGGTACGCACTGGTCACTGGGTACACCTGAATAAGGTGTAAGGGTTAGTATGTGCTCGGTACGCACTGGTCACTGGGTACACCTGAATAAGGTGCAAGGGTTTGTAAGTCCTCGGTACGCACTGGTCACTTGGTACACCTGAATAAGGTGTAAGGGTTAGTAAGTCCTCGGTACGCACTGGTCACTGAGTACACCTGAATAAGGTGTAAAGGTTAGTAAGTCCTCGGTACGCACTGGTCACTGGGTACACCCGAATAAGGTGTAAGGGTTAGTAAGTCCTCGGTACGCACTGGTCACTGGGTACATCTGAATAAGGTGTAAGGGTTAGTAAGTCCGCGGTACGCACTGGTCACTGGGTACACCTGAATAAGGTGTAAGGGTTAGTAAGTCCTCGGTAGGCACTGGTCACTGGGTACACCTGAATAAGGTGTAAGGGTTTGTAAGTCCTCGGTACGCACTGGTCACTGGGTACACCTGAATAAGGTGTAAGGGTTAGTAAGTCCGCGGTACGCACTGGTCACTGGGTACACCTGAATAAGGTGTAAGGGTTAGTAAGTCCTCGGTACGCACTGGTCACTGGGTACACCTGAATAAAGTGTAAGGGTTAGTAAGTCCTCGGTACGCACTGGTCACTGGGTACACCTGAATAAGGTGTAAGGTTTTGAAAGTCCTCGGTACGCACTGGTCACTGGGTACACCCGAATAAGGTGTAAGGGTTAGTAAGTCCACGGTACGCACTGGTCACTGGCTACACCTGAATAAGGTGTAAGGGTTTGTAAGTCCTCGGTACGCACTGGACACTGGGTACACCTGAATAAGGTGTAAGGGTTAGTAAGTCCGCGGTACGCACTGGTCACTGGGTACAGCTGAATAAGGTGTAAGGGTTAGTAAGTCCTCGGTACGCACTGGTCACTTGGTACACCTGAATAAGATGTAAGGGTTAGTAAGTCCTCGGTACGCACTGGTCACTGGGTACACCCGAATAAGGTGTAAGGGTTTGTATGTCCTCGGTACGCACTGGTCACTGGGTACACCCGAATAAGGTGTAAGGGTTAGTAGGTCCGCGGTACGCACTGGTCACTGGGTACACCCGAATAAGGTGTAAGGGTTAGTAAGTACTCGGTACGCACTGGTCACTGGGTACACCCGAATAAGGTGTAAGGGTTAGTAAGTCCTCGGTACGCACTGTTCACTGGGTATACCTGAATAAGGTGTAAGGGTTTGTAAGTCCTCGGTACGCACTGGTCACTGGGTACACCTGAATAAGGTGCAAGGGTTAGTAAGTCCGCGGTACGCACTGGTCACTGGGTACACCTGAATAAGGTGTAAGGGTTTGTAAGTCCTCGGTACGCACTGGTCACTGGGTACACCTGAATAAGGTGTAAGGGTTAGTAAGTCCTCGGTACGCACTGGTCACTGGGTACACCTGAATAAGGTGTAAGGGTTAGTAAGTCCTCGGTACGCACTGGTCACTGGGTACACCTGAATAAGGTGTAAGGGTTTGTAAGTCCTCGGTACGCACTGGTCACTGGGTACACCTGAATAAGGTGTAAGGGTTTGTAAGTCCTCGGTACGCACTGGTCACTGGGTACACCTGAATAAGGTGTAAGGGTTAGTAAGTCCTCGGTACGCACTGGTCACTGGGTACACCTGAATAAGGTGCAAGGGTTAGTAAGTCCTTAGTACGCACTGGTCACTGGGTACACCTGAATAAGGTGCAAGGGTTTGTAAGTCCTCGGTACGCACTGGTCACTGGGTACACCTGAATAAGGTGTAAAGGTTATAAAGTCCTCGGTACGCACTGGTCACTGGGTACACCTGAATAAGGTGTAAGGGTTAGTAAGTCCTCGGTACGCACTGGTCACTGGGTACACCTGAATAAGGTGTAAGGGTTAGTAAGTCCTCGGTACGCACTGGTCACTGGGTACACCTGAATAAGGTGTAAGGGTTAGTAAGTCCTCGGTACGCACTGGTCACTGGGTACACCTGAATAAGGTGTAAGGGTTATTAAGTCCTCGGTGCGCACTGGTCACTGGGTACACCTGAATAAGGTGTAAGGGTTAGTAAGTCCGCGGTACGCACTGGACACTGGGTACACCTGAATAAGGTGTAAGGGTTAGTAAGTCCTCGGTAGGCACTGGTCACTGGGTACACCTGAATAAGGTGTAAGGGTTTGTAAGTCCTCGGTACGCACTGGTCACTGGGTACACCTGAATAAGACGTAAGGGTTAGTAAGTCCGCGGTGCGCACTGGTCACTGGGTACACCTGAATAAGGTGTAAGGGTTAGTAAGTCCTCGGTACGCACTGGTCACTGGGTACACCCGAATAAAGTGTAAGGGTTAGTAAGTACTCGGTACGCACTGGTCACGGGGTAAACCTGAATAAGGTGTAAGGGTTTGTAAGTCCGCGGTACGCACTGGTCACTGGGTACACCTGAATAAGGTGTAAGGGTTAGTAAGTCCTCGGTACGCACTGGTCACTGGGTACACCTGAATAAGATGTAAGGGTTAGTAAGTCCTCGGTCCGCACTGGTCACTGGGTACACCCGAATAAGGTGTATGGGTTTGTAAGTCCTCGGTACGCACTGGTCACTGGGTACACCCGAATAAGGTGTAAGGGTTAGTAGGTCCGCGGTACGCACTGGTCACTGGGTACACCCGAATAAGGTGTAAGGGTTAGTAAGTCCTCGGTACGCACTGGTCACTGGGTACACCTGAATAATGTGCAAGGGTTAGTAAGTCCGCGTTACGCACTGGTCACTGGGTACACCTGAATAAGGTGTAAGGGTTTGTAAGTCCTCGGTACGCACTGGTCACTGGGTACACCTGAATAAGGTGTAAAGGTTAGTAAGTCCACGGTACGCACTGGTCACTGGCTACACCTGAATAAGGTGTAAGGGTTTGTAAGTCCTCGGTATGCACTGGACACTGGGTACACCTGAATAAGGTGTAAGGGTTAGTAAGTCCGCGGTACGCACTGGTCACTGGGTACACCTGAATAAGGTGTAAGGGTTAGTAAGTCCTCGGTACGCACTGGTCACTGGGTACACCTGAATAAGGTGTAAGGGTTTGTAAGTCCTCGGTACGCACTGGTCACTGGGTACACCTGAATAAGGTGTAAGGGTTTGTAAGTCCTCGGTACGCACTGGTCACTGGGTAAACCTGAATAAGGTGTAAGGGTTAGTAAGTCCTCGGTACGCACTGGTCACTGGGTACACCTGAATAAGGTGTAAGGGTTAGTAATTCCGCGGTACGCACTGGTCACTGGGTACACCTGAATAAGGTGTAAGGGTTAGTAAGTCCTCGGTACGCACTGGTCACTGGGTACACCTGATTAAGGTGTAAGGGTTAGTAAGTCCGCGGTACGCACTGGTCACTGGGTACACCTGAATAAGGTGTAAGGGTTAGTAAGTCCTCGGTAGGCACTGGTCACTGGGTACACCTGAATAAGGTGTAAGGGTTTGTAAGTCCTCGGTACGCACTGGTCACTGGGTACACCTGAATAAGGTGTAAGGGTTAGTAAGTCCGCGGTACGCACTGGTCACTGGGTACACCTGAATAAGGTGTAAGGGTTAGTAAGTCCTCGGTACGCACTGGTCACTGGGTACACCCGAATAAAGTGTAAGGGTTAGCAAGTACTCGGTACGCACTGGGTACACCTGAATAAGGTGTAAGGGTTAGTAAGTCCGCGGTACGCACTGGTCACTGGGTACACCTGAATAAGGTGTAAGGGTTAATAAGCCCTCGTTACGCACTGGTCACTGGGTACACCTGAATAAGGTGCAAGGGTTAGTAAGTCCTCGGTACGCAATGGTCACTGGGTACACCTGAATAAGGTGTAAGGGTTAGTAAGTCCGCGGTACGCACTGGTCACTGGGTACACCTGAATAAGGTGTAAGGGTTAGTATGTCCTCGGTACGCACTGGTCACTGGGTACACCTGAATAAGGTGCAAGGGTTTGTAAGTCCTCGGTACGCACTGGTCACTGGGTACACCTGAATAAGGTGTAAGGGTTAGTAAGTCCTCGGTATGCACTGGTCACTGAGTACACCTGAATAAGGTGTAAAGGTTAGTAAGTCCTCGGTACGCACTGGTCACTGGGTACACCCGAATAAGGTGTAAGGGTTAGTAAGTCCTCGGTACGCACTGGTCACTGGGTACACCTGAATAAGGTGTAAGGGTTAGTAAGTCCTCGGTACGCACTGGTCACTGGGTACACCTGAATAAGGTGTAAGGGTTAGTAAGTCCTCGGTACGCACTGGTCACTGGGTACATCTGAATAAGGTGTAAGGGTTAGTAAGTCCGCGGTACGCACTGGTCACTGGGTACACCTGAATAAGGTGTAAGGGTTAGTAAGTCCTCGGTAGGCACTGGTCACTGGGTACACCTGAATAAGGTGTAAGGGTTTGTAAGTCCTCGGTACGCACTGGTCACTGGGTACACCTGAATAAGGTGTAAGGGTTAGTAAGTCCGCGGTACGCACTGGTCACTGGGTACACCTGAATAAGGTGTAAGGGTTAGTAATTCCTCGGTAGGCACTGGTCACTGGGTACACCTGAATAAGGTGTAAGGGTTTGTAAGTCCTCGGTACGCACTGGTCACTGGGTACACCTGAATAAGGTGTAAGGGTTAGTAAGTCCGCGGTACGCACTGGTCACTGGGTACTCCTGAATAAGGTGTAAGGGTTAGTAAGTACTCGGTACGCACTGGTCACTGGGTACACCTGAATAAGGTGTAAGGTTTTGAAAGTCCTCGGTACGCACTGGTCACTGGGTACACCCGAATAAGGTGTAAGGGTTAGTAAGTCCACGGTACGCACTGGTCACTGGCTACACCTGAATAAGGTGTAAGGGTTTGTAAGTCCTCGGTACGCACTGGACACTGGGTACACCTGAATAAGGTGTAAGGGTTAGTAAGTCCGCGGTACGCACTGGTCACTGGGTACAGCTGAATAAGGTGTAAGGGTTAGTAAGTCCTCGGTACGCACTGGTCACTGGGTACTCCTGAATAAGATGTAAGGGTTAGTAAGTCCTCGGTACGCACTGGTCACTGGGTACACCCGAATAAGGTGTAAGGGTTTGTAAGTCCTCCGTACGCACTGGTCACTGGGTACACCCGAATAAGGTGTAAGGGTTAGTAGGTCCGCGGTACGCACTGGTCACTGGGTACACACGAATAAGGTGTAAGGGTTAGTAAGTCCTCGGTACGCACTGGTCACTGGGTACACCTGAATAAGGTGTAAGGGTTAGTAAGTCCTCGGTACGCACTGTTCACTGGGTATACCCGAATAAGGTGTAAGGGTTTGTAAGTCCTCGGTACGCACTGGTCACTGGGTACACCTGAATAAGGTGCAAGGGTTAGTAAGTCCGCGGTACGCACTGGTCACTGGGTACACCTGAATAAGGTGTAAGGGTTTGTAAGTCCTCGGTACGCACTGGTCACTGGGTACACCTGAATAAGGTGTAAGGGTTAGTAAGTCCTCGGTACGCACTGGTCACTGGGTACACCTGAATAAGGTGTAAAGGTTAGTAAGTCCTCGGTACGCACTGGTCACTGGGTACACCTGAATAAGGTGTAAGGGTTTGTAAGTCCTCGGTACGCACTGGTCACTGGGTACACCTGAATAAGGTGTAAGGGTTTGTAAGTCCTCGGTACGCACTGGTCACTGGGTACACCTGAATAAGGTGTAAGGGTTAGTAAGTCCGCGGTACGCACTGGTCACTGGGTACACCTGAATAAGGTGTAAGGGTTTGTAAGTCCTCGGTACGCACTGGTCACTGGGTACACCTGAATAAGGTGTAAGGGTTTGTAAGTCCGCGGTACGCACTGGTCACTGGGTAAACCTGAATAAGGTGTAAGGGTTAGTAAGTCCTCGGTACGCACTGGTCACTGGGTACACCTGAATAAGGTGTAAGGGTTAGTAAGTCCGCGGTACGCACTGGTCACTGGGTACACCTGAATAAGGTGTAAGGGTTAGTAAGTCCTCGGTACGCACTGGTCACTGGGTACACCTGATTAAGGTGTAAGGGTTAGTAAGTCCGCGGTACGCACTGGTCACTGGGTACACCTGAATAAGGTGTAAGGGTTAGTAAGTCCTCGGTAGGCACTGGTCACTGGGTACACCTGAATAAGGTGTAAGGGTTTGTAAGTCCTCGGTACGCACTGGTCACTGGGTACACCTGAATAAGGTGTAAGGGTTAGTAAGTCCGCGGTACGCACTGGTCACTGGGTACACCTGAATAAGGTGTAAGGGTTAGTAAGTCCTCGGTACGCACTGTTCACTGGGTACACCCGAATAAAGTGTAAGGGTTAGCAAGTACTCGGTACGCACTGGTTACTGGGTACACCTGAATAAGGTGTAAGGTTTTGAAAGTCCTCGGTAGGCACTGGTCACTGGGTACACCCGAATAAGGTGTAAGGGTTAGTAAGTCCGCGGTACGCACTGGTCACTGGGTACACCTGAATAAGGTGTAAGGGTTAGTAAGTCCTCGGTACGCACTGGTCACTGGGTACACCTGAATAAGGTGTAAGGGTTAGTAAGTCCGCGGTACGCACTGGTCACTGGGTACACCTGAATAAGGGGTAAGGGTTTGTAAGTCCTCGGTACGCACTGGTCACTGGGTACACCTGAATAAGGTGTAAGGGTTAGTAAGTCCTCGGTACGCACTGGTCACTGGGTACACCTGAATAAGGTGTAAGGGTTTGTAAGTCCTCGGTACGCACTGGTCACTGGGTACACCTGAATAATGTGCAAGGGTTAGTAAGTCCGCGTTACGCACTGGTCACTGGGTACAACTGAAAAAGGTGTAAGGGTTTGTAAGTCCTCGGTACGCACTGGTCACTGGGTACACCTGAATAAGGTGTAAGGGTTAGTAAGTCCTCGGTACGCACTGGTCACTGGGTACACCTGAATAAGGTGTAAGGGTTATTAAGTCCGCGGTACGCACTGGTCACTGGGTACACCCGAATAAGGTGTAAGGGTTTGTAAGTCCTCGGTACGCACTGGTCACTGGGTACACCTGAATAAGGTGTAAGGGTTAGTAAGTCCTCGGTACGCACTGGTCACTGGGTACACCTGAATAAGGTGTAAGGGTTAGTAAGTCCTCGGTACGCACTGGTCACTGGGTACACCTGAATAAGGTGTAAGGGTTAGTAAGTCCTCGGTACGCACTGGTCACTGGGTACACCTGAATAAGGTGTAAGGGTTAGTAAGTCCTCGGTACGCACTGGTCACTGGGTACACCTTATTAAGGTGTAAGGGTTAGTAAGTCCGCGGTACGCACTGGTCACTGGGTACACCTGAATAAGGTGTAAGGGTTAGTAAGTCCTCGGTAGGCACTGGTCACTGGGTACACTTGAATAAGGTGTAAGGGTTTGTAAGTCCTCGGTACGCACTGGTCACTGGGTACACCTGAATAAGGTTTAAGGGTTAGTAAGTCCGCGGTACGCACTGGTCACTGGGTACACCTGAATAAGGTGTAAGGGTTAGTAAGTCCTCGGTACGCACTGGTCACTGGGTACACCCGAATAAAGTGTAAGGGTTAGTAAGTCCGCGGTACGCACTGGTCACTGGGTACACCTGAAAAAATGTTAGGGTTTGTAAGTCCTCGGTACGCACTGGTCACTGGGTACACCTGAATAAGGTGTAAGGGTTAGTAAGTCCTCGGTACGCACTGGTCACTGGGTACACCTGAATAAGGTGTAAGGGTTAGTAAGTACTCGGTACGCACTGGTCACTGGGTACACCTGAATAAGGTGCAAGGGTTAGTAAGTCCTCGGTACGCACTGGTCACTGGGTACACCCGAATAAGGTGTAAGGGTTAGTAAGTCCTCGGTACGCACTGGTCACTGGGTACACCTGAATAAGGTGTAAGGGTTTGTAAGTCCTCGGTACGCACTGGTCACTGGGTACACCTGAATAAGGTGTAAAGGTTAGAAAGTCCTCGGTACGCACTGGTCACTGGGTACACCTGAATAAGGTGTAAGGGTTAGTAAGTCTGCCGTACGCACTGGTCACTGGGTACACCTGAATAAGGTGTAAGGGTTTGTAAGTCCTCGGTACGCACTGGTCATTGGGTACACCCAAATAAGGTGTAAGGGTTAGTAGGTCCTCGGTACGCACTGGTCACTGGGTACACCCGAATAAGGTGTAAGGGTTAGTAGGTCCGCGGTACGCACTGGTCACTGGGTACACCTGCATAAGGTGTAAGGGTTAGTAAGTCCTCGGTACGCACTGGTCACTGGGTACACCCGAATAAGGTGTAAGGGTTTGAAAGTCCTCGGTACGCACTGGTCACTGGGTACACCTGAATAATGTGCAAGGGTTAGTAAGTCCGCGTTACGCACTGGTCACTGGGTACACCTGAATAAGGTGTAAGGGTTTGTAAGTCCTCGGTACGCACTGGTCACTGGGTACACCTGAATAAGGTGTAAGGGTTAGTAAGTCCTCGGTACGCACTGGTCACTGGGTACACCTGAATAAGGTGTAAGGGTTAGTAAGTCCGCGGTACGCACTGGTCACTGGGTACACCTGAAAAAATGTTAGGGTTTGTAAGTCCTCGGTACGCACTGGTCACTGGGTACACCTGAATAAGGTGTAAGGGTTAGTAAGTCCTCGGTACGCACTGGTCACTGGGTACACCTGAATAAGGTGTAAGGGTTAGTAAGTCCTCGGTACGCACTGGTCACTGGGTACACCTGAATAAGGTGCAAGGGTTAGTAAGTCCTCGGTACGCACTGGTCACTGGGTACACCCGAATAAGGTGTAAGGGTTAGTAAGTCCTCGGTACGCACTGGTCACTGGGTACACCTGAATAAGGTGTAAGGGTTTGTAAGTCCTCGGTACGCACTGGTCACTGGGTACACCTGAATAAGGTGTAAAGGTTAGAAAGTCCACGGTACGCACTGGTCACTGGGTACACCTGAATAAGGTGTAAGGGTTAGTAAGTCTGCCGTACGCACTGGTCACTGGGTACACCTGAATAAGGTGTAAGGGTTTGTAAGTCCTCGGTACGCACTGGTCACTGGGTACACCCAAATAAGGTGTAAGGGTTAGTAGGTCTGCGGTACGCACTGGTCACTGGGTACACCCGAATAAGGTGTAAGGGTTAGTAAGTCCTCGGTACGCACTGGTCACTGGGTACACCCGAATAAGGTGTAAGGGTTAGTAAGTCCTCGGTACGCACTGGTCACTGGGTACACCTGAATAAGGTGTAAGGGTTTGTAAGTCCTCGGTACGCACTGGTCACTGGGTACACCTGAATAATGTGCAAGGGTTAGTAAGTCCGCGTTACGCACTGGTCACTGGGTACACCTGAATAAGGTGTAAGGGTTTGTAAGTCCTCGGTACGCACTGGTCACTGGGTACACCTGAATAAGGTGTAAGGGTTAGTAAGTCCTCGGTACGCACTGGTCACTGGGTACACCTGAATAAGGTGTAAGGGTTAGTAAGTCCGCGGTACGCACTGGTCACTGGGTACACCTGAAAAAATGTTAGGGTTTGTAAGTCCTCGGTACGCACTGGTCACTGGGTACACCTGAATAAGGTGTAAGGGTTAGTAAGTCCTCGGTACGCACTGGTCACTGGGTACACCTGAATAAGGTGTAAGGGTTAGTAAGTCCTCGGTACGCACTGGTCACTGGGTACACCTGAATAAGGTGCAAGGGTTAGTAAGTCCTCGGTACGCACTGGTCACTGGGTACACCCGAATAAGGTGTAAGGGTTAGTAAGTCCTCGGTACGCACTGGTCACTGGGTACACCTGAATAAGGTGTAAGGGTTTGTAAGTCCTCGGTACGCACTGGTCACTGGGTACACCTGAATAAGGTGTAAAGGTTAGAAAGTCCTCGGTACGCACTGGTCACTGGGTACACCTGAATAAGGTGTAAGGGTTAGTAAGTCTGCCGTACGCACTGGTCACTGGGTACACCTGAATAAGGTGTAAGGGTTTGTAAGTCCTCGGTACGCACTGGTCACTGGGTACACCCAAATAAGGTGTAAGGGTTAGTAGGTCTGCGGTACGCACTGGTCACTGGGTACACCCGAATAAGGTGTAAGGGTTAGTAAGTCCTCGGTACGCACTGGTCACTGGGTACACCCGAATAAGGTGTAAGGGTTAGTAAGTCCTCGGTACGCACTGGTCACTGGGTACACCTGAATAAGGTGTAAGGGTTTGTAAGTCCTCGGTACGCACTGGTCACTGGGTACACCTGAATAAGGTGCAAGGGTTAGTAAGTCCTCGGTACGCACTGGTCACTTGGTACACCTGAATAAGGTGTAAGGGTTAGTAAGTCCTCGGTACGCACTGGTCACTGGGTACACCTGAATAAGGTGTAAGGTGTTTGTAAGTCTGCGGTACGCACTGGGTACACCTGAATAAGGTGTAAGGGTTTGTAAGTCCGCGGTACGCACTGGTCACTGGGTACACCTGAATAAGGTGTAAGGGTTTGTAAGTCCTCGGTACGCATTGGTCACTGGGTACACCCGAATAAGGTGTAAGGGTTAGTAAGTCCTCGGTACGCACTGGTCACTGGGTACACCTGAATAAGGTGTAAGGGTTAGTAAGTCCTCGGGACGCACTGGTCACTGGGTACACCTGAATAAGGTGTAAGGTTTTGTAAGTCCTCGGTACGCACTGGTCACTGGGTACACCTGAATAAGGTGCAAGGGTTAGTAAGTCCTCGGTACGCACTGGTCACTTTGTACACCTGAATAAGGTGCAAGGGTTAGTAAGTCCTCGATACGCACTGGTCACTGGGTACAACTGAATAAGGTGTAAGGGTTAGTAAGTCCTCGGGACGCACTGGTCACTGGGTACACCTGAATAAGGTGCAAGGGTTAGTAAGTCCTCGGTACGCACTGGTCACTGGGTACACCTGAATAAGGTGCAAGGGTTAGTAAGTCCTCGGTACGCACTGGTCACTGGGTACACCTGAATAAGGTGTAAGGGTTAGTAAGTCCTCGGTACGCACTGGTCACTGGGTACACCTGAATAAGGTGTAAAGGTTAGTAAGTCCTCGGTACGCACTGGTCACTGGGTACACCTGAATAAGGTGTAAGGATTAGTAAGTCCTCGGTACGCTCTTGTCACTGGGTACACCTGAATAAGGTGTAAGGGTTAGTAAGTCCTCGGTACGCACTGGTCACTGGGTACACCTGAATAAGGTGTAACGGTTAGTAAGTCCTCGGTACGCACTGGTCACTGGGTACACCTGAATAAGGTGTAAGTGTTAGTAAGTCCGCGGTACGCACTGGTCACTGGGTACACCTGAATAAGGTGTAAGGGTTTGTAAATCCTCGGTACGCACTGGACACTGGGTACACCTGAATAAGGTGTAAGGGTTAGTAAATCCGCGGTACGCACTGGTCACTGGGTACACCTGAATAAGGTGTAAGGGTTTGTAAGTCCTCGGTACGCACTGGACACTGGGTACACCTGAATAAGGTGTAAGGGTTAGTAAGTCCGCGGTACGCACTGGTCACTGGGTACACCTGAATAAGGTGTAAGGGTTAGTAAGTCCTCGGTACGCACTGGTCACTGGGTACACCTGAATAAGATGTAAGGGTTAGTAAGTCCTCGGTACGCACTGGTCACTGGGTACACCCGAATAAGGTGTAAGGGTTTGTAAGTCCTCGGTACGCACTGGTCACTGGGTACACCCGAATAAGGTGTAAGGATTAGTAGGTCCGCGGTACGCACTGGTCACTGGGTACACCCGAATAAGGTGTAAGGGTTTGTAAGTCCTCGGTACGCACTGGTCACTGGGTACACCTGAATAAGGTGTAAGGGTTTGTAAGTCCTCGGTACGCACTGGTCACTGGGTACACCTGAATAAGGTGCAAGGGTTAGTAAGTCCGCGGTACGCACTGGTCACTGGGTACACCTGAATAAGGTGTAAGGGTTTGTAAGTCCTCGGTACGCACTGGTCACTGGGTACACCTGAATAAGGTGTAAGGGTTTGTAAGTCCTCGGTACGCACTGGTCACTGGGTACACCTGAATAAGGTGTAAGGGTTTGTAAGTCCTCGGTACGCACTGGTCACTGGGTACACCTGAATAAGGTGTAAGGGTTAGTAAGTCCTCGGTACGCACTGGTCACTGGGTACACCTGAATAAGGTGTAAGGGTTAGTAAGTCCTCGGTATGCACTGGTCACTGGGTACACCTGAATAAGGTGCAAGGGTTAGTAAGTCCTCGGTACGCACTGGTCACTGGGTACACCCGAATAAGGTGTAAGGGTTAGTAAGTCCTCGGTACGCACTGGTCACTGGGTACACCTGAATAAGGTGCAAGGGTTAGTAAGTCCTCGGTACGCACTGGTCACTGGGTACACCTGAATAAGGTGTAAGGGTTTGTAAGTCCTCGGTACGCACTGGTCACTGGGTACACCTGAATAAGGTGTAAGGGTTAGTAAGTCCTCGGTACGCACTGGTCACTGGGTACACCTGAATAAGGTGTAAGGGTTAGTAAGTCCTCGATACGCACTGGTCACTGGGTACACCTGAATAAGGTGTAAGGGTTAGTAAGTCCTCGGGACGCACTGGTCACTGGGTACACCTGAATAAGGTGCAAGGGTTAGTAAGTCCTCGGTACGCACTGGTCACTGGGTACACCTGAATAAGGTGCAAGGGTTAGTAAGTCCTCGGTACGCACTGGTCACTGGGTACACCTGAATAAGGTGTAAGGGTTAGTAAGCCATCGGTACGCACTGGTCACTGGGTACACCTGAATAAGGTGTAAAGGTTAGTAAGTCCTCGGTACGCACTGGTCACTGGGTACACCTGAATAAGGTGTAAGGGTTCGTAAGTCCTCGGTACGCTCTGGTCACTGGGTACACCTGAATAAGGTGTAAGGGTTAGTAAGTCCTCGGTACGCACTGGTCACTGGGTACACCTGAATAAGGTGTAAGGGTTAGTAAGTCCTCGGTACGCACTGGTCACTGGGTACACCTGAATAAGGTGTAAGGGTTAGTAAGTCCGCGGTACGCACTGGTCACTGGGTACACCTGAATAAGGTGTAAGGGTTAGTAAGTCCTCGGTAGGCAATGGTCACTGGGTACACCTGAATAAGGTGTAAGGGTTTGTAAGTCCTCGGTACGCACTGGACACTGGGTACACCTGAATAAGGTGTAAGGGTTAGTAAGTCCGCGGTACGCACTGGTCACTGGGTACACCTGAATAAGGTGTAAGGGTTAGTAAGTCCTCGGTACGCACTGGTCACTGGGTACACCTGAATAAGATGTAAGGGTTAGTAAGTCCTCGGTACGCACTGGTCACTGGGTACACCCGAATAAGGTGTAAGGGTTTGTAAGTCCTCGGTACGCACTGGTCACTGGGTACACCCGAATAAGGTGTAAGGGTTAGTAGGTCCTCGGTACGCACTGGTCACTGGGTACACCCGTATAAGGTGTAAGGGTTTGTAAGTCCTCGGTACGCACTGGTCACTGGGTACACCCAAATAAGGTGTAAGGGTTAGTAGGTCCGCGGTACGCACTGGTCACTGGGTACACCTGAATAAGGTGTAAGGGTTAGTAAGTCCTTGGTACGCACTGGTCACTGGGTAAACCCGAATAAGGTGTAAGGGTTAGTAAGTCCTCGGTACGCACTGGTCACTGGGTACACCTGAATAAGGTGTAAGGGTTTGTAAGTCCTCGGTACGCACTGGTCACTGGGTACACCTGAATAAGGTGTAAGGGTTAGTAAGTCCTCGGTAGGCACTGGTCACTGGGTACACCTGAATAAGGTGTAAGGGTTTGTAAGTCCTCGGTACGCACTGGACACTGGGTACACCTGAATAAGGTGTAAGGGTTAGTAAGTCCGCGGTACGCACTGGTCACTGGGTACACCTGAATAAGGTGTAAGGGTTAGTAAGTCCTCGGTACGCACTGGTCACTGGGTACACCTGAATAAGATGTAAGGGTTAGTAAGTCCTCGGTACGCACTGGTCACTGGGTACACCCGAATAAGGTGTAAGGGTTTGTAAGTCCTCGGTACGCACTGGTCACTGGGTACACCCGAATAAGGTGTAAGGGTTAGTAGGTCCTCGGTACGCACTGGTCACTGGGTACACCCGTATAAGGTGTAAGGGTTTGTAAGTCCTCGGTACGCACTGGTCACTGGGTACACCCAAATAAGGTGTAAGGGTTAGTAGGTCCGCGGTACGCACTGGTCACTGGGTACACCTGAATAAGGTGTAAGGGTTAGTAAGTCCTTGGTACGCACTGGTCACTGGGTAAACCCGAATAAGGTGTAAGGGTTAGTAAGTCCTCGGTACGCACTGGTCACTGGGTACACCTGAATAAGGTGTAAGTGTTAGTAAGTCCTCGGTACGCACTGGTCACTGGGTACACCTGAATAAGGTGTAAGGGTTTGTAAGTCCGCGGTACGCACTGGGTACACCTGAATAAGGTGTATGGGTGTGTAAGTCCTCGGTACGCACTGGTCACTGGGTACACCCGAATAAGGTGTAAGGGTTAGTATGTCCTCGGTACGCACTGGTCACTTGGTACACCTGAATAAGGTGTAAGGGTTAGTAAGTCCTCGGGACGCACTGGTCACTGGGTACACCTGAATAAGGTGTAAGGGTTTGTAAGTCCTCGGTACGCACTGGTCACTGGGTACACCTGAATAAGGTGTAAGGGTTTGTAAGTCCTCGGTACGCACTGGTCACTGGGTACACCTGAATAAGGTGCAAGGGTTAGTAAGTCCTCGGTACGCACTGGTCACTGGGTACACCTGAATAAGGTGCAAGGGTTAGTAAGTCCTCGGTACGCACTGGTCACTGGGTACACCTGAATAAGGTGTAAGGGTTAGTAAGTCCTCGGTAGGCACTGGTCACTGGGTACACCTGAATAAGGTGTAAGGGTTAGTAAGTCCTCGGGACGCACTGGTCACTGGGTACACCTGAATAAGGTGCAAGGGTTAGTAAGTCCTCGGTACGCACTGGTCACAGGGTACACCTGAATAAGGTGCAAGGGTTAGTAAGTCCTCGGTACGCACTGGTCACTGGGTACACCTGAATAAGGTGTAAGGGTTAGTAAGTCCTCGGTACGCACTGGTCACTGAGTACACCTGAATAAGGTGTAAAGGTTAGTAAGTCCTCGGTACGCACTGATCACTGGGTACACCTTAATAAGGTGTAAGGGTTAGTAAGTCCTCGGTACGCACTGGTCACTGGGTACACCTGAATAAGGTGTAAGGGTTAGTAAGTCCTCGCTAGGCACTGGTCACTGGGTACACCTGAATAAGGTGTAAGGGTTAGTAAGTCCTCGGTACGCACTGGTCACTGGGTACACCTGAATAAGGTGTAAGGGTTAGTAAGTCCGCGGTACGCACTGGTCACTGGGTTCACCTGAATAAGGTGTAAGGGTTAGTAAGTCCTCGGTAGGCACTGGTCACTGGGTACACCTGAATAAGGTGTAAGGGTTTGTAAGTCCTCGGTACGCACTGGTCACTGGGTACACCTGAATAAGGTGTAAGGGTTAGTAAGTCCGCGGTACGCACTGGTCACTGGGTACACCTGAATAAGGTGTAAGGGTTAGTAAGTCCTCGGTACGCACTGGTCACTGGGTACACCCGAATAAGGTGTAAAGGTTAGTAGGTCCTCGGTACGCACTGGTCACTGGGTACACCTGAATAAGGTGTAAGGTTTTGAAAATCCTCGGTACGCACTGGTCACTGGGTACACCCGAATAATGTGTAGGGGTTTGCAAGTTCACGGTACGCACTGGTCACTGGATAGAGCTGAATAATGTATGTAGGCCAAACAAGTGCGTTGTACACAATGACCACTAAGTAGACCTGAATAAGGTGAGCACTGTTCATTAAGGTGTGCAAGGTTTAACAATAACGACAAGTCGTGGTGTTGTACGCAGGACCGTCTTAACAGCATAATAGGCTGGTCAAAGCAATGCACTGGGGCTCTATCTACACAACCACTCACAGGAATAAAAATGTAAATGTCGATAGAATTAAACATTTATTTATTGTATTCGTACTTCCAACAAAATCAGTCTTCAAACATTAATAAACATGCCGTACACAACATACATAGGTTACCATTGGGTTCCCGGGCAACTGCCCAGCGTGCCCATGCGCCAAGACGGCACTGGTATATAGGTTGACGCACCAGCGACAGTAATTGCCTAGTAGCGAACGCACAGGTCAATTGCAATAATCACTGGTATATAGACTAACACACTGACAACACTGCTTGTGTAGTTTCGACGCAGAGGCTGAACTAGTAAGGGAACGACCATTTAACTTGAAGGGGGGGGGGGGGGGGGGGGGGGGGGGTATGGGGGTTTTTTTTTACCAAAAAAAATATTCTGATACCCAATGTTGCTGAAAAAAATATTCTGATTTTGGTGGAGGAAAAACAAAAAATAATCTGATTCAGAGTTTTTGTCATAAAATCTAATGTTAAATTCTGGAAACAAATTTCCCGCTTTGCGCGACAAAAAAATTAATATTCTAACTCGCGTTGTCCGAAAAAAACATTCTGAATGTAACAAAAAACCATAACCCCCCCCTCCTTCAAGTTAAATGGTCGGTCCCTAAAAGGTGAGTAAAACGCACAGGTCTGATGCACAAATGCTGAAAACGAACAAACTTGATTAAAAACCCTCTAATTACTGGCTTCCGATGTATTAGGCACCTAGTTTGGTACCAGCGCTGAAGGCGTGTAGGTAAGTTTAGTATTGTAAATATATTACTAGGATTTTACATTAGATAAGTTCATTGCTGAAGTACGCACTGGCATTTTTACATTGCTGAGTTACGAGTTGGTTTTAATTTCGTTGTAATATTATTGGCTATAGTCTAATAAGAATATGTCTAGGAAGTAGACCTGTGTGAAAGGTTAAGAGTCCTTTCCTATCGTCACCTGTCGTCTGTCGTTCCATATCGCCACTTTGATCCATCGTCAAACAGTTTTCAAACGGACATATAGAATCTAACACCGGCAAAAGTGCAAGACAGGGAAATCTCCGACACCCGAGGGGTGTCGGAGATTTCCCAGTCTTGCATGTATTGCCGGTGTTTGATTTTATTTCCCACTTTTATCAGCTGTTTTTAGTTTCGCGTTTGTTTATGTACTTTTAGCAGACGATCATGTAAACAATGTGAGGTATATATCCCCTTCATGCCAATCAAAAAAGTAGTTCCGTATTTTTGTGTAATGTGTGAAGGTTATTATGTAATAATATGGCTGATTGTTAATTAGGATTTGCGTGTTTATAAAAGATTAAAAACTTATATACAGTGCATTGTTTATTTTAAAAAGGGGGACCATGCATTTGCCGGTAAAACGCACGTGATTTTTTTGTCTTGCACTAGTGCAAGATAAGAAAATCTCACATCGCTAAAAATAGGAACTGGTCTGTCTCAAAAGTGAGAAAATATTGTCCCTAGGTTTAACTTTACACGCTAAAGACTTGAATCCAGAGAACTAGTAACTGGTACGAACTGGATTACACCAGAGACGTGCAACGCCCTGCACGTGACAGTACTATGGGGCTCCACTGGGAGATAATTTGCATTTTAACTTGGTCTTCGGCAGAGTAACTCCGGACTTTTTCTTGCAACACGCAATTTGAACTTTGACGGGAAAGCGGAAAGCGGACAAGCGGTTATCTCTTCCACTGTGCTACTTATAATAGTAACCAAATTAGAAAGAAGATCGGAGCGAAATAAGAAGATTCTTCTGACGACAATTCACATGAAATACTAGTATTGGTAATTTAGTAAAAGATTAGATAGACGGATAGGCGGACTGAAGACGCGAAATGCCAGTGTTGGCAATACAGACATACCTCACTTACAATTCGGAGGATTAGCTATATATTTTGGAGAACAAATATATATAACAATTTTTTTTAGATGAACATGTTCTTTAATGTAGAATGTGACATGAAATGGTACATGTAGATGTCATTCATGGGATAAATATGATTAGAAATGGATAAAAATGTCAATTTATCCCTTTATTACATTGGTGTCTGGTTTACATAACATCTTTGTATACATTTTCAATGTACAGAGAATATTCAATAACTTTTCTTTTCAACGTGTTGTGACCGTAAATTAACTGTAGAACACAGATTGATCCGTTGGTTTTTTTATTTTTATTTCAAACATCTTGATAAATTCATTTCTGAACTTTGTTCCCGATATGCAATACGCTGGAAAATGAATGGCGTTTCTAAAGTACATCAACAATGTCGAAATTGTTTCTAGAAGTCCCATCAAATTAGGATATTGATCATGATAAAATGGTTCAAAAATAAAGTACAGTGATATTGGAAAAGTGCATAAGAAGAAGAGAGCATTCAAAGACAATGACATGGCGATCACGTTGTATTTCTGGTTCTGTCTACGAGACGCAATTTCTAACGACGAATTGTTCTTAGAATCAGGTTGGAATTTATTTAATGCCTTGGTTAGTGCACGGATTATCAAAATATTACAAACAGCCATAATTATAAACGGTAAGAAACAAAAGACAACAAAGTCGATGTAAGGCCAATAGTAGGATACAAACGAATCTAGTTCATCACAACTATTATTAATTATTCCAACGGTAAAGAAAAGGTGTCCGTTTATGAAAACTAATATGATGGTGATAACGACAACTGACAGTTTAGAACGGTTTAAAGTGCAATATATCTTTCCTTTTAAAGGCATACACACATTTATACAAGTATTAATAGTCAGTGCCACTAAAATCCATGCGGAATAATCCAGTGTGAAATAGGTAAGGAAGGCGTGAAATCTACAACTAAACTCGCTGAAGGCACGAATGTTCACTTCAAATGTGACATGTATCCAATGACGTAATAGTCCGATATTAAGAACAGCAATATCAAAGAATGATAAAACGGTCAAATAAAACATGGCCGGATTGTGTCGCATTGTTCTTCTTAACAAAACTAAGATAGATAATATAGAAGAAATCGTTCCTATTGCAATAAAAAATGGCGGTACATATATCAATAGTGATCTAGTAACACTTAAATAAACAACTAACTCCTCGGTTTCTGAATTGCATGTATTGTTTTCGTTCAGACCCGGTGACTCGTCATGGTGTTGTTCATAGACATGAGAAAATCCCCATATCTCCATTGCTGAAGAAAAAATGTCTAATTAAATTTCAATTATGAATCTAAAATAATTTTGTGAATTCTGATTGTTTTGTTTGATACATTCTCATCCTGTGTTCATCATTTTGAATTGGATTGTTCAAACATTTCAATTTAAAAGCAGTTCTTCTTTAAAGATTAGGGACCGACCATTTATATTACAGGGAGGGTTATGTTTTTCCCGTATTCCCCAGAAACAAAATTTCTTCTTTCAGGTGAAACCCAAAAAAAATCAGATATACGTAACTTGGTTAACCGTTACGAAATGGCTGCGTCACAAATGAACACGGTAATGTTCCACTTGTCGTAAGCACTTCCCGGTCCTTTCTCCATTCATGACTTATCACCGGGTTTCCTAGAGTAACACGACGGGTGCCACTAGTGGAGCAGGAACTGCTTACCCTTCCGGGGTACATGAGTTCATCCCTGGTTTTTGGTGAGGTTCTTGTTGCAGGATCTGAGTTTTCTGTGTAGTTTTGTTGATCGTTGTTTGTACTTTTGTCTTTTTTCTTTTGGCCATTGTATTGTCTGTCCTTCTGTCTTTTGGCCATTGTATTGTCTGTCCTTCTGTCTTTTGGCCATTGCATTATCTGTCCTTCTGTCTTTTGGTCATTGTATTGTCTGTCCTTCGGTCTTTTGGCCATTGTATTGTCTGTCCTTCGGTCTTTTGGCCATTGTATTATCTGTCCTTCCTCGACGCACATAGTGATGTACTCGATACCAATAAAGCTGACAGCCACGGTATAGCTGAAATATTGTTGAAAGTGGCGTTCAATTTACGAATTATGATTACAGCAGATTCATTTAATTGTTTTTTTTGCATTTTTCGTGTCGACTATTTTTTTTATTCAATTTGAAGATAGAATATTAAAAAGCAGTGACAGATTCAAAACAAAAAACAAAAACAAATAAACAAACAAACAAACAAAAACAAAATAATACACATAAAATTGTATTTAAATTAATCATCAATATCGAAAACACGGATTTATCATAAATGACAATTCCAAATCATCTATGATCATTGATCACATTGATTTCATTGAATTAGACATGAGAATAACCTTCTAAATATACAATAGTTTCACAATACATACACACAATCAACTGGTTTAACCTCGCCACACGTCTATGCCTACCAAAAGCCAGGACACATATTTATATCGATCGGTTTTCTGTGTGTTGAAATTCAAGGCGAACCAAAGGAATGGTTCATATTGTGTTTCGTGAGATTGTCTACCACAAAAATATAAATTAACCTTTTCTTACATTTCAAAATTAATATTTTTCAAGTAAAACTCACCAGATACTGTTGAAAATAATATTTATTATCCCATCAGGATATATTTTATAATTTTATACACCTTTTTCGGTAAAAAAAAAATATCACACAATTTGACTCATCAGCTGTTGAAATTAAAAGTTTCCTGTTACCAGATTTATACCCTGCTAATAATTTAATCCAAACTATTTAGAGCGTATTTCCTCCGATGATGAACGTTAGAGAAACAAATAAGGTAACAATGAAGCGTATAGTGGCCTCGAGATGTCTTAATGAGGTATGAGTAACAATGAAGCGTATGATGGTCTAGAGATGTCTTAATGAGCTATGAGTAATAATGATGCGTATGGTGACCCCGGGATGTCTTAATGAGGTATGAGTAACAATGAAGTGTATGGTGGCCTCGAGATGTCTTAATGAGGTATGAGTAACAATGAAGCGCATAGTGGACTCGAGATGTCTTAATGAGCTGAGTAACAATGAAGTGTATAGTGGCCTCGAGATGTCTTAATGAGCTATGAGTAACAATGAAGTGCATAGTGGCCTCGAGATGTCTTAATGAGCTATGAGTAACAATGAAGCGCATAGTAGTCTCTAGATGTCTTAATGAGCTATGAGTAACAATGAAGCGTATAGTGGCCTCGAGATGTCTTAATGAGCTATGAGTAACAATGAAGCGTATAGTGGTCGCGAGATGTCTTAATGAGCTATGAGTAACAATGAAGTGTATGGTGGCCTCGAGATGTCTTAATGAGCTATGAGTAACAATGAAGCGTATAGTGGTCTCGAGATGTCTTAATGAGCTATGAGTAACAATGAAGCGTATGGTGGCCTCGAGATGTCTTAATGAGATATGAATAACAATGAAGCGTATAGTGGCCTCGAGATGTCTTAATGAGCTGAGTAACAATGAAGCGTATAGTGGCCTCGAGATGTCTTAATGTGGTATGAGTAACAATGAAGTGTATGGTGGCCTCGAGATGTCTTAATGAACTATGAGTAACAATGAAGCGCATAGTGGCCTCGAGATGTCTTAATGAGGTATGAGTAACAATGAAGTGTATGGTGGCCTCGAGATGTCTTAATGAGCTGAGTAACAATGAAGCGTATGGTGGCCTCGAGATGTCTTAATGAGCTATGAGTAACAATGAAGCGTATAGTGGCCTCGAGATGTCTTAATGAGCTATGAGTAACAATGAAGCGTATAGTGGCCTCGAGAGGTCTTAATGAGCTGAGTAACATTGAAGCGTATGGTGACCTCGAGATGTCTTAATGAGCTGAGTAACAATGAAGCGTATGGTGGCCTCGAGATGTCTTAATGAGCTATGAGTAACAATGAAGCGCATAGTGGTCTGGAGATGTCTTAATGAGCTATGAGTAAAAATGAAGCGCATAGTGGCCTCGAGATGTCTTAATGAGCTATGAGTAACAATGAAGCCTATAGTGGCCTCGAGATGTCTTAATGAGCTATGAGTAACAATGAAGCGTATAGTGGCCTCGAGATGTCTTAATGAGCTATGAGTAACAATGAAGCGTATAGTGGTCTCGAGATGTCTTAATGAGCTGAGTAACAATGAAGCGTATAGTGGCCTCAAGATGTCGTAATGAGCTGAGTAACAATGAAGCGTATGTTGACCTCGAGATGTCTTAATGAGCTATGAGTAACAATGAAGCGCATAGTGGCCTCGAGATGTCTTAATGAGCTATGAGTAACAATGAAGTGTATGGTGGCCTCGAGATGTCTTAATGAGCTATGAGTAACAATGAAGCGTATGGTGGCCTCGAGATGTCTTAATATGCAATGAGTAACAATGAAGCGTATGGTGGCCTCGAGATGTCTTAATGAGCTATGAGTAACACTGAAGTGTATGGTGGCCTCGAGATGTCTTAATGAGCTATGAGTAACAATGAAGTGTATGGTGGCCTCGAGATGTCTTAATCAGCTATGAGTAACAATGAAGCGTATGGTGGCCTCGAGATGTCTTAATCAGCTATGAGTAACAATGAAGTGTATGGTGGCCTCGAGATGTCTTAATGAGCTATGAGTAACAATGAAGTGTATGGTGGCCTCGAGATGTCTTAATGAGCTGAGTAACAATGAAGCGTATGGTGGCCTCGATATGTCTTAATGAGCTATGAGTAACAATGAAGCCTATGGTGACCTCGAGATGTCTTAATGAGCTATGAGTAACAATGAAGTGTATGGTGGCCTCGAGATGTCTTAATGAGCTATGAGTAACAATGAAGCGTATAGTGGCCTCGAGATGTCTTAAAGAGCTCTGAGTAACAATGAAGCGTATGGTGGCCTCGAGATGTCTTAATGAGCTATCAGTAACAATGAAGCGTATAGTGGCCTCGAGATGTCTTAATGAGGTATGAGTAACAATGAAGCGCATAGTGGCCTCGAGATGTCTTAATGAGATATGAATAACAATGAAGCGTATGGTGACCTCGAGATGTCTTAATGAGCTATCAGTAACAATGAAGGGTATAGTGGCCTCGAGATGTCTTAATGAGGTATGAGTAACAATGAAGCGCATAGTGGTCTAGAGATGTCTTAATGAACTATCAGTAACAATGAAGCGTATAGTGGTCTAGAGATGTCTTAATGAGCTATCAGTAACAATGAAGCGTACAGTGGCCTCGAGATGTCTTAATGAGGTATGAGTAACAATGAAGCGTATAGTGGTCTCGAGATGTCTTAATGAGCTATGAGTAACAATGAAGCGTATAGTGGCCTCGAGATGTCTTAATGAGGTATGAGTAACAATGAAGTGTATGGTGGCCTCGAGATGTCTTAAAGAGCTATGAGTAACAATGAAGCGTATAGTGGCCTCGAGATGTCTTAATGAGCTATGAGTAACAATGACGCGTATGGTGGCCTCGAGATGTCTTAATGAGGTTTGAGTAACAATGAAGCGTATTGTGGCCTCGAGATGTCTTAATGAGCTATGAGTAACAATGAAGCGTATGATGGTCTAGAGATGTCTTATTGAGGTCTGAGTAACAATGAAGCGTATAGTGGCCTCGATATGTCTTAATGAGGTATGAGTAACAATGAAGCGTATGGTGGCCTCGATATGTCTTAATGAGGTATGAGTAACAATGAAGCGTATAGTGGTCTCTAGATGTCTTAATGAGGTATGAGTAACAATGAAGCGTATGGTGGTCTCTAGATGTCTTAATGAGGTATGAGCAACAATGAAGCGTATAGTGGTCTCTAGATGTCTTAATGAGCTATGAGTAACAATGAAGCGTATGTTGGCCTCGAGATGTCTTAATGAGCTATGAGTAACAATGAAGCGCATAGTGGTCTCGAGATGTCTTAATGAGCTATGAGTAACAATGAAGCGTATGGTGGTTTCTAGATGTCTTAATGAGCTATGAGTAACAATGAACCGCATAGTGGCCTCGAGATGTCTTAATGAACTATGAGTAACAATGAAGCGTATGGTGGCCTCGAGATGTCTTAATGAGCTATGAGTAACAATGAAGTGTATGGTGGCCTCGAGATGCCGTAATGAGCTATGAGTAACAATGAAGCGCATGGTGGTCTCTAGATGTCTTAATGAGCTGAGTAACAATGAAGCGTATAGTGGTCTCTAGATGTCTTAATGAGCTGAGTAACAATGAAGCGTATAGTGGCCTCGAGATTTCTTAATGAGCTATGAGTAACAATGAAGCGTATAGTGGTCTCGAGATGTCTTAATGAGGTATGAGTAACAATGAAGCGTATGGTGGCCTCGAGATGTCTTAATGAGCTATGAGTAACAATGAAGCGCATGGTGGCCTCGAGATGTCTTAATGAGGTATGAGTAACAATGAAGCGTATGGTGGTCTCGAGATGTCTTAATGAGCTGAGTAACAATGAAGCGTATAGTGGTCTCTAGATGTCTTAATCAGGTATGAGTAACAATGAAGCGTTTAGTGGCCTCGAGATGTCTTAATGAGCTATGAGTAACAATGAAGCGTATAGTGGCCTCGAGATGTCTTAATGAGCTATGAGTAACAATGAAGAGTATGGTGGCCTCGAGAGGTCTTAATGAGCTATGAGTAACAATGAAGCGTATGTTGGCCTCGAGATGTCTTAATGAGCTATGAGTAACAATGAAGAGTATGGTGGCCTCGAGAGGTCTTAATGAGCTATGAGTAACAATGAAGCGTATGGTGGTCTCGAGGTATCTTAATGAGGTATGGTTAACAATGAAGCTTATGGTGGCCTCGAGATGTCTTAATGAGCTATGAGTAACAATGAAGCGTATGTTGGCCTCGAGATGTCTTAATGAGCTATGAGTAACAATGAAGCGTATAGTGGTCTCTAGATGTCTTAATGAGCTATGAGTAACAATGAAGCGTATAGTGGCCTCGAGATGTCTTAATGAGGTATGAGTAACAATGAAGCGCATAGTGGTCTCTAGATGTCTTAATGAGGTATGAGTAACAATGAAGCGTATAGTGGCCTCGAGATGTCTTAATGAGCTGAGTAACAATGAAGCGCATAGTGGCCTCGAGATATCTTTATGAGCTATGAGTAAAAATGAAGCGCATAGTGGCCTCGAGATGTCTTAATGAGCTATGAGTAACAATGAAGAGTATGGTGGCCTCGAGATGTCTTAATGAGCTATGAGTAACAATGAAGCGTATAGTGGTCTCTAGATGTCTTAATGAGCTATGAGTAACAATGAAGCGCATAGTGGTCTCTAGATGTCTTAATGAGCTATGAGTAACAATGAAGCGTATAGTGGCCTCGAGATGTCTTTATGAGCTATGAGTAACAATGAAGCGCATAGTGGCCTCGAGATGTCTTAATGAGCTATGAGTAACAATGAAGAGTATGGTGGCCTCGAGATGTCTTAATGAGGTATGAGTAACAATGAAGCGTATGGTGGCCTCGAGATGTCTTAATGAGCTATGAGTAAAAATGAAGCGTATGGTGGTCTCGAGATGTCTTAATGAGGTATGAGTAACAATGAAGCGCATAATGGCCTCGAGATGTCTTAATGAGGTATGAGTAACAATGAAGCGTATGGTGGCCTCGAGATGTCTTAATTAGCTATGAGTAAAAATGAAGCGTATGGTGGTCTCGGGATGTCTTAATGAGGTATGAGTAACAATGAAGCGTATGGTGGCATCGAGATGTCTTAATGAGCTATGAGTAACAAGAAAGCGTATAGTGGCATCGAGATGTCTTAATGAGGTATGAGTAACAATGAAGCGTATGGTGGCCTCGAGATGTCTTAATGAGCTATGAGTAAAAATGAAGCGTATGGTGGTCTCGAGATGTCTTAATGAGGTATGAGTAACAATGAAGCGCATAATGGCCTCGAGATGTCTTAATGAGGTATGAGTAACAATGAAGCGTATGGTGGCCTCGAGATGTCTTAATTAGCTATGAGTAAAAATGAAGCGTATGGTGGTCTCGGGATGTCTTAATGAGGTATGAGTAACAATGAAGCGTATGGTGGCATCGAGATGTCTTAATGAGCTATGAGTAACAAGGAAGCGTATAGTGGCCTCAAGATGTCTTAATGAGGTATGAGTAACAATGAAGCGTATGGTGGCCTCGAGATGTCTTAATGAGCTATGAGTAAAAATGAAGCGTATGGTGGTCTCGGGATGTATTAATGAGGTATGAGTAACAATGAAGCGTATGGTGGTCTCTAGATGTCTTAATGAGGTATGAGTAACAATGAAGCGCATAGTGCCCTCGAGATGTCTTAATGAGCTATGAGTAACAATGAAGCGTATGGTGGTCTCGAGATGTCTTAATGAGGTATGAGTAACAATGAAGCTTATGGTGGCCTCGAGATGTCTTAATGAGCTATGAGTAACAATGAAGCGTATGTTGGCCTCGAGATGTCTTAATGAGCTATGAGTAACAATGAAGCGTATAGTGGCCTCTAGATGTCTTAATGAGGTATGAGTAACAATGAAGCGTATAGTGGCCTCGAGATGTCTTAATGAGGTATGAGTAACAATGAAGCGTATAGTGGTCTCTAGATGTCTTATTGAGGTATGGGTAACAATGAAGCGTATAGTGGCCTCGAGATGTCTTAATGAGCTGAGTAACAATGAAGCGCATAGTGGCCTCGAGATGTCTTAATGAGCTATGAGTAACAATGAAGCGTATGGTGGTCTCTAGATGTCTTAATGAGCTATGAGTAACAATGAAGCGTATAGTGGCCTCGAGATGTCTTAATGAGCTATGATTAACAATGAAGCGTATAGTGGCCTCGAGATGTCTTAATGAGCTATGAGTAACAATGAAGAGTATGGTGGCCTCGAGATGTCTTAATGAGGTATGAGTAACAATGAAGCGTATGGTGGCCTCGAGATGTCTTAATGAGCTATGAGTAACAATGAAGCGTATGGTGGTCTCGAGATGTCTTAATGAGCTGAGTAACAATGGAGCGTATAGTGGTCTCTAGATGTCTTATTGAGGTATGAGTAGCAATGAAGCGTATAGTGGTCTCTAGATGTCTTAATGAGGTATGAGTAACAACGAAGCGTATAGTGGTCTCTAGATGTCTTAATGAGGTATGAGTAACAACGAAGCGTATAGTGCCATCGAGATGTCTTAATGAGCTATGAGTAACAATGAAGTGTATGGTGGTCTCGAGATGTCTTAATGAGCTATTAGTAACAATGAAGCGTATGTTGGCCTCGAGATGTCTTAATGAGCTATGAGTAACAATGAAGCGTATAGTGGTCTCTAGATGTCTTAATGAGGTATGAGTAACAATGAAGCGTATAGTGGCCTCGAGATGTCTTAATGAGGTATGAGTAACAATGAAGCGCATAGTGGTCTCTAGATGTCTTAATGAGGTATGAGTAACAATGAAGCGTATAGTGGCCTCGAGATGTCTTAATGAGCTGAGTAACAATGAAGCGTATAGTGGCCTCGAGATGTCTTAGTGAGCTATGAATAACAATGAAGCGTATGGTGGCCTCGAGATGTCTTAATGAGCTATGAGTAACAATGAAGCGTATAGTGGCCTCGAGATGTCTTTATGAGCTATGAGTAACAATGAAGCGTATAGTGGCCTCGAGATGTCTTAATGAGCTATGAGTAACAATGAAGAGTATGGTGGCCTCGAGATGTCTTAATGAGGTATGAGTAACAATGAAGCGTATGGTGGCCTCGAGATGTCTTAATGAACTATGAGTAACAAGGAAGCGTATAGTGGCCTCGAGATGTCTTAATGAGCTATGAGTAACAATGAAGCGTATGGTGGCCTCGAGATGTCTTAATGAGCTATGAGTAAAAATGAAGCGCATGGTGGTCTCGAGATGTCTTAATGAGGTATGAGTAACAATGAAGCGTATGGTGGCCTCGAGATGTCTTAATGAGCTATGAGTAAAAATGAAGCGTATGGTGGTCTCGGGATGTCTTAATGAGGTATGAGTAACAATGAAGCGTATGGTGGCCTCGAGATGTCTTAATGAGCTATGAGTAACAAGGAGGCGTATAGTGGCCTCGAGATGTCTTAATGAAGTATGATTAACAATGAAGCGTATGGTGGCCTCGAGATGTCTTAATGAGCTATGAGTAAAAATGAAGCGTATGGTGGTCTCGGGATGTCTTAATGAGGTATGAGTAACAATGAAGCGTATGGTGGTCTCTAGATGTCTTAATGAGGTATGAGTAACAATGAAGCGCATTGTGCCCTCGAGATGTCTTAATGAGCTATGAGTAACAATGAAGCGTATAGTGGTCTCGAGATGTCTTAATGAGGTATGACTAACAATGAAGCTTATGGTGGCCTCGAGATGTCTTAATGAGCTATGAGTAACAATGAATCGTATGTTGGCCTCGAGATGTCTTAATGAGCTATGAGTAACAATGAAGCGTATAGTGGTCTCTAGATGTCTAAATGAGGTATGAGTAACAATGAAGCGTATAGTGGCCTCGAGATTTCTTAATGAGGTATGAGTAACAATGAAGCTTATGGTGGCCTCGAGATGTCTTAATGAGCTATCAGTAACAATGAAGCGTATGGTGGCCTCGAGATGTCTTAATGGGGTATGAGTAACAATGAAGCGTATGGTGGTCTCGAGGTGTCTTAATGAGGTATGGTTAACAATGAAGCTTATGGTGGCCTCGAGATGTCTTAATGAGCTATGAGTAACAATGAAGCGTATATTGGCCTCGAGATGTCTTAATGAGCTATGAGTAACAATGAAGCGCATAGTGGTCTCTAGATGTCTTAATGAGGTATGAGTAACAATGAAGCGCATAGTGGCCTCGAGATGTCTGAATGAGGTATGAGTAACAATGAAGCGCATAGTGGTCTCTAGATGTCTTAATGAGGTATGAGTAACAATGAAGCGTATAGTGGCCTCGAGATGTCTTAATGAGCTGAGTAACAATGAAGCGTATAGTGGCCTCGAGATATCTTTATGAGCTATGAGTAAAAATGAAGCGTATAGTGGCCTCGAGATGTCTTAATGAGCTATGAGTAACAATGAAGAGTATGGTGGCCTCGAGATGTCTTAATGAGGTATGAGTAACAATGAAGCGTATAGTGGTCTCTAGATGTCTTAATGAGCTATGAGTAACAATGAAGCGTATAGTGGCCTCGAGATGTCTTTATGAGCTATGAGTAACAATGAAGCGCATAGTGGCCTCGAGATGTCTTAATGAGGTATGAGTAACAATGAAGAGTATGGTGGCCTCGAGATGTCTTAATGAGGTATGAGTAACAATGAAGCGTATGGTGGCCTCGAGATGTCTTAATGAGCTATGAGTAACAAGAAAGCGTATAGTGGCCTCGAGATGTCTTAATGAGGTATGAGTAACAATGAAGCGTATGGTGGCCTCGAGATGTCTTAATGATCTATGAGTAAAAATGAAGCGCATGGTGGTCTCGAGATGTCTTAATGAGGTATGAGTAACAATGAAGCGCATAATGGCCTCGAGATGTCTTAATGAGGTATGAGTAACAATGAAGCGTATGGTGGCCTCGAGATGTCTTAATGAGCTATGAGTAAAAATGAAGCGTATGGTGGTCTCGAGATGTCTTAATGAGGTATGAGTAACAATGAAGCGTATGGTGGCATCGAGATGTCTTAATGAGCTATGAGTAAAAGGAAGCGTATAGTGGCCTCGAGATGTCTTAATGAGGTATGAGTAACAATGAAGCGTATGGTGGCCTCGAGATGTCTTAATGAGCTATGAGTAAAAATGAAGCGTATGGTGGTCTCGGGATGTCTTAATGAGGTATGAGTAACAATGAAGCGTATGGTGGTCTCTAGATGTCTTAATGAGGTATGAGTAACAATGAAGCGCATAGTGCCCTCGAGATGTCTTAATGAGCTATGAGTAACAATGAAGCGTATGTTGGCCTCGAGATGTCTTAATGAGCTATGAGTAACAATGAAGCGTATAGTGGCCTCTAGATGTCTTAATGAGGAATGAGTAACAGTGAAGCGTATAGTGGCCTCGAGATGTCTGAATGAGGTATGAGTAACAATGAAGCGTATAGTGGTCTCTAGATGTCTTATTGAGGTATGAGTAACAATGAAGCGTATAGTGGCCTCGAGATGTCTTAATGAGCTGAGTAACAATGAAGCGCATAGTGGCCTCGAGATGTCTTAATGAGGTATGAGTAACAATGAAGCGTATGGTGGTCTCTAGATGTCTTAATGAGCTATGAGTAACAATGAAGCGTATAGTGGCCTCGAAATGTCTTAATGAGCTATGAGTAACAATGAAGCGTATGGTGGCCTCGAGATGTCTTTATGAGCTATGAGTAACAATGAAGAGTATGGTGGCCTCGAGATGTCTTAATGAGGTATGAGTAACAATGAAGCGTATGGTGGCCTCGAGATGTCTTAATGAACTATGAGTAAAAATGAAGCGTATGGTGGCCTCGAAATGTCTTAATGAGGTATGAGTAACAATGATGCGCATAGTGGCCTCGAGATGTCTTAATGAGGTATGAGTAACAATGAAGCGTATGGTGTCCTCGATATGTCTTAATGAGCTATGAGTAACAATGAAGCGTATGGTGGTCTCTAGATGTCTTAATGAGGTATGAGTAACAATGAAGCGCATAGCGGACTCTAGATGTCCTAATGAGCTATGAGTAACAATGAAGCGTATAGTGGCCTCGAGATGTCTTAATGAGCTATGAGTAACAATGAAGCGTATAGTGGCCTCGATATGTCTTAATGAGCTATGAGTAACAATGAAGCGTATAGTGGCCTCGATATGTCTTAATGAGCTATGAGTAACAATGAAGCGTATTGTGGTCTCTAGATGTCTTAATGAGGTATGAGTAACAATGAAGCGAATAGCGGTCTTTAGATGTCTTAATGAGCTATGAGTAACATTGAAGCGTATAGTGGCCTCGAGATGTCTTAATGAGTTATGAGTAACACTGAAGCTGATGGTGGCCTCGAGATGTCTTAATGAGCTGAGTAACAATGAAGCGTATGGTGGTCTCGAGATGTCTTAATGAGCTATGTGTAACAATGAAGCGTATGGTGACCTCGAGATGTCTTAATGAGGTATGAGTAACAATGAAGCGTATGTTGGCCTCGAGATGTCTTAATGAGCTATGAGTAAAAATGAAGCGTATGGTGGTCTCGGGATGTCTTAATGAGGTATGAGTAACAATGAAGCGTATGGTGGTCTCTAGATGTCTTAATGAGGTATGAGTAACAATGAAGCGTATTGTGCCCTCGAGATGTCTTAATGAGCTATGAGTAACAATGAAGCGTATGGTGGTCTCGAGATGTCTTAATGAGGTATGAGTAACAATGAAGCTGATGGTGGCCTCGAGATGTCTTAATGAGCTATGAGTAACGATGAATCGTATGTTGGCCTCGAAATGTCTTAATGAGCTATGAGTAACAATGAAGCGTATAGTGGTCTCTAGATGTCTTAATGAGGTATGAGTAACAATGAAGCGTATAGTGGCCTCGAGATTTCTTAATGAGGTATGAGTAACAATGAAGCTTATGGTGGCCTCGAGATGTCTTTATGAGCTATCAGTAACAATGAAGCGTATGGTGGCCTCGAGATGTCTTAATGGGGTATGAGTAACAATGAAGCGTATGGTGGTCTCGAGGTATCTTAATGAGGTATGGTTAACAATGAAGCTTATGGTGGCCTCGAGATGTCTTAATGAGCTATGAGTAACAATGAAGCGTATGTTGGCCTCGAGATGTCTTAATGAGCTATGAGTAACAATGAAGCGTATAGTGGTCTCTAGATGTCTTAATGAGCTATGAGTAACAATGAAGCGTATAGTGGCCTCGAGATGTCTTAATGAGGTATGAGTAACAATGAAGCGCATAGTGGTCTCGAGATGTCTTAATGAGGTATGAGTAACAATGAAGCGTATAGTGGCCTCGAGATGTCTTAATGAGCTGAGTAACAATGAAGCGCATAGTGGCCTCGAGATATCTTTATGAGCTATGAGTAAAAATGAAGCGTATAGTGGCCTCGAGATGTCTTAATGAGCTATGAGTAACAATGAAGAGTATGGTGGCCTCGAGATGTCTTAATGAGCTATGAGTAACAATGAAGCGTATAGTGGTCTCTAGATGTCTTAATGAGCTATGAGTAACAATGAAGCGCATAGTGGTCTCTAGATGTCTTAATGAGCTATGAGTAACAATGAAGCGTATAGTGGCCTCGAGATGTCTTTATGAGCTATGAGTAACAATGAAGCGCATAGTGGCCTCGAGATGTCTTAATGAGCTATGAGTAACAATGAAGAGTATGGTGGCCTCGAGATGTCTTAATGAGGTATGAGTAACAATGAAGCGTATGGTGGCCTCGAGATGTCTTAATGAGCTATGAGTAACAAGAAAGCGTATAGTGGCATCGAGATGTCTTAATGAGGTATGAGTAACAATGAAGCGTATGGTGGCCTCGAGATGTCTTAATGAGCTATGAGTAAAAATGAAGCGTATGGTGGTCTCGAGATGTCTTAATGAGGTATGAGTAACAATGAAGCGCATAATGGCCTCGAGATGTCTTAATGAGGTATGAGTAACAATGAAGCGTATGGTGGCCTCGAGATGTCTTAATTAGCTATGAGTAAAAATGAAGCGTATGGTGGTCTCGGGATGTCTTAATGAGGTATGAGTAACAATGAAGCGTATGGTGGCATCGAGATGTCTTAATGAGCTATGAGTAACAAGGAAGCGTATAGTGGCCTCAAGATGTCTTAATGAGGTATGAGTAACAATGAAGCGTATGGTGGCCTCGAGATGTCTTAATGAGCTATGAGTAAAAATGAAGCGTATGGTGGTCTCGGGATGTATTAATGAGGTATGAGTAACAATGAAGCGTATGGTGGTCTCTAGATGTCTTAATGAGGTATGAGTAACAATGAAGCGCATAGTGCCCTCGAGATGTCTTAATGAGCTATGAGTAACAATGAAGCGTATGGTGGTTTCGAGATGTCTTACTGAGCTGAGTAACAACGAAGCGTATGGTGGTCTCGAGATGTCTTAATGAGGTATGAGTAACAATGAAGCTTATGGTGGCCTCGAGATGTCTTAATGAGCTATGAGTAACAATGAAGCGTATGTTGGCCTCGAGATGTCTTAATGAGCTATGAGTAACAATGAAGCGTATAGTGGCCTCTAGATGTCTTAATGAGGTATGAGTAACAATGAAGCGTATAGTGGCCTCGAGATGTCTTAATGAGGTATGAGTAACAATGAAGCGTATAGTGGTCTCTAGATGTCTTATTGAGGTATGGGTAACAATGAAGCGTATAGTGGCCTCGAGATGTCTTAATGAGCTGAGTAACAATGAAGCGCATAGTGGCCTCGAGATGTCTTAATGAGCTATGAGTAACAATGAAGCGTATGGTGGTCTCTAGATGTCTTAATGAGCTATGAGTAACAATGAAGCGCATAGTGGCCTCGAGATGTCTTAATGAGCTATGATTAACAATGAAGCGTATAGTGGCCTCGAGATGTCTTAATGAGCTATGAGTAACAATGAAGAGTATGGTGGCCTCGAGATGTCTTAATGAGGTATGAGTAACAATGAAGCGTATGGTGGCCTCGAGATGTCTTAATGAGCTATGAGTAACAATGAAGCGTATGGTGGTCTCGAGATGTCTTAATGAGCTGAGTAACAATGGAGCGTATAGTGGTCTCTAGATGTCTTATTGAGGTATGAGTAGCAATGAAGCGTATAGTGGTCTCTAGATGTCTTAATGAGGTATGAGTAACAACGAAGCGTAGAGTGGTCTCTAGATGTCTTAATGAGGTATGAGTAACAACGAAGCGTATAGTGCCATCGAGATGTCTTAATGAGCTATGAGTAACAATGAAGTGTATGGTGGTCTCGAGATGTCTTAATGAGCTATTAGTAACAATGAAGCGTATGGTGGTCTCGAGATGTCTTAATGAGCTGAGTAACAATGAAGCGTATAGTGGTCTCTAGATGTCTTATTGAGATATGAGTAACAATCAAGCGTATGGTGGCCTCGAGATATCTTAATGAGCTATGAGTAACAATGAAGCTTATGTTGACCTCGAGATGTCTTAATGAACTATGAGTAACAATGAAGCGTATGGTGGCCTCGAGATGTCTTAATGGGCTATGAGTAAAAATGAAGCGTATGGTGGTCTCGGGATGTCTTAATGAGGTATGAGTAACAATGAAGAGTATGGTGGCCTCGAGATGTCTTAATGACCTATGAGTAACAATGAAGCGTATGGTGGTCTCGTGATGTCTTAATGAGCTGAGTAACAATGAAGCTTATAGTGGTCTCTAGATGTCTTATTGGCGTATGAGTAACAATGAAGCGCATAGTGGCCTAGAGATATCTTAATGAGCTATGAGTAACAATGAATCGTATGTTTACCTCGAGATGTCTTAATGAACTATGAGTAACAATGAAGTGTATGGTGGCCTCGAGATGTCTTAATGAGGTATGAGTAACAATGAAGCGTATGGTGGCCTCGAGATGTCTTAATGAGCTATGAGTAACAAGAAAGCGTATAGTGGCTTCGAGATGTCTTAATGAGGTATGAGTAACAATGAAGCGTATGGTGGCCTCGAGATGTCTTAATGAGCTATGAGTAAAAATGAAGCGTATGGTGGTCTCGAGATGTCTTAATGAGGTATGAGTAACAATGAAGCGCATAATGGCCTCGAGATGTCTTAATGAGGTATGAGTAACAATGAAGCGTATGGTGGCCTCGAGATGTCTTAATGAGCTATGAGTAAAAATGAAGCGTATGGTGGTCTCGGGATGTCTTATTGAGGTATGAGTAACAATGAAGCGTATGGTGGCATCGAGATGTCTTAATGAGCTATGAGTAACAAGGAAGCGTATAGTGGCCTCAAGATGTCTTAATGAGGTATGAGTAACAATGAAGCGTATGGTGGCCTCGAGATGTCTTAATGAGCTATGAGTAAAAATGAAGCGTATGGTGGTCTCGGGATGTATTAATGAGGTATGAGTAACAATGAAGCGTATGGTGGTCTCTAGATGTCTTAATGAGGTATGAGTAACAATGAAGCGCATAGTGCCCTCGAGATGTCTTAATGAGCTATGAGTAACAATGAAGCGTATGGTGGTTTCGAGATGTCTTACTGAGCTGAGTAACAACGAAGCGTATGGTGGTCTCGAGATGTCTTAATGAGGTATGAGTAACAATGAAGCTTATGGTGGCCTCGAGATGTCTTAATGAGCTATGAGTAACAATGAAGCGTATGTTGGCCTCGAGATGTCTTAATGAGCTATGAGTAACAATGAAGCGCATAGTGGTCTCGAGATGTCTTAATGAGCTATGAGTAACAATGAAGCGTATAGTGGCCTCTAGATGTCTTAATGAGGTATGAGTAACAATGAAGCGTATAGTGGCCTCGAGATGTCTTAATGAGGTATGAGTAACAATGAAGCGCATAGTGGTCTCTAGATGTCTTAATGATGTATGAGTAACAATGAAGCGCATAGTGGCCTCTAGATGTCTTAATGAGGTATGAGTAACAATGAAGCGTATAGTGGCCTCGAGATGTCTTAATGAGGTATGAGTAACAATGAAGCGCATAGTGGTCTCTAGATGTCTTAATGAGGTATGAGTAACAATGAAGCGTATAGTGGCCTCGAGATGTCTTAATGAGCTGAGTAACAATGAAGCGTATAGTGGCCTCGAGATGTCTTAATGAGCTATGAGTAACAATGAAGTGCATAGTGGTCTCTAGATGTCTTAATGAGCTATCAGTAACAATGATGCGTATGGTGGCCTCGAGATGTCTTAATGAGCTATGAGTAACAATGAAGCGTATAGTGGCCTCGAGATGTCTTAATGAGCTATGAATAACAATGAAGAGTATGGTGGCCTCGAGATATCTTAATGAGGTATGAGTAACAATGAAGCGTATGGTGGCCTCGAAATGTCTTAATGAGCTATGAGTAACAATGAAGCGTATGGTTGTCTCAAGATGTCTTAATGAGCTGAGTAACAATGAAGCGTATAGTGGTCTCTAGATGTCTTATTGAGGTATGAGTAACAATGAAGCATATAGTGGCCTCGAGATGTCTTAATGAGCTATGAGTAAAAATGAAGCGTATGGTGGTCTCGAGATGTCTTAATTGGCTGAGTAACAATGAAGCGTATAGTGGTCTCTAGATATCTTATTGGGGTATGAGTAACAATGAAGCGTATAGTGGCCTCGAGATATCTTAATGAGCTATGAGTTACAATGAAGCGTATGTTTACCTCGAGATGTCTTAATGAACTATGAGTAACAATGAAGTGTATGGTGGCCTCGAGATGTCTTAATGAACTATGAGTAACAATGAAGCGAATGGTGGTCTCTAGATGTCTTAATGAGGTATGAGTAACAATGAAGCGTATAGTGGCCTCGAGATGTCTTAAAGAGCTATGAGTAACAATGAAGTGTATGGTGGCCTCGAGATGTCTTAATGAGCTATGAGTAACAATGAAGCTTATGGTGGCCTCGAGATGTCTTAATGAGCTATGAGTAACACTGAAGTGTATGGTGGCCTCGAGATGTCTTAATGAGCTATGAGTAACAATGAAGTGTATGGTGGCCTCGAGATGTCTTAATGAGCTATGAGTAACAATGAAGCGTATGGTGGCCTCGAGATGTCTTAATGAGCTATGAGTAACAGTGCAGCGTATAGTGGTCGCGAGATGTCTTAATGAGCTATGAGTAACAATGAAGCGTATAGTGGTCTCGAGATTTCTTAATGAGCTATGAGTAACAATGAAGCGTATGGTGGCCTCGAGATGTCTTAATGAGCTATGAGTAACAATGAAGCGTATAGTGGCCTCGAGATGTCTTAATGAGCTGAGTAACAATGAAGCGTATAGTGGCCTCGAGATGTCTTAATGAGCTATGAGTAACAATGAAGTGTATGGTGGCCTCGAGATGTCTTAATGAACTATGAGTAACAATGAAGCGTATAGTGGCCTCGAGATGTCTTAATGAGGTATGAGTAACAATGAAGTGTATGGTGGCCTCGAGATGTCTTAATGAGCTGAGTAACAATGAAGCGTATGGTGGCCTCGAGATGTCTTAATGAGCTATGAGTAACAATGAAGCGTATAGTGGCCTCGAGATGTCTTAATGAGCTATGAGTAACAAGGAAGCGCATAGTGGCCTCGAGATGTCTTTATAAAGTATGATTAACAATGAAGCGTATGGTGGCCTCGAGATGTCTTAATGAGGTATGAGTAAAAATGAAGCGTATGGTGGTCTCGGGATGTCTTAATGAGGTATGAGTAACAATGAAGCGTATGGTGGTCTCTAGATGTCTTAATGAGGTATGAGTAACAATGAAGCGTATTGTGCCCTCGAGATGTCTTAATGAGCTATGAGTAACAATGAAGCGTATGGTGGTCTCGAGATGTCTTAATGAGGTATGAGTAACAATGAAGCTTATGGTGGCCTCGAGATGTCTTAATGAGCTATGAGTAACGATGAATCGTATGTTGGCCTCGAAATGTCTTAATGAGCTATGAGTAACAATGAAGCGTATAGTGGTCTCGAGATGTCTTAATGAGGTATGAGTAACAATGAAGCGTATAGTGGCCTCGAGATTTCTTAATGAGGTATGAGTAACAATGAAGCTTATGGTGGCCTCGAGATGTCTTAATGAGCTATGAGTAACAATGAAGCGTATGGTGGCCTCGAGATGTCTTAATGGGGTATGAGTAACAATGAAGCGTATGGTGGTCTCGAGGTGTCTTAATGAGGTATGGTAAACAATGAAGCTTATGGTGGCCTCGAGATGTCTTAATGAGCTATGAGTAACAATGAAGCGTATGTTGGCCTCGAGATGTCCTAATGAGCTATGAGTAACAATGAAGCGTATAGTGGTCTCTAGATGTCTTAATGAGATATGAGTAACAATGAAGCGTATAGTGGCCTCGAGATGTCTTAATGAGGTATGAGTAACAATGAAGCGCATAGTGGTCTCTAGATGTCTTAATGAGGTATGAGTAACAATGAAGCGTATAGTGGCCTCGAGATTTCTTAATGAGCTGAGTAACAATGAAGCATATAGTGGCCTCGAGATATCTTTATGAGCTATGAGTAAAAATGAAGCGTATAGTGGCCTCGAGATGTCTTAATGAGCTATGAGTAACAATGAAGAGTATGGTGGCCTCGAGATGTCTTAATGAGGTATGAGTAACAATGAAGCGTATAGTGGTCTCTAGATGTCTTAATGAGCTATGAGTAACAATGAAGCGCATAGTGGTCTCTAGATGTCTTAATGAGCTATGAGTAACAATGAAGCGTATAGTGGCCTCGAGATGTCTTTATGAGCTATGAGTAACAATGAAGCGCATAGTGGCCTCGTGATGTCTTAATGAGCTATGAGTAACAATGAAGAGTATGGTGACCTCGAGATGTCTTAATGAGGTATGAGTATCAATGAAGCGTATGGTGGCCTCGAGATGTCTTAATGAGCTATGAGTAACAATGAAGCGTATAGTGGCCTCGAGATGTCTTAATGAGCTATGAGTAACAAGGAAGCGTATAGTGGCCTCGAGATGTCTTAATAAAGTATGATTAACAATGAAGCGTATGGTGGCCTCGAGATGTCTTAATGAGCTATGAGTAAAAATGAAGCGTATGGTGGTCTCGGGATGTCTTAATGAGGTATGAGTAACAATGAAGCGTATGGTGGCCTCGAGATGTCTTAATGAGCTATGAGTAACAAGGAAGCGTATAGTGGCCTCGAGATGTCTTAATAAAGTATGATTAACAATGAAGCGTATAGTGGCCTCGAGATGTCTTAATGAGCTATGAGTAAAAATGAAGCGTATGGTGGTCTCGGGATGTCTTAATGAGGTATGAGTAACAATGAAGCGTATGGTGGTCTCTAGATGTCTTAATGAGGTATGAGTAACAATGAAGCGTATTGTGCCCTCGAGATGTCTTAATGAGCTATGAGTAACAATGAAGCTTATGGTGGCCTCGAGATGTCTTAATGAGCTATGAGTAACACTGAAGTGTATGGTGGCCTCGAGATGTCTTAATGAGCTATGAGTAACAATGAAGTGTATGGTGGCCTCGAGATGTCTTAATGAGCTATGAGTAACAATGAAGCGTATGGTGGCCTCGAGATGTCTTAATGAGCTATGAGTAACAGTGCAGCGTATAGTGGTCGCGAGATGTCTTAATGAGCTATGAGTAACAATGAAGCGTATAGTGGTCTCGAGATTTCTTAATGAGCTATGAGTAACAATGAAGCGTATGGTGGCCTCGAGATGTCTTAATGAGCTATGAGTAACAATGAAGCGTATAGTGGCCTCGAGATGTCTTAATGAGCTGAGTAACAATGAAGCGTATAGTGGCCTCGAGATGTCTTAATGAGCTATGAGTAACAATGAAGTGTATGGTGGCCTCGAGATGTCTTAATGAACTATGAGTAACAATGAAGCGTATAGTGGCCTCGAGATGTCTTAATGAGGTATGAGTAACAATGAAGTGTATGGTGGCCTCGAGATGTCTTAATGAGCTGAGTAACAATGAAGCGTATGGTGGCCTCGAGATGTCTTAATGAGCTATGAGTAACAATGAAGCGTATAGTGGCCTCGAGATGTCTTAATGAGCTATGAGTAACAAGGAAGCGCATAGTGGCCTCGAGATGTCTTTATAAAGTATGATTAACAATGAAGCGTATGGTGGCCTCGAGATGTCTTAATGAGGTATGAGTAAAAATGAAGCGTATGGTGGTCTCGGGATGTCTTAATGAGGTATGAGTAACAATGAAGCGTATGGTGGTCTCTAGATGTCTTAATGAGGTATGAGTAACAATGAAGCGTATTGTGCCCTCGAGATGTCTTAATGAGCTATGAGTAACAATGAAGCGTATGGTGGTCTCGAGATGTCTTAATGAGGTATGAGTAACAATGAAGCTTATGGTGGCCTCGAGATGTCTTAATGAGCTATGAGTAACGATGAATCGTATGTTGGCCTCGAAATGTCTTAATGAGCTATGAGTAACAATGAAGCGTATAGTGGTCTCGAGATGTCTTAATGAGGTATGAGTAACAATGAAGCGTATAGTGGCCTCGAGATTTCTTAATGAGGTATGAGTAACAATGAAGCTTATGGTGGCCTCGAGATGTCTTAATGAGCTATGAGTAACAATGAAGCGTATGGTGGCCTCGAGATGTCTTAATGGGGTATGAGTAACAATGAAGCGTATGGTGGTCTCGAGGTGTCTTAATGAGGTATGGTAAACAATGAAGCTTATGGTGGCCTCGAGATGTCTTAATGAGCTATGAGTAACAATGAAGCGTATGTTGGCCTCGAGATGTCCTAATGAGCTATGAGTAACAATGAAGCGTATAGTGGTCTCTAGATGTCTTAATGAGATATGAGTAACAATGAAGCGTATAGTGGCCTCGAGATGTCTTAATGAGGTATGAGTAACAATGAAGCGCATAGTGGTCTCTAGATGTCTTAATGAGGTATGAGTAACAATGAAGCGTATAGTGGCCTCGAGATTTCTTAATGAGCTGAGTAACAATGAAGCATATAGTGGCCTCGAGATATCTTTATGAGCTATGAGTAAAAATGAAGCGTATAGTGGCCTCGAGATGTCTTAATGAGCTATGAGTAACAATGAAGAGTATGGTGGCCTCGAGATGTCTTAATGAGGTATGAGTAACAATGAAGCGTATAGTGGTCTCTAGATGTCTTAATGAGCTATGAGTAACAATGAAGCGCATAGTGGTCTCTAGATGTCTTAATGAGCTATGAGTAACAATGAAGCGTATAGTGGCCTCGAGATGTCTTTATGAGCTATGAGTAACAATGAAGCGCATAGTGGCCTCGTGATGTCTTAATGAGCTATGAGTAACAATGAAGAGTATGGTGACCTCGAGATGTCTTAATGAGGTATGAGTATCAATGAAGCGTATGGTGGCCTCGAGATGTCTTAATGAGCTATGAGTAACAATGAAGCGTATAGTGGCCTCGAGATGTCTTAATGAGCTATGAGTAACAAGGAAGCGTATAGTGGCCTCGAGATGTCTTAATAAAGTATGATTAACAATGAAGCGTATGGTGGCCTCGAGATGTCTTAATGAGCTATGAGTAAAAATGAAGCGTATGGTGGTCTCGGGATGTCTTAATGAGGTATGAGTAACAATGAAGCGTATGGTGGCCTCGAGATGTCTTAATGAGCTATGAGTAACAAGGAAGCGTATAGTGGCCTCGAGATGTCTTAATAAAGTATGATTAACAATGAAGCGTATAGTGGCCTCGAGATGTCTTAATGAGCTATGAGTAAAAATGAAGCGTATGGTGGTCTCGGGATGTCTTAATGAGGTATGAGTAACAATGAAGCGTATGGTGGTCTCTAGATGTCTTAATGAGGTATGAGTAACAATGAAGCGTATTGTGCCCTCGAGATGTCTTAATGAGCTATGAGTAACAATGAAGCGTATGGTGGTCTCGAGATGTCTTAATGAGGTATGAGTAACAATGAAGCTTATGGTGGCCTCGAGATGTCTTAATGAGCTATGAGTAACGATGAATCGTATGTTGGCCTCGAAATGTCTTAATGAGCTATGAGTAACAATGAAGCGTATAGTGGTCTCTAGATGTCTTAATGAGGTATGAGTAACAATGAAGCGTATAGTGGCCTCGAGATTTCTTAATGAGGTATGAGTAACAATGAAGCTTATGGTGGCCTCGAGATGTCTTAATGAGCTATGAGTAACAATGAAGCGTATGGTGGCCTCGAGATGTCTTAATGGGGTATGAGTAACAATGAAGCGTATGGTGGTCTCGAGGTGTCTTAATGAGGTATGGTTAACAATGAAGCTTATGGTGGCCTCGAGATGTCTTAATGAGCTATGAGTAACAATGAAGCGTATGTTGGCCTCGAGATGTCTTAATGAGCTATGAGTAACAATGAAGCGTATAGTGGTCTCTAGATGTCTTAATGAGGTATGAGTAACAATGAAGCGTATAGTGGCCTCGAGATGTCTTAATGAGGTATGAGTAACAATGAAGCGCATAGTGGTCTCTAGATGTCTTAATGAGGTATGAGTAACAATGAAGCGTATAGTGGCCTCGAGATGTCTTAATGAGCTGAGTAACAATGAAGCGTATAGTGGCCTCGAGATATCTTTATGAGCTATGAGTAAAAATGAAGCGTATAGTGGCCTCGAGATGTCTTAATGAGCTATGAGTAACAATGAAGAGTATGGTGGCCTCGAGATGTCTTAATGAGGTATGAGTAACAATGAAGCGTATAGTGGTCTCTAGATGTCTTAATGAGCTATGAGTAACAATGAAGCGCATAGTGGTCTCTAGATGTCTTAATGAGGTATAAGTAACAATGAAGCGTATGGTGGCATCGAGATGTCTTAATGAGCTATGAGTAACAAGGAAGCGTATAGTGGCCTCGAGATGTCTTAATGAGGTATGAGTAACAATGAAGCGTATGGTGGCCTCGAGATGTCTTAATGAGCTATGAGTAAAAATGAAGCGTATGGTGGTCTCGGGATGTCTTAATGAGGTATGAGTAACAATGAAGCGTATGGTGGTCTCTAGATGTCTTAATGAGGTATGAGTAACAATGAAGCTTATGGTGGCCTCGAGATGTCTATATGAGCTATGAGTAACAATGAAGCGTATGTTGGCCTCGAGATGTCTTAATGAGCTATGAGTAACAATGAAGCGTATGGTGGCCTCTAGATGTCTTAATGAGGTATGAGTAAAAGTGAAGCGTATTGTGGCCTCGAGATGTCTTAATGAGGTATGAGTAACAATGAAGCGTATAGTGGTCTCTAGATGTCTTATTGAGGTATGAGTAACAATGAAGCGTATAGTGGCCTCGAGATGTCTTAATGAGCTGAGTAACAATGAAGCGCATAGTGGCCTCGAGATGTCTTAATGAGCTATGAGTAACAATGAAGCGTATGGTGGTCTCTAGATGTCTTAATGAGCTATGAGTAACAATGAAGCGTATAGTGGCCTCGAGATGTCTTAATGAGCTATGATTAACAATGAAGCGTATAGTGGCCTCGAGATGTCTTAATGAGCTATGAGTAACAATGAAGAGTATGGTGGCCTCGAGATGTCTTAATAGGGTATGAGTAACAATGAAGCGTATGGTGGCCTCGAGATGTCTTAATGAGGTATGAGTAACAACGAAGCGTATAGTGGTCTCTAGATGTCTTAATGAGGTATGAGTAACAACGAAGCGTATAGTGCCATCGAGATGTCTTAATGAGCTATGAGTAACAATGAAGTGTATGGTGGTCTCGAGATGTCTTAATGAGCTATGAGTAACAATGAAGCGTATGGTGGTCTCGAGATGTCTTAATGAACTATGAGTAACAATGAAGCGTATAGTGGCCTCGAGATGTCTTAATGAGCTATGAGTAAAAATGAAACGTATGGTGGTCTCGGGATGTCTTAATGAACTATGAGTAACAATGAAGCGTATGGTGGCCTCGAGATGTCTTAATGAGCTATGAGTAAAAATGAAGCGTATGGTGGTCTCGGGATGTCTTAATGAGGTATGAGTAACAATGAAGAGTATGGTGGCCTCGAGATGTCTTAATGACCTATGAGTAACAATGAAGCGTATGGTGGTCTCGTGATGTCTTAATGAGCAGAGTAACAATGAAGCGTATAGTGGTCTCTAGATGTCTTATTGACGTATGAGTAACAATGAAGCGCATAGTGGCCTAGAGATATCTTAATGAGCTATGAGTAACAATGAATCGTATGTTTACCTCGAGATGTCTTAATGAACTATGAGTAACAATGAAGTGTATGGTGGCCTCGAGATGTCTTAATGAACTATGAGTAACAATGAAGCGTATGGTGGTCTCTAGATGTCTTAATGAGGTATGAGTAACAATGAAGCGTATATTGGCCTCGAGATGTCTTAATGAGGTATGAGTAACAATGAAGCGTATAGCGGTCTCTAGATGTTTTAATGAGCTATGAGTAACAATGAAGCGTATAGTGGCCTCGAGATGTCTTAATGAGCTATGAGTAACAATGAAGCGGATGGTGTCCTCGAGATGTCTTAATGAGGTATGAGTAACAATGAAGCGTATGGTGGTCTCGAGATGTCTTAATGAGGTATGAGTAACAATGAAGCGCATAGCGTTCTCGAGATGTCTTAATGAGCTGAGTAACAATGAAGCGTATGGTGACCTCGAGATGTCTTAATGAGGTGATTAACAATGAAGCGCAATGCGGTCTCTAGATGTCTTAATGAGCTATGAGTAACAATGAAGCGCATAGTGGCCTCGAGATGTCTTAATGAGGTATCAGTAACAATGAAGCCTATGGTGGCCTCGAGATGTTTTAATGAGCTATGAGTAACAATGAAGCGTATAGTGGCCTCGAGATGTCTTAATGAGCTATGAGTAACAATGAAGCGGATGGTGTCCTCGAGATGTCTTAATGTGGTATGAGTAACAATGAAGCGTATGGTGGTCTCGAGATGTCTTAATGAGGTATGAGTAACAATGAAGCGCATAGCGTTCTCGAGATGTCTTAATGAGCTGAGTAATAATGAAGCGTATGGTGACCTCGAGATGTCTTAATGAGGTGAGTAACAATGAAGCGCAATGCGGTCTCTAGATGTCTTAATGAGCTATGAGTAACAATGAAGCGTATAGTGGCCTCGAGATGTCTTAATGAGGTATGAGTAACAATGAAGCCTATGGTGGCCTCGAGATGTCTTAATGAGCTATGAGTAAAAATGAAGCGTATGGTGGCCTCGAGATGTCCTAATGAGCTATGAGTAACAATGAAGCGTATGGTGGTCTCGAGATGTCTTAATGAGCTGAGTAACAATGAAGCGTATGGTGGTCTCGAGATGTCTTAATGAGCTGAGAAACAATGAAGCGTATAGTGACCTAGAGATGTCTTAATGAGCTATGAGTAACAATGAAGCGTATGGTGGCCTCGAGATGTCTTAATGAGCTATGAGTAACAATGAAGCTTATAGTGGCCTCGAGATGTCTTAATGAGCTATGAGTAACAATGAAGCGTATGGTGGCCTCGAGATGTCTTAATGAGCTATGAGTAACAATGAAGCGTATGTTGGCCTCGAGATGTCCTAATGAGCTATGAGTAAAAATGAAGCGCATAGTGGTCTCTAGATGTCTTAATGATGTATGAGTAACAATGAAGCGTATAGTGGTCTCTAGATGTCTTAATGAGGTATGAGTAACAATGAAGCGTATAGTGGCCTCGAGATGTCTTAATGAGGTATGAGTAACAATGAAGCGCATAGTGGTCTCTAGATGTCTTAATGAGGTATGAGTAACAATGAAGCGTATAGTGGTCTCTAGATGTCTTAATGAGGTATGAGTAACAATGAAGCGTATAGTGGCCTCGAGATGTCTTAATGAGGTATGAGTAACAATGAAGCGTATAGTGGTCTCTAGATGTCTTAATGAGGTATGAGTAACAATGAAGCGTATAGTGGCCTCGAGATGTCTTAATGAGCTGAGTAACAATGAAGCGTATAGTGACCTCGAGATGTCTTAATGAGCTATGAGTAACAATGAAGTGCATAGTGGTCTCTAGATGTCTTAATGAGCTATCAGTAACAATGAAGCATATGGTGGCCTCGAGATGTCTTAATGAGCTATGAGTAACAATGAAGCGTATAGTGGCCTCGAGATGTCTTAATGAGCTATGAATAACAATGAAGAGTATGGTGGCCTCGAGATATCTTAATGAGGTATGAGTAACAATGAAGCGTATGGTGGCCTCGAAATGTCTTAATGAGCTATGAGTAACAATGAAGCGTATGGTTGTCTCAAGATGTCTTAATGAGCTGAGTAACAATGAAGCGTATAGTGGTCTCTAGATGTCTTATTGAGGTATGAGTAACAATGAAGCATATAGTGGCCTCGAGATGTCTTAATGAGCTATGAGTAAAAATGAAGCGTATGGTGGTCTCGGGATGTCTTAATGAGGTATGAGTAACAATGAAGATACTCTTCATACTGGTGGCCTCGAGATGTCTTAATGAGGTATGAGTAACAATGAAGCGTATGGTGGTCTCGAGATGTCTTAATTGGCTGAGTAACAATGAAGCGTATAGTGGTCTCTAGATATCTTATTGAGGTATGAGTAACAATGAAGCGTATAGTGGCCTCGAGATATCTTAATGAGCTATGAGTTACAATGAAGCGTATGTTTACCTCGAGATGTCTTAATGAACTATGAGTAACAATGAAGTGTATGGTGGCCTCGAGATGTCTTAATGAACTATGAGTAACAATGAAGCGTATGGTGGTCTCTAGATGTCTTAATGAGGTATGAGTAACAATGAAGCGTATAGTGGCCTCGAGATGTCTTAAAGAGCTATGAGTAACAATGAAGTGTATGGTGGCCTCGAGATGTCTTAATGAGCTATGAGTAACAATGAAGCGTATGGTGGCCTCGAGATGTCTTAATGAGCTATGAGTAACACTGAAGTGTATGGTGGCCTCGAGATGTCTTAATGAGCTATGAGTAACAATGAAGTGTATGGTGGCCTCGAGATGTCTTAATGAGCTATGAGTAACAATGAAGCGTATGGTGGCCTCGAGATGTCTTAATGAGATATGAGTAACAGTGCAGCGTATAGTGGTCGCGAGATGTCTTAATGAGCTATGAGTAACAATGAAGCGTATAGTGGTCTCGAGATGTCTTAATGAGCTATGAGTAACAATGAAGCGTATGGTGGCCTCGAGATGTCTTAATGAGCTATGAGTAACAATGAAGCGTATAGTGGTCTCGAGATGTCTTAATGAGCTGAGTAACAATGAAGCGTATAGTGGCCTCGAGATGTCTTAATGAGGTATGAGTAACAATGAAGTGTATGGTGGCCTCGAGATGTCTTAATGAACTATGAGTAACAATGAAGCGTATAGTGGCCTCGAGATGTCTTAATGAGGTATGAGTTACAATGAAGTGTATGGTGGCCTCGAGATGTCTTAATGAGCTGAGTAACAATGAAGCGTATGGTGGCCTCGAGATGTCTTAATGAGCTATGAGTAACAATGAAGCGTATAGTGGCCTCGAGATGTCTTAATGAGCTATGAGTAACAATGAAGCGTATAGTGGCCTCTAGAGGTCTTAATGAGCAGAGTAACATTGAAGCGTATGGTGGCCTCGAGATGTCTTAATGAGCTGAGTAACAATGAAGCGTATGGTGGCCTCGAGATGTCTTAATGAGCTATGAGTAACAATGAAGCGTATAGTGGTCTCGAGATGTCTTAATGAGCTATGAGTAACAATGAAGCCTATAGTGGCCTCAAGATGTCTTAATGAGCTATGAGTAACAATGAAGCGCATAGTGCCTCGAGATGTCTTAATGAGCTATGAGTAATAATGAAGCGTATAGTGGTCTCGAGATGTCTTAATGAGCTGAGTAACAATGAAGCGCATAGTGGCCTCAAGATGTCGTAATGAGCTGAGTAACAATGAAGCGTATGGTGGCCTTGAGATGTCTTAGTGAGGTATGAGTAACAATGAAGTGTATGGTGGCTTCGAGATGTCTTAATGAGCTATGAGTAACAATGAAGCGTATGGTGGCCTCGAGATGTCTTAATGAGCTATGAGTAACAATGAAGCGTATGGTGGCCCTGAGATGTCTTAATGAGCTATGAGTAACACTGAAGTGTATGGTGGCCTCGAGATGTCTTAATGAGCTATGAGTAACAATGAAGTGTATGGTGGCCTCGAGATGTCTTAATGAACTATGAGTAACATTGAAGCGTATGGTGGCCTCGAGATGTCTTAATGAGCTATGAGTAACAATGAAGTGTATAGTGGCCTCGAGATGTCTTAATGAGCTATGAGTAACAATGAAGTATATGGTGGCCTCGAGATGTCTTAATGAGCTGAGTAACAATGAAGCGTATGGTGGCCTCGATATGTCTTAATGAGCTATGAGTAACAATGAAGCGCATAGTGGCCTCGAGATGTCTTAATGAGCTATGAGTAACAGTAAAGTGTATGGTGGCCTCGAGATGTCTTAATGAGCTATGAGTAACAATGAAGTGTATGGTGGCCTCGAGATGTCTTAATGAGCTATGAGTAACAATGAAGCGTATGGTGGCCTCGAGATGTCTTAATGAGCTATGAGTAACAATAAAGTGTATGGTGGCCTCGAGATGTCTTAATGAGCTATGAGTAACAATGAAGTGCATGGTGGCCTCGAGATGTCTTAATGAGCTATGAGTAACAATGAAGTGTATGGTGGCCTCGTGATGTCTTAATGAGCTATGAGTAACAATGAAGCGTATGGTTGCCTCGAGATGTCTTAAAGAGATATAAGTAACAATGAAGCGTATGGTGGCCTCGAGATGTCTTAATGAGCTATCAGTAACAATGAAGCGAATAGTGGCCTCGAGATGTCTTAATGAGGTATGAGTAACAATGAAGCGTATGGTGGCCTCGAGATGTCTTAATGAGCTATCAGTAACAATGAAGGGTATAGTGGCCTCGAGATGTCTTAATGAGGTATGAGTAACAATGAAGCGCATAGTGGTCTAGAGATGTCTTAATGAACTATCAGTAACAATGAAGCGAATAGTGTTCTAGAGATGTCTTAATGAGCTATCAGTAACAATGAAGCGTACAGTGGCCTCGAGGTGTCTTAATGAGGTATGAGTAACAATGAAACGTATAGTGGTCTCGAGATGTCTTAATGAGCTATGAGTAACAATGAAGCGTATAGTGGTCTAGAGATGTCTTAATGAGCTATGAGTAACAATGAAGCGTATAGTGGCCTCGAGATGTTTTACTGAGGTATGAATAACAATGAAGTGTATGGTGGCCTCGAGATGTCTTAATGAGCTATGAGTAACAATGAAGCGTATAGTGGCCTCGAGATGTCTTAATGAGGTATTAGTAACAATGAAGCGTATGGTGGCCTCGAGATGTCTTAATGAGGTTTGAGTAACAATGAAGCGTATAGTGGACTCGATATGTCTTAATGAGGTATGAGTAACAATGAAGCGTATGGTGGCCTCGATATGTCTTAATGAGGTATGAGTAACAATGAAGCGTATGGTGGTCTCTAGATGTCTTAATGAGGTATGAGTAACAATGAAGCGTATGGTGGTCCCTATATGTCTTAATGAGGTATGAGCAACAATGAAGCGCATAGTGGTCTCTAGATGTCTTAATGAGGTATGAGTAACAATGAAGCGTAAGTTGGCCTCGAGATGTCTTAATGAGCTATGAGTAACAATGAAGCGCATAGTGGTCTCGGGATGTCTTAATGAGCTATGAGTAACAATGAAGCGTATGGTGGTTTCTAGATGTCTTAATGAGCTATGAGTAACAATGAACCGCATAGTGGCCTCGAGATGTCTTAATGAACTATGAGTAACAATGAAGCGTATGGTAGCCTCGAGATGTCTTAATGAGCTATGAGTAACAATGAAGCGTATGGTGGCCTCGAGATGTCGTAATGAGCTATGAGTAACAATGAAACGTATGGTGGCCTCGAGATGTCGTAATAAGCTATGAGTAACAATGAAACGTATGGTGGCCTCGAGATGTCTTAATGAGGTATGAGTAACAATGAAGCGTATTGTGATCTCGAGATGTCTTAATGAGCTGAGTAACAATGAAGCGTATGGTGGTCTCTAGATGTCTTAATGAGCTGAGTAACAATGAAGCGTATAGTGGCCTCGAGATGTCTTAATGAGCTATGAGTAACAATGAAGCGTATGGTGGCCTCGAGATGTCTTAATGAGCTATGAGTAACAATGAAGCGTATAGTGGTCTCGAGATGTCTTAATGAGGTATGAGTAACAATGAAGCGTATGGTGGCCTCGAGATGTCTTAATGAGCTATGAGTAACAATGAAGCGTATGGTGGCCTCGAGATGTCTTAGTGAGCTATGAGTAACAATGAAGCGTATAGTGGCCTCGAGATGTCTTAATGAGGTATGAGTAACAATGAAGCGTATGGTGGCCTCGAGATGTCTTAATGAGGTTTGAGTAACAATGAAGCGTATTGTGGCCTCGAGATGTCTTAATGAGCTATGAGTGCACAATGAAGCGTATGATGGTCTAGAGATGTTTTATTGAGGTCTGAGTAACAATGAAGCGTATAGTGGCCTCGATATGTCTTAATGAGGTATGAGTAACAATGAAGCGTATAGTGGCCTCGATATGTCTTAATGAGGTATGAGTAACAATGAAGCGTATGGTGGTCTCTAGATGTCTTAATGAGGTATGAGTAACAATGAAGCGTATGGTGGTCTCTAGATGTCTTAATGAGGTATGAGCAACAATGAAGCGTATAGTGGTCTCTAGATGTCTTAATGAGCTATGAGTAACAATGAAGCGTATGTTGGCCTCGAGATGTCTTAATGAGGTATGAGTAACAATGAAGCGCATAGTGGTCTCGTGATGTCTTAATGAGCTATGAGTAACAATGAAGCGTATGGTGGTTTCTTGATGTCTTAATGAGCTATGAGTAACAATGAACCGCATAGTGGCCTCGAGATGTCTTAATGAACTATGAGTAACAATGAAGCGTATGGTAGCCTCGAGATGTCTTATTGAGCTATGAGTAACAATGAAGCGTATGGTGGCCTCGAGATGTCGTAATGAGCTATGAGTAACAATGAAACGTATGGTGGCCTCGAGATGTCGTAATGAGCTATGATTAACAATGAAACGTATGGTGGCCTCGAGATGTCTTAATGAGGTATGAGTAACAATGAAGCGTATTGTGGTCTCGAGATGTCTTAATGAGCTGAGTAACAATGAAGCGTATGGTGGTCTCTAGATGTCTTAATGAGCTGAGTAACAATGAAGCGTATAGTGGCCTCGAGATGTCTTAATGAGCTATGAGTAACAATGAAGCGTATGGTGGCCTCGAGATGTCTTAATGAGCTATGAGTAACAATGAAGCGTATAGTGGTCTCGAGATGTCTTAATGAGGTATGAGTAACAATGAAGCGTATGGTGGCCTCGAGATGTCTTAATGAGGTATGAGTAACAATGAAGCGTATGGTGGTCTCGAGATGTCTTAATGAGCTGAGTAACAATGAAGCGTATTGTGGTCTCTAGATGTCTTAATGAGGTATGAGTAACAATGAAGCGTTTAGTGGCCTCGAGATGTCTTAATGAGCTATGAGTAACAATGAAGCGTATAGTGGCCTCGAGATGTCTTAATGAGCTATGAGTAACAATGAAGAGTATGGTGACCTCGAGAGGTCTTAATGAGGTATGAGTAACAATGAAGCGTATGGTGGCCTCGAGATGTCTTAATGAGCTATGAGTAACAATGGATGCGTATAGTGTCCTCGAGATGTATTAATGAGGTATGAGTAACAATGAAGCGTATGGTGGCCTCGAGATGTCTTAATGAGCTATGAGTAAAAATGAAGCGTATGGTGGTCTCGAGATGTCTTAATGAGGTATGAGTAACAATGAAGCGTATGGTGGTCTCGAGATGTCTTTATGAGCTATGAGTAACAATGAAGCGCATAGTGGTCTCGAGATGTCTTAATGCGATATGAGTAACAATGAAGCGTATAGTGGCCTCGAGATGTCTTAATGAGCTATGAGTAACAATGAAACGTATAGTGGTCTCGAGATGTCTTAATGAGGTATGAGTAACAATTAAGCGTATGGTGACCTCGAGATGTCTTAATGAACTATGAGTAACAATGAAGCGTATGGTGTCCTCGAGATGTCTTAATGAGCTATCAGTAACAATGAAGCGTATGGTGGTCTCTAGATGTCTTAATGAGGTATGAGTAAAAATGAAGCGCATAGTGGCCTCGAGATATCTTAATGAGCTATGAGTAACAATGAAGCGTATGTTGACCTCGAGATGTCTTAATGAACTATGAGTAACAATGAAGCGTATAGTGGCCTCGAGATGTCTTAATGAGCTATGAGTAAAAATGAAGCGTATGGTGGCCTCGAGATGTCTTAATAAACTATGAGTAACAATGTAGCGTATGGTGGTCTCTAGATGTCTTAATGAGGTATGAGTAACAATTAAACGTATAGTGGCCTCGAGATATCTTAATGAGCTATGAGTAAAAATGAAGCGTATGGTGGCCTCGAGATGTCTTAATGAACTATGAGTAAAAATGAAGCGTATGGTGGCCTCGAAATGTCTTAATGAGGTATGAGTAACAATGATGCGCATAGTGGCCTCGAGATGTCTTAATGAGGTATGAGTAACAATGAAGCGTATGGTGTCCTCGATATGTCTTAATGAGCTATGAGTAACAATGAAGCGTATGGTGGTCTCTAGATGTCTTAATGAGGTATGAGTAACAATGAAGCGTATAGCTCTCTAGATGTCCTAATGAGCTATGAGTAACAATGAAGCATATAGTGGCCTCGAGATGTCTTAATGAGCTATGAGTAACAATGAAGCGTATGGTGGCCTCGATATGTCTTAATGACCTATCAGTAACAATGAAGCGTATAGTGGCCTCGATATGTCTTAATGAGCTATGAGTAACAATGAAGCGTATGGTGGTCTCTAGATGTCTTAATGAGGTATGAGTAACAATGAAGCGAATAGAGGTCTTTAGATGTCTTAATGAGCTATGAGTAACAATGAAGCGTATAGTGGCCTCGAGATGTCTTAATGAGCTATGAGTAATAATGAAGCTTATGGTGGCCTCGAGATGTCTTAATGAGCTATCAGTAACAATGAAGCGCATGGTGGCCTCGAGATGTCTTAATGAGGTATGATTAACAATGAAGCGTATGGTGGTCTCGAGATGTCTTAATGAGGTATGAGTAACAATGAAGCTTATGGTGGCCTCGAGATGTCTTAATGAGCTATGAGTAACAATGAAGCGTATGTTGGCCTCGAGATTTCTTAATGAGCTATGAGTAACAATGAAGCGTATGGTGGTCTCTAGATGTCTTAATGAGGTATGAGTAACAATGAAGCGCATAGTGGCCTCGAGATGTCTTAATGAGCTGAGTAATAATGAAGCGTATAGTGGCCTCGAGATGTCTTAGTGAGCTATGAGTAACAATGAAGCGTATGGTGGCCTCGATATGTCTTAATGAGCTATCAGTAACAATGAAGCGTATAGTGGCCTCGATATGTCTTAATGAGCTATGAGTAACAATGAAGCGTATGGTGGTCTCTAGATGTCTTAATGAGCTATGAGTAACAATGAAGCGTATAGTGGCCTCGAGATGTCTTAATGAGTTATGAGTAACAATGAAGAGTATGGTGACCTCGAGATGTCTTAATGAGGTATGAGTAACAATGAAGCGTATGGTGGCCTCGAGATGGCTTAATGAACTATGAGTAACAAGGAAGCATATAGTGGCCTCGAGATGTCTTAATGAGGTATGAGTAACAATGAAGCGTATGGTGGCCTCGAGATGTCTTAAAGAGCTATGAGTAAAAATGAAGCGTATGGTGGTCTCGAGATGTCTTAATGAGGTATGAGTAACAATGAAGCGTATAGTGGCCTCGAGATGTCTTAATGAGGTATGAGTAACAATGAAGCGTATGGTGGCCTCGAGATGTCTTAATGAGCTATGAGTAAAAATGTAGCGTATGGTGGTCTCAGGATGTCTTAATGAGGTATGAGTAACAATGAAGCGTATGGTGGCCTCGAGATGTCTTAATGAGCTATGAGTAACAAGGAAGCGTATAGTGGCCTCAAGATGTCTTAATGAGGTATGAGTAACAATGAAGCGCATGGTGGCCTCGAGATGTCTTAATGAGCAATGAGTAAAAATGAAGCGTATGGTGGTCTCGGGATGTCTTAATGAGGTATGAGTAACAATGAAGCGTATGGTGGTCTCTAGATGTCTTAATGAGGTATGAGTAACAATGAAGCGTATAGTGCCCTCGAGATGTCTTAATGAGATATGAGTAACAATGAAGCGTATAGTGGCCTCGATATGTCTTAATGAGGTATGAGTAACAATGAAGCGTATGGTGGCCTCGATATGTCTTAATGAGGTATGAGTAACAATGAAGCGTATGGTGGTCTCTAGATGTCTTAATGAGGTATGAGTAACAATGAAGCGTATGGTGGTCCCTAGATGTCTTAATGAGGTATGAGCAACAATGAAGCGTATAGTGGTCTCTAGATGTCTTAATGAGCTATGAGTAACAATGAAGCGCATGTTGGCCTCGAGATGTCTTAATGAGCTATGAGTAACAATGAAGCGCATAGTGGTCTCGAGATGTCTTAATGAGCTATGAGTAACAATGAAGCGTATGGTGGTTTCTAGATGTCTTAATGAGCTATGAGTAACAATGAACCGCATAGTGGCCTCGAGATGTCTTAATGAACTATGAGTAACAATGAAGCGTATGGTAGCCTCGAGATGTCTTAATGAGCTATGAGTAACAATGAAGCGTATGGTGGCCTCGAGATGTCGTAATGAGCTATGAGTAACAATGAAACGTATGGTGGCCTCGAGATGTCGTAATAAGCTATGAGTAACAATGAAACGTATGGTGGCCTCGAGATGTCTTAATGAGGTATGAGTAACAATGAAGCGTATTGTGATCTCGAGATGTCTTAATGAGCTGAGTAACAATGAAGCGTATGGTGGTCTCTAGATGTCTTAATGAGCTGAGTAACAATGAAGCGTATAGTGGCCTCGAGATGTCTTAATGAGCTATGAGTAACAATGAAGCGTATGGTGGCCTCGAGATGTCTTAATGAGCTATGGGTAACAATGAAGCGTATAGTGGTCTCGAGATGTATTAATGAGGTATGAGTAACAATGAAGCGTATGGTGGCCTCGAGATGTCTTAATGAGCTATGAGTAACAATGAAGCGTATGGTGGCCTCGAGATGTCTTAGTGAGCTATGAGTAACAATGAAGCGTATAGTGGCCTCGAGATGTCTTAATGAGGTATGAGTAACAATGAAGCGTATGGTGGCCTCGAGATGTCTTAATGAGGTTTGAGTAACAATGAAGCGCATAGTGGCCTCGAGATGTCTTAATGAGCTATGAGTGCACAATGAAGCGTATAAATGGTCTCGAGATGTCTTATTGAGGTCTGAGTAACAATGAAGCGTATAGTGGCCTCGATATGTCTTAATGAGGTATGAGTAACAATGAAGCGTATGGTGGCCTCGATATGTCTTAATGAGGTATGAGTAACAATGAAGCGTATGGTGGTCTCTAGATGTCTTAATGAGGTATGAGCAACAATGAAGCGTATAGTGGTCTCTAGATGTCTTAATGAGCTATGAGTAACAATGAAGCGTATGTTGGCCTCGAGATGTCTTAATGAGCTATGAGTAACAATGAAGCGCATGGTGGTCTCGAGATGTCTTAATGAGCTATGAGTAACAATGAAGCGTATGGTGGTTTCTAGATGTCTTAATGAGCTATGAGTAACAATGAACCGCATAGTGGCCTCGAGATGTCTTAATGAACTATGAGTAACAATGAAGCGTATGGTAGCCTCGAGATGTCTTAATGAGCTATGAGTAACAATGAAGCGTATGGTGGCCTCGAGATGTCGTAATGAGCTATGAGTAACAATGAAACGTATGGTGGCCTCGAGATGTCGTAATGAGCTATGAGTAACAATGAAACGTATGGTGGCCTCGAGATGTCTTAATGAGGTATGAGTAACAATGAAGCGTATTGTGGTCTCGAGATGTCTTAATGAGCTGAGTAACAATGAAGCGTAGGATGGTCTCGAGATGTCTTAATGCGGTATGAGTAACAATAAAGCGCATAGTGGCCTCGAGATGTCTTAATGAGCTATGAGTAACAATGAAACGTATAGTGGTCTCGAGATGTCTTAATGAGGTATGAGTAACAATTAAGCGTATGGTGACCTCGAGATGTCTTAATGAACTATGAGTAACAATGAAGCGTATGGTGGCCTCGAGATGTCTTAATGAGCTATCAGTAACAATGAAGCGTATGGTGGTCTCTAGATGTCTTAATGAGGTATGAGTAAAAATGAAGCGTATGGTGGCCTCGAGATATCTTAATGAGCTATGAGTAACAATGAAGCGTATGTTGACCTCGAGATGTCTTAATGAACTATGAGTAACAATGAAGCGTATAGTGGCCTCGAGATGTCTTAATGAGCTATGAGTAAAAATGAAGCGTATGGTGGCCTCGAGATGTCTTAATAAACTATGAGTAACAATGTAGCGTATGGTGGTCTCTAGATGTCTTAATGAGGTATGAGTAACAATTAAACGTATAGTGGCCTCGAGATATCTTAATGAGCTATGAGTAACATTGAAGCGCATAGTGGTCTCGAGATGTCTTAATGAGCTATGAGTAACAATGAAGCGTATGGTGGTTTCTAGATGTCTTAATGAGCTATGAGTAACAATGAACCGCATAGTGGCCTCGAGATGTCTTAATGAACTATGAGTAACAATGACGCGTATGGTAGCCTCGAGATGTCTTAATGAGCTATGAGTAACAATGAAGCGTATGGTGGCCTCGAGATGTCGTAATGAGCTATGAGTAACAATGAAACGTATGGTGGCCTCGAGATGTCGTAATGAGCTATGAGTAACAATGAAACGTATGGTGGCCTCGAGATGTCTTAATGAGGTATGAGTAACAATGAAGCGTATTGTGGTCTCGAGATGTCTTAATGAGCTGAGTAACAATGAAGCGTAGGGTGGTCTCTAGATGTCTTAATGAGCTGAGTAACAATGAAGCGTATAGTGGCCTCGAGATGTCTTAATGAGCTATTAGTAACAATGAAGCGTATGGTGGCCTCGAGATGTCTTAATGAGCTATGAGTAACAATGAAGCGTATAGTGGTCTCGAGATGTCTTAATGAGGTATGAGTAACAATGAAGCGCATGGTGGCCTCGAGATGTCTTAAAGAGGTATGAGTAACGATGAAGCGTATGGTGGTCTCGAGATGTCTTAATGAGCTGAGTAACAATGAAGCGTATAGTGGTCTCTAGATGTCTTAATGAGGTATGAGTAACAATGAAGCGTTTAGTGGCCTCGAGATGTCTTAATGAGCTATGAGTAACAATGAAGCGTATAGTGGCCTCGAGATGTCTTAATGAGCTATGAGTAACAATGAAGAGTATGGTGACCTCGAGAGGTCTTAATGAGGTATGAGTAACAATGAAGCGTATGGTGGCCTCGAGATGTCTTAATGAGCTATGAGTAACAATGGATGCGTATAGTGTCCTCGAGATGTATTAATGAGGTATGAGTAACAATGAAGCGTATGGTGGCCTCGAGATGTCTTAATGAGCTATGAGTAAAATGAAGCGTATGGTGGTCTCGAGATGTCTTAATGAGGTATGAGTAACAATGAAGCGTATGGTGGTCTCGAGATGTCTTTATGAGCTATGAGTAACAATGAAGCGCATAGTGGTCTCGAGATGTCTTAATGCGGTATGAGTAACAATAAAGCGTATAGTGGCCTCGAGATGTCTTAATGAGCTATGAGTAACAATGAAACGTATAGTGGTCTCGAGATGTCTTAATGAGGTATGAGTAACAATTAAGCGTATGGTGACCTCGAGATGTCTTAATGAACTATGAGTAACAATGAAGCGTATGGTGGCCTCGAGATGTCTTAATGAGCTATCAGTAACAATGAAGCGTATGGTGGTCTCTAGATGTCTTAATGAGGTATGAGTAAAAATGAAGCGTATAGTGGCCTCGAGATATCTTAATGAGCTATGAGTAACAATGAAGCGTATGTTGACCTCGAGATGTCTTAATGAACTATGAGTAACAATGAAGCGTATAGTGGCCTCGAGATGTCTTAATAAACTATGAGTAACAATGTAGCGTATGTTGGTTTCTAGATGTCTTAATGAGGTATGAGTAACAATTAAACGTATAGTGGCCTCGAGATATTTTAATGAGCTATGAGTAAAAATGAAGCGTATGGTGGCCTCGAGATGTCTTAATGAACTATGAGTAAAAATGAAGCGTATGGTGGCCTCGAAATGTCTTAATGAGGTATGAGTAACAATGATGCGCATAGTGTCCTCGAGATGTCTTAATGAGGTATGAGTAACAATGAAGCGTATGGTGTCCTCGATATGTCTTAATGAGGTATGAGTAACAATGAAGCGTATGGTGGTCTCTAGATGTCTTAATGAGGTATGAGTAACAATGAAGCGTATAGCGGTCTCTAGATGTCTTAATGAGCTATGAGTAACAATGAAGCGTATAGTGGCCTCGAGATGTCTTAATGAGCTATGAGTAACAATGAAGCGTATGGTGGCCTCGATATGTCTTAATGAGCTATCAGTAACAATGAAGCGTATAGTGGCCTCGATATGTCTTAATGAGCTATGAGTAACAATGAAGCGTATGGTGGTCTCTAGATGTCTTAATGAGGTATGAGTAACAATGAAGCGAATAGCGGTCTTTAGATGTCTTAATGAGCTATGAGTAACAATGAAGCGCATAGTGGCCTCGAGATGTCTTAATGAGCTATGAGTAACAATGAAGCTTATGGTGGCCTCGAGATGTCTTAATGAGCTATCAGTAACAATGAAGCGTATGGTGGCCTCGAGATGTCTTAATGAGGTATGATTAACAATGAAGCGTATGGTGGTCTCGAGATGTCTTAATGAGGTATGAGTAACAATGAAGCTTATGGTGGCCTCGAGATGTCTTAATGAGCTATGAGTAACAATGAAGCGTGTGTTGGCCTCGAGATGTCTTAATGAGCTATGAGTAACAATGAAGCGTATGGTGGTCTCTAGATGTCTTAATGAGGTATGAGTAACAATGAAGCGCATAGTGGCCTCGAGATGTCTTAATGAGCTGAGTAATAATGAAGCGTATAGTGGCCTCGAGATGTCTTAGTGAGCTATGAGTAACAATGAAGCGTATGGTGGCCTCGATATGTCTTAATGAGCTATCAGTAACAATGAAGCGTATAGTGGCCTCGATATGTCTTAATGAGCTATGAGTAACAATGAAGCGTATGGTGGTCTCTAGATGTCTTAATGAGGTATGAGTAACAATGAAGCGAATAGCGGTCTTTAGATGTCTTAATGAGCTATGAGTAACAATGAAGCGTATAGTGGCCTCGAGATGTCTTAATGAGTTATGAATAACAATGAAGAGTATGGTTACCTCGAGATGTCTTAATGAGGTATGAGTAACAATGAAGCGTATGGTGGCCTCGAGATGTCTTAATGAACTATGAGTAACAAGGAAGCATATAGTGGCCTCGAGATGTCTTAATGAGGTATGAGTAACAATGAAGCGTATGGTGGCCTCGAGATGTCTTAATGAGCTATGAGTAAAAATGAAGCGTATGGTGGTCTCGAGATGTCTTAATGAGGTATGAGTAACAATGAAGCGTATAGTGGCCTCGAGATGTCTTAATGAGGTATGAGTAACAATGAAGCGTATGGTGGCCTCGAGATGTCTTAATGAGCTATGAGTAAAAATGAAGCGTATGGTGGTCTCGGGATGTCTTAATGAGGTATGAGTAACAATGAAGCGTATGGTGGCCTCGAGATGTCTTAATGAGCTATGAGTAACAAGGAAGCGTATAGTGGCCTCAAGATGTCTTAATGAGGTATGAGTAACAATGAAGCGCATGGTGGCCTCGAGATGTCTTAATGAGCAATGAGTAAAAATGAAGCGTATGGTGGTCTCGGGATGTCTTAATGAGGCATGAGTAACAATGAAGCGTATGGTGGTCTCTAGATGTCTTAATGAGGTATGAGTAACAATGAAGCGTATAGTGCCCTCGAGATGTCTTAATGAGCTATGAGTAACAATGAAGCGTATGGTGGTCTCGAGATGTCTTAATGAGCTGAGTAACAACGAATTGCATGGAGGTCTCGAGATGTCTTAATGAGGTATGAGTAACAATGAAGCTTATGGTGGCCTCGAGATGTCTTAATGAGCTATGAGTAACAATGAATCGTATGTTGGCCTCGAGATGTCTTAATGAGCTATGAGTAACAATGAAGCGTATGGTGGTCTCTAGATGTCTTAATGAGGTATGAGTAGCAATGAAGCGTATAGTGGCCTCGAGATTTCTTAATGAGGTATGAGTAACAATGAAGCGTATAGTGGTCTCTAGATGTCTTAATGAGGTATGAGTAACAATGAAGCGTATAGTGGCCTCGAGATGTCTTAGTGAGCTGAGTAACAATGAAGCGTATAGTGGCCTCGAGATATCTTTATGAGCTATGAGTAACAATGAAGCGTATAGTGGCCTCGAGATGTCTTAATGAGCTATGAGTAACAATGAAGCGTGTGGTGGCCTCGAGATGTCTTAATGAGGTATGAGTAACAATGAAACGTATAGTGGTCTCTAGATGTCTTAATGAGCTATGAGTAACAATGAAGCGCATAGTGGCCTCGAGATGTCTTTATGAGCTATGAGTAACAATGAAGCGTATAGTGGCATCGAGATGTCTTAATGAGCTATGAGTAACAATGAAGACTATGGTGGCCTCGAAATGTCTTAATGAGGTATGAGTAACAATGAAGCTTATGGTGGCTTCGAGATGTCTTAATGAGCTATGAGTAACAAGAAAGCGTATAGTGGCCTCGAGATGTCTTAATGAGGTATGAGTAACAATGAAGCGTATGGTGGCCTCGAGATGTCTTAATGAGCTATGAGTAAAAATGAAGCGTATAGTGGTCTCGAGATGTCGTAATGAGGTATGAGTAACAATGAAGCGCATAGTGGCCTCGAGATGTCTTAATGAGGTATGAGTAACAATGAAGCGCATAGTGGCCTCGAGATGTCTTAATGAGCTGAGTAATAATGAAGCGTATAGTGGCCTCGAGATGTCTTAGTGAGCTATGAGTAACAATGAAGCGTATGGTGGCCTCGATATGTCTTAATGAGCTATCAGTAACAATGAAGCGTATAGTGGCCTCGATATGTCTTAATGAGCTATGAGTAACAATGAAGCGTATGGTGGTCTCTAGATGTCTTAATGAGGTATGAGTAACAATGAAGCGAATAGCGGTCGTTAGATGTCTTAATGAGCTATGAGTAACAATGAAGCGTATAGTGGCCTCGAGATGTCTTAATGAGTTATGAGTAACAATGAAGAGTATGGTGACCTCGAGATGTCTTAATGAGGTATGAGTAACAATGAAGCGTATGGTGGCCTCGAGATGTCTTAATGAACTATGAGTAACAAGGAAGCATATAGTGGCCTCGAGATGTCTTAATGAGGTATGAGTAACAATGAAGCGTATGGTGGCCTCGAGATGTCTTAATGAGCTATGAGTAAAAATGAAGCGTATGGTGGTCTCGGGATGTCTTAATGAAGTATGAGTAACAATGAAGCGCATGGTGGCCTCGAGATGTCTTAATGAGCTATGAGTAACAAGGAAGCGTATAGTGGCCTCAAGATGTCTTAATGAGGTATGAGTAACAATGAAGCGCATGGTGGCCTCGAGATGTCTTAATGAGCAATGAGTAAAAATGAAGCGTATGGTGGTCTCGGGATGTCTTAATGAGGTATGAGTAACAATGAAGCGTATGGTGGTCTCTAGATGTCTTAATGAGGTATGAGTAACAATGAAGCGTATAGTGCCCTCGAGATGTCTTAATGAGCTATGAGTAACAATGAAGCGTATGGTGGTCTCGAGATGTCTTAATGAGCTGAGTAACAACGAATTGCATGGAGGTCTCGAGATGTCTTAATGAGGTATGAGTAACAATGAAGCTTATGGTGGCCTCGAGATGTCTTAATGAGCTATGAGTAACAATGAATCGTATGTTGGCCTCGAGATGTCTTAATGAGCTATGAGTAACAATGAAGCGTATGGTGGTCTCTAGATGTCTTAATGAGGTATGAGTAGCAATGAAGCGTATAGTGGCCTCGAGATTTCTTAATGAGGTATGAGTAACAATGAAGCGTATAGTGGTCTCTAGATGTCTTAATGAGGTATGAGTAACAATGAAGCGCATAGTGGCCTCGAGATGTCTTAGTGAGCTGAGTAACAATGAAGCGTATAGTGGCCTCGAGATATCTTTATGAGCTATGAGTAACAATGAAGCGTATGTTGACCTCAAGATGTCTTAATAAGCTATGAGTAACAATGAAGCGTATGGTGGCCTCGAGATGTCTTTATGAGCTATGAGTAACAATGAAGCGTATGGTGGTCTCGAGATGTCTTAATGAACTATGAGTAACAATGAAGCGTATGTTGACCTCGAGATGTCTTATTGAGCTGAGTAACAATGAAGCATATGGTGACCTCGAGATGTCTTAATGAGCTATGAGTAACAATGAAGCGTATGGTGGCCTCGAGATGTCTTAATGAGCTGAGTAACAATGAAACGTATGGTGACCTCGAGATGTCTTAATGAGCTATGAGTAACAATGAAGCCTATAGTGGCCTCGAGATATCTTAATGAGCTATGAGTAACAATGAAGCGTATGGTGGTCTCGAGATGTCTTAATGAGCTATGAGTAACAATGAAGCGTATGGTGGCCTCGAGATGTCTTAATGAGCTATGAGTAACAATGAAGCGTATAGTGGTCTCAAGATGTCTTAATGAGCTATGAGTAACAATGAAGCGTATGGGGGCCTCGAGATGTCTTAATGAGCTATGAGTAACAATGAAGTGTATGGTGGCCTCGAGATGTCTTAATGAGCTATGAGTAACAATGAAGCGTATGGTGGCCTCGAGATGTCTTAATGAGCTATGAGTAACAATGAAGCGCATTTTGGCCTCGAGATGTCTTAATGAGCTGTGAAAAACAATGAAGCGTATGGTGGCCTCGAGTTGTCGTAATGAGCTATGAGTAACAATGAAGCGTATGTTGACCTCGAGATGTCTTAATGAGGTATGAGTAACAATGAAGCGTATGGTGGCCTCGAGATGTCTTAATGAGCTATGAGTAACAATGAAGCGCATAGTGGTCTCGAGATGTCTTAATGAGCTATGAGTAACAATGAAGGGTATAGTGGCCTCGAGATGTCGTAATGAGCTATGAGTAACAATGAAACGTATGGTGGCCTCGAGATGTCTTAATGAGGTATGAGTAATAATGAAGCGTATGGTGGCCTCGAGATGTCTTAATGAGCTATGAGTAACAATGAAGCGTATGGTGGTCTCTAGATGTCTTAATGAACTATGAGTAACAATGAAGCGTATGTTGACCTCGAGATGTCTTAGTGACCTGAGTAACAATGAAGCGTATAGTGGCCTCGAGATGTCTTAATGAGCTATCAGTAAAAAAGAAGCGTAAAGTGGCCTCAAGATGTCTTAATGAGGTATGAGTAACAATTAAGCGTATGGTGGTCTCGAGATGTCTTAATTAGGTATGAGTAACAATGAAGCGTATGGTGACCTCGAGATGTCTTAATGAGCTATGAGTAATAATGAAGCATATGGTGACCTCGAGATGTCTTAATGAGATATGAGTAACAATGAAGCGTATAGTGGCCTCGAGATGTCTTAATGAGGTATGAGTAACAATGAAGCGTATAGTGGCCTCGAGATATCTTAATGAGGTATGAGTAACAATGAAGCGTATGTTGACTTCGAGATGTCTTAATGAGCTATGAGTAACAATGAAGCGCATAGTGGCCTCGAGATGTCTTAATGAGCTGAGTAACAATGAAGCGCATAGTGGCCTCGAGATGTCTTAATGAGCTATGAGTAACAATGAAGCCTATGGTGGTCTCGAGATATCTTAATGAGGTATGAGTAACAATGAAGCGTATGGTGTTCTCGAGATGTCTTAATGAGCTATGAGTAACAATGAAGCGTATGGTGACCTCGAGATGTCTTAATGAGCTATGAGTAACAATGAAGCGCATAGTGGTGTCTAGATGTCTTAATGAGCTATGAGTAACAATGAAGCGTATGGTGGCCTCGGGATGTCTTAATGAGCTATGAGTAACAATGAACCGTATGGTGGCCTCGAGATGTCTTAATGAGCTGAGTAACAATGAAGCGCATAGTGGTGTCGAGATGTCTTAATGAGCTGAGTAACAATGAAGCGTATGGTGGTCTCGAGATGTCTTAATGAGCTGAGTAACAATGAAGCGTATAGTGGCCTCGAGATGTCTTAATGAGCTGAATAACAATGAAGCGTATAGTGGTGTCGAGATGTCTTAATGAGGTATGAGTAACAATGAAGCGTATGGTGACCTCGAGATATATTAATGAGCTGTGAGTAACAATGAAGCGTATAGTGGCCTCGAGATGTCTTAGTGAGGTATGAGTAACAATGAAGCGTATGGTGGCCTCGACATGTCTTAATGAGCTATGAGTAACAATGAAGCGTATGGTGGCCTCGAGATATCTTAATGAGCTATGAGTAACAATGAAGCGTATGGTGGCCTCGAGATGTTTTAATGAGCTGAGTAACAATGAAGCGTATAGTGGCCTCGAGAGGTCTTAATGAGCTGAGTAACAATGAAGCGTATGGTGGCCTCGAGATATCTTAATGAGGTATGAGTAACAATGAAGCGTATGTTGACCTCGAGATGTCTTAATAAGCTATGAGTAACAATGAAGCGTATGGTGGCCTCGAGATGTCTTTATGAGCTATGAGTAACAATGAAGCGTATGGTGGTCTCGAGATGTCTTAATGAACTATGAGTAACAATGAAGCGTATGTTGACCTCGAGATGTCTTATTGAGCTGAGTAACAATGAAGCGTATGGTGACCTCGAGATGTCTTAATGAGCTATGAGTAACAATGAAACGTATGGTGGCCTCGAGATGTCTTAATGAGCTGAGTAACAATGAAGCGTATGGTGACCTCGAGATGTCTTAATGAGCTATGAGTAACAATGAAGCCTATAGTGGCCTCGAGATATCTTAATGAGCTATGAGTAACAATGAAGTGTATGGTGGTCTCGAGATGTCTTAATGAGCTATGAGTAACAATGAAGAATATGGTGGCCTCGAGATGTCTTTATGAGCTATGAGTAACAATGAAGCGTATGGTGGTCTCGAGATGTCGTAATGAGCTATGAGTAACAATGAAGCGCATGTTGACCTCGAGATGTCTTAATAAGCTATGAGTAACAATGAAGCGTATGGTGGCCTCTAGATGTCTTAATGAGCTATGAGTAACAATGAAGCGTATGGTGGCCTAGAGATGTCTTAATGAGCTATGAGTAACAATGAAGCGTATGGTGGCCTCGAGATGTCTTAATGAGGTATGAGTAACAATGAAGCGTATAGTGGCCTCGAGATGTCTTAATGAGCTATGAGTAACAATAAAGCGTATAGTGGCCTTGAGATGTCTTAATGAGCTATGAATAACAATGAAGCGTATAGTGGTCTCTAGATGTCTTAATGAGCTATGAGTAACAATGAAGTGTATAGTGGTCTCTAAATATCTTAATGAGCTATGAGTAACAATGAAGCGTATGGTGGCCTCGAGATATCTTAATGAGGTATGAGTGACAATGAAGCGTATGTTGACCTCGAGATGTCTTAATAAGCTATGAGTAACAATGAAACGCATAGTGGCCTCGAGATATCTTAATGAGCTATGAGTAACAATGAAGCGTATGGTGGTCTCGAGATGTCTTAATGAGCTATGAGTAACAATGAAGCGTGTGGTGGCCTCGAGATGTCTTTATGAGCTATGAGTAACAATGAAGCGTATGGTGGTCTCGAGATGTCTTTATGAGCTATGAGTAACAATGAAGTGTATGGTGGTCTCGAGATGTCTTAATGAGGTATGAGTAACAATGAAGCGTATGATGGCCTCGAGATGTCTTAATGAGCTATGAGTAACAATGAAGCCTATAGTGGCCTCGAGATATCTTAATGAGCTATGAGTAACAATGAAGCCTATAGTGGCCTCGAGATATCTTAATGAGCTATGAGTAACAATGAAGCGTATGGTGGTCTCGAGATGTCTTAATGAGCTATGAGTAACAATGAAGCGTATGGTGGCCTCGAGATGTCTTTATGAGCTATGAGTAACAATGAAGCGTATGGTGGTCTCGAGATGTCTTAATGAGGTATGAGTAACAATGAAGCGTATGGTGGCCTCGAGATGTCTTAATGAGCTATGAGTAACAATGAAGCGTATGGTGGTCTCTAGATGGCTTAATGAGCTATGAGTAACAATGAAGCGTATGGTGGCCTCGAGATGTCTTAATGAGGTATGAGTAACAATGAAGCGTATGGTGGCCTCGAGATGTCTTAATGAACTATGAGTAACAATGAAGCGTATGGTGGTCTCGAGATGTCTTAATGAACTATGCGTAACAAAGAAGTGTATGGTGGCCTCGAGATGTCTTAATGAACTGTGAGTAACAATGAAGCGTATGGTGGTCTCGAGATGTCTTAATGAACTATGCGTAACAAAGAAGTGTATGGTGGCCTCGAGATGTCTTAATGAACTGTGAGTAACAAAGAAGCGTATGGTGGCCTCAAGATATCCTAATGAGGTATGAGTAACAATGAAGCGTATGTTGACCTCGAGATATCTTAATGAGGTATGAGTAACAATGAAGCGAATAGTGGCCTCGAGATGTCTTAATGAGCTAAGAGTAACAATGAAGCGTATGGTGGTCTTGAGATGTCTTAATGAGCTATGAGTAACAATGAAGCGTATGGTAGCCTCGAGATGTCTTAATGAGGAATGAGTGACAATGAAGCGCATGGTGGTCTCGAGATGTCTTAATGAGCTATGAGTAACAATGAAGCGTATGGTGGCCTCGAGATGTCTTAATGAGCTATGAGTAACAATGAAGCGTATGGTGGCCTCGAGATGTCTTAATGAGCTATGAGTAACAATGAAGCGTATGATGGCCTCGAGATGTCTTAATGAGCTATGAGTAACAATGAAGCGTATGGTGGCCTCGAGATGTCTTAATCAGCTATGAGTAACAATGAAGCGTATGGTGGTCTCTAGATGTCTTAATGAGCTATGCGTAACAATGAAGTGTATGGAGGCCTCGAGATGTCTTAATGAACTATCAGTAACAATGAAGCGTATGGTGGCTTCGAGATGTCTTAATGAGCTATGATTAACAATGAAGCGCATAGTGGCCTCGAGATGTCTTAATGAACTATGAGTAACAATGAAGCGTATGGTGGCCTCGAGATGTCTTAATGAGCTATGAGTAACAATGAAGCTATGGTGGCCTCGAGATGTCTTAATGAACTATGAGTAAAAATGAAGCGTATGGTGGCCTCGAGATGTCTTAATGAGCTATGAGTAACAATGAAGCATATGGTGGTCTCGAGATGTCTTAATGAGCTATGAGTAACAATGAAGCGTATGGTGGTCTCGAGATGTCTTAATGAACTATGCGTAACAAAGAAGTGTATGGTGGCCTCGAGATGTCTTAATGAACTGTGAGTAACAAAGAAGCGTATGGTGGCCTCAAGATATCCTAATGAGGTATGAGTAACAATGAAGCGTATGATGACCTCGAGATATCTTAATGAGGTATGAGTAACAATGAAGCGAATAGTGGCCTCGAGATGTCTTAATGAGCTAAGAGTAACAATGAAGCGTATGGTGGTCTTGAGATGTCTTAATGAGCTATGAGTAACAATGAAGCGTATGGTAGCCTCGAGATGTCTTAATGAGGAATGAGTAACAATGAAGCGCATGGTGGTCTCGAGATGTCTTAATGAGCTATGAGTAACAATGAAGCGTATGGTGGCCTCGAGATGTCTTAATGAGCTATGAGTAACAATGAAGCGTATGGTGGCCTCGAGATGTCTTAATGAGCTATGAGTAACAATGAAGCGTATGATGGCCTCGAGATGTCTTAATGAGCTATGAGTAACAATGAAGCGTATGGTGGCCTCGAGATGTCTTAATCAGCTATGAGTAACAATGAAGCGTATGGTGGTCTCTAGATGTCTTAATGAGCTATGCGTAACAATGAAGTGTATGGAGGCCTCGAGATGTCTTAATGAACTATCAGTAACAATGAAGCGTATGGTGGCTTCGAGATGTCTTAATGAGCTATGATTAACAATGAAGCGCATAGTGGCCTCGAGATGTCTTAATGAACTATGAGTAACAATGAAGCGTATGGTGGCCTCGAGATGTCTTAATGAGCTATGAGTAACAATGAAGCTATGGTGGCCTCGAGATGTCTTAATGAACTATGAGTAAAAATGAAGCGTATGGTGGCCTCGAGATGTCTTAATGAGCTATGAGTAACAATGAAGCGTATTGTGGTCTCTGGATGTCTTAATGAGATATGAGTAACAATGAAGCATATGGTGGTCTCGAGATGTCTTAATGAGGTATGAGTAACAATGAAGCGTATGTTGACTTCGAGATGTCTTAATGAGCCATGAGTAACAATGAAGCGCATAGTGGCCTCGAGATGTCTTAATGAGCTGAGTAACAATGAAGCGTATGGTGGCCTCGAGATATCTTAATGAGCTATGAGTAACAATGAAGCGCATAGTGGCCTCGAGATGTCTTATTGAGCTATGAGTAACAATGAAGCCTATGGTGGCCTCGAGATATCTTAATGAGGTATGAGTAACAATGAAGCGTATGGTGGTCTAGAGATGTCTTAATGAGCTCAGTAACAATGAAGCGTATGGTGACCTCGAGATGTCTTAATGAGCTATGAGTAACAATGAAGCGTATGGTGGTCTCTAGATGTCTTAATGAGCTATGAGTAACAATGAAGCCTATAGTGGCCTCCAGATATCTTAATGAGCTATGAGTAACAATGAAGCCTATGGTGGCCTCGAGATATCTTAATGAGATATGAGTACCAATGAAGCGCATAGTGATCTAGAGATGTCTTAATGAGCTGAGTAACAATGAAGCGTATGGTGACCTCGAGATGTCTTAATGAGCTATGAGTAACAATGAAGCGCATAGTGGCCTCGAGATGTCTTAATGAACTATGAGTAACAATGAAGCGTATGGTGGTCTCGAGATGTCTTAATGAACTATGAGTAACAAAGAAGTGTATGGTGGCCTCGAGATGTCTTAATGAACTGTGAGTAACAATGAAGCGTATGGTGGCCTCGAGATATCTTAATGAGATATGAGTAACAATGAAGCGTATGTTGACCTCGAGATATCTTAATGAGGTATGAGTAACAATGAAGCGAATAGTGGCCTCGAGATGTCTTAATGAGCTATGAGTAACAATGAAGCGCATGGTGGTCTCGAGATGTCTTAATGAGCTATGAGTAACAATGAAGCGTATGGTGGCCTCGAGATGTCTTAATGAGCTATGAGTAACAATGAAGCGCATGGTGGTCTCGAGATGTCTTAATGAGCTAAGAGTAACAATGAAGCGTATGGTGGCCTCGAGATGTCTTAATGAGCTAAGAGTAACAATGAAGCGTATGGTGGCCTCGAGATGTCTTAATGAGCTATGAGTAACAATGAAGCGTTTGGTGGCCTCGAGATGTCTTAATGAGCTATGAGTAACAATGAAGCGCATAGTGGCCTCGAGATGTCTTAATGAACTATGAGTGACAATGAAGCGTATGGTGGCCTCGAGATGTCTTAATGAGCTATGAGTAACAATGAAGCGCATAGTGGTCTCTAGATGTCTTAATGAGCTATGCGTAACAATGAAGTGTATGGTGGCCTCGAGATGTCTTAATGAACTATCAGTAACAATGAATCGTATGGTGGCCTCGAGATGTCTTAATGAGCTATGAGTAACAATAAAGCGCATAGTGGCCTCGAGATGTCTTAATGAACTATGAGTAACAATGAAGTGTATGGTGGCCTCGAGATGTCTTAATGAACTATGAGTAACAATGAAGCGTATGTTGACCTCGAGATATCTTAATGAGGTATGAGTAACAATGAAGCGAATAGTGGCCTCGAGATGTCTTAATGAGCTAAGAGTAACAATGAAGCGTATGATGGTCTTGAGATGTCTTAATGAGCTATGAGTAACAATGAAGCGTATGGTAGCCTCGAGATGTCTTAATGAGGAATGAGTAACAATGAAGCGCATGGTGGTCTCGAGATGTCTTAATGAGCTATGAGTAACAATGAAGCGTATGGTGGCCTCGAGATGTCTTAATGAGCTATGAGTAACAATGAAGCGTATGGTGGCCTCGAGATGTCTTAATGAGCTATGAGTAACAATGAAGCGTATGGTGGCCTCGAGATGTCTTAATGAGCTATGAGTAACAATGAAGCGTATGGTGGCCTCGAGATGTCTTAATCAGCTATGAGTAACAATGAAGCGTATGGTGGTCTCTAGATGTCTTAATGAGCTATGCGTAACAATGAAGTGTATGGAGGCCTCGAGATGTCTTAATGAACTATCAGTAACAATGAAGCGTATGGTGGCTTCGAGATGTCTTAATGAGCTATGATTAACAATGAAGCGCATAGTGGCCTCGAGATGTCTTAATGAACTATGAGTAACAATGAAGCGTATGGTGGCCTCCAGATGTCTTAATGAGCTATGAGTAACAATGAAGCTATGGTGGCCTCGAGATGTCTTAATGAACTATGAGTAAAAATGAAGCGTATGGTGGCCTCGAGATGTCTTAATGAGCTATGAGTAACAATGAAGCGTATTGTGGTCTCTGGATGTCTTAATGAGATATGAGTAACAATGAAGCATATGGTGGTCTCGAGATGTCTTAATGAGCTATGAGTAACAATGAAGCGTATAGTGGCCTCGAGATGTCTTAATGAGGTATGAGTAACAATGAAGCGTATGTTGACTTCGAGATGTCTTAATGAGCCATGAGTAACAATGAAGCGCATAGTGGCCTCGAGATGTCTTAATGAGCTGAGTAACAATGAAGCGTATGGTGGCCTCGAGATATCTTAATGAGCTATGAGTAACAATCAAGCGCATAGTGGCCTCGAGATGTCTTATTGAGCTATGAGTAACAATGAAGCCTATGGTGGCCTCGAGATATCTTAATGAGGTATGAGTAACAATGAAGCGTATGGTGGTCTAGAGATGTCTTAATGAGCTGAGTAACAATGAAGCGTATGGTGACCTCGAGATGTCTTAATGAGCTATGAGTAACAATGAAGCGTATGGTGGTCTCTAGATGTCTTTATGAGCTATGAGTAACAATGAAGCCTATAGTGGCCTCCAGATATCTTAATGAGCTATGAGTAACAATGAAGCCTATGGTGGCCTCGAGATATCTTAATGAGATATGAGTACCAATGAAGCGTATAGTGATCTAGAGATATCTTAATGAGCTGAGTAACAATGAAGCGTATGGTGACCTCGAGATGTCTTAATGAGCTATGAGTAACAATGAAGCGCATAGTGGCCTCGAGATGTCTTAATGAACTATGAGTAACAATGAAGCGTATGGTGGTCTCGAGATGTCTTAATGAACTATGAGTAACAATGAAGTGTATGGTGGCCTCGAGATGTCTTAATGAACTGTGAGTAACAATGAAGCGTATGGTGGCCTCGAGATATCTTAATGAGATATGAGTAACAATGAAGCGTATGTTGACCTCGAGATATCTTAATGAGGTATGAGTAACAATGAAGCGAATAGTGGCCTCGAGATGTCTTAATGAGCTATGAGTAACAATGAAGCGTATGGTGGTCTCGAGATGTCTTAATGAGCTATGAGTAACAATGAAGCGTATGGTGGCCTCGAGATGTCTTAATGAGCTATGAGTAACAATGAAGCGCATGGTGGTCTCGAGATGTCTTAATGAGCTAAGAGTAACAATGAAGCGTATGGTGGCCTCGAGATGTCTTATTGAGCTAAGAGTAACAATGAAGCGTATGGTGGCCTCGAGATGTCTTAATGAGCTATGAGTAACAATGAAGCGTTTGGTGGCCTCGAGATGTCTTAATGAGCTATGAGTAACAATGAAGCGCATAGTGGCCTCGAGATGTCTTAATGAACTATGAGTGACAATGAAGCGTATGGTGGCCTCGAGATGTCTTAATGAGCTATGAGTAACAATGAAGCGCATAGTGGTCTCTAGATGTCTTAATGAGCTATGCGTAACAATGAAGTGTATGGTGGCCTCGAGATGTCTTAATGAACTATCAGTAACAATGAAGCGTATGGTGGCCTCGAGATGTCTTAATGAGCTATGAGTAACAATAAAGCGCATAGTGGCCTCGAGATGTCTTAATGAACTATGAGTAACAATGAAGTGTATGGTGGCCTCGAGATGTCTTAATGAGCTATGAGTAAAAATGAAGCGTATGGTGGTCTCGAGATGTCTTAATGAGCTATGAGTAACAATGAAGCGTATTGTGGTCTCTAGATGTCTTAATGAGATATGAGTAACAATGAAGCATATGGTGGTCTCGAGATGTCTTAATGAGCTATGAGTAACAATGAAACGTATTGTGGCCTCGAGATGTCTTAATGAGGTATGAGTAACAATGAAGCGTATGTTGACTTCGAGATGTCTTAATGAGCCATGAGTAACAATGAACCGCTTAGTGGCCTCGAAATGTCTTAATGAGCTGAGTAACAATGAAGCGTATGGTGGCCTCGAGATATCTTAATGAGCTATGAGTAACAATGAAGCGCATAGTGGCTTCGAGATGTCTTATTGAGCTGTGAGTAACAATGAAGCCTATGGTGGCCTCGAGATATCTTCATGAGGTATGAGTAACAATGAAGCGTATGGTGTTCTCAAGATGTCTTAATGAGCTGAGTAACAATGAAGCGTATGGTGACCTCGAGATGTCTTAATGAGCTATGAGTAACAATGAAGCGCATAGTGGCCTCGAGATGTCTTAATGAGCTATGAGTAACAATGAAGCCTATGGTGGCCTCGAGATATCTTAATGAGTTATGAGTAACAATGAAGCGTATAGTGGTCTAGAGATGTCTTAATGAGCTGAGTAACAATGAAGCGTATAGTGGCCTCGAGATGTCTTATTGAGCTGAGTAACAATGAAGCGTATGTTGACCTCGAGATGTCTTAATAAGCTATGAGTAACAATGAAGCGTATAGTGGCCTCGAGATTTCTTAATGAGCTGAGTAACATTGAAGCGAATGTTGGCCTCGAGATGTCTTAATGAGCTATGAGTAACAATGAAGCGTATGGTGGCCTCGAGATGTCTTAATGAGCTATGAGTAACAATGAAGCGTATGTCGACCTCGAGATGTCTTATTGAGATATGAGTAACAATGAAGCGTAGGGTTTTCTCGAGATGTCTTAATGAGCTATGAGTAACAATGAAGCGTATGGTGGCCTCGAAATGACTTAATGAACTATGAGTAACAATGAAGCGTATGTTGACCTCGAGATGTCTTAATGAGGTATGAGTAACAATGAAGCGTATGGTGGTCTCGAGATGTCTTAATGAGCTGAGTAACAATGAAGCGCATAGTGGCCTCGAGATGTCTTAATGAGCAATGAGTAACAATGAAGCGTATAGTGATCTCCAGATATCTTAATGAACTATGAGTAACAATGAAGCGTATGGTGGTCTCGACATGTCTTAATGAGCTATGAGTAACAATGAAGCCTATAGTGGCCTCGAGATATCTTAATGAGCTATGAGTATCAATGAAGCCTATAGTGGCCTCGAGATATCTTAATGAGGTATGAGTAACAATGAAGCGTATGTTGACCTCGAGTTGTCTTAATAAACTATGAGTAACAATGAAGCGCATACAGGCCTCGAGATGTCTTAATGAGCTATGAGTAACAATGAAGTGTAGGGTGGCCTCGAGATGTCTTAATAAGCTATGAGTAACAATGAAGCGTACGGTGGCCTCGAGATGTCTTATTGAGCTGTGAGTAACAATGAAGCGTATAGTGGCCTCGAGATGTCTTAATGAGCTATGAGTAACAATGAAGCCTATAGTGGCCTCGAGATATCTTAATGAGCTATGAGTAACAATGAAGCCTATAGTGGCCGCGAGATATCTTAATGAGCTATGAGTAACAATGAAGCCTATAGTGGCCTCGAGATATCTTAATGAGCTATGAGTATCAATGAAGCCTATAGTGGCCTCGAGATATCTTAATGAGCTATGAGTAACAATGAAGTGTATGGTGGCCTCGAGATGTCTTAATAAGCTATGAGTAACAATGAAGCGTATGGTGGCCTCGAGATGTCTTTATGAGCTATGAGTAACAATGAAGCGTATGGTGGTCTCGAGATGTCTTAATGAACTATGAGTAACAATGAAGCGTATGTTGACATCGAGATGTCTTATTGAGCTGAGTAACAATGAAGCGTATGGTGACCACGAGATGTCTTAATGAGCTATGAGTAACAATGAAGCGTATGGTGGCCTCGAGATGTCTTAATGAGCTGAGTAAAAATGAAGCGTATGGTGACCTCGAGATGTCTTAATGAGCTATGAGTAACAATGAAGCCTATAGTGGCCTCGAGATATTTTAATGAGCTATGAGTAACAATGAAGCCTATGGTGGTCTCGAGATGTCTTAATGAGCTATGAGTAACAATGAAGAATATGGTGGCCTCGAGATGTCTTTATGAGCTATGAGTAACAATGAAGCTTATGGTGGTCTCGAGATGTCTTAATGAGCTATGAGTAACAATGAAGCGTATGTTGACCTCGAGATGTCTTAATAAGCTATGAGTAACAATGAAGCGTATAGTGGCCTCTAGATGTCTTAATGAGCTATGAGTAACAATGAAGCGTATGGTGGCCTAGAGATGTCTTAATGAGCTATGAGTAACACTGAAGCGTATGGTGGCCTCGAGATGTCTTAATGAGGTATGAGTAACAATGAAGCGTATTGTGGCCTCGAGATGTCTTAATGAGCTATGAGTAACAATGAAGCGTATGGTGGCCTCGAGATGTCTTAATGAGCTATGAGTAACAATGAAGCTCAGAGTGGCCTCGAGATGTCTTAATGAGGTATGAGTAACAATAAAGCGTATAGTGGCCTTGAGATGTCTTAATGAGGTATGAGTAACAATGAAGCGTATAGTGGTCTCTAGATGTCTTAATGAGCTATGAGTAACAATGAAGTGTATAGTGGTCTCTAAATATCTTAATGAGCTATGAGTAACAATGAAGCGTATAGTGGCCTCGAGATATCTTAATGAGGTATGAGTGACAATGAAGCGTATGTTGACCTCGAGATGTCTTAATAATGTATGAGTAACAATGAAGCGCATAGTGGCCTCGAGATATCTTAATGAGCTATGAGTAACAATGAAGCGTATGGTGGTCTCGAGATGTCTTAATGAGCTGAGTAACAATGAAGCGTATGGTGACCTCGAGATGTCTTAATGAGCTATGAGTAACAATGAAGCTTATAGTGGCTTCGAGATATCTTAATGAGCTATGAGTAACAATGAAGCGTATAGTGGCCTCGAGATGTCTTAATGAGCTGAGTAACAATGAAGCGTATGATGACCTCGAGATGTCTTAATGAGCTATGAGTAACAATGAAGCCTATAGTGGCCTCGAGATATCTTAATGAGCTATGAGTAACAATGAAGCGTATGGTGGTCTCGAGATGTATTAATTAGCTATGAGTAACAATGAAGAATATGGTGGCCTCGAGATGTCTTTATAAGCTATGAGTAACAATGAAGCGTATGGTGGTCTCGAGATGTCGTAATGAGCTATGAGTAACAATGAAGCGTATGTTGACCTCGAGATGTCTTAATAAGCTATGAGTAACAATGAAGCGTATAGTGGCCTCTAGATGTCTTAATGAGCTATGAGTAACAATGAAGCGTATGGTGGCCTAGAAATGTCTTAATGAGCTATGAGTAACAATGAAGCGTATGGTGGCCTCGAGATGTCTTAATGAGGTATGAGTAACAATGAAGCGTATAGTGGCCTCGAGATGTCTTAATGAGCTATGAGTAACAATGAAGCGTATGGTGGCCTCGAGATGTCTTAATGAGCTATGAGTAACAATGAAGCGTATGGTGGCCTCGAGATGTCTTAATGAGCTATGAGTAACAATGAAGCGCATAGTGCCCTCGAGATGTCTTAATGAGCTATGAGTAACAATAATGCGCATAGTGGCCTTGAGATGTCTTAATGAGGTATGAGTAACAATGAAGCATATAGTGGTCTCTAGATGTCTTTATGACCTATGAGTTACAATGAAGCGTATGGTGGTCTCGAGATGTCTTAATGAACTATGAGTAACAATGAAGCGTATGTTGACATCGAGATGTCTTATTGAGCTGAGTAACAATAAAGCGTATGGTGACCTCGAGATGTCTTAATGAGCTATGAGTAACAATGAAGCGTATGGTGGCCTCGAGATGTCTTAATGAGCTGAGTAACAATGAAGCGTATGGTGACCTCGAGATGTCTTAATGAGCTATGAGTAACAAAGAAGCGTATGGTGGTCTCGAGATGTCTTACTGAGCTATGAGTAACAATGAAGAATATGGTGGCCTCGAGATGTCTTTATGAGCTATGAGTAACAATGAAGCGTATGGTGGTCACGAGATGTCGTAATGAGCTATGAGTAACAATGAAGCGTATGTTGACCTCGAGATGTCTTAATAAGCTATGAGTAAAAATGAAGCGTATAGTGGCCTCTAGATGTCTTAATGAGCTATGAGTAACAATGAAGCGTATGGTGGCCTAGAGATGTCTTAATGAGCTATCAGTAACAATGAAGCGTATGGTGGCCTCGAGATGTCTTAATGAGGTATGAGTAACAATGAAGCGTATAGTGGCCTCGAGATGTCTTAATGAGCTATGAGTAACAATGAAGCGTATGGTGGCCTCGAGATGTCTTAATGAGCTATGAGTAACAATGAAGCGTATGGTGGCCTCGAGATGTCTTAATGAGCTATGAGTAACAATGAAGCGCATAGTGGCCTCGAGATGTCTTAATGAGCTATGAGTAACAATAAAGCGTATAGTGGCCTTGAGATGTCTTAATGAGGTATGAGTAACAATGAAGCGCATAGTGGTCTCTAGATGTCTTAATGAGCTATGAGTAACAATGAAGTGTATAGTGGTCTCTAAATATCATAATGAGCTATGAGTAACAATGAAGCGTATAGTGGCCTCGAGATATCTTAATGAGGTATGAGTGACAATGAAGCGTATGTTGACCTTGAGATGTCTTAATAAGCTATGAGTAACAATGAAGCGCATAGTGGCCTCGAGATATCTTAATGAGCTATGAGTAACAATGAAGCGTATGGTGGTCTCGAGATGTCTTAATGAGCTGAGTAACAATGAAGCGTATGGTGACCTCGGGATGTCTTAATGAGCTATGAGTAACAATGAAGCTTATAGTGGCCTCGAGATATCTTAATGAGCTATGAGTAACAATGAAGCCTATGGTGGTCTCGAGATGTCTTAATGAGCTATGAGTAACAATGAAGAATATGGTGGCCTCGAGATGTCTTTATGAGCTATGAGTAACAATGAAGCGTATGGTGGTCTCGAGATGTCGTAATGAGCTATGAGTAACAATGAAGCGTATGTTGACCTCGAGATGTCTTAATAAGCTATGAGTAACAATGAAGCGTATAGTGGCCTCTAGATGTCTTAATGAGCTATGAGTAACAATGAAGCGCATGGTGGCCTAGAGATGTCTTAATGAGCTATGAGTAACAATGAAGCGTATTGTGGCCTGGAGATGTCTTAATGAGGTATGAGTAACAATGAAGCGTATAGTGGCCTCGAGATGTCTTAATGAGCTATGAGTAACAATGAAGCGTATGGTGGCCTCGAAATGTCATAATGAGCTATGAGTAACAATGAAGCGTATGATGGCCTCGAGATGTCTTAATGAGCTATGAGTAACAATGAAGCGTACAGTGGCCTCGAGATGTCTTAATGAGCTATGAGTAACAATAAAGCGTATAGTGGCCTTGAGATGTCTTAATGAGGTATGAGTAACAATGAAGCGTATAGTGGTCTCTAGATGTCTTAATGAGCTATGAGTAACAATGAAGTGTATAGTGGTCTCTAAATATCTTAATGAGCTATGAGTAACAATGAAGCGTATAGTGGCCTCGAGATATCTTAATGAGGTATGAGTGACAATGAAGCCTATGTTGACCTCGAGATGTCTTAATAAACTATGAGTAACAATGAAGCGTATAGTGACCTCGATATATCTTAATGAGCTATGAGTAACAATGAAGCGTATGGTGGTCTCGAGATGTCTTAATGAGCTATGAGTAACAATGAAGCGTATGGCGGCCTCGATATGTCTTTATGAGCTATGAGTAACAATGAAGCGTATGGTGGTCTCGGGATGTCTTAATGAGCTATGAGTAACAATGAAGCGTATGGTGGTCTCGAGATGTCTTAATGAGCTATGAGTAACAATGAAGCATATGGTGGTCCCGAGATGTCTTAATGAGCTATGAGTAACAATGAAGCGTATGGTGGCCTCGATATGTCTTTATGAGCTATGAGTAACAATGAAGCGTATGGTGGTCTCGGGATGTCTTAATGAGCTATGAGTAACAATGAAGCGTATGGTGGCCTCGAGATGTCTTAATGAGCTATGAGTAACAATGAAGCCTAAAGTGGCCTCGAGATATCTTAATGAGCTATGAGTAACAATGAAGCCTATAGTGGCCTCGAGATATCTTAATGAGCTATGAGTAACAATGAAGCGTATGGTGGTCTCGAGATGTCTTAATGAGGTATGAGTAACAATGAAGCGTATGGTGGCCTCGAGATGTCTTAATGAGCTATGAGTAACAATGAAGCGTATGGTGGTCTCTAGATGTCTTAATGAGCTATGAGTAACAATGAAGCGTATGGTGGCCTCGACATGTCTTAATGAGATATGAGTAACAATGAAGCGTATGGTGGCCTCGACATGTCTTAATGAGCTATGATTAACAATGAAGTGTATGGTGGCTTCGAGATGTCTTAATGAACTATGAGTAACAAAGAAGCGTATGGTGGTCTCGAGATGTCTTAATGAACTATGCGTAACAAAGAAGTGTATGGTAGCCTCGAGATGTCTTAATGAACTGTGAGTAACAAAGAAGCGTATGGTGGCCTCGAGATATCCTAATGAGGTATGAGTAACAATGAAGCGTATGTTGACCTCGAGATATCTTAATGAGGTATGAGTAACAATGAAGCGAATAGTGGCCTCGAGATATCTTAATGAGGTATGAGTAACAATGAAGCGTATGTTGACCTCGAGATGTCTTAATAAACTATGAGTAACAATGAAGCGTATGGTGGCCTCGAGATGTCTTAATGAGCTATGAGTAACAATGAAGTGTATGGTGGCCTCGAGATGTCTTAATAAGCTATGAGTAATAATGAAGCGTATGGTGGCCTCGAGATGTCTTTATGAGCTATGAGTAACAATGAAGCGTATGGTGGTCTCGAGATGTCTTAATGAACTATGAGTAACAATGAAGCGTATGTTGACATCGAGATGTCTTATTGAGCTGAGTAACAATGAAGCGTATGGTGACCTCGAAATGTCTTAATGAGCTATGAGTAACAATGAAGCGTATGGTGGCCTCGAGATGTCTTAATGAGCTGAGTAACAATGAAGCGTATGGTGACCTCGAGATGTCTTAATGAGCTATGAGTAACAATGAAGCGTATGGTGGTCTCGAGATGTCTTACTGAGCTATGAGTAACAATGAAGAATATGGTGGCCTCGAGATGTCTTTATGAGCTATGAGTAACAATGAAGCGTATGGTGGTCTCGAGATGTCGTAATGAGCTATGAGTAACAATGAAGCGTATGTTGACCTCGAGATGTCTTAATGAGCTATGAGTAAAAATGAAGCGTATTGTGGCCTCTAGATGTCTTAATGAGCTATGAGTAACAATGAAGCGTATGGTGGCCTAGAGATGTCTTAATGAGCTATCAGTAACAATGAAGCGTATGGTGGCCTCGAGATGTCTTAATGAGGTATGAGTAACAATGAAGCGTATAGTGGCCTCGAGATGTCTTAAAGAGCTATGAGTAACAATGAAGCGTATGGTGGCCTCGAGATGTCTTAATGAGCTATGAGTAACAATGAAGCGTATGGTGGCCTCGAGATGTCTTAATGAGCTATGAGTAACAATGAAGCGCATAGTGGCCTCGAGATGTCTTAATGAGCTATGAGTAACAATAAAGCGTATAGTGGCCTTGAGATGTCTTAATGAGGTATGAGTAACAATGAAGCGTATAGTGGTCTCTAGATTTCTTAATGAGCTATGAGTAACAATGAAGTGTATAGTGGTCTCTAAATATCTTAATGAGCTATGAGTAACAATGAAGCGTATAGTGGCCTCGAGATATCTTAATGAGGTATGAGTGACAATGAAGCGTATGTTGACCTTGAGATGTCTTAATAAGCTATGAGTAACAATGAAGCGCATAGTGGCCTCGAGATATCTTAATGAGCTATGAGTAACAATGAAGCGTATGGTGGTCTCGAGATGTCTTAATGAGCTGAGTAACAATGAAGCGTATGGTGACCTCGGGATGTCTTAATGAGCTATGAGTAACAATGAAGCTTATAGTGGCCTCGAGATATCTTAATGAGCTATGAGTAACAATGAAGCCTATGGTGGTCTCGAGATGTCTTAATGAGCTATGAGTAACAATGAAGAATATGGTGGCCTCGAGATGTCTTTATGAGCTATGAGTAACAATGAAGCGTATGGTGGTCTCGAGATGTCGTAATGAGCTATGAGTAACAATGAAGCGTATGTTGACCTCGAGATGTCTTAATAAGCTATGAGTAACAATGAAGCGTATAGTGGCCTCTAGATGTCTTAATGAGCTATGAGTAACAATGAAGCGCATGGTGGCCTAGAGATGTCTTAATGAGCTATGAGTAACAATGAAGCGTATGGTGGCCTCGAGATGTCTTAATGAGGTATGAGTAACAATGAAGCGTATAGTGGCCTCGAGATGTCTTAATGAGCTATGAGTAACAATGAAGCGTATGGTGGCCTCGAGATGTCATAATGAGCTATGAGTAACAATGAAGCGTATGATGGCCTCGAGATGTCTTAATGAGCTATGAGTAACAATGAAGCGTATAGTGGCCTCGAGATGTCTTAATGAGCTATGAGTAACAATAAAGCGTATAGTGGCCTTGAGATGTCTTAATGAGGTATGAGTAACAATGAAGCGTATAGTGGTCTCTAGATGTCTTAATGAGCTATGAGTAACAATGAAGTGTATAGTGGTCTCTAAATATCTTAATGAGCTATGATTAACAATGAAGCGTATAGTGGCCTCGAGATATCTTAATGAGGTATGAGTGACAATGAAGCCTATGTTGACCTCGAGATGTCTTAATAAACTATGAGTAACAATGAAGCGTATAGTGACCTCGAGATATCTTAATGAGCTATGAGTAACAATGAAGCGTATGGTGGTCTCGAGATGTCTTAATGAGCTATGAGTAACAATGAAGCGTATGGCGGCCTCGATATGTCTTTATGAGCTATGAGTAACAATGAAGCGTATGGTGGTCTCGGGATGTCTTAATGAGCTATGAGTAACAATGAAGCGTATGGTGGTCTCGAGATGTCTTAATGAGCTATGAGTAACAATGAAGCGCATGGTGGCCTAGAGATGTCTTAATGAGCTATGAGTAACAATGAAGCGTATGGTGGCCTCGAGATGTCTTAATGAGGTATGAGTAACAATGAAGCGTATAGTGGCCTCGAGATGTCTTAATGAGCTATGAGTAACAATGAAGCGTATGGTGGCCTCGAGATGTCATAATGAGCTATGAGTAACAATGAAGCGTATGATGGCCTCGAGATGTCTTAATGAGCTATGAGTAACAATGAAGCGTATAGTGGCCTCGAGATGTCTTAATGAGCTATGAGTAACAATAAAGCGTATAGTGGCCTTGAGATGTCTTAATGAGGTATGAGTAACAATGAAGCGTATAGTGGTCTCTAGATGTCTTAATGAGCTATGAGTAACAATGAAGTGTATAGTGGTCTCTAAATATCTTAATGAGCTATGAGTAACAATGAAGCGTATAGTGGCCTCGAGATATCTTAATGAGGTATGAGTGACAATGAAGCCTATGTTGACCTCGAGATGTCTTAATAAACTATGAGTAACAATGAAGCGTATAGTGACCTCGATATATCTTAATGAGCTATGAGTAACAATGAAGCGTATGGTGGTCTCGAGATGTCTTAATGAGCTATGAGTAACAATGAAGCGTATGGCGGCCTCGATATGTCTTTATGAGCTATGAGTAACAATGAAGCGTATGGTGGTCTCGGGATGTCTTAATGAGCTATGAGTAACAATGAAGCGTATGGTGGTCTCGAGATGTCTTAATGAGCTATGAGTAACAATGAAGCGTATGGTGGTCCCGAGATGTCTTAATGAGCTATGAGTAACAATGAAGCGTATGGTGGCCTCGATATGTCTTTATGAGCTATGAGTAACAATGAAGCGTATGGTGGTCTCGGGATGTCTTAATGAGCTATGAGTAACAATGAAGCGTATGGTGGCCTCGAGATGTCTTAATGAGCTATGAGTAACAATGAAGCCTAAAGTGGCCTCGAGATATCTTAATGAGCTATGAGTAACAATGAAGCCTATAGTGGCCTCGAGATATCTTAATGAGCTATGAGTAACAATGAAGCGTATGGTGGTCTCGAGATGTCTTAATGAGGTATGAGTAACAATGAAGCGTATGGTGGCCTCGAGATGTCTTAATGAGCTATGAGTAACAATGAAGCGTATGGTGGTCTCTAGATGTCTTAATGAGCTATGAGTAACAATGAAGCGTATGGTGGCCTCGACATGTCTTAATGAGATATGAGTAACAATGAAGCGTATGGTGGCCTCGACATGTCTTAATGAGCTATGAGTAACAATGAAGTGTATGGTGGCTTCGAGATGTCTTAATGAACTATGAGTAACAAAGAAGCGTATGGTGGTCTCGAGATGTCTTAATGAACTATGCGTAACAAAGAAGTGTATGGTAGCCTCGAGATGTCTTAATGAACTGTGAGTAACAAAGAAGCGTATGGTGGCCTCGAGATATCCTAATGAGGTATGAGTAACAATGAAGCGTATGTTGACCTCGAGATATCTTAATGAGGTATGAGTAACAATGAAGCGAATAGTGGCCTCGAGATATCTTAATGAGGTATGAGTAACAATGAAGCGTATGTTGACCTCGAGATGTCTTAATAAACTATGAGTAACAATGAAGCGTATGGTGGCCTCGAGATGTCTTAATGAGCTATGAGTAACAATGAAGTGTATGGTGGCCTCGAGATGTCTTAATAAGCTATGAGTAATAATGAAGCGTATGGTGGCCTCGAGATGTCTTTATGAGCTATGAGTAACAATGAAGCGTATGGTGGTCTCGAGATGTCTTAATGAACTATGAGTAACAATGAAGCGTATGTTGACATCGAGATGTCTTATTGAGCTGAGTAACAATGAAGCGTATGGTGACCTCGAGATGTCTTAATGAGCTATGAGTAACAATGAAGCGTATGGTGGCCTCGAGATGTCTTAATGAGCTGAGTAACAATGAAGCGTATGGTGACATCGAGATGTCTTAATGAGCTATGAGTAACAATGAAGCGTATGGTGGTCTCGAGATGTCTTACTGAGCTATGAGTAACAATGAAGAATATGGTGGCCTCGAGATGTCTTTATGAGCTATGAGTAACAATGAAGCGTATGTTGACCTCGAGATGTCTTAATAAGCTATGAGTAAAAATGAAGCGTATAGTGGCCTCTAGATGTCTTAATGAGCTATGAGTAACAATGAAGCGTATGGTGGCCTAGAGATGTCTTAATGAGCTATCAGTAACAATGAAGCGTATGGTGGCCTCGAGATGTCTTAATGAGGTATGAGTAACAATGAAGCGTATAGTGGCCTCGAGATGTCTTAATGAGCTATGAGTAACAATGAAGCGTATGGTGGCCTCGAGATGTCTTAATGAGCTATGAGTAACAATGAAGCGTATGGTGGCCTCGAGATGTCTTAATGAGCTATGAGTAACACCGAAGCGCATAGTGGCCTCGAGATGTCTTAATGAGCTATGAGTAACAATAAAGCGTATAGTGGCCTTGAGATGTCTTAATGAGGTATGAGTAACAATGAAGCGTATAGTGGTCTCTAGATGTCTTAATGAGCTATGAGTAACAATGAAGTGTATAGTGGTCTCTAAATATCTTAATGAGCTATGAGTAACAATGAAGCGTATAGTGGCCTCGAGATATCTTAATGAGGTATGAGTGACAATGAAGCGTATGTTGACCTTGAGATGTCTTAATAAGCTATGAGTAACAATGAAGCGCATAGTGGCCTCGAGATATCTTAATGAGCTATGAGTAACAATGAAGCGTATGGTGGTCTCGAGATGTCTTAATGAGCTGAGTAACAATGAAGCGTATGGTGACCTCGGGATGTCTTAATGAGCTATGAGTAACAATGAAGCTTATAGTGGCCTCGAGATATCTTAATGAGCTATGAGTAACAATGAAGCCTATGGTGGTCTCTAGATGTCTTAATGAGCTATGAGTAACAATGAAGAATATGGTGGCCTCGAGATGTCTTTATGAGCTATGAGTAACAATGAAGCGTATGGTGGTCTCGAGATGTCGTAATGAGCTATGAGTAACAATGAAGCGTATGTTGACCTCGAGATGTCTTAATAAGCTATGAGTAACAATGAAGCGTATAGTGGCCTCTAGATGTCTTAATGAGCTATGAGTAACAATGAAGCGTATAGTGGCCTCGAGATGTCTTAATGAGGTATGAGTAACAATGAAGCGTATAGTGGCCTCGAGATGTCTTAATGAGCTATGAGTAACAATGAAGCGTATGGTGGCCTCGAGATGTCATAATGAGCTATGAGTAACAATGAAGCGTATGATGGCCTCGAAATGTCTTAATGAGCTATGAGTAACAATGAAGCGTATAGTGGCCTCGAGATGTCTTAATGAGCTATGAGTAACAATAAAGCGTATAGTGGCCTTGAGATGTCTTAATGAGGTATGAGTAACAATGAAGCGTATAGTGGTCTCTAGATGTCTTAATGAGCTATGAGTAACAATGAAGTGTATAGTGGTCTCTAAATATCTTAATGAGCTATGAGTAACAATGAAGCTTATAGTGGCCTCGAGATATCTTAATGAGGTATGAGTGACAATGAAGCCTATGTTGACCTCGAGATGTCTTAATAAACTATGAGTAACAATGAAGCGTATAGTGACCTCGAGATATCTTAATGAGCTATGAGTAACAATGAAGCGTATGGTGGTCTCGAGATGTCTTAATGAGCTATGAGTAACAATGAAGCGTATGGCGGCCTCGATATGTCTTTATGAGCTATGAGTAACAATGAAGCGTATGGTGGTCTCGGGATGTCTTAATGAGCTATGAGTAACAATGAAGCGTATGGTGGTCCCGAGATGTCTTAATGAGCTATGAGTAACAATGAAGCGTATGGTGGCCTCGATATGTCTTTATGAGCTATGAGTAACAATGAAGCGTATGGTGGTCTCGGGATGTCTTAATGAGCTATGAGTAACAATGAAGCGTATGGTGGCCTCGAGATGTCTTAATGAGCTATGAGTAACAATGAAGCCTAAAGTGGCCTCGAGATATCTTAATGAGCTATGAGTAACAATGAAGCCTATAGTGGCCTCGAGATATCTTAATGAGCTATGAGTAACAATGAAGCGTATGGTGGTCTCGAGATGTCTTAATGAGGTATGAGTAACAATGAAGCGTATGGTGGCCTCGAGATGTCTTAATGAGCTATGAGTAACAATGAAGCGTATGGTGGTCTCTAGATGTCTTAATGAGCTATGAGTAACAATGAAGCGTATGGTGGCCTCGACATGTCTTAATGAGATATGAGTAACAATGAAGCGTATGGTGGCCTCGACATGTCTTAATGAGCTATGAGTAACAATGAAGTGTATGGTGGCTTCGAGATGTCTTAATGAACTATGAGTAACAAAGAAGCGTATGGTGGTCTCGAGATGTCTTAATGAACTATGCGTAACAAAGAAGTGTATGGTAGCCTCGAGATGTCTTAATGAACTGTGAGTAACAAAGAAGCGTATGGTGGCCTCGAGATATCCTAATGAGGTATGAGTAACAATGAAGCGTATGTTGACCTCGAGATATCTTAATGAGGTATGAGTAACAATGAAGCGAATAGTGGCCTCGAGATATCTTAATGAGGTATGAGTAACAATGAAGCGTATGTTGACCTCGAGATGCCTTAATAAACTATGAGTAACAATGAAGCGTATGGTGGCCTCGAGATGTCTTAATGAGCTATGAGTAACAATGAAGTGTATGGTGGCCTCGAGATGTCTTAATAAGCTATGAGTAATAATGAAGCGTATGGTGGCCTCGAGATGTCTTTATGAGCTATGAGTAACAATGAAGCGTATGGTGGTCTCGAGATGTCTTAATGAACTATGAGTAACAATGAAGCGTATGTTGACATCGAGATGTCTTATTGAGCTGAGTAACAATGAAGCGTATGGTGACCTCGAGATGTCTTAATGAGCTATGAGTAACAATGAAGCGTATGGTGGCCTCGAGATGTCTTAATGAGCTGAGTAACAATGAAGCGTATGGTGACCTCGAGATGTCTTAATGAGCTATGAGTAACAATGAAGCGTATGGTGGTCTCGAGATGTCTTACTGAGCTATGAGTAACAATGAAGAATATGGTGGCCTCGAGATGTCTTTATGAGCTATGAGTAACAATGAAGCGTATGGTGGTCTCGAGATGTCGTAATGAGCTATGAGTAACAATGAAGCGTATGTTGACCTCGAGATGTCTTAATAAGCTATGAGTAAAAATGAAGCGTATAGTGGCCTCTAGATGTCTTAATGAGCTATGAGTAACAATGAAGCGTATGGTGGCCTAGAGATGTCTTAATGAGCTATCAGTAACAATGAAGCGTATGGTGGCCTCGAGATGTCTTAATGAGGTATGAGTAACAATGAAGCGTATAGTGGCCTCGAGATGTCTTAATGAGCTATGAGTAACAATGAAGCGTATGGTGGCCTCGAGATGTCTTAATGAGCTATGAGTAACAATGAAGCGTATGGTGGCCTCGAGATGTCTTAATGAGCTATGAGTAACAATGAAGCGCATAGTGGCCTCGAGATGTCTTAATGAGCTATGAGTAACAATAAAGCGTATAGTGGCCTTGAGATGTCTTAATGAGGTATGAGTAACAATGAAGCGTATAGTGGTCTCTAGATGTCTTAATGAGCTATGAGTAACAATGAAGTGTATAGTGGTCTCTAAATATCTTAATGAGCTATGAGTAACAATGAAGCGTATAGTGGCCTCGAGATATCTTAATGAGGTATGAGTGACAATGAAGCGTATGTTGACCTTGAGATGTCTTAATAAGCTATGAGTAACAATGAAGCGCATAGTGGCCTCGAAATATCTTAATGAGCTATGAGTAACAATGAAGCGTATGGTGGTCTCGAGATGTCTTAATGAGCTGAGTAACAATGAAGCGTATGGTGACCTCGGGATGTCTTAATGAGCTATGAGTAACAATGAAGCTTATAGTGGCCTCGAGATATCTTAATGAGCTATGAGTAACAATGAAGCCTATGGTGGTCTCTAGATGTCTTAATGAGCTATGAGTAACAATGAAGAATATGGTGGCCTCGAGATGTCTTTATGAGCTATGAGTAACAATGAAGCGTATGGTGGTCTCGAGATGTCGTAATGAGCTATGAGTAACAATGAAGCGTATGTTGACCTCGAGATGTCTTAATAAGCTATGAGTAACAATGAAGCGTATAGTGGCCTCTAGATGTCTTAATGAGCTATGAGTAACAATGAAGCGCATGGTGGCCTAGAGATGTCTTAATGAGCTATGAGTAACAATGAAGCGTATGGTGGCCTCGAGATGTCTTAATGAGGTATGAGTAACAATGAAGCGTATAGTGGCCTCGAGATGTCTTAATGAGCTATGAGTAACAATGAAGCGTATGGTGGCCTCGAGATGTCATAATGAGCTATGAGTAACAATGAAGCGTATGATGGCCTCGAAATGTCTTAATGAGCTATGAGTAACAATGAAGCGCATAGTGGCCTCGAGATGTCTTAATGAGCTATGAGTAACAATAAAGCGTATAGTGGGCTTGAGATGTCTTAATGAGGTATGAGTAACAATGAAGCGTATAGTGGTCTCTAGATGTCTTAATGAGCTATGAGTAACAATGAAGTGTATAGTGGTCTCTAAATATCTTAATGAGCTATGAGTAACAATGAAGCTTATAGTGGCCTCGAGATATCTTAATGAGGTATGAGTGACAATGAAGCCTATGTTGACCTCGAGATGTCTTAATAAACTATGAGTAACAATGAAGCGTATAGTGACCTCGAGATATCTTAATGAGCTATGAGTAACAATGAAGCGTATGGTGGTCTCGAGATGTCTTAATGAGCTATGAGTAACAATGAAGCGTATGGCGGCCTCGATATGTCTTTATGAGCTATGAGTAACAATGAAGCGTATGGTGGTCTCGGGATGTCTTAATGAGCTATGAGTAACAATGAAGCGTATGGTGGTCTCGAGATGTCTTAATGAGCTATGAGTAACAATGAAGCGTATGGTGGTCCCGAGATGTCTTAATGAGCTATGAGTAACAATGAAGCGTATGGTGGCCTCGATATGTCTTTATGAGCTATGAGTAACAATGAAGCGTATGGTGGTCTCGGGATGTCTTAATGAGCTATGAGTAACAATGAAGCGTATGGTGGCCTCGATATGTCTTAATGAGCTATGAGTAACAATGAAGCCTAAAGTGGCCTCGAGATATCTTAATGAGCTATGAGTAACAATGAAGCCTATAGTGGCCTCGAGATATCTTAATGAGCTATGAGTAACAATGAAGCGTATGGTGGTCTCGAGATGTCTTAATGAGGTATGAGTAACAATGAAGCGTATGGTGGCCTCGAGATGTCTTAATGAGCTATGAGTAACAATGAAGCGTATGGTGGTCTCTAGATGTCTTAATGAGCTATGAGTAACAATGAAGCGTATGGTGGCCTCGACATGTCTTAATGAGATATGAGTAACAATGAAGCGTATGGTGGCCTCGACATGTCTTAATGAGCTATGAGTAACAATGAAGTGTATGGTGGCTTCGAGATGTCTTAATGAACTATGAGTAACAAAGAAGCGTATGGTGGTCTCGAGATGTCTTAATGAACTATGCGTAACAAAGAAGTGTATGGTAGCCTCGAGATGTCTTAATGAACTGTGAGTAACAAAGAAGCGTATGGTGGCCTCGAGATATCCTAATGAGGTATGAGTACCAATGAAGCGTATGTTGACCTCGAGATATCTTAATGAGGTATGAGTAACAATGAAGCGAATAGTGGCCTCGAGATATCTTAATGAGGTATGAGTAACAATGAAGCGTATGTTGACCTCGAGATGTCTTAATAAACTATGAGTAACAATGAAGCGTATGGTGGCCTCGAGATGTCTTAATGAGCTATGAGTAACAATGAAGTGTATGGTGGCCTCGAGATGTCTTAATAAGCTATGAGTAATAATGAAGCGTATGGTGGCCTCGAGATGTCTTTATGAGCTATGAGTAACAATGAAGCGTATGGTGGTCTCGAGATGTCTTAATGAACTATGAGTAACAATGAAGCGTATGTTGACATCGAGATGTCTTATTGAGCTGAGTAACAATGAATCGTATGGTGACCTCGAGATGTCTTAATGAGCTATGAGTAACAATGAAGCGTATGGTGGCCTCGAGATGTCTTAATGAGCTGAGTAACAATGAAGCGTATGGTGACCTCGAGATGTCTTAATGAGCTATGAGTAACAATGAAGCGTATGGTGGTCTCGAGATGTCTTACTGAGCTATGAGTAACAATGAAGAATATGGTGGCCTCGAGATGTCTTTATGAGCTATGAGTAACAATGAAGCGTATGGTGGTCTCGAGATGTCGTAATGAGCTATGAGTAACAATGAAGCGTATGTTGACATCGAGATGTCTTAATAAGCTATGAGTAAAAATGAAGCGTATAGTGGCCTCTAGATGTCTTAATGAGCTATGAGTAACAATGAAGCGTATGGTGGCCTAGAGATGTCTTAATGAGCTATCAGTAACAATGAAGCGTATGGTGGCCTCGAGATGTCTTATTGAGGTATGAGTAACAATGAAGCGTATAGTGGCCTCGAGATGTCTTAATGAGCTATGAGTAACAATGAAGCGTATGGTGGCCTCGAGATGTCTTAATGAGCTATGAGTAACAATGAAGCGTATGGTGGCCTCGAGATGTCTTAATGAGCTGTGAGTAACAATGAAGCGCATAGTGGCCTCTAGATGTCTTAATGAGCTATGAGTAACAATAAAGCGTATAGTGGCCTTGAGATGTCTTAATGAGGTATGAGTAACAATGAAGCGTATAGTGGTCTCTAGATGTCTTAATGAGCTATGAGTAACAATGAAGCGTATAGTGGCCTCGAGATATCTTAATGAGGTATGAGTGACAATGAAGCGTATGTTGACCTTGAGATGTCTTAATAAGCTATGAGTAACAATGAAGCGCATAGTGGCCTCGAGATATCTTAATGAGCTATGAGTAACAATGAAGCGTATGGTGGTCTCGAGATGTCTTAATGAGCTGAGTAACAATGAAGCGTATGGTGACCTCGGGATGTCTTAATGAGCTATGAGTAACAATGAAGCTTATAGTGGCCTCGAGATATCTTAATGAGCTATGAGTAACAATGAAGCCTATGGTGGTCTCTAGATGTCTTAATGAGCTATGAGTAACAATGAAGAATATGGTGGCCTCGAGATGTCTTTATGAGCTATGAGTAACAATGAAGCGTATGGTGGTCTCGAGATGTCGTAATGAGCTATGAGTAACAATGAAGCGTATGTTGACCTCGAGATGTCTTAATAAGCTATGAGTAACAATGAAGCGTATAGTGGCCTCTAGATGTCTTAATGAGCTATGAGTAACAATGAAGCGCATGGTGGCCTAGAGATGTCTTAATGAGCTATGAGTAACAATGAAGCGTATGGTGGCCTCGAGATGTCTTAATGAGGTATGAGTAACAATGAAGCGTATAGTGGCCTCGAGATGTCTTAATGAGCTATGAGTAACAATGAAGCGTATGGTGGCCTCGAGATGTCATAATGAGCTATGAGTAACAATGAAGCGTATGATGGCCTCGAAATGTCTTAATGAGCTATGAGTAACAATGAAGCGTATAGTGGCCTCGAGATGTCTTAATGAGCTATGAGTAACAATAAAGCGTATAGTGGCCTTGAGATGTCTTAATGAGGTATGAGTAACAATGAAGCGTATGGTGGTCTCTAGATGTCTTAATGAGCTATGAGTAACAATGAAGTGTATAGTGGTCTCTAAATATCTTAATGAGCTATGAGTAACAATGAAGCGTATAGTGGCTTCGAGATATCTTAATGAGGTATGAGTGACAATGAAGCCTATGTTGACCTCGAGATGTCTTAATAAACTATGAGTAACAATGAAGCGTATAGTGACCTCGAGATATCTTAATGAGCTATGAGTAACAATGAAGCGTATGGTGGTCTCGAGATGTCTTAATGAGCTATGAGTAACAATGAAGCGTATGGCGGCCTCGATATGTCTTTATGAGCTATGAGTAACAATGAAGCGTATGGTGGTCTCGGGATGTCTTAATGAGCTATGAGTAACAATGAAGCGTATGGTGGTCTCGAGATGTCTTAATGAGCTATGAGTAACAATGAAGCGTATGGTGGTCCCGAGATGTCTTAATGAGCTATGAGTAACAATGAAGCGTATGGTGGCCTCGATATGTCTTTATGAGCTATGAGTAACAATGAAGCGTATGGTGGTCTCGGGATGTCTCAATGAGCTATGAGTAACAATGAAGCGTATGGTGGCCTCGATATGTCTTAATGAGCTATGAGTAACAATGAAGCCTAAAGTGGCCTCGAGATATCTTAATGAGCTATGAGTAACAATGAAGCGTATAGTGGCCTCGAGATATCTTAATGAGCTATGAGTAACAATGAAGCGTATGGTGGTCTCGAGATGTCTTAATGAGGTATGAGTAACAATGAAGCGTATGGTGGCCTCGAGATGTCTTAATGAGCTATGAGTAACAATGAAGCGTATGGTGGTCTCTAGATGTCTTAATGAGCTATGAGTAACAATGAAGCGTATGGTGGCCTCGACATGTCTTAATGAGATATGAGTAACAATGAAGCGTATGGTGGCCTCGACATGTCTTAATGAGCTATGAGTAACAATGAAGTGTATGGTGGCTTCGAGATGTCTTAATGAACTATGAGTAACAAAGAAGCGTATGGTGGTCTCGAGATGTCTTAATGAACTATGCGTAACAAAGAAGTGTATGGTAGCCTCGAGATGTCTTAATGAACTGTGAGTAACAAAGAAGCGTATGGTGGCCTCGAGATATCCTATTGAGGTATGAGTACCAATGAAGCGTATGTTGACCTCGAGATATCTTAATGAGGTATGAGTAACAATGAAGCGAATAGTGGCCTCGAGATATCTTAATGAGGTATGAGTAACAATGAAGCGTATGTTGACCTCGAGATGTCTTAATAAACTATGAGTAACAATGAAGCGTATGGTGGCCTCGAGATGTCTTAATGAGCTATGAGTAACAATGAAGTGTATGGTGGCCTCGAGATGTCTTAATAAGCTATGAGTAATAATGAAGCGTATGGTGGCCTCGAGATGTCTTTATGAGCTATGAGTAACAATGAAGCGTATGGTGGTCTCGAGATGTCTTAATGAACTATGAGTAACAATGAAGCGTATGTTGACATCGAGATGTCTTATTGAGCTGAGTAGCAATGAAGCGTATGGTGACCTCGAGATGTCTTAATGAGCTATGAGTAACAATGAAGCGTATGGTGGCCTCGAGATGTCTTAATGAGCTATGAGTAACAATGAAGCGTATGGTGACCTCGAGATGTCTTAATGAGCTATGAGTAACAATGAAGCGTATGGTGGTCTCGAGATGTCTTACTGAGCTATGAGTAACAATGAAGAATATGGTGGCCTCGAGATGTCTTTATGAGCTATGAGTAACAATGAAGCGTATGGTGGTCTCGAGATGTCGTAATGAGCTATGAGTAACAATGAAGCGTATGTTGACCTCGAGATGTCTTAATAAGCTATGAGTAAAAATGAAGCGTATAGTGGCCTCTAGATGTCTTAATGAGCTATGAGTAACAATGAAGCGTATGGTGGCCTAGAGATGTCTTAATGAGCTATCAGTAACAATGAAGCGTATGGTGGCCTCGAGATGTCTTAATGAGGTATGAGTAACAATGAAGCGTATAGTGGCCTCGAGATGTCTTAATGAGCTATGAGTAACAATGAAGCGTATGGTGGCCTCGAGATGTCTTAATGAGCTATGAGTAACAATGAAGCGTATGGTGGCCTCGAGATGTCTTAATGAGCTGTGAGTAACAATGAAGCGCATAGTGGCCTCGAGATGTCTTAATGAGCTATGAGTAACAATAAAGCATATAGTGGCCTTGAGATGTCTTAATGAGGTATGAGTAACAATGAAGCGTATAGTGGTCTCTAGATGTCTTAATGAGCTATGAGTAACAATGAAGTGTATAGTGGTCTCTAAATATCTTAATGAGCTATGAGTAACAATGAAGCGTATAGTGGCCTCGAGATATCATAATGAGGTATGAGTGACAATGAAGCGTATGTTGACCTTGAGATGTCTTAATAAGCTATGAGTAACAATGAAGCGCATAGTGGCCTCGAGATATCTTAATGAGCTATGAGTAACAATGAAGCGTATGGTGGTCTCGAGATGTCTTAATGAGCTGAGTAACAATGAAGCGTATGGTGACCTCGGGATGTCTTAATGAGCTATGAGTAACAATGAAGCTTATAGTGGCCTCGAGATATCTTAATGAGCTATGAGTAACAATGAAGCCTATGGTGGTCTCTAGATGTCTTAATGAGCTATGAGTAACAATGAAGAATATGGTGGCCTCGAGATGTCTTTATGAGCTATGAGTAACAATGAAGCGTATGGTGGTCTCGAGATGTCGTAATGAGCTATGAGTAACAATGAAGCGTATGTTGACCTCGAGATGTCTTAATAAGCTATGAGTAACAATGAAGCGTATAGTGGCCTCTAGATGTCTTAATGAGCTATGAGTAACAATGAAGCGCATGGTGGCCTAGAGATGTCTTAATGAGCTATGAGTAACAATGAAGCGTATGGTGGCCTCGAGATGTCTTAATGAGGTATGAGTAACAATGAAGCGTATAGTGGCCTCGAGATGTCTTAATGAGCTATGAGTAACAATGAAGCGTATGGTGGCCTCGAGATGTCATAATGAGCTATGAGTAACAATGAAGCGTATGATGGCCTCGAAATGTCTTAATGAGCTATGAGTAACAATGAAGCGTATAGTGGCCTCGAGATGTCTTAATGAGCTATGAGTAACAATAAAGCGTATAGTGGCCTTGAGATGTCTTAATGAGGTATGAGTAACAATGAAGCGTATAGTGGTCTCTAGATGTCTTAATGAGCTATGAGTAACAATGAAGTGTATAGTGGTCTCTAAATATCTTAATGAGCTATGAGTAACAATGAAGCGTATAGTGGCCTCGAGATATCTTAATGAGGTATGAGTGACAATGAAGCCTATGTTGACCTCGAGATGTCTTAATAAACTATGAGTAACAATGAAGCGTATAGTGACCTCGAGATATCTTAATGAGCTATGAGTAACAATGAAGCGTATGGTGGTCTCGAGATGTCTTAATGAGCTATGAGTAACAATGAAGCGTATGGCGGCCTCGATATGTCTTTATGAGCTATGAGTAACAATGAAGCGTATGGTGGTCTCGGGATGTCTTAATGAGCTATGAGTAACAATGAAGCGTATGGTGGTCCCGAGATGTCTTAATGAGCTATGAGTAACAATGAAGCGTATGGTGGCCTCGATATGTCTTTATGAGCTATGAGTAACAATGAAGCGTATGGTGGTCTCGGGATGTCTTAATGAGCTATGAGTAACAATGAAGCGTATGGTGGCCTCGATATGTCTTAATGAGCTATGAGTAACAATGAAGCCTAAAGTGGCCTCGAGATATCTTAATGAGCTATGAGTAACAATGAAGCCTATAGTGGCCTCGAGATATCTTAATGAGCTATGAGTAACAATGAAGCGTATGGTGGTCTCGAGATGTCTTAATGAGGTATGAGTAACAATGAAGCGTATGGTGGCCTCGAGATGTCTTAATGAGCTATGAGTAACAATGAAGCGTATGGTGGTCTCTAGATGTCTTAATGAGCTATGAGTAACAATGAAGCGTATGGTGGCCTCGACATGTCTTAATGAGATATGAGTAACAATGAAGCGTATGGTGGCCTCGAGATGTCTTAATGAGCTATGAGTAACAATGAAGTGTATGGTGGCTTCGAGATGTCTTAATGAACTATGAGTAACAAAGAAGCGTATGGTGGTCTCGAGATGTCTTAATGAACTATGCGTAACAAAGAAGTGTATGGTAGCCTCGAGATGTCTTAATGAACTGTGAGTAACAAAGAAGCGTATGGTGGCCTCGAGATATCCTAATGAGGTATGAGTAACAATGAAGCGTATGTTGACCTCGAGATATCTTAATGAGGTATGAGTAACAATGAAGCGAATAGTGGCCTCGAGATATCTTAATGAGGTATGAGTAACAATGAAGCGTATGTTGACCTCGAGATGTCTTAATAAACTATGAGTAACAATGAAGCGTATGGTGGCCTCGAGATGTCTTAATGAGCTATGAGTAACAATGAAGTGTATGGTGGCCTCGAGATGTCTTAATAAGCTATGAGTAATAATGAAGCGTATGGTGGCCTCGAGATGTCTTTATGAGCTATGAGTAACAATGAAGCGTATGGTGGTCTCGAGATGTCTTAATGAACTATGAGTAACAATGAAGCGTATGTTGACATCGAGATGTCTTATTGAGCTGAGTAACAATGAAGCGTATGGTGACCTCGAGATGTCTTAATGAGCTATGAGTAACAATGAAGCGTATGGTGGCCTCGAGATGTCTTAATGAGCTGAGTAACAATGAAGCGTATGGTGACCTCGAGATGTCTTAATGAGCTATGAGTAACAATGAAGCCTATAGTGGCCTCGAGATATCTTAATGAGCTATGAGTAACAATGAAGCGTATGGTGGTCTCGAGATGTCTTAATGAGCTATGAGTAACAATGCAGAATATGGTGGCCTCGAGATGTCTTTATGAGCTATGAGTAACAATGAAGCGCATGGTGGTCTCGAGATGTCGTAATGAGCTATGAGTAATAATGAAGCGTATGTTGACCTCGAGATGTCTTAATAAGCTATGAGTAACAATGAAGCGTATAGTGGCCTCTAGATGTCTTAATGAGCTATGAGTAACAATGAAGCGTATGGTGGCCTAGAGATGTCTTAATGAGCTATGAGTAACAATGAAGCGTATGGTGGCCTCGAGATGTCTTAATGAGGTATGAGTAACAATGAAGCGTATAGTGGCCTCGATATGTCTTAATGAGCTATGAGTAACAATGAAGCGTATGGTGGCCTCGAGATGTCTTAATGAGCTATGAGTAACAATGAAGCGTATGGTGGCCTCGAGATGCCTTAATGAGCTATGAGTAACAATGAAGCGAATAGTGGCCTCGAGATGTCTTAATGAGCTATGAGTAACAATAAAGCGTATAGTGGCCTTGAGATGTCTTAATGAGGTATGAGTAACAATGAAGCGTATAGTGGTCTCTAGATGTCTTAATGAGCTATGAGTAACAATGAAGTGTATAGTGGTCTCTAAATATCTTAATGAGCTATGAGTAACAATGAAGCGTATAGTGGCCTCGAGATATCTTAATGAGGTATGAGTGACAATGAAGCGTATGTTGAACTCGAGATGTCTTAATAAGCTATGAGTAACAATGAAGCGCATAGTGGCCTCGAGATATCTTAATGAGCTATGAGTAACAATGAAGCGTATGGTGGTCTCGAGATGTCTTAATGAGCGGAGTAACAAGGAAGCGTATGGTGACCTCGAGATGTCTTAATGAGCTATGAGTAACAATGAAGCTTATAGTGGCCTCGAGATATCTTAATGAGCTATGAGTAACAATGAAGCGTATGGTGGGCTCGAGATGTCTTAATGAGCTATGAGTAACAATGAAGAATATGGTGGCCTCGAGATGTCTTTATGAGCTATGAGTAACAATGAAGCGTATGGTGGTCTCGAGATGTCGTAATGAGCTATGAGTAACAATGAAGCGTATGTTGACCTCGAGATGTCTTAATAAGCTATGAGTAACAATGAAGCGCATAGTGGCCTCTAGATGTCTTAATGAGCTATGAGTAACAATGAAGCGTATGGTGGCCTAGAGATGTCTTAATGAGCTATGAGTAACAATGAAGGGTATAGTGGCCTCGAGATGTCTTAATGAGGTATGAGTAACAATGAAACGTATAGTGGCCTCGAGATGTCTTAATGAGCTATGAGTAACAATGAAGCGTATGATGGCCTCGAGATGTCTTAATGAGCTATGAGTAACAATGAAGCGTATGGTGGCCTCGAGATGTCTTAATGAGCTATGAGTAACAATGAAGTGTACAGTGGCCTCGAGATGTCTTAATGAGCTATGAGTAACATTAAAGCGTATAGTGGCCTTGAGATGTCTTAATGAGGTATGAGTAACAATGAAGCGTATAGTGGTCTCTAGATGTCTTAATGAGCTATGAGTAACAATGAAGTGTATAGTGGTCTCTAAATATCTTAATGAGCTATGAGTAACAATGAAGCGTATGGTGGCCTAGAGATGTCTTAATGAGCTATGAGTAACAATGAAGCGTATGGTGGCCTCGAGATGTCTTAATGAGGTATGAGTAACAATGAAGCGTATAGTGGCCTCGAGATGTCTTAATGAGCTATGAGTAACAATGAAGCGTATGGTGGCCTCGAGATGTCTTAATGAGCTATGAGTAACAATGAAGCGTATGGTGGCCTCGAGATGCCTTAATGAGCTATGAGTAACAATGAAGCGAATAGTGGCCTCGAGATGTCTTAATGAGCTATGAGTAACAATAAAGCGTATAGTGGCCTTGAGATGTCTTAATAAGGTATGAGTAACAATGAAGCCTATAGTGGTCTCTAGATGTCTTAATGAGCTATGAGTAACAATGAAGTGTATAGTGGTCTCTAAATATCTTAATGAGCTATGAGTAACAATGAAGCGTATAGTGGCCTCGAGATATCTTAATGAGGTATGAGTGACAATGAAGCGTATGTTGAACTCGAGATGTCTTAATAAGCTATGAGTAACAATGAAGCGCATAGTGGCCTCGAGATATCTTAATGAGCTATGAGTAACAATGAAGCGTATGGTGGTCTCGAGATGTCTTAATGAACTGAGTAACAAGGAAGCGTATGGTGACCTCGAGATGTCTTAATGAGCTATGAGTAACAATGAAGCTTATAGTGGCCTCGAGATATCTTAATGAGCTATGAGTAACAATGAAGCGTATGGTGGGCTCGAGATGTCTTAATGAGCTATGAGTAACAATGAAGAATATGGTGGCCTCGAGATGTCTTTATGAGCTATGAGTAACAATGAAGCGTATGGTGGTCTCGAGATGTCGTAATGAGCTATGAGTAACAATGAAGCGTATGTTGACCTCGAGATGTCTTAATAAGCTATGAGTAACAATGAAGCGCATAGTGGCCTCTAGATGTCTTAATGAGCTATGAGTAACAATGAAGCGTATGGTGGCCTAGAGATGTCTTAATGAGCTATGAGTAACAATGAAGGGTATAGTGGCCTCGAGATGTCTTAATGAGGTATGAGTAACAATGAAGCGTATAGTGGCCTCGAGATGTCTTAATGAGCTATGAGTAACAATGAAGCGTATGGTGGCCTCGAGATGTCTTAATGAGCTATGAGTAACAATGAAGCGTATGGTGGCCTCGAGATGTCTTAATGAGCTATGAGTAACAATGAAGTGTACAGTGGCCTCGAGATGTCTTAATGAGCTATGAGTAACATTAAAGCGCATAGTGGCCTTGAGATGTCTTAATGAGGTATGAGTAACAATGAAGCGTATAGTGGTCTCTAGATGTCTTAATGAGCTATGAGTAACAATGAAGTGTATAGTGGTCTCTAAATATCTTAATGACCTATGAGTAACAATGAAGCGTATAGTGGCCTCGAGATATCTTAATGAGGTATGAGTGACAATGAAGCGTATGTTGACCTCGAGATGTCTTAATAAACTATGAGTAACAATGAAGCGTATAGTGGCCTCGAGATATCTTAATGAGCTATGAGTAACAATGAAGCGTATGGTGGTCTCGAGATGTCTTAATGAGGTATGAGTAACAATGAAGCGTATGGTGGCCTCGAGATGTCTTAATGAGCTATGAGTAACAATGAAGCCTATAGTGGCCTCGAGATATCTTAATGAGCTATGAGTGACAATGAAGCCTATAGTGGCCTCGAGATATCTTAATGAGCTATAAGTAACAATGAAGCGTATGGTGGTCTCAAGATGTCTTAATGAGCTATGAGTAACAATGAAGCGTATGGTGGCCTCGAGATGTCTTTATGAGCTGTGAGTAACAATGAAGCGTATGGTGGTCTCGAGATGTCTTAATGAGGTATGAGTAACAATGAAGCTTATGGTCGCTTCGAGATGTCTTAATGAGCTATGAGTAACAATGAAGCGTATGGTGGTCTCTAGATGTCTTAATGAGCTATGAGTAACAATGAAGCGTATGGTGGCCTCGACATGTCTTAATGAGGTATGAGTAACAATGAAGCGTATGGTGGCCTCGAGATGTCTTAATGAGCTATGAGTAACAATGAAGTGTATGGTGGCCTCGAGATGTCTTAATGAACTATGAGTAACAATGAAGCGTATGGTGGTCTCGAGATGTCTTAATGAACTATTCGTAACAAAGAAGTGTATGGTGGCCTCGAGATGTCTTAATGAACTGTGAGTAACAAAGAAGCGTATGGTGGCCTCGAGATATCCTAATGAGGTATGAGTAACAATGAAGCGTATGTTGACCTCGAGATATCTTAATGAGGTATGAGTAACAATGAAGCGAATAATGGCCTCGAGATGTCTTAATGAGCTATGAGTAACAATGCAGAATATGGTGGTCTCGAGATGTCTTAATGAGCTATGAGTAACAATGAAGTGTATAGTGGTCTCTAAATATCTTAATGAGCTATGAGTAACAATGAAGCGTATGGTGGCCTAGAGATGTCTTAATGAGCTATGAGTAACAATGAAGCGTATGGTGGCCTCGAGATGTCTTAATGAGGTATGAGTAACAATGAAGCGTATAGTGGCCTCGAGATGTCTTAATGAGCTATGAGTAACAATGAAGCGTATGGTGGCCTCGAGATGTCTTAATGAGCTATGAGTAACAATGAAGCGTATGGTGGCCTCGAGATGCCTTAATGAGCTATGAGTAACAATGAAGCGAATAGTGGCCTCGAGATGTCTTAATGAGCTATGAGTAACAATAAAGCGAATAGTGGCCTTGAGATGTCTTAATAAGGTATGAGTAACAATGAAGCCTATAGTGGTCTCTAGATGTCTTAATGAGCTATGAGTAACAATGAAGTGTATAGTGGTCTCTAAATATCTTAATGAGCTATGAGTAACAATGAAGCGTATAGTGGCCTCGAGATATCTTAATGAGGTATGAGTGACAATGAAGCGTATGTTGAACTCGAGATGTCTTAATAAGCTATGAGTAACAATGAAGCGCATAGTGGCCTCGAGATATCTTAATGAGCTATGAGTAACAATGAAGCGTATGGTGGTCTCGAGATGTCTTAATGAACTGAGTAACAAGGAAGCGTATGGTGACCTCGAGATGTCTTAATGAGCTATGAGTAACAATGAAGCTTATAGTGGCCTCGAGATATCTTAATGAGCTATGAGTAACAATGAAGCGTATGGTGGGCTCGAGATGTCTTAATGAGCTATGAGTAACAATGAAGAATATGGTGGCCTCGAGATGTCTTAATGAGCTATGAGTAACAATGAAGCGTATGGTGGTCTCGAGATGTCGTAATGAGCTATGAGTAACAATGAAGCGTATGTTGACCTCGAGATGTCTTAATAAGCTATGAGTAACAATGAAGCGCATAGTGGCCTCTAGATGTCTTAATGAGCTATGAGTAACAATGAAGCGTATGGTGGCCTAGAGATGTCTTAATGAGCTATGAGTAACAATGAAGGGTATAGTGGCCTCGAGATGTCTTAATGAGGTATGAGTAACAATGAAGCGTATAGTGGCCTCGAGATGTCTTAATGAGCTATGAGTAACAATGAAGCGTATGGTGGCCTCGAGATGTCTTAATGAGCTATGAGTAACAATGAAGCGTATGGTGGCCTCGAGATGTCTTAATGAGCTATGAGTAACAATGAAGTGTACAGTGGCCTCGAGATGTCTTAATGAGCTATGAGTAACATTAAAGCGTATAGTGGCCTTGAGATGTCTAAATGAGGTATGAGTAACAATGAAGCGTATGGTGGCCTCGAGATGTCTTAATGAGCTATGAGTAACAATGAAGTGTATGGTGGCCTCGAGATGTCTTAATGAACTATGAGTAACAATGAAGCGTATGGTGGTCTCGAGATGTCTTAATGAACTATTCGTAACAAAGAAGTGTATGGTGGCCTCGAGATGTCTTAATGAACTGTGAGTAACAAAGAAGCGTATGGTGGCCTCGAGATATCCTAATGAGGTATGAGTAACAATGAAGCGTATGTTGACCTCGAGATATCTTAATGAGGTATGAGTAACAATGAAGCGAATAATGGCCTCGAGATGTCTTAATGAGCTATGAGTAACAATGCAGAATATGGTGGTCTCGAGATGTCTTAATGAGCTATGAGTAACAATGAAGTGTATAGTGGTCTCTAAATATCTTAATGAGCTATGAGTAACAATGAAGCGTATGGTGGCCTAGAGATGTCTTAATGAGCTATGAGTAACAATGAAGCGTATGGTGGCCTCGAGATGTCTTAATGAGGTATGAGTAACAATGAAGCGTATAGTGGCCTCGAGATGTCTTAATGAGCTATGAGTAACAATGAAGCGTATGGTGGCCTCGAGATGTCTTAATGAGCTATGAGTAACAATGAAGCGTATGGTGGCCTCGAGATGCCTTAATGAGCTATGAGTAACAATGAAGCGAATAGTGGCCTCGAGATGTCTTAATGAGCTATGAGTAACAATAAAGCGTATAGTGGCCTTGAGATGTCTTAATAAGGTATGAGTAACAATGAAGCCTATAGTGGTCTCTAGATGTCTTAATGAGCTATGAGTAACAATGAAGTGTATAGTGGTCTCTAAATATCTTAATGAGCTATGAGTAACAATGAAGCGTATAGTGGCCTCGAGATATCTTAATGAGGTATGAGTGACAATGAAGCGTATGTTGAACTCGAGATGTCTTAATAAGCTATGAGTAACAATGAAGCGCATAGTGGCCTCGAGATATCTTAATGAGCTATGAGTAACAATGAAGCGTATGGTGGTCTCGAGATGTCTTAATGAACTGAGTAACAAGGAAGCGTATGGTGACCTCGAGATGTCTTAATGAGCTATGAGTAACAATGAAGCTTATAGTGGCCTCGAGATATCTTAATGAGCTATGAGTAACAATGAAGCGTATGGTGGGCTCGAGATGTCTTAATGAGCTATGAGTAACAATGAAGAATATGGTGGCCTCGAGATGTCTTAATGAGCTATGAGTAACAATGAAGCGTATGGTGGTCTCGAGATGTCGTAATGAGCTATGAGTAACAATGAAGCGTATGTTGACCTCGAGATGTCTTAATAAGCTATGAGTAACAATGAAGCGCATAGTGGCCTCTAGATGTCTTAATGAGCTATGAGTAACAATGAAGCGTATGGTGGCCTAGAGATGTCTTAATGAGCTATGAGTAACAATGAAGGGTATAGTGGCCTCGAGATGTCTTAATGAGGTATGAGTAACAATGAAGCGTATAGTGGCCTCGAGATGTCTTAATGAGCTATGAGTAACAATGAAGCGTATGGTGGCCTCGAGATGTCTTAATGAGCTATGAGTAACAATGAAGCGTATGGTGGCCTCGAGATGTCTTAATGAGCTATGAGTAACAATGAAGTGTACAGTGGCCTCGAGATGTCTTAATGAGCTATGAGTAACATTAAAGCGTATAGTGGCCTTGAGATGTCTTAATGAGGTATGAGTAACAATGAAGCGTATAGTGGTCTCTAGATGTCTTAATGAGCTATGAGTAACAATGAAGTGTATAGTGGTCTCTAAATATCTTAATGACCTATGAGTAACAATGAAGCGTATAGTGGCCTCGAGATATCTTAATGAGGTATGAGTGACAATGAAGCGTATGTTGACCTCGAGATGTCTTAATAAACTATGAGTAACAATGAAGCGTATAGTGGCCTCGAGATATCTTAATGAGCTATGAGTAACAATGAAGCGTATGGTGGTCTCGAGATGTCTCAATGAGGTATGAGTAACAATGAAGCGTATGGTGGCCTCGAGATGTCTTAATGAGCTATGAGTAACAATGAAGCCTATAGTGGCCTCGAGATATCTTAATGAGCTATGAGTGACAATGAAGCCTATAGTGGCCTCGAGATATCTTAATGAGCTATAAGTAACAATGAAGCGTATGGTGGTCTCAAGATGTCTTAATGAGCTATGAGTAACAATGAAGCGTATGGTGGCCTCGAGATGTCTTTATGAGCTGTGAGTAACAATGAAGCGTATGGTGGTCTCGAGATGTCTTAATGAGGTATGAGTAACAATGAAGCTTATGGTCGCTTCGAGATGTCTTAATGAGCTATGAGTAACAATGAAGCGTATGGTGGTCTCTAGATGTCTTAATGAGCTATGAGTAACAATGAAGCGTATGGTGGCCTCGACATGTCTTAATGAGGTATGAGTAACAATGAAGCGTATGGTGGCCTCGAGATGTCTTAATGAGCTATGAGTAACAATGAAGTGTATGGTGGCCTCGAGATGTCTTAATGAACTATGAGTAACAATGAAGCGTATGGTGGTCTCGAGATGTCTTAATGAACTATTCGTAACAAAGAAGTGTATGGTGGCCTCGAGATGTCTTAATGAACTGTGAGTAACAAAGAAGCGTATGGTGGCCTCGAGATATCCTAATGAGGTATGAGTAACAATGAAGCGTATGTTGACCTCGAGATATCTTAATGAGGTATGAGTAACAATGAAGCGAATAATGGCCTCGAGATGTCTTAATGAGCTATGAGTAACAATGAAGCGTATGGTGGTCTCGAGATGTCTTAATGAGCTATGAGTAACAATGAAGCGTATGGTGGCCTCCAGATGTCTTAATGAGGTATGAGTAACAATGAAGCGCATGGTGGTCTCGAGATGTCTTAATGAGCTAAGAGTAACAATGAAGCGTATGGTGGCCTCGAGATGTCTTAATGAGCTATGAGTACCAATGAAGCGTATGGTGGCCTCGAGATGTCTTAATGAGCTATGAGTAACAATGAAGCGTATGGTGGCCTCCAGATGTCTTAATGAGCTATGAGTAACAATGAAGCGTATGGTGGCCTCGAGATGTCTTAATGAGCTATGAGTAACAATGAAGCGTATGGTGGTCTCGAGATGTCTTAATGAGCTATGAGTAACAATGAAGCGTATAGTGGCCTCGAGATGTCTTAATGAGGTATGAGTAACAATGAAGCGTATGTTGACTTCGAGATGTCTTAATGAGCCATGAGTAACAATGAAGCGCATAGTGGCCTCGAGATGTCTTAATGAGCTGAGTAACAATGAAGCGTATGGTGGCCTCGAGATATCTTAATGAGCTATGAGTAACAATGAAGCGCATAGTGGCCTCGAGATGTCTTATTGAGCTATGAGTAACAATGAAGCCTATGGTGGCCTCGAGATATCTTAAGGAGGTATGAGTAACAATGAAGCGTATGGTGGTTTAGAGATGTCTTAATGAACTGTGAGTAACAAAGAAGCGTATGGTGGCCTCGAGATATCCTAATGAGGTATGAGTAACAATGAAGCGTATGTTGACCTCGAGATATCTTAATGAGGTATGAGTAACAATGAAGCGAATAGTGGCCTCGAGATGTCTTAATGAGCTATGAGTAACAATGAAGCGTATGGTGGTCTCGAGATGTCTTAATGAGCTATGAGTAACAATGAAGCGTATGGTGGTCTCGAGATGTCTTAATGAGGTATGAGTAACAATGAAGCGCATAGTGGTCTCGAGATGTCTTAATGAGCTAAGAGTAACAATGAAGCGTATGGTGGCCTCGAGATGTCTTAATGAGCTAAGAGTAACAATGAAGCGTATGGTGGCCTCGAGATGTCTTAATGAGCTATGAGTAACAATGAAGCGTATGGTGGCCTCGAGATGTCTTAATGAGCTATGAGTAACAATGAAGCGTATGGTGGCCTCGAGATGTCTTAATGAGCTATGAGTAACAATGAAGCGTATGGTGGCCTCGAGATGTCTTAATGAGCTATGAGTAACAATGAAGCGTATGGTGGTCTCTAGATGTCTTAATGAGCTATGAGTAACAATGCAGCGTATGGTGGCCTCGAGATGTCTTAATGAGCTATGAGTAACAATGAAGCGCATAGTGGCCTCGAGATGTCTTAATGAACTATGAGTAACAATGAAGCGTATGGTGGCCTCGAGATGTCTTAATGAGCTATGAGTAACAATGAAGCGCATAGTGGTCTCTAGATGTCTTAATGAGCTATGCGTAACAATGAAGTGTATGGTGGCCTCGAGATGTGTTAATGAACTATCAGTAACAATGAAGCGTATGGTGGCTTCGAGATGTCTTAATGAGCTATGAATAACAATGAAGCGCATAGTGGCCTCGAGATGTCTTAATGAACTATGAGTAACAATGAAGCGTATGGTGGCCTCGAGATATCCTAATGAGGTATGAGTAACAATGAAGCGTATGTTGACCTCGAGATATCTTAATGAGGTATGAGTAACAATGAAGCGAATAGTGGCCTCGAGATGTCTTAATGAGCTATGAGTAACAATGAAGCGTATGGTGGTCTCGAGATGTCTTAATGAGCTATGAGTAACAATGAAGCGTATGGTGGCCTCGAGATGTCTTAATGAGGTATGAGTAACAATGAAGCGCATGGTGGTCTCGAGATGTCTTAATGAGCTAAGAGTAACAATGAAGCGTATGGTGGCCTCGAGATGTCTTAATGAGCTATGAGTAACAATGAAGCGAATGGTGGCTTCGAGATGTCTTAATGAGCTATGAGTAACAATGAAGCGCATGGTGGCCTCGAGATGTCTTAATGAGCTATGAGTAACAATGAAGCGTATGGTGGCCTCGAGATGTCTTAATGAGCTATGAGTAACAATGAAGCGTATGGTGGTCTCTAGATGTCTTAATGAGCTATGAGTAACAATGAAGCGTATGGTGGCCTCGAGATGTCTTAATGAGCTATGAGTAACAATGAAGCGCATAGTGGCCTCGAGATGTCTTAATGAACTATGAGTAACAATGAAGCGTATGGTGGCCTCGAGATGTCTTAATGAGCTATGAGTAACAATGAAGCGCATAGTGGTCTCTAGATGTCTTAATGAGCTATGCGTAACAATGAAGTGTATGGTGGCCTCGAGATGTCTTAATGAACTATCAGTAACAATGAAGCGTATGGTGGCTTCGAGATGTCTTAATGAGCTATGAATAACAATGAAGCGCATAGTGGCCTCGAGATGTCTTAATGAACTATGAGTAACAATGAAGCGTATGGTGGCCTCGAGATGTCTTAATGAGCTATGAGTAAAAATGAAGCGTATGTTGGTCTCGAGATGTCTTAATGAGCTATGAGTAACAATGAAGCGTATAGTGGCCTCGAGATGTCTTAATGAGCTATGAGTAACAATGAAGCGTATGGTGGCCTCGAGATGTCTTAATGAGCTATGAGTAACAATGAAGAGTATGGTGGTCTCGAGATGTCTTAATGAGCTATGAGTAACAATGAAGCGTATGGTGGTCTCGAGATGTCTTAATGAGGTATGAGTAACAATGAAGCGCATGGTGGTCTCGAGATGTCTTAATGAGCTAAGAGTAACAATGAAGCGTATGGTGGCCTCGAAATGTCTTAATGAGCTATGAGTAACAATGAAGCGTATGGTGGCTTCGAGATGTCTTAATGAGCTATGAGTAACAATGAAGCGTATGGTGGCCTCGAGATGTCTTAATGAGCTATGAGTAACAATGAAGCGTATGGTGGCCTCGAGATGTCTTAATGAGCTATGAGTAACAATGAAGCGTATGGTGGTCTCTAGATGTCTTAATGAGCTATGAGTAACAATGAAGCGTATGGTGGCCTCGAGATGTCTTAATGAGCTATGAGTAACAATGAAGCGCATAGTGGCCTCGAGATGTCTTAATGAACTATGAGTAACAATGAAGCGTATGGTGGCCTCGAGATGTCTTAATGAGCTATGAGTAACAATGAAGCGCTTAGTGGTCTCTAGATGTCTTAATGAGCTATGCGTAACAATGAAGTGTATGGTGGCCTCGAGATGTGTTAATGAACTATCAGTAACAATGAAGCGTATGGTGGCTTCGAGATGTCTTAATGAGCTATGAATAACAATGAAGCGCATAGTGGCCTCGAGATGTCTTAATGAACTATGAGTAACAATGAAGCGTATGGTGGCCTCGAGATATCCTAATGAGGTATGAGTAACAATGAAGCGTATGTTGACCTCGAGATATCTTAATGAGGTATGAGTAACAATGAAGCGAATAGTGGCCTCGAGATGTCTTAATGAGCTATGAGTAACAATGAAGCGTATGGTGGTCTCGAGATGTCTTAATGAGCTATGAGTAACAATGAAGCGTATGGTGGCCTCGAGATGTCTTAATGAGGTATGAGTAAAAATGAAGCGCATGGTGGTCTCGAGATGTCTTAATGAGCTAAGAGTAACAATGAAGCGTATGGTGGCCTCGAGATGTCTTAATGAGCTATGAGTAACAATGAAGCGAATGGTGGCTTCGAGATGTCTTAATGAGCTATGAGTAACAATGAAGCGCATGGTGGCCTCGAGATGTCTTAATGAGCTATGAGTAACAATGAAGCGTATGGTGGCCTCGAGATGTCTTAATGAGCTATGAGTAACAATGAAGCGTATGGTGGTCTCTAGATGTCTTAATGAGCTATGAGTAACAATGAAGCGTATGGTGGCCTCGAGATGTCTTAATGAGCTATGAGTAACAATGAAGCGCATAGTGGCCTCGAGATGTCTTAATGAACTATGAGTAACAATGAAGCGTATGGTGGCCTCGAGATGTCTTAATGAGCTATGAGTAACAATGAAGCGCATAGTGGTCTCTAGATGTCTTAATGAGCTATGCGTAACAATGAAGTGTATGGTGGCCTCGAGATGTCTTAATGAACTATCAGTAACAATGAAGCGTATGGTGGCTTCGAGATGTCTTAATGAGCTATGAATAACAATGAAGCGCATAGTGGCCTCGAGATGTCTTAATGAACTATGAGTAACAATGAAGCGTATGGTGGCCTCGAGATGTCTTAATGAGCTATGAGTAAAAATGAAGCGTATGTTGGTCTCGAGATGTCTTAATGAGCTATGAGTAACAATGAAGCGTATAGTGGCCTCGAGATGTCTTAATGAGCTATGAGTAACAATGAAGCGTATGGTGGCCTCGAGATATCTTAATGAGCTATGAGTAACAATGAAGTGCATAGTGGCCTCGAGATGTCTTATTGAGCTATGAGTAACAATGAAGCCTATGGTGACCTCGAGATATCTTAATGAGGTATGAGTAACTATGAAGCGTATGGTGGTTTAGAGATGTCTTAATGAGCTGAGTAACAATGAAGCGTATGGTGACCTCGAGATGTCTTAATGAGCTATGAGTAACAATGAAGCGTATGGTGGTCTCTAGATGTCTTAATGAGCTATGAGTAACAATGAAGCGTATGGTGGCCTCGAGATGTCTTAATGAGCTATGAGTAACAATGAAGCGCATAGTGGCCTCGAGATGTCTTAATGAACTATGAGTAACAATGAAGCGTATGGTGGCCTCGAGATGTCTTAATGAACTATGAGTAACAATGAAGCGCATAGTGGTCTCTAGATGTCTTAATGAGCTATGCGTAACAATGAAGTGTATGGTGGCCTCGAGATGTCTTAATGAACTATCAGTAACAATGAAGCGTATGGTGGCTTCGAGATGTCTTAATGAGCTATGAATAACAATGAAGCGCATAGTGGCCTCGAGATGTCTTAATGAACTATGAGTAACAATGAAGCGTATGGTGGCCTCGAGATGTCTTAATGAGCTATGAGTAAAAATGAAGCGTATGTTGGTCTCGAGATGTCTTAATGAGCTATGAGTAACAATGAAGCGTATAGTGGCCTCGAGATGTCTTAATGAGCTATGAGTAACAATGAAGCGTATGGTGGCCTCGAGATATCTTAATGAGCTATGAGTAACAATGAAGCGCATAGTGGCCTCGAGATGTCTTATTGAGCTATGAGTAACAATGAAGCCTATGGTGGCCTCGAGATATCTTAATGAGGTATGAGTAACTATGAAGCGTATGGTGGTTTAGAGATGTCTTAATGAGCTGAGTAACAATGAAGCGTATGGTGACCTCGAGATGTCTTAATGAGCTATGAATAACAATGAAGCGTATGGTGGTCTCTAGATGTCTTAATGAGCTATGGGTAACAATGAAGCCTATAGTGGCCTCCAGATATCTTAATGAGCTATGAGTAACAATGAAGCCTATGGTTGCCTCGAGATATCTTAATGAGATATGAGTAACAATGAAGCGTATAGTGATCTAGAGATGTTTTAATGAGCTGAGTAACAATGAAGCGTATGGTGACCTCGAGATGTCTTAATGAGCTATGAGTAACAATGAAGCGCATAGTGGCCTCGAGATGTCTTAATGAACTATGAGTAACAATGAAGCGCATGGTGGCTCGAGATGTCTTAATGAACTATGCGTAACAAAGAAGTGTGTGGTGGCCTCGAGATGTCTTAATGAACTGTGAGTAACAATGAAGCGTATGGTGGCCTCGAGATATCTTAATGAGATATGAGTAACAATGAAGCGTATGTTGACCTCGAGATATCTTAATGAGGTATGAGTAACAATGAAGCGAATAGTGGCCTCGAGATGTCTTAATGAGCTATGAGTAACAATGAAGCGTATGGTGGTCTCGAGATGTCTTAATGAGCTATGAGTAACAATGAAGCGTATGGTGGCCTCGAGATGTCTTAATGAGGTATGAGTAACAATGAAGCGCATGGTGGTCTCGAGATGTCTTAATGAGCTAAGAGTAACAATGAAGCGTATGGTGGCCTCGAGATGTCTTAATGAGCTAAGAGTAACAATGAAGCGTATGGTGGCCTCGAGATGTCTTAATGAGCTATGAGTAACAATGAAGCGTATGGTGGCCTCGAGATGTCTTAATGAGCTATGAGTAACAATGAAGCGCATAGTGGCCTCGAGATGTCTTAATGAACTATGAGTAACAATGAAGCGTATGGTGGCCTCGAGATGTCTTAATGAGCTATGAGTAACAATGAAGCGCATAGTGGTCTCTAGATGTCTTAATGAGCTATGCGTAACAATGAAGTGTATGGTGGCCTCGAGATGTCTTAATGAACTATCAGTAACAATGAAGCGTATGGTGGCCTCGAGATGTCTTAATGAGCTATGAGTAACAATGAAGCGCATAGTGGCCTCGAGATGTCTTAATGAACTATGAGTAACAATGAAGCGTATGGTGGCCTCGAGATGTCTTAATGAGCTATGAGTAACAATGAAGCGTATGATGGCCTCGAGATGTCTTAATGAGCTATCAGTAAAAATGAAGCGTATGGTGGTCTCGAGATGTCTTAATGAGCTATGAGTAACAATGAAGCGTATTGTGGTCTCTAGATGTCTTAATGAGGTATGAGTAACAATGAAGCATATGGTGGTCTCAAGATGTCTTAATGAGCTATGAGTAACAATGAAACGTATTGTGGCCTCGAGATGTCTTAATGAGGTATGAGTAACAATGAAGCGTATGTTGACTTCGAGATGTCTTAATGAGCCATGAGTAATAATGAAGCGCATAGTGGCCTCGAAATGTCTTAATGAGCTGAGTAACAATGAAGCGTATGGTGGCCTCGAGATATCTTAATGAGCTATGAGTAACAATGAAGCGCATAGTGGCCTCGAGATGTCTTATTGAGCTATGAGTAACATGAAGCCTATGGTGGCCTCGAGATATCTTAATGAGGTATGAGTAACAATGAAGCGTATGGTGTTCTCGAGATGTCTTAATGAGCTGAGTAACAATGAAGCGTATGGTGACCTCGAGATGTCTTAATGAGCTATGAGTAACAATGAAGCCTATAGTGGCCTCGAGATATCTTAATGAGCTATGAGTAACAATGAAGCGTATGGTGGCCTCGAGATGTCTTAATGAACTATCAGTAACAATGAAGCGTATGGTGGCTTCGAGATGTCTTAATGAGCTATGAATAACAATGAAGCGCATAGTGGCCTCGAGATGTCTTAATGAACTATGAGTAACAATGAAGCGTATGGTGGCCTCGAGATGTCTTAATGAGCTATGAGTAAAAATGAAGCGTATGTTGGTCTCGAGATGTCTTAATGAGCTATGAGTAACAATGAAGCGTATAGTGGCCTCGAGATGTCTTAATGAGCTATGAGTAACAATGAAGCGTATGGTGGCCTCGAGATATCTTAATGAGCTATGAGTAACAATGAAGCGCATAGTGGCCTCGAGATGTCTTATTGAGCTATGAGTAACAATGAAGCCTATGGTGGCCTCGAGATATCTTAATGAGGTATGAGTAACTATGAAGCGTATGGTGGTTTAGAGATGTCTTAATGAGCTGAGTAACAATGAAGCGTATGGTGACCTCGAGATGTCTTAATGAGCTATGAGTAACAATGAAGCGTATGGTGGTCTCTAGATGTCTAAATGAGCTATGGGTAACAATGAAGCCTATAGTGGCCTCAAGATATCTTAATGAGCTATGAGTAACAATGAAGCCTATGGTTGCCTCGAGATATCTTAATGAGGTATGAGTAACAATGAAGCGTATGGTGTTCTCGAGATGTCTTAATGAGTTATGAGTAACAATGAAGCCTATAGTGGCCTCGAGATATCTTAATGAGCTATGAGTAACAATGAAGCCTATGGTGGCCTCGAGATATCTTAATGAGATATGAGTAACAATGAAGCGCATAGTGGCCTCGAGATGTCTTAATGAGCTATGAATAACAATGAAGCGTAGGGTGGTCTCTAGATATCTTAATGAGGTATGAGTAACAATGAAGCGTATAGTGGTCTAGAGATGTCTTAATGAGCTGAGTAACAATGAAGCGTATAGTGGCCTCGAGATGTCTTATTGAGCTGAGTAACAATGAAGCGTATGTTGACCTCGAGATGTCTTAATAAGCTATGAGTAACAATGAAGCGCATAGTGGCCTCGAGATTTCTTAATGAGCTGAGTAACAATGAAGCGAATGTTGGCCTCGAGATGTCTTAATGAGCTATGAGTAACAATGAAGCGTATGGGGGCCTCGAGATGTCTTAATGAGCTATGAGTAACAATGAAGCGTATGTCGAACTCGAGATGTCTTAATGAGCTATGAGTAACAATGAAGCGTATGGTTTTCTCGAGATGTCTTAATGAGCTATGAGTAACAATGAAGCGTATGGTGGCCTCGAAATGTCTTAATGAGCTATGAGTAACAATGAAGCATATGTTGACCTCGAGATGTCTTAATGAGGTATGAGTAACAATGAAGCGTATAGTGGCCTCGAGATGTCTTAATGAGCTATGAGTAACAATGAAGCGTATAGTGATCTCCAGATATCTTAATGAACTATGTGTAACAATGAAGCGTATGGTGGTCTCGAGATGTCTTAATGAGCTATGAGTAACAATGAAGCCAATAGTGGCCTCGAGATATCTTAATGAGCTATGAGTATCAATGAAGCCTATAATGGCCTCGAGATATCTTAATGAGGTATGAGTAACAATGAAGCGTATGGTGGCCTCGAGATCTCTTAATGAGCTATGAGTAACAATGAAGCGTATGGTGGCCTCGAGATGTCTTAATGAGCTATGAGTAACAATGAAGCGTATGGTGGTCTCTAGATGTCTTAATGAGCTATGAGTAACAATGAAGCGTATGGTGGCCTCGAGATGTCTTAATGAGCTATGAGTAACAATGAAGCGCATAGTGGCCTCGAGATGTCTTAATGAACTATGAGTAACAATGAAGCGTATGGTGGCCTCGAGATGTCTTAATGAGCTATGAGTAACAATGAAGCGCATAGTGGTCTCTAGATGTCTTAATGAGCTATGCGTAACAATGAAGTGTATGGTGGCCTCGAGATGTCTTAATGAACTATCAGTAACAATGAAGCGTATGGTGGCTTCGAGATGTCTTAATGAGCTATGAATAACAATGAAGCGCATAGTGGCCTCGAGATGTCTTAATGAACTATGAGTAACAATGAAGCGTATGGTGGCCTCGAGATGTCTTAATGAGCTATGAGTAACAATGAAGCGTATGGTGGTCTCGAGATGTCTTAATGAGCTATGAGTAAAAATGAAGCGTATGTTGGTCTCGAGATGTCTTAATGAGCTATGAGTAACAATGAAGCGTATAGTGGACTCGAAATGTCTTAATGAGGTATGAGTAACAATGAAGCGTATGTTGACTTCGAGATGTGTTAATGAGCCATGAGTAACAATGAAGCGCATAGTGGCCTCGAGATGTCTTAATGAGCTGAGTAACAATGAAGCGTATGGTGGCCTCGAGATATCTTAATGAGCTATGAGTAACAATGAAGCGCATAGTAGCCTCGAGATGTCTTATTGAGCTATGAGTAACAATGAAGCCTATGGTGGCCTCGAGATATCTTAATGAGGTATGAGTAACAATGAAGCGTATGGTGATTTAGAGATGTCTTAATGAGCTGAGTAACAATGAAGTGTATGGTGACCTCGAGATGTCTTAATGAGCTATGAGTAACAATGAAGCGTATGGTGGTCTCTAGATGTCTTAATGAGCTATGGGTAACAATGAAGCCTATAGTGGCCTCCAGATATCTTAATGAGCTATGAGTAACAATGAAGCCTATGGTGGCCTCGAGATATCTTAATGAGATATGAGTAACAATGAAGCGTATAGTGATCTAGAGATGTCTTAATGAGCTGAGTAACAATGAAGCCTATGGTGACCTCGAGATGTCTTAATGAGCTATGAGTAACAATGAAGCGCATAGTGGCCTCGAGATGTCTTAATGAATTATGAGTAACAATGAAGCGTATGGTGGCTCGAGATGTCTTAATGAACTATGCGTAACAAAGAAGTGTATGGTGGCCTCGAGATGTCTTAATGAACTGTGAGTAACAATGAAGCGTATGGTGGCCTCGAGATATCTTAATGAACTATGAGTAACAATGAAGCGTATGTTGACCTCGAGATATCTTAATGAGGTATGAGTAACAATGAAGCGAATAGTGGCCTCGAGATGTCTTAATGAGCTATGAGTAACAATGAAGCGTATGGTGGTCTCGAGATGTCTTAATGAGCTATGAGTAACAATGAAGCGTATGGTGGCCTCGAGATGTCTTAATGAGGTATGAGTAACAATGAAGCGCATGGTGGTCTCGAGATGTCTTAATGAGCTAAGAGTAACAATGAAGCGTATGGTGGCCTTGAGATGTCTTAATGAGCTAAGAGTAACAATGAAGCGTATGGTGGCCTCGAGATGTCTTAATGAGCTATGAGTAACAATGAAGCGTATGGTGGCCTCGAGATGTCTTAATGAGCTATGAGTAACAATGAAGCGCATAGTGGCCTCGAGATGTCTTAATGAACTATGAGTAACAATGAAGCGTATGGTGGCCTCGAGATGTCTTAATGAGCTATGAGTAACAATGAAGCGCATAGTGGTCTCGAGATGTCTTAATGAGCTATGCGTAACAATGAAGTGTATGGTGGCCTCGAGATGTCTTAATGAACTATCAGTAACAATGAAGCGTATGGTGGCCTCGAGATGTCTTAATGAGCTATGAGTAACAATGAAGCGCATAGTGGCCTCGAGATGTCTTAATGAACTATGAGTGACAATGAAGCGTATGGTGGCCTCGAGATGTCTTAATGAGCTATGAGTAACAATGAAGCGTATCGTGGCCTCGAGATGTCTTAATGAGCTATGAGTAAAAATGAAGCGTATGGTGGTCTCGAGATGTCTTAATGAGCTATGAGTAACAATGAAGCGTATTGTGTTCTCTAGATGTCTTAATGAGGTATGAGTAACAATGAAGCATATGGTGGTCTCGAGATGTCTTAATGAGCTATGAGTAACAATGAAACGTATTGTGGCCTCGAGATGTCTTAATGAGGTATGAGTAACAATGAAGCGTATGTTGACTTCGAGATGTCTTAATGAGCCATTAGTAATAATGAAGCGCATAGTGGCCTCGAAATGTCTTAATGAGCTGAGTAACAATGAAGCGTATGGTGGCCTCGAGATATCTTAATGAGCTATGAGTAACAATGAAGCGCATAGTGGCCTCGAGATGTCTTATTGAGCTATGAGTAACATGAAGCCTATGGTGGCCTCGAGATATCTTAATGAGGTATGAGTAACAATGAAGCGTATGGTGTTCTCGAGATGTCTTAATGAGCTGAGTAACAATGAAGCGTATGGTGACCTCGAGATGTCTTAATGAGTTATGAGTAACAATGAAGCCTATAGTGGCCTCGAGATATCTTAATGAGCTATGAGTAACAATGAAGCCTATGGTGGCCTCGAGATATCATAATGAGATATGAGTAACAATGAAGCGCATAGTGGCCTCGAGATGTCTTAATGAGCTATGAATAACAATGAAGCGTAGGGTGGTCTCGAGATATCTTAATGAGGTATGAGTAACAATGAAGCGTATAGTGGTCTAGAGATGTCTTAATGAGCTGAGTAACAATGAAGCGCATAGTGGCCTCGAGATGTCTTATTGAGCGGAGTAACAATGAAGCGTATGTTGACCTCGAGATGTCTTAATAAGCTATGAGTAACAATGAAGCGCATAGTGGCCTCGAGATTTCTTAATGAGCTGAGTAACAATGAAGCGAATGTTGGCCTCGAGATGTCTTAATGAGCTATGAGTAACAATGAAGCGTATGGGGGCCTCGAGATGTCTTAATGAGCTATGAGTAACAATGAAACGTATGTCGAACTCGAGATGTCTTAATGAGCTATGAGTAACAATGAAGCGTATGGTTTTCTCGAGATGTCTTAATGAGCTATGAGTAACAATGAAGCGTATGGTGGCCTCGAAATGTCTTAATGAGCTATGAGTAACAATGAAGCATATGTTGACCTCGAGATGTCTTAATGAGGTATGAGTAACAATGAAGCGTATGGTGGTCTCGAGATGTCTTAATGAGCTATGAGTAACAATGAAGCCTATAGTGGCCTCGAGATATCTTAATGAGCTATGAGTATCAATGAAGCCTATAGTGGCCTCGAGATATCTTAATGAGGTATGAGTAACAATGAAGCGTATGTTGACCTCGAGATGTCTTAATAAACTATGAGTAACAATGAAGCGAATAGTGGCCTCGAGATGTCTTAATGAGCTATGAGTAACAATGAAGTGTATGGTGGCCTCGAGATGTCTTAATAAGCTATGAGTAACAATGAAGCGTATGGTGGCCTCGAGATGTCTTATTGAGCTGTGAGTAACAATAAAGCGTATAGTGGCTTCGAGATGTCTTAATGAGCTATGAGTAACAATGAAGCGTATGGTGGCCTCGAGATATCTTAATGAGCTATGAGTAACAATGAAGCCTATAGTGGCCTCGAGATATCTTAATGAGCTATGAGTAACAATGAAGCGTATGGTGGCCTCGAGATGCCTTAATGAACAATGAGTAACAATGAAGAGCATAGTGGCCTCGAGATGTCTTAATGAGCTATGAGTAACAATGAAGCGTATAGTGGCCTCGAGATATCTTAATGAGGTATGAGTAACAATGAGGCGTATGTTGACTTCGAGATGTCTTAATAAGCTATGAGTAACAATGAAGTGTATGGTGGCCTCGAGATGTCTTAATAAGCTATGAATAACAATGAAGCGTATAGTGGCCTCGAGATGTCTTAATGAGCTATGTGTAACAATGAAGCCTATAGTGGCCTCGAGATATTTTAATGAGCTATGAGTAACAATGAAGCCTATAGTGGCCTCGAGATATCTTAATGAGCTATGAAGAACAATGAAGCGTATGGTGGTCTCGAGATGTCTTAATGAGGTATGAGTAACAATGAAGCGTATGGTGGCCTCGAGAAATCTTTATGAGCTATGAGTAACAATGAAGTGTATGGTGGTCTCGAGATGTCTTAATGAGCTATGAGTAACACTGAAGCGTATGGTGGCCTCGAGATATCTTAATGAGCTATGAGTAACAATGAAGCGTATGGTGGTCTCGAGATGTTTTAATGAGCTATGAGTAACAATGAAGCGTATGGTGGCCTCGAGATGTCTTAATGAGCTATGAGTAACAATGAAGTGTATGATGGTCTCGAGATGTCTTAATGAGGTATGAGTAACAATGAAGCGTATGGTGGCCTCGAGATGTCTTAATGAGCTATGAGTAACAATGTAGCGTATAGTGGTCGCTAGATGTCTTAATGAGCTATGAGTAACAATGAAGCGTATGGTGGCCTCGAGATGTTTTAATGAACTATGAGTAACAATGAAGCGTATGGTGACCTCGAGATGTCTTAATGAGCTATGAGTAACAATGAAGCGCATAGTGGCCTCGAGATGTCTTAATGAGCTATGAGTAACAATGAAGCCTATGGTGGCTTCGAGATATCTTAATGAGGTATGAGTAACAATGAAGCGTATAGTGGTTTAGAGATGTCTTAATGAGCTGAATAACAATGAAGCGTATAGTGCCCTCGAGATGTCTTAATGAGCTGAGTAACAATGAAGCGTATTGTGGCCTCGAGATGTCTTATTGAGCTGAGTAACAATGAAGCGTATGTTGGCCTCGAGATGTCTTAATGAGCTATGAGTAACAATGAAGCGCATGGTGGCCTCGAGATGTCTTAATGAGCTATGAGTAACAATGAAGCGTATAGTGGCCTCGAGATGTCTTAATGAGCTGTGAGTAATAATGAAGCGTATGGTGGCCTCGAGATGTCTCAATGAGCTATGAGTAACAATGAAGCGTATGGTGGTCTCTAGATGTCTTAATGAGCTATGAGTAACAATGAAGCGTATGGTTTTCTCGAGATGTCTTAATGAGCTATGAGTAACAATGAAGCGTATGGTGGCCTCGAAATGTCTTAATGAGCTATGAGTAACAATGAAGCATATGTTGACCTCGAGATGTCTTAATGAGGTATGAGTAACAATGAAGCGTATGGTGGTCTCGAGATGTCTTAATGAGCTATGAGTAACAATGAAGCCTATAGTGGCCTCGAGATATCTTAATGAGCTATGAGTATCAATGAAGCCTATTGTGGCCTCGAGATATCTTAATGAGGTATTAGTAACAATGAAGCGTATGTTGACCTCGAGATGTCTTAATAAACTATGAGTAACAATGAAGCGTATAGTGGCCTCGAGATGTCTTAATGAGCTATGAGTAACAATGAAGTGTATGGTGGCCTCGAGATGTCTTAATAAGCTATGAGTAACAATGAAGCGTATGGTGGCCTCGAGATGTCTTATTGAGCTGTGAGTAACAATAAAGCGTATAGTGGCCTCGAGATGTCTTAATGAGCTATGAGTAACAATGAAGCGTATGGTGGCCTCGAGATGTCTTAATGAGCTATGAGTAACAATGAAGCGTATGGTGGCCTCGAGATGTCTTAATGAGCTATGAGTAACAATGAAGCGTATGGTGGCCTCGAGATGTCTTAATGAGCTATGAGTAATAATGAAGCATATGGTGGTCTCGAGATGTCTTAATGAGCTATGAGTAAAAATGAAGCGTATGGTCGCCTCTAGATGTCTTAATGAGCTATGAGTAACAATGAAGCGTATATTGGTCTCGAGATGTCTTAATGAGCTATGAGTAACAATGAAGCGTATGGTGGCCTCGAGATGCCTTAATGAACAATGAGTAACAATGAAGAGCATAGTGGCCTCGAGATGTCTTAATGAGCTATGAGTAACAATGAAGCGTATAGTGGCCTCGAGATATCTTAATGAGGTATGAGTAACAATGAGACGTATGTTGACTTCGAGATGTCTTAATAACCTATGATTAACAATGAAGTGTATGGTGGCCTCGAGATGTCTTAATAAGCTATGAATAACAATGAAGCGTATAGTGGCCTCGAGATGTCTTAATCAGCTATGTGTAACAATGAAGCCTATAGTGGCCTCGAGATATTTTAATGAGCTATGAGTAACAATGAAGCCTATAGTGGCCTCGAGATATCTTAATGAGCTATGAAGAACAATGAAGCGTATGGTGGTCTCGAGATGTCTTAATGAGGTATGAGTAACAATGAAGCGTATGGTGGCCTCGAGAAATCTTTATGAGCTATGAGTAACAATGAAGTGTATGGTGGTCTCGAGATGTCTTAATGAGCTATGAGTAACACTGAAGCGTATGGTGGCCTCGAGATATCTTAATGAGCTATGAGTAACAATGAAGCGTATGGTGGTCTCGAGATGTTTTAATGAGCTATGAGTAACAATGAAGCGTATGGTGGCCTCGAGATGTCTTAATGAGCTATGAGTAACAATGAAGTGTATGATGGTCTCGAGATGTCTTAATGAGGTATGAGTAACAATGAAGCGTATGGTGGTCTCGAGATGTCTTAATGAGCTATGAGTAACAATGTAGCGTATAGTGGTCGCTAGATGTCTTAATGAGCTATGAGTAACAATGAAGCGTATGGTGACCTCGAGATGTCTTAATGAGCTATGAGTAACAATGAAGCGCATAGTGGCCTCGAGATGTCTTAATGAGCTATGAGTAACAATGAAGCCTATGGTGGCTTCGAGATATCTTAATGAGGTATGAGTAACAATGAAGCGTATAGTGGTTTAGAGATGTCTTAATGAGCTGAATAACAATGAAGCGTATAGTGGCCTCGAGATGTCTTATTGAGCTGAGTAACAATGAAGCGTATTGTGGCCTCGAGATGTCTTATTGAGCTGAGTAACAATGAAGCGTATGTTGGCCTCGAGATGTCTTAATGAGCTATGAGTAACAATGAAGCGTATGGTGGCCTCGAGATGTCTTAATGAGCTATGAGTAACAATGAAGCGTATAGTGGCCTCGAGATGTCTTAATGAGCTGTGAGTAATAATGAAGCGTATGGTGGCCTCGAGATGTCTCAATGAGCTATGAGTAACAATGAAGCGTATGGTGGTCTCTAGATGTCTTAATGAACTATGAGTAACAATAAAGCGTATGTTGACCTCGAGATGTCTTAATGAGCTGAGTAACAATGAAGCGTATAGTGGTCTCGAGATGTCTTAATGAGCTATGAGTATCAATGAAGCGCATAGTGGCCTCGAGATGTCTTAATGAGCTATGAGTAACAATGAAGCATATGGTGGCCTCGAAATGTCTTAATGAGCTATGAGTAACAATGAAGCGTATGGTGGCCTCGAGATGTCTTAATGAACTATGAATAACAATGAAGCGTATAGTGGCCTCGGGAGGTCTTAATGAGCCGTGTAACAATGAAGCATATAGTGGTCTCGAGATGTCTTAATGAGGTATGAGTAACAATGAAGCGTATGGTGGTCTCTAGATGTCTTAATGAACTATGAGTAACAATGAAGCGTATAGTGGCCTCGAGATGTCTTAATGAGCTATCAGTAACAATGAAGCGTACAGTGGCCTCAAGATGTCTTAATGAGGTATGAGTAACAATGAAGCGTATGGTGGTCTCTAGATGTCTTAATGAACTATGAGTAACAATGAAGCGTATAGTGGTCTCGAGATGTCTTAATGAGCTATGAGTAAAAATGAAGCGTATAGTGGTCTCGAGATGTCTTAATGAGGTATGAGTAACAATGAAGCGTATGGTGGTATCAAGATGTCTTAATGAACTATGAGTAACAATGAAGCGCATAGTGGTCTCGAGATGTCTTAATGAGCTATCAGTAACAATGAAGCGTACAGTCGCCTCAAGATGTCTTAATGAGCTATGAGTAACAATGAAGCGTATGGTGACCTCGAGATGTCTTAATGAGCTATGAGTAATAATGAAGCATATGGTAGCCTCGAGATGTCTTAATGAGCTATGAGTAACAATGAAGCGTATGGTGGCCTCGAGATATCTTAATGAGCTATGAGTAACAATGAAGCGTATGGTGGCCTCGAGATGTCTTAATGAGCTATGAGTAACAATGAAGCGTATAGTGGCCTCGAGATGTCTTAATGACCTATGAGTAATAATGAAGCATATGGTGGCCTCGAGATGTCTCAATGAGCTATGAGTAACAATGAAGCGTATGGTGGTCTCTAGATGTCTTAATGAACTATGAGTAGCAATGAAGCGTATGTTGACCTCGAGATGTCTTAATGAGCTCAGTAACAATGAAGCGTATAGTGGTCTCGAGATGTCTTAATGAGCTATGAGTATCAATGAAGCGCATAGTGGCCTCGAGATGTCTTAATGAGCTATGAGTAACAATGAAGCATATGGTGGCCTCGAGATGTCTTAATGAGCTATGAGTAACAATGAAGCGTATGGTGGCCTCGAGATGTCTTAATGAACTATGAATAACAATGAAGCGTATAGTGGCCTCGAGAGGTCTTAATGAGCTGAGTAACAATGAAGCATATAGTGGTCTCGAGATGTCTTAATGAGCTATGAGTAAAAATGAAGTGTATAGTGGTCTCGAGATGTCTTAATGAGGTATGAGTAACAATGAAGTGTATAGTGGCCTCAAGATGTCTTAATGAGGTATGAGTAACAATGAAGCGTATATTGGTCTCTAGATGTCTTAATGAACTATGAGTAACAATGAAGCGTATAAAGGTCTCGAGATGTCTTAATGAGCTATGAGTAAAAATGAAGCGTATAGTGGTCTCGAGATGTCTTAATGAGGTATGAGTAACAATGAAACGTATGGTGGTCTCTAGATGTCTTAATGAACTATGAGTAACAATGAAGCGTATAGTGGCCTCGAGATGTCTTAATGAGCTATCAGTAACAATGAAACGTACAGTGGCCTCAAGATATCTTAATGAGGTATGAGTAACAATGAAGCGTATGGTGACCTCGAGATGTCTTAATGAGCTATGAGTAACAATGAAGCATATGGTGGCCTCGAGATGTCTTAATGAGGTATGGGTAACAAAGAAGCGTATAGTGACCTCGATATATCTTAATGAGGTATGAATAACAATGAAGCGTATGTTGACTTCGAGATGTCTTAATGAGCTATGAGTAAAAATGAACCGCATAGTGGCCTCGAGATGTCTTAATGAGCTATGAGTAACAATGAAATGTATGGTGGCCTCGAGATATCTTAATGAGCTATGAGTAACAATGAAGCGTATGGTGGCCTCGAGATGTCTTAATGAGCTATGAGTAACAATGAAGCCTATGGTGGCCTCGAGATATCTTAATGAGGTATGAGTAACAATGAAGCGTATGGTGTTCTCGAGATGTGTTAATAAGCTATGAGTAACAATGAAGCGTATGGTGACCTCGAGATGTCTTAATGAGCTATGAGTAACAATGAAGCGTATAGAGGTCTCTAGATGTCTTAATGAGCTATGAGTAACAATGAAGCGTATGGTGGCCTCAAGATGTCTTAATGAGCTATGAGTAACAATAAAGCGTATGGTGGCCTCGAGATGTCTTAATGAGCTGAGTAACAATGAAGCGCATAGTGGTCTCGAGATGTTGTAATGAGCTGAGTAACAATGAAGCGTATAGTGGTCTCGAGATGTCTTAATGAGCTGAGTAACAATGAAGCGTATAGTGGCCTCGAGATGTCTTAATGAGCTGAGTAACAATGAAGCGTATAGTGGTCTCGAGATGTCTTAATGAGGTATGAGTAACAATGAAGCGTTTGGTGACCTCGAGATATATTAATGAGCTGTCAGTAACAATGAAGCGTATAGTGGCCTCGAGATGTCTTAATGAGGTATGAGTAACAATGAAGCGTATAGTGGCCTCGAGATGTCTTAATGAGGTATGAGTAACAATGAAGCGTATGGTGGCCTCGAGATGTCTTAATGAGCTGAGCAACAATGAAGCGTATGGTGGCCTCGAGATGTCTTAATGAGCTATGAGTAACAATGAAGCGTATGGTGGCCTCGAGATGTCTTAATGAGATGAGCAACAATGAAGCGTATGGTGGCCTCGAGATGTCTTAATGAGCTATGAGTTACAATGAAGCGTATGGTGGCCTCGAGATGTCTTAATGAGCTGAGCAACAATGAAGCGAATAGTGGCCTCGAGAGGTCTTAATGAGCTGAGTAACAATGAAGCGTATAGTGGCCTCGAGATATCTTAATGAGGTATGAGTAACAATGAAGCGTATGTTGACCTCGAGATGTCTTAATAAGCTATGAGTAACAATGAAGCGTATGGTGGCCTCGAGATGTCTTTATGAGCTATGAGTAACAATGAAGCGTATGGTGGTCTCGAGATGTCTTAATGAGCTATGAGTAACAATGAAGCGTATGTTGACCTCGAGATGTCTTAATGAGCTGAGTAACAATGAAGCGTATGGTGACCTCGAGATGTCTTAATGAGCTATGAGTAACAATGAAGCGTATGGTGGCCTCGAGATGTCTTAATGAGCTGAGTAACAATGAAGCGTATGGTGGCCTCGAGATGTCTTTATGAGCTATGAGTAACAATGAAGCGTATGGTGGTCTCGAGATGTCTTAATGAGCTATGAGTAACAATGAAGCGTATGTTGACCTCAAGATGTCTTAATAAGCTATGAGTAACAATGAAGCGTATAGTAGCCTCTAGATGTCTTAATGAGCTATGAGTAACAATGAAGCGTATGGTGGCCTCGAGATATCTTAATGAGCTATGAGTAACAATGAAGCGCATGGTGGCCTCGAGATGTCTTAATGAGGTATGAGTAACAATGAAGCGCATAGTGGCCTCGAGATGTCTTAATGAGCTATGAGTAACAATGAAGTGTATGGTGGCCTCGAGATGTCTTAATGAGCTATGACTAACAATGAAGCGTATGGTGGCCTCGAGATGTCTTAATGAGCTATGAGTAACAATGAAGCGTATAGTGGCATCGAGATGTCTTAATGAGCTATGAGTAGCAATAAAGCGTATTATGGCCTCGAGATGTCTTAATGAGGTTTGAGTAACAATGAAGCGTATAGTGGTCTCTAGATGTCTTAATGAGCTATGAGTAACAAAGAAGCGTAAAGTGGTCTCGAGATGTCTTAATGCGCTATGAGTAACAATGAATCGTATAGTGGCCTCGAGATATCTTAATGAGGTATGAGTAACAATGAAGCGTATGTTGACCTCGAGATGTCTTAATAAGCTATGAGTAACAATGAAGCCTATAGTGGCCTCGAGATGTCTTAATGAGCTATGAGTAATAATGAAGCCTATCGTGGCCTCGAGATATCTTAATGAGCTATGAGTAACAATGAAGCCTATAGTGGCCTCGAGATATCTTAATGAGCTATGTGTTACAATGAAGCGTATGGTGGTCTCGAGATGTCTTAATGAGCTATGAGTAACAATGAAGTGTATGGTGGTCTCGAGATATCTTAATGAGGTATGAGTAACAATGAAGCGTATAGTGGCCTCGAGATGTCTAAATGAGCTATGAGTAACAACAAAGCGTATGGTGGTCTCTAGATGTCTTAATGAGCTATGAGTAACAATGAAGCGCATGGTGGCCTCGAGATGTCTTAATGAGGTATGAGTAACAATGAAGCGTATGGTGGCCTCGAGATGTCTTAATGAGCTATGATTAACAATGAAGTGCATGATGGCCTCGAGATGTCTTAATGAACTATGAGTAACAATGAAGGGTATGGTGGTCTCGAGATGTCTTAATGAGCTATGAGTAACAAAGAAGTGTATGGTGGCCTCGAGATGTCTTAATGAACTATGAGTAACAATGAAGCGTATGGTGGCCTCGAGATATCTTAATGAGGTATGAGTAACAATGAAGCGTATGTTGACCTCGAGATATCTTAATGAGGTATGAGTAACAATGAAGCGAATAGTGGCCTCGAGATGTCTTAATGAGCTATGAGTAACAATGAAGCGTATGGTGGTCTCGAGATGTCTTAATGAGCTATGAGTAACAATGAAGCGTATGGTGGCCTCGATATGTCTTAATGAGGTATGAGTAACAGTGAAGCGCATGGTGGTCTAGAGATGTCTTATTGAGCTGAGTAACAATGAAGCGTATGGTGACCTCGAGATGTCTTAAAGAGCTATGAGTAACAATGAAGCGCATACTGGCCTTGAGATGTCTTAATGAGCTATGAGTAACAATGAAGCCTATGGTGGCCTCGAGATATCTTAATGAGGTATGAGTAACAATGAAGCGTATAGTGGTCTAGAGATGTCTTAATGAGCTGAGTAACAATGAAGTGTATAGTGGCCTCGAGATGTCTTAATGAGCTGCGTAACAATGAAGCGTATGGTGGCCTCGAGATGTCTTATTGAGCTGAGTAACAATGAAGCGAATGTTGGCCTCGAGATGTCTTAATGAGCTATGAGTAACAATGAAGCGTATGGTGGCCTCGAGATGTCTTAATGAGCTATGAGTAACAATGAAGCGTATGTTGACCTCGAGATGTCTTAATGAGCTATGAGTAACAATGAAGCGTATGGTGGCCTCGAGATGTCTTAATGAGCTATGAGTAACAATGAAGCGTATGGTGTTCTCGAGATGTCTTAATGAGCTATGAGTAACAATGAAGCGTATGGTGGCCTCGAGATGTCTTAATGAGCTATGAGTAACAATGAAGCGTATGTTGACCTCGAGATGTCTTAATGAGGTATGAGTAACAATGAAGCGTATGGTGGTCTCGAGATGTCTTAATGATTTGAGTAACAATGAAGCGTATGGTGGCCTCGAGATGTCTTAATGAGCTATGAGTAACAATTAAGCGTATAGTGATCTCGAGATATCTTAATGAACTATGAGTAACAATGAAGCCTTTAGTGGCCTCGAGATATCTTAATGAGCTATGAGTAACAATGAAGCCTATAGTGGCCTCGAGATATCTTAATGAGGTATGAATAACAATGAAGCGAATGTTGACCTCGAGATGTCTTAATAAGCTATGAGTAACAGTGAAGCGTATAGTGGCCTCGAGATGTCTTAATGGGCTATGAGTAACAATGAAGTGTATGGTGGCCTCGAGATGTCTTAATAAGCTATGAGTAACAATGAAGCGTATGGTGGCCTCGAGATGTCTTAATGAGCTATGAGTAACAATGAAGCGTATAGTGGCCTCGAGATGTCTTAATGAGTTATGAGTAACAATGAAGCCTATAGTGGCCTCGAGATATCTTAATGAGCTATGAGTAACAATGAAGCCTATAGTGACCTCGAGATATCTTAATGAGCTATGAGTAACAATGAAGCGTATGGTGGTCACGAGATGTCTTAATGAGTTATGAGTAACAATGAAGCGTATGGTGGCCTCGAGATGTCTTTATGAGCCATGAGTTACAATGAAGCGTATGGTGGTCTCGAGATGTCTTAATGAACTATGAGTAACAATGAAGCGTATAGTGGCCTCGAAATGTCTTAATGAGCTGATTAACAATGAAGCGTATAGTGGCCTCGAAATATCTTAATGAGGTATGAGTAACAATGAAGCGTATGTTGACTTCGAGATATCTTAATAAGCTATGAGTAACAATGAAGCCTATAGTGGCCTCAAGATATCTTAATGAGCTATGAGTAACAATGAAGCCTATAGTGGCCTCGAGATATCTTAATGAGCTATGAGTAACAATGAAGTGTATGGTGGTCTCGAGATATCTTAATGAGCTATGAGTAACAATGAAGGGTATGGTAGCCTCGAGATGTCTTTATGAGCTATGAGTAACAATGAAGCGTATGGTGGTCTCGAGATGTCTTAATGAGCTATGAGTAACAATGAAGCGTATGGTGGCCTCGAGATGTCTTTATGTGCTATGAGTAACAATGAAGTGTTTGGTGATCTCGAGATGTCTTAATGAACTATGAGTAACAATGAAGCGTATGGTGACCTCGAGATGTCTTAATGAGCTATGAGTAACAATGAAGCGCATAGTGGCCTCGAGATGTCTTAATTAGCTATGAGTAACAATGAAGCCTATGGTGGCCTCGAGATATCTTAATGAGGTATGAGTAACAATGAAGCGTATAGTGGTTTAGAGATATCTTAATGAGCTGAGTAACAATGAAGCGCATAGTGGCCTCGAGATGTCTTAATGAGCTGAGTAACAATGAAGCGTATAGTGGCCTCGAGATGTCTTATTGAGCTGAGTACCAATGAAGCGTATGTTGACCTCGAGATGTCTTAATAAACTATGAGTAACAATGAAGCGTATAGTGGCCTCGAGATGTCTTAATGAGCTGAGTAACAATGAAGCGTATGTTGGCCTCGAGATGTCTTAATGAGCTATGAGTAACAATGAAGCGCATAGTGGCCTCGAGATGTCTTAATGAGCTATGAGTAACAATGAAGCGTATGTAGACCTCGAGATGTCTTAATGAGCTATGAGTAACAACGAAGCGTATAGTGGCCTCGAGATGTCTTAATGACCTATGAGTAACAATGAAGCGTATGGTGTTCTCGAGATGTCTTAATGAGCTATGAGTAACAATGAAGCGTATGGTGGCCTCGAGATGTCTTAATGAGCTATGAGTAACAATGAAGCGTATGTTGACCTCGAGATGTCTTAATGAGGTATGAGTAACAATGAAGCGTATGGTGGTCTCGAGATGTCTTAATGAGCTGAGTAACAATGAAGCGTATGGTGGCCTCGAGATGTCTAATGAGCTATGAGTAACAATGAAGCGTATAGTGATCTCGAGATATCTTAATAAACTATGAGTAACAATGAAGCGTATGGTGGTCTCGAGATGTCTTAATGAGCTATGAGTAACAATGAAGCCTATAGTGGCCTCGAGATATCTTAATGAGGTATGAGTAACAATGAAGCGTATGTTGACCTCGAGATGTCTTAATAAGCTATGAGTAACAATGAAGCGCATAGTGGCCTCAAGGTGTCTTAATGAGCTATGAGTAACAATGAAGTGTATGGTGGCCTCGAGATGTCTTAATAAGCTATGAGTAACAATGAAGCGTATGGTGGCCTCGAGATGGCTTAATGAGCTATGAGTAACAATGAAGCGTATAGTGGCCTCGAGGTTTCTTAATGAGATATGAGTAACAATGAAGCGTATAGTGGCCTCGAGATATCTTAATGAGCTATGAGTAACAATGAAGCGTATGGTGGCCTCGAGATATCTTTATGAGCTATGAGTAACAATGAAGCGTATGGTGGTCTCGAGATGTCTTAATGAACTATGAGTAACAATGAAGTGTATGGTGGCCTCGAGATGTCTTAATAAGCTATGAGTAACAATGAAGCGTATGGTGGCCTCGAGATGTCTTAATGAGATATGAGTAACAATGAAGCGTATGTTGACCTCGAAATGTCTTAATAAGCTATGAGTAACAATGAAGCGCATAGTGGCCTCGAGATGTCTTAATGAGCTATGAGTAATAATGAAGCGTATAGTGGCCTCGAGATGTCTTAATAAGCTATGAGTAACAATGAAGCGTATGGTGGCCTCAAGATGTCTTAATGATCTATGAGTAACAATGAAGCGTATAGTGGCCTCGAGATGTCTTAATGAGCTATGAGTAACAATGAAGCCTATAGTGGCCTCGAGATATCTTAATGAGCTATGAGTAACAATGAAGCCTATTGTGGCCTCGAGATATCTTAATGAGCTATGAGTAACAATGAAGCGTATGGTGTTCTCGAGATGTCTTAATGAGCTATGAGTAACAATGAAGCGTATGGTGGCCTCGAGATGTCTTTACGAGCTATGAGTAACAATGAAGCGTATGGTGGTCTCGAGATGTCTTAATGAGCTATGAGTAACAATGAAGTGTATGGTGGTCTCGAGATGTCTTAATGAGGTATGAGTAACAATGAAGCGTATGGTGGCCTCGAGATGTCTTAATGAGCTATGAGTAACAATGAAGCGTACAGTGGTCGCTAGATGTCTTAATGAGCTATGAGTAACAATGAAGCGTATGGTGGCCTCGAGATGTCTTAATGAACTATGAGTAACAATGAAGCCTATGGTGGCCTTGAGATATCTTAATGAGGTATGAGTAACAATGAAGCGTATAGTGGTCTAGAGATGTCTTAATGAGCTGAGTAACAATGAAGCGTATAGTGGCCTCGAAATGTCTTATTGAGCTGAGTAACAATGAAGCGTATGTTGACCTCGAGATGTCTTAATAAGCTATGAGTAACAATGAAGCGTATAGTGGCCTCGAGATGTCTTAATGAGCTGAGTAACAATGAAGCGTATGTTGGCCTCGAGATGTCTTAATGAGCTATGAGTAACAATGAAGCCTATAGTGGCCTCAAGATGTCTTAATGAGCTATGAGTAACAATGAAGCGTATGTTGACCTCCAGATGTCTTAATGAGCTATGAGTAACAATGAAGCGTATGGTGGCCTCGAGATGTCTTAATGAGCTATGAGTAACAATGAAGCGTATGGTGTTCTCGAGATATCTTAATGAGCTGAGCAACAATGAAGCGCATAGTGGCCTCGAGATGTCTTAATGAGCTATGAGTAACAATGAAGCGTATAGTGATCTCGAGATATCTTAATGAACTATGAGTAACAATGAAGCGTATGGTGGTCTCGAGATGTCTTAATGAGCTATGAGTAACAATGAAGCGTATAGTGGCCTCGAGATATCTTAATGAGCTATGTGTAACAATGAAGCCTATAGTGGCCTCGAGATATCTTAATGAGGTATGAGTAACAATGAAGCGTATGTTGACCTCGAGATGTCTTAATGACCTATGAGTAACAATGAAGCGTATGGTGTTCTCGAGATGTCTTAATGAGCTATGAGTAACAATGAAGCGTATGGTGGCCTCGAGATGTCTTAATGAGCTATGAGTAACAATGAAGCGTATGTTGACCTCGAGATGTCTTAATGAGGTATGAGTAACAATGAAGCGTATGGTGGTCTCGAGGTGTCTTAATGAGCTGAGTAACAATGAAGCGTATGGTGGCCTCGAGATGTCTTAATGAGCTATGAGTAACAATGAAGCGCATAGTGATCTCGAGATATCTTAATGAACTATGAGTAACAATGAAGCGTATGGTGGTCTCGAGATGTCTTAATGAGCTATGAGTAACAATGAAGCCTATAGTGGCCTCGAGATATCTTAATGAGGTATGAGTAACAATGAAGCGTATGTTGACCTCGAGATGTCTTAATAAGCTATGAGTAACAATGAAGCGTATAGTGGCCTCAAGGTGTCTTAATGAGCTATGAGTAACAATGAAGTGTATGGTGGCCTCGAGATGTCTTAATAAGCTATGAGCAACAATGAAGCGTATGGTGGCCTCGATATGGCTTAATGAGCTATGAGTAACAATGAAGCGTATAGTGGCCTCGAGATGTCTTAATGAGATATGAGTAACAATGAAGCCTATAGTGGCCTCGAGATATCTTAATGAGCTATGAGTAACAATGAAGCGTATGGTGGCCTCGAGATGTCTTTATGAGCTATGAGTAACAATGAAGCGTATGGTGATCTCGAGATGTCTTAATGAACTATGAGTAACAATGAAGTGTATAGTGACCTCGAGATGTCTTAATGAGCTGCGTAACAATGAAGCGTATGGTGGCCTCGAGATGTCTTATTGAGCTGAGTAACAATGAAGCGAATGTTGGCCTCGAGATGTCTTAATGAGCTATGAGTAACAATGAAGCGTATGGTGGCCTCGAGATGTCTTAATGAGCTATGAGTAACAATGAAGCGTATGTTGACCTCGAGATGTCTTAATGAGCTATGAGTAACAATGAAGCGTATAGTGGCCTCGAGATGTCTTAATGAACTATGAGTAACAATGAAGCGTATGGTGTTCTCGAGATGTCTTAATGAGCTATGAGTAACAATGAAGCGTATGGTGGCCTCGAGATGTCTTAATGAGCTATGAGTAACAATGAAGCGTATGTTGACCTCGAGATGTCTTAATGAGGTATGAGTAACAATGAAGCGTATGGTGGTCTCGAGATGTCTTAATGAGCTGAGTAACAATGAAGCGTATGGTGGCCTCGAGATGTCTTAATGAGCTATGAGTAACAATTAAGCGTATAGTGATCTCGAGATATCTTAATGAACTATGAGTAACAATGAAGCCTTTAGTGGCCTCGAGATATCTTAATGAGCTATGAGTAACAATGAAGCCTATAGTGGCCTCGAGATATCTTAATGAGGTATGAATAACAATGAAGCGAATGTTGACCTCGAGATGTCTTAATAAGCTATGAGTAACAGTGAAGCGTATAGTGGCCTCGAGATGTCTTAATGGGCTATGAGTAACAATGAAGTGTATGGTGGCCTCGAGATGTCTTAATAAGCTATGAGTAACAATGAAGCGTATGGTGGCCTCGAGATGTCTTAATGAGCTATGAGTAACAATGAAGCGTATAGTGGCCTCGAGATGTCTTAATGAGCTATGAGTAACAATGAAGCCTATAGTGGCCTCGAGATATCTTAATGAGCTATGAGTAACAATGAAGCCTATAGTGACCTCGAGATATCTTAATGAGCTATGAGTAACAATGAAGCGTATGGTGGTCACGAGATGTCTTAATGAGTTATGAGTAACAATGAAGCGTATGGTGGCCTCGAGATGTCTTTATGAGCCATGAGTTACAATGAAGCGTATGGTGGTCTCGAGATGTCTTAATGAACTATGAGTAACAATGAAGCGTATAGTGGCCTCGAAATGTCTTAATGAGCTGATTAACAATGAAGCGTATAGTGGCCTCGAAATATCTTAATGAGGTATGAGTAACAATGAAGCGTATGTTGACTTCGAGATGTCTTAATAAGCTATGAGTAACAATGAAGCCTATAGTGGCCTCAAGATATCTTAATGAGCTATGAGTAACAATGAAGCCTATAGTGGCCTCGAGATATCTTAATGAGCTATGAGTAACAATGAAGTGTATGGTGGTCTCGAGATATCTTAATGAGCTATGAGTAACAATGAAGGGTATGGTAGCCTCGAGATGTCTTTATGAGCTATGAGTAACAATGAAGCGTATGGTGGTCTCGAGATGTCTTAATGAGCTATGAGTAACAATGAAGCGTATGGTGGCCTCGAGATGTCTTTATGTGCTATGAGTAACAATGAAGTGTTTGGTGATCTCGAGATGTCTTAATGAACTATGAGTAACAATGAAGCGTATGGTGACCTCGAGATGTCTTAATGAGCTATGAGTAACAATGAAGCGCATAGTGGCCTCGAGATGTCTTAATGAGCTATGAGTAACAATGAAGCCTATGGTGGCCTCGAGATATCTTAATGAGGTATGAGTAACAATGAAGCGTATAGTGGTTTAGAGATATCTTAATGAGCTGAGTAACAATGAAGCGCATAGTGGCCTCGAGATGTCTTAATGAGCTGAGTAACAATGAAGCGTATAGTGGCCTCGAGATGTCTTATTAAGCTGAGTACCAATGAAGCGTATGTTGACCTCGAGATGTCTTAGTAAACTATGAGTAACAATGAAGCGTATAGTGGCCTCGAGATGTCTTAATGAGCTGAGTAACAATGAAGCGTATGTTGGCCTCGAGATGTCTTAATGAGCTATGAGTAACAATGAAGCGCATAGTGGCCTCGAGATGTCTTAATGAGCTATGAGTAACAATGAAGCGTATGTAGACCTCGAGATGTCTTAATGAGCTATGAGTAACAATGAAGCGTATAGTGGCCTCGAGATGTCTTAATGACCTATGAGTAACAATGAAGCGTATGGTGTTCTCGAGATGTCTTAATGAGCTATGAGTAACAATGAAGCGTATGGTGGCCTCGAGATGTCTTAATGAGCTATGAGTAACAATGAAGCGTATGTTGACCTCGAGATGTCTTAATGAGGTATGAGTAACAATGAAGCGTATGGTGGTCTCGAGATGTCTTAATGAGCTGAGTAACAATGAAGCGTATGGTGGCCTCGAGATGTCTTAATGAGCTATGAGTAACAATGAAGCGTATAGTGATCTCGAGATATCTTAATAAACTATGAGTAACAATGAAGCGTATGGTGGTCTCGAGATGTCTTAATGAGCTATGAGTAACAATGAAGCCTATAGTGGCCTCGAGATATCTTAATGAGGTATGAGTAACAATAAAGCGTATGTTGACCTCGAGATGTCTTAATAAGCTATGAGTAACAATGAAGCGCATAGTGGCCTCAAGGTGTCTTAATGAGCTATGAGTAACAATGAAGTGTATGGTGGCCTCGAGATGTCTTAATAAGCTATGAGTAACAATGAAGCGTATGGTGGCCTCGAGATGGCTTAATGAGCTATGAGTAACAATGAAGCGTATAGTGGCCTCGAGGTTTCTTAATGAGATATGAGTAACAATGAAGCGTATAGTGGCCTCGAGATATCTTAATGAGCTATGAGTAACAATGAAGCGTATGGTGGCCTCGAGATATCTTTATGAGCTATGAGTAACAATGAAGCGTATGGTGGTCTCGAGATGTCTTAATGAACTATGAGTAACAATGAAGTGTATGGTGGCCTCGAGATGTCTTAATAAGCTATGAGTAACAATGAAGCGTATGGTGGCCTCGAGATGTCTTAATGAGATATGAGTAACAATGAAGCGTATGTTGACCTCGAAATGTCTTAATAAGCTATGAGTAACAATGAAGCGCATAGTGGCCTCGAGATGTCTTAATGAGCTATGAGTAATAATGAAGCGTATAGTGGCCTCGAGATGTCTTAATAAGCTATGAGTAACAATGAAGCGTATGGTGGCCTCAAGATGTCTTAATGATCTATGAGTAACAATGAAGCGTATAGTGGCCTCGAGATGTCTTAATGAGCTATGAGTAACAATGAAGCCTATAGTGGCCTCGAGATATCTTAATGAGCTATGAGTAACAATGAAGCCTATTGTGGCCTCGAGATATCTTAATGAGCTATGAGTAACAATGAAGCGTATGGTGGTCTCGAGATGTCTTAATGAGCTATGAGTAACAATGAAGCGTATGGTGGCCTCGAGATGTCTTTACGAGCTATGAGTAACAATGAAGCGTATGGTGGTCTCGAGATGTCTTAATGAGCTATGAGTAACAATGAAGTGTATGGTGGTCTCGAGATGTCTTAATGAGGTATGAGTAACAATGAAGCGTATGGTGGCCTCGAGATGTCTTAATGAGCTATGAGTAACAATGAAGCGTACAGTGGTCGCTAGATGTCTTAATGAGCTATGAGTAACAATGAAGCGTATGGTGGCCTCGAGATGTCTTAATGAACTATGAGTAACAATGAAGCCTATGGTGGCCTTGAGATATCTTAATGAGGTATGAGTAACAATGAAGCGTATAGTGGTCTAGAGATGTCTTAATGAGCTGAGTAACAATGAAGCGTATAGTGGCCTCGAAATGTCTTATTGAGCTGAGTAACAATGAAGCGTATGTTGACCTCGAGATGTCTTAATAAGCTATGAGTAACAATGAAGCGTATAGTGGCCTCGAGATGTCTTAATGAGCTGAGTAACAATGAAGCGTATGTTGGCCTCGAGATGTCTTAATGAGCTATGAGTAACAATGAAGCCTATAGTGGCCTCAAGATGTCTTAATGAGCTATGAGTAACAATGAAGCGTATGGTGGCCTCGAGATGTCTTAATGAGCTATGAGTAACAATGAAGCGTATGGTGTTCTCGAGATATCTTAATGAGCTGAGCAACAATGAAGCGCATAGTGGCCTCGAGATGTCTTAATGAGCTATGAGTAACAATGAAGCGTATAGTGATCTCGAGATATCTTAATGAACTATGAGTAACAATGAAGCGTATGGTGGTCTCGAGATGTCTTAATGAGCTATGAGTAACAATGAAGCGTATAGTGGCCTCGAGATATCTTAATGAGCTATGTGTAACAATGAAGCCTATAGTGGCCTCGAGATATCTTAATGAGGTATGAGTAACAATGAAGCGTATGTTGACCTCGAGATGTCTTAATGACCTATGAGTAACAATGAAGCGTATGGTGTTCTCGAGATGTCTTAATGAGCTATGAGTAACAATGAAGCGTATGGTGGCCTCGAGATGTCTTAATGAGCTATGAGTAACAATGAAGCGTATGTTGACCTCGAGATGTCTTAATGAGGTATGAGTAACAATGAAGCGTATGGTGGTCTCGAGGTGTCTTAATGAGCTGAGTAACAATGAAGCGTATGGTGGCCTCGAGATGTCTTAATGAGCTATGAGTACCAATGAAGCGTATAGTGATCTCGAGATATCTTAATGAACTATGAGTAACAATGAAGCGTATGGTGGTCTCGAGATGTCTTAATGAGCTATGAGTAACAATGAAGCCTATAGTGGCCTCGAGATATCTTAATGAGGTATGAGTAACAATGAAGCGTATGTTGACCTCGAGATGTCTTAATAAGCTATGAGTAACAATGAAGCGTATAGTGGCCTCAAGGTGTCTTAATGAGCTATGAGTAACAATGAAGTGTATGGTGGCCTCGAGATGTCTTAATAAGCTATGAGTAACAATGAAGCGTATGGTGGCCTCGATATGGCTTAATGAGCTATGAGTAACAATGAAGCGTATAGTGGCCTCGAGATGTCTTAATGAGATATGAGTAACAATGAAGCCTATAGTGGCCTCGAGATATCTTAATGAGCTATGAGTAACAATGAAGCGTATGGTGGCCTCGAGATGTCTTTATGAGCTATGAGTAACAATGAAGCGTATGGTGGTCTCGAGATGTCTTAATGAACTATGAGTAACAATGAAGTGTATAGTGACCTCGAGATGTCTTAATGAGCTGAGTAACAATGAAGCGTATAGTGGCCTCTAGATATCTTAATGAGATATGAGTAACAATGAAGCGTATGTTGACCTCGAAATGTCTTAATAAGCTATGAGTAACAATGAAGCGCATAGTGGCCTCGAGATGTCTTAATGAGCTATGAGTAACAATGAAGCGTATAGTGGCCTCGAGATGTCTTAATAAGCTATGAGTAACAATGAAGCGTATGGTGGCCTCAAGATGTCTTAATGATCTATGAGTAACAATGAAGCGTATAGTGGCCTCGAGATGTCTTAATGAGCTATGAGTAACAATGAAGCCTATAGTGGCCTCGAGATATCTTAATGAGCTATGAGTAACAATGAAGCCTATTGTGGCCTCGAGATATCTTAATGAGCTATGAGTAACAATGAAGCGTATGGTGGTCTCGAGATGTCTTAATGAGCTATGAGTAACAATGAAGTGTATGGTGGTCTCGAGATGTCTTAATGAGCTATGAGTAACAATGAAGCATATGGTGGTCTCGAGATGTCTTAATGAGCTATGAGTAAAAATGAAGCGTATGGTGGTCTCGAGATGTCTTAATGAGCTATGAGTAACAATGAAGTGTATGGTGGTCTCGAGATGTCTTAATGAGATATGAGTAACAATGAAGCGTATGGTGGCCTCGAGATGTCTTAATGAGCTATGAGTAACAATGAAGCGTACAGTGGTCGCTAGATGTCTTAATGAGCTATGAGTAACAATGAAGCGTATGGTGGCCTCGAGATGTCTTAATGAACTATGAGTAACAATGAAGCCTATGGTGGCCTTGAGATATCTTAATGAGGTATGAGTAACAATGAAGCGTATAGTGGTCTAGAGCTGTCTTAATGAGCTGAGTAACAATGAAGCGTATAGTGGCCTCGAGATGTCTTATTGAGCTGAGTAACAATGAAGCGTATGTTGACCTCGAGATGTCTTAATAAGCTATGAGTAACAATGAAGCGTATAGTGGCATCGAGATGTCTTAATGAGCTGAGTAACAATGAAGCGTATGTTGGCCTCGAGATGTCTTAATGAGCTATGAGTAACAATGAAGCCTATAGTGGCCTCAAGATGTCTTAATGAGCTATGAGTAACAATGAAGCGTATGTTGACCTCCAGATGTCTTAATGAGCTATGAGTAACAATGAAGCGTATGGTGGCCTCGAGATGTCTTAATGAGCTATGAGTAAAAATGAAGCGTATGGTGTTCTCGAGATATCTTAATGAGCTGAGCAACAATGAAGCGTATAGTGGCCTCGAGATGTCTTAATGAGCTATGAGTAACAATGAAGCGCATAGTGATCTCGAGATATCTTAATGAACTATGAGTAACAATGAAGCGTATGGTGGTCTCGAGATGTCTTAATGAGCTATGAGTAACAATGAAGCGTATAGTGGCCTCGAAATATCTTAATGAGCTATGTGTAACAATGAAGCCTATAGTGGCCTCGAGATATCTTAATGAGGTATGAGTAACAATGAAGCGTATGTTGACCTCGAGATGTCTTATTAAGCTATGAATAACAATGAAGCCTATAGTGGCCTCGAGATATCTTAATGAAGTATGATTAACAATGAAGCGTACGTTGACCTCGAGATGTTTTAATAAGCTATGAGTAACAATGAAGCGTATGGTGGTCTCGAGATGTCTTAATGAGCTATGAGTAACAATGAAGTGTATGGTGGCCTCGAGATGTCTTAATAAGCTATGAGTAACAATGAAGCGTATGGTGGCCTCGAGATGTCTTAATGAGCTATGAGTAACAATGAAGCGTATAGTGGCCTCGAGATGTCTTAATGAGCTATGAGTAACAATGAAGCCTATAGTGGCCTCGAGATATCTTAATGAGCTATGAGTAACAATGAAGCCTATAGTGGACTCGAGATATCTTAATGAGCTATGAGTAACAATGAAGCGTATGGTGGTCTCGAGATGTCTTAATGAGCTATGAGTAACAATGAAGCGTATGGTGGCCTCGAGATGTCTTTATGAGCTATGAGTAACAATGAAGTGTATGGTGGTCTCGAGATGTCTTAATGAACTATGAGTAACAATGAAGCGCATAGTGGCCTCGAGATGTCTTAATGAGCTGAGTAACAATGAAGCGTATAGTGGCCTCGAGATATATTAATGAGGTATGAGTAACAATGAAGCGTATGTTGACCTCGAGATGTCTTAATAAGCTATGAGTAACAATGAAGCACATAGTGGCCTCGAGATGTCTTAATGAGCTATGAGTAACAATGAAGTGTATGGTGACCTCGAGATGTCTTAATAAGCTATGAGTAACAATGAAGCGTATGGTGGCCTCGAGATGTCTTAATGAGCTATGAGTAACAATGACGCGTATAGTGGCCTCGAGATGTCTTAATGAGCTATGAGTAACAATGAAGCGTATAGTGGCCTCGAGATATCTTAATGAGCTATGAGTAACAATGAAGTGTATGGTGGCCTCGAGATATCTTAATGAGCTATGAGTAACAATGAAGCGTATGGTGGTCTCGAGATGTCTTAATGAGCTAGGAGTAACAATGAAGCGTATGGTGGCCTCCAGATGTCTTTATGAGCTATGAGTAACAATGAAGCGTATGGTGGTCTCGAGATGTCTTAATGAGCTATGGGTAACAATGAAGCGTATGGTGGTCTCGAGATGTCTTAATGAGGAATGAGTAACAATGAAGCGTATGGTGGCCTCGAGATGTCTAAATGAGCTATGAGTAACAATGAAGCGTATGGTGGTCTGGAGATGTCTTAATGAACTATGAGTAACAATAAAGCGTATGGTGGTCTCGAGATGTCTTAATGAGCTATGTTTAACAATGAAGCGTATGGTGGCCTCGAGATCTCTTAATGAACTATGAGTAACAATGAAGCGTATGGTGGTCTCTAGATGTCTAAATGAGGTATGAGTAACAATGAAGCGTATGTTGACCTCGAGATATCTTAATGAGCTATGAGTAACAATGAAGCGAATAGTGGCCTCGAGATGTCTTAATGACCTATGAGTAACAATGAAGCGTATGGTGGTCTCGAGATGTCTTAATGAGCTATGAGTAACAATGAAGCGTATAGTGGCCTCGAGATGTCTTAATGAGCTATGAATAACAATGAAGCGTATGGTGGCCTCGAGATGTCTTAATGAGCTATGAGTAACAATGAAGCGTATGGTGGCCTCGAGATGTCTTAATGAGCTATGAGTAATAATGAAGCATATGGTGGTCTCGAGATATCTTAATGAGCTATGAGTAAAAATGAAGCGTATGGTCGCCTCTAGATGTCTTAATGAGCTATGAGTAACAATGAAGCGTATATTGGTCTCGAGATGTCTTAATGAGCTATGAGTAACAATGAAGCGTATAGTGGCCTCGAGATGTCTTAATGAGCTATGAGTAACAATGAAGCGTATAGTGGTCTCCATATGTCTTAATGAGCTATGAGTAACAATGAAGCATATGGTGGTCTCGAGATGTCTTAATGAGCTATGAGTAACAATGAAGCGTATGGTGGTCTCGAGATGTCTTAATGAGCTATGAGTAAAAATGAAGCGTATGGTCGCCTCTAGATGTCTTAATGAGCTATGAGTAACAATGAAGCGTATATTGGTCTCGAGATGTCTTAATGAGCTATGAGTAACAATGAAGCGTATAGTGGCCTCGAGATGTCTTAATGAGCTATGAGTAACAATGAAGCGTATAGTGGTCTCCATATGTCTTAATGAGCTATGAGTAACAATGAAGCATATGGTGGTCTCGAGATGTCTTAATAAGCTATGAGTAACAATGAAGCGTATGGTGGCCTCGATATGGCTTAATGAGCTATGAGTAACAATGAAGCGTATAGTGGCCTCGAGATGTCTTAATGAGATATGAGTAACAATGAAGCCTATAGTGGCCTCGAGATATCTTAATGAGCTATGAGTAACAATGAAGCGTATGGTGGCCTCGAGATGTCTTTATGAGCTATGAGTAACAATGAAGCGTATGGTGGTCTCGAGATGTCTTAATGAACTATGAGTAACAATGAAGTGTATAGTGACCTCGAGATGTCTTAATGAGCTGAGTAACAATGAAGCGCATAGTGGCCTCTAGATATCTTAATGAGATATGAGTAACAATGAAGCGTATGTTGACCTCGAAATGTCTTAATAAGCTATGAGTAACAATGAAGCGCATAGTGGCCTCGAGATGTCTTAATGAGCTATGAGTAACAATGAAGCGTATAGTGGCCTCGAGATGTCTTAATAAGCTATGAGTAACAATGAAGCGTATGGTGGCCTCAAGATGTCTTAATGATCTATGAGTAACAATGAGGCGTATAGTGGCCTCGAGATGTCTTAATGAGCTATGAGTAACAATGAAGCCTTTAGTGGCCTCGAGATTTCTTAATGAGCTATGAGTAACAATGAAGCCTATTGTGGCCTCGAGATATCTTAATGAGCTATGAGTAACAATGAAGCGTATGGTGGTCTCGAGTTGTCTTAATGAGCTATGCGTAACAATGAAGCGTATGGTGGCCTCGAGATGTCTTTACGAGCTATGAGTAACAATGAAGCGTATGGTGGTCTCGAGATGTCTTAATGAGCTATGAGTAACAATGAAGTGTATGGTGGTCTCGAGATGTCTTAATGAGATATGAGTAACAATGAAGCGTATGGTGGCCTCGAGATGTCTTAATGAGCTATGAGTAACAATGAAGCGTACAGTGGTCGCTAGATGTCTTAATGAGCTATGAGTAACAATGAAGCGTATGGTGGCCTCGAGATGTCTTAATGAACTATGAGTAACAATGAAGCCTATGGTGGCCTTGAGATATCTTAATGAGGTATGAGTAACAATGAAGCGTATAGTGGTCTAGAGATGTCTTAATGAGCTGAGTAACAATGAAGCGTATAGTGGCCTCGAGATGTCTTATTGAGCTGAGTAACAATGAAGCGTATGTTGACCTCGAGATGTCTTAATAAGCTATGAGTAACAATGAAGCGTATAGTGGCCTCGAGATGTCTTAATGAGCTGAGTAACAATGAAGCGTATGTTGGCCTCGAGATGTCTTAATGAGCTATGAGTAACAATGAAGCCTATAGTGGCCTCAAGATGTCTTAATGAGCTATGAGTAACAATGAAGCGTATGTTGACCTCCAGATGTCTTAATGAGCTATGAGTAACAATGAAGCGTATGGTGGCCTCGAGATGTCTTAATGAGCTATGAGTAACAATGAAGCGTATGGTGTTCTCGAGATATCTTAATGAGCTGAGCAACAATGAAGCGCATAGTGGCCTCGAGATGTCTTAATGAGCTATGAGTAACAATGAAGCGTATAGTGATCTCGAGATATCTTAATGATCTATGAGTAACAATGAAGCGTATGGTGGTCTCGAGATGTCTTAATGAGCTATGAGTAACAATGAAGCGTATAGTGGCCTCGAGATATCTTAATGAGCTATGTGTAACAATGAAGCCTATAGTGGCCTCGAGATATCTTAATGAGGTATGAGTAACAATGAAGCGTATGTTGACCTCGAGATGTCTTAATAAGCTATGAGTAACAATGAAGCGTATAGTGGCCTCGATATATCTTAATGAGCTATGAGTAACAATGAAGCCTATAGTGGCCTCGAGATATCTTAATGAAGTATGATTAACAATGAAGCGTACGTTGACCTCGAGATGTTTTAATAAGCTATGAGTAACAATGAAGCGTATGGTGGTCTCGAGATGTCTTAATGAGCTATGAGTAACAATGAAGTGTATGGTGGCCTCGAGATGTCTTAATAAGCTATGAGTAACAATGAAGCGTATGGTGGCCTCGAGATGTCTTAATGAGCTATGAGTAACAATGAAGCGTATAGTGGCCTCGAGATGTCTTAATGAGCTATGAGTAACAATGAAGCCTATAGTGGCCTCGAGATATCTTAATGAGCTATGAGTAACAATGAAGCCTATAGTGGACTCGAGATATCTTAATGAGCTATGAGTAACAATGAAGCGTATGGTGGTCTCGAGATGTCTTAATGAGCTATGAGTAACAATGAAGCGTATGTTGACCTCGAGATGTCTTAATGAGGTATGAGTAACAATGAAGCGTATGGTGGTCTCGAGGTGTCTTAATGAGCTGAGTAACAATGAAGCGTATGGTGGCCTCGAGATGTCTTAATGAGCTATGAGTAACAATGAAGCGCATAGTGATCTCGAGATATCTTAATGAACTATGAGTAACAATGAAGCGTATGGTGGTCTCGAGATGTCTTAATGAGCTATGAGTAACAATGAAGCCTATAGTGGCCTCGAGATATCTTAATGAGGTATGAGTAACAATGAAGCGTATGTTGACCTCGAGATGTCTTAATAAGCTATGAGTAACAATGAAGCGTATAGTGGCCTCAAGGTGTCTTAATGAGCTATGAGTAACAATGAAGTGTATGGTGGCCTCGAGATGTCTTAATAAGCTATGAGCAACAATGAAGCGTATGGTGGCCTCGATATGGCTTAATGAGCTATGAGTAACAATGAAGCGTATAGTGGCCTCGAGATGTCTTAATGAGATATGAGTAACAATGAAGCCTATAGTGGCCTCGAGATATCTTAATGAGCTATGAGTAACAATGAAGCGTATGGTGGCCTCGAGATGTCTTTATGAGCTATGAGTAACAATGAAGCGTATGGTGATCTCGAGATGTCTTAATGAACTATGAGTAACAATGAAGTGTATAGTGACCTCGAGATGTCTTAATGAGCTGCGTAACAATGAAGCGTATGGTGGCCTCGAGATGTCTTATTGAGCTGAGTAACAATGAAGCGAATGTTGGCCTCGAGATGTCTTAATGAGCTATGAGTAACAATGAAGCGTATGGTGGCCTCGAGATGTCTTAATGAGCTATGAGTAACAATGAAGCGTATGTTGACCTCGAGATGTCTTAATGAGCTATGAGTAACAATGAAGCGTATAGTGGCCTCGAGATGTCTTAATGAACTATGAGTAACAATGAAGCGTATGGTGTTCTCGAGATGTCTTAATGAGCTATGAGTAACAATGAAGCGTATGGTGGCCTCGAGATGTCTTAATGAGCTATGAGTAACAATGAAGCGTATGTTGACCTCGAGATGTCTTAATGAGGTATGAGTAACAATGAAGCGTATGGTGGTCTCGAGATGTCTTAATGAGCTGAGTAACAATGAAGCGTATGGTGGCCTCGAGATGTCTTAATGAGCTATGAGTAACAATTAAGCGTATAGTGATCTCGAGATATCTTAATGAACTATGAGTAACAATGAAGCCTTTAGTGGCCTCGAGATATCTTAATGAGCTATGAGTAACAATGAAGCCTATAGTGGCCTCGAGATATCTTAATGAGGTATGAATAACAATGAAGCGAATGTTGACCTCGAGATGTCTTAATAAGCTATGAGTAACAGTGAAGCGTATAGTGGCCTCGAGATGTCTTAATGGGCTATGAGTAACAATGAAGTGTATGGTGGCCTCGAGATGTCTTAATAAGCTATGAGTAACAATGAAGCGTATGGTGGCCTCGAGATGTCTTAATGAGCTATGAGTAACAATGAAGCGTATAGTGGCCTCGAGATGTCTTAATGAGCTATGAGTAACAATGAAGCCTATAGTGGCCTCGAGATATCTTAATGAGCTATGAGTAACAATGAAGCCTATAGTGACCTCGAGATATCTTAATGAGCTATGAGTAACAATGAAGCGTATGGTGGTCACGAGATGTCTTAATGAGTTATGAGTAACAATGAAGCGTATGGTGGCCTCGAGATGTCTTTATGAGCCATGAGTTACAATGAAGCGTATGGTGGTCTCGAGATGTCTTAAAGAACTATGAGTAACAATGAAGCGTATAGTGGCCTCGAAATGTCTTAATGAGCTGATTAACAATGAAGCGTATAGTGGCCTCGAAATATCTTAATGAGGTATGAGTAACAATGAAGCGTATGTTGACTTCGAGATGTCTTAATAAGCTATGAGTAACAATGAAGCCTATAGTGGCCTCAAGATATCTTAATGAGCTATGAGTAACAATGAAGCCTATAGTGGCCTCGAGATATCTTAATGAGCTATGAGTAACAATGAAGTGTATGGTGGTCTCGAGATATCTTAATGAGCTATGAGTAACAATGAAGGGTATGGTAGCCTCGAGATGTCTTTATGAGCTATGAGTAACAATGAAGCGTATGGTGGTCTCGAGATGTCTTAATGAGCTATGAGTAACAATGAAGCGTATGGTGGCCTCGAGATGTCTTTATGTGCTATGAGTAACAATGAAGTGTTTGGTGATCTCGAGATGTCTTAATGAACTATGAGTAACAATGAAGCGTATGGTGACCTCGAGATGTCTTAATGAGCTATGAGTAACAATGAAGCGCATAGTGGCCTCGAGATGTCTTAATGAGCTATGAGTAACAATGAAGCCTATGGTGGCCTCGAGATATCTTAATGAGGTATGAGTAACAATGAAGCGTATAGTGGTTTAGAGATATCTTAATGAGCTGAGTAACAATGAAGCGCATAGTGGCCTCGAGATGTCTTAATGAGCTGAGTAACAATGAAGCGTATAGTGGCCTCGAGATGTCTTATTAAGCTGAGTACCAATGAAGCGTATGTTGACCTCGAGATGTCTTAGTAAACTATGAGTAACAATGAAGCGTATAGTGGCCTCGAGATGTCTTAATGAGCTGAGTAACAATGAAGCGTATGTTGGCCTCGAGATGTCTTAATGAGCTATGAGTAACAATGAAGCGCATAGTGGCCTCGAGATGTCTTAATGAGCTATGAGTAACAATGAAGCGTATGTAGACCTCGAGATGTCTTAATGAGCTATGAGTAACAATGAAGCGTATAGTGGCCTCGAGATGTCTTAATGACCTATGAGTAACAATGAAGCGTATGGTGTTCTCGAGATGTCTTAATGAGCTATGAGTAACAATGAAGCGTATGGTGGCCTCGAGATGTCTTAATGAGCTATGAGTAACAATGAAGCGTATGTTGACCTCGAGATGTCTTAATGAGGTATGAGTAACAATGAAGCGTATGGTGGTCTCGAGATGTCTTAATGAGCTGAGTAACAATGAAGCGTATGGTGGCCTCGAGATGTCTTAATGAGCTATGAGTAACAATGAAGCGTATAGTGATCTCGAGATATCTTAATAAACTATGAGTAACAATGAAGCGTATGGTGGTCTCGAGATGTCTTAATGAGCTATGAGTAACAATGAAGCCTATAGTGGCCTCGAGATATCTTAATGAGGTATGAGTAACAATAAAGCGTATGTTGACCTCGAGATGTCTTAATAAGCTATGAGTAACAATGAAGCGCATAGTGGCCTCAAGGTGTCTTAATGAGCTATGAGTAACAATGAAGTGTATGGTGGCCTCGAGATGTCTTAATAAGCTATGAGTAACAATGAAGCGTATGGTGGCCTCGAGATGGCTTAATGAGCTATGAGTAACAATGAAGCGTATAGTGGCCTCGAGGTTTCTTAATGAGATATGAGTAACAATGAAGCGTATAGTGGCCTCGAGATATCTTAATGAGCTATGAGTAACAATGAAGCGTATGGTGGCCTCGAGATATCTTTATGAGCTATGAGTAACAATGAAGCGTATGGTGGTCTCGAGATGTCTTAATGAACTATGAGTAACAATGAAGTGTATGGTGGCCTCGAGATGTCTTAATAAGCTATGAGTAACAATGAAGCGTATGGTGGCCTCGAGATGTCTTAATGAGATATGAGTAACAATGAAGCGTATGTTGACCTCGAAATGTCTTAATAAGCTATGAGTAACAATGAAGCGCATAGTGGCCTCGAGATGTCTTAATGAGCTATGAGTAATAATGAAGCGTATAGTGGCCTCGAGATGTCTTAATAAGCTATGAGTAACAATGAAGCGTATGGTGGCCTCAAGATGTCTTAATGATCTATGAGTAACAATGAAGCGTATAGTGGCCTCGAGATGTCTTAATGAGCTATGAGTAACAATGAAGCCTATAGTGGCCTCGAGATATCTTAATGAGCTATGAGTAACAATGAAGCCTATTGTGGCCTCGAGATATCTTAATGAGCTATGAGTAACAATGAAGCGTATGGTGGTCTCGAGATGTCTTAATGAGCTATGAGTAACAATGAAGCGTATGGTGGCCTCGAGATGTCTTTACGAGCTATGAGTAACAATGAAGCGTATGGTGGTCTCGAGATGTCTTAATGAGCTATGAGTAACAATGAAGTGTATGGTGGTCTCGAGATGTCTTAATGAGGTATGAGTAACAATGAAGCGTATGGTGGCCTCGAGATGTCTTAATGAGCTATGAGTAACAATGAAGCGTACAGTGGTCGCTAGATGTCTTAATGAGCTATGAGTAACAATGAAGCGTATGGTGGCCTCGAGATGTCTTAATGAACTATGAGTAACAATGAAGCCTATGGTGGCCTTGAGATATCTTAATGAGGTATGAGTAACAATGAAGCGTATAGTGGTCTACAGATGTCTTAATGAGCTGAGTAACAATGAAGCGTATAGTGGCCTCGAAATGTCTTATTGAGCTGAGTAACAATGAAGCGTATGTTGACCTCGAGATGTCTTAATAAGCTATGAGTAACAATGAAGCGTATAGTGGCCTCGAGATGTCTTAATGAGCTGAGTAACAATGAAGCGTATGTTGGCCTCGAGATGTCTTAATGAGCTATGAGTAACAATGAAGCCTATAGTGGCCTCAAGATGTCTTAATGAGCTATGAGTAACAATGAAGCGTATGGTGGCCTCGAGATGTCTTAATGAGCTATGAGTAACAATGAAGCGTATGGTGTTCTCGAGATATCTTAATGAGCTGAGCAACAATGAAGCGCATAGTGGCCTCGAGATGTCTTAATGAGCTATGAGTAACAATGAAGCGTATAGTGATCTCGAGATATCTTAATGAACTATGAGTAACAATGAAGCGTATGGTGGTCTCGAGATGTCTTAATGAGCTATGAGTAACAATGAAGCGTATAGTGGCCTCGAGATATCTTAATGAGCTATGTGTAACAATGAAGCCTATAGTGGCCTCGAGATATCTTAATGAGGTATGAGTAACAATGAAGCGTATGTTGACCTCGAGATGTCTTAATGACCTATGAGTAACAATGAAGCGTATGGTGTTCTCGAGATGTCTTAATGAGCTATGAGTAACAATGAAGCGTATGGTGGCCTCGAGATGTCTTAATGAGCTATGAGTAACAATGAAGCGTATGTTGACCTCGAGATGTCTTAATGAGGTATGAGTAACAATGAAGCGTATGGTGGTCTCGAGGTGTCTTAATGAGCTGAGTAACAATGAAGCGTATGGTGGCCTCGAGATGTCTTAATGAGCTATGAGTACCAATGAAGCGTATAGTGATCTCGAGATATCTTAATGAACTATGAGTAACAATGAAGCGTATGGTGGTCTCGAGATGTCTTAATGAGCTATGAGTAACAATGAAGCCTATAGTGGCCTCGAGATATCTTAATGAGGTATGAGTAACAATGAAGCGTATGTTGACCTCGAGATGTCTTAATAAGCTATGAGTAACAATGAAGCGTATAGTGGCCTCAAGGTGTCTTAATGAGCTATGAGTAACAATGAAGTGTATGGTGGCCTCGAGATGTCTTAATAAGCTATGAGTAACAATGAAGCGTATGGTGGCCTCGATATGGCTTAATGAGCTATGAGTAACAATGAAGCGTATAGTGGCCTCGAGATGTCTTAATGAGATATGAGTAACAATGAAGCCTATAGTGGCCTCGAGATATCTTAATGAGCTATGAGTAACAATGAAGCGTATGGTGGCCTCGAGATGTCTTTATGAGCTATGAGTAACAATGAAGCGTATGGTGGTCTCGAGATGTCTTAATGAACTATGAGTAACAATGAAGTGTATAGTGACCTCGAGATGTCTTAATGAGCTGAGTAACAATGAAGCGTATAGTGGCCTCTAGATATCTTAATGAGATATGAGTAACAATGAAGCGTATGTTGACCTCGAAATGTCTTAATAAGCTATGAGTAACAATGAAGCGCATAGTGGCCTCGAGATGTCTTAATGAGCTATGAGTAACAATGAAGCGTATAGTGGCCTCGAGATGTCTTAATAAGCTATGAGTAACAATGAAGCGTATGGTGGCCTCAAGATGTCTTAATGATCTATGAGTAACAATGAAGCGTATAGTGGCCTCGAGATGTCTTAATGAGCTATGAGTAACAATGAAGCCTATAGTGGCCTCGAGATATCTTAATGAGCTATGAGTAACAATGAAGCCTATTGTGGCCTCGAGATATCTTAATGAGCTATGAGTAACAATGAAGCGTATGGTGGTCTCGAGATGTCTTAATGAGCTATGAGTAACAATGAAGTGTATGGTGGTCTCGAGATGTCTTAATGAGCTATGAGTAACAATGAAGCATATGGTGGTCTCGAGATGTCTTAATGAGCTATGAGTAACAATGAAGCGTATGGTGGTCTCGAGATGTCTTAATGAGCTATGAGTAACAATGAAGTGTATGGTGGTCTCGAGATGTCTTAATGAGATATGAGTAACAATGAAGCGTATGGTGGCCTCGAGATGTCTTAATGAGCTATGAGTAACAATGAAGCGTACAGTGGTCGCTAGATGTCTTAATGAGCTATGAGTAACAATGAAGCGTATGGTGGCCTCGAGATGTCTTAATGAACTATGAGTAACAATGAAGCCTATGGTGGCCTTGAGATATCTTAATGAGGTATGAGTAACAATGAAGCGTATAGTGGTCTAGAGCTGTCTTAATGAGCTGAGTAACAATGAAGCGTATAGTGGCCTCGAGATGTCTTATTGAGCTGAGTAACAATGAAGCGTATGTTGACCTCGAGATGTCTTAATAAGCTATGAGTAACAATGAAGCGTATAGTGGCATCGAGATGTCTTAATGAGCTGAGTAACAATGAAGCGTATGTTGGCCTCGAGATGTCTTAATGAGCTATGAGTAACAATGAAGCCTATAGTGGCCTCAAGATGTCTTAATGAGCTATGAGTAACAATGAAGCGTATGTTGACCTCCAGATGTCTTAATGAGCTATGAGTAACAATGAAGCGTATGGTGGCCTCGAGATGTCTTAATGAGCTATGAGTAAAAATGAAGCGTATGGTGTTCTCGAGATATCTTAATGAGCTGAGCAACAATGAAGCGTATAGTGGCCTCGAGATGTCTTAATGAGCTATGAGTAACAATGAAGCGCATAGTGATCTCGAGATATCTTAATGAACTATGAGTAACAATGAAGCGTATGGTGGTCTCGAGATGTCTTAATGAGCTATGAGTAACAATGAAGCGTATAGTGGCCTCGAAATATCTTAATGAGCTATGTGTAACAATGAAGCCTATAGTGGCCTCGAGATATCTTAATGAGGTATGAGTAACAATGAAGCGTATGTTGACCTCGAGATGTCTTATTAAGCTATGAATAACAATGAAGCCTATAGTGGCCTCGAGATATCTTAATGAAGTATGATTAACAATGAAGCGTACGTTGACCTCGAGATGTTTTAATAAGCTATGAGTAACAATGAAGCGTATGGTGGTCTCGAGATGTCTTAATGAGCTATGAGTAACAATGAAGTGTATGGTGGCCTCGAGATGTCTTAATAAGCTATGAGTAACAATGAAGCGTATGGTGGCCTCGAGATGTCTTAATGAGCTATGAGTAACAATGAAGCGTATAGTGGCCTCGAGATGTCTTAATGAGCTATGAGTAACAATGAAGCCTATAGTGGCCTCGAGATATCTTAATGAGCTATGAGTAACAATGAAGCCTATAGTGGACTCGAGATATCTTAATGAGCTATGAGTAACAATGAAGCGTATGGTGGTCTCGAGATGTCTTAATGAGCTATGAGTAACAATGAAGCGTATGGTGGCCTCGAGATGTCTTTATGAGCTATGAGTAACAATGAAGTGTATGGTGGTCTCGAGATGTCTTAATGAACTATGAGTAACAATGAAGCGCATAGTGGCCTCGAGATGTCTTAATGAGCTGAGTAACAATGAAGCGTATAGTGGCCTCGAGATATATTAATGAGGTATGAGTAACAATGAAGCGTATGTTGACCTCGAGATGTCTTAATAAGCTATGAGTAACAATGAAGCACATAGTGGCCTCGAGATGTCTTAATGAGCTATGAGTAACAATGAAGTGTATGGTGACCTCGAGATGTCTTAATAAGCTATGAGTAACAATGAAGCGTATGGTGGCCTCGAGATGTCTTAATGAGCTATGAGTAACAATGACGCGTATAGTGGCCTCGAGATGTCTTAATGAGCTATGAGTAACAATGAAGCGTATAGTGGCCTCGAGATATCTTAATGAGCTATGAGTAACAATGAAGTGTATGGTGGCCTCGAGATATCTTAATGAGCTATGAGTAACAATGAAGCGTATGGTGGTCTCGAGATGTCTTAATGAGCTAGGAGTAACAATGAAGCGTATGGTGGCCTCGAGATGTCTTTATGAGCTATGAGTAACAATGAAGCGTATGGTGGTCTCGAGATGTCTTAATGAGCTATGGGTAACAATGAAGCGTATGGTGGTCTCGAGATGTCTTAATGAGGAATGAGTAACAATGAAGCGTATGGTGGCCTCGAGATGTCTAAATGAGCTATGAGTAACAATGAAGTGTATAGTGGTCCCTAGATGTCTTAATGAGCTATGAGTAACAATGAAGCGTATGGTGGTCTGGAGATGTCTTAATGAACTATGAGTAACAATGAAGCGTATGGTGGTCTCGAGATGTCTTAATGAGCTATGTTTAACAATGAAGCGTATGGTGGCCTCGAGATCTCTTAATGAACTATGAGTAACAATGAAGCGTATGGTGGTCTCTAGATGTCTAAATGAGGTATGAGTAACAATGAAGCGTATGTTGACCTCGAGATATCTTAATGAGCTATGAGTAACAATGAAGCGAATAGTGGCCTCGAGATGTCTTAATGACCTATGAGTAACAATGAAGCGTATGGTGGTCTCGAGATGTCTTAATGAGCTATGAGTAACAATGAAGCGTATAGTGGCCTCGAGATGTCTTAATGAGCTATGAATAACAATGAAGCGTATGGTGGCCTCGAGATGTCTTAATGAGCTATGAGTAACAATGAAGCGTATGGTGGCCTCGAGATGTCTTAATGAGCTATGAGTAATAATGAAGCATATGGTGGTCTCGAGATATCTTAATGAGCTATGAGTAAAAATGAAGCGTATGGTCGCCTCTAGATGTCTTAATGAGCTATGAGTAACAATGAAGCGTATATTGGTCTCGAGATGTCTTAATGAGCTATGAGTAACAATGAAGCGTATAGTGGCCTCGAGATGTCTTAATGAGCTATGAGTAACAATGAAGCGTATAGTGGTCTCCATATGTCTTAATGAGCTATGAGTAACAATGAAGCATATGGTGGTCTCGAGATGTCTTAATGAGCTATGAGTAACAATGAAGCGTATGGTGGTCTCGAGATGTCTTAATGAGCTATGAGTAAAAATGAAGCGTATGGTCGCCTCTAGATGTCTTAATGAGCTATGAGTAACAATGAAGCGTATATTGGTCTCGAGATGTCTTAATGAGCTATGAGTAACAATGAAGCGTATAGTGGCCTCGAGATGTCTTAATGAGCTATGAGTAACAATGAAGCGTATAGTGGTCTCCATATGTCTTAATGAGCTATGAGTAACAATGAAGCATATGGTGGTCTCGAGATGTCTTAATAAGCTATGAGTAACAATGAAGCGTATGGTGGCCTCGATATGGCTTAATGAGCTATGAGTAACAATGAAGCGTATAGTGGCCTCGAGATGTCTTAATGAGATATGAGTAACAATGAAGCCTATAGTGGCCTCGAGATATCTTAATGAGCTATGAGTAACAATGAAGCGTATGGTGGCCTCGAGATGTCTTTATGAGCTATGAGTAACAATGAAGCGTATGGTGGTCTCGAGATGTCTTAATGAACTATGAGTAACAATGAAGTGTATAGTGACCTCGAGATGTCTTAATGAGCTGAGTAACAATGAAGCGCATAGTGGCCTCTAGATATCTTAATGAGATATGAGTAACAATGAAGCGTATGTTGACCTCGAAATGTCTTAATAAGCTATGAGTAACAATGAAGCGCATAGTGGCCTCGAGATGTCTTAATGAGCTATGAGTAACAATGAAGCGTATAGTGGCCTCGAGATGTCTTAATAAGCTATGAGTAACAATGAAGCGTATGGTGGCCTCAAGATGTCTTAATGATCTATGAGTAACAATGAGGCGTATAGTGGCCTCGAGATGTCTTAATGAGCTATGAGTAACAATGAAGCCTTTAGTGGCCTCGAGATTTCTTAATGAGCTATGAGTAACAATGAAGCCTATTGTGGCCTCGAGATATCTTAATGAGCTATGAGTAACAATGAAGCGTATGGTGGTCTCGAGTTGTCTTAATGAGCTATGCGTAACAATGAAGCGTATGGTGGCCTCGAGATGTCTTTACGAGCTATGAGTAACAATGAAGCGTATGGTGGTCTCGAGATGTCTTAATGAGCTATGAGTAACAATGAAGTGTATGGTGGTCTCGAGATGTCTTAATGAGATATGAGTAACAATGAAGCGTATGGTGGCCTCGAGATGTCTTAATGAGCTATGAGTAACAATGAAGCGTACAGTGGTCGCTAGATGTCTTAATGAGCTATGAGTAACAATGAAGCGTATGGTGGCCTCGAGATGTCTTAATGAACTATGAGTAACAATGAAGCCTATGGTGGCCTTGAGATATCTTAATGAGGTATGAGTAACAATGAAGCGTATAGTGGTCTAGAGATGTCTTAATGAGCTGAGTAACAATGAAGCGTATAGTGGCCTCGAGATGTCTTATTGAGCTGAGTAACAATGAAGCGTATGTTGACCTCGAGATGTCTTAATAAGCTATGAGTAACAATGAAGCGTATAGTGGCCTCGAGATGTCTTAATGAGCTGAGTAACAATGAAGCGTATGTTGGCCTCGAGATGTCTTAATGAGCTATGAGTAACAATGAAGCCTATAGTGGCCTCAAGATGTCTTAATGAGCTATGAGTAACAATGAAGCGTATGTTGACCTCCAGATGTCTTAATGAGCTATGAGTAACAATGAAGCGTATGGTGGCCTCGAGATGTCTTAATGAGCTATGAGTAACAATGAAGCGTATGGTGTTCTCGAGATATCTTAATGAGCTGAGCAACAATGAAGCGCATAGTGGCCTCGAGATGTCTTAATGAGCTATGAGTAACAATGAAGCGTATAGTGATCTCGAGATATCTTAATGATCTATGAGTAACAATGAAGCGTATGGTGGTCTCGAGATGTCTTAATGAGCTATGAGTAACAATGAAGCGTATAGTGGCCTCGAGATATCTTAATGAGCTATGTGTAACAATGAAGCCTATAGTGGCCTCGAGATATCTTAATGAGGTATGAGTAACAATGAAGCGTATGTTGACCTCGAGATGTCTTAATAAGCTATGAGTAACAATGAAGCGTATAGTGGCCTCGATATATCTTAATGAGCTATGAGTAACAATGAAGCCTATAGTGGCCTCGAGATATCTTAATGAAGTATGATTAACAATGAAGCGTACGTTGACCTCGAGATGTTTTAATAAGCTATGAGTAACAATGAAGCGTATGGTGGTCTCGAGATGTCTTAATGAGCTATGAGTAACAATGAAGTGTATGGTGGCCTCGAGATGTCTTAATAAGCTATGAGTAACAATGAAGCGTATGGTGGCCTCGAGATGTCTTAATGAGCTATGAGTAACAATGAAGCGTATAGTGGCCTCGAGATGTCTTAATGAGCTATGAGTAACAATGAAGCCTATAGTGGCCTCGAGATATCTTAATGAGCTATGAGTAACAATGAAGCCTATAGTGGACTCGAGATATCTTAATGAGCTATGAGTAACAATGAAGCGTATGGTGGTCTCGAGATGTCTTAATGAGCTATGAGTAACAATGAAGCGTATGGTGGCCTCGAGATGTCTTTATGAGCTATGAGTAACAATGAAGTGTATGGTGGTCTCGAGATGTCTTAATGAACTATGAGTAACAATGAAGCGCATAGTGGCCTCGAGATGTCTTAATGAGCTGAGTAACAATGAAGCGTATAGTGGCCTCGAGATATATTAATGAGGTATGAGTAACAATGAAGCGTATGTTGACCTCGAGATGTCTTAATAAGCTATGAGTAACAATGAAGCACATAGTGGCCTCGAGATGTCTTAATGAGCTATGAGTAACAATGAAGTGTATGGTGACCTCGAGATGTCTTAATAAGCTATGAGTAACAATGAAGCGTATGGTGGCCTCGAGATGTCTTAATGAGCTATGAGTAACAATGACGCGTATAGTGGCCTCGAGATGTCTTAATGAGCTATGAGTAACAATGAAGCGTATAGTGGCCTCGAGATATCTTAATGAGCTATGAGTAACAATGAAGTGTATGGTGGCCTCGAGATATCTTAATGAGCTATGAGTAACAATGAAGCGTATGGTGGTCTCGAGATGTCTTAATGAGCTATGAGTAACAATGAAGCGTATGGTGGCCTCGAGATGTCTTTATGAGCTATGAGTAACAATGAAGCGTATGGTGGTCTCGAGATGTCTTAATGAGCTATGGGTAACAATGAAGCGTATGGTGGTCTCGAGATGTCTTAATGAGGAATGAGTAACAATGAAGCGTATGGTGGCCTCGAGATGTCTAAATGAGCTATGAGTAACAATGAAGTGTATAGTGGTCCCTAGATGTCTTAATGAGCTATGAGTAACAATGAAGCGTATGTTGGCCTCGAGATGTCTTAATGAGCTATGAGTAACAATGAAGCCTATAGTGGCCTCAAGATGTCTTAATGAGCTATGAGTAACAATGAAGCGTATGTTGACCTCCAGATGTCTTAATGAGCTATGAGTAACAATGAAGCGTATGGTGGCCTCGAGATGTCTTAATGAGCTATGAGTAACAATGAAGCGTATGGTGTTCTCGAGATATCTTAATGAGCTGAGCAACAATGAAGCGCATAGTGGCCTCGAGATGTCTTAATGAGCTATGAGTAACAATGAAGCGTATAGTGATCTCGAGATATCTTAATGATCTATGAGTAACAATGAAGCGTATGGTGGTCTCGAGATGTCTTAATGAGCTATGAGTAACAATGAAGCGTATAGTGGCCTCGAGATATCTTAATGAGCTATGTGTAACAATGAAGCCTATAGTGGCCTCGAGATATCTTAATGAGGTATGAGTAACAATGAAGCGTATGTTGACCTCGAGATGTCTTAATAAGCTATGAGTAACAATGAAGCGTATAGTGGCCTCGATATATCTTAATGAGCTATGAGTAACAATGAAGCCTATAGTGGCCTCGAGATATCTTAATGAAGTATGATTAACAATGAAGCGTACGTTGACCTCGAGATGTTTTAATAAGCTATGAGTAACAATGAAGCGTATGGTGGTCTCGAGATGTCTTAATGAGCTATGAGTAACAATGAAGTGTATGGTGGCCTCGAGATGTCTTAATAAGCTATGAGTAACAATGAAGCGTATGGTGGCCTCGAGATGTCTTAATGAGCTATGAGTAACAATGAAGCGTATAGTGGCCTCGAGATGTCTTAATGAGCTATGAGTAACAATGAAGCCTATAGTGGCCTCGAGATATCTTAATGAGCTATGAGTAACAATGAAGCCTATAGTGGACTCGAGATATCTTAATGAGCTATGAGTAACAATGAAGCGTATGGTGGTCTCGAGATGTCTTAATGAGCTATGAGTAACAATGAAGCGTATGGTGGCCTCGAGATGTCTTTATGAGCTATGAGTAACAATGAAGTGTATGGTGGTCTCGAGATGTCTTAATGAACTATGAGTAACAATGAAGCGCATAGTGGCCTCGAGATGTCTTAATGAGCTGAGTAACAATGAAGCGTATAGTGGCCTCGAGATATATTAATGAGGTATGAGTAACAATGAAGCGTATGTTGACCTCGAGATGTCTTAATAAGCTATGAGTAACAATGAAGCACATAGTGGCCTCGAGATGTCTTAATGAGCTATGAGTAACAATGAAGTGTATGGTGACCTCGAGATGTCTTAATAAGCTATGAGTAACAATGAAGCGTATGGTGGCCTCGAGATGTCTTAATGAGCTATGAGTAACAATGACGCGTATAGTGGCCTCGAGATGTCTTAATGAGCTATGAGTAACAATGAAGCGTATAGTGGCCTCGAGATATCTTAATGAGCTATGAGTAACAATGAAGTGTATGGTGGCCTCGAGATATCTTAATGAGCTATGAGTAACAATGAAGCGTATGGTGGTCTCGAGATGTCTTAATGAGCTATGAGTAACAATGAAGCGTATGGTGGCCTCGAGATGTCTTTATGAGCTATGAGTAACAATGAAGCGTATGGTGGTCTCGAGATGTCTTAATGAGCTATGGGTAACAATGAAGCGTATGGTGGTCTCGAGATGTCTTAATGAGGAATGAGTAACAATGAAGCGTATGGTGGCCTCGAGATGTCTAAATGAGCTATGAGTAACAATGAAGTGTATAGTGGTCCCTAGATGTCTTAATGAGCTATGAGTAACAATGAAGCGTATGGTGGTCTGGAGATGTCTTAATGAACTATGAGTAACAATGAAGCGTATGGTGGTCTCGAGATGTCTTAATGAGCTATGTTTAACAATGAAGCGTATGGTGGCCTCGAGATCTCTTAATGAACTATGAGTAACAATGAAGCGTATGGTGGTCTCTAGATGTCTAAATGAGGTATGAGTAACAATGAAGCGTATGTTGACCTCGAGATATCTTAATGAGCTATGAATAACAATGAAGCGTATGGTGGCCTCGAGATGTCTTAATGAGCTATGAGTAACAATGAAGCGTATGGTGGCCTCGAGATGTCTTAATGAGCTATGAGTAATAATGAAGCATATGGTGGTCTCGAGATATCTTAATGAGCTATGAGTAAAAATGAAGCGTATGGTCGCCTCTAGATGTCTTAATGAGCTATGAGTAACAATGAAGCGTATATTGGTCTCGAGATGTCTTAATGAGCTATGAGTAACAATGAAGCGTATAGTGGCCTCGAGATGTCTTAATGAGCTATGAGTAACAATGAAGCGTATAGTGGTCTCCATATGTCTTAATGAGCTATGAGTAACAATGAAGCATATGGTGGTCTCGAGATGTCTTAATGAGCTATGAGTAACAATGAAGCGTATGGTGGTCACGAGATGTCTTAATGAGCTATGAGTAAAAATGAAGCGTATGGTCGCCTCTAGATGTCTTAATGAGCTATGAGTAACAATGAAGCGTATATTGGTCTCGAGATGTCTTAATGAGCTATGAGTAACAATGAAGCGTATAGTGGCCTCGAGATGTCTTAATGAGCTATGAGTAACAATGAAGCGTATAGTGGTCTCCATATGTCTTAATGAGCTATGAGTAACAATGAAGCATATGGTGGTCTCGAGATGTCTTAATAAGCTATGAGTAACAATGAAGCGTATGGTGGCCTCGATATGGCTTAATGAGCTATGAGTAACAATGAAGCGTATAGTGGCCTCGTGATGTCTTAATGAGATATGAGTAACAATGAAGCCTATAGTGGCCTCGAGATATCTTAATGAGCTATGAGTAACAATGAAGCGTATGGTGGCCTCGAGATGTCTTTATGAGCTATGAGTAACAATGAAGCGTATGGTGGTCTCGAGATGTCTTAATGAACTATGAGTAACAATGAAGTGTATAGTGACCTCGAGATGTCTTAATGAGCTGAGTAACAATGAAGCGCATAGTGGCCTCTAGATATCTTAATGAGATATGAGTAACAATGAAGCGTATGTTGACCTCGAAATGTCTTAATAAGCTATGAGTAACAATGAAGCGCATAGTGGCCTCGAGATGTCTTAATAAGCTATGAGTAACAATGAAGCGTATGGTGGCCTCAAGATGTCTTAATGATCTATGAGTAACAATGAGGCGTATAGTGGCCTCGAGATGTCTTAATGAGCTATGAGTAACAATGAAGCCTTTAGTGGCCTCGAGATTTCGTAATGAGCTATGAGTAACAATGAAGCCTATTGTGGCCTCGAGATATCTTAATGAGCTATGAGTAACAATGAAGCGTATGGTGGTCTCGAGTTGTCTTAATGAGCTATGCGTAACAATGAAGCGTATGGTGGCCTCGAGATGTCTTTACGAGCTATGAGTAACAATGAAGCGTATGGTGGTCTCGAGATGTCTTAATGAGCTATGAGTAACAATGAAGTGTATGGTGGTCTCGAGATGTCTTAATGAGATATGAGTAACAATGAAGCGTATGGTGGCCTCGAGATGTCTTAATGAGCTATGAGTAACAATGAAGCGTACAGTGGTCGCTAGATGTCTTAATGAGCTATGAGTAACAATGAAGCGTATGGTGGCCTCGAGATGTCTTAATGAACTATGAGTAACAATGAAGCCTATGGTGGCCTTGAGATATCTTAATGAGGTATGAGTAACAATGAAGCGTATAGTGGTCTAGAGATGTCTTAATGAGCTGAGTAACAATGAAGCGTATAGTGGCCTCGAGATGTCTTATTGAGCTGAGTAACAATGAAGCGTATGTTGACCTCGAGATGTCTTAATAAGCTATGAGTAACAATGAAGCGTATAGTGGCCTCGAGATGTCTTAATGAGCTGAGTAACAATGAAGCGTATGTTGGCCTCGAGATGTCTTAATGAGCTATGAGTAACAATGAAGCCTATAGTGGCCTCAAGATGTCTTAATGAGCTATGAGTAACAATGAAGCGTATGTTGACCTCCAGATGTCTTAATGAGCTATGAGTAACAATGAAGCGTATGGTGGCCTCGAGATGTCTTAATGAGCTATGAGTAACAATGAAGCGTATGGTGTTCTCGAGATATCTTAATGAGCTGAGCAACAATGAAGCGTATAGTGGCCTCGAGATGTCTTAATGAGCTATGAGTAACAATGAAGCGTATAGTGATCTCGAGATATCTTAATGAACTATGAGTAACAATGAAGCGTATGGTGGTCTCGAGATGTCTTAATGAGCTATGAGTAACAATGAAGCGTATAGTGGCCTCGAGATATCTTAATGAGCTATGTGTAACAATGAAGCCTATAGTGGCCTCGAGATATCTTAATGAGGTATGAGTAACAATGAAGCGTATGTTGACCTCGAGATGTCTTAATAAGCTATGAGTAACAATGAAGCGTATAGTGGCCTCGATATATCTTAATGAGCTATGAGTAACAATGAAGCCTATAGTGGCCTCGAGATATCTTAATGAAGTATGATTAACAATGAAGCGTACGTTGACCTCGAGATGTTTTAATAAGCTATGAGTAACAATGAAGCGTATGGTGGTCTCGAGATGTCTTAATGAGCTATGAGTAACAATGAAGTGTATGGTGGCCTCGAGATGTCTTAATAAGCTATGAGTAACAATGAAGCGTATGGTGGCCTCGAGATGTCTTAATGAGCTATGAGTAACAATGAAGCGTATAGTGGCCTCGAGATGTCTTAATGAGCTATGAGTAACAATGAAGCCTATAGTGGCCTCGAGATATCTTAATGAGCTATGAGTAACAATGAAGCCTATAGTGGACTCGAGATATCTTAATGAGCTATGAGTAACAATGAAGCGTATGGTGGTCTCGAGATGTCTTAATGAGCTATGAGTAACAATGAAGCGTATGGTGGCCTCGAGATGTCTTTATGAGCTATGAGTAACAATGAAGTGTATGGTGGTCTCGAGATGTCTTAATGAACTATGAGTAACAATGAAGCGCATAGTGGCCTCGAGATGTCTTAATGAGCTGAGTAACAATGAAGCGTATAGTGGCCTCGAGATATATTAATGAGGTATGAGTAACAATGAAGCGTATGTTGACCTCGAGATGTCTTAATAAGCTATGAGTAACAATGAAGCGCATAGTGGCCTCGAGATGTCTTAATGAGCTATGAGTAACAATGAAGTGTATGGTGGCCTCGAGATGTCTTAATAAGCTATGAGTAACAATGAAGCGTATGGTGGCCTCGAGATGTCTTAATGAGCTATGAGTAACAATGACGCGTATAGTGGCCTCGAGATGTCTTAATGAGCTATGAGTAACAATGAAGCGTATAGTGGCCTCGAGATATCTTAATGAGCTATGAGTAACAATGAAGTGTATGGTGGCCTCGAGATATCTTAATGAGCTGTGAGTAACAATGAAGCGTATGGTGGTCTCGAGATGTCTTAATGACCTATGAGTAACAATGAAGCGTATGGTGGCCTCGAGATGTCTTTATGAGCTATGAGTAACAATGAAGCGTATGGTGGTCTCGAGATGTCTTAATGAGCTATGGGTAACAATGAAGTGTATGGTGGTCTCGAGATGTCTTAATGAGGAATGAGTAACAATGAAGCGTATGGTGGCCTCGAGATGTCTAAATGAGCTATGAGTAACAATGAAGTGTATAGTGGTCCCTAGATGTCTTAATGAGCTATGAGTAACAATGAAGCGTATGGTGGTCTGGAGATGTCTTAATGAACTATGAGTAACAATGAAGCGTATGGTGGTCTCGAGATGTCTTAATGAGCTATGTTTAACAATGAAGCGTATGGTGGCCTCGAGATCTCTTAATGAACTATGAGTAACAATGAAGCGTATGGTGGTCTCTAGATGTCTAAATGAGGTATGAGTAACAATGAAGCGTATGTTGACCTCGAGATATCTTAATGAGCTATGAGTAACAATGAAGCGAATAGTGGCCTCGAGATGTCTTAATGACCTATGAGTAACAATGAAGCGTATGGTGGTCTCGAGATGTCTTAATGAGCTATGAGTAACAATGAAGCGTATGGTGGCCTCGAGATGTCTTAATGAGCTATGAGTAACAATGAAGCGTATGGTGGCCTCGAGATGTCTTAATGAGCTATGAGTAACAATGAAGCGTATGGTGGCCTCGAGATGTCTTAATGAGCTATGAGTAATAATGAAGCATATGGTGGTCTCGAGATGTCTTAATGAGCTATGAGTAAAAATGAAGCGTATGGTCGCCTCTAGATGTCTTAATGAGCTATGAGTAACAATGAAGCGTATATTGGTCTCGAGATGTCTTAATGAGCTATGAGTAACAATGAAGCGTATAGTGGCCTCGAGATGTCTTAATGAGCTATGAGTAACAATGAAGCGTATAGTGGTCTCCATATGTCTTAATGAGCTATGAGTAACAATGAAGCATATGGTGGTCTCGAGATGTCTTAATGAGCTATGAGTAACAATGAAGCGTATGGTGGCCTCTAGATGTCTTAATGAGCTATGAGTAACAATGAAGCGTATATTGGTCTCGAGATGTCTTAATGAGCTATGAGTAACAATGAAGCGTATAGTGGCCTCGAGATGTCTTAATGAGCTATGAGTAACAATGAAGCGTATAGTGGTCTCGAGATGTCTTAATGAGCTATAAGTAACAATGAAGCGTACAGTGGTCTCGAGAGGTCTTAATGAGCTATGAGTAACAATGAAGCGTATAGTGGTCTCTAGATGTCTTAATGAGGTATGAGTAACAATGAAGCATATGGTGGTCTCGAGATGTCTTAATGAGCTATGAGTAACAATTAAGCATATGGTGGTCTCGAGATGTCTTAATGAGCTATAAGTAACAATGAAGCGTATGGTGGCCTCGAAATGTCTTAATGAGCTATGAGTTACAATGAAGCGTATAGTGGCCTCGAGATGTCTTAATGAGCTATGAGTAACAATGAAGCGTACAGTGGTCTCGAGATGTCTTACTGAGCTATGAGTTTCAATGAAGCGTATAGTGGCCTCGACAGGTCTTTATGAGCTTAGTAACAATGAAGCGTATATTGGTCTCAAGATGTCTTAATGAGCTATGCGTAACAATGAAGTGTATGGTGGCCTCGAGATGTCTTAATGAACTATGAGTAACAATGAAGCGTATGGTGGTCTCGAGATGTCTTAATAAGCTATGAGTAACAATGAAGCATATGGTGGCCTCGAGATGTCTTAATGAACTATGAGTAACAATGAAGCGTATTGTGGCTTCGAGATGTCTTAATGAGCTATGAGTAACAATGAAGCATATGGTGGTCTCGAGATGTCTTAATGAGCTATGAGTAACAATGAAGCGTATGGTGGCCTCGAGATGTCTTAATGAGCTATGAGTAAAAATGAAGCGTATGGTGGTCTCGAGATGTCTTAATGAGCTATGAGTAACAATGAAGCGTATAGTGGCCTCGAGATGTTTTGATGAGCTATGAGTAACAATGAAGAGTATGGTGGCCTCGAGATGTCTTAATGAGCTATGAGTAAAAATGAAGCGTATGGTGGTCTCGAGATGTCTTAATGAACTATGAGTAACAATAAAGCGTATAGTGGTCTCTAGATGTCTTAATGAGGTATGAGTAACAATGAAGCATAAGGTGGTCTCGAGATGTCTTAATGAGCTATGAGTAACAATGAAGCGTATAGTGGCCTCGAGATGTCTTAATGAGCTATGAGTAACAATGAAGCGTATGGTGGTCTCGAGATGTCTTAATGAGCTATGAGTAACAATGAAGCGTATAGTGACATCGAGATGTCTTAATGAGCTATGAGTAACAATGAAGCGTACAGTGGTCTCGAGATGTCTTACTGAGCTATGAGTAACAATAAAACGTATAGTGGCCTCGAGAGGTCTTAATGAGCTGAGTAACAATGAAGCGTATAGTGGTCTCAAGATGTCTTAATGAGCTATGAGTAACAATGAAGCGCATAGTGGTCTCGAGATGTCTTAATGAACTATGAGTAACAATGAAGCGTGTAGTGTCCTCGAGATGTCTTAATGAGCTATGAGTAACAATGAAGCGTATAGTGGTCTTAAGATGTCTTAATGAACTATGAGTAACAATGAAGCGTATGGTGGCATCGAGATGTCTTAATGAGCTTTGAGTAACAATGAAGCGTATAATGTCCTGGAGATGTTCTAATGAGCTATGAGTAAAAATGAAGCGTATGGTGGTCTCTAGATGTCTTAATGAGCTATGAGTAACAATGAAGCGTATGGTGGTCTCTAGATGTCTTAATGAGCTATGAGTAAAAATGAAGCGTATGGTGGTCTCGAGATGTCTTAATGAGCTATGAGTAACAATGAAGCGTATGGTGGTCTCTAGATGTCTTAATGAGCTATGAGTAACAATGAAGTGTATGGTGACCTCGCGATGTCTTAATGAGGTATGAGTAACAATGAAGCATATGGTGGTCTCGATATGTCTTAATGAGCTATGAGTAACAATGAAGCGCATAGTGGCCTCGAGATGTCTTAATGAGCTATGAGTAACAATGAAGCATATGGTGGTCTCGAGATGTCTTAATGAGCTATGAGTAACAATGAAGCGTATTGTGGCTTCGAGATGTCTTAATGAGCTATGAGTAACAATGAAGCATATGGTGGTCTCGAGATGTCTTAATGAGCTATGAGTAACAATGAAGCGTATGGTGGCCTCGAGATGTCTTAATGAGCTATGAGTAAAAATGAAGCGTATGGTGGTCTCGAGATGTCTTAATGAGCTATGAGTAACAATGAAGCGTATAGTGGCCTCGAGATGTTTTGATGAGCTATGAGTAACAATGAAGAGTATGGTGGCCTCGAGATGTCTTAATGAGCTATGAGTAAAAATGAAGCGTATGGTGGTCTCGAGATGTCTTAATGAGCTATGAGTAACAATGAAGCGTATGGTGGCCTCGAGATGTCTTAATGAGCTATGAGTAACAATGAAGCGTATAGTGGCATCGAGATGTCTTAATGAGCTATGAGTAACAATGAAGCGTACAGTGGTCTCGAGATGTCTTAATGAGCTATGAGTAACAATAAAGCGTATAGTTGTCTCTAGATGTCTTAATGAGGTATGAGTAACAATGAAGCATAAGGTGGTCTCGAGATGTCTTAATGAGCTATGAGTAACAATGAAGCGTATAGTGGCCTCGAGATGTCTTAATGAGCTATGAGTAACAATGAAGCGTATGGTGGTCTCGAGATGTCTTAATGAGCTATGAGTAACAATGAAGCGTATGGTGGCCTCGAGATGTCTTAATGAGCTATGAGTAACAATGAAGCGTATAGTGGCATCGAGATGTCTTAATGAGCTATGAGTAACAATGAAGCGCACAGTGGTCTCGAGATGTCTTACTGAGCTATGAGTAACAATAAAACGTATAGTGGCCTCGAGAGGTCTTAATGAGCTGAGTAACAATGAAGCGTATAGTGGTCTCAAGATGTCTTAATGAGCTATGAGTAACAATGAAGCGCATAGTGGTCTCGAGATTTCTTAATGAACTATGAGTAACAATGAAGCGTATAGTGTCCTCGAGATGTCTTAATGAGCTATGAGTAACAATGAAGCGAATAGTGGTCTCAAGATGTCTTAATGAACTATGAGTAACAATGAAGCGTATGGTGGCATCGAGATGTCTTAATGAGCTTTGAGTAACAATGAAGCGTATAATGTCCTGGAGATGTTCTAATGAGCTATGAGTAAAAATGAAGCGTATGGTGGTCTCTAGATGTCTTAATGAGCTATGAGTAACAATGAAGCGTATGGTGGTCTCTAGATGTCTTAATGAGCTATGAGTAAAAATGAAGCGTATAGTGGTCTCGAGATGTCTTAATGAGCTATGAGTAACAATGAAGCGTATGGTGGTCTCTAGATGTCTTAATGAGCTATGAGTAACAATGAAGTGTATGGTGACCTCGCGATGTCTTAATGAGGTATGAGTAACAATGAAGCATATGGTGGTCTCGATATGTCTTAATGAGCTATGAGTAACAATGAAGCGCATAGTGGCCTCGAGATGTCTTAATGAGCTATGAGTAACAATGAAGCGCATAGTGGTCTCAAGATGTCTTTTTGAGCTATGCGTAACAATGAAGTGTATGGTGGCCTCGAGATGTCTTAATGAACTATGAGTAACAATGAAGCGTATGGTGGCCTCGAGATGTCTTAATGAGCTATGAGTAAAAATGAAGCGTATGGTGGTCTCGAGATGTCTTAATGAGCTATGAGTAACAATGAAGCATATGGTGGCCTCGAGATATCTTAATGAGGTATGAGTAACAATGAATCATATGGTGGTCTCGAGATGTCTTAATGAGCTATGAGTAACAATGAAGCGTATAGTGGCCTCGAGATGTCTTAATGAGCTATGAGTAACAATGAAGCATATGGTGATCTCGAGATGTCTTAATGAGCTATGAGTAACAATGAAGCGTATGGTGGCCTCGAGATGTCTTAATGAGTTATGAGTAAAAATGAAGCGTATGGTGGTCTCGAGATGTCTTAATGAGCTATGAGTAACAATGAAGCGTATAGTGGCCTCGAGATGTCTTAATGAGCAATGAGTAAAAATGAAGCGTATGGTGGTCTCGAGATGTCTTAATGAGCTATGAGTAACAATGAAGCGTATAGTGGTTTCAAGATGTCTTAATGAACTATGAGCAACAATGAAGCGTATGGTGGCATCGAGATGTCTTAATGAGCTTTGAGTAACAATGAAGCGCATAGTGGCCTCGAGATGTTCTAATGAGCTATGAGTAACAATGAAGCGTATGATGGTCTCGAGATGTCTTAATGAGCTATGAGTAACAATGAAGCGTATGGTGGTCTCGAGATGTCTTAATGAGCTATGAGTAACAATGAAGCGTATGGTGGTCTCGAGATGTCTTAATGAGCTGAGTAACAATGAAGCGTATGTTGGCCTCGAGATGTCTTAATGAGCTATGAGTAACAATGAAGCGTATGGTGGCCTCGAGATGTCTTAATGAGCTATGAGTAACAATGAAGCGTATGGTGGTCTCTAGATGTCTTAATGAGCTATGAGTAACAATGAAGCGCATAGTGGCCTCGAGATGTCTTAATGAACTATGAGTAACAATGAAGCGTATGGTGGCCTCGAGATGTCTTAATGAGCTATGAGTAACAATGAAGTGTATGGTGGCCTCGAGATGTCTTAATGAGGTATGAGTAACAATGAAGCGTATTGTGGCTTCGAGATGTCTTAATGAGCTGAGTAACAATGAAGCGTATGGTGGTCTCTAGATGTCTTAATGAGCTATGAGTAACAATGAAGTGTATGGTGACCTCGAGATGTCTTAATGAGGTATGAGTAACAATGAAGCGCATAGTGGCCTCGAGATGTCTTAATAAGCTATGAGTAACAATGAAGCGTATAATGGTCTCGAGATGTCTTAATGAGCTATGAGTAACAATGAAGCGTATGGTTGCCTCGAGATGTCTTATTGAGCTAAGAGTAATAATGAAGCGTATGGTGGTCTCGAGTCTGTATAAAACGCGTATTATTTTTGAATTCTTTTCGTCTATAAAAATTGTTAACATTGTTATCATTCATGCAACTTAAACTAACACTTTAGCTGAGATGTGTTTTTGCCTTATAGGGCACTAATCGGTTGCTATTTAAGATTTATTGTGACCATGTGACACTGACAATGAAGAACAATCAGAAACGGACTGGGTCTTGAAGCCGGTCCGGACACTCGTGACCTACCAGTTATTTCCGAAATGCCCTACCCCACTCCACTTCTGAGTACAAGCCAAGAAAGGAAAACCAGACATACTGACGCATTTTCATCACACGATATTCACATAGCAACTTAAAATACCCAGTGGGGTCAGGGCAGATCGCGGTGGCAGTCGAATATCTTACTTCCACTGTTATGTCCCTTGAAAATATGAATAACCTACCGGATAGACATTTCATACGTATATTATGTTAATAATATATTTTAAGGATTCAAAATATTTAAACCTACTTACCAATGTCCAGGCGCGGGTGCAGGAGTTTATGTCAGGGGACGCATGTTAATATTGTGTCAAGCATTAACTATGCGAAAATAGTTGCCTCTGTGGAAGACATAGCGCACTCATCTTCGGGTCGTGCACTATATATTTCACCATCGCTACTATTCTCGCATATTAACGGGTGCACTATGTCTTCCACATTAGTCACTTTTGTCATGTGGATTTACAACTACCTGTGCAATCAGTCCCTACCACCACTAAAGTTGTACGTTCGAATCCCGCGCATGGCGAGGTGTACTCGATACAACTTTATGTAATTAAGTTTTTCAGTGACTTGTGGCAGGTCGGTGGTTTTCTCCGGGTACTCCGGTTTCCTCCATCAATGAAACTGACCGCCACGATATATCTGAAACTGATGATATTGTTGAAAGCGGCGTTAAACTTCATAACCTTAATCCTAACCTAAAGATTGCAAAATCTAGTGTTTTAGATATATTTTGTCATCTTAAATTCCTGTCTCCATCGGTAATTTATGAATTCCGCTTCTAACAATGTGAATTGCATTGGTTATTATAAACTAATTTAGAAAAATACGTTTCAAATTTGAACTCGGTCTTGATGAGTTATAATCTTAACATTTTGGTGATTCATTGACCAGTGAAGGATTGCCGTATTTCTTGCCTTGTGAAAAACAATTTTGCATAATTATGATCTCTCATGAAATTTATTTGGATGTTAATGCCTAATTAATATTAAACCTATTTAAAATGTTTGTAGGGATTGGTTTATTTATAAGGTGAATGGTCTACAGTCTACAGCCAACACATTCTACCTTGTTAACTTGTAGCCAGTTAACTACGAACATTCACTGACCCAGCATACATTTTTACTGTCCATGTTTATGTTGTCATCATTTTTGTTGTAGTATGTGGTCTTTTGAGTTGAAGCGAATCTGAGAAGGTTTTATTTATTGTTTGGTTTTGTCTGCCGTTAGAGATCTCGACATTAAGAAGAGAGGTGTGAACAAATTATATATATAAAATACACTTTGACAAAAGTTAAGAACCACCAAGTATTTTTTCAAAAAAAAAATTCTTTTCTTTAAAGGATTGAAGAAGTTGAACCCGAAATGCTTTTTTGGTAATATTTCATTATGGATTAGATTACGGACTACAATTTGAGTCGTATTTGAAGCTGATTATGAAATCAAATTGTTAGTTATTACAAGTGGAAAACAATGGAGATAACACGGACATTTTAAAATTTCATAAAAGTTTTATTTGGTTATTGTTTTTCAACAATTTATAAGAAAACGGACGAGTCATAATGTTGTCAGAACCTTTGAATTAATGTATGGAGAAGCCTTATCGCGCACATTTACTCAGTAGCGACTATAACCACCACGTTTACGCCAAAGCTCCCACACTCGTTTATTTATTCCACGAAATAGGCGACGAAGTCCCTCTTGTGGGAATCACCGCCATTCTTCCAGAATTGCGTTTGTTAATTTAGCAATATTTTGACAGTGTGGATTTCGTTGGTTCACTTTAAGGCCAATAAAGTCCCATACATGCTCGATTGGTTTTACATCAAGGGACATGGCAGACCACTGAAATGTTAAGCGCCTCTTGTCTGAATACTCTTACAATGCGAGCTCTGTGCGGTCTGTCAGTCAATGGATGATTATCAAAATAGGGTACAACGTGTCGTGGAAGGAAGCAATATTAGCAGTTCATAGTTATATTACATCAATGGGTAAACAAAAGGACTTTACTTTTTGTCATATGATAAACATTGGTTTTTTTTGTTTTTTTTTTTGTTTTTTTTTTATCATAATATAGTTTATTCAAAATCTCCTGTTTACAATAACCTTAGTGGCCCTGGTTTGAACATTAAGGGTCCCTGTTTTACATAAATCTCACTTGTCCAGGGGTAGCAAGTGAAAATGAAAATAAAAAGTCCACTTAAACATATTTCATATTCATTTGTTTTTACATTTCATTATAATATACACAATTAGACGATACAATTATTACCATGCATTAGCTTTATGTTCATAAATAATAAATACTCATATGTTATTCCGAAAAAATTCTAATTTGTTTTTAACATTTACATTAATATGCGAAGTTTGTAATGTGCATTGTAATTGTTTTTTTAAATTATTTTTCCAAGTGTTGAAAATTGTTTGATCTCCAATTCGGGATTGGTTATATTTCACCTTATTACGTATTTTCCATATTTCCCACCTTGAGATAAATATTACGGTATTAAAAATGACACCCCCCCCCCCCCCCATATATAGCCCTAACATTATATTTAATTCCTTGATTTCTATATTAGATGTTAATCCAGATCTGTTAAATATTGCTTCTATTTCTTTTATAATTTTGTTCACAGAAGGACATTTAAAAAATAGATGCTGCATCGTTTCATCGTTGTCTCTTATTTGGCAGAGATGACATCTTCCGTTTGACAAATTCATTTTTTTCAATCTATGTTCTGTATAATTTATATTATGGAGACATTTCCACTGGAATTCTTTGACCTTATTAGTAACTTTGATTTTCTTTAATTGTGTCCAAATTTGTGTCCAATCAATATCACCCCCGTACTGTTCTTCCCACTTAATCTGACATTTTGGTTTTATATTTTGTTTAAAGATTCCCTGAATTACTTTTATTTTCAATTTATCAGGTGATATAGTTGTATTTGACTCATTAAAAAATTGTAGCTTATCGTTGATATTTAAGGTAACTCTACGTTCTGGTACTATTGTAGTTTCACCTTTTAAGACTTTTATGAACTTTTCGGGGATTTCTTTTTTTATCTTAGAAAACTCTGAAATACAGTTCCTCCTATCTATTAATAAATTGTATATATCATGACAACTTTTAAAATTTGCATTATTTGAATCCCAAATATCGTTTATAGTTCGTAAGTTACTTTTCAGAAACGAAGTAAACCCTAATGGTTTGTTTTTAAAAGTTATTGAAGAGTTACAAAATATTCTGGTTTTCAGAATGGAATCAATGTCATTATTACACAATTGAATAAGTTCCTGTAATTTTGACCATGATTGGATACATATTTTGTAAAAAAATGGTAACATATTTAAATTTAGAGTTGATACATTAGAGCACTTACATACAAAATATTTTTCATTAAACTTGATGTCTAACTTACGGAGCCAATACTTACCAATTGCATTCCAACTTTCTAATGGTTCATGTAAAATTCGGTATAGAAGCTTAATTCTTTTGCTGTCAATAAACTCTTGTATGTTAATCATACCCATGCCTCCATTTTCTACTCCCAAGCAGCAAACTTTCCTATCTATTTGATTAATACCCCCTCCCCAGATAAAACCCCATACCAAAGTTGTTATTTCTTTTACGTATTTTTCTGGTATTCCACGCATTTCAATTTCGTAACCACAAAGAGAGATCAAGAGATTTTTCACTATTAAAGTTGTTCTTGTATATGTCAAGTTTCTACTTTTCCAAACGTGGACACAATTTTTCATTTGATCTATTATTGATTTCCATATCTCATCATTTTGTATATTATAACCATGATGAATGCCAAGAGTTTTAACATTATCCTTTGTCCAAACTATTTTTGTAAACTTGGGTCTGTTATTTTTAGCCGATCCAATATACATACCTTTTGTCTTTTCATAATTGACTTTTGAACCAGAGGCTTTTTCATATATGTATAGTTAAAATATCAAAAGATTTTTTGACAGATTCATCATTTTTATTAAATAGCTGAGTGTCATCTGCAAACATGCAGAGCTTAGTCTCGATATATTCCCCATCTTTCGCCCCAGGTAAACATTGTTAATAATTACAGATTAATACATGGGCATTTCCATATTGGCCTGGTTATCATCCCGAGACCCCCATATTGGCTCGAGACTGCATCTTGGGCCAATATGGGTCGAGGGATGACAACCAGGTCAATATGGAAATGCCCATGTATTAAACTATTTATTACATACTTCCGACATCTAGAACAGAGACACTCATATTGGCCTGAGACGAAGTCGAGGCCCATATTGGCCCGGACCAATATGGGCCTCGATATGGAAATGATCTTGTAGTAATCCAATAACCGGTTATTTTCCTGGGGTGTGAAAATATGGACAGTTTACTTCCGGTCATATTGGTCATACAAAAATGCCTTTATTTGAACAAGTATGTAATAAATACTAATATCATAGTGGTTCATATTCAGTATTTATTTCTGAAAATAATATGAAATCATATCTGACAAAAATATTTAAAAAAACTCATCCAAGATAGAATTATTAGTATTCTATTGGCATTATTTATAATTAAACTATTCCTTTTCCAAATCCATGTTTCCACCGTGAACAAAAGATAGAAACTACAATACCCAGTATAACAAAGAATGATACAGAACAAATACCGACGATGAAGTAGGTTTTAGGGAAGCTGCTGTCCGTCGGCTGATCTGGAAAAAACAAAAAGTATATTTTAACTGTTTATATTTTCGTGTCTTGTAAAACTGAAAACAGTAATTTCACCAATAATTGAAGATATAGCAAATACTCTCCAAGTTATCCGATGTTTCTGTTGTATTACTGGTGACCTTCATCTGTTCCTTGTATCCATATGTTATTTTTGTCATATTATCTTATGTTGCGTTCACACGTACAGGCTTAAATTTGAAATGTTTTATCAAGTGTTTTGTGTTCACACCAGATTGTAATAGGCTTCGAAAACGTCTGAAAACATCTTTATCGAATCCGTATTAAGATGATACATAAATTACACTGTGTGCATATGACCCTCGTTCGCTTCGTTCATTAATAGAATAGAATAGAATGGAAATAGAAATACCACAATAATAAAGAATTCAATAATACCGCAGATGAATGATCTGTTTAGTATTCCTACAAATCCATATAAGAAGTTTTAGAAAGATATACAACCTCTCTTAAAGGGCAACGAGGAATGCATTATACACATATCGCCCTTGAGACGGGCCTCGAGGAATGAATTATACACATATCGCCCTTGAGACGGGCCTCGTGCTCGTGTATGGAAAATTCCATGCACCCTTCTTGATCGTAAGAGATAACTTGTACCAGCTCATAATGCAGGATAGCTGTTGAGAGTGGTCGTTGACGATCTGATGTAAGCAAAATTTGTGAGACCCTATTCATTATATACTCTTTTTTTCTGTGACAATTTTAATTTCTGCCCATAGTCCCATCGCAGTGTTACCATTGACCGACAAATATGATCTCGCCAAGATTACAGCAAATATGCCCCACGTTTGATGTTTAACACGAACCAATCAAATATGTAATTTAGAACAAATGTGCAAAAATATATTTAAATGTGCTGTTATGCTGTTTAATGGGGGGGGGGGGGGGGGGGGGGGGAGTGGGTATCACTAGCTGGATTGAGTATTCTTGATGTAAAACGGTACGCTAAATCTGTAAAATCCCAGTGGGTAAAAAATGTGATAATACATGATTACTTTCTTGGAAAAGATTTGTTTGTTTTTCGTTATTAAAGCTATTTCAAAATCACCTGTTCTTGTAATAAGAAATAAAAAAAACTTTGCAAAAATAAACGCTCAACAAAACAAAAATACAATAAAAAATTGCATCTTAGACATTTTGTTTCTGTGCAGATTGGTGGCCATATTGGAGATTTCGATCGGAACAAAAAAAAAACTTATTCAGTTTAGAATGCCATCAAATGAATATTCTCACCAAATTTAATATCAATTGGCTCAAACACTTGTAGACAAGATCAAAGGTGAAAAGTTAACAGAATGATGACGCCGACCAAGGGCGCAAAGTGATAACATTTCCGGTGAGCTAAAATATCAAGAGAAATGATTGAATATGAATTTTCAGTGCCTATTTTATATAAAAAAAAATATATGCTTCAACAAATAATATGCTTAAAATAAAAAAAATATATACAGCAGTCCTCACTTAAATATATAGACTAAAAAATAGAGGGAAATGTTCAACATTAAATTTTTGAGTTTTTTTTCTTTCCATATTTTAGAATTTACCGTTTTCTGTTTGTTGCTGTCACATCAAACAATGTAGTTTCACAGTCTGCATCAGAACACCCTGCAAGTACCTTAAACGAAAAATCCTTCGTCTTTGCAGATAATTCGCCATTTTGCAGTTTATTTTTAAAATTCGCAACAGTAGAGTTCATATCAGCAGATGGCAAGTTCGGTGCATTCAAGTCATATGTTTTACGGTCTGTCAGATAAATGTTCATGGTGATTTCATTTTTCAAAGTTGTGTTTGTGTCGATGTCTGAAAACCAAAGAACTCCTTGTTTTTTCCAATCGAGTTTATCGGCAATATTATCGACAATTTCATTGGAGATACTCCGAAACTTTTCCAATTCTGGCAACGATCGACGACGTCTGCCGCCATAAAAATCTGCGTACTGCACTCTAAGTTTCAAATTCCTTGTCGACCCGTCAAAAACATAATCCTTGAAAATATTTCCAATACAATCTGTCATTATACTCCAAAATCCCTTAATCATTACCGCAGATGTATGAACAGACATAACCAAGCCTGACTTAATAGTCCAAAACACTGAGAAAAAATCGTGTGCTCCAAGATGGCAAATAGAAATATGTGGTGATTGGTCATTAGGACGAATATAGCATGGCACATGAGAGTTAAATGCTATCGTTTTTACTTCCTTACATGATAGAGAACGCCATGGACGCAACAATGGCACAAGTGAAACCTGAAGACATTTACGAACAGCATCTATCCATTGTTGTCCTTGGTACGAGAAGTGGCTATAGTATTTGTCATACAGATTACAAAATTTTGTAGCATATGCCACACCATAATCGTCTTTAGTTCCACGACAGTTGTGCTTTCTCTCAAGACATTGTTCATACCAGTCACAACTTGTTCCAGAAGGACTGTAGCATTTTGTTGGAAGACTAAGGTTTGATGTCGTATACTCTTCTCCAATTCTGCACGAGCAATCGGCATACACAGGCCCTGATAATATTTTATGAACTTCAAGCATACATTGATAATAACAATATGTTCTAGATCTGTCTGCACATTTGTACTTTCCACTTGATTTCGTCTGAATATAAGAATCGGTCAGACAAGTCCCCCATTGGTACTGATTGTTATATTTGGACAACTTAAAACATTCGGTTACTCCACTCCGTCCTGTGTTTCTATCACACACAGCTAATACAGATGAGAAAAATGTGCACACAAGTACAATACGATCCATGTTTACTTGAATCAACAATAGATGGTTGATACAGGATTTTAAAGTTGATAATGTGAAAATTATACAACGAATGTTATCTCTTATCGCATTTATAAATTGCTTACGCAATTTACATTTTTAACATGTGTTTACATCGTGACATTAAATGTACGAAAATAGTTATGCGCTGGCTGAACAAATACTGGTAAAACCCATCCCCACTTCCTTCATCGCAAAATTTCTTTATTTTCCGAAACATGATCATCAACTTTTAGTCGATTCAAAAGCTCACTAGAGCTTATGTTATGTGTTATAGATATTTCGACTTTAAATAAAACTTATTTGATTTGATTTGATCAGCTACCAGTGTTTTCGTTATCAAAAGAACCGGCGGCCGGCCAAATTGACCTCTTCAATCCAAAAAATATATTGTACTTTTAGTGCTTGAGTAAAACTTCTTTAAAAACTTTTATTATTCGATATCACTAGCGAGTTTGAAGACTTAAAAATACGTTTGTTGTTTATGCTACATTACTTCCTTGTTTACATAGTATCCGACACGCGTTTGCAACGGCGATTTTCATTGGCTGTTTGGCTGATTTATTCAGATTTCCGGATATTGAAATACATGGTTTCGTATAACCCGAATAATCCAGTCGTTAACTTACTCTCTCGCTAGTCGCTGCATTAAGTGCCGATAGAGGGCGCAGTATTATTCAAGTTAGGTTTCGTACCGGTCATGAAGAGAACTCTACATGCTTTTTTTTTATTACTGTAACTGCTTCGGCAAAGAGTAGGAAAGGTTCGAATCTCTTTGTTTTCTTTTACAATAGTTAATAAAGCTTGAATCGAGTTAGTTAATTAGCTGAAACGGGTCCCGTCGGTCTGTCATGAACTGGAGATCATCAGATAAACAGGAGGGTGTGGGGGGGGGGGGGTAAAAAAGTCGCTCAAAGCAAGCTCTTAATTGCAGAAACAGATGCAATTATCTACTGCATTTAATTTGAAATTAAACCTGCATTTAATTTGAAATTAAACTAAGTTGCATTGACAGAACAACTGGTCCCATTCAAAATCAAAAGATTTGTTTCTGGTACTACATATAGTACAGTTATGCAAACGCCAGGTATGGTATCCCTAAAAACTATCAAATTAAATGCAGAAGAAGTGGAAGCTCATGTTTTCTTATTAATGAGCCTGACCAACACTTCTTCTTTTTCTCTCTCTACATTTCTTTTCATGCCCCAGGGTGAATGGGAAGGGGGTAGTGTAAAAATTGCTGCGTGCAGGGGAAGTGCTGCCCATTTGGGGGGATGCAAAAGGAGGGAGGGGTATCTGGGTTGTTGTTTATGATATTAAAAGTGAAAGTTTGACTGTCCATCATGGCATGTTGCAGTATCAGTGTCTAGAACATTTGGACCTGGCAACCCAGACTTCCTCTCCAGATACTGATAAGATAAGGACTTTTTACACACCATGTTTTACCAGAAACATTTTTTGTGATATAGCTTGTTTTTAAAATGTTTCATTGATGCATGAGAACATGATCCTTCCTCAAATCATTTTGTTTTCAAATTTTATTTGGTAAAAAAAAATTAATTAATCTTTTTCATTCCACTTTCTTGTAGTTTTTATTTTTACCTCAGAGGGTCTGTCCTTGTATGGTATATTGTGCTAATGACTGCAGACTGATATATGTTTTTTGATACAAGGATACATATAAAACATGGATCTCATAGAAAAAAGGGAGAAACTGTGTCTTTTTCATGTATAAAATTTTATGCTTAGAATATGCCAGAATGCAGGATTTTGCGTCTAATTTTCAAAAATGTTCTGGGGGGGTTCCCCCCCCCCCCCCCCACCCCGGAACCCCCTAAAAAACATTGGGGGCCTGTTAAAATTCAAATCTGACCTATTCAATAAAAATAAAGTGAAAACCCTGAGCTCCGAAATGGAATTTCCGCATAATTTATCAACCAATTTATTTCGACAACTATATATATAGCCAGATTCAAATTATCAGACAATATTGTATGCTGACATGAAAAACCGATGAAACATTGTAAGACAAGAACTCTATTTGGCACCAGCGAGCTAATCATTCAGACTTTTTTTTACTTTTAGCTCACCAACGGCCATATACAATATGTACTGATTGAACGAATCAGGACAATATATATAAACTACAGACGGGGAAGAACCGGATATATGACAATGACAGGGAATATTCAGGCCCATATATAAGCTATTGACGGGGAAGGATCGGGATCATATACAATAATTCCACCTTATATAAGAATGCTGTCTTCTGATTGGTTGATGAAAGGGGTATTTTTTACCAATTCTTCGTTTTTTTCAGCTTTTCCACCATTACCGGAATTACTCGGGTTTCTTCTTTCAACCAACGCTAGAGTAAAGACAATGACAGACGACAGTGTCAGCCATTATATTTGAAATCCTTGAAATGTATATATTTCAAATTCATTTGTATTTTTTTTTTTTTTTTTTTGCATGTTGTATGTTAAAGCAAAACCATGATTTATTCTATTTTCGAGTTTGTTCCGGAAATACACTTCTTTGAAAAGATTTTTCCTGTTTTCGTAGATTGATAAAAGTCTTGAAAATCAAATGATCGAGGTGGTCTGAAGCTCTGAACCTGCTTGCATGCCACTGTTTACTTGCTGTTAAATCTTCGGCGGAATTAAGCTAATATATCCTGTTATCGGCTCGGGAAATTTTTCGTCTCTCGACTGGTATTTTTCGCAAATACCCCTCCCAAACATGATATATCTGTTTAATTACACCGAATATTATTTAGAACACTGGCTAAATAAATAATACCTTTTGTTTGTCGTTTTCAGGATGTATCTGTTTAATTCTACCGAATGATATTACATAAAACGCACAACTGATAACATTTTACAAATTTTGTTACAAGCATCTCGGTGAAGGGTAAAATCGGCAAATACGATTTTGCAATAAAACGCACAACTGATAACGTTATACAAATTTTGTTACAAGCGTCTCGGTGAAGGGTAATTATTAGGCAAATACCCCGACAATGGCGGAAAAGCTGAAAAAACTAAGAATTGTATACAAATATATCATGTTTGGGAGGGGTTTTTGCGAAAAATACCAGTCGAGAGACGAAAAATTTCCCGAGCCGAACGGTGAGGGAAATTTAGTCTCAAGACTGGTATTTTAGGAGGGGTATTTGCGAAAAATACTAGTCGAGAGACGAAAAATTTCCCGAGCCGAACGGCGAGGGAAATTTAGTCTCAAGACTGGTATTTTAGGAGGGGTATTTGCGAAAAATACCAGTCGAGAGACGAAAAATTTCACGAGCCGATCGGCGAGTGAAATTTAGTCTCAAGACTTGTATTTTTCACAAATACCCCTCCCAAACATGATATATCTTTTTAATTACACCGAATATTATTTAGAACACTGGCTAAATAAATAATAAACAATTATTACCTTCAATGGATGTAAACATCCAGAATTGTTAACCTGATGGGGGTTGTTTTCCCGAGGTCTTTTGCCCGAGTGAAACAACCCCTAGAGGGTTAACAATTCTGATGTTTACAAACCATTGAAGGCAATAACTGTTTTATTATACCGAACAACAGACCAAGGATTAGGCATTTAAATAAATATATGTATTTAAGCAAAATGTGTGTTTAATAACTTTTGAAATTTTTTTAACAAATGTTAAACTATTTCATGTTTATATTAAAATTCACAACACACCCAGTGATATAGGGCACAAACCGGCCATCAGTAATATTTTCAACAGATTTAAAATGTGTGTTTAATAACTTCAAAAATTGCCTCGGGCCAATACAACCTTCCTTGAGCCATTATGACTAACCGGTCCATTATGAAAACACCCATTTCTTAATACTTTTATTAACCAGTCAATTTCAATTTTAGGTAATCTTCATTCTTTTTGAAGAAGGCAATAGTATTGACCGAAATGGTAGGCTATAATTGTTTTATCATTTTTCAATATTATTATTTAAATATTAAAATTTTGAAATTTTATGAAAACTGGAATTTTTGTAACTTTTTGAAAATTTCGATAATTCAAAATTTTTAAAAAAAATTTGATATCTTATGAAAATTCAATTATTTTTGAAATTTTTGAAATATTGAATTTTTTTGAAAATTTTGAACTAACTTTTTTTTTTTTTTTATTGATTTTAGAATTTTTAAATTTTATGAAATTTTTGAAAGAATTGTTTCCCTTTTGAGGCACGCAATGGGTTGTTTCCCGTTTGGGTTAATTTTCACAAAACATTAAAATTGCTTCAGGTCATGTGATTTAATTTAAGCCAATGAGAAGTTAGTGAGGTATAATAATAAACAATTATTGCCTTCAATGGATGTAAACATCCAGAATTGTTAACCTGAAGGGGGTTGTTTTCCGAGGGCTTTAGCCCGAGGGAAACAACTCCTTGAGGGTTAACAATTCTGATGTTTACAATCCATTGAAAGCAATAACTGTTTTATTATACCAAACAACAGACCAAGGATTGGGAATTTAAATAAAATGTGTGTTTTTAAACAAAATGTATTTAAACAAAATGTATTTAAACAAAATGTGTGTTTAATAACTTTTGACAAATTTTTAACAAATGTTAAACTATTTCATGTTTATATTAAAGTTCACAACACAACCAGTGATATAGGGCACAAACCAGCCATCAGTAATATGTTCAACAGATTTGAAATTTTTGCAATTTTTTGAAATTTTGAAATATTGAAATTTTTTTTAGATTTTGATTTCTTATGAAAATTTTGATTTTTTTTTTTTAATTTTGGAATTTTTTGAAAATTTTGAACTTTAAAGTACTGGGAGCTATAAGGGCCAAAATCGGCCCCACCTCAGATGTCGATAAAATTTTCTCCAAAATGTATTTACAATATGTACTTTTCAGAAATAAATACAGTTAGTTAATATGTGTATCTAATTCCTCACAGCGATCGACAAATTCAGGTAATGAAAAGCAGTGAACGTCATTTTTTTCATCATATACAGAACGTACGTATCATTGTATTATAATGCATATCTATAAAAAAAACAAAAATAAAGCATAATAAAACTCAATAAACAAAGCATAAATTTGACTTAATATGCAATGTGGATTGATTTCAGGAATAAAAACATGTTCCGAAGCTGTATTATGAAATTAAAGTGAACGAATAATAATGTCGCAACGGCACCCATTTTCCACGGTCTCCTGTTTTCGACGGTTTGTTTCACGTGATAAAATCTCTCATTATTTTGATCGCTTCATTTGTCAGAGGTTATATTATGATGCTGAAATTGCATGAATGATCTCATGAAATCTGATCTGAAAATGTCATCTTTAAATGTAAGAACTACGTACCACATCTATTATTTCACGTTCAAATTGTAGTTTTTCGTAATTCATTTTTTCGTCACCTTAACAAAGCTTTAATCATTTAAAAAATATATCTCATACAGACCAATTTTGGATTCATCGTCTGCTATGACATTGATAATGTACATACTGAGGTCAATAGGGACGGATCCAGAATTTCAAGTTAGGGGGGCGCACTTAAAAAAATTGCGCCGAGCGGAGGGAGGTGCGAAAATTGTTGGGGTATTTCGTGTGAAAAATCACGATTTTACGCCAAACAAATCATATTTTTTCCAATTGTAGGGTAGGGGCGCGCACCGGGTGCGCCCTCCCCCCTGGATCCGCCCCTGGGACATCAATTTAGAAACTTATTAACATTGATCGTCGAAAACTGGTCGAAATTTTAGTATTAATCTTAAAGAAGTAATAGATAGATTTATTTGGACAATAGAACTTGGTCATATTTGAAATTTTTTTAAACACTTTTTTAACCGTACTTTATTCTTAACGACAACCAATGCGATGATATATTCCAGTACATTTTTACGGACAACCATCACAAATCTATAGAAAAAAAAATGCCAAGGTGCGGGTTGAGAGAAGTCCAATATTTAAAGATCGCTTTTTTTATAATATGGAAATATTTTGGGAAATGGTGTGAAACAAAATGTTTAATGTGTAACGATTTTAGCTAGGACCCTGTGACAATTATTATTTTTTTTATAAACTGATAACAAGCCTTGGAATCAGATATCCCATAGAAAGTGGTTGTCGATAGATAATTGTTTTACAATCAAGTATTTCATATATATTTATGATGAGAACAAGTTTACAACCACATGATTAATCGTGTAGGTAAAATGTGTGTCGCTGCCATGAGTCTATGTATGATTGTTTTGATTGTCACTAGAAAAAGAGGAGATGGTAGATATTATTTTGCTTTGTAACAAACCAACAACAACACTCCTAATAAACTGTTGCTATCAGAATTGTCTGGTGTCCCTTTCACATAAAGTCGGCGTTTTCCTAGAGGAAGCCATTTGTTATTTTATTTATGTCAAATTCGCAGTCATGTTAGGATTCTAATAATAATAGGATATTATACATTATTATACAGCTATAATTTTAATCCAATAAAAAACAATATGGTGGTGATCGTCTTCCGTAATTAGAATCGTCAAAATGAAATACAATCGAATTAATATCAAATTGTGACTTGTTTCAACCTCATTTAAAATATACCTTGACATTGTACTCGTACATCACGTTCACGATCTTTTATTACAACACTGTTTCACTCAAGTGTACATTTTGTTCCTGTTCTAGTTAAAGGACTTTATCAAACAAAATTATACAGTTTAGATGTAATGCAGTAAATACGTATTTAATCCACAGAAGAATATTTCTATTTTCCACACCTTGTGGTGTGGGGTCGCCATTGTGCATGCGAAATATTAATTGCAAACCCCATTGACTGGCTATTTGCTGCCTGTCTAGAATATTTTATTTTTTTCTCGATCGACAGTTCAGAAGCTAGAAAACAATATGATGAATAGTGTCTGTCAATCATGCAAACAATAACTTATGCACATGACAGAAAGCATTTTCAATGCACTACATACACAAACTTTTGATCCATCATTTGTCCATTGGAGGTTGATTTAAGAGAATGGAACTGATAGAAGTTAAAAGTTTAATTTGGGCGCAAAAGGGGAAACTTTATATAATTTATGAAAATGTGATGTGAATTCAGTGGCCAACCATCCCAGTCTGGTGGCAAAGAAAAAGGTATTGTTCTGATATGCATAACGTTGTGTCTGCAAATTCCATCCAATGAACCCCAACAAAAAACCTACTTTCAGCAAACCAATTATAAACAGTGATAATCATAAATTCCATCAATATCAATAAAACAATTACCTTTCATCTTAACTGAACTTGAACCGTCGTGGTCGTATGGTAGTTGAATTTACAACTACCTGTGCAATCATTGCCTGTCACCACTTAAGTTGTGAGTTTGAACCCCATTCGTGGCGAGGTGTACTCGATAAAACATTATGTGATAAAGTTTGTCAGTGACTTGCGACAGGTCTGTGGATTTCTCTGGGTACTCCAATTTCCGCCACAAAAGTAGTAACTGAAATATTTTTGAAAGTGGTGTTAAACACCTAACCTCCAATGGACAAATGATGGATCAAACGTTTGTGTATGTAGTCCATAACATTAAACACCTTTGGGTCATAATGTGAGAGCTATCTGTTGGATTGTGCCCAAAAAATATCTACTCCTTTTGGATCAAACTATTTTTCTTCATTTTAGAAGTAGCATCGATAGACCATTAAACCCGTTACCTCCGTATCCCTGTAGTAATAACTATTTCAGTATCCCGGAAGAAAATATATAATCAATAATTGGGGGCTTATGAAAATTTTTTTATTTTGGATGAAGTGGTGTTTATTTTATTTCTATCTTACATTTGTATATAACTGTTACGTGCCGACATACCATCGTTTTTTACGGCAAAGATTGCTTCTCAAATATCAAAACGTCATCTAAGCGCTTGGAATATTTGAACATTTTCCCGTCATTTTTCAAGAAATTTAACACCTCGTGAAACCCAAAAAATACTTTAACAGTATTTGTGTTTTATTTATTTTAATAATCTGGTAAAATATTTTTCTGGTGCACGACTGCGGAGGTGCTTAATTTCTTCGAAAACCGTCCAAATATCGCGGGCAAAATTCCACGAAATACAGAAAACAAATAACGCTCATGACGTCACAATGACGTCAAATACGTATCGATTGTGTTGGAAACAAGTTTTAACATCAAAAGTATGATCTCGTCTATAATATAAAACAAATCAAATTTTAATCAAGTATGTTCTGAGATAATGATTCATTAAATATGGGGCCATATATGGCACTTATAGTCCCCAGTTCTTTTTATGGCATTGACGCCGGATTACATGCACTGAGTTTTTCTCTTGGTTTTAATGTACACAAACTGTATTTAAAATAAATACAATTATTTTCAGAAACATAAGTTATTTACTGATGAATTTCATTACTTGAAATGAATCATGAAATGTACAGATTGTGTATATAATGGTCTCATATATACAATCAGAAGAGTGAAAATATTGATTTTAAGGGTCTGGCTGAGGAGTATTCTTGATGTAAAACGGTACGCTAAATCTGTAAAATCCCAGTGGGTAAAAAATGTGATAATACGTGATTACTTTCTTGGAAAAGATTTGTTTGTTTTTCGTTATTAAAGCTATTTCAAAATCACCTGTTCTTGTAATAAGAAATAAAAAAAACTTTGCAAAAATAAACGCTCAACAAAACAAAAATACAATAAAAAATTGCATCTTAGATATTTTGTTTCTGTGCAGATTGGTGGCCATATTGGAGATTTCGATCGGAACAAAAAAAAAACTTATTCAGTTTAGAATGCCATCAAATGAATATTCTCACCAAATTTAATATCAATTGGCTCAAACACTTGTAGACAAGATCAAAGGTGAAAAGTTAACAGAATGATGACGCCGACCAAGGGCGCAACGTGATAACATTTCCGGTGAGCTAAAATATCAAGAGAAATGATTGAATATGAATTTTCAGTGCCTATTTTATATAAAAAAAAATATATGCTTCAACAAATAATATGCTTAAAATAAAAAAAATATATACAGCAGTCCTCACTTAAATATATAGACTAAAAAATAGAGGGAAATGTTCAACATTAAATTTTTGAGTTTTTTTTCTTTCCATATTTTAGAATTTACCGTTTTCTGTTTGTTGCTGTCACATCAAACAATGTAGTTTCACAGTCTGCATCAGAACACCCTGCAAGTACCTTAAACGAAAAATCCTTCGTCTTTGCAGATAATTCGCCATTTTGCAGTTTATTTTTAAAATTCGTAACAGTAGAGTTCATATCAGCAGATGGCAAGTTCGGTGCATTCAAGTCATATGTTTTACGGTCTGTCAGATAAATGTTCATGGTGATTTCATTTTTCAAAGTTGTGTTTGTGTCGATGTCTGAAAACCAAAGAACTCCTTGTTTTTTCCAATCGAGTTTATCGGCAATATTATCGACAATTTCATTGGAGATACTCCGAAACTTTTCCAATTCTGGCAACGATCGACGACGTCTGCCGCCATAAAAATCTGCGTACTGCACTCTAAGTTTCAAATTCCTTGTCGACCCGTCAAAAACATAATCCTTGAAAATATTTCCAATACAATCTGTCATTATACTCCAAAATCCCTTAATCATTACCGCAGATGTATGAACAGACATAACCAAGCCTGACTTAATAGTCCAAAACACTGAGAAAAAATCGTGTGCTCCAAGATGGCAAATAGAAATATGTGGTGATTGGTCATTAGGACGAATATAGCATGGCACATGAGAGTTAAATGCTATCGTTTTTACTTCCTTACATGATAGAGAACGCCATGGACGCAACAATGGCACAAGTGAAACCTGAAGACATTTACGAACAGCATCTATCCATTGTTGTCCTTGGTACGAGAAGTGGCTATAGTATTTGTCATACAGATTACAAAATTTTGTAGCATATGCCACACCATAATCGTCTTTAGTTCCACGACAGTTGTGCTTTCTCTCAAGACATTGTTCATACCAGTCACAACTTGTTCCAGAAGGACTGTAGCATGTTGTTGGAAGACTAAGGTTTGATGTCGCATACTCTTCTCCAATTCTGCACGAGCAATCGGCATACACAGGCCCTGATAATATTTTATGAACTTCAAGCATACATTGATAATAACAATATGTTCTAGATCTGTCTGCACATTTGTACTTTCCACTTGATTTCGTCTGAATATAAGAATCGGTCAGACAAGTCCCCCATTGGTACTGATTGTTATATTTGGACAACTTAAAACATTCGGTTACTCCACTCCGTCCTGTGTTTCTATCACACACAGCTAATACAGATGAGAAAAATGTGCACACAAGTACAATACGATCCATGTTTACTTGAATCAACAATAGATGGTTGATACAGGATTTTAAAGTTGATAATGTGAAAATTATACAACGAATGTTATCTCTTATCGCATTTATAAATTGCTTACGCAATTTACATTTTTAACATGTGTTTACATCGTGACATTAAATGTACGAAAATAGTTATGCGCTGGCTGAACAAATACTGGTAAAACCCATCCCCACTTCCTTCATCGCAAAATTTCTTTATTTTCCGAAACATGATCATCAACTTTTAGTCGATTCAAAAGCTCACTAGAGCTTATGTTATGTGTTATAGATATTTCGACTTTAAATAAAACTTATTTGATTTGATTTGATCAGCTACCAGTGTTTTCGTTATTAAAAGAACCAGCGGCCGGCCAAATTGACCTCTTCAATCCAAAAAATATATTGTACTTTTAGTGCTTGAGTAAAACTTCTTTAAAAACTTTTATTATTCGATATCACTAGCGAGTTTGAAGACTTAAAAATACGTTTGTTGTTTATGCTACATTACTTCCTTGTTTACATAGTATCCGACACGCGTTTGCAACGGCGATTTTCATTGGCTGTTTGGCTGATTTATTCAGATTTCCGGATATTGAAATACATGGTTTCGTATAACCCGAATAATCCAGTCGTTAACTTACTCTCTCGCTAGTCGCTGCATTAAGTGCCGATAGAGGGCGCAGTATTATTCAAGTTAGGTTTCGTACCGGTCATGAAGAGAACTCTACATGCTTTTTTTTTTATTACTGTAACTGCTTCGGCAAAGAGTAGGAAAGGTTCGAATCTCTTTGTTTTCTTTTACAATAGTTAATAAAGCTTGAATCGAGTTAGTTAATTAGCTGAAACGGGTCCCGTCGGTCTGTCATGAACTGGAGATCATCAGATAAACAGGAGGGTGTGGGGGGGGGGTAAAAAAGTCGCTCAAAGCAAGCTCTTAATTGCAGAAACAGATGCAATTATCTACTGCATTTAATTTGAAATTAAACCTGCATTTAATTTGAAATTAAACTAAGTTGCATTGACAGAACAACTGGTCCCATTCAAAATCAAAAGATTTGTTTCTGGTACTACATATAGTACAGTTATGCAAACGCCAGGTATGGTATCCCTAAAAACTATCAAATTAAATGCAGAAGAAGTGGAAGCTCATGTTTTCTTATTAATGAGCCTGACCAACACTTCTTCTTTTTCTCTCTCTACATTTCTTTTCATGCCCCAGGGTGAATGGGAAGGGGGTAGTGTAAAAATTGCTGCGTGCAGGGGAAGTGCTGCCCATTTGGGGGGGATGCAAAAGGAGGGAGGGGTATCTGGGTTGTTGTTTATGATATTAAAAGTGAAAGTTTGACTGTCCATCATGGCATGTTGCAGTATCAGTGTCTAGAACATTTGGACCTGGCAACCCAGACTTCCTCTCCAGATACTGATAAGATAAGGACTTTTTACACACCATGTTTTACCAGAAACATTTTTTGTGATATAGCTTGTTTTTAAAATGTTTCATTGATGCATGAGAACATGATCCTTCCTCAAATCATTTTGTTTTCAAATTTTATTTGGTAAAAAAAAATTAATTAATCTTTTTCATTCCACTTTCTTGTAGTTTTTATTTTTACCTCAGAGGGTCTGTCCTTGTATGGTATATTGTGCTAATGACTGCAGACTGATATATGTTTTTTGATACAAGGATACATATAAAACATGGATCTCATAGAAAAAAGGGAGAAACTGTGTCTTTTTCATGTATAAAATTTTATGCTCAGAATATGCCAGAATGCAGGATTTTGCGTCTAATTTTCAAAAATGTTCTGGGGGGGTTCCCCCCCCCCCCCCCACCCCGGAACCCCCTAAAAAACATTGGGGGCCTGTTAAAATTCAAATCTGACCTATTCAATAAAAATAAAGTGAAAACCCTGAGCTCCGAAATGGAATTTCCGCATAATTTATCAACCAATTTATTTCGACAACTATATATATAGCCAGATTCAAATTATCAGACAATATTGTATGCTGACATGAAAAACCGATGAAACATTGTAAGACAAGAACTCTATTTGGCACCAGCGAGCTAATCATTCAGACTTTTTTTTACTTTTAGCTCACCAACGGCCATATACAATATGTACTGATTGAACGAATCAGGACAATATATATAAACTACAGACGGGGAAGAACCGGATATATGACAATGACAGGGAATATTCAGGCCCATATATAAGCTATTGACGGGGAAGGATCGGGATCATATACAATAATTCCACCTTATATAAGAATGCTGTCTTCTGATTGGTTGATGAAAGGGGTATTTTTTACCAATTCTTCGTTTTTTTCAGCTTTTCCACCATTACCGGAATTACTCGGGTTTCTTCTTTCAACCAACGCTAGAGTAAAGACAATGACAGACGACAGTGTCAGCCATTATATTTGAAATCCTTGAAATGTATATATTTCAAATTCATTTGTATTTTTTTTTTTTTTTTTTTTGCATGTTGTATGTTAAAGCAAAACCATGATTTATTCTATTTTCGAGTTTGTTCCGGAAATACACTTCTTTGAAAAGATTTTTCCTGTTTTCGTAGATTGATAAAAGTCTTGAAAATCAAATGATCGAGGTGGTCTGAAGCTCTGAACCTGCTTGCATGCCACTGTTTACTTGCTGTTAAATATTCGGCGGAATTAAGCAAATATATCCTGTTATCGGCTCGGGAAATTTTTCGTCTCTCGACTGGTATTTTTCGCAAATACCCCTCCCAAACATGATATATCTGTTTAATTACACCGAATATTATTTAGAACACTGGCTAAATAAATAATACCTTTTGTTTGTCGTTTTCAGGATGTATCTGTTTAATTCTACCGAATGATATTACATAAAACGCACAACTGATAACATTTTACAAATTTTGTTACAAGCATCTCGGTGAAGGGTAAAATCGGCAAATACGATTTTGCAATAAAACGCACAACTGATAACGTTATACAAATTTTGTTACAAGCGTCTCGGTGAAGGGTAATTATTAGGCAAATACCCCGACAATGGCGGAAAAGCTGAAAAAACTAAGAATTGTATACAAATATATCATGTTTGGGAGGGGTATTTGCGAAAAATACCAGTCGAGAGACGAAAAATTTCCCGAGCCGAACGGTGAGGGAAATTTAGTCTCAAGACTGGTATTTTAGGAGGGGTATTTGCGAAAAATACCAGTCGAGAGACGAAAAATTTCACGAGCCGATCGGCGAGTGAAATTTAGTCTCAAGACTTGTATTTTTCACAAATACCCCTCCCAAACATGATATATCTTTTTAATTACACCGAATATTATTTAGAACACTGGCTAAATAAATAATAAACAATTATTACCTTCAATGGATGTAAACATCCAGAATTGTTAACCTGATGGGGGTTGTTTTCCCGAGGTCTTTTGCCCGAGTGAAACAACCCCTAGAGGGTTAACAATTCTGATGTTTACAAACCATTGAAGGCAATAACTGTTTTATTATACCGAACAACAGACCAAGGATTAGGCATTTAAATAAATATATGTATTTAAGCAAAATGTGTGTTTAATAACTTTTGAAATTTTTTTAACAAATGTTAAACTATTTCATGTTTATATTAAAATTCACAACACACCCAGTGATATAGGGCACAAACCGGCCATCAGTAATATTTTCAACAGATTTAAAATGTGTGTTTAATAACTTCAAAAATTGCCTCGGGCCAATACAACCTTCCTTGAGCCATTATGACTAACCGGTCCATTATGAAAACACCCATTTCTTAATACTTTTATTAACCAGTCAATTTCAATTTTAGGTAATCTTCATTCTTTTTGAAGAAGGCAATAGTATTGACCGAAATGGTAGGCTATAATTGTTTTATCATTTTTCAATATTATTATTTAAATATTAAAATTTTGAAATTTTATGAAAACTGGAATTTTTGTAACTTTTTGAAAATTTCGATAATTCAAAATTTTTAAAAAAAATTTGATATCTTATGAAAATTCAATTATTTTTGAAATTTTTGAAATATTGAATTTTTTTGAAAATTTTGAACTAACTTTTTTTTTTTTTTATTGATTTTAGAATTTTTAAATTTTATGAAATTTTTGAAAGAATTGTTTCCCTTTTGAGGCACACAATGGGTTGTTTCCAGTTTGGGTTAATTTTCACAAAACATTAAAATTGCTTCAGGTCATGTGATTTAATTTAAGCCAATGAGAAGTTAGTGAGGTATAATAATAAACAATTATTGCCTTCAATGGATGTAAACATCCAGAATTGTTAACCTGAAGGGGGTTGTTTTCCGAGGGCTTTAGCCCGAGGGAAACAACTCCTTGAGGGTTAACAATTCTGATGTTTACAATCCATTGAAAGCAATAACTGTTTTATTATACCAAACAACAGACCAAGGATTGGGAATTTAAATAAAATGTGTGTTTTTAAACAAAATGTATTTAAACAAAATGTATTTAAACAAAATGTATTTAAACAAAATGTGTGTTTAATAACTTTTGACAAATTTTTAACAAATGTTAAACTATTTCATGTTTATATTAAAGTTCACAACACAACCAGTGATATAGGGCACAAACCAGCCATCAGTAATATGTTCAACAGATTTGAAATTTTTGCAATTTTTTGAAATTTTGAAATATTGAAATTTTTTTTAGATTTTGATTTCTTATGAAAATTTTGATTTTTTTTTTTTTAATTTTGGAATTTTTTGAAAATTTTGAACTTTAAAGTACTGGGAGCTATAAGGGCCAAAATCGGCCCCACCTCAGATGTCGATAAAATTTTCTCCAAAATGTATTTACAATATGTACTTTTCAGAAATAAATACAGTTAGTTAATATGTGTATCTAATTCCTCACAGCGGATCGACAAATTCAGGTAATGAAAAGCAGTGAACGTCATTTTTTTCATCATATACAGAACGTACGTATCATTGTATTATAATGCATATCTATAAAAAAACAAAAATAAAGCATAATAAAACTCAATAAACAAAGCATAAATTTGACTTAATATGCAATGTGGATTGATTTCAGGAATAAAAACATGTTCCGAAGCTGTATTATGAAATTAAAGTGAACGAATAATAATGTCGCAACGTCACCCATTTTCGACGGTCTCCTGTTTTCGACGGTTTGTTTCACGTGATAAAATCTCTCATTATTTTGATCGCTTCATTTGTCAGAGGTTATATTATGATGCTGAAATTGCATGAATGATCTCATGAAATCTGATCTGAAAATGTCATCTTTAAATGTAAGAACTACGTTCCACATCTATTATTTCACGTTCAAATTGTAGTTTTTCGTAATTCATTTTTTCGTCACCTTAACAAAGCTTTAATCATTTAAAAAATATATCTCATACAGACCAATTTTGGATTCATCGTCTGCTATGACATTGATAATGTACATACTGAGGTCAATAAGGGCGGATCCAGGATATCAAGTTAGGGGGGCGCACTTAAAAAAATTGCGCCGAGCGGAGGGAGGTGCGAAAATTGTTGGGGTATTTCGTGTGAAAAATCACGATTTTACGCCAAAAAAAATCATATTTTTTCCAATTGTAGGGTAGGGGCGTGCACCGGGTGCGCCCTCCCCCCTGGATCCGCCCCTGGGACATCAATTCAGAAACTTATTAACATTGATCGTCGAAAACTGGTCGAAATTTTAGTATTAATCTTAAAGAAGTAATAGATAGATTTATTTGGACAATAGAACTTGGTCATATTTGAAATTTTTTTAAACACTTTTTTAACCGTACTTTATTCTTAACGACAACCAATGCGATGATATATTCCAGTACATTTTTACGGACAACCATCACAAATCTATAGAAAAAAAAATGCCAAGGTGCGGGTTGAGAGAAGTCCAATATTTAAAGATCGCTTTTTTTTATAATATGGAAATATTTTGGGAAATGGTGTGAAACAAAATGTTTAATGTGTAACGATTTTAGCTAGGACCCTGTGACAATTATTATTTTTTTTATAAACTGATAACAAGCATTGGAATCAGATATCCCATAGAAAGTGGTTGTCGATAGATAATTGTTTTACAATCAAGTATTTCATATATATTTATGATGAGAACAAGTTTACAACCACATGATTAATCGTGTAGGTAAAATGTGTGTCGCTGCCATGAGTCTATGTATGATTGTTTTGATTGTCACTAGAAAAAGAGGAGATGGTAGATATTATTTTGCTTTGTAACAAACCAACAACAACACTCCTAATAAACTGTTGCTATCAGAATTGTCTGGTGTCCCTTTCACATAAAGTCGGCGTTTTCCTAGAGGAAGCCATTTGTTATTTTATTTATGTCAAATTCGCAGTCATGTTAGGATTCTAATAATAATAGGATATTATACATTATTATACAGCTATAATTTTAATCCAATAAAAAACAATATGGTGGTGATCGTCTTCCGTAATTAGAATCGTCAAAATGAAATACAATCGAATTAATATCAAATTGTGACTTGTTTCAACCTCATTTAAAATATACCTTGACATTCTGTAATACTTGTACTCGTACATCACGTTCACGATCTTTTATTACAACACTGTTTCACTCAAGTGTACATTTTGTTCCTGTTCTAGTTAAAGGACTTTATCAAACAAAATTATACAGTTTACATGTAATGCAGTAAATACGTATTTAATCCACAGAAGAATATTTCTATTTTCCACACCTTGTGGTGTGGGGTCGCTATTGTGCATGCGAAATATTAATTGCAAACCCCATTGACTGGCTATTTGCTGCCTGTCTAGAATATTTTATTATTTTCTCGATCGACAGTTCAGAAGCTAGAAAACAATATGATGAATAGTGTCTGTCAATCATGCAAACAATAACTTATGCACATGACAGAAAGCATTTTCAATGCACTACATACACAAACTTTTGATCCATCATTTGTCCATTGGAGGTTGATTTAAGAGAATGGAACTGATAGAAGTTAAAAGTTTAATTTGGGCGCAAAAGGGGAAACTTTATATAATTTATGAAAATGTGATGTGAATTCAGTGGCCTACCATCCCAGTCTGGTGGCAAAGAAAAAGGTATTGTTCTGATATGCATAACGTTGTGTCTGCAAATTCCATCCAATGAACCCCAACAAAAAACCTACTTTCAGCAAACCAATTATAAACAGTGATAATCATAAATTCCATCAATATCAATAAAACAATTACCTTTCATCTTAACTGAACTTGAACCGTCGTGGTCGTATGGTAGTTGAATTTACAACTACCTGTGCAATCATTGCCTGTCACCACTTAAGTTGTGAGTTTGAACCCCATTCGTGGCGAGGTGTACTCGATAAAACATTATGTGATAAAGTTTGTCAGTGACTTGCGACAGGTCTGTGGATTTCTCTGGGTACTCCAATTTCCGCCACAAAAGTAGTAACTGAAATATATTTGAAAGTGGTGTTAAACACCTAACCTCCAATGGACAAATGATGGATCAAACGTTTGTGTATGTAGTCCATAACATTAAACACCTTTGGGTCATAATGTGAGAGCTATCTGTTGGATTGTGCCCAAAAAATATCTACTCCTTTTGGATCAAACTATTTTTCTTCATTTTAGAAGTAGCATCGATAGACCATTAAACCCGTTACCTCCGTATCCCTGTAGTAATAACTATTTCAGTATCCCGGAAGAAAATATATAATCAATAATTGGGGGCTTATGAATTTTTTTTTATTTTGGATGAAGTGGTGTTTATTTTATTTCTATCTTACATTTGTATATAACTGTTACGTGCCGACATACCATCGTTTTTTACGGCAAAGATTGCTTCTCAAATATCAAAACGTCATCTAAGCGCTTGGAATATTTGAACATTTTCCCGTCATTTTTCAAGAAATTTAACACCTCGTGAAACCCAAAAAATACTTTAACAGTATTTGTGTTTTATTTATTTTAATAATCTGGTCAAATATTTTTCTGGTGCACGACTGCGGAGGTGCTTAATTTCTTCGAAAACCGTCCAAATATCGCGGGCAAAATTCCACGAAATACAGAAAACAAATAACGCTCATGACGTCACAATGACGTCAAATACGTATCGATTTTGTTGGAAACAAGTTTTAACATCAAAAGTATGATCTCGTCTATAATATAAAACAAATCAAATTTTAATCAAGTATGTTCTGAGATAATGATTCATTAAATATGGGGCCATATATGGCACTTATAGTCCCCAGTTCTTTTTATGGCATTGACGCCGGATTACATGCACTGAGTTTTTCTCTTGGTTTTAATGTACACAAACTGTATTTAAAATAAATACAATTATTTTCAGAAACATAAGTTATTTACTGATGAATTTCATTACTTGAAATGAATCATGAAATGTACAGATTGTGTATATAATGGTCTCATATATACAATCAGAAGAGTGAAAATATTGATTTTAAGGGTCTGGCTGAGGTTATAAATAAATTAATATTTAACAACCTCCACAATCCTCCACCAACAAAATATTTTGATATAATCATTAACCCTCTATACTCAAAACAACTGCTCAATTTGGTGTTGGTGGAAGACTGTGGAGGTATATAAAATAGCTAAAATGTACATTAAATATGTCGTTTATAGTTCATTTTTAGCATTATCCGTCTAATTATGATGTCATTATGACGTCATAACGCACCCAATTTCACGGAAAGTTATATTTTTTAAAATTTGTTTATATGCGAGCTTAAGCGAGCTCTTTATGGTATAAAATGTGTACTTAGGATTTTTTAACAAACATGGCTGAACATATTGTCGAAGAAAAAAAAATTCTACGTTTTGTAAACACCGGTTTCCGGGTAACACACTAACACACTCAACTAATGCAGATCTTCTTAACATAAAGCACAAAGGTGATCCTGAAGTCTCGTACCCTCTCTCGTACGTCCGATACCACTGAAACCCGAAACCCGTGTGTAATAAAAGTCATTTTGCTAACTTGTTTTACTTATATTGATATTTTTTAATTTATTAAATCTCTTCTGACATACTGACAAGAATTTTTGTTTCTACGCGGAAGTTAACTTTTGAGATTTCGTAAGGAACGATAACTCGAATAAAGGAACGACAGCTCGATTGAATGAGACTAGATTCGGCCCTAAAAAAAGTCGTCCCCAATATATCTCGGCCCAAAAAATCTCGACACTTTTTGATGAAATTGTCAGATAATTTTCAGATGCGCGAGCATTCAAGGCGTGCCGGTTTCATATTATAACAATTAAATTAGTAAATTGTTTTTATTCTATGTCAAACATTATTTTTTAATATAATGTGGGGCCAATTTTGCACCTTAACGCCTCTCCCTCTTTATTATTTTTTTATTGATTTTAGAATTTTTTAATTTTATGAAAATTTTGAGGAAAGAGTTGTTTCCCTTTTGAGGCACGCAATGGGTTGTTTACCGGGAAACAATAGGGTTGTTACCCGGTAAACAACTAGTTGTTTCCCGTTTGGGTTAATTTTCACAAACTTTAAAATTGTTTCAAGTCATGTGATTTAATTTAAGCCAATGAGAAGTTAGTGAGGTATAATAATACCTTTTGTTTGTCGTTTTCAGGACCTAACATGATGTTTCTGTTTAATTCTACCGAATGATGTTACATAAAACGCACAACTGATAACGTTTTACAAATTTTGTTACAAGCGTCTTGGTGAAGGGTAAAAACGGCAAATACGATTGTTACATAAAACGCACAACTGATAACGTTTAACAAATTTTGTTACAAGCGTCTCGGTGAAGGGTAAAAACGTCAAATACGATTTTGCAAATACCATGGAAAAAAGTTAAATCTTATGCAAATACACCTGCATGAAGTAAAAATTCTGCAAATTCACAATGCAAGGCCTGAATTTGTAAAAGAAATATCACGGCTATTAACCATTCAGAATCCAGCATTCTTATATAAGGTGTAATTAGTAAAAAAAAAAATACCCCTTTCATCAACCAATCAGAAGACAGCATTCTGATATAAGGTGTAATTATATATACAAGACACAGTTATACAAATATGAAACATTACCCTAGAGTCCATACCATCTGTATTTAGCCCACTAAAAGCAAGCAGTCCAAATAGCTATACAGGAAACTCTACTAGATCAAGACCCACATGGAACTCTCCTAGATCATACCTAAGCAGCAATCCATATGACACACCAGTGAGGAAAAACATGCGCATCATGACAGTCAATTGCCGCAGTATTAAAGATAAACGAGCAGAATTTGAAACAACCCTGCATTATCTTAAACCAGATATAATCTGTGCAACAGAATCGTGGCTAAAAGGTGTCAAACCAGGAGTAAACCCCACCAAAGATGCTATAAAATCTAGCGAAATCTTTCCACCAAACTACAATGTCTACAGGAACGATAAAGGAACACTAGGAGGAGAAGTATTCATATTCGTAGAAAAACATATAACCTCAGTGGAACAAACATCTTTCATCACAGACGGAGAAATAGAATGGGTAAAAGTAAAAATGAAAAACAACAAAGGCCTATAAGTAGGATCATTCTATATGCCACACAGAGAACAAAAACACCTTGATGAACTAAGTAAGTCCCTGGAAAAAAGTGAAAACCACAGCATAACAAACATAGTATTAACAGGAGATTTCAATTGCCCTGACATAAGATGGGACACACAAACAGCATGTGGACCAGACAGAGAGATACAACAAGGACTAGCTGACCTAATGGGTGCTAACAACCTAACCCAAATACACGACTCGCCAACTCGGGAAAACAATCTGTTAGACCTAGTATTTGTATCAAATCGAACACTAGTAAAATCATCTGTAAATGTTCCTGGAATATCAGATCATGAAATTATAATAACAGACTTTGAGACTAAAGTACATCACCAAAACACAACACCCAGGAAATGCTACATCTACAGAAAAGCTAACTGGAACACAATAAATAAAGATCTAAATACACTAAATGAAATAGTAGAAGAGAAGCAAAGGAATGGAGCAGATGTACATCAGCTTTGGGATAATATTTTCAAGAAACACCTATTTGGGACCATGAATAACAACATTCCAAATAAAGAAATCAAATCACGAAACAACATACCATGGGTCAAGAGGAAAGAACGAAAAATGTTAAAAAACGAAACAGCGGCTATACAAACAAGCACGAAACACTAAAGTAATAATTTTTTGATTAGAAAACGGAAAATTTGAGTTTTCTCGAAAACAATACATTTTTTTAAAACACAGTAAACGAGAGTTTTGTGCAGAATTTTACTACCATTTTTAAAATATGCATTTCATCTAACAATAGCCTTTCATTATTGCTGCACTCATCTGAAATTTGACATTTTCCCCGATATTTACCGCCAAAATAGAGGTGGGAGTAAACTAACTAGAGGTAGCAGCCAGGTAAATCTTACCTTGATAGAGACAGAGACACGTGTACAGGCATATTTTGACACTCCATTTTTAAACTTTAAAATCTTTCTAAAAGTTCACATAAAATTTCTTCATAAACCTATTTTTTGACATCTTAACATATATATATAAACATCGCAAGAATGGGTAAAACAAAGGACTTGTCAAAAGATTGTAAAAACATTGTGTTAAATCTATTCAAGTTTTTTCAGCGTGAGAAGGCCAGGGGAAGACCATTTTATTCCCCCAGATAATTTGATTAAAAGAACATGCAAGGCTGCTGGCATATCTTACAGTTCTGTGTATAGAGTTGTAAACGGTAAAAGTCCTCCTGAATCCAACAGACCGAAAGAAAGAAAGAAAACTCTTGATGATTTTGACCGTTGCGTTATTAAACGGACCGTTCATAGCATGTACAACAGGAAAATTGCCCCAACAGTCTCAAAAATTAAGAAAGAAATTGAAGATACAATTAAAATCTCGAAATCAACGCTTACTTTAACTTTATTAGATCTTGGTTATAAGTACAAAAAATCCGGCGATAATAGGAGGCTTTTATATGATCAGAGGTCAGTAATAAATGATCGGTGTAATTACCTCCGAAAAATCAGGAAGTTTCGAGAGGATGGGTATGAAATTGTATATTTGGATGAGACCTGGGTTAATCAGAATCATGCCACTGACTACATGTGGTTACCAGTTGATGGTTCTGATGCTCCAAAGATCCCTTCAGGAAAAGGTAAAAGGTTGATAGTTTTGCACGCTGGTAATCGTGAGGAGGGTTTGATTGATAGGTGTGATTTGGTTTTTCTTGCCAAAGCTAAAGATGGGGATTATCACCAAGAAATGAACGGGCCCATCTTTCTAAACTGGTTCGAAAATCAGCTTATGCCAGCATTAAAAAGCCCAAGTGTTATCGTTTTAGATAATGCCAGTTATCACAACATCAAGACTGAAGAAACTGTTGTGCCAAACTTTAATCAGAGAAAAGCTGTCTTACAAGATTATCTTTCAAAACACAACATTCCTTTTCAGCCCCTTGAAACTAAAAAACAACTTTATGAAAAAATCAAATTTAAGAAACTCCTTTCCGTTTTTAAAACTGATAAAATTGCCAACCTACACGGTCACGAAGTTCTAAGAACCCCTGTTCGCCATTGCGAATTGAACCCCATAGAACTTATTTGGGCACAGGTTAAAGGGTTTGTTGCAGAAAACAATACAACTTTTCGTTTGAAGGATGTGAAAGAACTTGTTTATGGGGGGTTTGGCAGAATTACAAAGGAAGTTTGGGCGAAGGCAGAAGATCATGTATTAAAAATAGAAAAGGAGTATGGGAAAGAGAATTGCATTGATAGGAGTGAGATTCCCCCAATAATAATTGATCTTGATGACGACGAGTCCAGCGACGAGGAAAGCTGAATCCAGTCCAACATGATTACATATTGAACGGGTATACCGGTTGTAAATGACAGATTGTACATAACGTTTTTACATATAAAATTTTATTCATATCCAATAATTGTGTACTCTATGTCTAACTTCAGTGAATTTATTAGCAGAAAAGACCGTTCTTTTTCGAATTATTTCAGAAAGATTGAAATAGCTTGGTCAAATTAAAAATCAGTAATTATGGAAATTTATGATTTCACGTTTTTTTCAAAATTTTCGAGGTAAATCTCAGGTAAGCATGTGTATAAATGTCACGTAGTCAAATGCATTAACCATGAAGGGAACAATAGCCTTCTCCGGCACGTCGACGAGAGACAACAGACCAGCTGCGGGACCACCGTCGTTCCTATTGTTATATGGGATTACGTCCACGGTGAGTTGGCTGTCACATTTAACGAGCAAACTTGGCCTATTTTGAAGAACTTAGCCTGAAAGAAAGACCAAAATAACGCCAAAAATTGGTAATTTTTCAGATGAGCAGGGGCCTTCAGAATAATTTCAACCGTAAATATTTATACAATTCCAAAATGGTAGTAAAATTCCTGACAAAACTCTCGTTGGATGCGTTAAAAAAAAATCTACGCTTTACGAAATATTTAGATTTTTCCGTTTTCTAATCAAAAAATTATTACTTTTAATAAATGGACCAACTACAGAACGCTCCAAAAAGAATGTAAACGCCACCTACGAAAAGCGGAATGGGACTATGTAAACACAAACATCATAGACGGGCTAAACAACAACAACACAAAACCGTTCTGGAAATATGTTAAATCAAAACGTTAAGAATCCGGAGGTATAGCACCACTAAAGAAAGGAACAAACCTCATAAGTGACAGCAAAGGGAAAGCTGAATTATTATTAAACCAGTTTAAATCAGTCTTTACCAAACCAACAAATAATGACCTACCATCGACTAGGATACAATCAAAAAACATCAGACCAATCATCATTGATCAAAAGGGCCTAGAAAAACTATTAACAAACATCAATACATCAAAAACATCAGGGCCAGACAATATTATACCAAACCGGATATTAAAAGAATGCGCAATACACCTAGCGCCAATACTAAAAACCATACTACAATGTTCTTTGGATACTGGAGAATTACTCAAAGACTGGAGAGATGCGAACATCTCGAGTATCTTCAAAAAAGGAGACAAACACCTACCAGAAAACTACAGGCCAGTATCACTAACATCAGTCATCTGCAAAATACTGGAACACATCATCTGCAAACATCTCCTAAAACACCTGGAGAAAAATAAGATCCTAACAAATTTAAACCATGGTTTCAGGTCCGGATATTCTTGCGAAACTCAGCTGATCACAACAATCAACGACTTCCTACAATAACACGATAAAGGACAACAAGTAGACATTGCCATCCTAGATTTCTCCAAAACATTCGACACAGTACCACAGGTACAAGGTATCGCTGGTCCGGAGGGATCGAGAGGATTAAATTGTGTAATGGAAGTGAGTGGTGTGAATGCGTCTGCGTGTGAATGTGTGTGGCGACGGAACAATTGAGAAAAGGTAAGTATGGTATCCTGTGTTCCCTTGGTCCTTATGCAGGGCCTAGGTACCACTGGTCTAACGGGACAAAGGTGTCAGTTGTCTCCAAGCAATAAATGACCACCTTATCCAGACAGTGCAAGTAGTCTACTTCTTATTCAGAATGGCGACGGAACAATTGAGAAAAGGTAAGTATGGTATCCTGTGTTCCCTTGGTCCTTATGCAGGGCCTAGGTACCACTGGTCTAACGGGACAAAGGTGTCAGTTGTCTCCAAGCAATAAATGACCACCTTATCCAGACAGTGCAAGTAGTCTACTTCTTATTCAGAAATATCCAAAGCCTTCGGTATATAACTATTCCTTTTTCAGAAATCGTTATTGAAATTACATTTCATTCTGATGTTGACTCTTTGAACGTTTGTCTCCGATCTCTTGATTTCAGCCGTGTCTCTCCTTAAATACTCAGATAATCTCGAACCAAAACCAAAATAATCTCGAAACCAAAACAAATAAATCTGATCCGTGCTTTATCTCATAGTAACCATTTTCCCTAGACTGACAATTGCCTTTCTCAATCTAATGGATATACAATCGTAACTACTCGGCCATTCTCGCTACCCTGCAAATAACTTCGTACGTACATAGTAGAAATTCTTCTTAAATTGTTTGCCGGAAGTTAAGTTAAGTTAAGCCGCACAAAAATATAATCCACGAAAATCCAATATGGAAGACATACTAAGTAAAATCTAATCATGCAAAACTAATTAAAATTTTAATTGAAATATAGAAAATTGCTTAAAATATAACTTTATCAAGCTTTCCTGTAACTGACCTGTGAAAAGTAGTGCGATTTATACGCCTAATGCATACGAGATTATTTGCAGGGTAGCGAGAATGGCCGAGTAGTTACGATTGATGGATATAGTGACAGAGAAAGACTAATTTGTCGTTGACGTTCATTGGTTCTTACTTAGCTCTTTTTTGATTGGTAGAGCTATTTTCAGTTACAAATACTGGGAAAAGTCGTTTCCGGTATGCAGTGAACATCTCTGTTTGAATATATCTCCCGCTTGTTTACACCAAAAGTTCAATATTTATGCAAAAACGTTTTAATTTTATTTCATGATTTTTATAGAAAAATAAACTCTTTACCTTTAAAATACTCAGTTGTATCAGTTAAGGGACCGACCATTTAACTTGAAGGGGGAGGGGGGGGGGGGGGGGGATTATGGTTTTTTGTTTCGTTCAGAATTTTTTTTTCGGACAACACAAGAGTTAGAATTTTTTTTTTTTGTCGTGCAAAGCGCGAATTTTTTTTCCAAAAATTAACATTAGGTTATATGACAAAAACTCTGAATCAGATTATTTTTTTTTCTCCACCAAAATCAGAATATTTTTTTCAGCAACATCATGAAATTGGGAATCAGAATATTTTTTTAGAAAAAAAACCATAACCCCCACTTACTGATTTTGGTCGCATAATTATTTATATTTTGCTTGGTATGCCATCATATTATTAGATTAAAACTTAATATATTAACGCATACATTCATTAATGAATCCGGTTCCTACACCGGAAGAAGAATATTTTCATATTCTCCCGCCAAATGACAAACCGTGATATCCGGATAAACTGTTTCGATCCGTATTTAATTCGTATTTATAAATATTATTACACTTCCTGCTGTGATATAATTTCTTCAGCTTTTGGTATTGAATTTTGAATACTTTCGGCAATTTCACCCTCTTATCTAAAATTCAAGCATTTAAATATTAAGCATTCATTTAGTACAAAACCTTTAAACCGTTTTATCAAATAAGGAATATTCAAACATAATGCACCGGTATCTTTTTGATGACAGAATGCAGTCCCAGAATAATCCAATACAATAATATATTTTTGTACCATTAATGGCATTATTATTGCAATCCATATTCAAGTAATTTTATTGATCATATATAATGAAACACTACACTATGATCAGTAGTAATGTAGTAGAAGGTGATGAATACATGCACTGCTGATAAATACTCCTGCAGGGCTCACGTTAGAGGGTGATTCGGGCGAAGAAGTTGTCTTGTGAAGGTTGACTTCGCTTTCTCGTTGGTCAAAGGCGAAGTTCAAGTCGCCTTGTAATTTTAAAAGTGATTTTCTTCAAAAGTAATCCACTACGGTTTAAAGAACTTTAATTTCGTTCATTAGAGCTGATGTTTTCTTTAATTTCGTTCATTAGAGCTTATGTTTATTATTTATATATGCCCGACTTAAAATAAAACTATTTGTATTTGTTTTTTGTAAATAAACAATGGTGCCATATTGGAAAGTGGACACAATCCGATATTGTGCTATGGGAAATGTTGACTGAACTTTTTGTCTGAAGCTACTTTCAACAAAACGAACTTTCGATTTAATTATTTCTCATTTCTGTGACATAAAATCATATTTCTCATATCTAATATGTTCATACACATGGTCACAGTCTTCACGCTTAACTTTTTACCTTACAAACCCACTGGGCCTGTAAGTTCAAATATTTACAGGCCCACCATCAATTCTACAGGCACGAATTTGAAAACTATATTAATGACCATTAATTCAAACCACCAAAACTCAAAACATGATGATATACCAAATATTTTGGAGACATGTCAATTATGCATTAGGCCAAAAAAAAATATATGTGTGTATACTGTCACATGTCAAAAAAATCTAGGGTTGGTCGGTCGGCATTAATTTTTTTTTTTTTTTTTTTTAACTATCGGCAAAACCGGAAATAGTCGTGCCCGATTCCGGTATTTCATTTTCGGTAAGTCGTCATTTGTTTTATGACGAGTTACACAGTTTTTCTACCTTCTTTGCTCTCAATTTCGACAAAAAGCTAGCGGTTGAATAAATAAAACATTGCTGCTGATTCAACAACAAAAATAGTCATCCGAATTCTGTGTAAAAATTGATAGGGTCGTTAGCAAGAATTAGGGTGGAATAATTGCCAATGAAAAAGGTTAGGGTCGGCGGCTGAAAAATAGGGTGGGTCGGGTAACCGTAAACACACATATTTTTTTTTGGGCCTTAGGTAAGACCAGAATGAAGTAAAAAAAAACAAAAAGACACTTTATTTTGGATTCATGTTTATATTATTCTCCTGAAAATTCTTAAATCATATTTATTTTTCATCGTATTTATATGATACATATATCATAGCTGGATGTATTAAAACATATCAACCACACTGAGCATATAAATGACATGTTATAAGTATATGTTATTGTATCTTTGTCTTTGTTAAACATATGTTATGTTTTAAATAATTATATATGTGAATATTCATGCCCCTCGTGGGCCCATAATTGGTAAATAAAAGTATCTTCTTCTATTGTCAATAGCATCCTCAGTATATTCCATATCATCACTGTCCACCTCCTCCTCATTATCACAACCAATATTGTTATAAGATTGGTATAGCAAAAACTTGTGTCATGATTGCGTGTGACATATAATTTGGTGATAATTTTTAATATGTACCCCCCCCTTTTTTTTAGCTCACCTGACCCAAAGGGTCATGTGTGCTATTGTCACCACTGAGCGTCTGTCGTCCGTCCGTTAACTTTTCACATTTTAATCAACTCCTCTGAAGCCACTGGGCCAATTTGAACCAAACTTTGGTGGAATGATCCTTGGATGGCCCCCTTCCAAATTTGTGTCCGATGATCCCGACTTCCAACCAAGATGGCCACCAAGCTAAAAATAGAAAAAGTGGGGATGAAATTTTAATTGTCCATTGCTGATTTAGTATAAGTCAAAATGAGCTCAAATTTTAACTGCAGCTACATGGCAAAGAGCAGTTTAACATATATTCTGGGTTTTTCTATGAAATTTTCCTTTCGGCCGATTTATACCGATTATGCAAATTGGGCATATTTTGATAAAAGATCACATTTAAATCTTCTCCTCTGAAACCGCTGAACCAAATTAAACCAAACCTGGCAGGGATGGTCCTTGGGTGGGTCCCTTTCAAAATTGTGTCCGACAGCGCCGCCCTCCATTCAAGATGGCTGCTGCTACTAAAAATAGAAATTTCTTCAATTGTCCATTGCTGCTTTAGTATAAGTCAAAATGAGCTCAAATTTTAACTGCAGCTACATGACAAGGAGCAGTTTAACATATATTCTGGGTTTTTCTATGAAATTTTTCTTTCAGCCGATTTATACCGATTATGCAAATTGGGCATATTTTGATAAAAGATCACATTTAAATCTTCTCCTCTGAAACTGCTGAACTAAATTAAAACAAATTTGGCTGGGATGGTCCTTGGGTGGGTCCCGTTCAAAATTTTACCCGGCAGCCCCACCCTCCTTTCAAGATGGCTGCTGTTACTAAAAATAGAAATTTCTTCAATTGTCCATTGCTGCTTTAGTACAAGTCAAAATGAGCTCAAATTTTAACTGCACTACATGGCAAGGAGTAGTTTAACATATATTCCGGGGTTTTCTGTGAAATTTTTCTTTCAGCCGATTTATACCGATTATGCAAATTAGGCATATTTTGATAAAAGATCCCATTTAAATCTTCTCCTCTGAAACCGCTGAACCAAATTAAACCAAACCTGGCAGGGATGGTCCTTGGGTGGGTCCCTTTCAAAATTGTGTCCGACATCCCCGCCCTCCATTCAAGATGGCTGCTGTTACTAAAAATAGAAATTTCTTCAATTGTCCATTTCTGCTTTAGTACAAGTCAAAATGAGCTCAAATTTTAACTGCACTACATGGCAAGGAGTAGTTTAACATATATTCCGGGGTTTTCTGTGAAATTTTTCTTTCAGCCGATTCATACCGATTATGCAAATTAGGCATATTTTGATAAAAGATCACATTTAAATCTTCTCCTCTGAAACCGCTGAACCAAATTAAACCAAACCTGGCAGGGATGGTCCTTGGGTGGGTCCCGTTCAAGATGGCTGCTGTTACTAAAAATAGAAATGTCTTCAATTGTCCATTGCTGCTTTAATATAAGTCAAAATGAGCTCAAATTTTAACTGCAGCTACATGACAAGGAACAGTTTAACATTTATTCCCAGTTTTTCTGTGAAATTTTCCTTTCGGCCGATTTATACCGATTATGCAAATTGGGCATATTTTGATAAAAGATCACATTTAAATCTTCTCCTCTGAAACCGCTGAACCAAATTAAACCAAACCTGGCAGGGATGGATCCTGCATGGGTCCCTTTCAAATTTGTGTCCGACAGCCCTGCCCTCCATTCAAGATGGCTGCTGTTACTAAAAATAGAAGTTTCTGCAATTGTCCATTTCTGCTTTAGTACAAGTCAAAATGAGCTCAAATTTTAACTGCACTACATGGCAAGGAGTAGTTTAACATATATTCCGGGGTTTTCTGTGAAATTTTTCTTTCAGCCGATTTATACCGATTATGCAAATTAGGCATATTTTGATAAAAGATCCCATTTAAATCTTCTCCTCTGAAACCGCTGAACCAAATTAAACCAAATCTGGCAGGGATGATCCTTGGGTGGGTCCCTTTCAAAATTGTGTCCGACAGCCCCGCCCTCCATTCAAGATGGCTGCTGTTACTAAAAATAGAAATTTCTTCAATTGTCCATTTCTGCTTTAGTACAAGTCAAAATGAGCTCAAATTTTAACTGCACTACATGGCAAGGAGTAGTTTAACATATATTCCGGGGTTTTCTGTGAAATGTTTCTTTCAGCCGATTTATACCGATTTAGCAAATTGGGCATATTTTGATAAAAGATCACATTTAAATCTTCTCCTCTGAAACCGCTGAACCAAATTAAAACAAATTTGGCTGGGATGGTCCTTGGGTGGGTCCCGTTCAAGATGGCTGCTGTTACTAAAAATAGAAATTTCTTCAATTGTCCATTGCGGCTTTAATATGTCAAAATGAGCTCAAATTTTAACTGCAGCTACATGGCAAGGAACAGTTTAACATTTATTCCGAGTTTTTCTGTGAAATTTTCCTCTCGGCCGATTTATACCGATTATGCAAATTGGGCATATTTTGATAAAAGATCACATTTAAATCTTCTCCTCTGAAACCGCTGAACCAAATTAAACCAAACCTGGCAGGGATGGAACCTGCATGGGTCCCTTTCAAATTTGTGTCCGACAGCCCCGCCTTCCATTCAAGATGGCTGCTGTTATTAAAAATAGAAGTTTCTTCAATTGTCCATTTCTGCTTTAGTACAAGTCAAAATGAGCTCAAATTTTAACTGCACTACATGGCAAGGAGTAGTTTAACATATATTCCGGGGTTTTCTGTGAAATGTTTCTTTCAGCCGATTTATACCGATTATGCAAATTAGGCATATTTTGATAAAAGATCCCATTTAAATCTTCTCCTCTGAAACCGCTGAACCAAATTAAACCAAACCTGGCAGGGATGGTCCTTGGGTGGGTCCCTTTCAAAATTGTGTCCGACAGCCCCGCCCTCCATTCAAGATGGCTGCTGTTACTAAAAATAGAAATTTCTTCAATTGTCCATTGCTGCTTTAGTACAAGTCAAAATGAGCTCAAATTTTAACTGCACTACATGGCAAGGAGTAGTTTAACATATATTCCGGGGTTTTCTGTGAAATTTTTCTTTCAGCCGATTTATACCGATTATGCAAATTGGGCATATTTTGATAAAAGATCACATTTAAATCTTCTCCTCTGAAACCGCTGAACAAAATTAAAACAAATTTGGCTGGGATGATCCTTGGGTGGGTCCCGTTCAAGATGGCTGCTGTTACTAAAAATAGAAATTTCTTTAATTGTCCATTGCTGCTTTAATATGTCAAAATGAGCTCAAATTTTAACTGCACTACATGGCAAGGAGTAGTTTAACATATATTCCGGGGTTTTCTGTGAAATGTTTCTTTCAGCCGATTTATACCGATTATGCAAATTAGGCATATTTTGATAAAAGATCCCATTTAAATCTTCTCCTCTGAAACCGCTGAACCAAATTAAACCAAACCTGGCAGGGATGGTCCTTGGGTGGGTCCCTTTCAAAATTGTGTCCGACAGCCCCGCCCTCCATTCAAGATGGCTGCTGTTACTAAAAATAGAAATTTCTTCAATTGTCCATTTCTGCTTTAGTACAAGTCAAAATGAGCTCAAATTTTAACTGCACTACATGGCAAGGAGTAGTTTAACATATATTCCGGGGTTTTCTGTGAAATTTTTCTTTCAGCCGATTTATACCGATTATGCAAATTAGGCATATTTTGATAAAAGATCACATTTAAATCTTCTCCTCTGAAACCGCTGAACCAAATTAAACCAAACCTGGCAGGGATGGTCCTTGGGTGGGTCCCGTTCAAGATGGCTGCTGTTACTAAAAATAGAAATGTATTCAATTGTCCATTGCTGCTTTAATATAAGTCAAAATGAGCTCAAATTTTAACTGCAGCTACATGGCAAGGAACAGTTTAACATTTATTCCGAGTTTTTCTGTGAAATTTTCCTTTCGGCCGATTTATACCGATTATGCAAATTGGGCATATTTTGATAAAAGATCACATTTAAATCTTCTCCTCTGAAACCGCTGAACCAAATTAAACCAAACCTGGCAGGGATGGATCCTGCATGGGTCCCTTTCAAATTTGTGTCCGACAGCCCTGCCCTCCATTCAAGATGGCTGCTGTTACTAAAAATAGAAGTTTCTTCAATTGTCCATTTCTGCTTTAGTACAAGTCAAAATGAGCTCAAATTTTAACTGCACTACATGGCAAGGAGTAGTTTAACATATATTCCGTGGTTTTCTGTGAAATTTTTCTTTCAGCCGATTTATACCGATTATGCAAATTAGGCATATTTTGATAAAAGATCCCATTTAAATCTTCTCCTCTGAAACCGCTGAACCAAATTAAACCAAACCTGGCAGGGATGGTCCTTGGGTGGGTCCCTTTCAAAATTGTGTCCGACAGCCCCGCCCTCCATTCAATATGGCTGCTGTTACTAAAAATAGAAATTTCTTCAATTGTCCATTTCTGCTTTAGTACAAGTCAAAATGAGCTCAAATTTTAACTGCACTACATGGCAAGGAGTAGTTTAACATATATTCCGGGGTTTTCTGTGAAATTTTTCTTTCAGCCGATTTATACCGATTATGCAAATTAGGCATATTTTGATAAAAGATCACATTTAAATCTTCTCCTCTGAAACCGCTGAACCAAATTAAAACAAATTTGGCTGGGATGGTCCTTGGGTGGGTCCCGTTCAAGATGTTTGCTGTTACTAAAAATAGAAACTTCTTCAATTGTCCATTGCTGCTTTAATATGTCAAAATGAGCTCAAATTTTAACTGCAGCTACATGGCAAGGAACAGTTTAACATTTATTCCGAGTTTTTTTGTGAAATTTTCCTTTTGGCCGATTTATACCGATTATGCAAATTGGGCATATTTTGATAAAAGATCACATTTAAATCTTCTCCGCTGAACCAAATTAAATCAAGCCTGGCAGGGATGGATCCCTTTCAAATTTGTGTCCGACAGCCCTGCCCTCCATTCAAGATGGCTGCTGTTACTAAAAATAGAAATTTCTTCAATTGTCCATTTCTGCTTTAGTACAAGTCAAAATGAGCTCAAATTTTAACTGCACTACATGGCAAGGAGTAGTTTAACATATATTCCGGGGTTTTCTGTGAAATTTTCCTCTCTGCCGATTTATACCGATTATGCAAATTGGGCATATTTTGATAAAAGATCCCATTTAAATCTTCTCCTCTGAAACCGCTGAGCCAAATTAAACCAAACCTGGCAGGGATGGTCCTTGGGTGGGTCCCTTTCAAAATTGTGTCCGACAGCCCCGCCCTCCATTCATGATGGCTGCTGTTACTAAAAATAGAAGTTTCTTCAATTGTCCATTTTCTGCTTTAGTACAAGTCAAAATGAGCTCAAATTTTAACTGCACTACATGGCAAGGAGTAGTTTAACATATATTCCGGGGTTTTCTGTGAAATTTTTCTTTCAGCCGATTTATACCGATTATCCAAATTAGGCATATTTTGATAAAAGATCCCATTTAAATCTTCTCCTCTGAAACCGCTGAACCAAATTAAACCAAACCTGGCAGGGATGATCCTTGGGTGGGTCCCTTTCAAAATTGTGTCCGACAGCCCCGCCCTCCATTCAAGATGGCTGCTCCCGTAGCAGGAAATTCCGAATATTAGCTCGGAAAATAGAGTTCGGAATATTCGGACTTTTCCGAATGAGAAAAAAAATATTTTCGTGAAAAAACAGAGGATTTTGATAAAATTGACCCCGGAAAAAAAAATTCGGAATTGTCCGAATACTCCGAATGACCTCGGAAAAAAATTCGGAATTCCGAATTAAGGTCGGAAACTACCACCCTTATTCGGAAAATATCGTCAGATTCGGAAATTATTCCAAGCTAGCTCTGAGAAAATTTCCGCATTAGCTTTGCCACTTTTGGTGCAATTTCTGAGCTTCATTCGGAAAAAAATTCCGAACTTCATTCGGAAAAAATTTCAGAACTATATCTGGAAAAAATCCCCAAACTACATTTGTTAAAAAGTTTCAGAACTACATTCGGACAAAAATTCTGTATAAATTTTTTTATACATAAATTTCCATAAAATCAGAAAAAGTAGATTTATGTCTGACAATGAAATCATTTAACATAATATACTTTTTGTTTTATTTTAATTCTTCAAAGAAAAAACAATGTCCACTATCTTTGTAAAAAAGTGTTTTTGGCACTATTGTCTAAGTAGATATCTAATTTTAAAGCTCCTTGAACAGGTTTGGCTTCAAGGCTTCTGCCAACTTCCCAGTATCATCCTTTTTAGTTACATTTGGCCACCTTTTACCAATAATATCTGAAAAAGAAAGATTTTTTGTAATGCATGTAAATATCAAAGCATGTTTTTTTTATTCGTGCTTATCACTATCAGTATCAGTTTATAATGTGATTTTGTTTCATATACATTTATTGCACATCCACTCAGATTGAAATATTATTTGTTGTTATTTTACATCATGTACAGGAATATCAATTATATTAATTAATATTTTTAAACATTTAAAAGCTTATATCAACTTCCCTACATTAACATGTCTATCTCTTTCTCTCATAATTTGTTTACGACTTAGAAAATGTGATGTCATTTAATCATTTGCAGCATAGAAGACAAATTCTGGACATTTTATTTCTATATGGGGCTATAATGGTCATAATCGTATGCAAGTTGCAATTACCTATGCAAAACTTGCAACCCTGCTTATGGTGAGGTGTCCTCGATAGAACATCAATATCAAATTCACTTGCAGTATTATGTCAATTTTCCCAAATAATTTTGAACGAAATAATGTTATGTTTTGGTAATATATTGTCTTTTTAATGATTTATATGTAACAGAGAAGACATCGTAACTTTATAACTTGTGTCTAATTCATTGTCAATAAAATATGTCTTGAGTAAAGTACAACATTATGTGACAAAGATTGTTAGTGACTTATGACAGGTCGTGGTTTTCTCCAGGTCCTATGGCTTCCTTCACCAATAAAAGTGGCCGCCACAATGTAACTAAAATACTATTGAAAGTGGTGTTAAACATCATGATCAAAACCCTCTTTTACTATATGCAACTATTAAACTATAATAAATTTAACAAAAACTGGTTTTTATGGTAGATATTTTCATTCTTCTATCATTCATATTGCATTTATTAACATGATGGTTATCAAGAATTCATAATGGCAGCTCCCTTAGAGTAGAAGACAATCGAATGATAAGCAGATTTTGAACTTGACACCAAATGCATGCCAATGTATAATTTACCTGATGTTTATTCCACAACTAGTACTGTACCTAGTACCGCAAATTTACAAGTTGTTGCTGCATGTTCTGTGTGGTTATCTGTAAATACTGGTTCTCAATCTTGGGGGTATTGAGTTGATTCTGTAGACATTGTATTTGTTGGTTGTTGCGTGCGACCTCCTCTTGTAGAATGGTACAATCTACACATACTTCGTGATTTTGCGTGCTGGTTGAAGGCTCTGGAGACATTAGGATGTCCATGGATTCTTTGAAGAGTTGACTTGCTGGTAAGTAACTATAATATAATTGTATTTGCATTCAGTTTTAGGATATATAATTGTTAACAAAGCTAATAATCAATTTAGAAATACAACTGTCTTTTAAGTTTTTCTGAAATATTTGTTTCAATATTTAGTTTTGACATAACTAGTTGCTGCTTTTTTACTGATTATTGGTTTCCTAAGTAAGGTGTACTTGTGCATTATTTTTTGTCAACAAGCTTGTTTTTTATGTTTTAGTTACTATATTGGAAATTGTTGGGTATGTACATGTATAGATACAGTATGGGTGGGACTAAAATTCACGAGAAAGCTTTGCTTTCGAGTTAATTTTGTCCTACCCATGCTGTATCTATACATACCCATCATTTCCAATATAGTAAGTCACATGTACCTTGGTCATTCGACTTTCCTTTGTTAAAAGTGTGATGATGAAATGGCAAATGCCTTGACTCCTCCTATGTGATACATTTATGTGCAGATATCATCACACTTTTAACAAAGGAAAGTCGAATGACCATGGTACATGTACATTGGGTAATATAGGATAAAGTTTGATTTAACACATTAGCATGTCATTGGCTTAAAGACAAAATCAATGCCAGAAAGTTTCAAAATCATAATTCTTGTGCATATTCTGCTAGTACATGTATACTTTAAAATTTACATAATAAGAATAGTTTATATAAATTAACCCAGCTTATATTACAATATATACATAATATATATGCACGACCTCATTTTTTTTTTTTTTTTACATGTTTCTTTTTTTTAACCTGGGTCCATTCGCCCTTATTTTGGTCAATAAAGAAAGTCATGAGTCTCACTTGTAAAAAAAATAGTGAGTTCTAACTTAGAATCTAAGCACAAGTAATGAGCACAGGCACTTGTTTCTGGTAAAATTTTTTTTACCTAGAGGCTAGATACTGTGGTAATGAGTCCAGGATTCGCCCATACGAGTTGCAAGCATTTCTGGTTGGGTTAGGGTTAGTTTTGTATTATTTTTTATGATAATCCATTTACTGGATTTTATATCAATAAATAATTTGAATTTGGTCGGGAGTAGTTCGCCCTCCCCCCCCTTTTTTCCCCCCTAATTTGACCTAAATGACAACACAGGGTAGTTGCATTACATTTTAAGAAAACTTGTTGAGCCAGATGGGTGTGTAGATAGCTTTTGAGAGATAAATCCTCCAGTTCTTGGTCTATACATTGTTACAAATTACATATGATATATGATACTTACGACGAATCATTGATGCATTCCTAATCCTGGCCCTAGCCCTAGGCTAGCTATGTCTTACTGCCTTTACCAAATCTAACAAGAAGTCAAGATTTTGCGAGACTCTATTATGTTGCTGACATTAAGAAAGTTGCCGGTAATTGTGTTGTCGTTTGTCCATATAATAAATTCAAATATGCGTGATATCCATACTGAACGTAGCGATAATTTTTGTTGTTTACATTTTTTATATTAAAAATATTTACAAAATTGGCGCCTCCCACGCTTCTTGATGATTGGTCGTTGAATCGGATTCCCTTAGATATGGATGTTTAAAGTAATGTTAAATTTGATCTTTAGTAAAAAAATAAATAAATAAAGGGTTTTAATTTGCTGGATTTTCTTTTTCAACAATATTTATTTAATATTTTTCTCCCATAATGCCATTTGTAAACAACCCGCCATCTTTAAATCTTGGTAGCATCGAAGGTAATTTGTTTACAAAACGACTTATGAAGCACACAGTCAAGTCTATCCTTAGACATAAATTGAATCCCAAATGGATTCAAAGGCACTATAAACAACAGAAAATAATAACCCCCCCCCCCCCCCCCCCCATTTGAATGGCCAATGCAACCTGGCTAGCGGTCGTAGGGAATCTAATCATGCACAGACACCATTTGTAATTAGATATCGTTTCTTTCCTTTGAAACTCTTTCTGCATTAAAGTAACATTTCAAGAGCCTATGTATCATAACTTAACCCATTTTCGACGGTTTGTTTCACATTAACTTATGATTGATCTTCTACATCCTACGATGTTCCATCACTCGTGATGATTATACATCAGCGCGAACAGACAAGATTAAAAATTTCAAATTGATAAAATAACAACATTTATATACACTGTACATAATAAATAGAAAATTAGAATTTTCAAACTCAAAGACAAAGGTAAAAGTATCACCTATCAATGGAATGCCATTTCCAATTGGATTAGTTTATATAAATAATGATCTAAAAAAATAATCATATATACATTATATTTCAATGACCTCTGCAGTTCGTTATGCAAACAAATTGACACTTTTATTTTTTTTGTCCTGTCATGATGCATGATGCACAAATATAAAAAGCAAAGACTTGGTGTTTATCCATATTGGTCAAGTTCAGTGTTTACTATGATTATTTAGAAAGACATGACATTTCACTGTAATAATCTTTTATATATATATAGAACACCATAAGTTTTATGTAATATTTTAAATGTGTTTTATTTGTTTTCAGCTGGTACAAATTGTATGTAGCCAAAAGAAGATGTTCCCTTGCCCAAGATCCCTTATTATCACAGGTATTTATTCATTGTGTATTTGTCTATGTTATGCCTGGTACATTTTCCACTGCTTCATGCTTAAGTGTATAGTGCATTATGGTGTGGTAGATCATGGGTTTGAGCTCCGGTAAGGTTAAAACAAAGACTCAAATTGGTTCTTGTGCTCCACTAATCACACAGCATAATGTTCCAGGTTGGAGAGGCATGCCTTATTCCAGACTGTTATTTCAGTGATCTGGCACTAAAAATCGTGTTGGTCTACAAGAAGCAGACACCATCTCATCAAATTGTAACTTGTTTTCGCCATGATATAGCTAAAACGTTGGTCACTTGCCATTAAACAACTAAACAACAATCATTCACTTACTAAATGTATAGATGTATAGTGTCTACAATTTTGGTTATTTGTTCCCATAAATATTTAAACTAGGACTTAACTTAGAGCAAGGTAAAATAATTATAAAATCTGATGATTAAGAAAATAATTGAGTTGCTAAATCAATTATTTGTAACTTACACAATATGATTTCAAAATGGAACAAATATATTATGAAAAAAACCAACTTAATTAGTGCTGGTCATGCAGAAATAAAACATGCAATTTTTTTTTTTAATATATTTAATTTCATTTTACCTATAAATTTCCATGTATAATTCTATTGTCTGAAGTTGTAATTTGACAGCAGGATACAACTGTAATAACCTACTATATTGTATTAATATGTGAAATCTTTACATTTTGTATATTTAAATGTAATAAGTTATTTTAAGGTTTGTTTTTCTTACATATTTTGTAATTTTATTTCAGGAAAATTGAAGAACAAGATGATCAGTCAGTCATAGAGGAACCACAACATACATATTTTCAATTCAGGGAATATTGACACGTGTGGATCAAGTGTAAATGTCTGTTGAAGACAGAAAAGCACGGCTAAATTTAACTGTAGTACAGACCAATCACTTGTTACAGATAGACATGGACATTTGAAGAAGAACTGGTTGAGAACTTTGTTTAGAGAGATTGAACTGGGACATACTCTTATTCTGAATGTTTGGGAGAATCTTGAGTTGGTGGAAAATCAATGAAAAATGATTAAGACACTTTATTATATTGAAGTGTTAGGGTGTTTATCGCCACTTTTAACAATCTTTCAGTTGTATCACAGTGCATGAAGCTCAGTTTTATTGGTGGAGGAAAACGGAAAAAACCACCGAGCAGGATTTGAACTCACAACTTTAGTGGTGATAGGCACTGATTGCACATGTAGTTGAAAATCAAACTACCATACGATCAAGATGGCCATTTTTATTATAATATTGAAAGCATGCAACAGACAATATAGTGACTATTCCTGAAGTCTTTTTTTTTTAGAAGCCTTTGTATTCTATTTATTTTCTACTTTGTTATCCTATGTTTATGTACTATAACTATATAAATATTATTATCAGCAAGTAAAAGTTGCCATATTCAGATTTCTTCCTTTTGTTTTTATGAAAAAATGATTTTCTGTGCAATGAGGTTTGCTGAACAATGTTGAAAAGTGTTGTATATACAGTCATACCTGGTTATGTCAATATCAGATACACCTCGAGTGCGCTAGATTGTGGGTTCGAGCCCTGTTCGGGTCAAATTAAAGAATATAAAATTAGTATCTGTTGCTTCTCCACTAAGTAGGTTGGCTTGGAATCAGAATAATGTGTCCGAGTTGAGTGACATGTCTACCTGCAGATTGTTGTTTCAGTGAGCTAGCACTATAAAATTCAACTCGGTGTGTTGGTCTAGTACAAAGTGGACCTGAACATGTTCTCATTGAAAATTAACTTGTTCTTGCCATGATATAGCTGAAAAATTACTGAATTGGCGTTAAGCAACAATCACTCACTCAATCTCAGATAAGTTGTTTCTTTGGATAACTAAAAGTAAGAAGTTTGACATTATGAGGTTCGACTGTATACAATATTTAAACTTCAATCATCATTAGAAACCTCAAGACCTCAGTAATTACATGTACATGATGAGTGATCAATATAGTACCTATTAACTTTCTTATGCATACTATGATGGAAACTTGATCTAATTTTGAATATTTGATGAGGAGTAAATTTTCAGAACCCAGAAAAAATGTAATCTGCATCCATCAAACTAATAACTATGTGTAGCACAGTGAATGCTCAATTTTCTGGAGAACACAAGTTTTCACTATTTTAGTGAAGTTCATGTTACTTGTTTTCAATTTTCTATGTTTTATGCTGGTCTTTGTCTAATTTTCTTTGAAAAAATTTGAATATACCAAAGAGTTGAACAGTTTAACACCTGTTTCAGTGAAGATTAGAAACATCACTATTTATTAAATTTTTATTCTAACTGAAGACTTGGCAGTATTAATCAATTAGTTAATATTAGTTGATATTCTTCATTCAATTAGATATTAATTAAATTTAAAAATAAAACCTTAAGAAATGACTAAATCAACTTTTCCACAAAAAAATGTTTTTTTCTGGCCTAAAAAATGACAGAGTCAAACTTTCTGAACTTTTTCCAACATTAAAAAAATCAAAGTCCAACTTTCCAAGCTTTATCCAACATAAAAAATGACAAAGTCCTATTTTCCGAATTTATTCTAACCATAAAATACAATGTATTGCAAAGTCTATTTTCCAAACTTTTCCGCCATCAAAAATGACAAAGTCCAACTTTCCGCATCATTTTCCGCCATTAAAAATGATAAAGTTCAACTTTCCGAGCTTTTTCCGCCAATAAAAATGACAAAGTCCAACTTTCCGAACTTTTTTTGCCAATAAAAATAATAAAGTTCAAATTTCCGCACTTTTTCCGACCTAAAAGTCCAAATTTCCGCATCTTTTCCCGCCATTAAAAATGATTAAGTCCAACTTTCCGAGCTTTTTCCGACATAAAAAATGACAAAGTTCAAATTTCCGCACTTTTTCCGACCTAAAAAATGACAAAGTCCAAATTTCCAAGCTGTTTCCGAATATTTCCGAATTATTTCATTCGGAATTCCGAACTCTATTCGGAATCTCCTGCTACGGGCTGTTACTAAAAATAGAAATTTCTTCAATTGTCCATTTCTGCTTTAGTACAAGTCAAAATGAGCTCAAATTTTAACTGCACTACATGGCAAGGAGTAGTTTAACATATATTACGTGTTTTTCTGTGAAATTTTTCTTTCAGCCGATTTATACCGATTATGCAAATTAGGCATATTTTGATAAAATATCACATTTAAATCTTCTCCTCTGAAACCGCTGAACCAAATTAAAACAAATTTGGCTGGGATGGTCCTTGGGTGGGTCCCGTTCAAGATGGCTGCTGTTACTAAAAATAGAAATTTCTTCAATTGTCCATTGCTGCTTTAATATAAGTCAAAATGAGCTCAAATTTTAAATGCAGCTACATGGCAAGGAACAGTTTAACATTTATTTCGAGTTTTTCTGTGAAATTTTCCTCTCGGCCGATTTATACCGATTATGCAAATTGGGCATATTTTGATAAAAGATCACATTTAAATCTTCTCCTCTGAAACCGCTGAACCAAATTAAACCAAACCTGGCAGGGATGGACCCTGCATGGGTCCCTTTCAAATTTGTGTCCGACAGCCCTGCCCTCCATTCAAGATGGCTGCTGTTACTAAAAATAGAAATTTCTTCAATTGTCCATTTCTGCTTTAGTACAAGTCAAAATGAGCTCAAATTTTAACTGCACTACATGGCAAGGAGTAGTTTAACATATATTCCGGGGTTTTCTGTGAAATTTTTCTTTCAGCCGATTTATACCGATTATGCAAATTAGGCATATTTTGATAAAAGATCACATTTAAATCTTCTCCTCTGAAATCGCTGAACCAAATTAAAACAAATTTGGCTGGGATGGTCCTTGGGTGGTCCCCTTTCAATATTGTGTCTGACAGCCCCGCCCTCCATTCAAGATGGCTGCTGTTACTAAAAATAGAAATTTCTTCAATTGTCCATTGCTGCTTTAGTATAAGTCAAAATGAGCTCAAATTTTAGCTGCAGCTACATGGCAATCAGTAGTTTAACATATATTCTGGGTTTTTCTGTGAGATTTTTTCAGCCAGTTTATTCCGTTTAGGAATATTATGAGATAAAAATCACATCTAAATCTTTTGCTCTGAAATTTGAGTTGAAATGATCTTTGGGTGGCCCACTTTCCAAATTACGTGCAACACCCCCATTTTCTATCAACTTTAGATGTCAAATTGAAAACCAGGTGAGCGATTACAGGCTCCTGGGAGCCTCTAGTTTTTAAATATCACTATGCTTTGAATTAATACCACTTAAAATGCAAAAAGTCACATTCAGCAGAAGAAATATGTATATGCCAATTTGCTCAACGGTCCAACTATATATAGATAGCTAGGGAATGCAAATATAGCACAAACGTATATTGACACTTAGTGACTGACAGTCATAAACTGAAGCAAGTAAAGATTGTAATTATTATTTGTCAGACCTCAAATCAGAGTGCAACAATGGAACAAAACTACTGTAGTTCAGTCTATTTTCTAACTGCAGAGGCATTAACGTAGACACAGGTGTGTCAGCAACAGTTCTATAAATAGATCGCAATTAATAAAAAAAAAATACCGATCGGATTTGGAAGCGGATCGAAAAAAATCTGAAGTTTCTCCGTGCATTTCAACGAATTTTGAATGACAAACCTTCTCAAATATGAACATATTATATATGAGATCTCAGACTTTATGTCACAGGATTGAGAAAAAAATAAATCAAAAGTTTGTTTGGTTAAAAGTAGCTTCGATCCACATTTCCCGTAGCACAGTGTCTGATTTGCGCCCCCTTTCTCGTGGTGCCATTTTTATTTGATATTGAACGAAAATAAAGTTTCTTTAAACCGAAATGGATTACTTTTCAAGAAAGTCACTTTCAAAATACTTAATGAATACCATAGCATTCAATAAACACAATTTCATAAATCGCACGTGGCAAAAATACGCGGGCAACATTGGGTGACTCTTCAAAATTACAAGGCTACTTGAACTTCGCTTTTGACCAACGAGAAATCGAAGTCAACCTTCACAAGGCAACTACTTCGCCCTCTAACGTGAGCCCTGCTTCTCGTCCTTTGTTAAAACCTACATGATGGTAAAAATATCAACCAATCAAATTGCAAAAAAAATACACCTAAATCTATTTCGAATATCGGAAATTCTTAAAAGGACTTGTTTGCCTACCCATTTTTTGCATTGACTCGGCTGCAACTGAAAGCGGAGAACAATAAACTAAATATCTACACACAATATCTTATGAAATCAATTTTGAAACTATATGACCTTTTTTTCACAGGCCCGTCGGACTTGTGGAACTACTCATTTTATACGCCTGTGTACAATTTTACATGCCACGGGCATCAGACTACCGCCTAATTTCGAAGACATGTATGCGAAAGTTGGCAATTCAAAATTCCTTGAAATCTACGGTCTATCGAACTGTTTATTTACATACAGACATGTGCAACATTAATGCATACATTTGTATATGCAATTTAAAAAATAGACTTTGAATTACAGGAGCTTTACTCCATTGATGCAATCTGATTTGAGGTCTGGCAAATAATAATTACAGCCTTTAGTTTCTTCTGTTTTTGACGGACAGTGTAAAAATACGTTTATGCAATATTTTCATTCCCGACCATATATACCTACATGTATATATAGTTGGACCGTTGAGAAAATTGGCAGAGACATCTTCCTTCTGCTGAAGACTACACTAATATGACTATTACAATTTGTATGGTATTAGATCACAGCACAGTAATATTTCAAAAGGAGAAAATAAGGGGGGGGGGGGGGGAGTACATATATAAAAAAAATCCCTGACAATGAATAGATGTCCTTAAGGTAATTATGAATAAAAAAACCCAGAACAAATCAGATCAGACAGCTTTTTAACTATTTACTAAATTTGGGCAGGGTAACTTCGGAGGGGTCGGGAAACAATGTTTCGATTTATTGCAATTAACTTCTCCCAGAAGTCTCCCCCACTTCTGAAAGAGAAGTCACTTCTCCCAGAAGTCTCCCCACTTCTGAAAGAGAAGTCACTTCTCCCTCTAATTTGAAAGTAGTGAGAGCCCTGCTCTGTCTCTGCAAATACATGTCATATTGTTATCTCATTGAGATTTCACTGGGTGAGCCATTTTCGCTTGCATTCCTCCTCCAAGTCTTGTAACAGTCCCTAATATAATAAATCTATTCTGAAAATTTTAAATCTGACACTGGTGCCTATTTTGTCAGGGACTTATTATGTCAGACCAAGCACAGGTATATTTGTTTGTTGTTGTTGTTGTTTTTATTAATTAATTGTAAATATATGGTCTGTTCACGCTGATGCATAGTCGTCACAATTGATGGAGCATTGTATAATGTAGATGTAGATTTGTAGACATATTTTCTAATATCATATTTGCTAAAATAATAATTTTGTCTTACCCCTTTCAGCAATTGCAAACACATTGAATGAAATATTCTCTTCGACTTCGAAGTGCCACCCCATATTGGCAACCTTAAAAAGTTAATCATGTGATCAATATCATGACGTTTTGATTTTATTTATTTTTTATTCCGTTTCTCAATGTCAGATTTTATGAAAGTGTTGTATGAATTATTAACTGTCATTGGTCTGACACAATCCATCCATCCATAACAAACTATGCATCAGTATGCACTGGAGGGTCAGCTTTAAATTGAAAGAATATATTTTTTAGGGACAGTTACAAGATTTGAAGGAGGAATGAAAGCAAAAAATAGCTTTGAGAGCCAAATCTCAAAGAGATTAGTCATATTGACCGTTGCATATTTTCAATAGTTGATTTATTCTAGTGTCAACTCGTGCAATGTCAAACTAATTGTACCATTGTAAATTTATACAACAGTTAAATAAATTATATTTTAATATGTGTAATATGGAGTTGAAATATTTTGTTAACTATAAACTTCCTGAATACTTTAAATGCAAAAGTCTTGATTTATAATGTTTTTTAAAGGCATATTTGTCAAGATTTTGATTTTGTTTTAAAAAATGGAAATATTTTTTACTATTCCTTTAGTGAAACACTGAATTATAAAAGTGATTATTTTAACAAATAATTTCTTGGAATTTTACCTAAAAAACAAAACATGTTTACCAGGGTCAATATCAGTAACTGCTTTCGTAACACACAGGCATGCATGAATAATGGGATTCCAAGTAAACAAATCTATAAATACCGGTAGTCATTTTTATTTCATTTAAATCATCGATTTTCTTTATAATCTATGATTTGCAGTCAAACCTGTATACAAAGGGAGTTCAAGGGAACTTGAAAATGTGTCCTTTATAAGCTGTTGTCCTTTACATACAGGTTAAGATTATATTGCACTATTTATTAATGGTTTAAATGAGGCTGCCTCTATTGACAGTGATTTGTTATATAGAGGTACCCTTTAAACAGGTTTGTTGTGTCATTTTATATATTTGTAAACAATGTTACATAGCTTTTTTGATAGACCATATCCCTTTAAATTAATGCATTATTAATAAATTATTCTTCATGTTCATATAATAATACATTTTTATTCAGTTGTTTGTCTTGTAAGTCAAAAGAAATACATTGTAGGTCATGTAGGTGAATACTATTGAGAATATTTGATAATTACAGATTGCAGGGTTCTACACTGCGACCAAAACACTCGCATTTACGAGTTACTTTTGTAAAATGGGAGTAAAAGTTATGTATTGATCGCCAGATGGCGAGTTTATATATCCGGAATATTTTCGTTCCCTCATCGATTATATTTTTTAATTTAATTTCCGACTTTGATTATCCGGTCTTTTAAACCGTACAATTGACTCGCACATAAAAGTTTTAAATACGCTTTCAAGTGACCACGATGAGTAAAAAACAAAACCTTCTTACAAAATTCTTCGCTAAAAATATATCGGTTGAATCAACTGATCATGAAACTGACCTGCCCGATGCAGCCTCGGGGGAAGTATCAATCAAAAATACTGATGAAGGTTCTAAAGCTGAAAGCGTAAATTCAAAGATGTCGGGAAGTCGAAGTTTTCTGGTCTCGTATGATTCCAGTTACGACGTTATGTATTGTGATTTTTGCAGAAAGGCAGGCCTGGATATTTAGATTGTATTAGTTCAAAATTTACTCTTTGAATTATTTTATGTTTCTTTATTTACAAGTTTTAATAAATAAACAAGACGAGTACAAAGACAAAAAAGACAATTACAAAGACAAAAAAGACAATTACAAAGACAAAAAAGACAATTACAAAGACAAAAAAGACAAGTACAAAGACAAAAAAGACAATTACAAAGACAAAAAAGACAAATACAAAGACAAAAAAGACAATTACAAAGACAAAAAAGACAAATACAAAGACAAAAAAGACAATTACAAAGACAAAAAAGACAAATACAAAGACAAAAAAGACAATTACAAAGACAAAAAAGACAATTACAAAGACAAAAAAGACAAGTACAAAGACAAAAAAGACAAATACAAAGACAAAAAAGACAATTACAAAGACAAAAAAGACAAATACAAAGACAAAAAAGACAATTACAAAGACAAAAAAGACAATTACAAAGACAAAAAAGACAAATACAAAGACAAAAAAGACAATTACAAAGACAAAAAAGACAAATACAAAGACAAAAAAGACAATTACAAAGACAAAAAAGACAATTACAAAGACAAAAAAGACAAATACAAAGACAAAAAAGACAAATACAAAGACAAAAAAGACAATTACAAAGACAAAAAAGACAAGTACAAAGACAAAAAAGACAAATACAAAGACAAAAAAGACAATTACAAAGACAAAAAAGACAATTACAAAGACAAAAGAGACAATTACAAAGACAAAAAAGACAATTACAAAGACAAAAAAGACAATTACAAAGACAAAAAAGACAAATACAAAGACAAAAAAGACAATTACAAAGACAAAAAAGACAAGTACAAAGACAAAAAAGACAAATACAAAGACAAAAAAGACAAATACAAAGACAAAAAAGACAAGTACAAAGACAAATAGAATAAAAGTAGCAACACAGACCTACAAAAAGTGGGGCTGAGTTCAAGAGAGTAAGCATCTCCTGTCTCATTCAGGGCATTAATAATTGTTTACAAATGAATACATATTAGAGTTATATAGTATGAATTGGTATCAATACATTTTGGAGTTGTATAGTAATAGTAGTTATAATTGAATGGCAAGTAACATACTTTTGTTGGCGGGTAACAAATATTTCCTTACTAGCCAAGGGCTAGTGGGAGCTGGTATGAATTGTAGAGCCCTGGATTACCAGTAATGATAAAAACTGCATCACCCTGATATTGTGTCCAGATTCAGTTACCAGAAATATGTCCCAACTGATTACTTAGATTTTTACATTTGTGTCTCATGGGTAAAATAACTATAGTTGTTTTAATCTGGAAAAAAGAGTAATGTTCAATTCCTGTTGATAGCTAAAAGAGTGTTTCACCAGATGTTGTGGCTATTTCTAACCCAAATTACAGAAATACATACATGATACAGATCATAAATAATATCTTATTAAGAGTTTTATTTGTATTTTTCCAGGACTATATTTATGCTTCCTCTGGGTGTAACCAGTTGAGATGGTGGACAAGGAACACAAAGACCATAAGATTAGCAACCACCTTACCTCAGAATCGGTCAAGGTCATTGCTGAATCAGTAGGAATTGTGGGATTGCCAGATGATGGAGCACAATATTTAGCAGCAGACTGTACATATAGAGTTAAACAGCTTGTACAGGTATGTCATAGGAGATATTGGGGGTGGGGTATTACTAGGATACTCGTTTAACATACATTTTTTTTGTAAACTCGTTCATGGTTTAATAGACAGATTTAATTTTTTGACATAATTTGTATTTTTCCAAGCTGTTATATACCATGGAGTGGTATTCCAATAATTGACGATTTCGGGCGTCACATCAAACCATCGAGTATGTAAAGGTCTGAAAATAGGATATAATGGGAGGTATTACTGGGTACTCATTTTTATTATTCATATTTTTTTTGTGGACTCTGATTCAATAGGTTTCATTTTTTGACATATTTTGTGTTTATCCCAGCTGTTATAAACTGTTCTAAAAGGAGTCTAAAAGAAGTCTAAAAGGGGTCTAAAAGGAGTCTAAAAGGGGTCTAAACTTCGAAATTTCACATGTTTGGAAGGCATATTTAACACTTGAAATACATGTAGTAAAACAAGACAAATATCCAAAAATAAAGTTGGTCCAGCAAATTACTGTGTCCACACTTTATTTTGTTAATAATCACCTGTTCAACTTTCTCTTGTCGACACACTCGGTCATATAATGCTGTGTTCCGCATAGCCCTTTATTATATTTTGATAGAGATCCACAAATTTATGTTTCCACAGAAATAATACAATTTTCCCGTTAAATCCTCCCCCACCCCTCCCCACACACACATGTAAATTTGTAAGAATTCACACTATTACTTTATAGAATTTATACCAGTACCAACTCGGGTTTGTAAACATATTTTTTTTTAGCAAGACCTGTTTGAGTTGTGTCCCTTGAAGTTGTAAGCAAAAGGTGACGGTGCTTTTTTTTTTAAGTAAATCTGATTACCCATCTTGGAGTTATTGCCCTTTTTTCATCAAATTTGTATAATTTTAATACTTTTCGTCTTATATTTCAAAAACTATAAGAGATAAAGGTTAAGTTTAATTTGCAAAAAATGTGCAGCATGTCAAGATTTACCCACCCTGCAATTTTGAAGTAAATCCCATTACCCATTTTGGAGTTATTTCCCTTTTTTCATCAAATTTTCAAAATTTTAATACTTTTCGTCCTTTATTTCAAAAACTATAAGAGACAGATGATAAGTTGAAACTGCTAACATGTTCAGCATATCAAGATCTACCTACCCTGCAATTTTTAAGTAAATCTGATTACCCATCTTGGAGTTATTGCCCTTTTTTCATCAATTTTTTTTTAAATTTTAATACTTTTCGTCTTATATTTCAAAAACTATTTAGAGATAGATGTTAAGTTTAAATTGCAAAAATGTGCAGCATGTCAAGATCTACCTACCTGCCAAATTTTGAAGTAAATCTGATTATCTATCTTGGAGTTATTGCCCTTTTTTCATCAATTTTTTTTTAATTTTAATACTTTTCGTCTTGTATTTCAAAAACTATTTAGAGATAGATGTTAAACTTAAATTGCAAAAATGTGCAGCATGACAAAATCTACCTACCCTGCAATTTTGAAGTAAATCCCAGTTCCTTTTTTGGAGTTATTGCCCTTTTTAGCTCACCTGTAGCCCTTTTCACAAAAATTCTTACAATAAAAAATTGTCGTAAGTGTAAAACTAAGATTAAAAAGAGTTTCACAAAAATACTTACGATGATCTTAAGTGTAAAAATAGTCCTAACTTTACGTGTAAAACTACCCTGTCCTAAGTGTAAAATTTTGATCGTAAGAGAAATTTTGGTCTTATCTTTTATCGTAAGTGAAAAAAATAGAAAAAAAGATGGACGATGTATTGGCGCTTCGACTTGAAAATAAGAGAGCAATTCATCGTTAGTGCATTTTCTCTGACCGTATGACAAACCTATTTACACATATTGATAAATGTTTATTGAAATGAATATGGTTTAATACAAACAGACGCTACAAATGGCATTGTTGTTTACCCCTTTTTGGCGTGACTAATAACAGAGTCTGTCTATAACGATGCATTCCGTACATTTACCTCTTCAATGCAGCAGTGTATCGTTTACATGACCAAAAAATCAGGATAATTCTCATTAATTTTAGATTTCAAATTAGGAACGATCGACAATCGAAAAGACTACATGTACTTGCAAACTTGGGGAGAATTCTTTTTTTTTCATTTTTTTTTTTTGGATAAAAACAGGAATACAGGATTTTCTTCTAGACATCTACTTAGCTTACAAAAGTTTTGTATGAACAGCCGCTTTAGGACTGGAATTTTCTGGATCCAATGATATTGTTTTGATTTTGCCTTTATATTAGTAATATAATTTATTAATTTCTGGCAACTTCGATGATCATCGAACACTGACAATACATAAACTTGTGTACCATCTTCTGTTATATTAATATTAATATATAACAGGGATATGTATTCGTCTTCATGATTGATAGATGTTAAACACATCTTTATTTGGGTTATCTCAGAAAAATCGGGATAAATTTTCATCAGTAAAAGAACAAGCGTTTAATTTTATGTGGGATGGGATTAATTGGAAAAAAGGGGTAAATATTTTGCTGACAAATAACCGATAAAATGAATTATATGAATAGGGTTTTTTTCACACTCCAGATGCACTCCCTTAAAGAATACTTCTACCAAAAGTAACCATGCGTGGATGATGACGCACAACTCCAAGTAATGATAATTATTATAGATCATTTTAATTTACATGCATTAGAAATGTTCCTCTATACGAAAATCATACCCGTTCATATTTTGTGCAGTTATTGGTGACCGATTCATATACATTTTTTTGTATTAGATAAAAATTCAATATAAACATACAAACACATCATAGCATAAAAATTGCTTATAAATTAGTGCCGGGGATATTTTTTAGAATAATTTTATTAAAAAAAAATGCTTTGTTGTGCTATGGAAATGAAACTAGGTTGCTAAGGAAGATGGTTTATGGTGTATAACGCCCCTTTCAACAATATATCGGTCAGTTTTATTGGTGGAGAAAACTGGAGTACTCAGAGAAAACCATTGACCTGTCGCAAATCACTGACAGACTTTATCACATAATGTTGTATCGAGTACACCTAAGGAAGAATTTTTTATCGTAAGTGTAATTTTAGTCGTAAGATTAAAATTTGTCGTAAGATAATCTTTGTGAAAAGGACTTAGGAATCACAGGTACTTGTGGACAGGACCCTATGTTGCTCCCTTTTTTTTTTTAGCCTTTAGGCCAGGTGAGCTATTGTCATCCCTTTTCGTCCGTCGTCTGTCGTCCGTCCGTCAACATTTCACATTTTAATCTTCTCCTCAGAAACCACGGGGCCAATTGCAACCAAACTTTGGTGGAATGGTCCTTGGATGGCCCCCTTCCAAAATTGTGTCCGGTGATCCTGATTTCCAACCAAGATGGCCGCCAAGCTAAAAATAGAAAAAAGGGGGGATGAAATTTTAATTGTCTATTGCTGCTTTAGTGTAAGTCAAAATGAGCTCAAATTTTAACTGCAGCTACATGGCAGGAGTAGTTAAAATATATTCCGGGTTTTGTCTGTGAAATTTTTCTTTCAGCCGATATATACCGATTATGCAAATTAGGCATATTTTGATAAAAGATCACATTTAAATCTTCTCCTCTGAAACCGCTGAACCAAATTAAACCAAACTTGGCAGGGATGGTCCCTGGGTGGGTCCCTTTCAAAATTGTGTCTGACAGCCCCGCCCTCCATTCAAGATAGCTGCTGTTACTAAAAATAGAAATTTCTTCATTTGTCCATTGCTGCTTTAGTGTAAGTCAAAATGAGCTCAAATTTTAACTGCAGCTACATGGCAGGAGTAGTTTAACATATATTCCGGGTTTTTCTGTGAAATTTTTCTTTCAGCCGATTTATACCGATTATGCAAATTAGGCATATTTTGATAAAAGATCACATTTAAATCTTCTCCTCTGAAACCGCTGAACCAAATGAAACCAAACCTGGCAGGGATGGTCCCTGGGTGGGTCCCTTTCAAAATTGTGTCCGTCAGCGCCGTCCTTCATTCAAGATGGCCACCATTACTTAAAATAGAAATTACTTCAAATGGCCAAAACTGCTCTATTTTAAGCCAGAATGTGCCCAAATTTGAACTGTATAAGCATAATGATGAGCTTTTTAGCATATATTACAGGATTTTTTATGAACTTTGAACTTTTGCCGATTTTGACCGATTATGCAAATTAGAAAAAAGGGGGGATGAAATTTAAAAAAAAATCTTCTCCTTTGAAACTACAGAGCCAATCTCAGCCAAACTTTGCTGAAATGATTCTTGGATGGTCCCCTTCCAAAATTGTGTCCGGTGATCCCGACTTCCAACCAAGATGGCCGCCAAGCTCAAAATAGAAAAAAGGGGGGGATGAAATTTTAATTGTCCATTGCTGCTTTAGTGTAAGTCAAAATGAGCTCAAATTTTAACTGCAGCCTACATGGCAAGGAATAGTTTAACATATATTCCGTGTTTTTCTGTGAAATTTCTCTTTCAGCCGATATATACCGATTATGCAAATTAGGCATATTTTGATAAAAGATCACATTTAAATCTTCTCCTCTGAAACCGCTGAACCAAATTAAACCAAACCTGGCAGGGATGGTCCTTGGGTGGGCCCCTTTCAAAGTTGTGTCCGACCGCCCCGCCCTCCATTCAAGATGGCTGCTGTTACTAAAAATAGAAGTTTCTTCAATTGTCCATTTCTGCTTTAGTACAAGTCAAAATGAGCTCAAATTTTAACTGCACTACATGGCAAGGAGTAGTTTAACATATATTTCGGGGTTTTCTGTGAAATTTTTCTTTCAGCCGATTTATACCGATTATGCAAATTAGGCATATTTTGATAAAAGATCCCATTTAAATCTTCTCCTCTGAAACCGCTGAACCAAATTAAACCAAACCTGGCGGGGATGGTCCCTGGGTGGGTCCCTTTCAAAATGGTGTCCGACAGCCCCGCCCTCCATTCAAGATGGCTGCTGTTACTAAAAATAGAAATTTCTTCAAATGGCCAAAACTGCTCTTATTTTAAGCCAGAATGTGCCCAAATGTGAACTGTATAAGCATAATGATGAGCTTTTTAGCATGTATTACAGGATTTTTTATGAACTTTGAGCTTTTGCCGATTATGCAAATTAGAAAAAAGGGGGGATGCAATTTAAAAAAATTCTTCTCCTCTGAAACTACAGAGCCAATCTCAACCAAACTTTGCTGAAATGATTCTTGGATGGTCCCCTTCCAAATTTGTGTCCGGTGATCCCGACTTCCAACCAAGATGGCCACCAAGCTCAAAATAGAAAAAGGGGGGATGAAATTTTAATTGTCCATTGCTGCTTTAGTGTAATTCAAAATGAGCTCAAATTTTAACTGCAGCTACATGGCAAGGAATAGTTTAACATATATTCCGTGTTTTTCTGTGAAATTTTTCTTTCAGCCGATATATACCGATTATGCAAATTAGGCATATTTTGATAAAAGATCACATTTAAATCTTCTCCTCTGAAACCGCTGAACCAAATTAAACCAAACCTGGCAGGATGATCCCTGGGTGGATCCCTTTCAAAATTGTGTCCGACAGCCCCGCCCTCCATTCAAGATGGCTGCCGTTACTAAAAATAGAAATTTCTTCAAATGGCTAAAGCTGCTCTTATTTTAAGCCAGAATGTGCCCAAATTTGAACTGTATAAGCATAATGATGAGCTTTTTAGCATGTATTACAGGATTTTTTATGAACTTTGAGCTTTTGCCGATTTTGACCGATTATGCAAATTAGAAAAAAGGGGGGATACAATTTTAAAAAAATCTTCTCCTCTGAAACTACAGAGCCAATCTCAACCAAACTTTGCTGAAATGATTCTTGGATGGTCCCCTTCCAAAATTGTGTCCGGTGATCCCGACTTCCAACCAAGATGGCCACCAAGCACAAAATAGAAAAAAGGGGGGATGAAATTTTAATTGTCCATTGCTGCTTTAGTTTATTCAAAATGAGCTCAAATTTTAACTGCAGCTACATGGCAAGGAATAGTTTAACATATATTCCGTGTTTTTCTGTGAAATTTTTCTTTCAGCCGATATATACCGATTATGCAAATTAGGCATATTTTGATAAAAGATCACATTTAAATCTTCTCCTCTGAAACCGCTGAACCAAATTAAACCAAACCTGGCGGGGATGGTCCCTGGGTGAGTCCCTTTCAAAATTGTGTCCGACAGCCCCGCCCTCCATTCAAGATGGTTGATGTTACTAAAAATAGAAATTTCTTCAAATGGCCAAAACTGCTCTTATTTTAAGCCAGAATGTGCCCAAATAATTTGAACTGTATAAGCATAATGATGAGCTTTTTAACATGTATTACAGGATTTTTTATGAACTTGGAACTGTTGCCAATTTTGACCGATTATGCAAATTAGAAAAAAGGGGATGAAATTAAAAAAAAATCTTCTCCTCTGAAACTACTGAGCCAATCTCAACCAAACTTTGCTGAAATGATTCTTGGATGGCCCCCTTCCAAAAATGTGTCCGGTGATCCCGACTTCCAACCAAGATGGCACCAAGCACAAAATAGAAAAAAGGGGGGATGAAATTTTAATTGTCTATTGCTGCTTTAGTGTAAGTTAAAATGAGCTCAAATTTTAACTGCAGCTACATGGCAAGGAGTAGTTTAGCATATGTTCGGGGTTTTTGTTTGAAATTTTTCTTTCAGCCGATTTATACCGATTATGCAAATTAGGCATATTTTGATAAAAGATCACATTTAAATCTTCTCCTCTGAAACCACTGAACCAAATGAAACCAAACCTGGCAGGGACGGTCTCTGGGTGGGTCCCTCTCAAAATTGTGTCCGTCAGCGCCATCCTGTATCCAAGATGGCTACCGTTACTAAAAATAGAAATTTCTTCAAATGGCCAAAACTGCTCTATTTTAAGCCAGAATGTGCCCAAATTTGAAATGTATAAGCATAATGATGAGGTTTTTAACATATATTACAGGATTTGTTATGAACTTTGAACTTTTGCCGATTTTGACCGATTATGCAAATTAGAAAAAAGGGGGATGAAATTTAAAAAAAAATCTTCTCCTCTGAAACTACTGGGCCAATCTCAACCAAACTTTGCTGAAGTGATTCTTGGGTGGTCCTTCTTCCAAAATTGTGTCCGGCATTTCAGAACTCCGACCAAGATGGCCACCACAGCCGAACTTAATTTAACATAGGACCCTATGGGAAATTCCCATAAAAATCTTCTTGTCTGAAACCATTTGCTCAATAAGAACAAAATTTTGATGAAATAGTCATTGGATGGTTCTCTTCCAAAAATGTGTACGGCGGTTCGGCCCTTCGATCAAGATGGCCCCCACAGCCGAACTTAGCTTAACATAAGACCCTATGGGAAATTCACATAAAAATCTTCTTCTCAGAAACCACTGGGCCAATTGCAACAAAACTTTGGTGGAATGATCCTTGGATGGCCCCCTTCCAAAATTGTGTCCGGTGATCCCGACTTCCAACCAAGATGGCCACCAAGCTAAAAATAGAAAAAGGGGGGATGAAATTTAAAAAAAAATCTTCTCCTCTGAAACTACTGAGCCAATTTCAACCAAACTTTGCTGAAATGATCCTTGGGTTGCCCCCTTCCAAAATTGTGTCCGGCATTTCATACCTCCGACCAAGATGGCTGCTACAGCCGAACTTAATTTAACATAGAACCCTATGGGAAATTCCCATAAAAATCTTCTTGTCTGAAACCATTTGCTCAATAGAACTAAATGTTGATGAAATAGTTATTGGATGGTTCTCTTCCAAAAATATATCAGGTGGTTCGGTCCTTCGACCAAGATGTCCCCCACAGCCGAACTTAGTTTAACATAGGAACCTATGGGAAATTCACATAAAAATCTTCTTGTCTGGAACCAGTTGCTCAATTGGAACCAAACTTTGATAAAGTAGTCAATGGATGGTCCTCTTCCAAAATTGTGTCTGGTGGTCCCACCCTCTGACCAAGATGGCTGCACAGCTGTACTTAGTTTAACATTGGACCCTATGGGAAATTCACATAAAAACCATCTCGTCTGGAACCAGTAGCTCAATTAAAACCAAACTTTGATGGAATAGTCATTGGATAGTCCTCTTCCAAATTTGTGTCTGGCAGTCACGCTCTCCCACCAAGATGGCCATCACAGTGCAGTTGCGTTGTTATTGAAAGCAGCTTTGATCCAGGTGAGCGATTACAGGCTCCTGGGAGCCTCTGGTTTTTTTGTTGTTTTTTTTTCATAAAAGATATCATGTCAGAAACTCGGCATGGATAGAAACTACTGTTTGATTGTATTTATTGTATATATGTCATACAGTGATACATAGAAAGTTGCAAAATGTTGTTTATATGAAAAAAAAAAAGGGAGCAACATAGTACCTGTGTTAGGAATTGTCGTAAGATAATCTTAAGTGAAAAAGTTAGGACTATAGTTACGAATTTTTGTGAAAAGAGCTACTGGCCTTTAGGTCATGTGAGCTATTGCCATCACTTTTCGTCCGTCCGTCAACATTTCACATTTTAATCTTCTCCTCAGAAACCACTGTGCCAATTGCAACCAAACTTTGGTGGAATGGTCCTTGGATGGTCCCCTTCCAAAATTGTGTCCGGTGATCCCGACTTCCAACCAAGATGGCCGCCAAGCTAAAAAATAGAAAAAAGGGGGGATGAAATTTTAATTGTCCATTGCTGCTTTAGTATAAGTCAAAAGGAGCTCTAATTTTTATTGCAGCTACATGGCAAGGAGTAGTTTAACATATTTTCGGGGTTTTTGTGTGAAATTTTTCTTTCAGCCGATTTATACCGATTATGCAAATTAGGCATATTTTCATAAAAGATCCCATTTAAATCTTCTCCTCTGAAACCGCTGAACCATATTAAACCAAACCTGGCTGGAATGGTCCCTAGGTCGGTCCCTTTCAAAATTATGTCCGATAGCCATGCCCTCCATCCAAGATGGCCACCGTTACTAATAATAGAAATTTCTTCAAATGGCCAAAACTGCTTTATTTTAGGCCAGAATGTGTCCACATTTGAACTGTATAAGCATAATGATGAACTTTTTAACATATATTACGGGATTTTTTATGAACTTTGAACTTTTGCCGATTTTGACCGATTATGCAAATTAGGCATACATAAGCAAAAAATCATTTAAAAATCTTCTTGTTAGAAACCACTTGGCCAATTTCAACCAAACTTTGTCTGAATGATCCTTAGGTGGTCCCCTTTCAAAATTGTGTCCGTCAGCGCCGTCCTGTATCCAATATGGCCACCATTACTAAGAATAGAAATTTCTTCAAATGGCCAAAACTGCTCTATTTTAAGCCAGAATGTGCCCAAATTTGAACTGTATAAGCATATTGATGAGCCTTTTAACATATATTACGGAATTTTTTATGAACTTTGAGCTTTTGCCGATTTAGACCGATTATGCAAATTAGAAAAAAGGGGGGATGAAATTAAAAAAAAATCTTCTCCTCTGAAACTACTGAGCCAATCTCAACCAAACTTTACTGAAATGATCCTTGGGTGGTCCCCTTCCAAAATGATGTCTGGCATTTCAGACCTCCGACCAAGATGGCCGCCACAGCCGAACTTAATTTAACATAGGACCCTATGGGAAATTCACATAAAAATCTTCTTGTCTGAAACCATTTGCTCAATAAGAACAAAATTTGATGAAATAGTCATTGGTTGGTTCTCTTCCAAAAATGTGTCCGGCTGTTCGGCCCTTCGACCAAGATGGCCCCCACAGCCGAACTTAGCTTAACATAGGACCCTATGGGAAATTCACATAAAAATCTTCTTGTCTGGAACCAGTTGCTCAATTGGAACCAAACTTTGATAAAATAGTCATTGAATGGTCCTCTTCCAAAATTGTGTCTGGTGGTCCCGCCCTCTGACCAAGATGGCTGCACAGCTGTACTTAGTTTAACATTGGACCCTATGGGAAATTCACATAAAAACCATCTTATCTGGAACCAGTAGCTCAATTAAAACCAAACTTTGATGGAATAGTCATTGGATGGTCCTCTTCCAAAATTGTGTCTGGCAGTCGTGCTTTCCCACCAAGATGGCCGCCACAGTGCAGTTGCGTTGTTATTGAAAGCAGCTTTGATCTAGGTGAGCGATTACAGGCTCCTGTGAGTCCTGTGAGTCTCTTGTTTAATGCATACCTTCTTCAATTTCCCGAAATATTCAATTTGTAAAATTTATGTTCTTTGATTTTTTTAGGATTTATTTTATATGAATGTCCAATGAGGTCACAGGAATTAAGGTTGAGTAATCTAAATACATGTAGTGATAAAATCTTGCCTAAAATACATGTAACATTTTGATAGAGGTAGTCATTATAGTAAATATTTTCTCTATATATAGCTAGTCTTTATAAAAAAATCTATTAATAGTGAGAAAAAAAAAAGATTTCTGACACTAAAAAATACATGTACATGTATATGATATTGAAAAATTCAACATTAAATGGCTGAAGCTGCGGAACCGTAGCTCTTGCGGTCATCTTTTTTAATAATCTACTGCACAGAAAAGTCAACAACCAAATGGGAAAGTGAATATGACTGTACTCCAACACACACTTCTTGATAATTAGATCTCCATACAGTACTAATAAGATGTTTTTGTTGAAAATTGCTCTGGTTGGTGAGTTTCACTAGAGCAAATTACATTCTATAATATATCTAAAAAATGATAACAGGGTAATATAAATATATTATATAAGTGTCAAATCTGGAAATCACCAGCAGTGACAGTGGTATAAATATATTATATAAGTGTCAAATCTGGAAATCACCAGCAGTGACAGTGGTAGCATCTGATGTTAAACCACAGTGTTTTCAAACAGAAACAATTTGTTAGTACTGTATCCTCAACAAACTGATATAAACAAAAGGGTTTATTATGTTTAGCAATCTGTTTAATTAATATTTTCCATTTTTAAATTAGAACTTAAAATTATTTGACTCCTATTTCATTATTTCAATGTTTACATATGTTTAGGAAGCAATCAAGTTCTCAACTCATGGAAAACGACAGAAGTTGTCTACATCCGACTTTGACCAAGCATTGAGGCTGAGAAATGTTGAGGTAATATTAATGTTTTGTGTGGTATTTTGGCTGACTGTATATGGCAGACTACACTTGTTGAATTAAAAGTTGATTTTTGACTTTTAAGAATTAAATATACCCTGTTAAGTCATATTTTCTTCATTTTATTATGAATGGAAGGTAGAAAGCAATCATCTGAAATCATGGAAATTATTATTTTTTTCAAAGTTTTTTTAAAATAATTTTAAACATAAAAGTTATCTTTAACTGTCCAAAATAGAGAGTTCAATGAAAAATAATACTTCAATAAATCAGGATAATATAAAATATAACAAAATTTAATTTGTGATCTTTGCATTTTAAAGTTTTTTTTCCCCAGACATAATTTTTGTTACTTCATTCATTTATTTCTTTTCAATACAGACACTGTACATGCATGATTTTCACTGTCAATAATTTATTCTTTTCATTACAGCCGTTGTATGGTTTTAACAGCCAAGATTGTATTCTTTTCATTACAGCCGTTGTATGGTTTTTACAGCCAAGATTGTATTCTTTTCATTACAGCCGTTGTATGGTTTTTACAGCCAAGATTGTATTCTTTTCATTACAGCCGTTGTATGGTTTTTACAGCCAAGATTGTATTCTTTTCATTACAGCCGTTGTATGGTTTTTACAGCCAAGATTGTATTCTTTTCATTACAGCCGTTGTATGGTTTTTACAGCCAAGATTGTATTCTTTTCATTACAGCCGTTGTATGGTTTTTACAGCCAAGATTGTATTCTTTTCATTACAGCCATTGTATGGTTTTTACAGTCAAGATTGTATTCTTTTCATTACAGCCATTGTATGGTTTTTACAGCCAAGATTGTATTCTTTTCATTACAGCCATTGTATGGTTTTTACAGCCAAGATTGTATTCTTTTCATTACAGCCGTTGTATGGTTTTTACAGCCAAGATTGTATTCTTTTCATTACAGCCGTTGTATGGTTTTTACAGCCAAGATTGTATTCTTTTCATTACAGCCGTTGTATGGTTTTTACAGCCAAGATTGTATTCTTTTCATTACAGCCGTTGTATGGTTTTTACAGCCAAGATTGTATTCTTTTCATTACAGCCGTTGTATGGTTTTTACAGCCAAGATTGTATTCTTTTCATTACAGCCATTGTATGGTTTTTACAGTCAAGATTGTATTCTTTTCATTACAGCCATTGTATGGTTTTTACAGCCAAGATTGTATTCTTTTCATTACAGCCATTGTATGGTTTTTACAGCCAAGATTGTATTCTTTTCATTACAGCCGTTGTATGGTTTTTACAGTCAAGATTGTATTCTTTTCATTACAGCCATTGTATGGTTTTTACAGTCAAGATTGTATTATTTTCATTACAGCCGTTGTATGGTTTTCACAGTCAAGATTGTATTCTTTTCATTACAGCCATTGTATGGTTTTTACAGCCAAGATTGTATTCTTTTCATTACAGCCGTTCTATGGTTTTTACAGCCAAGATTGTATTCTTTTCATTACAGCCATTGTATGGTTTTTACAGTCAAGATTGTATTATTTTCATTACAGCCATTGTATGGTTTTTACAGCCAAGATTGTATTCTTTTCATTACAGCCGTTGTATAGTTTTCACAGCCAAGATTGTATTCTTTTCATTACAGCCATTGTATGGTTTTTACAGCCAAGATTGTATTCTTTTCATTACAGCCGTTGTATGGTTTTTACAGCCAAGATTGTATTCTTTTCATTACAGCCATTGTATGGTTTTTACAGCCAATATTGTATTCTTTTCATTACAGCCGTTGTATGGTTTTTACAGCCAAGATTGTATTCTTTTCATTACAGCCATTGTATGGTTTTTACAGTCAAGATTGTATTCTTTTCATTACAGCCATTGTATGGTTTTTACAGCCAAGATTGTATTCTTTTCATTACAGCCATTGTATGGTTTTTACAGCCAAGATTGTATTCTTTTCATTACAGCCATTGTATGGTTTTTACAGCCAAGATTGTATTCTTTTCATTACAGCCGTTGTATCGTTTTTACAGTCAAGATTGTATTCTTTTCATTACAGCCGTTGTATGGTTTTTACAGCCAAGATTGTATTCTTTTCATTACAGCCATTGTATGGTTTTTACAGTCAAGATTGTATTATTTTCATTACAGCCATTGTATGGTTTTTACAGTCAAGATTGTATTCTTTTCATTACAGCCGTTGTATGGTTTTCACAGCCAAGATTGTATTCTTTTCATTACAGCCATTGTATGGTTTTTACAGTTAAGATTGTATTCTTTTCATTACAGCCATTGTATGGTTTTTACAGTCAAGATTGTATTCTTTTCATTACAGCCGTTGTATGGTTTTTACAGCCAAGATTGTATTCTTTTCATTACAGCCATTGTATGGTTTTTAAAGTCAAGATTGTATTCTTTTCATTACAGCCATTGTATGGTTTTCACAGCCAAGATTGTATTCTTTTCATTACAGCCGTTGTATGGTTTTCACAGCCAAGATTGTATTCTTTTCATTACAGCCATTGTATGGTTTTTACAGTCAAGATTGTATTCTTTTCATTACAGCCATTGTATGGTTTTTACAGTCAAGATTGTATTCTTTTCATTACAGCCATTATATGGTTTTTACAGTCAAGATTGTATTCTTTTCATTACAGCCATTGTATGGTTTTTAGTCAAGATTGTATTCTTTTCATTACAGCCATTGTATGGTTTTTACAGTCAAGATTGTATTCTTTTCATTACAGCCATTGTATGGTTTTCACAGCCAAGATTACATTCTTTTCATTACAGCCATTGTATGGTTTTTACAGCCAAGATTGTATTCTTTTCATTACAGCCGTTGTAAGGTTTTTACAGTCAAGATTGTATTCTTTTCATTACAGCCATTGTATGGTTTTTACAGCCAAGATTGTATTCTTTTCATTACAGCCATTGTATGGTTTTTACAGTCAAGATTGTATTCTTTTCATTACAGCCATTGTATGGTTTTCACAGTCAAGATTGTATTCCATTCAGATTTGCTACTGGTGGTGGTAGAGAACTTCATTTTACAGAAGAAAAAGAATTTGAATTACAAGATATTATAAATACAACATTACCTAAAGTTCCCCTCGATATTTCTCTGAAAGGTAATAGTTTGGGGGATGACACTTTTATGTCCCCTCGATATTTCTCTGAAAGGTAATAGTTTGGGGGTGATGACACTTTTATGTCCCCTCGATATTTCTCTGAAAGGTAATAGTTTGGGGGGATGACACTTTTATGTCCCCTCGATATTTCTCTGAAAGGTAATAGTTTGGGGGGGATGACACTTTTATGTCCCCTCGATATTTCTCTGAAAGGTAATAGTTTGGGTGGATGACACTTTTATGTTCCCTCGATATTTTTCTGAAAGGTAATAGTTTGGGGGGGATGACACTTTTATGTCCCCTTGATATTTCTTTGAAAGGTAATAGTTTGGGGGGGATGACACTTTTATGTCCCCTCGATATTTCTCTGAAAGGTAATAGTTTGGGGGGGATGACACTTTTATGTCCCCTCGATATTTCTCTGAAAGGTAATAGTTTGGGTGGATGACACTTTTATGTTCCCTCGATATTTTTCTGAAAGGTAATAGTTTGGGGTGATGACACTTTTATGTCCCCTCGATATTTCTCTGAAAGGTAATAGTTTGGGGGGATGACACTTTTATGTCCCCTCGATATTTCTCTGAGAAGTAATAGTTTGGGGGGGGATGACACTTTTATGTCCCCTCGATATTTCTTTGAAAGGTAATAGTTTGGGGGGATGACACTTTTATGTCCCCTCGATATATCTCTGAAAGGTAATAGTTTGGGGGGATGACACTTTTATGTCCCCTCGATATTTCTCTGAAAGGTAATAGTTTGGGGGGATGACACTTTTATGTCCCCTCGATATTTCTCTGAAAAGTAATAGTTTGGGGGGGGGGGATGACACTTTTATGTCCCCTCGATATTTCTTTGAAAGGTAATAGTTTGGGGGGATGACACTTTTATGTCCCCTCGATATTTCTCTGAAAGGTAATAGTTTGGGGGGGATGACACTTTTATGTCCCCTCGATATTTCTCTGAAAGGTAATAGTTTTGGGGGGATGACACTTTTATGTCCCCTCGATATTTCTCTGAAAGGTAATAGTTTGGGGGGGATGACACTTTTATGTCCCCTCGATATTTCTCTGAAAGGTAATAGTTTGGGGGAGATGACACTTATGTCCCCTCGATATTTCTGTGAAAGGTAATAGTTTGTGGGGGATGACACTTTTATGTCCCCTCGATATTTCTCTGAAAGGTAATAGTTTGGGGGGGATGACACTTTTATGTCCTCTCGATATTACTTTGAAAGGTAATAGTTTGTGGGGGATGACACTTTTATGTTCCCTCGTTATTTCTCTGAAAGATAATAGTTTGGAGGGATGACACTTTTATGTCCCCTCGATACTCTGAAAGGTAATATTTTGTGGGGGATGACACTTTTATGTCCCCTCGAAATTTCTCTGAAAGGTAATAGTTTGGGGGATGATGACACTTTTATGTCCCCTTGATATTTCTTTGAAAGGTAATAGTTTGGGGGGGGGGGGGGGGGTGATAACACTTGTATGTCCCCTCGATATTTCTCTGAAAGGTAATAGTTTGGGGTGATGATACTTTTATGTCCCCTCGATATTTCTCTGAAAGGTAATAGTTTGGGGGGGATGACACTTTTATGCCCCCTCAATATTTCTCTGAAAGGTAATAGTTTGGGGGGGATGACACTTTTATGTCCCCTCGATATTTCTCTGAAAGGTAATAGTTTGGGTGGATGACACTTTTATGTTCCCTCGATATTTTTCTGAAAGGTAATAGTTTGGGGTGATGACACTTTTATGTCCCCTCGATATTTCTCTGAAAGGTAATAGTTTGGGGGGATGACACTTTTATGTCCCCTCGATATTTCTCTGAGAAGTAATAGTTTGGGGGGGGATGACACTTTTATGTCCCCTCGATATTTCTTTGAAAGGTAATAGTTTGGGGGGATGACACTTTTATGTCCCCTCGATATATCTCTGAAAGGTAATAGTTTGGGGGGATGACACTTTTATGTCCCCTCGATATTTCTCTGAAAGGTAATAGTTTGGGGGGATGACACTTTTATGTCCCCTCGATATTTCTCTGAAAAGTAATAGTTTGGGGGGGGGGGATGACACTTTTATGTCCCCTCGATATTTCTTTGAAAGGTAATAGTTTGGGGGGATGACACTTTTATGTCCCCTCGATATTTCTCTGAAAGGTAATAGTTTGGGGGGGATGACACTTTTATGTCCCCTCGATATTTCTCTGAAAGGTAATAGTTTTGGGGGGATGACACTTTTATGTCCCCTCGATATTTCTCTGAAAGGTAATAGTTTGGGGGGGATGACACTTTTATGTCCCCTCGATATTTCTCTGAAAGGTAATAGTTTGGGGGAGATGACACTTATGTCCCCACGATATTTCTGTGAAAGGTAATAGTTTGTGGGGGATGACACTTTTATGTCCCCTCGATATTTCTCTGAAAGGTAATAGTTTGGGGGGGATGACACTTTTATGTCCTCTCGATATAATTTGAAAGGTAATAGTTTGTGGGGGATGACACTTTTATGTTCCCTCGATATTTCTCTGAAAGATAATAGTTTGGAGGGATGACACTTTTATGTCCCCTCGATACTCTGAAAGGTAATATTTTGTGGGGGATGACACTTTTATGTCCCCTCGAAATTTCTCTGAAAGGTAATAGTTTGGGGGATGATGACACTTTTATGTCCCCTTGATATTTCTTTGAAAGGTAATAGTTTGGGGGGGGGGGGGTGATAACACTTGTATGTCCCCTCGATATTTCTCTGAAAGGTAATAGTTTGGGGTGATGATACTTTTATGTCCCCTCGATATTTCTCTGAAAGGTAATAGTTTGGGGGGGATGACACTTTTATGCCCCCTCAATATTTCTCTGAAAGGTAATAGTTTGGGGGAATGACACTTTTATGTCCCCTCGATATTTCTTTGAAAGGTAATAGTTTTGGGGGGATGACACTTTTATGTCCCCTCGATATTTCTCTGAAAGGTAATAGTTTGGGGGGATGACACTTTTATGTCCCCTCGATATTTCTCTGAAAGGTAATAGTTTGGGGGGAGATGACACTTTTATGTCCCCTCGATATTTCTTTGAAAGGTAATAGTTTGGGGGATGACACTTTTATGTCCCCTCGATATTTCTCTGAAAGGTAATAGTTTGGGGGGGATGACACTTTTATGTCCCCTCGATATTTCTTTGAAAGGTAATAGTTTTGGGGGGATGACACTTTTATGTCCCCTCGATATTTCTCTGAAAGGTAATAGTTTGGGGGGATGACACTTTTATGTCCCCTCGATATTTCTCTGAAAGGTAATAGTTTGGGGGGAGATGACACTTTTATGTCCCCTCGATATTTCTTTGAAAGGTAATAGTTTGGGGGATGACACTTTTATGTTCCCTCGATATTTCTCTGAAAGGTAATAGTTTGTGGGGGATGACACTTTTATGTCCCCTCGATATTTCTCTGAAAGGTAATAGTTTTGGGGGGATGACACTTTTATGTCCCCTCGATATTTCTCTGAAAGGTAATAGTTTGGGGGCGATGGCACTTGTATGTCCCCTCGATATTTCTTTGAAAGGTAATAGTTTGGGGGGGATGACACTTTTATGGAATAAAGATCCATTTTAATTAAGGAGTGTAATTTAATTGAAAATTAATTTTTATACACAAAAAAAAAAAGATTCATTTTAAGGAGTGTAATTTTATTGAAAATTTATTTTTGTACATAGAGAAAAAAAAGAAATTATAAAAACATATACATTCAAAACCCATTGAAGTTCAAAGGCCCAAATGTCCATATTGAATTAAAACCGTGTTTAGAGCGTGCTTTTCTCTAGTGAGGTAGATCATAGGTTTGAGCCTCGGTTGGGTCAAGTCAAAACACTTTTGATGAGTCTCACTGGTGTATTCTTTGTTATTGTTTGTAAAAAAGATGGTGAGTCCCAAACACAAGTGATGACTCCAGGACTAGGACAGATGAGTTTCAATTATTTCTGATCTTCTACACCTCGCTAGAGATTTTAGAGGCGACAGGTATTTATTTTATAGGTAGAATCAGGTTATGTTTTCACCTGTGACAGGAAGATTATTACATGTAGTATTATTTCGTTCTCCCTCCAAATGAAAATAACACCTTTACTGTAGGGTTCTTCTATTTTTATTTTCTTAGACACAATATATAATATAATATAATCTCTAATATCCCTGCAATAAAAATAAACAATATAAATACAAAGTCAATGAAAAGAAAAATAACTCTTTCTTATATATTATCATAATTACAGTACAAAATACAATACAAGGTAACTCAATGTGATTACACGATTTATATTAAAGAAATGACCTGGGGGTCATGAACTCATCAAAAGGTTTAGAGTGATGAAGGAAGCAAATACAAATACTTCTTTGCTTACATATACATGTACATCTTATTTTCCAGAATACAATAAATGTAAATAAAATATGATATTACAAATGAACAAAACTAATAAGCATCATAATACGCAAAGTTAGCATAAGCTTCTTACACCAATTATTGCAATAAGCTAAATAACTTATTAAACAAATTAATTAATAAAAGCAAAGCAAAACAAAACAAAAGCAAAGCAAAGCAACAATAAAATAGAATACACTGATTCTTACCTCACATGAGGTGTAAAGGATTTCTTGATTAGATCTCCATAGGTGGATCGGTGATGAAACCAATTCAATTTTACCTGTATAACAAAAGAGTTATTTTACTCTGACTGTTTAATATAGTCATGACATTTTAATAAACAAAAATACACACACGACTGTATTTATAAATTACTGTTTACCATTTACCTGTTTTAAAATCTTAACTGCTCTCACTCCTCTGACTTTCTTAATTGTAAACTTGTTAGGATAATAAATTTAATTAACAGTCCATTTGTTAATTTAAATTATCAACTTTGATATACATAAGTATTATTTACAAAATTTAAAAGGTTTAATCTGTAGTCAAGTTTATCATTTATTTTACACTTTCAACTATCATTCAAATGACTCGTATTCAAATTTATACAATTTCATACAATCCATTCATACAGGATAAAATTGTGAATACGGACATTTAGTATCATTAGAGTTTAGAAAAGAAAGTAACTGACCTTAGAAAAGAAATAAGTTCTCCAAATATTTAGATTTTCAACTTCTGAATCACAGCTCAAAATTTCAATGTTGCACAGAGATACATCAAAAGCAATATGGTGTCATATAGAATTAAAGACAATAGACAAAGGAATTTACTGCCAAAATTAGAAATGACCAATGAAGATAAAGTAATAGTGCGGTTCAACGAACCATGGATAGAAATGGTTAGAGTTAAATATAGTAGAACCAGTCCGTGATTATTTCATGTCCGTCAAACAGGTCTATAGTAAAATCAATTAATCAAAATAATATCAACATACTTAATTACACTTTGTAATTAATCTATAATAAAAGAAAGTAATTAAAAAATTCCATTTAATTAACTTATTACCAATGACAATACTGAAAAAGAATAGAAATACAAAAACATATAAAATGAATAAAATACAGACTATCACATACATATTCTGTCTACTGCCAGTAAATTACTGGATATAAGATTAATTAAGGAATATTTGAAATTGTTGAACAGGTTATATGATATAACCTGGTTTGGGTCAGTTTACGCTTAATAAACAGCAAAATTTAATGATTTCTCGATTTTAATTATGATTATTTCGTGCGACTATTTGAATTTGTCGTTGGCAGATGAACACGTTGGTGACGTCACAATACCAACCCAGGTTATCGAGTATAACCAAAATTTTCTCCAGGCAGATTAGCCAATCAGATTGCAGTATTCAAATCAAATTATATTATTGTACTATGTCCAGGAAAAATTTTAATTAATATACTAAATTCATGTAAAACTGTACTATTCACAAGTTTTATGAATATGGAAAAAAAATGTCTGTAGGTATGTAATTGCTGTGAAAATAAACACTGATTAATCTTAGTTAACATGTAAAGAAGAAAAAAAACCAAACATATGCCATATTTTCCTATGGTTAGAACAGTGGTTTCTATGGAACCCTACCTTTGGTAAGGTTTGATACAAATGTGAAACTGAATTACCTCCCTTTGTGTATTTGATTTAAAATCATTATTGTCACAGAATTTGTTCTTTCGTGACCAACTTTTTAAAACACTTCACTGTCATTCTTCCAAAATTAAATTTTTCTGTAATTAGCAAGTAATAATTATTCAATAAAATTAAAAGAAATGTATAATTTATTATTGTAAATTAATATATTTTTAGCCCATTGGCTGTGTATTGAGGGGATTCAACCGACCATACCAGAGAATCCTCCTCAGGCCAGTAAAGACCAACAGAAGAAAGAAATATTAGACACAAAAGTGAAAACTGCAATAGATAAAGTTCCCAAGCCTGTAACAGAGAAATCTCGACATCGCCACAAGACTGTAGACCTTGTCAAAGTCAAAGAGTTATCTACCCATGAATTATCTGTAGTAAGTATAGATATGAGTTTTATCCTAGGAAACCGAACACAAAATACCCACAAGGTCAATTTATTACCCATAGGTCATTCAATGTTTTGATTTATTATGTTCAATCTCATAATTTGTTGGAATAATCGTACCCATATATATGCATGGCTTTGGTGCATTTAAGGAATAACAGTACTGTATTTGAAGAGTTGGAGGTGTCAATTGTGGATTTTACGGTCGCAAATGCCATTTTACTGGCGATGCGAAGCGGAGCCAGTAAAACAGATATTTGCGACCGTCAAATCCACAATTGACACCGACAACTCTTCAAATACAGTACTGTTATTCCTATTCTTATGAAATTCTCCCACACTAGTTTGAAATCCATACAAATAAATGACGAAATATATGCACTTTTCAAATTCCTTCCGCTAAGAAAATAAATAGTCTGTCAACAAGTGATTTAAAAAAAAAAAATATTTTGAATCTAACAAATTTTATATTTGTAACATAGTATCCTCAAAAAATATAAATCACATAAGAATTACTATTATTTGAGTATTTCGTAAATAAATGTTTCTAATACAAAAAAACAAGAATCTTGAAAACGTGAAATCCTACATGTCATATGTACAACAATACACAAAAATAATTAAAATGTCTACCTTGAAAACTTATTTTAGTTAAATTCTATCTAAATTGAAGCGTACACGAAGTCAAATAACGTCTGATCTTTACATTTTAAACTGGAGGTCTTCATATGACGTCACATTGTTTATGTGCCAAAGTCATTTCCTGGAATTTAAATTTTTGTGATTTTTAGACCCAGAGATATGGAAGAATACATTTTTATGTTCAGTATTGCATTAGAATGGACAGTAACTCGATTTGCAACTATCAAATTTCCAATTGATGCAGTGAAATTTTCAAATACAATACAGTTATCTCCTAAATAGGTCGTCGGCGTCAAATTCAGTCGGAAATATCTGGGTCAGCCATATTGTTTACAAACAAGTGCATTCGGCGTAGGAATATAGCATTCCTTCAGGCATGTCAACTGCAGATTTGACAGCCCTTGATAGCCAATGAAAATATGCGTTGCATTATAATTGCATTAGAATGACAAGCACATTGGTGGCGTAATGGTTAACGTGCTCACCTCGAGTGTGGTAGATCGTGGGTTCAAGTCCTGGTCGGGTCAAACCAAAGACTATGAAATTGGTATTTGATGCTTCTCCGCTAAGCACGTAGCATTAAGGAGAAAGAGCAAAGACAAAATTAGACTGGTTGGCTCGGAATCAGGATAATGTGTCTGAGTGGGGCGACATGTCTATCCGCAGACTGTTGTTTCAGTGAGCTAGCACTATAAAAATCCAACTAAGCGTGTTGGTCTAGTACAAAGTGAACCTCGTCATCTTTTCATTGAAAATTAACTTGTTCTCGCCATGATATAGCTGAAAAATTGCTGAGTTGGTGTTAAACAACAATCATTCACTCACTCATTTGGGACATTTGATAGTATCTGATCATGATCAGGTGTGGATTCAGACTTTCAATAAGATTGTGACATAAAATACTTTTTATTTTCTCTCACCATTATGCAGGATTTTTATATGACCACAAACATTTTGCAGTCATATAATGTTATTATATGTTGTAAGGCTGTGGTTGTTAGTAAAAGCAGTATTTGTATGTTCTGTCCATATTGACCAATATGAAGCTGTCTAACTATATACAAAAAGACTGCCTCAATTGACCTTAAAATGAGTGAATTTACCCAATAGATTCCAATTATGTCAGTTAAATCAATATCATGATATTGTTTGTGCTTTGAACATGTGCTTGTGTGTATATACATGTATCTGTATAAGTGTTGTCTTGTTAATTTAACGGTTTTAATAACAATTATTGTGTTTCAAATTATTATGATGATGTATGTATGTTAACGACAACCTCTCTAGACCTCGTCTGTTGACAATCCTCTAATACTGTACTAATTATTATGATGATGTATATATGTTAACGACAACCTCTCTAGACCTCGTCTGTTGACAATCCTCTAATACTGTACTAATTATTATGATGATGTATATATGTTAATGACAACCTCTCTAGACCTCGTCTGTTGACAATCCTCTAATACTGTACTAATTATTATGATGATGTATATATGTTAACGACAACCTCTCTAGACCTCGTCTGTTGACAATCATCTAATACTGTACTAATTATTATGATGATGTATATATGTTAATGACAACCTCTCTAGACCTCGTCTGTTGACAATCCTCTAATACTGTACTAATTATTATGATGATGTATATATGTTAACGACAACCTCTCTAGACCTCATCTGTTGACAATCCTCTAATACTGTACTAATTATTATGATGATGTATATATGTTAATGACAACCTCTCTAGACCTCGTCTGTTGACAATCCTCTAATACTGTACTAATTATTATGATGATGTATGTATGTTAATGACAACCTCTCTAGACCTCGTCTGTTGACAATCCTCTAATACTGTACTAATTATTATGATGATGTATATATGTTAATGACAACCTCTCTAGACCTCGTCTGTTGACAATCCTCTAATACTGTACTAATTATTATGATGATATATATATATGTTAATGACAACCTCTCTAGACCTCGTCTGTTGACAATCCTCTAATACTGTACTAATTATTATGATGATGTATATATGTTAACGACAACCTCTCTAGACCTCGTCTGTTGACAATCCTCTAATACTGTACTAATTATTATGATGATGTATATGTTAATGACAACCTCTCTAGACCTCGTCTGTTGACAATCCTCTAATAGTGTACTAATTATTAGGATGATGTATATATGTTAATGACAACATCTCTAGACCTCGTCTGTTGACAATCCTCTAATACTGTACTAATTATTATGATGATATATATATATGTTAATGACAACCTCTCTAGACCTCGTCTGTTGACAATCCTCTAATACTGTACTAATTATTATGATGATGTATATATGTTAATGACAACCTCTCTAGACCTCGTCTGTTGACAATCCTCTAATACTGTACTAATTATTATGATGATGTATATGTTAATGACAACCTCTCTAGACCTCGTCTGTTGACAATCCTCTAATAGTGTACTAATTATTAGGATGATGTATATATGTTAATGACAACATCTCTAGACCTCGTCTGTTGACAATCCTCTAATACTGTACTAATTATTATGATGATGTATATATGTTAATGACAACCTCTCTAGACCTCGTCTGTTGACAATCCTCTAATACTGTACTAATTATTATGATGATGTATATATGTTAATGACAACCTCTCTAGACCTCGTCTGTTGATAATCCTCTAATACTGTACTAATTATTATGATGATGTATATATGTTAATGACAGCCTCTCTAGACCTTGTCTGTTGACAATCCTCTAATACTGTACTAATTATTATGATGATGTATGTATGTTAATGACAACCTCTCTAGACCTCGTCTGTTGACAATCCTCTAATGTACTAATTATTATGATGATGTATGTTAATGACAACCTCTCTAGACCTCGTCTGTTGACAATCCTTTAATACTGTACTAATTATTATGATGATATATATATATGTTAATGACAACCTCTCTAGACCTCGTTTGTTGACAATCCTCTAATACTGTACTAATTATTATGATGATGTATATATGTTAATGACAACCTCTCTAGACCTCGTCTGTTGACAATCCTCTAATACTGTACTAATTATTATGATGATGTATGTATGTTAATGACAACCTCTCTAGACCTCGTCTGTTGACAATCCTCTAATACTGTACTAATTATTATGATGATGTATATATGTTAATGACAACCTCTCTAGACCTCGTCTGTTGACAATCCTCTAATACTGTACTAATTATTATTATGATGTATATGTTAATGACAACCTCTCTAGACCTCGTCTGTTGACAATCCTCTAATACTGTACTAATTATTATGATGATGTATATATGTTAATGACAACCTCTCTAGACCTCGTCTGTTGACAATCCTCTAATGTACTAATTATTATGATGATGTATATGTTAATGACAACCTCTCTAGACCTCGTCTGTTGACAATCCTCTAATACTGTACTAATTATTATGATGATGTATATGTTAATGACAACCTCTCTAGACCTCGTTTGTTGACAATCCTCTAATACTGTACTAATTATTAGGATGATGTATATATGTTAATGACAACATCTCTAGACCTCGTCTGTTGACAATCCTCTAATACTGTACTAATTATTATGATGATGTATATATGTTAATGACAACCTCTCTAGACCTCGTCTGTTGACAATCCTCTAATACTGTACTAATTATTATGATGATGTATATGTTAATGACAACCTCTCTAGACCTCGTCTGTTGACAATCTTCTAATACTGTACTAATTATTATGATGATGTATATGTTAATGACAACCTCTCTAGACCTCGTCTGTTGACAATCCTCTAATACTGTACTAATTATTATGATGATGTATGTATGTTAACGACAACCTCTCTAGACCTCGTCTGTTGACAATCCTCTAATACTGTACTAATTATTATGATGATATATATATATGTTAATGACAACCTCTCTAGACCTCGTTTGTTGACAATCCTCTAATACTGTACTAATTATTATGATGATGTATGTATGTTAATGACAACCTCTCTAGACCTCATCTGTTGGCAATCCTCTAATACTGTACTAATTATTATGATGTATATATGCTAATGACAACCTCTCTAGACCTCGTCTGTTGACAATCCTCTAATACTGTACTAATTATTATGATGATGTATATATGTTAATGACAACCTCTCTAGACCTCGTCTGTTGACAATCCTCTAATAGTGTACTAATTATTATGATGATGTATATGTTAATGACAACCTCTCTAGACCTCGTCTGTTGACAATCCTCTAATACTGTACTAATTATTATGATGATGTATATATGGTAATGACAACCTCTCTAGACCTCGTCTGTTGACAATACTCTAATGTACTAATTATTATGATGATGTATGTATGTTAATGACAACCTCTCTAGACCTCGTCTGTTGACAATCCTCTAATACTGTACTAATTATTATGATGATGTATATATGTTAATGACAACTTCTCTAGACCTCGTCTGTTGACAATCCTCTAATACTGTACTAATTATTATGATGATGTATGTATGTTAATGACAACCTCTCTAGACCTCATCTGTTGACAATCCTCTAATACTGTACTAATTATTATGATGATGTATGTGTGTTAATGACAACCTCTCTAGACCTCATCTGTTGACAATCCTCTAATACTGTACTAATTATTATGATGATGTATATATGTCAATGACAACCTCTCTAGACCTCGTCTGTTGACAATCCTCTAATGTACTAATTATTATGATGATGTATGTATGTTAATGACAACCTCTCTAGACCTCATCTGTTGACAATCCTCTAATACTGTACTAATTATTATGATGATGTATATATGTTAATGACAACCGCTCTAGACCTCGTCTGTTGACAATCCTCTAATACTGTACTAATTATTATGATGATGTATATATGTTAATGACAACCTCTCTAGACCTCGTCTGTTGACAATCCTCTAATGTACTAATTGTTATGATGATGTATGTATGTTAATGACAACCTCTCTAGACCTCGTCTGTTGACAATCCTCTAATACTGTACTAATTATTATGATGATGTATATATGTTAATGACAACCTCTCTAGACCTCGTCTGTTGACAATCCTCTAATACTGTACTAATTATTATGATGATGTATATATGTTAACGACAACCTCTCTAGACCTCATCTGTTGACAATCCTCTAATACTGTACTAATTATTATGATGATGTATATATGTTAATGACAACCTCTCTAGACCTCGTCTGTTGACAATCCTCTAATACTGTACTAATTATTATGATGATGTATGTATGTTAATGACAACCTCTCTAGACCTCGTCTGTTGACAATCCTCTAATACTGTACTAATTATTATGATGATGTATATATGTTAATGACAACCTCTCTAGACCTCATCTGTTGACAATCCTCTAATACTGTACTAATTATTATGATGATATATATATATGTTAATGACAACCTCTCTAGACCTCGTCTGTTGACAATCCTCTAATACTGTACTAATTATTATGATGATGTATATGTTAATGACAACCTCTCTAGACCTCGTCTGTTGACAATCCTCTAATAGTGTACTAATTATTAGGATGATGTATATATGTTAATGACAACATCTCTAGACCTCGTCTGTTGACAATCCTCTAATACTGTACTAATTATTATGATGATGTATATATGTTAATGACAACCTCTCTAGACCTCGTCTGTTGACAATCCTCTAATACTGTACTAATTATTATGATGATGTATATATGTTAATGACAACCTCTCTAGACCTCGTCTGTTGATAATCCTCTAATACTGTACTAATTATTATGATGATGTATATATGTTAACGACAACCTCTCTAGACCTCATCTGTTGACAATCCTCTAATACTGTACTAATTATTATGATGATGTATATATGTTAATGACAACCTCTCTAGACCTCGTCTGTTGACAATCCTCTAATACTGTACTAATTATTATGATGATGTATGTATGTTAATGACAACCTCTCTAGACCTCGTCTGTTGACAATCCTCTAATACTGTACTAATTATTATGATGATGTATATATGTTAATGACAACCTCTCTAGACCTCGTCTGTTGACAATCCTCTAATACTGTACTAATTATTATGATGATATATATATATGTTAATGACAACCTCTCTAGACCTCGTCTGTTGACAATCCTCTAATACTGTACTAATTATTATGATGATGTATATATGTTAACGACAACCTTTCTAGACCTCGTCTGTTGACAATCCTCTAATACTGTACTAATTATTATGATGATGTATATGTTAATGACAACCTCTCTAGACCTCGTCTGTTGACAATCCTCTAATAGTGTACTAATTATTAGGATGATGTATATATGTTAATGACAACATCTCTAGACCTCGTCTGTTGACAATCCTCTAATACTGTACTAATTATTATGATGATGTATATATGTTAATGACAACCTCTCTAGACCTCGTCTGTTGACAATCCTCTAATACTGTACTAATTATTATGATGATGTATATATGTTAATGACAACCTCTCTAGACCTCGTCTGTTGATAATCCTCTAATACTGTACTAATTATTATGATGATGTATATATGTTAATGACAGCCTCTCTAGACCTTGTCTGTTGACAATCCTCTAATACTGTACTAATTATTATGATGATGTATGTATGTTAATGACAACCTCTCTAGACCTCGTCTGTTGACAATCCTCTAATGTACTAATTATTATGATGATGTATGTTAATGACAACCTCTCTAGACCTCGTCTGTTGACAATCCTTTAATACTGTACTAATTATTATGATGATATATATATATGTTAATGACAACCTCTCTAGACCTCGTTTGTTGACAATCCTCTAATACTGTACTAATTATTATGATGATGTATATATGTTAATGACAACCTCTCTAGACCTCGTCTGTTGACAATCCTCTAATACTGTACTAATTATTATGATGATGTATGTATGTTAATGACAACCTCTCTAGACCTCGTCTGTTGACAATCCTCTAATACTGTACTAATTATTATGATGATGTATATATGTTAATGACAACCTCTCTAGACCTCGTCTGTTGACAATCCTCTAATACTGTACTAATTATTATTATGATGTATATGTTAATGACAACCTCTCTAGACCTCGTCTGTTGACAATCCTCTAATACTGTACTAATTATTATGATGATGTATATATGTTAATGACAACCTCTCTAGACCTCGTCTGTTGACAATCCTCTAATGTACTAATTATTATGATGATGTATATGTTAATGACAACCTCTCTAGACCTCGTCTGTTGACAATCCTCTAATACTGTACTAATTATTATGATGATGTATATGTTAATGACAACCTCTCTAGACCTCGTTTGTTGACAATCCTCTAATACTGTACTAATTATTAGGATGATGTATATATGTTAATGACAACATCTCTAGACCTCGTCTGTTGACAATCCTCTAATACTGTACTAATTATTATGATGATGTATATATGTTAATGACAACCTCTCTAGACCTCGTCTGTTGACAATCCTCTAATACTGTACTAATTATTATGATGATGTATATGTTAATGACAACCTCTCTAGACCTCGTCTGTTGACAATCTTCTAATACTGTACTAATTATTATGATGATGTATATGTTAATGACAACCTCTCTAGACCTCGTCTGTTGACAATCCTCTAATACTGTACTAATTATTATGATGATGTATGTATGTTAACGACAACCTCTCTAGACCTCGTCTGTTGACAATCCTCTAATACTGTACTAATTATTATGATGATATATATATATGTTAATGACAACCTCTCTAGACCTCGTTTGTTGACAATCCTCTAATACTGTACTAATTATTATGATGATGTATGTATGTTAATGACAACCTCTCTAGACCTCATCTGTTGGCAATCCTCTAATACTGTACTAATTATTATGATGTATATATGCTAATGACAACCTCTCTAGACCTCGTCTGTTGACAATCCTCTAATACTGTACTAATTATTATGATGATGTATATATGTTAATGACAACCTCTCTAGACCTCGTCTGTTGACAATCCTCTAATAGTGTACTAATTATTATGATGATGTATATGTTAATGACAACCTCTCTAGACCTCGTCTGTTGACAATCCTCTAATACTGTACTAATTATTATGATGATGTATATATGGTAATGACAACCTCTCTAGACCTCGTCTGTTGACAATACTCTAATGTACTAATTATTATGATGATGTATGTATGTTAATGACAACCTCTCTAGACCTCGTCTGTTGACAATCCTCTAATACTGTACTAATTATTATGATGATGTATATATGTTAATGACAACTTCTCTAGACCTCGTCTGTTGACAATCCTCTAATACTGTACTAATTATTATGATGATGTATGTATGTTAATGACAACCTCTCTAGACCTCATCTGTTGACAATCCTCTAATACTGTACTAATTATTATGATGATGTATGTGTGTTAATGACAACCTCTCTAGACCTCATCTGTTGACAATCCTCTAATACTGTACTAATTATTATGATGATGTATATATGTCAATGACAACCTCTCTAGACCTCGTCTGTTGACAATCCTCTAATGTACTAATTATTATGATGATGTATGTATGTTAATGACAACCTCTCTAGACCTCATCTGTTGACAATCCTCTAATACTGTACTAATTATTATGATGATGTATATATGTTAATGACAACCGCTCTAGACCTCGTCTGTTGACAATCCTCTAATACTGTACTAATTATTATGATGATGTATATATGTTAATGACAACCTCTCTAGACCTCGTCTGTTGACAATCCTCTAATGTACTAATTGTTATGATGATGTATGTATGTTAATGACAACCTCTCTAGACCTCGTCTGTTGACAATCCTCTAATACTGTACTAATTATTATGATGATGTATATATGTTAATGACAACCTCTCTAGACCTCGTCTGTTGACAATCCTCTAATACTGTACTAATTATTATGATGATGTATATATGTTAACGACAACCTCTCTAGACCTCATCTGTTGACAATCCTCTAATACTGTACTAATTATTATGATGATGTATATATGTTAATGACAACCTCTCTAGACCTCGTCTGTTGACAATCCTCTAATACTGTACTAATTATTATGATGATGTATGTATGTTAATGACAACCTCTCTAGACCTCGTCTGTTGACAATCCTCTAATACTGTACTAATTATTATGATGATGTATATATGTTAATGACAACCTCTCTAGACCTCGTCTGTTGACAATCCTCTAATACTGTACTAATTATTATGATGATATATATATATGTTAATGACAACCTCTCTAGACCTCGTCTGTTGACAATCCTCTAATACTGTACTAATTATTATGATGATGTATATATGTTAACGACAACCTCTCTAGACCTCGTCTGTTGACAATCCTCTAATACTGTACTAATTATTATGATGATGTATATGTTAATGACAACCTCTCTAGACCTCGTCTGTTGACAATCCTCTAATAGTGTACTAATTATTAGGATGATGTATATATGTTAATGACAACATCTCTAGACCTCGTCTGTTGACAATCCTCTAATACTGTACTAATTATTATGATGATATATATATGTTAATGACAACCTCTCTAGACCTCGTCTGTTGACAATCCTCTAATACTGTACTAATTATTATGATGATGTATATATGTTAATGACAACCTCTCTAGACCTCGTCTGTTGATAATCCTCTAATACTGTACTAATTATTATGATGATGTATATATGTTAACGACAACCTCTCTAGACCTCATCTGTTGACAATCCTCTAATACTGTACTAATTATTATGATGATGTATATATGTTAATGACAACCTCTCTAGACCTCGTCTGTTGACAATCCTCTAATACTGTACTAATTATTATGATGATGTATATATGTTAATGACAACCTCTCTAGACCTCGTCTGTTGACAATCCTCTAATACTGTACTAATTATTATGATGATATATATATATGTTAATGACAACCTCTCTAGACCTCGTCTGTTGACAATCCTCTAATACTGTACTAATTATTATGATGATGTATATATGTTAACGACAACCTCTCTAGACCTCGTCTGTTGACAATCCTCTAATACTGTACTAATTATTATGATGATGTATATGTTAATGACAACCTCTCTAGACCTCGTCTGTTGACAATCCTCTAATAGTGTACTAATTATTAGGATGATGTATATATGTTAATGACAACATCTCTAGACCTCGTCTGTTGACAATCCTCTAATACTGTACTAATTATTATGATGATGTATATATGTTAATGACAACCTCTCTAGACCTCGTCTGTTGACAATCCTCTAATACTGTACTAATTATTATGATGATGTATATATGTTAATGACAACCTCTCTAGACCTCGTCTGTTGATAATCCTCTAATACTGTACTAATTATTATGATGATGTATATATGTTAATGACAGCCTCTCTAGACCTTGTCTGTTGACAATCCTCTAATACTGTACTAATTATTATGATGATGTATGTATGTTAATGACAACCTCTCTAGACCTCGTCTGTTGACAATCCTCTAATGTACTAATTATTATGATGATGTATGTTAATGACAACCTCTCTAGACCTCGTCTGTTGACAATCCTTTAATACTGTACTAATTATTATGATGATATATATATATGTTAATGACAACCTCTCTAGACCTCGTTTGTTGACAATCCTCTAATACTGTACTAATTATTATGATGATGTATATATGTTAATGACAACCTCTCTAGACCTCGTCTGTTGACAATCCTCTAATACTGTACTAATTATTATGATGATGTATGTATGTTAATGACAACCTCTCTAGACCTCGTCTGTTGACAATCCTCTAATACTGTACTAATTATTATGATGATGTATATATGTTAATGACAACCTCTCTAGACCTCGTCTGTTGACAATCCTCTAATACTGTACTAATTATTATTATGATGTATATGTTAATGACAACCTCTCTAGACCTCGTCTGTTGACAATCCTCTAATACTGTACTAATTATTATGATGATGTATATATGTTAATGACAACCTCTCTAGACCTCGTCTGTTGACAATCCTCTAATGTACTAATTATTATGATGATGTATATGTTAATGACAACCTCTCTAGACCTCGTCTGTTGACAATCCTCTAATACTGTACTAATTATTATGATGATGTATATGTTAATGACAACCTCTCTAGACCTCGTTTGTTGACAATCCTCTAATACTGTACTAATTATTAGGATGATGTATATATGTTAATGACAACATCTCTAGACCTCGTCTGTTGACAATCCTCTAATACTGTACTAATTATTATGATGATGTATATATGTTAATGACAACCTCTCTAGACCTCGTCTGTTGACAATCCTCTAATACTGTACTAATTATTATGATGATGTATATGTTAATGACAACCTCTCTAGACCTCGTCTGTTGACAATCTTCTAATACTGTACTAATTATTATGATGATGTATATGTTAATGACAACCTCTCTAGACCTCGTCTGTTGACAATCCTCTAATACTGTACTAATTATTATGATGATGTATGTATGTTAACGACAACCTCTCTAGACCTCGTCTGTTGACAATCCTCTAATACTGTACTAATTATTATGATGATATATATATATGTTAATGACAACCTCTCTAGACCTCGTTTGTTGACAATCCTCTAATACTGTACTATTTATTATGATGATGTATGTATGTTAATGACAACCTCTCTAGACCTCATCTGTTGGCAATCCTCTAATACTGTACTAATTATTATGATGTATATATGCTAATGACAACCTCTCTAGACCTCGTCTGTTGACAATCCTCTAATACTGTACTAATTATTATGATGATGTATATATGTTAATGACAACCTCTCTAGACCTCGTCTGTTGACAATCCTCTAATGTACTAATTATTATGATGATGTATATGTTAATGACAACCTCTCTAGACCTCGTCTGTTGACAATCCTCTAATACTGTACTAATTATTATGATGATGTATATATGTTAATGACAACCTCTCTAGACCTCGTCTGTTGACAATACTCTAATGTACTAATTATTATGATGATGTATGTATGTTAATGACAACCTCTCTAGACCTCGTCTGTTGACAATCCTCTAATACTGTACTAATTATTATGATGATGTATATATGTTAATGACAACTTCTCTAGACCTCGTCTGTTGACAATCCTCTAATACTGTACTAATTATTATGATGATGTATGTATGTTAATGACAACCTCTCTAGACCTCATCTGTTGACAATCCTCTAATACTGTACTAATTATTATGATGATGTATGTATGTTAATGACAACCTCTCTAGACCTCATCTGTTGACAATCCTCTAATACTGTACTAATTATTATGATGATGTATATATGTTAATGACAACCGCTCTAGACCTCGTCTGTTGACAATCCTCTAATACTGTACTAATTATTATGATGATGTATATATGTTAATGACAACCTCTCTAGACCTCGTCTGTTGACAATCCTCTAATGTACTAATTGTTATGATGATGTATGTATGTTAATGACAACCTCTCTAGACCTCGTCTGTTGACAATCCTCTAATACTGTACTAATTATTATGATGATGTATATATGTTAATGACAACCTCTCTAGACCTCGTCTGTTGACAATCCTCTAATACTGTACTAATTATTATGATGATGTATATATGTTAACGACAACCTCTCTAGACCTCATCTGTTGACAATCCTCTAATACTGTACTAATTATTATGATGATGTATATATGTTAATGACAACCTCTCTAGACCTCATCTGTTGACAATCCTCTAATACTGTACTAATTATTATGATGATGTATGTATGTTAATGACAACCTCTCTAGACCTCGTCTGTTGACAATCCTCTAATACTGTACTAATTATTATGATGATGTATATATGTTAATGACAACCTCTCTAGACCTCGTCTGTTGACAATCCTCTAATACTGTACTAATTATTATGATGATATATATATATGTTAATGACAACCTCTCTAGACCTCGTCTGTTGACAATCCTCTAATACTGTACTAATTATTATGATGATGTATATATGTTAACGACAACCTCTCTAGACCTCGTCTGTTGACAATCCTCTAATACTGTACTAATTATTATGATGATGTATATGTTAATGACAACCTCTCTAGACCTCGTCTGTTGACAATCCTCTAATAGTGTACTAATTATTAGGATGATGTATATATGTTAATGACAACATCTCTAGACCTCGTCTGTTGACAATCCTCTAATACTGTACTAATTATTATGATGATGTATATATGTTAATGACAACCTCTCTAGACCTCGTCTGTTGACAATCCTCTAATACTGTACTAATTATTATGATGATGTATATATGTTAATGACAACCTCTCTAGACCTCGTCTGTTGATAATCCTTTAATACTGTACTAATTATTATGATGATGTATATATGTTAACGACAACCTCTCTAGACCTCATCTGTTGACAATCCTCTAATACTGTACTAATTATTATGATGATGTATATATGTTAATGACAACCTCTCTAGACCTCGTCTGTTGACAATCCTCTAATACTGTACTAATTATTATGATGATGTATATATGTTAATGACAACCTCTCTAGACCTCGTCTGTTGACAATCCTCTAATACTGTACTAATTATTATGATGATATATATATATGTTAATGACAACCTCTCTAGACCTCGTCTGTTGACAATCCTCTAATACTGTACTAATTATTATGATGATGTATATATGTTAACGACAACCTCTCTAGACCTCGTCTGTTGACAATCCTCTAATACTGTACTAATTATTATGATGATGTATATGTTAATGACAACCTCTCTAGACCTCGTCTGTTGACAATCCTCTAATAGTGTACTAATTATTAGGATGATGTATATATGTTAATGACAACATCTCTAGACCTCGTCTGTTGACAATCCTCTAATACTGTACTAATTATTATGATGATGTATATATGTTAATGACAACCTCTCTAGACCTCGTCTGTTGACAATCCTCTAATACTGTACTAATTATTATGATGATGTATATATGTTAATGACAACCTCTCTAGACCTCGTCTGTTGATAATCCTCTAATACTGTACTAATTATTATGATGATGTATATATGTTAATGACAGCCTCTCTAGACCTTGTCTGTTGACAATCCTCTAATACTGTACTAATTATTATGATGATGTATGTATGTTAATGACAACCTCTCTAGACCTCGTCTGTTGACAATCCTCTAATGTACTAATTATTATGATGATGTATGTTAATGACAACCTCTCTAGACCTCGTCTGTTGACAATCCTTTAATACTGTACTAATTATTATGATGATATATATATATGTTAATGACAACCTCTCTAGACCTCGTTTGTTGACAATCCTCTAATACTGTACTAATTATTATGATGATGTATATATGTTAATGACAACCTCTCTAGACCTCGTCTGTTGACAATCCTCTAATACTGTACTAATTATTATGATGATGTATGTATGTTAATGACAACCTCTCTAGACCTCGTCTGTTGACAATCCTCTAATACTGTACTAATTATTATGATGATGTATATATGTTAATGACAACCTCTCTAGACCTCGTCTGTTGACAATCCTCTAATACTGTACTAATTATTATTATGATGTATATGTTAATGACAACCTCTCTAGACCTCGTCTGTTGACAATCCTCTAATACTGTACTAATTATTATGATGATGTATATATGTTAATGACAACCTCTCTAGACCTCGTCTGTTGACAATCCTCTAATGTACTAATTATTATGATGATGTATATGTTAATGACAACCTCTCTAGACCTCGTCTGTTGACAATCCTCTAATACTGTACTAATTATTATGATGATGTATATGTTAATGACAACCTCTCTAGACCTCGTTTGTTGACAATCCTCTAATACTGTACTAATTATTAGGATGATGTATATATGTTAATGACAACATCTCTAGACCTCGTCTGTTGACAATCCTCTAATACTGTACTAATTATTATGATGATGTATATATGTTAATGACAACCTCTCTAGACCTCGTCTGTTGACAATCCTCTAATACTGTACTAATTATTATGATGATGTATATGTTAATGACAACCTCTCTAGACCTCGTCTGTTGACAATCTTCTAATACTGTACTAATTATTATGATGATGTATATGTTAATGACAACCTCTCTAGACCTCGTCTGTTGACAATCCTCTAATACTGTACTAATTATTATGATGATGTATATATGTTAACGACAACCTCTCTAGACCTCGTCTGTTGACAATCCTCTAATACTGTACTAATTATTATGATGATATATATATATGTTAATGACAACCTCTCTAGACCTCGTTTGTTGACAATCCTCTAATACTGTACTATTTATTATGATGATGTATGTATGTTAATGACAACCTCTCTAGACCTCATCTGTTGGCAATCCTCTAATACTGTACTAATTATTATGATGTATATATGCTAATGACAACCTCTCTAGACCTCGTCTGTTGACAATCCTCTAATACTGTACTAATTATTATGATGATGTATATATGTTAATGACAACCTCTCTAGACCTCGTCTGTTGACAATCCTCTAATGTACTAATTATTATGATGATGTATATGTTAATGACAACCTCTCTAGACCTCGTCTGTTGACAATCCTCTAATACTGTACTAATTATTATGATGATGTATATATGTTAATGACAACCTCTCTAGACCTCGTCTGTTGACAATACTCTAATGTACTAATTATTATGATGATGTATGTATGTTAATGACAACCTCTCTAGACCTCGTCTGTTGACAATCCTCTAATACTGTACTAATTATTATGATGATGTATATATGTTAATGACAACTTCTCTAGACCTCGTCTGTTGACAATCCTCTAATACTGTACTAATTATTATGATGATGTATGTATGTTAATGACAACCTCTCTAGACCTCATCTGTTGACAATCCTCTAATACTGTACTAATTATTATGATGATGTATGTGTGTTAATGACAACCTCTCTAGACCTCATCTGTTGACAATCCTCTAATACTGTACTAATTATTATGATGATGTATATATGTCAATGACAACCTCTCTAGACCTCGTCTGTTGACAATCCTCTAATGTACTAATTATTATGATGATGTATGTATGTTAATGACAACCTCTCTAGACCTCATCTGTTGACAATCCTCTAATACTGTACTAATTATTATGATGATGTATATATGTTAATGACAACCGCTCTAGACCTCGTCTGTTGACAATCCTCTAATACTGTACTAATTATTATGATGATGTATATATGTTAATGACAACCTCTCTAGACCTCGTCTGTTGACAATCCTCTAATGTACTAATTGTTATGATGATGTATGTATGTTAATGACAACCTCTCTAGACCTCGTCTGTTGACAATCCTCTAATACTGTACTAATTATTATGATGATGTATATATGTTAATGACAACCTCTCTAGACCTCGTCTGTTGACAATCCTCTAATACTGTACTAATTATTATGATGATGTATATATGTTAATGACAACCTCTCTAGACCTCGTCTGTTGACAATCCTCTAATACTGTACTAATTATTATGATGATGTATGTATGTTAATGACAACCTCTCTAGACCTCGTCTGTTGACAATCCTCTAATGTACTAATTATTATGATGATGTATATTTGTTAATGACAGCCTCTCTAGACCTCGTCTGTTGACAATCCTCTAATACTATACTAATTATTATGATGATGTATGTATGTTAACGACAACCTCTCTAGACCTCGTCTGTTGACAATCCTCTAATACTGTACTAATTGTTATGATGATGTATATATGTTAATGACAACCTCTCTAGACCTCGTCTGTTGACAATCCTCTAATACTGTACTAATTATTATGATGATGTATATATGTTAATGACAACCTCTCTAGACCTCGTCTGTTGACAATCCTCTAATACTGTACTAATTGTTATGATGATGTATGTGTGTTAATGACAACCTCTCTAGACCTCGTCTGTTGACAATCCTCTAATACTGTACTAATTATTATGATGATGTATATATGTTAATGACAACATCTCTAGACCTCGTCTGTTGACAATCCTCTAATACTGTACTAATTATTATGATGATATATATGTTAATGACAACCTCTCTAGACCTCGTCTGTTGACAATCCTCTAATGTACTAATTATTATGATGATGTATATATGTTAATGACAACCTCTCTAGACCTCGTCTGTTGACAATCCTCTAATACTGTACTAATTATTATGATGATGTATGTGTGTTAATGACAACCTCTCTAGACCTCGTCTGTTGACAATCCTCTAATACTGTACTAATTATTATGATGATGTATATATGTTAACGACAACCTCTCTAGACCTCATCTGTTGACAATCCTCTAATACTGTACTAATTATTATGATGGTGTATGTATGTTAATGACAACCTCTCTAGATCTCGTCTGTTGACAATCCTCTAATACTGTACTAATTATTATGATGATGTATGTGTGTTAATGACAACCTCTCTAGACCTCGTCTGTTGACAATCCTCTAATACTGTACTAATTATTATGATGATGTATATATGTTAATGACAACCTCTCTAGACCTCGTCTGTTGACAATCCTCTAATACTGTACTAATTATTATGATGCTGTATATGTTAATGACAACCTCTCTAGACCTCGTCTGTTGACAATCCTCTAATGTACTAATTATTATGCTGATGTATATATGTTAATGACAACATCTCTAGACCTCGTCTGTTGACAATCCTCTAATACTGTACTAATTATTATGATGATGTATATGTTAATGACAACCTCTCTAGACCTCGTCTGTTGACAATCCTCTAATGTACTAATTATTATGATGATGTATATATGTTAATGACAACCTCTCTAGACCTCGTCTGTTGACAATCCTCTAATACTGTACTAATTATTATGATGATGTATGTGTGTTAATGACAACCTCTCTAGACCTCGTCTGTTGACAATCCTCTAATACTGTACTAATTATTATGATGATGTATGTATGTTAACGACAACCTCTCTAGACCTCGTCTGTTGACAATCCTCTAATACTGTATTAATTATTATGATGATGTATGTATGTTAATGACAACCTCTCTAGATCTCGTCTGTTGACAATCCTCTAATACTGTACTAATTATTATGATGATGTATATATGGTAATGACAACCTCTCTAGACCTCGTCTGTTGACAATCCTCTAATACTGTACTAATTATTATGATGATGTATATATGTTAATGACAACCTCTCTAGACCTCGTCTGTTGACAATCCTCTAATACTGTACTAATTATTATGATGATGTATGTATGTTAACGACAACCTCTCTAGACCTCGTCTGTTGACAATCCTGTAATACTGTACTAATTATTATGATGATGTATATATGTTAATGACAACCTCTCTAGACCTCGTCTGTTGACAATCCTCTAATACTGTACTAATTATTATGATGATGTATATGTTAATGACAACCTCTCTAGACCTCGTCTGTTGACAATCCTCTAATACTATACTAATTATTATGATGATGTATATATGTTAATGACAACCTCTCTAGACCTCGTTTGTTGACAATCCTCTAATACTGTACTAATTATTATGATGATGTATATATGTTAACGACAACCTCTCTAGACCTCGTCTGTTGACAATCCTCTAATACTATGCTAATTATTCTCTTTAGGAACAGCAACTGTACTACAAAGAAATCACTGAAGCTTGTGTTGGTGCTGATGAAACAAGAAGATCTGTAAGATTTTGTGTAGAAAACCAATATTTTAAATTCAACGATAAAAAAAATTGTAATTTGAATTTAGACTTGTAGTAGATTTAATTAATGTTAAACATGATTTAAAAAAAAAACATTAAAATAATATGTTTTTCTTTTTCAAATTGAATTCAATATTTTAAGTTATTATTTGACATGGTAACGAAGTGGAGCAAATGTGGTGGTGAACTGATGATGGGTTCGCAGGTATATGTAAATTAGAAAGGACAACTGCCAATAGGGCCCCAAGAAATCCATTTCTAATTCAGGAATGATAGGAAATTGTGACAGAACATCAGTTTTATTGTCGTTTTTCAATGAAGACATTTTATTTTTGATTTGTTTTATATCCCTTATACCCAGTAACAGATATGACTGATTGTTAGACTGTCTTGTTAGTGTACTCACAAAGCATTGTTGGTTTGATCCATAATCAGTAACAGATATGACTGATTGTTAGACTGTCTTGTTAGTGTACTCACAAAGCATTGTTGGTTTGATCCATACCCAGTAACAGATATGACTGATTGTTAGACTGTCTTGTTAGTGTACTCACAAAGCATTGTTGGTTTGATCCATAATCAGTAACAGATATGACTGATTGTTAGACTGTCTTGTTAGTGTACTCACAAAGCATTGTTGGTTTGATCCATAATCAGTAACAGATATGACTGATTGTTAGACTGTCTTGTTAGTGTACTCACAAAGCATTGTTGGTTTGATCCATACCCAGTAACAGATATGACTGATTGTTAGACTGTCTTGTTAGTGTACTCACAAAGCATTGTTGGTTTGATCCATACCCAGTAACAGATATGACTGATTGTTAGACTGTCTTGTTAGTGTACTCACAAAGCATTGTTGGTTTGATCCATAATCAGTAACAGATATGACTGATTGTTAGACTGTCTTGTTAGTGTACTCACAAAGCATTGTTGGTTTGATCCATAATCAGTAACAGATATGACTGATTGTTAGACTGTCTTGTTAGTGTACTCACAAAGCATTGTTGGTTTGATCCATAATCAACAACTATATAATTGATATTTGCTGCTTCTTTGCTATAAAGTATTGAGGAGAGCGTAGGCTAGTTGGCTAAGAGCCAAGACAATTTGCACTATCCGATATACACAAATGCATATTGTGTGCATGTCCTGGTGGAGCAACATGATTACATGAAGAGTGTAATGAGCTAACAATATAAAAATTCAGCTCCATAGATTGGTCTATAACCAAACAGGCATTATCATCATCTCATCAAAAAGTAACTCATTCTCACCATGAAATAGCTGGCTGACTCGTCCTTAAACAATAATCACATACTGACTTATTTTAATACAGGAAGCTTTACAGAGTTTATCATCAGATCCAGGCCTACATCAGATGCTGCCTAGATTTAGTACATTTATATCAGAAGGGGTAAGTATTTTGTATTAATAAAGATCTAAAGGAGTTTCACTTTAGATTGATATAAGAACAAAAATATGATTGAAAATAAAGAGTTAAGCATTATAAATAAAGAGTTAAACATTATAAATAGTCAATAATATAACTTACCACAACATTATAATCACACCTCTGTTAAACCTCAAAATTATAACAGAAATGACAAAGACAGAACCTGAAAGAAATCTAGGTCCTGGCTTTGGTCAGACACAAAAACCAGTCAGTTTGAGTAGACTTTTAGTCAAAAAAACATCGAAATAACCAATCTTGAGTTATTACTGAAAGTCCTCACAGGAATCCATTAGCTGATAGAAAGAATTTTCTTTCATAAAGAAAGTAAAATTTAAACCTTTGAACATTATTTTATAAATGTCAGTCATACTTTCCAAGCACAATCCAGTCAATCATTTCTGCATCTATACCTAGAAATCTTTCTTATTAGACCTGAATCAATTTCCGAAATTACACTAAAAAGAATTGAAAATGCAATTTATTTATTAGGCAGTTTTGCTTAGGGTCGTCAGGGTTGAGGGAAACACATTTAAGTTTTTATGTTGACTTTGTAGGTAAAGACTAATGTCGTACAGAATAACTTAGCCTTGTTAATTTACCTTATGAGAATGGTAAAATCTTTGATGGATAACCAGACATTGTATCTTGAAAAATATGTAAGTATTCAGCTGTCAATTTAGTAAGTCAAAAATATATTTAGAATAAATCTGATAAAGATTGGGTGAGTTTGTGAATATAAAGATTGGGTGAGTTTGTGAATATGGTAATAGATGTAGAAAAATGCAGTTATGAAGTATTAGACAGACATCATCACTAGTACCACATCAAGTCTGATAGGATGAGCTGTGATAATTTATGTTGAGAGGACAGACATCATCACTAGTACCACATCAAGTCTGATAGGATGAGCTGTGATAATTTATGTTGAGACGACAGACATCATCACTAGTACCACATCAAGTCTGATAGCATGAGCTGTGATAATTTATGTTGAGAGGACAGACATCATCACTAGTACCACATCAAGTCTGATAGAATGAGCTGTGATAATTTTTGTTGAGAGGACAGACATCATCACTAGTACCACATCAAGTCTGATAGAATGAGCTGTGATAATTTTTGTTGAGAGGACAGACATCATCACTAGTACCACATCAAGTCTGATAGGATGAGCTGTGATAATTTTTGTTGAGAGGACAGACATCATCACTAGTACCACATCAAGTCTGATAGGATGAGCTGTGATAATTTATGTTGAGAGGACAGACATCATCGCTAGTACCACATCAAGTCTGATAGGATGAGCTGTGATAATTTATGTTGAGAGGACAGACATCATCGCTAGTACCACATCAAGTCTGATAGGATGAGCTGTGATAATTTATGTTGAGAGGACAGACATCATCACTAGTACCACATCAAGTCTGATAGGATGAGCTGTGATAATTTATGTTGAGACGACAGACATCATCGCTAGTATCACATCAAGTCTGATAGGATGAGCTGTGATAATTTATGTTGAGAGGACAGACATCATCACTAGTACCACATCAAGTCTGATAGGATGAGCTGTGATAATTTATGTTGAGAGGACAGACATCATCACTAGTACCACATCAAGTCTGATAGAATGAGCTGTGATAATTTTTGTTGAGAGGACAAACATCATCACTAGTACCACATCAAGTCTGATAGAATGAGCTGTGATAATTTATGTTGAGATGACAGACATCATCACTAGTACCACATCAAGTCTGATAGGATGAGCTGTGATAATTTATGTTGAGAGGACAGACATCATCACTAGTACCACATCAAGTCTGATAGGATGAGCTGTGATAATTTATGTTGAGATGACAGACATCATCACTAGTACCACATCAAGTCTGATAGAATGAGCTGTGATAATTTATGTAGAGACGACAGACATCATCGCTAGTACCACATCAAGTCTGATAGGATGAGCTGTGATAATTTATGTTGAGAGGACAAACATCATCACTAGTACCACATCAAGTCTGATAGGATGAGCTGTGATAATTTATGTTGAGAGGACAGACATCATCGCTAGTACCACATCAAGTCTGATAGGATGAGCTGTGATAATTTATGTTGAGAGGACAGACATCATCACTAGTACCACATCAAGTCTGATAGGATGAGCTGTGATAATTTATGTTGAGAGGACAGACATCATCACTAGTACCACATCAAGTCTGATAGAATGAGCTGTGATAATTTATGTAGAGACGACAGACATCATCGCTAGTACCACATCAAGTCTGATAGGATGAGCTGTGATAATTTATGTTGAGAGGACAGACATCATCACTAGTACCACATCAAGTGTGATAGGATGAGCTGTGATAATTTATGTTGAGACGACAGACATCATCGCTAGTATCACATCAAGTCTGATAGAATGAACTGTGATAATTTATGTTGAGATGACAGACATCATCACTAGTACCACATCAAGTCTGATAGGATGAGCTGTGATAATTTATGTTGAGAGGACAAACATCATCACTAGTACCACATCAAGTCTGATAGGATGAGCTGTGATAATTTATGTTGAGACGACAGACATCATCGCTAGTACCACATCAAGTCTGATAGGATGAGCTGTGATAATTTATGTAGAGACGACAGACATCATCGCTAGTACCACATCAAGTCTGATAGAATGAGCTGTGATAATTTATGTAGAGACGACAGACATCATCGCTAGTACCACATCAAGTCTGATAGGATGAGCTGTGATAATTTATGTTGAGAGGACAGACATCACCGCTAGTACCACATCAAGTGTGATAGGATGAGCTGTGATAATTTATGTTGAGACGACAGACATCATCGCTAGTACCACATCAAGTCTGATAGGATGAGCTGTGATAATTTATGTTGAGACGACAGACATCATCGCTAGTATCACATCAAGTCTGATAGAATGAACTGTGATAATTTATGTTGAGATGACAGACATCATCACTAGTACCACATCAAGTCTGATAGGATGAGCTGTGATAATTTATGTTGAGAGGACAAACATCATCACTAGTACCACATCAAGTCTGATAGGATGAGCTGTGATAATTTATGTTGAGAGGACAGACATCATCGCTAGTACCACATCAAGTCTGATAGGATGAGCTGTGATAATTTATGTTGAGAGGACAGACATCATCACTAGTACCACATCAAGTCTGATAGGATGAGCTGTGATAATTTATGTTGAGAGGACAGACATCACCGCTAGTACCACATCAAGTCTGATAGGATGAGCTGTGATAATTTATGTTGAGATGACAGACATCATCGCTAGTATCACATCAAGTCTGATAGAATGAGCTGTGATAATTTATGTTGAGATGACAGACATCATCACTAGTACCACATCAAGTCTGATAGGATGAGCTGTGATAATTTATGTTGAGACGACAGACATCATCGCTAGTACCACATCAAGTCTGATAGGATGAGCTGTGATAATTTATGTTGAGAGGACAGACATCATCACTAGTACCACATCAAGTCTGATAGGATGAGCTGTGATAATTTATGTTGAGAGGACAGACATCACCGCTAGTACCACATCAAGTCTGATAGGATGAGCTGTGATAATTTATGTTGAGATGACAGACATCATCACTAGTACCACATCAAGTCTGATAGGATGAGCTGTGATAATTTATGTAGAGACGACAGACATCATCGCTAGTATCACATCAAGTCTGATAGGATGAGCTGTGATAATTTATGTAGAGACGACAGACATCATCACTAGTACCACATCAAGTCTGATAGGATGAGCTGTGATAATTTATGTTGAGACGACAGACATCATCGCTAGTACCACATCAAGTCTGATAGGATGAGCTGTGATAATTTATGTTGAGAGGACAGACATCATCACTAGTACCACATCAAGTCTGATAGGATGAGCTGTGATAATTTATGTTGAGACGACAGACATCATCACTAGTACCACATCAAGTCTGATAGGATGAGCTGTGATAATTTATGTTGAGACGACAGACATCATCGCTAGTACCACATCAAGTCTGATAGGATGAGCTGTGATAATTTATGTTGAGAGGACAGACATCATCACTAGTACCACATCAAGTGTGATAGGATGAGCTGTGATAATTTATGTTGAGACGACAGACATCATCGCTAGTATCACATCAAGTCTGATAGAATGAACTGTGATAATTTATGTTGAGATGACAGACATCACCACTAGTACCACATCAAGTGTGATAGGATGAGCTGTGATAATTTATGTTGAGAGGACAGACATCACCGCTAGTACCACATCAAGTCTGATAGGATGAGCTGTGATAATTTATGTTGAGACGACAGACATCATCACTAGTACCACATCAAGTCTGATAGGATGAGCTGTGATAATTTATGTTGAGACGACAGACATCACCACTAGTACCACATCAAGTGTGATAGGATGAGCTGTGATAATTTATGTTGAGACGACAGACATCATCGCTAGTACCACATCAAGTCTGATAGGATGAGCTGTGATAATTTATGTTGAGATGACAGACATCATCACTAGTACCACATCAAGTCTGATAGAATGAGCTGTGATAATTTATGTTGAGACGACAGACATCATCGCTAGTACCACATCAAGTCTGATAGGATGAGCTGTGATAATTTATGTTGAGATGACAGACATCATCACTAGTACCACATCAAGTCTGATAGGATGAGCTGTGATAATTTATGTTGAGATGACAGACATCATCGCTAGTACCACATCAAGTCTGATAGGATGAGCTGTGATAATTTATGTTGAGAGGACAGACATCATCACTAGTACCACATCAAGTGTGATAGGATGAGCTGTGATAATTTATGTTGAGACGACAGACATCATCGCTAGTATCACATCAAGTCTGATAGGATGAGCTGTGATAATTTATGTTGAGAGGACAGACATCATCACTAGTACCACATCAAGTCTGATAGAATGAGCTGTGATAATTTTTGTTGAGAGGACAAACATCATCACTAGTACCACATCAAGTCTGATAGGATGAGCTGTGATAATTTATGTTGAGACGACAGACATCATCGCTAGTACCACATCAAGTCTGATAGAATGAGCTGTGATAATTTATGTTGAGATGACAGACATCATCACTAGTACCACATCAAGTCTGATAGGATGAGCTGTGATAATTTATGTTGAGAGGACAGACATCATCACTAGTACCACATCAAGTCTGATAGGATGAGCTGTGATAATTTATGTTGAGACGACAGACATCATCACTAGTACCACATCAAGTCTGATAGCATGAGCTGTGATAATTTATGTTGAGAGGACAGACATCATCACTAGTACCACATCAAGTCTGATAGAATGAGCTGTGATAATTTTTGTTGAGAGGACAGACATCATCACTAGTACCACATCAAGTCTGATAGAATGAGCTGTGATAATTTTTGTTGAGAGGACAGACATCATCACTAGTACCACATCAAGTCTGATAGGATGAGCTGTGATAATTTTTGTTGAGAGGACAGACATCATCACTAGTACCACATCAAGTCTGATAGGATGAGCTGTGATAATTTATGTTGAGAGGACAGACATCATCGCTAGTACCACATCAAGTCTGATAGGATGAGCTGTGATAATTTATGTTGAGAGGACAGACATCATCGCTAGTACCACATCAAGTCTGATAGGATGAGCTGTGATAATTTATGTTGAGAGGACAGACATCATCACTAGTACCACATCAAGTCTGATAGGATGAGCTGTGATAATTTATGTTGAGACGACAGACATCATCGCTAGTATCACATCAAGTCTGATAGGATGAGCTGTGATAATTTATGTTGAGAGGACAGACATCATCACTAGTACCACATCAAGTCTGATAGGATGAGCTGTGATAATTTATGTTGAGAGGACAGACATCATCACTAGTACCACATCAAGTCTGATAGAATGAGCTGTGATAATTTTTGTTGAGAGGACAAACATCATCACTAGTACCACATCAAGTCTGATAGAATGAGCTGTGATAATTTATGTTGAGATGACAGACATCATCACTAGTACCACATCAAGTCTGATAGGATGAGCTGTGATAATTTATGTTGAGAGGACAGACATCATCACTAGTACCACATCAAGTCTGATAGGATGAGCTGTGATAATTTATGTTTAGATGACAGACATCATCACTAGTACCACATCAAGTCTGATAGAATGAGCTGTGATAATTTATGTAGAGACGACAGACATCATCGCTAGTACCACATCAAGTCTGATAGGATGAGCTGTGATAATTTATGTTGAGAGGACAAACATCATCACTAGTACCACATCAAGTCTGATAGGATGAGCTGTGATAATTTATGTTGAGAGGACAGACATCATCGCTAGTACCACATCAAGTCTGATAGGATGAGCTGTGATAATTTATGTTGAGAGGACAGACATCATCACTAGTACCACATCAAGTCTGATAGGATGAGCTGTGATAATTTATGTTGAGAGGACAGACATCATCACTAGTACCACATCAAGTCTGATAGAATGAGCTGTGATAATTTATGTAGAGACGACAGACATCATCGCTAGTACCACATCAAGTCTGATAGGATGAGCTGTGATAATTTATGTTGAGAGGACAGACATCATCACTAGTACCACATCAAGTGTGATAGGATGAGCTGTGATAATTTATGTTGAGACGACAGACATCATCGCTAGTATCACATCAAGTCTGATAGAATGAACTGTGATAATTTATGTTGAGATGACAGACATCATCACTAGTACCACATCAAGTCTGATAGGATGAGCTGTGATAATTTATGTTGAGAGGACAAACATCATCACTAGTACCACATCAAGTCTGATAGGATGAGCTGTGATAATTTATGTTGAGACGACAGACATCATCGCTAGTACCACATCAAGTCTGATAGGATGAGCTGTGATAATTTATGTAGAGACGACAGACATCATCGCTAGTACCACATCAAGTCTGATAGAATGAGCTGTGATAATTTATGTAGAGACGACAGACATCATCGCTAGTACCACATCAAGTCTGATAGGATGAGCTGTGATAATTTATGTTGAGAGGACAGACATCACCGCTAGTACCACATCAAGTGTGATAGGATGAGCTGTGATAATTTATGTTGAGACGACAGACATCATCGCTAGTACCACATCAAGTCTGATAGGATGAGCTGTGATAATTTATGTTGAGACGACAGACATCATCGCTAGTATCACATCAAGTCTGATAGAATGAACTGTGATAATTTATGTTGAGATGACAGACATCATCACTAGTACCACATCAAGTCTGATAGGATGAGCTGTGATAATTTATGTTGAGAGGACAAACATCATCACTAGTACCACATCAAGTCTGATAGGATGAGCTGTGATAATTTATGTTGAGAGGACAGACATCATCGCTAGTACCACATCAAGTCTGATAGGATGAGCTGTGATAATTTATGTTGAGAGGACAGACATCATCACTAGTACCACATCAAGTCTGATAGGATGAGCTGTGATAATTTATGTTGAGAGGACAGACATCACCGCTAGTACCACATCAAGTCTGATAGGATGAGCTGTGATAATTTATGTTGAGATGACAGACATCATCGCTAGTATCACATCAAGTCTGATAGAATGAGCTGTGATAATTTATGTTGAGATGACAGACATCATCACTAGTACCACATCAAGTCTGATAGGATGAGCTGTGATAATTTATGTTGAGACGACAGACATCATCGCTAGTACCACATCAAGTCTGATAGGATGAGCTGTGATAATTTATGTTGAGAGGACAGACATCATCACTAGTACCACATCAAGTCTGATAGGATGAGCTGTGATAATTTATGTTGAGAGGACAGACATCACCGCTAGTACCACATCAAGTCTGATAGGATGAGCTGTGATAATTTATGTTGAGATGACAGACATCATCACTAGTACCACATCAAGTCTGATAGGATGAGCTGTGATAATTTATGTAGAGACGACAGACATCATCGCTAGTATCACATCAAGTCTGATAGGATGAGCTGTGATAATTTATGTAGAGACGACAGACATCATCACTAGTACCACATCAAGTCTGATAGGATGAGCTGTGATAATTTATGTTGAGACGACAGACATCATCGCTAGTACCACATCAAGTCTGATAGGATGAGCTGTGATAATTTATGTTGAGAGGACAGACATCATCACTAGTACCACATCAAGTCTGATAGGATGAGCTGTGATAATTTATGTTGAGACGACAGACATCATCACTAGTACCACATCAAGTCTGATAGGATGAGCTGTGATAATTTATGTTGAGACGACAGACATCATCGCTAGTACCACATCAAGTCTGATAGGATGAGCTGTGATAATTTATGTTGAGAGGACAGACATCATCACTAGTACCACATCAAGTGTGATAGGATGAGCTGTGATAATTTATGTTGAGACGACAGACATCATCGCTAGTATCACATCAAGTCTGATAGAATGAACTGTGATAATTTATGTTGAGATGACAGACATCACCACTAGTACCACATCAAGTGTGATAGGATGAGCTGTGATAATTTATGTTGAGAGGACAGACATCACCGCTAGTACCACATCAAGTCTGATAGGATGAGCTGTGATAATTTATGTTGAGACGACAGACATCATCACTAGTACCACATCAAGTCTGATAGGATGAGCTGTGATAATTTATGTTGAGACGACAGACATCACCACTAGTACCACATCAAGTGTGATAGGATGAGCTGTGATAATTTATGTTGAGACGACAGACATCATCGCTAGTACCACATCAAGTCTGATAGGATGAGCTGTGATAATTTATGTTGAGATGACAGACATCATCACTAGTACCACATCAAGTCTGATAGAATGAGCTGTGATAATTTATGTTGAGACGACAGACATCATCGCTAGTACCACATCAAGTCTGATAGGATGAGCTGTGATAATTTATGTTGAGATGACAGACATCATCACTAGTACCACATCAAGTCTGATAGGATGAGCTGTGATAATTTATGTTGAGATGACAGACATCATCGCTAGTACCACATCAAGTCTGATAGGATGAGCTGTGATAATTTATGTTGAGAGGACAGACATCATCACTAGTACCACATCAAGTGTGATAGGATGAGCTGTGATCATTTATGTTGAGACGACAGACATCATCGCTAGTATCACATCAAGTCTGATAGGATGAGCTGTGATAATTTATGTTGAGAGGACAGACATCATCACTAGTACCACATCAAGTCTGATAGAATGAGCTGTGATAATTTTTGTTGAGAGGACAAACATCATCACTAGTACCACATCAAGTCTGATAGGATGAGCTGTGATAATTTATGTTGAGACGACAGACATCATCGCTAGTACCACATCAAGTCTGATAGAATGAGCTGTGATAATTTATGTTGAGATGACAGACATCATCACTAGTACCACATCAAGTCTGATAGGATGAGCTGTGATAATTTATGTTGAGAGGACAGACATCATCACTAGTACCACATCAAGTCTGATAGGATGAGCTGTGATAATTTATGTTGAGATGACAGACATCATCACTAGTACCACATCAAGTCTGATAGAATGAGCTGTGATAATTTATGTAGAGACGACAGACATCATCGCTAGTACCACATCAAGTCTGATAGGATGAGCTGTGATAATTTATGTTGAGAGGACAAACATCATCACTAGTACCACATCAAGTCTGATAGGATGAGCTGTGATAATTTATGTTGAGAGGACAGACATCATCGCTAGTACCACATCAAGTCTGATAGGATGAGCTGTGATAATTTATGTTGAGAGGACAGACATCATCACTAGTACCACATCAAGTCTGATAGGATGAGCTGTGATAATTTATGTTGAGAGGACAGACATCACCGCTAGTACCACATCAAGTCTGATAGAATGAGCTGTGATAATTTATGTAGAGACGACAGACATCATCGCTAGTACCACATCAAGTCTGATAGGATGAGCTGTGATAATTTATGTTGAGAGGACAGACATCATCACTAGTACCACATCAAGTGTGATAGGATGAGCTGTGATAATTTATGTTGAGACGACAGACATCATCGCTAGTATCACATCAAGTCTGATAGAATGAACTGTGATAATTTATGTTGAGATGACAGACATCATCACTAGTACCACATCAAGTCTGATAGGATGAGCTGTGATAATTTATGTTGAGAGGACAAACATCATCACTAGTACCACATCAAGTCTGATAGGATGAGCTGTGATAATTTATGTTGAGACGACAGACATCATCGCTAGTACCACATCAAGTCTGATAGGATGAGCTGTGATAATTTATGTAGAGACGACAGACATCATCGCTAGTACCACATCAAGTCTGATAGAATGAGCTGTGATAATTTATGTAGAGACGACAGACATCATCGCTAGTACCACATCAAGTCTGATAGGATGAGCTGTGATAATTTATGTTGAGAGGACAGACATCATCACTAGTACCACATCAAGTGTGATAGGATGAGCTGTGATAATTTATGTTGAGACGACAGACATCATCGCTAGTACCACATCAAGTCTGATAGGATGAGCTGTGATAATTTATGTTGAGAGGACAGACATCATCGCTAGTATCACATCAAGTCTGATAGAATGAACTGTGATAATTTATGTTGAGATGACAGACATCATCACTAGTACCACATCAAGTCTGATAGGATGAGCTGTGATAATTTATGTTGAGAGGACAAACATCATCACTAGTACCACATCAAGTCTGATAGGATGAGCTGTGATAATTTATGTTGAGAGGACAGACATCATCGCTAGTACCACATCAAGTCTGATAGGATGAGCTGTGATAATTTATGTTGAGAGGACAGACATCATCACTAGTACCACATCAAGTCTGATAGGATGAGCTGTGATAATTTATGTTGAGAGGACAGACATCACCGCTAGTACCACATCAAGTCTGATAGGATGAGCTGTGATAATTTATGTTGAGATGACAGACATCATCGCTAGTATCACATCAAGTCTGATAGAATGAGCTGTGATAATTTATGTTGAGATGACAGACATCATCACTAGTACCACATCAAGTCTGATAGGATGAGCTGTGATAATTTATGTTGAGACGACAGACATCATCGCTAGTACCACATCAAGTCTGATAGGATGAGCTGTGATAATTTATGTTGAGAGGACAGACATCATCACTAGTACCACATCAAGTCTGATAGGATGAGCTGTGATAATTTATGTTGAGATGACAGACATCATCACTAGTACCACATCAAGTCTGATAGGATGAGCTGTGATAATTTATGTAGAGACGACAGACATCATCGCTAGTATCACATCAAGTCTGATAGGATGAGCTGTGATAATTTATGTAGAGACGACAGACATCATCACTAGTACCACATCAAGTCTGATAGGATGAGCTGTGATAATTTATGTTGAGACGACAGACATCATCGCTAGTACCACATCAAGTCTGATAGGATGAGCTGTGATAATTTATGTTGAGAGGACAGACATCATCACTAGTACCACATCAAGTCTGATAGGATGAGCTGTGATAATTTATGTTGAGACGACAGACATCATCGCTAGTACCACATCAAGTCTGATAGGATGAGCTGTGATAATTTATGTTGAGACGACAGACATCATCGCTAGTACCACATCAAGTCTGATAGGATGAGCTGTGATAATTTATGTTGAGAGGACAGACATCATCACTAGTACCACATCAAGTGTGATAGGATGAGCTGTGATAATTTATGTTGAGACGACAGACATCATCGCTAGTATCACATCAAGTCTGATAGAATGAACTGTGATAATTTATGTTGAGATGACAGACATCACCACTAGTACCACATCAAGTGTGATAGGATGAGCTGTGATAATTTATGTTGAGAGGACAGACATCACCGCTAGTACCACATCAAGTCTGATAGGATGAGCTGTGATAATTTATGTTGAGACGACAGACATCATCACTAGTACCACATCAAGTCTGATAGGATGAGCTGTGATAATTTATGTTGAGACGACAGACATCACCACTAGTACCACATCAAGTGTGATAGGATGAGCTGTGATAATTTATGTTGAGACGACAGACATCATCGCTAGTACCACATCAAGTCTGATAGGATGAGCTGTGATAATTTATGTTGAGATGACAGACATCATCACTAGTACCACATCAAGTGTGATAGGATGAGCTGTGATAATTTATGTTGAGACGACAGACATCATCGCTAGTATCACATCAAGTCTGATAGAATGAGCTGTGATAATTTATGTTGATAGGACAGACATCATCGCTAGTATCACATCAAGTCTGATAGGATGAGCTGTGATAATTTATGTTGAGAGGACAGACATCATCGCTAGTATCACATTAAGTCTGATAGCATGAGCTGTGATAATTTATGTTGAGAGGACAGACATCATCGCTAGTATCACATCAAGTCTGATAGGATGAGCTCTGATAAATTTCAGTATCATATAATTTTCAGTATCATATAATTTTCAGTATCATGATAATTTTCAGTATCATATAATTTTCTGTATCATATAATTTTCAGTATCATATAATTTTCAGTATCATATAATTTTCAGTATCATATTTTTCAGTATCATATAATTTTCAGTATCATATAATTTTCAGTATCATGATAATTTTCAGTATCATATAATTTTCAGTATCATGATAATTTTCAGTATCATATAATTTTCAGTATCCTATAATTTTCTGTATCATATAATTTTCAGTATCATATATTTTTCAGTATCATATAATTTTCAGTATCATGATAATTTTCAGTATCATATAATTTTCAGTATCATAATTTTCAGTATCATATAATTTTCAGTATCATATAATTTTCAGTATCATATAATTTTCTGTATCATATAATTTTCAGTATCATTCCCATCATGGTCAGTCTGTTGATACTGAAGATATCCTTTGTTGAGATCAAAGGAAAAATGTACAAATTACTGATAAGAGTGCAGATATCTAATTTAGTGTTCATAACCATGAGGTACATCCATTCAAAATATGAAAGCCAAATAATTGAGAAAAAAACTTTAGAGGAAGAAAACTGTAAGTTGTGAGTTTGATTGCTGCACAAGGTGATGTCTTCTCAATATGACATTTTGTAATAAAGTCTGACTTGTGGCAGGTCAGTGGTTTCCTTCACCAATAAAACTGATCGCCACAATATGTCTGAAATATTGTTGATAGTGGCATTAAACACCCATAACCCAAACCCTCATAAGACAAAGAAATAGTAAAATATCACATAGGACACTGAATGAGGAAATTAAACATTATAATAACTATGTAAAATATCACATAGGACACTGAATGAGGAAATTAAACATTATAATAACTATGTAAAATATCACATAGGACACTGAATGAGGAAATTAAACATTAGAATAACTATGTAAAATATCACATAGGACACTGAATGAGGAAATTAAACATTAGAATAACTATGTAAAATATCACATAGGACACTGAATGAGGAAATTAAACATTAGAATAACTATGTAAAATATCACATAGGACACTGAATGAGGAAATTAAACATTAGAATAACTATGTAAAATATCACATAGGACACTGAATGAGGAAATTAAACATTAGAATAACTATGTAAAATATCACATAGGACACTGAATGAGGAAATTAAACATTAGAATAACTATGTAAAATATCACATAGGACACTGAATGAGGAAATTAAACATTAGAATAACTATGTAAAATATCACATAGGACACTGAATGAGGAAATTAAACATTAGAATAACTATGTAAAATATCACATAGGACACTGAATGAGGAAATTAAACATTAGAATAACTATGTAAAATATCACATAGGACACTGAATGAGGAAATTAAACATTAGAATAACTATGTAAAATATCACATAGGACACTGAATGAGGAAATTAAACATTAGAATAACTATGTAAAATATCACATAGGACACTGAATGAGGAAATTAAACATTAGAATAATTATGTAAAATATCACATAGGACACTGAATGAGGAAATTAAACATTAGAATAACTATGTAAAATATCACATAGGACACTGAATGAGGAAATTAAACATTAGAATAACTATGTAAAATATCACATAGGACACTGAATGAGGAAATTAAACATTAGAATAACTATGTAAAATATCACATAGGACACTGAATGAGGAAATTAAACATTAGAATAACTATGTAAAATATCACATAGGACACTGAATGAGGAAATTAAACATTAGAATAACTATGTAAAATATCACATAGGACACTGAATGAGGAAATTAAACATTAGAATAACTATGTAAAATATCACATAGGACACTGAATGAGGAAATTAAACATTATAATAACTATGTAAAATATCACATAGGACACTGAATGAGGAAATTAAACATTAGAATAACTATGTAAAATATCACATAGGACACTGAATGAGGAAATTAAATATTAGAATAACTATGTAAAATATCACATAGGACACTGAATGAGGAAATTAAACATTAGAATAACTATGTAAAATATCACATAGGACACTGAATGAGGAAATTAAACATTATAATAACTATGTAAAATATCACATAGGACACTGAATGAGGAAATTAAACATTAGAATAACTATGTAAAATATCACATAGGACACTGAATGAGGAAATTAAACATTAGAATAACTATGTAAAATATCACATAGGACACTGAATGAGGAAATTAAACATTATAATAACTATGTAAAATATCACATAGGACACTGAATGAGGAAATTAAACATTAGAATAATTATGTAAAATATCACATAGGACACTGAATGAGGAAATTAAACATTAGAATAACTATGTAAAATATCACATAGGACACTGAATGAGGAAATTAAACATTAGAATAACTATGTAAAATATCACATAGGACACTGAATGAGGAAATTAAACATTAGAATAACTATGTAAAATATCACATAGGACACTGAATGAGGAAATTAAACATTAGAATAACTATGTAAAATATCACATAGGACACTGAATGAGGAAATTAAACATTAGAATAACTATGTAAAATATCACATAGGACACTGAATGAGGAAATTAAACATTATAATAACTATGTAAAATATCACATAGGACACTGAATGAGGAAATTAAACATTAGAATAACTATCTCCTACTGAAGATGTACAGTCTAACCTGTATTAAGAGGTCACATGTGGGACAAAGAAAAAGTGGCTTTACAAGACAGGTTCTATTGATATGAAATGTTCTATGATACAACAAGAAAAAGTGGCCTTACAAGACAGGTTCTATTGATATGAAATGTTCTATGATACAACAAGAAAAAGTGGCCTTACAAGACAGGTTCTATTGATATGAAATGTTCTATGATACAACAAGAAAAAGTGGCCTTACAAGACAGGTTCTATTGATATGAAATGTTCTATGATACAACAAGAAAAAGTGGCCTTACAAGACAGGTTCTATTGATATGAAATGTTCTATGATACAACAAGAAAAAGTGGCCTTACAAGACAGGTTCTATTGATATGAAATGTTCTATGATACAACAAGAAAAAGTGGCCTTACAAGACAGGTTCTATTGATATGAAATGTTCTATGATACAACAAGAAAAAGTGGCCTTACAAGACAGGTTCTATTGATATGAAATGTTCTATGATACAACAAGAAAAAGTGGCCTTACAAGACAGGTTCTATTGATATGAAATGTTCTATGATACAACAAGAAAAAGTGGCCTTACAAGACAGGTTCTATTGATATGAAATGTTCTATGATACAACAAGAAAAAGTGGCCTTACAAGACAGGTTCTATTGATATGAAATGTTCTATGATACAACAAGAAAAAGTGGCCTTACAAGACAGGTTCTATTGATATGAAATGTTCTATGATACAACAAGAAAAAGTGGCCTTACAAGACAGGTTCTATTGATATGAAATGTTCTATGATACAACAAGAAAAAGTGGCCTTACAAGACAGGTTCTATTGATATGAAATGTTCTATGATACAACAAGAAAAAGTGGCCTTACAAGACAGATTCTATTGATATGAAATGTTCTATGATACAACAAGAAAAAGTGGCCTTACAAGACAGGTTCTATTGATATGAAATGTTCTATGATACAACAAGAAAAAGTGGCCTTACAAGACAGGTTCTATTGATATGAAATGTTCTATGATACAACAAGAAAAAGTGGCTTTACAAGACAGGTTCTATTGATATGAAATGTTCTATGATACAACAAGAAAAAGTGGCCTTACAAGACAGGTTCTATTGATATGAAATGTTCTATGATACAACAAGAAAAAAATGACCTTTTAATACAGGTGACTGCTTTATAGATAATTTATATTTGATTAAGTTTAAGTTTAGGCATCTTCTTTTTTCAGTTACATGAGTTTGTGCCTGCTGTATGTACATGTATTGTCAGTAAACAGCTGTGTATGAGACCTGAAGCTGATAATCACTGGGCACTCAGAGACTTTGCTGCCAGACTTATGGCACAGATTTGCAAGCAAGTTTTTTTTCCCTTTAACCCTACAGATTAGAGAATACATTGTAGCTTCTGTTTTATTCCTTAAGTTTTATGAACAAATTAATTTATTAGAGAGAGCATTAAAAGCTTGTACAAAATAAAACACATAATAGTGCTACAAGCCATTACTGTTGTATCCTATGAAGCTGAAATTTATAAAGAATTTACATAGATCATTTAGACAAGGTTAAAAATAGATTTATCCTTTTATTAAAATATATTTGTTATATGGAGGTGTCCTTTAAGTACAGGTTCAATTTTAACATGTAATCAATGAATTTTAGAATTATCAATCTTCAAAAAAGTGAAAGTGGTAAATCAGAATGACAAGACAATTAAATCATGGAAATTTTCATATAGGGTCAATTTTGACTTTTATTACTTTTTTAGTGTTTTGCAGAAATGTCAAATAAGGTTCCCCAAGGTAAATACTTTCAACAAAATACACAATATAGTGAATAAAGACATATTTGGAAAAATTATGCTTAATTGAAATAAAACTGCTCCCACCTCTCCCCCTTTTCACACACAACACACATGAAAATAATCACAACCTTTCTTATATAACAGACTTACTCAAAATAATCACAACCTTTCTTATATAACAGACTTACTCAAAATAATCACAACCTTTCTTATAAAACAGACTTACTCAAAATAATCACAACCTTTCTTATATAACAGACTTACTCAAAATAATCACAACCTTTCTTATATAACAGACTTACTCAAAATAATCACAACCTTTCTTATATAACAGACTTACTCAAAATAATCACAACCTTTCTTATATAACAGACTTACTTAAAATAATCACAACCTTTCTTATATAACAGACTTACTCAAAATAATCATAACCTTTCTTATATAACAGACTTACTCAAAATAATCACAACCTTTCTTATATAACAGACTTACTCAAAATAATCACAACCTTTCTTATATAACAGACTTACTTAAAATAATCACAACCTTTCTTATATAACAGACTTGCTCAAAATAATCACAACCTTTCTTATATAACAGACTTACTCAAAATAATCATAACTTTTCTTATATAACAGACTTACTCAAAATAATCACAACCTTTCTTATATAACAGACTTACTCAAAATAATCACAACCTTTCTTATATAACAGACTTACTCAAAATAATCACAACCTTTCTTATATAACAGACTTACTCAAAATAATCACAACCTTTCTTATATAACAGACTTACTCAAAATAATCACAACCTTTCTTATATAACAGACTTACTCAAAATAATCACAACCTTTCTTATATAACAGACTTACTCAAAATAATCACAACCTTTCTTATATAACAGACTTACTCAAAATAATCACAACCTTTCTTATATAACAGACTTACTCAAAATAATCACAACCTTTCTTATATAACAGACTTACTCAAAATAATCACAACCTTTCTTATATAACAGACTTACTCAAAATAATCACAACCTTTCTTATATAACAGACTTACTCAAAATAATCACAACCTTTCTTATATAACAGACTTACTCAACCTTTCTCATATAACAGACTTACTCAAAATAATCACAACCTTTCTTATATAACAGACTTACTCAAAATAATCACAACCTTTCTTATATAACAGACTTACTCAAAATAATCACAACCTTTCTTATATAACAGACTTACTCAAAATAATCACAACCTTTCTTATATAACAGACTTACTCAAAATAATCACAACCTTTCTTATATAGCAGACTTACTCAACCTTTCTTATATAACAGACTTACTCAACCTTTCTTATTAACAGACTTACTCAAAATAATCACAACCTTTCTTATATAACAGACTTACTCAAAATAATCACAACCTTTCTTATATAACAGACTTACTCAAAATAATCACAACCTTTCTTATATAACAGACTTACTCAAAATAATCACAACCTTTCTTATATAACAGACTTACTCAAAATAATCATAACCTTTCTTATATAACAGACTTACTCAAAATAATCACAACCTTTCTTATATAACAGACTTACTCAAAATAATCACAACCTTTCTTATATAACAGACTTACTCAAAATAATCACAACCTTTCTTATATAACAGACTTACTCAAAATAATCACAACCTTTCTTATATAACAGACTTACTCAAAATAATCACAACCTTTCTTATATAACAGACTTACTCAAAATAATCACAAGCTTTCTTATATAACAGACTTACTCAAAATAATCACAACCTTTCTTATATAACAGACTTACTCAAAATAATCACAACCTTTCTTATATAACAGACTTACTCAACCTTTCTCATATAACAGACTTACTCAAAATAATCACAACCTTTCTTATATAACAGACTTACTCAAAATAATCACAACCTTTCTTATATTACAGACTTACTCAAAATAATCACAACCTTTCTTATATAACAGACTTACTCAAAATAATCACAACCTTTCTTATATAACAGACTTACTCAAAATAATCATAACCTTTCTTATATAACAGACTTACTCAAAATAATCACAACCTTTCTTATATAACAGACTTACTCAAAATAATCACAACCTTTCTTATATAACAGACTTACTCAAAATAATCACAACCTTTCTTATATAACAGACTTACTCAAAATAATCACAACCTTTCTTATATAACAGACTTACTCAAAATAATCACAACCTTTCTTATATAACAGACTTACTCAAAATAATCATAACCTTTCTTATATAACAGACTTACTCAAAATAATCATAACCTTTCTTATATAACAGACTTACTCAAAATAATCATAACCTTTCTTATATAACAGACTTACTCAAAATAATCACAACCTTTCTTATATAACAGACTTACTCAAAATAATCACAACCTTTCTTATATAACAGACTTACTCAAAATAATCACAACCTTTCTTATATAACAGACTTACTCAAAATAATCACAACCTTTCTTATATAACAGACTTACTCAAAATAATCACAACCTTTCTTATATAACAGACTTACTCAAAATAATCACAACCTTTCTTATATAACAGACTTACTCAAAATAATCACAACCTTTCTTATATAACAGACTTACTCAAAATAATCATAACCTTTCTTATATAACAGACTTACTCAAAATAATCACAACCTTTCTTATATAACAGACTTACTCAAAATAATCACAACCTTTCTTATATAACAGACTTACTCAAAATAATCATAACCTTTCTTATATAACAGATTTACTCAAAATAATCACAACCTTTCTTATATAACAGACTTACTCAAAATAATCACAACCTTTCTTATATAACAGACTTACTCAAAATAATCACAACCTTTCTTATATAACAGACTTACTCAAAATAATCATAACCTTTCTTATATAACAGACTTGCTCAAAATAATCACAACCTTTCTTATATAACAGACTTACTCAAAATAATCACAACCTTTCTTATATAACAGACTTACTCAAAATAATCACAACCTTTCTTATATAACAGACTTACTCAAAATAATCACAACCTTTCTTATATAACAGACTTACTTAAAATAATCACAACCTTTCTTATATAACAGACTTACTCAAAATAATCATAACCTTTCTTATATAACAGACTTACTCAAAATAATCACAACCTTTCTTATATAACAGACTTACTCAAAATAATCACAACCTTTCTTATATAACAGACTTACTCAAAATAATCACAACCTTTCTTATATAACAGACTTACTCAAAATAATCACAACCTTTCTTATATAACAGACTTACTCAAAATAATCATAACCTTTCTTATATAACAGACTTACTCAAAATAATCACAACCTTTCTTATATAACAGACTTACTCAAAATAATCACAACCTTTCTTATATAACAGACTTACTCAAAATAATCACAACCTTTCTTATATAACAGACTTACTCAAAATAATCACAACCTTTCTTATATAACAGACTTACTCAAAATAATCACAACCTTTCTTATATAACAGACTTACTCAAAATAATCACAAGCTTTCTTATATAACAGACTTACTCAAAATAATCACAACCTTTCTTATATAACAGACTTACTCAAAATAATCACAACCTTTCTTATATAACAGACTTACTCAACCTTTCTCATATAACAGACTTACTCAAAATAATCACAACCTTTCTTATATAACAGACTTACTCAAAATAATCACAACCTTTCTTATATTACAGACTTACTCAAAATAATCACAACCTTTCTTATATAACAGACTTACTCAAAATAATCACAACCTTTCTTATATAACAGACTTACTCAAAATAATCATAACCTTTCTTATATAACAGACTTACTCAAAATAATCACAACCTTTCTTATATAACAGACTTACTCAAAATAATCACAACCTTTCTTATATAACAGACTTACTCAAAATAATCACAACCTTTCTTATATAACAGACTTACTCAAAATAATCACAACCTTTCTTATATAACAGACTTACTCAAAATAATCACAACCTTTCTTATATAACAGACTTACTCAAAATAATCACAACCTTTCTTATATAACAGACTTACTCAAAATAATCACAACCTTTCTTATATAACAGACTTACTCAAAATAATCACAACCTTTCTTATATAACAGACTTGCTCAAAATAATCACAACCTTTCTTATATAACAGACTTACTCAAAATAATCACAACCTTTCTTATATAACAGACTTACTCAAAATAATCACAACCTTTCTTATATAACAGACTTACTCAAAATAATCACAACCTTTCTTATATAACAGACTTACTCAAAATAATCACAACCTTTCTTATATAACAGACTTACTCAAAATAATCATAAACTTTCTTATATAACAGACTTCCTCAAAATAATCACAACCTTACTTATATAACAGACTTACTCAAAATAATCATAACCTTTCTTATATAACAGACTTACTCAAAATAATCACAACCTTTCTTATATAACAGACTTACTCAAAATAATCATAACCTTTCTTATATAACAGACTTACTCAAAATAATCATAACCTTTCTTATATAACAGACTTACTCAAAATAATCACAACCTTTCTTATATAACAGACTTACTCAAAATAATCACAACCTTTCTTATATAACAGACTTACTCAAAATAATCACAACCTTTCTTATATAACAGACTTACTCAAAATAATCACAACCTTTCTTATATAACAGACTTACTCAAAATAATCACAACCTTTCTTATATAACAGACTTACTCAAAATAATCACAACCTTTCTTATATAACAGACTTACTCAAAATAATCACAACCTTTCTTATATAACAGACTTACTCAAAATAATCATAACCTTTCTTATATAACAGACTTACTCAAAATAATCACAACCTTTCTTATATAACAGACTTACTCAAAATAATCACAACCTTTCTTATATAACAGACTTACTCAAAATAATCATAACCTTTCTTATATAACAGATTTACTCAAAATAATCACAACCTTTCTTATATAACAGACTTACTCAAAATAATCACAACCTTTCTTATATAACAGACTTACTCAAAATAATCACAACCTTTCTTATATAACAGACTTACTCAAAATAATCATAACCTTTCTTATATAACAGACTTGCTCAAAATAATCACAACCTTTCTTATATAACAGACTTACTCAAAATAATCACAACCTTTCTTATATAACAGACTTACTCAAAATAATCACAACCTTTCTTATATAACAGACTTACTCAAAATAATCACAACCTTTCTTATATAACAGACTTACTTAAAATAATCACAACCTTTCTTATATAACAGACTTACTCAAAATAATCATAACCTTTCTTATATAACAGACTTACTCAAAATAATCACAACCTTTCTTATATAACAGACTTACTCAAAATAATCACAACCTTTCTTATATAACAGACTTACTCAAAATAATCACAACCTTTCTTATATAACAGACTTACTCAAAATAATCACAACCTTTCTTATATAACAGACTTACTCAAAATAATCATAACCTTTCTTATATAACAGACTTACTCAAAATAATCACAACCTTTCTTATATAACAGACTTACTCAAAATAATCACAACCTTTCTTATATAACAGACTTACTCAAAATAATCACAACCTTTCTTATATAACAGACTTACTCAAAATAATCACAACCTTTCTTATATAACAGACTTACTCAAAATAATCACAACCTTTCTTATATAACAGACTTACTCAAAATAATCACAACCTTTCTTATATAACAGACTTACTCAAAATAATCACAACCTTTCTTATATAACAGACTTACTCAAAATAATCACAACCTTTCTTATATAACAGACTTACTCAACCTTTCTCATATAACAGACTTACTCAAAATAATCACAACCTTTCTTATATAACAGACTTACTCAAAATAATCACAACCTTTCTTATATTACAGACTTACTCAAAATAATCACAACCTTTCTTATATAACAGACTTACTCAAAATAATCACAACCTTTCTTATATAACAGACTTACTCAAAATAATCATAACCTTTCTTATATAACAGACTTACTCAAAATAATCACAACACAGACTTACTCAAAATAATCATAACCTTTCTTATATAACAGACTTACTCAAAATAATCACAACCTTTCTTATATAACAGACTTACTCAAAATAATCACAACCTTTCTTATATAACAGACTTACTCAAAATAATCACAACCTTTCTTATATAACAGACTTACTCAAAATAATCACAACCTTTCTTATATAACAGACTTACTCAAAATAATCACAACCTTTCTTATATAACAGACTTACTCAAAATAATCACAACCTTTCTTATATAACAGACTTACTCAAAATAATCACAACCTTTCTTATATAACAGACTTACTCAAAATAATCACAACCTTTCTTATATAACAGACTTACTCAAAATAATCACAACCTTTCTTATATAACAGACTTACTCAAAATAATCACAACCTTTCTTATATAACAGACTTACTCAAAATAATCACAACCTTTCTTATATAACAGACTTACTCAAAATAATCACAACCTTTCTTATATAACAGACTTACTCAACCTTTCTCATATAACAGACTTACTCAAAATAATCACAACCTTTCTTATATAACAGACTTACTCAAAATAATCACAACCTTTCTTATATAACAGACTTGCTCAAAATAATCACAACCTTTCTTATATAACAGACTTACTCAAAATAATCACAACCTTTCTTATATAACAGACTTACTCAAAATAATCACAACCTTTCTTATATAACAGACTTACTCAAAATAATCACAACCTTTCTTATATAACAGACTTACTCAAAATATCATAACCTTTCTTATATAACAGACTTACTCAAAATAATCACAACCTTTCTTATATAACAGACTTACTCAAAATAATCACAACCTTTCTTATATAACAGACTTACTCAAAATAATCACAACCTTTCTTATATAACAGACTTACTCAAAATAATCACAACCTTTCTTATATAACAGACTTACTCAAAATAATCACAACCTTTCTTATATAACAGACTTACTCAAAATAATCACAACCTTTCTTATATAACAGACTTACTCAAAATAATCATAACCTTTCTTATATAACAGACTTACTCAAAATAATCACAACCTTTCTTATATAACAGACTTACTCAAAATAATCATAACCTTTCTTATATAACAGACTTACTCAAAATAATCACAACCTTTCTTATATAACAGACTTACTCAAAATAATCACAACCTTTCTTATATAACAGACTTACTCAAAATAATCACAACCTTTCTTATATAACAGACTTGCTCAAAATAATCACAACCTTTCTTATATAACAGACTTACTCAAAATAATCACAACCTTTCTTATATAACAGACTTACTCAAAATAATCACAACCTTTCTTATATAACAGACTTACTCAAAATAATCACAACCTTTCTTATATAACAGACTTACTCAAAATAATCACAACCTTTCTTATATAACAGACTTACTCAAAATAATCATAAACTTTCTTATATAACAGACTTCCTCAAAATAATCACAACCTTTCTTATATAACAGACTTACTCAAAATAATCACAACCTTTCTTATATAACAGACTTACTCAAAATAATCACAACCTTTCTTATATAACAGACTTACTCAAAATAATCATAACCTTTCTTATATAACAGACTTACTCAAAATAATCATAACCTTTCTTATATAACAGACTTACTCAAAATAATCACAACCTTTCTTATATAACAGACTTACTCAAAATAATCATAAACTTTCTTATATAACAGACTTCCTCAAAATAATCACAACCTTTCTTATATAACAGACTTACTCAAAATAATCATAACCTTTCTTATATAACAGACTTACTCAAAATAATCACAACCTTTCTTATATAACAGACTTACTCAAAATAATCATAACCTTTCTTATATAACAGACTTACTCAAAATAATCATAACCTTTCTTATATAACAGACTTACTCAAAATAATCACAACCTTTCTTATATAACAGACTTACTCAAAATAATCACAACCTTTCTTATATAACAGACTTACTCAAAATAATCACAACCTTTCTTATATAACAGACTTACTCAAAATAATCACAACCTTTCTTATATAACAGACTTACTCAAAATAATCACAACCTTTCTTATATAACAGACTTACTCAAAATAATCATAAGCTTTCTTATATAACAGACTTGCTCAAAATAATCACAACCTTTCTTATATAACAGACTTACTCAAAATAATCACAGCCTTTCTTATATAACAGACTTACTCAAAATAATCACAACCTTTCTTATATAACAGACTTACTCAAAATAATCATAACCTTTCTTATATAACAGATTTACTCAAAATAATCACAACCTTTCTTATATAACAGACTTACTCAAAATAATCACAACCTTTCTTATATAACAGACTTACTCAAAATAATCACAACCTTTCTTATATAACAGACTTACTCAAAATAATCATAACCTTTCTTATATAACAGACTTACTCAAAATAATCACAACCTTTCTTATATAACAGACTTACTCAAAATAATCACAACCTTTCTTATATAACAGACTCACTCAAAATAATCACAACCTTTCTTATATAACAGACTTACTCAAAATAAACACAACCTTTCTTATATAACAGACTTACTCAAAATAATCATAACCTTTCTTATATAACAGACTTACTCAAAATAATCACAACCTTTCTTATATAACAGACTTACTCAAAATAATCACAACCTTTCTTATATTACAGACTTACTCAAAATAATCACAACCTTTCTTATATAACAGACTTACTCAAAATAATCACAACCTTTCTTATATAACAGACTTACTCAAAATAATCACAACCTTTCTTATATAACAGACTTACTCAAAATAATCACAACCTTTCTTATATAACAGACTTACTCAAAATAATCACAACCTTTCTTATATAACAGACTTACTCAAAATAATCACAACCTTTCTTATATAACAGACTTACTCAAAATAATCACAACCTTTCTTATATAACAGACTTACTCAAAATAATCATAAACTTTCTTATATAACAGACTTCCTCAAAATAATCACAACCTTTCTTATATAACAGACTTACTCAAAATAATCATAACCTTTCTTATATAACAGACTTACTCAAAATAATCACAACCTTTCTTATATAACAGACTTACTCAAAATAATCATAACCTTTCTTATATAACAGACTTACTCAAAATAATCATAACCTTTCTTATATAACAGACTTACTCAAAATAATCACAACCTTTCTTATATAACAGACTTACTCAAAATAATCACAACCTTTCTTATATAACAGACTTACTCAAAATAATCACAACCTTTCTTATATAACAGACTTACTCAAAATAATCACAACCTTTCTTATATAACAGACTTACTCAAAATAATCACAACCTTTCTTATATAACAGACTTACTCAAAATAATCATAAGCTTTCTTATATAACAGACTTGCTCAAAATAATCACAACCTTTCTTATATAACAGACTTACTCAAAATAATCACAGCCTTTCTTATATAACAGACTTACTCAAAATAATCACAACCTTTCTTATATAACAGACTTACTCAAAATAATCATAACCTTTCTTATATAACAGATTTACTCAAAATAATCACAACCTTTCTTATATAACAGACTTACTCAAAATAATCACAACCTTTCTTATATAACAGACTTACTCAAAATAATCACAACCTTTCTTATATAACAGACTTACTCAAAATAATCATAACCTTTCTTATATAACAGACTTACTCAAAATAATCACAACCTTTCTTATATAACAGACTTACTCAAAATAATCACAACCTTTCTTATATAACAGACTCACTCAAAATAATCACAACCTTTCTTATATAACAGACTTACTCAAAATAAACACAACCTTTCTTATATAACAGACTTACTCAAAATAATCATAACCTTTCTTATATAACAGACTTACTCAAAATAATCACAACCTTTCTTATATAACAGACTTACTCAAAATAATCACAACCTTTCTTATATTACAGACTTACTCAAAATAATCACAACCTTTCTTATATAACAGACTTACTCAAAATAATCACAACCTTTCTTATATAACAGACTTACTCAAAATAATCACAACCTTTCTTATATAACAGACTTACTCAAAATAATCACAACCTTTCTTATATAACAGACTTACTCAAAATAATCACAACCTTTCTTATATAACAGACTTACTCAAAATAATCACAACCTTTCTTATATAACAGACTTACTCAAAATAATCACAACCTTTCTTATATAACAGACTTACTCAAAATAATCACAACCTTTCTTATATAACAGACTTACTCAAAATAATCACAACCTTTCTTATATAACAGACTTACTCAAAATAATCACAACCTTTCTTATATAACAGACTTACTCAACCTTTCTCATATTACAGACTTACTCAAAATAATCACAACCTTTCTTATATAACAGACTTACTCAAAATAATCACAACCTTTCTTATATAACAGACTTGCTCAAAATAATCACAACCTTTCTTATATAACAGACTTACTCAAAATAATCACAACCTTTCTTATATAACAGACTTACTCAAAATAATCACAACCTTTCTTATATAACAGACTTACTCAAAATAATCACAACCTTTCTTATATAACAGACTTACTCAAAATATCATAACCTTTCTTATATAACAGACTTACTCAAAATAATCACAACCTTTCTTATATAACAGACTTACTCAAAATAATCACAACCTTTCTTATATAACAGACTTACTCAAAATAATCACAACCTTTCTTATATAACAGACTTACTCAAAATAATCACAACCTTTCTTATATAACAGACTTACTCAAAATAATAACAACCTTTCTTATATAACAGACTTACTCAAAATAATCACAACCTTTCTTATATAACAGACTTACTCAAAATAATCATAACCTTTCTTATATAACAGACTTACTCAAAATAATCACAACCTTTCTTATATAACAGACTTACTCAAAATAATCATAACCTTTCTTATATAACAGACTTACTCAAAATAATCACAACCTTTCTTATATAACAGACTTACTCAAAATAATCACAACCTTTCTTATATAACAGACTTACTCAAAATAATCACAACCTTTCTTATATAACAGACTTGCTCAAAATAATCACAACCTTTCTTATATAACAGACTTACTCAAAATAATCACAACCTTTCTTATATAACAGACTTACTCAAAATAATCACAACCTTTCTTATATAACAGACTTACTCAAAATAATCACAACCTTTCTTATATAACAGACTTACTCAAAATAATCACAACCTTTCTTATATAACAGACTTACTCAAAATAATCATAAACTTTCTTATATAACAGACTTCCTCAAAATAATCACAACCTTTCTTATATAACAGACTTACTCAAAATAATCATAACCTTTCTTATATAACAGACTTACTCAAAATAATCACAACCTTTCTTATATAACAGACTTACTCAAAATAATCATAACCTTTCTTATATAACAGACTTACTCAAAATAATCATAACCTTTCTTATATAACAGACTTACTCAAAATAATCACAACCTTTCTTATATAACAGACTTACTCAAAATAATCACAACCTTTCTTATATAACAGACTTACTCAAAATAATCACAACCTTTCTTATATAACAGACTTACTCAAAATAATCACAACCTTTCTTATATAACAGACTTACTCAAAATAATCACAACCTTTCTTATATAACAGACTTACTCAAAATAATCACAACCTTTCTTATATAACAGACTTATTCAAAATAATCACAACCTTTCTTATATCACAGACTTACTCAAAATAATCATAACCTTTCTTATATAACAGACTTGCTCAAAATAATCACAACCTTTCTTATATAACAGACTTACTCAAAATAAACACAACCTTTCTTATATAACAGACTTACTCAAAATAATCACAACCTTTCTTATATAACAGACTTACTCAAAATAATCATAACCTTTCTTATATAACAGACTTACTCAAAATAATCACAACCTTTCTTATATAACAGACTTACTCAAAATAATCACAACCTTTCTTATATAACAGACTTACTCAAAATAATCACAACCTTTCTTATATAACAGACTTGCTCAAAATAATCACAACCTTTCTTATATAACAGACTTACTCAAAATAATCACAACCTTTCTTATATAACAGACTTACTCAAAATAATCACAACCTTTCTTATATAACAGACTTACTCAAAATAATCACAACCTTTCTTATATAACAGACTTACTCAAAATAATCACAGCCTTTCTTATATAACAGACTTACTCAAAATAATCATAAACTTTCTTATATAACAGACTTCCTCAAAATAATCACAACCTTTCTTATATAACAGACTTACTCAAAATAATCATAACCTTTCTTATATAACAGACTTACTCAAAATAATCACAACCTTTCTTATATAACAGACTTACTCAAAATAATCATAACCTTTCTTATATAACAGACTTACTCAAAATAATCATAACCTTTCTTATATAACAGACTTACTCAAAATAATCACAACCTTTCTTATATAACAGACTTACTCAAAATAATCACAACCTTTCTTATATAACAGACTTACTCAAAATAATCACAACCTTTCTTATATAACAGACTTACTCAAAATAATCACAACCTTTCTTATATAACAGACTTACTCAAAATAATCACAACCTTTCTTATATAACAGACTTACTCAAAATAATCACAACCTTTCTTATATAACAGACTTACTCAAAATAATCACAACCTTTCTTATATAACAGACTTACTCAAAATAATCATAACCTTTCTTATATAACAGACTTGCTCAAAATAATCACAACCTTTCTTATATAACAGACTTACTCAAAATAATCACAACCTTTCTTATATAACAGACTTACTCAAAATAATCACAACCTTTCTTATATAACAGACTTACTCAAAATAATCATAACCTTTCTTATATAACAGACTTACTCAAAATAATCACAACCTTTCTTATATAACAGACTTACTCAAAATAATCATAACCTTTCTTATATAACAGACTTACTCAAAATAATCACAACCTTTCTTATATAACAGACTTACTCAAAATAATCACAACCTTTCTTATATAACAGACTTACTCAAAATAATCACAACCTTTCTTATATAACAGACTTACTCAAAATAATCACAACCTTTCTTATATAACAGACTTACTCAAAATAATCACAACCTTTCTTATATAACAGACTTACTCAAAATAATCACAACCTTTCTTATATAACAGACTTACTCAAAATAATCACAACCTTTCTTATATAACAGACTTACTCAAAATAATCACAACCTTTCTTATATAACAGACTTACTCAAAATAATCACAACCTTTCTTATATAACAGACTTACTCAAAATAATCACAACCTTTCTTATATAACAGACTTACTCAAAATAATCACAACCTTTCTTATATAACAGACTTACTCAAAATAATCATAACCTTTCTTATATAACAGACTTACTCAAAATAATCACAACCTTTCTTATATAACAGACTTACTCAAAATAATCACAACCTTTCTTATATAACAGACTTACTCAAAATAATCACAACCTTTCTTATATAACAGACTTGCTCAAAATAATCACAACCTTTCTTATATAACAGACTTACTCAAAATAATCACAACCTTTCTTATATAATAGACTTACTCAAAATAATCACAACCTTTCTTATATAACAGACTTACTCAAAATAATCACAACCTTTCTTATATAACAGACTTACTCAAAATAATCACAACCTTTCTTATATAACAGACTTACTCAAAATAATCATAAACTTTCTTATATAACAGACTTGCTCAAAATAATCACAACCTTTCTTATATAACAGACTTACTCAAAATAATCATAACCTTTCTTATATAACAGACTTACTCAAAATAATCACAACCTTTCTTATATAACAGACTTACTCAAAATAATCATAACCTTTCTTATATAACAGACTTACTCAAAATAATCATAACCTTTCTTATATAACAGAATTACTCAAAATAATCACAACCTTTCTTATATAACAGACTTGCTCAAAATAATCACAACCTTTCTTATATAACAGACTTACTCAAAATAATCACAACCTTTCTTATATAACAGACTTACTCAAAATAATCACAACCTTTCTTATATAACAGACTTACTCAAAATAATCACAACCTTTCTTATATAACAGACTTACTCAAAATAATCACAACCTTTCTTATATAACAGACTTACTCAAAATAATCATAACCTTTCTTATATAACAGACTTGCTCAAAATAATCACAACCTTTCTTATATAACAGACTTACTCAAAATAAACACAACCTTTCTTATATAACAGACTTACTCAAAATAATCACAACCTTTCTTATATAACAGACTTACTCAAAATAATCATAACCTTTCTTATATAACAGACTTGCTCAAAATAATCACAACCTTTCTTATATAACAGACTTACTCAGAATAATCATAACCTTTCTTATATATCAGACTTACTCAAAATAATCACAACCTTTCTTATATAACAGACTTACTCAAAATAATCTCAACCTTTCTTATATAACGGACTTACTCAAAATAATCATAACCTTTCTTATATAACAGACTTACTCAAAATAATCACAACCTTTCTTATATAACAGACTTACTCAAAATAATCACAACCTTTCTTATATAACAGACTTACTCAAAATAATCACAACCTTTCTTATATAACAGACTTGCTCAAAATAATCACAACCTTTCTTATATAACAGACTTGCTCAAAATAATCACAACCTTTCTTATATAACAGAATTACTCAAAATAATCACAACCTTTCTTATATAACAGACTTACTCAAAATAATCATAACCTTTCTTATATAACAGACTTACTCAAAATAATCACAACCTTTCTTATATAACAGACTTACTCAAAATAATCACAACCTTTCTTATATAACAGACTTACTCAAAATAATCACAAACTTTCTTATATAACAGACTTACTCAATCTTTCTTATATAACAGACTTACTCAAAATAATCACAACCTTTCTTATATAACAGACTTACTCAAAATAATCACAACCTTTCTTATATAACAGACTTACTCAAAATAATCACAAACTTTCTTATATAACAGACTTACTCAATCTTTCTTATATAACAGACTTACTCAAAATAATCACAACCTTTCTTACATAACAGACTTACTCAAAATAATCACAACCTTTCTTATATAACAGACTTACTCAAAATAATCACAACCTTTCTTATATAACAGACTTACTCAAAATAATCACAACCTTTCTTATATAACAGACTTACTCAAAATAATCACAACCTTTCTTATATAACAGACTTACTCAAAATAATCTCAACCTTTCTTATATAACAGACTTACTCAAAATAATCACAACCTTTCTTATATAACAGACTTACTCAAAATAATCACAACCTTTCTTATATAACAGACTTACTCAAAATAATCATAACCTTTCTTATATAACAGACTTACTCAAAATAATCACAACCTTTCTTATATAACAGACTTACTCAAAATAATCACAACCTTTCTTATATAACAGACTTACTCAAAATAATCATAACCTTTCTTATATAACAGACTTACTCAAAATAATCACGACCTTTCTTATATAACAGACTTGCTCAAAATAATCACAGCTTTTCTTATATAACAGAATTACTCAAAATAATCACAACCTTTCTTATATAACAGACTTACTCAAAATAATCATAACCTTTCTTATATAACAGACTTACTCAAAATAATCACAACCTTTCCTATATAACAGACTTACTCAAAATAATCACAACCTTTCTTATATAACAGACTTACTCAAAATAATCACAACCTTTCTTATATAACAGACTTGCTCAAAATAATCACAACCTTTCTTATATAACAGACTTACTCAAAATAATCACAACCTTTCTTATATAACAGACTTACTCAAAATAATCACAACCTTTCTTATATAACAGACTTACTCAAAATAATCACAACCTTTCTTATATAACAGACTTACTCAAAATAATCATTACCTTTCTTATATAACAGACTTGCTCAAAATAATCACAACCTTTCTTATATAACAGACTTACTCAAAATAATCACAACCTTTCTTATATAACAGACTTACTCAAAATAATCACAACCTTTCTTATATAACAGACTTACTCAAAATAATCATAACCTTTCTTATATAACAGACTTACTCAAAATAAATACAACCTTTTTTATATAACAGACTTACTCAAAATAATCATAACCTTTCTTATATAACAGACTTACTCAAAATAATCACAACCTTTCTTATATAACAGACTTACTCAAAATAATCACAACTCTTTCTTATATAACAGACTTACTCAAAATAATCACAACCTTTCTTATATAACAGACTTACTCAAATAATCACAACCTTTCTTATATAACAGACTTACTCAAAATAATCACAACCTTTCTTATATAACAGACTTACTCAAAATAATCATAACCTTTCTTATATAACAGACCTACTCAAAATAATCATAACCTTTCTTATATAACAGACTTATTCAATTACTCAAAATAATCACAACCTTTCTTATATAACAGACTTACTCAAATAATCACAACCTTTCTTATATAACAGACTTACTCAAAATAAACACAACCTTTCTTATATAACAGACTTACTCAAAATAATCATAACCTTTCTTATATAACAGACTTACTCAAAATAATCACAACCTTTCTTATATAACAGACTTACTCAAAATAATCATAACCTTTCTTATATAACAGACTTACTCAAAATAATCACAACCTTTCTTATATAACAGACTTACTCAAAATAATCACAACCTTTCTTATATAACAGACTTACTCAAATAATCACAACCTTTCTTATATAACAGACTTACTCAAAATAATCACAACCTTTCTTATATAACAGACTTACTCAAAATAATCATAACCTTTCTTATATAACAGACTTACTCAAAATAATCACAACCTTTCTTATTTAACAGACTTACTCAAAATAATCGCAACCTTTCTTATATAACAGACTTACTCAAAATAATCACAACCTTTCTTATATAACAGACTTACTCAAAATAATCACAACCTTTCTTATATAACAGACTTACACAAATAATCACAACCTTTCTTATATAACAGACTTACTCAAAATAATCACAACCTTTCTTATATAACAGACTTACTCAAAATAATCACAACCTTTCTTATATAACAGACTTACTCAAAATAATCATAACCTTTCTTATATAACAGACTTACTCAAAATAATCACAACCTTTCTTATATAACAGACTTACTCAAATAATCACAACCTTTCTTATATAACAGACTTACTCAAAATAATCACAACCTTTCTTATATAACAGACTTACTCAAATAATCACAACCTTTCTTATATAACAGACTTACTCAAAATAATCATAACCTTTCTTATATAACAGACTTTCTCAAATAATCACAACCTTTCTTATATAACAGACTTACTCAAAATAATCACAACCTTTCTTATATAACAGACTTACTCAAATAATCACAACCTTTCTTATATAACAGACTTACTCAAAATAATCACAACCTTTCTTATATAACAGACTTACTCAAAATAATCACAACCTTTCTTATATAACAGACTTACTCAAAATAATCACAACCTTTCTTATATAACAGACTTACTCAAAATAATCACAACCTTTCTTATATAACAGACTTACTCAAAATAATCACAACCTTTCTTATATAACAGACTTACTCAAAATAATCATAACCTTTCTTATATAACAGACTTACTCAAAATAATCACAACCTTTCTTATATAACAGACTTACTCAAAATAATCATAACCTTTCTTATATAACAGACTTACTCAAAATAATCACAACCTTTCTTATATAACAGACTTACTCAAAATAATCACAACCTTTCTTATATAACAGACTTACTCAAAATAATCACAACCTTTCTTATATAACAGACTTGCTCAAAATAATCACAACCTTTCTTATATAACAGACTTACTCAAAATAATCACAACCTTTCTTATATAACAGACTTACTCAAAATAATCATAACCTTTCTTATATAACAGACTTGCTCAAAATAATCACAACCTTTCTTACATAACAGACTTACTCAGAATAATCATAACCTTTCTTATATAACAGACTTACTCAAAATAATCACAACCTTTCTTATATAACAGACTTACTCAAAATAATCTCAACCTTTCTTATATAACGGACTTACTCAAAATAATCATAACCTTTCTTATATAACAGACTTACTCAAAATAATCACAACCTTTCTTATATAACAGACTTACTCAAAATAATCACAACCTTTCTTATATAACAGACTTACTCAAAATAATCACAACCTTTCTTATATAACAGACTTGCTCAAAATAATCACAACCTTTCTTATATAACAGACTTACTCAAAATAATCATAACCTTTCTTATATAACAGACTTACTCAAAATAATCACAACCTTTCTTATATAACAGACTTACTCAAAATAATCACAACCTTTCTTATATAACAGACTTACTCAATCTTTCTTATATAACAGACTTACTCAATCTTTCTTATATAACAGACTTACTCAAAATAATCACAACCTTTCTTATATAACAGACTTACTCAAAATAATCACAACCTTTCTTATATAACAGACTTACTCAAAATAATCACAAACTTTCTTATATAACAGACTTACTCAATCTTTCTTATATAACAGACTTACTCAAAATAATCACAACCTTTCTTACATAACAGACTTACTCAAAATAATCACAACCTTTCTTATATAACAGACTTACTCAAAATAATCACAACCTTTCTTATATAACAGACTTACTCAAAATAATCACAACCTTTCTTATATAACAGACTTACTCAAAATAATCACAACCTTTCTTATATAACAGACTTACTCAAAATAATCTCAACCTTTCTTATATAACAGACTTACTCAAAATAATCACAACCTTTCTTATATAACAGACTTACTCAAAATAATCACAACCTTTCTTATATAACAGACTTACTCAAAATAATCATAACCTTTCTTATATAACAGACTTACTCAAAATAATCACAACCTTTCTTATATAACAGACTTACTCAAAATAATCACAACCTTTCTTATATAACAGACTTACTCAAAATAATCATAACCTTTCTTATATAACAGACTTACTCAAAATAATCACGACCTTTCTTATATAACAGACTTGCTCAAAATAATCACAGCCTTTCTTATATAACAGAATTACTCAAAATAATCACAACCTTTCTTATATAACAGACTTACTCAAAATAATCATAACCTTTCTTATATAACAGACTTACTCAAAATAATCACAACCTTTCTTATATAACAGACTTACTCAAAATAATCACAACCTTTCTTATATAACAGACTTACTCAAAATAATCACAACCTTTCTTATATAACAGACTTGCTCAAAATAATCACAACCTTTCTTATATAACAGACTTACTCAAAATAATCACAACCTTTCTTATATAAAAGACTTACTCAAAATAATCACAACCTTTCTTATATAACAGACTTACTCAAAATAATCACAACCTTTCTTATATAACAGACTTACTCAAAATAATCATAACCTTTCTTATATAACAGACTTGCTCAAAATAATCACAACCTTTCTTATATAACAGACTTACTCAAAATAATCACAACCTTTCTTATATAACAGACTTACTCAAAATAATCACAACCTTTCTTATATAACAGACTTACTCAAAATAATCACAACCTTTCTTATATAACAGACTTACTCAAAATAATCATAACCTTTCTTATATAACAGACTTACTCAAAATAAATACAACCTTTTTTATATAACAGACTTACTCAAAATAATCATAACCTTTCTTATATAACAGACTTACTCAAAATAATCACAACCTTTCTTATATAACAGACTTACTCAAAATAATCACAACTCTTTCTTATATAACAGACTTACTCAAAATAATCACAACCTTTCTTATATAACAGACTTACTCAAATAATCACAACCTTTCTTATATAACAGACTTACTCAAAATAATCACAACCTTTCTTATATAACAGACTTACTCAAAATAATCATAACCTTTCTTATATAACAGACCTACTCAAAATAATCATAACCTTTCTTATATAACAGACTTATTCAATTACTCAAAATAATCACAACCTTTCTTATATAACAGACTTACTCAAATAATCACAACCTTTCTTATATAACAGACTTACTCAAAATAATCACAACCTTTCTTATATAACAGACTTACTCAAAATAATCATAACCTTTCTTATATAACAGACTTACTCAAAATAATCACAACCTTTCTTATATAACAGACTTACTCAAAATAATCATAACCTTTCTTATATAACAGACTTACTCAAAATAATCACAACCTTTCTTATATAACAGACTTACTCAAAATAATCACAACCTTTCTTATATAACAGACTTACTCAAATAATCACAACCTTTCTTATATAACAGACTTACTCAAAATAATCACAACCTTTCTTATATAACAGACTTACTCAAAATAATCATAACCTTTCTTATATAACAGACTTACTCAAAATAATCACAACCTTTCTTATTTAACAGACTTACTCAAAATAATCGCAACCTTTCTTATATAACAGACTTACTCAAAATAATCACAACCTTTCTTATATAACAGACTTACTCAAAATAATCACAACCTTTCTTATATAACAGACTTACACAAATAATCACAACCTTTCTTATATAACAGACTTACTCAAAATAATCACAACCTTTCTTATATAACAGACTTACTCAAAATAATCACAACCTTTCTTATATAACAGACTTACTCAAAATAATCATAACCTTTCTTATATAACAGACTTACTCAAAATAATCACAACCTTTCTTATATAACAGACTTACTCAAATAATCACAACCTTTCTTATATAACAGACTTACTCAAAATAATCACAACCTTTCTTATATAACAGACTTACTCAAATAATCACAACCTTTCTTATATAACAGACTTACTCAAAATAATCATAACCTTTCTTATATAACAGACTTTCTCAAATAATCACAACCTTTCTTATATAACAGACTTACTCAAAATAATCACAACCTTTCTTATATAACAGACTTACTCAAATAATCACAACCTTTCTTATATAACAGACTTACTCAAAATAATCACAACCTTTCTTATATAACAGACTTACTCAAAATAATCACAACCTTTCTTATATAACAGACTTACACAAAATAATCACAACCTTTCTTATATAACAGACTTACTCAAATAATCACAACCTTTCTTATATAACAGACTTACTCAAAATAATCACAACCTTTCTTATATAACAGACTTACTCAAATAATCCCAACCTTTCTTATATAACAGACTTACTCAAAATAATCACAACCTTTCTTATATAACAGACTTACTCAAAATAATCATAACCTTTCTTATATAACAGACTTACTCAAAATAATCACAACCTTTCTTATATAACAGACTTACTCAAATAATCACAACCTTTCTTATATAACAGACTTACTCAAAATAATCACAACCTTTCTTATATAACAGACTTACTCAAAATAATCATAACCTTTCTTATATAACAGACCTACTCAAAATAATCATAACCTTTCTTATATAACAGACTTACTCAATTACTCAAAATAATCACAACCTTTCTTATATAACAGACTTACTCAAATAATCACAACCTTTCTTATATAACAGACTTACTCAAAATAATCACAACCTTTCTTATATAACAGACTTACTCAAAATAATCATAACCTTTCTTATATAACAGACTTACTCAAAATAATCACAACCTTTCTTATATAACAGACTTACTCAAAATAATCATAACCTTTCTTATATAACAGACTTACTCAAAATAAACACAACCTTTCTTATATAACAGACTTACTCAAAATAATCACAACCTTTCTTATATAACAGACTTACTCAAATAATCACAACCTTTCTTATATAACAGACTTACTCAAAATAATCACAACCTTTCTTATATAACAGACTTACTCAAAATAATCATGACCTTTCTTATATAACAGACTTACTCAAAATAATCATAACCTTTCTTATATAACAGACTTACTCAAAATAATCATAACCTTTCTTATATAACAGACTTACTCAAAATAATCACAACCTTTCTTATATAACAGACTTACTCAAAATAATCATAACCTTTCTTATATAACAGACTTACTCAAAATAATCACAACCTTTCTTATATAACAGACTTACTCAAATAATCACAACCTTTCTTATATAACAGACTTACTCAAAATAATCACAACCTTTCTTATATAACAGACTTACTCAAATAATCACAACCTTTCTTATATAACAGACTTACTCAAAATAATCATAACCTTTCTTATATAACAGACTTACTCAAATAATCACAACCTTTCTTATATAACAGACTTACTCAAAATAATCACAACCTTTCTTATATAACAGACTTACTCAAATAATCACAACCTTTCTTATATAACAGACTTACTCAAAATAATCACAACCTTTCTTATATAACAGACTTACTCAAAATAATCACAACCTTTCTTATATAACAGACTTACACAAAATAATCACAACCTTTCTTATATAACAGACTTACTCAAATAATCACAACCTTTCTTATATAACAGACTTACTCAAAATAATCACAACCTTTCTTATATAACAGACTTACTCAAATAATCACAACCTTTCTTATATAACAGACTTACTCAAAATAATCACAACCTTTCTTATATAACAGACTTACTCAAAATAATCATAACCTTTCTTATATAACAGACTTACTCAAAATAATCACAACCTTTCTTATATAACAGACTTACTCAAAATAATCACAACCATTCTTATATAACAGACTTACACAAAATAATCACAACCTTTCTTACATAACAGACTTACTCAAAATAATCACAACCTTTCTTATATAACAGACTTACTCAAAATAATCACAACCTTTCTTATATAACAGACTTACTCAAAATAATCACAACCTTTCTTATATAACAGACTTACTCAAAATAATCACAACCTTTCTTATATAACAGACTTACTCAAAATAATCACAACCTTTCTTATATAACAGACTTACTCAAAATAATCATAACCTTTCTTATATAACAGACTTACTCTTATATAACAGACTTACTCAACCTTTCTTATATAACAGACTTACTCAAAATCGTGCATGTAATGAGAAGCCAAAAAAGTAAATTTTATAATTTGCAAATATTTTTCTTTACAGAATTTTCAGTACAAATATCAACAATATTCAGTCTAGAATTACTAAGACATTCAGTAATGCCATACAGAGTGAGAAAGCTGCCTTAGCCACACAATATGGAGCAGTAGCTGGTCTTGGAGAACTTGGAACAGAGGTAAGTTCAAACATTTAGTGAGGTAGGTACAAACAAAGTTAGATAGCCACCTTATATGTACAAAATTGTACAGTTAGATAGCCATCTTATCTGTACAAAATTGTACAGTTACAGGTACACTCCAAGTGTATTAACGATCATACTCTCAGGTCGGACATATTCCTCCCAAAATGTCAGACAAATTTGAGAGTCAACACTCTCTAAGTCCGACTATTTGGTCGGACATCGTGGTCGTGGTCGGACGTGAGAGAGGATGTTTAAAGATTTTTTTTACATTTATCGATGTGAACATGTCAAACATTTTGTGATCGATGCGTATTTGTAAGCGTACTGTCTTTCCGGTATGTAGAATGTCCGGATACGTAAATACCCTAGTGTATTTCTACCTTGCACCATATTCGCGCCAGGAAGGGTAGCTCAAAGGTCAATATATAACTGAAATATTGTTGAAAAGTGACGTTTAAACACCCATAGCCTCATATAAATTATTGCAATAAAATATCGATTAAGTAACGAAATCGATATAAATTATTTTCCAGTATATTTAGTATAAAAAGCTTGTTCTACACGTTTACTGTGAGATGTATTGCAACCACCATTTTTTACTACAACCACATGTGCATGCTCGTGTTTAATGGAAGGCTATAGCTATATTTAGATATTTTGTGATAATAATTTTATATTGTAAATCGATCCACCCTGTGATTTTTTTCAACAAGATACATTTTTTTTATAGTATATGTTTTATTATAAAATACAATATTGAACTGATTTTCGCTAACACTTCAATCATTGAATATTGATTTTTTTCGGATGTTGAATATTTTATCCCCAGAATTGCACCCCCTGTTAGTATACTTTTATTGCTTTATTTAAAAAAGAATAACACCAAGAACATCGATGATACAAGTCTTCTTATTCAGAAATAAACCTACAGCAAAATAAAGGTATACATTTTTTGTACTGTAAACAAAATCGTCATTTTTATCTAGATTTATCGTCCGAAAAATACGGTAATCCTCTACTATACTAATTTGGATTAGGTGATGGGAATTAGGTGCCATCATCAAAATAAAGATTAAAAAAATGTATTTCATGATAATGATGGCTGATTAAAATTGTTTGTCATGCATTAGCTGTCAGTTGTAATATACAGGATGTAACCAATATACAGGAAGAGCCCCTACTGTACATGTGAAGCCATCTATTTTGAGATGCCATTCAATGAAAATAACAACCTGACCATATTGTTAAATAAGAATAAGAATTAGATAAGAAATCAAAATTTATAGAAGGCAAGGATTTATATAATTAACACATTAAGTCACATTTCATTTATTTAGCTTGGGTCAGTCATCAATTAAAAAGACAAAAATGGTTTAAAAATCTGTCTAATAAGTATTTACCTAAATAACGATATCATGGCGTATAATAATTTCTCACCGTAAATGTATTTATTTTATTAAGATATTTATACACATATATAAGAAAAAAGATATAAATTTATTTTTTAAGTACAAATAAATTGGAAGACGTCTTGAAAATCGAAAATAGAATACACTAATAAAATATTATTTCACCTATATCAGGACTCCGCAGACTGCCAATTTTCAAGAAGAAAAAAACAGGATTTACGGATTTATGACCCATTCGCCATAAACAAAATAAAACTTAAATTTCACTAATTAATTTTAATCCAAATTTGCCTTTAAAGAAATAAATGTATAAATTAGAATTATTTACCCGGGTTCGTTCGCCCTACATTTGGCAAACACGTAAAAGAGCAAACGCATCTGATATCGTAAACCGGCAACTGTCTGTAGCAAGTGAAAGGGCCTTGGCATCGATTGTCGCGAGTACATAAGGGACATATTAATATTCACTTCTAGTGCACTTAAAACATGGGTACTGCATGTTAATACATTTTATTCATGGATATTATTGTATATATCGCCCGTGACAGCCGTTAACATATCTATGCTTTCCGTACTGTATATCACTCATTTACTTCAGCTTTACTAAGATACGCATGTTTCTTTATGCACAAATTTATTGGTTAGCAGAATTTGGGGGCGTTTCCTGTTTACAGTTTAACTATCTGAGAGTGGAGACTCTCACTCCGACCTGGGAGGATTTTACAATTTTGTCGGACAATTTTAAGAGTGAAGTCCGACAAAACTCTGTGTCCGACCTGAGAGTATGATCGTTGATACACTTGGAGGGATCTGTAGATAGCCACCTTATCTGTACAAAATTGTACAAAGTAATGTACTTGTAGTTGTTGCTAGAAGTAATTTGTTCTGACATAGAATGCACCACAAATTACAATAGATAGAATCCTGCACATTTAAAATATACCTGATTATTACATCTAGTTTGCCAAAATCTTACTACTATAGTAATACAACTAATACAAAAATCTTACTACTATAGCAATACAACTAATACAATGATCTTACTACTATAGTAATACAACTAATACAAAAATCTTACTACTATAGCAATACAACTAATATAAAAATCTTACTACTATAGCAATACAACTAATACAATGATCTTACTACTATAGCAATACAACTAATACAAAAATCTTACTACTATAGCAATACAACTAATACAAAAATCTTACTACTATAGCAATACAACTAATACAATGATCTTACTACTATAGCAATACAACTAATACAAAAATCTTACTACTATAGCAATACAACTAATACAATGATCTTACTACTATAGCAATACAACTAATACAAAAATCTTACTACTATAGTAATACAACTAATACAAAAATCTTACTACTATAGCAATACAACTAATACAAAAATCTTACTACTATAGCAATACAACTAATTGAAAAATCTTACTACTATAGCAATACAACTAATTGAAAAATCTTACTACTATAACAATACAACTAATACAAAAATCTTACTACTATAGCAATACAACTAATTGAAAAATCTTACTACTATAGCAATACAACTAATACAAAAATCTTACTACTATAGCAATACAACTAATACAAAAATCTTACTACTATAGTAATACAACTAATACAAAAATCTTACTACTATCGCAATACAACTAATTCAAAAATCTTACTACTATAGCAATACAACTAATACAAAAATCTTACTACTATAGCAATACAACTAATACAAAAATCTTACTACTATAGCAATACAACTAATTGAAAAATCTTACTACTATAGTAATACAACTAATTCAAAAATCTTACTACTATAGCAATACAACTAATTCAAAAATCTTACTACTATAGCAATACAACTAATTCGAAAGTCTTACTACTATAGTAATACAACTAATACAAAAATCTTACTACTATAGCAATACAACTAATTCAAAAATCTTACTACTATAGCAATACAACTAATGCAAAAATCTTACTACTATAGCAATACAACTAATACAAAAATCTTACTACTATAGCAATACAACTAATACAATAATCTTACTACTATAGCAATACAACTAATTGAAAAATCTTACTACTAAAGCAATACAACTAATACAAAAATCTTACTACTATAGCAATACAACTAATACAAAAATCTTACTACTATAGTAATACAACTAATACACAAATCTTACTACTATAGCAATACAACTAATTCAAAAATCTTACTACTATAGCAATACAACTAATTCAAAAATCTTACTACTATTGCAATACAACTAATACAAAAATCTTACTACTATAGCAATACAACTAATACAAAAATCTTACTACTATAGCAATACAACTAATACAAAAATCTTACTACTATAGCAATACAACTAATACAAAAATCTTACTACTATAGCAATACAACTAATACAATGATCTTACTACTATAGCAATACAACTAATACAAAAATCTTACTACTATAGTAATACAACTAATACAAAAATCTTATTACTATAGCAATACAACTAATACAAAATACTTACTACTATAGCAATACAACTAATACAAAAATCTTACTACTATAGCAATACAACTAATTGAAAAATCTTACTACTATAGCAATACAACTAATACAAAAATCTTACTACTATAGTAATACAACTAATACAAAAATCTTACTACAATAGCAATACAACTAATTGAAAAATCTTACTACTATAGCAATACAACTAATACAAAAATCTTACTACTATAGCAATACAACTAATACAAAAATCTTACTACTATAGCAATACAACTAATACAAAAATCTTACTACTATAGCAATACAACTAATACAAAAATCTTACTACTATAGTAATACAACTAATACAAAAATCTTACTACTATAGCAATACAACTAATACAAAAATCTTACTACTATAGCAATACAACTAATACAAAAATCTTACTACTATAGCAATACAACTAATACAAAAATCTTACTACTATAGCAATACAACTAATACAAAAATCTTACTACTATAGCAATACAACTAATTCAAAAATCTTACTACTATAGCAATACAACTAATACAAAAATCTTACTACTATAGCAATACAACTAATACAAAAATCTTACTACTATAGCAATACAACTAATACAAAAATCTTACTACTATAGCAATACAACTAATACAAAAATCTTACTACTATAGCAATACAACTAATACAAAAATCTTACTACTATAGCAATACAACTAATACAAATATCTTACTACTATAGCAATACAACTAATTCAAAAATCTTACTACTATAGCAATACAACTAATTGAAAAATCTTACTACTATAACAATACAACTAATACAAAAATCTTACTACTATAGCAATACAACTAATTGAAAAATCTTACTACTATAGCAATACAACTAATACAAAAATCTTACTACTATAGCAATACAACTAATACAAAAATCTTACTACTATAGTAATACAACTAATACAAAAATCTTACTACTATAGCAATACAACTAATACAAAAATCTTACTACTATAGCAATACAACTAATACAAAAATCTTACTACTATAGCAATACAATTAATTGAAAAATCTTACTACTATAGCAATACAACTAATACAAAAATCTTACTACTATAGCAATACAACTAATACAAAAATCTTACTACTATAGCAATACAACTAATTGAAAAATCTTACTACTATAGCAATACAACTAATACAAAAATCTTACTACTATAGCAATACAACTAATTGAAAAATCTTACTACTATAACAATACAACTAATACAAAAATCTTACTACTATAGCAATACAACTAATTGAAAAATCTTACTACTATAGCAATACAACTAATACAAAAATCTTACTACTATAGCAATACAACTAATACAAAAATCTTACTACTATAGTAATACAACTAATACAAAAATCTTACTACTATCGCAATACAACTAATTCAAAAATCTTACTACTATAGCAATACAACTAATACAAAAATCTTACTACTATAGCAATACAACTAATACAAAAATCTTACTACTATAGCAATACAACTAATTGAAAAATCTTACTACTATAGTAATACAACTAATTCAAAAATCTTACTACTATAGCAATACAACTAATTCAAAAATCTTACTACTATAGCAATACAACTAATTCGAAAGTCTTACTACTATAGTAATACAACTAATACAAAAATCTTACTACTATAGCAATACAACTAATTCAAAAATCTTACTACTATAGCAATACAACTAATGCAAAAATCTTACTACTATAGCAATACAACTAATACAAAAATCTTACTACTATAGCAATACAACTAATACAATAATCTTACTACTATAGCAATACAACTAATTGAAAAATCTTACTACTAAAGCAATACAACTAATACAAAAATCTTACTACTATAGCAATACAACTAATACAAAAATCTTACTACTATAGTAATACAACTAATACACAAATCTTACTACTATAGCAATACAACTAATTCAAAAATCTTACTACTATAGCAATACAACTAATTCAAAAATCTTACTACTATTGCAATACAACTAATACAAAAATCTTACTACTATAGCAATACAACTAATACAAAAATCTTACTACTATAGCAATACAACTAATACAAAAATCTTACTACTATAGCAATACAACTAATACAAAAATCTTACTACTATAGCAATACAACTAATACAATGATCTTACTACTATAGCAATACAACTAATACAAAAATCTTACTACTATAGTAATACAACTAATACAAAAATCTTATTACTATAGCAATACAACTAATACAAAATACTTACTACTATAGCAATACAACTAATACAAAAATCTTACTACTATAGCAATACAACTAATTGAAAAATCTTACTACTATAGCAATACAACTAATACAAAAATCTTACTACTATAGTAATACAACTAATACAAAAATCTTACTACAATAGCAATACAACTAATTGAAAAATCTTACTACTATAGCAATACAACTAATACAAAAATCTTACTACTATAGCAATACAACTAATACAAAAATCTTACTACTATAGCAATACAACTAATACAAAAATCTTACTACTATAGCAATACAACTAATACAAAAATCTTACTACTATAGTAATACAACTAATACAAAAATCTTACTACTATAGCAATACAACTAATACAAAAATCTTACTACTATAGCAATACAACTAATACAAAAATCTTACTACTATAGCAATACAACTAATACAAAAATCTTACTACTATAGCAATACAACTAATACAAAAATCTTACTACTATAGCAATACAACTAATTCAAAAATCTTACTACTATAGCAATACAACTAATACAAAAATCTTACTACTATAGCAATACAACTAATACAAAAATCTTACTACTATAGCAATACAACTAATACAAAAATCTTACTACTATAGCAATACAACTAATACAAAAATCTTACTACTATAGCAATACAACTAATACAAAAATCTTACTACTATAGCAATACAACTAATACAAATATCTTACTACTATAGCAATACAACTAATTCAAAAATCTTACTACTATAGCAATACAACTAATTGAAAAATCTTACTACTATAACAATACAACTAATACAAAAATCTTACTACTATAGCAATACAACTAATTGAAAAATCTTACTACTATAGCAATACAACTAATACAAAAATCTTACTACTATAGCAATACAACTAATACAAAAATCTTACTACTATAGTAATACAACTAATACAAAAATCTTACTACTATAGCAATACAACTAATACAAAAATCTTACTACTATAGCAATACAACTAATACAAAAATCTTACTACTATAGCAATACAATTAATTGAAAAATCTTACTACTATAGCAATACAACTAATACAAAAATCTTACTACTATAGCAATACAACTAATACAAAAATCTTACTACTATAGCAATACAACTAATTGAAAAATCTTACTACTATAGCAATACAACTAATACAAAAATCTTACTACTATAGCAATACAACTAATTGAAAAATCTTACTACTATAGCAATACAACTAATTGAAAAATCTTACTACTATAGCAATACAACTAATTGAAAAATCTTACTACTATAGTAATACAATTAATACAAAAATCTTACTACTATAGCAATACAACTAATACAAAAATCTTACTACTATAGCAATACAACTAATACAATGATCTTACTACTATAGCAATACAACTAATACAAAAATCTTACTACTATAGTAATACAACTAATACAAAAATCTTATTACTATAGCAATACAACTAATACAAAATACTTACTACTATAGCAATACAACTAATACAAAAATCTTACTACTATAGCAATACAACTAATTGAAAAATCTTACTACTATAGCAATACAACTAATACAAAAATCTTACTACTATAGTAATACAACTAATACAAAAATCTTACTACAATAGCAATACAACTAATTGAAAAATCTTACTACTATAGCAATACAACTAATACAAAAATCTTACTACTATAGCAATACAACTAATACAAAAATCTTACTACTATAGCAATACAACTAATACAAAAATCTTACTACTATAGCAATACAACTAATACAAAAATCTTACTACTATAGTAATACAACTAATACAAAAATCTTACTACTATAGCAATACAACTAATACAAAAATCTTACTACTATAGCAATACAACTAATACAAAAATCTTACTACTATAGCAATACAACTAATACAAAAATCTTACTACTATAGCAATACAACTAATACAAAAATCTTACTACTATAGCAATACAACTAATTCAAAAATCTTACTACTATAGCAATACAACTAATACAAAAATCTTACTACTATAGCAATACAACTAATACAAAAATCTTACTACTATAGCAATACAACTAATACAAAAATCTTACTACTATAGCAATACAACTAATACAAAAATCTTACTACTATAGCAATACAACTAATACAAAAATCTTACTACTATAGCAATACAACTAATACAAATATCTTACTACTATAGCAATACAACTAATTCAAAAATCTTACTACTATAGCAATACAACTAATTGAAAAATCTTACTACTATAACAATACAACTAATACAAAAATCTTACTACTATAGCAATACAACTAATTGAAAAATCTTACTACTATAGCAATACAACTAATACAAAAATCTTACTACTATAGCAATACAACTAATACAAAAATCTTACTACTATAGTAATACAACTAATACAAAAATCTTACTACTATAGCAATACAACTAATACAAAAATCTTACTACTATAGCAATACAACTAATACAAAAATCTTACTACTATAGCAATACAATTAATTGAAAAATCTTACTACTATAGCAATACAACTAATACAAAAATCTTACTACTATAGCAATACAACTAATACAAAAATCTTACTACTATAGCAATACAACTAATTGAAAAATCTTACTACTATAGCAATACAACTAATACAAAAATCTTACTACTATAGCAATACAACTAATTGAAAAATCTTACTACTATAGCAATACAACTAATTGAAAAATCTTACTACTATAGCAATACAACTAATTGAAAAATCTTACTACTATAGTAATACAATTAATACAAAAATCTTACTACTATAGTAATACAACTAATACAAAATCTTACTACTATAGCAATACAACTAATACAAAAATCTTACTACTATAGCAATGCAACTAATACAAAAATCTTACTACTATAGCAATACAACTAATACAAAAATCTTACTACTATAGCAATACAACTAATTCAAAAATCTTACTACTATAGCAATACAACTAATTCAAAAATCTTACTACTATAGCAATACAACTAATACAAAAATCTTACTACTATAGCAATACAACTAATACAATGATCTTACTACTATAGCAATACAACTAAATGAAAAATCTTACTACTATAGCAATACAACTAATACAAAAATCTTACTACTATAGCAATACAACTAATACAAAAATCTTACTACTATAGCAATGCAACTAATACAAAAATCTTACTACTATATCAATACAACTAATTCAAAAATCTTACTACTATAGCAATACAACTAATTCAAAAAATTTACTACTATAGCAATACAACTTATACAAAAATCTTACTACTATAGCAATACAACTAATTCAAAAATCTTACTACTATAGCAATACAACTAATACAAAAATCTTACTTCTATAGCAATACAACTAATTCAAAAATCCTACTACTATAGCAATGCAACTAATACAAAAATCTTACTACTATAGCAATACAACTAAATGAAAAATCTTACTACTATAGCAATACAACTAATACAAAAATCTTACTACTATAGCAATACAACTAATACAAAAATCTTACTACTATAGCAATACAACTAATTGAAAAATCTTACTACTATAGCAATACAACTAATACAAAAATCTTACTACTATAGCAATACAACTAATACAAAAATCTTACTACTATAGCAATACAACTAATACAAAAATCTTACTACTATAGCAATACAACTAATACAAAAATCTTACTAATATAGCAATACAACTAATACAAAAATCTTACTACTATAGCAATACAACTAATTGAAAATTCTTACTACCATAGCAATACAACTAATACAAAAATCTTACTACCATAGTAATACAACTAATTCAAAAATCTTACTACTATAGCAATACAACTAATTGAAAAATCTTACTATTATAGCAATACAACTAATACAAAAATATTACTACTATAGCAATGCAACTAATACAAAAATCTTACTACTATAGCAATACAACTAATACAAAAATCTTACTACTATAGCATTACAATTAATACAAAAATCTTACTACTATAGCAATACAACTAATTGAAAAATCTTACTACTATAGTAATACAACTAATACAACAATCTTACTACTATAGCAATACAACTAATACAAAAATCTTACTACTATAGCAATACAACTAATACAAAAATCTTACTACTATAGCAATGCAACTAATACAAAAATCTTACTACTATATCAATACAACTAATTCAAAAATCTTACTACTATAGCAATACAACTAATTCAAAAATTTTACTACTATAGCAATACAACTAATACAAAAATCTTACTTCTATAGCAATACAACTAATTCAAAAATCTTACTACTATAGCAATGCAACTAATACAAAAATCTTACTACTATAGCAATACAACTAAATGAAAAATCTTACTACTATAGCAATACAACTAATACAAAAATCTTACTACTATAGCAATACAACTAATACAAAAATCTTACTACTATAGCAATACAACTAATTCAAAAATCTTACTACTATAGCAATACAACTAATACAAAAATATTACTACTATAGCAATACAACTAATACAAAAATCTTACTACTATAGCAATACAACTAATACAAAAATCTTACTACTATAGCAATACAACTAATACAAAAATCTTACTAATATAGCGATACAACTAATACAAAAATCTTACTACTATAGCAATACAACTAATTGAAAATTCTTACTACCATAGCAATACAACTAATACAAAAATCTTACTACCATAGTAATACAACTAATTCAAAAATCTTACTACTATAGCAATACAACTAATTGAAAAATCTTACTATTATAGCAATACAACTAATACAAAAATATTACTACTATAGCAATGCAACTAATACAAAAATCTTACTACTATAGTAATACAACTAATACAAAAATCTTACTACTATAGCAATACAACTAATACAAAAATCTTACTACTATATCAATACAACTAATACAAAAATCTTACTACTATATCAATACAACTAATACAAAAATCTTACTACTATAGCAATACAACCAATACAAAAATCTTACTACTATAGCAATACAACTAATACAAAAATCTTACTACTATAGCAATACAACTAATTGAAAAATCTTACTACTATAGCAATACAACTAATACAAAATTCTTACTACTATAGCAATACAACTAATACAAAAATCTTACTACTATAGCAATACAACTAATACAAAAATCTTACTACTATAGCAATACAACTAATTCAAAAATCTTACTACTATAGCAATACAACTAATACAAAAATCTTACTTCTATAGCAATACAACTAATTCAAAAATCTTACTACTATAGCAATGCAACTAATACAAAAATCTTACTACTATAGCAATACAACTAAATGAAAAATCTTACTACTATAGCAATACAACTAATACAAAAATCTTACTACTATAGCAATACAACTAATACAAAAATCTTACTACTATAGCAATACAACTAATTCAAAAATCTTACTACTATAGCAATACAACTAATACAAAAATCTTACTACTATAGCAATACAACTAATACAAAAATCTTACTACTATAGCAATACAACTAATACAAAAATCTTACTACTATAGCAATACAACTAATACAAAAATCTTACTAATATAGCAATACAACTAATACAAAAATCTTACTACTATAGCAATACAACTAATTGAAAATTCTTACTACCATAGCAATACAACTAATACAAAAATCTTACTACCATAGTAATACAACTAATTCAAAAATCTTACTACTATAGCAATACAACTAATTGAAAAATCTTACTATTATAGCAATACAACTAATACAAAAATATTATTACTATAGCAATGCAACTAATACAAAAATCTTACTACTATAGCAATACAACTAATACAAAAATGTTACTACTATAGCAATACAACTAATACCAAAATCTTACTACTATAGCAATACAACTAATACAAAAATCTTACTACTATATCAATACAACTAATACAAAAATCTTACTACTATATCAATACAACTAATACAAAAATCTTACTACTATAGCAATACAACTAATACAAAAATCTTACTACTATAGCAATACAACTAATACAAAAATCTTACTACTATAGCAGTACAACTAATTGAAAAATCTTACTACTATAGCAATACAACTAATACAAAATTCTTACTACTATAGCAATACAACTAATACAAAAATCTTACTACTATAGCAATACAACTAATACAAAAATCTTACTACTATAGCAATACAACTAATTGAAAAATCTTACTACTATAGCAATACAACTAATACAAAAATCTTACTACTATAGCAATACAACTAATACAAAAATCTTACTACTATAGCAATACAACTAATACAAAGATCTTACTACTATAGCAATACAACTAATTGAAAAATCTTACTACTATAGTAATACAACTAATTCAAAAATCTTACTACTATAGCAATACAACTAATTCAAAAATCTTACTACTATAGCAATACAACTAATTCGAAAGTCTTACTACTATAGTAATACAACTATTACAAAAATCTTACTACTATAGCAATACAACTAATTCAAAAATCTTACTACTATAGCAATACAACTAATACAAAAATCTTACTACTATAGCAATACAAATAATACAAAAATCTTACTACTATAGCAATACAACTAATACAATAATCTTACTACTATAGCAATACAACTAATTGAAAAATCTTACTACTAAAGCAATACAACTAATACAAAAATCTTACTACTATAGCAATACAACTAATACAAAAATCTTACTACTATAGTAATACAACTAATACACAAATCTTACTACTATAGCAATACAACTAATTCAAAAATCTTACTACTATAGCAATACAACTAATTCAAAAATCTTACTACTATTGCAATACAACTAATACAAAAATCTTACTACTATAGCAATACAACTAATACAAAAATCTTACTACTATAGCAATACAACTAATACAATAATCTTACTACTATAGCAATACAACTAATTGAAAAATCTTACTACTATAGCAATACAACTAATACAAAAATCTTACTACTATAGCAATACAACTAATACAAAAATCTTACTACTATAGTAATACAACTAATACACAAATCTTACTACTATAGCAATACAACTAATTCAAAAATCTTACTTCTATAGCAATACAACTAATACAAAAATCTTACTACTATAGCAATACAACTAATTAAAAAATCTTACTACTATCGAAATGCAACTAATACAAAAATCTTACTACTATAGCAATACAACTAATACAAAAATCTTACTACTATAGCAATACAACTAATACAATAATCTTACTACTATAGCAATACAACTCATTCAAAAATCTTACTACTATAGTAATACAACTAATACACAAATCTTACTACTATAGCAATACAACTGATTGAAAAATCTTACTACTATAGCAATACAACTAATACAAAAATCTTACTACTATAATAATACAACTAATACAAAAATCTTACTACTATAGCAATACAACTAATACAAAAATCTTACTACTATAGCAATACAACTAATACAAAAATCTTACTACTATAGTAATACAACTAATACACAAATCTTACTACTATAGTAATACAACTAATTAAAAAATCTTACTACTATAGCAATACAACTAATTGAAAAATCTTACTACTATAGTAATACAACTAATACAAAAATCTTACTACTATAGCAATACAACTAATACAAAAATCTTACTACTATAGCAATACAACTAATACAAAAATCTTACTACTATAGCAATACAACTAATACAAAAATCTTACTACTATAGCAATACAACTAATACAAAAATCTTACTACTATAGCAATACAACTAATACAAAAATCTTACTACTATAGCAATGCAACTAATACAAAAATCTTACTACTATATCAATACAACTAATTCAAAAATCTTACTACTATAGCAATACAACTAATTCAAAAATTTTACTACTATAGCAATACAACTAATACAAAAATCTTACTACTATAGCAATACAACTAATTCAAAAATCTTACTACTATAGCAATACAACTAATACAAAAATCTTACTTCTATAGCAATACAACTAATTCAAAAATCTTACTACTATTGCAATGCAACTAATACAAAAATCTTACTACTATAGCAATACAACTAAATGAAAAATCTTACTACTATAGCAATACAACTAATACAAAAATCTTACTACTATAGCAATACAACTAATACAAAAATCTTACTACTATAGCAATACAACTAATACAAAAATCTTACTACTATAGCAATACAACTAATACAAAAATCTTACTACTATAGCAATACAACTAATACAAAAATCTTACTACTATAGCAATACAACTAATACAAAAATCTTACTAATATAGCAATACAACTAATACAAAAATCTTACTACTATAGCAATACAACTAATTGAAAATTCTTACTACCATAGCAATACAACTAATACAAAAATCTTACTACCATAGTAATACAACTAATTCAAAAATCTTACTACTATAGCAATACAACTAATTGAAAAATCTTACTATTATAGCAATACAACTAATACAAAAATATTACTACTATAGCAATGCAACTAATACAAAAATCTTACTACTATAGCAATACAACTAATACAAAAATGTTACTACTATAGCAATACAACTAATACCAAAATCTTACTACTATAGCAATACAACTAATACAAAAATCTTACTACTATATCAATACAACTAATACAAAAATCTTACTACTATAGCAATACAACTAATACAAAAATCTTACTACTATAGCAATACAACTAATTGAAAAATCTTACTACTATAGCAATACAACTAATACAAAATTCTTACTACTATAGCAATACAACTAATACAAAAATCTTACTACTATAGCAATACAACTAATACAAAAATCTTACTACTATAGCAATACAACTAATTGAAAAATCTTACTACTATAGCAATACAACTAATACAAAAATCTTACTACTATAGCAATACAACTAATACAAAAATCTTACTACTATAGCAATACAACTAATACAAAAATCTTACTACTATAGCAATACAACTAATTGAAAAATCTTACTACTATAGTAATACAACTAATTCAAAAATCTTACTACTATAGCAATACAACTAATTCAAAAATCTTACTACTATAGCAATACAACTAATTCGAAAGTCTTACTACTATAGTAATACAACTAATACAAAAATCTTACTACTATAGCAATACAACTAATTCAAAAATCTTACTACTATAGCAATACAACTAATACAAAAATCTTACTACTATAGCAATACAACTAATACAAAAATCTTACTACTATAGCAATACAACTAATACAATAATCTTACTACTATAGCAATACAACTAATTGAAAAATCTTACTACTAAAGCAATACAACTAATACAAAAATCTTACTACTATAGCAATACAACTAATACAAAAATCTTACTACTATAGTAATACAACTAATACACAAATCTTACTACTATAGCAATACAACTAATTCAAAAATCTTACTACTATAGCAATACAACTAATTCAAAAATCTTACTACTATTGCAATACAACTAATACAAAAATCTTACTACTATAGCAATACAACTAATACAAAAATCTTACTACTATAGCAATACAACTAATACAATAATCTTACTACTATAGCAATACAACTAATTGAAAAATCTTACTACTATAGCAATACAACTAATACAAAAATCTTACTACTATAGCAATACAACTAATACAAAAATCTTACTACTATAGTAATACAACTAATACACAAATCTTACTACTATAGCAATACAACTAATTCAAAAATCTTACTTCTATAGCAATACAACTAATACAAAAATCTTACTACTATAGCAATACAACTAATTAAAAAATCTTACTACTATCGCAATGCAACTAATACAAAAATCTTACTACTATAGCAATACAACTAATACAAAAATCTTACTACTATAGCAATACAACTAATACAATAATCTTACTACTATAGCAATACAACTCATTCAAAAATCTTACTACTATAGTAATACAACTAATACACAAATCTTACTACTATAGCAATACAACTGATTGAAAAATCTTACTACTATAGCAATACAACTAATACAAAAATCTTACTACTATTGCAATACAACTAATACAAAAATCTTACTACTATAGCAATACAACTAATACAAAAATCTTACTACTATAGCAATACAACTAATACAATAATCTTACTACTATAGCAATACAACTAATTGAAAAATCTTACTACTATAGCAATACAACTAATACAAAAATCTTACTACTATAGCAATACAACTAATACAAAAATCTTACTACTATAGTAATACAACTAATACACAAATCTTACTACTATAGCAATACAACTAATTCAAAAATCTTACTTCTATAGCAATACAACTAATACAAAAATCTTACTACTATAGCAATACAACTAATACAAAAATCTTACTACTATCGCAATGCAACTAATACAAAAATGTTACTACTATAGCAATACAACTAATACAAAAATCTTACTACTATAGCAATACAACTAATACAATAATCTTACTACTATAGCAATACAACTCATTCAAAAATCTTACTACTATAGTAATACAACTAATACACAAATCTTACTACTATAGCAATACAACTGATTGAAAAATCTTACTACTATAGCAATACAACTAATACAAAAATCTTACTACTATAATAATACAACTAATACAAAAATCTTACTACTATAGCAATACAACTAATACAAAAATCTTACTACTATAGCAATACAACCAATACAAAAATCTTACTACTATAGTAATACAACTAATACACAAATCTTACTACTATAGTAATACAACTAATTAAAAAATCTTACTACTATAGCAATACAACTAATACAAAAATCTTACTACTATAGTAATACAACTAATACACAAATCTTACTACTATAGCAATACAACTGATTGAAAAATCTTACTGCTATAGCAATACAACTAATACAAAAATCTTACTACTATAGTAATACAAATAATACAATAATCTTACTACTATAGCAATACAACTAATTGAAAAATCTTACTACTATAGCAATACAACTAATACAAAACTCGTACTACTATAGCAATACAACTAATACAAAAATCTTACTACTATAGTAATACAACTAATACACAAATTTTACTACTATAGCAATACAACTAATTCAAAAATCTTACTACTATAGTAATACAACTAATTCAAAAATCTTACTACTATAGCAATACAACTAATTCAAAAATCTTACTACTATAGCAATACAACTAATTCAAAAATCTTACTACTATTGCAATGCAACTAATACAAAAATCTTGCTACTATAGCAATACAACTAATACAAAAATCTTACTACTATAGCAATACAACTAATACAAAAATCTTACTACCATAGCAATACAACTAATACAAAAATCTTACTACTATAGCAATACAACTAATACAAAAATCTTACTACTATAGCAATACAACTAATACAAAAATCTTACTACTATAGCAATACAACTAATTGAAAAATCTTACTACTATAGCAATACAACTAATTGAAAAATCTTACTACTATAGCAATACAACTAATACAAAAATCTTACTACTATAGTAATACAACTATTTCAAAAATCTTACTACTATAGCAATACAACTAATACAAAAATCTTACTACCATAGCAATACAACTAATACAAAAATCTTACTACTATAGCAATACAACTAATACAAAAATCTTACTACTATAGTAATACAACTAATACACAAATCTTACTACTATAGCAATACAACTAATACAAAAATCTTACTACTATAGTAATACAACTAATACACAAATCTTACTACTATAGCAATACAACTAATTCAAAAATCTTACTTCTATAGCAATACAAATAATTCAAAAATCTTACTACTATAATAATACAACTAATACAAAAATCTTACTACTTTAGCAATACAAAAATCTTACTACCATAGCAATACAACTAATTGAAAAATCTTACTACTATAGCAATACAACTAATTCAAAAATCTTACTACTATAGCAATACAACTAATACAAAAATATTACTACTATAGCAATACAACTAATACAAAAATCTTACTACTATAGTAATACAACTAATACAAAAATCTTACTACTATAGCAATACAACTAATTAAAAAATCTTACTACTATAGCAATACAACTAATTCAAAAATCTTACTACTATAGTAATACAACTAATTCAAAAATCTTACTACTATAGCAATACAACTAATTCAAAAATCTTACTACTATAGTAATACAACTAATTCCAAAATCTTACTACTATAGCAATACAACTAATACAAAAATCTTACTACTATAGTAATACAACTAATTCTAAAATCTTACTACTATAGCAATACAACTAATACAAAAATCTTACTACTATAGCAATACAACTAATACAAAAATCTTACTACTATAGCAATACAACTAATTCAAAAATCTTACTACTATAGCAATACAACTAATACAAAAATCTTACTACTATAGCAATACAACTAATACAAAAATCTTACTACTATAGTAATACAACTAATTCTAAAATCTTACTACTATAGCAATACAACTAATTCAAAAATCTTACTACTATAGTAATACAACTAATTCAAAAATCTTACTACTATAGCAATACAACTAATTCAAAAATCTTACTACTATACAATACAACTAATTGAAAAATCTTACTACTATAGCAATACAACTAATACAAAAATCTTACTACTATAGCAATACAACTAATACAAAAATCTTACTACTATAGCAATACAACTAATACAAAAATCTTACTACTATAGCAATACAACTAATACAAAAATCTTACTACTATAGCAATACAACTAATACAAAAATCTTACTACTATAGCAATGCAACTAATACAAAAATCTTACTACTATAGCAATACAACTTATTGAAAAATCTTACTACTATAGCAATACAACTAATTGAAAAATTTTACTACTATAGCAATACAACTAATACAAAAATCTTACTACTATAGCATTACAACTAATTGAAAAATTTTACTACTATAGCAATACAACTAATACAAAAATCTTACTACTATAGCAATACAACTAATACAAAAATCTTACTACTATAGCAATACAACTAATTCAAAACTCTTACTACTACAGCAATACAACTAATACAAAAATCTTACTACTATAGCAATACAACTAATTGAAAAATTTTACTACTATAGCAATACAACTAATACAAAAATCTTACTACTATAGCAATACAACTAATACAAAAATCTTACTACTATAGCAATACAACTAATTCAAAACTCTTACTACTATAGCAATACAACTAATACAAAAATCTTACTACTATAGCAATACAACTAATACAAAAATCTTACTACTATAGCAATACAACTAATACAAAAATCTTACTACTATAGCATACAACTAATTGAAAAATCTTACTACTATAGCAATACAACTAATTGAAAAATTTTACTACTATAGTAATACAACTAATACAAAAATCTTACTACTATAGCAATACAACTAATACAAAAATCTTACTACTATAGCAATACAACTAATACAAAAATCTTACTACTATAGCAATACAACTAATACAAAATTCTTACTACTATAGCAATACAACTAATTCAAAAATCTTACTACTATAGCAATACAACTAATTGAAAAATGTTACTACTATAGCAATACAACTAATACAAAAATCTTACTACTATAGCAATACAACTAATACAAAAATCTTACTACTATAGCAATACAACTAATTCAAAACTCTTACTACTATAGTAATACAACTAATACAAAAATCTTACTACTATAGCAATACAACTAATACAAAAATTTTACTACTATAGCAATACAACTAATACAAAAATCTTACTACTATAGCAATACAACTAATTCAAAAATCTTACTACTATAGCAATACAACTAATTGAAAAATCTTACTACTATAGCAATACAACTAATACAAAAATCTTACTACTATAGCAATACAACTAATACAAAAATCTTACTACTATAGCAATGCAACTAATACAAAAATCTTACTACTATAGCAATACAACTAATACAAAAATCTTACTACTATAGCAATACAACTAATTGAAAAATTTTACTACTATAGCAATACAACTAATACAAAAATCTTACTACTATAGCAATACAACTAATTCAAAAATCAAGTGAATGGGTGCCATCCAATTACGGTATATCTTATAGACATTTAGTATTCATGTTACACGCTTTCCAGTTTATTTAGTGTTTAGTTTAGACAGGGTTTCACTGTAAATTGATAGCTTTCATTTATTCATCAGACATGAAAAATCGTTTCCTTGAAGTTGATGTAGGAATATTAATACTAAGTTTGTCATTGTTTTTTTATCACAGGTTGTTAAAACTTTCCTGATTCCTAGAGTGAAGTATGTGTCTGACCGTATGAAGGCTACAATGGAAGGCTTAGTGGTTAACAACGCAGATAAAATAGCAGCTGAAAATATCAAGAGAGCCCTTTCAGTAAGTATAATACCTTTGACAAACAAAAAATGTGTTGAGGCCTAGTCCAATTTGTTTTCACTGCACCACATGTTGAGTGGCTAATTCCAGTTAATTTCATACATTATATACAATACTAAAAAAATAGTTGCATTAAGACTTGCAAAGTCTTAAAAAAAATATTAATAAAAAAATAAAAAATGAAATAAAAAAATACTTTAAAAAAAAGACGTGAAAGTTAGCAATCACATTATACATATTCTTAGTGAAAAGAACCTGTCTCAAAGACTTGACTGAAACTGGCATTTTATAGCCTTAGTAAATAAGATTGTTTAAAAATATTATAAGTCTAGAAGTGCTGTTTTGAAATTGAGCCATACAAATTTTCTCAGAAGTCTTTCAAATTTTTTTTGGCCCTGTTTAGAGAAGATTTTTTTTGCCCTTTTTACAGAAATATTTGGCACCAGTTTTAAAGAATGTAATGTCACCACAAGCTACTGTGGAGGAGTATGTACAGGACTTTGGCTACCTGGGTCCACACATACACCAGTCAGTAGAACGTGAGAGAAGGGCGCCTCAAATCTCACCTCAGTCACAACAATCAAGATCTATGGTTGGCATACCACAGGCTCCAAGACCACAGCTTAATCTTAGTCAGGTGATTATAGATACATGATATATTATTTTGGTAGTATGTTATTTATATATCAACTAATTTACTTGTATATGAAAATTACAACATTATCATGTTGAAGTTACCTTTTAGGACATAATTAAATTTGGGCCTACAAAATAGCTACACTACTGTCATGGGATAACTTTTTGGTTATTACAAAATACAGATTTGTTGATCGAATGCCAGAAAAACAGCAAATAGCCTATTTAATCAATCTGTAATTAATTGTAATACTGAATTCTCTGAGAAATATTCCCTAATTATTCAAAATTCTAATGTACAGTCAAACCTGTCTATAGCGACCATTGAAGGGAATTCTGAGAAAGGTTGCATAAGACAGGGAGTCTTTATATAGAGGTTATGATATTTGCTCCCAAAATCTTGAGAGGAAAAAACCTAGTTTGGGTATATAATGTGCATCAACTTTTAACCCGCTTGTGTGAAGGACAAATGCATGAATGGCAAGAAAAATGCATAATGAAATAAAAAATGTGTTCAATTATCGTTAAATATTTCCATCCTTTGTGGGTGAAATTTAAAGAGAAATTTTTTTTTTATTTTAAATGATCGACTTTTTTACTTTCTTTCAACAGCTATTGTTATCTTAATTGTTATCGTAATTACAATTAAACATTATGATCAGAAGAATGAAATTTACTGACAAAACGTTTTCAGCTTCAATCACTCGCCGATAACTATAAATAGCCTAATCACCCAATCAGCCTGTGTTTACCTTGATCTGTTACCGCACTTTAAAGGAATGTTAACATAAATATTTCCCAGATTCCACTACTTCAGTCATAATTCAATAATTTTTCAAAAACCTGATTATTTATTTGTAAAAGTGAAAGATTAAAATGGTATTTTCTATATACTAGTAAGCAATTTTAAATATTTGATATAAATAAGAAATAAATCCCCCCCCCAAGAAAAAAACCCCAACAATAATAAATCATCATGTGTACAACTAAGAACTTACCTGTAAAAAAATGGTGGTCTTACACAATAACGCTAATCGTGACTTCATTTAACATGAACAATCTATTATTATGAACTAGTAATAGGTAGGGACTTTGTAAACATGTACTTTTGGGAATGGGGGTTTAGGAAACATAGATGTCAGTAGATCATGCAAATATTGGCTAGAGTGATGGTGGCAAAACGGAAATAAAATGTAATTTATTTTATTGATATAAATATAAATTGTTCCAAAGTCGGGATTGTATTTGTTTATTTATTATCTAACTTCCGGTTTGATAATAATCTTCTAATAGTCGTTATATGTAGGATTTTCACCCAAAGAACATGGTCGTTAGTCGCGTTAGACAGTGGGTCGTTATATAAAGGTCAAATGCACGGGAAACGCTGGGGAGGAATAAATAAGGTCGGATAACAAAGGAAGTCGTTATACGGAGGGAGTCGCTAAGACAAGTTTGACTGTAGTTGTTTAATATCCCTGGTTTGTGATTGGACAATGCTGTAATTTTCACGGTATCAATTCCACGGTTGAAAAATCATGAGTTTTGCCGATTACCGCTTATGTCATCTTGTCAATAATGTGGCAATGCACATGATTACATTAGAATGGAGATAACTGTATTGTATTTGAAAATTTCACGGCATCAATTGTCGATTTAATGGTCGCAAATATCCGTTTACTGGCGCCGCTAACGCATTGCCAGTAAACTTAATTTGCGACCATCAAATCTCCCAATTGATGCCATGAAGTTTTCAAATACAATACAGTTATCTCCTAATTATATAAAATTTACCCGAAAAAATATTCCTCTGAATATTTGGGAGTGTCTTTTGTATTCTAAATTACAGTTATATAAAAGGGTTAGTTGTCATCATGATTGTGTGGTAGTTGGGTATTTAAATCTATCTAATCAATCATTGTCTATCACCACTAAAATCGTGAGCTTGATTATCGCCCATGATGCAAGTTTTTCTGTGACTTACAACAAGTCTGTGGTTTTCTTGGAGTAATCTGAGTTTCTTACACTGATAAAAAATGACTTGCATAATATACAAAAAAATGTACATATAGCTGAAATATTTGTTGAAAATTTCATTAATCTCCCATAATCCATATAGAAGTGTTTTACAATCACATAAATAAAATTAATACCCAAGCCATTCAACAATAATTCTGGTAATAATGGCCTTAATATAATTTTATAACAAACAATACCTTGATTCTGGTGTACACATAAATTTCTTTTGATTAACATAACACCTGTTCTTCGTCATAAATCCTTGGTCACATATGAGGGATTACAATTTACAATTCATTGTGATTGACATACAAATTACAATGAAACCTGTCTAAATCAAATCTCATTGGAACCAACAATGACAGAATACCTGTCTATTACGAACACATTTCTTCAACATGTGTGTTCAGAATAGACAGATGTTCAGTTTAAACAGGTTTAGATAACAACAATTTCCTGCATTGAGATGTCATTAAATGTTCTGTTCATACAGAATTCCAGTGTCTTCGATGTTCTGTTTATACAGAATTCCAGTATCTTCAATGATCTGTTTATACAGAATTCCAGTGTATTCAATATTCGGTTTATACAGAATTCCAGTGTATTCAATGTTCTGTTCATACAGAATTCCATTGTATTCAATGTTCTGTTTATACAGAATTCCAGTGTATTCAATGTTCTGTTTAGACAGAATTCCAGTGTATTCAATGTTCTCTTTAGACAGAATTCCAGTGTATTCAATATTCGGTTTATACAGAATTCCAGTGTATTCAATGTTCTGTTCATACAGAATTCCAGTGTATTCAATGTTCTGTTTATACAGAATTCCAGTGTATTCAATGTTCTGTTTAGACAGAATTCCAGTGTATTCAATGTTCTGTTTATACAGAATTCCAGTGTATTCAATGTTCTGTTTAGACAGAATTCCAGTGTATTCAATGTTCTGTTTAGACAGAATTCCAGTGTATTCAATGTTCTGTTTAGACATAATTCCAGTGTATTCAATGTTCTGTTTAGACAGAATTCCAGTGTATTCAATATTCGGTTTATACAGAATTCCAGTGTATTCAATGTTCTGTTTATACAGAATTCCAGTGTATTCAATGTTCTGATTAGACAGAATTCCAGTGTATTCAATGTTCTGTTTATACAGAATTCCAGTGTATTCAATGTTCTGTTTAGACAGAATTCCAGTGTATTCAATGTTCTGTTTAGACAGAATTCCACTGTATTCAATTTTCTGTTTAGACAGAATTCCAGTGTCTTCAATGTTCTCTTTAGACAGAATTCCAGTGTATTCAATGTTCTGTTTAGACAGAATTCCAGTGTATTCAATGTTCTGTTTATACAGAATTCCAGTGTATTCAATGTTCTGTTTATACAGAATTCCAGTGTATTCAATGTTCTGTTTAGACAGAATTCCAGTGTCTTCAATGTTCTGTTTATACAGAATTCCAGTGTATTCAATGTTCTGTTTAGACAGAATTCCAGTGTATTCAATGTTCTGTTTATACAGAATTCCAGTGTATTCAATGTTCTGTTCATACAGAATTCCATTGTATTCAATGTTCTGTTTATACAGAATTCCAGTGTATTCAATGTTCTGTTTAGACAGAATTCCAGTGTATTCAATGTTCTCTTTAGACAGAATTCCAGTGTATTCAATATTCGGTTTATACAGAATTCCAGTGTATTCAATGTTCTGTTCATACAGAATTCCAGTGTATTCAATGTTCTGTTTATACAGAATTCCAGTGTATTCAATGTTCTGTTTAGACAGAATTCCAGTGTATTCAATGTTCTGTTTATACAGAATTCCAGTGTATTCAATGTTCTGTTTAGACAGAATTCCAGTGTATTCAATGTTCTGTTTATACAGAATTCCAGTGTATTCAATGTTCTGATTAGACAGAATTCCAGTGTATTCAATGTTCTGTTTATACAGAATTCCAGTGTATTCAATGTTCTGTTTAGACAGAATTCCAGTGTATTCAATGTTCTGTTTAGACAGAATTCCACTGTATTCAATTTTCTGTTTAGACAGAATTCCAGTGTCTTCAATGTTCTGTTTAGACAGAATTCCAGTGTATTCAATGTTCTGTTTAGACAGAATTCCAGTGTATTCAATGTTCTGTTTATACAGAATTCCAGTGTATTCAATGTTCTGTTTATACAGAATTCCAGTGTATTCAATGTTCTGTTTAGACAGAATTCCAGTGTCTTCAATGTTCTGTTTAGACAGAATTCCAGTGTATTCAATGTTCTGTTTAGACAGAATTCCAGTGTATTCAATGTTCTGTTTATACAGAATTCCAGTGTATTCAATGTTCTGTTTATACAGAATTCCAGTGTATTCAATGTTCTGTTTAGACAGAATTCCAGTGTATTCAATGTTCTGTTTATACAGAATTCCACTGTATTCAATGTTCTGTTTAGACAGAATTCCAGTGTCTTCAATGTTCTGTTTAGACAGAATTCCACTGTATTCAATGTTCTGTTTAGACAGAATTCCAGTGTATTCAATGTTCTGTTTATACAGAATTCCAGTGTATACAATGTTCTGTTTAAACAGAATTCCAGTGTATTCAATGTTCTGTTTAGAGAGAATTCCAGTGTATTCAATGTTCTGTTTATACAGAATTCCAGTGTATTCAATGTTCTGTTTAGACAGAATTCCAGTGTATTCAATGTTCTGTTTAGACAGAATTCCAGTGTATTCAATGTTCTGTTTAGACAGAATTCCAGTGTATTCAATATTCGGTTTATACAGAATTCCAGTGTATTCAATGTTCTGTTCATACATAATTCCAGTGTATTCAATGTTCTGTTTATACAGAATTCCAGTGTATTCAATGTTTTGTTTAGACAGAATTCCAGTGTATTCAATGTTCTGTTTAGACAGAATTCCAGTGTATTCAATGTTCTGTTTATACAGAATTCCAGTGTATTCAATGTTCTGTTTAGACAGAATTCCAGTGTATTCAATGTTCTGTTTATACAGAATTCCAGTGTATTCAATGTTCTGTTTATACAGAATTCCAGTGTATTCAATGTTCTGTTTAGACAGGATTCCAGCATATTCAATGTTCTGTTTATACAGAATTCCAGTGTATTCAATGTTCTGTTTATACAGAATTCCAGTGTATTCAATGTTGTGTTTATACAGAATTCCAGTGTATTCAATGTTCTGTTTAGACAGAATTCCACTGTATTCAATGTTCTGTTTAGACAGAATTCCAGTGTATTCAATGTTCTGTTTAGAAAGAATTCCAGTGTATACAATGTTCTGTTTAAACAGAATTCCAGTGTATTCAATGTTCTGTTTATACAGAATTCCAGTGTATTCAATGTTCTGTTTAGACAGAATTCCAGTGTATTCAATGTTTTGTTTAGACAGAATTCCAGTGTATTCAATGTTCTGTTTAGACAGAATTCCAGTGTATTCAATGTTCTGTTTAGACAGAATTCCAGTGTATTCAATATTCGGTTTATACAGAATTCCAGTGTATTCAATGTTCTGTTCATACAGAATTCCAGTGTATTCAATGTTCTGTTTATACAGAATTCCAGTGTATTCAATGTTTTGTTTAGACAGAATTCCAGTGTATTCAATGTTCTGTTTAGACAGAATTCCAGTGTATTCAATGTTCTGTTTATACAGAATTCCAGGGTATTCAATGTTCTGTTTATACAGAATTCCAGTGTATTCAATGTTCTGTTTATACAGAATTCCAGTGTATTCAATGTTCTGTTTATACAGAATTCCAGTGTATTCAATGTTCTGTTTAGACAGAATTCCAGCATATTCAATGTTCTGTTTATACAGAATTCCAGTGTATTCAATGTTCTGTTTATACAGAATTCCAGTGTATTCAATGTTGTGTTTATACAGAATTCCAGTGTATTCAATGTTCTGTTTAGACAGAATTCCAGTGTATTCAATGTTCTGTTTAGACAGAATTCCAGTGTATTCAATGTTCTGTTTAGACAGAATTCCAGTGTATTCAATGTTCTGTTTAGACAGAATTCCAGTGTATTCAATGTTCTGTTTATACAGAATTCCAGTGTATTCAATGTTCTGTTTAGACAGAATTCCAGTGTATTCAATGTTCTGTTTATACAGAATTCCAGTGTATTCAATGTTCTGTTTAGACAGAATTCCAGTGTATTCAATGTTCTGTTTATACAGAATTCCAGTGTATTCAATGTTCTGTTTATACAGAATTCCAGCATATTCAATGTTCTGTTTAGACAGAATTCCAGTGTATTCAATGTTCTGTTCATACAGAATTCCAGTGTATTCAATGTTCTGTTTATACAGAATTCCAGTGTATTCAATGTTCTGTTTAGACAGAATTCTAGTGTATTCAATGTTCTGTTTATACAGAATTCCAGTGTATTTAATGTTCTGTTTAGACAGAATTCCAGTGTCTTCAATGTTCTGTTTAGACAGAATTCCAGTGTACTTAATGTTCTGTTTAGACAGAATTCCAGTGTATTCAATGTTCTGTTTAGACAGAATTCCAGTGTATTCAATGTTCTGTTTATACAGAATTCCAGTGTATTCAATGTTCTGTTTAGACAGAATTCCAGTGTATTCAATGTTCTGTTTATACAGAATTCCAGTGTATTCAATGTTCTGTTTAGACAGAATTCCAGTGTATTCAATGTTCTGTTTATACAGAATTCCAGTGTATTCAATGTTCTGTTTATACAGAATTCCAGTGTATTCAATGTTCTGTTTAGACAGAATTCCAGTGTATTCAATGTTCTGTTCATACAGAATTCCAGTGTATTCAATGTTCTGTTTATACAGAATTCCAGTGTATTCAATGTTCTGTTTAGACAGAATTCCAGTGTATTCAATGTTCTGTTTAGACAGAATTCCAGTGTATTCAATGTTCTGCTTAGACAGAATTCCAGTGTATTCAATGTTCTGTTTATACAGAATTCCAGTGTATTCAATGTTCTGTTTAGACAGAATTCCAGTGTATTCAATGTTCTGTTTATACAGAATTCCAGTGTATTCAATGTTCTGTTTAGACAGAATTCTAGTGTATTCAATGTTCTGTTTAGACAGAATTCCAGTGTATTTAATGTTCTGTTTAGACAGAATTCCAGTGTATTCAATGTTCTGTTTAGACAGAATTCCAGTGTACTTAATGTTCTGTTTAGACAGAATTCCAGTGTATTTAATGTTCTGTTTAGACAGAATTCCAGTGTATTCAATGTTCTGTTTAGACAGAATTCCAGTGTATTCAATGTTCTGTTTATACAGAATTCCAGTGTATTCAATGTTCTGTTTAGACAGAATTCTAGTGTATTCAATGTTCTGTTTAGACAGAATTCCAGTGTATTTAATGTTCTGTTTAGACAGAATTCCAGTGTATTCAATGTTCTGTTTAGACAGAATTCCAGTGTACTTAATGTTCTGTTTAGACAGAATTCCAGTGTATTTAATGTTCTGTTTAGACAGAATTCCAGTGTATTCAATGTTCTGTTTAGACAGAATTCCAGTGTATTCAATGTTCTGTTTAGACAGAATTCCAGTGTATTCAATGTTCTGTTCATACAGAATTCCAGTGTATTCAATGTTCTGTTTATACAGAATTCCAGTGTATTCAATGTTCTGTTTAGACAGAATTCCAGTGTATTCAATGTTCTGTTTAGACAGAATTCCAGTGTATTCAATGTTCTGCTTAGACAGAATTCCAGTGTATTCAATGTTCTGTTTATACAGAATTCCAGTGTATTCAATGTTCTGTTTAGACAGAATTCCAGTGTATTCAATGTTCTGTTCATACAGAATTCCAGTGTATTCAATGTTCTGTTTATACAGAATTCCAGTGTATTCAATGTTCTGTTTAGACAGAATTCCAGTGTATTCAATGTTCTGTTTAGACAGAATTCCAGTGTATTCAATGTTCTGCTTAGACAGAATTCCAGTGTATTCAATGTTCTGTTTATACAGAATTCCAGTGTATTCAATGTTCTGTTTAGACAGAATTCCAGTGTATTCAATGTTCTGTTTATACAGAATTCCAGTGTATTCAATGTTCTGTTTAGACAGAATTCCAGTGTATTCAATGTTCTGTTTATACAGAATTCCAGTGTATTCAATGTTCTGTTTAGACAGAATTCCACTGTATTCAATGTTCTGTTTATACAGAATTCCAGTGTATTCAATGTTCTGTTTAGACAGAATTCCAGTGTATTCAATGTTCTGTTCATACAGAATTCCAGTGTATTCAATGTTCTGTTTATACAGAATTCCAGTGTATTCAATGTTCTGTTTAGACAGAATTCTAGTGTATTCAATGTTCTGTTTAGACAGAATTCCAGTGTATTTAATGTTCTGTTTAGACAGAATTCCAGTGTATTCAATGTTCTGTTTAGACAGAATTCCAGTGTACTTAATGTTCTGTTTAGACAGAATTCCAGTGTATTTAATGTTCTGTTTAGACAGAATTCCAGTGTATTCAATGTTCTGTTTAGACAGAATTCCAGTGTATTCAATGTTCTGTTTATACAGAATTCCAGTGTATTCAATGTTCTGTTTAGACAGAATTCCAGTGTATTCAATGTTCTGTTTAGACAGAATTCCAGTGTATTCAATGTTCTGTTTAGACAGAATTCCAGTGTACTTAATGTTCTGTTTAGACAGAATTCCAGTGTATTTAATGTTCTGTTTAGACAGAATTCCAGTGTATTTAATGTTCTGTTTAGACAGAATTCCAGTGTACTTAATGTTCTGTTTAGACAGAATTCCAGTGTATTCAATGTTCTGTTTAGACAGAATTCCAGTGTATTCAATGTTCTGTTTAGACAGAATTCCAGTGTACTTAATGTTCTGTTTAGACAGAATTCCAGTGTATTTAATGTTCTGTTTAGACAGAATTCCAGTGTATTTAATGTTCTGTTTAGACAGAATTCCAGTGTACTTAATGTTCTGTTTAGACAAGATTCACTGTATCAGTATTGTGATATTATTGATGTTATTTAATGCTCATACTATGTCATCTTATATATTTAAACTACCAAATGTCAAATGGCATTAAAAGAAAATTTTGAAATATTGAATCTTGGCATTTTTCAACTTACCGGTAATACAGAATTGTTTCAATAAACTTAGATAATAAAAGCTCTGTTAAAAAAAGAAATAAAGCAGGATCTGTTATTAAAATAAAGCACTTTTTATCAAATCCAAGCTTCAGACAAGGGAAGTAACTATACACAACACAAAAAAATAATTTGTTTTATTTATATTTTCAGGCAAGGCCACAAATCATATTACAACAACCGGGATCAGCTGGTATGACCATCCAACATCCTACATTTCCTCGCACTCCTGTCACACCATCACAGCAAAAATTTGTCATAATGTCATCACAGCCGAGAGCATCAAATACACAAAGCCAACCAATCAGTATGTCTCCTCAAATACGACAATCACTTCCGTCATCTCTTGGAAATACACCGACTATCGTAAAAGTTGTGTCATCAAATCAAAGCTCTGGTCCAAGAATTCAAACTACCATACCACGAACACCAACCACATCTAAAATTGTGGTAGTTTCAATGTCACAAGGATCCATTGTAGGGTCTGGATCATCAGATTTGGGCATCGTTTCAACACCATCTCCAATGGACCTCGGTATGAAAAGTGTTTTCAGTGAACAACCTGTTCCACCTAATTTAAAACAAGAACCTGAAAATGGTTGAAAATGGGGAAAAATTAGTCGTGTGTTTAATGTGTATTAAAAATTCTTTTGTATAATAAATATGAATTATGTAATCCTTGGATTAAATAAATGTCTACATGTATACATAGTATTGTAATTCATTCTAATTTAAAAAAAAAATTGTTTGTTAGAATTGGGTCCACAAGCCGGGTACCTATAAAGTGCGAAACGAAATAGAAACGAAACGAAATCAACGAAAATGAAACGAAACGAAATCAACAAAAACGAAACGAAACGAAACGAAATCAACGAAATAAAACGAAACCAACGAAATCAACGAAAACAAAACGAAATAGACTGATATGAAGAAAATGGAAGGAAAAAAATAAAAGACAAAACGAAATAAAGTAATAAAAAAAAGAAGATAATTCGATTTTTTAAATACAATAATTTTGATTAATTATAACCGGGAAACCCATCTTGCATGTCTGTCCGTTACAGTACTCCTCACGTACAATACCCGCAACTCAATTCAAGTCGGGTTTGCTTGCCGACAAACTTTCAGAAGTTCAAATGTCATATTTTTATTTGTGTTTGAGTGTGTGTCAGTATTTATGAATTATAAAGTTTCTGGAGTGGGCATATAGAAAAAAATGGGGGGGATATCAGGGGCGGATCCAGGATTTCAAGTTAGGGGGGGGGGGGGCGCTTTAAAAATTTTTGGGGTATTTTGTGTGAAAAATCACCATTTTACGCAAAAAAAATCATATCTTTTCCAATTTTACGGGGGAGCGCGCCGTGTTCGCCCCCCCCTGGATCTGCCCCTGATTTAGGAGTAGCGGGTTGCAGAATCCTCCTCCACCCGGCCTTCAATGAAAAATCTAAAAACCATTGTGGACAACTACAATGTATTTCAAGTACATTATATAGTTTAACGTCAATCAATTGCGTGGTTACAGTCAGGGGAGTTGTGGATTGCAGAAATCTTACAGACGGACGGACGGACGGACATTGACTGCAGAAATAATGTTTAATTAGCGTGAGGAAATAGTTGATGTCTGGTACCTCGGAACCAATCAGAATGGAATAATCTTTGAACTACTGATGGCGAATACATATATGAATCAGCGAACACATCCAACGTGTATTTACAATGTGTAAGAATATTTTACTACAGGTCACGAGTTAACCATTCATGAACAAGTTAATTATTGAACTGCTTAGTTAACGTTGTATAACATATGCTTTGCGAATTTTAGGGGGGACGCACGCCCCCCTCTAAATCCGCCACTGGATATGAGGGGGTATTTTCATAGATTGGGATTTTATTACGTTTTTCGTTTGTATTCTTCATAAATTTGCCTATTCGCAAATCATACGGGATGGTCTTGAGTTTCAGATTCTGGGCACTATTTGACTACTGGATTTTACCGACTTGTCATGTTTAATCCCCATGTTGTTGTTCAGTTGTTCCGTTGATTGAAAACTCAGATGGTTGAGCTTCTTATCGGTTTTGTCTGTTTTTGTGGACTTTCCCTTTTGAATGCGCCTTGGAGTACGGTACCATTGTTATTACCTTTATTCGGTAGTGTGCCAACAGATCTGGCGTAATGTCTTACCGTTGTTCTTTCCGAGATATACAGGGGTCAAAAAGACCCAACACTATAAACTTTTTATTTCAAATCCTATTGTTCTATTTTGAAGAACTAAAAAGAAAACCAACAGCAACATAACAGGACGTACAGTGAGCGCCCTCCTTACAGAAGAACTTCTGGAAAAAATAATGCTTGCAAAAACTAAACATAAGAAACTCTGGAAGTTTTATTGAAATCCATTATGTTGTTTAGGAAGAGTTATGGATAACGCAACAGTATCCTCTCTCTATTGTATAGCCTTGTATGACAATTACATAGCCTTAAATGGCAAAGTCCAAAAGTGAACAAATTTTAGCAAGAACTGTTGAAATGGGAAAACAAAAATAGAAGGTGCACAATGCCATTTGGTACTAAAGAATTCATGAAATTAATGAACCTTGCCATATGGTATTAAAGATTTCCTGTAAGATTCATTCAATTCCATCAAGTTGTTAAGGAGGAATTGCATAGGCAGTGAGGGAAGCACTCACGGACAAACGGACATATACTATATACCCCCCTCCCGCTGGATAGCGAGGGGTATAAAAATATGTGCCGTATCAAATTTTATTAATACCGGAAAAATTTTGGAGGGGGGTGATTTGTTTTTTTTTTTTAATATGAAAAGGGATTAAAGGGAAAAAAGGTACTTTTACAAGATATGTAGATTTTTTTTAATTTCTAAAGTTGATTTTTGATAGGATTTGTATACCTCCGCCAAAAAAAGATTGGGGTATATAGGACTTCTGCTGTCCGTTTGTCCGTCTGGTCGTCACACCTTTTTCGTCTCTCCGACACACTTTTAAATTTTGCTCGGACGGGGATATTTATTAGCTCACCTGACCCAAAGGGTCATGTGAGCTATTGCCATCACTTGGCGTCCGTCTCCGTCGTACGTCGTAAACTTTTTCAAAAATCTTCTCCTCTGAAAGTACAAGACCAATCGAAACCAAACTTGGTCTAAATCATCACTAGGGTGTCTAGTTTCAAAATTGTGTCCGGTGATGCCGTGTACCAACCAACATGGCCACTGTTACTAAAAATAGAACATATGGTAAAATTGCAGGTTTTGGGTAATAACTCAAAAACCGTTAATAATATCAAAAATCTGACAAGGGATAAAAATGATCAGCACATCAAGATCTACCTACCCTGCAATTTTGAAGTAAATCTTATTGCCCATCTTGGAGTTATTGCCCTTTTTTCATCAAATTGTAAAATTTTAATACTTTTCGTCTTATATTTCAAAAACTATAAGAGATAAAGGTTAACTTTAAATTGCAAAAATGTGCGGCATATCATGATCTACCCACCCTGCAATTTTGAAGTAAATCCCATTACCCATTTTGGAGTTATTTCCCTTTTTTCATCAAATTTTCAAAATTTTAATACTTTTCGTCCTTTATTTCAAAAACTATAAGAGACAGATGGTAAGTTGAAACTGCAAACATGTTCAGCATGTCAAGATCTACATACCCTGCAATTTTGAAGTAAATTTGATTTCCCATCTTGGAGTTATTGCCCTTTTTTCATCAATTTTTTTTTTAATTTTAATACTTTTCGTCTTATATTTCAAAAACTATTTAGAAATAGATGTTAAGTTTAAATTGCAAAAATGTGCAGCATGTCAAGATCTACCTACCCTGCAATTTTGAAGTAAATCCCATTACCCATTTTGACCGATTATGCAAATTAGAAAAAAGGGGGGATGAAATTAAAAAAAAATCCTCTCCTCTGAAACTACTGTGCTCTATTTTAAGCCAGAAAGTGCCCAAATTTGAACTGTATAAGCATAATGATGAGCTTTTTAACATATATTACGGATTTTTTATGAACTTTGAACTTTTGCCTATTTTGACCGATTATGCAAATTAGAAAAAAGGGGGGATGAAATTTAAAAAAAATCCTCTCCTCTGAAACTACTGAGCCAATCTCAACCAAACTTTGCTGAAATGATCCTTGGGTGGTCCCCTTTCAAATTTGTCTCCATCAGCACCGTCTTGTATCCAAGATGGCCGCCATTACTAAAAATAGAAATTTCTTCAAATGGCCAAAAACGGCTCTATTTTAAGCCAGAAAGTGCCAAAATTTGAACTGTATAAGCATAATGATGAGCTTTTTAGTTCACCTGGACCAAAGGTCCAGGTGAACTATTGCCATCACTTGGCGTCCGTCGTCTGTCGTCTGTCGTCTGTAAACTTTTCACATTTCAAGCTTCTTCTCCGAAACCACTTGGCCGATTGGAACCGAACTTAGCAGGAATGTTCCTTGGATGGTCCTCTACAAAGTTACTGTTTTTCGTTCCAGTCGTATATTCAATATGGCTGCCAGGGCCAATAATATGCTCTGATTGGCTGAAATTTCAAAGATCTTCTTCTCCGAAACTAATGAACTGACTGAACCCAAAATGTAAAGGAATGATCATTGGAATGTCCTTTACCAAGTTACTGTTTTTTATGCCGATCGGAAATCCAACATGGCCGCCATCGCAGGACATAGATTAACATTGGACCCTATGGGAAAATGTTCAAATGCCTTCTTCTCAGAAACTACAAATATGATTAAAGCCAAACTGTACATGAATGTTCATTGGATGGTCCTCTACAAACTTTACGTTTTTTGTTCCGATATGAAATTCAAAATGGCGGCTACGGCAGGACTTAGTTTAACATTGGACCCTATGGGAAAAATGTTTCAAAATGCTTCTTCTCTGAAACCACTTGAACAGTTGAAACCAAACTGCCCAGGAATGATCATTGGAAGGTCCTCTACAAATTTTTTGTTTTTTATGCCGGTCGGAAATCCAAGATGGCCGCCACCGCAGGACATAGATTAACATTGGACCCTATGGGAAAATATTCAAATGCCTTTTACTCAGAAACTGCAAATATTATTAAAGCCAAACTGTACATGAATGTTCATTAGATGGTCCTCTACAATCTTAAGGTTTTTTGTTCCGATATGAAATTCAAAATAGCGGCTACGGCAGGACTTAGTTTAACATTGGACCCTATGGGAAAAATGTTTCAAAACGCTTCTTCTCTGAAACCACTTGGATAATTGAAACCAAACTGCCTAGGAATGATCATTGGAAGGTCCTCTACAAATTTTATGTTTTTTATGCCGATCGGAAATCCAAGATGGCCATCACCGCAATACATAGATTAACATTGGACCCTATGGGAAAATGTTCAAATGCCTTCTACTCAGAAACTACAAATATGATTAAAGCCAAACTGTACATGAATGTTCATTAGATGGTCCTCTACAAACTTTACGTTTTTTGTTCTGGTATGAAATTCAAAATGGCGGCTACGGCAGGACTTAGTTTAACATTGGACCCTATGGGAAAAATGTTTCAAAATGCTTCTTCTCTGAAACCACTTGGACAGTTGAAACTAAACTGCCCAGGAATGATCATTGGAAGGTCCTCTACAAATTTCTGTTTTTTATGCCGGTCGGAAATCCAAGATGGCCGCCACCGCAGGACATAGATTAACATTGGACCCTATGGGAAAATATTCAAATGCCTTCTACTCAGAAACTACAAATATGATTAAAGCCAAACTGTACATGAATGTTCATTAGATGGTCCTCTACAAACTTTACGTTTTTTGTTCTGGTATGAAATTCAAAATGGCGGCTACGGCAGGACTTAGTTTAACATTGGACCCTATGGGGGAAAATGTTTCAAAACGCTTCTTCTCTGAAACCACTTGGATAATTGAAACCAAACTGCCCAGGAATGATCATTGGAAGGTCCTCTACAAAGTTTCTGTTTTTTTATGCCGATCGGAAATTCAAGATGGCCGCCACCGCAGGACATAGATTAACATTGGACCCTATGGGAAAATGTTCAAATGCCTTCTTCTCAGAAACTACAAATATGATTAAAGCCAAACTGTACAAGAATGTTCATTAGATGGTCCTCTACAAACTTTACGTTTTTTGTTCCGATATGAAATTCAAAATGGTGGCTACGGCAGGACTTAGTTTAACATTGGACCCTATGGGAAAAATGTTTCAAAATGCTTCTTCTCTGAAACCACTTGGACAGTTGAAACCAAACTGCCCAGGAATGATCATTGGAAGGTCCTCTACAAAGTTTCTGTTTTTTATGCCGGTCGGAAATCCAAGATGGCCACCACCGCAGGACATAGATTAACATTGGACCCTATGGAAAAATGTTCAAATGCCTTCTTCTCAGAAACTACAAATATGATTAAAGCCAAACTGTACATGAATGTTCATTGGATGGTCCTCTACAAACTTTGCGTTTTTTGTTCCGATATAAAATTCAAAATGGCGGCTACGGCAGGACTTAGTTTAACATTGGACCTTATGGGAAAAATGTTTCAAAACGCTTCTTCTCTGAAACCACTTGGATAATTGAAACCAAACTGCCCAGGAATGATCATTGGAAGGTCCTCTACAAGGTGTGTGTTTTTTTATGCCGATCGGAAATCCAAGATGGCCACCACCGCAGGACATAGATTAACATTGGACCCTATGGGAAAATGTTCAAATGCCTTCTTCTCAGAAACTACAAATATGATTAAAGCCAAACTGTACATGAATGTTCATTGGATGGTCCTCTACAAACTTTACGTTTTTTGTTCCGATATGAAATTCAAAATGGCGGCTACGGCAGGACTTAGTTTAACATTGGACCCTATGGGGGAAATGTTTGAAAACGCTTCTTCTCTGAAACCACTAGAACAGTTGAAACCAAACTGCCCAGGAATGATCATTGGAAGGTCCTCTACAAATTTTCTGTTTTTTATGCCGATCGGAAATCCAAGATGGCCGCCACCACAATACATAGATTAACATTGGACCCTATGGGAAAATGTTCAAATGCCTTCTTCTCAGAAACTACAAATATGATTAAAGCCAAACTGTCCATATGTGTGTACATTGGATGGTCCTCTACAAACTTTACGTTTTTTGTTCCGATATGAAATTCAAAATGGCGGCTACGGCAGGATTTAGTTTAACATTGGACCCTATGGGAAAAATGTTTCAAAACGCTTCTTCTCTGAAACCACTTGGATAATTGAAACCAAACTGCCCAGGAATGATCATTGGAAGGTCCTCTACAAGGTGTGTGTTTTTTATGCCGATCGGAAATCCAAGATGGCTGCCACCACAGGTCATAGTATTAACACAGAACCATATGGGGAAAATACAGAAATATATTCTTCTCTGAAGCTATTGCACTGATTGAACCTAAACTGTGCATCAATCATTGGAAGGTCCTTTACAAACTTTGTGTTTTTTATGTTGATCGTTGATCGTAATTCCAAGATGACGCAGGACATAGTTTTTACATAGGACCAATTGGTTTTTTTTATTACCAGGTGAACGATACAGGCTCTTGAGAGCCTCTGGTTAACATATATTACAGGATTTTTTATGAACTTTGAACTTTTGTCTATTTTGACCGATTATGCAAATTAGAAAAAAGGGGGGATGAAATTAAAAACAAATCTTCTCCTCTGAAACTACTTAGCCAATCTCAACCAAACTTTGCTGAAATGATCCTTGGGTGGTCCCCTTTCAAAATTGTGTCCGTCAGCACCGTCTTGTATCCAAGATGGCCGCCATTACTAAAAATAGAAATTTCTTCAAATGGCCAAAATTGCTCTATTTTAAGCCAGAAAGTGCCCAAATTTGAACTGTATAAGCATAATGATGAGCTTTTTAACATATATTACGGGATTTTTTATGAACTTTGAACTTTTGCCTATTTTGACCGATTATGCAAATTAGAAAAAAGGGGGGATGAAATTTAAAAAAAATCTTCTCCTCTGAAACTACTTAGCCAATCTCAACCAAACTTTGCTGAAATGATCCTTGGGTAGTCCCCTTTCAAAATTGTGTCCGTCAGCACCGTCTTGTATCCAAGATGGCCACCATTACTAAAAATAGAAATTTCTTCAAATGGCCAAAATTGCTCTATTTTAAGCCAGAAAGTGCCCAAATTTGAACTGTATAAGCATAATGATGAGCTTTTTAACATATATTACCGGATTTTTTATGAACTTTGAACTTTTGCCTATTTTGACCGATTATGGAAATTAGAAAAAGGGGGATGAAATTTAAAAAAAATCTTCTCCTCTGAAACTACTGAGCCAAATTCAGCCAAACTTTGCTGAAATGATCCTTAGGTGGTCCCCTTTCAAATTTGTCTCCGTCAGCACCGTCTTGTATCCAAGATGGCCGCCATTACTAAAAATAGAAATGTCTTCAAATGGCCAAAAACGGCTCTATTTTAAGCCAGAAAGTGCCAAAATTTGAACTGTATAAGCATAATGATGAGCTTTTTAACATATATTACGGGATTTTTTATGAACTTTGAACTTTTGCCTATTTTGACCGATTATGCAAATTAGAAAAAAGGGGGGATGAAATTTTAAAAAAATCTTCTCCTCTGAAACTACTTAGCCAATCTCAACCAAACTTTGCTGAAATGATCCTTGGGCCGTCCCCTTTCAAAATTGTGTCCGTCAGCACCGTATTGTATCCAAGATGGCCACCATTACTAAAAATAGAAATTTCTTCAAATGGCCAAAATTGCTCTATTTTAAGCCAGAAAGTGCCCAAATTTGAACTGTATAAGCATAATGATGAGCTTTTTAACATATATTACCGGATTTTTTATGAACTTTGAACTTTTGCCTATTTTGACCGATTATGCAAATTAGAAAAAAGGGGGATGAAATTAAGAAAAAATCTTCTCCTCTGAAACTACTGAGCCAATCTCAACCAAACTTTACTGAAATGATCCTTGGGTGGTCCCCTTTCAAATTTGTCTCCGTCAGCACCGTCTTGTATCCAAGATGGCCGCCATTACTAAAAATAGAAATTTCTTCAAATGGCCAAAAACGGCTCTATTTTAAGTCAGAAAGTGCCAAAATTTGAACTGTATAAGCATAATGATGAGCTTTTTAACATATATTACAGGATTTTTTATGAACTTTGAACTTTTGTCTATTTTGACCGATTATGCAAATTAGAAAAAAGGGGGGATGAAATTAAAAAAAAATCTTCTCCTCTGAAACTACTTAGCCAATCTCAACCAAACTTTGCTGAAATGATCCTTGGGTGGTCCCCTTTCAAAATTGTGTCCGTCAGCACCGTCTTGTATCCAAGATGGCCGCCATTACTAAAAATATAAATTTCTTTAAATGGCCAAAATTGCTCTATTTTAAGCCAGAAAGTGCCCAAATTTGAACTGTATTAAGCATAATGATGAGCTTTTTAACATATATTACGGGATTTTTTATGAACTTTGAACTTTTGCCTATTTTGACCGATTATGCAAATTAGAAAAAAGGGGGGATGAAATTAAGAAAAAATCTTCTCCTCTGAAACTATTGAGCCAATCTCAACCAAACTTTGCTGAAATGATTCTTGGGTGGTCCTCTTCCAAAATTGTGTCCCGCATTTCAGAACACTGACCAAGATGGCCACCACAGCCAATTTAACATAGGACCCTATGGGAAATTCCCATAAACATCTTCTTGTCTGAAACCATTTGCTTAATAAGAACAAAATTTTGATGAAATAGTCATTGGATGGTTCTCTTCCAAAAATGTGTCCGGCGGTTCGGCCCTTCGATCAATTTTATTTTTTAATTTTAATACTTTTCGTGTTATATTTCAAAAACTATAAGAGATAGATGTTAAGTTTAAATTGCAAAAATGTGCACCATGTCGATATCTACATACCCTGCAATTTTGAAGTAAATATGATTACCCATCTTGGAGTTCTTGCCCTTTTTTTCATCAAATTAAAAAAAAAATATAATACTTTTCGTCTTATATTTCAAAAACTCTAAGAGATAGATGTTAAGTTTAAATTGCAAAAATGTGCAGCATGTCAAGATCTTCCTACCCTGCAATTTTGAAGTAAATCCCATTACCCATTTTGGAGTTATTGCCCTTTTTTCATCAAAATGTTCTCAATTTTAATACTATCATCTTATATCTCAAAAACTATTAGAGATAGAGGGAAAGTTTAAACTGCAAAAATGTTCAGCATGTCAAGATCTACAAAAAATTTCCCACAGTTAAAAATGTGTGACAACTGTGTGAAGAGTTATTCCTCTTGAAATGCATTTTTTGTTGACTCACTGCTTTTGGTTACTCAAATAATCAAAGGGAAGCAACTCTATTACAAAATGTGAAGTAGGAAAAGCTAAATTTTGAGAATCATTGACATATATGTTTTTTTTACAGCATTTTTGATAACTTACATTAAAGGGGGAACCCCTGCCCAAATTTTTTTGTAGAAGGGGTCTGCAATGACGAAGGCTACATTTGTTAATTTTTTTCACCGAAGTTATCAGGTGAGCTATACAGGCTCCTGGGAGCCTCTAGTTAGTGAACTTTAACTACTGCACTTCTGTTATTTTAATTCCTCTCCTTTCAACAGACTTGACGTTGCTCTTATGGTTCCCAAATTTAAAAGAAGCCACTAAGTGAAAAGGACAGACTCCCGCTGAATAAATGCATAGTATTCTTGTTCAATGGTGATCAAATCCTGTCCTCTCCTGATGAAAGACACTGAGACATGTGTGGGAAGTAGTCTAGCATCGTATTTCGTTTTGTTTTCGTTGATTTCGTTTTGCTTTCGTTGGTTTCGTTTTATTTCGTTTTCATTTCGTTGATTTCGTTTCGTTTCGTTTCGTTTTTGTTGATTTCGTTTCGTTTCGTTTCATTTCGTTTCGTTTTCGTTGATTTCGTTTCGTTTCTATTTCGTTTCGCACTTTATAGGTACCCCCACAAGCCTCTCAATACATGTAGGAGTTGGGTCCAAACTGCTCTCAAATCAACTCTTCTTTTTTTTAGCTCACCTGGCCAAAGGCCATGTGAGCTTTTGTCATGGGTAAGCGTCCGTCCGTCTGTCTGTTAGCTTTTCACATTTAAATCTTCTTCTCTGAAACCGCTGAACAGATTTCAACCAAACTTGCCAGAAATGTTCACTGGATGGTCCTCTACCAGATTTGTGTTTTTGGTGCTGATTTGAAATCCAACATGGCTGCCAGGGTCCATAAAGTGTTCTCATTGGTTGAAATTTTAAAAATCTTCTTGTCAGAAACCACTAAGTCAATTGAATTGTGACTTTGCAGGAATGATCATTGGGTAGTCCTGTACTAAAATGGGAATCGTTTGCCGATCGGAAATTCAAGATGGCCACCATGACTCGACTTAGTTTAACATTGGACCCTATGGGAATTTCACATTTTCATCTTTATTTCTGAAACCACATAACAGATTTGAACCAAACTTGGCAGAAATGTTCATTGGATGGTCATATACAAGATTTTTGTTTTTGGCGCTGATCAGAAATCCAACATGGCTGCCAGGGCCCATAATGTGTTCTGATTGGTTGAAATTTTAAAAATCTTCTTGTTAGAAACCACTAAGCCAATTGAATTGTGACTTTGCAGGAATGATCATTAGGTGGTCCTGTACTAAACTTGTGAATCGTTTGCCGATCGGAAATTCAAGATGGCCACCATGACTCGACTTAGTTTAACATAGGACCCTATGGGAATTTCACCTTTTCATCTTTTTTTTCTGAAACCACAAAACAGATTTGAATCAAACTTGGCAGAAATGTTCATTGGATGGTCATATACAAGATTTGTGTTTTTGGCACTGATCGGAAATCCAACATGGCTGCCAGGGCCCATAATGTGTTCTAATTGGTCGATATTTTAAAAATCTTCTTGTTAGAAACCACTAAGCCATTTGAATTGTGACTTTGCAGGAATGATCATTGGGTGGTCCTGTACTAAACTTGTGAATCGTTTGCCGATCGGAAATTCAAGATGGCCACCATGACTCGACTTAGTTTAACATAGGACCCTATGGGAATTTCACATTTTCATCTTTTTTTCTGAAACCACAAAACAGATTTGAGCCAAACTTGGCAGAAATGTTCATTGGATGGTCATATACAAGATTTTTGTTTTTGGCGCTGATCGGAAATCCAACATGGCTGCCAGGGCCCATAATGTGTTCTGATTGGTCGAAATTTTAAAAATCTTCTTGTTAAAAACCACTAAGCCAATTGAATTGTGACTTTGCAGGAATGATCATTGGGTGGTCCTGTACTAAACTTGTGAATCGTTTGCTGATGGGAAATTCAAGATGGCCACCATGACTCGACTTAATTTTAACATTGGACCCTATGGAAAAAATGTTTAAAAATCTTCTCCTCTGAAACCAGTAAGTCAGTTTAAAGCAAACATGGCAAGAATGGTCCTTAGGTGGTCAACTTTCAAAATAATGTCCTGTGACCCCGACCACCATCCAAGATGGCCGCCATCAGCGGACATAGTTTTAACATAGGACCCTATGGGAAAAATGTTTAAAAAAAATTTCCTCTGAAACCAGTAAGCCAATTTAAAGCAAACATGGCATGAATGGTCCTTAAATGGTCAACTTTCAAAATTATATCCAGTGACCCAAAACTCCATCCAAGATGGCCACCATCAGCGGACATAGTTTTAACATAGGACCCTATGGGAAATATGTTTAAAAATCTTCTTCTCTGAAACCAGTAAGCCAATTTAAAGCAAACATGGCATGGATGGTCCTTAAGTGGTCAATTTTCAAAATTGTGTCCAGTGACCCTGACCTCCATCCAAAATGGCCGCCTTCAGCGGACATACTGTAGTTTTAACATAGGACTGTATGGGAAAAAATGTTTTAAAATCTTCTCCTCTGAAACCAGTAAGCCAATATAGCAAACATGTCATCGATGGTCCTTAGGTGGTTAACTTCCAAAATTGTGTTCAGTTATCCCGATCTCGGTTCAAAATGGCCACCGTCAGCAGACATAGTTTTAACATAGGACCCTATGGGAAAATTGTTTAAAAGTCTTCTCTTCTGAAACCAGTCAGCCAATTTAAAGCAAACATGGCATGGATGGTCCTTGGGTAGCATACTTTCAAAATTGTGACCAGTGACCACAACCTCCATCCAAGATGGCTGCCATGAGCAGACATAGTTTTAACATAGAACCCTATGGCAGTATGGGATTTGAATAGTAACTTAGATGTATTCGGCATGCAGACATTCTTAAGAGGACTTATTTATGTCAGGTGAGCGATACAGGCTCACCTGAGCCTCTAGTTTAAAGTAGGGACTTCGTCCCATGGCTTTCATTTAAATAATATGAAAGTCTCAAAAGATCTACCATCTAATTGCAGTGAGTGTTGTTTCATGCCAAGTGAGTAATTTTTATGCTATATTATGGTGAGAATAAGATAATTATATTTTGATTAGATTATGATAACAACAGTCCACATGTAGACATATTGCTCCACTCCTGATTCAGAACCAACCAGTCTCTACTCTTACTCTTTATTGCTCCACACTTATCCTGATTCAGAACCAACCAGTCTCTACTCTTACTCTTTATTGCTCCACACTTATCCTGATTCAGAACCAACCAGTCTCTACTCTTACTCTTTATTGCTCCACACTTATCCTGATTCAGAACCAACCAGTATCTACTCTTACTCTTTATTGCTCCACACTTATCTTGATTCAGAACCAACCAGTCTCTACTCCTACTCTTTATTGCTCCACACTTATCCTGATTCAGAACCAACCAGTCTCTACTCTTACTCTTTATTGCTCCACACTTATCCTGATTCAGAACCAACCAGTCTCTACTCTTACTCTTTATTGCTCCACACTTATCCTGATTCAAAACCAACCAGTCTCTACTCTTACTCTTTATTGCTCCACACTTATCCTGATTCAGAACCAATCAGTCTCTACTCTTACTCTTTATTGCTCCACTCCTGATTCAGAACCAACCAGTCTCTACTCTTACTCTTTATTGCTCCACACTTATCCTGATTCAGAACCAACCAGTCTCTACTCTTACTCTTTATTGCTCCACACTTATCCTGATTCAGAACCAACCAGTCTCTACTCCTACTCTTTATAGCTCCACACTTATCCTGATTCAGAACCAACCAGTCTATACTCTTACTCTTTATTGCTCCACACTTATCCTGATTCAGAACCAACCAGTCTCTACTCTTACTCTTTATTGCTCCACACTTATCCTGATTCAGAACCAACCAGTCTCTACTCTTACTCTTTATTGCTCCACACTTATCCTGATTCAGAACCAACCAGTCTCTACTCTTACTCTTTATTGCTCCACACTTATCCTGATTCAGAACCAACAAGTCTCTACTCCTACTCTTTATTGCTCCACACTTATCCTGATTCAGAACCAACCAGTCTCTACTCTTACTCTTTATTGCTCCACACTTATCCTGATTCAGAACCAACCAGTCTCTACTCTTACTCTTTATTGCTCCACACTTATCCTGATTCAGAACCAACCAGTCTCTACTCCTACTCTTTATTGCTCCACACTTATCCTGATTCAGAACCAACCAGTCTCTACTCTTACTCTTTATTGCTCCACACTTATCCTGATGCAGAACCAACCAGTCTCTACTCTTACTCTTTATTGCTCCACACTTATCCTGATTCAGAACCAACCAGTCTCTACTCTTACTCTTTATTGCTCCACTCCTGATTCAGAACCAACCAGTCTCTACTCTTACTCTTTATTGCTCAACTCCTGATTCAGAACCAACCAGTCTCTACTCTTACTCTTTATTGCTCCACACTTATCCTGATTCAGAACCAACCAGTCTCTACTCTTACTCTTTATTGCTCCACTCCTGATTCAGAACCAACCAGTCTCTACTCTTACTCTTTATTGCTCAACTCCTGATTCAGAACCAACCAGTCGCTAATCTTACTCTTTATTGCTCCACACTTATCCTGATTCAGAACCAACCAGTCTCTACTCTTACTCTTTATTGCTCCACACTTATCCTGATTCAGAACCAACCAGTCTCTACTCTTACTCTTTATTGCTCCACACTTATCCTGATTCAGAACCAACCAGTCTCTACTCTTACTCTTTATTGCTCCACACTTATCCTGATTCAGAACCAACCAGTCTCTACTCCTACTCTTTATTGCTGCACACTTATCCTGATTCAGAACCAACCAGTCTCTACTCTTACTCTTTATTGCTCCACACTTATCCTGATTCAGAACCAACCAGTCTATACTCTTACTCTTTATTGCTCCACACTTATCCTGATTCAGAACCAATCAGTCTCTACTCTTACTCTTTATTGCTCCACTCCTGATTCAGAACCAACCAGTCTCTACTCTTACTCTTTATTGCTCCACACTTATCCTGATTCAGAACCAACCAGTCTCTACTCTTACTCTTTATTGCTCCACACTTATCCTGATTCAGAACCAACCAGTCTCTACTCTTACTCTTTATTGCTCCACACTTATCCTGATTCAGAACCAACCAGTCTCTACTCTTACTCTTTATTGCTCCACACTTATCCTGATTCAGAACCAACCAGTCTCTACTCCTACTCTTTATTGCTCCACACTTATCCTGATTCAGAACCAACCAGTCTCTACTCTTACTCTTTATTGCTCCACACTTATCCTGATTCAGAACCAACCAGTCTCTACTCTTACTCTTTATTGCTCCACACTTATCCTGATTCAGAACCAACCAGTCTCTACTCTTACTCTTTATTGCTCCACTCCTGATTCAGAACCAACCAGTCTCTACTCTTACTCTTTATTGCTCAACTCCTGATTCAGAACCAACCAGTCTCTACTCTTACTCTTTATTGCTCCACACTTATCCTGATTCAGAACCAACCAGTCTCTACTCTTACTCTTTATTGCTCCACTCCTGATTCAGAACCAACCAGTCTCTACTCTTACTCTTTATTGCTCAACTCCTGATTCAGAACCAACCAGTCGCTACTCTTACTCTTTATTGCTCCACACTTATCCTGATTCAGAACCAACCAGTCTCTACTCTTACTCTTTATTGCTCCACACTTATCCTGATTCAGAACCAACCAGTCTCTACTCTTACTCTTTATTGCTCCACACTTATCCTGATTCAGAACCAACCAGTCTCTACTCTTACTCTTTATTGCTCCACACTTATCCTGATTCAGAACCAACCAGTCTCTACTCCTACTCTTTATTGCTGCACACTTATCCTGATTCAGAACCAACCAGTCTCTACTCTTACTCTTTATTGCTCCACACTTATCCTGATTCAGAACCAACCAGTCTATACTCTTACTCTTTATTGCTCCACACTTATCCTGATTCAGAACCAATCAGTCTCTACTCTTACTCTTTATTGCTCCACTCCTGATTCAGAACCAACCAGTCTCTACTCTTACTCTTTATTGCTCCACACTTATCCTGATTCAGAACCAACCAGTCTCTACTCTTACTCTTTATTGCTCCACACTTATCCTGATTCAGAACCAACCAGTCTCTACTCTTACTCTTTATTGCTCCACACTTATCCTGATTCAGAACCAACCAGTCTCTACTCTTACTCTTTATTGCTCCACTCCTGATTCAGAACCAACCAGTCTCTACTCTTACTCTTTATTGCTCAACTCCTGATTCAGAACCAACCAGTCTCTACTCTTACTCTTTATTGCTCCACACTTATCCTGATTCAGAACCAACCAGTCTCTACTCTTACTCTTTATTGCTCCACTCCTGATTCAGAACCAACCAGTCTCTACTCTTACTCTTTATTGCTCAACTCCTGATTCAGAACCAACCAGTCGCTACTCTTACTCTTTATTGCTCCACACTTATCCTGATTCAGAACCAACCAGTCTCTACTCTTACTCTTTATTGCTCCACACTTATCCTGATTCAGAACCAACCAGTCTCTACTCTTACTCTTTATTGCTCCACACTTATCCTGATTCAGAACCAACCAGTCTCTACTCTTACTCTTTATTGCTCCACACTTATCCTGATTCAGAACCAACCAGTCTCTACTCCTACTCTTTATTGCTGCACACTTATCCTGATTCAGAACCAACCAGTCTCTACTCTTACTCTTTATTGCTCCACACTTATCCTGATTCAGAACCAACCAGTCTATACTCTTACTCTTTATTGCTCCACACTTATCCTGATTCAGAACCAATCAGTCTCTACTCTTACTCTTTATTGCTCCACTCCTGATTCAGAACCAACCAGTCTCTACTCTTACTCTTTATTGCTCCACACTTATCCTGATTCAGAACCAACCAGTCTCTACTCTTACTCTTTATTGCTCCACACTTATCCTGATTCAGAACCAACCAGTCTCTACTCCTACTCTTTATTGCTCCACACTTATCCTGATTAAGAACCAACCAGTCTCTACTCTTACTCTTTATTGCTCCACACTTATCCTGATTCAGAACCAACCAGTCTCTACTCCTACTCTTTATTGCTCCACACTTATCCTGATTCAGAACCAACCAGTCTCTACTCTTACTCTTTATTGCTCCACACTTATCCTGATTCAGAACCAACCAGTCTCTACTCTTACTCTTTATTGCTCCACACTTATCCTGATTCAGAACCAACCAGTCTCTACTCTTACTCTTTATTGCTCCACTCCTGATTCAGAACCAACCAGTCTCTACTCTTACTCTTTATTGCTCAACTCCTGATTCAGAACCAACCAGTCTCTACTCTTACTCTTTATTGCTCAACTCCTGATTCAGAACCAACCAGTCTCTACTCTTACTCTTTATTGCTCCACTCCTGATTCAGAACCAACCAGTCTCTACTCTTACTCTTTATTGCTCAACTCCTGATTCAGAACCAACCAGTCTCTACTCTTACTCTTTATTGCTCCACACTTATCCTGATTCAGAACCAACCAGTCTCTACTCTTACTCTTTATTGCTCCACACTTATCCTGATTCAGAAACAACCAGTCTCTACTCTTACTCTTTATTGCTCCACACTTATCCTGATTCAGAACCAACCAGTCTCTACTCTTACTCTTTATTGCTCCACTCCTGATTCAGAACCAACCAGTCTCTACTCTTACTCTTTATTGCTCCACTCCTGATTCAGAACCAACCAGTCTCTACTCTTACTCTTTATTGCTGCACACTTATCCTGATTCAGAACCAACCAGTCTCTACTCCTACTCTTTATTGCTCCACACTTATCCTGATTCAGAACCAACCGTCTCTACTCTTACTCTTTATTGCTCCACACTTATCCTGATTCAGAACCAACCAGTCTCTACTCCTACTCTTTATTGCTGCACACTTATCCTGATTCAGAACCAACCAGTCTCTACTCTTACTCTTTATTGCTCCACACTTATCCTGATTCAGAACCAACCAGTCTCTACTCCTACTCTTTATTGCTCCACACTTATCCTGATTCAGAACCAACCAGTCTCTACTCTTACTCTTTATTGCTCCACACTTATCCTGATTCAGAACCAACCAGTCTCTACTCTTACTCTTTATTGCTCCACACTTATCCTGATTCAGAACCAACCAGTCTCTACTCTTACTCTTTATTGCTCCACACTTATCCTGATTCAGAACCAACCAGTCTCTACTCTTACTCTTTATTGCTCCACACTTATCCTGATTCAGAACCAACCAGTCTCTACTCTTACTCTTTATTGCTGCACACTTATCCTGATTCAAAACCAATCAGTCTCTACTCTTACTCTTTATTGCTCCACTCCTGATTCAGAACCAACCAGTCTCTACTCTTACTCTTTATTGCTCCACACTTATCCTGATTCAGAACCAACCAGTTTCTACTCCTACTCTTTATTGCTCCACACTTATCCTGATTCAGAACCAACCAGTCTCTACTCTTACTCTTTATTGCTCCACACTTATCCTGATTCAGAACCAACCAGTCTCTACTCTTACTCTTTATTGCTCCACACTTATCCTGATTCAGAACCAACCAGTCTCTACTCCTACTCTTTATTGCTCCACACTTATCCTGATTCAGAACCAACCAGTCTCTACTCTTACTCTTTATTGCTCCACACTTATCCTGATTCAGAACCAACCAGTCTCTCCTCTTACTCTTTATTGCTCCACACTTATCCTGATTCAGAACCAACCAGTCTCTACTCCTACTCTTTATTGCTCCACACTTATCCTGATTCAGAACCAACCAGTCTCTACTCTTACTCTTTATTGCTCCACACTTATCCTGATTCAGAACCAACCAGTCTCTACTCTTACTCTTTATTGCTCCACTCCTGATTCAGAACCAACCAGTCTTTACTCTTACTCTTTATTGCTCAACTCCTGATTCAGAACCAACCAGTCTCTACTCTTACTCTTTATTGCTCCACACTTATCCTGATTCAGAACCAACCAGTGTCTATTCTTACTCTTTATTGCTCCACACTTATCCTGATTCAGAACCAATCAGTCTCTACTCTTACTCTTTATTGCTCCACACTTATCCTGATTCAGAACCAACCAGTCTCTTCTCTTACTCTTTATTGCTCCACACTTATCCTGATTCAGAACCAACCAGTCTCTACTCTTACTCTTTATTGCTCCACACTTATCCTGATTCAGAACCAACCAGTCTCTACTCCTACTCTTTATTGCTCCACACTTATCCTGATTCAGAACCAACCAGTCTCTACTCTTACTCTTTATTGCTCCACACTTATCCTGATTCAGAACCAACCAGTCTCTACTCTTACTCTTTATTGCTCCACACTTATCCTGATTCAGAACCAACAAGTCTCTACTCCTACTCTTTATTGCTCCACACTTATCCTGATTCAGAACCAACCAGTCTATGCTCTTACTCTTTATTGCTCCACACTTATCCTGATTCAGAACCAACCAGTCTCTTCTCTTACTCTTTATTGCTCCACACTTATCCTGATTCAGAACCAACCAGTCTCTACTCTTACTCTTTATTGCTCCACACTTATCCTGATTCAGAACCAACCAGTCTCTACTCTTACTCTTTATTGCTCCACACTTATCCTGATTCAGAACCAACAAGTCTCTACTCCTACTCTTTATTGCTCCACACTTATCCTGATTCAGAACCAATCAGTCTCTACTCTTACTCTTTATTGCTCCACACTTATCCTGATTCAGAACCAATCAGTCTCTACTCTTACTCTTTATTGCTCCACACTTATCCTGATTCAGAACCAACCAGTCTCTACTCCTACTCTTTATTGCTCCACACTTATCTTGATTCAGAACCAACCAGTCTCTACTCTTACTCTTTATTGCTCCACACTTATCCTGATTCAGAACCAACCAGTCTCTACTCTTACTCTTTATTGCTCCACACTTATCCTGATTCAGAACCAACCAGTCTCTACTCCTACTCTTTATTGCTCCACACTTATCCTGATTCAGAACCAACCAGTCTCTACTCTTACTCTTTATTGCTCCACACTTATCCTGATTCAGAACCAACCAGTCTCTACTCTTACTCTTTATTGCTCCACACTTATCCTGATTCAGAACCAACCAGTCTCTTCTCTTACTCTTTATTACTCCACACTTATCCTGATTCAGAACCAACCAGTCTCTACTCCTACTCTTTATTGCTCCACACTTATCCTGATTCAGAACCAACCAGTCTCTACTCTTACTCTTTATTGCTCCACACTTATCCTGATTCAGAACCAACCAGTCTCTACTCTTACTCTTTATTGCTCCACACTTATCCTGATTCAGAACCAACAAGTCTCTACTCCTACTCTTTATTGCTCCACTCTTATCCTGATTCAGAACCAATCAGTCTCTACTCTTACTCTTTATTGCTCCACACTTATCCTGATTCAGAACCAACCAGTCTCTACTCTTACTCTTTATTGCTCCACTCCTGATTCAGAACCAACCAGTCTCTACTCTTACTCTTTATTGCTCCACTCCTGATTCAGAACCAACCAGTCTCTACTCTTACTCTTTATTGCTCCACACTTATCCTGATTCAGAACCAACAAGTCTCTACTCCTACTCTTTATTGCTCCACACTTATCCTGATTCAGAACCAACCAGTCTCTTCTCTTACTCTTTATTGCTCCACACTTATCCTGATTCAGAACCAACCAGTCTCTACTCCTACTCTTTATTGCTCCACACTTATCCTGATTCAGAACCAACCAGTCTCTACTCTTACTCTTTATTGCTCCACACTTATCCTGATTCAGAACCAACCAGTCTCTACTCTTACTCTTTATTGCTCCACACTTATCCTGATTCAGAACCAACAAGTCTCTACTCCTACTCTTTATTGCTCCACACTTATCCTGATTCAGAACCAATCAGTCTCTACTCTTACTCTTTATTGCTCCACACTTATCCTGATTCAGAACCAACCAGTCTCTACTCCTACTCTTTATTGCTCCACACTTATCCTGATTCAGAACCAACCAGTCTCTACTCTTACTCTTTATTGCTCCACACTTATCCTGATTCAGAACCAACCAGTCTCTACTCTTACTCTTTATTGCTCCACACTTATCCTGATTCAGAACCAACCAGTCTCTACTCTTACTCTTTATTGCTCCACACTTATCCTGATTCAGAACCAACAGTCTCTACTCTTACTCTTTATTGCTCCACACTTATCCTGATTCAGAACCAACAGTCTCTACTCTTACTCTTTATTGCTCCACACTTATCCTGATTCAGAACCAACCAGTCTCTACTCCTACTCTTTATTGCTCCACACTTATCCTGATTCAGAACCAACCAGTCTCTACTCTTACTCTTTATTGCTCCACACTTATCCTGATTCAGAACCAACCAGTCTCTACTCTTACTCTTTATTGCTCCACACTTATCCTGATTCAGAACCAACAAGTCTCTACTCCTACTCTTTATTGCTCCACACTTATCCTGATTCAGAACCAATCAGTCTCTACTCTTACTCTTTATTGCTCCACACTTATCCTGATTCAGAACCAACCAGTCTCTACTCTTACTCTTTATTGCTCCACACTTATCCTGATTCAGAACCAACCAGTCTCTACTCTTACTCTTTATTGCTCCACACTTATCCTGATTCAGAACCAACCAGTCTCTACTCTTACTCTTTATTGCTCCACACTTATCCTGATTCAGAACCAACCAGTCTCTACTCTTACTCTTTATTGCTCCACACTTATCCTGATTCAGAACCAACAGTCTCTACTCTTACTCTTTATTGCTCCACACTTATCCTGATTCAGAACCAACAGTCTCTACTCTTACTCTTTATTGCTCCACACTTATCCTGATTCAGAACCAACCAGTCTCTACTCCTACTCTTTATTGCTCCACACTTATCCTGATTCAGAACCAACCAGTCTCTACTCTTACTCTTTATTGCTCCACACTTATCCTGATTCAGAACCAACCAGTCTCTACTCCTACTCTTTATTGCTCCACACTTATCCTGATTCAGAACCAACCAGTCTCTACTCTTACTCTTTATTGCTCCACACTTATCCTGATTCAGAACCAACCAGTCTCTACTCCTACTCTTTATTGCTCCACTCCTGATTCAGAACCAACCAGTCTCTACTCTTACTCTTTATTGCTCCACACTTATCCTGATTCAGAACCAACAGTCTCTACTCTTACTCTTTATTGCTCCACACTTATCCTGATTCAGAACCAACCAGTCTCTACTCCTACTCTTTATTGCTCCACACTTATCCTGATTCAGAACCAACCAGTCTCTACTCTTACTCTTTATTGCTCCACACTTATCCTGATTCAGAACCAACCAGTCTATACTCCTACTCTTTATTGCTCCACACTTATCCTGATTCAGAACCAACCAGTCTCTACTCTTACTCTTTATTGCTCCACACTTATCCTGATTCAGAACCAACCAGTCTCTACTCCTACTCTTTATTGCTCCACTCCTGATTCAGAACCAACCAGTCTCTACTCTTACTCTTTATTGCTCCACACTTATCCTGATTCAGAACCAACCAGTCTCTACTCCTACTCTTTATTGCTCCACTCCTGATTCAGAACCAACCAGTCTCTACTCTTACTCTTTATTGCTCCACTCCTGATTCAGAACCAACCAGTCTCTACTCTTACTCTTTATTACTGCAGTAGAGAAACAGCAAATGCAAACTTTATAGTCTTTTTCTTTTAGAGGCTTGAACCCACAATATACTACACTCGTGGAGAGCACATCATTATACCATAGTCTTTTTCTTTTAGAGGCTTGAACCCACAATATACTACACTCGAGGAGAGCACATCATTATACCATAGTCTTTTTCTTTTAGAGGCTTGAACCCACAATATACTACACTCGAGGAGAGCACATCATTATACCATAGTCTTTTTCTTTTAGAGGCTTGAACCCACAATATACTACACTCGAGGAGAGCACATCATTATACCATAGTCTTTTTCTTTTAGAGGCTTGAACCCACAATATACTACACTCGAGGAGAGCACATCATTATACCGTAGTCTTTTTCTTTTAGAGGCTTGAACCCACAATATACTACACTCGAGGAGAGCACATCATTATACCACTGATGTTTTTGAAATTAGAGAACCATCCTATATACCAGTATGTTAACTAAAGCAGCAGAATCCTGTGTAATCTTATATTAATGTTGTATAATGGCACTCTCCTACAATAAAATCTTGTATCGAAGACCAAAGCACCAATGTTTTTACTTCTAAATGCTGAATATTAGTATATAAGGGTTAGAGTTATGGTGTTTAATGCTACTTTCAACAATATTTCCGTTAAATCGTGGCGGTCAGTTTTGCTGGTGCAAACCGAAGCACCCGGAGAAAACTGCCGACCTGTCGCAAGTCTCTGACAAACTTCATCACATATTGTCGTATTGAATACACATTGCCATGAGTGGGATTCAAACTCACAACTTTAGTAGTGATAGGCACTGATTGCACAGGTAGTTTTAAATCCAACTACCATACGATGATGACTACGATTGTTCCCTAGCCTAGTATACAAGTTATCCAGGATAAAGTCAGGCGAGTGACTAGTAAGACCATATCTTTACTTCTAAAATGACTTGTCTGAGGTCAAGAAAACTAGGTTCTATTGTATTGGAACACAATTCCATTATAAACTTACTTTATTAGAACCATATCGGTGGTGTAATGGTTACCATGGTTACCTCAAGTGTGGTAGATCATGTGTTCATCGGTGGTGTAATGGTTAACATGTTTACTTCAAGTGTGGTAGATCATGTGTTCATCGGTGGTGTAATGATTAGCATGTTTACCTCAAGTGTGGTAGATCATGTGTTCATCGATGGTGTAATGGTTAACATGTTTACTTCAAGTGTGGTAGATCATGTGTTCATCGGTGGTGTAATGATTAGCATGTTTACCTCAAGTGTGGTAGATCATGTGTTCATCGGTGGTGTAATGGTTAACATGTTTACTTCAAGTGTGGTAGATCATGTGTTCATCGGTGGTGTAATGATTAGCATGTTTACCTCAAGTGTGGTAGATCATGTGTTCATCGATGGTGTAATGGTTAACATGTTTACTTTAAGTGTGGTAGATCATGTGTTCATCGGTGGTGTAATTATTAGCATGTTTACCTCAAGTGTGGTAGATCATGTGTTCATCGATGGTGTAATGGTTAACATGTTTACTTTAAGTGTGGTAGATCATGTGTTCATCGGTGGTGTAATGATTAGCATGTTTACCTCAAGTGTGGTAGATCATGTGTTCATCGGTGGTGTAATGGTTAACATGTTTACTTCAAGTGTGGTAGATCATGTGTTCATCGGTGGTGTAATGATTAGCATGTTTACCTCAAGTGTGGTAGAGCATGTGTTCATCGGTGGTGTAATGATTAGCATGTTTAGCTCAAGTGTGGTAGATCATGTGTTCATCGGTGGTGTAATGGTTAACATGTTTACTTCAAGTGTGGTAGAGCATGTGTTCATCGGTGGTGTAATGATTAGCATGTTTACCTCAAGTGTGGTAGATCATGTGTTCATCGGTGGTGTAATGATTAGCATGTTTACCTCAAGTGTGGTAGATCATGTGTTCATCGGTTGTGTAATGGTTAACATGTCTGCCTCAAGTGTGGTATATCATGTGTTCATCGGTGGTGTAATGGTAAGCATGTTTACCTCAAATGTGGTAGATCATGTGTTCATCGGTGGTGTAATGGTTAGCATGTTTGCCTCAAGTGTGTTAGATCATGTGTTCATCGGTGGTGTAATAGTTAACATGTTTGCCTCAAGTGTGGTAGAACATGTGTTCATCGGTGGTGTAATGGTTAACCATTTTGTTTCCATTTTTATCCTGTATATGCCACCTATGTCAGATGAACCACTGGCGTTGCTGTTAGTCGTCAGTGTTTAGCTCCTCCTCATCAGTCCACACAGTGAAATACCACACAAGTTGAATTGACTACGAGCACACACAATCCTTATATTTAAACGATGTACTATTAAAATTTTTTAAATCATTAAAAAATTTAAAATCATTAAAAAGTGATGTAAAAAAGTGCTGTACATGACCAACCTCTATAAGACCACAAGACTTCACAGTCCTGAATAACATTATCTCTATGCAGTTCTGTGTTCATATATACACTGTACATTAGTTCATTAGGATCACAAATAAGTCAATAAATTCGAATACGTCATCATTACAGCAAAAGTGAAGCTCTTTTCTGATGCAAGTTGAAACACAGACCGGCAGCTATCTTTTCAGCTCTGTGTTGTTGGTTTAATGACAAAAAATGGAATCTTGAGCAGTCTATAATCAACTGAAGTAAGTTGTCACTATTATCAAGAAGTTCCTGTATTAGATTTGGACATATAATGTCTATAAGGTAGCCTCTCAGTTTGTTGATAAATAGTGTTCTGATTGCCTCTAATGCTTTGCACTTAACAATAAAGTGAAGACGGTCTTCAGGTTCACTTTTACATAGTTGGCAAGTTGGACTAGCAGAATGTTTACTGAATTTTGATCGATCCTTTTGCAATGTGTAAGTTCCACATACTAACTTCGCTTTGACACATGATCTGTTGACAGCATAGGGTTCAGCACCACCACTATACCATATATTGTGAGTTTTGCCAATCATTGCATCATCTACATTCAAATATTTCAAAGTTGGTTTGCTATCAACTTCATCTTTAAGTTTTAAAGACCAGTATAAATTTACAGAGTCTGTAACAAGTTTTTTCCATTTTCTCTTGTTAGGAGGAGTTTCCATTAAATCATATGGCGACGGGAGAACATATATCTGAGTGATTTGGACAATTTTTATGAACCAACTTTTTGAGTCATTTGATTTGGTGGCCAATTGTCTGTAGGCAATATTCTGCTCAACTGAGTTAGTGTTGGCTATAACATTTCTGAATGTACATAGCATACCCTTATGGATCTGTCCTTCAATGGGTATCTGGCCGATCAATAATAATGCCCCAGCATTCGCAGTCCTCTCAGGAAGATGCTGAATTTGCTTTATGAGTTTGTTGAAAAATACATTGAGGTTTTTCACATCAATGGCAGATAGTTGGATAACATCAAGCCCGTAAAGAAGTCTCGGGATGACATAACAGTTTATCAGATGAATCGAGGCTCTTGGATTAAGACCACTAAGACCGTGTAAACCAGCACCCATTAGTGCATATACTGTTCGTCTTGCTATTTGAATTCTATCAGCGACTACTTCCTTTGTTCCAGTTTTTGACTTATTATCCCTCTTGATCCCAAGATGTGTTGCTGTATCGGCCCGCTCCAGATTTTGACCATTAATATTCCAAGTATGATTTTCCTTACTATTGCACTGTAGAACACATGATTTCTGAGTGCTTATGATGTATCGTAGTTTATTCGCATGTGACATTTGAGTGTCCAGCAAAGTCTGTAATTCAAACGGATCAAATGAAACCAAAGTCACATCATCTGCGACAGTTGGAACGCCACAGAAGATTGAACCTATTCGAGCACCAAGTTTCTCAGTCTCATAGGTTGTTAAAAGAGAGTTAATAAATATCTTGTATGCAGCAGGGGACCAGACTCCACCCTGACGGACCCTTGCCTTTCATGAAGAGTACGAAAATGCTGTCCTTGCCACTTTATTTTTGTAAGCATATTGTTGTACCATTCTTTGAATAATAACCAATTGTTACCTGTTATGTTTGCTTTGAATATTTCCCGAAACAGGCCATCATGTCAAACTATATCAAACGCTTTTTGAGCATCGGTCAGTGCAATAAAGATGGATTTGTTGTTCTCGATAGCCTCAGTGAATAGTTCTGTCACTATCAGCGCTGCAATGGTAGGACTCTCTCCTCTTGTAAATCCTTTTTGTAAGGCACTTTGTGTTTTACAGATATTTTGAGTATTTCTACATAGGTGTAGCTTTTCTATCAGTTTCTCGATCGGATTGGTAACTGTAATTTTCCTGTAAGAATTTGGGTTATCAGCTGGTTTCCCACCTTTTTTATAAATAGGGCAGGCAATCCCACTTTTCAATATTGGCGGAATATGTTTATTTTGAAATATAACATTTATTAGCATTGTAAGTACAGTGATAAGTTTTTGCCCCCCATATTTAAGATGCTCACTGGTTACCTTTGAGTCATCAGGTGCTTTTCCAGTCTTAAAGGAAAATATATACTTTAAAACTTCGTGTAATGGTTAGCATGTTTACCTCAAGTGTGGTAGATCATGTGTTCATCGGTGGTGTAATGGTTAACATGTTTACCTCAAGTGTGGTACATGTAGATCATGTGTTCATCGGTGGTGTAATTGTTAACATGTTTGCCTCAAGTGTGGTAGATCATGTGTTCATCGGTGGTGTAATGGTTAGCATGTTTGACTCGAGTGTGGTAGATCATGTGTTCATCGGTGGTGTAATGGTTAACATGTTTGCCTCAAGTGTGGTAGATCATGTGTTCATCGGTGGTGTAATGGTTAACATGTTTGCCTCAAGTGTGGTAGAACATGTGTTCATCGGTGGTGTAATGGTTAACATGTTTACCTCATGTGTGGTAGATCATGTGTTCATTGGTGGTGTAATGGTTAGCATGTTTGCCTCAAGTGTGGTAGATCATGTGTTCATCGGTGGTGTAATGATTAGCATGTTTACCTCAAGTGTGGTAGATCATGTGTTCATCAGTGGTGTAATGGTTAGCATGTTTACCTCAAGTGTGGTAGATCATGTGTTCATCGGTGGTGTAATGGTTAACATGTTTACCTCAAGTGTGGTACATGTAGATCATCTGTTCATCGGTGGTGTAATGGTTAACATGTTTGCCTCAAGTGTGGTAGATCATGTGTTCATTGGTGGTGTAATGGTTAACATGTTTGACTCGAGTGTGGTAGATCATGTGTTCATCGGTGGTGTAATGGTTAACATGTTTGTCTCAAGTGTGGTAGATCATGTGTTCATCGGCGGTGTAATGGTTAGCATGTTTACCTCAAGTGTGGTAGAACATGTGTTCATCGGTGGTGTAATGGTTAGCATGTTTGACTCAAGTGTGGTAGATCATGTGTTCATCGGTGGTGTAATGGTTAACATGTTTGCCTCAAGTGTGGTAGATCATGTGTTCATCGGTGGTGTAATGGTTAGCATGTTTACCTCAAGTGTGGTAGAACATGTGTTCATCGGTGGTGTAATGATTAGCATGTTTGACTCAAGTGTGGTAGATCATGTGTTCATCGGTGGTGTAATGGTTAACATGTTTACCTCAAGTATGGTAGATCATGTGTTCATCGGTGGTGTAATGGTTAACATGTTTGCCTCAAGTGTGGTAGATCATGTGTTCATCGGTGGTGTAATGGCTAACATGTTTGACTCAAGTGTGGTAGATCATGTGTTCATCTGTGGTGTAATGGTTAACATGTTTGCCTCAAGTGTGGTAGATCATGTGTTCATCGGTGGTGTAATGGTTAACATGTTTGCCTCAAGTGTGGTAGATCATGTGTTCATCGGTGGTGTAATGGTTAACATGTTTGCCTCAAGTGTGGTAGATCATGTGTTCATCGCTTTACACAGATCATCTGTGTATTCAGAGTTGTTTTTTGTTGGTCTGTATAGTGAACCAATAATTAGTGGGTTTTTTCAAGTTTTTACATGAGAAAGCAGCAGCTACAAATTCGGTATTGGTATTGGTGTCAACTTCTACTGCACCAATGTTGGATCTAGCTATAATGGCTGTCCCACCATGGGCACTGCCTGGTCGGTCTTTCCTGGCTACAAAGTGGTAACTGCCAGGCAGTACTTCACTTTCTTTTATTTCAGGTTTGAGCCATGTTTCTGAGGCAATGATAATGTCTGGTTCAGTATATTCAAGCATGCTCCAAAACTCTTCTCGCTTAGTCTTCATACTTTGGAAGTTTATATTTAAGCTTTTCTTATTGACTGGGCACTTATTCTGTTTAGTAGGTGATGAGGTACATTGAGGTGGTCCAATGTTTGTAGTGCTTTGGATAGAGTCATTTATAGATGTTGATATTTCATTCAAGTTTGATGATAAACTATATGTATGCATTTCAAAGTTTTCAAACAGGCTTGTGTTAAAGTTTGGTAAACCGCAGTTACAACAGTACCAGCTAGCATCGGACTGTTTTAGTGGTTCGTATATTACGGTTTTCATCTGAAGACAGTTCTTGTGATACCATTTTTCACAGCCTGTGCAAGCTATTGAGCGAATTGTTCGTGACCATTTACATGCTTTACCACATATTTCGCATGGATATTTTATAGGTCCAGGGTTTGGGTGGCAATCTGATGCATTTTATGTAAGTAGGGCAAAAATATATAATAGGTGTGATGTAGAACCCTTCTTTGGGGCAGTAATTATGAAGTGTCTTCTCTGTGACCATGCACTGATAGTGATTAATCTTGGATCAATACGTGGGTATTTACAATGCAAGTTATCTTATGACTGAGATGGTATGTCATGAAATGCTTCTATATTAATTAGCAGGTTAATAAGTGTCAGTATGACAATACTTGAGATGTGTAACTTCATGATGTGCAAAATGTAAACAAAGCAATTTCCGGTTGTGACGTCACTCAGTGGTGGGAAATGTCAAATAAACTTCAAAATCTTTCCTTTGCTGCTTGTGTATGGATTTTGATAAAAATCGGTGTTTCGGTTTCCTTCTACATTCCTCTGAATAGTTACAGCAAATTATTCACTAGAGATGTCTTGATTTTAGTATTTTATCACTGCAGAAATTTGGCACTGCGACCCTCCGTCACGTGATTTTTATCAGTCCAGCATGTTTGACTCAAGTGTGGTAGATCATGTGTTCATCGGTGGTGTAATGGTTAGCATGTTTACCTCAAGTGTGGTAGATCATGTGTTCATCGATGGTGTAATGGTTAGCATGTTTGCCTCAAGTGTGGTAGAGCATGTATTCATCGGTGGTTTAATGGTTAGCATTTTTGCCTCAAGTGTGGTAGATCATGTGTTCATCGGTGGTGTAATGGTTAGCATGTTTACCTCAAGTGTGGTAGATCATGTGTTCATCGGTGGTGTAATGGTTATTATGTTTGCCTCAAGTGTGGTAGATCATGTGTTCATCGGTGGTGTAATGGTTAGAATGTTTGCCTCAAGTGTGGTAGATCATGTGTTCATCGGTGGTCTAATGGTTAGCATGTTTGTCTCAAGTATGATAGATCATGTGTTCGAGCCCCGGTCAGATCAATCCAAAGACTTGTAACATTGGTATTTGCAGCTTCTCCACTAAGAACACAGCATTAAGGAGTAAGAGCAAAGACTGGTTGGCTTGGAATCGGGAATAATGTGTCCAATTGGGGCGACATGTCTACCCTGCAGATAGTTGTTTCAGTGAGCTAGCACTATAAAAATCCAGCTAAGCATGCTGGTCTTGTATATCATCGTCTCATTGTTATGTAACTTGTTCTTGCCATGATAGAGCATGCTGGTCTTGTACATCATCGTCTCATTGTTATGTAACTTGTTCTTGCCATGATAGAGCATGCTGGTCTTGTACATCATCGTCTCATTGTTATGTAACTTGTTCTTGCCATGATAGAGCATGCTGGTCTTGTACATCATCGTCTCATTGTTATGTAACTTGTTCTTGCCATGATAGAGCATGCTGGTCTTGTACATCATCGTCTCAATGTTATGCAACTTGTTCTTGCCATGATAGAGCATGCTGGTCTTGTACGTCATCGTCTCATTGTTATGTAACTTGTTCTTGCCATGATAGAGCATGCTGGTCTTGTACCTCATCTTCTCATTGTTATGTAACTTGTTCTTGCCATGATAGAGCATGCTGGTCTTGTACATCATCGTCTCAATGTTATGTAACTTGTTCTTGCCACGATAGAGCATGCTGGTCTTGTACATCATCGTCTCAATGTTATGTAACTTGTTCTTGCCACGATAGAGCATGCTGGTCTTGTACTTCATCTTCTCATTGTTATGTAACTTGTTCTTGCCATGATAGAGCATGCTGGTCTTGTACATCATCTTCTCATTGTTATGTAACTTGTTCTTGCCACGATAGAGCATGCTGGTCTTGTACATCATCGTCTCATTGTTATGTAACTTGTTCTTGCCATGATAGAGCATGCTGGTCTTGTACGTCATCGTCTCATTGTTATGTAACTTGTTCTTGCCATGATAGAGCATGCTGGTCTTGTACATCATCTTCTCATTGTTATGTAACTTGTTCTTGCCACGATAGAGCATGCTGGTCTTGTACATCATCGTCTCATTGTTATGTAACTTGTTCCTGCCATGATAGAGCATGCTGGTCTTGTACATCATCTTCTCAATGTTATGTAACTTGTTCTTGCCATGATAGAGCTGAACATTGCTCTCTCGCTCACTACTTTATCAGAAAGTATGACACAAATGACAGACGTACAAGACAGTAGACAATCAGAAAGTATGACATAAATGACAGACGTACAAGACAGTAGACAATCAGAAAGTCTGACATAAATGACAGACATACAAAACAGTAGACAAATTGACCCCTAATTAGCACTCTCTGGCACAGACAACAGTATTGGTTCTAAAATTGAGCCTGTATTGTTCATCTAGTTTGCAAACGGCTCCAAAGATACTGATTTGAAAACTTTTGGTTTTACCATGTAGAAACCTGATGAACATTATCTATGCCAAGTAACAAACCATATTTGGGACATGTAATTTCAGGAGATTTTTCAAGTTTCCATCAATTAAATCCAAAAATTATTTTAGCTATATGAAAATGTAATGAGGAATATTTGTAAAGGACCTCCCAAACATCATTTGTAGTCGCCAAAGATTTTAAACTTTCAACGAAACAGAAAATATTTTTTACAGGAACAAAATGAAATGAGGAATCTATCCTTGTACAAAACATTGGGAATTTTGGAAGAGAAGTGTTTTAGTTACACAGAGCAAGAAACAAAATTGCTCAAGGCAGCCATTATTTTTTGCCAGATCCATTTGAAATTGTGGAATCTTTGTAGAAGACCTCACAAAATGTGTTGTGCTAAGTAACAAATCATTTAGACATGTAATTTCAGAGGAGAAGATTAAATAAAATTCTACAAATCAGAAGATTTATTTAAAATTTCAACCAAATAGAAACAAGAAACAAAACGAAGAGGAATCATTTGGTAGAGGATCTCACATTATGAAAAGAAAGTTTAAACAGCAATGGTCAATAAATGAACAACCCTCTCTTGCCACAAACCTAATTAACACATACATATGACATTGGAAATCAAGATCCTGGCTTGGGACAGGCACAAATATGTGATGGGTTTAAACTGGTTAATGATATCACAGGCAATAATATGAATAAGATTAACACAAGTCAATGGACAAAGTAATTGGTGCGTCTGCCTTTCTGTATAGGCTACAAAAGATTAACACAAGTCAATGGACAAAGTAATTGGTGCGTCTGCCTTTCTGTATAGGCTACAAAAGATTAACACAAGTCAATGGACAAAGTAATTGGTGCGTCTGCCTTTCTGTATAGGCTACAAAAGATTAACACAAGTCAATGGACAAAGTCATTGGTGTGTCTGCCTTTCTGTATAGGCTACAAAAGATTAACACAAGTCAATAGACAAAGTAATTGGTGCGTCTGCCTTTCTGTATAGGCTACAAAAGATTAACACAAGTCAATGGACAAAGTAATTGGTGCGTCTGCCTTTCTGTATAGGCTACAAAAGATTAACACAAGTCAATGGACAAAGTAATTGGTGTGTCTGCCTTTCTGTATAGGCTACAAAAGATTAACACAAGTCAATGGACAAAGTAATTGGTGCGTCTGCCTTTCTGTATAGGCTACAAAAGATAACACAAGTCAATGGACAAAGTAATTGGTGTGTCTGCCTTTCTGTATAGGCTACATATTTTCTTTGACGAAGAAGAAATTCATCCTCTGTACAGTGGCATAAAAATAAGAAACACAATCAGTCTTGGTCCTGTGTGTATATATCTAAAATTTCTGTAGGTTTAACAAAATATTTCTGTTTTTATAATAAATAGCAATAATAATTATAGAAACACTCAACCTAACAACAGTTTAAGTTATCATAAATTTCAGAAATATGTAGAATACATAAAATTTGTGTACAACACAATTTGTTCCCATCTCATTCTATATGCTCTAATAGGTTAACAAAAAAATAAATAACAGCATCATAGGTTTGGACATTTCCTCTGTAATACAATTTATATGTAAAAAAAACTAATATTTGCATAAAAGGTATACAAAATTTGACACACACATAAACAAAAATAGCCTGACTAATAATTATTGCTCAGTTTTTTATAAATAAAACATAACACAGCAAACAAGAGAGAAAACAAAGATTTATTTTACAATGAGAAAACTCCTATTTTTTTCTTCCTTCATTTTTTAGGATAAAATAGGGCATGCTAAAATAGTATATCAATTTTTTTTCATCAAGTGTGGTACACTTAAATTTATCAGAATAATTGATGTCTTGATTCCTTCAGGCATTTGAAGAAAATGTACCCATTGTGCAGCAATTCAAGTTAAAAATGAAAACAAATCATTGACAATGTACATGATTGATTTACTTTAAGGATTAATAGCTGCCATTATCAAATGAATGGTTGAAGATGTTGCAAAATTCTGTGATAAAAAATTAAAACTTTTCATTTTCGTATTCCCTTGCTAAAAAGAACTAAAACATAAATTAGAATTTGGTCAGTAATTTTGTTGCTTTAACCTTTAAACACTAATTTCATCTGCTTTACACAAATTTCCTAGAAATTTGCAATTTGATCATAAAAAGCATAGCATATGAATTTCCTTGACCACTCTTGGCATAAAGCTAGCTACCATAATATAGACATCATGTATACATGAACTGTTAACAAGTGCTAAAAGTATATCTCATCTTAAAAAAGTTATTTTATTTTTCAAATTAATCCAGGAATATTTTTTTTTTTTAAATGTCACATAAAACCCTACCTTGTGTAAGAGTAAAGATCAAACACACGTAATCTTACACAAAGAAGGTCATTATTGTAAAATATTATACATACTTCAATATTATTACAAATATTCTATTTTTTGTAAAATATGTAAAAAAAATCTTTTAATAAAAGCAGAAAATGTTCAAAAAATCTTCTAGTGTAAAAGATACAACATAAAATTTTCAACTGATCGTCTTGAAGAGAAATTGTCTTTAAACCGGAGGTTGAAAGTACACAACTTCAAATCACATCTGAGTTTCCATAAATAATAGATATTTTATATAATCCTGAAATTTCATTTAAAACTTGACACAACCAATAAATATTTTGGTCAAACTGTTTTACTAAAATAGAAGCTCAGCACTGAGCTGAGCCTGTGTCGCTCACCTTTCATTCTGCTTTGAGGAAACTGAATACAGAACCTTCCATAGGTGCTTCCCACCAAATATTGGTTCATTTTGGCAAAGCAGTTTCAGAGAAGAAGATTTTTTTAGAAATCGACCATCTAAAACAAGAATTGCCTGTGGCAGCCATGTTTGTTAATGGATCAAAACGAAATGAACAATCTCTATAGAGGACCTTCCATAGATGCTTCTTACCAAGTTTCATATCATTTGGCCAAGCGGTTTCAGAGGAAAAGCTGTTTTAGAAATCGACCAATAAGAAACAAGAATTGCCTATGACGGCCATGTTCAAAACGGAATGAGGAATTCCCATAGAGGACCTTCCATAGATGCTTCCTACCACGTTTCGGTCCATTTGGCCAAGCTGTTTCGGAGTAGAAGATTTTTAGAAATCGACCAATCAGAAACAAGAATTGCCTTTGGTGGCCATGTTTGTTAATGGATCGGGACAAAACGAGCAAACTTTATAGAGAACCTTCGATAGATGCTTCCTACCAAGTTTCGGTTCATTTGGCCAAGCGGTTTCAGAGGACAAGATTTTTAGAAATCGACCAATTAGAAACAAGAATTGCCTATGGCAGCCATATTTGTTAATGGATCAGGACGAAATTAGCAATCTTTATAGAGGACCTTCCATAAATGCATCCTACCAAGCTTCGGTTCATTTGGCAAAGTGGTTTCAGAGGAGAAGATTTTTTAGAAATCAATCAATCAGAAACAAGAATTGTCTGTGGTGGCCGTGTTTGTTAATGGATCGGAACGAAATGAGAAATCATAACAGAGGACTTTCCATAGATGCTTCCTACCAAGTTTCGGTTCATTTGGCCAAACAGTTTCAGAGGAGAAGAATCTAAAAAATCAGCCAATCAGAAACAAGAATCGCCTGTGGTGGCCATGTTTGTTAACGGATCGGGACAGAATGAGTAATCTTTATAGAGGACCTTCCATAGATGCTTCCTACCAAGATTCGGTCCATTTGGCCAAGCTGTTTCAGAGTAGAAGATTTTTAGAAATCGACCAATCAGAAACAAGAATTGCCTTTGTTGGCCATGTTTGTTAATGGATCGGGACAAAACGAGCAAACTTTATAGAGAACCTTCGATAGATGCTTCCTACCAAGTTTCGGTTCATTTGGCCAAGCGGTTTCAGAGGACAAGATTTTTAGAAATCGACCAATTAGAAACAAGAATTGCCTATGGCAGCCATATTTGTTAATGGATCAGGACGAAATTAGCAATCTTTATAGAGGACCTTCCATAAATGCATCCTACCAAGCTTCGGTTCATTTGGCAAAGTGGTTTCAGAGGAGAAGATTTTTTAGAAATCAACCAATCAGAAACAAGAATTGTCTGTGGTGGCCGTGTTTGTTAATGGATCGGAACGAAATGAGAAATCATAACAGAGGACTTTCCATAGATGCTTCCTACCAAGTTTCGGTTCATTTGGCCAAACAGTTTCAGAGGAGAAGAATCTAAAAAATCAGCCAATCAGAAACAAGAATCGCCTGTGGTGGCCATGTTTGTTAACGGATCGGGACAGAATGAGTAATCTTTATAGAGGACCTTCCATAGATGCTCCCTACCAAGTTTTGATTCATTTGGCCAAGCAGTTTCAGAGGAGAAGATTTTTTAGAAATCAACCAATCAGAAACAAGAATGGCCTGTGGCGGTCATGTTTGTTAACGGATCGGGACAAAATGAGCAATCTTTATAGAGGACCTGCCATAGATGCTTCCTACCAAGTTGCGGTTCATTTAGCCAAGCGGTTTCAGAGGAGAATATTTTTAAAAAATCGGCCAATCAGAAACACTAATTGCCTATGGCAGCCATGTTTGTTGATGGATTGGGACAAAATTAGCAATCTTTAGAGAGGACCTTCCATAGATGCTTCCTACCAAGTTTCACTTTATTTGGCTGAGCGGTTTCAGAGGAGAAGGTTAAATTGTTAAAAGTTAACGGACGACAGACGCCAAGTGATGGCAAAAGCTCACTTTGCCTTTGGCAAGGTGAGCTAAAAAAAAGTTGTCTACCATTTGAAAATTTAACAACCGAATATATTAAATCAAACGCATGGTCCCTCGTTTCTGTACCCTCGATCATATTTTTTAAAAGTTCTACTTCCAATAATAACATTTTATTGTTTTGCTAATGACTGGTAGTAAGCTTGAAGGACCTTCCAAGCTTTTGGAGACATGAACCCATCGGGTGGGTATTGGCCCTCCCTGGCTAGTTTTCTCATCTTTGTTCCTGATATAAACTCATAATCCTCTTTCTTTTCTGGATTATAAAAGTCCATACACTTGAGTTTGACATTATAAGCTGCCACTCTGAATGGAACGATTTCTAACTGTGTGAGACCTGGTGCCATTGTGAGAACCTGAAATACACAAATATATATACAGATTTTGATTGTAAACAAATTTCAATAGATAGGTTAGGTTATGGTGTTTAATGCCACTTTCAAAAATATTTCAGCTATATCGTGGTGGTCAGTTTTATTGGTGGAGGAAACTGAAGTACATGTAGAAAACCCCCGACCTGCCACAAGTCACTGACAAACTTTATCACATAATGTTGTATCAAGTACACTTCGCCATGAACGCAGTTGGAACTCACAACGTTAGTGGTGATAGGCACTGATTGCATAGATAGTTGTAAATCCAACTACCATACAATCACGACCACGACAGCCCCAAAAATTCAATAAAATATATCTATGTACTCCCTAGAAGCAAATAAGCCTATTGAATATGGGCATTAATTATCACTAAAATTGTATTTTTGTATTAAGTATTTTTGTAATTTGCTTCAAAGATACCATTAAGTTTTAAATGATATATTAATTTTAACCATTTTGACCTTTTGAGAAAATGTTCACAGGATCATTTTTTTTCAAATTGCATGACACTTTTCTTCAATTAAGTTTTTGCTGCACAACTTCTTAAAATACTAACATTTTTAATGTACATTGTAATTATAGCTGAACCATTGTCATGACGAAATCCAAGGGACCATTAATTGAGGTAGTCACGATATTACAGAAAAATTGTTGAAAGTTACAATAAACCTAAAACTAAACCAAACAGAATATTTGAGTTCTCTGTGATCAAATAATATAAAAGCTGCTGCAAACAAGCAAATATTTTTTTTCCATTTCCATGGAAACGACTTATTGGAGATTAAGATAACAAGATTTTAACTGAATTATCTTTAGTACAATAATATTTACACTAACCTTAGCTCCATGTGTGGGGTCAAATAAATCTTTTCCTCCATCAGGGTGTGGCATTCCTGCTGGATCTCGACCCACTATGTAAAAGTTTGCCCCTGTTGACATGCGAGCTTTTGCATGCCACTGTACCTGTTTAAAAATAATAAAAGATATCTAATTATATATACACGTACAACACAATAAATTGATTTATCCTGCAATCAGTACATTTGCTGTACAAATATGCTATACGAATAAATTTTTACTTTATTCGTACTAGACGAATAAACTTTTCAGCCTACGAATAAACTTTCCTGGTACCCTGTAGCTATGTACAGCGGAGGGCGCAGACAAGTATGAAACTGGTACTAATGTAACGTGGACCACGAAGAAGACACCCTTGACAACAATTATGAAAGGCGAGGAATGACACTTGTTTCTGTCCTTTTTGTTTAAATCTGACAAGTTTTCCGACTTGTTGACATTGCAGGATAAACACAATATACGTACATTGTCGTTAAATATAAAATTCATTTGTACTTGCTGCGAAACAGGCATGAAAAGCTCGCCAAAGGCTCGCTATTCTGCCTGTTTCTAAAGCTCGTACAAATAAATTTTATATTTACCGACAATGTACGTATATTGTATATATATTGGAAGAAAACTTATTTCACATTTAAAAAATAAAAAAAGAATTTATATATTTTCAAAAATGAAGCATATAGAAATGTTTTTTCAGAACTTGCATCAATGTGTGAATGCTCGGTAAAAAAACATTAAGTCTTTTCAGCTTCCAAACATTTTTTGAATTATGGCATATTAATTGGAGTTCTGTTTGAATCCACTGATTTCAGACTAGGTAATATAATGTTTTTTTTAATCATAACATGTGTCTACCAGACATAGTGGATTCAATGAGTAAAATGAAAATCAAGATATTTGATTTTGATAGATTTTTTTGGTCATTTGGAGTAAATGATAAAAAGGTAAAATTGTCACTTCAATTATTGAGTAGCAACAGAAAAAAATGAGAAGTCATATATAATTCTTAAAATACATGAGAGTATCTAATTTCAATCAGACACATGTGGTGTGTGTTTAATTTGGTTCTTGCATGAAGTAGTTAACTAAATGATTCTAATTTAATTTTGTATTTATTTAACGAGGATTGCTCACTGCCAATGACTATGAATGGTTTTCCTCAAGTACTTCAGTAGTCTATGTTATCTTCTAAAAGGCATCTACTTCTTCTAGCGCTAGTAGGTTTCCATGGCTACAATCCTATGGTAGTAAATGCCTCTAATCCAATCTTAAACCTCCCAGTAGTAAAACTGGTGTCCTTGATATACTTGTCAATGGCCAATCCCCCCCCCCCCTCTTTTTTAACCTTACCTCTGTTGGACCTGCATACATCATGGGTGATGGAAATATTGCTAGAACTGTGGAATCTGGATCTAAAACACCTTCTTCTAGAATAGCTTTGTGTTGTTCTATACGATTAGGTAAAGGTACATCATCATCTTTGGTCCAACCACCTACAGGAACAAAAAGTAAGTCTAAATATTCACTGCAGTTCTTCAGTTGTGTGCTTCAAAATTTGACAGCTATAAATTTTCGAAACCATTCAAATAATGCATTTATTAACTATGGTCCATGTCCCTCAGGTAATGTTACATTAACTGATTTTGGTTCTCCTGTTTAGGTCCTTTGATTTTAACTATCCTGTTTAGGCCCTTTGGTTTTCTTGCTCCCAGATTTTGGTTCTCCTGTTTAGGTCCTTTGATTTTAACTATCCTGTTTAGGCCCTTTGCTTTTCTTGCTCCCAGATTTTAACTGTCCTGTTTAGGACCTTTGGTTTTCTTGCTCCCAGATTTTGGCTTTCCTCTTTAGGCCCTTTGGTTTTCTTGCTCCCAGATGTTAACTATCCTGTTTAGGCCCTTTGGTTTTCTTGCTCCCAGATTTTGGCTCTCCTCTTTAGGCCCTTTGCTTTTCTTGCTCCAAGATTTAAACTATCCTGCTTAGGCCCTTTGGTTTTCTTGCTCCCAGATTTTGGCTCTCCTGTTTAGGCCCTCTGGTTTTCTTGCTCCCAGATTTTAACTATCATCTTTAGGCCCTTTGGTTTTCTTGCTCCCAGATTTTGGCTTTCCTCTTTAGGCCCTTTGGTTTTCTTGCTCCCAAATTTTAACTGTCCTGTTTAGGACCTTTGGTTTTCTTGCTCCCAAATTTTGGCTCTCCTCTTTAGGCCCTTTGGTTTTCTTGCTCCCAGATTTTGGCTCTCCTGTTTAGGCCCTCTGGTTTTCTTGCTCCCAGATTTTAACTATCCTCTTTAGGCCCTTTGGTTTTCTTGCTCCCATATTTTAACTATCCTCTTTAGGCTCTTTGGTTTTCTTGCTCCCAGATTTGATCTATCCTCTTTAGGCCCTTTGGTTTTCTTGCTCCCAGATTTTATCTATCCTCTTTCGGCCCTTTGGTTTTCTTTCTCCCAGATTCTAACTATCCTCTTTAGGCCCTTTGGTTTTCTTGCTCCCAGATTTTAACTATCCTCTTTAGGCCCTTTGGTTTTCTTGCTCCCAGATTTTATCTATCCTCTTTAGGCCCTTTGCTTTTCTTGCTCCCAGATTTTATCTATCCTCTTTAGGCCCTTTGGTTTTCTTGCTCCCAGATTTTAACTATCCTCTTTAGGCCCTTTGCTTTTCTTGCTCCCAGATTTTATCTATCCTCTTCAGGCCCTTTGGTCTTCTTGCTCCCAGATTTTAACTATCCTCTTTAGGCCCTTTGGTTTTCTTGCTCCCAGATTTTAACTATCCTCTTTAGGCCCTTTGCTTTTCTTGCTCCCAGATTTTAACTATCCTCTTTAGGCCCTTTGGTTTTCTTGCTCCCAGATTTTAACTATCCTCTTTAGGCCCTTTGGTTTTCTTGCTCCCAGATTTTAACTATCCTCTTTAGGCCCTCTGGTTTTCTTGCTCCCAGATTTTAACTATCCTCTTTAGGCCCTTTGGTTTTCTTGCTCCCAGATTTTAACTATCCTCTTTAGGCCCTTTGGTTTTCTTGCTCCCAAAGATTTTAAAATAATTTGGCTTTCCAATCTTTTGACTTATCTGATGAAGGTTATTCCAGAAATGTGTCGGGTATACTAATTTAAATTTCTACATGTTTTAAAGGTATTCAATTGTACTTGAAATCTGAACTGCATGCAGTGGCTTCCATTTATGTATAAAGTGGAACCTGTGCAATCCGACACCTGAGTTTTCCCCGACATCCTGTGACATCCGACAAAAATTATTGGTCCCAAAGTAGTTATGTTAACATAAATAAAACTTGAGTATTCCGACATCCTGTACAATCAGACACATTTCCCTGGTCCCTTGGTGTGTTGGATTAGACAGGTTCCACTGTACAAGCTTAATTTTGCTAAGCAAGAAAAAAATACACTGCTCTATAAATTCTCATGCAATTCAAATCTCTCTGAACTTCATTGTGAAAACTGAATGCCAATATATGATTGAGTTTGAAAAATATCTCAATTCAACAATAGAGAAATTTAATCTCTAAATTATTTCTTTTGAAGAACAACTCCTAATAGTTAAAATTTATAACCTGCATCTGCACATGGAGGATAGTGGTTAAAATTACAAAAAACAGTTTTGAGTTGAAAAATATCTGTAACCCACTGAAGACCTGAAAATCTATATTTATTTACCTAATGGATGTAGAAGTAGAACTGGTTTTTTGTATCCTTTCTCTATAAGTCTTCTCTTAGTATCTGCCATAAGTAATGCATGACCATTGTGTATTGGATTACGTAGCTGGAATGCAAACACTGCATCTGCCTGCAATGATGCACATATAGATGTAATAACAATAAACTCTTCATTTATAAAGAATTTTTACTTGGTCTTAAATTTATCAAGTCATATCTTAATTTCAAAATAGGTAGATTATTGGAAATTATGACATAAGTAAATGGTCCATGTTTTATATTCTCCCTTGACAATTTGAATTAATGACTTTCTCTACGGAGATTTAACATTACATGGTTGTTATCTTTGTATCTTATATTCTCCCTTGACAATTTGAATTAATGACTTTCTCTACAGAGATTTAACATTACATGGTTGTTATCTTTGTATCGTATAGGACACTGGGTTGATGACTTTCTCTACGAGATTTAACATTACATGGTTGTTATCTTTGTATCGTATAGAACACTCGGTTGATGACTTTCTCTACAGAGATTTAACATTACATGGTTGTTATCTTTGTATCGTATAGGACACTGGGTTGATGACTTTCTCTACGGAGATTTAACATTACATGGTTGTTATCTTTGTATCTTATAGAACACTGGGTTGATGACTTTCTCTACGGAGATTTAACATTACATGGTTGTTATCTTTGTATCGTATAGGACACTGGGTTGATGACTTTCTCTACGGAGATTTAACATTACATGGTTGTTATCTTTGTATCGTATAGGACACTGGGTTGATGACTTTCTCTACGGAGATTTAACATTACATGGTTTTTATCTTTGTATCTTATAGAACACTGGGTTGATGACTTTCTCTACAGAGATTTAACTTTACATGGTTGTTATCTTTGTATCTTATAGAACACTGGGTTGATGACTTTCTCTACAGAGATTTAACATTACATGGTTGTTATCTTTGTATCGTATAGGACACTGGGTTGATGACTTTCTCTACGGAGATTTAACATTACATGGTTGTTATCTTTGTATCTTATAGAACACTGGGTTGATGACTTTCTCTACAGAGATTTAACATTACATGGTTGTTATCTTTGTATTGTATAGGACACTGGGTTGATGACTTTCTCTACAGAGATTTAACATTACATGGTTGTTATCTTTGTATCGTATAGGACACTGGGTTGATGACTTTCTCTACGGAGATATAACATTACATGGTTGTTATCTTTGTATCTTATAGAACACTGGGTTGATGACTTTCTCTACAGAGATATAACATTACATGGTTGTTATCTTTGTATCTTATAGAACACTGGGTTGATGACTTTCTCTACGGAGATATAACATTACATGGTTGTTATCTTTGTATCGTATAGGACACTGGGTTGATGACTTTCTCTACGAGATTTAACATTACATGGTTGTTATCTTTGTATCTTATAGAACACTGGGTTGATGACTTTCTCTACGGAGATATAACATTACATGGTTGTTATCTTTGTATCGTATAGGACACTGGGTTGATGACTTTCTCTACAGAGATTTAACATTACATGGTTGTTATCTTTGTATCTTATAGAACACTGGGTTGATGACTTTCTCTACGGAGATTTAACATTACATGGTTGTTATCTTTGTATTGTATAGGACACTGGGTTGATGACTTTCTCTACAGAGATTTAACATTACATGGTTGTTATCTTTGTATCGTATAGAACACTGGGTTGATGACTTTCTCTACGGAGATTTAACATTACATGGTTGTTATCTTTGTATCGCATAGAACACTGGGTTGATGACTTTCTCTACGGAGATTTAACATTACATGGTTGTTATCTTTGTATCGTATAGGACACTGGGTTGATGACTTTCTCTACAGAGATTTAACATTACATGGTTGTTATCTTTGTATCGTATAGGACACTGGGTTGATGACTTTCTCTACAGAGATTTAACATTACATGGTTGTTATCTTTGTATCTTATAGAACACTGGGTTGATGACTTTCTCTACAGAGATTTAACATTACATGGTTGTTATCTTTGTATCTTATAGGACACTGGGTTGATGACTTTCTCTACAGAGATTTAACATTACATGGTTGTTATCTTTGTATCGTATAGGACACTGGGTTGATGACTTTCTCTACGGAGATATAACATTACATGGTTGTTATCTTTGTATCTTATAGAACACTGGGTTGATGACTTTCTCTACAGAGATATAACATTACATGGTTGTTATCTTTGTATCTTATAGAACACTGGGTTGATGACTTTCTCTACGGAGATATAACATTACATGGTTGTTATCTTTGTATCGTATAGGACACTGGGTTGATGACTTTCTCTACGAGATTTAACATTACATGGTTGTTATCTTTGTATCTTATAGAACACTGGGTTGATGACTTTCTCTACGGAGATATAACATTACATGGTTGTTATCTTTGTATCTTATAGAACACTGGGTTGATGACTTTCTCTACAGAGATTTAACATTACATGGTTGTTATCTTTGTATCGTATAGGACACTGGGTTGATGACTTTCTCTACAGAGATTTAACATTACATGGTTGTTATCTTTGTATCTTATAGAACACTGGGTTGATGACTTTCTCTATGGAGATTTAACATTACATGGTTGTTATCTTTGTATTGTATAGGACACTGGGTTGATGACTTTCTCTACAGAGATTTAACATTACATGGTTGTTATCTTTGTATCGTATAGAACACTGGGTTGATGACTTTCTCTACGGAGATTTAACATTACATGGTTGTTATCTTTGTATCGTATAGAACACTGGGTTGATGACTTTCTCTACGGAGATTTAACATTACATGGTTGTTATCTTTGTATCGTATAGGACACTGGGTTGATGACTTTCTCTACAGAGATTTAACATTACATGGTTGTTATCTTTGTATCATATAGGACACTGGGTTGATGACTTTCTCTACAGAGATTTAACATTACATGGTTGTTATCTTTGTATCTTATAGAACACTGGGTTGATGACTTTCTCTACAGAGATTTAACATTACATGGTTGTTATCTTTGTATCGTATAGGACACTGGGTTGATGACTTTCTCTACAGAGATTTAACATTACATGGTTGTTATCTTTGTATCATATAGGACACTGGGTTAATGACTTTCTCTACAGAGATTTAACATTACATGGTTGTTATCTTTGTATCTTATAGAACACTGGGTTGATGACTTTCTCTACAGAGATTTAACATTACATGGTTGTTATCTTTGTATCGTATAGGACACTGGGTTGATGACTTTCTCTACGAGATTTAACATTACATGGTTGTTATCTTTGTATCTTATAGAACACTGGGTTGATGACTTTCTCTACGGAGATATAACATTACATGGTTGTTATCTTTGTATCGTATAGGACACTGGGTTGATGACTTTCTCTACGGAGATTTAACATTACATGGTTGTTATCTTTGTATCGTATAGGACACTGGGTTGATGACTTTCTCTACGGAGATTTAACATTACATGGTTGTTATCTTTGTATCTTATAGGACACTGGGTTGATGACTTTCTCTACGGAGATTTAACATTACATGGTTGTTATCTTTGTATCGTATAGAACACTGGGTTGATGACTTTCTCTACGGAGATTTAACATTACATGGTTGTTATCTTTGTATCGTATAGGACACTGGGTTGATGACTTTCTCTACGGAGATTTAACATTACATGGTTGTTATCTTTGTATTGTATAGGACACTGGGTTGATGACTTTCTCTACAGAGATTTAACATTACATGGTTGTTATCTTTGTATCGTATAGAACACTGGGTTGATGACTTTCTCTACGGAGATTTAACATTACATGGTTGTTATCTTTGTATCTTATAGAACACTGGGTTGATGACTTTCTCTACGGAGATTTAACATTACATGGTTGTTATCTTTGTATCTTATAGAACACTGGGTTGATGACTTTCTCTACAGAGATTTAACATTACATGGTTGTTATCTTTGTATCGTATAGAACACTGGGTTGATGACTTTCTCTACAGAGATTTAACATTACATGGTTTTTATCTTTGTATCGTATAGGACACTGGGTTGATGACTTTCTCTACAGAGATTTAACATTACATGGTTGTTATCTTTGTATCGTATAGAACACTGGGTTGATGACTTTCTCTACAGAGATTTAACATTACATGGTTGTTATCTTTGTATCTTATAGAACACTGGGTTGATGACTTTCTCTACAGAGATTTAACATTACATGGTTGTTATCTTTGTATCGTATAGGACACTGGGTTGATGACTTTCTCTACAGAGATTTAACATTACATGGTTGTTATCTTTGTATCTTATAGAACACTGGGTTGATGACTTTCTCTACAGAGATATAACATTACATGGTTGTTATCTTTGTATCGTATAGAACACTGGGTTGATGACTTTCTCTACAGAGATTTAACATTACATGGTTGTTATCTTTGTATCTTATAGAACACTGGGTTGATGACTTTCTCTACGGAGATTTAACATTACATGGTTGTTATCTTTGTATCTTATAGGACACTGGGTTGATGACTTTCTCTACAGAGATTTAACATTACATGGTTGTTATCTTTGTATCGTATAGAACACTGGGTTGATGACTTTCTCTACAGAGATTTAACATTACATGGTTGTTATCTTTGTATCTTATAGAACACTGGGTTGATGACTTTCTCTACGGAGATATAACATTACATGGTTGTTATCTTTGTATCATATAGGACACTGGGTTGATGACTTTCTCTACGGAGATTTAACATTACATGGTTGTTATCTTTGTATCGTATAGGACACTGGGCTGATGACTTTCTCTACGGAGATTTAACATTACATGGTTGTTATCTTTGTATCTTATAGGACACTGGGTTGATGACTTTCTCTACGGAGATTTAACATTACATGGTTGTTATCTTTGTATCGTATAGGACACTGGGTTGATGACTTTCTCTACGGAGATTTAACATTACATGGTTGTTATCTTTGTATAGTATAGGACACTGGGTTGATGACTTTCTCTACAGAGATTTAACATTACATGGTTGTTATCTTTGTATCGTATAGAACACTGGGTTGATGACTTTCTCTACGGAGATTTAACATTACATGGTTGTTATCTTTGTATCTTATAGAACACTGGGTTGATGACTTTCTCTACGGAGATTTAACATTACATGGTTGTTATCTTTGTATCTTATAGAACACTGGGTTGATGACTTTCTCTACGGAGATATAACATTACATGGTTGTTATCTTTGTATCGTATAGGACACTGGGTTGATGACTTTCTCTACTGAGATTTAACATTACATGGTTGTTATCTTTGTATCTTATAGAACACTGGGTTGATGACTTTCTCTACGGAGATTTAACATTACATGGTTGTTATCTTTGTATCGTATAGGACACTGGGTTGATGACTTTCTCTACGGAGATTTAACATTACATGGTTGTTATCTTTGTATCTTATAGAACACTGGGTTGATGACTTTCTCTACAGAGATATAACATTACATGGTTGTTATCTTTGTATCGTATAGAACACTGGGTTGATGACTTTCTCTACAGAGATTTAACATTACATGGTTGTTATCTTTGTATCTTATAGAACACTGGGTTGATGACTTTCTCTACAGAGATTTAACATTACATGGTTGTTATCTTTGTATCGTATAGAACACTGGGTTGATGACTTTCTCTACAGAGATTTAACATTACATGGTTGTTATCTTTGTATCTTATAGAACACTGGGTTGATGACTTTCTCTACAGAGATTTAACATTACATGGTTGTTATCTTTGTATCGTATAGGACACTGGGTTGATGACTTTCTCTACAGAGATTTAACATTACATGGTTGTTATCTTTGTATCTTATATTCTCCCTTGACAATTTGAATTAATGACTTTCTCTACAGAGATTTAACATTACATGGTTGTTATCTTTGTATCGTATAGGACACTGGGTTGATGACTTTCTCTACAGAGATTTAACATTACATGGTTGTTATCTTTGTATCTTATAGAACACTGGGTTGATGACTTTCTCTACAGAGATTTAACATTACATGGTTGTTATCTTTGTATTGTATAGGACACTGGGTTGATGACTTTCTCTACAGAGATTTAACATTACATGGTTGTTATCTTTGTATCTTATAGAACACTGGGTTGATGACTTTCTCTACAGAGATTTAACATTACATGGTTGTTATCTTTGTATCGTATAGGACACTGGGTTGATGACTTTCTCTACAGAGATTTAACATTACATGGTTGTTATCTTTTTATCTTATAGGACACTGGGTTGATGACTTTCTCTACAGAGATTTAACATTACATGGTTGTTATCTTTGTATCGTATAGGACACTGGGTTGATGACTTTCTCTACGGAGATTTAACATTACATGGTTGTTATCTTTGTATCTTATAGAACACTGGGTTGATGACTTTCTCTACGGAGATTTAACATTACATGGTTGTTATCTTTGTATTGTATAGGACACTGGGTTGATGACTTTCTCTACAGAGATTTAACATTACATGGTTGTTATCTTTGTATCGTATAGGACACTGGGTTGATGACTTTCTCTACGGAGATTTAACATTACATGGTTGTTATCTTTGTATCGTATAGGACACTGGGTTGATGACTTTCTCTACGGAGATTTAACATTACATGGTTGTTATCTTTGTATCTTATAGGACACTGGGTTGATGACTTTCTCTACGGAGATTTAACATTACATGGTTGTTATCTTTGTATCGTATAGAACACTGGGTTGATGACTTTCTCTACGGAGATTTAACATTACATGGTTGTTATCTTTGTATCGTATAGGACACTGGGTTGATGACTTTCTCTACGGAGATTTAACATTACATGGTTGTTATCTTTGTATAGTATAGGACACTGGGTTGATGACTTTCTCTACAGAGATTTAACATTACATGGTTGTTATCTTTGTATCGTATAGAACACTGGGTTGATGACTTTCTCTACGGAGATTTAACATTACATGGTTGTTATCTTTGTATCTTATAGAACACTGGGTGGATGACTTTCTCTACGGAGATTTAACATTACATGGTTGTTATCTTTGTATCTTATAGAACACTGGGTTGATGACTTTCTCTACGGAGATATAACATTACATGGTTGTTATCTTTGTATCGTATAGGACACTGGGTTGATGACTTTCTCTACTGAGATTTAACATTACATGGTTGTTATCTTTGTATCTTATAGAACACTGGGTTGATGACTTTCTCTACGAAGATTTAACATTACATGGTTGTTATCTTTGTATCGTATAGGACACTGGGTTGATGACTTTCTCTACGGAGATTTAACATTACATGGTTGTTATCTTTGTATCTTATAGAACACTGGGTTGATGACTTTCTCTACAGAGATATAACATTACATGGTTGTTATCTTTGTATCGTATAGAACACTGGGTTGATGACTTTCTCTACAGAGATTTAACATTACATGGTTGTTATCTTTGTATCTTATAGAACACTGGGTTGATGACTTTCTCTACAGAGATTTAACATTACATGGTTGTTATCTTTGTATCGTATAGAACACTGGGTTGATGACTTTCTCTACAGAGATATAACATTACATGGTTGTTATCTTTGTATCGTATAGAACACTGGGTTGATGACTTTCTCTACAGAGATTTAACATTACATGGTTGTTATCTTTGTATCTTATAGAACACTGGGTTGATGACTTTCTCTACAGAGATTTAACATTACATGGTTGTTATCTTTGTATTGTATAGGACACTGGGTTGATGACTTTCTCTACAGAGATTTAACATTACATGGTTGTTATCTTTGTATCTTATAGAACACTGGGTTGATGACTTTCTCTACAGAGATTTAACATTACATGGTTGTTATCTTTGTATCGTATAGGACACTGGGTTGATGACTTTCTCTACAGAGATTTAACATTACATGGTTGTTATCTTTGTATTGTATAGGACACTGGGTTGATGACTTTCTCTACAGAGATTTAACATTACATGGTTGTTATCTTTGTATCTTATAGAACACTGGGTTGATGACTTTCTCTACAGAGATTTAACATTACATGGTTGTTATCTTTGTATCGTATAGGACACTGGGTTGATGACTTTCTCTACAGAGATTTAACATTACATGGTTGTTATCTTTGTATCTTATAGGACACTGGGTTGATGACTTTCTCTACAGAGATTTAACATTACATGGTTGTTATCTTTGTATCGTATAGGACACTGGGTTGATGACTTTCTCTACGGAGATTTAACATTACATGGTTGTTATCTTTGTATCTTATAGAACACTGGGTTGATGACTTTCTCTACGGAGATTTAACATTACATGGTTGTTATCTTTGTATTGTATAGGACACTGGGTTGATGACTTTCTCTACAGAGATTTAACATTACATGGTTGTTATCTTTGTATCGTATAGGACACTGGGTTGATGACTTTCTCTACGGAGATATAACATTACATGGTTGTTATCTTTGTATCTTATAGAACACTGGGTTGATGACTTTCTCTACAGAGATATAACATTACATGGTTGTTATCTTTGTATCTTATAGAACACTGGGTTGATGACTTTCTCTACGGAGATATAACATTACATGGTTGTTATCTTTGTATCGTATAGGACACTGGGTTGATGACTTTCTCTACGAGATTTAACATTACATGGTTGTTATCTTTGTATCTTATAGAACACTGGGTTGATGACTTTCTCTACGGAGATATAACATTACATGGTTGTTATCTTTGTATCGTATAGGACACTGGGTTGATGACTTTCTCTACAGAGATTTAACATTACATGGTTGTTATCTTTGTATCTTATAGAACACTGGGTTGATGACTTTCTCTACGGAGATTTAACATTACATGGTTGTTATCTTTGTATCGTATAGAACACTGGGTTGATGACTTTCTCTACGGAGATTTAACATTACATGGTTGTTATCTTTGTATCGTATAGAACACTGGGTTGATGACTTTCTCTACGGAGATTTAACATTACATGTTTGTTATCTTTGTATCGTATAGGACACTGGGTTGATGACTTTCTCTACAGAGATTTAACATTACATGGTTGTTATCTTTGTATCATATAGGACACTGGGTTGATGACTTTCTCTACAGAGATTTAACATTACATGGTTGTTATCTTTGTATCTTATAGAACACTGGGTTGATGACTTTCTCTACAGAGATTTAACATTACATGGTTGTTATCTTTGTATCGTATAGGACACTGGGTTGATGACTTTCTCTACAGAGATTTAACATTACATGGTTGTTATCTTTGTATCATATAGGACACTGGGTTGATGACTTTCTCTACAGAGATTTAACATTACATGGTTGTTATCTTTGTATCTTATAGAACACTGGGTTGATGACTTTCTCTACAGAGATTTAACATTACATGGTTGTTATCTTTGTATCGTATAGGACACTGGGTTGATGACTTTCTCTACGAGATTTAACATTACATGGTTGTTATCTTTGTATCTTATAGAACACTGGGTTGATGACTTTCTCTACGGAGATATAACATTACATGGTTGTTATCTTTGTATCGTATAGGACACTGGGTTGATGACTTTCTCTACGGAGATTTAACATTACATGGTTGTTATCTTTGTATCGTATAGGACACTGGGTTGATGACTTTCTCTACGGAGATTTAACATTACATGGTTGTTATCTTTGTATCTTATAGGACACTGGGTTGATGACTTTCTCTACGGAGATTTAACATTACATGGTTGTTATCTTTGTATCGTATAGAACACTGGGTTGATGACTTTCTCTATGGAGATTTAACATTACATGGTTGTTATCTTTGTATCGTATAGGACACTGGGTTGATGACTTTCTCTACGGAGATTTAACATTACATGGTTGTTATCTTTGTATTGTATAGGACACTGGGTTGATGACTTTCTCTACAGAGATTTAACATTACATGGTTGTTATCTTTGTATCGTATAGAACACTGGGTTGATGACTTTCTCTACGGAGATTTAACATTACATGGTTGTTATCTTTGTATCTTATAGAACACTGGGTTGATGACTTTCTCTACGGAGATTTAACATTACATGGTTGTTATCTTTGTATCTTATAGAACACTGGGTTGATGACTTTCTCTACAGAGATTTAACATTACATGGTTGTTATCTTTGTATCGTATAGAACACTGGGTTGATGACTTTCTCTACAGAGATTTAACATTACATGGTTTTTATCTTTGTATCGTATAGGACACTGGGTTGATGACTTTCTCTACAGAGATTTAACATTACATGGTTGTTATCTTTGTATCTTATAGAACACTGGGTTGATGACTTTCTCTACAGAGATTTAACATTACATGGTTGTTATCTTTGTATCTTATAGAACACTGGGTTGATGACTTTCTCTACAGAGATTTAACATTACATGGTTGTTATCTTTGTATCGTATAGGACACTGGGTTGATGACTTTCTCTACAGAGATTTAACATTACATGGTTGTTATCTTTGTATCTTATAGAACACTGGGTTGATGACTTTCTCTACAGAGATTTAACATTACATGGTTGTTATCTTTGTATCTTATAGAACACTGGGTTGATGACTTTCTCTACAGAGATATAACATTACATGGTTGTTATCTTTGTATCGTATAGAACACTGGGTTGATGACTTTCTCTACAGAGATTTAACATTACATGGTTGTTATCTTTGTATCTTATAGAACACTGGGTTGATGACTTTCTCTACAGAGATTTAACATTACATGGTTGTTATCTTTGTATCTTATAGGACACTGGGTTGATGACTTTCTCTACAGAGATTTAACATTACATGGTTGTTATCTTTGTATCGTATAGAACACTGGGTTGATGACTTTCTCTACAGAGATTTAACATTACATGGTTGTTATCTTTGTATCTTATAGAACACTGGGTTGATGACTTTCTCTACGGAGATATAACATTACATGGTTGTTATCTTTGTATCGTATAGGACACTGGGTTGATGACTTTCTCTACGAGATTTAACATTACATGGTTGTTATCTTTGTATCGTATAGGACACTGGGTTGGTGACTTTCTCTACGGAGATTTAACATTACATGGTTGTTATCTTTGAATAGTATAGGACACTGGGTTGATGACTTTCTCTACAGAGATTTAACATTACATGGTTGTTATCTTTGTATCGTATAGAACACTGGGTTGATGACTTTCTCTACGGAGATTTAACATTACATGGTTGTTATCTTTGTATCTTATAGAACACTGGGTTGATGACTTTCTCTACGGAGATTTAACATTACATGGTTGTTATCTTTGTATCTTATAGAACACTGGGTTGATGACTTTCTCTACGGAGATATAACATTACATGGTTGTTATCTTTGTATCGTATAGGACACTGGGTTGATGACTTTCTCTACTGAGATTTAACATTACATGGTTGTTATCTTTGTATCTTATAGAACACTGGGTTGATGACTTTCTCTACGGAGATTTAACATTACATGGTTGTTATCTTTGTATCGTATAGGACACTGGGTTGATGACTTTCTCTACGGAGATTTAACATTACATGGTTGTTATCTTTGTATCTTATAGAACACTGGGTTGATGACTTTCTCTACAGAGATATAACATTACATGGTTGTTATCTTTGTATCGTATAGAACACTGGGTTGATGACTTTCTCTACGAGATTTAACATTACATGGTTGTTATCTTTGTATCTTATAGAACACTGGGTTGATGACTTTCTCTACAGAGATTTAACATTACATGGTTGTTATCTTTGTATCGTATAGAACACTGGGTTGATGACTTTCTCTACAGAGATTTAACATTACATGGTTGTTATCTTTGTATCTTATAGAACACTGGGTTGATGACTTTCTCTACAGAGATTTAACATTACATGGTTGTTATCTTTGTATCGTATAGGACACTGGGTTGATGACTTTCTCTACAGAGATTTAACATTACATGGTTGTTATCTTTGTATCTTATATTCTCCCTTGACAATTTGAATTAATGACTTTCTCTACAGAGATTTAACATTACATGGTTGTTATCTTTGTATCGTATAGGACACTGGGTTGATGACTTTCTCTACGGAGATTTAACATTACATGGTTGTTATCTTTGTATCGTATAGGACACTGGGTTGATGACTTTCTCTACTGAGATTTAACATTACATGGTTGTTATCTTTGTATCTTATAGAACACTGGGTTGATGACTTTCTCTACGGAGATTTAACATTACATGGTTGTTATCTTTGTATCGTATAGGACACTGGGTTGATGACTTTCTCTACGGAGATTTAACATTACATGGTTGTTATCTTTGTATCTTATAGGACACTGGGTTGATGACTTTCTCTACGGAGATATAACATTACATGGTTGTTATCTTTGTATCGTATAGGACACTGGGTTGATGACTTTCTCTACTGAGATTTAACATTACATGGTTGTTATCTTTGTATCTTATAGAACACTGGGTTGATGACTTTCTCTACGGAGATTTAACATTACATGGTTGTTATCTTTGTATCGTATAGGACACTGGGTTGATGACTTTCTCTACGGAGATTTAACATTACATGGTTGTTATCTTTGTATCTTATAGAACACTGGGTTGATGACTTTCTCTACAGAGATATAACATTACATGGTTGTTATCTTTGTATCGTATAGAACACTGGGTTGATGACTTTCTCTACGAGATTTAACATTACATGGTTGTTATCTTTGTATCTTATAGAACACTGGGTTGATGACTTTCTCTACAGAGATTTAACATTACATGGTTGTTATCTTTGTATCGTATAGAACACTGGGTTGATGACTTTCTCTACAGAGATTTAACATTACATGGTTGTTATCTTTGTATCTTATAGAACACTGGGTTGATGACTTTCTCTACAGAGATTTAACATTACATGGTTGTTATCTTTGTATCGTATAGGACACTGGGTTGATGACTTTCTCTACAGAGATTTAACATTACATGGTTGTTATCTTTGTATCTTATATTCTCCCTTGACAATTTGAATTAATGACTTTCTCTACAGAGATTTAACATTACATGGTTGTTATCTTTGTATCGTATAGGACACTGGGTTGATGACTTTCTCTACGGAGATTTAACATTACATGGTTGTTATCTTTGTATCTTATAGAACACTGGGTTGATGACTTTCTCTACAGAGATTTAACATTACATGGTTGTTATCTTTGTATTGTATAGGACACTGGGTTGATGACTTTCTCTACAGAGATTTAACATTACATGGTTGTTATCTTTGTATCTTATAGAACACTGGGTTGATGACTTTCTCTACAGAGATTTAACATTACATGGTTGTTATCTTTGTATCGTATAGGACACTGGGTTGATGACTTTCTCTACAGAGATTTAACATTACATGGTTGTTATCTTTGTATCTTATAGGACACTGGGTTGATGACTTTCTCTACAGAGATTTAACATTACATGGTTGTTATCTTTGTATCGTATAGGACACTGGGTTGATGACTTTCTCTACGGAGATTTAACATTACATGGTTGTTATCTTTGTATCTTATAGAACACTGGGTTGATGACTTTCTCTACGGAGATTTAACATTACATGGTTGTTATCTTTGTATTGTATAGGACACTGGGTTGATGACTTTCTCTACAGAGATTTAACATTACATGGTTGTTATCTTTGTATCGTATAGGACACTGGGTTGATGACTTTCTCTACGGAGATTTAACATTACATGGTTGTTATCTTTGTATCGTATAGAACACTGGGTTGATGACTTTCTCTACGGAGATTTAACATTACATGGTTGTTATCTTTGTATCTTATAGGACACTGGGTTGATGACTTTCTCTACGAGATTTAACATTACATGGTTTTTATCTTTGTATCTTATAGAACACTGGGTTGATGACTTTCTCTACGGAGATTTAACATTACATGGTTGTTATCTTTGTATCTTATAGGACTCTGGGTTGTTTACTCTCTCCATTTGTAATAACATGGCTTAAACAATATTTATTAAAAAAACGTCTGATGAATATTGCTACAATATCAATCAATCAATCAATCAATCAATCATGAATATTAATAATATAATTGAATTAGATATAGAATTCTGAACAAAATTAGTTACCTTCAATCTTCTGAACTCTGCCCTTAACTCCATCGGTGTTAACCGATAATCATCTAGTCCATCATTCCATTTAATCCGCTCTAAAACCGACAAATCACCTCCGACTAACCAATCACCACTCTCGTATATCATCTGGGGAAAAAATATTATAAAAAAATACTATCTTTATCTTTTGACTTATGATCTATAACCAATAGATTCTACTTTCTTAGCTAGTAGTCAGTTAAATTATGAAAAGAAACCTCTGATATAATCTTCAACTTATTGTAACCTATTGAAGACAGTCAGCATTTGGTGGTAGAAGAAGAGAGTTTAAACAGTGATAGTCAACAAAAATACTGTTGTTTCATTTATTTTTGTCAGCGTTAATTGGCAGTAACTGATATGTTAGTCGACATCTGAATTCATGATTTTGATACTTTCAACCAACTTCTCTTGTTATTTATGTCATTCCTTGCACAATAAATTATGCATGTTTGATTGAACCAATGAAAACCATGAAAGTTAGTATTCAATGAATAATAATATGAATTCCCAGTAAGTCGTGTTATACCTTGACATAAGGATGACCTGAATTACTGGTTCCAAACTGCCTACAACACCTCTCCTCCTTATTATGTGGATAGAATTCTGGATTGCGTAGAATTGCCATACATTTGCCCTCGTATTTTAATGTAAATGCTGCACTGTCTTTCAGTCTCTCTTTGTCTTCTGTACAAACTGGTAGAACAATTGGTATGGACTGGTTTGTTACTCCTCCTAAAATAAACCAATTTAGTACATTTGAAGAATAAGTGGCGTTAGGTATCGATTGCATTGGCAGATGTAAATGCAACTACCAAGCGATTGCAGCCCTGACAGTCCAATCAATATCATTTATACAAGTCATATTTTAGGGTAGGGTGGAGTTATAAGGTGTTTAGCACCACATTTAACAATATATCAAAAAATATTGTGGCAGTCAGTTACATTGGCGGAGGAAATTAGCATTACCTGGATAAAACTAGCATCCTGCCGCAGTAAACTGACAAACCGTTGCAGTAAAAATGGTCAATGATCGCATAAGAAAATGTATATACAATCACCATATGATAATGGGCTGTAATAATTCTATCTCTTTCATGAGAACAGGACAAAAGCCCCCCGGACATAAGCCCCCAGACAAAAGCCCTCCAGACAAAAAGCCCCCCAATAATGAAATAATCATACAATCTTATTACATTTGTTTTATATTGGTGGTGATAATAAAAGATATCTTAAAGAATTAATACAAAAAATAAAATACTTTAAAAACATTTTTTTCCACATTTTGTTCATTGTTCATTGTTAAGTTCATTTATAAAGTGTAAATTAAAAAAAAAATACTGCTTAAATGTTTAAAATTGAAATTAATCATGTAAAGTTAATCAGAAATTGTTTTTATTGATAAACAATAGATAATTACCTTTTTAACCTTTGAACTTATTAAAAGTAATCAGTGAGTTATTTTCTTGATGATGGTTGTTGTAGTTCTTTAAACAAATGTTTTAATTGTTTATCATATCTTTAAGTTCCAAAAAAAAATAATATTCAAAAATAATGTTCATCCATAAATAGCAGTCCAATAAGTCCAAAATGTGTGCAAAGATACAAATATATAAATATGGTTTGAGGTAAAAAAAAAAGTCTTGAATCATGTTATAAAATACAAAGAAAATTTTACATATCCAAACAGTTAAACAAAGAAACAGAAATAAAAAAAATACATATGACACAAAAAAAACCCATTAACTTATACTTTTCATTATTGAGGGGCTTTTTGTCGGGGGGGCTTTTGTCCTAGACCCCTCTTTCACACACTATTAATTACATATACCTACCATCTAATAGACATCCAAAATGTTGACATTGCAAATATTCTCTCTCCCTCATAAATCCATTGAGGGGCGTCGCCCATCCTTCTGACAACACTTGTACCCATTGTGTATCAAGCTGCAAAAAAAGGAAATCAAATAAAAGTTTTTCTTGATATTCAAGGGTCACTTTTATGAATTTCTAGAGACAAGTCATACATTGTGTATATTTCATTAGAATAGGGTTCACGGTCACTCAAAGGTGTTTATTGTATTATAAAAATATCATGGGGAATATTAATTTATGATTGATCAAGAAATATATATACTATCGTTTATTTGTTTTGTGAGAATGGATTTCTATTGGCAATATCACATCGAAGGTAAATGAACAAACAAATACGCAAGTCTTATTTTATATCACAAAATCTTAATAATGTACAATATCTTGCTGGTTTCTGTGTACAAACTACTTATGCTTTATAAAATGTTTTGACTACCAGTATATTAAAACAGGACCAAAATTGGTTCATATTCATATATACAGTAGTCCCCTTCTTAAATAAGGCCAACCATTCTGCAATGGAAAAATGGATTTATAAGAGAGTGGCTATTTTACTTTCTCAGTGCACCTGAAATTTGGTCTGATAAGATATATGTGGCCTTTGGTGAGTGTGGCCTTATAAGATGGGGACTACAGTACTGACCTCTGATGTCTCTTTACTCATTATTGATGGAAAAGGAAGAGAGTGTTCAGACTGATTTTACCCATGTATCTAAAACCCTGGACATGTATTAATTTTTTCCATTTTTATTTGTCTGTAATAGTACAAGAAAATAAAGGGAGATAATTTGATGATCAAATTAAAGGGAAATAATTACCTTACTAATTTCCATGCATGGTAGAGCTTCAGCCTCAACTTTGGCATCTTCAAGTTTGTTTTCTGGTACAAACAATTCCTTAACATTTCTAACAGCAGTAGAGGGAACTACTCCCTATAAATGAAGGAAACTAATGTAATTCATTGAATGATAAAATATGAATTGATGAATTTAGTTAATAATAAACATGAGTAACAATCAAATTCAGGAAACAAAATAAATGGACCATTTTAAGAATTCATGATAGGAAAGCACGTTCACGCAAGCAAAGTGGGTTCCAGCAAATGTTTTTTACAACTTATTAAGTCTTCTCCCAAATACAACAATTTACAATACGTGTTGGTATGTCCAAAAAAAATGATATAATATGATTATAAATAAACACAGAAAGATTATATACAAAAACATAGGTAGAGACTAAATATTAAAAGAAAAGAAAAACTTCTGAAAATGTATGTTGGTTACTTTTCAGTATATGTCCTTTATCAGATAGTTTTAGGTAGATCCTCTTAATCATTTGCAATGAAATAGGGCTAGAGGGTTGTGGTGTTTAACTCCACTTTCAACAATATTTCAGTTATATCATGGCGGTCAGTGCTCTGAGAAAACTACGGACCTGCCTCAAGTCACTGATAAACTTTATCACACAATGTTGTAGCGAGTACACCTTGCCACATGCGGGATTCAAACTTACAATGTCAGTGGTGATAAGCACTGATTGCACAGGTTGTTGTAAATCCAACTACCATACGATCACGACCAAGACAGCCCCTATAACGAAATAAATTGCCTAGCAAACATATAAATCTTATACATACCAGTTCCATTAGATGTTGAACAATTTGTTGAATACACTCATCTGGAATTAATTCCCCTGCCTTGACTCTAACATCTGGCATTGGTGGAGGCTCATAAACTGAATCTACTCCAGTGAATCCTGTAAATCAAAACAAACTTACTTTTATGTTTCCTTGGCAATTTTTTATTCAATAAATGCTCATCTTCCATTATAGATATGCATCATTTACAAATTTGATTGGATGGGATAGACAAAGGGCATTTAATGTCACTTTTAACAATATTTCAGTTGACATTTTTCTTTGATCTCACAGTGATATTATCAATAACAACGAACTGACTCTGATACTGAAAATGATCAGTCAGAGTGACATTAAAAACATTATGACATTATTTATAAAACAATAATGTCAGTCTTGAAGGGAATGACATATACTATTACTACATGTAGTATTGCAGCTTAGTCCTGTCTTACTCGATGTCATACTAGTGATAATGGCTGTCACTACTTCGTTTATTACTACATGTAGTATTGCAGCTAGTCCTGTCTTACTCAATGTCATACTAGTGATAATGGCTGTCACTACTTCGTTTATTACTACATGTAGTATTGCAGCTAGTCCTGTCTTACTCGATGTCATACTAGTGATAATGGCTGTCACTACTTCGTTTATTACTACATGTAGTATTGCAGCTAGTCCTGTCTTACTCGATGTCATACTAGTGATAATGGCTGTCACTACTTCGTTTATTACTACATGTAGTATTGCAGCTAGTCCTGTCTTACTCGATGTCATACTAGTGATAATGGCTGTCACTACTTCGTTTATTACTACATGTAGTATTGCAGCTAGTCCTGTCTTACTCGATGTCATACTAGTGATAATGGCTGTCACTACTTCGTTTATTACTACATGTAGTATTGCAGCTAGTCCTGTCTTACTCAATGTCATACTAGTGATAATGGCTGTCACTACTTCGTTTATTACTACATGTAGTATTGCAGCTAGTCCTGTCTTACTCGATGTCATACTAGTGATAATGGCTGTCACTACTTCGTTTATTACTACATGTAGTATTGCAGCTAGTCCTGTCTTACTCGATGTCATACTAGTGATAATGGCTGTCACTACTTCGTTTATTACTACATGTAGTATTGCAGCTAGTCCTGTCTTACTCGATGTCATACTAGTGATAATGGCTGTCACTACTTCGTTTATTACTACATGTAGTATTGCAGCTAGTCCTGTCTTACTCAATGTCATACTAGTGATAATGGCTGTCACTACTTCGTTTATTACTACATGTAGTATTGCAGCTAGTCCTGTCTTACTCGATGTCATACTAGTGATAATGGATGTCACTACTTCGTTTATTACTACATGTAGTATTGCAGCTAGTCCTGTCTTACTCGATGTCATACTAGTGATAATGGCTGTCACTACTTCGTTTATTACTACATGTAGTATTGCAGCTAGTCCTGTCTTACTCAATGTCATACTAGTGATAATGGCTGTCACTACTTCGTTTATTACTACATGTAGTATTGCAGCTAGTCCTGTCTTACTCGATGTCATACTAGTGATAATGGCTGTCACTACTTCGTTTATTACTACATGTAGTATTGCAGCTAGTCCTGTCTTACTCGATGTCATACTAGTGATAATGGCTGTCACTACTTCGTTTATTACTACATGTAGTATTGCAGCTAGTCCTGTCTTACTCGATGTCATACTAGTGATAATGGCTGTCACTACTTCGTTTATTACTACATGTAGTATTGCAACTAGTCCTGTCTTACTCGATGTCATACTAGTGATAATGGCTGTCACTACTTCGTTTATTACTACATGTAGTATTGCAGCTAGTCCTGTCTTACTCGATGTCATACTAGTGATAATGGCCGTCACTACTTCGTTTATTACTACATGTAGTATTGCAGCTAGTCCTGTCTTACTCGATGTCATACTAGTGATAATGGCTGTCACTACTTCGTTTATTACTACATGTAGTATTGCAGCTAGTCCTGTCTTACTCGATGTCATACTAGTGATAATGGCTGTCACTACTTCGTTTATTACTACATGTAGTATTGCAGCTAGTCCTGTCTTACTCAATGTCATACTAGTGATAATGGCTGTCACTACTTCGTTTATTACTACATGTAGTATTGCAGCTAGTCCTGTCTTACTCGATGTCATACTAGTGATAATGGCTGTCACTACTTCGTTTATTACTACATGTAGTATTGCAGCTAGTCCTGTCTTACTCAATGTCATACTAGTGATAATGGCTGTCACTACTTCGTTTATTACTACATGTAGTATTGCAGCTAGTCCTGTCTTACTCGATGTCATACTAGTGATAATGGCTGTCACTACTTCGTTTATTACTACATGTAGTATTGCAGCTAGTCCTGTCTTACTCAATGTCATACTAGTGATAATGGCTGTCACTACTTCGTTTATTACTACATGTAGTATTGCAGCTAGTCCTGTCTTACTCAATGTCATACTAGTGATAATGGCTGTCACTACTTCGTTTATTACTACATGTAGTATTGCAGCTAGTCCTGTCTTACTCGATGTCATACTAGTGATAATGGCTGTCACTACTTCGTTTATTACTACATGTAGTATTGCAGCTAGTCCTGTCTTACTCGATGTCATACTAGTGATAATGGCTGTCACTACTTCGTTTAAACATATTTATGATGGTCTGGTCAGTTTAACTGGTGCATGAAACTGTTGTACCCATAAAAAACCCCACTATCTTTCGTAAGACAGAGTTAAATTAAGTGTACCTTTAATTTCTCCTGCTCTGGCTTTCTTGTAAAGTCCCTTAACATCTCTTTCTTCACAGATTTCTAATGGTGTATCTACATACACCTCTACAAACTTTAAACCTGCTTTCTCATGAAGTTCTCTAGCTCTTGCTCTGTCCTTAAATTAGGAGATACATATATTATCACAAATTGTCCTTAAATTAGGAGATACATATATTATCACAAATTGTCCTTAAATTAGGAGATACATATATTATCACAAATTGTCCTTAAATTAGGAGATACATATATTATCACAAATTGTCCTTAAATTAGGAGATACATATATTATCACAAATTGTCCTTAAATTAGGAGATACATATATTATCACAAATTGTCTTTAAATTAGGAGATACATATATTATCACAAATTGTCCTTAAATTAGGAGATACATATATTATCACAAATTGTCCTTAAATTAGGAGATACATATATTATCACAAATTGTCCTTAAATTAGGAGATACATATATTATCACAAATTATCCTTAAATTAGGAGATACATATATTATCACAAATTATCCTTAAATTAGGAGATACATATATTATCACAAATTATCCTTAAATTAGGAGATACATATATTATCACAAATTATCCTTAAATTAGGAGATACATATATTATCACAAATTATCGTTAAATTAGGAGATACATATATTATCACAAATTGTTATTTACACATTTAAAATTAAATGTACTATTGATTAATGGAAAAAAATTACGGCTGCTTTTATAGGCAGTGATTTGTTATTAATATATATTACACTTCATGTTTTTATTTTCCCCATTTGTCTTTGTTAGCGCAGCCGGTCACTATTTTCGTATATGGACCGGCCAGGTACCTGCATTATTTTAGATAAAAAGTATAATATAGCAAATAGTTCATGTCACTTCGGGTCATATGGCAGTATATGGACCGGTCTGTCACCCAAAAAATATTATATGGACCTCAGAAGCTTCAGTCCATATAATATTTTTTGGTTGACGGACCGGTCCATATACTGCCATATGACCCTCAGTGCCACGAAATATTTGCTATATAGGTGCCCTTTAAGGCAGGTTTCATTGTTCATATGTAAATATACAGTCAAAAGAAGTTGCTAAGGTTAAAGTATAAACAATATAAGTTGCTAAGGTTACCACACATTTCTGACTTGATTCTAAAATTATACATTTTTACAGGAGTTATTTCCCATGCAAATTTCAAGGAAAATAATACATGTTTCCTATAATCTGTACCCTATTTTAATGTTGTAACAACCTCTGAAGTTTCTAGCGATCAAATTTTCCACTGAATTTTTACAAATATCTATAAATTGTAAAAAAAAATTATTCAAATTCTTTCTTTCCTGAACGCTCTAATTAGAAATGATACCAAGGGAAATAACTCCTATCAAAAATAGAAATATTCATATAATTTTAGAATCAAGAATGTACAAAAGGTCAATTGTCATATAATAAATATAAATACTGTTTTTTTTTTTATTCAGATGCATTTCAAAAAAATGTAAACTAGTCAGTGGTCTACCTTTTCATATGGACTGATGAAGGAAGTCAAGCATACAATCCCACCATCAGCAAATAACTTGGCTACTTCAGAAATACGTCTGATATTCTCTTCACGGTCCTCCTGTGAAAATCCAAGGTTCTTGTTTAAACCAGTCCTGACATTGTCTCCATCTAAACTGTATGATGGAATTCCTTGGCTGACCAAATAATTCTCTAGAGCAAACGACAGAGTTGTCTTCCCAGCTCCAGATAATCCAGTCAACCATACGGTACATCCTAAAAAGTGGTTACTTTTTCCCAACACCTGTCCTCGCTTGTCTCTACTAACTAAGTTGTCCTGGAATTTGACATTGGTCGCCTTGTTCACTGCCTGAAACATATAACTATAATAAAACTTCTTCCTCCAGATTACTGAATTATTAATCATATCTTCAATTTGTAACATATTGCCTATGTAGATAAATCTATCACATGACTTGTATGTATTTTATAAACATTTGATTTCATCAGAAGACATGTAAAAGAATAATCTCTTTGTCACAGTGACATATGATTGATGTCTAAATACTTGTCAATATAAAAAACGTCATGTATGTACAAGGACCCTAAATTTATACAATTTTACAAACTAATTACAAAAATGTATACAGATAATTTCAAGGAAACAAGTACAAATGTAATGTACGTCATGTATGTACAAGGTGCCTAAATTACACAGGTAATATTTTTTTAGTAATGTAATTTCTAAGAAATAAGTAAAAATTTTATGGGATATCTATTTTTAGAATAAAATAACATATATCCAGAAGTCTTTTTAAGGGTTTTAATTACAATTTGAAGTAATTTAACTTAATTATTTTTATTTACTACATGCATATTAAATTGAGACTGGAAACTAGAGGTTCCCAGGGGCCTGTATAGCTCACCTGGGTATAATAACTTCGGTAAAAAAAATTAACAAATGTAGCCCTCGTCATTGCAGACCCCTTCTACAAATAAATTTGAGCAGGGGTTCCCCCTTTAATGTAAGGTATCAAAATTGCTGTAAAAAAACATATATGTCAATGATTCTCAAAATTTAGCTTTTGCTACTTCACATTTTGTAATAGAGTTGCTTCCCTTTGATTATTTGAGTAACCAAAAGCAGTGAGTCAACAAAAAAAATGCATTTAAAGAGGAATAACTCTTCACACAGTTGTCGCAGATTTTCAACTGTGGGAAATTGTTTGTAGATCTTGACATGCTGAACATTTTTGCAGTTTAAACTTTCCCTCTATCTCTAATAGTTTTTGAGATATAAGATGAAAGTATTAAAATTTAGAACATTTTGATGAAAAAAGGACAATAACTCCAAAATGGGTAATGGGATTTACTTCAAAATTGTGGGGTAGGTAGATCTTGACATGCTGCAATTTTTTGCAATTTAAACTTAACCTTTATCTCTTATAGTTTTTGAAATATAAGACGAAAAGTATTAAAATTTTACAAATTTGATGAAAAAAGGACAATAATTCCAAGATGGGTAATCAGATTTACTTCAAAATTGCAGGCTAGGTAGATCTTGACATACTGAACATGTTTCCTGTTTAAACTTAACATCTATCTTTTATAGATTTTGAAATAAAAGACGAAAACTATTAAAATTTAGAAAATTTGATGAAAAAAGCGAAATAACTCCAAAATGGGTAATGGGATTTACTTCAAAATTGCAGGGTGGGTAGATCTTGACATGCTGCACATTTTTGCAATTTAAACTTAACCTTTATCTCTTATAGTTTTTGAAATATAAGACGAAAAGTATTAAAATTGCAGGGTAGGTAGATCTTGCTGTGCTGATCATTTTTACCCCATGTCAGATTTTTGATATTATTAACGGTTTTTGAGTTATTACCCAAAACCTGCAATTTTACCATGTTCTATTTTTAGTAACAGTGGCCATGTTGGTTGGTGCACGGCATCACCGGACACAATTTTGCAACTAGACACCCTAGTGATGATTCAGACCAAGTTTGGTTTCCATTGGTCTAGTACTTTCAGAGGAGAAGATTTTTGAAAAAGTTTACGACGGATGACGACGACGGACGCCAAGTGATGGCAATAGCTCACCTGACCCTTCGGGTCAGGTGAGCTAAAAAGTGGGTAGTCATGAATGATGATCAATTGATTTCCAGGTAATTTACCAAGCCTTCTTATAGAATAATTCCTCTTCAATAAATAAAGGAAAGGTTTATTTTCAAACGAAATTTCGATAAAACCATAGTTTTGCTGAGAAGTACATGTACATTATTAGTGCACATTTTTAGTGTATGATATATATGCTTGCCTCTTTCATTGTAGATAGAGCTAGAAGGTTTAACAGCACATTAGTACTATTATTCCAAAGTAAACTACCCTTTCAAAAATCAATTGATTGTTGTATGCAAAATGTATGTTAGAAAATGCTCCAGTGCTGAGAAGATTAATGTACCTGCAAGTTTTGAGTTTCTGTTTATCTATACATAAATACTGCACAGTAATAAAATAAAGGTTAACAGATGACTGATTAAGCATGAAAGTACATCCTATACAATATTTGTTTAAATCTGTAGAACATAGCATATAGTACATGAAAAAAAAAACAATGAGAGATCCATGTCCCCCCTTCTTATCTGAGGAAATATTTCTTAAAATAAGAAGGTATTCTGACCATTTCTTTAGTTCTGGCCACTCATTATAGAGCAAAACAATATAAGCATAAAACCCCTACCACCCCCACCCACCCTTTTTCAATGTCGATACACCTCTGATCTTTGCTACACAGAAATGCATAGAAACAAAAATAAACAGCTTAAACTAAATGTTGATGCAATTTCCAATGCAAATAAAATCCCATTTCTCTATTTGTACAAATGACATTACCACCCCCAAACCCCCACCTACCCAAACCTCATATGAGATTTCAAAGATATAGCAGTATATATATAATATTTATCTATATTCTGTTTCTTCACATAATATGCCCTCATATTCCAATAGTTAGATGGACAGTCATGGCTGTAATTGTATGTTAGTTGAATTTACACCTACCTGTATCTATGTATTTACTAAGGGACCGACCATTTAACTTGCAGGGGGGGGGTTATGGTTTTTTGTTTCGTTCAGAATTTTTTTTTTCGAACAACACAAGAGTTAGAATATTTATTTTTTTTGTCGCGCAAAGCACGAATTTTTTTCCCAGAATTTAACATTACATGTAGGTTATATGATAAAAACTCTGAATCATATTATTTTTTTTTTCCTCCACCAAAATCAGAATATTTTTTTCAGCAACATTGGGAATCAGAATATTTTTTTAGAAAAAAACCATAACCCCCCCCCCCCCCCCCCCCCCTTCAAGTTAAATGGTCTGTCCCTAACTAGCAGCACAAACGTGTACTCATACAACTTTATATAAATATATCAAAGTTAATCAGTGACCTGCGACAGGTCAGTGGTCTGGTTTCCACCACCAATAATTGACTACAATAGTAACTGAAAAATTGTTGAAAGCACTATTTAAATACATGTACCAGTAATCTTAACCCAAAAATGAGTCTACAGGTAAAATTGTAACATTTCTCTCGAAAGGTGAAATATCATCAACCCAGACAAATGTAACATCTTTCATCAACAATTTCAGTCAATTCTAATTTTGTAAATGAAGATATATAACATACCATATTAGAACTGTGTCTTTGAAAAATAACAACACCCCCTCCAACCCCAGCCCCACTAAGAAAAGTTTGAAGATAGCGAAGGGGTAAATTGAAGAAAACATAATAGAAAAATGACAGACAATACAATGGCCCAGAGAAAAAATGACAGACAATACAATGGGCCAGAGAAAAAATGACAAACAATACAATGGCCCAGAGAAAAAATGACAAACAATACAATGGCCCAGAGAAAAAATGACAGACAATACAATGGCCCAGAGATAAAATGACAAACAATACAATGGCCCAGAGAAAAAATGACAAACAATACAATGGCCCAGAGAAACCAGAGGCTCCCAGCAGCCTGTAATCGCTCACCTGGATCAAAGCTGCTTTCAATAACAACGCAACTGCACTGTGGCGGCCATCTTGGCGGGAGAGCGCAACTGCCGGACACCATTTTGGAAGAGGACCATTCAATGACTATTCCATCAAAGTTTGGTTTTAATTGAGCTACTGGTTCCAGACAAGATGGTTTTTATGTGAATTTCCCATAGGGTCCTATGTTATACTAAGTACAGCTGTGCAGCCATCTTGGTCAGAGGGCGGGACCACCAGACACAAATTTGGTTCAGCGGTTTCAGAGGAGAAGATTTAAATGTGATCTTTTATCAAAATATGCCTAATTTGCATAATCGGTATAAATCGGCTGAAAGAAAAATTAAAAAAAAAAACCCCAAACATATGCTAAACTACTCCTTGCCATGTAGCTGCAGTTTAAATTTGAGCTATTTTGACTTATACTAAAGCAGCAGTGGACAATTTAAGAAATTTCTATTTTTAGTAACAGCAGCCATCTTGAATGGAGGGCGGGGCTGTCGGACACAATTTTGAAAGGGAACCACCCAGGGACCATCCCTGCCAAATTTGGTTCAGCGGTTTCAGAGGAGAAGATTTAAATGCGATCTTTTATCAAAATATGCCTAATTTGCATAATCGGTATATATCGGCTGAAAGAAAAATTTCACAGAAAAATCCGGAATATATGCTAAACTACTTCTTGCCATGTAGCTGCAGTTAAAATTTGAGCTCATTTTGACTTACACTAAAGCAGCAATGGACAATTAAAATTTCATCCCCCCTTTTTTCTATTTTGAGCTTGGCGGCCATCTTGGTTGGAAGTCGGGATCACCGGACACAATGTTGGAAGGGGGCCACCCAAGAATCATTTCAGCAAAGTTTGGTTGAGATTGGCTCAGTAGTTTCAGAGGAGAAGATTTTTTTTAAATTTCATCCCCCCTTTTTTCTAATTTGCATAATCGGTCAAAATCGGCAAAAGTTCAAAGTTCATAAAAAATCCTGTGATACATGTTAAAAAGCTCATCATTATGCTTATACAGTTCAAATTTGGGCACATTCTGGCTTAAAATAGAACAGTTTTGGCCATTTGAAGAAATTTCTATTTTTAGTAACAGCGGCCATCTTGAATGGAGGGCGGGGCTGTCGGACACAATTTTGAAAGGGACCCACCCAGGGACCATCCCTGCCAGGTTTGATTTAATTTGGTTCAGCGGTTTCAGAGGAGAAGATTTAAATGTGATCTTTTATCAAAATATGCCTAATTTGCATAATCGGTATATATCGGCTGAAAGAAAAATTTCACAGAAAAATCCGGAATATATGTTAAACTATTCCTTGCCATGTAGCTGCAGTTAAAATTTGAGCTCATTTTGACTTACACTAAAGCAGCAATGGACAATTAAAATTTCATCCCCCCTTTTTTCTATTTTGAGCTTGGCGGCCATCTTGGTTGGAAGTCGGGATCACCGGACACAATGTTGGAAGGGGGCCACCCAAGAATCATTTCAGCAAAGTTTGGTTGAGATTGGCTCAGTAGTTTCAGAGGAGAAGATTTTTTTTAAATTTCATCCCCCCTTTTTTCTAATTTGCATAATCGGTCAAAATCGGCAAAAGTTCAAAGTTCATAAAAAATCCTGTGATACATGTTAAAAAGCTCATCATTATGCTTATACAGTTCAAATTTGGGCACATTCTGGCTTAAAATAGAACAGTTTTGGCCATTTGAAGAAATTTCTATTTTTAGTAACAGCGGCCATCTTGAATGGAGGGCGGGGCTGTCGGACACATTTTTGAAAGGGACCCACCCAGGGACCATCCCTGCCAGGTTTGATTTAATTTGGTTCAGCGGTTTCAGAGGAGAAGATTTAAATGTGATCTTTTATCAAAATATGCCTAATTTGCATAATCGGTATATATCGGCTGAAAGAAAAATTTCACAGAAAAATCCGGAATATATGTTAAACTATTCCTTGCCATGTAGCTGCAGTTAAAATTTGAGCTCATTTTGACGTACACTAAAGCAGCAATGGACAATTAAAATTTCATCCCCCCTTTTTTCTATTTTGAGCTTGGCGGCCATCTTGGTTGGAAGTCGGGATCAACGGACACAATTTTGGAAGGGGGCCATCCAAGAATCATTTCAGCAAAGTTTGGTTGAGATTGGCTCAGTAGTTTCAGAGGAGAAGATTTTTTTTAAATTTCATCCCCCCTTTTTTCTAATTTGCATAATCGGTCAAAATCGGCAAAAGTTCAAAGTTCATAAAAAATCCTGTGATACATGTTAAAAAGCTCATCATTATGCTTATACAGTTCAAATTTGGGCACATTCTGGCTTAAAATAGAACAGTTTTGGCCATTTGAAGAAATTTCTATTTTTAGTAACAGCGGCCATCTTGAATGGAGGGCGGGGCTGTCGGACACATTTTTGAAAGGGACCCACCCCTGCCAGGTTTGATTTAATTTGGTTCAGCGGTTTCAGAGGAGAAGATTTAAATGTGATCTTTTATCAAAATATGCCTAATTTGCATAATCGGTATATATCGGCTGAAAGAAAAATTTCACAGAAAAATCCGGAATATATGTTAAACTATTCCTTGCCATGTAGCTGCAGTTAAAATTTGAGCTCATTTTGACTTACACTAAAGCAGCAATGGACAATTAAAATTTCATCCCCCCTTTTTTCTATTTTGAGCTTGGCGGCCATCTTGGTTGGAAGTCGGGATCACCGGACACAATGTTGGAAGGGGGCCACCCAAGAATCATTTCAGCAAAGTTTGGTTGAGATTGGCTCAGTAGTTTCAGAGGAGAAGATTTTTTTTAAATTTCATCCCCCCTTTTTTCTAATTTGCATAATCGGTCAAAATCGGCAAAAGTTCAAAGTTCATAAAAAATCCTGTGATACATGTTAAAAAGCTCATCATTATGCTTATACAGTTCAAATTTGGGCACATTCTGGCTTAAAATAGAACAGTTTTGGCCATTTGAAGAAATTTCTATTTTTAGTAACAGCGGCCATCTTGAATGGAGGGCGGGGCTGTCGGACACATTTTTGAAAGGGACCCACCCAGGGACCATCCCTGCCAGGTTTGATTTAATTTGGTTCAGCGGTTTCAGAGGAGAAGATTTAAATGTGATCTTTTATCAAAATATGCCTAATTTGCATAATCGGTATATATCGGCTGAAAGAAAAATTTCACAGAAAAATCCGGAATATATGTTAAACTATTCCTTGCCATGTAGCTGCAGTTAAAATTTGAGCTCATTTTGACGTACACTAAAGCAGCAATGGACAATTAAAATTTCATCCCCCCTTTTTTCTATTTTGAGCTTGGCGGCCATCTTGGTTGGAAGTCGGGATCAACGGACACAATTTTGGAAGGGGGCCATCCAAGAATCATTTCAGCAAAGTTTGGTTGAGATTGGCTCAGTAGTTTCAGAGGAGAAGATTTTTTTTAAATTTCATCCCCCCTTTTTTCTAATTTGCATAATCGGTCAAAATCGGCAAAAGTTCAAAGTTCATAAAAAATCCTGTGATACATGTTAAAAAGCTCATCATTATGCTTATACAGTTCAAATTTGGGCACATTCTGGCTTAAAATAGAACAGTTTTGGCCATTTGAAGAAATTTCTATTTTTAGTAACAGCGGCCATCTTGAATGGAGGGCGGGGCTGTCGGACACATTTTTGAAAGGGACCCACCCCTGCCAGGTTTGATTTAATTTGGTTCAGCGGTTTCAGAGGAGAAGATTTAAATGTGATCTTTTATCAAAATATGCCTAATTTGCATAATCGGTATATATCGGCTGAAAGAAAAATTTCACAGAAAAATCCGGAATATATGTTAAACTATTCCTTGCCATGTAGCTGCAGTTAAAATTTGAGCTCATTTTGACTTACACTAAAGCAGCAATGGACAATTAAAATTTCATCCCCCCTTTTTTCTATTTTGAGCTTGGCGGCCATCTTGGTTGGAAGTCGGGATCAACGGACACAATTTTGGAAGGGGGCCATCCAAGAATCATTTCAGCAAAGTTTGGTTGATATTGGCTCAGTAGTTTCCGAGGAGAAGATTTTTTTTAAATTTCATCCCCCCTTTTTTCTAATTTGCATAATCGGTCAAAATCGGCAAAAGTTCAAAGTTCATAAAAAATCCTGTAATATATGCTAAAAAGCTCATCATTATGCTTACACAGTTCAAATTTGGGCACATTCTGGCTTAAAATAGAACAGTTTTGGCCATTTGAAGAAATTTCTATTTTTAGTAACAGCGGCCATCTTGAATGGAGAGCGGGGCTGTCAGACACAATTTTGAAAGGGACCCACCCAGGGACCATCCCTGCCAGGTTTGGTTTAATTTGGTTCAGCGGTTTCAGAGGAGAAGATTTAAATGTGATCTTTTATCAAAATATGCCTAATTTGCATAATCGGTATATATCGGCTGAAAGAAAAATTTCACAGAAAAATCCGGAATATATGCTAAACTACTTCTTGCCATGTAGCTGCAGTTAAAATTTGAGCTCATTTTGACTTACACTAAAGCAGCAATGGACAATTAAAATTTCATCCCCCCTTTTTTCTATTTTGAGCTTGGCGGCCATCTTGGTTGGAAGTCGGGATCACCGGACACAATGTTGGAAGGGGGCCACCCAAGAATCATTTCAGCAAAGTTTGGTTGAGATTGGCTCAGTAGTTTCAGAGGAGAAGATTTTTTTTTAATTTCATCCCCCCTTTTTTCTAATTTGCATAATCGGTCAAAATCGGCAAAAGTTCAAAGTTCATAAAAAATCCTGTGATACATGTTAAAAAGCTCATCATTATGCTTATACAGTTCAAATTTGGGCACATTCTGGCTTAAAATAGAACAGTTTTGGCCATTTGAAGAAATTTCTATTTTTAGTAACAGCGGCCATCTTGAATGGAGGGCGGGGCTGTCGGACACATTTTTGAAAGGGACCCACCCAGGGACCATCCCTGCCAGGTTTGATTTAATTTGGTTCAGCGGTTTCAGAGGAGAAGATTTAAATGTGATCTTTTATCAAAATATGCCTAATTTGCATAATCGGTATATATCGGCTGAAAGAAAAATTTCACAGAAAAATCCGGAATATATGTTAAACTATTCCTTGCCATGTAGCTGCAGTTAAAATTTGAGCTCATTTTGACGTACACTAAAGCAGCAATGGACAATTAAAATTTCATCCCCCCTTTTTTCTATTTTGAGCTTGGCGGCCATCTTGGTTGGAAGTCGGGATCAACGGACACAATTTTGGAAGGGGGCCATCCAAGAATCATTTCAGCAAAGTTTGGTTGAGATTGGCTCAGTAGTTTCAGAGGAGAAGATTTTTTTTAAATTTCATCCCCCCTTTTTTCTAATTTGCATAATCGGTCAAAATCGGCAAAAGTTCAAAGTTCATAAAAAATCCTGGGATACATGTTAAAAAGCTCATCATTATGCTTATACAGTTCAAATTTGGGCACATTCTGGCTTAAAATAGAACAGTTTTGGCCATTTGAAGAAATTTCTATTTTTAGTAACAGCGGCCATCTTGAATGGAGGGCGGGGCTGTCGGACACATTTTTGAAAGGGACCCACCCCTGCCAGGTTTGATTTAATTTGGTTCAGCGGTTTCAGAGGAGAAGATTTAAATGTGATCTTTTATCAAAATATGCCTAATTTGCATAATCGGTATATATCGGCTGAAAGAAAAATTTCACAGAAAAATCCGGAATATATGTTAAACTATTCCTTGCCATGTAGCTGCAGTTAAAATTTGAGCTCATTTTGACTTACACTAAAGCAGCAATGGACAATTAAAATTTCATCCCCCCTTTTTTCTATTTTGAGCTTGGTGGCCATCTTGGTTGGAAGTCGGGATCAACGGACACAATTTTGGAAGGGGGCCATCCAAGAATCATTTCAGCAAAGTTTGGTTGATATTGGCTCAGTAGTTTCCGAGGAGAAGATTTTTTTTAAATTTCATCCCCCCTTTTTTCTAATTTGCATAATCGGTCAAAATCGGCAAAAGTTCAAAGTTCATAAAAAATCCTGTAATATATGCTAAAAAGCTCATCATTATGCTTACACAGTTCAAATTTGGGCACATTCTGGCTTAAAATAGAACAGTTTTGGCCATTTGAAGAAATTTCTATTTTTAGTAACAGCGGCCATCTTGAATGGAGAGCGGGGCTGTCAGACACAATTTTGAAAGGGACCCACCCAGGGACCATCCCTGCCAGGTTTGGTTTAATTTGGTTCAGCGGTTTCAGAGGAGAAGATTTAAATGTGATCTTTTATCAAAATATGCCTAATTTGCATAATCGGTATATATCGGCTGAAAGAAAAATTTCACAGAAAAATCCGGAATATATGCCAAACTACTTCTTGCCATGTAGCTGCAGTTAAAATTTGAGCTCATTTTGACTTACACTAAAGCAGCAATGGACAATTAAAATTTCATCCCCCCTTTTTTCTATTTTGAGCTTGGCGGCCATCTTGGTTGGAAGTCGGGATCACCGGACACAATGTTGGAAGGGGGCCACCCAAGAATCATTTCAGCAAAGTTTGGTTGAGATTGGCTCAGTAGTTTCAGAGGAGAAGATTTTTTTAAAATTTCATCCCCCCTTTTTTCTAATTTGCATAATCGGTCAAAATCGGCAAAAGTTCAAAGTTCATAAAAAATCCTGTGATACATGTTAAAAAGCTCATCATTATGCTTATACAGTTCAAATTTGGGCACATTCTGGCTTAAAATAGAACAGTTTTGGCCATTTGAAGAAATTTCTATTTTTAGTAACAGCGGCCATCTTGAATGGAGGGCGGGGCTGTCGGACACATTTTTGAAAGGGACCGACCCAGGGACCATCCCTGCCAGGTTTGATTTAATTTGGTTCAGCGGTTTCAGAGGAGAAGATTTAAATGTGATCTTTTATCAAAATATGCCTAATTTGCATAATCGGTATATATCGGCTGAAAGAAAAATTTCACAGAAAAATCCGGAATATATGTTAAACTATTCCTTGCCATGTAGCTGCAGTTAAAATTTGAGCTCATTTTGACTTACACTAAAGCAGCAATGGACAATTAAAATTTCATCCCCCCTTTTTTCTATTTTGAGCTTGGCGGCCATCTTGGTTGGAAGTCGGGATCACCGGACACAATGTTGGAAGGGGGCCACCCAAGAATCATTTCAGCAAAGTTTGGTTGAGATTGGCTCAGTAGTTTCAGAGGAGAAGATTTTTTTTAAATTTCATCCCCCCTTTTTTCTAATTTGCATAATCGGTCAAAATCGGCAAAAGTTCAAAGTTCATAAAAAATCCTGTGATACATGTTAAAAAGCTCATCATTATGCTTATACAGTTCAAATTTGGGCACATTCTGGCTTAAAATAGAACAGTTTTGGCCATTTGAAGAAATTTCTATTTTTAGTAACAGCGGCCATCTTGAATGGAGGGCGGGGCTGTCGGACACATTTTTGAAAGGGACCCACCCAGGGACCATCCCTGCCAGGTTTGATTTAATTTGGTTCAGCGGTTTCAGAGGAGAAGATTTAAATGTGATCTTTTATCAAAATATGCCTAATTTGCATAATCGGTATATATCGGCTGAAAGAAAAATTTCACAGAAAAATCCGGAATATATGTTAAACTATTCCTTGCCATGTAGCTGCAGTTAAAATTTGAGCTCATTTTGACGTACACTAAAGCAGCAATGGACAATTAAAATTTCATCCCCCCTTTTTTCTATTTTGAGCTTGGCGGCCATCTTGGTTGGAAGTCGGGATCAACGGACACAATTTTGGAAGGGGGCCATCCAAGAATCATTTCAGCAAAGTTTGGTTGAGATTGGCTCAGTAGTTTCAGAGGAGAAGATTTTTTTTAAATTTCATCCCCCCTTTTTTCTAATTTGCATAATCGGTCAAAATCGGCAAAAGTTCAAAGTTCATAAAAAATCCTGTGATACATGTTAAAAAGCTCATCATTATGCTTATACAGTTCAAATTTGGGCACATTCTGGCTTAAAATAGAACAGTTTTGGCCATTTGAAGAAATTTCTATTTTTAGTAACAGCGGCCATCTTGAATGGAGGGCGGGGCTGTCGGACACATTTTTGAAAGGGACCCACCCCTGCCAGGTTTGATTTAATTTGGTTCAGCGGTTTCAGAGGAGAAGATTTAAATGTGATCTTTTATCAAAATATGCCTAATTTGCATAATCGGTATATATCGGCTGAAAGAAAAATTTCACAGAAAAATCCGGAATATATGTTAAACTATTCCTTGCCATGTAGCTGCAGTTAAAATTTGAGCTCATTTTGACTTACACTAAAGCAGCAATGGACAATTAAAATTTCATCCCCCCTTTTTTCTATTTTGAGCTTGGCGGCCATCTTGGTTGGAAGTCGGGATCAACGGACACAATTTTGGAAGGGGGCCATCCAAGAATCATTTCAGCAAAGTTTGGTTGATATTGGCTCAGTAGTTTCCGAGGAGAAGATTTTTTTTAAATTTCATCCCCCCTTTTTTCTAATTTGCATAATCGGTCAAAATCGGCAAAAGTTCAAAGTTCATAAAAAATCCTGTAATATATGCTAAAAAGCTCATCATTATGCTTACACAGTTCAAATTTGGGCACATTCTGGCTTAAAATAGAACAGTTTTGGCCATTTGAAGAAATTTCTATTTTTAGTAACAGCGGCCATCTTGAATGGAGAGCGGGGCTGTCAGACACAATTTTGAAAGGGACCCACCCAGGGACCATCCCTGCCAGGTTTGGTTTAATTTGGTTCAGCGGTTTCAGAGGAGAAGATTTAAATGTGATCTTTTATCAAAATATGCCTAATTTGCATAATCGGTATATATCGGCTGAAAGAAAAATTTCACAGAAAAATCCGGAATATATGCTAAACTACTTCTTGCCATGTAGCTGCAGTTAAAATTTGAGCTCATTTTGACTTACACTAAAGCAGCAATGGACAATTAAAATTTCATCCCCCCTTTTTTCTATTTTGAGCTTGGCGGCCATCTTGGTTGGAAGTCGGGATCACCGGACACAATGTTGGAAGGGGGCCACCCAAGAATCATTTCAGCAAAGTTTGGTTGAGATTGGCTCAGTAGTTTCAGAGGAGAAGATTTTTTTTAAATTTCATCCCCCCTTTTTTCTAATTTGCATAATCGGTCAAAATCGGCAAAAGTTCAAAGTTCATAAAAAATCCTGTGATACATGTTAAAAAGCTCATCATTATGCTTATACAGTTCAAATTTGGGCACATTCTGGCTTAAAATAGAACAGTTTTGGCCATTTGAAGAAATTTCTATTTTTAGTAACAGCGGCCATCTTGAATGGAGGGCGGGGCTGTCGGACACATTTTTGAAAGGGACCCACCCAGGGACCATCCCTGCCAGGTTTGATTTAATTTGGTTCAGCGGTTTCAGAGGAGAAGATTTAAATGTGATCTTTTATCAAAATATGCCTAATTTGCATAATCGGTATATATCGGCTGAAAGAAAAATTTCACAGAAAAATCCGGAATATATGTTAAACTATTCCTTGCCATGTAGCTGCAGTTAAAATTTGAGCTCATTTTGACGTACACTAAAGCAGCAATGGACAATTAAAATTTCATCCCCCCTTTTTTCTATTTTGAGCTTGGCGGCCATCTTGGTTGGAAGTCGGGATCAACGGACACAATTTTGGAAGGGGGCCATCCAAGAATCATTTCAGCAAAGTTTGGTTGAGATTGGCTCAGTAGTTTCAGAGGAGAAGATTTTTTTTAAATTTCATCCCCCCTTTTTTCTAATTTGCATAATCGGTCAAAATCGGCAAAAGTTCAAAGTTCATAAAAAATCCTGGGATACATGTTAAAAAGCTCATCATTATGCTTATACAGTTCAAATTTGGGCACATTCTGGCTTAAAATAGAACAGTTTTGGCCATTTGAAGAAATTTCTATTTTTAGTAACAGCGGCCATCTTGAATGGAGGGCGGGGCTGTCGGACACATTTTTGAAAGGGACCCACCCCTGCCAGGTTTGATTTAATTTGGTTCAGCGGTTTCAGAGGAGAAGATTTAAATGTGATCTTTTATCAAAATATGCCTAATTTGCATAATCGGTATATATCGGCTGAAAGAAAAATTTCACAGAAAAATCCGGAATATATGTTAAACTATTCCTTGCCATGTAGCTGCAGTTAAAATTTGAGCTCATTTTGACTTACACTAAAGCAGCAATGGACAATTAAAATTTCATCCCCCCTTTTTTCTATTTTGAGCTTGGTGGCCATCTTGGTTGGAAGTCGGGATCAACGGACACAATTTTGGAAGGGGGCCATCCAAGAATCATTTCAGCAAAGTTTGGTTGATATTGGCTCAGTAGTTTCCGAGGAGAAGATTTTTTTTAAATTTCATCCCCCCTTTTTTCTAATTTGCATAATCGGTCAAAATCGGCAAAAGTTCAAAGTTCATAAAAAATCCTGTAATATATGCTAAAAAGCTCATCATTATGCTTACACAGTTCAAATTTGGGCACATTCTGGCTTAAAATAGAACAGTTTTGGCCATTTGAAGAAATTTCTATTTTTAGTAACAGCGGCCATCTTGAATGGAGAGCGGGGCTGTCAGACACAATTTTGAAAGGGACCCACCCAGGGACCATCCCTGCCAGGTTTGGTTTAATTTGGTTCAGCGGTTTCAGAGGAGAAGATTTAAATGTGATCTTTTATCAAAATATGCCTAATTTGCATAATCGGTATATATCGGCTGAAAGAAAAATTTCACAGAAAAATCCGGAATATATGCCAAACTACTTCTTGCCATGTAGCTGCAGTTAAAATTTGAGCTCATTTTGACTTACACTAAAGCAGCAATGGACAATTAAAATTTCATCCCCCCTTTTTTCTATTTTGAGCTTGGCGGCCATCTTGGTTGGAAGTCGGGATCACCGGACACAATGTTGGAAGGGGGCCACCCAAGAATCATTTCAGCAAAGTTTGGTTGAGATTGGCTCAGTAGTTTCAGAGGAGAAGATTTTTTTAAAATTTCATCCCCCCTTTTTTCTAATTTGCATAATCGGTCAAAATCGGCAAAAGTTCAAAGTTCATAAAAAATCCTGTGATACATGTTAAAAAGCTCATCATTATGCTTATACAGTTCAAATTTGGGCACATTCTGGCTTAAAATAGAACAGTTTTGGCCATTTGAAGAAATTTCTATTTTTAGTAACAGCGGCCATCTTGAATGGAGGGCGGGGCTGTCGGACACATTTTTGAAAGGGACCCACCCAGGGACCATCCCTGCCAGGTTTGATTTAATTTGGTTCAGCGGTTTCAGAGGAGAAGATTTAAATGTGATCTTTTATCAAAATATGCCTAATTTGCATAATCGGTATATATCGGCTGAAAGAAAAATTTCACAGAAAAATCCGGAATATATGTTAAACTATTCCTTGCCATGTAGCTGCAGTTAAAATTTGAGCTCATTTTGACGTACACTAAAGCAGCAATGGACAATTAAAATTTCATCCCCCCTTTTTTCTATTTTGAGCTTGGCGGCCATCTTGGTTGGAAGTCGGGATCAACGGACACAATTTTGGAAGGGGGCCATCCAAGAATCATTTCAGCAAAGTTTGGTTGAGATTGGGTCAGTAGTTTCAGAGGAGAAGATTTTTTTTAAATTTCATCCCCCCTTTTTTCTAATTTGCATAATCGGTCAAAATCGGCAAAAGTTCAAAGTTCATAAAAAATCCTGTGATACATGTTAAAAAGCTCATCATTATGCTTATACAGTTCAAATTTGGGCACATTCTGGCTTAAAATAGAACAGTTTTGGCCATTTGAAGAAATTTCTATTTTTAGTAACAGCGGCCATCTTGAATGGAGGGCGGGGCTGTCGGACACATTTTTGAAAGGGACCCACCCCTGCCAGGTTTGATTTAATTTGGTTCAGCGGTTTCAGAGGAGAAGATTTAAATGTGATCTTTTATCAAAATATGCCTAATTTGCATAATCGGTATATATCGGCTGAAAGAAAAATTTCACAGAAAAATCCGGAATATATGTTAAACTATTCCTTGCCATGTAGCTGCAGTTAAAATTTGAGCTCATTTTGACTTACACTAAAGCAGCAATGGACAATTAAAATTTCATCCCCCCTTTTTTCTATTTTGAGCTTGGTGGCCATCTTGGTTGGAAGTCGGGATCAACGGACACAATTTTGGAAGGGGGCCATCCAAGAATCATTTCAGCAAAGTTTGGTTGATATTGGCTCAGTAGTTTCCGAGGAGAAGATTTTTTTTAAATTTCATCCCCCCTTTTTTCTAATTTGCATAATCGGTCAAAATCGGCAAAAGTTCAAAGTTCATAAAAAATCCTGTAATATATGCTAAAAAGCTCATCATTATGCTTACACAGTTCAAATTTGGGCACATTCTGGCTTAAAATAGAACAGTTTTGGCCATTTGAAGAAATTTCTATTTTTAGTAACAGCGGCCATCTTGAATGGAGAGCGGGGCTGTCAGACACAATTTTGAAAGGGACCCACCCAGGGACCATCCCTGCCAGGTTTGGTTTAATTTGGTTCAGCGGTTTCAGAGGAGAAGATTTAAATGTGATCTTTTATCAAAATATGCCTAATTTGCATAATCGGTATATATCGGCTGAAAGAAAAATTTCACAGAAAAACCCGGAATATATGTTAAACTACTCCTTGCCATGTAGCTGCAGTTAAAATTTGAGCTCAATTTGACTTACACTAAAGCAGCAATGGACAATTAAAATTTCATCCCCCCTTTTTTCTATTTTTAGCTTGGCGGCCATCTTGGTTGGAAGTCGGGATCACCGGACACAATTTTGAAAGGGGGCCATCCAAAGACCATTCCACCAAAGTTTGGATGCAATTGGTCCAGTGGTTTCTGAGGAGAAGATTAAAATGTGAAATGTTGACGGACGGACGACGGACGACAGACGACGGACGAAAAGTGATGACAATAGCTCACATGGCCTAAAGGCCAGGTGAGCTAAAAATGACAAACAATACAATGGCCCAGAGAAAAAATGACAGACAATACAATGGCCCAGCGAAAAAATGACAAACAATACAATGGCCCAGAGAAAAAATGACAAACAATACAATGGCCCAGAGAAAAAATGACAAAGAATGGTTCACTAGATACTACAGAGAAAACTAAAGATTGAGTAACAGGAACCCTACTAAGAACTGGGGGTGCTGCTCCAATTGTGACATCGGTCATGTTACTCATGTAAAAAATCTGGTTATAAGTTATGCATGAGGAAAGAAGAAATGTTAAAAACTCCAGTGCCTCTTATAGTAAGTGGAGCACTGGTTAACCTCTGATAAATGTACTGGTACTCATTCTACCTCTATATACATAATACAGAGATAAGGACAAATAGTGCTTTTGAAATTTGATAATATTAAAATATAACATAGAATTTAGTGGCTGTTAATTTAAAGAACAAGTGGTAATAATAATTTGGAGGTACAATGATATGCTTGAAGCTTATAATAATTTTTAAGATTAGGGTGCTTGGAGGAATTTGGCTTCATCTAAGGTTAAAACATGATCCACCATTACATGTTACAACATCTGATAGTACAATGATACATGAGATTATTATTCTATTAAATCAAATAAAAACGTCAAACACCAGACTTTGGAAACAGTTCTAAAATCTAATATAAAAATCAAAGAAAGATGCAAAATATATAACCCACAAAAACTAAAAATTGTTCCTGGGTAACTCTAATAAAGAGTAGTCTGGTCAAGTGATTTCTACATCTTAGTAAAATGTCAACCATCACATATAACTGGTGAAGTGTTATTAAAAAGAACACTATAAAAACAAACTGAAACAATCCAAACCAACTACAAAGTAGAGTTCAGTCTTAAGTACAAATTAAATCACATTACCGTTACATTACTGAGAAGCCATTAACTAAAAAATTTAAATTTAAATTAAATCTAATAAAATGAAATTTACATTTAAAAAAGAAATGAACTACTTACAGGCATAATCAGCTGTTTCTCTGACATAGTGTGTGTGATAAGCAAAGGAGCCTCATTCAATAAATAGATCTCAATATTGATCTTTTAAATAAAACTTCTATATGATGATGTGGCAATCCACTCTATAAGTTTACTTAAGTATTTTCTCTCAATTATCTGTATAACAGATGGTTTGTTCTATATAAATGTGTATATATAGTCTCCTCATATCACTGGATGACTGATTTTCTAGACTGAAAGGTCATTATTTATGTTGTAAACAGTCAGTGTTACATGTGTGTCAAGTCAAATTTTACTAAGATATATATGTACAGGTACATTGCATGATCCATTCCACCTATTCCCCATGGATTTATTTTATCTTGTTATTGTAAAAAAGGGTTAAATGACAGTTACCTTGCAGTACATTCCACCTTTTTACCTTTTATTTACTTTTTAGTACAGTAAATTCTACCATTCTTTTTATTTATTCTTTAGTATAATTCAAAAAAAAAATTTCAATGCAATTAATTTTGGTCAATGCAAAATTTCCCCTACAAATGATTCACATTTAAAAAAAAAAAAAAATCTGTAATATATGAACATATTAATACATTTTGTCTTTTACATGTATCTTTTTGAGTAAGTATTTTTATCAATGCTATTTGTGAAAAATACGATTGATGTCCCATTGACTTTCATTTAATAATTTGCTATGTATTATTTTAATCTTACATAAAATAGATGATTGCATAATTCTAAGTATTTTTTCTTAATACATTATTTAATCTTTGTAGTACTGATTGAATATTTAAATTAAAAAATAAATAAATAATAAAAACAAACTTAATTCTAATGTAAAATATTCAATGAAATCAACCAAAGTTTGTAAATAAAATGAATTACAAGAAGTTTGTTTTTGTTAGAGATTTTATCTTATTCTAAAATAACTTGTAAAAACTGATAATATATTTAACTAAAAAAAAAAAATAATACAAAATGTAATAACAATTATATCAAACTAATTTAATATGTTCCAATTTTTTTTTACAAATTTGGAAACATTTTACCAGGCATGCGCCGGAAAGTAAACATCAGTACGTTGATGGTTTTCCGTATCCAAAGTAACTCGAATAATACTGCACCCTCTATCGGCACTATCACTGGATTTTTACCTTTTACATTTTTGTACAAGTTTTGCATTTTAGTACAATTCAAATTATTGTAAGTAGATGGGAGTTTTTCAAAATAAATTTTCACCTACAAATGATGAATTTCACATTTTTTTTCTCATTTTTCTGTAACATTTGAACATATTAATATATTTTACATTTTGACTATTTATTTTTATCAATACTATTTACGAAAAAAGACATTCTTGAAAATAATATGATTGATGTCCTATTGAAATGAACAACTTGCTTTAACTTTCATCTAACTGATGTCCTATTGAAATGAACAACTTGCTTTAACTTTCATCTAACTGATGTCTTATTGAAATAAACAACTTACTTTAACTTTCATCTAACGATATCCTATTGAAATGAACAACTTATTTTAACTTTCATCTAACGATATCCTATTGAAATGAACAACTTGCTTTAACTTTCATCTAACGATTTGTTATTATTTAACTGTACTGTAAAGTCTACTAATTTGGTACAAAATAATCACTGATCTGAAGTTCTGAACTCAAAATGGAAAGAACAAATTTAATTATCATATAATTTAATGCATTTTCTCTATACATTTTCTCTATACATTGAGTGATTGTTGTTTAATGCCATGTAAGCAATTTTTCAAATATATAATGGAAAGTTAAATTTTGATGATATGATGATGTCCGCTTTGTACTAGACCAGTAATTGTTATACTGCTAAGCTCACTGAAACAACAGTCTGCTGGTGGACATGTCACACTATTCAGACACGTTATACTGCTAGCTCACTGAAACAACAGTCTACTGGTAGACATGTCACACTATTCAGACACGTTATACTGCTAGCTCACTGAAACAACAGTCTACTGGTAGACATGTCACACTATTCTGCTAGCTCACTAAAACAACAGTCTACTGGTAGACATGTCACACTATTCAGACACGTTATACTGCTAGCTCACTGAAACAACAGTCTACTGGTAGACATATCATACTATTCTGCTAGCTCACTAAAACAACAGTCTACTGGTATAGACATGTCACACTATTCAGACACGTTATTACAACAATCTACTGGTAGACATGTCACACAATTCTCTAGCTCACTGAAACAACAGTCTACTGGTAGACATGTCACACTATTCTGCTAGCTCACTAAAACAACAGTCTACTGGTAGACATGTCACACTATTCTGCTAGCTAACTAAAACAACAGTCTACTGGTAGACATGTTACACTATTCTTCCAGCTCACTAAAACAACAGTCTACTGGTAGACATGTCACACTATTCAGATATGGGTAGACATGTCACACTATTCAGATGCTGGTAGACATGTCACACTATTCAGATACTGGTAGACATGTCACACTATTCAGATACTGGTAGACATGTCACACTATTCAGATACTGGTAGACATGTCACACTATTCTGCTAGCTCACTAAAACAACAGTCTACTGGTAGACATGTCACACTATTCTGCTAGCTCACTAAAACAACAGTCTACTGGTAGACATGTCACACTATTCTGCTAGCTCACTAAAACAACAGTCTACTGGTAGACATGTCACACTATTCTTCTAGCTCACTAAAACAACAGTCTACTGGTAGACATGTCACACTATTCAGATACTGGTAGACATGTCACACTATTCAGATGCTGGTAGACATGTCACACTATTCAGATACTGGTAGACATATCACACTATTCAGATACTGGTAGACATGTCACACTATTCTGCTAGCTCACTAAAACAACAGTCTACTGGAAGAGATGTCACACTATTCTGCTAGCTCACTAAAACAACAGTCTACTGGTAGACATGTCACACTATTCTGCTAGCTCACTAAAACAACAGTCTACTGGTATAGACATGTCACACTATTCTGCTAGCTCACTAAAACAACAGTCTACTGGTAGACATGTCACACTATTCTGCTAGCTCACTAAAACAACAGTCTATTGGTAGACATGTCACACTGTTCTGCTAGCTCACTAAAACAACAGTCTACTGGTATAGACATGTCACACTATTCAGACACGTTATTAAAACAGTCTACTGGTAGACATGTCACACTATTCAGATACTGGTAGACATATTACACTCTTCAGATGCTGGTAGACATGTCACACTATTCAGATACTGGTAGACATGTCACACTATTCAGATACTGGTAGACATGTCACACTATTCAGATGCTGGTAGACATGTCACACTATTCAGATACTGGTAGACATGTCACACTATTCAGATACTGGTAGACATGTCACACTATTCAGATACTGGTAGACATGTCACACTATTCAGATGCTGGTAGACATGTCACACTATTCAGATACTGGTAGACATGTCACACTATTCAGATACTGGTAGACATGTCAAATTCAGATGCTGGTAGACATGTCACACTATTCAGATACTGGTAGACATGTCACACTTCAGATGCTGGTAGACATGTCACACTATTCAGATACTGGTAGACATGTCACACTATTCAGATGCTGGTAGACATGTCACACTATTCAGATACTGGTAGACATGTCACACTATTCAGATGCTGGTAGACATGTCACACTATTCAGATACTGGTAGACATGTCACACTATTCAGATGCTGGTAGACATGTCACACTATTCAGATACTGGTAGACATGTCACACTATTCAGATACTGGTAGACATGTCACACTATTCAGATACTGGTAGACATGTCACACTATTCAGACACGTTATTACAACAGTCTACTGGTATACATGTCACACTATTCAGACACGTTATTACAACAGTCTACTGGTAGACATGTCACACTATTCAGACACGTTATTACAACAATCTACTGGTAGACATGTCACACTATTCAGATACTGGTAGACATGTCACACTATTCAGATACTGGTAGACATGTCACACTATTCAGATACTGGTAGACATGTCACACTATTCAGATGCTGGTAGACATGTCACACTATTCAGATACTGGTAGACATGTCACACTATTCAGATACTGGTAGACATGTCACACTATTCAGACACGTTATTACAACAGTCTACTGGTAGACATGTCACACTATTCAGACACGTTATTACAACAGTCTACTGGTAGATATGTCACACTATTCAGACACATTATTACAACAATCTACTGGTAGACATGTCACACTATTCAGACACTGGTAGACATGTCACACTATTCAGATGCTGGTAGACATGTCACACTATTCAGATACTGGTAGACATGTCACACTATTCAGATGCTGGTAGACATGTCACACTATTCAGATACTGGTAGACATGTCACACTATTCAGATACTGGTAGACATGTCACACTATTCAGATACTGGTAGACATGTCACACTATTCAGACACGTTATTACAACAGTCTACTGGTAGACATGTCACACTATTCAGACACGTTATTACAACAATCTACTGGTAGACATGTCACACTATTCAGACACGTTATTACAACAATCTACTGATAGACATGTCACACTATTCAGATACTGGTAGACATGTCACACTATTCAGATACTGGTAGACATGTCACACTATTCAGATGCTGGTAGACATGTCACACTATTCAGATGCTGGTAGACATGTCACACTATTCAGATGCTGGTAGACATGTCACATTATTCAGACACGTTATTACAACAGTCTACTGGTAGACATGTCACACTATTCAGACACATTATTACAACAATCTACTGGTAGACATGTCACACTATTCAGATACTGGTAGACATGTCACACTATTCAGATACTGGTAGACATGTCACACTATTCAGATGCTGGTAGACATGTCACACTATTCAGATACTGGTAGACATGTCACACTATTCAGATGCTGGTAGACATGTCACACTATTCAGACACGTTATTACAACAGTCTACTGGTAGACATGTTACACTATTCAGACACGTTATTACAACAATCTACTGGTAGACATGTCACACTATTCAGATACTGGTAGACATGTCACACTATTCAGATACTGGTAGACATGTCACACTATTCAGATGCTGGTAGACATGTCACACTATTCAGATACTGGTAAACATGTCACACTATTCAGATGCTGGTAGACATGTCACACTATTCAGACACGTTATTACAACAATCTACTGGTAGACATCACACTATTGAGATACTGGTAGACATGTCACACTATTCAGACACGTTATTACAACAATCTACTGGTAGACATGTCACACTATTCAGACACGTTATTACAACAATCTACTGGTAGACATGTCACACTATTCAGATGCTGGTAGACATGTCACACTATTCAGACACGTTATTACAACAGTCTACTGGTAGACATGTCACACTATTCAGACACGTTATTACAACAATCTACTGGTAGACATGTCACACTATTCAGATACTGGTAGACATGTTACACTATTCAGATACTGGTAGACATGTCACACTATTCAGATGCTGGTAGACATGTCACACTATTCAGATGCTGGTAGACATGTCACACTATTCAGATACTGGTAGACATGTCACACTATTCAGATACTGGTAGACATGTCACACTATTCAGATGCTGGTAGACATGTCACACTATTCAGATACTGGTAGACATGTCACACTATTCAGATGCTGGTAGACATGTCACACTATTCAGACACGTTATTTGGATTTCAAGACAATCAGTCTTTGCTCTATCTCCTAAAATGCTATGTGCTTAGCAGAGAAGCAGAAAATATTTTTCTTTATAAATACAATGATGAATTGACGAAATTCCCCAAGATTCAAATCAATCTTTAGGGGCCCGGGTGGCTCAATGAGTTAGGTCGTTGGATCTAACAACTCATACAAGCCTATCACCAATACGGCGTGGGTTCGCGCCCGGCTTTGTAAATTACAAAAAAGGGTGCACTCGACTCGCAGCCACAAGTGATCAAGTTGACCAGTTGCTTGCCCATGATCAGTGGTTCTCTCTGGGTACTCCTGCTTCCTCAACCACTAAAACTGGTCGCCATGATATAGCTGAAATCTTGTTGAAAGTGGCATTAAAACACCAAAAATCTAATCAATCAAATTAATCTTTGATTTTCACTCAACATAAAAACTTATTGAATGGTCATCTAATGTTGAATAAAACCAATGGGTTATCATTAATAATTCAGGTAACAGCTGACATCACCATTAGCCACGTAGCAATGCTCAATACAATTCATGTCTATATCAAAAACATTTAATGTTGGTTTCAATCAATATATTTATCAATTTAGAAAACACAGATGACATTCACTGATATTGGATTACAAAATATTTCTCAGAATCGCATGCTGTCATTTTCTAATACTCAAATGTTTTTAACAGACCTTTCAATAAGGGGCGGTACCAGGTACTTTTACCCACCTAAAATGGTCTTTGGTACCTCCTGATTTTAAAGAGTGTTGTATAGGATATTTATGAAAATTGTTCAAATTTTAGTAAAAAGTACCGCCTGTAAATAGTTGACTTGAAAAATATTGAAAACCCTGTTTTATGTGAAATTGGATAGAAATTTTACACTTAACTCCTATATAGCAACAAAATACTAACATGTAAATGGTACACGGTATTTTTTTAGAATGAATTGAAAGCGATCAATTCAATTCCATATTTCGCTTTTTGAAGACCTTTACATTTTAAGATGTAAAACTTCAAAATTTGTGTAAAAAACTAATCCTGGATTATTATTTTTGCTTAAAGTCCGGTCCTGTGTTTTTATTTCAAATTTTCATCATAGCCATACCTGTTAACCCTCCCCCTTTTCGCGGGAGTCTCCCGTGTAAGAGCCTTATCTCCCGCATGGACTGGGTCTCCTGCGCAAGAGACATTAATCTCCCGCACACACCTTTTCCTCCCGCACGATATCCCCCCAACAAAAAAAATCAAGTACAATAAAATTTTGACCTACATTTTGCGATCAATATTTCTGGAAATTCCCCATTTGGAACTCCCGAGCTGATGAAAAACGCCGAGAGATATGAATGGTAAAGGTGTTTAAATGATATCCGGTTATTGATCTGTTTGACACCTTTACAGGTAAATTGGGTCATGGAGATTAATTAAGGTGTTGATGATTTTACAACAAATATCCACTGATTGACAGTTAATTGGGGATAAGGAAGTGGGTTTGTGGCACACGCTTAGATGTGATAGCGGCAATTAAAAATAGTTATAAACCGTTGTGCAAACAGGAGTCGGACAACCTTTGATGCCGAGGAAAACTTCTTATTTTGATCAAACGTGCAATGAATTCATCTCGGATTGAGTTGTTATGGCTTGTTTGGGACCAAAGCCGATCAAAGTATTATTTAAGGACTAAGTTCCAGGATGGAATTGATAAACCACAAAAATGCCGAAACGTATGCTATCACCCAACGCACCAGCAGCAAAGTGACTTTTTAATTTTAGTGCTCTATGACTTTATTGTTCAGAACATTCTGTCTTCATTGTTATTGCTTTGTTATAACCTTATGATTATGAATTATTATGAATAAATTATAAATACAGTTTTTATCCCTCATTCATCATATGAAACACTACTAATAAGACAGAAATGTAAACAATATATATTGAAATGGGATGCAGTTGGTTCAATACTGAAACAAACAAAAAGAAAACATCAATTAACAATAAAAACATGCATCAAATACCTCGATAAAAAATCTCCAGCTATGAGACCAAATCTCCAGCCAAAAATTTACAAATCTCCAGTTGTAGCATAGCAACTCTATCACATGTATGCAACTACAAAGTACAATTTTGTGCATTAAAGGTGATGCACACAATCTCCCCCTTAGAAGAGTTGGTAGGGGGGAGATCTCCCCCCTAGCAGTTCCCAGAGGTTAACAGGAATGTCATAGCCCCCTCCCTCTCCCAAGGGATATAAAATTGTATCATTAATAATAAATTAATAAATAATAAATTCAGATTTTCTATTTAAAATAAATCTCATTTACAAAACCACTGATTTTTAATGCTGATTTAAGCTTTTAGTCGCAACAATTTTTTTTTCTCTTTAAACTGTCGAAACACAACATTTATTTAACTGTAAAATTCACAAATAACTTTTTCCCTTTTTTCTTGTTTAAATCAATGATCAACAATATTCCAGAATCAAACAAATGAATAAATATAACATAGATTTCTTTTACGTCCACTTTTTACCATGCGGAGTCAGTGTGTTTTAAATCGGTCATCCAATCAGGACACTCATTATTCTTGTCCAAGATAAAAATACATCGCTAAAATTACCTGTGGGTGTTTCCCCACTTCAACTCCTAAATTTACATAGAAATCAGAGATATTTCGTCATAAAACTTCACACATGGTTTTGTCTATCATATTTCTTGAAGACAAACATAAAATTTTATTGCATTTATCAATATTTTATGAGTATCAACAGTTTTTTCAACACCGTATCTGTTTCTCGATACAGCCGCAACTTCAACTCGTAAATTTACATAGAAATCGGAAACAAAATTGAATAGAACAGAACCATATGATCAACTTTATAAGTTCACATTTTTATATTTTATTTATATAAGCAACATGTTTCAAAAATAATTATAATTTAATAAGGAAAACAAGAAAAATAAACAGAAAAATTAAAAGAATTGGTAACAAATACAGGTCCATGATATCAAAAATCACTGAAATCCATAATCAGGCCTTTCAATAAGAGGGGTACCAGGTACTTTTACCTGTATCAATAAGAGGGCTACCAGGTTCTTTCACCTGTATAAAATGGTATTTGGTACCTCCTGATTTTAAAGAGTATTGTAATTTGTATAAGATATAGTGAAGTACTGGTACACTTGTAACATATTGAAAGCTCTGCATACATAATACTTCTAAAAGATTAATTATTTAAATCATTTGACACACTCACTGGTCAGATAATGTCGTAAATAATAATTACGTCTTAAGTGTAAATACTTAAAATAGCTTTGTACATCAAAATTTTCACACACAATGAAAAACCACAAAATAATTAACATTAACCATGTTAACACTAAAACAAAATGTTTTGAAATGACTTTTTGATCGTGGGAAATGTACTTTAAATGTAAATATTTGTTCTACCACTTTATAATATAAAGTTAAGCATGTCTATAATTCTCACTAGTCAATAGTATTTAAATTTTACACCATTGTAAATACACATTAAAATTTACTTCTTTTGAATAAATCGTAAGTTATTTCAAAACATGGACCAAATATGCTGAGTCTATCTAGGTTGTAGGGTAATACAGAAACAAACCTGATCACCAAAACTTGACGTAAAGTTAAAAAGGCAGTAGACCATGAAAATGAAGTCAAGGTCAGATGACACATGCCTGGCTGACATGTACCCTCCATGAAAGATCTATGGGCCAAATATGATGATACTAGGTTGTATGGTTATAGAGATACTGACCTTTTAGACTTTTTGTGAAAAATTTACATTATTAACACTGTCGTCACTGGAAAAGCAATACCTCCCAGGCCTTTTTTACCCTCAGTGACGACATTCTGTGACTTCCATCACAGACAAAAACTGATTTCTTTTATTGTAGTCAATCTTTTGTTCTTATTAATATTATGCCTTAAGTATAAAAAAATCCAAATTACACTGATGTAAAAAACATAATCAAATGTTACGAAACAGTACTGTGATTGCTGCTCATCACGTCAGAATTACTAGATGATGAAAATTTGTAAACTTTATTGAAATTTGGAAATTTTTCATAACTTTACGATGGAATATATATATAATTACAAAACTGAAAAGTATAATGTTTGCTTGATCTTACTCAATTTTGAGGCAGCAAACAAGAAAAAGAAGCAGCATGCACAAGGTATATCATGAGAAACGAGCCATTGGACATATGTGGCCAAAAGTATTGCAACATGTAAAATAAATCCCTATATAATCAACCAAAACCACATTTTTTCAAAAAATTATTGTGAAGTCATTTCTGGATAGATATTAACCAATTTTACACCAAAACATTCAGAATTGTCTATATTTTGATTGTTTATTTGCTCATTATGTTTATATGAGTGGTTTTTATTTGTTCATAATTTAAACAGGATTGTTAATTTTTGGGATTTATTTTTAGTTGAAATATATAGGAAAATCAAAGTCAATTTTTATTTATGTTTAAATTATGAACAAATACAAACCACTCATATAAACATAATGAGCAAATAAACAATCAAAATATAGACAATTCTGAATGCTTTGGTGTAAAATTTGTTAAAATCTATCCATAAATGACTTCACAATAATTTTTTGAAAAAATATGGTTTTGGTTGATTATAGGGATTTATTTACATGTTGCAATACTTTTGGCCACATACTGTACATGTTCTTAAATTTTGTGGAAGGAATTAAAGGAGGACGGGAAATATCTAATCCAAAAGTCATCACTAAAACTTACCTGATGCAGAGCATAAGTAAAATTAAAAGCAGACATGTCAGGTTGTTACAACAAAATATTTGTTGCTCTCTAGTAGTATATATTCAAAGGTGAAATTTTTCTGTGCCAAATATCAGATTAAATAAAACTGATACAGGTACAGAGATAACACAAGGACTCCAGTTATTGTGACATCTGATTGTTAAACAAGAGTTTATATATCCCCATGTGTTTACATGTATATGAATATAAGATATATATAATTTTTCATTCCTCAACATCTGTTGCCTCAGTGGTGATGTGTGCAGTAAAGAGAAATAAATAGTCCTTACTTAACTTGAAATCAATGCATGTCAATAGTCCTTACTTAACCTGAAATCAATGCATGTCAATCACATAATAAAATGTTTGTTTCATGAATAAAGTACTTTCCAGAGCCTAGATCATAGATGAGTCCTGGACTCACCATTTTCAGCTGGCACTCACCAAAGTTTTAAAATTTTTATGATTTTAGATTCTTACAATGGTGAGACTTGCCAAAAGTTCAGACATGTCTTCTGGACTTGTCAAATTAAATTGTATTCCTGTTTTTTTCAAATAAAGTTAAAATCTGATGTCATGTGATCATGCAGCCTATGATCTGTGTGCAAATAAAATTTGTAATTTCTGCATCAAACTTGAAACTATTAAATTCCTTAAGTTTCATTATCCTGTTGTTTTTTTTGTTTTATTATAAATACTTTTTTCGCTCCAGAAAAAAATCCCTATACATACAGTCAAATATGTATTAAGAGGTCACCTAGAGGTCACCATTGCAACAAAGAAAAAGTGACCTTATAAGATGGGTGACCTCTTAAAAGAGGTTCAAATCATATGAAACTTTCTATGACAGAACAAGAAAAAGGTGACCATTTAATACAAGTGACTGTTTAATAGACGTGACTGTTTAATACAAGTGACTGTTTAATAGAGGTGACTGTTTAATAGAGATGACTGTTTAATAGAGGTGACTGTTTAATAGAGGTGATTGCTTAATAGATGTGACTGTTTAATAGATGTGACTGTTTAATAGAGATGACTGTTTAATAGAGGTGACTGTTTAATAGAGGTGACTGTTTAATACAAGTGACTGTTTAATAGAGGTGACTGTTTAATAGAGATGACTGTTTAATAGAGATGACTGTTTAATAGAGGTGATTGCTTAATAGATGTGACTGTTCAATAGAGGTGACTGTTTAATAGAAATGACTGTTTAATAGAGGTGATTGCTTAATAGATGTGACTGTTCAATAGAGGTGACTGTTTAATAAAAATGACTGTTTAATAGAGGTGATTGCTTAATAGATGTTACTGTTTAATAGAGGTGACTGTTTAATAGAGATGACTGTTTAATAGAGGTATCCCCCTCTATAAATTGGGTCTCCTATGACAATACAGATATCCCCCTCTATAAATTGGGTCTCCTATGACAATACAGATATCCCCCTCTATAAATTGGGTCTCCTATGACAATACAGATATCCCCCTCCATAAATTGGGTCTCCTATGACAATACAGATATCCCCCTCTATAAATTGGGTCTCCTATGACAATACAGATATCCCCCTCTATAAATTGGGTCTCCTATGACAATACAGATATCTCCCTCTATAAATTGGGTCTCCTATGACAATACAGATATCCCCCTCTATAAATTGGGTCTCCTATGACAATACAGATATCCCCCTCTATAAATTGGGTCTCCTATGACAATACAGATATCCCCCTCTATAAACTGGGTCCCCCATGACAATACAGATATCCCCCTCTATAAACTGGGTCTCCCATGACAATACATATATCCCCCTCTATAAATTGGGTCTCCTATGACAATACAAATATCCCCCTGGCCTCTATAAATTGGGTCTCCTATGACAATACAGATATCCCCCTGGCTTCTATAAATTGGGTCTCCTATGACAATACAGATATCCCCCTGGCCTCTATAAATTGGGTCTCCTATGACAATACAGATATCCCCCTGGCCTCTATAAATTGGGTCTCCTATGACAATACAGATATCCCCCTCTATAAATTGGGTCTCCTATAACAATACAGATATCCACCTCTATAAATTGGGTCTCCTATGACAATACAGATATCCCCCTCTATAAATTGGGTCTCCTTTGACAATACAGATATCCCCCTCTATAAATTGGGTCTCCTATGACAATACAGATATCCCCCTCTATAAATTGGGTCTCCTATGACAATACAGATATCCCCCTCTATAAATTGGGTCTCCTATGACAATACAGATATCCCCCTCTATAAATTGGGTCTCCTATGACAATACAGATATCCCCCTCTATAAATTGGGTCTCCTATGACAATACAGATATCTCCCTCTATAAATTGGGTCTCCTATAACAATACAGATATCCCCCTCTATAAATTGGGTCTCCTATGACAATACAGATATCCCCCTCTATAAATTGTGTCTCCTATGACAATACAGATATCCCCCTCTATAAATTGGGTCTCCTATGACAATACAGATATCTCCCTCTATAAATTGGGTCTCCTATGACAATACAGATATCCCCCTCTATAAATTGGGTCTCCTATGACAATACAGATATCCCCCTCTATAAATTGGGTCTCCTATGACAATACAGATATCCCCCTCTATAAATTGGGTCTCCTATGACAATACAGATATCCCCCTCTATAAACTGGGTCCCCTATGACAATACAGATATCCCCCTCTATAAACTGGGTCTCCCATGACAATAGAGATATCCCCCTCTATAAATTGGGTCTCCTATGACAATACAAATATCCCCCTCTATAAATTGGGTCTCCTATGACAATACAGATATCCCCCTCTATAAATTGGGTCTCCTATGACAATACAGATATCTCCCTCTATAAATTGGGTCTCCTATGACAATACAGATATCCCCCTCTATAAATTGGGTCTCCTATGACAATACAGATATCCCCCTCTATAAATTGGGTCTCCTATGACAATACAGATATCTCCCTCTATAAATTGGGTCTCCTATGACAATACAGATATCCCCCTCTATAAATTGGGTCTCCTATGACAATACAGATATCCCCCTCTATAAATTGGGTCTCCTATGACAATACAGATATCCCCCTCTATAAATTGGGTCTCCTATGACAATACAGATATCCCCCTCTATAAACTGGGTCCCCTATGACAATACAGATATCCCCCTCTATAAACTGGGTCTCCTATGACAATACAGATATCCCCCTCTATAAATTGGGTCTCCTATGACAATACAAATATCCCCCTGGCCTCTATAAATTGGGTCTCCTATGACAATACAGATATCCCCCTGGCCTCTATAAATTGGGTCTCCTATGACAATACAGATATCCCCCTGGCCTCTATAAATTGGGTCTCCTATGACAATACAGATATCCCCTTCTATAAATTGGGTCTCCTATGACAATACAGATATCCCCCTCTATAAATTGGGTCTCCTATAACAATACAGATATCCCCCTCTATAAATTGGGTCTCCTATGACAATACAGATATCCCCCTCTATAAATTGGGTCTCCTATGACAATACAGATATCCCCCTCTATAAATTGGGTCTCCTATGACAATACAGATATCCCCCTCTATAAATTGGGTCTCCTATGACAATACAGATATCCCCCTCTATAAATTGGGTCTCCTATGACAATACAGATATCCCCCTCTATAAATTGGGTCTCCTATGACAATACAGATATCCCCCTCTATAAATTGGGTCTCCTATGACAATACAGATATCCCCCTCTATAAATTGGGTCTCCTATGACAATACAGATATCCCCCTCTATAAATTGGGTCTCCTATGACAATACAGATATCCCCCTCTATAAATTGGGTCTCCTATGACAATACAGATATCCCCCTCTATAAATTGGGTCTCCTATGACAATACAGATATCTCCCTCTATAAATTGGGTCTCCTATAACAATACAGATATCCCCCTCTATAAATTGGGTCTCCTATGACAATACAGATATCCCCCTCTATAAATTGTGTCTCCTATGACAATACAGATATCCCCCTCTATAAATTGGGTCTCCTATGACAATACAGATATCTCCCTCTATAAATTGGGTCTCCTATGACAATACAGATATCCCCCTCTATAAATTGGGTCTCCTATGACAATACAGATATCCCCCTCTATAAATTGGGTCTCCTATGACAATACAGATATCCCCCTCTATAAATTGGGTCTCCTATGACAATACAGATATCCCCCTCTATAAACTGGGTCCCCTATGACAATACAGATATCCCCCTCTATAAACTGGGTCTCCCATGACAATAGAGATATCCCCCTCTATAAATTGGGTCTCCTATGACAATACAAATATCCCCCTCTATAAATTGGGTCTCCTATGACAATACAGATATCCCCCTCTATAAATTGGGTCTCCTATGACAATACAGATATCTCCCTCTATAAATTGGGTCTCCTATGACAATACAGATATCCCCCTCTATAAATTGGGTCTCCTATGACAATACAGATATCCCCCTCTATAAATTGGGTCTCCTATGACAATACAGATATCTCCCTCTATAAATTGGGTCTCCTATGACAATACAGATATCCCCCTCTATAAATTGGGTCTCCTATGACAATACAGATATCCCCCTCTATAAATTGGGTCTCCTATGACAATACAGATATCCCCCTCTATAAATTGGGTCTCCTATGACAATACAGATATCCCCCTCTATAAACTGGGTCCCCTATGACAATACAGATATCCCCCTCTATAAACTGGGTCTCCCATGACAATACAGATATCCCCCTCTATAAATTGGGTCTCCTATGACAATACAAATATCCCCCTGGCCTCTATAAATTGGGTCTCCTATGACAATACAGATATCCCCCTGGCCTCTATAAATTGGGTCTCCTATGACAATACAGATATCCCCCTGGCCTCTATAAATTGGGTCTCCTATGACAATACAGATATCCCCTTCTATAAATTGGGTCTCCTATGACAATACAGATATCCCCCTCTATAAATTGGGTCTCCTATAACAATACAGATATCCCCCTCTATAAATTGGGTCTCCTATGACAATACAGATATCCCCCTCTATAAATTGGGTCTCCTATGACAATACAGATATCCCCCTCTATAAATTGGGTCTCCTATGACAATACAGATATCCCCCTCTATAAATTGGGTCTCCTATGACAATACAGATATCCCCCTCTATAAATTGGGTCTCCTATGACAATACAGATATCCCCCTCTATAAATTGGGTCTCCTATGACAATACAGATATCCCCCTCTATAAATTGGGTCTCCTATGACAATAGAGATATCCCCCTCTATAAATTGGGTCTCCTATGACAATACAGATATCTCCCTCTATAAATTAGGTCTCCTATGACAATACAGATATCCCCCTCTATAAATTGGGTCTCCTATGACAATACAGATATCCCCCTCTATAAATTGGGTCTCCTATGACAATACAGATATCCCCCTCTATAAATTGGGTCTCCTATGACAATACAGATATCCCCCTCTATAAACTGGGTCCCCTATGACAATACAGATGTCCCCCTCTATAAACTGGGTCTCCCATGACAATACAGATATCCCCCTCTATAAATTGGGTCTCCTATGACAATGCAAATATCCCCCTGGCCTCTATAAATTGGGTCTCCTATGACAATACAGATATCCCCCTGGCCTCTATAAATTGGGTCTCCTATGACAATACAGATATCCCCCTGGCCTCTATAAATTGGGTCTCCTATGACAATACAGATATCCCCTTCTATAAATGGGGTCTCCTATGACAATACAGATATCCCCCTCTATAAATTGGGTCTCCTATAACAATACAGATATCCCCCTCTATAAATTGGGTCTCCTATGACAATACAGATATCCCCCTCTATAAATTGGGTCTCCTATGACAATACAGATATCCCCCTCTATAAATTGGGTCTCCTATGAAAATACAGATATCCCCCTCTATAAATTGGGTCTCCTATGACAATACAGATATCCCCCTCTATAAATTGGGTCTCCTATGACAATACAGATATCCCCCTCTATAAATTGGGTCTCCTATGACAATACAGATATCCCCCTCTATAAATTGGGTCTCATATGACAATACAGATATCTCCCTCTATAAATTGGGTCTCCTATAACAATACAGATATCCCCCTCTATAAATTGGGTCCCCTATGACAATACAGATATCCCCCTCTATAAATTGGGTCTCCTATGACAATACAGATATCCCCCTCTATAAACTGGGTCCCCTATGACAATACAGATATCCCCCTCTATAAACTGGGTCTCCCATGACAATACAGATATCCCCCTCTATAAATTGGGTCTCCTATGACAAATCCCCCTGGCCTCTATAAATTGGGTCTCCTATGACAATACAGATATCCCCCTCTATAAATTGGGTCTCCTATGACAATACAGATATCCCCCTCTATAAATTGGGTCTCCTATGACAATACAGATATCCCCCTCTATAAATTGGGTCTCCTATGACAATACAGATATCCCCCTCTATAAATTGGGTCTCCTATGACAATACAGATATCCCCCTCTATAAATTGGGTCTCCTATGACAATACAGATATCCCCCTCTATAAATTGGGTCTCCTATGACAATACAGACATCCCCCTCTATAAATTGGGTCTCCTATGACAATACAGATATCCCCATCTATAAATTGGGTCTCCTATGACAATACAGATATCCCCCTCTATAAATTGGGTCTCCTATGACAATACAGATATCCCCCTCTATAAATTGGGTCTCCTATGACAATACAGATATCCCCCTCTATAAATTGGGTCTCCTATGACAAATCAGATATCTCCCTCTATAAATTGGGTCTCCTATGACAATATAGATATCCCCCTCTATAAATTGGGTCTCCTATGACAATACAGATATCCCCCTCTATAAATTGGGTCTCCTATGACAATACAGATATCCCCCTCTATAAATTGGGTCTCCTATGACAATACAGATATCCCCCTCTATAAACTGGGTCTCCTATGACAATACAGATATCCCCCTCTATAAATTGGGTCTCCTATGACAATACAGATATCCCCCTCTATAAATTGGGTCTCCTATGACAATACAGATATCCCCCTCTATAAATTGGGTCTCCTATGACAATACAGATATCCCCCTCTATAAACTGGGTCTCCTATGACAATACAGATATCCCCCTCTATAAATTGGGTCTCCTATGACAATACAGATATCCCCCTCTATAAACTGGGTCTCCTATGACAATACAGATATCCCCCTCTATAAACTGGGTCTCCTATGACAATACAGGAATCTCCCTCTATAAATTGGGTCTCCTATGACAATACAGATATCCCCCTGGCCCCTATAAATTGGGTTTCCTATGACAATACAGATATCCCCTTCTATAAATTGGGTCTCCTATGACAATACAGTTATCCCCCTCTATAAATTGGGTCTCCTATGACAATACAGATATCCCCCTCTATAAATTGATCTCCTATGACAATACAGATATCCCCCTCTATAAATTGGGTCTCCTATGACAATACAGATATCTCCCTCTATAAATTGGGTCTCCTATGACAATACAGATATCCCCCTCTATAAATTGGGTCTCCTATGACAATACAGATATCTCCCTCTATAAATTGGGTCTCCTATGACAATACAGATATCCCCCTCTATAAATTGGGTCTCCTATGACAATACAGATATCCCCCTCTATAAATTGGGTCTCCTATGACAATACAGATATCCCCCTCTATAAATTGGGTCTCCTATGACAATACAGATATCCCCCTCTATAAATTGGGTCTCCTATGACAATACAGATATCCCCCTCTATAAATTGGGTCTCCTATGACAATACAGATATCTCCCTCTATAAATTGGGTCTCCTATGACAATACAGATATCTCCCTCTATAAATTGGGTCTCCTATGACAATACAGATATCCCCCTCTATAAATTGGGTCTCCTATGACAATACAGATATCCCCCTCTATAAATTGGGTCTCCTATGACAATACAGATATCCCCCTCTATAAATTGGGTCTCCTATGACAATACAGATATCCCCCTCTATAAATTGGGTCTCCTATGACAATACAGATATCCCCCTCTATAAATTGGGTCTCCTATGACAATACAGATATCCCCCTCTATAAATTGGGTCTCCTATGACAATACAGACATCCCCCTCTATAAATTGGGTCTCCTATGACAATACAGATATCCCCATCTATAAATTGGGTCTCCTATGACAATACAGATATCCCCCTCTATAAATTGGGTCTCCTATGACAATACAGATATCCCCCTCTATAAATTGGGTCTCCTATGACAATACAGATATCCCCCTCTATAAATTGGGTCTCCTATGACAAATCAGATATCTCCCTCTATAAATTGGGTCTCCTATGACAATATAGATATCCCCCTCTATAAATTGGGTCTCCTATGACAATACAGATATCCCCCTCTATAAATTGGGTCTCCTATGACAATACAGATATCCCCCTCTATAAATTGGGTCTCCTATAACAATACAGATATCCCCCTCTATAAACTGGGTCTCCTATGACAATACAGATATCCCCCTCTATAAATTGGGTCTCCTATGACAATACAGATATCCCCCTCTATAAATTGGGTCTCCTATGACAATACAGATATCCCCCTCTATAAATTGGGTCTCCTATGACAATACAGATATCCCCCTCTATAAACTGGGTCTCCTATGACAATACAGATATCCCCCTCTATAAATTGGGTCTCCTATGACAATACAGATATCCCCCTCTATAAACTGGGTCTCCTATGACAATACAGATATCCCCCTCTATAAACTGGGTCTCCTATGACAATACAGGAATCTCCCTCTATAAATTGGGTCTCCTATGACAATACAGATATCCCCCTGGCCCCTATAAATTGGGTTTCCTATGACAATACAGATATCCCCTTCTATAAATTGGGTCTCCTATGACAATACAGTTATCCCCCTCTATAAATTGGGTCTCCTATGACAATACAGATATCCCCCTCTATAAATTGATCTCCTATGACAATACAGATATCCCCCTCTATAAATTGGGTCTCCTATGACAATACAGATATCTCCCTCTATAAATTGGGTCTCCTATGACAATACAGATATCCCCCTCTATAAATTGGGTCTCCTATGACAATACAGATATCTCCCTCTATAAATTGGGTCTCCTATGACAATACAGATATCCCCCTCTATAAATTGGGTCTCCTATGACAATACAGATATCCCCCTCTATAAATTGGGTCTCCTATGACAATACAGATATCCCCCTCTATAAATTGGGTCTCCTATGACAATACAGATATCCCCCTCTATAAATTGGGTCTCCTATGACAATACAGATATCCCCCTCTATAAATTGGGTCTCCTATGACAATACAGATATCTCCCTCTATAAATTGGGTCTCCTATGACAATACAGATATCTCCCTCTATAAATTGGGTCTCCTATGACAATACAGATATCCCCCTCTATAAATTGGGTCTCCTATGACAATACAGATATCCCCCTCTATAAATTGGGTCTCCTATGACAATACAGATATCTCCCTCTATAAATTGGGTCTCCTATGACAATACAGATATCCCCCTCTATAAACTGGGTCTCCTATGACAATACAGATATCCCCCTCTATAAACTGGGTCTCCCATGAAAACACAGATATCCCCCTCTATAAATTGGGTCTCCTATGACAATACAGATATCCCCCTGGCCTCTATAAATTGGGTCTCCTATGACAATACAGATATCCCCCTCTATAAATTGGGTCTCCTATGACAATACAGATATCCCCCTGACCTCTATAAATTGGGTCTCCTATGACAATACAGATATCCCCTTCTATAAATTGGGTCTCCTATGACAATACAGATATCCCCCTCTATAAATTGGGTCTCCTATGACAATACAGATATCTCCCTGTATAAATTGGGTCTCCTATGACAATACAGACATCTCCCTCTATAAATTGGGTCTCCTATGACAATACAGATATCTCCCTCTATAAATTAGGTCTCCTATGACAATACAGATATCTCCCTGTATAAATTGGGTCTCCTATGACAATACAGATATCCCCCTCTATAAATTGGGTCTCCTATGACAATACAGATATCTCCCTCTATAAATTGGGTCTCCTATGACAATACAGATATCCCCTTCTATAAATTGGGTCTCCTACGACAATACAGATATCCCCCTGGCCTCTATAAATTGGGTCTCCTATGACAATACAGATATTTCCCTCTATAAATTGGGTCTCCTATGACAATACAGATACCCCCCTCTATAAATTGGGTCTCCTATGACAATACAGATATCCCCCTCAATAAATTGGGTCTCCTATGACAATACAGATATCCCCCTCTATAAATTGGGTCTCCTATGACAATACAGATATCCCCCTCTATAAATTGGGTCTCCTATGACAATACAGATATCTCCCTCTATAAATTGGGTCTCCTATGACAATATAGATATCCCCCTGGCCTCTATAAATTGGGTCTCCTATGACAATACAGATATCCACCTCTATAAATTGGGTCTCCTATGACAATACAGATATCCCCCTCTATAAATTGGGTCTCCTATGACAATACAGATATCCCCCTCTATAAATTGGGTCTCCTATGACAATACAGATATCTCCCTCTATAAATTGGGTCTCCTATGACAATACAGATATCCCCCTCTATAAATTGGGTCTCCTATGAAAATACAGATATCTCCCTCTATAAATTGGGTCTCCTATGACAATACAGATATCCCCCTGGCCTCTATAAATTGGGTCTCCTATGACAATACAGATATCCCCTTCTATAAATTGGGTCTCCTATGACAATACAGATATCCCCCTCTATAAATTGGGTCTCCTATGACAATACAGATATCCTCCTCTATAAATTGGGTCTCCTATGACAATACAGATATCCCCCTCTATAAATTGGGTCTCCTATGACAATACAGATATCGCCCTCTATAAATTGGGTCTCCTATGACAATACAGATATCTCCCTCTATAAATTGGGTCTCCTATGACAACACAGATATCCCCCTCTATAAATTGGGTCCCCTATGACAATACAGATATCCCCCTCTATAAATTGGGTCTCCTATGACAATACAGATATCTCCCTCTATAAATTGGGTCTCCTATGACAATACAGATATCCCCCTCTATAAATTGGGTTTCCTATGACAAATCCCCCTGGCCTCTATAAATTGGGTCTCCTATGACAATACAGATATCCCCCTCTATAAATTGGGTCTCCTATGACAATACAGATATCCCCCTCTATAAACTGGGTCTCCTATGACAATACAGATATCCCCCTCTATAAACTGGGTCTCCCATGACAATACAGATATCCCCCTCTATAAATTGGGTCTCCTATGACAATACAGATATCCCCCTGGCCTCTATAAATTGGGTCTCCTATATCTGACAATACAGATATCCCCTTCTATAAATTGGGTCTCCTATGACAATACAGATATCCCCCTCTATAAATTGGGTCCCCTATGACAATACAGATATCCCCCTCTATAAATTGGGTCTCCTATGACAATACAGATATCCCCCTCTATAAATTGGGTTTCCTATGACAATACAGATATCCCCCTCTATAAATTGGGTCTCCTATGACAATACAGATATTTCCCTGTATAAATTGGGTCTCCTATTACAATACAGATATCCCCCTCTATAAATTGGGTCTCCTATGACAATACAGATATCCCCCTCTATAAATTGGGTCTCCTATGACAATACAGATATCCCCCTCTATAAATTGGGTCTCCTATGACAATACAGATATCCTCCTCTATAAATTGGGTCTCCTATGACAATACAGATATCTCCCTCTATAAATTGGGTCTCCTATGACAATACAGATATCCCCCTCTATAAACTGGGTCTCCCATGGCAATACAGATATCCCCCTCTATAAATTGGGTCTCCTATGACAATACAGATATCCCCCTGGCCTCTATAAATTGGGTCTCCTATGACAATACAGATATCCCCCTGGCGTCTATAAATTGGGTCTCCTATGACAATACAGATATCCCCCTGGCCTCTATAAATTGGGTCTCCTATGACAATACAGATATCTCCCTGGCGTCTATAAATTGGGTCTCCTATGACAATACAGATATCCCCCTGGCCTCTATAAATTGGGTCTCCTATGACAATACAGATATCCCCTTCTATAAATTGGGTTTCCTATGACAATACAGATATCCCCCTCTATAAATTGGGTCTCCTATGACAATACAGATATCCCCCTCTATAAATTGGGTCTCCTATGACAATACAGATATCCCCCTCTATAAATTGGGTTTCCTATGACAATACAGATATCCCCCTCTATAAATTGGGTCTCCTATGACAATACAGATATTTCCCTCTATAAATTGGGTCTCCTATTACAATACAGATATCCCCCTCTATAAATTGGGTCTCCTATGACAATACAGATATCCCCCTCTATAAATTGGGTCCCCTCTGACAATACAGATATCCCCCTCTATAAATTGGGTCTCCTGTGACAATACAGATATCCTCCTCTATAAATTGGGTCTCCTATGACAATACAGATATCTCCCTCTATAAATTGGGTCTCCTATGATAATACAGATATCCCTTTCTATAAATTGGGTCTCCTATGACAATACAGATATCCCCCTCTATAAATTGGGTCCCCTATGACAATATAGATATCCCCCTCTATAAATTGGGTCTCCTATGACAATACAGATAGCCCCCTCTATAAATTGGGTCTCCTATGACAATACAGATATCCCCCTCTATAAATTGGGTCTCCTATGACAATACAGATATCCCCCTCTATAAATTGGGTCTCCTATGACAATACAGATATCTCCCTCTATAAATTGGGTCTCCTATGACAATACAGATATCCCCCTCTATAAACTGGGTCCCCTATGACAATACATATATCCCCCTCTATAAACTGGGTCTCCTATGACAATACAGATATCCCCCTCTATAAATTGGGTCTCCTATGACAATACAGATATTAAAAAAACCAATTAAAAACCTGCACAGATTCACTTCCATTCAAAAAGACCGAATACTATCACAAAAATGAATGACAAAATAAACATGGACAGTACAATAGCAGGGTCAATGAATGTTCATAGGTAACTGACTACTTGCTAAGAGGGTAGAATCTGTAGTTTAAACACCATTACTCTTTAGACAAAAATTCATTACTGATACTTCTAAAAGTCAAACAGATTTAATAGAAAAGTTTTACTACACATTCATCAAATATACAAACAATCTTGATCCGAAAAACGCTGTTTCAATTCAGCATGTTCAGAACTCCAAATTTATTATAATCCAGGGAACATTTTCAGAGGTCCTGATTGTACATGTACAGCCATCTAGGCTAATTAGACACATCTGCTAATTAGACTCATCAGCATTATTTCAATAATTGTCTTTGAAGTTTTGCTTAGGTGCTTTTAATTTGATAAATTAGACATGAAAAATATCATTTTAGGTTATAAGTTGAAAAATTCTTATTATATGTGGATTTGTAGTGAGAAAATTTAGCTAAGGCTGCACCTTGGGGTATGATGAACGTTCTCCTACAGACAAAATTTAGCTAAGGTTGCACCTTGGGGTATGATGAAAGTTCTCCTACAGACAAAATTTAGCTAAGGTTGCACCATGAGGTATCATGAAAGTTCTCCTAGATTTAGCTAAGGTTGCACCATGAGGTATCATGAAAGTTCTCCTAGATTTAGCTAAGGTTGCACCTTGAGGTATCATGAAAGTTCTCCTAGATTTAGCTAAGGTTGCACCTTGAGGTATCATGAAAGTTCTCCTAGACACAATTTTGGTTACCTTGGGGTATCATGAAAGTTCTCCTAGATTTAGCTAAGGTTGCACCTTGAGGTATCATGAAAGTTCTCCTAGATTTAGCTAAGGTTGCACCTTGGGGTATCATGAAAGTTCTCCTAGACACAATTTTGGTTACCTTGGGGTATCATGAAAGTTCTCCTACAGACACAATTTAGCTAAGGTTGCACCTTGAGGTATCATGAAAGTTCTCCTAGATTTAGCTAAGGTTGCACCTTGAGGTATCATGAAAGTTCTCCTAGATTTAGCTAAGGTTACACCTTGGGGTATCATGAAAGTTCTCCTAGACACAATTTTGGTTACCTTGGGGTATCATGAAAGTTCTCCTACAGACACAATTTAGCTAAGGTTGCACCTTGAGGTATCATGAAAGTTCTCCTAGATTTAGCTAAGGTTGCACCTTGAGGTATCATGAAAGTTCTCCTAGATTTAGCTAAGGTTGCACCTTGGGGTATCATGAAAGTTCTCCTAGACACAATTTTGGTTACCTTGGGGTATCATGAAAGTTCTCCTACAGACACAATTTAGCTAAGGTTGCACCTTGAGGTATCATGAAAGTTCTCCTAGATTTAGCTAAGGTTGTACCTTGAGGTATCATGAAAGTTCTCCTAGATTTAGCTAAGGTTGCACCTTGGGGTATCATGAAAGTTCTCCTAGACACAATTTTGGTTACCTTGGGGTATCATGAAAGTTCTCCTAGATTTAGCTAAGGTTGCACCTTGGGGTATCATGAAAGTTCTCCTAGACACAATTTTGGTTATATTAAGCTATATTTTAGTTAGTTTACAAAACTATTTGATAGCAACATCTCATTGTCATCTGTGCTAAATTTCATTCTTCTACGGCATTCAGAACATGGTTGGTTTATAGAGGTGTGTCTAATTAACCTATACATGGTGTTCTTCTATAAACAGAGGGTTGGTCACTTTGACCATTCATTTTGGGAATCATTGCCATATTATTCAGAAAAATATATATATCATCTGATAAGCAAGATGTTATTCTACATCCTTCTAAAAACCCATTAGAAATTTATAATTCTTCTATATGAATGTATAGAGCAGTTAAAAAATCCTTAGGTGCATCTAATTAGCCGACAGCATTATATTGTACATGTAGATCAAAATATATGGTATAAATACAATATACCCATACAATATGTTACACATCATAATTAATGTATACCAAATCTATACATCTACATCTCAATATGAATTATAGTAATCAATTAAAAGATTTTTACCTGCAGTTTTTAACAAATATCATCTACCAATTTACAAGTAGGTGGGTATCTTTTAAATCTTCCCTTAAATACAACCATGGATAAAGTTTATCTAACACAGATAAAATTTTATTTGTTTTTGTGGTATGTATACTATATTCTATGTTAACATTTCATTCTAGATAATGACCTCAATTTACTGTAAAATTTTTGCAGATAACATTTTATTTGTTTTTGTGGTACATGTACTCAAGGATATATATATAGTCCTTGATGTACTATATTATTCTATGTTTAACTTTCATTCTAGATAATGACCTCAATTTACTGTAACAAGTTTAGCATACTTATACTGTCAGTTTCAACAAAAATCATGAGTCATGTAATGGATAATTTCTTTGAACTTAATTACCCTTTGCTGAAAGTTTATATATACAAATGTAATATAGTACACTGAAATTTGCTACATGTTAAAATTAAATCCTGATGTGATGATCTGATGTGATGTTCGTGGAGGCTTAATTTGTACCAAGATACATTAACTTAACATTTTATGATACTTGAACTTGTCAATGTTTTATGATAAGGTGGGATGAGGGTAGATTAGGGGGGTCCTCAGTAAATTTGTTTTCTTAACTCTGTTACTGGTTATGGTTATAATTATTGTGTTTAACACCACTTTCAACAATATTTCAGCTATATTGTGGCGGTCAGTTTTATTTGTGGAGGAAATCAGAGTACCCAGAGAAAACCACTGACCTGTCGCAAGTCACTGACAAACTTTATCACATAATGTTGTACACCTCGCCAGGAGCGGGATTCCAACTCTCAACTTTACTGGTATTAGGCAATGATTGCACAGGTAGTTGTAAATCCAAATACCATATGATCACGACCATGACGACCACTTTCTGTTACTGGTGGTAGACAAAAATTAATATGGTTTATTTTAGCATCCATGATTTACAGATAAATAATAAAGGGTTTCGCTGGACTGGCATGAAATGATAGGTGACGACAGTAGCAAGTCAACAAAGGGCTTCCTCCTATACTAGTTATACTGCAACAATTGTTTTTATAGTACCTGTAGTCCCTTGTCACAATGAATTCAAAGAAAAAAAACATATCAAAATTAGATGAAAGACAAAAATTGTTTATACAAATGTACAAAATGTACATGTATGCACAATTTTTCAATTTAAATTGATTATTCCCTTTCCATAAATTTTTTTTAACTAATTTTCCTTATTGATTTGTTGCCAGTTTTGAGTGTTGGCTCCAACTGGTCAAACAAAAATACAAATGTTTTCTTGCTTATTGTCACTTAAAAGTTTCTTTCACAATAAAATGTCAATCCATCATCACACTTTTGACTTTGGTTAACTAGTAGCTTCACTTTTTTGTCTTGTAAGTCCCAGAATTAAACCAGCACTGATCAAATATGGCAGTTGTCTATCCATCTTGAGATGTTGTATGTATATTTTTCAGGAGAACGCAATACATGTACAAATTTGTTTTTACATATATAGGAGTAAATTTACATAACATGTAATTTTACACACAGTAAATTTGCACACATGCACAGGTCAGTGGCTTAGAATCTGCCCAAGAGATGTCCAAAGAGTATTCATTCACTATTTTTTTTTATTATGTCATGTTTTACATTCAGTCACAAATTTTCAAAAAAAAACCCATTAATCTGAGGTCAATTCTTGTCTAATTTTAATAAAATTTGTGTCAATGAATGCAAAAACTGAATGTGGTTTTCAATAATAATTCTTAAATAACTTTCTAAAGTTTTAAATATTCATGATTTAAACACAAACTTAAATTATTAGTTTTCAATAGTACTATCATTGTACATGTACATGTATTGCGTTTTTAAGGTCAAAATTTTAGTTTTGGGGTACATGTATCAGAGATACTCACAACTGGTCTAGGTGAGTCCTGGACTCATCACATGTGTTTGTGACTCACAACTAGTCTAGGTGAGTCCTGGACTCATCACTTGTGTTTGTGACTCACAACTCGTCTAGGTGAGTCCTGGACTCATCACTTGTCTTTGTGACTCACAACTAGTCTAGGTAAGTCCTGGACTCATCACTTGTGTTTGTGACTCACAACTAGTCTAGGTGAGTCCTGGACTCATCACTTGTGTTTGTGACTCACAACTTGTCTAGGTGAGTCCTGGACTCATCACTTGTGTTTGTGACTCACAACTAGTCTAGGCAAGTCCTGGACTCATCACTTGTGCTTGTGACTCACAACTAGTCTAGGTAAGTCCTGGACTCATCACTTGTGTTTGTGACTCACAACTAGTCTAGGTGAATCCTGGACTCATCACTTGTGTGTGTGACTCACAACTAGTCTATGTGAGTCCTGGACTCAACACTTGTGTTTGTGACTCACAACTGGTCTAGGTGAGTCCTGGACTCATCACTTGTGTTTGTGACTCACAACTAGTCTAGGTGAGTCCTGGACTCATCACTTGTGTTTGTGACTCATAACTAGTCTAGGTAAGTCCTGGACTCATCACTTGTGTTAGTGACTCACAACTAGTCTAGGTGAGTCCTGGACTCATCACTTGTGTTTGTGACTCACAACTAGTCTAGGTGAGTCCTGGACTCATCACTTGTGTTTGTGACTCACAACTAGTCTAGGTAAGTCCTGGACTCATCACTTGTGTTTGTGACTCACAACTCATCTAGGTAAGTCCTGGACTCATCACTTGTGTTAGTGACTCACTAGTCTAGGTGAGTCCTGGACTCATCACTTGTGTTTGTGACTCACAACTAGTCTAGGTGAGTCCTGGACTCATCACTTGTGTTTGTGACTCACAACTAGTCTAGGTAAGTCCTGGACTCATCACTTGTGTTTGTGACTCACAACTAGTCTAGGTGAGTCCTGGACTCATCACTTGTGTTTGTGACTCACAACTAGTCTAGGTAAGTCCTGGACTCATCACTTGTGTTTGTGACTCACAACTAGTCTAGGTAAGTCCTGGACTCATCACTTGTGTTTGTGACTCACAACTAGTCAAGGTGAGTTCTGGACTCATCACTTGTGCTTGTGACTCACAACTAGTCTAGGTGAGTCCTGGACTCATCACTTGTGCTTGTGATTCACAACTAGTCTAGGTAAGTCCTGGACTCATCACTTGTGTCTGGGACTCACAACTAGTCTAGGTGAGTCCTGGACGCATCACTTGTGTTTGTGACTCACAACTAGTCTAGGTGAGTCCTGGACTCATCACTTGTGTTAGTGACTCACAAATAGTCTACGTGAGTCCTGGACTGATCACTTGTGTTTGGGACTCACAACTAGTCTAGGTGAGTCCTGGACTCTTCACTTGTGTTTGGGACTCACAACTAGTCTAGGTGAGTCCTGGACTCATCACTGGTGTTTGTGACTCACAACTAGTCTAGGTGAGTCCTGGACTCATCACTTGTGTTTGTGACTCACAACTAGTCTAGGTGAGTCCTGGACTCATGACTTGTGTATGTGACTCACAACTGGTCTAGGTGAGTCCTGGACTCATTACATGTGTTTGTGACTCACAACTCGTCTAGGTGAGTCCTGGACTCATCACTTGTGTTTGTGACTCACAACTCGTCTAGGTGAGTCCTGGACTCATCACTTGTGTTTGTGACTCACAACTAGTCTATGTGAGTCCTGGACTCATCACTTGTGTTAGTGACTCACAGCTAGTCTAGGTGAATCCTGGACTCATCACTTGTGTTTGTGACTCACAATTAGTCTAGGTGAGTCCTGGACTCAACACTTGTGTGTGTGACTCACAACTCGTCTAGGTAGGTCCTGGACTCATCACTTGTGTTTGTGACTCACAACTAGTCTAGGTGAATCCTGGACTCATCACTTGTGTGTGTGACTCACAACTAGTCTATGTGAGTCCTGGACTCAACACTTGTGTTTGTGACTCACAACTGGTCTAGGTGAGTCCTGGACTCATCACTTGTGTTTGTGACTCACAACTAGTCTAGGTGAGTCCTGGACTCATCACTTGTGTCTGGGACTCACAACTAGTCTAGGTGAGTCCTGGACTCATCACTTGTGTTTGTGACTCACAACTAGTCTAGGTGAGTCCTGGACTCATCACTTGTGTTAGTGACTCACAAATAGTCTACGTGAGTCCTGGACTGATCACTTGTGTTTGGGACTCACAACTAGTCTAGGTGAGTCCTGGACTCTTCACTTGTGCTTGGGACTCACAACTAGTCTAGGTGAGTCCTGGACTCATCACTTGTCTTTGTGACTCACAACTAGTCTAGGTGAGTCCTGGACTCATCACTTGTGTTTGTGACTCACAACTAGTCTAGGTGAGTCCTGGACTCATGACTTGTGTATGTGACTCACAACTAGTCTAGGTGAGTCCTGGACTCATTACATGTGTTTGTGACTCACAACTCGTCTAGGTGAGTCCTGGACTCATCACTTGTGTTTGTGACTCACAACTCGTCTAGGTGAGTCCTGGACTCATCACTTGTGTTTGTGACCCACAACTAGTCTATGTGAGTCCTGGACTCATCACTTGTGTTAGTGACTCACAGCTAGTCTAGGTGAATCCTGGACTCATCACTTGTGTTAGTGACTCACAACTAGTCTAGGTGAGTCCTGGACTCAACACTTGTGTGTGTGACTCACAACTCGTCTAGGTAGGTCCTGGACTCATCACTTGTGTGTGTGACTCACAACTAGTCCAGGTGAATCCTGGACTCATCACTTGTGTTTGTGACTCACAACTAGTCTAGGTAAGTCCTGGACTCATCACTTGTGCTTGTGACTCACAACTATTCTAGGTGAGTCCTGGACTCATCACTTGTGTATGTGACTCACAACTAGTCTAGGTGAGTCCTGGACTCATCACTTGTGTTTGTGACTCACAACTAGTCTAGGTAAGTCCTGGACTCATCACTTGTGTCTGGGACTCACAACTAGTCTAGGCGAGTCCTGGACTCATCACTTGTGTTTGTGACTCACAACTCGTCTAGGTAAGTCCTGGACTCATCACTTGTGTTTGTAACTCACAACTAGTCTAAGTGAGTCCTGGACTCATCACTTGTGTTTGTGACTCACAACTAGTCTAGGTGAGTCCTGGACTCATCACTTGTGTTTGTGACTCGCAACTAGTCTAGGCGAGTCCTGGACTCATCACTTGTGTTTTTGACTCACAACTAGTCTAGGTGAGTCCTGGACTCATCACTTGTGTCTGGGACTCACAACTCGTCTAGGTGAGTCCTGGACTCATCACTTGTGTTTGTGACTCACAACTCGTCTAGGTGAGTCCTGGACTCATCACTTGTGTTTGTGACTCACAACTAGTCTAGGTGAGTCATGGATTCATCACTTGTGTTTGTGACTCACAACTAGTCTACGTGAGTCCTGGACTCATCACATGTGTTTGTGACTCACAACTAGTCTATGCGAGTCCAGGACTCATCACTTGTGTCTGGGACTCACAACTAGTCTAGGTGAGTCCTGGACTCATCACTTGTGTTTGTGACTCACCGGAAACCAATACAGGGTTACTGCTGCAGAAAATTGGATGCACAGTAATCTGGAACTACTTACGGTTATGAATGTTAAAAAATGACTCAAAATCGCAGTGTGTTCTAGCCCATTAAACATATCCCATGGGACTGACAATATCATTCATTTATTTAAACAGAGTTTCATTTCTTCCTCCTCCTGTCCGAAATAATATTTTCTATGAAATTGAGACGTCGAGTACCGGATTATACAATTAAACTTTGAGGCTATGCTGTGCGCGTGTGTAAATATAGTCCTTAGTGAGATGTCTGCTTGCGGATGTTACTAAGTAACCTGATTGAAGTTGAAGTTGAAGATCTGCATCTACTTTGAAAAAAAATTATAGGTCTATATTATGATATCAGAGTTAATATTGTTTAAAAAAAATTATTGGACTTCGTCCCAAGTTAGGTAACGCCTATTATCAAATTACAATAAATACGATTTTATGGTGTATTTGGGTATATTTATTTCATTATTTGGGTGTATTATTCGGGTAAAATGTCGGGAAACAAGACAGTTTGGCACCAAGACATTTCGGCACCCCTTGAAAAAGACAGTTCGGCACCCGTTGAAAAGACAGTTCAGCACCTGTAACATGTATATATTATGTATATTTTATCTAGTGCTTTCGTTACATATTTTATGTGTTTTTCATCATTTCCAGTGCTTCTAACACTCACATTAATTATCATATATCTGTTAAATTGTTATTGTTGATCTCTTGATATATTAAAATGAATAAACATAAATTTATGTGTCATTATTACTGCCTAATATTTATTAATGCATGTACAATGATACCCATCCAACATAGTCCTGAATAATACTCACCAGACCATAAAATTGACATGAAAGAGTAACAGACTTATCAAAAAGATCGAAACAAGACTTTAAGAAAAAAAAGACTGGTAAAATACATACGATAACAATCAAAGGAAGTGAAATCTAGAAAAAAGATATCAAAACATCAGAATCACAAATAAAAGAAGAGGTACAGTACTCAAAGTACAATAACATGAAACCCAACAATAGATCTACACATATTTAAGAGAAAAACAACTGTTAAGGATTGTATTCCTTTTTCATTCCAATGTTAAACCTATGGAAAATTTTCAGAAAGTCCCAAGGACTTACTATTCCAAATTTCATTTCGAAAATTGAGGACAAGGCTATTGGAAGTTTTGTACGTAAAATCAAAGAAAAAAACACAAGTGTCGAATTGTCCGGGTGCCGAACTGTCTTGGTGCCGAAATGTCTCACACAGGTGCCGATTTGTTCCGGTGCCGAAGTGTCTAGCATTCAAAAAGTCGCACCCCAGTCAATTGCATTATAATATCAATATATGATTATTTCCCGGCCATCGTTCGGATCTCCTGTACTTGGCGATCACTAGTATAAAAATTTGTTCCAGTATTGTGAATTTTTTTCAAAATTTTGTACAATACTGGTATACCAATATTGTAATTCAATTATGAAAATATGAAATTGCATGGATTTTTTATAGTATATTGGATTGCTTCATATTAGAAGGTTCATGTTATCAACTGTTGAAAAGCATACTAAAAGTACAAGTTCATTGTGTATCATTTTATTGGCATTTATAACATCGTATCAGTAATACATCACAATACACAACAATCCGTTATGGATAGAGTCAAAATTATTATACAGCGACACAAGAACAACTACTTCAAGAACTGGTCTACCCAGGAACTAACATTTCCACAATACCTATTACAATACTTACTACAAGTAAAAAAATATTTTTTTAAAATCACAATACTGGTACAATACTGGTATACAATAGTCAATACTGGAACAAATTTTTATTCCAGTATTGTGCACAATACTAGTACACCAGTATTGTGATCGCCAAGTACAGGAGATCCCATCGTTCAATGGTCTTTCAAAAGTTTTTTATCAAATTTGACATGAAAGTTTTTTGTTGATTTCATTATTTTAGATAAAGATCATTATCTTTGCATAATCTTACATGTCTTGAATATATTTTCTCGTCACTCATCGTGGTTCTGAAAGTAAACAGGAAGTCAATTAATGCTAACCGGGGGTTACCTAGTCAGGGGAAGATTTTACTTATAGAAATTATTATATAGAACTTAATTTAACCATGCCTTATAAATTTATTATATAAATGATATGCCAACTTTTTTTTATGAATTCTTTAGCGTAATAAAATAACGTGTGTTCAATATATGCGCACGGTACCAAGTGACATATTTTCTACTTTCACTTTCGATTTGAGTTCCTATGTACTTCCGGTAAAAATGGATAGTCTGCTGTTTAGTCTTATTTTGAATTTATGTATCTATTCGTCAATTCTAGTCAGTTGTGTAACCAATCAAGACGATTTTAAGATTCCAGTCTTTTCAACAAAAACTCCATATTTCTGGGGAAAAGATATAGACGAGTCTATACAGGAAGATGAGGGAACATGGATAGATTTTGAAGACAAAGAATGTCAAATTGTCCATTTAAATCTAATCCTCAGACATGGTTCCAGATTTCCTACTGTATCATGGACAAAGAAAATTGAAGTATTTGGAAACTCTCTTAAAAACAACCCTGAATCTGTGAAAAGATTCCCATTTTTAAAATCCTGGGAAAGCCCTTTTCCTGAAGAACAGGCTGGTCTTCTGTCAGATTTAGGTGAAGAAGAACATTTAGCATTAGGGAAAAGATTTGGAAAAAGATTTAGTCTGTTATTTGATGGTGACCTTGAAAACATTTTTTATGGTGTAACATATAAACAACGAACACAAGCAAGTTTTAACTGGTTTTATGAAGGTTTGACAGAGACTGTTGATGGTGATGGTCAGACAAACATCAAACCATCAGTTAATGACAATCATCTTAGATTTTTTGATACATGCTCTAAATATATTAAATCAGTTGAAAATAATAAAACAGCAGCTCCTGAACACAGCTCGTTTAAACATGGTCAGCTGATGAAACTGGTGGCCGACAAAATCAAAGAAAGACTTGGATTGCAATCATTAACATCAGGTTAGCTAATATTGTTTGCCTTCATGGTTAAAATTTACATTTTGTTACATGTACAAATGAAGGGTCTGAATTTTAATAACGTGGCTAAATTTATGTAGCAAAGATACTGTGGAAATCACAGAAAAAACCTTGATATTATGTATACATGTACATGTACATGAATTATAGCTAGTATACATTGTATACCATGTGTTTCGTGCACACAGACAAATATATTCCATACAAGGATAAAAATTATTTTTTATTTATCGTGAAATTCAGTTTTATTTCACATTCTTCCATGCTCATACCCCTCTCTTTGCCACCCTCATATATATGGATCACTCCTTTTGATGACAATTTTTTTTATCTTGTTTTATTTCCGATAGTGGCAAAAATGTCAATATACCTCTTATCTGAAAGAAATCATGACAAATATGTCACCATGGTCACTGGTTAAGTGAAAAAGACTAGTTCAATGATATCCATTCCTGCCATATGAAATTTGATTATTGAAAATTGTAAAAAAAGAAATCTTATATTCAGTTGTCATATAGTAATCAATTAATATTTAGGAAGTCTCTTTTAGAAAAATGCATTGCCAGTCTTCACGCTTAACTTTTTACCTTACAAGCCCACTGGGCCTGTAAGTTCAAATATTTACAGGCCCACCATCAATTCTACAGGCCCGAATTTGAAAACTACATTAATGACCATTAATTCAAACCACCAAAACTCAAAACATGATGATGTACCAAATATTATGTGGACATGTCAATTATGCATTAGGTAAGACCAGAATGCAAGTAAAAAACACAAAAAGACACTTTATTTTGGATTCATGTTTATATTAATCTCCTGAAAATTCTAAAATCATATTGTCAATAGCATCCTCAGTATATTCCATATCATCACTGTCCACCTCCTCCTCATCATCACAACCAATATTGTTATAAGACTCTTATAACAAAAACTTGTGATGTCATCATTGCGTGTGACATATAATTTGGTGATAATTTTTAATATGTACCCCCCCTTTTTTTTTAAATATCACTATGCTTTGAATTAATACAGGGTTTGAAATTAGCGGTCGCCCACTCGCCATTTGCGAGTAAATTTGCTTTCGAGTTGATCCGGCCTGAAAACTATTCGGCTTTATGCAAATCCGGCCTTAAACAAATGCGGCCTTAGTTGATTCGGCCTTAGTTGATACAGCCTTGGTTAATTAATGCGGCCTCCGTTAAGAATGATGTGTATCTATGGATATATATGATACATACAATAAAACGACACATTGTGATGATTTGAGTAAATAATTAAGTGATGGTCCTACTATTACATAGTCTGTGTTGCCACTGGAAACAACTGTCACACTCTAAAGCATGCTGCTTTGGACGGACGTTCTGCTCACACACAATACAAGGAAACGACATAGTTGATAGTTTTGAAAATAGTAGGACCATCACCAAAATATGCATATATTAGTGCAGTTTCATCAAAAGAATTGGAGTACTTTTTGAGTAATTTATAGTATGGCTTCCTTTTACTTTTTGGTAGCCCTTATAATCATACTGCCAGTGCAATTATACGACTATTAAGCAAATGATAATTAATTGCAAGAGAACATCTAAGGAATTTCGCTTGTTGACAGCTTGGTATATCAACCTGAATTGTTTTTCTAATCATCAACTTCAATGGAAATGATTTCCGTCATTATTACCAAAAATTACTAATTAAAAAATTGTTAAAATAATAACGATTTATTATGGCTTTCATATTGAGTTACGAGTAAATCTTGTGAAAACACTACAAGTTCCAATATTTTATTCATCATATCCATGAATATTTAAATAATATTTTAAATAGAACTTTTATTTTTTAATTATTCTTTTCCATTTGATATAACTATAAGGCTGGATTTGCCATAGGCCGCATAAATATATGATAAGGCCGGAACATCAATTTTATATAAGGCCGGATTTGCGTAAGGCCGCATCAACTAAGGCCGAATCAACTACGGCCGAATCTGTCATAAGGCCGAAACAACTTGTAAGGGTAAATTTCAGTGTGGGCCCTTAAAAGTCTCATCTCAGTCGTCCACTTGGCGAGTGAAAATTAGAAAAAATAAAATAGTGTAAATCTATATGTAATAATTCCTATTCACCAAGATCGAAATCCGAAAAATATTGACATTTCCATCGATCGATTTTAAGCCCGGATTTTTTGTTTTGATATTAAACTGATATTCGCTTATATTACGCTTCGCTCTATGAGCTGAGTAATGAAGTATAGTAGCCCGGAAACCAGCTTATTTTGGTGTATGCGGATCTTATCTCCAGTTAAGGAGATCTACGGCTGTTCTATTTAACACCTCCGTATAAGGATGTCAATTTTTGCATTAATTTTGCGTCATTTAAGGATTGAAATAAAGAATTTAGTTGTTGTTGTAAAGGGATTTAGGTAACAAATAATTCTTTTAACAACGATGATTTCTCTGGTGTCTTTATATTGCACAAACCATGCCGTTTTCTGTTGGGTCATATTACGGAATTTTATAGTACACTTTTCCGACTTTGATTTTTAATTTTACATGTTCGTTCAAAATATCCGGTTAGCGAAATGTTTCGCCAAGACGATTTAGGTCAGTTCTTTTTGGGGAACTCTGGGCCTCTTAAAAGGCAAAATGAACAGAAAACACAATATTTTAGAGATTACGAAAAGTCCAAACGCTCTAGACAATTTTTAAAGGAATGGAAACAAAACCGTCCATGGTTAGTTGATACTGAAAGTGAAACCGGCATGATTTGTTAATAAATAAATAAAATAAATAAATACAGTTTTATTTAAAGTCGATACATATTGCAAAGAACAAAAAAAAATGAAAATTCATTTACTACAGGATGTACAAGCTACCAACATGCCCACCATATGTCAAGCTCTAAATCGCCCCGAAATTTGACTTCAACTATAAATTTCTGAAGTCATAGTGTATTGGTGCATGTTACCATGTAAAATAATTTTATTTTGAGGAAAATGTTTTGGAAATTTGTTATCTTCTGTATTAAATTATAGTTTCTGAATGGCCACTTTGCTGCCAGGAAATGGCCAGAATGCAGGATTTTACACCATTTATCCCAGGGCTTCCGGGGGCCTTGAGCGGACCCCTTGTGCCGTAGAGCACCTTGCAAGCGAGGTGGCAGGCGAGCTATGCGTGCCTGATGGGCCCCTAACAAATTGTGTGGGCTACCAAAATTAATTTGGTGGGGGCCCACTTGGCCCCTAAAATATTTCCTTAGCTTCAAACCCTGTAATACCACACAAAATGCAAAAAGTCGTATTTGTGTAGCCTTCAGCAGAAGAAATATGTACAGTACATGTGTATATGCCAATTTGCTCAACGGTCCAACTATATATAGAAAGCTAGGGAATGCAAATATAGCACGAACGTATATTGACACTCGCTACCGGATGTTTCATCCCATAACCAAAACGGACCATAACAAAAACGGACTATTGAAATAAAAAATGTAAATTTCTTGAATAAATATGATATTTTATGTATTATTTCTATGATTTTATATGTATTTAATTATTTGTATAAATTTGTTTAGTGTGTTTTAATTATAAACATATGTTCGTTTGCACATAAAGAGGGAGAGGCGTTAATTATCGAAAATAACAAATCAAGGAAATTAAAATAATTTAAATCGAAGCTTGAAACTGCGCTTTGGTTTGTGGAGTCATATGGCCTTGTACCCCAGTACTTAAAATTAGAAAGTACTGATGGGCAGACTGTTAAAGTCGATTTCAATCCGTCGTCCAGCAAATCTTCATACCAAGATTTGTCTGAAGAAGAAAGACAAAAAATAAAAGATTTGTTATTTATTTTGGAAAAATTTAATGTTAGCGAGAGCGCTAAAAGGGAACTGACAGTATTTTGTGATGGGCTACCACGAACATATCTGGTTTCATCAATGCCAGGAAGATATTAACAGTTTATATCATTTTGAAAGAATTTCGGGAAATATCCCTGGCGCATATGTTACATCACATTTTCATATATTGTATAAAGTTTCCCCTTTTGCGCCCAAATTAAACTTTTAACTTCTATCAGTTCCATTCTCTTAAATCAACCTCCAATGGACAAATGATGGATCAAAAGTTTGTGTATGTAGTGCATTGAAAATGCGTTCTGTCATGTGCATAAGTTATTGTTTGCATGATTGACAGACACTATTCATCATATCGTTTTCTAGCTTCCGAACTGTCGATCGAGAAAAAAAAAAATTCTAGACAGGCAGCAAATAGCCAGTCATTGGGGTTTGCAATTAATATTTCGCATGCACAATAGCGACCCCACACCACAAGGTGTGGAAAATAGAAATATTATTCTGTGGCTTAAATGCGTATTAACTGCATTACATGTAAACTGTAACTAGAACAGGGAAAAAATGTACACTTGAGTGAAATAGTGTTGTAATGAAAGATCGTGAACGTGATATACAAGTATGAAAGAATGTCAAGGTATATTTTAAATGAGGTTGAAACAAGACACCATTTGATATTAATTCGGTTGTATTTCATTTTGACGATTTTAATTACGGAAGATGATCACAACTATATTGTTTTTGATTGGATTAAAATTATAGCTGTATAATAATGTATAATAACCTATTATTATTAGAATCCTAACATGACTGCGAATTTGGCATAAATAAAATAACAAATGGCTTCTTCTAGGAAAACGCCGACTTTATGTGAAAGGGACACCAGACAGCTATGATGAACAATTTTAATACATCCCTTAGCGCGAGATGTAAAGGACACACTCCTTACACGTAAAAGACAACTTACAACAGATTCTGATAGCAACAGTTTATTAGGAGTGTTGTTGTTGTTTTATGGACATCTGAGGTGGTGCCGATTTTGGCCCTTATAGCTCCCAGTCCTTTGCAAAAAAAAAAAAACATTGCAAGCACATGTTTAGTCAAATCATACAATTAATTGTTACACACTTAATTACAATCATGATTAATTTGATTTTTATTTGATTAAAAGTTAATTAATTTTAAAGAATTTGGTTTTAATTTACAAAGATTATTAAACCCTCAATGCTTTAATCTTAGTTTCCCCCAAAGAATATGGGCTTGGGTTGATAAAAAGAAAAAATAGTAATTAAGATATAATTAACCGATTGCAGTACATGGAATTTTGATAAATTCCATCACAAAAATGAGTAAATTTCTTTGATCTTTGGTTCAAAGACAATAATAGAACATGGAGTTTGTTTTCATTCATTATCATTGTCACAATGGGGACAGACCACTGTGCAGATTGCTCCAGGAAAGTAAATTCAAGACAACACACACTTACACAATCACCTGATAACCTGATAATCAAATCATTTAATCTAATTAAAAGTGATTTGGGTGTCATAAACCAATTAAAACACCAATAATTACTTGGCTTCACTAAGTTACCTGTACTAATTTGATTTATTCATAAATCTAGAAAGTAATTATCGCAAATAAGATAAGTTTAAAAAAAACCAATCAACGCACACTAAAAATAAAAACTAAATAAAGATTCTTGCAATACATATTTTTTTCTGGTAGTCCATTTTGGTTATGGTCCGTTTTAGTAATGGTCCGTTTTGGTTATGGTCCGTTTTGGTTATGGAATGAAACATCATGTAGTGTTGACACTGACAGTCATAAACTGAAGCAACTAAAAGTAAAGATTGTAATTATTATTTGTCAGACCTCAAATCAGAGTGCAACAATGGAACAAAACTACTGTAGTTCAAAGTCTATTTTCTAACTGCAGAGGTATTAACCCTTAACGTAGACACAGGTCTGTCAGCAACAGTTCTATAAATAGATCGCAATTAATAAAAAAAAAAAAAATACCGATCGGATTTGGAAGCGGATCGAAAATAATCTGAAGTGTCTCCGTGCATTTCAACGAATTTTGAATGACCAACCTTCTCAAATATGAACATATTATATACGAGAACTCAGACGATTGAGAAAAAAATTAATCAAAAGTTTGTTTGGTTAAAAGTAGCTTCGATCAACATTTCCCGTAGCACAGTGTCTGATTGCGCCCCATTTCTCGTGGTGCCATTTTTATTTGATATTGAACGAAATTAAAGTTTCTTTAAACCGAAATGGATTACTTTTCAAGAAAGTCACTTTCAAAATACTTAATGAATAACATAGAATTCAATAAACACGATGTCGATATTTTCATAAATGGCACGTGGCAAAAATACGCGGGCAACATAGGGCGACTCTTCAAAATTACAAGGCTACTTGAACTTCGCTTTTGACCAACGAGAAATCGAAGTCAACCTTCACAAGGCAACTACTTCGCCCTCTAACGTGAGTCCTGCTTCTTGTCCTTTTTTAAAACCTACATTATAGTAATTTCCTAAAAATATCAACCAATCAAATTGCAAAAAACAGACACACCTAAATCTATTTCGAATATCGGAAATTCTTAAAAGGCCTACCCATTTTTTGCATTGACTCGGCAGCAACTGAAAACGGAGAACATTAAGCTAAATATCTACACACAATATCTTATGAAATCAACTTTTGAAACTATATGACTTTTTTTTCACAGGCCCGTCGGACTTGTGGAACTACTCATTTTATACGCCCGTGTACAATTTTACACGCCACGGGCTTCGGACTACCGCCTTATTTCGAAGACTGCATTGCGTTATTAAGTAATTATTTTTTATTTTTCAACCAATTTTGATGTGGTTTCTTGCAAAACGTTCATCTCTTTGGGTTATCGATGGACCATTAAAACATTTAACTATTTCATTTCCAACAGGAAAGAAATTTCGAAACTTCACATTTTCGATAATGTATATAATTTTTTTTAATTTTTTATTCAATTTCAATGTATTTTTTCTTTGAATTGATTGTCGTGAAAGCTTCTGGTAATAAATATATTGACAGATTTCCTCTATCTCATATGGTTTCTGTATATAAGTAACTGTACATGTATAACTAAGTTTTACATGTTGTCTTTTTCAGAGGAAGCTATGACGATTCATCAATTATGTTTATTTGGTTTGGCAATGTTTGATGAATCTGAATGGTGTAACATGTTAGACAAAGAAGATCTGTTCATCTTTGAATATCTTTATGACTTGAAGGTGAATTTACTGCTAGTATATATGTATATTAAATCATTAAAAATGATGTGCCTTGGTAAATTTACTGTCTGATTTAGTACATTTAGACGTTTATATACCTGTATATAAACGTCTAAAATGGTTTGTAAAATAACACCAAGTACACAAAACAACGAGATAAAGATTTAAACACTTAGTTGAATGACAAAATTTTCGTCCCATCGAAGGACTTTATCAATTAAGAAATAATTCATGGCAGTCGTAGATTTGTGCTCATTTAACCATGGGTTGGGCATTTATATTTGATTATTTTTTCCCCGAGCACTAGCGAGGGATAAAATACGAATATAAATGCCCAACCCATTGTTAAATGTACATGAATTATTTCTTTTCTAATATGAAAAATACGATAATTTTTATGACACTAGACGACCTTAGAATCCGCCACACAATGGCTGTTCCGCTTTTTTTCATTACAGAAACTTTTTAAATTATGTTTTTTTGTTTCCAATCGATAATTTGAGTGCGCAGGTGCTAAAGATAGATATATACCGACATATACTGGTTGACGATATATAGGCCGTCATATTAGAATGTCTAATTAAATAAAATGTGGAACCATATATATATATATATATAGAAAGTCAAATGAAATCCGTATGCTGGTACATATTATAAAAGAAATTAGTAAAAAAAGAACAAGACAGATTTTTCACAACATTCTTGTACTAAGTTTTCACTGCTGTTGCAGCTCTTCAGGTACAATGTTTATAAGTGTGATATATTTATTTTTATATGCATGAAGTTCTATATTTATTTATTTTTTAGCTCGCCTGACCCTACTTATATAAATTTCATGTGAGCTATTGTCATCACTTTCCGTCTGCCATCGTTTGAAGACACAAAATCAAGAAAGGCATCAATATTGCACAATGTTTAAGAGAGATATCAATATCATATTATTCAGTCCTCGAAATGAACATTAATATTGACTGGTCCGAATCAAATTCTTGAATTAATTTTTATATGCATGAAGTTCTAAATAAAAACTGAAAATTTACTGATCCGACCAAAGTTTTATTGGTCTTGGGCCAGAGGAATGGTGCTCATCGTGAAGATTATATATTTGTATATTAAGAATAAGAGATTGATTGATTGTTTGGTGTTTAATGCCAACTTTAGCTGTATTTCAGCTATATCGTGGCATGAACAAATTGTATATACATGTAATAGCACCTATGTATTTTAAGTTAGCTACATGTAATACTGGGTCTGTATAGTTTGGTTTATTATCTTGATTGATTTCACATCACATGTCTTCAAGACTTCAATCAATATTAAAGAACAATACATGTGTGAAACAGATGGTTTATCTTGACAATTTCAAAGGAGTGAAATATTTTTACACAGATCGATTTTAAGTAAAGCTTAGATTAAGAAAATGAAGTTCAGCTTACGTGGAAAGATTTTTTTCTCTTTAAATGTAATAGATACATGTCATTTGATTTGATATCTTACCATGAAGATTTTAAGTGTATGTGGCAAATGGGAAGATGAAAATATGACATTTAACACATATTGAAGATATATACCATTTATATATTTCATATAGTTGTGACAGTGATTCTATTTCATTGTTTAAAGGGTTTCTGATACCTAGTATTCCAGCAGATTTTTTCCATTAGCTAAGCTTGATTGGAGTAAAACATGTGCAGAAGGAAACCCTTGTCGACTTGTTGTATCCTGCTACACCTGCATAACCCTTTATTTCCCATTGAATTTCTTTGATAAACTCTTGGGTATGCTAACAGATTTATCATAGCTCTTACTGTTTCGAAGATGTAAGGGGGTCAAAATGGGGCCAAAACCCAAAATTATATCTTAAGTCAGATTTGATAATGGTCATAAAACGTACTATTTTCGTACTTGTACTCCTATATTGATGTACTCCTGTTATAATAAAACGTTTGAGTACTATTTTCGTACTTGTACTCCTATATTGATGTACTCCTGTTATAATAAAACGTTTGAGTACTATTTTCGTACTTGTACTCCTATATTGATGTACTCCTATTATAATAAAACGTTTGAGTATTATTTTCGTACTTGTACTCCTATATTGATGTACTCTTGTTATAATAAAATGTTTGAGTACTATTTTCGTACTTGTACTCCTATATTGATGTACTCCTATTATAATAAAACATTTGAGTACTATTTTCGTACTTGTACTCCTATATTGATGTACTCCTATTAAAACGTTTGAGTACTATTTTCGTACTTATACTCCTATATTGATGTACTCCTATTATAATAAAACGTTTGAGTACTATTTTCGTACTTGTACCCCTATATTGATGTACTCCTGTTATAATAAAACGTTTGAGTATTATTTTCGTACTTGTACTCCTATGTTGATGAACTCCTATTATAATAAAATGTTTGAGTACTATTTTCGTACTTGTACTCCTATTTTGATGTACTCCTATTATAATAAAATGTTTGAGTACTATTTTCGTACTTGTACTCCTATATTGATGTACTCCTGTTATAATAAAACGTTTGAGTACTATTTTCGTACTTGTACTCCTATATTGATGTACTCCTGTTATAATAAAATGTTTGAGTACTATTTTCGTACTTGTACTCCTATATTGATGTACTCCTGTTATAATAAAATGTTTGAGTACTATTTTCGTACTTGTACTCCTATATTGATGTACTCCTATTATAATACAACGTTTGAGTACTATTTTCGTACTTGTACTCCTATATTGATGTACTCCTGTTATAATAAAACATTTGAGTATTATTTTCATACTTGTACTCCTATAGTGATGTACTCCTATTATAATAAAATGTTTGAGTACTATTTTCGTACTTGTACTCCTATATTGATGTACTCCTGTTATAATAAAACGTTTGAGTACTATTTTCGTACTTGTACTCCTATATTGATGTACTCCTATTATAATAAAATGTTTGAGTACTATTTTCCTACTTGTACTCCTATATTGATGTACTCCTATTATAATAAAACGTTTGAGTACTATTTTCATACTTGTACTCCTATATTGATGTACACCTGTTATAATAAAACGTTTGAGTACTATTTTCGTACTTGTGCTCCTATATTGATGTACTCCTATTATAATAAAACGTTTGAGTACTATTTTCGTACTTGTACTCCTATATTGATGTACTCCTGTTATAATAAAATGTTTGAGTACTATTTTCGTACTTGTACTCCTATATTGATGTACTCCTATTATAATAAAACGTTTGAGTACTATTTTCGTACTTGTACTCCTATATTGATGTACTCCTGTTATAATAAAACATTTGAGTATTATTTTCATACTTGTACTCCTATTATAATAAAATGTTTGAGTACTATTTTCGTACTTGTACTCCTACTATAATAAAACGTTTGAGTACTATTTTCGTACTTGTACTCCTATATTGATGTACTCCTGTTATAATAAAACGTTTGAGTACTATTTTCGTACTTGTACTCCTATATTGATGTACACCTATTATAATAAAACGTTTGAGTACTATTTTCGTACTTGTACTCCTATATTGATGTACTCCTGTTATAATAAAACATTTGAGTACTATTTTCGTACTTGTACCCCTATATTGATGTACACCTATTATAATAAAACGTTTGAGTACTATTTTCGTACTTGTACTCCTATATTGATGTACTCCTGTTATAATAAAATGTTTGAGTACTATTTTCGTACTTGTACTCCTATATTGATGTACTCCTGTTATAATAAAATGTTTGAGTACTATTTTCGTACTTGTACTCCTATATTGATGTACTCCTATTATAATACAACGTTTGAGTACTATTTTCGTACTTGTACTCCTATATTGATGTACTCCTGTTATAATAAAACATTTGAGTATTATTTTCATACTTGTACTCCTATAGTGATGTACTCCTATTATAATAAAATGTTTGAGTACTATTTTCGTACTTGTACTCCTATATTGATGTACTCCTGTTATAATAAAACGTTTGAGTACTATTTTCGTACTTGTACTCCTATATTGATGTACTCCTATTATAATAAAATGTTTGAGTACTATTTTCCTACTTGTACTCCTATATTGATGTACTCCTATTATAATAAAACGTTTGAGTACTATTTTCATACTTGTACTCCTATATTGATGTACACCTGTTATAATAAAACGTTTGAGTACTATTTTCGTACTTGTGCTCCTATATTGATGTACTCCTATTATAATAAAACGTTTGAGTACTATTTTCGTACTTGTACTCCTATATTGATGTACTCCTGTTATAATAAAATGTTTGAGTACTATTTTCGTACTTGTACTCCTATATTGATGTACTCCTATTATAATAAAACGTTTGAGTACTATTTTCGTACTTGTACTCCTATATTGATGTACTCCTGTTATAATAAAACATTTGAGTATTATTTTCATACTTGTACTCCTATTATAATAAAATGTTTGAGTACTATTTTCGTACTTGTACTCCTACTATAATAAAACGTTTGAGTACTATTTTCGTACTTGTACTCCTATATTGATGTACTCCTGTTATAATAAAACGTTTGAGTACTATTTTCGTACTTGTACTCCTATATTGATGTACACCTATTATAATAAAACGTTTGAGTACTATTTTCGTACTTGTACTCCTATATTGATGTACTCCTGTTATAATAAAACATTTGAGTACTATTTTCGTACTTGTACCCCTATATTGATGTACACCTATTATAATAAAACGTTTGAGTACTATTTTCGTACTTGTACTCCTATATTGATGTACTCCTGTTATAATAAAACGTTTTAGTACTATTTTCGTACTTGTACTCCTATATTGATGTACACCTATTATAATAAAACGTTTGAGTACTATTTTCGTACTTGTACTCCTATATTGATGTACTCCTGTTATAATAAAACGTTTGAGTACTATTTTCGTACTTGTACTCCTATATTGATGTACTCCTATTAAAACATTTGAGTACTATTTTCGTACTTGTACTCCTATATTGATGTACTCCTATTATAATAAAACGTTTGAGTACTATTTTCGTACTTGTACTCCTATATTGATGTACTCCTATTATAATAAAACGTTTGAGTACTATTTTCATACTTGTACTCCTATATTGATGTACTCCTGTTATAATAAAACGTTTGAGTACTATTTTCGTACTTGTACTCCTATATTGATGTACTCCTGTTATAATAAAACGTTTGAGTACTATTTTCGTACTTGTACTCCTATATTGATGTACTCCTGTTATAATAAAACATTTGAGTATTATTTTCATACTTGTACTCCTATATTGATGTACTCCTATTATAATAAAATGTTTGAGTACTATTTTCGTACTTGTACTCCTATATTGATGTACTCCTATTATAATAAAACGTTTGAGTACTATTTTCCTACTTGTACTCCTATATTGATGTACTCCTGTTATAATAAAACGTTTGAGTACTATTTTCGTACTTGTACTCCTATATTGATGTACTCCTATTATAATAAAACGTTTGAGTACTATTTTCGTACTTGTACTCCTATATTGATGTACTCCTGTTATAATAAAACGTTTGAGTACTATTTTTGTACTTGTACTCCTATATTGATGTACTCCTGTTATAATAAAACGTTTGAGTACTATTTTCGTACTTGTACTCCTATATTGATGTACTCCTGTTATAATAAAACGTTTGAGTACTATTTTCGTACTTGTACCCCTATATTGATGTACTCCTATTAAAACGTTTGAGTACTATTTTCGTACTTGTACTCCTATATTGATGTACTCCTATTATAATAAAACGTTTGAGTACTATTTTCGTACTTGTACTCCTATATTGATGTACTCCTATTATAATAAAACGTTTGAGTACTATTTTCATACTTGTACTCCTATATTGATGTACTCCTGTTATAATAAAACGTTTGAGTACTATTTTTGTACTTGTACTCCTATATTGATGTACTCCTATTATAATAAAATGTTTGAGTACTATTTTCGTACTTGTACTCCTATATTGATGTACTCCTGTTATAATAAAACGTTTTAGTACTATTTTCATACTTGTACTCCTATATTGATGTACTCCTATTATAATAAAACGTTTGAGTACTATTTTCGTACTTGTACTCCTATATTGATGTACTCCTGTTATAATAAAACATTTGAGTATTATTTTCTTACTTGTACTCCTATATTGATGTACTCCTATTATAATAAAATGTTTGAGTACTATTTTCGTACTTGTACTCCTATATTGATGTACTCCTATTATAATAAAACATTTGAGTACTATTTTCGTACTTGTACTCCTATATTGATGTACTCCTGTTATAATAAAACATTTGAGTATTATTTTCATACTTGTACTCCTATATTGATGTACTCCTATTATAATAAAATGTTTGAGTACTATTTTCGTACTTGTACTCCTATTATAATAAAACGTTTGAGTACTATTTTCGTACTTGTACTCCTATATTGATGTACTCCTGTTATAATAAAACGTTTGAGTACTATTTTCGTACTTGTACTCCTATATTGATGTACACCTATTATAATAAAACGTTTGAGTACTATTTTCGTACTTGTACTCCTATATTGATGTACTCCTGTTATAATAAAACATTTGAGTACTATTTTCGTACTTGTACCCCTATATTGATGTACACCTATTATAATAAAACGTTTGAGTACTATTTTCGTACTTGTACTCCTATATTGATGTACTCCTGTTATAATAAAACGTTTGAGTACTATTTTCGTACTTGTACTCCTATATTGATGTACACCTATTATAATAAAACGTTTGAGTACTATTTTCATACTTGTACTCCTATATTGATGTACTCCTGTTATAATAAAACGTTTGAGTACTATTTTCGTACTTGTACTCCTATATTGATGTACTCCTATTAAAACATTTGAGTACTATTTTCGTACTTGTACTCCTATATTGATGTACTCCTATTATAATAAAACGTTTGAGTACTATTTTCGTACTTGTACTCCTATATTGATGTACTCCTATTATAATAAAACGTTTGAGTACTATTTTCATACTTGTACTCCTATATTGATGTACTCCTGTTATAATAAAACGTTTGAGTACTATTTTCGTACTTGTACTCCTATATTGATGTACTCCTATTATAATAAAACGTTTGAGTACTATTTTCGTACTTGTACTCCTGTTATAATAAAACGTTTGAGTACTATTTTCGTACTTGTACTCCTATATTGATGTACACCTATTATAATAAAACGTTTGAGTACTATTTTCGTACTTGTACTCCTATATTGATGTACTCCTGTTATAATAAAACGTTTGAGTACTATTTTCGTACTTGTACTCCTATATTGATGTACTCCTATTAAAACATTTGAGTACTATTTTCGTACTTGTACTCCTATATTGATGTACTCCTATTATAATAAAACGTTTGAGTACTATTTTCGTACTTGTACTCCTATATTGATGTACTCCTATTATAATAAAACGTTTGAGTACTATTTTCATACTTGTACTCCTATATTGATGTACTCCTGTTATAATAAAACGTTTGAGTACTATTTTCGTACTTGTACTCCTATATTGATGTACTCCTATTATAATAAAACGTTTGAGTACTATTTTCGTACTTGTACTCCTATATTGATGTACTCCTGTTATAATAAAACGTTTGAGTACTATTTTCGTACTTGTACTCCTATATTGATGTACTCCTATTATAATAAAACGTTTGAGTATTATTTTCGTACTTGTACTCCTATATTGATGTACTCTTGTTATAATAAAATGTTTGAGTACTATTTTCGTACTTGTACTCCTATATTGATGTACTCCTATTATAATAAAACATTTGAGTACTATTTTCGTACTTGTACTCCTATATTGATGTACTCCTATTAAAACGTTTGAGTACTATTTTCGTACTTATACTCCTATATTGATGTACTCCTATTATAATAAAACGTTTGAGTACTATTTTCGTACTTGTACCCCTATATTGATGTACTCCTGTTATAATAAAACGTTTGAGTATTATTTTCGTACTTGTACTCCTATGTTGATGAACTCCTATTATAATAAAATGTTTGAGTACTATTTTCGTACTTGTACTCCTATTTTGATGTACTCCTATTATAATAAAATGTTTGAGTACTATTTTCGTACTTGTACTCCTATATTGATGTACTCCTGTTATAATAAAACGTTTGAGTACTATTTTCGTACTTGTACTCCTATATTGATGTACTCCTGTTATAATAAAATGTTTGAGTACTATTTTCGCACTTGTACTCCTATATTGATGTACTCCTGTTATAATAAAATGTTTGAGTACTATTTTCGTACTTGTACTCCTATATTGATGTACTCCTATTATAATACAACGTTTGAGTACTATTTTCGTACTTGTACTCCTATATTGATGTACTCCTGTTATAATAAAACATTTGAGTATTATTTTCATACTTGTACTCCTATAGTGATGTACTCCTATTATAATAAAATGTTTGAGTACTATTTTCGTACTTGTACTCCTATATTGATGTACTCCTGTTATAATAAAACGTTTGAGTACTATTTTCGTACTTGTACTCCTATATTGATGTACTCCTATTATAATAAAATGTTTGAGTACTATTTTCCTACTTGTACTCCTATATTGATGTACTCCTATTATAATAAAACGTTTGAGTACTATTTTCATACTTGTACTCCTATATTGATGTACACCTGTTATAATAAAACGTTTGAGTACTATTTTCGTACTTGTGCTCCTATATTGATGTACTCCTATTATAATAAAACGTTTGAGTACTATTTTCGTACTTGTACTCCTATATTGATGTACTCCTGTTATAATAAAATGTTTGAGTACTATTTTCGTACTTGTACTCCTATATTGATGTACTCCTATTATAATAAAACGTTTGAGTACTATTTTCGTACTTGTACTCCTATATTGATGTACTCCTGTTATAATAAAACATTTGAGTATTATTTTCATACTTGTACTCCTATTATAATAAAATGTTTGAGTACTATTTTCGTACTTGTACTCCTACTATAATAAAACGTTTGAGTACTATTTTCGTACTTGTACTCCTATATTGATGTACTCCTGTTATAATAAAACGTTTGAGTACTATTTTCGTACTTGTACTCCTATATTGATGTACACCTATTATAATAAAACGTTTGAGTACTATTTTCGTACTTGTACTCCTATGTTGATGTACTCCTGTTATAATAAAACATTTGAGTACTATTTTCGTACTTGTACCCCTATATTGATGTACACCTATTATAATAAAACGTTTGAGTACTATTTTCGTACTTGTACTCCTATATTGATGTACTCCTGTTATAATAAAATGTTTGAGTACTATTTTCGTACTTGTACTCCTATATTGATGTACTCCTGTTATAATAAAATGTTTGAGTACTATTTTCGTACTTGTACTCCTATATTGATGTACTCCTATTATAATACAACGTTTGAGTACTATTTTCGTACTTGTACTCCTATATTGATGTACTCCTGTTATAATAAAACATTTGAGTATTATTTTCATACTTGTACTCCTATAGTGATGTACTCCTATTATAATAAAATGTTTGAGTACTATTTTCGTACTTGTACTCCTATATTGATGTACTCCTGTTATAATAAAACGTTTGAGTACTATTTTCGTACTTGTACTCCTATATTGATGTACTCCTATTATAATAAAATGTTTGAGTACTATTTTCCTACTTGTACTCCTATATTGATGTACTCCTATTATAATAAAACGTTTGAGTACTATTTTCATACTTGTACTCCTATATTGATGTACACCTGTTATAATAAAACGTTTGAGTACTATTTTCGTACTTGTGCTCCTATATTGATGTACTCCTATTATAATAAAACGTTTGAGTACTATTTTCGTACTTGTACTCCTATATTGATGTACTCCTGTTATAATAAAATGTTTGAGTACTATTTTCGTACTTGTACTCCTATATTGATGTACTCCTATTATAATAAAACGTTTGAGTACTATTTTCGTACTTGTACTCCTATATTGATGTACTCCTGTTATAATAAAACATTTGAGTATTATTTTCATACTTGTACTCCTATTATAATAAAATGTTTGAGTACTATTTTCGTACTTGTACTCCTACTATAATAAAACGTTTGAGTACTATTTTCGTACTTGTACTCCTATATTGATGTACTCCTGTTATAATAAAACGTTTGAGTACTATTTTCGTACTTGTACTCCTATATTGATGTACACCTATTATAATAAAACGTTTGAGTACTATTTTCGTACTTGTACTCCTATATTGATGTACTCCTGTTATAATAAAACATTTGAGTACTATTTTCGTACTTGTACCCCTATATTGATGTACACCTATTATAATAAAACGTTTGAGTACTATTTTCGTACTTGTACTCCTATATTGATGTACTCCTGTTATAATAAAACGTTTTAGTACTATTTTCGTACTTGTACTCCTATATTGATGTACACCTATTATAATAAAACGTTTGAGTACTATTTTCGTACTTGTACTCCTATATTGATGTACTCCTGTTATAATAAAACGTTTGAGTACTATTTTCGTACTTGTACTCCTATATTGATGTACTCCTATTAAAACATTTGAGTACTATTTTCGTACTTGTACTCCTATATTGATGTACTCCTATTATAATAAAACGTTTGAGTACTATTTTCGTACTTGTACTCCTATATTGATGTACTCCTATTATAATAAAACGTTTGAGTACTATTTTCATACTTGTACTCCTATATTGATGTACTCCTGTTATAATAAAACGTTTGAGTACTATTTTCGTACTTGTACTCCTATATTGATGTACTCCTGTTATAATAAAACGTTTGAGTACTATTTTCGTACTTGTACTCCTATATTGATGTACTCCTGTTATAATAAAACATTTGAGTATTATTTTCATACTTGTACTCCTATATTGATGTACTCCTATTATAATAAAATGTTTGAGTACTATTTTCGTACTTGTACTCCTATATTGATGTACTCCTATTATAATAAAACGTTTGAGTACTATTTTCCTACTTGTACTCCTATATTGATGTACTCCTGTTATAATAAAACGTTTGAGTACTATTTTCGTACTTGTACTCCTATATTGATGTACTCCTATTATAATAAAACGTTTGAGTACTATTTTCGTACTTGTACTCCTATATTGATGTACTCCTGTTATAATAAAACGTTTGAGTACTATTTTTGTACTTGTACTCCTATATTGATGTACTCCTGTTATAATAAAACGTTTGAGTACTATTTTCGTACTTGTACTCCTATATTGATGTACTCCTGTTATAATAAAACGTTTGAGTACTATTTTCGTACTTGTACCCCTATATTGATGTACTCCTATTAAAACGTTTGAGTACTATTTTCGTACTTGTACTCCTATATTGATGTACTCCTATTATAATAAAACGTTTGAGTACTATTTTCGTACTTGTACTCCTATATTGATGTACTCCTATTATAATAAAACGTTTGAGTACTATTTTCATACTTGTACTCCTATATTGATGTACTCCTGTTATAATAAAACGTTTGAGTACTATTTTTGTACTTGTACTCCTATATTGATGTACTCCTATTATAATAAAATGTTTGAGTACTATTTTCGTACTTGTACTCCTATATTGATGTACTCCTGTTATAATAAAACGTTTTAGTACTATTTTCATACTTGTACTCCTATATTGATGTACTCCTATTATAATAAAACGTTTGAGTACTATTTTCGTACTTGTACTCCTATATTGATGTACTCCTGTTATAATAAAACATTTGAGTATTATTTTCTTACTTGTACTCCTATATTGATGTACTCCTATTATAATAAAATGTTTGAGTACTATTTTCGTACTTGTACTCCTATATTGATGTACTCCTATTATAATAAAACATTTGAGTACTATTTTCGTACTTGTACTCCTATATTGATGTACTCCTGTTATAATAAAACATTTGAGTATTATTTTCATACTTGTACTCCTATATTGATGTACTCCTATTATAATAAAATGTTTGAGTACTATTTTCGTACTTGTACTCCTATTATAATAAAACGTTTGAGTACTATTTTCGTACTTGTACTCCTATATTGATGTACTCCTGTTATAATAAAACGTTTGAGTACTATTTTCGTACTTGTACTCCTATATTGATGTACACCTATTATAATAAAACGTTTGAGGACTATTTTCGTACTTGTACTCCTATATTGATGTACTCCTGTTATAATAAAACATTTGAGTACTATTTTCGTACTTGTACCCCTATATTGATGTACACCTATTATAATAAAACGTTTGAGTACTATTTTCGTACTTGTACTCCTATATTGATGTACTCCTGTTATAATAAAACGTTTGAGTACTATTTTCGTACTTGTACTCCTATATTGATGTACACCTATTATAATAAAACGTTTGAGTACTATTTTCATACTTGTACTCCTATATTGATGTACTCCTGTTATAATAAAACGTTTGAGTACTATTTTCGTACTTGTACTCCTATATTGATGTACTCCTATTAAAACATTTGAGTACTATTTTCGTACTTGTACTCCTATATTGATGTACTCCTATTATAATAAAACGTTTGAGTACTATTTTCGTACTTGTACTCCTATATTGATGTACTCCTATTATAATAAAACGTTTGAGTACTATTTTCATACTTGTACTCCTATATTGATGTACTCCTGTTATAATAAAACGTTTGAGTACTATTTTCGTACTTGTACTCCTATATTGATGTACTCCTATTATAATAAAACGTTTGAGTACTATTTTCGTACTTGTACTCCTGTTATAATAAAACGTTTGAGTACTATTTTCGTACTTGTACTCCTATATTGATGTACACCTATTATAATAAAACGTTTGAGTACTATTTTCGTACTTGTACTCCTATATTGATGTACTCCTGTTATAATAAAACGTTTGAGTACTATTTTCGTACTTGTACTCCTATATTGATGTACTCCTATTAAAACATTTGAGTACTATTTTCGTACTTGTACTCCTATATTGATGTACTCCTATTATAATAAAACGTTTGAGTACTATTTTCGTACTTGTACTCCTATATTGATGTACTCCTATTATAATAAAACGTTTGAGTACTATTTTCATACTTGTACTCCTATATTGATGTACTCCTGTTATAATAAAACATTTGAGTACTATTTTCGTACTTGTACTCCTATATTGATGTACTCCTATTATAATAAAACGTTTGAGTACTATTTTCGTACTTGTACTCCTATATTGATGTACTCCTGTTATAATAAAACATTTGAGTATTATTTTCATACTTGTACTCCTATATTGATGTACTCCTATTATAATAAAATGTTTGAGTACTATTTTCGTACTTGTACTCCTATATTGATGTACTCCTATTATAATAAAACGTTTGAGTACTATTTTCCTACTTGTACTCCTATATTGATGTACTCCTATTATAATAAAACGTTTGAGTACTATTTTCGTACTTGTACTCCTATATTGATGTACTCCTATTATAATAAAACGTTTGAGTACTATTTTCGTACTTGTACTCCTATATTGATGTACTCCTGTTATAATAAAACGTTTGAGTACTATTTTTGTACTTGTACTCCTATATTGATGTACTCCTGTTATAATAAAACGTTTGAGTACTATTTTCGTACTTGTACTCCTATATTGATGTACTCCTGTTATAATAAAATGTTTGAGTACTATTTTCGTACTTGTACCCCTATATTGATGTACTCCTATTAAACGTTTGAGTACTATTTTCGTACTTGTACTCCTATATTGATGTACTCCTATTATAATAAAACGTTTGAGTACTATTTTCGTACTTGTACTCCTATATTGATGTACTCCTATTATAATAAAACGTTTGAGTACTATTTTCATACTTGTACTCCTATATTGATGTACTCCTGTTATAATAAAACGTTTGAGTACTATTTTCGTACTTGTACTCCTATATTGATGTACTCCTATTATAATAAAATGTTTGAGTACTATTTTCGTACTTGTACTCCTATATTGATGTACTCCTGTTATAATAAAACATTTGAGTATTATTTTCTTACTTGTACTCCTATATTGATGTACTCCTATTATAATAAAATGTTTGAGTACTCTTTTCGTACTTGTACTCCTATATTGATGTACTCCTATTATAATAAAATGTTTGAGTACTATTTTCGTACTTGTACTCCTATATTGATGTACTCCTGTTATAATAAAACGTTTGAGTACTATTTTCGTACTTGTACTCCTATATTGATGTACACCTATTATAATAAAACGTTTGAGTACTATTTTCGTACTTGTACTCCTATATTGATGTACTCCTGTTATAATAAAACGTTTGAGTACTATTTTCGTACTTGTACTCCTATATTGATGTACTCCTATTATAATAAAACGTTTGAGTACTATTTTCGTACTTGTACTCCTATATTGATGTACTCCTATTATAATAAAACGTTTGAGTACTATTTTCGTACTTGTACTCCTATATTGATTTACTCCTGTTATAATAAAACGTTTGAGTACTATTTTCGTACTTGTACTCCTATATTGATGTACTCCTATTATATTAAAACGTTTGAGTACTATTTTCGTACTTGTACTCCTATATTGATGTACTCCTATTAAAACATTTGAGTACTATTTTCGTACTTGTACTCCTATATTGATGTACTCCTATTATAATAAAACGTTTGAGTACTATTTTCGTACTTGTACTCCTATATTGATGTACTCCTATTATAATAAAACGTTTGAGTACTATTTTCATACTTGTACTCCTATATTGATGTACTCCTGTTATAATAAAACATTTGAGTACTATTTTCGTACTTGTACTCCTATATTGATGTACTCCTGTTATAATAAAACGTTTGAGTACTATTTTCGTACTTGTACTCCTATATTGATGTACTCCTGTTATAATAAAACATTTGAGTATTATTTTCATACTTGTACTCCTATATTGATGTACTCCTATTATAATAAAATGTTTGAGTACCATTTTCGTACTTGTACTCCTATATTGATGTACTCCTATTATAATAAAACGTTTGAGTACTATTTTCCTACTTGTACTCCTATATTGATGTACTCCTGTTATAATAAAACGTTTGAGTACTATTTTCGTACTTGTACTCCTATATTGATGTACTCCTATTATAATAAAACGTTTGAGTACTATTTTCGTACTTGTACTCCTATATTGATGTACTCCTGTTATAATAAAACGTTTGAGTACTCTTTTCGTACTTGTACTCCTATATTGATGTACTCCTATTATAATAAAATGTTTGAGTACTATTTTCGTACTTGTACTCCTATATTGATGTACTCCTGTTATAATAAAACGTTTGAGTACTATTTTCGTACTTGTACTCCTATATTGATGTACACCTATTATAATAAAACGTTTGAGTACTATTTTCGTACTTGTACTCCTATATTGATGTACTCCTGTTATAATAAAACGTTTGAGTACTATTTTCGTACTTGTACTCCTATATTGATGTACTCCTATTATAATAAAACGTTTGAGTACTATTTTCGTACTTGTACTCCTATATTGATGTACTCCTATTATAATAAAACGTTTGAGTACTATTTTCGTACTTGTACTCCTATATTGATTTACTCCTGTTATAATAAAACGTTTGAGTACTATTTTCGTACTTGTACTCCTATATTGATGTACTCCTATTATATTAAAACGTTTGAGTACTATTTTCGTACTTGTACTCCTATATTGATGTACTCCTATTAAAACATTTGAGTACTATTTTCGTACTTGTACTCCTATATTGATGTACTCCTATTATAATAAAACGTTTGAGTACTATTTTCGTACTTGTACTCCTATATTGATGTACTCCTATTATAATAAAACGTTTGAGTACTATTTTCATACTTGTACTCCTATATTGATGTACTCCTGTTATAATAAAACGTTTGAGTACTATTTTCGTACTTGTACTCCTATATTGATGTACTCCTGTTATAATAAAACGTTTGAGTACTATTTTCGTACTTGTACTCCTATATTGATGTACTCCTGTTATAATAAAACATTTGAGTATTATTTTCATACTTGTACTCCTATATTGATGTACTCCTATTATAATAAAATGTTTGAGTACCATTTTCGTACTTGTACTCCTATATTGATGTACTCCTATTATAATAAAACGTTTGAGTACTATTTTCCTACTTGTACTCCTATATTGATGTACTCCTGTTATAATAAAACGTTTGAGTACTATTTTCGTACTTGTACTCCTATATTGATTTACTCCTGTTATAATAAAACGTTTGAGTACTATTTTCGTACTTGTACTCCTATATTGATGTACTCCTATTATATTAAAACGTTTGAGTACTATTTTCGTACTTGTACTCCTATATTGATGTACTCCTATTAAAACATTTGAGTACTATTTTCGTACTTGTACTCCTATATTGATGTACTCCTATTATAATAAAACGTTTGAGTACTATTTTCGTACTTGTACTCCTATATTGATGTACTCCTATTATAATAAAACGTTTGAGTACTATTTTCATACTTGTACTCCTATATTGATGTACTCCTGTTATAATAAAACGTTTGAGTACTATTTTCGTACTTGTACTCCTATATTGATGTACTCCTGTTATAATAAAACGTTTGAGTACTATTTTCGTACTTGTACTCCTATATTGATGTACTCCTGTTATAATAAAACATTTGAGTATTATTTTCATACTTGTACTCCTATATTGATGTACTCCTATTATAATAAAATGTTTGAGTACCATTTTCGTACTTGTACTCCTATATTGATGTACTCCTATTATAATAAAACGTTTGAGTACTATTTTCCTACTTGTACTCCTATATTGATGTACTCCTGTTATAATAAAACGTTTGAGTACTATTTTCGTACTTGTACTCCTATATTGATGTACTCCTATTATAATAAAACGTTTGAGTACTATTTTCGTACTTGTACTCCTATATTGATGTACTCCTGTTATAATAAAACGTTTGAGTACTATTTTTGTACTTGTACTCCTATATTGATGTACTCCTGTTATAATAAAACGTTTGAGTACTATTTTCGTACTTGTACTCCTATATTGATGTACTCCTGTTATAATAAAACGTTTGAGTACTATTTTCGTACTTGTATCCCTATATTGATGTACTCCTATTAAAACGTTTGAGTACTATTTTCGTACTTGTACTCCTATATTGATGTACTCCTATTATAATAAAACGTTTGAGTACTATTTTCGTACTTGTACTCCTATATTGATGTACTCCTATTATAATAAAACGTTTGAGTACTATTTTCATACTTGTACTCCTATATTGATGTACTCCTGTTATAATAAAACGTTTGAGTACTATTTTCGTACTTGTACTCCTATATTGATGTACTCCTATTATAATAAAATGTTTGAGTACTATTTTCGTACTTGTACTCCTATATTGATGTACTCCTGTTATAATAAAACGTTTTAGTACTATTTTCGTACTTGTACTCCTATATTGATGTACTCCTATTATAATAAAATGTTTGAGTACTATTTTCGTACTTGTACTCCTATATTGATGTACTCCTGTTATAATAAAACATTTGAGTATTATTTTCATACATGTACTCCTATATTGATGTACTCCTATTATAATAAAACGTTTGAGTACTATTTTCGTACTTGTACTCCTATTATAATAAAACGTTTGAGTACTATTTTCGTACTTGTACTCCTATATTGATGTACTCCTGTTATAATAAAATGTTTGAGTACTATTTTCGTACTTGTACTCCTATATTGATGTACACCTATTATAATAAAACGTTTGAGTACTATTTTCGTACTTGTACTCCTATATTGATGTACTCCTGTTATAATAAAACGTTTGAGTACTATTTTCGTACTTGTACTCCTATATTGATGTACTCCTGTTATAATAAAACGTTTGAGTACTATTTTCGTACTTGTACTCCTATATTGATGTACTCCTATTATAATAAAACGTTTGAGTACTATTTTCGTACTTGTACTCCTATATTGATGTACTCCTATTATAATAAAACGTTTGAGTACTATTTTCGTACTTGTACTCCTATATTGATTTACTCCTGTTATAATAAAACGTTTGAGTACTATTTTCGTACTTGTACTCCTATATTGATGTACTCCTATTATATTAAAACGTTTGAGTACTATTTTCGTACTTGTACTCCTATATTGATGTACTCCTATTAAAACATTTGAGTACTATTTTCGTACTTGTACTCCTATATTGATGTACTCCTAATATAATAAAACGTTTGAGTACTATTTTCGTACTTGTACTCCTATATTGATATACTCCTATTATAATAAAACGTTTGAGTACTATTTTCATACTTGTACTCCTATATTGATGTACTCCTGTTATAATAAAACGTTTGAGTACTATTTTCGTACTTGTACTCCTATATTGATGTACTCCTGTTATAATAAAACGTTTGAGTACTATTTTCGTACTTGTACTCCTATATTGATGTACTCCTGTTATAATAAAACATTTGAGTATTATTTTCATACTTGTACTCCTATATTGATGTACTCCTATTATAATAAAATGTTTGAGTACTATTTTCGTACTTGTACTCCTATATTGATGTACTCCTATTATAATAAAACGTTTGAGTACTATTTTCCTACTTGTACTCCTATATTGATGTACTCCTGTTATAATAAAACGTTTGAGTACTATTTTCGTACTTGTACTCCTATATTGATGTACTCCTATTATAATAAAACGTTTGAGTACTATTTTCGTACTTGTACTCCTATATTGATGTACTCCTGTTATAATAAAACGTTTGAGTACTATTTTTGTACTTGTACTCCTATATTGATGTACTCCTGTTATAATAAAACGTTTGAGTACTATTTTCGTACTTGTACTCCTATATTGATGTACTCCTGTTATAATAAAACGTTTGAGTACTATTTTCGTACTTGTACCCCTATATTGATGTACTCCTATTAAAACGTTTGAGTACTATTTTCGTACTTGTACTCCTATATTGATGTACTCCTATTATAATAAAACGTTTGAGTACTATTTTCGTACTTGTACTCCTATATTGATGTACTCCTATTATAATAAAACGTTTGAGTACTATTTTCATACTTGTACTCCTATATTGATGTACTCCTGTTATAATAAAACGTTTGAGTACTATTTTCGTACTTGTACTCCTATATTGATGTACTCCTATTATAATAAAATGTTTGAGTACTATTTTCGTACTTGTACTCCTATATTGATGTACTCCTGTTATAATAAAACGTTTTAGTACTATTTTCGTACTTGTACTCCTATATTGATGTACTCCTATTATAATAAAATGTTTGAGTACTATTTTCGTACTTGTACTCCTATATTGATGTACTCCTGTTATAATAAAACGTTTGAGTACTATTTTCGTACTTGTACTCCTATATTGATGTACTCCTATTATAATAAAACGTTTGAGTACTATTTTCGTACTTGTACTCCTATATTGATTTACTCCTGTTATAATAAAACGTTTGAGTACTATTTTCGTACTTGTACTCCTATATTGATGTACTCCTATTATATTAAAACGTTTGAGTACTATTTTCGTACTTGTACTCCTATATTGATGTACTCCTATTAAAACATTTGAGTACTATTTTCGTACTTGTACTCCTATATTGATGTACTCCTAATATAATAAAACGTTTGAGTACTATTTTCGTACTTGTACTCCTATATTGATATACTCCTATTATAATAAAACGTTTGAGTACTATTTTCATACTTGTACTCCTATATTGATGTACTCCTGTTATAATAAAACGTTTGAGTACTATTTTCGTACTTGTACTCCTATATTGATGTACTCCTGTTATAATAAAACGTTTGAGTACTATTTTCGTACTTGTACTCCTATATTGATGTACTCCTGTTATAATAAAACATTTGAGTATTATTTTCATACTTGTACTCCTATATTGATGTACTCCTATTATAATAAAATGTTTGAGTACTATTTTCGTACTTGTACTCCTATATTGATGTACTCCTATTATAATAAAACGTTTGAGTACTATTTTCCTACTTGTACTCCTATATTGATGTACTCCTGTTATAATAAAACGTTTGAGTACTATTTTCGTACTTGTACTCCTATATTGATGTACTCCTATTATAATAAAACGTTTGAGTACTATTTTCGTACTTGTACTCCTATATTGATGTACTCCTGTTATAATAAAACGTTTGAGTACTATTTTTGTACTTGTACTCCTATATTGATGTACTCCTGTTATAATAAAACGTTTGAGTACTATTTTCGTACTTGTACTCCTATATTGATGTACTCCTGTTATAATAAAACGTTTGAGTACTATTTTCGTACTTGTACCCCTATATTGATGTACTCCTATTAAAACGTTTGAGTACTATTTTCATACTTGTACTCCTATATTGATGTACTCCTATTATAATAAAACGTTTGAGTACTATTTTCGTACTTGTACTCCTATATTGATGTACTCCTATTATAATAAAACGTTTGAGTACTATTTTCATACTTGTACTCCTATATTGATGTACTCCTGTTATAATAAAACGTTTGAGTACTATTTTCGTACTTGTACTCCTATATTGATGTACTCCTATTATAATAAAATGTTTGAGTACTATTTTCGTACTTGTACTCCTATATTGATGTACTCCTGTTATAATAAAACGTTTTAGTACTATTTTCGTACTTGTACTCCTATATTGATGTACTCCTATTATAATAAAATGTTTGAGTACTATTTTCGTACTTGTACTCCTATATTGATGTACTCCTGTTATAATAAAACGTTTGAGTACTATTTTCGTACTTGTACTCCTATATTGATGTACACCTATTATAATAAAACGTTTGAGTACTATTTTCGTACTTGTACTCCTATATTGATGTACTCCTGTTATAATAAAACGTTTGAGTACTATTTTCGTACTTGTACTCCTATATTGATGTACTCCTGTTATAATAAAACGTTTGAGTACTATTTTCGTACTTGTACTCCTATATTGATGTACTCCTATTATAATAAAACGTTTGAGTACTATTTTCGTACTTGTACTCCTATATTGATGTACTCCTATTATAATAAAACGTTTGAGTACTATTTTCGTACTTGTACTCCTATATTGATTTACTCCTGTTATAATAAAACGTTTGAGTACTATTTTCGTACTTGTACTCCTATATTGATGTACTCCTATTATATTAAAACGTTTGAGTACTATTTTCGTACTTGTACTCCTATATTGATGTACTCCTATTAAAACATTTGAGTACTATTTTCGTACTTGTACTCCTATATTGATGTACTCCTATTATAATAAAACGTTTGAGTACTATTTTCGTACTTGTACTCCTATATTGATGTACTCCTATTATAATAATACGTTTGAGTACTATTTTCATACTTGTACTCCTATATTGATGTACTCCTGTTATAATAAAACGTTTGAGTACTATTTTCGTACTTGTACTCCTATATTGATGTACTCCTGTTATAATAAAACGTTTGAGTACTATTTTCGTACTTGTACTCCTATATTGATGTACTCCTATTATAATAAAACGTTTGAGTACTATTTTCGTACTTGTACTCCTATATTGATGTACTCCTATTATAATAAAACGTTTGAGTACTATTTTCGTACTTGTACTCCTATATTGATGTACTCCTGTTATAATAAAACATTTGAGTATTATTTTCATACATGTACTCCTATATTGATGTACTCCTATTATAATAAAACGTTTGAGTACTATTTTCGTACTTGTACTCCTATTATAATAAAACGTTTGAGTACTATTTTCGTACTTGTACTCCTATATTGATGTACTCCTGTTATAATAAAATGTTTGAGTACTATTTTCGTACTTGTACTCCTATATTGATGTACACCTATTATAATAAAACGTTTGAGTTCTATTTTCGTACTTGTACTCCTATATTGATGTACTCCTGTTATAATAAAACGTTTGAGTACTATTTTCGTACTTGTACTCCTATATTGATGTACTCCTGTTATAATAAAACGTTTGAGTACTATTTTCGTACTTGTACTCCTATATTGATGTACTCCTATTATAATAAAACGTTTGAGTACTATTTTCGTACTTGTACTCCTATATTGATGTACTCCTATTATAATTAAACGTTTGAGTACTATTTTCGTACTTGTACTCCTATATTGATTTACTCCTGTTATAATAAAACGTTTGAGTACTATTTTCGTACTTGTACTCCTATATTGATGTACTCCTATTATATTAAAACGTTTGAGTACTATTTTCGTACTTGTACTCCTATATTGATGTACTCCTATTAAAACATTTGAGTACTATTTTCGTACTTGTACTCCTATATTGATGTACTCCTAATATAATAAAACGTTTGAGTACTATTTTCGTACTTGTACTCCTATATTGATATACTCCTATTATAATAAAACGTTTGAGTACTATTTTCATACTTGTACTCCTATATTGATGTACTCCTGTTATAATAAAACGTTTGAGTACTATTTTCGTACTTGTACTCCTATATTGATGTACTCCTGTTATAATAAAACGTTTGAGTACTATTTTCGTACTTGTACTCCTATATTGATGTACTCCTGTTATAATAAAACATTTGAGTATTATTTTCATACTTGTACTCCTATATTGATGTACTCCTATTATAATAAAATGTTTGAGTACTATTTTCGTACTTGTACTCCTATATTGATGTACTCCTATTATAATAAAACGTTTGAGTACTATTTTCCTACTTGTACTCCTATATTGATGTACTCCTGTTATAATAAAACGTTTGAGTACTATTTTCGTACTTGTACTCCTATATTGATGTATTCCTATTATAATAAAACGTTTGAGTACTATTTTCGTACTTCTACTCCTATATTGATGTACTCCTGTTATAATAAAACGTTTGAGTACTATTTTTGTACTTGTACTCCTATATTGATGTACTCCTGTTATAATAAAACGTTTGAGTACTATTTTCGTACTTGTACTCCTATATTGATGTACTCCTGTTATAATAAAACGTTTGAGTACTATTTTCGTACTTGTACCCCTATATTGATGTACTCCTATTAAAACGTTTGAGTACTATTTTCGTACTTGTACTCCTATATTGATGTACTCCTATTATAATAAAACGTTTGAGTACTATTTTCGTACTTGTACTCCTATATTGATGTACTCCTATTATATTAAAACGTTTGAGTACTATTTTCGTACTTGTACTCCTATATTGATGTACTCCTATTAAAACATTTGAGTACTATTTTCGTACTTGTACTCCTATATTGATGTACTCCTAATATAATAAAACGTTTGAGTACTATTTTCGTACTTGTACTCCTATATTGATATACTCCTATTATAATAAAACGTTTGAGTACTATTTTCATACTTGTACTCCTATATTGATGTACTCCTGTTATAATAAAACGTTTGAGTACTATTTTCGTACTTGTACTCCTATATTGATGTACTCCTGTTATAATAAAACATTTGAGTATTATTTTCATACTTGTACTCCTATATTGATGTACTCCTATTATAATAAAATGTTTGAGTACTATTTTCGTACTTGTACTCCTATATTGATGTACTCCTATTATAATAAAACGTTTGAGTACTATTTTCATACTTGTACTCCTATATTGATGTACTCCTGTTATAATAAAACGTTTGAGTACTATTTTCGTACTTGTACTCCTATATTGATGTACTCCTATTATAATAAAACGTTTGAGTACTATTTTCGTACTTGTACTCCTATATTGATTTACTCCTGTTATAATAAAACGTTTGAGTACTATTTTCGTACTTGTACTCCTATATTGATGTACTCCTGTTATAATAAAACGTTTGAGTACTATTTTCGTACTTGTACCCCTATATTGATGTACTCCTATTAAAACGTTTGAGTACTATTTTCGTACTTGTACTCCTATATTGATGTACTCCTATTATAATAAAACGTTTGAGTACTATTTTCGTACTTGTACTCCTATATTGATGTACTCCTATTATAATAAAACGTTTGAGTACTATTTTCATACTTGTACTCCTATATTGATGTACTCCTGTTATAATAAAACGTTTGAGTACTATTTTCGTACTTGTACTCCTATATTGATGTACTCCTATTATAATAAAATGTTTGAGTACTATTTTCGTACTTGTACTCCTATATTGATGTACTCCTGTTATAATAAAACGTTTTAGTACTATTTTCGTACTTGTACTCCTATATTGATGTACTCCTATTATAATAAAATGTTTGAGTACTATTTTCGTACTTGTACTCCTATATTGATGTACTCCTGTTATAATAAAACGTTTGAGTACTATTTTCGTACTTGTACTCCTATATTGATGTACTCCTATTATAATAAAACGTTTGAGTACTATTTTCGTACTTGTACTCCTATATTGATTTACTCCTGTTATAATAAAACGTTTGAGTACTATTTTCGTACTTGTACTCCTATATTGATGTACTCCTATTATATTAAAACGTTTGAGTACTATTTTCGTACTTGTACTCCTATATTGATGTACTCCTATTAAAACATTTGAGTACTATTTTCGTACTTGTACTCCTATATTGATGTACTCCTAATATAATAAAACGTTTGAGTACTATTTTCGTACTTGTACTCCTATATTGATATACTCCTATTATAATAAAACGTTTGAGTACTATTTTCATACTTGTACTCCTATATTGATGTACTCCTGTTATAATAAAACGTTTGAGTACTATTTTCGTACTTGTACTCCTATATTGATGTACTCCTGTTATAATAAAACGTTTGAGTACTATTTTCGTACTTGTACTCCTATATTGATGTACTCCTGTTATAATAAAACATTTGAGTATTATTTTCATACTTGTACTCCTATATTGATGTACTCCTATTATAATAAAATGTTTGAGTACTATTTTCGTACTTGTACTCCTATATTGATGTACTCCTATTATAATAAAACGTTTGAGTACTATTTTCCTACTTGTACTCCTATATTGATGTACTCCTGTTATAATAAAACGTTTGAGTACTATTTTCGTACTTGTACTCCTATATTGATGTACTCCTATTATAATAAAACGTTTGAGTACTATTTTCGTACTTGTACTCCTATATTGATGTACTCCTGTTATAATAAAACGTTTGAGTACTATTTTCGTACTTGTACTCCTATATTGATGTACTCCTGTTATAATAAAACGTTTGAGTACTATTTTCGTACTTGTACTCCTATATTGATGTACTCCTGTTATAATAAAACGTTTGAGTACTATTTTCGTACTTGTACCCCTATATTGATGTACTCCTATTAAAACGTTTGAGTACTATTTTCGTACTTGTACTCCTATATTGATGTACTCCTATTATAATAAAACGTTTGAGTACTATTTTCGTACTTGTACCCCTATATTGATGTACTCCTATTATAATAAAACGTTTGAGTACTATTTTCATACTTGTACTCCTATATTGATGTACTCCTGTTATAATAAAACGTTTGAGTACTATTTTCGTACTTGTACTCCTATATTGATGTACTCCTATTATAATAAAATGTTTGAGTACTATTTTCGTACTTGTACTCCTATATTGATGTACTCCTGTTATAATAAAACGTTTTAGTACTATTTTCGTACTTGTACTCCTATATTGATGTACTCCTATTATAATAAAATGTTTGAGTACTATTTTCGTACTTGTACTCCTATATTGATGTACTCCTGTTATAATAAAACGTTTGAGTACTATTTTCGTACTTGTACTCCTATATTGATGTACACCTATTATAATAAAACGTTTGAGTACTATTTTCGTACTTGTACTCCTATATTGATGTACTCCTGTTATAATAAAACGTTTGAGTACTATTTTCGTACTTGTACTCCTATATTGATGTACTCCTGTTATAATAAAACGTTTGAGTACTATTTTCGTACTTGTACTCCTATATTGATGTACTCCTATTATAATAAAACGTTTGAGTACTATTTTCGTACTTGTACTCCTATATTGATGTACTCCTATTATAATAAAACGTTTGAGTACTATTTTCGTACTTGTACTCCTATATTGATTTACTCCTGTTATAATAAAACGTTTGAGTACTATTTTCGTACTTGTACTCCTATATTGATGTACTCCTATTATATTAAAACGTTTGAGTACTATTTTCGTACTTGTACTCCTATATTGATGTACTCCTATTAAAACATTTGAGTACTATTTTCGTACTTGTACTCCTATATTGATGTACTCCTATTATAATAAAACGTTTGAGTACTATTTTCGTACTTGTACTCCTATATTGATGTACTCCTATTATAATAAAACGTTTGAGTACTATTTTCATACTTGTACTCCTATATTGATGTACTCCTGTTATAATAAAACGTTTGAGTACTATTTTCGTACTTGTACTCCTATATTGATGTACTCCTGTTATAATAAAACGTTTGAGTACTATTTTCGTACTTGTACTCCTATATTGATGTACTCCTATTATAATAAAACGTTTGAGTACTATTTTCGTACTTGTACTCCTATATTGATGTACTCCTATTATAATAAAATGTTTGAGTACTATTTTCGTACTTGTACTCCTATATTGATGTACTCCTATTATAATAAAACGTTTGAGTACTATTTTCCTACTTGTACTCCTATATTGATGTACTCCTGTTATAATAAAACGTTTGAGTACTATTTTCGTACTTGTACTCCTATATTGATGTACTCCTATTATAATAAAACGTTTGAGTACTATTTTCGTACTTGTACTCCTATATTGATGTACTCCTGTTATAATAAAACGTTTGAGTACTATTTTTGTACTTGTACTCCTATATTGATGTACTCCTGTTATAATAAAACGTTTGAGTACTATTTTCGTACTTGTACTCCTATATTGATGTACTCCTGTTATAATAAAACGTTTGAGTACTATTTTCGTACTTGTACCCCTATATTGATGTACTCCTATTAAAACGTTTGAGTACTATTTTCGTACTTGTACTCCTATATTGATGTACTCCTATTATAATAAAACGTTTGAGTACTATTTTCGTACTTGTACTCCTATATTGATGTACTCCTATTATAATAAAACGTTTGAGTACTATTTTCATACTTGTACTCCTATATTGATGTACTCCTGTTATAATAAAACGTTTGAGTACTATTTTCGTACTTGTACTCCTATATTGATGTACTCCTATTATAATAAAATGTTTGAGTACTATTTTCGTACTTGTACTCCTATATTGATGTACTCCTGTTATAATAAAACGTTTTAGTACTATTTTCGTACTTGTACTCCTATATTGATGTACTCCTATTATAATAAAATGTTTGAGTACTATTTTCGTACTTGTACTCCTATATTGATGTACTCCTGTTATAATAAAACGTTTGAGTACTATTTTCGTACTTGTACTCCTATATTGATGTACTCCTATTATAATAAAACGTTTGAGTACTATTTTCGTACTTGTACTCCTATATTGATTTACTCCTGTTATAATAAAACGTTTGAGTACTATTTTCGTACTTGTACTCCTATATTGATGTACTCCTATTATATTAAAACGTTTGAGTACTATTTTCGTACTTGTACTCCTATATTGATGTACTCCTATTAAAACATTTGAGTACTATTTTCGTACTTGTACTCCTATATTGATGTACTCCTAATATAATAAAACGTTTGAGTACTATTTTCGTACTTGTACTCCTATATTGATATACTCCTATTATAATAAAACGTTTGAGTACTATTTTCATACTTGTACTCCTATATTGATGTACTCCTGTTATAATAAAACGTTTGAGTACTATTTTCGTACTTGTACTCCTATATTGATGTACTCCTGTTATAATAAAACGTTTGAGTACTATTTTCGTACTTGTACTCCTATATTGATGTACTCCTGTTATAATAAAACATTTGAGTATTATTTTCATACTTGTACTCCTATATTGATGTACTCCTATTATAATAAAATGTTTGAGTACTATTTTCGTACTTGTACTCCTATATTGATGTACTCCTATTATAATAAAACGTTTGAGTACTATTTTCCTACTTGTACTCCTATATTGATGTACTCCTGTTATAATAAAACGTTTGAGTACTATTTTCGTACTTGTACTCCTATATTGATGTACTCCTATTATAATAAAACGTTTGAGTACTATTTTCGTACTTGTACTCCTATATTGATGTACTCCTGTTATAATAAAACGTTTGAGTACTATTTTTGTACTTGTACTCCTATATTGATGTACTCCTGTTATAATAAAACGTTTGAGTACTATTTTCGTACTTGTACTCCTATATTGATGTACTCCTGTTATAATAAAACGTTTGAGTACTATTTTCGTACTTGTACCCCTATATTGATGTACTCCTATTAAAACGTTTGAGTACTATTTTCGTACTTGTACTCCTATATTGATGTACTCCTATTATAATAAAACGTTTGAGTACTATTTTCGTACTTGTACTCCTATATTGATGTACTCCTATTATAATAAAACGTTTGAGTACTATTTTCATACTTGTACTCCTATATTGATGTACTCCTGTTATAATAAAACGTTTGAGTACTATTTTCGTACTTGTACTCCTATATTGATGTACTCCTATTATAATAAAATGTTTGAGTACTATTTTCGTACTTGTACTCCTATATTGATGTACTCCTGTTATAATAAAACGTTTTAGTACTATTTTCGTACTTGTACTCCTATATTGATGTACTCCTATTATAATAAAATGTTTGAGTACTATTTTCGTACTTGTACTCCTATATTGATGTACTCCTGTTATAATAAAACGTTTGAGTACTATTTTCGTACTTGTACTCCTATATTGATGTACACCTATTATAATAAAACGTTTGAGTACTATTTTCGTACTTGTACTCCTATATTGATGTACTCCTGTTATAATAAAACGTTTGAGTACTATTTTCGTACTTGTACTCCTATATTGATGTACTCCTGTTATAATAAAACGTTTGAGTACTATTTTCGTACTTGTACTCCTATATTGATGTACTCCTATTATAATAAAACGTTTGAGTACTATTTTCGTACTTGTACTCCTATATTGATGTACTCCTATTATAATAAAACGTTTGAGTACTATTTTCGTACTTGTACTCCTATATTGATTTACTCCTGTTATAATAAAACGTTTGAGTACTATTTTCGTACTTGTACTCCTATATTGATGTACTCCTATTATATTAAAACGTTTGAGTACTATTTTCGTACTTGTACTCCTATATTGATGTACTCCTATTAAAACATTTGAGTACTATTTTCGTACTTGTACTCCTATATTGATGTACTCCTATTATAATAAAATGTTTGAGTACTATTTTCGTACTTGTACTCCTATATTGATGTACTCCTATTATAATAAAACGTTTGAGTACTATTTTCGTACTTGTACTCCTATATTGATGTACTCCTATTATAATAAAACGTTTGAGTACTATTTTCATACTTGTACTCCTATATTGATGTACTCCTGTTATAATAAAACGTTTGAGTACTATTTTCGTACTTGTACTCCTATATTGATGTACTCCTGTTATAATAAAACGTTTGAGTACTATTTTCGTACTTGTACTCCTATATTGATGTACTCCTGTTATAATAAAACATTTGAGTATTATTTTCATACTTGTACTCCTATATTGATGTACTCCTATTATAATAAAATGTTTGAGTACTATTTTCGTACTTGTACTCCTATATTGATGTACTCCTATTATAATAAAACGTTTGAGTACTATTTTCCTACTTGTACTCCTATATTGATGTACTCCTGTTATAATAAAACGTTTGAGTACTATTTTCGTACTTGTACTCCTATATTGATGTACTCCTATTATAATAAAACGTTTGAGTACTATTTTCGTACTTGTACTCCTATATTGATGTACTCCTGTTATAATAAAACGTTTGAGTACTATTTTTGTACTTGTACTCCTATATTGATGTACTCCTGTTATAATAAAACGTTTGAGTACTATTTTCGTACTTGTACTCCTATATTGATGTACTCCTGTTATAATAAAACGTTTGAGTACTATTTTCGTACTTGTACCCCTATATTGATGTACTCCTATTAAAACGTTTGAGTACTATTTTCGTACTTGTACTCCTATATTGATCTACTCCTATTATAATAAAACGTTTGAGTACTATTTTCGTACTTGTACTCCTATATTGATGTACTCCTATTATAATAAAACGTTTGAGTACTATTTTCATACTTGTACTCCTATATTGATGTACTCCTGTTATAATAAAACGTTTGAGTACTATTTTCGTACTTGTACTCCTATATTGATGTACTCCTATTATAATAAAATGTTTGAGTACTATTTTCGTACTTGTACTCCTATATTGATGTACTCCTGTTATAATAAAACGTTTTAGTACTATTTTCGTACTTGTACTCCTATATTGATGTACTCCTATTATAATAAAATGTTTGAGTACTATTTTCGTACTTGTACTCCTATATTGATGTACTCCTGTTATAATAAAACGTTTGAGTACTATTTTCGTACTTGTACTCCTATATTGATGTACACCTATTATAATAAAACGTTTGAGTACTATTTTCGTACTTGTACTCCTATATTGATGTACTCCTGTTATAATAAAACGTTTGAGTACTATTTTCGTACTTGTACTCCTATATTGATGTACTCCTGTTATAATAAAACGTTTGAGTACTATTTTCGTACTTGTACTCCTATATTGATGTACTCCTATTATATTAAAACGTTTGAGTACTATTTTCGTACTTGTACTCCTATATTGATGTACTCCTATTAAAACATTTGAGTACTATTTTCGTACTTGTACTCCTATATTGATGTACTCCTATTATAATAAAATGTTTGAGTACTATTTTCGTACTTGTACTCCTATATTGATGTACTCCTATTATAATAAAACGTTTGAGTACTATTTTCATACTTGTACTCCTATATTGATGTACTCCTGTTATAATAAAACGTTTGAGTACTATTTTCGTACTTGTACTCCTATATTGATGTACTCCTGTTATAATAAAACGTTTGAGTACTATTTTCGTACTTGTACTCCTATATTGATGTACTCCTGTTATAATAAAACGTTTGAGTACTATTTTCGTACTTGTACTCCTATATTGATGTACTCCTATTATAATAAAACGTTTGAGTACTATTTTCGTACTTGTACTCCTATATTGATGTACTCCTATTATAATAAAACGTTTGAGTACTATTTTCGTACTTGTACTCCTATATTGATTTACTCCTGTTATAATAAAACGTTTGAGTACTATTTTCGTACTTGTACTCCTATATTGATGTACTCCTATTATATTAAAACGTTTGAGTACTATTTTCGTACTTGTACTCCTATATTGATGTACTCCTATTAAAACATTTGAGTACTATTTTCGTACTTGTACTCCTATATTGATGTACTCCTATTATAATAAAATGTTTGAGTACTATTTTCGTACTTGTACTCCTATATTGATGTACTCCTATTATAATAAAACGTTTGAGTACTATTTTCGTACTTGTACTCCTATATTGATGTACTCCTATTATAATAAAACGTTTGAGTACTATTTTCATACTTGTACTCCTATATTGATGTACTCCTGTTATAATAAAACGTTTGAGTACTATTTTCGTACTTGTACTCCTATATTGATGTACTCCTGTTATAATAAAACGTTTGAGTACTATTTTCGTACTTGTACTCCTATATTGATGTACTCCTGTTATAATAAAACATTTGAGTATTATTTTCATACTTGTACTCCTATATTGATGTACTCCTATTATAATAAAATGTTTGAGTACTATTTTCGTACTTGTACTCCTATATTGATGTACTCCTATTATAATAAAACGTTTGAGTACTATTTTCCTACTTGTACTCCTATATTGATGTACTCCTGTTATAATAAAACGTTTGAGTACTATTTTCGTACTTGTACTCCTATATTGATGTACTCCTATTATAATAAAACGTTTGAGTACTATTTTCGTACTTGTACTCCTATATTGATGTACTCCTGTTATAATAAAACGTTTGAGTACTATTTTTGTACTTGTACTCCTATATTGATGTACTCCTGTTATAATAAAATGTTTGAGTACTATTTTCGTACTTGTACCCCTATATTGATGTACTCCTATTAAAACGTTTGAGTACTATTTTCGTACTTGTACTCCTATATTGATCTACTCCTATTATAATAAAACGTTTGAGTACTATTTTCGTACTTGTACTCCTATATTGATGTACTCCTATTATAATAAAACGTTTGAGTACTATTTTCATACTTGTACTCCTATATTGATGTACTCCTGTTATAATAAAACGTTTGAGTACTATTTTCGTACTTGTACTCCTATATTGATGTACTCCTATTATAATAAAATGTTTGAGTACTATTTTCGTACTTGTACTCCTATATTGATGTACTCCTGTTATAATAAAACGTTTTAGTACTATTTTCGTACTTGTACTCCTATATTGATGTACTCCTATTATAATAAAATGTTTGAGTACTATTTTCGTACTTGTACTCCTATATTGATGTACTCCTGTTATAATAAAACGTTTGAGTACTATTTTCGTACTTGTACTCCTATATTGATGTACACCTATTATAATAAAACGTTTGAGTACTATTTTCGTACTTGTACTCCTATATTGATGTACTCCTGTTATAATAAAACGTTTGAGTACTATTTTCGTACTTGTACTCCTATATTGATGTACTCCTATTATATTAAAACGTTTGAGTACTATTTTCGTACTTGTACTCCTATATTGATGTACTCCTATTAAAACATTTGAGTACTATTTTCGTACTTGTACTCCTATATTGATGTACTCCTATTATAATAAAATGTTTGAGTACTATTTTCGTACTTGTACTCCTATATTGATGTACTCCTATTATAATAAAACGTTTGAGTACTATTTTCATACTTGTACTCCTATATTGATGTACTCCTATTATAATAAAACGTTTGAGTACTATTTTCATACTTGTACTCCTATATTGATGTACTCCTGTTATAATAAAACGTTTGAGTACTATTTTCGTACTTGTACTCCTATATTGATGTACTCCTGTTATAATAAAACGTTTGAGTACTATTTTCGTACTTGTACTCCTATATTGATGTACTCCTATTATAATAAAACGTTTGAGTACTATTTTCGTACTTGTACTCCTATATTGATGTACTCCTATTATAATAAAATGTTTGAGTACTATTTTCGTACTTGTACTCCTATATTGATGTACTCCTATTATAATAAAACGTTTGAGTACTATTTTCCTACTTGTACTCCTATATTGATGTACTCCTGTTATAATAAAACGTTTGAGTACTATTTTCGTACTTGTACTCCTATATTGATGTACTCCTATTATAATAAAACGTTTGAGTACTATTTTCGTACTTGTACTCCTATATTGATGTACTCCTGTTATAATAAAACGTTTGAGTACTATTTTTGTACTTGTACTCCTATATTGATGTACTCCTGTTATAATAAAACGTTTGAGTACTATTTTCGTACTTGTACTCCTATATTGATGTACTCCTGTTATAATAAAACGTTTGAGTACTATTTTCGTACTTGTACCCCTATATTGATGTACTCCTATTAAAACGTTTGAGTACTATTTTCGTACTTGTACTCCTATATTGATGTACTCCTATTATAATAAAACGTTTGAGTACTATTTTCGTACTTGTACTCCTATATTGATGTACTCCTATTATAATAAAACGTTTGAGTACTATTTTCATACTTGTACTCCTATATTGATGTACTCCTGTTATAATAAAACGTTTGAGTACTATTTTCGTACTTGTACTCCTATATTGATGTACTCCTATTATAATAAAATGTTTGAGTACTATTTTCGTACTTGTACTCCTATATTGATGTACTCCTGTTATAATAAAACGTTTTAGTACTATTTTCGTACTTGTACTCCTATATTGATGTACTCCTATTATAATAAAATGTTTGAGTACTATTTTCGTACTTGTACTCCTATATTGATGTACTCCTGTTATAATAAAACGTTTGAGTACTATTTTCGTACTTGTACTCCTATATTGATGTACTCCTATTATAATAAAACGTTTGAGTACTATTTTCGTACTTGTACTCCTATATTGATTTACTCCTGTTATAATAAAACGTTTGAGTACTATTTTCGTACTTGTACTCCTATATTGATGTACTCCTATTATATTAAAACGTTTGAGTACTATTTTCGTACTTGTACTCCTATATTGATGTACTCCTATTAAAACATTTGAGTACTATTTTCGTACTTGTACTCCTATATTGATGTACTCCTAATATAATAAAACGTTTGAGTACTATTTTCGTACTTGTACTCCTATATTGATATACTCCTATTATAATAAAACGTTTGAGTACTATTTTCATACTTGTACTCCTATATTGATGTACTCCTGTTATAATAAAACGTTTGAGTACTATTTTCGTACTTGTACTCCTATATTGATGTACTCCTGTTATAATAAAACGTTTGAGTACTATTTTCGTACTTGTACTCCTATATTGATGTACTCCTGTTATAATAAAACATTTGAGTATTATTTTCATACTTGTACTCCTATATTGATGTACTCCTATTATAATAAAATGTTTGAGTACTATTTTCGTACTTGTACTCCTATATTGATGTACTCCTATTATAATAAAACGTTTGAGTACTATTTTCCTACTTGTACTCCTATATTGATGTACTCCTGTTATAATAAAACGTTTGAGTACTATTTTCGTACTTGTACTCCTATATTGATGTACTCCTATTATAATAAAACGTTTGAGTACTATTTTCGTACTTGTACTCCTATATTGATGTACTCCTGTTATAATAAAACGTTTGAGTACTATTTTTGTACTTGTACTCCTATATTGATGTACTCCTGTTATAATAAAACGTTTGAGTACTATTTTCGTACTTGTACTCCTATATTGATGTACTCCTGTTATAATAAAACGTTTGAGTACTATTTTCGTACTTGTACCCCTATATTGATGTACTCCTATTAAAACGTTTGAGTACTATTTTCGTACTTGTACTCCTATATTGATGTACTCCTATTATAATAAAACGTTTGAGTACTATTTTCGTACTTGTACTCCTATATTGATGTACTCCTATTATAATAAAACGTTTGAGTACTATTTTCATACTTGTACTCCTATATTGATGTACTCCTGTTATAATAAAACGTTTGAGTACTATTTTCGTACTTGTACTCCTATATTGATGTACTCCTATTATAATAAAATGTTTGAGTACTATTTTCGTACTTGTACTCCTATATTGATGTACTCCTGTTATAATAAAACGTTTTAGTACTATTTTCGTACTTGTACTCCTATATTGATGTACTCCTATTATAATAAAATGTTTGAGTACTATTTTCGTACTTGTACTCCTATATTGATGTACTCCTGTTATAATAAAACGTTTGAGTACTATTTTCGTACTTGTACTCCTATATTGATGTACACCTATTATAATAAAACGTTTGAGTACTATTTTCGTACTTGTACTCCTATATTGATGTACTCCTGTTATAATAAAACGTTTGAGTACTATTTTCGTACTTGTACTCCTATATTGATGTACTCCTGTTATAATAAAACGTTTGAGTACTATTTTCGTACTTGTACTCCTATATTGATGTACTCCTATTATAATAAAACGTTTGAGTACTATTTTCGTACTTGTACTCCTATATTGATGTACTCCTATTATAATAAAACGTTTGAGTACTATTTTCGTACTTGTACTCCTATATTGATTTACTCCTGTTATAATAAAACGTTTGAGTACTATTTTCGTACTTGTACTCCTATATTGATGTACTCCTATTATATTAAAACGTTTGAGTACTATTTTCGTACTTGTACTCCTATATTGATGTACTCCTATTAAAACATTTGAGTACTATTTTCGTACTTGTACTCCTATATTGATGTACTCCTATTATAATAAAATGTTTGAGTACTATTTTCGTACTTGTACTCCTATATTGATGTACTCCTATTATAATAAAACGTTTGAGTACTATTTTCGTACTTGTACTCCTATATTGATGTACTCCTATTATAATAAAACGTTTGAGTACTATTTTCATACTTGTACTCCTATATTGATGTACTCCTGTTATAATAAAACGTTTGAGTACTATTTTCGTACTTGTACTCCTATATTGATGTACTCCTGTTATAATAAAACGTTTGAGTACTATTTTCGTACTTGTACTCCTATATTGATGTACTCCTGTTATAATAAAACATTTGAGTATTATTTTCATACTTGTACTCCTATATTGATGTACTCCTATTATAATAAAATGTTTGAGTACTATTTTCGTACTTGTACTCCTATATTGATGTACTCCTATTATAATAAAACGTTTGAGTACTATTTTCCTACTTGTACTCCTATATTGATGTACTCCTGTTATAATAAAACGTTTGAGTACTATTTTCGTACTTGTACTCCTATATTGATGTACTCCTATTATAATAAAACGTTTGAGTACTATTTTCGTACTTGTACTCCTATATTGATGTACTCCTGTTATAATAAAACGTTTGAGTACTATTTTTGTACTTGTACTCCTATATTGATGTACTCCTGTTATAATAAAACGTTTGAGTACTATTTTCGTACTTGTACTCCTATATTGATGTACTCCTGTTATAATAAAACGTTTGAGTACTATTTTCGTACTTGTACCCCTATATTGATGTACTCCTATTAAAACGTTTGAGTACTATTTTCGTACTTGTACTCCTATATTGATCTACTCCTATTATAATAAAACGTTTGAGTACTATTTTCGTACTTGTACTCCTATATTGATGTACTCCTATTATAATAAAACGTTTGAGTACTATTTTCATACTTGTACTCCTATATTGATGTACTCCTGTTATAATAAAACGTTTGAGTACTATTTTCGTACTTGTACTCCTATATTGATGTACTCCTATTATAATAAAATGTTTGAGTACTATTTTCGTACTTGTACTCCTATATTGATGTACTCCTGTTATAATAAAACGTTTTAGTACTATTTTCGTACTTGTACTCCTATATTGATGTACTCCTATTATAATAAAATGTTTGAGTACTATTTTCGTACTTGTACTCCTATATTGATGTACTCCTGTTATAATAAAACGTTTGAGTACTATTTTCGTACTTGTACTCCTATATTGATGTACACCTATTATAATAAAACGTTTGAGTACTATTTTCGTACTTGTACTCCTATATTGATGTACTCCTGTTATAATAAAACGTTTGAGTACTATTTTCGTACTTGTACTCCTATATTGATGTACTCCTGTTATAATAAAACGTTTGAGTACTATTTTCGTACTTGTACTCCTATATTGATGTACTCCTATTATATTAAAACGTTTGAGTACTATTTTCGTACTTGTACTCCTATATTGATGTACTCCTATTAAAACATTTGAGTACTATTTTCGTACTTGTACTCCTATATTGATGTACTCCTATTATAATAAAATGTTTGAGTACTATTTTCGTACTTGTACTCCTATATTGATGTACTCCTATTATAATAAAACGTTTGAGTACTATTTTCATACTTGTACTCCTATATTGATGTACTCCTGTTATAATAAAACGTTTGAGTACTATTTTCGTACTTGTACTCCTATATTGATGTACTCCTGTTATAATAAAACGTTTGAGTACTATTTTCGTACTTGTACTCCTATATTGATGTACTCCTGTTATAATAAAACGTTTGAGTACTATTTTCGTACTTGTACTCCTATATTGATGTACTCCTATTATAATAAAACGTTTGAGTACTATTTTCGTACTTGTACTCCTATATTGATGTACTCCTATTATAATAAAACGTTTGAGTACTATTTTCGTACTTGTACTCCTATATTGATTTACTCCTGTTATAATAAAACGTTTGAGTACTATTTTCGTACTTGTACTCCTATATTGATGTACTCCTATTATATTAAAACGTTTGAGTACTATTTTCGTACTTGTACTCCTATATTGATGTACTCCTATTAAAACATTTGAGTACTATTTTCGTACTTGTACTCCTATATTGATGTACTCCTATTATAATAAAATGTTTGAGTACTATTTTCGTACTTGTACTCCTATATTGATGTACTCCTATTATAATAAAACGTTTGAGTACTATTTTCGTACTTGTACTCCTATATTGATGTACTCCTATTATAATAAAACGTTTGAGTACTATTTTCATACTTGTACTCCTATATTGATGTACTCCTGTTATAATAAAACGTTTGAGTACTATTTTCGTACTTGTACTCCTATATTGATGTACTCCTGTTATAATAAAACGTTTGAGTACTATTTTCGTACTTGTACTCCTATATTGATGTACTCCTGTTATAATAAAACATTTGAGTATTATTTTCATACTTGTACTCCTATATTGATGTACTCCTATTATAATAAAATGTTTGAGTACTATTTTCGTACTTGTACTCCTATATTGATGTACTCCTATTATAATAAAACGTTTGAGTACTATTTTCCTACTTGTACTCCTATATTGATGTACTCCTGTTATAATAAAACGTTTGAGTACTATTTTCGTACTTGTACTCCTATATTGATGTACTCCTATTATAATAAAACGTTTGAGTACTATTTTCGTACTTGTACTCCTATATTGATGTACTCCTATTATAATAAAACGTTTGAGTACTATTTTCGTACTTGTACTCCTATATTGATTTACTCCTGTTATAATAAAACGTTTGAGTACTATTTTCGTACTTGTACTCCTATATTGATGTACTCCTATTATATTAAAATGTTTGAGTACTATTTTCGTACTTGTACTCCTATATTGATGTACTCCTATTAAAACATTTGAGTACTATTTTCGTACTTGTACTCCTATATTGATGTACTCCTATTATAATAAAACGTTTGAGTACTATTTTCGTACTTGTACTCCTATATTGATGTACTCCTATTATAATAAAACGTTTGAGTACTATTTTCATACTTGTACTCCTATATTGATGTACTCCTGTTATAATAAAACGTTTGAGTACTATTTTCGTACTTGTACTCCTATATTGATGTACTCCTGTTATAATAAAACGTTTGAGTACTATTTTCGTACTTGTACTCCTATATTGATGTACTCCTATTATAATAAAACGTTTGAGTACTATTTTCGTACTTGTACTCCTATATTGATGTACTCCTATTATAATAAAACGTTTGAGTACTATTTTCGTACTTGTACTCCTATATTGATTTACTCCTGTTATAATAAAACGTTTGAGTACTATTTTCGTACTTGTACTCCTATTATATTAAAACGTTTGAGTACTATTTTCGTACTTGTACTCCTATATTGATGTACTCCTATTAAAACATTTGAGTACTATTTTCGTACTTGTACTCCTATATTGATGTACTCCTATTATAATAAAACGTTTGAGTACTATTTTCGTACTTGTACTCCTATATTGATGTACTCCTATTATAATAAAACGTTTGAGTACTATTTTCATACTTGTACTCCTATATTGATGTACTCCTGTTATAATAAAACGTTTGAGTACTATTTTCGTACTTGTACTCCTATATTGATGTACTCCTGTTATAATAAAACGTTTGAGTACTATTTTCGTACTTGTACTCCTATATTGATGTACTCCTGTTATAATAAAACATTTGAGTATTATTTTCATACTTGTACTCCTATATTGATGTACTCCTATTATAATAAAATGTTTGAGTACTATTTTCGTACTTGTACTCCTATATTGATGTACTCCTATTATAATAAAACGTTTGAGTACTATTTTCCTACTTGTACTCCTATATTGATGTACTCCTGTTATAATAAAACGTTTGAGTACTATTTTCGTACTTGTACTCCTATATTGATGTACTCCTATTATAATAAAATGTTTGAGTACTATTTTCGTACTTGTACTCCTATATTGATGTACTCCTGTTATAATAAAACGTTTGAGTACTATTTTCGTACTTGTACTCCTATATTGATGTACTCCTGTTATAATAAAACGTTTGAGTACTATTTTCGTACTTGTACCCCTATATTGATGTACTCCTATTAAAACGTTTGAGTACTATTTTCGTACTTGTACTCCTATATTGATGTACTCCTATTATAATAAAACGTTTGAGTACTATTTTCGTACTTGTACTCCTATATTGATGTACTCCTATTATAATAAAACGTTTGAGTACTATTTTCATACTTGTACTCCTATATTGATGTACTCCTGTTATAATAAAACGTTTGAGTACTATTTTCGTACTTGTACTCCTATATTGATGTACTCCTATTATAATAAAATGTTTGAGTACTATTTTCGTACTTGTACTCCTATATTGATGTACTCCTGTTATAATAAAACGTTTTAGTACTATTTTCGTACTTGTACTCCTATACTGATGTACTCCTATTATAATAAAATGTTTGAGTACTATTTTCGTACTTGTACTCCTATATTGATGTACTCCTGTTATAATAAAATGTTTGAGTACTATTTTCGTACTTGTACTCCTATATTGATGTACACCTATTATAATAAAACGTTTGAGTACTATTTTCGTACTTGTACTCCTATATTGATGTACTCCTGTTATAATAAAACGTTTGAGTACTATTTTCGTACTTGTACTCCTATATTGATGTACTCCTGTTATAATAAAACGTTTGAGTACTATTTTCGTACTTGTACTCCTATATTGATGTACTCCTGTTATAATAAAACGTTTGAGTACTATTTTCGTACTTGTACTCCTATATTGATGTACTCCTATTATAATAAAACGTTTGAGTACTATTTTCGTACTTGTACTCCTATATTGATTTACTCCTGTTATAATAAAACGTTTGAGTACTATTTTCGTACTTGTACTCCTATATTGATGTACTCCTATTATATTAAAACGTTTGAGTACTATTTTCGTACTTGTACTCCTATATTGATGTACTCCTATTAAAACATTTGAGTACTATTTTCGTACTTGTACTCCTATATTGATGTACTCCTATTATAATAAAACGTTTGAGTACTATTTTCGTACTTGTACTCCTATATTGATGTACTCCTATTATAATAAAACGTTTGAGTACTATTTTCATACTTGTACTCCTATATTGATGTACTCCTGTTATAATAAAACGTTTGAGTACTATTTTCGTACTTGTACTCCTATATTGATGTACTCCTGTTATAATAAAACGTTTGAGTACTATTTTCGTACTTGTACTCCTATATTGATGTACTCCTATTATAATAAAACGTTTGAGTACTATTTTCGTACTTGTACTCCTATATTGATGTACTCCTATTATAATAAAACGTTTGAGTACTATTTTCGTACTTGTACTCCTATATTGATTTACTCCTGTTATAATAAAACGTTTGAGTACTATTTTCGTACTTGTACTCCTATTATATTAAAACGTTTGAGTACTATTTTCGTACTTGTACTCCTATATTGATGTACTCCTATTAAAACATTTGAGTACTATTTTCGTACTTGTACTCCTATATTGATGTACTCCTATTATAATAAAACGTTTGAGTACTATTTTCGTACTTGTACTCCTATATTGATGTACTCCTATTATAATAAAACGTTTGAGTACTATTTTCATACTTGTACTCCTATATTGATGTACTCCTGTTATAATAAAACGTTTGAGTACTATTTTCGTACTTGTACTCCTATATTGATGTACTCCTGTTATAATAAAACGTTTGAGTACTATTTTCGTACTTGTACTCCTATATTGATGTACTCCTGTTATAATAAAACATTTGAGTATTATTTTCATACTTGTACTCCTATATTGATGTACTCCTATTATAATAAAATGTTTGAGTACTATTTTCGTACTTGTACTCCTATATTGATGTACTCCTATTATAATAAAACGTTTGAGTACTATTTTCCTACTTGTACTCCTATATTGATGTACTCCTGTTATAATAAAACGTTTGAGTACTATTTTCGTACTTGTACTCCTATATTGATGTACTCCTGTTATAATAAAACGTTTGAGTACTATTTTTGTACTTGTACTCCTATATTGATGTACTCCTGTTATAATAAAACGTTTGAGTACTATTTTCGTACTTGTACTCCTATATTGATGTACTCCTGTTATAATAAAACGTTTGAGTACTATTTTCGTACTTGTACCCCTATATTGATGTACTCCTATTAAAACGTTTGAGTACTATTTTCGTACTTGTACTCCTATATTGATGTACTCCTATTATAATAAAACGTTTGAGTACTATTTTCGTACTTGTACTCCTATATTGATGTACTCCTATTATAATAAAACGTTTGAGTACTATTTTCATACTTGTACTCCTATATTGATGTACTCCTGTTATAATAAAACGTTTGAGTACTATTTTCGTACTTGTACTCCTATATTGATGTACTCCTATTATAATAAAATGTTTGAGTACTATTTTCGTACTTGTACTCCTATATTGATGTACTCCTGTTATAATAAAACGTTTTAGTACTATTTTCGTACTTGTACTCCTATATTGATGTACTCCTATTATAATAAAATGTTTGAGTACTATTTTCGTACTTGTACTCCTATATTGATGTACTCCTGTTATAATAAAATGTTTGAGTACTATTTTCGTACTTGTACTCCTATATTGATGTACACCTATTATAATAAAACGTTTGAGTACTATTTTCGTACTTGTACTCCTATATTGATGTACTCCTGTTATAATAAAACGTTTGAGTACTATTTTCGTACTTGTACTCCTATATTGATGTACTCCTGTTATAATAAAACGTTTGAGTACTATTTTCGTACTTGTACTCCTATATTGATGTACTCCTATTATAATAAAACGTTTGAGTACTATTTTCGTACTTGTACTCCTATATTGATGTACTCCTATTATAATAAAACGTTTGAGTACTATTTTCGTACTTGTACTCCTATATTGATTTACTCCTGTTATAATAAAACGTTTGAGTACTATTTTCGTACTTGTACTCCTATATTGATGTACTCCTATTATATTAAAACGTTTGAGTACTATTTTCGTACTTGTACTCCTATATTGATGTACTCCTATTAAAACATTTGAGTACTATTTTCGTACTTGTACTCCTATATTGATGTACTCCTATTATAATAAAACGTTTGAGTACTATTTTCGTACTTGTACTCCTATATTGATGTACTCCTATTATAATAAAACGTTTGAGTACTATTTTCATACTTGTACTCCTATATTGATGTACTCCTGTTATAATAAAACGTTTGAGTACTATTTTCGTACTTGTACTCCTATATTGATGTACTCCTATTATAATAAAACGTTTGAGTACTATTTTCGTACTTGTACTCCTATATTGATGTACTCCTATTATAATAAAACGTTTGAGTACTATTTTCGTACTTGTACTCCTATATTGATGTACTCCTATTATAATAAAACGTTTGAGTACTATTTTCGTACTTGTACTCCTATATTGATTTACTCCTGTTATAATAAAACGTTTGAGTACTATTTTCGTACTTGTACTCCTATTATATTAAAACGTTTGAGTACTATTTTCGTACTTGTACTCCTATATTGATGTACTCCTATTAAAACATTTGAGTACTATTTTCGTACTTGTACTCCTATATTGATGTACTCCTATTATAATAAAACGTTTGAGTACTATTTTCGTACTTGTACTCCTATATTGATGTACACCTATTATAATAAAACGTTTGAGTACTATTTTCGTACTTGTACTCCTATATTGATGTACTCCTGTTATAATAAAATGTTTGAGTACTATTTTCGTACTTGTACTCCTATATTGATGTACACCTATTATAATAAAACGTTTGAGTACTATTTTCGTACTTGTACTCCTATATTGATGTACTCCTGTTATAATAAAACGTTTGAGTACTATTTTCGTACTTGTACTCCTATATTGATGTACTCCTGTTATAATAAAACGTTTGAGTACTATTTTCGTACTTGTACTCCTATATTGATGTACTCCTATTATAATAAAACGTTTGAGTACTATTTTCGTACTTGTACTCCTATATTGATTTACTCCTGTTATAATAAAACGTTTGAGTACTATTTTCGTACTTGTACTCCTATATTGATGTACTCCTATTATATTAAAACGTTTGAGTACTATTTTCGTACTTGTACTCCTATATTGATGTACTCCTATTAAAACATTTGAGTACTATTTTCGTACTTGTACTCCTATATTGATGTACTCCTATTATAATAAAACGTTTGAGTACTATTTTCGTACTTGTACTCCTATATTGATGTACTCCTATTATAATAAAACGTTTGAGTACTATTTTCATACTTGTACTCCTATATTGATGTACTCCTGTTATAATAAAACGTTTGAGTACTATTTTCGTACTTGTACTCCTATATTGATGTACTCCTGTTATAATAAAACGTTTGAGTACTATTTTCGTACTTGTACTCCTATATTGATGTACTCCTATTATAATAAAACGTTTGAGTACTATTTTCGTACTTGTACTCCTATATTGATGTACTCCTATTATAATAAAACGTTTGAGTACTATTTTCGTACTTGTACTCCTATATTGATTTACTCCTGTTATAATAAAACGTTTGAGTACTATTTTCGTACTTGTACTCCTATTATATTAAAACGTTTGAGTACTATTTTCGTACTTGTACTCCTATATTGATGTACTCCTATTAAAACATTTGAGTACTATTTTCGTACTTGTACTCCTATATTGATGTACTCCTATTATAATAAAACGTTTGAGTACTATTTTCGTACTTGTACTCCTATATTGATGTACTCCTATTATAATAAAACGTTTGAGTACTATTTTCATACTTGTACTCCTATATTGATGTACTCCTGTTATAATAAAACGTTTGAGTACTATTTTCGTACTTGTACTCCTATATTGATGTACTCCTGTTATAATAAAACGTTTGAGTACTATTTTCGTACTTGTACTCCTATATTGATGTACTCCTGTTATAATAAAACATTTGAGTATTATTTTCATACTTGTACTCCTATATTGATGTACTCCTATTATAATAAAATGTTTGAGTACTATTTTCGTACTTGTACTCCTATATTGATGTACTCCTATTATAATAAAACGTTTGAGTACTATTTTCCTACTTGTACTCCTATATTGATGTACTCCTGTTATAATAAAACGTTTGAGTACTATTTTCGTACTTGTACTCCTATATTGATGTACTCCTATTATAATAAAACGTTTGAGTACTATTTTCGTACTTGTACTCCTATATTGATGTACTCCTGTTATAATAAAACGTTTGAGTACTATTTTTGTACTTGTACTCCTATATTGATGTACTCCTGTTATAATAAAACGTTTGAGTACTATTTTCGTACTTGTACTCCTATATTGATGTACTCCTGTTATAATAAAACGTTTGAGTACTATTTTCGTACTTGTACCCCTATATTGATGTACTCCTATTAAAACGTTTGAGTACTATTTTCGTACTTGTACTCCTATATTGATGTACTCCTATTATAATAAAACGTTTGAGTACTATTTTCGTACTTGTACTCCTATATTGATGTACTCCTATTATAATAAAACGTTTGAGTACTATTTTCATACTTGTACTCCTATATTGATGTACTCCTGTTATAATAAAACGTTTGAGTACTATTTTCGTACTTGTACTCCTATATTGATGTACTCCTATTATAATAAAATGTTTGAGTACTATTTTCGTACTTGTACGCCTATATTGATGTACTCCTGTTATAATAAAACGTTTTAGTACTATTTTCGTACTTGTACTCCTATATTGATGTACTCCTATTATAATAAAATGTTTGAGTACTATTTTCGTACTTGTACTCCTATATTGATGTACTCCTGTTATAATAAAATGTTTGAGTACTATTTTCGTACTTGTACTCCTATATTGATGTACACCTATTATAATAAAACGTTTGAGTACTATTTTCGTACTTGTACTCCTATATTGATGTACTCCTGTTATAATAAAACGTTTGAGTACTATTTTCGTACTTGTACTCCTATATTGATGTACTCCTGTTATAATAAAACGTTTGAGTACTATTTTCGTACTTGTACTCCTATATTGATGTACTCCTATTATAATAAAACGTTTGAGTACTATTTTCGTACTTGTACTCCTATATTGATGTACTCCTATTATAATAAAACGTTTGAGTACTATTTTCGTACTTGTACTCCTATATTGATTTACTCCTGTTATAATAAAACGTTTGAGTACTATTTTCGTACTTGTACTCCTATATTGATGTACTCCTATTATATTAAAACGTTTGAGTACTATTTTCGTACTTGTACTCCTATATTGATGTACTCCTATTAAAACATTTGAGTACTATTTTCGTACTTGTACTCCTATATTGATGTACTCCTATTATAATAAAACGTTTGAGTACTATTTTCGTACTTGTACTCCTATATTGATGTACTCCTATTATAATAAAACGTTTGAGTACTATTTTCATACTTGTACTCCTATATTGATGTACTCCTGTTATAATAAAACGTTTGAGTACTATTTTCGTACTTGTACTCCTATATTGATGTACTCCTGTTATAATAAAACGTTTGAGTACTATTTTCGTACTTGTACTCCTATATTGATGTACTCCTATTATAATAAAACGTTTGAGTACTATTTTCGTACTTGTACTCCTATATTGATGTACTCCTATTATAATAAAACGTTTGAGTACTATTTTCGTACTTGTACTCCTATATTGATTTACTCCTGTTATAATAAAACGTTTGAGTACTATTTTCGTACTTGTACTCCTATTATATTAAAACGTTTGAGTACTATTTTCGTACTTGTACTCCTATATTGATGTACTCCTATTAAAACATTTGAGTACTATTTTCGTACTTGTACTCCTATATTGATGTACTCCTATTATAATAAAACGTTTGAGTACTATTTTCGTACTTGTACTCCTATATTGATGTACTCCTATTATAATAAAACGTTTGAGTACTATTTTCATACTTGTACTCCTATATTGATGTACTCCTGTTATAATAAAACGTTTGAGTACTATTTTCGAACTTGTACTCCTATATTGATGTACTCCTGTTATAATAAAACGTTTGAGTACTATTTTCGTACTTGTACTCCTATATTGATGTACTCCTGTTATAATAAAACATTTGAGTATTATTTTCATACTTGTACTCCTATATTGATGTACTCCTATTATAATAAAATGTTTGAGTACTATTTTCGTACTTGTACTCCTATATTGATGTACTCCTATTATAATAAAACGTTTGAGTACTATTTTCCTACTTGTACTCCTATATTGATGTACTCCTGTTATAATAAAACGTTTGAGTACTATTTTCGTACTTGTACTCCTATATTGATGTACTCCTATTATAATAAAACGTTTGAGTACTATTTTCGTACTTGTACTCCTATATTGATGTACTCCTGTTATAATAAAACGTTTGAGTACTATTTTTGTACTTGTACTCCTATATTGATGTACTCCTGTTATAATAAAACGTTTGAGTACTATTTTCGTACTTGTACTCCTATATTGATGTACTCCTGTTATAATAAAACGTTTGAGTACTATTTTCGTACTTGTACCCCTATATTGATGTACTCCTATTAAAACGTTTGAGTACTATTTTCGTACTTGTACTCCTATATTGATGTACTCCTATTATAATAAAACGTTTGAGTACTATTTTCGTACTTGTACTCCTATATTGATGTACTCCTATTATAATAAAACGTTTGAGTACTATTTTCATACTTGTACTCCTATATTGATGTACTCCTGTTATAATAAAACGTTTGAGTACTATTTTCGTACTTGTACTCCTATATTGATGTACTCCTATTATAATAAAATGTTTGAGTACTATTTTCGTACTTGTACTCCTATATTGATGTACTCCTGTTATAATAAAACGTTTTAGTACTATTTTCGTACTTGTACTCCTATATTGATGTACTCCTATTATAATAAAATGTTTGAGTACTATTTTCGTACTTGTACTCCTATATTGATGTACTCCTGTTATAATAAAATGTTTGAGTACTATTTTCGTACTTGTACTCCTATATTGATGTACACCTATTATAATAAAACGTTTGAGTACTATTTTCGTACTTGTACTCCTATATTGATGTACTCCTGTTATAATAAAAAGTTTGAGTACTATTTTCGTACTTGTACTCCTATATTGATGTACTCCTGTTATAATAAAACGTTTGAGTACTATTTTCGTACTTGTACTCCTATATTGATGTACTCCTATTATAATAAAACGTTTGAGTACTATTTTCATACTTGTACTCCTATATTGATGTACTCCTGTTATAATAAAACGTTTGAGTACTATTTTCGTACTTGTACTCCTATATTGATGTACTCCTGTTATAATAAAATGTTTGAGTACTATTTTCGTACTTGTACTCCTATATTGATGTACTCCTGTTATAATAAAACGTTTTAGTACTATTTTCGTACTTGTACTCCTATATTGATGTACTCCTATTATAATAAAATGTTTGAGTACTATTTTCGTACTTGTACTCCTATATTGATGTACTCCTGTTATAATAAAATGTTTGAGTACTATTTTCGTACTTGTACTCCTATATTGATGTACACCTATTATAATAAAACGTTTGAGTACTATTTTCGTACTTGTACTCCTATATTGATGTACTCCTGTTATAATAAAACGTTTGAGTACTATTTTCGTACTTGTACTCCTATATTGATGTACTCCTGTTATAATAAAACGTTTGAGTACTATTTTCGTACTTGTACTCCTATATTGATGTACTCCTATTATAATAAAACGTTTGAGTACTATTTTCGTACTTGTACTCCTATATTGATGTACTCCTATTATAATAAAACGTTTGAGTACTATTTTCGTACTTGTACTCCTATATTGATTTACTCCTGTTATAATAAAACGTTTGAGTACTATTTTCGTACTTGTACTCCTATATTGATGTACTCCTATTATATTAAAACGTTTGAGTACTATTTTCGTACTTGTACTCCTATATTGATGTACTCCTATTAAAACATTTGAGTACTATTTTCGTACTTGTACTCCTATATTGATGTACTCCTATTATAATAAAATGTTTGAGTACTATTTTCGTACTTGTACTCCTATATTGATGTACTCCTATTATAATAAAACGTTTGAGTACTATTTTCATACTTGTACTCCTATATTGATGTACTCCTGTTATAATAAAACGTTTGAGTACTATTTTCGTACTTGTACTCCTATATTGATGTACTCCTATTATAATAAAACGTTTGAGTACTATTTTCGTACTTGTACTCCTATATTGATTTACTCCTGTTATAATAAAACGTTTGAGTACTATTTTCGTACTTGTACTCCTATATTGATGTACTCCTATTATATTAAAACGTTTGAGTACTATTTTCGTACTTGTACTCCTATATTGATGTACTCCTATTAAAACATTTGAGTACTATTTTCGTACTTGTACTCCTATATTGATGTACTCCTATTATAATAAAATGTTTGAGTACTATTTTCGTACTTGTACTCCTATATTGATGTACTCCTATTATAATAAAACGTTTGAGTACTATTTTCATACTTGTACTCCTATATTGATGTACTCCTGTTATAATAAAACGTTTGAGTACTATTTTCGTACTTGTACTCCTATATTGATGTACTCCTGTTATAATAAAACGTTTGAGTACTATTTTCGTACTTGTACTCCTATATTGATGTACTCCTGTTATAATAAAACATTTGAGTATTATTTTCATACTTGTACTCCTATATTGATGTACTCCTATTATAATAAAATGTTTGAGTACTATTTTCGTACTTGTACTCCTATATTGATGTACTCCTATTATAATAAAACGTTTGAGTACTATTTTCCTACTTGTACTCCTATATTGATGTACTCCTGTTATAATAAAACGTTTGAGTACTATTTTCGTACTTGTACTCCTATATTGATGTACTCCTGTTATAATAAAACGTTTGAGTACTATTTTCGTACTTGTACCCCTATATTGATGTACTCCTATTAAAACGTTTGAGTACTATTTTCGTACTTGTACTCCTATATTGATGTACTCCTATTATAATAAAACGTTTGAGTACTATTTTCGTACTTGTACTCCTATATTGATGTATTCCTATTATAATAAAACGTTTGAGTACTATTTTCATACTTGTACTCCTATATTGATGTACTCCTGTTATAATAAAACGTTTGAGTACTATTTTCGTACTTGTACTCCTATATTGATGTACTCCTATTATAATAAAATGTTTGAGTACTATTTTCGTACTTGTACTCCTATATTGATGTACTCCTGTTATAATAAAACGTTTTAGTACTATTTTCATACTTGTACTCCTATATTGATGTACTCCTATTATATTAAAACGTTTGAGTACTATTTTCGTACTTGTACTCCTATATTGATGTACTCCTGTTATAATAAAACATTTGAGTATTATTTTCTTACTTGTACTCCTATATTGATGTACTCCTATTATAATAAAATGTTTGAGTACTATTTTCGTACTTGTACTCCTATATTGATGTACTCCTATTATAATAAAACGTTTGAGTACTATTTTCGTACTTGTACTCCTATATTGATGTACTCCTGTTATAATAAAACGTTTGAGTACTATTTTCGTACTTGTACTCCTATATTGATGTACTCCTGTTATAATAAAACATTTGAGTATTATTTTCATACTTGTACTCCTATATTGATGTACTCCTATTATAATAAAATGTTTGAGTACTATTTTCGTACTTGTACTCCTATATTGATGTACTCCTATTATAATAAAACGTTTGAGTACTATTTTCCTACTTGTACTCCTATATTGATGTCCTCCTGTTATAATAAAACGTTTGAGTACTATTTTCGTACTTGTACTCCTATATTGATGTACTCCTATTATAATAAAACGTTTGAGTACTATTTTCGTACTTGTACTCCTATATTGATGTACTCCTGTTATAATAAAACGTTTGAGTACTATTTTTGTACTTGTACTCCTATATTGATGTACTCCTGTTATAATAAAACGTTTGAGTACTATTTTCGTACTTGTACTCCTATATTGATGTACTCCTGTTATAATAAAACGTTTGAGTACTATTTTCGTACTTGTACCCCTATATTGATGTACTCCTATTAAAACGTTTGAGTACTATTTTCGTACTTGTACTCCTATATTGATGTACTCCTATTATAATAAAACGTTTGAGTACTATTTTCGTACTTGTACTCCTATATTGATGTACTCCTATTATAATAAAACGTTTGAGTACTATTTTCATACTTGTACTCCTATATTGATGTACTCCTGTTATAATAAAACGTTTGAGTACTATTTTCGTACTTGTACTCCTATATTGATGTACTCCTATTATAATAAAATGTTTGAGTACTATTTTCGTACTTGTACTCCTATATTGATGTACTCCTGTTATAATAAAACGTTTTAGTACTATTTTCATACTTGTACTCCTATATTGATGTACTCCTATTATAATAAAACGTTTGAGTACTATTTTCGTACTTGTACTCCTATATTGATGTACTCCTGTTATAATAAAACATTTGAGTATTATTTTCTTACTTGTACTCCTATATTGATGTACTCCTATTATAATAAAATGTTTGAGTACTATTTTCGTACTTGTACTCCTATATTGATGTACTCCTATTATAATAAAACGTTTGAGTACTATTTTCGTACTTGTACTCCTATATTGATGTACTCCTGTTATAATAAAACGTTTGAGTACTATTTTCATACTTGTACTCCTATATTGATGTACTCCTATTATAATAAAACGTTTGAGTACTATTTTCGTACTTGTACTCCTATATTGATGTACTCCTATTATAATAAAACGTTTGAGTACTATTTTCGTACTTGTACTCCTATATTGATTTACTCCTGTTATAATAAAACGTTTGAGTACTATTTTCGTACTTGTACTCCTATATTGATGTACTCCTATTATATTAAAACGTTTGAGTACTATTTTCATACTTGTACTCCTATATTGATGTACTCCTATTAAAACATTTGAGTACTATTTTCGTACTTGTACTCCTATATTGATGTACTCCTATTATAATAAAACGTTTGAGTACTATTTTCGTACTTGTACTCCTATATTGATGTACTCCTATTATAATAAAACGTTTGAGTACTATTTTCATACTTGTACTCCAATATTGATGTACTCCTGTTATAATAAAACGTTTGAGTACTATTTTCGTACTTGTACTCCTATATTGATGTACTCCTGTTATAATAAAACGTTTGAGTACTATTTTCGTACTTGTACTCCTATATTGATGTACTCCTATTATAATAAAACGTTTGAGTACTATTTTCGTACTTGTACTCCTATATTGATGTACTCCTATTATAATAAAACGTTTGAGTACTATTTTCGTACTTGTACTCCTATATTGATTTACTCCTGTTATAATAAAACGTTTGAGTACTATTTTCGTACTTGTACTCCTATATTGATGTACTCCTATTATATTAAAACGTTTGAGTACTATTTTCGTACTTGTACTCCTATATTGATGTACTCCTATTAAAACATTTGAGTACTATTTTCGTACTTGTACTCCTATATTGATGTACTCCTATTATAATAAAACGTTTGAGTACTATTTTCGTACTTGTACTCCTATATTGATGTACTCCTATTATAATAAAACGTTTGAGTACTATTTTCATACTTGTACTCCTATATTGATGTACTCCTGTTATAATAAAACGTTTGAGTACTATTTTCGTACTTGTACTCCTATATTGATGTACTCCTGTTATAATAAAACGTTTGAGTACTATTTTCGTACTTGTACTCCTATATTGATGTACTCCTGTTATAATAAAACATTTGAGTATTATTTTCATACTTGTACTCCTATATTGATGTACTCCTATTATAATAAAATGTTTGAGTACTATTTTCGTACTTGTACTCCTATATTGATGTACTCCTATTATAATAAAACGTTTGAGTACTATTTTCCTACTTGTACTCCTATATTGATGTACTCCTGTTATAATAAAACGTTTGAGTACTATTTTCGTACTTGTACTCCTATATTGATGTACTCCTATTATAATAAAATGTTTGAGTACTATTTTCGTACTTGTACTCCTATATTGATGTACTCCTATTATAATAAAATGTTTGAGTACTATTTTCATACTTGTACTCCTATATTGATGTACTCCTGTTATAATAAAACGTTTGAGTACTATTTTCGTACTTGTACTCCTATATTGATGTACTCCTATTATAATAAAATGTTTGAGTACTATTTTCATACTTGTACTCCTATATTGATGTACTCCTGTTATAATAAAACGTTTTAGTACTATTTTCGTACTTGTACTCCTATATTGATGTACCCCTATTATAATAAAATGTTTGAGTACTATTTTCGTACTTGTACTCCTATATTGATGTACTCCTGTTATAATAAAATGTTTGAGTACTATTTTCGTACTTGTACTCCTATATTGATGTACACCTATTATAATAAAACGTTTGAGTACTATTTTCGTACTTGTACTCCTATATTGATGTACTCCTGTTATAATAAAACGTTTGAGTACTATTTTCGTACTTGTACTCCTATATTGATGTACTCCTGTTATAATAAAACGTTTGAGTACTATTTTCGTACTTGTACTCCTATATTGATGTACTCCTATTATAATAAAACGTTTGAGTACTATTTTCGTACTTGTACTCCTATATTGATTTACTCCTGTTATAATAAAACGTTTGAGTACTATTTTCGTACTTGTACTCCTATATTGATGTACTCCTATTATATTAAAACGTTTGAGTACTATTTTCGTACTTGTACTCCTATATTGATGTACTCCTATTAAAACATTTGAGTACTATTTTCGTACTTGTACTCCTATATTGATGTACTCCTATTATAATAAAACGTTTGAGTACTATTTTCGTACTTGTACTCCTATATTGATGTACTCCTATTATAATAAAACGTTTGAGTACTATTTTCATACTTGTACTCCTATATTGATGTACTCCTGTTATAATAAAACGTTTGAGTACTATTTTCGTACTTGTACTCCTATATTGATGTACTCCTGTTATAATAAAACGTTTGAGTACTATTTTCGTACTTGTACTCCTATATTGATGTACTCCTATTATAATAAAATGTTTGAGTACTATTTTCGTACTTGTACTCCTATATTGATTTACTCCTGTTATAATAAAACGTTTGAGTACTATTTTCGTACTTGTACTCCTATATTGATGTACTCCTATTATAATAAAACGTTTGAGTACTATTTTCGTACTTGTACTCCTATATTGATGTACTCCTGTTATAATAAAACGTTTGAGTACTATTTTCGTACTTGTACTCCTATAATGATATACTCCTGTTATAATAAAACGTTTGAGTACTATTTTTGTACTTGTGCTCCTATATTGATGTACTCCTATTAAAACGTTTGAGTATTATTTTCGTACTTGTACTCCTATATTGATGTACTCCTGTTATAATAAAACGTTTGAGTACTATTTTCATACTTGTACTCCTATATTGATGTACTCCTGTTATAATAAAACATTTGAGTACTATTTTCCTACTTGTACTCCTATATTGATGTACTCCTATTATAATAAAATGTTTGAGTACTATTTTCCTACTTGTACTCCTATATTGATGTACTCCTGTTATAATAAAACGTTTGAGTACTATTTTCGTACTTGTACTCCTATATTGATGTACTCCTGTTATAATAAAACGTTTGAGTACTATTTTCGTACTTGTACTCCTATATTAATGTACTCCTGTTATAATAAAACGTTTGAGTACTATTTTCGTACTTGTACTCCTATATTGATGCACTCCTATTATAATAAACCGTTTGAGTACTATTTTCGTACTTGTACTCCTATAGTGATGTACTCCTGTTATAATAAAACGTTTGAGTACTATTTTCGTACTTGTACTCCTATATTGATGTACTCCTATTATAATAAAACGTTTGAGTATTATTTTCGTACTTGTACTCCTATATTGATGTACTCCTGTTATAATAAAACGTTTGAGTACTATTTTCGTACTTGTACTCCTATATTGATGTACACCTATTATAATAAAACGTTTGAGTACTATTTTCGTACTTGTACTCCTATATTGATGTACTCCTGTTATAATAAAACGTTTGAGTACTATTTTCGTACTTGTACTCCTATATTGATGTACTCCTGTTATAATAAAACGTTTGAGTACTATTTTCGTACTTGTACTCCTATATTGATGTACTCCTATTATAATAAAACGTTTGAGTACTATTTTCGTACTTGTACTCCTATATTGATGTACTCCTATTATAATAAAACGTTTGAGTACTATTTTCGTACTTGTACTCCTATATTGATTTACTCCTGTTATAATAAAACGTTTGAGTACTATTTTCGTACTTGTACTCCTATATTGATGTACTCCTATTATATTAAAACGTTTGAGTACTATTTTCGTACTTGTACTCCTATATTGATGTACTCCTATTAAAACATTTGAGTACTATTTTCGTACTTGTACTCCTATATTGATGTACTCCTATTATAATAAAACGTTTGAGTACTATTTTCGTACTTGTACTCCTATATTGATGTACTCCTATTATAATAAAACGTTTGAGTACTATTTTCATACTTGTACTCCTATATTGATGTACTCCTGTTATAATAAAACGTTTGAGTACTATTTTCGTACTTGTACTCCTATATTGATGTACTCCTGTTATAATAAAACGTTTGAGTACTATTTTCGTACTTGTACTCCTATATTGATGTACTCCTGTTATAATAAAACATTTGAGTATTATTTTCATACTTGTACTCCTATATTGATGTACTCCTATTATAATAAAATGTTTGAGTACTATTTTCGTACTTGTACTCCTATATTGATGTACTCCTATTATAATAAAACGTTTGAGTACTATTTTCCTACTTGTACTCCTATATTGATGTACTCCTGTTATAATAAAACGTTTGAGTACTATTTTCGTACTTGTACTCCTATATTGATGTACTCCTATTATAATAAAACGTTTGAGTACTATTTTCGTACTTGTACTCCTATATTGATGTACTCCTGTTATAATAAAACGTTTGAGTACTATTTTTGTACTTGTACTCCTATATTGATGTACTCCTGTTATAATAAAACGTTTGAGTACTATTTTCGTACTTGTACTCCTATATTGATGTACTCCTGTTATAATAAAACGTTTGAGTACTATTTTCGTACTTGTACCCCTATATTGATGTACTCCTATTAAAACGTTTGAGTACTATTTTCGTACTTGTACTCCTATATTGATGTACTCCTATTATAATAAAACGTTTGAGTACTATTTTCGTACTTGTACTCCTATATTGATGTACTCCTATTATAATAAAACGTTTGAGTACTATTTTCGTACTTGTACTCCTATATTGATGTACTCCTGTTATAATAAAACGTTTTAGTACTATTTTCATACTTGTACTCCTATATTGATGTACTCCTATTATAATAAAACGTTTGAGTACTATTTTCGTACTTGTACTCCTGTTATAATAAAACATTTGAGTATTATTTTCTTACTTGTACTCCTATATTGATGTACTCCTATTATAATAAAATGTTTGAGTACTATTTTCATACTTGTACTCCTATATTGATGTACTCCTATTATAATAAAACGTTTGAGTACTATTTTCGTACTTGTACTCCTATATTGATGTACTCCTGTTATAATAAAACGTTTGAGTACTATTTTCATACTTGTACTCCTATATTGATGTACTCCTATTATAATAAAACGTTTGAGTACTATTTTCGTACTTGTACTCCTATATTGATGTACTCCTATTATAATAAAACGTTTGAGTACTATTTTCGTACTTGTACTCCTATATTGATTTACTCCTGTTATAATAAAACGTTTGAGTACTATTTTCGTACTTGTACTCCTATATTGATGTACTCCTATTATAATAAAACGTTTGAGTACTATTTTCGTACTTGTACTCCTATATTGATGTACTCCTGTTATAATAAAACGTTTGAGTACTATTTTCGTACTTGTACTCCTATAATGATATACTCCTGTTATAATAAAACGTTTGAGTACTATTTTTGTACTTGTGCTCCTATATTGATGTACTCCTATTAAAACGTTTGAGTATTATTTTCGTACTTGTACTCCTATATTGATGTACTCCTGTTATAATAAAACGTTTGAGTACTATTTTCGTACTTGTACTCCTATATTGATGTACTCCTGTTATAATAAAACATTTGAGTACTATTTTCCTACTTGTACTCCTATATTGATGTACTCCTATTATAATAAAACGTTTGAGTACTATTTTCCTACTTGTACTCCTATATTGATGTACTCCTGTTATAATAAAACGTTTGAGTACTATTTTCGTACTTGTACTCCTATATTGATGTACTCCTGTTATAATAAAACGTTTGAGTACTATTTTCGTACTTGTACTCCTATATTAATGTACTCCTGTTATAATAAAACGTTTGAGTACTATTTTCGTACTTGTACTCCTATATTGATGCACTCCTATTATAATAAAACGTTTGAGTACTATTTTCGTACTTGTACTCCTATAGTGATGTACTCCTGTTATAATAAAACGTTTGAGTACTATTTTCGTACTTGTACTCCTATATTGATGTACTCCTATTATAATAAAACGTTTGAGTATTATTTTCGTACTTGTACTCCTATATTGATGTACTCCTGTTATAATAAAACGTTTGAGTACTATTTTCGTACTTGTACTCCTATATTGATGTACTCCTGTTATAATAAAACGTTTGAGTACTATTTTCGTACTTGTACTCCTATATTGATTTAATCCTGTTATAATAAAACGTTTGAGTATTATTTTCGTACTTGTACTCCTATATTGATGTACTCCTGTTATAATAAAACGTTTGAGTACTATTTTCGTACTTGTACTCCTATAATGATATACTCCTGTTATAATAAAACGTTTGAGTACTATTTTCGTACTTGTACTCCTATATTGATTTAATCCTGTTATAATAAAACGTTTGAGTACTATTTTCATACTTGTACTCCTATATTGATGTACTCCTGTTATAATAAAACGTTTGAGTACTATTTTCGTACTTGTACTCCTATATTGATGTACTCCTATTATAATAAAACGTTTGAGTATTATTTTCGTATTTGTACTCCTATATTGATGTACTCTTGTTATAATAAAATGTTTGAGTACTATTTTCGTACTTGTACTCCTATATTGATGTACTCCTATTATAATAAAACATTTGAGTACTATTTTTGTACTTGTACCCCTATATTGATGTACTCCTGTTATAATAAAACGTTTGAGTATTATTTTCGTACTTGTACTCCTATGTTGATGAACTCCTATTATAATAAAATGTTTGAGTACTATTTTCGTACTTGTACTCCTATATTGATGTACTCCTGTTATAATAAAACGTTTGAGTACTATTTTCGTACTTGTACTCCTATATTGATGTACTCCTATTATAATAAAACGTTTGAGTACTATTTTCGTACTTGTACTCCTATATTGATGTACTCCTGTTATAATAAAACGTTTGAGTACTATTTTCGTACTTGTACTCCTATATTGATGTACTCCTATTATAATAAAACGTTTGAGTACTATTTTCGTACTTGTACTCCTATATTGATGTACTCCTGTTATAATAAAACGTTTGAGTACTATTTTCATACTTGTACTCCTATATTGATGTACTCCTATTATAATAAAACGTTTGAGTACTATTTTCGTACTTGTACTCCTATATTGATGTACTCCTATTATAATAAAACGTTTGAGTACTATTTTCGTACTTGTACTCCTATATTGATTTACTCCTGTTATAATAAAACATTTGAGTACTATTTTCGTACTTGTACTCCTATATTGATGTACTCCTATTATAATAAAACGTTTGAGTACTATTTTCGTACTTGTACTCCTATATTGATGTACTCCTGTTATAATAAAACGTTTGAGTACTATTTTCGTACTTGTACTCCTATAATGATATACTCCTGTTATAATAAAACGTTTGAGTACTATTTTTGTACTTGTGCTCCTATATTGATGTACTCCTATTAAAACGTTTGAGTATTATTTTCGTACTTGTACTCGTATATTGATGTACTCCTGTTATAATAAAACGTTTGAGTACTATTTTCGTACTTGTACTCCTATATTGATGTACTCCTGTTATAATAAAACATTTGAGTACTATTTTCCTACTTGTACTCCTATATTGATGTACTCCTATTATAATAAAACGTTTGAGTACTATTTTCCTACTTGTACTCCTATATTGATGTACTCCTGTTATAATAAAACGTTTGAGTACTATTTTCGTACTTGTACTCCTATATTGATGTACTCCTGTTATAATAAAACGTTTGAGTACTATTTTCGTACTTGTACTCCTATATTAATGTACTCCTGTTATAATAAAACGTTTGAGTACTATTTTCGTACTTGTACTCCTATATTGATGCACTCCTATTATAATAAAACGTTTGAGTACTATTTTCGTACTTGTACTCCTATAGTGATGTACTCCTGTTATAATAAAACGTTTGAGTACTATTTTCGTACTTGTACTCCTATATTGATGTACTCCTATTATAATAAAACGTTTGAGTATTATTTTCGTACTTGTACTCCTATATTGATGTACTCCTGTTATAATAAAACGTTTGAGTACTATTTTCGTACTTGTACTCCTATATTGATGTACTCCTGTTATAATAAAACGTTTGAGTACTATTTTCGTACTTGTACTCCTATATTGATTTAATCCTGTTATAATAAAACGTTTGAGTATTATTTTCGTACTTGTACTCCTATATTGATGTACTCCTGTTATAATAAAACGTTTGAGTACTATTTTCGTACTTGTACTCCTATAATGATATACTCCTGTTATAATAAAACGTTTGAGTACTATTTTCGTACTTGTACTCCTATATTGATTTAATCCTGTTATAATAAAACGTTTGAGTACTATTTTCATACTTGTACTCCTATATTGATGTACTCCTGTTATAATAAAACGTTTGAGTACTATTTTCGTACTTGTACTCCTATATTGATGTACTCCTATTATAATAAAACGTTTGAGTATTATTTTCGTATTTGTACTCCTATATTGATGTACTCTTGTTATAATAAAATGTTTGAGTACTATTTTCGTACTTGTACTCCTATATTGATGTACTCCTATTATAATAAAACATTTGAGTACTATTTTTGTACTTGTACCCCTATATTGATGTACTCCTGTTATAATAAAACGTTTGAGTATTATTTTCGTACTTGTACTCCTATGTTGATGAACTCCTATTATAATAAAATGTTTGAGTACTATTTTCATACTTGTACTCCTATATTGATGTACTCCTGTTATAATAAAACGTTTGAGTACTATTTTCGTACTTGTACTCCTATATTGATGTACTCCTATTATAATAAAACGTTTGAGTACTATTTTCGTACTTGTACTCCTATATTGATGTACTCCTGTTATAATAAAACGTTTGAGTACTATTTTTGTACTTGTACTCCTATATTGATGTACTCCTGTTATAATAAAACGTTTGAGTACTATTTTTGTACTTGTACACCTATATTGATGTACTCCTATTAAAACGTTTGAGTACTATTTTCGTACTTGTACTCCTATATTGATATTATAATAAAACGTTTGAGTACTATTTTCGTACTTGTACTCCTATATTGATGTACTCCTATTATAATAAAACGTTTGAGTACTATTTTCGTACTTGTACTCCTATATTGATGTACTCCTGTTATAATAAAACATTTGAGTATTATTTTCATACTTGTACTCCTATATTGATGTACTCCTATTATAATAAAACGTTTGAGTACTATTTTCGTACTTGTACTCCTATTATAATAAAACGTTTGAGTACTATTTTCGTACTTGTACTCCTATATTGATGTACTCCTGTTATAATAAAATGTTTGAGTACTATTTTCGTACTTGTACTCCTATATTAATGTACGCCTGTTATAATAAAACGTTTGAGTACTATTTTCGTACTTGTACTCCTATATTGATGCACTCCTATTATAATAAAACGTTTGAGTATTATTTTCGTACATGTACTCCTATAGTGATGTACTCCTGTTATAATAAAATGTTTGAGTACTATTTTCGTACTTGTACTCCTATATTGATGTACTCCTATTATAATAAAACGTTTGAGTATTATTTTCGTACTTGTACTCCTATATTGATGTACTCCTGTTATAATAAAACATTTGAGTACTATTTTCGTACTTGTACTCCTATATTGATGTACTCCTATTATAAGAAAACGTTTGAGTACTATTTTCGTACTTGTACTCCTATATTGATGTACTCCTATTATAATAAAACGTTTGAGTACTATTTTCGTACTTGTACTCCTATATTGATGTACTCCTGTTATAATAAAATGTTTGAGTACTATTTTCGTACTTGTCATCCTATATTGATGTACTCCTATTATAATAAAATGTTTGAGTACTATTTTCGTACTTGTACCCCTATATTGATGTACTCCTATTAAAACATTTGAGTACTATTTTCGTACTTGTACTCCTATATTGATGTACTCCTATTATAATAAAATGTTTGAGTACTATTTTTGTACTTGTACTCCTATATTGATGTACTCCTATTATAATAAAACCTTTGAGTACTATTTTCGTACTTTTACTCCTATATTGATGTACTCCTATTATAATAAAACGTTTGAGTATTATTTTCGTACTTGTACTCCTATATTGATGTACTCCTGTTATAATAAAACATTTGAGTACTATTTTCGTACTTGTACTCCTATATTGATGTACTCCTGTTATAATAAAACGTTTGAGTACTATTTTCGTACTTGTACTCCTATATTGATGTACTCCTATTAAAACCTTTCAGTACTATTTTCGTACTTGTACTCCTATTATAATAAAACGTTTGAGTACTATTTTCGTACTTGTACTCCTATATTGATGTACTCCTATTATAATAAAACATTTGAGTATTATTTTCGTACTTGTACCCCTATATTGATGTACTCCTGTTATAATAAAACATTTGAGTATTATTTTCGTACTTGTACCCCTATATTGATGTACTCCTATTATAATAAAACGTTTGAGTACTATTTTCGTACTTGTACTCCTATATTGATGTACTCCTATTAAAACATTTGAGTACTATTTTCGTACTTGTACTCCTATATTGATGTACTCCTATTATAATAAAACGTTTGAGTACTATTTTCGTACTTGTACTCCTATATTGATGTACTCCTATTATAATAAAACGTTTGAGTACTATTTTCGTACTTGTACTCCTATATTGATGTACTCCTATTATAATAAAATGTTTGAGTACTATTTTCGTACTTGTACTCCTATATTGATGTACTCCTGTTATAATAAAACGTTTGAGTACTATTTTCATACTTGTACTCCTATAATGATATACTCCTGTTATAATAAAACGTTTGAGTACTATTTTTGTACTTGTACTCCTATATTGATGTACTCCTATTAAAACGTTTGAGTATTATTTTCGTACTTGTACTCCTATATTGATGTACCCCTGTTATAATAAAACGTTTGAGTACTATTTTCGTACTTGTACTCCTATATTGATGTACTCCTATTATAATAAAACGTTTGAGTACTATTTTCGTACTTGTACTCCTATATTGATGTACTCCTATTATAATAAAACATTTAAGTACTATTTTCGTACTTGTACTCCTATATTGATGTACTCCTATTAAAACATTTGAGTACTATTTTCGTACTTGTACTCCTATATTGATGTACTCCTATTAAAACATTTGAGTACTATTTTCGTACTTGTACTCCTATATTGATGTACTCCTATTATAATAAAACGTTTGAGTACTATTTTCGTACTTGTACTCCTATATTGATGTACTCCTGTTATAATAAAACGTTTGAGTACTATTTTCGTACTTGTACTCCTATATTGATGTACTCCTGTTATAATAAAACGTTTGAGTACTATTTTCGTACTTGTACTCCTATATTGATGTTCTCCTATTATAATAAAACGTTTGAGTATTATTTTCGTACTTGTACTCCTATATTGATGTACTCCTATTATAATAAAACGTTTGAGTACTATTTTCGTACTTGTACTCCTATATTGATGTACTCCTGTTATAATAAAACGTTTGAGTACTATTTTCGTACTTGTACTCCTATATTGATGTACTCCTATTATAATAAAACGTTTGAGTACTATTTTCGTACTTGTACTCCTATATTGATGTACTCCTATTATAATAAAACGTTTGAGTACTATTTTCGTACTTGTACTCCTATATTGATTTACTCCTGTTATAATAAAACGTTTGAGTACTATTTTCGTACTTGTACTCCTATATTGATGTACTCCTATTATAATAAAACGTTTGAGTACTATTTTCGTACTTGTACTCCTATATTGATGTACTCCTGTTATAATAAAACGTTTGAGTACTATTTTCGTACTTGTACTCCTATAATGATATACTCCTGTTATAATAAAACGTTTGAGTACTATTTTTGTACTTGTGCTCCTATATTGATGTACTCCTATTAAAACGTTTGAGTATTATTTTCGTACTTGTACTCCTATATTGATGTACTCCTGTTATAATAAAACGTTTGAGTACTATTTTCGTACTTTTACTCCTATATTGATGTACTCCTATTATAATAAAACGTTTGAGTATTATTTTCGTACTTGTACTCCTATATTGATGTACTCCTGTTATAATAAAACATTTGAGTACTATTTTCGTACTTGTACTCCTATATTGATGTACTCATGTTATAATAAAACGTTTGAGTACTATTTTCGTACTTGTACTCCTATATTGATGTACTCCTATTAAAACCTTTCAGTACTATTTTCGTACTTGTACTCCTATTATAATAAAACGTTTGAGTACTATTTTCGTACTTGTACTCCTATATTGATGTACTCCTATTATAATAAAACATTTGAGTATTATTTTCGTACTTGTACCCCTATATTGATGTACTCCTGTTATAATAAAACATTTGAGTATTATTTTCGTACTTGTACCCCTATATTGATGTACTCCTATTATAATAAAACGTTTGAGTACTATTTTCGTACTTGTACTCCTATATTGATGTACTCCTATTAAAACATTTGAGTACTATTTTCGTACTTGTACTCCTATATTGATGTACTCCTATTATAATAAAACGTTTGAGTACTATTTTCGTACTTGTACTCCTATATTGATGTACTCCTATTATAATAAAACGTTTGAGTACTATTTTCGTACTTGTACTCCTATATTGATGTACTCCTATTATAATAAAATGTTTGAGTACTATTTTCGTACTTGTACTCCTATATTGATGTACTCCTGTTATAATAAAACGTTTGAGTACTATTTTCATACTTGTACTCCTATAATGATATACTCCTGTTATAATAAAACGTTTGAGTACTATTTTTGTACTTGTACTCCTATATTGATGTACTCCTATTAAAACGTTTGAGTATTATTTTCGTACTTGTACTCCTATATTGATGTACCCCTGTTATAATAAAACGTTTGAGTACTATTTTCGTACTTGTACTCCTATATTGATGTACTCCTATTATAATAAAACGTTTGAGTACTATTTTCGTACTTGTACTCCTATATTGATGTACTCCTATTATAATAAAACATTTAAGTACTATTTTCGTACTTGTACTCCTATATTGATGTACTCCTATTAAAACATTTGAGTACTATTTTCGTACTTGTACTCCTATATTGATGTACTCCTATTATAATAAAACGTTTGAGTACTATTTTCGTACTTGTACTCCTATATTGATGTACTCCTGTTATAATAAAACGTTTGAGTACTATTTTCGTACTTGTACTCCTATATTGATGTACTCCTGTTATAATAAAACGTTTGAGTACTATTTTCGTACTTGTACTCCTATATTGATGTTCTCCTATTATAATAAAACGTTTGAGTATTATTTTCGTACTTGTACTCCTATATTGATGTACTCCTATTATAATAAAACGTTTGAGTACTATTTTCGTACTTGTACTCCTATATTGATGTACTCCTGTTATAATAAAACGTTTGAGTACTATTTTCGTACTTGTACTCCTATATTGATGTACTCCTATTATAATAAAACGTTTGAGTACTATTTTCGTACTTGTACTCCTATATTGATGTACTCCTATTATAATAAAACGTTTGAGTACTATTTTCGTACTTGTACTCCTATATTGATTTACTCCTGTTATAATAAAACGTTTGAGTACTATTTTCGTACTTGTACTCCTATATTGATGTACTCCTATTATAATAAAACGTTTGAGTACTATTTTCGTACTTGTACTCCTATATTGATGTACTCCTGTTATAATAAAACGTTTGAGTACTATTTTCGTACTTGTACTCCTATAATGATATACTCCTGTTATAATAAAACGTTTGAGTACTATTTTTGTACTTGTGCTCCTATATTGATGTACTCCTATTAAAACGTTTGAGTATTATTTTCGTACTTGTACTCCTATATTGATGTACTCCTGTTATAATAAAACGTTTGAGTACTATTTTCGTACTTGTACTCCTATATTGATGTACTCCTGTTATAATAAAACATTTGAGTACTATTTTCCTACTTGTACTCCTATATTGATGTACTCCTATTATAATAAAACGTTTGAGTACTATTTTCGTACTTGTACTCCTATATTGATGTACTCCTGTTATAATAAAACGTTTGAGTACTATTTTCGTACTTGTACTCCTATATTGATGTACTCCTGTTATAATAAAATGTTTGAGTACTATTTTCGTACTTGTACTCCTGTTATAATAAAACGTTTGAGTACTATTTTCGTACTTGTACTCCTATATTGATGCACTCCTATTATAATAAAACGTTTGAGTACTATTTTCGTACTTGTACTCCTATATTGATGTACTCCTATTATAATAAAACGTTTGAGTATTATTTTCGTACTTGTACTCCTATATTGATGTACTCCTGTTATAATAAAACGTTTGAGTACTATTTTCGTACTTGTACTCCTATATTGATGTACTCCTATTATAATAAAACGTTTGAGTATTATTTTCGTACTTGTACTCCTATATTGATGTACTCCTGTTATAATAAAACGTTTGAGTACTATTTTCGTACTTGTACTCCTATATTGATGTACTCCTGTTATAATAAAACGTTTGAGTACTATTTTCGTACTTGTACTCCTATATTGATGTACTCCTGTTATAATAAAACATTTGAGTACTATTTTCCTACTTGTACTCCTATATTGATGTACTCCTATTATAATAAAACGTTTGAGTACTATTTTCCTACTTGTACTCCTATATTGATGTACTCCTGTTATAATAAAACGTTTGAGTACTATTTTCGTACTTGTACTCCTATATTGATGTACTCCTGTTATAATAAAACGTTTGAGTACTATTTTCGTACTTGTACTCCTATATTAATGTACTCCTGTTATAATAAAACGTTTGAGTACTATTTTCGTACTTGTACTCCTATATTGATGCACTCCTATTATAATAAAACGTTTGAGTACTATTTTCGTACTTGTACTCCTATAGTGATGTACTCCTGTTATAATAAAACGTTTGAGTACTATTTTCGTACTTGTACTCCTATATTGATGTACTCCTATTATAATAAAACGTTTGAGTATTATTTTCGTACTTGTACTCCTATATTGATGTACTCCTGTTATAATAAAACGTTTGAGTACTATTTTCGTACTTGTACTCCTATATTGATGTACTCCTGTTATAATAAAACGTTTGAGTACTATTTTCGTACTTGTACTCCTATATTGATTTAATCCTGTTATAATAAAACGTTTGAGTATTATTTTCGTACTTGTACTCCTATATTGATGTACTCCTGTTATAATAAAACGTTTGAGTACTATTTTCGTACTTGTACTCCTATAATGATATACTCCTGTTATAATAAAACGTTTGAGTACTATTTTCGTACTTGTACTCCTATATTGATTTAATACTGTTATAATAAAACGTTTGAGTACTATTTTCATACTTGTACTCCTATATTGATGTACTCCTGTTATAATAAAACGTTTGAGTACTATTTTCGTACTTGTACTCCTATATTGATGTACTCCTATTATAATAAAACGTTTGAGTATTATTTTCGTATTTGTACTCCTATATTGATGTACTCTTGTTATAATAAAATGTTTGAGTACTATTTTCGTACTTGTACTCCTATATTGATGTACTCCTATTATAATAAAACATTTGAGTACTATTTTTGTACTTGTACCCCTATATTGATGTACTCCTGTTATAATAAAACGTTTGAGTATTATTTTCGTACTTGTACTCCTATGTTGATGAACTCCTATTATAATAAAATGTTTGAGTACTATTTTCGTACTTGTACTCCTATATTGATGTACTCCTGTTATAATAAAACGTTTGAGTACTATTTTCGTACTTGTACTCCTATATTGATGTACTCCTATTATAATAAAACGTTTGAGTACTATTTTCGTACTTGTACTCCTATATTGATGTACTCCTGTTATAATAAAACGTTTGAGTACTATTTTTGTACTTGTACTCCTATATTGATGTACTCCTGTTATAATAAAACGTTTGAGTACTATTTTTGTACTTGTACACCTATATTGATGTACTCCTATTAAAACGTTTGAGTACTATTTTCGTACTTTTACTCCTATATTGATATTATAATAAAACGTTTGAGTACTATTTTCGTACTTGTACTCCTATATTGATGTACTCCTATTATAATAAAACGTTTGAGTACTATTTTCGTACTTGTACTCCTATATTGATGTACTCCTGTTATAATAAAACATTTGAGTATTATTTTCATACTTGTACTCCTATATTGATGTACTCCTATTATAATAAAACGTTTGAGTACTATTTTCGTACTTGTACTCCTATTATAATAAAACGTTTGAGTACTATTTTCGTACTTGTACTCCTATATTGATGTACTCCTGTTATAATAAAATGTTTGAGTACTATTTTCGTACTTGTACTCCTATATTAATGTACGCCTGTTATAATAAAACGTTTGAGTACTATTTTCGTACTTGTACTCCTATATTGATGCACTCCTATTATAATAAAACGTTTGAGTATTATTTTCGTACATGTACTCCTATAGTGATGTACTCCTGTTATAATAAAATGTTTGAGTACTATTTTCGTACTTGTACTCCTATATTGATGTACTCCTATTATAATAAAACGTTTGAGTATTATTTTCGTACTTGTACTCCTATATTGATGTACTCCTGTTATAATAAAACATTTGAGTACTATTTTCGTACTTGTACTCCTATATTGATGTACTCCTATTATAAGAAAACGTTTGAGTACTATTTTCGTACTTGTACTCCTATATTGATGTACTCCTATTATAATAAAACGTTTGAGTACTATTTTCGTACTTGTACTCCTATATTGATGTACTCCTGTTATAATAAAATGTTTGAGTACTATTTTCGTACTTGTCATCCTATATTGATGTACTCCTATTATAATAAAATGTTTGAGTACTATTTTCGTACTTGTACCCCTATATTGATGTACTCCTATTAAAACATTTGAGTACTATTTTCGTACTTGTACTCCTATATTGATGTACTCCTATTATAATAAAACGTTTGAGTACTATTTTTGTACTTGTACTCCTATATTGATGTACTCCTATTATAATAAAACCTTTGAGTACTATTTTCGTACTTTTACTCCTATATTGATGTACTCCTATTATAATAAAACATTTGAGTATTATTTTCGTACTTGTACTCCTATATTGATGTACTCCTGTTATAATAAAACATTTGAGTACTATTTTCGTACTTGTACTCCTATATTGATGTACTCCTGTTATAATAAAACGTTTGAGTACTATTTTCGTACTTGTACTCCTATATTGATGTACTCCTATTAAAACGTTTCAGTACTATTTTCGTACTTGTACTCCTATTATAATAAAACGTTTGAGTACTATTTTCGTACTTGTACTCCTATATTGATGTACTCCTATTATAATAAAACATTTGAGTATTATTTTCGTACTTGTACCCCTATATTGATGTACTCCTGTTATAATAAAACATTTGAGTATTATTTTCGTACTTGTACCCCTATATTGATGTACTCCTATTATAATAAAACGTTTGAGTACTATTTTCGTACTTGTACTCCTATATTGATGTACTCCTATTAAAACATTTGAGTACTATTTTCGTACTTGTACCCCTATATTGATGTACTCCTATTATAATAAAACGTTTGAGTACTATTTTCGTACTTGTACTCCTATATTGATGTACTCCTATTATAATAAAACGTTTGAGTACTATTTTCGTACTTGTACTCCTATATTGATGTACTCCTATTATAATAAAATGTTTGAGTACTATTTTCGTACTTGTACTCCTATATTGATGTACTCCTGTTATAATAAAACGTTTGAGTACTATTTTCATACTTGTACTCCTATAATGATATACTCCTGTTATAATAAAACGTTTGAGTACTATTTTTGTACTTGTACTCCTATATTGATGTACTCCTATTAAAACGTTTGAGTATTATTTTCGTACTTGTACTCCTATATTGATGTACCCCTGTTATAATAAAACGTTTGAGTACTATTTTCGTACTTGTACTCCTATATTGATGTACTCCTATTATAATAAAACGTTTGAGTACTATTTTCGTACTTGTACTCCTATATTGATGTACTCCTATTATAATAAAACATTTAAGTACTATTTTCGTACTTGTACTCCTATATTGATGTACTCCTATTAAAACTTTTGAGTACTATTTTCGTACTTGTACTCCTATATTGATGTACTCCTATTATAATAAAACGTTTGAGTACTATTTTCGTACTTGTACTCCTATATTGATGTACTCCTGTTATAATAAAACGTTTGAGTACTATTTTCGTACTTGTACTCCTATATTGATGTTCTCCTATTATAATAAAACGTTTGAGTATTATTTTCGTACTTGTACTCCTATATTGATGTACTCCTATTATAATAAAACGTTTGAGTACTATTTTCGTACTTGTACTCCTATATTGATGTACTCCTGTTATAATAAAACGTTTGAGTACTATTTTCGTACTTGTACTCCTATATTGATGTACTCCTATTATAATAAAACGTTTGAGTACTATTTTCGTACTTGTACTCCTATATTGATGTACTCCTATTATAATAAAACGTTTGAGTACTATTTTCGTACTTGTACTCCTATATTGATTTACTCCTGTTATAATAAAACGTTTGAGTACTATTTTCGTACTTGTACTCCTATATTGATGTACTCCTATTATAATAAAACGTTTGAGTACTATTTTCGTACTTGTACTCCTATATTGATGTACTCCTGTTATAATAAAACGTTTGAGTACTATTTTCGTACTTGTACTCCTATATTGATGTACTCCTGTTATAATAAAACGTTTGAGTACTATTTTCGTACTTGTACTCCTATATTGATGTACTCCTGTTATAATAAAACGTTTTAGTACTATTTTCATACTTGTACTCCTATATTGATGTACTCCTATTATAATAAAACGTTTGAGTACTATTTTCGTACTTGTACTCCTGTTATAATAAAACATTTGAGTATTATTTTCTTACTTGTACTCCTATATTGATGTACTCCTATTATAATAAAATGTTTGAGTACTATTTTCGTACTTGTACTCCTATATTGATGTACTCCTATTATAATAAAACGTTTGAGTACTATTTTCGTACTTGTACTCCTATATTGATGTACTCCTGTTATAATAAAACGTTTGAGTACTATTTTCATACTTGTACTCCTATATTGATGTACTCCTATTATAATAAAACGTTTGAGTACTATTTTCGTACTTGTACTCCTATATTGATGTACTCCTATTATAATAAAACGTTTGAGTACTATTTTCGTACTTGTACTCCTATATTGATTTACTCCTGTTATAATAAAACGTTTGAGTACTATTTTCGTACTTGTACTCCTATATTGATGTACTCCTATTATAATAAAACGTTTGAGTACTATTTTCGTACTTGTACTCCTATATTGATGTACTCCTGTTATAATAAAACGTTTGAGTACTATTTTCGTACTTGTACTCCTATAATGATATACTCCTGTTATAATAAAACGTTTGAGTACTATTTTTGTACTTGTGCTCCTATATTGATGTACTCCTATTAAAACGTTTGAGTATTATTTTCGTACTTGTACTCCTATATTGATGTACTCCTGTTATAATAAAACGTTTGAGTACTATTTTCGTACTTGTACTCCTATATTGATGTACTCCTGTTATAATAAAACATTTGAGTACTATTTTCCTACTTGTACTCCTATATTGATGTACTCCTATTATAATAAAACGTTTGAGTACTATTTTCCTACTTGTACTCCTATATTGATGTACTCCTGTTATAATAAAACGTTTGAGTACTATTTTCGTACTTGTACTCCTATATTGATGTACTCCTGTTATAATAAAACGTTTGAGTACTATTTTCGTACTTGTACTCCTATATTAATGTACTCCTGTTATAATAAAACGTTTGAGTACTATTTTCGTACTTGTACTCCTATATTGATGCACTCCTATTATAATAAAACGTTTGAGTACTATTTTCGTACTTGTACTCCTATAGTGATGTACTCCTGTTATAATAAAACGTTTGAGTACTATTTTCGTACTTGTACTCCTATATTGATGTACTCCTATTATAATAAAACGTTTGAGTATTATTTTCGTACTTGTACTCCTATATTGATGTACTCCTGTTATAATAAAACGTTTGAGTACTATTTTCGTACTTGTACTCCTATATTGATGTACTCCTGTTATAATAAAACGTTTGAGTACTATTTTCGTACTTGTACTCCTATATTGATTTAATCCTGTTATAATAAAACGTTTGAGTATTATTTTCGTACTTGTACTCCTATATTGATGTACTCCTGTTATAATAAAACGTTTGAGTACTATTTTCGTACTTGTACTCCTATAATGATATACTCCTGTTATAATAAAACGTTTGAGTACTATTTTCGTACTTGTACTCCTATATTGATTTAATCCTGTTATAATAAAACGTTTGAGTACTATTTTCATACTTGTACTCCTATATTGATGTACTCCTGTTATAATAAAACGTTTGAGTACTATTTTCGTACTTGTACTCCTATATTGATGTACTCCTATTATAATAAAACGTTTGAGTATTATTTTCGTACTTGTACTCCTATATTGATGTACTCCTATTATAATAAAACGTTTGAGTACTATTTTCGTACTTGTACTCCTATATTGATGTACTCCTGTTATAATAAAACGTTTGAGTACTATTTTCGTACTTGTACTCCTATATTGATGTACTCCTGTTATAATAAAACGTTTGAGTACTATTTTCGTACTTGTACTCCTATATTGATGTACTCCTGTTATAATAAAACGTTTTAGTACTATTTTCATACTTGTACTCCTATATTGATGTACTCCTATTATAATAAAACGTTTGAGTACTATTTTCGTACTTGTACTCCTGTTATAATAAAACATTTGAGTATTATTTTCTTACTTGTACTCCTATATTGATGTACTCCTATTATAATAAAATGTTTGAGTACTATTTTCGTACTTGTACTCCTATATTGATGTACTCCTATTATAATAAAACGTTTGAGTACTATTTTCGTACTTGTACTCCTATATTGATGTACTCCTGTTATAATAAAACGTTTGAGTACTATTTTCATACTTGTACTCCTATATTGATGTACTCCTATTATAATAAAACGTTTGAGTACTATTTTCGTACTTGTACTCCTATATTGATGTACTCCTATTATAATAAAACGTTTGAGTACTATTTTCGTACTTGTACTCCTATATTGATTTACTCCTGTTATAATAAAACGTTTGAGTACTATTTTCGTACTTGTACTCCTATATTGATGTACTCCTATTATAATAAAACGTTTGAGTACTATTTTCGTACTTGTACTCCTATATTGATGTACTCCTGTTATAATAAAACGTTTGAGTACTATTTTCGTACTTGTACTCCTATAATGATATACTCCTGTTATAATAAAACGTTTGAGTACTATTTTTGTACTTGTGCTCCTATATTGATGTACTCCTATTAAAACGTTTGAGTATTATTTTCGTACTTGTACTCCTATATTGATGTACTCCTGTTATAATAAAACGTTTGAGTACTATTTTCGTACTTGTACTCCTATATTGATGTACTCCTGTTATAATAAAACATTTGAGTACTATTTTCCTACTTGTACTCCTATATTGATGTACTCCTATTATAATAAAACGTTTGAGTACTATTTTCCTACTTGTACTCCTATATTGATGTACTCCTGTTATAATAAAACGTTTGAGTACTATTTTCGTACTTGTACTCCTATATTGATGTACTCCTGTTATAATAAAACATTTGAGTACTATTTTCGTACTTGTACTCCTATATTAATGTACTCCTGTTATAATAAAACGTTTGAGTACTATTTTCGTACTTGTACTCCTATATTGATGCACTCCTATTATAATAAAACGTTTGAGTACTATTTTCGTACTTGTACTCCTATAGTGATGTACTCCTGTTATAATAAAACGTTTGAGTACTATTTTCGTACTTGTACTCCTATATTGATGTACTCCTATTATAATAAAACGTTTGAGTATTATTTTCGTACTTGTACTCCTATATTGATGTACTCCTGTTATAATAAAACGTTTGAGTACTATTTTCGTACTTGTACTCCTATATTGATGTACTCCTGTTATAATAAAACGTTTGAGTACTATTTTCGTACTTGTACTCCTATATTGATTTAATCCTGTTATAATAAAACGTTTGAGTATTATTTTCGTACTTGTACTCCTATATTGATGTACTCCTGTTATAATAAAACGTTTGAGTACTATTTTCGTACTTGTACTCCTATAATGATATACTCCTGTTATAATAAAACGTTTGAGTACTATTTTCGTACTTGTACTCCTATATTGATTTAATCCTGTTATAATAAAACGTTTGAGTACTATTTTCATACTTGTACTCCTATATTGATGTACTCCTGTTATAATAAAACGTTTGAGTACTATTTTCGTACTTGTACTCCTATATTGATGTACTCCTATTATAATAAAACGTTTGAGTATTATTTTCGTATTTGTACTCCTATATTGATGTACTCTTGTTATAATAAAATGTTTGAGTACTATTTTCGTACTTGTACTCCTATATTGATGTACTCCTATTATAATAAAACATTTGAGTACTATTTTTGTACTTGTACCCCTATATTGATGTACTCCTGTTATAATAAAACGTTTGAGTATTATTTTCGTACTTGTACTCCTATGTTGATGAACTCCTATTATAATAAAATGTTTGAGTACTATTTTCGTACTTGTACTCCTATATTGATGTACTCCTGTTATAATAAAACGTTTGAGTACTATTTTCGTACTTGTACTCCTATATTGATGTACTCCTATTATAATAAAACGTTTGAGTACTATTTTCGTACTTGTACTCCTATATTGATGTACTCCTGTTATAATAAAACGTTTGAGTACTATTTTCGTACTTGTACTCCTATATTGATGTACTCCTATTATAATAAAACGTTTGAGTACTATTTTCGTACTTGTACTCCTATATTGATGTACTCCTGTTATAATAAAACGTTTGAGTACTATTTTCATACTTGTACTCCTATATTGATGTACTCCTATTATAATAAAACGTTTGAGTACTATTTTCGTACTTGTACTCCTATATTGATGTTCTCCTATTATAATAAAACGTTTGAGTATTATTTTCGTACTTGTACTCCTATATTGATGTACTCCTATTATAATAAAACGTTTGAGTACTATTTTCGTACTTGTACTCCTATATTGATGTACTCCTGTTATAATAAAACGTTTGAGTACTATTTTCGTACTTGTACTCCTATATTGATGTACTCCTATTATAATAAAACGTTTGAGTACTATTTTCGTACTTGTACTCCTATATTGATGTACTCCTATTATAATAAAACGTTTGAGTACTATTTTCGTACTTGTACTCCTATATTGATTTACTCCTGTTATAATAAAACGTTTGAGTACTATTTTCGTACTTGTACTCCTATATTGATGTACTCCTATTATAATAAAACGTTTGAGTACTATTTTCGTACTTGTACTCCTATATTGATGTACTCCTGTTATAATAAAACGTTTGAGTACTATTTTCGTACTTGTACTCCTATATTGATGTACTCCTGTTATAATAAAACGTTTGAGTACTATTTTCGTACTTGTACTCCTATATTGATGTACTCCTGTTATAATAAAACGTTTTAGTACTATTTTCATACTTGTACTCCTATATTGATGTACTCCTATTATAATAAAACGTTTGAGTACTATTTTCGTACTTGTACTCCTGTTATAATAAAACATTTGAGTATTATTTTCTTACTTGTACTCCTATATTGATGTACTCCTATTATAATAAAATGTTTGAGTACTATTTTCGTACTTGTACTCCTATATTGATGTACTCCTATTATAATAAAACGTTTGAGTACTATTTTCGTACTTGTACTCCTATATTGATGTACTCCTGTTATAATAAAACGTTTGAGTACTATTTTCATACTTGTACTCCTATATTGATGTACTCCTATTATAATAAAACGTTTGAGTACTATTTTCGTACTTGTACTCCTATATTGATGTACTCCTATTATAATAAAACGTTTGAGTACTATTTTCGTACTTGTACTCCTATATTGATTTACTCCTGTTATAATAAAACGTTTGAGTACTATTTTCGTACTTGTACTCCTATATTGATGTACTCCTATTATAATAAAACGTTTGAGTACTATTTTCGTACTTGTACTCCTATATTGATGTACTCCTGTTATAATAAAACGTTTGAGTACTATTTTCGTACTTGTACTCCTATAATGATATACTCCTGTTATAATAAAACGTTTGAGTACTATTTTTGTACTTGTGCTCCTATATTGATGTACTCCTATTAAAACGTTTGAGTATTATTTTCGTACTTGTACTCCTATATTGATGTACTCCTGTTATAATAAAACGTTTGAGTACTATTTTCGTACTTGTACTCCTATATTGATGTACTCCTGTTATAATAAAACATTTGAGTACTATTTTCCTACTTGTACTCCTATATTGATGTACTCCTATTATAATAAAACGTTTGAGTACTATTTTCCTACTTGTACTCCTATATTGATGTACTCCTGTTATAATAAAACGTTTGAGTACTATTTTCGTACTTGTACTCCTATATTGATGTACTCCTGTTATAATAAAACGTTTGAGTACTATTTTCGTACTTGTACTCCTATATTAATGTACTCCTGTTATAATAAAACGTTTGAGTACTATTTTCGTACTTGTACTCCTATATTGATGCACTCCTATTATAATAAAACGTTTGAGTACTATTTTCGTACTTGTACTCCTATAGTGATGTACTCCTGTTATAATAAAACGTTTGAGTACTATTTTCGTACTTGTACTCCTATATTGATGTACTCCTATTATAATAAAACGTTTGAGTATTATTTTCGTACTTGTACTCCTATATTGATGTACTCCTGTTATAATAAAACGTTTGAGTACTATTTTCGTACTTGTACTCCTATATTGATGTACTCCTGTTATAATAAAACGTTTGAGTACTATTTTCGTACTTGTACTCCTATATTGATTTAATCCTGTTATAATAAAACGTTTGAGTATTATTTTCGTACTTGTACTCCTATATTGATGTACTCCTGTTATAATAAAACGTTTGAGTACTATTTTCGTACTTGTACTCCTATAATGATATACTCCTGTTATAATAAAACGTTTGAGTACTATTTTCGTACTTGTACTCCTATATTGATTTAATCCTGTTATAATAAAACGTTTGAGTACTATTTTCATACTTGTACTCCTATATTGATGTACTCCTGTTATAATAAAACGTTTGAGTACTATTTTCGTACTTGTACTCCTATATTGATGTACTCCTATTATAATAAAACGTTTGAGTATTATTTTCGTATTTGTACTCCTATATTGATGTACTCTTGTTATAATAAAATGTTTGAGTACTATTTTCGTACTTGTACTCCTATATTGATGTACTCCTATTATAATAAAACATTTGAGTACTATTTTTGTACTTGTACCCCTATATTGATGTACTCCTGTTATAATAAAACGTTTGAGTATTATTTTCGTACTTGTACTCCTATGTTGATGAACTCCTATTATAATAAAATGTTTGAGTACTATTTTCGTACTTGTACTCCTATATTGATGTACTCCTGTTATAATAAAACGTTTGAGTACTATTTTCGTACTTGTACTCCTATATTGATGTACTCCTATTATAATAAAACGTTTGAGTACTATTTTCGTACTTGTACTCCTATATTGATGTACTCCTGTTATAATAAAACGTTTGAGTACTATTTTCGTACTTGTACTCCTATATTGATGTACTCCTATTATAATAAAACGTTTGAGTACTATTTTCGTACTTGTACTCCTATATTGATGTACTCCTGTTATAATAAAACGTTTGAGTACTATTTTCATACTTGTACTCCTATATTGATGTACTCCTATTATAATAAAACGTTTGAGTACTATTTTCGTACTTGTACTCCTATATTGATGTACTCCTATTATAATAAAACGTTTGAGTACTATTTTCGTACTTGTACTCCTATATTGATTTACTCCTGTTATAATAAAACATTTGAGTACTATTTTCGTACTTGTACTCCTATATTGATGTACTCCTATTATAATAAAACGTTTGAGTACTATTTTCGTACTTGTACTCCTATATTGATGTACTCCTGTTATAATAAAACGTTTGAGTACTATTTTCGTACTTGTACTCCTATAATGATATACTCCTGTTATAATAAAACGTTTGAGTACTATTTTTGTACTTGTGCTCCTATATTGATGTACTCCTATTAAAACGTTTGAGTATTATTTTCGTACTTGTACTCGTATATTGATGTACTCCTGTTATAATAAAACGTTTGAGTACTATTTTCGTACTTGTACTCCTATATTGATGTACTCCTGTTATAATAAAACATTTGAGTACTATTTTCCTACTTGTACTCCTATATTGATGTACTCCTATTATAATAAAACGTTTGAGTACTATTTTCCTACTTGTACTCCTATATTGATGTACTCCTGTTATAATAAAACGTTTGAGTACTATTTTCGTACTTGTACTCCTATATTGATGTACTCCTGTTATAATAAAACGTTTGAGTACTATTTTCGTACTTGTACTCCTATATTAATGTACTCCTGTTATAATAAAACGTTTGAGTACTATTTTCGTACTTGTACTCCTATATTGATGCACTCCTATTATAATAAAACATTTGAGTACTATTTTCGTACTTGTACTCCTATAGTGATGTACTCCTGTTATAATAAAACGTTTGAGTACTATTTTCGTACTTGTACTCCTATATTGATGTACTCCTATTATAATAAAACGTTTGAGTATTATTTTCGTACTTGTACTCCTATATTGATGTACTCCTGTTATAATAAAACGTTTGAGTACTATTTTCGTACTTGTACTCCTATATTGATGTACTCCTGTTATAATAAAACGTTTGAGTACTATTTTCGTACTTGTACTCCTATATTGATTTAATCCTGTTATAATAAAACGTTTGAGTATTATTTTCGTACTTGTACTCCTATATTGATGTACTCCTGTTATAATAAAACGTTTGAGTACTATTTTCGTACTTGTACTCCTATAATGATATACTCCTGTTATAATAAAACGTTTGAGTACTATTTTCGTACTTGTACTCCTATATTGATTTAATCCTGTTATAATAAAACGTTTGAGTACTATTTTCATACTTGTACTCCTATATTGATGTACTCCTGTTATAATAAAACGTTTGAGTACTATTTTCGTACTTGTACTCCTATATTGATGTACTCCTATTATAATAAAACGTTTGAGTATTATTTTCGTATTTGTACTCCTATATTGATGTACTCTTGTTATAATAAAATGTTTGAGTACTATTTTCGTACTTGTACTCCTATATTGATGTACTCCTATTATAATAAAACATTTGAGTACTATTTTTGTACTTGTACCCCTATATTGATGTACTCCTGTTATAATAAAACGTTTGAGTATTATTTTCGTACTTGTACTCCTATGTTGATGAACTCCTATTATAATAAAATGTTTGAGTACTATTTTCGTACTTGTACTCCTATATTGATGTACTCCTGTTATAATAAAACGTTTGAGTACTATTTTCGTACTTGTACTCCTATATTGATGTACTCCTATTATAATAAAACGTTTGAGTACTATTTTCGTACTTGTACTCCTATATTGATGTACTCCTGTTATAATAAAACGTTTGAGTACTATTTTTGTACTTGTACTCCTATATTGATGTACTCCTGTTATAATAAAACGTTTGAGTACTATTTTTGTACTTGTACACCTATATTGATGTACTCCTATTAAAACGTTTGAGTACTATTTTCGTACTTGTACTCCTATATTGATATTATAATAAAACGTTTGAGTACTATTTTCGTACTTGTACTCCTATATTGATGTACTCCTATTATAATAAAACGTTTGAGTACTATTTTCGTACTTGTACTCCTATATTGATGTACTCCTATTATAATAAAACGTTTGAGTACTATTTTCATACTTGTACTCCTATATTGATGTACTCCTGTTATAATAAAACGTTTGAGTACTATTTTCGTACTTGTACTCCTATATTGATGTACTCCTATTATAATAAAACGTTTGAGTACTATTTTCGTACTTGTACTCCTATATTGATGTACTCCTGTTATAATAAAACGTTTGAGTACTATTTTCGTACTTGTACTCCTATATTGATGTACTCCTATTATAATAAAACGTTTGAGTACTATTTTCGTACTTGTACTCCTATATTGATGTACTCCTGTTATAATAAAACATTTGAGTATTATTTTCATACTTGTACTCCTATATTGATGTACTCCTATTATAATAAAACGTTTGAGTACTATTTTCGTACTTGTACTCCTATTATAATAAAACGTTTGAGTACTATTTTCGTACTTGTACTCCTATATTGATGTACTCCTGTTATAATAAAATGTTTGAGTACTATTTTCGTACTTGTACTCCTATATTAATGTACGCCTGTTATAATAAAACGTTTGAGTACTATTTTCGTACTTGTACTCCTATATTGATGCACTCCTATTATAATAAAACGTTTGAGTATTATTTTCGTACATGTACTCCTATAGTGATGTACTCCTGTTATAATAAAATGTTTGAGTACTATTTTCGTACTTGTACTCCTATATTGATGTACTCCTATTATAATAAAACGTTTGAGTATTATTTTCGTACTTGTACTCCTATATTGATGTACTCCTGTTATAATAAAACATTTGAGTACTATTTTCGTACTTGTACTCCTATATTGATGTACTCCTATTATAAGAAAACGTTTGAGTACTATTTTCGTACTTGTACTCCTATATTGATGTACTCCTATTATAATAAAACGTTTGAGTACTATTTTCGTACTTGTACTCCTATATTGATGTACTCCTGTTATAATAAAATGTTTGAGTACTATTTTCGTACTTGTCATCCTATATTGATGTACTCCTATTATAATAAAATGTTTGAGTACTATTTTCGTACTTGTACCCCTATATTGATGTACTCCTATTAAAACATTTGAGTACTATTTTCGTACTTGTACTCCTATTATAATAAAACGTTTGAGTACTATTTTTGTACTTGTACTCCTATATTGATGTACTCCTATTATAATAAAACCTTTGAGTACTATTTTCGTACTTTTACTCCTATATTGATGTACTCCTATTATAATAAAACGTTTGAGTATTATTTTCGTACTTGTACTCCTATATTGATGTACTCCTGTTATAATAAAACATTTGAGTACTATTTTCGTACTTGTACTCCTATATTGATGTACTCCTGTTATAATAAAACGTTTGAGTACTATTTTCGTACTTGTACTCCTATATTGATGTACTCCTATTAAAACGTTTCAGTACTATTTTCGTACTTGTACTCCTATATTGATGTACTCCTATTATAATAAAACGTTTGAGTACTATTTTCGTACTTGTACTCCTATATTGATGTACTCCTATTATAATAAAACGTTTGAGTACTATTTTCATACTTGTACTCCTATATTGATGTACTCCTGTTATAATAAAACGTTTGAGTACTATTTTCGTACTTGTACTCCTATATTGATGTACTCCTATTATAATAAAACGTTTGAGTACTATTTTCGTACTTGTACTCCTATATTGATGTACTCCTGTTATAATAAAACGTTTGAGTACTATTTTCGTACTTGTACTCCTATATTGATGTACTCCTATTATAATAAAACGTTTGAGTACTATTTTCGTACTTGTACTCCTATATTGATGTACTCCTGTTATAATAAAACATTTGAGTATTATTTTCATACTTGTACTCCTATATTGATGTACTCCTATTATAATAAAACTTTTGAGTACTATTTTCGTACTTGTACTCCTATTATAATAAAACGTTTGAGTATTATTTTCGTACTTGTACTCCTATATTGATGTACTCCTGTTATAATAAAATGTTTGAGTACTATTTTCGTACTTGTACTCCTATATTAATGTACGCCTGTTATAATAAAACGTTTGAGTACTATTTTCGTACTTGTACTCCTATATTGATGCACTCCTATTATAATAAAACGTTTGAGTATTATTTTCGTACATGTACTCCTATAGTGATGTACTCCTGTTATAATAAAATGTTTGAGTACTATTTTCGTACTTGTACTCCTATATTGATGTACTCCTATTATAATAAAACGTTTGAGTATTATTTTCGTACTTGTACTCCTATATTGATGTACTCCTGTTATAATAAAACATTTGAGTACTATTTTCGTACTTGTACTCCTATATTGATGTACTCCTATTATAAGAAAACGTTTGAGTACTATTTTCGTACTTGTACTCCTATATTGATGTACTCCTATTATAATAAAACGTTTGAGTACTATTTTCGTACTGGTACTCCTATATTGATGTACTCCTGTTATAATAAAATGTTTGAGTACTATTTTCGTACTTGTCATCCTATATTGATGTACTCCTATTATAATAAAATGTTTGAGTACTATTTTCGTACTTGTACCCCTATATTGATGTACTCCTATTAAAACATTTGAGTACTATTTTCGTACTTGTACTCCTATATTGATGTACTCCTATTATAATAAAACGTTTGAGTACTATTTTTGTACTTGTACTCCTATATTGATGTACTCCTATTATAATAAAACCTTTGAGTACTATTTTCGTACTTTTACTCCTATATTGATGTACTCCTATTATAATAAAATGTTTGAGTATTATTTTCGTACTTGTACTCCTATATTGATGTACTCCTGTTATAATAAAACATTTGAGTACTATTTTCGTACTTGTACTCCTATATTGATGTACTCCTGTTATAATAAAACGTTTGAGTACTATTTTCGTACTTGTACTCCTATATTGATGTACTCCTATTAAAACGTTTCAGTACTATTTTCGTACTTGTACTCCTATTATAATAAAACGTTTGAGTACTATTTTCGTACTTGTACTCCTATATTGATGTACTCCTATTATAATAAAACATTTGAGTATTATTTTCGTACTTGTACCCCTATATTGATGTACTCCTGTTATAATAAAACATTTGAGTATTATTTTCGTACTTGTACCCCTATATTGATGTACTCCTATTATAATAAAACGTTTGAGTACTATTTTCGTACTTGTACTCCTATATTGATGTACTCCTATTAAAACATTTGAGTACTATTTTCGTACTTGTACTCCTATATTGATGTACTCCTATTATAATAAAACGTTTGAGTACTATTTTCGTACTTGTACTCCTATATTGATGTACTCCTATTATAATAAAACGTTTGAGTACTATTTTCGTACTTGTACTCCTATATTGATGTACTCCTATTATAATAAAATGTTTGAGTACTATTTTCGTACTTGTACTCCTATATTGATGTACTCCTGTTATAATAAAACGTTTGAGTACTATTTTCATACTTGTACTCCTATAATGATATACTCCTGTTATAATAAAACGTTTGAGTACTATTTTTGTACTTGTACTCCTATATTGATGTACTCCTATTAAAACGTTTGAGTATTATTTTCGTACTTGTACTCCTATATTGATGTACCCCTGTTATAATAAAACGTTTGAGTACTATTTTCGTACTTGTACTCCTATATTGATGTACTCCTATTATAATAAAACGTTTGAGTACTATTTTCGTACTTGTACTCCTATATTGATGTACTCCTATTATAATAAAACATTTAAGTACTATTTTCGTACTTGTACTCCTATATTGATGTACTCCTATTAAAACATTTGAGTACTATTTTCGTACTTGTACTCCTATATTGATGTACTCCTATTATAATAAAACGTTTGAGTACTATTTTCGTACTTGTACTCCTATATTGATGTACTCCTGTTATAATAAAACGTTTGAGTACTATTTTCGTACTTGTACTCCTATATTGATGTACTCCTGTTATAATAAAACGTTTGAGTACTATTTTCGTACTTGTACTCCTATATTGATGTTCTCCTATTATAATAAAACGTTTGAGTATTATTTTCGTACTTGTACTCCTATATTGATGTACTCCTATTATAATAAAACGTTTGAGTACTATTTTCGTACTTGTACTCCTATATTGATGTACTCCTGTTATAATAAAACGTTTGAGTACTATTTTCGTACTTGTACTCCTATATTGATGTACTCCTATTATAATAAAACGTTTGAGTACTATTTTCGTACTTGTACTCCTATATTGATGTACTCCTATTATAATAAAACGTTTGAGTACTATTTTCGTACTTGTACTCCTATATTGATTTACTCCTGTTATAATAAAACGTTTGAGTACTATTTTCGTACTTGTACTCCTATATTGATGTACTCCTATTATAATAAAACGTTTGAGTACTATTTTCGTACTTGTACTCCTATATTGATGTACTCCTGTTATAATAAAACGTTTGAGTACTATTTTCGTACTTGTACTCCTATAATGATATACTCCTGTTATAATAAAACGTTTGAGTACTATTTTTGTACTTGTGCTCCTATATTGATGTACTCCTATTAAAACGTTTGAGTATTATTTTCGTACTTGTACTCCTATATTGATGTACTCCTGTTATAATAAAACGTTTGAGTACTATTTTCGTACTTGTACTCCTATATTGATGTACTCCTGTTATAATAAAACATTTGAGTACTATTTTCCTACTTGTACTCCTATATTGATGTACTCCTATTATAATAAAACGTTTGAGTACTATTTTCGTACTTGTACTCCTATATTGATGTACTCCTGTTATAATAAAACGTTTGAGTACTATTTTCGTACTTGTACTCCTATATTGATGTACTCCTGTTATAATAAAACGTTTGAGTACTATTTTCGTACTTGTACTCCTATATTAATGTACTCCTGTTATAATAAAACGTTTGAGTACTATTTTCGTACTTGTACTCCTATATTGATGCACTCCTATTATAATAAAACGTTTGAGTACTATTTTCGTACTTGTACTCCTATATTGATGTACTCCTATTATAATAAAACGTTTGAGTATTATTTTCGTACTTGTACTCCTATATTGATGTACTCCTGTTATAATAAAACGTTTGAGTACTATTTTCGTACTTGTACTCCTATATTGATGTACTCCTATTATAATAAAACGTTTGAGTATTATTTTCGTACTTGTACTCCTATATTGATGTACTCCTGTTATAATAAAACGTTTGAGTACTATTTTCGTACTTGTACTCCTATATTGATGTACTCCTGTTATAATAAAACGTTTGAGTACTATTTTCGTACTTGTACTCCTATATTGATGTACTCCTGTTATAATAAAACATTTGAGTACTATTTTCCTACTTGTACTCCTATATTGATGTACTCCTATTATAATAAAACGTTTGAGTACTATTTTCCTACTTGTACTCCTATATTGATGTACTCCTGTTATAATAAAACGTTTGAGTACTATTTTCGTACTTGTACTCCTATATTGATGTACTCCTGTTATAATAAAACGTTTGAGTACTATTTTCGTACTTGTACTCCTATATTAATGTACTCCTGTTATAATAAAACGTTTGAGTACTATTTTCGTACTTGTTCTCCTATATTGATGCACTCCTATTATAATAAAACGTTTGAGTACTATTTTCGTACTTGTACTCCTATTATAATAAAACGTTTGAGTACTATTTTCGTACTTGTACTCCTATATTGATTTAATCCTGTTATAATAAAATGTTTGAGTACTATTTTCGTACTTGTACTCCTATATTAATGTACGCCTGTTATAATAAAACGTTTGAGTATTATTTTTGTACTTGTACTCCTATATTGATGCACTCCTATTATAATAAAACGTTTGAGTATTATTTTCGTACATGTACTCCTATAGTGATGTACTCCTGTTATAATAAAATGTTTGAGTACTATTTTCGTACTTGTACTCCTATATTGATGTACTCCTATTATAATAAAACGTTTGAGTATTATTTTCGTACTTGTACTCCTATATTGATGTACTCCTGTTATAATAAAACATTTGAGTACTATTTTCGTACTTGTACTCCTATATTGATGTACTCCTGTTATAATAAAATGTTTGAGTACTATTTTCGTACTTGTACTCCTATATTGATGTACTCCTATTATAAGAAAACGTTTGAGTACTATTTTCGTACTTGTACTCCTATATTGATGTACTCCTATTATAATAAAACGTTTGAGTACTATTTTCGTACTTGTACTCCTATATTGATGTACTCCTGTTATAATAAAATGTTTGAGTACTATTTTCGTACTTGTCATCCTATATTGATGTACTCCTATTATAATAAAATGTTTGAGTACTATTTTCGTACTTGTACCCCTATATTGATGTACTCCTATTAAAACATTTGAGTACTATTTTCGTACTTGTACTCCTATATTGATGTACTCCTATTATAATAAAACGTTTGAGTACTATTTTTGTACTTGTACTCCTATATTGATGTACTCCTATTATAATAAAACCTTTGAGTACTATTTTCGTACTTTTACTCCTATATTGATGTACTCCTATTATAATAAAACGTTTGAGTATTATTTTCGTACTTGTACTCCTATATTGATGTACTCCTGTTATAATAAAACATTTGAGTACTATTTTCGTACTTGTACTCCTATATTGATGTACTCCTGTTATAATAAAACGTTTGAGTACTATTTTCGTACTTGTACTCCTATATTGATGTACTCCTATTAAAACGTTTCAGTACTATTTTCGTACTTGTACTCCTATATTGATGTACTCCTATTATAATAAAACGTTTGAGTACTATTTTCGTACTTGTACTCCTATTATAATAAAACATTTGAGTATTATTTTCGTACTTGTACCCCTATATTGATGTACTCCTGTTATAATAAAACATTTGAGTATTATTTTCGTACTTGTACCCCTATATTGATGTACTCCTATTATAATAAAACGTTTGAGTACTATTTTCGTACTTGTACTCCTATATTGATGTACTCCTATTAAAACATTTGAGTACTATTTTCGTACTTGTACTCCTATATTGATGTACTCCTATTATAATAAAACGTTTGAGTACTATTTTCGTACTTGTACTCCTATATTGATGTACTCCTATTATAATAAAACGTTTGAGTACTATTTTCGTACTTGTACTCCTATATTGATGTACTCCTATTATAATAAAATGTTTGAGTACTATTTTCGTACTTGTACTCCTATATTGATGTACTCCTGTTATAATAAAACGTTTGAGTACTATTTTCATACTTGTACTCCTATAATGATATACTCCTGTTATAATAAAACGTTTGAGTACTATTTTTGTACTTGTACTCCTATATTGATGTACTCCTATTAAAACGTTTGAGTATTATTTTCGTACTTGTACTCCTATATTGATGTACCCCTGTTATAATAAAACGTTTGAGTACTATTTTCGTACTTGTACTCCTATATTGATGTACTCCTATTATAATAAAACGTTTGAGTACTATTTTCGTACTTGTACTCCTATATTGATGTACTCCTATTATAATAAAACATTTGAGTACTATTTTCGTACTTGTACTCCTATATTGATGTACTCCTGTTATAATAAAACGTTTGAGTACTATTTTCGTACTTGTACTCCTATATTGATGTTCTCCTATTATAATAAAACGTTTGAGTATTATTTTCGTACTTGTACTCCTATATTGATGTACTCCTGTTATAATAAAACGTTTGAGTACTATTTTCGTACTTGTACTCCTATATTGATGTACTCCTGTTATAATAAAACGTTTGAGTACTATTTTCGTACTTGTACTCCTATATTGATGTACTCCTGTTATAATAAAACGTTTGAGTACTATTTTCGTACTTGTACTCCTATATTGATATACTCATGTTATAATAAAACGTTTCAGTACTATTTTCGTACTTGTACTCCTATATTGATGTACTCCTATTATAATAAAATGTTTCAGTACTATTTTCGTACTTGTACTCGTATTATAATAAAACATTTGAGTATTATTTTCGTACTTGTACCCCTATATTGATGTACTCCTGTTATAATAAAACGTTTGAGTACTATTTTCGTACTTGTACTTCTATATTGATGTACTCCTATTATAATAAAACATTTGAGATCTATTTTCGTACTTGTACTCCTATATTGATGTGCTCCTGTTGTAATAAAACGTTTGAGTACTATTTTCATACTTGTACTCCTATATTGATGTACTCCTGTTATAATAAAATGTTTGAGTACTATTTTCGTACTTGTACTCCTATATTGATGTACTCCTATTATAATAAAACGTTTGAGTACTATTTTCGTACTTGTACTCCTATATTGATGTACTCCTGTTATAATAAAACATTTGAGTACTATTTTCGTATTTGTACTCCTATATCGATGTACTCCTGTTATAATAAAATGTTTGAGTACTATTTTCGTACTTGTACCCCTATATTGATATACTCCTGTTATAATAAAACGTTTCAGTACTATTTTGGTACTTGTACCCCTATATTGATGTACTCCTATTATAATAAAATGTTTGAGTACTATTTTCGTACTTGTACTCCTATATTGATGTACTCCTATTATAATAAAACATTTGAGTACTATTTTCGTACTTGTACTCCTATATTGATGTACTCCTGTTATAATAAAACGTTTGAGTACTATTTTCGTACTTGTACTCCTATATTGATGTACTCCTATTATAATATGTATTTTCAAAATTAAGATGGAAACACAAAGCATGGAGGCCAGGGATTCCAATGACTAATTTTTTTAAACTATATTGTTCTATTTTGCAGCAATATTGGAGAAGAGGTTATGGGCACTCTATTAATTGGGGAATGGCATGTCCATTTGTCAGCCATTTGTTGAATAACCTTGATGAAGTCATAAAGAAAGCAGAGAGAAATGAAGAGTATATATTGATAGAATAATATTACTATATTTACAGAACAACCATTAAACTTTTTTTGGGGAGGGTGGGAGGGGGGCTATTTTTTTCTGAAAAAAATTCTGTCACCAAATTTTAAAGGAAAATATAAATTGACCTAAAAGTAAAATATATATAATCTGACCCTGCAGTTGTCATCAGAGAATTTTGGTAAAGTTTAGTGAAAACTATACTGATTTTTCATCTGATTTTCGTTTCTCTTGAGTAAATGTTTATGGTGTTGTATGAGTGTAAAAAAAAAATTAATAATTACAGCTAGCCTTATTTCAAATTATTTGAGTTCTCAGGGTACTAAAAATCACTATGAATGGACGGTATTTTTACTTTAAGTTGTAATTTCAATCAAAATATTCTCTTCATTATGGAAAGAAAATTTAAACAGTGATGAGCAACAATTCCACTAATATCAACAAAAACGAACAATATCTTCTAGCCTCAAATCATTAAACACGAAACAGAACAATAACTTCTAGCCTCAAATCATTAAATACGAAACAGAACAATAACTTCTAGCCTCAAATCATTAAATACGAAACAGAACAATAACTTCTAGTTCTAGCCTCAAATCATTAAACACGAAACAGAACAATAACTTCTAGCCTCAAATCATTAAACACGAAACAGAACAATAACTTCTAGCCTCAAATCATTAAATACGAAACAGAACAATAACTTCTAGTTCTAGCCTCAAATCATTAAACATGAAACAGAACAATAACTTCTAGCCTCAAATCATTAAATACGAAACAGAACAATAACTTCTAGCCTCAAATCATTAAACACGAAACAGAACAATAACTTCTAGCCTCAAATCATTAAACACGAAACAGAACAATAACTTCTAGCCTCAAATCATTAAATACGAAACAGAACAATAACTTCTAGTTCTAGCCTCAAATCATTAAACACGAAACAGAACAATAACTTCTAGTTCTAGCCTCAAATCATTAAACACAAAACAGAACAATAACTTCTAGCCTCAAATCATTAAACACGAAACAGAACAATAACTTCTAACCTCAAATCATTAAATACGAAACAGAACAATAAGTTCTAGCCTGAAATCATTAAACACGAAACAGAACAATAACTTCTAGCCTCAAATCATTAAACACGAAACAGAACAATAACTTCTAGCCTCAAATCATTAAATACGAAACAGAACAATAACTTCTAGTTCTAGCCTCAAATCATTAAACACGAAACAGAACAATAACTTCTAGCCTCAAATCATTAAATACGAAACAGAACAATAACTTCTAGCCTCAAATCATTAAACACGAAACAGAACAATAACTTCTAGCCTCAAATCATTAAACACGAAACAGAACAATAACTTCTAGCCTCAAATCATTAAATACGAAACAGAACAATAACTTCTAGTTCTAGCCTCAAATCATTAAACATGAAACAGAACAATAACTTCTAGTTCTAGCCTCTAATCATTAAACACGAAACAGAACAATAACTTCTAGCCTCAAATCATTAAATACGAAACAGAACAATAACTTCTAACCTCAAATCATTAAACACGAAACAGAACAATATCTTCTAGCCTCAAATCATTAAACACGAAACAGAACAATAACTTCTAGTTCTAGCCTCAAATCATTAAATACGAAACAGAACAATAACTTCTAGCCTCAAATCATTAAATATGAAACAGAACAATAACTTCTAGCCTCAAATCATTAAATACGAAACAGAACAATAACTTCTAGCCTCAAATCATTAAACACGAAACAGAACAATAACTTCTAGTTCTAGCCTCAAATCATTAAACACGAAACAGAACAATAACTTCTAGCCTCAAATCATTAAACACGAAACAGAACAATATCTTCTAGCCTCAAATCATTAAACACGAAATAGAACAATAACTTCTAGTTCTAGCCTCAAATCATTAAATACGAAACAGAACAATAACTTCTAGCCTCAAATCATTAAATATGAAACAGAACAATAACTTCTAGCCTCAAATCATTAAATACGAAACAGAACAATAACTTCTAGCCTCAAATCATTAAACACGAAACAGAACAATAACTTCTAGTTCTAGCCTCAAATCATTAAACACGAAACAGAACAATAACTTCTAGCCTCAAATCATTAAACACGAAACAGAACAATAACTTCTAACCTCAAATCATTAAATACGAAACAGAACAATAACTTCTAGTCTCAAATCATTAAACACGAAACAGAACAATATCTTCTAGCCTCAAATCATTAAACACGAAACAGAACAATAACTTCTAGTTCTAGCCTCAAATCATTAAATACGAAACAGAACAATAACTTCTAGCCTCAAATCATTAAACACGAAACAGAACAATATCTTCTAGCCTCAAATCATTAAACACGAAATAGAACAATAACTTCTAGCCTCAAATCATTAAATACGAAACAGAACAATAACTTCTAGCCTCAAATCATTAAACACGAAACAGAACAATAACTTCTAGCCTCAAATCATTAAACACGAAACAGAACAATAACTTCTAGTTCTAGCCTCAAATCATTAAACATGAAACAGAACAATAACTTCTAGCCTCAAATCATTAAATACGAAACAGAACAATAACTTTTAGTTCTAGCCTCAAATCATTAAACACGAAACAGAACAATAACTTCTAGCCTCAAATCATTAAACACGAAACAGAACAATAACTTCTAGTTCTAGCCTCAAATCATTAAATACGAAACAGAACAATAACTTCTAGTTCTAGCCTCAAATCATTAAACACGAAACAGAACAATAACTTCTAGCCTCAAATCATTAAATACGAAACAGAACAATAACTTCTAGTTCTAGCCTCAAATCATTAAATACGAAACAGAACAATAACTTCTAGCCTCAAATCATTAAACACGAAACAGAACAATAACTTCTAACCTCAAATCATTAAATACGAAACAGAACAATAACTTCTAGCCTCAAATCATTAAATACGAAACAGAACAATAACTTCTAGTTCTAGCCTCAAATCATTAAACACGAAACAGAACAATAACTTCTAGCCTCAAATCATTAAACATGAAACAGAACAATAACTTCTAGCCTCAAATCATTAAATACGAAACAGAACAATAACTTCTAGCCTCAAATCATTAAATACGAAACAGAACAATAACTTCTAGTTCTAGCCTCAAATCATTAAATACGAAACAGAACAATAACTTCTAGCCTCAAATCATTAAATACGAAACAGAACAATAACTTCTAGTTCTAGCCTCAAATCATTAAACACGAAACAGAACAATAACTTCTACTTCTAGCCTCAAATCATTAAACACGTAACAGAACAATAACTTCTAGCCTCAAATCATTAAATACGAAACAGAAGAATAACTTCTAGCCTCAAATCATTAAATACGAAACAGTACAATAACTTCTAGTTCTAGCCTCATATCATTAAATACGAAACAGAACAATAACTTCTAGCCTCAAATCATTAAACACGAAACAGAACAACAACTTCTAGCCTCAAATCATTAAATACGAAACAGAACAATAACTTCTAGTTCTAGCCTCAAATCATTAAACACGAAACAGAACAATAACTTCTAGTTCTAGCCTCAAATCATTAAACACGAAACAGAACAATAACTTCTAGCCTCAAATCATTAAATACGAAACAGAACAATAACTTCTAACCTCAAATCATTAAACACGAAACAGAACAATATCTTCTAGCCTCAAATCATTAAACACGAAACAGAACAATAACTTCTAGTTCTAGCCTCAAATCATTAAATACGAAACAGAACAATAACTTCTAGCCTCAAATCATTAAATATGAAACAGAACAATAACTTCTAGCCTCAAATCATTAAATACGAAACAGAACAATAACTTCTAGCCTCAAATCATTAAACACGAAACAGAACAATAACTTCTAGTTCTAGCCTCAAATCATTAAACACGAAACAGAACAATAACTTCTAGCCTCAAATCATTAAACACGAAACAGAACAATAACTTCTAGCCTCAAATCATTAAATACGAAACAGAACAATAACTTCTAGCCTCAAATCATTAAACACGAAACAGAACAATAACTTCTAGCCTCAAATCATTAAACACGAAACAGAACAATATCTTCTAGCCTCAAATCATTAAACACGAAACAGAACAATAACTTCTAGTTCTAGCCTCAAATCATTAAATACGAAACAGAACAACAACTTCTAGCCTCAAATCATTAAATACGAAATAGAACAATAACTTCTAGCCTCAAATCATTAAATACGAAACAGAACAATAACTTCTAGCCTCAAATCATTAAACACGAAACAGAACAATAACTTCTAGCCTCAAATCATTAAACACGAAACAGAACAATAACTTCTAATTCTAGCCTCAAATCATTAAACATGAAACAGAACAATAACTTCTAGCCTCAAATCATTAAATACGAAACAGAACAATAACTTTTAGTTCTAGCCTCAAATCATTAAACACGAAACAGAACAATAACTTCTAGCCTCAAATCATTAAACACGAAACAAAACAATAACTTCTAGTTCTAGCCTCAAATCATTAAATACGAAACAGAACAATAACTTCTAGTTCTAGCCTCAAATCATTAAACACGAAACAGAACAATAACTTCTAGCCTCAAATCATTAAATACGAAACAGAACAATAACTTCTAGTTCTAGCCTCAAATCATTAAATACGAAACAGAACAATAACTTCTAGCCTCAAATCATTAAACACGAAACAGAACAATAACTTCTAACCTCAAATCATTAAATACGAAACAGAACAATAACTTCTAGTTCTAGCCTCAAATCATTAAATACGAAACAGAACAATAACTTCTAGCCTCAAATCATTAAATACGAAACAGAACAATAACTTCTAGTTCTAGCCTCAAATCATTAAACACGAAACAGAACAATAACTTCTAGCCTCAAATCATTAAATACGAAACAGAACAATAACTTCTAGTTCTAGCCTCAAATCATTAAATACGAAACAGAACAATAACTTCTAGCCTCAAATCATTAAATACGAAACAGAACAATAACTTCTAGCCTCAAATCATTAAACACGAAACAGAACAATAACTTCTAGCCTCAAATCATTAAATACGAAACAGAAGAATAAATTCTAGCCTCAAATCATTAAATACGAAACAGAACAATAACTTCTAGTTCTAGCCTCAAATCATTAAACACGAAACAGAACAATAACTTCTAGCCTCAAATCATTAAACACGAAACAGAACAACAACTTCTAGCCTCAAATCATTAAATACGAAACAGAACAATAACTTCTAGTTCTAGCCTCAAATCATTAAACACGAAACAGAACAATAACTTCTAGCCTCAAATCATTAAATACGAAACAGAACAATAACTTCTAGTTCTAGCCTCAAATCATTAAATACGAAACAGAACAATAACTTCTAGCCTCAAATCATTAAACACGAAACAGAACAATAACTTCTAACCTCAAATCATTAAATACGAAACAGAACAATAACTTCTAGTTCTAGCCTCAAATCATTAAATACGAAACAGAACAATAACTTCTAGCCTCAAATCATTAAATACGAAACAGAACAATAACTTCTAGTTCTAGCCTCAAATCATTAAACACGAAACAGAACAATAACTTCTAGCCTCAAATCATTAAATACGAAACAGAACAATAACTTCTAGTTCTAGCCTCAAATCATTAAATACGAAACAGAACAATAACTTCTAGCCTCAAATCATTAAATACGAAACAGAACAATAACTTCTAGCCTCAAATCATTAAACACGAAACAGAACAATAACTTCTAGCCTCAAATCATTAAATACGAAACAGAAGAATAAATTCTAGCCTCAAATCATTAAATACGAAACAGAACAATAACTTCTAGTTCTAGCCTCAAATCATTAAACACGAAACAGAACAATAACTTCTAGCCTCAAATCATTAAACACGAAACAGAACAACAACTTCTAGCCTCAAATCATTAAATACGAAACAGAACAATAACTTCTAGTTCTAGCCTCAAATCATTAAACACGAAACAGAACAATAACTTCTAGCCTCAAATCATTAAATACGAAACAGAACAATAAGTTCTAGCCTCAAATCATTAAACACGAAACAGAACAATAACTTCTAGCCTCAAATCATTAAACACGAAACAGAACAATAACTTCTAGCCTCAAATCATTAAATACGAAACAGAACAATAACTTCTAGTCTCAAATCATTAAACACGAAACAGAACAATAAGTTCTAGCCTCAAATCATTAAATACGAAACAGAACAATAACTTCTAGTCTCAAATCATTAAACACAAAACAGAACAATAACTTCTAGCCTCAAATCAGTAAACACGAAACAGAACAATAACTTCTAGCCTCAAATCAGTAAACACGAAACAGAACAATAACTTCTAGTTCTAGCCTCAAATCATTAAACACGAAACAGAACAATAACTTCTAGCCTCAAATCATTAAACACGAAACAGAACAATAACTTCTAGCCTCAAATCATTAAACACGAAACAGAGCAATAACTTCTAGCCTCAAATCATTAAACACGAAACAGAACAATAACTTCTAGCCTCAAATCATTAAACACGAAACAGAACAATAACTTCTAGTTCCTGCCTCAAATCATTAAATATGAAACAGAACAATAACTTCTAGTTCTAGCCTCAAATCATTAAACACGAAACAGAACAATAACTTCTAGCCTCAAATCATTAAACACGAAACAGAACAATAACTTCTAGCCTCAAATCATTAAACACGAAACAGAGGAATAACTTCTAGCCTCAAATCATTAAACACGAAACAGAACAATAACTTCTAGCCTCAAATCATTAAACACGAAACAGAACAATAACTTCTAGCCTCAAATCATTAAACACGAAACAGAACAATACCTTCTAGCCTCAAATCATTAAACACGAAACAGAACAATAACTTCTAGCCTCAAATCATTAAACACGAAACAGAACAATAACTTCTAGTTCTAGCCTCAAATCATTAAATACGAAACAGAACAACAACTTCTAGCCTCAAATCATTAAATACGAAATAGAACAATAACTTCTAGCCTCAAATCATTAAATATGAAACAGAACAATAACTTCTAGCCTCAAATCATTAAATATGAAACAGAACAATAACTTCTAGCCTCAAATCATTAAATACGAAACAGAACAATAACTTCTAGCCTCAAATCATTAAATACGAAACAGAACAATAACTTCTAGTTCTAGCCTCAAATCATTAAACACGAAACAGAACAATAACTTCTAGCCTCAAATCATTAAATACGAAACAGAACAATAACTTCTAGTCTCAAATCATTAAACACGAAACAGAACAATAACTTCTAGCCTCAAATCAGTAAACACGAAACAGAACAATAACTTCTAGCCTCAAATCATTAAATACGAAACAGAACAATAACTTCTAGTTCTAGCCTCAAATCATTAAACATGAAACAGAACAATAACTTCTAGTTCTAGCCTCAAATCATTAAACACGAAACAGAACAATAACTTCTAGCCTCAAATCATTAAACACGAAACAGAACAATAACTTCTAGCCTCAAATCATTAAACACGAAACAGAGCAATAACTTCTAGCCTCAAATCATTAAACACGAAACAGAACAATAACTTCTAGCCTCAAATCATTAAACACGAAACAGAACAATAACTTCTAGCCTCAAATCATTAAACACGAAACAGAACAATACCTTCTAGCCTCAAATCATTAAACACGAAACAGAACAATAACTTCTAGTTCTAGCCTTAAATCATTAAACACGAAACAGAACAATAACTTCTAGCCTCAAATCATTAAATACGAAACAGAACAATAAGTTCTAGCCTCAAATCATTAAACACGAAACAGAACAATAACTTCTAGCCTCAAATCATTAACCACGAAACAGAACAATAACTTCTAGCCTCAAATCATTAAATACGAAACAGAACAATAACTTCTAGCTCTAGCCTCAAATCATTAAACACGAAACAGAACAATAACTTCTAGCCTCAAATCATTAAATACGAAACAGAACAATAACTTCTAGTCCCAAATCATTAAACACGAAACAGAACAATAACTTCTAGCCTCAAATCATTAAACACGAAACAGAACAATAACTTCTAGCCTCAAATCATTAAATACGAAACAGAACAATAACTTCTAGTTCTAGCCTCAAATCATTAAACACGAAACAAAACAATAACTTCTAGCCTCAAATCATTAAATAAGAAACAGAACAATAAGTTCTAGCCTCAAATCATTAAACACGAAACAGAACAATAACTTCTAGCCTCAAATCATTAAACACGAAACAGAACAATAACTTCTAGCCTCAAATCATTAAATACGAAACAGAACAATAACTTCTAGTTCTAGCCTCAAATCATTAAACACGAAACAGAACAATAACTTCTATCCTTAAATCATTAAACATGAAACAGAACAATAACTTCTAGCCTCAAATCATTAAATACGAAACAGAACAATAACTTCTAGTTCTAGCCTCAAATCATTAAACATGAAACAGAACAATAACTTCTAGCCTCAAATCATTAAACACGAAACAGAACAATAACTTCTAGTTCTTGCCTCAAATCATTAAATATGAAACAGAACAATAACTTCTAGTTCTAGCCTCAAATCATTAAACACGAAACAGAACAATAACTTCTAGCCTCAAATCAGTAAACACGAAACAGAACAATAACTTCTAGCCTCAAATCATTAAACACGAAACAGAGGAATAACTTCTAGCCTCAAATCATTAAACACGAAACAGAACAATAACTTCTAGCCTCAAATCATTAAACACGAAACAGAACAATAACTTCTAGCCTCAAATCATTAAACACGAAACAGAACAATACCTTCTAGCCTCAAATCATTAAACACGAAACAGAACAATAACTTCTAGCCTCAAATCATTAAACACGAAACAGAACAATAACTTCTAGTTCTAGCCTCAAATCATTAAATACGAAACAGAACAACAACTTCTAGCCTCAAATCATTAAATACGAAATAGAACAATAACTTCTAGCCTCAAATCATTAAATATGAAACAGAACAATAACTTCTAGCCTCAAATCATTAAATATGAAACAGAACAATAACTTCTAGCCTCAAATCATTAAATACGAAACAGAACAATAACTTCTAGCCTCAAATCATTAAATACGAAACAGAACAATAACTTCTAGTTCTAGCCTCAAATCATTAAACACGAAACAGAACAATAACTTCTAGCCTCAAATCATTAAATACGAAACAGAACAATAACTTCTAGTCTCAAATCATTAAACACGAAACAGAACAATAACTTCTAGCCTCAAATCAGTAAACACGAAACAGAACAATAACTTCTAGCCTCAAATCATTAAATACGAAACAGAACAATAACTTCTAGTTCTAGCCTCAAATCATTAAACACGAAACAGAACAATAACTTCTAGTTCTAGCCTCAAATCATTAAACACGAAACAGAACAATAACTTCTAGCCTCAAATCATTAAACACGAAACAGAACAATAACTTCTAGCCTCAAATCATTAAACACGAAACAGAGCAATAACTTCTAGCCTCAAATCATTAAACACGAAACAGAACAATAACTTCTAGCCTCAAATCATTAAACACGAAACAGAACAATAACTTCTAGCCTCAAATCATTAAACACGAAACAGAACAATACCTTCTAGCCTCAAATCATTAAACACGAAACAGAACAATAACTTCTAGTTCTAGCCTTAAATCATTAAACACGAAACAGAACAATAACTTCTAGCCTCAAATCATTAAATACGAAACAGAACAATAAGTTCTAGCCTCAAATCATTAAACACGAAACAGAACAATAACTTCTAGCCTCAAATCATTAAACACGAAACAGAACAATAACTTCTAGCCTCAAATCATTAAATACGAAACAGAACAATAACTTCTAGCTCTAGCCTCAAATCATTAAACACGAAACAGAACAATAACTTCTAGCCTCAAATCATTAAATACGAAACAGAACAATAACTTCTAGTCCCAAATCATTAAACACGAAACAGAACAATAACTTCTAGCCTCAAATCATTAAACACGAAACAGAACAATAACTTCTAGCCTCAAATCATTAAATACGAAACAGAACAATAACTTCTAGTTCTAGCCTCAAATCATTAAACACGAAACAAAACAATAACTTCTAGCCTCAAATCATTAAATAAGAAACAGAACAATAAGTTCTAGCCTCAAATCATTAAACACGAAACAGAACAATAACTTCTAGCCTCAAATCATTAAACACGAAACAGAACAATAACTTCTAGCCTCAAATCATTAAATACGAAACAGAACAATAACTTCTAGTTCTAGCCTCAAATCATTAAACACGAAACAGAACAATAACTTCTATCCTTAAATCATTAAACATGAAACAGAACAATAACTTCTAGCCTCAAATCATTAAATACGAAACAGAACAATAACTTCTAGTTCTAGCCTCAAATCATTAAACATGAAACAGAACAATAACTTCTAGCCTCAAATCATTAAACACGAAACAGAACAATAACTTCTAGTTCTTGCCTCAAATCATTAAACACGAAACAGAGGAATAACTTCTAGCCTCAAATCATTAAACACGAAACAGAACAATAACTTCTAGCCTCAAATCATTAAACACGAAACAGAACAATAACTTCTAGCCTCAAATCATTAAACACGAAACAGAACAATACCTTCTAGCCTCAAATCATTAAACACGAAACAGAACAATAACTTCTAGCCTCAAATCATTAAACACGAAACAGAACAATAACTTCTAGTTCTAGCCTCAAATCATTAAATACGAAACAGAACAACAACTTCTAGCCTCAAATCATTAAATACGAAATAGAACAATAACTTCTAGCCTCAAATCATTAAATATGAAACAGAACAATAACTTCTAGCCTCAAATCATTAAATATGAAACAGAACAATAACTTCTAGCCTCAAATCATTAAATACGAAACAGAACAATAACTTCTAGCCTCAAATCATTAAATACGAAACAGAACAATAACTTCTAGTTCTAGCCTCAAATCATTAAACACGAAACAGAACAATAACTTCTAGCCTCAAATCATTAAATACGAAACAGAACAATAACTTCTAGTCTCAAATCATTAAACACGAAACAGAACAATAACTTCTAGCCTCAAATCAGTAAACACGAAACAGAACAATAACTTCTAGCCTCAAATCATTAAATACGAAACAGAACAATAACTTCTAGTTCTAGCCTCAAATCATTAAACATGAAACAGAACAATAACTTCTAGTTCTAGCCTCAAATCATTAAACACGAAACAGAACAATAACTTCTAGCCTCAAATCATTAAACACGAAACAGAACAATAACTTCTAGCCTCAAATCATTAAACACGAAACAGAGCAATAACTTCTAGCCTCAAATCATTAAACACGAAACAGAACAATAACTTCTAGCCTCAAATCATTAAACACGAAACAGAACAATAACTTCTAGCCTCAAATCATTAAACACGAAACAGAACAATACCTTCTAGCCTCAAATCATTAAACAAGAAACAGAACAATAACTTCTAGTTCTAGCCTTAAATCATTAAACACGAAACAGAACAATAACTTCTAGCCTCAAATCATTAAATACGAAACAGAACAATAAGTTCTAGCCTCAAATCATTAAACACGAAACAGAACAATAACTTCTAGCCTCAAATCATTAACCACGAAACAGAACAATAACTTCTAGCCTCAAATCATTAAATACGAAACAGAACAATAACTTCTAGCTCTAGCCTCAAATCATTAAACACGAAACAGAACAATAACTTCTAGCCTCAAATCATTAAATACGAAACAGAACAATAACTTCTAGTCCCAAATCATTAAACACGAAACAGAACAATAACTTCTAGCCTCAAATCATTAAACACGAAACAGAACAATAACTTCTAGCCTCAAATCATTAAATACGAAACAGAACAATAACTTCTAGTTCTAGCCTCAAATCATTAAACACGAAACAAAACAATAACTTCTAGCCTCAAATCATTAAATAAGAAACAGAACAATAAGTTCTAGCCTCAAATCATTAAACACGAAACAGAACAATAACTTCTAGCCTCAAATCATTAAACACGAAACAGAACAATAACTTCTAGCCTCAAATCATTAAATACGAAACAGAACAATAACTTCTAGTTCTAGCCTCAAATCATTAAACACGAAACAGAACAATAACTTCTATCCTTAAATCATTAAACATGAAACAGAACAATAACTTCTAGCCTCAAATCATTAAATACGAAACAGAACAATAACTTCTAGTTCTAGCCTCAAATCATTAAACATGAAACAGAACAATAACTTCTAGCCTCAAATCATTAAACACGAAACAGAACAATAACTTCTAGTTCTTGCCTCAAATCATTAAATATGAAACAGAACAATAACTTCTAGTTCTAGCCTCAAATCATTAAACACGAAACAGAACAATAACTTCTAGCCTCAAATCAGTAAACACGAAACAGAACAATAACTTCTAGCCTCAAATCATTAAACACGAAACAGAGGAATAACTTCTAGCCTCAAATCATTAAACACGAAACAGAACAATAACTTCTAGCCTCAAATCATTAAACACGAAACAGAACAATAACTTCTAGCCTCAAATCATTAAACACGAAACAGAACAATACCTTCTAGCCTCAAATCATTAAACACGAAACAGAACAATAACTTCTAGCCTCAAATCATTAAACACGAAACAGAACAATAACTTCTAGTTCTAGCCTCAAATCATTAAATACGAAACAGAACAACAACTTCTAGCCTCAAATCATTAAATACGAAATAGAACAATAACTTCTAGCCTCAAATCATTAAATATGAAACAGAACAATAACTTCTAGCCTCAAATCATTAAATATGAAACAGAACAATAACTTCTAGCCTCAAATCATTAAATACGAAACAGAACAATAACTTCTAGCCTCAAATCATTAAATACGAAACAGAACAATAACTTCTAGTTCTAGCCTCAAATCATTAAACACGAAACAGAACAATAACTTCTAGCCTCAAATCATTAAATACGAAACAGAACAATAACTTCTAGTCTCAAATCATTAAACACGAAACAGAACAATAACTTCTAGCCTCAAATCAGTAAACACGAAACAGAACAATAACTTCTAGCCTCAAATCATTAAATACGAAACAGAACAATAACTTCTAGTTCTAGCCTCAAATCATTAAACACGAAACAGAACAATAACTTCTAGTTCTAGCCTCAAATCATTAAACACGAAACAGAACAATAACTTCTAGCCTCAAATCATTAAACACGAAACAGAACAATAACTTCTAGCCTCAAATCATTAAACACGAAACAGAGCAATAACTTCTAGCCTCAAATCATTAAACACGAAACAGAACAATAACTTCTAGCCTCAAATCATTAAACACGAAACAGAACAATAACTTCTAGCCTCAAATCATTAAACACGAAACAGAACAATACCTTCTAGCCTCAAATCATTAAACACGAAACAGAACAATAACTTCTAGTTCTAGCCTTAAATCATTAAACACGAAACAGAACAATAACTTCTAGCCTCAAATCATTAAATACGAAACAGAACAATAAGTTCTAGCCTCAAATCATTAAACACGAAACAGAACAATAACTTCTAGCCTCAAATCATTAAACACGAAACAGAACAATAACTTCTAGCCTCAAATCATTAAATACGAAACAGAACAATAACTTCTAGCTCTAGCCTCAAATCATTAAACACGAAACAGAACAATAACTTCTAGCCTCAAATCATTAAATACGAAACAGAACAATAACTTCTAGTCCCAAATCATTAAACACGAAACAGAACAATAACTTCTAGCCTCAAATCATTAAACACGAAACAGAACAATAACTTCTAGCCTCAAATCATTAAATACGAAACAGAACAATAACTTCTAGTTCTAGCCTCAAATCATTAAACACGAAACAAAACAATAACTTCTAGCCTCAAATCATTAAATAAGAAACAGAACAATAAGTTCTAGCCTCAAATCATTAAACACGAAACAGAACAATAACTTCTAGCCTCAAATCATTAAACACGAAACAGAACAATAACTTCTAGCCTCAAATCATTAAATACGAAACAGAACAATAACTTCTAGTTCTAGCCTCAAATCATTAAACACGAAACAGAACAATAACTTCTATCCTTAAATCATTAAACATGAAACAGAACAATAACTTCTAGCCTCAAATCATTAAATACGAAACAGAACAATAACTTCTAGTTCTAGCCTCAAATCATTAAACATGAAACAGAACAATAACTTCTAGCCTCAAATCATTAAACACGAAACAGAACAATAACTTCTAGTTCTTGCCTCAAATCATTAAATATGAAACAGAACAATAACTTCTAGTTCTAGCCTCAAATCATTAAACACGAAACAGAACAATAACTTCTAGCCTCAAATCAGTAAACACGAAACAGAACAATAACTTCTAGCCTCAAATCATTAAACACGAAACAGAGGAATAACTTCTAGCCTCAAATCATTAAACACGAAACAGAACAATAACTTCTAGCCTCAAATCATTAAACACGAAACAGAACAATAACTTCTAGCCTCAAATCATTAAACACGAAACAGAACAATACCTTCTAGCCTCAAATCATTAAACACGAAACAGAACAATAACTTCTAGCCTCAAATCATTAAACACGAAACAGAACAATAACTTCTAGTTCTAGCCTCAAATCATTAAATACGAAACAGAACAACAACTTCTAGCCTCAAATCATTAAATACGAAATAGAACAATAACTTCTAGCCTCAAATCATTAAATATGAAACAGAACAATAACTTCTAGCCTCAAATCATTAAATATGAAACAGAACAATAACTTCTAGCCTCAAATCATTAAACACGAAACAGAACAATAACTTCTAGCCTCAAATCATTAAATACGAAACAGAACAATAACTTCTAGTTCTAGCCTCAAATCATTAAACACGAAACAGAACAATAACTTCTAGCCTCAAATCATTAAATACGAAACAGAACAATAACTTCTAGTCTCAAATCATTAAACACGAAACAGAACAATAACTTCTAGCCTCAAATCAGTAAACACGAAACAGAACAATAACTTCTAGCCTCAAATCATTAAATACGAAACAGAACAATAACTTCTAGTTCTAGCCTCAAATCATTAAACACGAAACAGAACAATAACTTCTAGTTCTAGCCTCAAATCATTAAACACGAAACAGAACAATAACTTCTAGCCTCAAATCATTAAACACGAAACAGAACAATAACTTCTAGCCTCAAATCATTAAACACGAAACAGAGCAATAACTTCTAGCCTCAAATCATTAAACACGAAACAGAACAATAACTTCTAGCCTCAAATCATTAAACACGAAACAGAACAATAACTTCTAGCCTCAAATCATTAAACACGAAACAGAACAATACCTTCTAGCCTCAAATCATTAAACACGAAACAGAACAATAACTTCTAGTTCTAGCCTCAAATCATTAAACACGAAACAGAACAATAACTTCTAGCCTCAAATCATTAAATACGAAACAGAACAATAAGTTCTAGCCTCAAATCATTAAACACGAAACAGAACAATAACTTCTAGCCTCAAATCATTAAACACGAAACAGAACAATAACTTCTAGCCTCAAATCATTAAATACGAAACAGAACAATAACTTCTAGCTCTAGCCTCAAATCATTAAACACGAAACAGAACAATAACTTCTAGCCTCAAATCATTAAATACGAAACAGAACAATAACTTCTAGTCCCAAATCATTAAACACGAAACAGAACAATAACTTCTAGCCTCAAATCATTAAACACGAAACAGAACAATAACTTCTAGCCTCAAATCATTAAATACGAAACAGAACAATAACTTCTAGTTCTAGCCTCAAATCATTAAACACGAAACAAAACAATAACTTCTAGCCTCAAATCATTAAATACGAAACAGAACAATAAGTTCTAGCCTCAAATCATTAAACACGAAACAGAACAATAACTTCTAGCCTCAAATCATTAAACACGAAACAGAACAATAACTTCTAGCCTCAAATCATTAAATACGAAACAGAACAATAACTTCTAGTTCTAGCCTCAAATCATTAAACACGAAACAGAACAATAACTTCTATCCTTAAATCATTAAACATGAAACAGAACAATAACTTCTAGCCTCAAATCATTAAATACGAAACAGAACAATAACTTCTAGTTCTAGCCTCAAATCATTAAACATGAAACAGAACAATAACTTCTAGCCTCAAATCATTAAATACGAAACAGAACAATAACTTTTAGTTCTAGCCTCAAATCATTAAACACGAAACAGAACAATAACTTCTATCCTCAAATCATTAAACACGAAACAGAACAATAACTTCTAGTTCTAGCCTCAAATCATCAAATACGAAACAGAACAATAACTTCTAGTTCTAGCCTCAAATCATTAAACACGAAACAGAACAATAACTTCTAGCCTCAAATCATTAAATACGAAACAGAACAATAACTTCTAGTTCTAGCCTCAAATCATTAAATACGAAACAGAACAATAACTTCTAGCCTCAAATCATTAAACACGAAACAGAACAATAACTTCTAGTTCTAGCCTCAAATCATTAAATACGAAACAGAACAATAACTTCTAGTTCTAGCCTCAAATCATTAAATACGAAACAGAACAATAACTTCTAGCCTCAAATCATTAAATACGAAACAGAACAATAACTTCTAGCCTCAAATCATTAAACACGAAACAGAACAATAACTTCTAGCCTCAAATCATTAAACATGAAACAGAACAATAACTTCTAGCCTCAAATCATTAAATACGAAACAGAACAATAACTTCTAGTTCTAGCCTCAAATCATTAAATACGAAACAGAATAATAACTTCTAGCCTCAAATCATTAAACACGAAACAGAACAATAACTTCTAGCCTCAAATTATTAAATACGAAACAGAACAATAACTTCTAGTTCTAGCCTCAAATCATTAAATACGAAACAGAACAATAACTTCTAGCCTCAAATCATTAAATACGAAACAGAACAATAACTTCTAGTTCTAGCCTCAAATCATTAAACACGAAACAGAACAATAACTTCTACTTCAAGCCTCAAATCATTAAACACGTAACAGAACAATAACTTCTAGCCTCAAATCATTAAATACGAAACAGAAGAATAACTTCTAGCCTCAAATCATTAAATACGAAACAGTACAATAACTTCTAGTTCTAGCCTCATATCATTAAATACGAAACAGAACAATAACTTCTAGCCTCAAATCATTAAACACGAAACAGAACAACAACTTCTAGCCTCAAATCATTAAATACGAAACAGAACAATAACTTCTAGTTCTAGCCTCAAATCATTAAACACGAAACAGAACAATAACTTCTAGTTCTAGCCTCAAATCATTAAACACGAAACAGAACAATAACTTCTAGCCTCAAATCATTAAATACGAAACAGAACAATAACTTCTAACCTCAAATCATTAAACACGAAACAGAACAATATCTTCTAGCCTCAAATCATTAAACACGAAACAGAACAATAACTTCTAGTTCTAGCCTCAAATCATTAAATACGAAACAGAACAATAACTTCTAGCCTCAAATCATTAAATATGAAACAGAACAATAACTTCTAGCCTCAAATCATTAAATACGAAACAGAACAATAACTTCTAGCCTCAAATCATTAAACACGAAACAGAACAATAACTTCTAGTTCTAGCCTCAAATCATTAAACACGAAACAGAACAATAACTACTAGCCTCAAATCATTAAACACGAAACAGAACAATAACTTCTAGCCTCAAATCATTAAATACGAAACAGAACAATAACTTCTAGCCTCAAATCATTAAACACGAAACAGAACAATAACTTCTAGCCTCAAATCATTAAACACGAAACAGAACAATATCTTCTAGCCTCAAATCATTAAACACGAAACAGAACAATAACTTCTAGTTCTAGCCTCAAATCATTAAATACGAAACAGAACAACAACTTCTAGCCTCAAATCATTAAATACGAAATAGAACAATAACTTCTAGCCTCAAATCATTAAATACGAAACACAACAATAACTTCTAGCCTCAAATCATTAAACACGAAACACAACAATAACTTCTAGCCTCAAATCATTAAACACGAAACAGAACAATAACTTCTAGTTATAGCCTCAAATCATTAAACATGAAACAAAACAATAACTTCTAGCCTCAAATCATTAAATACGAAACAGAACAATAACTTTTAGTTCTAGCCTCAAATCATTAAACACGAAACAGAACAATAACTTCTAGCCTCAAATCATTAAACACGAAACAGAACAATAACTTCTAGTTCTAGCCTCAAATCATTAAATACGAAACAGAACAATAACTTCTAGTTCTAGCCTCAAATCATTAAACACGAAACAGAACAATAACTTCTAGCCTCAAATCATTAAATACGAAACAGAACAATAACTTCTAGTTCTAGCCTCAAATCATTAAATACGAAACAGAACAATAACTTCTAGCCTCAAATCATTAAACACGAAACAGAACAATAACTTCTAACCTCAAATCATTAAATACGAAACAGAACAATAACTTCTAGTTCTAGCCTCAAATCATTAAATACGAAACAGAACAATAACTTCTAGCCTCAAATCATTAAATACGAAACAGAACAATAACTTCTAGTTCTAGCCTCAAATCATTAAACACGAAACAGAACAATAACTTCTAGCCTCAAATCATTAAATACGAAACAGAACAATAACTTCTAGTTCTAGCCTCAAATCATTAAATACGAAACAGAACAATAACTTCTAGCCTCAAATCATTAAATACGAAACAGAACAATAACTTCTAGCCTCAAATCATTAAATACGAAACAGAAGAATAACTTCTAGCCTCAAATCATTAAATACGAAACAGAACAATAACTTCTAGTTCTAGCCTCAAATCATTAAACACCAAACAGAACAATAACTTCTAGCCTCAAATCATTAAACACGAAACAGAACAACAACTTCTAGCCTCAAATCATTAAATACGAAACAGAACAATAACTTCTAGTTCTAGCCTCAAATCATTAAACACGAAACAGAACAATAACTTCTAGCCTCAAATCATTAAATACGAAACAGAACAATAAGTTCTAGCCTCAAATCATTAAACACGAAACAGAACAATAACTTCTAGCCTCAAATCATTAAACACGAAACAGAACAATAACTTCTAGCCTCAAATCATTAAATACGAAACAGAACAATAACTTCTAGTCTCAAATCATTAAACACGAAACAGAACAATAACTTCTAGCCTCAAATCATTAAATACGAAACAGAACAATAACTTCTAGTCTCAAATCATTAAACACGAAACAGAACAATAACTTCTAGCCTCAAATCAGTAAACACGAAACAGAACAATAACTTCTAGCCTCAAATCAGTAAACACGAAACAGAACAATAACTTCTAGTTCTAGCCTCAAATCATTAAACACGAAACAGAACAATAACTTCTAGCCTCAAATCATTAAACACGAAACAGAACAATAACTTCTAGCCTCAAATCATTAAACACGAAACAGAGCAATAACTTCTAGCCTCAAATCATTAAACACGAAACAGAACAATAACTTCTAGCCTCAAATCATTAAACACGAAACAGAACAATAACTTCTAGTTCTTGCCTCAAATCATTAAATATGAAACAGAACAATAACTTCTAGTTCTAGCCTCAAATCATTAAACACGAAACAGAACAATAACTTCTAGCCTCAAATCATTAAACACGAAACAGAACAATAACTTCTAGCCTCAAATCATTAAACACGAAACAGAGGAATAACTTCTAGCCTCAAATCATTAAACACGAAACAGAACAATAACTTCTAGCCTCAAATCATTAAACACGAAACAGAACAATAACTTCTAGCCTCAAATCATTAAACACGAAACAGAACAATACCTTCTAGCCTCAAATCATTAAACACGAAACAGAACAATAACTTCTAGCCTCAAATCATTAAACACGAAACAGAACAATAACTTCTAGTTCTAGCCTCAAATCATTAAATACGAAACAGAACAACAACTTCTAGCCTCAAATCATTAAATAAGAAATAGAACAATAACTTCTAGCCTCAAATCATTAAATATGAAACAGAACAATAACTTCTAGCCTCAAATCATTAAATATGAAACAGAACAATAACTTCTAGCCTCAAATCATTAAATACGAAACAGAACAATAACTTCTAGCCTCAAATCATTAAATACGAAACAGAACAATAACTTCTAGTTCTAGCCTCAAATCATTAAACACGAAACAGAACAATAACTTCTAGCCTCAAATCATTAAATACGAAACAGAACAATAACTTCTAGTCTCAAATCATTAAACACGAAACAGAACAATAACTTCTAGCCTCAAATCAGTAAACACGAAACAGAACAATAACTTCTAGCCTCAAATCATTAAATACGAAACAGAACAATAACTTCTAGTTCTAGCCTCAAATCATTAAACACGAAACAGAACAATAACTTCTAGTTCTAGCCTCAAATCATTAAACACGAAACAGAACAATAACTTCTAGCCTCAAATCATTAAACACGAAACAGAACAATAACTTCTAGCCTCAAATCATTAAACACGAAACAGAGCAATAACTTCTAAACTCAAATCATTAAACACGAAACAGAACAATAACTTCTAGCCTCAAATCATTAAACACGAAACAGAACAATAACTTCTAGCCTCAAATCATTAAACACGAAACAGAGCAATAACTTCTAAACTCAAATCATTAAACACGAAACAGAACAATAACTTCTAGCCTCAAATCATTAAACACGAAACAGAACAATAACTTCTAGCCTCAAATCATTAAACACGAAACAGAACAATACCTTCTAGCCTCAAATCATTAAACACGAAACAGAACAATAACTTCTAGTTCTAGCCTCAAATCATTAAACACGAAACAGAACAATAACTTCTAGCCTCAAATCATTAAATACGAAACAGAACAATAAGTTCTAGCCTCAAATCATTAAACACGAAACAGAACAATAACTTCTAGCCTCAAATCATTAAACACGAAACAGAACAATAACTTCTAGCCTCAAATCATTAAATACGAAACAGAACAATAACTTCTAGCTCAAGCCTCAAATCATTAAACACGAAACAGAACAATAACTTCTAGCCTCAAATCATTAAATACGAAACAGAACAATAACTTCTAGTCCCAAATCATTAAACACGAAACAGAACAATAACTTCTAGCCTCAAATCATTAAACACGAAACAGAACAATAACTTCTAGCCTCAAATCATTAAATACGAAACAGAACAATAACTTCTAGTTCTAGCCTCAAATCATTAAACACGAAACAAAACAATAACTTCTAGCCTCAAATCATTAAATACGAAACAGAACAATAACTTCTAGCTCTAGCCTCAAATCATTAAACACGAAACAGAACAATAACTTCTAGCCTCAAATCATTAAATACGAAACAGAACAATAACTTCTAGTCCCAAATCATTAAACACGAAACAGAACAATAACTTCTAGCCTCAAATCATTAAACACGAAACAGAACAATAACTTCTAGCCTCAAATCATTAAATACGAAACAGAACAATAACTTCTAGTTCTAGCCTCAAATCATTAAACACGAAACAAAACAATAACTTCTAGCCTCAAATCATTAAATAAGAAACAGAACAATAAGTTCTAGCCTCAAATCATTAAACACGAAACAGAACAATAACTTCTAGCCTCAAATCATTAAACACGAAACAGAACAATAACTTCTAGCCTCAAATCATTAAATACGAAACAGAACAATAACTTCTAGTTCTAGCCTCAAATCATTAAACACGAAACAGAACAATAACTTCTATCCTTAAATCATTAAACATGAAACAGAACAATAACTTCTAGCCTCAAATCATTAAATACGAAACAGAACAATAACTTCTAGTTCTAGCCTCAAATCATTAAACATGAAACAGAACAATAACTTCTAGCCTCAAATCATTAAACACGAAACAGAACAATAACTTCTAGTTCTTGCCTCAAATCATTAAATATGAAACAGAACAATAACTTCTAGTTCTAGCCTCAAATCATTAAACACGAAACAGAACAATAACTTCTAGCCTCAAATCAGTAAACACGAAACAGAACAATAACTTCTAGCCTCAAATCATTAAACACGAAACAGAGGAATAACTTCTAGCCTCAAATCATTAAACACGAAACAGAACAATAACTTCTAGCCTCAAATCATTAAACACGAAACAGAACAATAACTTCTAGCCTCAAATCATTAAACACGAAACAGAACAATACCTTCTAGCCTCAAATCATTAAACACGAAACAGAACAATAACTTCTAGCCTCAAATCATTAAACACGAAACAGAACAATAACTTCTAGTTCTAGCCTCAAATCATTAAATACGAAACAGAACAACAACTTCTAGCCTCAAATCATTAAATACGAAATAGAACAATAACTTCTAGCCTCAAATCATTAAATATGAAACAGAACAATAACTTCTAGCCTCAAATCATTAAATATGAAACAGAACAATAACTTCTAGCCTCAAATCATTAAATACGAAACAGAACAATAACTTCTAGCCTCAAATCATTAAATACGAAACAGAACAATAACTTCTAGTTCTAGCCTCAAATCATTAAACACGAAACAGAACAATAACTTCTAGCCTCAAATCATTAAATACGAAACAGAACAATAACTTCTAGTCTCAAATCATTAAACACGAAACAGAACAATAACTTCTAGCCTCAAATCAGTAAACACGAAACAGAACAATAACTTCTAGCCTCAAATCATTAAATACGAAACAGAACAATAACTTCTAGTTCTAGCCTCAAATCATTAAACACGAAACAGAACAATAACTTCTAGTTCTAGCCTCAAATCATTAAACACGAAACAGAACAATAACTTCTAGCCTCAAATCATTAAACACGAAACAGAACAATAACTTCTAGCCTCAAATCATTAAACACGAAACAGAGCAATAACTTCTAGCCTCAAATCATTAAACACGAAACAGAACAATAACTTCTAGCCTCAAATCATTAAACACGAAACAGAACAATAACTTCTAGCCTCAAATCATTAAACACGAAACAGAACAATACCTTCTAGCCTCAAATCATTAAACACGAAACAGAACAATAACTTCTAGTTCTAGCCTCAAATCATTAAACACGAAACAGAACAATAACTTCTAGCCTCAAATCATTAAATACGAAACAGAACAATAAGTTCTAGCCTCAAATCATTAAACACGAAACAGAACAATAACTTCTAGCCTCAAATCATTAAACACGAAACAGAACAATAACTTCTAGCCTCAAATCATTAAATACGAAACAGAACAATAACTTCTAGCTCTAGCCTCAAATCATTAAACACGAAACAGAACAATAACTTCTAGCCTCAAATCATTAAATACGAAACAGAACAATAACTTCTAGTCCCAAATCATTAAACACGAAACAGAACAATAACTTCTAGCCTCAAATCATTAAACACGAAACAGAACAATAACTTCTAGCCTCAAATCATTAAATACGAAACAGAAAAATAACTTCTAGTTCTAGCCTCAAATCATTAAACACGAAACAAAACAATAACTTCTAGCCTCAAATCATTAAATACGAAACAGAACAATAAGTTCTAGCCTCAAATCATTAAACACGAAACAGAACAATAACTTCTAGCCTCAAATCATTAAACACGAAACAGAACAATAACTTCTAGCCTCAAATCATTAAATACGAAACAGAACAATAACTTCTAGTTCTAGCCTCAAATCATTAAACACGAAACAGAACAATAACTTCTATCCTTAAATCATTAAACATGAAACAGAACAATAACTTCTAGCCTCAAATCATTAAATACGAAACAGAACAATAACTTCTAGTTCTAGCCTCAAATCATTAAACATGAAACAGAACAATAACTTCTAGCCTCAAATCATTAAATACGAAACAGAACAATAACTTTTAGTTCTAGCCTCAAATCATTAAACACGAAACAGAACAATAACTTCTAGCCTCAAATCATTAAACACGAAACAGAACAATAACTTCTAGTTCTAGCCTCAAATCATCAAATACGAAACAGAACAATAACTTCTAGTTCTAGCCTCAAATCATTAAACACGAAATAGAACAATAACTTCTAGCCTCAAATCATTAAATACGAAACAGAACAATAACTTCTAGTTCTAGCCTCAAATCATTAAATACGAAACAGAACAATAACTTCTAGCCTCAAATCATTAAACACGAAACAGAACAATAACTTCTAGTTCTAGCCTCAAATCATTAAATACGAAACAGAACAATAACTTCTAGTTCTAGCCTCAAATCATTAAATACGAAACAGAACAATAACTTCTAGCCTCAAATCATTAAATACGAAACAGAACAATAACTTCTAGCCTCAAATCATTAAACACGAAACAGAACAATAACTTCTAGCCTCAAATCATTAAACATGAAACAGAACAATAACTTCTAGCCTCAAATCATTAAATACGAAACAGAACAATAACTTCTAGTTCTAGCCTCAAATCATTAAATACGAAACAGAATAATAACTTCTAGCCTCAAATCATTAAACACGAAACAGAACAATAACTTCTAGCCTCAAATTATTAAATACGAAACAGAACAATAACTTCTAGTTCTAGCCTCAAATCATTAAATACGAAACAGAACAATAACTTCTAGCCTCAAATCATTAAATACGAAACAGAACAATAACTTCTAGTTCTAGCCTCAAATCATTAAACACGAAACAGAACAATAACTTCTACTTCTAGCCTCAAATCATTAAACACGTAACAGAACAATAACTTCTAGCCTCAAATCATTAAATACGAAACAGAAGAATAACTTCTAGCCTCAAATCATTAAATACGAAACAGTACAATAACTTCTAGTTCTAGCCTCATATCATTAAATACGAAACAGAACAATAACTTCTAGCCTCAAATCATTAAACACGAAACAGAACAACAACTTCTAGCCTCAAATCATTAAATACGAAACAGAACAATAACTTCTAGTTCTAGCCTCAAATCATTAAACACGAAACAGAACAATAACTTCTAGTTCTAGCCTCAAATCATTAAACACGAAACAGAACAATAACTTCTAGCCTCAAATCATTAAATACGAAACAGAACAATAACTTCTAACCTCAAATCATTAAACACGAAACAGAACAATATCTTCTAGCCTCAAATCATTAAACACGAAACAGAACAATAACTTCTAGTTCTAGCCTCAAATCATTAAATACGAAACAGAACAATAACTTCTAGCCTCAAATCATTAAATATGAAACAGAACAATAACTTCTAGCCTCAAATCATTAAATACGAAACAGAACAATAACTTCTAGCCTCAAATCATTAAACACGAAACAGAACAATAACTTCTAGTTCTAGCCTCAAATCATTAAACACGAAACAGAACAATAACTACTAGCCTCAAATCATTAAACACGAAACAGAACAATAACTTCTAGCCTCAAATCATTAAATACGAAACAGAACAATAACTTCTAGCCTCAAATCATTAAACACGAAACAGAACAATAACTTCTAGCCTCAAATCATTAAACACGAAACAGAACAATATCTTCTAGCCTCAAATCATTAAACACGAAACAGAACAATAACTTCTAGTTCTAGCCTCAAATCATTAAATACGAAACAGAACAACAACTTCTAGCCTCAAATCATTAAATACGAAATAGAACAATAACTTCTAGCCTCAAATCATTAAATACGAAACAGAACAATAACTTCTAGCCTCAAATCATTAAACACGAAACAGAACAATAACTTCTAGCCTCAAATCATTAAACACGAAACAGAACAATAACTTCTAGTTATAGCCTCAAATCATTAAACATGAAACAGAACAATAACTTCTAGCCTCAAATCATTAAATACGAAACAGAACAATAACTTTTAGTTCTAGCCTCAAATCATTAAACACGAAACAGAACAATAACTTCTAGCCTCAAATCATTAAACACGAAACAGAACAATAACTTCTAGTTCTAGCCTCAAATCATTAAATACGAAACAGAACAATAACTTCTAGTTCTAGCCTCAAATCATTAAACACGAAACAGAACAATAACTTCTAGCCTCAAATCATTAAATACGAAACAGAACAATAACTTCTAGTTCTAGCCTCAAATCATTAAATACGAAACAGAACAATAACTTCTAGCCTCAAATCATTAAACACGAAACAGAACAATAACTTCTAACCTCAAATCATTAAATACGAAACAGAACAATAACTTCTAGTTCTAGCCTCAAATCATTAAATACGAAACAGAACAATAACTTCTAGCCTCAAATCATTAAATACGAAACAGAACAATAACTTCTAGTTCTAGCCTCAAATCATTAAACACGAAACAGAACAATAACTTCTAGCCTCAAATCATTAAATACGAAACAGAACAATAACTTCTAGTTCTAGCCTCAAATCATTAAATACGAAACAGAACAATAACTTCTAGCCTCAAATCATTAAATACGAAACAGAACAATAACTTCTAGCCTCAAATAACTTCTAGCCTCAAATCATTAAATACGAAACAGAAGAATAACTTCTAGCCTCAAATCATTAAATACGAAACAGAACAATAACTTCTAGTTCTAGCCTCAAATCATTAAACACCAAACAGAACAATAACTTCTAGCCTCAAATCATTAAACACGAAACAGAACAACAACTTCTAGCCTCAAATCATTAAATACGAAACAGAACAATAACTTCTAGTTCTAGCCTCAAATCATTAAACACGAAACAGAACAATAACTTCTAGCCTCAAATCATTAAATACGAAACAGAACAATAAGTTCTACCCTCAAATCATTAAACACGAAACAGAACAATAACTTCTAGCCTCAAATCATTAAACACGAAACAGAACAATAACTTCTAGCCTCAAATCATTAAATACGAAACAGAACAATAACTTCTAGTCTCAAATCATTAAACACGAAACAGAACAATAACTTCTAGCCTCAAATCATTAAATACGAAACAGAACAATAACTTCTAGTCTCAAATCATTAAACACGAAACAGAACAATAACTTCTAGCCTCAAATCAGTAAACACGAAACAGAACAATAACTTCTAGCCTCAAATCAGTAAACACGAAACAGAACAATAACTTCTAGTTCTAGCCTCAAATCATTAAACACGAAACAGAACAATAACTTCTAGCCTCAAATCATTAAACACGAAACAGAACAATAACTTCTAGCCTCAAATCATTAAACACGAAACAGAGCAATAACTTCTAGCCTCAAATCATTAAACACGAAACAGAACAATAACTTCTAGCCTCAAATCATTAAACACGAAACAGAACAATAACTTCTAGTTCTTGCCTCAAATCATTAAATATGAAACAGAACAATAACTTCTAGTTCTAGCCTCAAATCATTAAACACGAAACAGAACAATAACTTCTAGCCTCAAATCATTAAACACGAAACAGAACAATAACTTCTAGCCTCAAATCATTAAACACGAAACAGAGGAATAACTTCTAGCCTCAAATCATTAAACACGAAACAGAACAATAACTTCTAGCCTCAAATCATTAAACACGAAACAGAACAATAACTTCTAGCCTCAAATCATTAAACACGAAACAGAACAATACCTTCTAGCCTCAAATCATTAAACACGAAACAGAACAATAACTTCTAGCCTCAAATCATTAAACACGAAACAGAACAATAACTTCTAGTTCTAGCCTCAAATCATTAAATACGAAACAGAACAACAACTTCTAGCCTCAAATCATTAAATAAGAAATAGAACAATAACTTCTAGCCTCAAATCATTAAATATGAAACAGAACAATAACTTTTAGCCTCAAATCATTAAATACGAAACAGAACAATAACTTCTAGTTCTAGCCTCAAATCATTAAATACGAAACAGAACAATAACTTCTAGCCTCAAATCATTAAATACGAAACAGAACAATAACTTCTAGCCTCAAATAACTTCTAGCCTCAAATCATTAAATACGAAACAGAAGAATAACTTCTAGCCTCAAATCATTAAATACGAAACAGAACAATAACTTCTAGTTCTAGCCTCAAATCATTAAACACCAAACAGAACAATAACTTCTAGCCTCAAATCATTAAACACGAAACAGAACAACAACTTCTAGCCTCAAATCATTAAATACGAAACAGAACAATAACTTCTAGTTCTAGCCTCAAATCATTAAACACGAAACAGAACAATAACTTCTAGCCTCAAATCATTAAATACGAAACAGAACAATAAGTTCTACCCTCAAATCATTAAACACGAAACAGAACAATAACTTCTAGCCTCAAATCATTAAACACGAAACAGAACAATAACTTCTAGCCTCAAATCATTAAATACGAAACAGAATAATAACTTCTAGTCTCAAATCATTAAACACGAAACAGAACAATAACTTCTAGCCTCAAATCATTAAATACGAAACAGAACAATAACTTCTAGTCTCAAATCATTAAACACGAAACAGAACAATAACTTCTAGCCTCAAATCAGTAAACACGAAACAGAACAATAACTTCTAGCCTCAAATCAGTAAACACGAAACAGAACAATAACTTCTAGTTCTAGCCTCAAATCATTAAACACGAAACAGAACAATAACTTCTAGCCTCAAATCATTAAACACGAAACAGAACAATAACTTCTAGCCTCAAATCATTAAACACGAAACAGAGCAATAACTTCTAGCCTCAAATCATTAAACACGAAACAGAACAATAACTTCTAGCCTCAAATCATTAAACACGAAACAGAACAATAACTTCTAGTTCTTGCCTCAAATCATTAAATATGAAACAGAACAATAACTTCTAGTTCTAGCCTCAAATCATTAAACACGAAACAGAACAATAACTTCTAGCCTCAAATCATTAAACACGAAACAGAACAATAACTTCTAGCCTCAAATCATTAAACACGAAACAGAGGAATAACTTCTAGCCTCAAATCATTAAACACGAAACAGAACAATAACTTCTAGCCTCAAATCATTAAACACGAAACAGAACAATAACTTCTAGCCTCAAATCATTAAACACGAAACAGAACAATAACTTCTAGCCTCAAATCATTAAACACGAAACAGAACAATAACTTCTAGCCTCAAATCATTAAACACGAAACAGAACAATACCTTCTAGCCTCAAATCATTAAACACGAAACAGAACAATAACTTCTAGTTCTAGCCTCAAATCATTAAACACGAAACAGAACAATAACTTCTAGCCTCAAATCATTAAATACGAAACAGAACAATAAGTTCTAGCCTCAAATCATTAAACACGAAACAGAACAATAACTTCTAGCCTCAAATCATTAAACACGAAACAGAACAATAACTTCTAGCCTCAAATCATTAAATACGAAACAGAACAATAACTTCTAGCTCTAGCCTCAAATCATTAAACACGAAACAGAACAATAACTTCTAGCCTCAAATCATTAAATACGAAACAGAACAATAACTTCTAGTCCCAAATCATTAAACACGAAACAGAACAATAACTTCTAGCCTCAAATCATTAAACACGAAACAGAACAATAACTTCTAGCCTCAAATCATTAAATACGAAACAGAAAAATAACTTCTAGTTCTAGCCTCAAATCATTAAACACGAAACAAAACAATAACTTCTAGCCTCAAATCATTAAATACGAAACAGAACAATAAGTTCTAGCCTCAAATCATTAAACACGAAACAGAACAATAACTTCTAGCCTCAAATCATTAAACACGAAACAGAACAATAACTTCTAGCCTCAAATCATTAAATACGAAACAGAACAATAACTTCTAGTTCTAGCCTCAAATCATTAAACACGAAACAGAACAATAACTTCTATCCTTAAATCATTAAACATGAAACAGAACAATAACTTCTAGCCTCAAATCATTAAATACGAAACAGAACAATAACTTCTAGTTCTAGCCTCAAATCATTAAACATGAAACAGAACAATAACTTCTAGCCTCAAATCATTAAATACGAAACAGAACAATAACTTTTAGTTCTAGCCTCAAATCATTAAACACGAAACAGAACAATAACTTCTAGCCTCAAATCATTAAACACGAAACAGAACAATAACTTCTAGTTCTAGCCTCAAATCATCAAATACGAAACAGAACAATAACTTCTAGTTCTAGCCTCAAATCATTAAACACGAAATAGAACAATAACTTCTAGCCTCAAATCATTAAATACGAAACAGAACAATAACTTCTAGTTCTAGCCTCAAATCATTAAATACGAAACAGAACAATAACTTCTAGCCTCAAATCATTAAACACGAAACAGAACAATAACTTCTAGTTCTAGCCTCAAATCATTAAATACGAAACAGAACAATAACTTCTAGTTCTAGCCTCAAATCATTAAATACGAAACAGAACAATAACTTCTAGCCTCAAATCATTAAATACGAAACAGAACAATAACTTCTAGCCTCAAATCATTAAACACGAAACAGAACAATAACTTCTAGCCTCAAATCATTAAACATGAAACAGAACAATAACTTCTAGCCTCAAATCATTAAATACGAAACAGAACAATAACTTCTAGTTCTAGCCTCAAATCATTAAATACGAAACAGAATAATAACTTCTAGCCTCAAATCATTAAACACGAAACAGAACAATAACTTCTAGCCTCAAATTATTAAATACGAAACAGAACAATAACTTCTAGTTCTAGCCTCAAATCATTAAATACGAAACAGAACAATAACTTCTAGCCTCAAATCATTAAATACGAAACAGAACAATAACTTCTAGTTCTAGCCTCAAATCATTAAACACGAAACAGAACAATAACTTCTACTTCTAGCCTCAAATCATTAAACACGTAACAGAACAATAACTTCTAGCCTCAAATCATTAAATACGAAACAGAAGAATAACTTCTAGCCTCAAATCATTAAATACGAAACAGTACAATAACTTCTAGTTCTAGCCTCATATCATTAAATACGAAACAGAACAATAACTTCTAGCCTCAAATCATTAAACACGAAACAGAACAACAACTTCTAGCCTCAAATCATTAAATACGAAACAGAACAATAACTTCTAGTTCTAGCCTCAAATCATTAAACACGAAACAGAACAATAACTTCTAGTTCTAGCCTCAAATCATTAAACACGAAACAGAACAATAACTTCTAGCCTCAAATCATTAAATACGAAACAGAACAATAACTTCTAACCTCAAATCATTAAACACGAAACGGAACAATATCTTCTAGCCTCAAATCATTAAACACGAAACAGAACAATAACTTCTAGTTCTAGCCTCAAATCATTAAATACGAAACAGAACAATAACTTCTAGCCTCAAATCATTAAATATGAAACAGAACAATAACTTCTAGCCTCAAATCATTAAATACGAAACAGAACAATAACTTCTAGCCTCAAATCATTAAACACGAAACAGAACAATAACTTCTAGTTCTAGCCTCAAATCATTAAACACGAAACAGAACAATAACTACTAGCCTCAAATCATTAAACACGAAACAGAACAATAACTTCTAGCCTCAAATCATTAAATACGAAACAGAACAATAACTTCTAGCCTCAAATCATTAAACACGAAACAGAACAATAACTTCTAGCCTCAAATCATTAAACACGAAACAGAACAATATCTTCTAGCCTCAAATCATTAAACACGAAACAGAACAATAACTTCTAGTTCTAGCCTCAAATCATTAAATACGAAACAGAACAACAACTTCTAGCCTCAAATCATTAAATACGAAATAGAACAATAACTTCTAGCCTCAAATCATTAAATACGAAACAGAACAATAACTTCTAGCCTCAAATCATTAAACACGAAACAGAACAATAACTTCTAGCCTCAAATCATTAAACACGAAACAGAACAATAACTTCTAGTTATAGCCTCAAATCATTAAACATGAAACAGAACAATAACTTCTAGCCTCAAATCATTAAATACGAAACAGAACAATAACTTTTAGTTCTAGCCTCAAATCATTAAACACGAAACAGAACAATAACTTCTAGCCTCAAATCATTAAACACGAAACAGAACAATAACTTCTAGTTCTAGCCTCAAATCATTAAATACGAAACAGAACAATAACTTCTAGTTCTAGCCTCAAATCATTAAACACGAAACAGAACAATAACTTCTAGCCTCAAATCATTAAATACGAAACAGAACAATAACTTCTAGTTCTAGCCTCAAATCATTAAATACGAAACAGAACAATAACTTCTAGCCTCAAATCATTAAACACGAAACAGAACAATAACTTCTAACCTCAAATCATTAAATACGAAACAGAACAATAACTTCTAGTTCTAGCCTCAAATCATTAAATACGAAACAGAACAATAACTTCTAGCCTCAAATCATTAAATACGAAACAGAACAATAACTTCTAGTTCTAGCCTCAAATCATTAAACACGAAACAGAACAATAACTTCTAGCCTCAAATCATTAAATACGAAACAGAACAATAACTTCTAGTTCTAGCCTCAAATCATTAAATACGAAACAGAACAATAACTTCTAGCCTCAAATCATTAAATACGAAACAGAACAATAACTTCTAGCCTCAAATAACTTCTAGCCTCAAATCATTAAATACGAAACAGAAGAATAACTTCTAGCCTCAAATCATTAAATACGAAACAGAACAATAACTTCTAGTTCTAGCCTCAAATCATTAAACACCAAACAGAACAATAACTTCTAGCCTCAAATCATTAAACACGAAACAGAACAACAACTTCTAGCCTCAAATCATTAAATACGAAACAGAACAATAACTTCTAGTTCTAGCCTCAAATCATTAAACACGAAACAGAACAATAACTTCTAGCCTCAAATCATTAAATACGAAACAGAACAATAAGTTCTACCCTCAAATCATTAAACACGAAACAGAACAATAACTTCTAGCCTCAAATCATTAAACACGAAACAGAACAATAACTTCTAGCCTCAAATCATTAAATACGAAACAGAACAATAACTTCTAGTCTCAAATCATTAAACACGAAACAGAACAATAACTTCTAGCCTCAAATCATTAAATACGAAACAGAACAATAACTTCTAGTCTCAAATCATTAAACACGAAACAGAACAATAACTTCTAGCCTCAAATCAGTAAACACGAAACAGAACAATAACTTCTAGCCTCAAATCATTAAACACGAAACAGAACAATAACTTCTAGCCTCAAATCATTAAACACGAAACAGAACAATAACTTCTAGCCTCAAATCATTAAACACGAAACAGAACAATACCTTCTAGCCTCAAATCATTAAACACGAAACAGAACAATAACTTCTAGTTCTAGCCTCAAATCATTAAACACGAAACAGAACAATAACTTCTAGCCTCAAATCATTAAATACGAAACAGAACAATAAGTTCTAGCCTCAAATCATTAAACACGAAACAGAACAATAACTTCTAGCCTCAAATCATTAAACACGAAACAGAACAATAACTTCTAGCCTCAAATCATTAAATACGAAACAGAACAATAACTTCTAGCTCTAGCCTCAAATCATTAAACACGAAACAGAACAATAACTTCTAGCCTCAAATCATTAAATACGAAACAGAACAATAACTTCTAGTCCCAAATCATTAAACACGAAACAGAACAATAACTTCTAGCCTCAAATCATTAAACACGAAACAGAACAATAACTTCTAGCCTCAAATCATTAAATACGAAACAGAAAAATAACTTCTAGTTCTAGCCTCAAATCATTAAACACGAAACAAAACAATAACTTCTAGCCTCAAATCATTAAATACGAAACAGAACAATAAGTTCTAGCCTCAAATCATTAAACACGAAACAGAACAATAACTTCTAGCCTCAAATCATTAAACACGAAACAGAACAATAACTTCTAGCCTCAAATCATTAAATACGAAACAGAACAATAACTTCTAGTTCTAGCCTCAAATCATTAAACACGAAACAGAACAATAACTTCTATCCTTAAATCATTAAACATGAAACAGAACAATAACTTCTAGCCTCAAATCATTAAATACGAAACAGAACAATAACTTCTAGTTCTAGCCTCAAATCATTAAACATGAAACAGAACAATAACTTCTAGCCTCAAATCATTAAATACGAAACAGAACAATAACTTTTAGTTCTAGCCTCAAATCATTAAACACGAAACAGAACAATAACTTCTAGCCTCAAATCATTAAACACGAAACAGAACAATAACTTCTAGTTCTAGCCTCAAATCATCAAATACGAAACAGAACAATAACTTCTAGTTCTAGCCTCAAATCATTAAACACGAAATAGAACAATAACTTCTAGCCTCAAATCATTAAATACGAAACAGAACAATAACTTCTAGTTCTAGCCTCAAATCATTAAATACGAAACAGAACAATAACTTCTAGCCTCAAATCATTAAACACGAAACAGAACAATAACTTCTAGTTCTAGCCTCAAATCATTAAATACGAAACAGAACAATAACTTCTAGTTCTAGCCTCAAATCATTAAATACGAAACAGAACAATAACTTCTAGCCTCAAATCATTAAATACGAAACAGAACAATAACTTCTAGCCTCAAATCATTAAACACGAAACAGAACAATAACTTCTAGCCTCAAATCATTAAACATGAAACAGAACAATAACTTCTAGCCTCAAATCATTAAATACGAAACAGAACAATAACTTCTAGTTCTAGCCTCAAATCATTAAATACGAAACAGAATAATAACTTCTAGCCTCAAATCATTAAACACGAAACAGAACAATAACTTCTAGCCTCAAATTATTAAATACGAAACAGAACAATAACTTCTAGTTCTAGCCTCAAATCATTAAATACGAAACAGAACAATAACTTCTAGCCTCAAATCATTAAATACGAAACAGAACAATAACTTCTAGTTCTAGCCTCAAATCATTAAACACGAAACAGAACAATAACTTCTACTTCTAGCCTCAAATCATTAAACACGTAACAGAACAATAACTTCTAGCCTCAAATCATTAAATACGAAACAGAAGAATAACTTCTAGCCTCAAATCATTAAATACGAAACAGTACAATAACTTCTAGTTCTAGCCTCATATCATTAAATACGAAACAGAACAATAACTTCTAGCCTCAAATCATTAAACACGAAACAGAACAACAACTTCTAGCCTCAAATCATTAAATACGAAACAGAACAATAACTTCTAGTTCTAGCCTCAAATCATTAAACACGAAACAGAACAATAACTTCTAGTTCTAGCCTCAAATCATTAAACACGAAACAGAACAATAACTTCTAGCCTCAAATCATTAAATACGAAACAGAACAATAACTTCTAACCTCAAATCATTAAACACGAAACGGAACAATATCTTCTAGCCTCAAATCATTAAACACGAAACAGAACAATAACTTCTAGTTCTAGCCTCAAATCATTAAATACGAAACAGAACAATAACTTCTAGCCTCAAATCATTAAATATGAAACAGAACAATAACTTCTAGCCTCAAATCATTAAATACGAAACAGAACAATAACTTCTAGCCTCAAATCATTAAACACGAAACAGAACAATAACTTCTAGTTCTAGCCTCAAATCATTAAACACGAAACAGAACAATAACTACTAGCCTCAAATCATTAAACACGAAACAGAACAATAACTTCTAGCCTCAAATCATTAAATACGAAACAGAACAATAACTTCTAGCCTCAAATCATTAAACACGAAACAGAACAATAACTTCTAGCCTCAAATCATTAAACACGAAACAGAACAATATCTTCTAGCCTCAAATCATTAAACACGAAACAGAACAATAACTTCTAGTTCTAGCCTCAAATCATTAAATACGAAACAGAACAACAACTTCTAGCCTCAAATCATTAAATACGAAATAGAACAATAACTTCTAGCCTCAAATCATTAAATACGAAACAGAACAATAACTTCTAGCCTCAAATCATTAAACACGAAACAGAACAATAACTTCTAGCCTCAAATCATTAAACACGAAACAGAACAATAACTTCTAGTTATAGCCTCAAATCATTAAACATGAAACAGAACAATAACTTCTAGCCTCAAATCATTAAATACGAAACAGAACAATAACTTTTAGTTCTAGCCTCAAATCATTAAACACGAAACAGAACAATAACTTCTAGCCTCAAATCATTAAACACGAAACAGAACAATAACTTCTAGTTCTAGCCTCAAATCATTAAATACGAAACAGAACAATAACTTCTAGTTCTAGCCTCAAATCATTAAACACGAAACAGAACAATAACTTCTAGCCTCAAATCATTAAATACGAAACAGAACAATAACTTCTAGTTCTAGCCTCAAATCATTAAATACGAAACAGAACAATAACTTCTAGCCTCAAATCATTAAACACGAAACAGAACAATAACTTCTAACCTCAAATCATTAAATACGAAACAGAACAATAACTTCTAGTTCTAGCCTCAAATCATTAAATACGAAACAGAACAATAACTTCTAGCCTCAAATCATTAAATACGAAACAGAACAATAACTTCTAGTTCTAGCCTCAAATCATTAAACACGAAACAGAACAATAACTTCTAGCCTCAAATCATTAAATACGAAACAGAACAATAACTTCTAGTTCTAGCCTCAAATCATTAAATACGAAACAGAACAATAACTTCTAGCCTCAAATCATTAAATACGAAACAGAACAATAACTTCTAGCCTCAAATAACTTCTAGCCTCAAATCATTAAATACGAAACAGAAGAATAACTTCTAGCCTCAAATCATTAAATACGAAACAGAACAATAACTTCTAGTTCTAGCCTCAAATCATTAAACACCAAACAGAACAATAACTTCTAGCCTCAAATCATTAAACACGAAACAGAACAACAACTTCTAGCCTCAAATCATTAAATACGAAACAGAACAATAACTTCTAGTTCTAGCCTCAAATCATTAAACACGAAACAGAACAATAACTTCTAGCCTCAAATCATTAAATACGAAACAGAACAATAAGTTCTACCCTCAAATCATTAAACACGAAACAGAACAATAACTTCTAGCCTCAAATCATTAAACACGAAACAGAACAATAACTTCTAGCCTCAAATCATTAAATACGAAACAGAACAATAACTTCTAGTCTCAAATCATTAAACACGAAACAGAACAATAACTTCTAGCCTCAAATCATTAAATACGAAACAGAACAATAACTTCTAGTCTCAAATCATTAAACACGAAACAGAACAATAACTTCTAGCCTCAAATCAGTAAACACGAAACAGAACAATAACTTCTAGCCTCAAATCAGTAAACACGAAACAGAACAATAACTTCTAGTTCTAGCCTCAAATCATTAAACACGAAACAGAACAATAACTTCTAGCCTCAAATCATTAAACACGAAACAGAACAATAACTTCTAGCCTCAAATCATTAAACACGAAACAGAGCAATAACTTCTAGCCTCAAATCATTAAACACGAAACAGAACAATAACTTCTAGCCTCAAATCATTAAACACGAAACAGAACAATAACTTCTAGTTCTTGCCTCAAATCATTAAATATGAAACAGAACAATAACTTCTAGTTCTAGCCTCAAATCATTAAACACGAAACAGAACAATAACTTCTAGCCTCAAATCATTAAACACGAAACAGAACAATAACTTCTAGCCTCAAATCATTAAACACGAAACAGAGGAATAACTTCTAGCCTCAAATCATTAAACACGAAACAGAACAATAACTTCTAGCCTCAAATCATTAAACACGAAACAGAACAATAACTTCTAGCCTCAAATCATTAAACACGAAACAGAACAATACCTTCTAGCCTCAAATCATTAAACACGAAACAGAACAATAACTTCTAGCCTCAAATCATTAAACACGAAACAGAACAATAACTTCTAGTTCTAGCCTCAAATCATTAAATACGAAACAGAACAACAACTTCTAGCCTCAAATCATTAAATAAGAAATAGAACAATAACTTCTAGCCTCAAATCATTAAATATGAAACAGAACAATAACTTCTAGCCTCAAATCATTAAATACGAAACAGAACAATAACTTCTAGTTCTAGCCTCAAATCATTAAATACGAAACAGAACAATAACTTCTAGCCTCAAATCATTAAATACGAAACAGAACAATAACTTCTAGCCTCAAATAACTTCTAGCCTCAAATCATTAAATACGAAACAGAAGAATAACTTCTAGCCTCAAATCATTAAATACGAAACAGAACAATAACTTCTAGTTCTAGCCTCAAATCATTAAACACCAAACAGAACAATAACTTCTAGCCTCAAATCATTAAACACGAAACAGAACAACAACTTCTAGCCTCAAATCATTAAATACGAAACAGAACAATAACTTCTAGTTCTAGCCTCAAATCATTAAACACGAAACAGAACAATAACTTCTAGCCTCAAATCATTAAATACGAAACAGAACAATAAGTTCTACCCTCAAATCATTAAACACGAAACAGAACAATAACTTCTAGCCTCAAATCATTAAACACGAAACAGAACAATAACTTCTAGCCTCAAATCATTAAATACGAAACAGAATAATAACTTCTAGTCTCAAATCATTAAACACGAAACAGAACAATAACTTCTAGCCTCAAATCATTAAATACGAAACAGAACAATAACTTCTAGTCTCAAATCATTAAACACGAAACAGAACAATAACTTCTAGCCTCAAATCAGTAAACACGAAACAGAACAATAACTTCTAGCCTCAAATCAGTAAACACGAAACAGAACAATAACTTCTAGTTCTAGCCTCAAATCATTAAACACGAAACAGAACAATAACTTCTAGCCTCAAATCATTAAACACGAAACAGAACAATAACTTCTAGCCTCAAATCATTAAACACGAAACAGAGCAATAACTTCTAGCCTCAAATCATTAAACACGAAACAGAACAATAACTTCTAGCCTCAAATCATTAAACACGAAACAGAACAATAACTTCTAGTTCTTGCCTCAAATCATTAAATATGAAACAGAACAATAACTTCTAGTTCTAGCCTCAAATCATTAAACACGAAACAGAACAATAACTTCTAGCCTCAAATCATTAAACACGAAACAGAACAATAACTTCTAGCCTCAAATCATTAAACACGAAACAGAGGAATAACTTCTAGCCTCAAATCATTAAACACGAAACAGAACAATAACTTCTAGCCTCAAATCATTAAACACGAAACAGAACAATAACTTCTAGCCTCAAATCATTAAACACGAAACAGAACAATACCTTCTAGCCTCAAATCATTAAACACGAAACAGAACAATAACTTTTAGCCTCAAATCATTAAACACGAAACAGAACAATAACTTCTAGTTCTAGCCTCAAATCATTAAATACGAAACAGAACAACAACTTCTAGCCTCAAATCATTAAATAAGAAATAGAACAATAACTTCTAGCCTCAAATCATTAAATATGAAACAGAACAATAACTTCTAGCCTCAAATCATTAAATATGAAACAGAACAATAACTTCTAGCCTCAAATCATTAAATACGAAACAGAACAATAACTTCTAGCCTCAAATCATTAAATACGAAACAGAACAATAACTTCTAGTTCTAGCCTCAAATCATTAAACACGAAACAGAACAATAACTTCTAGCCTCAAATCATTAAATACGAAACAGAACAATAACTTCTAGTCTCAAATCATTAAACACGAAACAGAACAATAACTTCTAGCCTCAAATCAGTAAACACGAAACAGAACAATAACTTCTAGCCTCAAATCATTAAATACGAAACAGAACAATAACTTCTAGTTCTAGCCTCAAATCATTAAACACGAAACAGAACAATAACTTCTAGTTCTAGCCTCAAATCATTAAACACGAAACAGAACAATAACTTCTAGCCTCAAATCATTAAACACGAAACAGAACAATAACTTCTAGCCTCAAATCATTAAACACGAAACAGATCAATAACTTCTAAACTCAAATCATTAAACACGAAACAGAACAATAACTTCTAGCCTCAAATCATTAAACACGAAACAGAACAATAACTTCTAGCCTCAAATCATTAAACACGAAACAGAACAATACCTTCTAGCCTCAAATCATTAAACACGAAACAGAACAATAACTTCTAGTTCTAGCCTCAAATCATTAAACACGAAACAGAACAATAACTTCTAGCCTCAAATCATTAAATACGAAACAGAACAATAAGTTCTACCCTCAAATCATTAAACACGAAACAGAACAATAACTTCTAGCCTCAAATCATTAAACACGAAACAGAACAATAACTTCTAGCCTCAAATCATTAAATACGAAACAGAATAATAACTTCTAGTCTCAAATCATTAAACACGAAACAGAACAATAACTTCTAGCCTCAAATCATTAAATACGAAACAGAACAATAACTTCTAGTCTCAAATCATTAAGCACGAAACAGAACAATAACTTCTAGCCTCAAATCAGTAAACACGAAACAGAACAATAACTTCTAGCCTCAAATCAGTAAACACGAAACAGAACAATAACTTCTAGTTCTAGCCTCAAATCATTAAACACGAAACAGAACAATAACTTCTAGCCTCAAATCATTAAACACGAAACAGAACAATAACTTCTAGCCTCAAATCATTAAACACGAAACAGAGCAATAACTTCTAGCCTCAAATCATTAAACACGAAACAGAACAATAACTTCTAGCCTCAAATCATTAAACACGAAACAGAACAATAACTTCTAGTTCTTGCCTCAAATCATTAAATATGAAACAGAACAATAACTTCTAGTTCTAGCCTCAAATCATTAAACACGAAACAGAACAATAACTTCTAGCCTCAAATCATTAAACACGAAACAGAACAATAACTTCTAGCCTCAAATCATTAAACACGAAACAGAGGAATAACTTCTAGCCTCAAATCATTAAACACGAAACAGAACAATAACTTCTAGCCTCAAATCATTAAACACGAAACAGAACAATAACTTCTAGCCTCAAATCATTAAACACGAAACAGAACAATACCTTCTAGCCTCAAATCATTAAACACGAAACAGAACAATAACTTTTAGCCTCAAATCATTAAACACGAAACAGAACAATAACTTCTAGTTCTAGCCTCAAATCATTAAATACGAAACAGAACAACAACTTCTAGCCTCAAATCATTAAATAAGAAATAGAACAATAACTTCTAGCCTCAAATCATTAAATATGAAACAGAACAATAACTTCTAGCCTCAAATCATTAAATATGAAACAGAACAATAACTTCTAGCCTCAAATCATTAAATACGAAACAGAACAATAACTTCTAGCCTCAAATCATTAAATACGAAACAGAACAATAACTTCTAGTTCTAGCCTCAAATCATTAAACACGAAACAGAACAATAACTTCTAGCCTCAAATCATTAAATACGAAACAGAACAATAACTTCTAGTCTCAAATCATTAAACACGAAACAGAACAATAACTTCTAGCCTCAAATCAGTAAACACGAAACAGAACAATAACTTCTAGCCTCAAATCATTAAATACGAAACAGAACAATAACTTCTAGTTCTAGCCTCAAATCATTAAACACGAAACAGAACAATAACTTCTAGTTCTAGCCTCAAATCATTAAACACGAAACAGAACAATAACTTCTAGCCTCAAATCATTAAACACGAAACAGAACAATAACTTCTAGCCTCAAATCATTAAACACGAAACAGATCAATAACTTCTAAACTCAAATCATTAAACACGAAACAGAACAATAACTTCTAGCCTCAAATCATTAAACACGAAACAGAACAATAACTTCTAGCCTCAAATCATTAAACACGAAACAGAACAATACCTTCTAGCCTCAAATCATTAAACACGAAACAGAACAATAACTTCTAGTTCTAGCCTCAAATCATTAAACACGAAACAGAACAATAACTTCTAGCCTCAAATCATTAAATACGAAACAGAACAATAAGTTCTAGCCTCAAATCATTAAACACGAAACAGAACAATAACTTCTAGCCTCAAATCATTAAACACGAAACAGAACAATAACTTCTAGCCTCAAATCATTAAATACGAAACAGAACAATAACTTCTAGCTCTAGCCTCAAATCATTAAACACGAAACAGAACAATAACTTCTAGCCTCAAATCATTAAATACGAAACAGAACAATAACTTCTAGTCCCAAATCATTAAACACGAAACAGAACAATAACTTCTAGCCTCAAATCATTAAACACGAAACAGAACAATAACTTCTAGCCTCAAATCATTAAATACGAAACAGAACAATAACTTCTAGTTCTAGCCTCAAATCATTAAACACGAAACAAAGCAATAACTTCTAGCCTCAAATCATTAAATACGAAACAGAACAATAACTTCTAGCCTCAAATCATTAAACACGAAACAGAACAATAACTTCTAGCCTCAAATCATTAAACACGAAACAGAACAATAACTTCTAGCCTCAAATCATTAAATACGAAACAGAACAATAACTTCTAGTTCTAGCCTCAAATCATTAAACACGAAACAGAACAATAACTTCTAGCCTCAAATCATTAAATACGAAACAGAACAATAACTTCTAGTCCCAAATCATTAAACACGAAACAGAACAATAACTTCTAGCCTCAAATCATTAAACACGAAACAGAACAATAACTTCTAGCCTCAAATCATTAAATACGAAACAGAACAATAACTTCTAGTTCTAGCCTCAAATCATTAAACACGAAACAGAACAATAACTTCTAGCCTTAAATCATTAAACATGAAACATAACAATAACTTCTAGCCTCAAATCATTAAACACGAAACAGAACAATAACTTCTAGCCTCAAATCATTAAACACGAAACAGAACAATAACTTCTAGCCTCAAATCATTAAACACGAAACAGAACAATAACTTCTAGCCTCAAATCATTAAATACGAAACAGAACAATAACTTCTAGCCTCAAATCATTAAACACGAAACAGAACAATACCTTCTAGCCTCAAATCATTAAATACGAAACAGAACAATAACTTCTAGTTCTAGCCTCATATCATTAAACACGAAACAGAACAATAACTTCTAGCCTCAAATCATTAAACACGAAAAAGAACAATAACTTCTAGTTCTAGCCTCAAATCATTAAACACGAAACAGAACAATAACTTCTAGCCTCAAATCATTAAACACGAAACAGAGCAATAACTTCTAGCCTCAAATCATTAAACACGAAACAGAACAATAACTTCTAGCCTCAAATCATTAAACACGAAACAGAACAATAACTTCTAGTTCTTGCCTCAAATCATTAAATATGAAACAGAACAATAACTTCTAGTTCTAGCCTCAAATCATTAAACACGAAACAGAACAATAACTTCTAGCCTCAAATCATTAAACACGAAACAGAACAATAACTTCTAGCCTCAAATCATTAAACACGAAACAGAGGAATAACTTCTAGCCTCAAATCATTAAACACGAAACAGAACAATAACTTCTAGCCTCAAATCATTAAATACGAAACAGAACAATAACTTCTAGCCTCAAATCATTAAATACGAAACAGAACAATAACTTCTAGCCTCAAATCATTAAACACGAAACAGAACAATAACTTCTAGTTCTAGCCTCAAATCATTAAACACGAAACAGAACAATAACTTCTAACCTCAAATCATTAAATACGAAACAGAACAATAACTTCTAGCCTCAAATCATTAAACACGAAACAGAACAATAACTTCTAGCCTCAAATCATTAAATACGAAACAGAACAATAACTTCTAGTTCTAGCCTCAAATCATTAAATACGAAACAGAACAATAACTTCTAGCCTCAAATCATTAAACACGAAACAGAACAATAACTTCTAGCCTCAAATCATTAAATACGAAACAGAAGAATAACTTCTAGCCTCAAATCATTAAATACGAAACAGAACAATAACTTCTAGCCTCAAATCATTAAACACGAAACAGAACAATAACTTCTAGCCTCAAATCATTAAATACGAAACAGAAGAATAACTTCTAGCCTCAAATCATTAAATACGAAACAGAACAATAACTTCTAGCCTCAAATCATTAAACATGAAACAGAACAATAACTTCTAGCCTCAAATCATTAAATACGAAACAGAACAATAACTTCTAGTTCTAGCCTCAAATCATTAAATAAGAAACAGAACAATAACTTCTAGCCTCAAATCATTAAACACGAAACAGAACAATAACTTCTAGCCTCAAATCATTAAATACGAAACAGAAGAATAACTTCTAGCCTCAAATCATTAAATACGAAACAGAACAATAACTTCTAGCCTCAAATCATTAAATACGAAACAGAACAATAACTTCTAGTTCTAGCCTCAAATCATTAAACACGAAACAGAACAATAACTTCTAGCCTCAAATCATTAAACACGAAACAGAACAACAACTTCTAGCCTCAAATCATTAAACACGAAACAGAACAATAACTTCTAGCCTCAAATCATTAAATACTAAACAGAACAATAAGTTCTAGCCTCAAATCATTAAACACGAAACAGAACAATAACTTCTAGCCTCAAATCATTAAACACGAAACAGAACAATAACTTCTAGTTCTAGCCTCAAATCATTAAACACGAAACAGAACAATAACTTCTAGCCTCAAATCATTAAATACGAAACAGAACAATAACTTCTAGTCTCAAATCATTAAACACGAAACAGGACAATAACTTCTAGCCTCAAATCAGTAAACACGAAACAGAACAATAACTTCTAGTTCTAGCCTCAAATCATTAAACACGAAACAGAACAATAACTTCTAGCCTCAAATCATTAAACACGAAACAGAACAATAACTTCTAGCCTCAAATCATTAAACACGAAACAGAGCAATAACTTCTAGCCTCAAATCATTAAACACGAAACAGAACAATAACTTCTAGCCTCAAATCATTAAACACGAAACAGAACAATAACTTCTAGTTCTTCCCTCAAATCATTAAATATGAAACAGAACAATAACTTCTAGTTCTAGCCTCAAATCATTAAACACGAAACAGAACAATAACTTCTAGCCTCAAATCATTAAACACGAAACAGAACAATAACTTCTAGCCTCAAATCATTAAACACGAAACAGAGCAATAACTTCTAGCCTCAAATCATTAAACACGAAACAGAACAATAACTTCTAGCCTCAAATCATTAAACACGAAACAGAACAATAACTTCTAGCCTCAAATCATTAAACACGAAACAGAACAATACCTTCTAGCCTCAAATCATTAAACACGAAACAGAACAATAACTTCTAGCCTCAAATCATTAAACACGAAACAGAACAATAACTTCTAGTTCTAGCCTCAAATCATTAAATACGAAACAGAACAACAACTTCTAGCCTCAAATCATTAAATACGAAATAGAACAATAACTTCTAGCCTCAAATCATTAAATATGAAACAGAACAATAACTTCTAGCCTCAAATCATTAAATATGAAACAGAACAATAACTTCTAGCCTCAAATCATTAAATACGAAACAGAACAATAACTTCTAGCCTCAAATCATTAAACACGAAACAGAGCAATAACTTCTAGCCTCAAATCATTAAACACGAAACAGAACAATAACTCCTAGCCTCAAATCATTAAACACGAAACAGAACAATAACTTCTAGTTCTTGCCTCAAATCATTAAATATGAAACAGAACAATAACTTCTAGTTCTAGCCTCAAATCATTAAACACGAAACAGAACAATAACTTCTAGCCTCAAATCATTAAACACGAAACAGAACAATAACTTCTAGCCTCAAATCATTAAACACGAAACAGAGGAATAACTTCTAGCCTCAAATCATTAAACACGAAACAGAACAATAACTTCTAGCCTCAAATCATTAAATACGAAACAGAACAATAACTTCTAGCCTCAAATCATTAAATACGAAACAGAACAATAACTTCTAGTCTCAAATCATTAAACACGAAACAGAACAATAACTTCTAGTTCTAGCCTCAAATCATTAAACACGAAACAGAACAATAACTTCTAACCTCAAATCATTAAATACGAAACAGAACAATAACTTCTAGCCTCAAATCATTAAACACGAAACAGAACAATAACTTCTAGCCTCAAATCATTAAATACGAAACAGAACAATAACTTCTAGTTCTAGCCTCAAATCATTAAATACGAAACAGAACAATAACTTCTAGCCTCAAATCATTAAACACGAAACAGAACAATAACTTCTAGCCTCAAATCATTAAATACGAAACAGAAGAATAACTTCTAGCCTCAAATCATTAAATACGAAACAGAACAATAACTTCTAGCCTCAAATCATTAAACACGAAACAGAACAATAACTTCTAGCCTCAAATCATTAAATACGAAACAGAAGAATAACTTCTAGCCTCAAATCATTAAATACGAAACAGAACAATAACTTCTAGCCTCAAATCATTAAACATGAAACAGAACAATAACTTCTAGCCTCAAATCATTAAATACGAAACAGAACAATAACTTCTAGTTCTAGCCTCAAATCATTAAATAAGAAACAGAACAATAACTTCTAGCCTCAAATCATTAAACACGAAACAGAACAATAACTTCTAGCCTCAAATCATTAAATACGAAACAGAAGAATAACTTCTAGCCTCAAATCATTAAATACAAAACAGAACAATAACTTCTAGCCTCAAATCATTAAATACGAAACAGAACAATAACTTCTAGTTCTAGCCTCAAATCATTAAACACGAAACAGAACAATAACTTCTAGCCTCAAATCATTAAACACGAAACAGAACAACAACTTCTAGCCTCAAATCATTAAACACGAAACAGAACAATAACTTCTAGCCTCAAATCATTAAATACTAAACAGAACAATAAGTTCTAGCCTCAAATCATTAAACACGAAACAGAACAATAACTTCTAGCCTCAAATCATTAAACACGAAACAGAACAATAACTTCTAGTTCTAGCCTCAAATCATTAAACACGAAACAGAACAATAACTTCTAGCCTCAAATCATTAAATACGAAACAGAACAATAACTTCTAGTCTCAAATCATTAAACACGAAACAGGACAATAACTTCTAGCCTCAAATCAGTAAACACGAAACAGAACAATAACTTCTAGTTCTAGCCTCAAATCATTAAACACGAAACAGAACAATAACTTCTAGCCTCAAATCATTAAACACGAAACAGAACAATAACTTCTAGCCTCAAATCATTAAACACGAAACAGAGCAATAACTTCTAGCCTCAAATCATTAAACACGAAACAGAACAATAACTTCTAGCCTCAAATCATTAAACACGAAACAGAACAATAACTTCTAGTTCTTCCCTCAAATCATTAAATATGAAACAGAACAATAACTTCTAGTTCTAGCCTCAAATCATTAAACACGAAACAGAACAATAACTTCTAGCCTCAAATCATTAAACACGAAACAGAACAATAACTTCTAGCCTCAAATCATTAAACACGAAACAGAGGAATAACTTCTAGCCTCAAATCATTAAACACGAAACAGAACAATAACTTCTAGCCTCAAATCATTAAACACGAAACAGAACAATAACTTCTAGCCTCAAATCATTAAACACGAAACAGAACAATACCTTCTAGCCTCAAATCATTAAACACGAAACAGAACAATAACTTCTAGCCTCAAATCATTAAACACGAAACAGAACAATAACTTCTAGTTCTAGCCTCAAATCATTAAATACGAAACAGAACAACAACTTCTAGCCTCAAATCATTAAATATGAAACAGAACAATAACTTCTAGCCTCAAATCATTAAATATGAAACAGAACAATAACTTCTAGCCTCAAATCATTAAATACGAAACAGAACAATAACTTCTAGCCTCAAATCATTAAATACGAAACAGAACAATAACTTCTAGTTCTAGCCTCAAATCATTAAACACGAAACAGAACAATAACTTCTAGCCTCAAATCATTAAATACGAAACAGAACAATAACTTCTAGTTCTAGCCTCAAATCATTAAATACGAAACAGAACAATAACTTCTAGCCTCAAATCATTAAACACGAAACAGAACAATAACTTCTAACCTCAAATCATTAAATACGAAACAGAACAATAACTTCTAGTTCTAGCCTCAAATCATTAAATACGAAACAGAACAATATCTTCTAGCCTCAAATCATTAAACACGAAACAGAACAATAACTTCTAGTTCTAGCCTCAAATCATTAAATACGAAACAGAACAATAACTTCTAGCCTCAAATCATTAAATATGAAACAGAACAATAACTTCTAGCCTCAAATCATTAAACACGAAACAGAACAATAACTTCTAACCTCAAATCATTAAATACGAAACAGAACAATAACTTCTAGCCTCAAATCATTAAACACGAAACAGAACAATAACTTCTAGCCTCAAATCATTAAACATGAAACAGAACAATAACTTCTAGCCTCAAATCATTAAATACGAAACAGAACAATAACTTCTAGTTCTAGCCTCAAATCATTAAATACGAAACAGAACAATAACTTCTAGCCTCAAATCATTAAACACGAAACAGAACAATAACTTCTAGCCTCAAATCATTAAATACGAAACAGAAGAATAACTTTTAGCCTCAAATCATTAAATACGAAACAGAACAATAACTTCTAGCCTCAAATCATTAAACACGAAACAGAACAATAACTTCTAGCCTCAAATCATTAAATACGAAACAGAAGAATAACTTCTAGCCTCAAATCATTAAATACGAAACAGAACAATAACTTCTAGCCTCAAATCATTAAACATGAAACAGAACAATAACTTCTAGCCTCAAATCATTAAATACGAAACAGAACAATAACTTCTAGTTCTAGCCTCAAATCATTAAATACGAAACAGAACAATAACTTCTAGCCTCAAATCATTAAACACGAAACAGAACAATAACTTCTAGCCTCAAATCATTAAATACGAAACAGAAGAATAACTTCTAGCCTCAAATCATTAAATACGAAACAGAACAATAACTTCTAGCCTCAAATCATTAAATACGAAACAGAACAATAACTTCTAGTTCTAGCCTCAAATCATTAAACACGAAACAGAACAATAACCTCTAGCCTCAAATCATTAAACACGAAACAGAACAACAACTTCTAGCCTCAAATCATTAAACACGAAACAGAACAATAACTTCTAGCCTCAAATCATTAAATACTAAACAGAACAATAAGTTCTAGCCTCAAATCATTAAACACGAAACAGAACAATAACTTCTAGCCTCAAATCATTAAACACGAAACAGAACAATAACTTCTAGCCTCAAATCATTAAATACGAAACAGAACAATAACTTCTAGTTCTAGCCTCAAATCATTAAACACGAAACAGAACAATAACTTCTAGCCTCAAATCATTAAATACGAAACAGAACAATAACTTCTAGTCTCAAATCATTAAACACGAAACAGAACAATAACTTCAAGCCTCAAATCATTAAACACGAAACAGAACAATAACTTCTAGCCTCAAATCATTAAACACGAAACAGAGCAATAACTTCTAGCCTCAAATCATTAAACACGAAACAGAACAATAACTACTAGCCTCAAATCATTAAACACGAAACAGAACAATAACTTCTAGTTCTTGCCTCAAATCATTAAATATGAAACAGAACAATAACTTCTAGTTCTAGCCTCAAATCATTAAACACGAAACAGAACAATAACTTCTAGCCTCAAATCATTAAACACGAAACAGAACAATAACTTCTAGCCTCAAATCATTAAACACGAAACAGAGGAATAACTTCTAGCCTCAAATCATTAAACACGAAACAGAACAATAACTTCTAGCCTCAAATCATTAAACACGAAACAGAACAATAACTTCTAGCCTCAAATCATTAAACACGAAACAGAACAATACCTTCTAGCCTCAAATCATTAAACACGAAACAGAACAATAACTTCTAGCCTCAAATCATTAAACACGAAACAGAACAATAACTTCTAGTTCTAGCCTCAAATCATTAAACACGAAACAGAACAATAACTTCTAGCCTCAAATCATTAAACACGAAACAGAACAACAACTTCTAGCCTCAAATCATTAAACACGAAACAGAACAATAACTTCTAGTCTCAAATCATTAAACACGAAACAGAACAATAACTTCTAGCCTCAAATCATTAAATACGAAACAGAACAATAACTTCTAGTTCTAGCCTCAAATCATTAAACACGAAACAGAACAATAACTTCTAGCCTCAAATCATTAAATACGAAACAGAACAATAACTTCTAGTCTCAAATCATTAAACACGAAACAGAACAATAACTTCTAGCCTCAAATCAGTAAACACGAAACAGAACAATAACTTCTAGCCTCAAATCATTAAATACGAAACAGAACAATAACTTCTAGTTCTAGCCTCAAATCATTAACACAAAACAGAACAATAACTTCTAGTTCTAGCCTCAAATCATTAAACACGAAACAGAACAATAACTTCTAGCCTCAAATCATTAAACATGAAACAGAACAATAACTTCTAACCTCAAATCATTAAACACGAAACAGAACAATAACTTCTAGCCTCAAATCATTAAACACGAAACAGAGCAATAACTTCTAACCTCAAATCATTAAACACGAAACAGAACAATAACTTCTAGCCTCAAATCATTAAACACGAAACAGAACAATAACTTCTAGCCTCAAATCATTAAACACGAAACAGAACAATAACTTCTAGCCTCAAATCATTAAACACGAAAAAGAACAATAACTTCTAGTTCTAGCCTCAAATCATTAAACACGAAACAGAACAATAACTTCTAGCCTCAAATCATTAAACACGAAACAGAACAATAACTTCTAGCCTCAAATCATTAAACACGAAACAGAACAATAACTTCTAGCCTCAAATCATTAAATACGAAACAGAACAATAACTTCTAGCCTCAAATCATTAAATACGAAACAGAACAATAACTTCTAGCCTCAAATCATTAAACACGAAACAGAACAATAACTTCTAGTTCTAGCCTCAAATCATTAAACACGAAACAGAACAATAACTTCTAGCCTCAAATCATTAAATACGAAACAGAACAATAACTTCTAACCTCAAATCATTAAACACGAAACAGAACAATATCTTCTAGCCTCAAATCATTAAACACGAAACAGAACAATAACTTCTAGTTCTAGCCTCAAATCATTAAATACGAAACAGAACAATAACTTCTAGCCTCAAATCATTAAATATGAAACAGAACAATAACTTCTAGCCTCAAATCATTAAACACGAAACAGAACAATAACTTCTAACCTCAAATCATTAAATACGAAACAGAACAATAACTTCTAGCCTCAAATCATTAAACACGAAACAGAACAATAACTTCTAGCCTCAAATCATTAAACATGAAACAGAACAATAACTTCTAGCCTCAAATCATTAAATACGAAACAGAACAATAACTTCTAGTTCTAGCCTCAAATCATTAAATACGAAACAGAACAATAACTTCTAGCCTCAAATCATTAAACACGAAACAGAACAATAACTTCTAGCCTCAAATCATTAAATACGAAACAGAAGAATAACTTTTAGCCTCAAATCATTAAATACGAAACAGAACAATAACTTCTAGCCTCAAATCATTAAACACGAAACAGAACAATAACTTCTAGCCTCAAATCATTAAATACGAAACAGAAGAATAACTTCTAGCCTCAAATCATTAAATACGAAACAGAACAATAACTTCTAGCCTCAAATCATTAAACATGAAACAGAACAATAACTTCTAGCCTCAAATCATTAAATACGAAACAGAACAATAACTTCTAGTTCTAGCCTCAAATCATTAAATACGAAACAGAACAATAACTTCTAGCCTCAAATCATTAAACACGAAACAGAACAATAACTTCTAGCCTCAAATCATTAAATACGAAACAGAAGAATAACTTCTAGCCTCAAATCATTAAATACGAAACAGAACAATAACTTCTAGCCTCAAATCATTAAATACGAAACAGAACAATAACTTCTAGTTCTAGCCTCAAATCATTAAACACGAAACAGAACAATAACCTCTAGCCTCAAATCATTAAACACGAAACAGAACAACAACTTCTAGCCTCAAATCATTAAACACGAAACAGAACAATAACTTCTAGCCTCAAATCATTAAATACTAAACAGAACAATAAGTTCTAGCCTCAAATCATTAAACACGAAACAGAACAATAACTTCTAGCCTCAAATCATTAAATACGAAACAGAACAATAACTTCTAGTTCTAGCCTCAAATCATTAAACACGAAACAGAACAATAACTTCTAGCCTCAAATCATTAAATACGAAACAGAACAATAACTTCTAGTCTCAAATCATTAAACACGAAACAGAACAATAACTTCTAGCCTCAAATCATTAAACACGAAACAGAACAATAACTTCTAGCCTCAAATCATTAAACACGAAACAGAGCAATAACTTCTAGCCTCAAATCATTAAACACGAAACAGAACAATAACTACTAGCCTCAAATCATTAAACACGAAACAGAACAATAACTTCTAGTTCTTGCCTCAAATCATTAAATATGAAACAGAACAATAACTTCTAGTTCTAGCCTCAAATCATTAAACACGAAACAGAACAATAACTTCTAGCCTCAAATCATTAAACACGAAACAGAACAATAACTTCTAGCCTCAAATCATTAAACACGAAACAGAGGAATAACTTCTAGCCTCAAATCATTAAACACGAAACAGAACAATAACTTCTAGCCTCAAATCATTAAACACGAAACAGAACAATAACTTCTAGCCTCAAATCATTAAACACGAAACAGAACAATACCTTCTAGCCTCAAATCATTAAACACGAAACAGAACAATAACTTCTAGCCTCAAATCATTAAACACGAAACAGAACAATAACTTCTAGTTCTAGCCTCAAATCATTAAACACGAAACAGAACAATAACTTCTAGCCTCCAATCATTAAACACGAAACAGAACAACAACTTCTAGCCTCAAATCATTAAACACGAAACAGAACAATAACTTCTAGCCTCAAATCATTAAATACTAAACAGAACAATAAGTTCTAGCCTCAAATCATTAAACACGAAACAGAACAATAACTTCTAGCCTCAAATCATTAAACACGAAACAGAACAATAACTTCTAGCCTCAAATCATTAAATACGAAACAGAACAATAACTTCTAGTTCTAGCCTCAAATCATTAAACACGAAACAGAACAATAACTTCTAGCCTCAAATCATTAAATACGAAACAGAACAATAACTTCTAGTCTCAAATCATTAAACACGAAACAAAACAATAACTTCTAGCCTCAAATCATTAAACACGAAACAGAACAATAACTTCTAGCCTCAAATCATTAAACACGAAACAGAGCAATAACTTCTAGCCTCAAATCATTAAACACGAAACAGAACAATAACTACTAGCCTCAAATCATTAAACACGAAACAGAACAATAACTTCTAGTTCTTGCCTCAAATCATTAAATATGAAACAGAACAATAACTTCTAGTTCTAGCCTCAAATCATTAAACACGAAACAGAACAATAACTTCTAGCCTCAAATCATTAAACACGAAACAGAACAATAACTTCTAGCCTCAAATCATTAAACACGAAACAGAGGAATAACTTCTAGCCTCAAATCATTAAACACGAAACAGAACAATAACTTCTAGCCTCAAATCATTAAACACGAAACAGAACAATAACTTCTAGCCTCAAATCATTAAACACGAAACAGAACAATACCTTCTAGCCTCAAATCATTAAACACGAAACAGAACAATAACTTCTAGCCTCAAATCATTAAACACGAAACAGAACAATAACTTCTAGTTCTAGCCTCAAATCATTAAATACGAAACAGAACAACAACTTCTAGCCTCAAATCATTAAATACGAAATAGAACAATAACTTCTAGCCTCAAATCATTAAATATGAAACAGAACAATAACTTCTAGCCTCAAATCATTAAATATGAAACAGAACAATAACTTCTAGCCTCAAATCATTAAATACGAAACAGAACAATAACTTCTAGCCTCAAATCATTAAATACGAAACAGAACAATAACTTCTAGTTCTAGCCTCAAATCATTAAACACGAAACAGAACAATAACTTCTAGCCTCAAATCATTAAATACGAAACAGAACAATAACTTCTAGTCTCAAATCATTAAACACGAAACAGAACAATAACTTCTAGCCTCAAATCAGTAAACACGAAACAGAACAATAACTTCTAACCTCAAATCATTAAATACGAAACAGAACAATAACTTCTAGTTCTAGCCTCAAATCATTAAACACGAAACAGAACAATAACTTCTAGTTCTAGCCTCAAATCATTAAACACGAAACAGAACAATAACTTCTAGCCTCAAATCATTAAACATGAAACAGAACAATAACTTCTAACCTCAAATCATTAAACACGAAACAGAACAATAACTTCTAGCCTCAAATCATTAAACACGAAACAGAGCAATAACTTCTAACCTCAAATCATTAAACACGAAACAGAACAATAACTTCTAGCCTCAAATCATTAAACATGAAACAGAACAATAACTTCTAGCCTCAAATCATTAAACACGAAACAGAACAATAACTTCTAGCCTCAAATCATTAAACACGAAACAGAACAATAACTTCTAGCCTCAAATCATTAAATACGAAACAGAGCAATAACTTCTAACCTCAAATCATTAAACACGAAACAGAACAATAACTTCTAGCCTCAAATCATTAAACACGAAACAGAACAATAACTTCTAGCCTCAAATCATTAAACACGAAACAGAACAATACCTTCTAGCCTCAAATCATTAAACACGAAACAGAACAATAACTTCTAGTTCTAGCCTCAAATCATTAAACACGAAACAGAACAATAACTTCTAGCCTCAAATCATTAAATACGAAACAGAACAATAAGTTCTAGCCTCAAATCATTAAACACGAAACAGAACAATAACTTCTAGCCTCAAATCATTAAACACGAAACAGAACAATAACTTCTAGCCTCAAATCATTAAATACGAAACAGAACAATAACTTCTAGCTCTAGCCTCAAATCATTAAACACGAAACAGAACAATAACTTCTAGCCTCAAATCATTAAATACGAAACAGAACAATAACTTCTAGTCCCAAATCATTAAACACGAAACAGAACAATAACTTCTAGTCTCAAATCATTAAACACGAAACAGAACAATAACTTCTAGCCTCAAATCATTAAATACGAAACAGAACAATAACTTCTAGTTCTAGCCTCAAATCATTAAACACGAAACAAAACAATAACTTCTAGCCTCAAATCATTAAATACGAAACAGAACAATAAGTTCTAGCCTCAAATCATTAAACACGAAACAGAACAATAACTTCTAGCCTCAAATCATTAAACACGAAACAGAACAATAACTTCTAGCCTCAAATCATTAAATACGAAACAGAACAATAACTTCTAGTTCTAGCCTCAAATCATTAAACACGAAACAGAACAATAACTTCTAGCCTCAAATCATTAAATACGAAACAGAACAATAACTTCTAGTCCCAAATCATTAAACACGAAACAGAACAATAACTTCTAGCCTCAAATCATTAAACACGAAACAGAACAATAACTTCTAGCCTCAAATCATTAAATACGAAACAGAACAATAACTTCTAGTTCTAGCCTCAAATCATTAAACACGAAACAGAACAATAACTTCTATCCTTAAATCATTAAACATGAAACAGAACAATAACTTCTAGCCTCAAATCATTAAACACGAAACAGAACAATAACTTCTAGCCTCAAATCATTAAACACGAAACAGAACAATAACTTCTAGCCTCAAATCATTAAACACGAAACAGAACAATAACTTCTAGCCTCAAATCATTAAATACGAAACAGAACAATAACTTCTAGCCTCAAATCATTAAACACGAAACAGAACAATACCTTCTAGCCTCAAATCATTAAATACGAAACAGAACAATAACTTCTAGTTCTAGCCTCAAATCATTAAACACGAAACAGAACAATAACTTCTAGCCTCAAATCATTAAACACGAAAAAGAACAATAACTTCTAGTTCTAGCCTCAAATCATTAAACACGAAACAGAACAATAACTTCTAGCCTCAAATCATTAAACACGAAACAGAACAATAACTTCTAGCCTCAAATCATTAAACACGAAACAGAACAATAACTTCTAGCCTCAAATCATTAAATACGAAACAGAACAATAACTTCTAACCTCAAATCATTAAACACGAAACAGAACAATATCTTCTAGCCTCAAATCATTAAACACGAAACAGAACAATAACTTCTAGTTCTAGCCTCAAATCATTAAATACGAAACAGAACAATAACTTCTAGCCTCAAATCATTAAATATGAAACAGAACAATAACTTTTAGCCTCAAATCATTAAATACGAAACAGAACAATAACTTCTAGCCTCAAATCATTAAACACGAAACAGAACAATAACTTCTAGTTCTAGCCTCAAATCATTAAACACGAAACAGAACAATAACTTCTAGCCTCAAATCATTAAACACGAAACAGAACAATAACTTCTAACCTCAAATCATTAAATACGAAACAGAACAATAACTTCTAGCCTCAAATCATTAAACACGAAACAGAACAATAACTTCTAGCCTCAAATCATTAAACACGAAACAGAACAATATCTTCTAGCCTCAAATCATTAAACACGAAACAGAACAATAACTTCTAGTTCTAGCCTCAAATCATTAAATACGAAACAGAACAACAACTTCTAGCCTCAAATCATTAAATACGAAATAGAACAATAACTTCTAGCCTCAAATCATTAAATATGAAACAGAACAATAACTTCTAGCCTCAAATCATTAAATATGAAACAGAACAATAACTTCTAGCCTCAAATCATTAAATACGAAACAGAACAATAAGTTCTAGCCTCAAATCATTAAATACGAAACAGAACAATAACTTCTAGTTCTAGCCTCAAATCATTAAACACGAAACAGAACAATAACTTCTAGCCTCAAATCATTAAATACGAAACAGAACAATAACTTCTAGTCTCAAATCATTAAACACGAAACAGAACAATAACTTCTAGCCTCAAATCAGTAAACACGAAACAGAACAATAACTTCTAGCCTCAAATCATTAAATACGAAACAGAACAATAACTTCTAGTTCTAGCCTCAAATCATTAAACACGAAACAGAACAATAACTTCTAGTTCTAGCCTCAAATCATTAAATACGAAACAGAACAATAACTTCTAGCCTCAAATCATTAAACACGAAACAGAACAATAACTTCTAGCCTCAAATCATTAAACACGAAACAGAGCAATAACTTCTAACCTCAAATCAATAAACACGAAACAGAACAATAACTTCTAGCCTCAAATCATTAAACACGAAACAGAACAATAACTTCTAGCCTCAAATCATTAAACACGAAACAGAACAATACCTTCTAGCCTCAAATCATTAAACACGAAACAGAACAATAACTTCTAGTTCTAGCCTCAAATCATTAAACACGAAACAGAACAATAACTTCTAGCCTCAAATCATTAAATACGAAACAGAACAATAAGTTCTAGCCTCAAATCATTAAACACGAAACAGAACAATAACTTCTAGCCTCAAATCATTAAACACGAAACAGAACAATAACTTCTAGCCTCAAATCATTAAATACGAAACAGAACAATAACTTCTAGCTCTAGCCTCAAATCATTAAACACGAAACAGAACAATAACTTCTAGCCTCAAATCATTAAATATGAAACAGAACAATAACTTCTAGCCTCAAATCATTAAATATGAAACAGAACAATAACTTCTAGCCTCAAATCATTAAATACGAAACAGAACAATAACTTCTATCCTCAAATCATTAAATACGAAACAGAACAATAACTTCTAGTTCTAGCCTCAAATCATTAAACACGAAACAGAACAATAACTTCTAGCCTCAAATCATTAAATACGAAACAGAACAATAACTTCTAGTCTCAAATCATTAAACACGAAACAGAACAATAACTTCTAGCCTCAAATCATTAAACACGAAACAGAACAATAACTTCTAGCCTCAAATCATTAAATACGAAACAGAACAATAACTTCTAGTTCTAGCCTCAAATCATTAAACACGAAACAGAACAATAACTTCTAGTTCTAGCCTCAAATCATTAAACACGAAACAGAACAATAACTTCTAGCCTCAAATCATTAAACACGAAACAGAGCAATAACTTCTAACCTCAAATCATTAAACACGAAACAGAACAATAACTTCTAGCCTCAAATCATTAAACACGAAACAGAACAATAACTTCTAGCCTCAAATCATTAAACACGAAACAGAACAATAACTTCTAGCCTCAAATCATTAAACACGAAACAGAACAATAACTTCTAGCCTCAAATCATTAAATACGAAACAGAGCAATAACTTCTAACCTCAAATCATTAAACACGAAACAGAACAATAACTTCTAGCCTCAAATCATTAAACACGAAACAGAACAATAACTTCTAGCCTCAAATCATTAAACACGAAACAGAACAATACCTTCTAGCCTCAAATCATTAAACACGAAACAGAACAATAACTTCTAGTTCTAGCCTCAAATCATTAAACACGAAACAGAACAATAACTTCTAGCCTCAAATCATTAAATACGAAACAGAACAATAAGTTCTAGCCTCAAATCATTAAACACGAAACAGAACAATAACTTCTAGCCTCAAATCATTAAACACGAAACAGAACAATAACTTCTAGCCTCAAATCATTAAATACGAAACAGAACAATAACTTCTAGCTCTAGCCTCAAATCATTAAACACGAAACAGAACAATAACTTCTAGCCTCAAATCATTAAATACGAAACAGAACAATAACTTCTAGTCCCAAATCATTAAACAAGAAACAGAACAATAACTTCTAGTCTCAAATCATTAAACACGAAACAGAACAATAACTTCTAGCCTCAAATCATTAAATACGAAACAGAACAATAACTTCTAGTTCTAGCCTCAAATCATTAAACACGAAACAAAACAATAACTTCTAGCCTCAAATCATTAAATACGAAACAGAACAATAAGTTCTAGCCTCAAATCATTAAACACGAAACAGAACAATAACTTCTAGCCTCAAATCATTAAACACGAAACAGAACAATAACTTCTAGCCTCAAATCATTAAATACGAAACAGAACAATAACTTCTAGTTCTAGCCTCAAATCATTAAACACGAAACAGAACAATAACTTCTAGCCTCAAATCATTAAATACGAAACAGAACAATAACTTCTAGTCCCAAATCATTAAACACGAAACAGAACAATAACTTCTAGCCTCAAATCATTAAACACGAAACAGAACAATAACTTCTAGCCTCAAATCATTAAATACGAAACAGAACAATAACTTCTAGTTCTAGCCTCAAATCATTAAACACGAAACAGAACAATAACTTCTATCCTTAAATCATTAAACATGAAACAGAACAATAACTTCTAGCCTCAAATCATTAAACACGAAACAGAACAATAACTTCTAGCCTCAAATCATTAAACACGAAACAGAACAATAACTTCTAGCCTCAAATCATTAAACACGAAACAGAACAATAACTTCTAGCCTCAAATCATTAAATACGAAACAGAACAATAACTTCTAGCCTCAAATCATTAAACACGAAACAGAACAATACCTTCTAGCCTCAAATCATTAAATACGAAACAGAACAATAACTTCTAGTTCTAGCCTCAAATCATTAAACACGAAACAGAACAATAACTTCTAGCCTCAAATCATTAAACACGAAAAAGAACAATAACTTCTAGTTCTAGCCTCAAATCATTAAACACGAAACAGAACAATAACTTCTAGCCTCAAATCATTAAACACGAAACAGAACAATAACTTCTAGCCTCAAATCATTAAACACGAAACAGAACAATAACTTCTAGCCTCAAATCATTAAATACGAAACAGAACAATAACTTCTAACCTCAAATCATTAAACACGAAACAGAACAATATCTTCTAGCCTCAAATCATTAAACACGAAACAGAACAATAACTTCTAGTTCTAGCCTCAAATCATTAAATACGAAACAGAACAATAACTTCTAGCCTCAAATCATTAAATATGAAACAGAACAATAACTTTTAGCCTCAAATCATTAAATACGAAACAGAACAATAACTTCTAGCCTCAAATCATTAAACACGAAACAGAACAATAACTTCTAGTTCTAGCCTCAAATCATTAAACACGAAACAGAACAATAACTTCTAGCCTCAAATCATTAAACACGAAACAGAACAATAACTTCTAACCTCAAATCATTAAATACGAAACAGAACAATAACTTCTAGCCTCAAATCATTAAACACGAAACAGAACAATAACTTCTAGCCTCAAATCATTAAACACGAAACAGAACAATATCTTCTAGCCTCAAATCATTAAACACGAAACAGAACAATAACTTCTAGTTCTAGCCTCAAATCATTAAATACGAAACAGAACAACAACTTCTAGCCTCAAATCATTAAATACGAAATAGAACAATAACTTCTAGCCTCAAATCATTAAATATGAAACAGAACAATAACTTCTAGCCTCAAATCATTAAATATGAAACAGAACAATAACTTCTAGCCTCAAATCATTAAATACGAAACAGAACAATAAGTTCTAGCCTCAAATCATTAAATACGAAACAGAACAATAACTTCTAGTTCTAGCCTCAAATCATTAAACACGAAACAGAACAATAACTTCTAGCCTCAAATCATTAAATACGAAACAGAACAATAACTTCTAGTCTCAAATCATTAAACACGAAACAGAACAATAACTTCTAGCCTCAAATCAGTAAACACGAAACAGAACAATAACTTCTAGCCTCAAATCATTAAATACGAAACAGAACAATAACTTCTAGTTCTAGCCTCAAATCATTAAACACGAAACAGAACAATAACTTCTAGTTCTAGCCTCAAATCATTAAATACGAAACAGAACAATAACTTCTAGCCTCAAATCATTAAACACGAAACAGAACAATAACTTCTAGCCTCAAATCATTAAACACGAAACAGAGCAATAACTTCTAACCTCAAATCAATAAACACGAAACAGAACAATAACTTCTAGCCTCAAATCATTAAACACGAAACAGAACAATAACTTCTAGCCTCAAATCATTAAACACGAAACAGAACAATACCTTCTAGCCTCAAATCATTAAACACGAAACAGAACAATAACTTCTAGTTCTAGCCTCAAATCATTAAACACGAAACAGAACAATAACTTCTAGCCTCAAATCATTAAATACGAAACAGAACAATAAGTTCTAGCCTCAAATCATTAAACACGAAACAGAACAATAACTTCTAGCCTCAAATCATTAAACACGAAACAGAACAATAACTTCTAGCCTCAAATCATTAAATACGAAACAGAACAATAACTTCTAGCTCTAGCCTCAAATCATTAAACACGAAACAGAACAATAACTTCTAGCCTCAAATCATTAAATATGAAACAGAACAATAACTTCTAGCCTCAAATCATTAAATATGAAACAGAACAATAACTTCTAGCCTCAAATCATTAAATACGAAACAGAACAATAACTTCTATCCTCAAATCATTAAATACGAAACAGAACAATAACTTCTAGTTCTAGCCTCAAATCATTAAACACGAAACAGAACAATAACTTCTAGCCTCAAATCATTAAATACGAAACAGAACAATAACTTCTAGTCTCAAATCATTAAACACGAAACAGAACAATAACTTCTAGCCTCAAATCATTAAACACGAAACAGAACAATAACTTCTAGCCTCAAATCATTAAATACGAAACAGAACAATAACTTCTAGTTCTAGCCTCAAATCATTAAACACGAAACAGAACAATAACTTCTAGTTCTAGCCTCAAATCATTAAACACGAAACAGAACAATAACTTCTAGCCTCAAATCATTAAACACGAAACAGAACAATAACTTCTAGCCTCAAATCATTAAACACGAAACAGAACAATAACTTCTAACCTCAAATCATTAAACACGAAACAGAACAATAACTTCTAGCCTCAAATCATTAAACACGAAACAGAACAATAACTTCTAGCCTCAAATCATTAAACACGAAACAGAACAATACCTTCTAGCCTCAAATCATTAAACACGAAACAGAACAATAACTTCTAGTTCTAGCCTCAAATCATTAAACACGAAACAGAACAATAACTTCTAGCCTCAAATCATTAAATACGAAACAGAACAATAACTTCTAGCCTCAAATCATTAAACACGAAACAGAACAATAACTTCTAGCCTCAAATCATTAAACACGAAACAGAACAATATCTTCTAGCCTCAAATCATTAAATACGAAACAGAACAATAACTTCTAGTTCTAGCCTCAAATCATTAAACACGAAACAGAACAATAACTTCTGGCCTCAAATCATTAAATACGAAACAGAACAATAACTTCTAGTCCCAAATCATTAAACACGAAACAGAACAATAACTTCTAGCCTCAAATCATTAAACACGAAACAGAACAATAACTTCTAGCCTCAAATCATTAAATACGAAACAGAACAATAACTTCTATTTCTAGCCTCAAATCATTAAACACGAAACAGAACAATAACTTCTAGCCTCAAATCATTAAATACGAAACAGAACAATAAGTTCTAGCCTCAAATCATTAAACACGAAACAGAACAATAACTTCTAGCCTCAAATCATTAAACACGAAACAGAACAATAACTTCTAGCCTCAAATCATTAAATACGAAACAGAACAATAACTTCTAGTTCTAGCCTCAAATCATTAAACACGAAACAGAACAATAACTTCTAGCCTCAAATCATTAAATACGAAACAGAACAATAACTTCTAGTCCCAAATCATTAAACACGAAACAGAACAATAACTTCTAGCCTCAAATCATTAAACACGAAACAGAACAATAACTTCTAGCCTCAAATCATTAAATACGAAACAGAACAATAACTTCTAGTTCTAGCCTCAAATCATTAAACACGAAACAGAACAATAACTTCTAGCCTCAAATCATTAAACATGAAACAGAACAATAACTTCTAGCCTCAAATCATTAAACACGAAACAGAACAATACCTTCTAGCCTCAAATCATTAAACACGAAACAGAACAATAACTTCTAGCCTCAAATCATTAAATACGAAACAGAACAATAACTTCTAGTTCTAGCCTCAAATCATTAAACACGAAACAGAACAATAACTTCTAGTTCTAGCCTCAAATCATTAAATACGAAACAGAACAATAACTTCTAGCCTCAAATCATTAAACACGAAACAGAACAATAACTTCTAGCCTCAAATCATTAAACACGAAACAGAGCAATAACTTCTAACCTCAAATCAATAAACACGAAACAGAACAATAACTTCTAGCCTCAAATCATTAAACACGAAACAGAACAATAACTTCTAGCCTCAAATCATTAAACACGAAACAGAACAATACCTTCTAGCCTCAAATCATTAAACACGAAACAGAACAATAACTTCTAGTTCTAGCCTCAAATCATTAAACACGAAACAGAACAATAACTTCTAGCCTCAAATCATTAAATACGAAACAGAACAATAAGTTCTAGCCTCAAATCATTAAACACGAAACAGAACAATAACTTCTAGCCTCAAATCATTAAACACGAAACAGAACAATAACTTCTAGCCTCAAATCATTAAATACGAAACAGAACAATAACTTCTAGCTCTAGCCTCAAATCATTAAACACGAAACAGAACAATAACTTCTAGCCTCAAATCATTAAATACGAAACAGAACAATAACTTCTAGTTCTAGCCTCAAATCATTAAATACGAAACAGAACAATAACTTCTAGCCTCAAATCATTAAACACGAAACAGAACAATAACTTCTAGCCTCAAATCATTAAATACGAAACAGAACAATAACTTCTAGCCTCAAATCATTAAACACGAAACAGAACAATAACTTCTAGCCTCAAATCATTAAATACGAAACAGAACAATAACTTCTAGCCTCAAATCATTAAACACGAAACAGAACAATAACTTCTAGCCTCAAATCATTAAACACGAAACAGAACAATAACTTCTAACCTCAAATCATTAAATACGAAACAGAACAATAACTTCTAGCCTCAAATCATTAAACACGAAACAGAACAATAACTTCTAGCCTCAAATCATTAAACACGAAACAGAACAATATCTTCTAGCCTCAAATCATTAAACACGAAACAGAACAATAACTTTTAGTTCTAGCCTCAAATCATTTAATACGAAACAGAACAACAACTTCTAGCCTCAAATCATTAAATACGAAATAGAACAATAACTTCTAGCCTCAAATCATTAAATACGAAACAGAACAATAACTTCTAGCCTCAAATCATTAAACACGAAACAGAACAATAACTTCTAGCCTCAAATCATTAAACACGAAACAGAACAATAACTTCTAGTTCTAGCCTCAAATCATTAAACATGAAACAGAACAATAACTTCTAGCCTCAAATCATTAAATACGAAACAGAACAATAACTTCTAGTTCTAGCCTCAAATCATTAAATACGAAACAGAACAATAACTTCTAGCCTCAAATCATTAAACACGAAACAGAACAATAACGTCTAGCCTTAAATCATTAAATACGAAACAGAACAATAACACGAAACAGAACAATAACTTCTAGCCTCAAATCATTAAATACGAAACAGAACAATAACTTCTAGTTCTAGCCTCAAATCATTAAATACGAAACAGAACAATAACTTCTAGTTCTAGCCTCAAATCATTAAATACGAAACAGAACAATAACTTCTAGCCTCAAATCATTAAATACGAAACAGAACAATAACTTCTAGCCTCAAATCATTAAACACGAAACAGAACAATAACTTCTAGCCTCAAATCATTAAACACGAAACAGAACAATAACTTCTAGCCTCAAATCATTAAACACGAAACAGAGCAATAACTTCTAGCCTCAAATCATTAAATACGAAACAGAACAATAACTTCTAGTTCTAGCCTCAAATCATTAAACACGAAACAGAACAATAACTTCTAGTTCTAGCCTCAAATCATTAAACACGAAACAGAACAATAACTTCTAGCCTCAAATCATTAATCACGAAACAGAACAATAACTTCTAGCCTCAAATCATTAAACACGAAACAGAGCAATAACTTCTAACCTCAAATCATTAAACACGAAACAGAACAATAACTTCTAGCCTCAAATCATTAAACACGAAACAGAACAATAACTTCTAACCTCAAATCATTAAACACGAAACAGAACAATACCTTCTAGCCTCAAATCATTAAACACGAAACAGAACAATAACTTCTAGTTCTAGCCTCAAATCATTAAACACGAAACAGAACAATAACTTCTAGCCTCAAATCATTAAATACGAAACAGAAGAATAACTTCTAGCCTCAAATCATTAAATACGAAACAGAACAATAACTTCTAGCCTCAAATCATTAAATACGAAACAGAACAATAACTTCTAGTTCTAGCCTCAAATCATTAAACACGAAACAGAACAATAACTTCTAGCCTCAAATCATTAAACACGAAACAGAACAATAACTTCTAACCTCAAATCATTAAATACGAAACAGAACAATAACTTCTAGCCTCAAATCATTAAACACGAAACAGAACAATAACTTCTAGCCTCAAATTATTAAACACGAAACAGAACAATATCTTCTAGCCTCAAATCATTAAACACGAAACAGAACAATAACTTCTAGTTCTAGCCTCAAATCATTTAATACGAAACAGAACAACAACTTCTAGCCTCAAATCATTAAATACGAAATAGAACAATAACTTCTAGCCTCAAATCATTAAATACGAAACAGAACAATAACTTCTAGCCTCAAATCATTAAATACGAAACAGAACAATAACTTCTAGCCTCAAATCATTAAATACGAAACAGAACAATAACTTCTAGCCTCAAATCATTAAACACGAAACAGAACAATAACTTCTAGTTCTAGCCTCAAATCATTAAACACGAAACAGAACAATAACTTCTAGCCTCAAATCATTAAACACGAAACAGAACAATAACTTCTAACCTCAAATCATTAAATACGAAACAGAACAATAACTTCTAGCCTCAAATCATTAAACACGAAACAGAACAATAACTTCTAGCCTCAAATCATTAAACACGAAACAGAACAATATCTTCTAGCCTCAAATCATTAAACACGAAACAGAAAAATAACTTCTAGTTCTAGCCTCAAATCATTAAACACGAAACAGAACAACAACTTCTAGCCTCAAATCATTAAATACGAAATAGAACAATAACTTCTAGCCTCAAATCATTAAATACGAAACAGAACAATAACTTCTAGCCTCAAATCATTAAACACGAAACAGAACAATAACTTCTAGCCTCAAATCATTAAACACGAAACAGAACAATAACTTCTAGTTCTAGCCTCAAATCATTAAACATGAAACAGAACAATAACTTCTAGCCTCAAATCATTAAATACGAAACAGAACAATAACTTTTAGTTCTAGCCTCAAATCATTAAACACGAAACAGAACAATAACTTCTAGCCTCAAATCATTAAACACGAAACAGAACAATAACTTCTAGTTCTTGCCTCAAATCATTAAATATGAAACAGAACAATAACTTCTAGTTCTAGCCTCAAATCATTAAACACGAAACAGAACAATAACTTCTAGCCTCAAATCATTAAATACGAAACAGAACAATAACTTCTAGTTCTAGCCTCAAATCATTAAATACGAAACAGAACAATAACTTCTAGCCTCAAATCATTAAACACGAAACAGAACAATAACTTCTAGCCTCAAATCATTAAATACGAAACAGAACAATAACTTCTAGCCTCAAATCATTAAACACGAAACAGAACAATAACTTCTAGCCTCAAATCATTAAATACGAAACAGAACAATAACTTCTAGCCTCAAATCATTAAACACGAAACAGAACAATAACTTCTAGCCTCAAATCATTAAACACGAAACAGAACAATAACTTCTAACCTCAAATCATTAAATACGAAACAGAACAATAACTTCTAGCCTCAAATCATTAAACACGAAACAGAACAATAACTTCTAGCCTCAAATCATTAAACACGAAACAGAACAATATCTTCTAGCCTCAAATCATTAAACACGAAACAGAACAATAACTTCTAGTTCTAGCCTCAAATCATTTAATACGAAACAGAACAACAACTTCTAGCCTCAAATCATTAAATACGAAATAGAACAATAACTTCTAGCCTCAAATCATTAAATACGAAACAGAACAATAACTTCTAGCCTCAAATCATTAAACACGAAACAGAACAATAACTTCTAGCCTCAAATCATTAAACACGAAACAGAACAATAACTTCTAGTTCTAGCCTCAAATCATTAAACATGAAACAGAACAATAACTTCTAGCCTCAAATCATTAAATACGAAACAGAACAATAACTTTTAGTTCTAGCCTCAAATCATTAAACACGAAACAGAACAATAACTTCTAGCCTCAAATCATTAAACACGAAACAGAACAATAACTTCTAGTTCTAGCCTCAAATCATTAAATACGAAACAGAACAATAACTTCTAGCCTCAAATCATTAAACACGAAACAGAACAATAACTTCTAGTTCTTGCCTCAAATCATTAAATATGAAACAGAACAATAACTTCTAGTTCTAGCCTCAAATCATTAAACACGAAACAGAACAATAACTTCTAGCCTCAAATCATTAAATACGAAACAGAACAATAACTTCTAGTTCTAGCCTCAAATCATTAAATACGAAACAGAACAATAACTTCTAGCCTCAAATCATTAAACACGAAACAGAACAATAACATCTAGCCTCAAATCATTAAATACGAAACAGAACAATAACACGAAACAGAACAATAACTTCTAGCCTCAAATCATTAAATACGAAACAGAACAATAACTTCTAGTTCTAGCCTCAAATCATTAAATACGAAACAGAACAATAACTTCTAGCCTCAAATCATTAAATACGAAACAGAACAATAACTTCTAGCCTCAAATCATTAAACACGAAACAGAAAAATAACTTCTAGCCTCAAATCATTAAACACGAAACAGAACAATAACTTCTAGCCTCAAATCATTAAACACGAAACAGAGCAATAACTTCTAGCCTCAAATCATTAAACACGAAACAGAACAATAACTTCTAGCCTCAAATCATTAAACACGAAACAGAACAATAACTTCTAGCCTCAAATCATTAAACACGAAACAGAACAATAACTTCTAGCCTCAAATCATTAAACACGAAACAGAACAATACCTTCTAGCCTCAAATCATTAAACACGAAACAGAACAATAACTTCTAGCCTCAAATCATTAAATACGAAATAGAACAATAACTTCTAGCCTCAAATCATTAAATATGAAACAGAACAATAACTTCTAGCCTCAAATCATTAAATATGAAATAGAACAATAACTTCTAGCCTCAAATCATTAAATACGAAACAGAACAATAACTTCTAGTTCTAGCCTCAAATCATTAAACACGAAACAGAACAATAACTTCTAGCCTCAAATCATTAAACACGAAACAGAACAATAACTTCTAACCTCAAATCATTAAATACGAAACAGAACAATAACTTCTAGCCTCAAATCATTAAACACGAAACAGAACAATAACTTCTAGCCTCAAATCATTAAACACGAAACAGAACAATATCTTCTAGCCTCAAATCATTAAACACGAAACAGAAAAATAACTTCTAGTTCTAGCCTCAAATCATTAAATATGAAACAGAACAACAACTTCTAGCCTCAAATCATTAAATACGAAATAGAACAATAACTTCTAGCCTCAAATCATTAAATACGAAACAGAACAATAACTTCTAGCCTCAAATCATTAAACACGAAACAGAACAATAACTTCTAGCCTCAAATCATTAAACACGAAACAGAACAATAACTTCTAGTTCTAGCCTCAAATCATTAAACATGAAACAGAACAATAACTTCTAGCCTCAAATCATTAAATACGAAACAGAACAATAACTTTTAGTTCTAGCCTCAAATCATTAAACACGAAACAGAACAATAACTTCTAGCCTCAAATCATTAAACACGAAACAGAACAATAACTTCTAGTTCTTGCCTCAAATCATTAAATATGAAACAGAACAATAACTTCTGGTTCTAGCCTCAAATCATTAAACACGAAACAGAACAATAACTTCTAGCCTCAAATCATTAAATACGAAACAGAACAATAACTTCTAGTTCTAGCCTCAAATCATTAAATACGAAACAGAACAATAACTTCTAGCCTCAAATCATTAAACACGAAACAGAACAATAACTTCTAGCCTCAAATCATTAAATACGAAACAGAACAATAACTTCTAGCCTCAAATCATTAAACACGAAACAGAACAATAACTTCTAGCCTCAAATCATTAAATACGAAACAGAAGAATAACTTCTAGCCTCAAATCATTAAATACGAAACCAAACAATAACTTCTAGTTCTAGCCTCAAATCATTAAATACGAAACAGAACAAGAACTTCTAGCCTCAAATCATTAAATACGAAACAGAACAATAACTTCTAGCCTCAAATCATTAAACACAAAACAGAACAATATTTTCTAGCCTCAAATCATTAAACACGAAAAAGAACAATAACTTCTAGCCTCAAATCATTAAATACGAAACAGAACAATAACTTCTTGTTCTAGCCTCAAATCATTCAATACGAAACAGAACAATAAATTCTAGCCTCAAATCATTAAACACGAAACAGAACAATAACTTCTAGCCTCAAATCATTAAACACGAATCAGAACAATAACTTCTAGTTCTAGCCTCAAATCATTAAACACGAAACAGAACAATAACTTCTAGCCTCAAATCATTAAACACGAAACAAAACAATAACTTCTAGTTCTAGCCTCAAATCATTAAACACGAAACAGAACAATAACTTCTAGTTATAGCCTCAAATCATTAAACACGAAACAGAACAATAACTTCTAGCCTCAAATCATTAAATACGAAACAGAACAATAACTTCTAGCCTCAAATCATTAAACACGAAACAGAACAATAACTTCTAGCCTCAAATCATTAAATACGAAACAGAACAATAACTTCTAGCCTCAAATCATTAAACACGAAACAGAACAATAACTTCTAGCCTCAAATCATTAAATACGAAACAGAACAATAATTTCTAGCCTCAAATCATTAAACACGAAACAGAACAATAACTTCTAGCTTCAAATCATTAAACACGAAACAGAACAATACCTTCTAGCCTCAAATCATTAAATACGAAACAGAACAATAACTTCTAGTTCTAGCCTCAAATCATTAAATACGAAACAGAACAATAACTTCTAGCCTCAAATCATTAAACACGAAACAGAACAATATCTTCTAGCCTCAAATCATTAAACACGAAACAGAACAATAACTTCTAGCCTCAAATCATTAAATACGAAACAGAACAATAATTTCTAGCCTCAAATCATTAAACACGAAACAGAACAATAACTTCTAGCCTCAAATCATTAAACATGAAACAGAACAATAACTTCTAGCCTCAAATCATTAAATACGAAACAGAACAATAACTTCTAGTTCTAGCCTCAAATCATTAAATACGAAACAGAACAATAACTTCTAGCCTCAAATCATCAAACACGAAACAGAACAATATCTTCTAGCCTCAAATCATTAAACACGAAACAGAACAATAACTTCTAGCCTCAAATCATTAAATACGAAACAGAACAATAACTTTTAGTTCTAGCCTCATATCATTAAATACGAAACAGAACAATAAATTCTAGCCTCAAATCATTAAATACGAAACAGAACAATAACTTCTAGCCTCAAATCATTAAACACGAAACAGAACAATAACTTCTAGCCTCAAACCATTAAACATGAAACAGAACAATAACTTCTAGTTCTAGCCTCAAATATATTAAACACGAAACAGAACAATAACTTCTAGCCTCAAATCATTAAACACGAAACAGAACAATAACTTCTAGTTCTAGCCTCAAATCATTAAACACGAAACAGAACAATAACTTCTAGTTCTAGCCTCAAATCATTAAACACGAAACAGAACAATAACTTCTAGCCTCAAATCATTAAATACGAAACAGAACAATAACTTCTAGCCTCAAATCATTAAACACGAAACAGAACAATATCTTCTAGCCTCAAATCATTAAACACGAAACAGAACAATAACTTCTAGCCTCAAATCATTAAATACGAAACAGAACAATAACTTCTAGTTCTAGCCTCAAATCATTAAATACGAAACAGAACAATAAATTCTAGCCTCAAATCATTAAACACGAAACAGAACAATAACTTCTAGCCTCAAACCATTAAACACGAAACAGAACAATAACTTCTAGTTCTAGCCTCAAATCATTAAATACGAAACAGAACAATAACTTCTAGCCTCAAATCATTAAATACGAAACAGAACAATAACTTCTAACCTCAAATCATTAAACACGAAACAGAACAATAACGTCTAGCCTCAAATCATTAAATACGAAACAGAACAATAACACGAAACAGAACAATAACTTCTAGCCTCAAATCATTAAATACGAAACAGAACAATAATTTCTCGCCTCAAATCATTAAACACGAAACAGAACAATAACTTCTAGCCTCAAATCATTAAATACGAAACAGAACAATAACTTTTAGTTCTAGCCTCAAATCATTAAACATGAAACAGAACAATAACTTCTAGCCTCAAATCATTAAATACGAAACAGAACAATAACTTCTAGTTCTAGCCTCAAATCATTAAACACGAAACAGAACAATAACTTCTAGCCTCAAATCATTAAATACGAAACAGAACAATAACTTCTAGTTCTAGCCTCAAATCATTAAATACGAAACAGAACAATAACTTCTAGCCTCAAATCATTAAACAAGAAACAGAACAATAACTTCTAGTTCTAGCCTCAAATCATTAAATACGAAACAGAACAATAACTTCTAGCCTCAAATCATTAAACACGAAACAGAACAATAACTTCTAGCCTCAAATCATTAAACACGAAACAGAACAATAACTTCTGGCCTCAAATCATTAAATACGAAACAGAACAATAACTTCTAGCCTCAAATCATTAAATACGAAACAGAACAATAACTTCTAGCCTCAAATCATTAAACACGAAACAGAACAATAACTTCTAGCTTCAAATCATTAAACACGAAACAGAACAATACCTTCTAGCCTCAAATCATTAAATACGAAACAGAACAATAACTTCTAGTTCTAGCCTCAAATCATTAAATACGAAACAGAACAATAACTTCTAGCCTCAAATCATTAAACACGAAACAGAACAATATCTTCTAGCCTCAAATCATTAAACACGAAACAGAACAATAACTTCTAGCCTCAAATCATTAAATACGAAACAGAACAATAATTTCTAGCCTCAAATCATTAAACACGAAACAGAACAATAACTTCTAGCCTCAAATCATTAAACATGAAACAGAACAATAACTTCTAGCCTCAAATCATTAAATACGAAACAGAACAATAACTTCTAGTTCTAGCCTCAAATCATTAAATACGAAACAGAACAATAACTTCTAGCCTCAAATCATCAAACACGAAACAGAACAATATCTTCTAGCCTCAAATCATTAAACACGAAACAGAACAATAACTTCTAGCCTCAAATCATTAAATACGAAACAGAACAATAACTTCTAGTTCTAGCCTCATATCATTAAATACGAAACAGAACAATAAATTCTAGCCTCAAATCATTAAATACGAAACAGAACAATAACTTCTAGCCTCAAATCATTAAACACGAAACAGAACAATAACTTCTAGCCTCAAACCATTAAACATGAAACAGAACAATAACTTCTAGTTCTAGCCTCAAATATATTAAACACGAAACAGAACAATAACTTCTAGCCTCAAATCATTAAACACGAAACAGAACAATAACTTCTAGTTCTAGCCTCAAATCATTAAACACGAAACAGAACAATAACTTCTAGTTCTAGCCTCAAATCATTAAACACGAAACAGAACAATAACTTCTAGCCTCAAATCATTAAATACGAAACAGAACAATAACTTCTAGCCTCAAATCATTAAACACGAAACAGAACAATATCTTCTAGCCTCAAATCATTAAACACGAAACAGAACAATAACTTCTAGCCTCAAATCATTAAATACGAAACAGAACAATAACTTCTAGTTCTAGCCTCAAATCATTAAATACGAAACAGAACAATAAATTCTAGCCTCAAATCATTAAACACGAAACAGAACAATAACTTCTAGCCTCAAACCATTAAACACGAAACAGAACAATAACTTCTAGTTCTAGCCTCAAATCATTAATTACGAAACAGAACAATAACTTCTAGCCTCAAATCATTAAATACGAAACAGAACAATAACTTCTAACCTCAAATCATTAAACACGAAACAGAACAATAACGTCTAGCCTCAAATCATTAAATACGAAACAGAACAATAACACGAAACAGAACAATAACTTCTAGCCTCAAATCATTAAATACGAAACAGAACAATAATTTCTAGCCTCAAATCATTAAACACGAAACAGAACAATAACTTCTAGCCTCAAATCATTAAATACGAAACAGAACAATAACTTTTAGTTCTAGCCTCAAATCATTAAACATGAAACAGAACAATAACTTCTAGCCTCAAATCATTAAATACGAAACAGAACAATAACTTCTAGTTCTAGCCTCAAATCATTAAACACGAAACAGAACAATAACTTCTAGCCTCAAATCATTAAATACGAAACAGAACAATAACTTCTAGTTCTAGCCTCAAATCATTAAATACGAAACAGAACAATAACTTCTAGCCTCAAATCATTAAACACGAAACAGAACAATAACTTCTAGTTCTAGCCTCAAATCATTAAATACGAAACAGAACAATAACTTCTAGCCTCAAATCATTAAACACGAAACAGAACAATAACTTCTAGCCTCAAATCATTAAACACGAAACAGAACAATAACTTCTGGCCTCAAATCATTAAATACGAAACAGAACAATAACTTCTAGTTCTAGCCTCAAATCATTAAACACGAAACAGAACAATAACTTCTAGTTCTAGCTTCAAATCATTAAACACGAAACAGAACAATAACTTCTAGCCTCAAATCATTAAATACGAAACCAAACAATAACTTCTAGTTCTAGCCTCAAATCATTAAATACGAAACAGAACAAGAACTTCTAGCCTCAAATCATTAAATACGAAACAGAACAATAACTTCTAGCCTCAAATCATTAAACACAAAACAGAACAATATTTTCTAGCCTCAAATCATTAAACACGAAACAGAACAATAACTTCTAGCCTCAAATCATTAAATACGAAACAGAACAATAACTTCTAGCCTCAAATCATTAAACACGAAACAGAACAATAACTTCTAGTTCTAGCCTCAAATCATTAAATACGAAACAGAACAATAACTTCTAGCCTCAAATCATTAAACACGAAACAGAACAATAACTTCTAGCCTCAAATCATTAAACACGAAACAGAACAATAACTTCTGGCCTCAAATCATTAAATACGAAACAGAACAATAACTTCTAGTTCTAGCCTCAAATCATTAAACACGAAACAGAACAATAACTTCTAGTTCTAGCTTCAAATCATTAAACACGAAACAGAACAATAACTTATAGCCTCAAATCATTAAATACGAAACCAAACAATAACTTCTAGTTCTAGCCTCAAATCATTAAATACGAAACAGAACAAGAACTTCTAGCCTCAAATCATTAAATACGAAACAGAACAATAACTTCTAGCCTCAAATCATTAAACACAAAACAGAACAATATTTTCTAGCCTCAAATCATTAAACACGAAACAGAACAATAACTTCTATCCTCAAATCATTAAATACGAAACAGAACAATAACTTCTTGTTCTAGCCTCAAATCATTCAATACGAAACAGAACAATAAATTCTAGCCTCAAATCATTAAACACGAAACAGAACAATAACTTCTAGCCTCAAATCATTAAACACGAAACAGAACAATAACTTCTAGTTCTAGCCTCAAATCATTAAACACGAAACAGAACAATAACTTCTAGCCTCAAATCATTAAACACGAAACAAAACAATAACTTCTAGTTCTAGCCTCAAATCATTAAACACGAAACAGAACAATAACTTCTAGTTATAGCCTCAAATCATTAAACACGAAACAGAACAATAACTTCTAGCCTCAAATCATTAAATACGAAACAGAACAATAACTTCTAGCCTCAAATCATTAAACACGAAACAGAAAAATAACTTCTAGCCTCAAATCATTAAATACGAAACAGAACAATTACTTCTAGCCTCAAATCATTAAACACGAAACAGAACAATAACTTCTAGCCTCAAATCATTAAATACGAAACAGAACAATAACTTCTAGCCTCAAATCATTAAACACGAAACAGAACAATAACTTCTAGCTTCAAATCATTAAACACGAAACAGAACAATACCTTCTAGCCTCAAATCATTAAATACGAAACAGAACAATAACTTCTAGTTCTAGCCTCAAATCATTAAATACGAAACAGAACAATAACTTCTAGCCTCAAATCATTAAACACGAAACAGAACAATATCTTCTAGCCTCAAATCATTAAATACGAAACAGAACAATAACTTCTAGCCTCAAATCATTAAACACGAAACAGAAAAATAACTTCTAGCCTCAAATCATTAAATACGAAACAGAACAATAACTTCTAGCCTCAAATCATTAAACACGAAACAGAACAATAACTTCTAGCCTCAAATCATTAAATACGAAACAGAACAATAATTTCTAGCCTCAAATCATTAAACACGAAACAGAACAATAACTTCTAGCTTCAAATCATTAAACACGAAACAGAACAATACCTTCTAGCCTCAAATCATTAAATACAAAACAGAACAATAACTTCTAGTTCTAGCCTCAAATCATTAAATACGAAACAGAACAATAACTTCTAGCCTCAAATCATTAAACACGAAACAGAACAATATCTTCTAGCCTCAAATCATTAAACACGAAACAGAACAATAACTTCTAGCCTCAAATCATTAAATACGAAACAGAACAATAACTTCTAGTTCTAGCCTCAAATCATTAAATACGAAACAGAACAATAAATTCTAGCCTCAAATCATTAAATACGAAACAGAACAATAACTTCTAGCCTCAAATCATTAAACATGAAACAGAACAATAACTTCTAGCCTCAAATCATTAAATACGAAACAGAACAATAACTTCTAGTTCTAGCCTCAAATCATTAAACACGAAACAGAACAATAACTTCTAGCCTCAAATCATTAAATACGAAACAGAACAATAACTTCTAGTTCTAGCCTCAAATCATTAAATACGAAACAGAACAATAACTTCTAGCCTCAAATCATTAAACACGAAACAGAACAATATCTTCTAGCCTCAAATCATTAAACACGAAACAGAACAATAACTTCTAGCCTCAAATCATTAAATACGAAACAGAACAATAACTTCTAGTTCTAGCCTCAAATCATTAAATACGAAACAGAACAATAAATTCTAGCCTCAAATCATTAAACACGAAACAGAACAATAACTTCTAGCCTCAAACCATTAAACACGAAACAGAACAATAACTTCTAGTTCTAGCCTCAAATCATTAAATACGAAACAGAACAATAACTTCTAGCCTCAAATCATTAAATACGAAACAGAACAATAACTTCTAACCTCAAATCATTAAACACGAAACAGAACAATAACGTCTAGCCTCAAATCATTAAATACGAAACAGAACAATAACACGAAACAGAACAATAACTTCTAGCCTCAAATCATTAAATACGAAACAGAACAATAATTTCTCGCCTCAAATCATTAAACACGAAACAGAACAATAACTTCTAGCCTCAAATCATTAAATACGAAACAGAACAATAACTTTTAGTTCTAGCCTCAAATCATTAAACATGAAACAGAACAATAACTTCTAGCCTCAAATCATTAAATACGAAACAGAACAATAACTTCTAGTTCTAGCCTCAAATCATTAAACACGAAACAGAACAATAACTTCTAGCCTCAAATCATTAAATACGAAACAGAACAATAACTTCTAGTTCTAGCCTCAAATCATTAAATACGAAACAGAACAATAACTTCTAGCCTCAAATCATTAAACAAGAAACAGAACAATAACTTCTAGTTCTAGCCTCAAATCATTAAATACGAAACAGAACAATAACTTCTAGCCTCAAATCATTAAACACGAAACAGAACAATAACTTCTAGCCTCAAATCATTAAACACGAAACAGAACAATAACTTCTGGCCTCAAATCATTAAACACGAAACAGAACAATAACTTCTAGCTTCAAATCATTAAACACGAAACAGAACAATACCTTCTAGCCTCAAATCATTAAATACGAAACAGAACAATAACTTCTAGTTCTAGCCTCAAATCATTAAATACGAAACAGAACAATAACTTCTAGCCTCAAATCATTAAACACGAAACAGAACAATATCTTCTAGCCTCAAATCATTAAACACGAAACAGAACAATAACTTCTAGCCTCAAATCATTAAATACGAAACAGAACAATAATTTCTAGCCTCAAATCATTAAACACGAAACAGAACAATAACTTCTAGCCTCAAATCATTAAACATGAAACAGAACAATAACTTCTAGCCTCAAATCATTAAATACGAAACAGAACAATAACTTCTAGTTCTAGCCTCAAATCATTAAATACGAAACAGAACAATAACTTCTAGCCTCAAATCATCAAACACGAAACAGAACAATATCTTCTAGCCTCAAATCATTAAACACGAAACAGAACAATAACTTCTAGCCTCAAATCATTAAATACGAAACAGAACAATAACTTCTAGTTCTAGCCTCATATCATTAAATACGAAACAGAACAATAAATTCTAGCCTCAAATCATTAAATACGAAACAGAACAATAACTTCTAGCCTCAAATCATTAAACACGAAACAGAACAATAACTTCTAGCCTCAAACCATTAAACATGAAACAGAACAATAACTTCTAGTTCTAGCCTCAAATATATTAAACACGAAACAGAACAATAACTTCTAGCCTCAAATCATTAAACACGAAACAGAACAATAACTTCTAGTTCTAGCCTCAAATCATTAAACACGAAACAGAACAATAACTTCTAGTTCTAGCCTCAAATCATTAAACACGAAACAGAACAATAACTTCTAGCCTCAAATCATTAAATACGAAACAGAACAATAACTTCTAGCCTCAAATCATTAAACACGAAACAGAACAATATCTTCTAGCCTCAAATCATTAAACACGAAACAGAACAATAACTTCTAGCCTCAAATCATTAAATACGAAACAGAACAATAACTTCTAGTTCTAGCCTCAAATCATTAAATACGAAACAGAACAATAAATTCTAGCCTCAAATCATTAAACACGAAACAGAACAATAACTTCTAGCCTCAAACCATTAAACACGAAACAGAACAATAACTTCTAGTTCTAGCCTCAAATCATTAATTACGAAACAGAACAATAACTTCTAGCCTCAAATCATTAAATACGAAACAGAACAATAACTTCTAACCTCAAATCATTAAACACGAAACAGAACAATAACGTCTAGCCTCAAATCATTAAATACGAAACAGAACAATAACACGAAACAGAACAATAACTTCTAGCCTCAAATCATTAAATACGAAACAGAACAATAATTTCTAGCCTCAAATCATTAAACACGAAACAGAACAATAACTTCTAGCCTCAAATCATTAAATACGAAACAGAACAATAACTTTTAGTTCTAGCCTCAAATCATTAAACATGAAACAGAACAATAACTTCTAGCCTCAAATCATTAAATACGAAACAGAACAATAACTTCTAGTTCTAGCCTCAAATCATTAAACACGAAACAGAACAATAACTTCTAGCCTCAAATCATTAAATACGAAACAGAACAATAACTTCTAGTTCTAGCCTCAAATCATTAAATACGAAACAGAACAATAACTTCTAGCCTCAAATCATTAAACACGAAACAGAACAATTACTTCTAGTTCTAGCCTCAAATCATTAAATACGAAACAGAACAATAACTTCTAGCCTCAAATCATTAAACACGAAACAGAACAATAACTTCTAGACTCAAATCATTAAACACGAAACAGAACAATAACTTCTGGCCTCAAATCATTAAATACGAAACAGAACAATAACTTCTAGCCTCAAATCATTAAATACGAAACAGAACAATAACTTCTAGCCTCAAATCATTAAACACGAAACAGAACAATAACTTCTAGCCTCAAATCATTAAATACGAAACAGAACAATAACTTCTAGTTCTAGCCTCAAATCAATAAACACGAAACAGAACAATAACTTCTAGTTCTAGCCTCAAATCATTAAACACGAAACAGAACAATAACTTCTAGTTCTAGCTTCAAATCATTAAACACGAAACAGAACAATAACTTCTAGCCTCAAATCATTAAATACGAAACCAAACAATAACTTCTAGTTCTAGCCTCAAATCATTAAATACGAAACAGAACAAGAACTTCTAGCCTCAAATCATTAAATACGAAACAGAACAATAACTTCTAGCCTCAAATCATTAAACACAAAACAGAACAATATTTTCTAGCCTCAAATCATTAAACACGAAACAGAACAATAACTTCTAGCCTCAAATCATTAAATACGAAACAGAACAATAACTTCTAGCCTCAAATCATTAAACACGAAACAGAACAATAACTTCTAGCCTCAAATCATTAAATACGAAACAGAACAATAACTTCTAGTTCTAGCCTCAAATCAATAAACACGAAACAGAACAATAACTTCTAGTTCTAGCCTCAAATCATTAAACACGAAACAGAACAATAACTTCTAGTTCTAGCCTCAAATCATTAAACACGAAACAGAACAATAACTTCTAGCCTCAAATCATTAAATACGAAACAGAACAATAACTTCTAGTTCTAGCCTCAAATCATTAAACACGAAACAGAACAATAAATTCTAGCCTCAAATCATTAAATACGAAACAGAACAATAACTTCTAGCCTCAAATCATTAAACACGAAACAGAACAATAACTTCTAGCCTCAAACCATTAAACATGAAACAGAACAATAACTTCTAGTTCTAGCCTCAAATATATTAAACACGAAACAGAACAATAACTTCTAGCCTCAAATCATTAAACACGAAACAGAACAATAACTTCTAGCCTCAAATCATTAAACACGAAACAGAACAATAACGTCTAGCCTCAAATCATTAAATACGAAACAGAACAATAACACGAAACAGAACAATAACTTCTAGCCTCAAATCATTAAATACGAAACAGAACAATAATTTCTCGCCTCAAATCATTAAACACGAAACAGAACAATAACTTCTAGCCTCAAATCATTAAATACGAAACAGAACAATAACTTTTAGTTCTAGCCTCAAATCATTAAACATGAAACAGAACAATAACTTCTAGCCTCAAATCATTAAATACGAAACAGAACAATAACTTCTAGTTCTAGCCTCAAATCATTAAACACGAAACAGAACAATAACTTCTAGCCTCAAATCATTAAATACGAAACAGAACAATAACTTCTAGTTCTAGCCTCAAATCATTAAATACGAAACAGAACAATAACTTCTAGCCTCAAATCATTAAACAAGAAACAGAACAATAACTTCTAGTTCTAGCCTCAAATCATTAAATACGAAACAGAACAATAACTTCTAGCCTCAAATCATTAAACACGAAACAGAACAATAACTTCTAGCCTCAAATCATTAAACACGAAACAGAACAATAACTTCTGGCCTCAAATCATTAAATACGAAACAGAACAATAACTTCTAGCCTCAAATCATTAAATACGAAACAGAACAATAACTTCTAGCCTCAAATCATTAAACACGAAACAGAACAATAACTTCTAGCTTCAAATCATTAAACACGAAACAGAACAATACCTTCTAGCCTCAAATCATTAAATACGAAACAGAACAATAACTTCTAGTTCTAGCCTCAAATCATTAAATACGAAACAGAACAATAACTTCTAGCCTCAAATCATTAAACACGAAACAGAACAATATCTTCTAGCCTCAAATCATTAAACACGAAACAGAACAATAACTTCTAGCCTCAAATCATTAAATACGAAACAGAACAATAATTTCTAGCCTCAAATCATTAAACACGAAACAGAACAATAACTTCTAGCCTCAAATCATTAAACATGAAACAGAACAATAACTTCTAGCCTCAAATCATTAAATACGAAACAGAACAATAACTTCTAGTTCTAGCCTCAAATCATTAAATACGAAACAGAACAATAACTTCTAGCCTCAAATCATCAAACACAAAACAGAACAATATCTTCTAGCCTCAAATCATTAAACACGAAACAGAACAATAACTTCTAGCCTCAAATCATTAAATACGAAACAGAACAATAACTTCTAGTTCTAGCCTCATATCATTAAATACGAAACAGAACAATAAATTCTAGCCTCAAATCATTAAATACGAAACAGAACAATAACTTCTAGCCTCAAATCATTAAACACGAAACAGAACAATAACTTCTAGCCTCAAACCATTAAACATGAAACAGAACAATAACTTCTAGTTCTAGCCTCAAATATATTAAACACGAAACAGAACAATAACTTCTAGCCTCAAATCATTAAACACGAAACAGAACAATAACTTCTAGTTCTAGCCTCAAATCATTAAACACGAAACAGAACAATAACTTCTAGTTCTAGCCTCAAATCATTAAACACGAAACAGAACAATAACTTCTAGCCTCAAATCATTAAATACGAAACAGAACAATAACTTCTAGCCTCAAATCATTAAACACGAAACAGAACAATATCTTCTAGCCTCAAATCATTAAACACGAAACAGAACAATAACTTCTAGCCTCAAATCATTAAATACGAAACAGAACAATAACTTCTAGTTCTAGCCTCAAATCATTAAATACGAAACAGAACAATAAATTCTAGCCTCAAATCATTAAACACGAAACAGAACAATAACTTCTAGCCTCAAACCATTAAACACGAAACAGAACAATAACTTCTAGTTCTAGCCTCAAATCATTAATTACGAAACAGAACAATAACTTCTAGCCTCAAATCATTAAATACGAAACAGAACAATAACTTCTAACCTCAAATCATTAAACACGAAACAGAACAATAACGTCTAGCCTCAAATCATTAAATACGAAACAGAACAATAACACGAAACAGAACAATAACTTCTAGCCTCAAATCATTAAATACGAAACAGAACAATAATTTCTAGCCTCAAATCATTAAACACGAAACAGAACAATAACTTCTAGCCTCAAATCATTAAATACGAAACAGAACAATAACTTTTAGTTCTAGCCTCAAATCATTAAACATGAAACAGAACAATAACTTCTAGCCTCAAATCATTAAATACGAAACAGAACAATAACTTCTAGTTCTAGCCTCAAATCATTAAACACGAAACAGAACAATAACTTCTAGCCTCAAATCATTAAATACGAAACAGAACAATAACTTCTAGTTCTAGCCTCAAATCATTAAATACGAAACAGAACAATAACTTCTAGCCTCAAATCATTAAACACGAAACAGAACAATAACTTCTAGTTCTAGCCTCAAATCATTAAATACGAAACAGAACAATAACTTCTAGCCTCAAATCATTAAACACGAAACAGAACAATAACTTCTAGCCTCAAATCATTAAACACGAAACAGAACAATAACTTCTAGTTCTAGCCTCAAATCATTAAATACGAAACAGAACAATACCTTCTAGCCTCAAATCATTAAATACGAAACAGAACAATAACTTCTAGTTCTAGCCTCAAATCATTAAATACGAAACAGAACAATAACTTCTAGCCTCAAATCATTAAACACGAAACAGAACAATATCTTCTAGCCTCAAATCATTAAACACGAAACAGAACAATAACTTCTAGCCTCAAATCATTAAATACGAAACAGAACAATAATTTCTAGCCTCAAATCATTAAACACGAAACAGAACAATAACTTCTAGCCTCAAATCATTAAACATGAAACAGAACAATAACTTCTAGCCTCAAATCATTAAATACGAAACAGAACAATAACTTCTAGTTCTAGCCTCAAATCATTAAATACGAAACAGAACAATAACTTCTAGCCTCAAATCATCAAACACAAAACAGAACAATATCTTCTAGCCTCAAATCATTAAACACGAAACAGAACAATAACTTCTAGCCTCAAATCATTAAATACGAAACAGAACAATAACTTCTAGTTCTAGCCTCATATCATTAAATACGAAACAGAACAATAAATTCTAGCCTCAAATCATTAAATACGAAACAGAACAATAACTTCTAGCCTCAAATCATTAAACACGAAACAGAACAATAACTTCTAGCCTCAAACCATTAAACATGAAACAGAACAATAACTTCTAGTTCTAGCCTCAAATATATTAAACACGAAACAGAACAATAACTTCTAGCCTCAAATCATTAAACACGAAACAGAACAATAACTTCTAGTTCTAGCCTCAAATCATTAAACACGAAACAGAACAATAACTTCTAGTTCTAGCCTCAAATCATTAAACACGAAACAGAACAATAACTTCTAGCCTCAAATCATTAAATACGAAACAGAACAATAACTTCTAGCCTCAAATCATTAAACACGAAACAGAACAATATCTTCTAGCCTCAAATCATTAAACACGAAACAGAACAATAACTTCTAGCCTCAAATCATTAAATACGAAACAGAACAATAACTTCTAGTTCTAGCCTCAAATCATTAAATACGAAACAGAACAATAAATTCTAGCCTCAAATCATTAAACACGAAACAGAACAATAACTTCTAGCCTCAAACCATTAAACACGAAACAGAACAATAACTTCTAGTTCTAGCCTCAAATCATTAATTACGAAACAGAACAATAACTTCTAGCCTCAAATCATTAAATACGAAACAGAACAATAACTTCTAACCTCAAATCATTAAACACGAAACAGAACAATAACGTCTAGCCTCAAATCATTAAATACGAAACAGAACAATAACACGAAACAGAACAATAACTTCTAGCCTCAAATCATTAAATACGAAACAGAACAATAATTTCTAGCCTCAAATCATTAAACACGAAACAGAACAATAACTTCTAGCCTCAAATCATTAAATACGAAACAGAACAATAACTTTTAGTTCTAGCCTCAAATCATTAAACATGAAACAGAACAATAACTTCTAGCCTCAAATCATTAAATACGAAACAGAACAATAACTTCTAGTTCTAGCCTCAAATCATTAAACACGAAACAGAACAATAACTTCTAGCCTCAAATCATTAAATACGAAACAGAACAATAACTTCTAGTTCTAGCCTCAAATCATTAAATACGAAACAGAACAATAACTTCTAGCCTCAAATCATTAAACACGAAACAGAACAATAACTTCTAGTTCTAGCCTCAAATCATTAAATACGAAACAGAACAATAACTTCTAGCCTCAAATCATTAAACACGAAACAGAACAATAACTTCTAGCCTCAAATCATTAAACACGAAACAGAACAATAACTTCTGGCCTCAAATCATTAAATACGAAACAGAACAATAACTTCTAGCCTCAAATCATTAAATACGAAACAGAACAATAACTTCTAGCCTCAAATCATTAAACACGAAACAGAACAATAACTTCTAGCCTCAAATCATTAAATACGAAACAGAACAATAACTTCTAGTTCTAGCCTCAAATCAATAAACACGAAACAGAACAATAACTTCTAGTTCTAGCCTCAAATCATTAAACACGAAACAGAACAATAACTTCTAGTTCTAGCTTCAAATCATTAAACACGAAACAGAACAATAACTTCTAGCCTCAAATCATTAAATACGAAACCAAACAATAACTTCTAGTTCTAGCCTCAAATCATTAAATACGAAACAGAACAAGAACTTCTAGCCTCAAATCATTAAATACGAAACAGAACAATAACTTCTAGCCTCAAATCATTAAACACAAAACAGAACAATATTTTCTAGCCTCAAATCATTAAACACGAAACAGAACAATAACTTCTAGCCTCAAATCATTAAATACGAAACAGAACAATAACTTCTAGCCTCAAATCATTAAACACGAAACAGAACAATAACTTCTAGTTCTAGCCTCAAATCATTAAATACGAAACAGAACAATAACTTCTAGCCTCAAATCATTAAACACGAAACAGAACAATAACTTCTAGCCTCAAATCATTAAACACGAAACAGAACAATAACTTCTGGCCTCAAATCATTAAATACGAAACAGAACAATAACTTCTAGCCTCAAATCATTAAATACGAAACAGAACAATAACTTCTAGCCTCAAATCATTAAACACGAAACAGAACAATAACTTCTAGCCTCAAATCATTAAATACGAAACAGAACAATAACTTCTAGTTCTAGCCTCAAATCAATAAACACGAAACAGAACAATAACTTCTAGTTCTAGCCTCAAATCATTAAACACGAAACAGAACAATAACTTCTAGTTCTAGCTTCAAATCATTAAACACGAAACAGAACAATAACTTCTAGCCTCAAATCATTAAATACGAAACCAAACAATAACTTCTAGTTCTAGCCTCAAATCATTAAATACGAAACAGAACAAGAACTTCTAGCCTCAAATCATTAAATACGAAACAGAACAATAACTTCTAGCCTCAAATCATTAAACACAAAACAGAACAATATTTTCTAGCCTCAAATCATTAAACACGAAACAGAACAATAACTTCTATCCTCAAATCATTAAATACGAAACAGAACAATAACTTCTTGTTCTAGCCTCAAATCATTCAATACGAAACAGAACAATAAATTCTAGCCTCAAATCATTAAACACGAAACAGAACAATAACTTCTAGCCTCAAATCATTAAACACGAAACAGAACAATAACTTCTAGTTCTAGCCTCAAATCATTAAACACGAAACAGAACAATAACTTCTAGCCTCAAATCATTAAACACGAAACAAAACAATAACTTCTAGTTCTAGCCTCAAATCATTAAACACGAAACAGAACAATAACTTCTAGTTATAGCCTCAAATCATTAAACACGAAACAGAACAATAACTTCTAGCCTCAAATCATTAAATACGAAACAGAACAATAACTTCTAGCCTCAAATCATTAAACACGAAACAGAAAAATAACTTCTAGCCTCAAATCATTAAATACGAAACAGAACAATAACTTCTAGCCTCAAATCATTAAACACGAAACAGAACAATAACTTCTAGCCTCAAATCATTAAATACGAAACAGAACAATAACTTCTAGCCTCAAATCATTAAACACGAAACAGAACAATAACTTCTAGCTTCAAATCATTAAACACGAAACAGAACAATACCTTCTAGCCTCAAATCATTAAATACGAAACAGAACAATAACTTCTAGTTCTAGCCTCAAATCATTAAATACGAAACAGAACAATAACTTCTAGCCTCAAATCATTAAACACGAAACAGAACAATATCTTCTAGCCTCAAATCATTAAATACGAAACAGAACAATAACTTCTAGCCTCAAATCATTAAACACGAAACAGAAAAATAACTTCTAGCCTCAAATCATTAAATACGAAACAGAACAATAACTTCTAGCCTCAAATCATTAAACACGAAACAGAACAATAACTTCTAGCCTCAAATCATTAAATACGAAACAGAACAATAATTTCTAGCCTCAAATCATTAAACACGAAACAGAACAATAACTTCTAGCTTCAAATCATTAAACACGAAACAGAACAATACCTTCTAGCCTCAAATCATTAAATACGAAACAGAACAATAACTTCTAGTTCTAGCCTCAAATCATTAAATACGAAACAGAACAATAACTTCTAGCCTCAAATCATTAAACACGAAACAGAACAATATCTTCTAGCCTCAAATCATTAAACACGAAACAGAACAATAACTTCTAGCCTCAAATCATTAAATACGAAACAGAACAATAACTTCTAGTTCTAGCCTCAAATCATTAAATACGAAACAGAACAATAAATTCTAGCCTCAAATCATTAAATACGAAACAGAACAATAACTTCTAGCCTCAAATCATTAAACATGAAACAGAACAATAACTTCTAGCCTCAAATCATTAAATACGAAACAGAACAATAACTTCTAGTTCTAGCCTCAAATCATTAAACACGAAACAGAACAATAACTTCTAGCCTCAAATCATTAAATACGAAACAGAACAATAACTTCTAGTTCTAGCCTCAAATCATTAAATACGAAACAGAACAATAACTTCTAGCCTCAAATCATTAAACACGAAACAGAACAATAACTTCTAGTTCTAGCCTCAAATCATTAAATACGAAACAGAACAATAACTTCTAGCCTCAAATCATTAAACACGAAACAGAACAATAACTTCTAGCCTCAAATCATTAAACACGAAACAGAACAATAACTTCTGGCCTCAAATCATTAAATACGAAACAGAACAATAACTTCTAGCCTCAAATCATTAAATACGAAACAGAACAATAACTTCTAGCCTCAAATCATTAAACGCGAAACAGAACAATAACTTCTAGCCTCAAATCATTAAATACGAAACAGAACAATAACTTCTAGTTCTAGCCTCAAATCAATAAACACGAAACAGAACAATAACTTCTAGTTCTAGCCTCAAATCATTAAACACGAAACAGAACAATAACTTCTAGTTCTAGCTTCAAATCATTAAACACGAAACAGAACAATAACTTCTAGCCTCAAATCATTAAATACGAAACCAAACAATAACTTCTAGTTCTAGCCTCAAATCATTAAATACGAAACAGAACAAGAACTTCTAGCCTCAAATCATTAAATACGAAACAGAACAATAACTTCTAGCCTCAAATCATTAAACACAAAACAGAACAATATTTTCTAGCCTCAAATCATTAAACACGAAACAGAACAATAACTTCTAGCCTCAAATCATTAAATACGAAACAGAACAATAACTTCTTGTTCTAGCCTCAAATCATTCAATACGAAACAGAACAATAAATTCTAGCCTCAAATCATTAAACACGAAACAGAACAATAACTTCTAGCCTCAAATCATTAAACACGAATCAGAACAATAACTTCTAGTTCTAGCCTCAAATCATTAAACACGAAACAGAACAATAACTTCTAGCCTCAAATCATTAAACACGAAACAAAACAATAACTTCTAGTTCTAGCCTCAAATCATTAAACACGAAACAGAACAATAACTTTTAGTTCTAGCCTCAAATCATTAAACATGAAACAGAACAATAACTTCTAGCCTCAAATCATTAAATACGAAACAGAACAATAACTTCTAGCCTCAAATCATTAAACACGAAACAGAAAAATAACTTCTAGCCTCAAATCATTAAATACGAAACAGAACAATAACTTCTAGCCTCAAATCATTAAACACGAAACAGAACAATAACTTCTAGCTTCAAATCATTAAACACGAAACAGAACAATACCTTCTAGCCTCAAATCATTAAATACGAAACAGAACAATAACTTCTAGTTCTAGCCTCAAATCATTAAATACGAAACAGAACAATAACTTCTAGCCTCAAATCATTAAACACGAAACAGAACAATATCTTCTAGCCTCAAATCATTAAACACGAAACAGAACAATAACTTCTAGCCTCAAATCATTAAATACGAAACAGAACAATAATTTCTAGCCTCAAATCATTAAACACGAAACAGAACAATAACTTCTAGCCTCAAATCATTAAACACGAAACAGAACAATAACTTCTAGCCTCAAATCATTAAATACGAAACAGAACAATAACTTCTAGTTCTAGCCTCAAATCATTAAATACGAAACAGAACAATAACTTCTAGCCTCAAATCATCAAGCACGAAACAGAACAATATCTTCTAGCCTCAAATCATTAAACACGAAACAGAACAATAACTTCTAGCCTCAAATCATTAAATACGAAACAGAACAATAACTTCTAGTTCTAGCCTCATATCATTAAATACGAAACAGAACAATAAATTCTAGCCTCAAATCATTAAATACGAAACAGAACAATAACTTCTAGCCTCAAATCATTAAACACGAAACAGAACAATAACTTCTAGCCTCAAACCATTAAACATGAAACAGAACAATAACTTCTAGTTCTAGCCTCAAATATATTAAACACGAAACAGAACAATAACTTCTAGCCTCAAATCATTAAACACGAAACAGAACAATAACTTCTAGTTCTAGCCTCAAATCATTAAACACGAAACAGAACAATAACTTCTAGTTCTAGCCTCAAATCATTAAACACGAAACAGAACAATAACTTCTAGCCTCAAATCATTAAATACGAAACAGAACAATAACTTCTAGCCTCAAATCATTAAACACGAAACAGAACAATATCTTCTAGCCTCAAATCATTAAACACGAAACAGAACAATAACTTCTAGCCTCAAATCATTAAATACGAAACAGAACAATAACTTCTAGTTCTAGCCTCAAATCATTAAATACGAAACAGAACAATAAATTCTAGCCTCAAATCATTAAACACGAAACAGAACAATAACTTCTAGCCTCAAACCATTAAACACGAAACAGAACAATAACTTCTAGTTCTAGCCTTAAATCATTAAATACGAAACAGAACAATAACTTCTAGCCTCAAATCATCAAACACGAAACAGAACAATATCTTCTAGCCTCAAATCATTAAACACGAAACAGAACAATAACTTCTAGCCTCAAATCATTAAATACGAAACAGAACAATAACTTCTAGTTCTAGCCTCATATCATTAAATACGAAACAGAACAATAATTTCTAGCCTCAAATCATTAAACACGAAACAGAACAATAACTTCTAGCCTCAAATCATTAAATACGAAACAGAACAATAACTTCTAGTTTTAGCCTCAAATCATTAAATACGAAACAGAACAATAACTTCTAGCCTCAAATCATTAAACACGAAACAGAACAATAACTTCTAGTTCTAGCCTCAAATCATTAAATACGAAACAGAACAATAACTTCTAGCCTCAAAACATTAAACACGAAACAGAACAATAACTTCTAGCCTCAAATCATTAAACACGAAACAGAACAATAACTTCTGGCCTCAAATCATTAAATACGAAACAGAACAATAACTTCTAGCCTCAAATCATTAAATACGAAACAGAACAATAACCTCTAGCCTCAAATCATTAAACACGAAACAGAACAATAACTTCTAGCCTCAAATCATTAAATACGAAACAGAACAATAACTTCTAGTTCTAGCCTCAAATCAATAAACACGAAACAGAACAATAACTTCTAGTTCTAGCCTCAAATCATTAAACACGAAACAGAACAATAACTTCTAGTTCTAGCTTCAAATCATTAAACACGAAACAGAACAATAACTTCTAGCCTCAAATCATTAAATACGAAACCAAACAATAACTTCTAGTTCTAGCCTCAAATCATTAAATACGAAACAGAACAAGAACTTCTAGCCTCAAATCATTAAATACGAAACAGAACAATAACTTCTAGCCTCAAATCATTAAACACAAAACAGAACAATATTTTCTAGCCTCAAATCATTAAACACGAAACAGAACAATAACTTCTAGCCTCAAATCATTAAATACGAAACAGAACAATAACTTCTTGTTCTAGCCTCAAATCATTCAATACGAAACAGAACAATAAATTCTAGCCTCAAATCATTAAACACGAAACAGAACAATAACTTCTAGCCTCAAATCATTAAACACGAATCAGAACAATAACTTCTAGTTCTAGCCTCAAATCATTAAACACGAAACAGAACAATAACTTCTAGCCTCAAATCATTAAACACGAAACAAAACAATAACTTCTAGTTCTAGCCTCAAATCATTAAACACGAAACAGAACAATAACTTCTAGTTATAGCCTCAAATCATTAAACACGAAACAGAACAATAACTTCTAGCCTCAAATCATTAAATACGAAACAGAACAATAATTTCTAGCCTCAAATCATTAAACACGAAACAGAACAATAACTTCTAGCCTCAAATCATTAAATACGAAACAGAACAATAACTTCTAGTTCTAGCCTCAAATCATTAAATACGAAACAGAACAATAACTTCTAGCCTCAAATCATTAAACACGAAACAGAACAATAACTTCTAGTTCTAGCCTCAAATCATTAAACACGAAACAGAACAATAACTTCTAGCCTCAAATCATTAAACACGAAACAAAACAATAACTTCTAGTTCTAGCCTCAAATCATTAAACACGAAACAGAACAATAACTTCTAGTTATATCCTCAAATCATTAAACACGAAACAGAACAATAACAACTAGCCTCAAATCATTAAATACGAAACAGAACAATAACTTCTAGCCTCAAATCATTAAACACGAAACAGAAAAATAACTTCTAGCCTCAAATCATTAAATACGAAACAGAACAATAACTTCTAGCCTCAAATCATTAAACACGAAACAGAACAATAACTTCTAGCCTCAAATCATTAAATACGAAACAGAACAATAATTTCTAGCCTCAAATCATTAAACACGAAACAGAACAATAACTTCTAGCTTCAAATCATTAAACACGAAACAGAACAATACCTTCTAGCCTCAAATCATTAAATACGAAACAGAACAATAACTTCTAGTTCTAGCCTCAAATCATTAAATACGAAACAGAACAATAACTTCTAGCCTCAAATCATTAAACACGAAACAGAACAATATCTTCTAGCCTCAAATCATTAAACACGAAACAGAACAATAACTTCTAGCCTCAAATCATTAAATACGAAACAGAACAATAATTTCTAGCCTCAAATCATTAAACACGAAACAGAACAATAACTTCTAGCCTCAAATCATTAAACACGAAACAGAACAATAACTTCTAGCCTCAAATCATTAAATACGAAACAGAACAATAACTTCTAGTTCTAGCCTTAAATCATTAAATACGAAACAGAACAATAACTTCTAGCCTCAAATCATCAAACACGAAACAGAACAATATCTTCTAGCCTCAAATCATTAAACACGAAACAGAACAATAACTTCTAGCCTCAAATCATTAAATACGAAACAGAACAATAACTTCTAGTTCTAGCCTCATATCATTAAATACGAAACAGAACAATAAATTCTAGCCTCAAATCATTAAATACGAAACAGAACAATAACTTCTAGCCTCAAATCATTAAACACGAAACAGAACAATAACTTCTAGCCTCAAACCATTAAACATGAAACAGAACAATAACTTCTAGTTCTAGCCTCAAATATATTAAACACGAAACAGAACAATAACTTCTAGCCTCAAATCATTAAACACGAAACAGAACAATAACTTCTAGTTCTAGCCTCAAATCATTAAACACGAAACAGAACAATAACTTCTAGTTCTAGCCTCAAATCATTAAACACGAAACAGAACAATAACTTCTAGCCTCAAATCATTAAATACGAAACAGAACAATAACTTCTAGCCTCAAATCATTAAACACGAAACAGAACAATATCTTCTAGCCTCAAATCATTAAACACGAAACAGAACAATAACTTCTAGCCTCAAATCATTAAATACGAAACAGAACAATAACTTCTAGTTCTAGCCTCAAATCATTAAATACGAAACAGAACAATAAATTCTAGCCTCAAATCATTAAACAAGAAACAGAACAATAACTTCTAGCCTCAAACCATTAAACACGAAACAGAACAATAACTTCTAGTTCTAGCCTCAAATCATTAAATACGAAACAGAACAATAACTTCTAGCCTCAAATCATTAAATACGAAACAGAACAATAACGTCTAGCCTCAAATCATTAAATACGAAACAGAACAATAACACGAAACAGAACAATAACTTCTAGCCTCAAATCATTAAATACGAAACAGAACAATAATTTCTAGCCTCAAATCATTAAACACGAAACAGAACAATAACTTCTAGCCTCAAATCATTAAATACGAAACAGAACAATAACTTTTAGTTCTAGCCTCAAATCATTAAACATGAAACAGAACAATAACTTCTAGCCTCAAATCATTAAATACGAAACAGAACAATAACTTCTAGTTCTAGCCTCAAATCATTAAACACGAAACAGAACAATAACTTCTAGCCTCAAATCATTAAACACGAAACAGAACAATAACTTCTAGTTCTAGCCTCAAATCATTAAACACGAAACAGAACAATAACTTCTAGTTCTAGCCTCAAATCATTAAACACGAAACAGAACAATAACTTCTAGCCTCAAATCATTAAATACGAAACAGAACAATAACTTCTAGCCTCAAATCATTAAACACGAAACAGAACAATATCTTCTAGCCTCAAATCATTAAACACGAAACAGAACAATAACTTCTAGCCTCAAATCATTAAATACGAAACAGAACAATAACTTCTAGTTCTAGCCTCAAATCATTAAATACGAAACAGAACAATAAATTCTAGCCTCAAATCATTAAACACGAAACAGAACAATAACTTCTAGCCTCAAACCATTAAACACGAAACAGAACAATAACTTCTAGTTCTAGCCTCAAATCATTAAATACGAAACAGAACAATAACTTCTAGCCTCAAATCATTAAATACGAAACAGAACAATAACTTCTAACCTCAAATCATTAAACACGAAACAGAACAATAACGTCTAGCCTCAAATCATTAAATACGAAACAGAACAATAACACGAAACAGAACAATAACTTCTAGCCTCAAATCATTAAATACGAAACAGAACAATAATTTCTAGCCTCAAATCATTAAACACGAAACAGAACAATAACTTCTAGCCTCAAATCATTAAATACGAAACAGAACAATAACTTCTAGTTCTAGCCTCAAATCATTAAATACGAAACAGAACAATAACTTCTAGCCTCAAATCATTAAACACGAAACAGAACAATAACTTCTAGTTCTAGCCTCAAATCATTAAATACGAAACAGAACAATAACTTCTAGCCTCAAATCATTAAACACGAAACAGAACAATAACTTCTAGCCTCAAATCATTAAACACGAAACAGAACAATAACTTCTGGCCTCAAATCATTAAATACGAAACAGAACAATTACTTCTAGCCTCAAATCATTAAATACGAAACAGAACAATAACTTCTAGCCTCAAATCATTAAACACGAAACAGAACAATAACTTCTAGCCTCAAATCATTAAATACGAAACAGAACAATAACTTCTAGTTCTAGCCTCAAATCAATAAACACGAAACAGAACAATAACTTCTAGTTCTAGCCTCAAATAATTAAACACGAAACAGAACAATAACTTCTAGTTCTAGCTTCAAATCATTAAACACGAAACAGAACAATAACTTCTAGCCTCAAATCATTAAATACGAAACCAAACAATAACTTCTAGTTCTAGCCTCAAATCATTAAATACGAAACAGAACAAGAACTTCTAGCCTCAAATCATTAAATACGAAACAGAACAATAACTTCTAGCCTCAAATCATTAAACACAAAACAGAACAATATTTTCTAGCCTCAAATCATTAAACACGAAACAGAACAATAACTTCTAGCCTCAAATCATTAAATACGAAACAGAACAATAACTTCTTGTTCTAGCCTCAAATTATTCAATACGAAACAGAACAATAAATTCTAGCCTCAAATCATTAAACACGAAACAGAACAATAACTTCTAGCCTCAAATCATTAAACACGAATCAGAACAATAACTTCTAGTTCTAGCCTCAAATCATTAAACACGAAACAGAACAATAACTTCTAGCCTCAAATCATTAAACACGAAATAAAACAATAACTTCTAGTTCTAGCCTCAAATCATTAAACACGAAACAGAACAATAACTTCTAGTTATAGCCTCAAATCATTAAACACGAAACAGAACAATAACTTCTAGCCTCAAATCATTAAATACGAAACAGAACAATAACTTCTAGCCTCAAATCATTAAACACGAAACAGAAAAATAACTTCTAGCCTCAAATCATTAAATACGAAACAGAACAATAACTTCTAGCCTCAAATCATTAAACACGAAACAGAACAATAACTTCTAGCCTCAAATCATTAAATACGAAACAGAACAATAATTTCTAGCCTCAAATCATTAAACACGAAACAGAACAATAACTTCTAGCTTCAAATCATTAAACATGAAACAGAACAATACCTTCTAGCCTCAAATCATTAAATACGAAACAGAACAATAACTTCTAGTTCTAGCCTCAAATCATTAAATACGAAACAGAACAATAACTTCTAGCCTCAAATCATTAAACACGAAACAGAACAATATCTTCTAGCCTCAAATCATTAAACACGAAACAGAACAATAACTTCTAGCCTCAAATCATTAAATACGAAACAGAACAATAATTTCTAGCCTCAAATCATTAAACACGAAACAGAACAATAACTTCTAGCCTCAAATCATTAAACACGAAACAGAACAATAACTTCTAGCCTCAAATCATTAAATACGAAACAGAACAATAACTTCTAGTTCTAGCCTCAAATCATTAAATACGAAACAGAACAATAACTTCTAGCCTCAAATCATCAAACACGAAACAGAACAATATCTTCTAGCCTCAAATCATTAAACACGAAACAGAACAATAACTTCTAGCCTCAAATCATTAAATACGAAACAGAACAATAACTTCTAGTTCTAGCCTCATATCATTAAATACGAAACAGAACAATAAATTCTAGCCTCAAATCATTAAATACGAAACAGAACAATAACTTCTAGCCTCAAATCATTAAACACGAAACAGAACAATAACTTCTAGCCTCAAACCATTAAACATGAAACAGAACAATAACTTCTAGTTCTAGCCTCAAATATATTAAACACGAAACAGAACAATAACTTCTAGCCTCAAATCATTAAACACGAAACAGAACAATAACTTCTAGTTCTAGCCTCAAATCATTAAACACGAAACAGAACAATAACTTCTAGTTCTAGCCTCAAATCATTAAACACGAAACAGAACAATAACTTCTAGCCTCAAATCATTAAATACGAAACAGAACAATAACTTCTAGCCTCAAATCATTAAACACGAAACAGAACAATATCTTCTAGCCTCAAATCATTAAACACGAAACAGAACAATAACTTCTAGCCTCAAATCATTAAATACGAAACAGAACAATAACTTCTAGTTCTAGCCTCAAATCATTAAATACGAAACAGAACAATAAATTCTAGCCTCAAATCATTAAACAAGAAACAGAACAATAACTTCTAGCCTCAAACCATTAAACACGAAACAGAACAATAACTTCTAGTTCTAGCCTCAAATCATTAAATACGAAACAGAACAATAACTTCTAGCCTCAAATCATTAAATACGAAACAGAACAATAACGTCTAGCCTCAAATCATTAAATACGAAACAGAACAATAACACGAAACAGAACAATAACTTCTAGCCTCAAATCATTAAATACGAAACAGAACAATAATTTCTAGCCTCAAATCATTAAACACGAAACAGAACAATAACTTCTAGCCTCAAATCATTAAATACGAAACAGAACAATAACTTTTAGTTCTAGCCTCAAATCATTAAACATGAAACAGAACAATAACTTCTAGCCTCAAATCATTAAACACGAAACAGAACAATAACTTCTAGTTCTAGCCTCAAATCATTAAACACGAAACAGAACAATAACTTCTAGTTCTAGCCTCAAATCATTAAACACGAAACAGAACAATAACTTCTAGCCTCAAATCATTAAATACGAAACAGAACAATAACTTCTAGCCTCAAATCATTAAACACGAAACAGAACAATATCTTCTAGCCTCAAATCATTAAACACGAAACAGAACAATAACTTCTAGCCTCAAATCATTAAATACGAAACAGAACAATAACTTCTAGTTCTAGCCTCAAATCATTAAATACGAAACAGAACAATAAATTCTAGCCTCAAATCATTAAACACGAAACAGAACAATAACTTCTAGCCTCAAACCATTAAACACGAAACAGAACAATAACTTCTAGTTCTAGCCTCAAATCATTAAATACGAAACAGAACAATAACTTCTAGCCTCAAATCATTAAATACGAAACAGAACAATAACTTCTAACCTCAAATCATTAAACACGAAACAGAACAATAACGTCTAGCCTCAAATCATTAAATACGAAACAGAACAATAACACGAAACAGAACAATAACTTCTAGCCTCAAATCATTAAATACGAAACAGAACAATAATTTCTAGCCTCAAATCATTAAACACGAAACAGAACAATAACTTCTAGCCTCAAATCATTAAATACGAAACAGAACAATAACTTCTAGTTCTAGCCTCAAATCATTAAATACGAAACAGAACAATAACTTCTAGCCTCAAATCATTAAACACGAAACAGAACAATAACTTCTAGTTCTAGCCTCAAATCATTAAATACGAAACAGAACAATAACTTCTAGCCTCAAATCATTAAACACGAAACAGAACAATAACTTCTAGCCTCAAATCATTAAACACGAAACAGAACAATAACTTCTGGCCTCAAATCATTAAATACGAAACAGAACAATTACTTCTAGCCTCAAATCATTAAATACCAAACAGAACAATAACTTCTAGCCTCAAATCATTAAACACGAAACAGAACAATAACTTCTAGCCTCAAATCATTAAATACGAAACAGAACAATAACTTCTAGTTCTAGCCTCAAATCAATAAACACGAAACAGAACAATAACTTCTAGTTCTAGCCTCAAATAATTAAACACGAAACAGAACAATAACTTCTAGTTCTAGCTTCAAATCATTAAACACGAAACAGAACAATAACTTCTAGCCTCAAATCATTAAATACGAAACCAAACAATAACTTCTAGTTCTAGCCTCAAATCATTAAATACGAAACAGAACAAGAACTTCTAGCCTCAAATCATTAAATACGAAACAGAACAATAACTTCTAGCCTCAAATCATTAAACACAAAACAGAACAATATTTTCTAGCCTCAAATCATTAAACACGAAACAGAACAATAACTTCTAGCCTCAAATCATTAAATACGAAACAGAACAATAACTTCTTGTTCTAGCCTCAAATCATTCAATACGAAACAGAACAATAAATTCTAGCCTCAAATCATTAAACACGAAACAGAACAATAACTTCTAGCCTCAAATCATTAAACACGAATCAGAACAATAACTTCTAGTTCTAGCCTCAAATCATTAAACACGAAACAGAACAATAACTTCTAGCCTCAAATCATTAAACACGAAATAAAACAATAACTTCTAGTTCTAGCCTCAAATCATTAAACACGAAACAGAACAATAACTTCTAGTTATAGCCTCAAATCATTAAACACGAAACAGAACAATAACTTCTAGCCTCAAATCATTAAATACGAAACAGAACAATAACTTCTAGCCTCAAATCATTAAACACGAAACAGAAAAATAACTTCTAGCCTCAAATCATTAAATACGAAACAGAACAATAACTTCTAGCCTCAAATCATTAAACACGAAACAGAACAATAACTTCTAGCCTCAAATCATTAAATACGAAACAGAACAATAATTTCTAGCCTCAAATCATTAAACACGAAACAGAACAATAACTTCTAGCTTCAAATCATTAAACATGAAACAGAACAATACCTTCTAGCCTCAAATCATTAAATACGAAACAGAACAATAACTTCTAGTTCTAGCCTCAAATCATTAAATACGAAACAGAACAATAACTTCTAGCCTCAAATCATTAAACACGAAACAGAACAATATCTTCTAGCCTCAAATCATTAAACACGAAACAGAACAATAACTTCTAGCCTCAAATCATTAAATACGAAACAGAACAATAATTTCTAGCCTCAAATCATTAAACACGAAACAGAACAATAACTTCTAGCCTCAAATCATTAAACACGAAACAGAACAATAACTTCTAGCCTCAAATCATTAAATACGAAACAGAACAATAACTTCTAGTTCTAGCCTCAAATCATTAAATACGAAACAGAACAATAACTTCTAGCCTCAAATCATCAAACACGAAACAGAACAATATCTTCTAGCCTCAAATCATTAAACACGAAACAGAACAATAACTTCTAGCCTCAAATCATTAAATACGAAACAGAACAATAACTTCTAGTTCTAGCCTCATATCATTAAATACGAAACAGAACAATAAATTCTAGCCTCAAATCATTAAATACGAAACAGAACAATAACTTCTAGCCTCAAATCATTAAACACGAAACAGAACAATAACTTCTAGCCTCAAACCATTAAACATGAAACAGAACAATAACTTCTAGTTCTAGCCTCAAATATATTAAACACGAAACAGAACAATAACTTCTAGCCTCAAATCATTAAACACGAAACAGAACAATAACTTCTAGTTCTAGCCTCAAATCATTAAACACGAAACAGAACAATAACTTCTAGTTCTAGCCTCAAATCATTAAACACGAAACAGAACAATAACTTCTAGCCTCAAATCATTAAATACGAAACAGAACAATAACTTCTAGCCTCAAATCATTAAACACGAAACAGAACAATATCTTCTAGCCTCAAATCATTAAACACGAAACAGAACAATAACTTCTAGCCTCAAATCATTAAATACGAAACAGAACAATAACTTCTAGTTCTAGCCTCAAATCATTAAATACGAAACAGAACAATAAATTCTAGCCTCAAATCATTAAACAAGAAACAGAACAATAACTTCTAGCCTCAAACCATTAAACACGAAACAGAACAATAACTTCTAGTTCTAGCCTCAAATCATTAAATACGAAACAGAACAATAACTTCTAGCCTCAAATCATTAAATACGAAACAGAACAATAACGTCTAGCCTCAAATCATTAAATACGAAACAGAACAATAACACGAAACAGAACAATAACTTCTAGCCTCAAATCATTAAATACGAAACAGAACAATAATTTCTAGCCTCAAATCATTAAACACGAAACAGAACAATAACTTCTAGCCTCAAATCATTAAATACGAAACAGAACAATAACTTTTAGTTCTAGCCTCAAATCATTAAACATGAAACAGAACAATAACTTCTAGCCTCAAATCATTAAACACGAAACAGAACAATAACTTCTAGTTCTAGCCTCAAATCATTAAACACGAAACAGAACAATAACTTCTAGTTCTAGCCTCAAATCATTAAACACGAAACAGAACAATAACTTCTAGCCTCAAATCATTAAATACGAAACAGAACAATAACTTCTAGCCTCAAATCATTAAACACGAAACAGAACAATATCTTCTAGCCTCAAATCATTAAACACGAAACAGAACAATAACTTCTAGCCTCAAATCATTAAATACGAAACAGAACAATAACTTCTAGTTCTAGCCTCAAATCATTAAATACGAAACAGAACAATAAATTCTAGCCTCAAATCATTAAACACGAAACAGAACAATAACTTCTAGCCTCAAACCATTAAACACGAAACAGAACAATAACTTCTAGTTCTAGCCTCAAATCATTAAATACGAAACAGAACAATAACTTCTAGCCTCAAATCATTAAATACGAAACAGAACAATAACTTCTAACCTCAAATCATTAAACACGAAACAGAACAATAACGTCTAGCCTCAAATCATTAAATACGAAACAGAACAATAACACGAAACAGAACAATAACTTCTAGCCTCAAATCATTAAATACGAAACAGAACAATAATTTCTAGCCTCAAATCATTAAACACGAAACAGAACAATAACTTCTAGCCTCAAATCATTAAATACGAAACAGAACAATAACTTCTAGTTCTAGCCTCAAATCATTAAATACGAAACAGAACAATAACTTCTAGCCTCAAATCATTAAACACGAAACAGAACAATAACTTCTAGTTCTAGCCTCAAATCATTAAATACGAAACAGAACAATAATTTCTAGCCTCAAATCATTAAATACGAAACAGAACAATAACTTCTAGCCTCAAATCATTAAATACGAAACAGAACAATTACTTCTAGCCTCAAATCATTAAATACGAAACAGAACAATAACTTCTAGCCTCAAATCATTAAACACGAAACAGAACAATAACTTCTAGCCTCAAATCATTAAATACGAAACAGAACAATAACTTCTAGTTCTAGCCTCAAATCAATAAACACGAAACAGAACAATAACTTCTAGTTCTAGCCTCAAATAATTAAACACGAAACAGAACAATAACTTCTAGTTCTAGCTTCAAATCATTAAACACGAAACAGAACAATAACTTCTAGCCTCAAATCATTAAATACGAAACCAAACAATAACTTCTAGTTCTAGCCTCAAATCATTAAATACGAAACAGAACAAGAACTTCTAGCCTCAAATCATTAAATACGAAACAGAACAATAACTTCTAGCCTCAAATCATTAAACACGAAACAGAACAATAACTTCTAGCCTCAAATCATTAAATACGAAACAGAACAATAACTTCTAGTTCTAGCCTCAAATCAATAAACACGAAACAGAACAATAACTTCTAGTTCTAGCCTCAAATAATTAAACACGAAACAGAACAATAACTTCTAGTTCTAGCTTCAAATCATTAAACACGAAACAGAACAATAACTTCTAGCCTCAAATCATTAAATACGAAACCAAACAATAACTTCTAGTTCTAGCCTCAAATCATTAAATACGAAACAGAACAAGAACTTCTAGCCTCAAATCATTAAATACGAAACAGAACAATAACGTCTAGCCTCAAATCATTAAATACGAAACAGAACAATAACTTCTAGCCTCAAATCATTAAATACGAAACAGAACAATAATTTCTAGCCTCAAATCATTAAACACGAAACAGAACAATAACTTCTAGCCTCAAATCATTAAATACGAAACAGAACAATAACTTTTAGTTCTAGCCTCAAATCATTAAACATGAAACAGAACAATAACTTCTAGCCTCAAATCATTAAATACGAAACAGAACAATAACTTCTAGTTCTAGCCTCAAATCATTAAACACGAAACAGAACAATAACTTCTAGCCTCAAATCATTAAATACGAAACAGAACAATAACTTCTAGTTCTAGCCTCAAATCATTAAATACGAAACAGAACAATAACTTCTAGCCTCAAATCATTAAATACGAAACAGAACAATAACTTCTAGTTCTAGCCTCAAATCATTAAATACGAAACAGAACAATAACTTCTAGCCTCAAATCATTAAATACGAAACAGAACAATAACTTCTAGCCTCAAATCATTAAACACGAAACAGAACAATAACTTCTAGCCTCAAATCATTAAACACGAAACAGAACAATAACTTCTGGCCTCAAATCATTAAATACGAAACAGAACAATAACTTCTAGCCTCAAATCATTAAATACGAAACAGAACAATAACTTCTAGCCTCAAATCATTAAACACGAAACAGAACAATAACTTCTAGCCTCAAATCATTAAATACGAAACAGAACAATAACTTCTAGTTCTAGCCTCAAATCAATAAACACGAAACAGAACAATAACTTCTAGTTCTAGCCTCAAATCATTAAGCACGAAACAGAACAATAACTTCTAGTTCTAGCTTCAAATCATTAAATACGAAACAGAACAATAACTTCTAGCCTCAAATCATTAAATACGAAACCAAACAATAACTTCTAGTTCTAGCCTCAAATCATTAAATACGAAACAGAACAAGAACTTCTAGCCTCAAATCATTAAATACGAAACAGAACAATAACTTCCAGCCTCAAATCATTAAACACAAAACAGAACAATATTTTCTAGCCTCAAATCATTAAACACGAAACAGAACAATAACTTCTAGCCTCAAATCATTAAATACGAAACAGAACAATAACTTCTTGTTCTAGCCTCAAATCATTCAATACGAAACAGAACAATAAATTCTAGCCTCAAATCATTAAACACGAAACAGAACAATAACTTCTAGCCTCAAATCATTAAACACGAAACAGAACAATAACTTCTAGTTCTAGCCTCAAATCATTAAACACGAAACAGAACAATAACTTCTAGCCTCAAATCATTAAACACGAAACAAAACAATAACTTCTAGTTCTAGCCTCAAATCATTAAACACGAAACAGAACAATAACTTCTAGTTATAGCCTCAAATCATTAAACACGAAACAGAACAATAACTTCTAGCCTCAAATCATTAAATACGAAACAGAACAATAACTTCTAGCCTCAAATCATTAAATACGAAACCAAACAATAACTTCTAGTTCTAGCCTCAAATCATTAAATACGAAACAGAACAATAACTTCTAGCCTCAAATCATTAAACACGAAACAGAACAATAACTTCTAGCCTCAAATCATTAAATACGAAACAGAACAATAATTTCTAGCCTCAAATCATTAAACACGAAACAGAACAATAACTTCTAGCTTCAAATCATTAAACACGAAACAGAACAATACCTTCTAGCCTCAAATCATTAAATACGAAACAGAACAATAACTTCTAGTTCTAGCCTCAAATCATTAAATACGAAACAGAACAATAACTTCTAGCCTCAAATCATTAAACAAGAAACAGAACAATATCTTCTAGCCTCAAATCATTAAATACGAAACAGAACAATAACTTCTAGCCTCAAATCATTAAACACGAAACAGAAAAATAACTTCTAGCCTCAAATCATTAAATACGAAACAGAACAATAACTTCTAGCCTCAAATCATTAAACACGAAACAGAACAATAACTTCTAGCCTCAAATCATTAAATACGAAACAGAACAATAATTTCTAGCCTCAAATCATTAAACACGAAACAGAACAATAACTTCTAGCTTCAAATCATTAAACACGAAACAGAACAATACCTTCTAGCCTCAAATCATTAAATACGAAACAGAACAATAACTTCTAGTTCTAGCCTCAAATCATTAAATACGAAACAGAACAATAACTTCTAGCCTCAAATCATTAAACACGAAACAGAACAATATCTTCTAGCCTCAAATCATTAAACACGAAACAGAACAATAACTTCTAGCCTCAAATCATTAAATACGAAACAGAACAATAACTTCTAGTTCTAGCCTCAAATCATTAAATACGAAACAGAACAATAAATTCTAGCCTCAAATCATTAAATACGAAACAGAACAATAACTTCTAGCCTCAAATCATTAAACACGAAACAGAACAATAACTTCTAGCCTCAAACCATTAAACAGGAAACAGAACAATAACTTCTAGTTCTAGCCTCAAATCATTAAACACGAAACAGAACAATAACTTCTAGCCTCAAATCATTAAACACGAAACAGAACAATAACTTCTAGTTCTAGCCTCAAATCATTAAACACGAAACAGAACAATAACTTTTAGTTCTAGCCTCAAATCATTAAACATGAAACAGAACAATAACTTCTAGCCTCAAATCATTAAATACGAAACAGAACAATAACTTCTAGTTCTAGCCTCAAATCATTAAACACGAAACAGAACAATAACTTCTAGCCTCAAATCATTAAATACGAAACAGAACAATAACTTCTAGTTCTAGCCTCAAATCATTAAATACGAAACAGAACAATAACTTCTAGCCTCAAATCATTAAATACGAAACAGAACAATAACTTCTAGTTCTAGCCTCAAATCATTAAATACGAAACAGAACAATAACTTCTAGCCTCAAATCATTAAATACGAAACAGAACAATAACTTCTAGCCTCAAATCATTAAATACGAAACAGAACAATAACTTCTAGCCTCAAATCATTAAACACGAAACAGAACAATAACTTCTAGCCTCAAATCATTAAACACGAAACAGAACAATAACTTCTGGCCTCAAATCATTAAATACGAAACAGAACAATAACTTCTAGCCTCAAATCATTAAATACGAAACAGAACAATAACTTCTAGCCTCAAATCATTAAACACGAAACAGAACAATAACTTCTAGCCTCAAATCATTAAATACGAAACAGAACAATAACTTCTAGTTCTAGCCTCAAATCAATAAACACGAAACAGAACAATAACTTCTAGTTCTAGCCTCAAATCATTAAACACGAAACAGAACAATAACTTCTAGTTCTAGCTTCAAATCATTAAATACGAAACAGAACAATAACTTCTAGCCTCAAATCATTAAATACGAAACCAAACAATAACTTCTAGTTCTAGCCTCAAATCATTAAATACGAAACAGAACAAGAACTTCTAGCCTCAAATCATTAAATACGAAACAGAACAATAACTTCCAGCCTCAAATCATTAAACACAAAACAGAACAATATTTTCTAGCCTCAAATCATTAAACACGAAACAGAACAATAACTTCTAGCCTCAAATCATTAAATACGAAACAGAACAATAACTTCTTGTTCTAGCCTCAAATCATTCAATACGAAACAGAACAATAAATTCTAGCCTCAAATCATTAAACACGAAACAGAACAATAACTTCTAGCCTCAAATCATTAAACACGAAACAGAACAATAACTTCTAGTTCTAGCCTCAAATCATTAAACACGAAACAGAACAATAACTTCTAGCCTCAAATCATTAAACACGAAACAAAACAATAACTTCTAGTTCTAGCCTCAAATCATTAAACACGAAACAGAACAATAACTTCTAGTTATAGCCTCAAATCATTAAACACGAAACAGAACAATAACTTCTAGCCTCAAATCATTAAATACGAAACAGAACAATAACTTCTAGCCTCAAATCATTAAATACGAAACCAAACAATAACTTCTAGTTCTAGCCTCAAATCATTAAATACGAAACAGAACAATAACTTCTAGCCTCAAATCATTAAACACGAAACAGAACAATAACTTCTAGCCTCAAATCATTAAATACGAAACAGAACAATAATTTCTAGCCTCAAATCATTAAACACGAAACAGAACAATAACTTCTAGCTTCAAATCATTAAACACGAAACAGAACAATACCTTCTAGCCTCAAATCATTAAATACGAAACAGAACAATAACTTCTAGTTCTAGCCTCAAATCATTAAATACGAAACAGAACAATAACTTCTAGCCTCAAATCATTAAACAAGAAACAGAACAATATCTTCTAGCCTCAAATCATTAAATACGAAACAGAACAATAACTTCTAGCCTCAAATCATTAAACACGAAACAGAAAAATAACTTCTAGCCTCAAATCATTAAATACGAAACAGAACAATAACTTCTAGCCTCAAATCATTAAACACGAAACAGAACAATAACTTCTAGCCTCAAATCATTAAATACGAAACAGAACAATAATTTCTAGCCTCAAATCATTAAACACGAAACAGAACAATAACTTCTAGCTTCAAATCATTAAACACGAAACAGAACAATACCTTCTAGCCTCAAATCATTAAATACGAAACAGAACAATAACTTCTAGTTATAGCCTCAAATCATTAAATACGAAACAGAACAATAACTTCTAGCCTCAAATCATTAAACACGAAACAGAACAATATCTTCTAGCCTCAAATCATTAAACACGAAACAGAACAATAACTTCTAGCCTCAAATCATTAAATACGAAACAGAACAATAACTTCTAGTTCTAGCCTCAAATCATTAAATACGAAACAGAACAATAAATTCTAGCCTCAAATCATTAAATACGAAACAGAACAATAACTTCTAGCCTCAAATCATTAAACACGAAACAGAACAATAACTTCTAGCCTCAAACCATTAAACAGGAAACAGAACAATAACTTCTAGTTCTAGCCTCAAATCATTAAACACGAAACAGAACAATAACTTCTAGCCTCAAATCATTAAACACGAAACAGAACAATAACTTCTAGTTCTAGCCTCAAATCATTAAACACGAAACAGAACAATAACTTTTAGTTCTAGCCTCCAATCATTAAACACGAAACAGAACAATAACTTCTAGCCTCAAATCATTAAACACGAAACAGAACAATATCTTCTAGCCTCAAATCATTAAACACGAAACAGAACAATAACTTCTAGCCTCAAATCATTAAATACGAAACAGAACAATAACTTCTAGTTCTAGCCTCAAATCATTAAATACGAAACAGAACAATAAATTCTAGCCTCAAATCATTAAACAAGAAACAGAACAATAACTTCTAGCCTCAAACCATTAAACACGAAACAGAACAATAACTTCTAGTTCTAGCCTCAAATCATTAAATACGAAACAGAACAATAACTTCTAGCCTCAAATCATTAAATACGAAACAGAACAATAACTTCTAACCTCAAATCATTAAACACGAAACAGAACAATAACGTCTAGCCTCAAATCATTAAATACGAAACAGAACAATAACTTCTAGCCTCAAATCATTAAATACGAAACAGAACAATAATTTCTAGCCTCAAATCATTAAACACGAAACAGAACAATAACTTCTAGCCTCAAATCATTAAATACGAAACAGAACAATAACTTTTAGTTCTAGCCTCAAATCATTAAACATGAAACAGAACAATAACTTCTAGCCTCAAATCATTAAATACGAAACAGAACAATAACTTCTAGTTCTAGCCTCAAATCATTAAACACGAAACAGAACAATAACTTCTAGCCTCAAATCATTAAATACGAAACAGAACAATAACTTCTAGTTCTAGCCTCAAATCATTAAATACGAAACAGAACAATAACTTCTAGCCTCAAATCATTAAATACGAAACAGAACAATAACTTCTAGCCTCAAATCATTAAACACGAAACAGAACAATAACTTCTAGCCTCAAATCATTAAACACGAAACAGAACAATAACTTCTGGCCTCAAATCATTAAATACGAAACAGAACAATAACTTCTAGCCTCAAATCATTAAACACGAAACAGAACAATAACTTCTAGCCTCAAATCATTAAATACGAAACAGAACAATAACTTCTAGTTCTAGCCTCAAATCAATAAACACGAAACAGAACAATAACTTCTAGTTCTAGCCTCAAATCATTAAACACGAAACAGAACAATAACTTCTAGTTCTAGCTTCAAATCATTAAATACGAAACAGAACAATAACTTCTAGCCTCAAATCATTAAATACAAAACCAAACAATAACTTCTAGTTCTAGCCTCAAATCATTAAATACGAAACAGAACAAGAACTTCTAGCCTCAAATCATTAAATACGAAACAGAACAATAACTTCCAGCCTCAAATCATTAAACACAAAACAGAACAATAACTTCTAGCCTCAAATCATTAAATACGAAACAGAACAATAACTTCTTGTTCTAGCCTCAAATCATTCAATACGAAACAGAACAATAAATTCTAGCCTCAAATCATTAAACACGAAACAGAACAATAACTTCTAGCCTCAAATCATTAAATACGAAACAGAACAATAACTTCTTGTTCTAGCCTCAAATCATTCAATACGAAACAGAACAATAAATTCTAGCCTCAAATCATTAAACACGAAACAGATCAATAACTTCTAGCCTCAAATCATTAAACACGAAACAGAACAATAACTTCTAGTTCTAGCCTCAAATCATTAAACACGAAACAGAACAATAACTTCTAGCCTCAAATCATTAAACACGAAACAAAACAATAACTTCTAGTTCTAGCCTCAAATCATTAAACACGAAACAGAACAATAACTTCTAGTTATAGCCTCAAATCATTAAACACGAAACAGAACAATAACTTCTAGCCTCAAATCATTAAATACGAAACAGAACAATAACTTCTAGCCTCAAATCATTAAATACGAAACCAAACAATAACTTCTAGTTCTAGCCTCAAATCATTAAATACGAAACAACAATAACTTCTAGTTATAGCCTCAAATCATTAAATACGAAACAGAACAATAACTTCTAGCCTCAAATCATTAAATACGAAACAGAACAATAACTTCTAACCTCAAATCATTAAACACGAAACAGAACAATAACGTCTAGCCTCAAATCATTAAATACGAAACAGAACAATAACACGAAACAGAACAATAACTTCTAGCCTCAAATCATTAAATACGAAACAGAACAATAATTTCTAGCCTCAAATCATTAAACACGAAACAGAACAATAACTTCTAGCCTCAAATCATTAAATACGAAACAGAACAATAACTTTTAGTTCTAGCCTCAAATCATTAAACATGAAACAGAACAATAACTTCTAGCCTCAAATCATTAAATACGAAACAGAACAATAACTTCTAGTTCTAGCCTCAAATCATTAAACACGAAACAGAACAATAACTTCTAGCCTCAAATCATTAAATACGAAACAGAACAATAACTTCTAGTTCTAGCCTCAAATCATTAAACACGAAACAGAACAATAACTTCTGGCCTCAAATCATTAAATACGAAACAGAACAATAACTTCTAGCCTCAAATCATTAAATACGAAACAGAACAATAACTTCTAGCCTCAAATCATTAAACACGAAACAGAACAATAACTTCTAGCCTCAAATCATTAAATACGAAACAGAACAATAACTTCTAGTTCTAGCCTCAAATCAATAAACACGAAACAGAACAATAACTTCTAGTTCTAGCCTCAAATCATTAAACACGAAACAGAACAATAACTTCTAGTTCTAGCTTCAAATCATTAAATACGAAACAGAACAATAACTTCTAGCCTCAAATCATTAAATACGAAACCAAACAATAACTTCTAGTTCTAGCCTCAAATCATTAAATACGAAACAGAACAAGAACTTCTAGCCTCAAATCATTAAATACGAAACAGAACAATAACTTCCAGCCTCAAATCATTAAACACAAAACAGAACAATATTTTCTAGCCTCAAATCATTAAACACGAAACAGAACAATAACTTCTAGCCTCAAATCATTAAATACGAAACAGAACAATAACTTCTTGTTCTAGCCTCAAATCATTCAATACGAAACAGAACAATAAATTCTAGCCTCAAATCATTAAACACGAAACAGAACAATAACTTCTAGCCTCAAATCATTAAATACGAAACAGAACAATAACTTCTTGTTCTAGCCTCAAATCATTCAATACGAAACAGAACAATAAATTCTAGCCTCAAATCATTAAACACGAAACAGAACAATAACTTCTAGCCTCAAATCATTAAACACGAAACAGAACAATAACTTCTAGTTCTAGCCTCAAATCATTAAACACGAAACAGAACAATAACTTCTAGCCTCAAATCATTAAACACGAAACAAAACAATAACTTCTAGTTCTAGCCTCAAATCATTAAACACGAAACAGAACAATAACTTCTACTTCTAGCCTCAAATCATTAAACACGAAACAGAACAATAACTTCTAGCCTCAAATCATTAAATACGAAACAGAACAATAACTTCTAGCCTCAAATCATTAAATACGAAACCAAACAATAACTTCTAGTTCTAGCCTCAAATCATTAAATACGAAACAGAACAATAACTTCTAGCCTCAAATCATTAAACACGAAACAGAACAATAACTTCTAGCCTCAAATCATTAAATACGAAACAGAACAATAATTTCTAGCCTCAAATCATTAAACACGAAACAGAACAATAACTTCTAGCTTCAAATCATTAAACACGAAACAGAACAATACCTTCTAGCCTCAAATCATTAAATACGAAACAGAACAATAACTTCTAGTTCTAGCCTCAAATCATTAAATACGAAACAGAACAATAACTTCTAGCCTCAAATCATTAAACAAGAAACAGAACAATATCTTCTAGCCTCAAATCATTAAATACGAATCAGAACAATAACTTCTAGCCTCAAATCATTAAACACGAAACAGAAAAATAACTTCTAGCCTCAAATCATTAAATACGAAACAGAACAATAACTTCTAGCCTCAAATCATTAAACACGAAACAGAACAATAACTTCTAGCCTCAAATCATTAAATACGAAACAGAACAATAATTTCTAGCCTCAAATCATTAAACACGAAACAGAACAATAACTTCTAGCTTCAAATCATTAAACACGAAACAGAACAATACCTTCTAGCCTCAAATCATTAAATACGAAACAGAACAATAACTTCTAGTTCTAGCCTCAAATCATTAAATACGAAACAGAACAATAACTTCTAGCCTCAAATCATTAAACACGAAACAGAACAATATCTTCTAGCCTCAAATCATTAAACACGAAACAGAACAATAACTTCTAGCCTCAAATCATTAAATACGAAACAGAACAATAACTTCTAGTTCTAGCCTCAAATCATTAAATACGAAACAGAACAATAAATTCTAGCCTCAAATCATTAAATACGAAACAGAACAATAACTTCTAGCCTCAAATCATTAAACACGAAACAGAACAATAACTTCTAGCCTCAAACCATTAAACAGGAAACAGAACAATAACTTCTAGTTCTAGCCTCAAATCATTAAACACGAAACAGAACAATAACTTCTAGCCTCAAATCATTAAACACGAAACAGAACAATAACTTCTAGTTCTAGCCTCAAATCATTAAACACGAAACAGAACAATAACTTTTAGTTCTAGCCTCCAATCATTAAACACGAAACAGAACAATAACTTCTAGCCTCAAATCATTAAACACGAAACAGAACAATATCTTCTAGCCTCAAATCATTAAACACGAAACAGAACAATAACTTCTAGCCTCAAATCATTAAATACGAAACAGAACAATAACTTCTAGTTCTAGCCTCAAATCATTAAATACGAAACAGAACAATAAATTCTAGCCTCAAATCATTAAACAAGAAACAGAACAATAACTTCTAGCCTCAAACCATTAAACACGAAACAGAACAATAACTTCTAGTTCTAGCCTCAAATCATTAAATACGAAACAGAACAATAACTTCTAGCCTCAAATCATTAAATACGAAACAGAACAATAACTTCTAACCTCAAATCATTAAACACGAAACAGAACAATAACGTCTAGCCTCAAATCATTAAATACGAAACAGAACAATAACTTCTAGCCTCAAATCATTAAATACGAAACAGAACAATAATTTCTAGCCTCAAATCATTAAACACGAAACAGAACAATAACTTCTAGCCTCAAATCATTAAATACGAAACAGAACAATAACTTTTAGTTCTAGCCTCAAATCATTAAACATGAAACAGAACAATAACTTCTAGCCTCAAATCATTAAATACGAAACAGAACAATAACTTCTAGTTCTAGCCTCAAATCATTAAACACGAAACAGAACAATAACTTCTAGCCTCAAATCATTAAATACGAAACAGAACAATAACTTCTAGTTCTAGCCTCAAATCATTAAATACGAAACAGAACAATAACTTCTAGCCTCAAATCATTAAATACGAAACAGAACAATAACTTCTAGCCTCAAATCATTAAACACGAAACAGAACAATAACTTCTAGCCTCAAATCATTAAACACGAAACAGAACAATAACTTCTGGCCTCAAATCATTAAATACGAAACAGAACAATAACTTCTAGCCTCAAATCATTAAATACGAAACAGAACAATAACTTCTAGCCTCAAATCATTAAACACGAAACAGAACAATAACTTCTAGCCTCAAATCATTAAATACGAAACAGAACAATAACTTCTAGTTCTAGCCTCAAATCAATAAACACGAAACAGAACAATAACTTCTAGTTCTAGCCTCAAATCATTAAACACGAAACAGAACAATAACTTCTAGTTCTAGCTTCAAATCATTAAATACGAAACAGAACAATAACTTCTAGCCTCAAATCATTAAATACGAAACCAAACAATAACTTCTAGTTCTAGCCTCAAATCATTAAATACGAAACAGAACAAGAACTTCTAGCCTCAAATCATTAAATACGAAACAGAACAATAACTTCCAGCCTCAAATCATTAAACACAAAACAGAACAATATTTTCTAGCCTCAAATCATTAAACACGAAACAGAACAATAACTTCTAGCCTCAAATCATTAAATACGAAACAGAACAATAACTTCTTGTTCTAGCCTCAAATCATTCAATACGAAACAGAACAATAAATTCTAGCCTCAAATCATTAAACACGAAACAGAACAATAACTTCTAGCCTCAAATCATTAAACACGAAACAGAACAATAACTTCTAGTTCTAGCCTCAAATCATTAAACACGAAACAGAACAATAACTTCTAGCCTCAAATCATTAAACACGAAACAAAACAATAACTTCTAGTTCTAGCCTCAAATCATTAAACACGAAACAGAACAATAACTTCTAGTTATAGCCTCAAATCATTAAACACGAAACAGAACAATAACTTCTAGCCTCAAATCATTAAATACGAAACAGAACAATAACTTCTAGCCTCAAATCATTAAATACGAAACCAAACAATAACTTCTAGTTCTAGCCTCAAATCATTAAATACGAAACAGAACAATAACTTCTAGCCTCAAATCATTAAACACGAAACAGAACAATAACTTCTAGCCTCAAATCATTAAATACGAAACAGAACAATAATTTCTAGCCTCAAATCATTAAACACGAAACAGAACAATAACTTCTAGCTTCAAATCATTAAACACGAAACAGAACAATACCTTCTAGCCTCAAATCATTAAATACGAAACAGAACAATAACTTCTAGTTCTAGCCTCAAATCATTAAATACGAAACAGAACAATAACTTCTAGCCTCAAATCATTAAACAAGAAACAGAACAATATCTTCTAGCCTCAAATCATTAAATACGAAACAGAACAATAACTTCTAGCCTCAAATCATTAAACACGAAACAGAAAAATAACTTCTAGCCTCAAATCATTAAATACGAAACAGAACAATAACTTCTAGCCTCAAATCATTAAACACGAAACAGAACAATAACTTCTAGCCTCAAATCATTAAATACGAAACAGAACAATAATTTCTAGCCTCAAATCATTAAACACGAAACAGAACAATAACTTCTAGCTTCAAATCATTAAACACGAAACAGAACAATACCTTCTAGCCTCAAATCATTAAATACGAAACAGAACAATAACTTCTAGTTCTAGCCTCAAATCATTAAATACGAAACAGAACAATAACTTCTAGCCTCAAATCATTAAACACGAAACAGAACAATATCTTCTAGCCTCAAATCATTAAACACGAAACAGAACAATAACTTCTAGCCTCAAATCATTAAATACGAAACAGAACAATAACTTCTAGTTCTAGCCTCAAATCATTAAATACGAAACAGAACAATAAATTCTAGCCTCAAATCATTAAATACGAAACAGAACAATAACTTCTAGCCTCAAATCATTAAACACGAAACAGAACAATAACTTCTAGCCTCAAACCATTAAACAGGAAAAAGAACAATAACTTCTAGTTCTAGCCTCAAATCATTAAACACGAAACAGAACAATAACTTCTAGCCTCAAATCATTAAACACGAAACAGAACAATAACTTCTAGTTCTAGCCTCAAATCATTAAACACGAAACAGAACAATAACTTTTAGTTCTAGCCTCCAATCATTAAACACGAAACAGAACAATAACTTCTAGCCTCAAATCATTAAACACGAAACAAAACAATAACTTCTAGCCTCAAATCATTAAATACGAAACAGAACAATAACTTCTAGCCTCAAATCATTAAACACGAAACAGAACAATAACGTCTAGCCTCAAATCATTAAATACGAAACAGAACAATAACACGAAACAACAATAACTTCTAGCCTCAAATCATTAAATACGAAACAGAACAATAATTTCTAGCCTCAAATCATTAAACACGAAACAGAACAATAACTTCTAGCCTCAAATCATTAAACACGAAACAGAACAATAACTTCTAGCCTCAAATCATTAAATACGAAACAGAACAATAACTTCTAGTTCTAGCCTCAAATCATTAAACACGAAACAGAACAATAACTTCTAGCCTCAAATCATTAAATATGAAACAGAACAATAACTTCTAGTTCTAGCCTCAAATCATTAAACACGAAACAGAACAATAACTTCTAGCCTCAAATCATTAAATACGAAACAGAACAATAACTTCTAGTTCTAGCCTCAAATCATTAAATACGAAACAGAACAATAACTTCTAGCCTCAAATCATTAAATATGAAACAGAACAATAACTTCTAGTTCTAGCCTCAAATCATTAAATACGAAACAGAACAATAACTTCTAGCCTCAAATCATTAAATACGAAACAGAACAATAACTTCTAGTTCTAGCCTCAAATCATTAAATACGAAACAGAACAATATCTTCTAGCCTCAAATCATCAAACACGAAACAGAACAATAACTTCTAGCCTCAAATCATTAAATACGAAACAGAACAATAACTTCTAGCCTCAAATCATTAAATACGAAACAGAACAATAACTTCTAGTTCTAGCCTCAAATCAATAAACACGAAACAGAACAATAACTTCTAGTTCTAGCCTCAAATCATTAAACACGAAACAGAACAATAACTTCTAGTTCTAGCTTCAAATCATTAAACACGAAACAGAACAATAACTTCTAGCCTCAAATCATTAAATACGAAACCAAACAATAACTTCTAGTTCTAGCCTCAAATCATTAAATACGAAACAGAACAAGAACTTCTAGCCTCAAATCATTAAATACGAAACAGAACAATAACTTCTAGCCTCAAATCATTAAACACAAAACAGAACAATATTTTCTAGCCTCAAATCATTAAACACGAAACAGAACAATAACTTCTAGCCTCAAATCATTAAATACGAAACAGAACAATAACTTCTTGTTCTAGCCTCAAATCATTCAATACGAAACAGAACAATAAATTCTAGCCTCAAATCATTAAACAAGAAACAGAACAATAACTTCTAGCCTCAAATCATTAAACACGAATCAGAACAATAACTTCTAGTTCTAGCCTCAAATCATTAAACACGAAACAGAACAATAACTTCTAGCCTCAAATCATTAAACACGAAACAAAACAATAACTTCTAGTTCTAGCCTCAAATCATTAAACACGAAACAGAACAATAACTTCTAGTTATAGCCTCAAATCATTAAACACGAAACAGAACAATAACTTCTAGCCTCAAATCATTAAATACGAAACAGAACAATAACTTCTAGCCTCAAATCATTAAACACGAAACAGAACAATAACTTCTAGCCTCAAATCATTAAATACGAAACAGAACAATAACTTCTAGCCTCAAATCATTAAACACGAAACAGAACAATAACTTCTAGCCTCAAATCATTAAATACGAAACAGAACAATAATTTCTAGCCTCAAATCATTAAATACGAAACAGAACAATAACTTCTAGCTTCAAATCATTAAACACGAAACAGAACAATACCTTCTAGCCTCAAATCATTAAATACGAAACAGAACAATAACTTCTAGTTCTAGCCTCAAATCATTAAATACGAAACAGAACAATAACTTCTAGCCTCAAATCATTAAACACGAAACAGAACAATATCTTCTAGCCTCAAATCATTAAACACGAAACAGAACAATAACTTCTAGCCTCAAATCATTAAATACGAAACAGAACAATAATTTCTAGCCTCAAATCATTAAACACGAAACAGAACAATAACTTCTAGCCTCAAATCATTAAACACGAAACAGAACAATAACTTCTAGCCTCAAATCATTAAATACGAAACAGAACAATAACTTCTAGTTCTAGCCTCAAATCATTAAATACGAAACAGAACAATAACTTCTAGCCTCAAATCATCAAACACGAAACAGAACAATATCTTCTAGCCTCAAATCATTAAACACGAAACAGAACAATAACTTCTAGCCTCAAATCATTAAATACGAAACAGAACAATAACTTCTAGTTCTAGCCTCATATCATTAAATACGAAACAGAACAATAAATTCTAGCCTCAAATCATTAAATACGAAACAGAACAATAACTTCTAGCCTCAAATCATTAAACACGAAACAGAACAATAACTTCTAGCCTCAAACCATTAAACATGAAACAGAACAATAACTTCTAGTTCTAGCCTCAAATATATTAAACACGAAACAGAACAATAACTTCTAGCCTCAAATCATTAAACACGAAACAGAACAATAACTTCTAGTTCTAGCCTCAAATCATTAAACACGAAACAGAACAATAACTTCTAGTTCTAGCCTCAAATCATTAAACACGAAACAGAACAATAACTTCTAGCCTCAAATCATTAAATACGAAACAGAACAATAACTTCTAGCCTCAAATCATTAAACACGAAACAGAACAATATCTTCTAGCCTCAAATCATTAAACACGAAACAGAACAATAACTTCTAGCCTCAAATCAATAAATACGAAACAGAACAATAACTTCTAGTTCTAGCCTCAAATCATTAAATACGAAACAGAACAATAAATTCTAGCCTCAAATCATTAAACACGAAACAGAACAATAACTTCTAGCCTCAAACCATTAAACACGAAACAGAACAATAACTTCTAGTTCTAGCCTCAAATCATTAAATACGAAACAGAACAATAACTTCTAGCCTCAAATCATTAAATACGAAACAGAACAATAACTTCTAACCTCAAATCATTAAACACGAAACAGAACAATAACGTCTAGCCTCAAATCATTAAATACGAAACAGAACAATAACACGAAACAGAACAATAACTTCTAGCCTCAAATCATTAAATACGAAACAGAACAATAATTTCTAGCCTCAAATCATTAAACACGAAACAGAACAATAACTTCTAGCCTCAAATCATTAAATACGAAACAGAACAATAACTTTTAGTTCTAGCCTCAAATCATTAAACATGAAACAGAACAATAACTTCTAGCCTCAAATCATTAAATACGAAACAGAACAATAACTTCTAGTTCTAGCCTCAAATCATTAAACACGAAACAGAACAATAACTTCTAGCCTCAAATCATTAAATACGAAACAGAACAATAACTTCTAGTTCTAGCCTCAAATCATTAAATACGAAACAGAACAATAACTTCTAGCCTCAAATCATTAAATACGAAACAGAACAATAACTTCTAGCCTCAAATCATTAAACACAAAACAGAACAATATTTTCTAGCCTCAAATCATTAAACACGAAACAGAACAATAACTTCTAGCCTCAAATCATTAAATACGAAACAGAACAATAACTTCTTGTTCTAGCCTCAAATCATTCAATACGAAACAGAACAATAAATTCTAGCCTCAAATCATTAAACACGAAACAGAACAATAACTTCTAGCCTCAAATCATTAAACACGAAACAGAACAATAACTTCTAGTTCTAGCCTCAAATCATTAAACACGAAACAGAACAATAACTTCTAGCCTCAAATCATTAAACACGAAACAAAACAATAACTTCTAGTTCTAGCCTCAAATCATTAAACACGAAACAGAACAATAACTTCTAGTTATAGCCTCAAATCATTAAACACGAAACAGAACAATAACTTCTAGCCTCAAATCATTAAATACGAAACAGAACAATAACTTCTAGCCTCAAATCATTAAACACGAAACAGAAAAATAACTTCTAGCCTCAAATCATTAAATACGAAACAGAACAATAACTTCTAGCCTCAAATCATTAAATACGAAATAGAACAATAACTTCTAGCCTCAAATCATTAAATACGAAACAGAACAATAACTTCTAGCCTCAAATCATTAAACACGAAACAGAACAATAACTTCTAGCCTCAAATCATTAAATACGAAACAGAACAATAACTTCTAGTTCTAGCCTCAAATCAATAAACACGAAACAGAACAATAACTTCTAGTTCTAGCCTCAAATCATTAAACACGAAACAGAACAATAAATTCTAGCCTCAAATCATTAAATACGAAACAGAACAATAACTTCTAGCCTCAAATCATTAAACACGAAACAGAACAATAACTTCTAGCCTCAAACCATTAAACATGAAACAGAACAATAACTTCTAGTTCTAGCCTCAAATATATTAAACACGAAACAGAACAATAACTTCTAGCCTCAAATCATTAAACACGCAACAGAACAATAACTTCTAGTTCTAGCCTCAAATCATTAAACACGAAACAGAACAATAACTTCTAGTTCTAGCCTCAAATCATTAAACACGAAACAGAACAATAACTTCTAGCCTCAAATCATTAAATACGAAACAGAACAATAACTTCTAGCCTCAAATCATTAAACACGAAACAGAACAATATCTTCTAGCCTCAAATCATTAAACACGAAACAGAACAATAACTTCTAGCCTCAAATCAATAAATACGAAACAGAACAATAACTTCTAGTTCTAGCCTCAAATCATTAAATACGAAACAGAACAATAAATTCTAGCCTCAAATCATTAAACACGAAACAGAACAATAACTTCTAGCCTCAAACCATTAAACACGAAACAGAACAATAACTTCTAGTTCTAGCCTCAAATCATTAAATACGAAACAGAACAATAACTTCTAGCCTCAAATCATTAAATACGAAACAGAACAATAACTTCTAACCTCAAATCATTAAACACGAAACAGAACAATAACGTCTAGCCTCAAATCATTAAATACGAAACAGAACAATAACACGAAACAGAACAATAACTTCTAGCCTCAAATCATTAAATACGAAACAGAACAATAATTTCTAGCCTCAAATCATTAAACACGAAACAGAACAATAACTTCTAGCCTCAAATCATTAAATACGAAACAGAACAATAACTTTTAGTTCTAGCCTCAAATCATTAAACATGAAACAGAACAATAACTTCTAGCCTCAAATCATTAAATACGAAACAGAACAATAACTTCTAGTTCTAGCCTCAAATCATTAAACACGAAACAGAACAATAACTTCTAGCCTCAAATCATTAAATACGAAACAGAACAATAACTTCTAGTTCTAGCCTCAAATCATTAAATACGAAACAGAATAACTTCTAGCCTCAAATCATTAAACACGAAACAGAACAATAACTTCTAGTTCTAGCCTCAAATCATTAAATACGAAACAGAACAATAACTTCTAGCCTCAAATCATTAAATACGAAACAGAACAATAACTTCTAGCCTCAAATCATTAAACACGAAACAGAACAATAACTTCTAGCCTCAAATCATTAAATACGAAACAGAACAATAACTTCTAGTTCTAGCCTCAAATCAATAAACACGAAACAGAACAATAACTTCTAGTTCTAGCCTCAAATCATTAAACACGAAACAGAACAATAACTTCTAGTTCTAGCCTCAAATCATTAAACACGAAACAGAACAATAACTTCTAGCCTCAAATCATTAAATACGAAACAGAACAATAACTTCTAGTTCTAGCCTCAAATCATTAAACACGAAACAGAACAATAAATTCTAGCCTCAAATCATTAAATACGAAACAGAACAATAACTTCTAGCCTCAAATCATTAAACACGAAACAGAACAATAACTTCTAGCCTCAAACCATTAAACATGAAACAGAACAATAACTTCTAGTTCTAGCCTCAAATATATTAAACACGAAACAGAACAATAACTTCTAGCCTCAAATCATTAAACACGAAACAGAACAATAACTTCTAGTTCTAGCCTCAAATCATTAAACACGAAACAGAACAATAACTTCTAGTTCTAGCCTCAAATCATTAAACACGAAACAGAACAATAACTTCTAGCCTCAAATCATTAAATACGAAACAGAACAATAACTTCTAGCCTCAAATCATTAAACACGAAACAGAACAATATCTTCTAGCCTCAAATCATTAAACACGAAACAGAACAATAACTTCTAGCCTCAAATCAATAAATACGAAACAGAACAATAACTTCTAGTTCTAGCCTCAAATCATTAAATACGAAACAGAACAATAAATTCTAGCCTCAAATCATTAAACACGAAACAGAACAATAACTTCTAGCCTCAAACCATTAAACACGAAACAGAACAATAACTTCTAGTTCTAGCCTCAAATCATTAAATACGAAACAGAACAATAACTTCTAGCCTCAAATCATTAAATACGAAACAGAACAATAACTTCTAACCTCAAATCATTAAACACGAAACAGAACAATAACGTCTAGCCTCAAATCATTAAATACGAAACAGAACAATAACACGAAACAGAACAATAACTTCTAGCCTCAAATCATTAAATACGAAACAGAACAATAATTTCTAGCCTCAAATCATTAAACACGAAACAGAACAATAACTTCTAGCCTCAAATCATTAAATACGAAACAGAACAATAACTTTTAGTTCTAGCCTCAAATCATTAAACATGAAACAGAACAATAACTTCTAGCCTCAAATCATTAAATACGAAACAGAACAATAACTTCTAGTTCTAGCCTCAAATCATTAAACACGAAACAGAACAATAACTTCTAGCCTCAAATCATTAAATACGAAACAGAACAATAACTTCTAGTTCTAGCCTCAAATCATTAAATACGAAACAGAATAACTTCTAGCCTCAAATCATTAAACACGAAACAGAACAATAACTTCTAGTTCTAACCTCAAATCATTAAATACGAAACAGAACAATAACTTCTAGCCTCAAATCATTAAATACGAAACAGAACAATAACTTCTAGCCTCAAATCATTAAACACGAAACAGAACAATAACTTCTAGCCTCAAATCATTAAATACGAAACAGAACAATAACTTCTAGTTCTAGCCTCAAATCAATAAACACGAAACAGAACAATAACTTCTAGTTCTAGCCTCAATTAATTAAACACGAAACAGAACAATAACTTCTAGTTCTAGCCTCAAATCATTAAACACGAAACAGAACAATAACTTCTAGCCTCAAATCATTAAATACGAAACAGAACAATAACTTCTAGTTCTAGCCTCAAATCATTAAATACGAAACAGAACAATAACTTCTAGCCTCAAATCATTAAACACGAAACAGAACAATAACTTCTAGTTCTAGCCTCAAATCATTAAATACGAAACAGAACAATAACTTCTAGCCTCAAATCATTAAATACGAAACAGAACAATAACTTCTAGCCTCAAATCATTAAACACGAAACAGAACAATAACTTCTAGCCTCAAATCATTAAATACGAAACAGAACAATAACTTCTAGTTCTAGCCTCAAATCAATAAACACGAAACAGAACAATAACTTCTAGTTCTAGCCTCAAATCATTAAACACGAAACAGAACAATAAATTCTAGCCTCAAATCATTAAATACGAAACAGAACAATAACTTCTAGCCTCAAATCATTAAACACGAAACAGAACAATAACTTCTAGCCTCAAACCTTTAAACATGAAACAGAACAATAACTTCTAGTTCTAGCCTCAAATATATTAAACACGAAACAGAACAATAACTTCTAGCCTCAAATCATTAAACACGAAACAGAACAATAACTTCTAGTTCTAGCCTCAAATCATTAAACACGAAACAGAACAATAACTTCTAGTTCTAGCCTCAAATCATTAAACACGAAACAGAACAATAACTTCTAGCCTCAAATCATTAAATACGAAACAGAACAATAACTTCTAGCCTCAAATCATTAAACACGAAACAGAACAATATCTTCTAGCCTCAAATCATTAAACACGAAACAGAACAATAACTTCTAGCCTCAAATCAATAAATACGAAACAGAACAATAACTTCTAGTTCTAGCCTCAAATCATTAAATACGAAACAGAACAATAAATTCTAGCCTCAAATCATTAAACACGAAACAGAACAATAACTTCTAGCCTCAAACCATTAAACACGAAACAGAACAATAACTTCTAGTTCTAGCCTCAAATCATTAAATACGAAACAGAACAATAACTTCTAGCCTCAAATCATTAAATACGAAACAGAACAATAACTTCTAACCTCAAATCATTAAACACGAAACAGAACAATAACGTCTAGCCTCAAATCATTAAATACGAAACAGAACAATAACACGAAACAGAACAATAACTTCTAGCCTCAAATCATTAAATACGAAACAGAACAATAATTTCTAGCCTCAAATCATTAAACACGAAACAGAACAATAACTTCTAGCCTCAAATCATTAAATACGAAACAGAACAATAACTTTTAGTTCTAGCCTCAAATCATTAAACATGAAACAGAACAATAACTTCTAGCCTCAAATCATTAAATACGAAACAGAACAATAACTTCTAGTTCTAGCCTCAAATCATTAAACACGAAACAGAACAATAACTTCTAGCCTCAAATCATTAAATACGAAACAGAACAATAACTTCTAGTTCTAGCCTCAAATCATTAAATACGAAACAGAACAATAACTTCTAGCCTCAAATCATTAAACACGAAACAGAACAATAACTTCTAGTTCTAGCCTCAAATCATTAAATACGAAACAGAACAATAACTTCTAGCCTCAAATCATTAAATACGAAACAGAACAATAACTTCTAGCCTCAAATCATTAAACACGAAACAGAACAATAACTTCTAGCCTCAAATCATTAAATACGAAACAGAACAATAACTTCTAGTTCTAGCCTCAAATCAATAAACACGAAACAGAACAATAACTTCTAGTTCTAGCCTCAAATCATTAAACACGAAACAGAACAATAACTTCTAGTTCTAGCTTCAAATCATTAAACACGAAACAGAACAATAACTTCTAGCCTCAAATCATTAAATACGAAACCAAACAATAACTTCTAGTTCTAGCCTCAAATCATTAAATACGAAACAGAACAAGAACTTCTAGCCTCAAATCATTAAATACGAAACAGAACAATAACTTCTAGCCTCAAATCATTAAACACAAAACAGAACAATATTTTCTAGCCTCAAATCATTAAACACGAAACAGAACAATAACTTCTAGCCTCAAATCATTAAATACGAAACAGAACAATAACTTCTTGTTCTAGCCTCAAATCATTCAATACGAAACAGAACAATAAATTCTAGCTTCAAATCATTAAACACGAAACAGAACAATAACTTCTAGCCTCAAATTATTAAACACGAAACAGAACAATAACTTCTAGTTCTAGCCTCAAATCATTAAACACGAAACAGAACAATAACTTCTAGCCTCAAATCATTAAACACGAAACAAAACAATAACTTCTAGTTCTAGCCTCAAATCATTAAACACGAAACAGAACAATAACTTCTAGTTATAGCCTCAAATCATTAAACACGAAACAGAACAATAACTTCTAGCCTCAAATCATTAAACACGAAACAGAAAAATAACTTCTAGCCTCAAATCATTAAATACGAAACAGAACAATAACTTCTAGCCTCAAATCATTAAACACGAAACAGAACAATAACTTCTAGTTCTAGCCTCAAATCATTAAACACGAAACAGAACAATAACTTCTAGTTCTAGCCTCAAATCATTAAACACGAAACAGAACAATAACTTCTAGCCTCAAATCATTAAATACGAAACAGAACAATAACTTCTAGCCTCAAATCATTAAACACGAAACAGAACAATATCTTCTAGCCTCAAATCATTAAACACGAAACAGAACAATAACTTCTAGCCTCAAATCAATAAATACGAAACAGAACAATAACTTCTAGTTCTAGCCTCAAATCATTAAATACGAAACAGAACAATAAATTCTAGCCTCAAATCATTAAACACGAAACAGAACAATAACTTCTAGCCTCAAACCATTAAACACGAAACAGAACAATAACTTCTAGTTCTAGCCTCAAATCATTAAACACGAAACAGAACAATAACTTCTAGCCTCAAATCATTAAATACGAAACAGAACAATAACTTCTAGCCTCAAATCATTAAACACGAAACAGAACAATATCTTCTAGCCTCAAATCATTAAACACGAAACAGAACAATAACTTCTAGCCTCAAATCAATAAATACGAAACAGAACAATAACTTCTAGTTCTAGCCTCAAATCATTAAATACGAAACAGAACAATAAATTCTAGCCTCAAATCATTAAATACGAAACAGAACAATAACTTCTAACCTCAAATCATTAAACACGAAACAGAACAATAACGTCTAGCCTCAAATCATTAAATACGAAACAGAACAATAACACGAAACAGAACAATAACTTCTAGCCTCAAATCATTAAATACGAAACAGAACAATAATTTCTAGCCTCAAATCATTAAACACGAAACAGAACAATAACTTCTAGCCTCAAATCATTAAATACGAAACAGAACAATAACTTTTAGTTCTAGCCTCAAATCATTAAACATGAAACAGAACAATAACTTCTAGCCTCAAATCATTAAATACGAAACAGAACAATAACTTCTAGTTCTAGCCTCAAATCATTAAACACGAAACAGAACAATAACTTCTAGCCTCAAATCATTAAATACGAAACAGAACAATAACTTCTAGTTCTAGCCTCAAATCATTAAATACGAAACAGAACAATAACTTCTAGCCTCAAATCATTAAACACGAAACAGAACAATAACTTCTAGTTCTAGCCTCAAATCATTAAATACGAAACAGAACAATAACTTCTAGCCTCAAATCATTAAATACGAAACAGAACAATAACTTCTAGCCTCAAATCATTAAACACGAAACAGAACAATAACTTCTAGCCTCAAATCATTAAATACGAAACAGAACAATAACTTCTAGTTCTAGCCTCAAATCAATAAACACGAAACAGAACAATAACTTCTAGTTCTAGCCTCAAATCATTAAACACGAAACAGAACAATAACTTCTAGTTCTAGCTTCAAATCATTAAACACGAAACAGAACAATAACTTCTAGCCTCAAATCATTAAATACGAAACCAAACAATAACTTCTAGTTCTAGCCTCAAATCATTAAATACGAAACAGAACAAGAACTTCTAGCCTCAAATCATTAAATACGAAACAGAACAATAACTTCTAGCCTCAAATCATTAAACACAAAACAGAACAATATTTTCTAGCCTCAAATCATTAAACACGAAACAGAACAATAACTTCTAGCCTCAAATCATTAAATACGAAACAGAACAATAACTTCTTGTTCTAGCCTCAAATCATTCAATACGAAACAGAACAATAAATTCTAGCCTCAAATCATTAAACACGAAACAGAACAATAACTTCTAGCCTCAAATCATTAAACACGAAACAGAACAATAACTTCTAGTTCTAGCCTCAAATCATTAAACACGAAACAGAACAATAACTTCTAGCCTCAAATCATTAAACACGAAACAAAACAATAACTTCTAGTTCTAGCCTCAAATCATTAAACACGAAACAGAACAATAACTTCTAGCCTCAAATCATTAAATACGAAACAGAACAATAACTTCTAGCCTCAAATCATTAAACACGAAACAGAAAAATAACTTCTAGCCTCAAATCATTAAATACGAAACAGAACAATAACTTCTAGCCTCAAATCATTAAACACGAAACAGAACAATAACTTCTAGCCTCAAATCATTAAACACGAAACAGAACAATAACTTCTAGCCTCAAATCAATAAATACGAAACAGAACAATAACTTCTAGTTCTAGCCTCAAATCATTAAATACGAAACAGAACAATAAATTCTAGCCTCAAATCATTAAATACGAAACAGAACAATAACTTCTAACCTCAAATCATTAAACACGAAACAGAACAATAACGTCTAGCCTCAAATCATTAAATACGAAACAGAACAATAACACGAAACAGAACAATAACTTCTAGCCTCAAATCATTAAATACGAAACAGAACAATAATTTCTAGCCTCAAATCATTAAACACGAAACAGAACAATAACTTCTAGCCTCAAATCATTAAATATGAAACAGAACAATAACTTTTAGTTCTAGCCTCAAATCATTAAACATGAAACAGAACAATAACTTCTAGCCTCAAATCATTAAATACGAAACAGAACAATAACTTCTAGTTCTAGCCTCAAATCATTAAACACGAAACAGAACAATAACTTCTAGCCTCAAATCATTAAATACGAAACAGAACAATAACTTCTAGTTCTAGCCTCAAATCATTAAATACGAAACAGAACAATAACTTCTAGCCTCAAATCATTAAACACGAAACAGAACAATAACTTCTAGTTCTAGCCTCAAATCATTAAATACGAAACAGAACAATAACTTCTAGCCTCAAATCATTAAATACGAAACAGAACAATAACTTCTAGCCTCAAATCATTAAACACGAAACAGAACAATAACTTCTAGCCTCAAATCATTAAATACGAAACAGAACAATAACTTCTAGTTCTAGCCTCAAATCAATAAACACGAAACAGAACAATAACTTCTAGTTCTAGCCTCAAATCATTAAACACGAAACAGAACAATAACTTCTAGTTCTAGCTTCAAATCATTAAACACGAAACAGAACAATACCTTCTAGCCTCAAATCATTAAATACGAAACAGAACAATAACTTCTAGTTCTAGCCTCAAATATATTAAACACGAAACAGAACAATAACTTCTAGCCTCAAATCATTAAACACGAAACAGAACAATAACTTCTAGTTCTAGCCTCAAATCATTAAACACGAAACAGAACAATAACTTCTAGTTCTAGCCTCAAATCATTAAACACGAAACAGAACAATAACTTCTAGCCTCAAATCATTAAATACGAAACAGAACAATAACTTCTAGCCTCAAATCATTAAACACGAAACAGAACAATATCTTCTAGCCTCAAATCATTAAACACGAAACAGAACAATAACTTCTAGCCTCAAATCAATAAATACGAAACAGAACAATAACTTCTAGTTCTAGCCTCAAATCATTAAATACGAAACAGAACAATAAATTCTAGCCTCAAATCATTAAACACGAAACAGAACAATAACTTCTAGCCTCAAACCATTAAACACGAAACAGAACAATAACTTCTAGTTCTAGCCTCAAATCATTAAATACGAAACAGAACAATAACTTCTAGCCTCAAATCATTAAATACGAAACAGAACAATAACTTCTAACCTCAAATCATTAAACACGAAACAGAACAATAACGTCTAGCCTCAAATCATTAAATACGAAACAGAACAATAACACGAAACAGAACAATAACTTCTAGCCTCAAATCATTAAATACGAAACAGAACAATAATTTCTAGCCTCAAATCATTAAACACGAAACAGAACAATAACTTCTAGCCTCAAATCATTAAATACGAAACAGAACAATAACTTTTAGTTCTAGCCTCAAATCATTAAACATGAAACAGAACAATAACTTCTAGCCTCAAATCATTAAATACGAAACAGAACAATAACTTCTAGTTCTAGCCTCAAATCATTAAACACGAAACAGAACAATAACTTCTAGCCTCAAATCATTAAATACGAAACAGAACAATAACTTCTAGTTCTAGCCTCAAATCATTAAATACGAAACAGAACAATAACTTCTAGCCTCAAATCATTAAACACGAAACAGAACAATAACTTCTAGTTCTAGCCTCAAATCATTAAATACGAAACAGAACAATAACTTCTAGCCTCAAATCATTAAATACGAAACAGAACAATAACTTCTAGCCTCAAATCATTAAACACGAAACAGAACAATAACTTCTAGCCTCAAATCATTAAATACGAAACAGAACAATAACTTCTAGTTCTAGCCTCAAATCAATAAACACGAAACAGAACAATAACTTCTAGTTCTAGCCTCAAATCATTAAACACGAAACAGAACAATAACTTCTAGTTCTAGCTTCAAATCATTAAACACGAAACAGAACAATAACTTCTAGCCTCAAATCATTAAATACGAAACCAAACAATAACTTCTAGTTCTAGCCTCAAATCATTAAATACGAAACAGAACAAGAACTTCTAGCCTCAAATCATTAAATACGAAACAGAACAATAACTTCTAGCCTCAAATCATTAAACACAAAACAGAACAATATTTTCTAGCCTCAAATCATTAAACACGAAACAGAACAATAACTTCTAGCCTCAAATCATTAAATACGAAACAGAACAATAACTTCTTGTTCTAGCCTCAAATCATTCAATACGAAACAGAACAATAAATTCTAGCCTCAAATCATTAAACACGAAACAGAACAATAACTTCTAGCCTCAAATTATTAAACACGAAACAGAACAATAACTTCTAGTTCTAGCCTCAAATCATTAAACACGAAACAGAACAATAACTTCTAGCCTCAAATCATTAAACACGAAACAAAACAATAACTTCTAGTTCTAGCCTCAAATCATTAAACACGAAACAGAACAATAACTTCTAGTTATAGCCTCAAATCATTAAACACGAAACAGAACAATAACTTCTAGCCTCAAATCATTAAACACGAAACAGAAAAATAACTTCTAGCCTCAAATCATTAAATACGAAACAGAACAATAACTTCTAGCCTCAAATCATTAAACACGAAACAGAACAATAACTTCTAGTTCTAGCCTCAAATCATTAAACACGAAACAGAACAATAACTTCTAGTTCTAGCCTCAAATCATTAAACACGAAACAGAACAATAACTTCTAGCCTCAAATCATTAAATACGAAACAGAACAATAACTTCTAGCCTCAAATCATTAAACACGAAACAGAACAATATCTTCTAGCCTCAAATCATTAAACACGAAACAGAACAATAACTTCTAGCCTCAAATCAATAAATACGAAACAGAACAATAACTTCTAGTTCTAGCCTCAAATCATTAAATACGAAACAGAACAATAAATTCTAGCCTCAAATCATTAAACACGAAACAGAACAATAACTTCTAGCCTCAAACCATTAAACACGAAACAGAACAATAACTTCTAGTTCTAGCCTCAAATCATTAAACACGAAACAGAACAATAACTTCTAGCCTCAAATCATTAAATACGAAACAGAACAATAACTTCTAGCCTCAAATCATTAAACACGAAACAGAACAATATCTTCTAGCCTCAAATCATTAAACACGAAACAGAACAATAACTTCTAGCCTCAAATCAATAAATACGAAACAGAACAATAACTTCTAGTTCTAGCCTCAAATCATTAAATACGAAACAGAACAATAAATTCTAGCCTCAAATCATTAAATACGAAACAGAACAATAACTTCTAACCTCAAATCATTAAACACGAAACAGAACAATAACGTCTAGCCTCAAATCATTAAATACGAAACAGAACAATAACACGAAACAGAACAATAACTTCTAGCCTCAAATCATTAAATACGAAACAGAACAATAATTTCTAGCCTCAAATCATTAAACACGAAACAGAACAATAACTTCTAGCCTCAAATCATTAAATACGAAACAGAACAATAACTTTTAGTTCTAGCCTCAAATCATTAAACATGAAACAGAACAATAACTTCTAGCCTCAAATCATTAAATACGAAACAGAACAATAACTTCTAGTTCTAGCCTCAAATCATTAAACACGAAACAGAACAATAACTTCTAGCCTCAAATCATTAAATACGAAACAGAACAATAACTTCTAGTTCTAGCCTCAAATCATTAAATACGAAACAGAACAATAACTTCTAGCCTCAAATCATTAAACACGAAACAGAACAATAACTTCTAGTTCTAGCCTCAAATCATTAAATACGAAACAGAACAATAACTTCTAGCCTCAAATCATTAAACACGAAACAGAAAAATAACTTCTAGCCTCAAATCATTAAATACGAAACAGAACAATAACTTCTAGCCTCAAATCATTAAACACGAAACAGAACAATAACTTCTAGCCTCAAATCATTAAACACGAAACAGAACAATAACTTCTAGCCTCAAATCAATAAATACGAAACAGAACAATAACTTCTAGTTCTAGCCTCAAATCATTAAATACGAAACAGAACAATAAATTCTAGCCTCAAATCATTAAATACGAAACAGAACAATAACTTCTAACCTCAAATCATTAAACACGAAACAGAACAATAACGTCTAGCCTCAAATCATTAAATACGAAACAGAACAATAACACGAAACAGAACAATAACTTCTAGCCTCAAATCATTAAATACGAAACAGAACAATAATTTCTAGCCTCAAATCATTAAACACGAAACAGAACAATAACTTCTAGCCTCAAATCATTAAATACGAAACAGAACAATAACTTCTAGTTCTAGCCTCAAATCATTAAACACGAAACAGAACAATAACTTCTAGCCTCAAATCATTAAATACGAAACAGAACAATAACTTCTAGTTCTAGCCTCAAATCATTAAATACGAAACAGAACAATAACTTCTAGCCTCAAATCATTAAACACGAAACAGAACAATAACTTCTAGTTCTAGCCTCAAATCATTAAATACGAAACAGAACAATAACTTCTAGCCTCAAATCATTAAATACGAAACAGAACAATAACTTCTAGCCTCAAATCATTAAACACGAAACAGAACAATAACTTCTAGCCTCAAATCATTAAATACGAAACAGAACAATAACTTCTAGTTCTAGCCTCAAATCAATAAACACGAAACAGAACAATAACTTCTAGTTCTAGCCTCAAATCATTAAACACGAAACAGAACAATAACTTCTAGTTCTAGCTTCAAATCATTAAACACGAAACAGAACAATACCTTCTAGCCTCAAATCATTAAATACGAAACAGAACAATAACTTCTAGTTCTAGCCTCAAATATATTAAACACGAAACAGAACAATAACTTCTAGCCTCAAATCATTAAACACGAAACAGAACAATAACTTCTAGTTCTAGCCTCAAATCATTAAACACGAAACAGAACAATAACTTCTAGTTCTAGCCTCAAATCATTAAACACGAAACAGAACAATAACTTCTAGCCTCAAATCATTAAATACGAAACAGAACAATAACTTCTAGCCTCAAATCATTAAACACGAAACAGAACAATATCTTCTAGCCTCAAATCATTAAACACGAAACAGAACAATAACTTCTAGCCTCAAATCAATAAATACGAAACAGAACAATAACTTCTAGTTCTAGCCTCAAATCATTAAATACGAAACAGAACAATAAATTCTAGCCTCAAATCATTAAACACGAAACAGAACAATAACTTCTAGCCTCAAACCATTAAACACGAAACAGAACAATAACTTCTAGTTCTAGCCTCAAATCATTAAATACGAAACAGAACAATAACTTCTAGCCTCAAATCATTAAATACGAAACAGAACAATAACTTCTAACCTCAAATCATTAAACACGAAACAGAACAATAACGTCTAGCCTCAAATCATTAAATACGAAACAGAACAATAACACGAAACAGAACAATAACTTCTAGCCTCAAATCATTAAATACGAAACAGAACAATAATTTCTAGCCTCAAATCATTAAACACGAAACAGAACAATAACTTCTAGCCTCAAATCATTAAATACGAAACAGAACAATAACTTTTAGTTCTAGCCTCAAATCATTAAACATGAAACAGAACAATAACTTCTAGCCTCAAATCATTAAATACGAAACAGAACAATAACTTCTAGTTCTAGCCTCAAATCATTAAACACGAAACAGAACAATAACTTCTAGCCTCAAATCATTAAATACGAAACAGAACAATAACTTCTAGTTCTAGCCTCAAATCATTAAATACGAAACAGAACAATAACTTCTAGCCTCAAATCATTAAACACGAAACAGAACAATAACTTCTAGTTCTAGCCTCAAATCATTAAATACGAAACAGAACAATAACTTCTAGCCTCAAATCATTAAATACGAAACAGAACAATAACTTCTAGCCTCAAATCATTAAACACGAAACAGAACAATAACTTCTAGCCTCAAATCATTAAATACGAAACAGAACAATAACTTCTAGTTCTAGCCTCAAATCAATAAACACGAAACAGAACAATAACTTCTAGTTCTAGCCTCAAATCATTAAACACGAAACAGAACAATAACTTCTAGTTCTAGCTTCAAATCATTAAACACGAAACAGAACAATAACTTCTAGCCTCAAATCATTAAATACGAAACCAAACAATAACTTCTAGTTCTAGCCTCAAATCATTAAATACGAAACAGAACAAGAACTTCTAGCCTCAAATCATTAAATACGAAACAGAACAATAACTTCTAGCCTCAAATCATTAAACACAAAACAGAACAATATTTTCTAGCCTCAAATCATTAAACACGAAACAGAACAATAACTTCTAGCCTCAAATCATTAAATACGAAACAGAACAATAACTTCTTGTTCTAGCCTCAAATCATTCAATACGAAACAGAACAATAAATTCTAGCCTCAAATCATTAAACACGAAACAGAACAATAACTTCTAGCCTCAAATTATTAAACACGAAACAGAACAATAACTTCTAGTTCTAGCCTCAAATCATTAAACACGAAACAGAACAATAACTTCTAGCCTCAAATCATTAAACACGAAACAAAACAATAACTTCTAGTTCTAGCCTCAAATCATTAAACACGAAACAGAACAATAACTTCTAGTTATAGCCTCAAATCATTAAACACGAAACAGAACAATAACTTCTAGCCTCAAATCATTAAACACGAAACAGAAAAATAACTTCTAGCCTCAAATCATTAAATACGAAACAGAACAATAACTTCTAGCCTCAAATCATTAAACACGAAACAGAACAATAACTTCTAGTTCTAGCCTCAAATCATTAAACACGAAACAGAACAATAACTTCTAGTTCTAGCCTCAAATCATTAAACACGAAACAGAACAATAACTTCTAGCCTCAAATCATTAAATACGAAACAGAACAATAACTTCTAGCCTCAAATCATTAAACACGAAACAGAACAATATCTTCTAGCCTCAAATCATTAAACACGAAACAGAACAATAACTTCTAGCCTCAAATCAATAAATACGAAACAGAACAATAACTTCTAGTTCTAGCCTCAAATCATTAAATACGAAACAGAACAATAAATTCTAGCCTCAAATCATTAAACACGAAACAGAACAATAACTTCTAGCCTCAAACCATTAAACACGAAACAGAACAATAACTTCTAGTTCTAGCCTCAAATCATTAAACACGAAACAGAACAATAACTTCTAGCCTCAAATCATTAAATACGAAACAGAACAATAACTTCTAGCCTCAAATCATTAAACACGAAACAGAACAATATCTTCTAGCCTCAAATCATTAAACACGAAACAGAACAATAACTTCTAGCCTCAAATCAATAAATACGAAACAGAACAATAACTTCTAGTTCTAGCCTCAAATCATTAAATACGAAACAGAACAATAAATTCTAGCCTCAAATCATTAAATACGAAACAGAACAATAACTTCTAACCTCAAATCATTAAACACGAAACAGAACAATAACGTCTAGCCTCAAATCATTAAATACGAAACAGAACAATAACACGAAACAGAACAATAACTTCTAGCCTCAAATCATTAAATACGAAACAGAACAATAATTTCTAGCCTCAAATCATTAAACACGAAACAGAACAATAACTTCTAGCCTCAAATCATTAAATACGAAACAGAACAATAACTTTTAGTTCTAGCCTCAAATCATTAAACATGAAACAGAACAATAACTTCTAGCCTCAAATCATTAAATACGAAACAGAACAATAACTTCTAGTTCTAGCCTCAAATCATTAAACACGAAACAGAACAATAACTTCTAGCCTCAAATCATTAAATACGAAACAGAACAATAACTTCTAGTTCTAGCCTCAAATCATTAAATACGAAACAGAACAATAACTTCTAGCCTCAAATCATTAAACACGAAACAGAACAATAACTTCTAGTTCTAGCCTCAAATCATTAAATACGAAACAGAACAATAACTTCTAGCCTCAAATCATTAAATACGAAACAGAACAATAACTTCTAGCCTCAAATCATTAAACACGAAACAGAACAATAACTTCTAGCCTCAAATCATTAAATACGAAACAGAACAATAACTTCTAGTTCTAGCCTCAAATCAATAAACACGAAACAGAACAATAACTTCTAGTTCTAGCCTCAAATCATTAAACACGAAACAGAACAATAACTTCTAGTTCTAGCTTCAAATCATTAAACACGAAACAGAACAATAACTTCTAGCCTCAAATCATTAAATACGAAACCAAACAATAACTTCTAGTTCTAGCCTCAAATCATTAAATACGAAACAGAACAAGAACTTCTAGCCTCAAATCATTAAATACGAAACAGAACAATAACTTCTAGCCTCAAATCATTAAACACAAAACAGAACAATATTTTCTAGCCTCAAATCATTAAACACGAAACAGAACAATAACTTCTAGCCTCAAATCATTAAATACGAAACAGAACAATAACTTCTTGTTCTAGCCTCAAATCATTCAATACGAAACAGAACAATAAATTCTAGCCTCAAATCATTAAACACGAAACAGAACAATAACTTCTAGCCTCAAATCATTAAACACGAAACAGAACAATAACTTCTAGTTCTAGCCTCAAATCATTAAACACGAAACAGAACAATAACTTCTAGCCTCAAATCATTAAATACGAAACAGAACAATAACTTCTAGCCTCAAATCATTAAATACGAAACAGAACAATAACTTCTAGCCTCAAATCATTAAACACGAAACAGAACAATAACTTCTAGCCTCAAATCATTAAATACGAAACAGAACAATAACTTCTAGTTCTAGCCTCAAATCAATAAACACGAAACAGAACAATAACTTCTAGTTCTAGCCTCAAATCATTAAACACGAAACAGAACAATAACTTCTAGTTCTAGCTTCAAATCATTAAACACGAAACAGAACAATAACTTCTAGCCTCAAATCATTAAATACGAAACCAAACAATAACTTCTAGTTCTAGCCTCAAATCATTAAATACGAAACAGAACAAGAACTTCTAGCCTCAAATCATTAAATACGAAACAGAACAATAACTTCTAGCCTCAAATCATTAAACACAAAACAGAACAATATTTTCTAGCCTCAAATCATTAAACACGAAACAGAACAATAACTTCTAGCCTCAAATCATTAAATACGAAACAGAACAATAACTTCTTGTTCTAGCCTCAAATCATTCAATACGAAACAGAACAATAAATTCTAGCCTCAAATCATTAAACACGAAACAGAACAATAACTTCTAGCCTCAAATCATTAAACACGAAACAGAACAATAACTTCTAGTTCTAGCCTCAAATCATTAAACACGAAACAGAACAATAACTTCTAGCCTCAAATCATTAAACACGAAACAAAACAATAACTTCTAGTTCTAGCCTCAAATCATTAAACACGAAACAGAACAATAACTTCTAGCCTCAAATCATTAAATACGAAACAGAACAATAACTTCTAGCCTCAAATCATTAAACACGAAACAGAAAAATAACTTCTAGCCTCAAATCATTAAATACGAAACAGAACAATAACTTCTAGCCTCAAATCATTAAACACGAAACAGAACAATAACTTCTAGCCTCAAATCATTAAACACGAAACAGAACAATAACTTCTAGCCTCAAATCAATAAATACGAAACAGAACAATAACTTCTAGTTCTAGCCTCAAATCATTAAATACGAAACAGAACAATAAATTCTAGCCTCAAATCATTAAATACGAAACAGAACAATAACTTCTAACCTCAAATCATTAAACACGAAACAGAACAATAACGTCTAGCCTCAAATCATTAAATACGAAACAGAACAATAACACGAAACAGAACAATAACTTCTAGCCTCAAATCATTAAATACGAAACAGAACAATAATTTCTAGCCTCAAATCATTAAACACGAAACAGAACAATAACTTCTAGCCTCAAATCATTAAATATGAAACAGAACAATAACTTTTAGTTCTAGCCTCAAATCATTAAACATGAAACAGAACAATAACTTCTAGCCTCAAATCATTAAATACGAAACAGAACAATAACTTCTAGTTCTAGCCTCAAATCATTAAACACGAAACAGAACAATAACTTCTAGCCTCAAATCATTAAATACGAAACAGAACAATAACTTCTAGTTCTAGCCTCAAATCATTAAATACGAAACAGAACAATAACTTCTAGCCTCAAATCATTAAACACGAAACAGAACAATAACTTCTAGTTCTAGCCTCAAATCATTAAATACGAAACAGAACAATAACTTCTAGCCTCAAATCATTAAATACGAAACAGAACAATAACTTCTAGCCTCAAATCATTAAACACGAAACAGAACAATAACTTCTAGCCTCAAATCATTAAATACGAAACAGAACAATAACTTCTAGTTCTAGCCTCAAATCAATAAACACGAAACAGAACAATAACTTCTAGTTCTAGCCTCAAATCATTAAACACGAAACAGAACAATAACTTCTAGTTCTAGCTTCAAATCATTAAACACGAAACAGAACAATAACTTCTAGCCTCAAATCATTAAATACGAAACCAAACAATAACTTCTAGTTCTAGCCTCAAATCATTAAATACGAAACAGAACAAGAACTTCTAGCCTCAAATCATTAAATACGAAACAGAACAATAACTTCTAGCCTCAAATCATTAAACACAAAACAGAACAATATTTTCTAGCCTCAAATCATTAAACACGAAACAGAACAATAACTTCTAGCCTCAAATCATTAAATACGAAACAGAACAATAACTTCTTGTTCTAGCCTCAAATCATTCAATACGAAACAGAACAATAAATTCTAGCCTCAAATCATTAAACACGAAACAGAACAATAACTTCTAGCCTCAAATCATTAAACACGAAACAGAACAATAACTTCTAGTTCTAGCCTCAAATCATTAAACACGAAACAGAACAATAACTTCTAGCCTCAAATCATTAAATACGAAACAGAACAATAACACGAAACAGAACAATAACTTCTAGCCTCAAATCATTAAATACGAAACAGAACAATAATTTCTAGCCTCAAATCATTAAACACGAAACAGAACAATAACTTCTAGCCTCAAATCATTAAATACGAAACAGAACAATAACTTTTAGTTCTAGCCTCAAATCATTAAACATGAAACAGAACAATAACTTCTAGCCTCAAATCATTAAATACGAAACAGAACAATAACTTCTAGTTCTAGCCTCAAATCATTAAACACGAAACAGAACAATAACTTCTAGCCTCAAATCATTAAATACGAAACAGAACAATAACTTCTAGTTCTAGCCTCAAATCATTAAATACGAAACAGAACAATAACTTCTAGCCTCAAATCATTAAACACGAAACAGAACAATAACTTCTAGTTCTAGCCTCAAATCATTAAATACGAAACAGAACAATAACTTCTAGCCTCAAATCATTAAATACGAAACAGAACAATAACTTCTATCCTCAAATCATTAAACACGAAACAGAACAATAACTTCTAGCCTCAAATCATTAAATACGAAACAGAACAATAACTTCTAGTTCTAGCCTCAAATCAATAAACACGAAACAGAACAATAACTTCTAGTTCTAGCCTCAAATCATTAAACACGAAACAGAACAATAACTTCTAGTTCTAGCTTCAAATCATTAAACACGAAACAGAACAATAACTTCTAGCCTCAAATCATTAAATACGAAACCAAACAATAACTTCTAGTTCTAGCCTCAAATCATTAAATACGAAACAGAACAAGAACTTCTAGCCTCAAATCATTAAATACGAAACAGAACAATAACTTCTAGCCTCAAATCATTAAACACAAAACAGAACAATATTTTCTAGCCTCAAATCATTAAACACGAAACAGAACAATAACTTCTAGCCTCAAATCATTAAATACGAAACAGAACAATAACTTCTTGTTCTAGCCTCAAATCATTCAATACGAAACAGAACAATAAATTCTAGCCTCAAATCATTAAACACGAAACAGAACAATAACTTCTAGCCTCAAATCATTAAACACGAAACAGAACAATAACTTCTAGTTCTAGCCTCAAATCATTAAACACGAAACAGAACAATAACTTCTAGCCTCAAATCATTAAACACGAAACAAAACAATAACTTCTAGTTCTAGCCTCAAATCATTAAACACGAAACAGAACAATAACTTCTAGCCTCAAATCATTAAATACGAAACAGAACAATAACTTCTAGCCTCAAATCATTAAACACGAAACAGAAAAATAACTTCTAGCCTCAAATCATTAAATACGAAACAGAACAATAACTTCTAGCCTCAAATCATTAAACACGAAACAGAACAATAACTTCTAGCCTCAAATCATTAAATACGAAACAGAACAATAACTTCTAGCCTCAAATCATTAAACACGAAACAGAACAATAACTTCTAGCTTCAAATCATTAAACACGAAACAGAACAATACCTTCTAGCCTCAAATCATTAAATACGAAACAGAACAATAACTTCTAGTTCTAGCCTCAAATCATTAAATACGAAACAGAACAATAACTTCTAGCCTCAAATCATTAAACACGAAACAGAACAATATCTTCTAGCCTCAAATCATTAAATACGAAACAGAACAATAACTTCTAGCCTCAAATCATTAAACACGAAACAGAAAAATAACTTCTAGCCTCAAATCATTAAATACGAAACAGAACAATAACTTCTAGCCTCAAATCATTAAACACGAAACAGAACAATAACTTCTAGCCTCAAATCATTAAATACGAAACAGAACAATAACTTCTAGCCTCAAATCATTAAATACGAAACAGAACAATAACTTCTAGCCTCAAATCATTAAACACGAAACAGAACAATAACTTCTAGTTCTAGCCTCAAATCATTAAATACGAAACAGAACAATAACTTCTAGCCTCAAATCATTAAATACGAAACAGAACAATAACTTCTATCCTCAAATCATTAAACACGAAACAGAACAATAACTTCTAGCCTCAAATCATTAAATACGAAACAGAACAATAACTTCTAGTTCTAGCCTCAAATCAATAAACACGAAACAGAACAATAACTTCTAGTTCTAGCCTCAAATCATTAAACACGAAACAGAACAATAACTTCTAGCCTCAAATCATTAAATACGAAACAGAACAATAATTTCTAGCCTCAAATCATTAAACACGAAACAGAACAATAACTTCTAGCTTCAAATCATTAAACACGAAACAGAACAATACCTTCTAGCCTCAAATCATTAAATACGAAACAGAACAATAACTTCTAGTTCTAGCCTCAAATCATTAAATACGAAACAGAACAATAACTTCTAGCCTCAAATCATTAAACACGAAACAGAACAATATCTTCTAGCCTCAAATCATTAAACACGAAACAGAACAATAACTTCTAGCCTCAAATCATTAAATACGAAACAGAACAATAACTTCTAGTTCTAGCCTCAAATCATTAAATACGAAACAGAACAATAAATTCTAGCCTCAAATCATTAAATACGAAACAGAACAATAACTTCTAGCCTCAAATCATTAAACATGAAACAGAACAATAACTTCTAGCCTCAAATCATTAAATACGAAACAGAACAATAACTTCTAGTTCTAGCCTCAAATCATTAAACACGAAACAGAACAATAACTTCTAGCCTCAAATCATTAAATACGAAACAGAACAATAACTTCTAGTTCTAGCCTCAAATCATTAAATACGAAACAGAACAATAACTTCTAGCCTCAAATCATTAAACACGAAACAGAACAATAACTTCTAGTTCTAGCCTCAAATCATTAAATACGAAACAGAACAATAACTTCTAGCCTCAAATCATTAAACACGAAACAGAACAATAACTTCTAGCCTCAAATCATTAAACACGAAACAGAACAATAACTTCTGGCCTCAAATCATTAAATACGAAACAGAACAATAACTTCTAGCCTCAAATCATTAAATACGAAACAGAACAATAACTTCTAGCCTCAAATCATTAAACACGAAACAGAACAATAACTTCTAGCCTCAAATCATTAAATACGAAACAGAACAATAACTTCTAGTTCTAGCCTCAAATCAATAAACACGAAACAGAACAATAACTTCTAGTTCTAGCCTCAAATCATTAAACACGAAACAGAACAATAACTTCTAGTTCTAGCTTCAAATCATTAAACACGAAACAGAACAATAACTTCTAGCCTCAAATCATTAAATACGAAACCAAACAATAACTTCTAGTTCTAGCCTCAAATCATTAAATACGAAACAGAACAAGAACTTCTAGCCTCAAATCATTAAATACGAAACAGAACAATAACTTCTAGCCTCAAATCATTAAACACAAAACAGAACAATATTTTCTAGCCTCAAATCATTAAACACGAAACAGAACAATAACTTCTAGCCTCAAATCATTAAATACGAAACAGAACAATAACTTCTTGTTCTAGCCTCAAATCATTCAATACGAAACAGAACAATAAATTCTAGCCTCAAATCATTAAACACGAAACAGAACAATAACTTCTAGCCTCAAATCATTAAACACGAATCAGAACAATAACTTCTAGTTCTAGCCTCAAATCATTAAACACGAAACAGAACAATAACTTCTAGCCTCAAATCATTAAACACGAAACAAAACAATAACTTCTAGTTCTAGCCTCAAATCATTAAACACGAAACAGAACAATAACTTCTAGTTATAGCCTCAAATCATTAAACACGAAACAGAACAATAACTTCTAGCCTCAAATCATTAAATACGAAACAGAACAATAACTTCTAGCCTCAAATCATTAAACACGAAACAGAAAAATAACTTCTAGCCTCAAATCATTAAATACGAAACAGAACAATAACTTCTAGCCTCAAATCATTAAACACGAAACAGAACAATAACTTCTAGCCTCAAATCATTAAATACGAAACAGAACAATAATTTCTAGCCTCAAATCATTAAACACGAAACAGAACAATAACTTCTAGCTTCAAATCATTAAACACGAAACAGAACAATACCTTCTAGCCTCAAATCATTAAATACGAAACAGAACAATAACTTTTAGTTCTAGCCTCAAATCATTAAATACGAAACAGAACAATAACCTCTAGCCTCAAATCATTAAACACGAAACAGAACAATATCTTCTAGCCTCAAATCATTAAACACGAAACAGAACAATAACTTCTAGCCTCAAATCATTAAATACGAAACAGAACAATAATTTCTAGCCTCAAATCATTAAACACGAAACAGAACAATAACTTCTAGCCTCAAATCATTAAACACGAAACAGAACAATAACTTCTAGCCTCAAATCATTAAATACGAAACAGAACAATAACTTCTAGTTCTAGCCTCAAATCATTAAATACGAAACAGAACAATAACTTCTAGCCTCAAATCATCAAACACGAAACAGAACAATATCTTCTAGCCTCAAATCATTAAACACGAAACAGAACAATAACTTCTAGCCTCAAATCATTAAATACGAAACAGAACAATAACTTCTAGTTCTAGCCTCATATCATTAAATACGAAACAGAACAATAAATTCTAGCCTCAAATCATTAAATACGAAACAGAACAATAACTTCTAGCCTCAAATCATTAAACACGAAACAGAACAATAACTTCTAGCCTCAAATCATTAAATACGAAACAGAACAATAACTTCTAGTTCTAGCCTCAAATCAATAAACACGAAACAGAACAATAACTTCTAGTTCTAGCCTCAAATCATTAAACACGAAACAGAACAATAACTTCTAGTTCTAGCTTCAAATCATTAAACACGAAACAGAACAATAACTTCTAGCCTCAAATCATTAAATACGAAACCAAACAATAACTTCTAGTTCTAGCCTCAAATCATTAAATACGAAACAGAACAAGAACTTCTAGCCTCAAATCATTAAATACGAAACAGAACAATAACTTCTAGCCTCAAATCATTAAACACAAAACAGAACAATATTTTCTAGCCTCAAATCATTAAACACGAAACAGAACAATAACTTCTAGCCTCAAATCATTAAATACGAAACAGAACAATAACTTCTTGTTCTAGCCTCAAATCATTCAATACGAAACAGAACAATAAATTCTAGCCTCAAATCATTAAACACGAAACAGAACAATAACTTCTAGCCTCAAATCATTAAACACGAATCAGAACAATAACTTCTAGTTCTAGCCTCAAATCATTAAACACGAAACAGAACAATAACTTCTAGCCTCAAATCATTAAACACGAAACAAAACAATAACTTCTAGTTCTAGCCTCAAATCATTAAACACGAAACAGAACAATAACTTCTAGTTATAGCCTCAAATCATTAAACACGAAACAGAACAATAACTTCTAGCCTCAAATCATTAAATACGAAACAGAACAATAACTTCTAGCCTCAAATCATTAAACACGAAACAGAAAAATAACTTCTAGCCTCAAATCATTAAATACGAAACAGAACAATAACTTCTAGCCTCAAATCATTAAACACGAAACAGAACAATAACTTCTAGCCTCAAATCATTAAACACGAAACAGAACAATAACTTCTAGTTCTAGCTTCAAATCATTAAACACGAAACAGAACAATAACTTCTAGCCTCAAATCATTAAATACGAAACCAAACAATAACTTCTAGTTCTAGCCTCAAATCATTAAATACGAAACAGAACAAGAACTTCTAGCCTCAAATCATTAAATACGAAACAGAACAATAACTTCTAGCCTCAAATCATTAAACACAAAACAGAACAATATTTTCTAGCCTCAAATCATTAAACACGAAACAGAACAATAACTTCTAGCCTCAAATCATTAAATACGAAACAGAACAATAACTTCTTGTTCTAGCCTCAAATCATTCAATACGAAACAGAACAATAAATTCTAGCCTCAAATCATTAAACACGAAACAGAACAATAACTTCTAGCCTCAAATCATTAAACACGAAACAGAACAATAACTTCTAGTTCTAGCCTCAAATCATTAAACACGAAACAGAACAATAACTTCTAGCCTCAAATCATTAAACACGAAACAAAACAATAACTTCTAGTTCTAGCCTCAAATCATTAAACACGAAACAGAACAATAACTTCTAGTTATAGCCTCAAATCATTAAACACGAAACAGAACAATAACTTCTAGCCTCAAATCATTAAATACGAAACAGAACAATAACTTCTAGCCTCAAATCATTAAACACGAAACAGAAAAATAACTTCTAGCCTCAAATCATTAAATACGAAACAGAACAATAACTTCTAGCCTCAAATCATTAAACACGAAACAGAACAATAACTTCTAGTTCTAGCCTCAAATCATTAAGCACGAAACAGAACAATAACTTCTAGTTCTAGCCTCAAATCATTAAACACGAAACAGAACAATAACTTCTAGCCTCAAATCATTAAATACGAAACAGAACAATAACTTCTAGCCTCAAATCATTAAACACGAAACAGAACAATATCTTCTAGCCTCAAATCATTAAACACGAAACACAACAATAACTTCTAGCCTCAAATCAATAAATACGAAACAGAACAATAACTTCTAGTTCTAGCCTCAAATCATTAAATACGAAACAGAACAATAAATTCTAGCCTCAAATCATTAAACATGAAACAGAACAATAACTTCTAGCCTCAAACCATTAAACACGAAACAGAACAATAACTTCTAGTTCTAGCCTCAAATCATTAAATACGAAACAGAACAATAACTTCTAGCCTCAAATCATTAAATACGAAACAGAACAATAACTTCTAACCTCAAATCATTAAACACGAAACAGAACAATAACGTCTAGCCTCAAATCATTAAATACGAAACAGAACAATAACACGAAACAGAACAATAACTTCTAGCCTCAAATCATTAAATACGAAACAGAACAATAATTTCTAGCCTCAAATCATTAAACACGAAACAGAACAATAACTTCTAGCCTCAAATCATTAAATACGAAACAGAACAATAACTTTTAGTTCTAGCCTCAAATCATTAAACATGAAACAGAACAATAACTTCTAGCCTCAAATCATTAAATACGAAACAGAACAATAACTTCTAGTTCTAGCCTCAAATCATTAAACACGAAACAGAACAATAACTTCTAGCCTCAAATCATTAAATACGAAACAGAACAATAACTTCTAGTTCTAGCCTCAAATCATTAAATACGAAACAGAACAATAACTTCTAGCCTCAAATCATTAAACACGAAACAGAACAATAACTTCTAGTTCTAGCCTCAAATCATTAAATACGAAACAGAACAATAACTTCTAGCCTCAAATCATTAAATACGAAACAGAACAATAACTTCTAGCCTCAAATCATTAAACACGAAACAGAACAATAACTTCTAGCCTCAAATCATTAAATACGAAACAGAACAATAACTTCTAGTTCTAGCCTCAAATCAATAAACACGAAACAGAACAATAACTTCTAGTTCTAGCCTCAAATCATTAAACACGAAACAGAACAATAACTTCTAGTTCTAGCTTCAAATCATTAAACACGAAACAGAACAATAACTTCTAGCCTCAAATCATTAAATACGAAACCAAACAATAACTTCTAGTTCTAGCCTCAAATCATTAAATACGAAACAGAACAATAACTTCTTCTTCTAGCCTCAAATCATTCAATACGAAACAGAACAATAAATTCTAGCCTCAAATCATTAAACACGAAACAGAACAATAACTTCTAGCCTCAAATCATTAAACACGAAACAGAACAATAACTTCTAGTTCTAGCCTCAAATCATTAAACACGAAACAGAACAATAACTTCTAGCCTCAAATCATTAAACACGAAACAAAACAATAACTTCTAGTTCTAGCCTCAAATCATTAAACACGAAACAGAACAATAACTTCTAGTTATAGCCTCAAATCATTAAACACGAAACAGAACAATAACTTCTAGCCTCAAATCATTAAATACGAAACAGAACAATAACTTCTAGCCTCAAATCATTAAACACGAAACAGAAAAATAACTTCTAGCCTCAAATCATTAAATACGAAACAGAACAATAACTTCTAGCCTCAAATCATTAAACACGAAACAGAACAATAACTTCTAGCCTCAAATCATTAAATACGAAACAGAACAATAACTTCTAGCCTCAAATCATTAAATACGAAACAGAACAATAACTTCTAGCCTCAAATCATTAAACACGAAACAGAAAAATAACTTCTAGCCTCAAATCATTAAATACGAAACAGAACAATAACTTCTAGCCTCAAATCATTAAACACGAAACAGAACAATAACTTCTAGTTCTAGCCTCAAATCATTAAACACGAAACAGAACAATAACTTCTAGTTCTAGCCTCAAATCATTAAACACGAAACAGAACAATAACTTCTAGCCTCAAATCATTAAATACGAAACAGAACAATAACTTCTAGCCTCAAATCATTAAACACGAAACAGAACAATATCTTCTAGCCTCAAATCATTAAACACGAAACAGAACAATAACTTCTAGCCTCAAATCAATAAATACGAAACAGAACAATAACTTCTAGTTCTAGCCTCAAATCATTAAATACGAAACAGAACAATAAATTCTAGCCTCAAATCATTAAACACGAAACAGAACAATAACTTCTAGCCTCAAACCATTAAACACGAAACAGAACAATAACTTCTAGTTCTAGCCTCAAATCATTAAATACGAAACAGAACAATAATTTCTAGCCTCAAATCATTAAATACGAAACAGAACAATAACTTCTAACCTCAAATCATTAAACACGAAACAGAACAATAACGTCTAGCCTCAAATCATTAAATACGAAACAGAACAATAACACGAAACAGAACAATAACTTCTAGCCTCAAATCATTAAATACAAAACAGAACAATAATTTCTAGCCTCAAATCATTAAACACGAAACAGAACAATAACTTCTAGCCTCAAATCATTAAATACGAAACAGAACAATAACTTTTAGTTCTAGCCTCAAATCATTAAACATGAAACAGAACAATAACTTCTAGCCTCAAATCATTAAATACGAAACAGAACAATAACTTCTAGTTCTAGCCTCAAATCATTAAACACGAAACAGAACAATTACTTCTAGCCTCAAATCATTAAATACGAAACAGAACAATAACTTCTAGTTCTAGCCTCAAATCATTAAATACGAAACAGAACAATAACTTCTAGCCTCAAATCATTAAACACGAAACAGAACAATAACTTCTAGTTCTAGCCTCAAATCATTAAATACGAAACAGAACAATAACTTCTAGCCTCAAATCATTAAATACGAAACAGAACAATAACTTCTAGCCTCAAATCATTAAACACGAAACAGAACAATAACTTCTAGCCTCAAATCATTAAATACGAAACAGAACAATAACTTCTAGTTCTAGCCTCAAATCAATAAACACGAAACAGAACAATAACTTCTAGTTCTAGCCTCAAATCATTAAACACGAAACAGAACAATAACTTCTAGTTCTAGCTTCAAATCATTAAACACGAAACAGAACAATAACTTCTAGCCTCAAATCATTAAACACGAAACAGAGCAATAACTTCTAGCCTCAAATCATTAAATACGAAACAGAACAATAACTTCTAGTTCTAGCCTCAAATCATTAAACACGAAACAGAACAATAACTTCTAGTTCTAGCCTCAAATCATTAAACACGAAACAGAACAATAACTTCTAGCCTCAAATCATTAAATACGAAACAGAACAATAACTTTTAGTTCTAGCCTCAAATCATTAAACATGAAACAGAACAATAACTTCTAGCCTCAAATCATTAAATACGAAACAGAACAATAACTTCTAGTTCTAGCCTCAAATCATTAAACACGAAACAGAACAATAACTTCTAGCCTCAAATCATTAAATACGAAACAGAACAATAACTTCTAGTTCTAGCCTCAAATCATTAAATACGAAACAGAACAATAACTTCTAGCCTCAAATCATTAAACACGAAACAGAACAATAACTTCTAGTTCTAGCCTCAAATCATTAAATACGAAACAGAACAATAACTTCTAGCCTCAAATCATTAAATACGAAACAGAACAATAACTTCTAGCCTCAAATCATTAAACACGAAACAGAACAATAACTTCTAGCCTCAAATCATTAAATACGAAACAGAACAATAACTTCTAGTTCTAGCCTCAAATCAATAAACACGAAACAGAACAATAACTTCTAGTTCTAGCCTCAAATCATTAAACACGAAACAGAACAATAACTTCTAGTTCTAGCTTCAAATCATTAAACACGAAACAGAACAATAACTTCTAGCCTCAAATCATTAAATACGAAACCAAACAATAACTTCTAGTTCTAGCCTCAAATCATTAAATACGAAACAGAACAAGAACTTCTAGCCTCAAATCATTAAATACGAAACAGAACAATAACTTCTAGCCTCAAATCATTAAACACAAAACAGAACAATATTTTCTAGCCTCAAATCATTAAACACGAAACAGAACAATAACTTCTAGCCTCAAATCATTAAATACGAAACAGAACAATAACTTCTTGTTCTAGCCTCAAATCATTCAATACGAAACAGAACAATAAATTCTAGCCTCAAATCATTAAACACGAAACAGAACAATAACTTCTAGCCTCAAATCATTAAACACGAAACAGAACAATAACTTCTAGTTCTAGCCTCAAATCATTAAACACGAAACAGAACAATAACTTCTAGCCTCAAATCATTAAACACGAAACAAAACAATAACTTCTAGTTCTAGCCTCAAATCATTAAACACGAAACAGAACAATAACTTCTAGTTATAGCCTCAAATCATTAAACACGAAACAGAACAATAACTTCTAGCCTCAAATCATTAAATACGAAACAGAACAATAACTTCTAGCCTCAAATCATTAAACACGAAACAGAAAAATAACTTCTAGCCTCAAATCATTAAATACGAAACAGAACAATAACTTCTAGCCTCAAATCATTAAACACGAAACAGAACAATAACTTCTAGCCTCAAATCATTAAATACGAAACAGAACAATAACTTCTAGCCTCAAATCATTAAACACGAAACAGAACAATAACTTCTAGCTTCAAATCATTAAACACGAAACAGAACAATACCTTCTAGCCTCAAATCATTAAATACGAAACAGAACAATAACTTCTAGTTCTAGCCTCAAATCATTAAATACGAAACAGAACAATAACTTCTAGCCTCAAATCATTAAACACGAAACAGAACAATATCTTCTAGCCTCAAATCATTAAATACGAAACAGAACAATAACTTCTAGCCTCAAATCATTAAACACGAAACAGAAAAATAACTTCTAGCCTCAAATCATTAAATACGAAACAGAACAATAACTTCTAGCCTCAAATCATTAAACACGAAACAGAACAATAACTTCTATCCTCAAATCATTAAATACGAAACAGAACAATAATTTCTAGCCTCAAATCATTAAACACGAAACAGAACAATAACTTCTAGCTTCAAATCATTAAACACGAAACAGAACAATACCTTCTAGCCTCAAATCATTAAATACGAAACAGAACAATAACTTCTAGTTCTAGCCTCAAATCATTAAATACGAAACAGAACAATAACTTCTAGCCTCAAATCATTAAACACGAAACAGAACAATATCTTCTAGCCTCAAATCATTAAACACGAAACAGAACAATAACTTCTAGCCTCAAATCATTAAATACGAAACAGAACAATAACTTCTAGTTCTAGCCTCAAATCATTAAATACGAAACAGAACAATAAATTCTAGCCTCAAATCATTAAATACGAAACAGAACAATAACTTCTAGCCTCAAATCATTAAACATGAAACAGAACAATAACTTCTAGCCTCAAATCATTAAATACGAAACAGAACAATAACTTCTAGTTCTAGCCTCAAATCATTAAACACGAAACAGAACAATAACTTCTAGCCTCAAATCATTAAATACGAAACAGAACAATAACTTCTAGTTCTAGCCTCAAATCATTAAATACGAAACAGAACAATAACTTCTAGCCTCAAATCATTAAACACGAAACAGAACAATAACTTCTAGTTCTAGCCTCAAATCATTAAATACGAAACAGAACAATAACTTCTAGCCTCAAATCATTAAACACGAAACAGAACAATAACTTCTAGCCTCAAATCATTAAACACGAAACAGAACAATAACTTCTGGCCTCAAATCATTAAATACGAAACAGAACAATAACTTCTAGCCTCAAATCATTAAATACGAAACAGAACAATAACTTCTAGCCTCAAATCATTAAACACGAAACAGAACAATAACTTCTAGCCTCAAATCATTAAATACGAAACAGAACAATAACTTCTAGTTCTAGCCTCAAATCAATAAACACGAAACAGAACAATAACTTCTAGTTCTAGCCTCAAATCATTAAACACGAAACAGAACAATAACTTCTAGTTCTAGCTTCAAATCATTAAACACGAAACAGAACAATAACTTCTAGCCTCAAATCATTAAATACGAAACCAAACAATAACTTCTAGTTCTAGCCTCAAATCATTAAATACGAAACAGAACAAGAACTTCTAGCCTCAAATCATTAAATACGAAACAGAACAATAACTTCTAGCCTCAAATCATTAAACACAAAACAGAACAATATTTTCTAGCCTCAAATCATTAAACACGAAACAGAACAATAACTTCTAGCCTCAAATCATTAAATACGAAACAGAACAATAACTTCTTGTTCTAGCCTCAAATCATTCAATACGAAACAGAACAATAAATTCTAGCCTCAAATCATTAAACACGAAACAGAACAATAACTTCTAGCCTCAAATCATTAAACACGAATCAGAACAATAACTTCTAGTTCTAGCCTCAAATCATTAAACACGAAACAGAACAATAACTTCTAGCCTCAAATCATTAAACACGAAACAAAACAATAACTTCTAGTTCTAGCCTCAAATCATTAAACACGAAACAGAACAATAACTTCTAGTTATAGCCTCAAATCATTAAACACGAAACAGAACAATAACTTCTAGCCTCAAATCATTAAATACGAAACAGAACAATAACTTCTAGCCTCAAATCATTAAACACGAAACAGAAAAATAACTTCTAGCCTCAAATCATTAAATACGAAACAGAACAATAACTTCTAGCCTCAAATCATTAAACACGAAACAGAACAATAACTTCTAGCCTCAAATCATTAAATACGAAACAGAACAATAATTTCTAGCCTCAAATCATTAAACACGAAACAGAACAATAACTTCTAGCTTCAAATCATTAAACACGAAACAGAACAATACCTTCTAGCCTCAAATCATTAAATACGAAACAGAACAATAACTTCTAGTTCTAGCCTCAAATCATTAAATACGAAACAGAACAATAACTTCTAGCCTCAAATCATTAAACACGAAACAGAACAATATCTTCTAGCCTCAAATCATTAAACACGAAACAGAACAATAACTTCTAGCCTCAAATCATTAAATACGAAACAGAACAATAATTTCTAGCCTCAAATCATTAAACACGAAACAGAACAATAACTTCTAGCCTCAAATCATTAAATACGAAACAGAACAATAACTTCTAGTTCTAGCCTCAAATCATTAAATACGAAACAGAACAATAACTTCTAGCCTCAAATCATCAAACACGAAACAGAACAATATCTTCTAGCCTCAAATCATTAAACACGAAACAGAACAATAACTTCTAGCCTCAAATCATTAAATACGAAACAGAACAATAACTTCTAGTTCTAGCCTCATATCATTAAATACGAAACAGAACAATAAATTCTAGCCTCAAATCATTAAATACGAAACAGAACAATAACTTCTAGCCTCAAATCATTAAACACGAAACAGAACAATAACTTCTAGTTATAGCCTCAAATCATTAAACACGAAACAGAACAATAACTTCTAGCCTCAAATCATTAAATACGAAACAGAACAATAACTTCTAGCCTCAAATCATTAAACACGAAACAGAAAAATAACTTCTAGCCTCAAATCATTAAATACGAAACAGAACAATAACTTCTAGCCTCAAATCATTAAACACGAAACAGAACAATAACTTCTAGTTCTAGCCTCAAATCATTAAACACGAAACAGAACAATAACTTCTAGTTCTAGCCTCAAATCATTAAACACGAAACAGAACAATAACTTCTAGCCTCAAATCATTAAATACGAAACAGAACAATAACTTCTAGCCTCAAATCATTAAACACGAAACAGAACAATATCTTCTAGCCTCAAATCATTAAACACGAAACAGAACAATAACTTCTAGCCTCAAATCAATAAATACGAAACAGAACAATAACTTCTAGTTCTAGCCTCAAATCATTAAATACGAAACAGAACAATAAATTCTAGCCTCAAATCATTAAACACGAAACAGAACAATAACTTCTAGCCTCAAACCATTAAACACGAAACAGAACAATAACTTCTAGTTCTAGCCTCAAATCATTAAATACGAAACAGAACAATAACTTCTAGCCTCAAATCATTAAATACGAAACAGAACAATAACTTCTAACCTCAAATCATTAAACACGAAACAGAACAATAACGTCTAGCCTCAAATCATTAAATACGAAACAGAACAATAACACGAAACAGAACAATAACTTCTAGCCTCAAATCATTAAATACGAAACAGAACAATAATTTCTAGCCTCAAATCATTAAACACGAAACAGAACAATAACTTCTAGCCTCAAATCATTAAATACGAAACAGAACAATAACTTTTAGTTCTAGCCTCAAATCATTAAACATGAAACAGAACAATAACTTCTAGCCTCAAATCATTAAATACGAAACAGAACAATAACTTCTAGTTCTAGCCTCAAATCATTAAACACGAAACAGAACAATAACTTCTAGCCTCAAATCATTAAATACGAAACAGAACAATAACTTCTAGTTCTAGCCTCAAATCATTAAATACGAAACAGAACAATAACTTCTAGCCTCAAATCATTAAACACGAAACAGAACAATAACTTCTAGTTCTAGCCTCAAATCATTAAATACGAAACAGAACAATAACTTCTAGCCTCAAATCATTAAATACGAAACAGAACAATAACTTCTAGCCTCAAATCATTAAACACGAAACAGAACAATAACTTCTAGCCTCAAATCATTAAATACGAAACAGAACAATAACTTCTAGTTCTAGCCTCAAATCAATAAACACGAAACAGAACAATAACTTCTAGTTCTAGCCTCAAATCATTAAACACAAAACAGAACAATAACTTCTAGTTCTAGCTTCAAATCATTAAACACGAAACAGAACAATAACTTCTAGCCTCAAATCATTAAATACGAAACCAAACAATAACTTCTAGTTCTAGCCTCAAATCATTAAATACGAAACAGAACAAGAACTTCTAGCCTCAAATCATTAAATACGAAACAGAACAATAACTTCTAGCCTCAAATCATTAAACACAAAACAGAACAATATTTTCTAGCCTCAAATCATTAAACACGAAACAGAACAATAACTTCTAGCCTCAAATCATTAAATACGAAACAGAACAATAACTTCTTGTTCTAGCCTCAAATCATTCAATACGAAACAGAACAATAAATTCTAGCCTCAAATCATTAAACACGAAACAGAACAATAACTTCTAGCCTCAAATCATTAAACACGAAACAGAACAATAACTTCTAGTTCTAGCCTCAAATCATTAAACACGAAACAGAACAATAACTTCTAGCCTCAAATCATTAAACACGAAACAAAACAATAACTTCTAGTTCTAGCCTCAAATCATTAAACACGAAACAGAACAATAACTTCTAGTTATAGCCTCAAATCATTAAACACGAAACAGAACAATAACTTCTAGCCTCAAATCATTAAATACGAAACAGAACAATAACTTCTAGCCTCAAATCATTAAACACGAAACAGAAAAATAACTTCTAGCCTCAAATCATTAAATACGAAACAGAACAATAACTTCTAGCCTCAAATCATTAAACACGAAACAGAACAATAACTTCTAGCCTCAAATCATTAAATACGAAACAGAACAATAACTTCTAGCCTCAAATCATTAAATACGAAACAGAACAATAACTTCTAGCCTCAAATCATTAAACACGAAACAGAAAAATAACTTCTAGCCTCAAATCATTAAATACGAAACAGAACAATAACTTCTAGCCTCAAATCATTAAACACGAAACAGAACAATAACTTCTAGTTCTAGCCTCAAATCATTAAACACGAAACAGAACAATAACTTCTAGTTCTAGCCTCAAATCATTAAACACGAAACAGAACAATAACTTCTAGCCTCAAATCATTAAATACGAAACAGAACAATAACTTCTAGCCTCAAATCATTAAACACGAAACAGAACAATATCTTCTAGCCTCAAATCATTAAACACGAAACAGAACAATAACTTCTAGCCTCAAATCAATAAATACGAAACAGAACAATAACTTCTAGTTCTAGCCTCAAATCATTAAATACGAAACAGAACAATAAATTCTAGCCTCAAATCATTAAACACGAAACAGAACAATAACTTCTAGCCTCAAACCATTAAACACGAAACAGAACAATAACTTCTAGTTCTAGCCTCAAATCATTAAATACGAAACAGAACAATAACTTCTAGCCTCAAATCATTAAATACGAAACAGAACAATAACTTCTAACCTCAAATCATTAAACACGAAACAGAACAATAACGTCTAGCCTCAAATCATTAAATACGAAACAGAACAATAACACGAAACAGAACAATAACTTCTAGCCTCAAATCATTAAATACGAAACAGAACAATAATTTCTAGCCTCAAATCATTAAACACGAAACAGAACAATAACTTCTAGCCTCAAATCATTAAATACGAAACAGAACAATAACTTCTAGCCTCAAATCATTAAACATGAAACAGAACAATAACTTCTAGCCTCAAATCATTAAATACGAAACAGAACAATAACTTCTAGTTCTAGCCTCAAATCATTAAACACGAAACAGAACAATAACTTCTAGCCTCAAATCATTAAATACGAAACAGAACAATAACTTCTAGTTCTAGCCTCAAATCATTAAATACGAAACAGAACAATAACTTCTAGCCTCAAATCATTAAACACGAAACAGAACAATAACTTCTAGTTCTAGCCTCAAATCATTAAATACGAAACAGAACAATAACTTCTAGCCTCAAATCATTAAATACGAAACAGAACAATAACTTCTAGCCTCAAATCATTAAACACGAAACAGAACAATAACTTCTAGCCTCAAATCATTAAATACGAAACAGAACAATAACTTCTAGTTCTAGCCTCAAATCAATAAACACGAAACAGAACAATAACTTCTAGTTCTAGCCTCAAATCATTAAACACGAAACAGAACAATAACTTCTAGTTCTAGCTTCAAATCATTAAACACGAAACAGAACAATAACTTCTAGCCTCAAATCATTAAATACGAAACCAAACAATAACTTCTAGTTCTAGCCTCAAATCATTAAATACGAAACAGAACAAGAACTTCTAGCCTCAAATCATTAAATACGAAACAGAACAATAACTTCTAGCCTCAAATCATTAAACACAAAACAGAACAATATTTTCTAGCCTCAAATCATTAAACACGAAACAGAACAATAACTTCTAGCCTCAAATCATTAAATACGAAACAGAACAATAACTTCTTGTTCTAGCCTCAAATCATTCAATACGAAACAGAACAATAAATTCTAGCCTCAAATCATTAAACACGAAACAGAACAATAACTTCTAGCCTCAAATCATTAAACACGAAACAGAACAATAACTTCTAGTTCTAGCCTCAAATCATTAAACACGAAACAGAACAATAACTTCTAGCCTCAAATCATTAAACACGAAACAAAACAATAACTTCTAGTTCTAGCCTCAAATCATTAAACACGAAACAGAACAATAACTTCTAGTTATAGCCTCAAATCATTAAACACGAAACAGAACAATAACTTCTAGCCTCAAATCATTAAATACGAAACAGAACAATAACTTCTAGCCTCAAATCATTAAACACGAAACAGAAAAATAACTTCTAGCCTCAAATCATTAAATACGAAACAGAACAATAACTTCTAGCCTCAAATCATTAAACACGAAACAGAACAATAACTTCTAGCCTCAAATCATTAAATACGAAACAGAACAATAACTTCTAGCCTCAAATCATTAAACACGAAACAGAACAATAACTTCTAGCTTCAAATCATTAAACACGAAACAGAACAATACCTTCTAGCCTCAAATCATTAAATACGAAACAGAACAATAACTTCTAGTTCTAGCCTCAAATCATTAAATACGAAACAGAACAATAACTTCTAGCCTCAAATCATTAAACACGAAACAGAACAATATCTTCTAGCCTCAAATCATTAAATACGAAACAGAACAATAACTTCTAGCCTCAAATCATTAAACACTAAACAGAAAAATAACTTCTAGCCTCAAATCATTAAATACGAAACAGAACAATAACTTCTAGCCTCAAATCATTAAACACGAAACAGAACAATAACTTCTAGCCTCAAATCATTAAATACGAAACAGAACAATAATTTCTAGCCTCAAATCATTAAACACGAAACAGAACAATAACTTCTAGCTTCAAATCATTAAACACGAAACAGAACAATACCTTCTAGCCTCAAATCATTAAATACGAAACAGAACAATAACTTCTAGTTCTAGCCTCAAATCATTAAATACGAAACAGAACAATAACTTCTAGCCTCAAATCATTAAACACGAAACAGAACAATATCTTCTAGCCTCAAATCATTAAACACGAAACAGAACAATAACTTCTAGCCTCAAATCATTAAATACGAAACAGAACAATAACTTCTAGTTCTAGCCTCAAATCATTAAATACGAAACAGAACTATAAATTCTAGCCTCAAATCATTAAATACGAAACAGAACAATAACTTCTAGCCTCAAATCATTAAACATGAAACAGAACAATAACTTCTAGCCTCAAATCATTAAATACGAAACAGAACAATAACTTCTAGTTCTAGCCTCAAATCATTAAACACGAAACAGAACAATAACTTCTAGCCTCAAATCATTAAATACGAAACAGAACAATAACTTCTAGTTCTAGCCTCAAATCATTAAATACGAAACAGAACAATAACTTCTAGCCTCAAATCATTAAACACGAAACAGAACAATAACTTCTAGTTCTAGCCTCAAATCATTAAATACGAAACAGAACAATAACTTCTAGCCTCAAATCATTAAACACGAAACAGAACAATAACTTCTAGCCTCAAATCATTAAACACGAAACAGAACAATAACTTCTGGCCTCAAATCATTAAATACGAAACAGAACAATAACTTCTAGCCTCAAATCATTAAATACGAAACAGAACAATAACTTCTAGCCTCAAATCATTAAACACGAAACAGAACAATAACTTCTAGCCTCAAATCATTAAATACGAAACAGAACAATAACTTCTAGTTCTAGCCTCAAATCAATAAACACGAAACAGAACAATAACTTCTAGTTCTAGCCTCAAATCATTAAACACGAAACAGAACAATAACTTCTAGTTCTAGCTTCAAATCATTAAACACGAAACAGAACAATAACTTCTAGCCTCAAATCATTAAATACGAAACCAAACAATAACTTCTAGTTCTAGCCTCAAATCATTAAATACGAAACAGAACAAGAACTTCTAGCCTCAAATCATTAAATACGAAACAGAACAATAACTTCTAGCCTCAAATCATTAAACACAAAACAGAACAATATTTTCTAGCCTCAAATCATTAAACACGAAACAGAACAATAACTTCTAGCCTCAAATCATTAAATACGAAACAGAACAATAACTTCTTGTTCTAGCCTCAAATCATTCAATACGAAACAGAACAATAAATTCTAGCCTCAAATCATTAAACACGAAACAGAACAATAACTTCTAGCCTCAAATCATTAAACACGAATCAGAACAATAACTTCTAGTTCTAGCCTCAAATCATTAAACACGAAACAGAACAATAACTTCTAGCCTCAAATCATTAAACACGAAACAAAACAATAACTTCTAGTTCTAGCCTCAAATCATTAAACACGAAACAGAACAATAACTTCTAGTTATAGCCTCAAATCATTAAACACGAAACAGAACAATAACTTCTAGCCTCAAATCATTAAATACGAAACAGAACAACAACTTCTAGCCTCAAATCATTAAACACGAAACAGAAAAATAACTTCTAGCCTCAAATCATTAAATACGAAACAGAACAATAACTTCTAGCCTCAAATCATTAAACACGAAACAGAACAATAACTTCTAGCCTCAAATCATTAAATACGAAACAGAACAATAATTTCTAGCCTCAAATCATTAAACACGAAACAGAACAATAACTTCTAGCCTCAAATCATTAAATACGAAACAGAACAATAACTTCTAGCCTCAAATCATTAAACACGAAACAGAAAAATAACTTCTAGCCTCAAATCATTAAATACGAAACAGAACAATAACTTCTAGCCTCAAATCATTAAACACGAAACAGAACAATAACTTCTAGCCTCAAATCATTAAATACGAAACAGAACAATAACTTCTAGCCTCAAATCATTAAATACGAAACAGAACAATAACTTCTAGCCTCAAATCATTAAACACGAAACAGAAAAATAACTTCTAGCCTCAAATCATTAAATACGAAACAGAACAATAACTTCTAGCCTCAAATCATTAAACACGAAACAGAACAATAACTTCTAGTTCTAGCCTCAAATCATTAAACACGAAACAGAACAATAACTTCTAGTTCTAGCCTCAAATCAATAAACACGAAACAGAACAATAACTTCTAGCCTCAAATCATTAAATACGAAACAGAACAATAACTTCTAGCCTCAAATCATTAAACACGAAACAGAACAATATCTTCTAGCCTCAAATCATTAAACACGAAACAGAACAATAACTTCTAGCCTCAAATCAATAAATACGAAACAGAACAATAACTTCTAGTTCTAGCCTCAAATCATTAAATACGAAACAGAACAATAAATTCTAGCCTCAAATCATTAAACACGAAACAGAACAATAACTTCTAGCCTCAAACCATTAAACACGAAACAGAACAATAACTTCTAGTTCTAGCCTCAAATCATTAAATACGAAACAGAACAATAACTTCTAGCCTCAAATCATTAAATACGAAACAGAACAATAACTTCTAACCTCAAATCATTAAACACGAAACAGAACAATAACGTCTAGCCTCAAATCATTAAATACGAAACAGAACAATAACACGAAACAGAACAATAACTTCTAGCCTCAAATCATTAAATACGAAACAGAACAATAATTTCTAGCCTCAAATCATTAAACACGAAACAGAACAATAACTTCTAGCCTCAAATCATTAAATACGAAACAGAACAATAACTTCTAGCCTCAAATCATTAAACATGAAACAGAACAATAACTTCTAGCCTCAAATCATTAAATACGAAACAGAACAATAACTTCTAGTTCTAGCCTCAAATCATTAAACACGAAACAGAACAATAACTTCTAGCCTCAAATCATTAAATACGAAACAGAACAATAACTTCTAGTTCTAGCCTCAAATCATTAAATACGAAACAGAACAATAACTTCTAGCCTCAAATCATTAAACACGAAACAGAACAATAACTTCTAGTTCTAGCCTCAAATCATTAAATACGAAACAGAACAATAACTTCTAGCCTCAAATCATTAAATACGAAACAGAACAATAACTTCTAGCCTCAAATCATTAAACACGAAACAGAACAATAACTTCTAGCCTCAAATCATTAAATACGAAACAGAACAATAACTTCTAGTTCTAGCCTCAAATCAATAAACACGAAACAGAACAATAACTTCTAGTTCTAGCCTCAAATCATTAAACACGAAACAGAACAATAACTTCTAGTTCTAGCTTCAAATCATTAAACACGAAACAGAACAATAACTTCTAGCCTCAAATCATTAAATACGAAACCAAACAATAACTTCTAGTTCTAGCCTCAAATCATTAAATACGAAACAGAACAAGAACTTCTAGCCTCAAATCATTAAATACGAAACAGAACAATAACTTCTAGCCTCAAATCATTAAACACAAAACAGAACAATATTTTCTAGCCTCAAATCATTAAACACGAAACAGAACAATAACTTCTAGCCTCAAATCATTAAATACGAAACAGAACAATAACTTCTTGTTCTAGCCTCAAATCATTCAATACGAAACAGAACAATAAATTCTAGCCTCAAATCATTAAACACGAAACAGAACAATAACTTCTAGCCTCAAATCATTAAACACGAAACAGAACAATAACTTCTAGTTCTAGCCTCAAATCATTAAACACGAAACAGAACAATAACTTCTAGCCTCAAATCATTAAACACGAAACAAAACAATAACTTCTAGTTCTAGCCTCAAATCATTAAACACGAAACAGAACAATAACTTCTAGTTATAGCCTCAAATCATTAAACACGAAACAGAACAATAACTTCTAGCCTCAAATCATTAAATACGAAACAGAACAATAACTTCTAGCCTCAAATCATTAAACACGAAACAGAAAAATAACTTCTAGCCTCAAATCATTAAATACGAAACAGAACAATAACTTCTAGCCTCAAATCATTAAACACGAAACAGAACAATAACTTCTAGCCTCAAATCATTAAATACGAAACAGAACAATAACTTCTAGCCTCAAATCATTAAACACGAAACAGAACAATAACTTCTAGCTTCAAATCATTAAACACGAAACAGAACAATACCTTCTAGCCTCAAATCATTAAATACGAAACAGAACAATAACTTCTAGTTCTAGCCTCAAATCATTAAATACGAAACAGAACAATAACTTCTAGCCTCAAATCATTAAACACGAAACAGAACAATATCTTCTAGCCTCAAATCATTAAATACGAAACAGAACAATAACTTCTAGCCTCAAATCATTAAACACTAAACAGAAAAATAACTTCTAGCCTCAAATCATTAAATACGAAACAGAACAATAACTTCTAGCCTCAAATCATTAAACACGAAACAGAACAATAACTTCTAGCCTCAAATCATTAAATACGAAACAGAACAATAATTTCTAGCCTCAAATCATTAAACACGAAACAGAACAATAACTTCTAGCTTCAAATCATTAAACACGAAACAGAACAATACCTTCTAGCCTCAAATCATTAAATACGAAACAGAACAATAACTTCTAGTTCTAGCCTCAAATCATTAAATACGAAACAGAACAATAACTTCTAGCCTCAAATCATTAAACACGAAACAGAACAATAACTTCTAGCCTCAAATCATTAAACACGAAACAGAACAATAACTTCTGGCCTCAAATCATTAAATACGAAACAGAACAATAACTTCTAGCCTCAAATCATTAAATACGAAACAGAACAATAACTTCTAGCCTCAAATCATTAAACACGAAACAGAACAATAACTTCTAGCCTCAAATCATTAAATACGAAACAGAACAATAACTTCTAGTTCTAGCCTCAAATCAATAAACACGAAACAGAACAATAACTTCTAGTTCTAGCCTCAAATCATTAAACACGAAACAGAACAATAACTTCTAGTTCTAGCTTCAAATCATTAAACACGAAACAGAACAATAACTTCTAGCCTCAAATCATTAAATACGAAACCAAACAATAACTTCTAGTTCTAGCCTCAAATCATTAAATACGAAACAGAACAAGAACTTCTAGCCTCAAATCATTAAATACGAAACAGAACAATAACTTCTAGCCTCAAATCATTAAACACAAAACAGAACAATATTTTCTAGCCTCAAATCATTAAACACGAAACAGAACAATAACTTCTAGCCTCAAATCATTAAATACGAAACAGAACAATAACTTCTTGTTCTAGCCTCAAATCATTCAATACGAAACAGAACAATAAATTCTAGCCTCAAATCATTAAACACGAAACAGAACAATAACTTCTAGCCTCAAATCATTAAACACGAAACAGAACAATAACTTCTAGTTCTAGCCTCAAATCATTAAACACGAAACAGAACAATAACTTCTAGCCTCAAATCATTAAACACGAAACAAAACAATAACTTCTAGTTCTAGCCTCAAATCATTAAACACGAAACAGAACAATAACTTCTAGTTATAGCCTCAAATCATTAAACACGAAACAGAACAATAACTTCTAGCCTCAAATCATTAAATACGAAACAGAACAATAACTTCTAGCCTCAAATCATTAAACACGAAACAGAAAAATAACTTCTAGCCTCAAATCATTAAACACGAAACAGAACAATAACTTCTAGCCTCAAATCATTAAACACGAAACAGAACAATAACTTCTAGCCTCAAATCATTAAATACGAAACAGAACAATAACTTCTAGCCTCAAATCATTAAACACGAAACAGAACAATAACTTCTAGCTTCAAATCATTAAACACGAAACAGAACAATACCTTCTAGCCTCAAATCATTAAATACGAAACAGAACAATAACTTCTAGTTCTAGCCTCAAATCATTAAATACGAAACAGAACAATAACTTCTAGCCTCAAATCATTAAACACGAAACAGAACAATATCTTCTAGCCTCAAATCATTAAATACGAAACAGAACAATAACTTCTAGCCTCAAATCATTAAACACTAAACAGAAAAATAACTTCTAGCCTCAAATCATTAAATACGAAACAGAACAATAACTTCTAGCCTCAAATCATTAAACACGAAACAGAACAATAACTTCTAGCCTCAAATCATTAAATACGAAACAGAACAATAATTTCTAGCCTCAAATCATTAAACACGAAACAGAACAATAACTTCTAGCTTCAAATCATTAAACACGAAACAGAACAATACCTTCTAGCCTCAAATCATTAAATACGAAACAGAACAATAACTTCTAGTTCTAGCCTCAAATCATTAAATACGAAACAGAACAATAACTTCTAGCCTCAAATCATTAAACACGAAACAGAACAATATCTTCTAGCCTCAAATCATTAAACACGAAACAGAACAATAACTTCTAGCCTCAAATCATTAAATACGAAACAGAACAATAACTTCTAGTTCTAGCCTCAAATCATTAAATACGAAACAGAACAATAAATTCTAGCCTCAAATCATTAAATACGAAACAGAACAATAACTTCTAGCCTCAAATCATTAAACATGAAACAGAACAATAACTTCTAGCCTCAAATCATTAAATACGAAACAGAACAATAACTTCTAGTTCTAGCCTCAAATCATTAAACACGAAACAGAACAATAACTTCTAGCCTCAAATCATTAAATACGAAACAGAACAATAACTTCTAGTTCTAGCCTCAAATCATTAAATACGAAACAGAACAATAACTTCTAGCCTCAAATCATTAAACACGAAACAGAACAATAACTTCTAGTTCTAGCCTCAAATCATTAAATACGAAACAGAACAATAACTTCTAGCCTCAAATCATTAAACACGAAACAGAACAATAACTTCTAGCCTCAAATCATTAAACACGAAACAGAACAATAACTTCTGGCCTCAAATCATTAAATACGAAACAGAACAATAACTTCTAGCCTCAAATCATTAAATACGAAACAGAACAATAACTTCTAGCCTCAAATCATTAAACACGAAACAGAACAATAACTTCTAGCCTCAAATCATTAAATACGAAACAGAACAATAACTTCTAGTTCTAGCCTCAAATCAATAAACACGAAACAGAACAATAACTTCTAGTTCTAGCCTCAAATCATTAAACACGAAACAGAACAATAACTTCTAGTTCTAGCTTCAAATCATTAAACACGAAACAGAACAATAACTTCTAGCCTCAAATCATTAAATACGAAACCAAACAATAACTTCTAGTTCTAGCCTCAAATCATTAAATACGAAACAGAACAAGAACTTCTAGCCTCAAATCATTAAATACGAAACAGAACAATAACTTCTAGCCTCAAATCATTAAACACAAAACAGAACAATATTTTCTAGCCTCAAATCATTAAACACGAAACAGAACAATAACTTCTAGCCTCAAATCATTAAATACGAAACAGAACAATAACTTCTTGTTCTAGCCTCAAATCATTCAATACGAAACAGAACAATAAATTCTAGCCTCAAATCATTAAACACGAAACAGAACAATAACTTCTAGCCTCAAATCATTAAACACGAAACAGAACAATAACTTCTAGTTCTAGCCTCAAATCATTAAACACGAAACAGAACAATAACTTCTAGCCTCAAATCATTAAACACGAAACAAAACAATAACTTCTAGTTCTAGCCTCAAATCATTAAACACGAAACAGAACAATAACTTCTAGTTATAGCCTCAAATCATTAAACACGAAACAGAACAATAACTTCTAGCCTCAAATCATTAAATACGAAACAGAACAATAACTTCTAGCCTCAAATCATTAAACACGAAACAGAAAAATAACTTCTAGCCTCAAATCATTAAATACGAAACAGAACAATAACTTCTAGCCTCAAATCATTAAACACGAAACAGAACAATAACTTCTAGCCTCAAATCATTAAATACGAAACAGAACAATAACTTCTAGCCTCAAATCATTAAACACGAAACAGAACAATAACTTCTAGTTCTAGCCTCAAATCATTAAATACGAAACAGAACAATAAATTCTAGCCTCAAATCATTAAATACGAAACAGAACAATAACTTCTAGCCTCAAATCATTAAACATGAAACAGAACAATAACTTCTAGCCTCAAATCATTAAATACGAAACAGAACAATAACTTCTAGTTCTAGCCTCAAATCATTAAACACGAAACAGAACAATAACTTCTAGCCTCAAATCATTAAATACGAAACAGAACAATAACTTCTAGTTCTAGCCTCAAATCATTAAATACGAAACAGAACAATAACTTCTAGCCTCAAATCATTAAACACGAAACAGAACAATAACTTCTAGTTCTAGCCTCAAATCATTAAATACGAAACAGAACAATAACTTCTAGCCTCAAATCATTAAACACGAAACAGAACAATAACTTCTAGCCTCAAATCATTAAACACGAAACAGAACAATAACTTCTGGCCTCAAATCATTAAATACGAAACAGAACAATAACTTCTAGCCTCAAATCATTAAATACGAAACAGAACAATAACTTCTAGCCTCAAATCATTAAACACGAAACAGAACAATAACTTCTAGCCTCAAATCATTAAATACGAAACAGAACAATAACTTCTAGTTCTAGCCTCAAATCAATAAACACGAAACAGAACAATAACTTCTAGTTCTAGCCTCAAATCATTAAACACGAAACAGAACAATAACTTCTAGTTCTAGCTTCAAATCATTAAACACGAAACAGAACAATAACTTCTAGCCTCAAATCATTAAATACGAAACCAAACAATAACTTCTAGTTCTAGCCTCAAATCATTAAATACGAAACAGAACAAGAACTTCTTGCCTCAAATCATTAAATACGAAACAGAACAATAACTTCTAGCCTCAAATCATTAAACACAAAACAGAACAATATTTTCTAGCCTCAAATCATTAAACACGAAACAGAACAATAACTTCTAGCCTCAAATCATTAAATACGAAACAGAACAATAACTTCTTGTTCTAGCCTCAAATCATTCAATACGAAACAGAACAATAAATTCTAGCCTCAAATCATTAAACACGAAACAGAACAATAACTTCTAGCCTCAAATCATTAAACACGAAACAGAACAATAACTTCTAGTTCTAGCCTCAAATCATTAAACACGAAACAGAACAATAACTTCTAGCCTCAAATCATTAAACACGAAACAAAACAATAACTTCTAGTTCTAGCCTCAAATCATTAAACACGAAACAGAACAATAACTTCTAGTTATAGCCTCAAATCATTAAACACGAAACAGAACAATAACTTCTAGCCTCAAATCATTAAATACGAAACAGAACAATAACTTCTAGCCTCAAATCATTAAACACGAAACAGAAAAATAACTTCTAGCCTCAAATCATTAAATACGAAACAGAACAATAACTTCTAGCCTCAAATCATTAAACACGAAACAGAACAATAACTTCTAGCCTCAAATCATTAAATACGAAACAGAACAATAACTTCTAGCCTCAAATCATTAAACACGAAACAGAACAATAACTTCTAGCTTCAAATCATTAAACACGAAACAGAACAATACCTTCTAGCCTCAAATCATTAAATACGAAACAGAACAATAACTTCTAGTTCTAGCCTCAAATCATTAAATACGAAACAGAACAATAACTTCTAGCCTCAAATCATTAAACACGAAACAGAACAATATCTTCTAGCCTCAAATCATTAAATACGAAACAGAACAATAACTTCTAGCCTCAAATCATTAAACACTAAACAGAAAAATAACTTCTAGCCTCAAATCATTAAATACGAAACAGAACAATAACTTCTAGCCTCAAATCATTAAACACGAAACAGAACAATAACTTCTAGCCTCAAATCATTAAATACGAAACAGAACAATAATTTCTAGCCTCAAATCATTAAACACGAAACAGAACAATAACTTCTAGCTTCAAATCATTAAACACGAAACAGAACAATACCTTCTAGCCTCAAATCATTAAATACGAAACAGAACAATAACTTCTAGTTCTAGCCTCAAATCATTAAATACGAAACAGAACAATAACTTCTAGCCTCAAATCATTAAACACGAAACAGAACAATATCTTCTAGCCTCAAATCATTAAACACGAAACAGAACAATAACTTCTAGCCTCAAATCATTAAATACGAAACAGAACAATAACTTCTAGTTCTAGCCTCAAATCATTAAATACGAAACAGAACTATAAATTCTAGCCTCAAATCATTAAATACGAAACAGAACAATAACTTCTAGCCTCAAATCATTAAACATGAAACAGAACAATAACTTCTAGCCTCAAATCATTAAATACGAAACAGAACAATAACTTCTAGTTCTAGCCTCAAATCATTAAACACGAAACAGAACAATAACTTCTAGCCTCAAATCATTAAATACGAAACAGAACAATAACTTCTAGTTCTAGCCTCAAATCATTAAATACGAAACAGAACAATAACTTCTAGCCTCAAATCATTAAACACGAAACAGAACAATAACTTCTAGTTCTAGCCTCAAATCATTAAATACGAAACAGAACAATAACTTCTAGCCTCAAATCATTAAACACGAAACAGAACAATAACTTCTAGCCTCAAATCATTAAACACGAAACAGAACAATAACTTCTGGCCTCAAATCATTAAATACGAAACAGAACAATAACTTCTAGCCTCAAATCATTAAATACGAAACAGAACAATAACTTCTAGCCTCAAATCATTAAACACGAAACAGAACAATAACTTCTAGCCTCAAATCATTAAATACGAAACAGAACAATAACTTCTAGTTCTAGCCTCAAATCAATAAACACGAAACAGAACAATAACTTCTAGTTCTAGCCTCAAATCATTAAACACGAAACAGAACAATAACTTCTAGTTCTAGCTTCAAATCATTAAACACGAAACAGAACAATAACTTCTAGCCTCAAATCATTAAATACGAAACCAAACAATAACTTCTAGTTCTAGCCTCAAATCATTAAATACGAAACAGAACAAGAACTTCTAGCCTCAAATCATTAAATACGAAACAGAACAATAACTTCTAGCCTCAAATCATTAAACACAAAACAGAACAATATTTTCTAGCCTCAAATCATTAAACACGAAACAGAACAATAACTTCTAGCCTCAAATCATTAAATACGAAACAGAACAATAACTTCTTGTTCTAGCCTCAAATCATTCAATACGAAACAGAACAATAAATTCTAGCCTCAAATCATTAAACACGAAACAGAACAATAACTTCTAGCCTCAAATCATTAAACACGAATCAGAACAATAACTTCTAGTTCTAGCCTCAAATCATTAAACACGAAACAGAACAATAACTTCTAGCCTCAAATCATTAAACACGAAACAAAACAATAACTTCTAGTTCTAGCCTCAAATCATTAAACACGAAACAGAACAATAACTTCTAGTTATAGCCTCAAATCATTAAACACGAAACAGAACAATAACTTCTAGCCTCAAATCATTAAATACGAAACAGAACAACAACTTCTAGCCTCAAATCATTAAACACGAAACAGAAAAATAACTTCTAGCCTCAAATCATTAAATACGAAACAGAACAATAACTTCTAGCATCAAATCATTAAACACGAAACAGAACAATAACTTCTAGCCTCAAATCATTAAATACGAAACAGAACAATAATTTCTAGCCTCAAATCATTAAACACGAAACAGAACAATAACTTCTAGCCTCAAATCATTAAATACGAAACAGAACAATAACTTCTAGCCTCAAATCATTAAACACGAAACAGAAAAATAACTTCTAGCCTCAAATCATTAAATACGAAACAGAACAATAACTTCTAGCCTCAAATCATTAAACACGAAACAGAACAATAACTTCTAGCCTCAAATCATTAAATACGAAACAGAACAATAACTTCTAGCCTCAAATCATTAAATACGAAACAGAACAATAACTTCTAGCCTCAAATCATTAAACACGAAACAGAAAAATAACTTCTAGCCTCAAATCATTAAATACGAAACAGAACAATAACTTCTAGCCTCAAATCATTAAACACGAAACAGAACAATAACTTCTAGTTCTAGCCTCAAATCATTAAACACGAAACAGAACAATAACTTCTAGTTCTAGCCTCAAATCATTAAACACGAAACAGAACAATAACTTCTAGCCTCAAATCATTAAATACGAAACAGAACAATAACTTCTAGCCTCAAATCATTAAACACGAAACAGAACAATATCTTCTAGCCTCAAATCATTAAACACGAAACAGAACAATAACTTCTAGCCTCAAATCAATAAATACGAAACAGAACAATAACTTCTAGTTCTAGCCTCAAATCATTAAATACGAAACAGAACAATAAATTCTAGCCTCAAATCATTAAACACGAAACAGAACAATAACTTCTAGCCTCAAACCATTAAACACGAAACAGAACAATAACTTCTAGTTCTAGCCTCAAATCATTAAATACGAAACAGAACAATAACTTCTAGCCTCAAATCATTAAATACGAAACAGAACAATAACTTCTAACCTCAAATCATTAAACACGAAACAGAACAATAACGTCTAGCCTCAAATCATTAAATACGAAACAGAACAATAACACGAAACAGAACAATAACTTCTAGCCTCAAATCATTAAATACGAAACAGAACAATAATTTCTAGCCTCAAATCATTAAACACGAAACAGAACAATAACTTCTAGCCTCAAATCATTAAATACGAAACAGAACAATAACTTCTAGCCTCAAATCATTAAACATGAAACAGAACAATAACTTCTAGCCTCAAATCATTAAATACGAAACAGAACAATAACTTCTAGTTCTAGCCTCAAATCATTAAACACGAAACAGAACAATAACTTCTAGCCTCAAATCATTAAATACGAAACAGAACAATAACTTCTAGTTCTAGCCTCAAATCATTAAATACGAAACAGAACAATAACTTCTAGCCTCAAATCATTAAACACGAAACAGAACAATAACTTCTAGTTCTAGCCTCAAATCATTAAATACGAAACAGAACAATAACTTCTAGCCTCAAATCATTAAATACGAAACAGAACAATAACTTCTAGCCTCAAATCATTAAACACGAAACAGAACAATAACTTCTAGCCTCAAATCATTAAATACGAAACAGAACAATAACTTCTAGTTCTAGCCTCAAATCAATAAACACGAAACAGAACAATAACTTCTAGTTCTAGCCTCAAATCATTAAACACGAAACAGAACAATAACTTCTAGTTCTAGCTTCAAATCATTAAACACGAAACAGAACAATAACTTCTAGCCTCAAATCATTAAATACGAAACCAAACAATAACTTCTAGTTCTAGCCTCAAATCATTAAATACGAAACAGAACAAGAACTTCTAGCCTCAAATCATTAAATACGAAACAGAACAATAACTTCTAGCCTCAAATCATTAAACACAAAACAGAACAATATTTTCTAGCCTCAAATCATTAAACACGAAACAGAACAATAACTTCTAGCCTCAAATCATTAAATACGAAACAGAACAATAACTTCTTGTTCTAGCCTCAAATCATTCAATACGAAACAGAACAATAAATTCTAGCCTCAAATCATTAAACACGAAACAGAACAATAACTTCTAGCCTCAAATCATTAAACACGAAACAGAACAATAACTTCTAGTTCTAGCCTCAAATCATTAAACACGAAACAGAACAATAACTTCTAGCCTCAAATCATTAAACACGAAACAAAACAATAACTTCTAGTTCTAGCCTCAAATCATTAAACACGAAACAGAACAATAACTTCTAGTTATAGCCTCAAATCATTAAACACGAAACAGAACAATAACTTCTAGCCTCAAATCATTAAATACGAAACAGAACAATAACTTCTAGCCTCAAATCATTAAACACGAAACAGAAAAATAACTTCTAGCCTCAAATCATTAAATACGAAACAGAACAATAACTTCTAGCCTCAAATCATTAAACACGAAACAGAACAATAACTTCTAGCCTCAAATCATTAAATACGAAACAGAACAATAACTTCTAGCCTCAAATCATTAAACACGAAACAGAACAATAACTTCTAGCTTCAAATCATTAAACACGAAACAGAACAATACCTTCTAGCCTCAAATCATTAAATACGAAACAGAACAATAACTTCTAGTTCTAGCCTCAAATCATTAAATACGAAACAGAACAATAACTTCTAGCCTCAAATCATTAAACACGAAACAGAACAATATCTTCTAGCCTCAAATCATTAAATACGAAACAGAACAATAACTTCTAGCCTCAAATCATTAAACACTAAACAGAAAAATAACTTCTAGCCTCAAATCATTAAATACGAAACAGAACAATAACTTCTAGCCTCAAATCATTAAACACGAAACAGAACAATAACTTCTAGCCTCAAATCATTAAATACGAAACAGAACAATAATTTCTAGCCTCAAATCATTAAACACGAAACAGAACAATAACTTCTAGCTTCAAATCATTAAACACGAAACAGAACAATACCTTCTAGCCTCAAATCATTAAATACGAAACAGAACAATAACTTCTAGTTCTAGCCTCAAATCATTAAATACGAAACAGAACAATAACTTCTAGCCTCAAATCATTAAACACGAAACAGAACAATATCTTCTAGCCTCAAATCATTAAACACGAAACAGAACAATAACTTCTAGCCTCAAATCATTAAATACGAAACAGAACAATAACTTCTAGTTCTAGCCTCAAATCATTAAATACGAAACAGAACAATAAATTCTAGCCTCAAATCATTAAATACGAAACAGAACAATAACTTCTAGCCTCAAATCATTAAACATGAAACAGAACAATAACTTCTAGCCTCAAATCATTAAATACGAAACAGAACAATAACTTCTAGTTCTAGCCTCAAATCATTAAACACGAAACAGAACAATAACTTCTAGCCTCAAATCATTAAATACGAAACAGAACAATAACTTCTAGTTCTAGCCTCAAATCATTAAATACGAAACAGAACAATAACTTCTAGCCTCAAATCATTAAACACGAAACAGAACAATAACTTCTAGTTCTAGCCTCAAATCATTAAATACGAAACAGAACAATAACTTCTAGCCTCAAATCATTAAACACGAAACAGAACAATAACTTCTAGCCTCAAATCATTAAACACGAAACAGAACAATAACTTCTGGCCTCAAATCATTAAATACGAAACAGAACAATAACTTCTAGCCTCAAATCATTAAATACGAAACAGAACAATAACTTCTAGCCTCAAATCATTAAACACGAAACAGAACAATAACTTCTAGCCTCAAATCATTAAATACGAAACAGAACAATAACTTCTAGTTCTAGCCTCAAATCAATAAACACGAAACAGAACAATAACTTCTAGTTCTAGCCTCAAATCATTAAACACGAAACAGAACAATAACTTCTAGTTCTAGCTTCAAATCATTAAACACGAAACAGAACAATAACTTCTAGCCTCAAATCATTAAATACGAAACCAAACAATAACTTCTAGTTCTAGCCTCAAATCATTAAATACGAAACAGAACAAGAACTTCTAGCCTCAAATCATTAAATACGAAACAGAACAATAACTTCTAGCCTCAAATCATTAAACACAAAACAGAACAATATTTTCTAGCCTCAAATCATTAAACACGAAACAGAACAATAACTTCTAGCCTCAAATCATTAAATACGAAACAGAACAATAACTTCTTGTTCTAGCCTCAAATCATTCAATACGAAACAGAACAATAAATTCTAGCCTCAAATCATTAAACACGAAACAGAACAATAACTTCTAGCCTCAAATCATTAAACACGAATCAGAACAATAACTTCTAGTTCTAGCCTCAAATCATTAAACACGAAACAGAACAATAACTTCTAGCCTCAAATCATTAAACACGAAACAAAACAATAACTTCTAGTTCTAGCCTCAAATCATTAAACACGAAACAGAACAATAACTTCTAGTTATAGCCTCAAATCATTAAACACGAAACAGAACAATAACTTCTAGCCTCAAATCATTAAATACGAAACAGAACAACAACTTCTAGCCTCAAATCATTAAACACGAAACAGAAAAATAACTTCTAGCCTCAAATCATTAAATACGAAACAGAACAATAACTTCTAGCCTCAAATCATTAAACACGAAACAGAACAATAACTTCTAGCCTCAAATCATTAAATACGAAACAGAACAATAATTTCTAGCCTCAAATCATTAAACACGAAACAGAACAATAACTTCTAGCTTCAAATCATTAAACACGAAACAGAACAATACCTTCTAGCCTCAAATCATTAAATACGAAACAGAACAATAACTTCTAGTTCTAGCCTCAAATCATTAAATACGAAACAGAACAATAACTTCTAGCCTCAAATCATTAAACACGAAACAGAACAATATCTTCTAGCCTCAAATCATTAAACACGAAACAGAACAATAACTTCTAGCCTCAAATCATTAAATACGAAACAGAACAATAATTTCTAGCCTCAAATCATTAAACACGAAACAGAACAATAACTTCTAGCCTCAAATCATTAAATACGAAACAGAACAATAACTTCTAGTTCTAGCCTCAAATCATTAAATACGAAACAGAACAATAACTTCTAGCCTCAAATCATCAAACACGAAACAGAACAATATCTTCTAGCCTCAAATCATTAAACACGAAACAGAACAATAACTTCTAGCCTCAAATCATTAAATACGAAACAGAACAATAACTTCTAGTTCTAGCCTCATATCATTAAATACGAAACAGAACAATAAATTCTAGCCTCAAATCATTAAATACGAAACAGAACAATAACTTCTAGCCTCAAATCATTAAACACGAAACAGAACAATAACTTCTAGCCTCAAACCATTAAACATGAAACAGAACAATAACTTCTAGTTCTAGCCTCAAATATAACACGAAACAGAACAATAACTTCTAGCCTCAAATCATTAAACACGAAACAGAACAATAACTTCTAGTTCTAGCCTCAAATCATTAAACACGAAACAGAACAATAACTTCTAGTTCTAGCCTCAAATCATTAAATACGAAACAGAACAATAACTTCTAGCCTCAAATCATTAAACACGAAACAGAACAATATCTTCTAGCCTCAAATCATTAAACACGAAACAGAACAATAACTTCTAGCCTCAAATCATTAAATACGAAACAGAACAATAACTTCTAGTTCTAGCCTCAAATCATTAAATACGAAACAGAACAATAAATTCTAGCCTCAAATCATTAAACACGAAACAGAACAATAACTTCTAGCCTCAAACCATTAAACACGAAACAGAACAATAACTTCTAGTTCTAGCCTCAAATCATTAAATACGAAACAGAACAATAACTTCTAGCCTCAAATCATTAAATACGAAACAGAACAATAACTTCTAACCTCAAATCATTAAACACGAAACAGAACAATAACGTCTAGCCTCAAATCATTAAATACGTAACAGAACAATAACACGAAACAGAACAATAACTTCTAGCCTCAAATCATTAAATACGAAACAGAACAATAATTTCTAGCCTCAAATCATTAAACACGAAACAGAACAATAACTTCTAGCCTCAAATCATTAAATACGAAACAGAACAATAACTTTTAGTTCTAGCCTCAAATCATTAAACATGTAACAGAACAATAACTTCTAGCCTCAAATCATTAAATACGAAACAGAACAATAACTTCTAGTTCTAGCCTCAAATCATTAAACACGAAACAGAACAATAACTTCTAGCCTCAAATCATTAAATACGAAACAGAACAATAACTTCTAGTTCTAGCCTCAAATCATTAAATACGAAACAGAACAATAACTTCTAGCCTCAAATCATTAAACACGAAACAGAACAATAACTTCTAGTTCTAGCCTCAAATCATTAAATACGAAACAGAACAATAACTTCTAGCCTCAAATCATTAAACACGAAACAGAACAATAACTTCTAGCCTCAAATCATTAAACACGAAACAGAACAATAACTTCTGGCCTCAAATCATTAAATACGAAACAGAACAATAACTTCTAGCCTCAAATCATTAAATACGAAACAGAACAATAACTTCTAGCCTCAAATCATTAAACAGGAAACAGAACAATAACTTCTAGCCTCAAATCATTAAATACGAAACAGAACAATAACTTCTAGTTCTAGCCTCAAATCAATAAACACGAAACAGATTAATAACTTCTAGTTCTAGCCTCAAATTATTAAACACGAAACAGAACAATAACTTCTAGTTCTAGCTTCAAATCATTAAACACGAAACAGAACAATAACTTCTAGCCTCAAATCATTAAATACGAAACCAAACAATAACTTCTAGTTCTAGCCTCAAATCATTAAATACGAAACAGAACAAGAACTTCTAGCCTCAAATCATTAAATACGAAACAGAACAATAACTTCTAGCCTCAAATCATTAAACACAAAACAGAACAATATTTTCTAGCCTCAAATCATTAAACACGAAACAGAACAATAACTTCTAGCCTCAAATCATTAAATACGAAACAGAACAATAACTTCTTGTTCTAGCCTCAAATCATTCAATACGATACAGAACAATAAATTCTAGCCTCAAATCATTAAACACGAAACAGAACAATAACTTCTAGCCTCAAATCATTAAACACGAAACAGAACAATAACTTCTAGTTCTAGCCTCAAATCATTAAACACGAAACAGAACAATAACTTCTAGCCTCAAATCATTAAACACGAAACAAAACAATAACTTCTAGTTCTAGCCTCAAATCATTAAACACGAAACAGAACAATAACTTCTAGTTATAGCCTCAAATCATTAAACACGAAACAGAACAATAACTTCTAGCCTCAAATCATTAAATACGAAACAGAACAATAACTTCTAGTTCTAGCCTCAAATCATTAAATACGAAACAGAACAATAACTTCTAGCCTCAAATCATTAAACACGAAATAGAACAATATCTTCTAGCCTCAAATCATTAAACACGAAACAGAACAATAACTTCTAGCCTCAAATCATTAAATACGAAACAGAACAATAACTTCTAGTTCTAGCCTCAAATCATTAAATACGAAACAGAACAATAAATTCTAGCCTCAAATCATTAAATACGAAACAGAACAATAACTTCTAGCCTCAAATCATTAAACATGAAACAGAACAATAACTTCTAGCCTCAAATCATTAAATACGAAACAGAACAATAACTTCTAGTTCTAGCCTCAAATCATTAAACACGAAACAGAACAATAACTTCTAGCCTCAAATCATTAAATACGAAACAGAACAATAACTTCTAGTTCTAGCCTCAAATCATTAAATACGAAACAGAACAATAACTTCTAGCCTCAAATCATTAAACACGAAACAGAACAATAACTTCTAGTTCTAGCCTCAAATCATTAAATACGAAACAGAACAAAAACTTCTAGCCTCAAATCATTAAACACGAAACAGAACAATAACTTCTAGCCTCAAATCATTAAACACGAAACAGAACAATAACTTCTGGCCTCAAATCATTAAATACGAAACAGAACAATAACTTCTAGCCTCAAATCATTAAATACGAAACAGAACAATAACTTCTAGCCTCAAATCATTAAACACGAAACAGAACAATAACTTCTAGCCTCAAATCATTAAATACGAAACAGAACAATAACTTCTAGTTCTAGCCTCAAATCAATAAACACGAAACAGAACAATAACTTCTAGTTCTAGCCTCAAATCATTAAACACGAAACAGAACAATAACTTCTAGTTCTAGCTTCAAATCATTAAACACGAAACAGAACAATAACTTCTAGCCTCAAATCATTAAATACGAAACCAAACAATAACTTCTAGTTCTAGCCTCAAATCATTAAATACGAAACAGAACAAGAACTTCTAGCCTCAAATCATTAAATACGAAACAGAACAATAACTTCTAGCCTCAAATCATTAAACACAAAACAGAACAATATTTTCTAGCCTCAAATCATTAAACACGAAACAGAACAATAACTTCTAGCCTCAAATCATTAAATACGAAACAGAACAATAACTTCTTGTTCTAGCCTCAAATCATTCAATACGAAACAGAACAATAAATTCTAGCCTCAAATCATTAAACACGAAACAGAACAATAACTTCTAGCCTCAAATCATTAAACACGAATCAGAACAATAACTTCTAGTTCTAGCCTCAAATCATTAAACACGAAACAGAACAATAACTTCTAGCCTCAAATCATTAAACACGAAACAAAACAATAACTTCTAGTTCTAGCCTCAAATCATTAAACACGAAACAGAACAATAACTTCTAGTTATAGCCTCAAATCATTAAACACGAAACAGAACAATAACTTCTAGCCTCAAATCATTAAATACGAAACAGAACAATAACTTCTAGCCTCAAATCATTAAACACGAAACAGAAAAATAACTTCTAGCCTCAAATCATTAAATACGAAACAGAACAATAACTTCTAGCCTCAAATCATTAAACACGAAACAGAACAATAACTTCTAGCCTCAAATCATTAAATACGAAACAGAACAATAATTTCTAGCCTCAAATCATTAAACACGAAACAGAACAATAACTTCTAGCTTCAAATCATTAAACACGAAACAGAACAATACCTTCTAGCCTCAAATCATTAAATACGAAACAGAACAATAACTTCTAGTTCTAGCCTCAAATCATTAAATACGAAACAGAACAATAACTTCTAGCCTCAAATCATTAAACACGAAACAGAACAATATCTTCTAGCCTCAAATCATTAAACACGAAACAGAACAATAACTTCTAGCCTCAAATCATTAAATACGAAACAGAACAATAATTTCTAGCCTCAAATCATTAAACACGAAACAGAACAATAACTTCTAGCCTCAAATCATTAAATACGAAACAGAACAATAACTTCTAGTTCTAGCCTCAAATCATTAAATACGAAACAGAACAATAACTTCTAGCCTCAAATCATCAAACACGAAACAGAACAATATCTTCTAGCCTCAAATCATTAAACACGAAACAGAACAATAACTTCTAGCCTCAAATCATTAAATACGAAACAGAACAATAACTTCTAGTTCTAGCCTCATATCATTAAATACGAAACAGAACAATAAATTCTAGCCTCAAATCATTAAATACGAAACAGAACAATAACTTCTAGCCTCAAATCATTAAACACGAAACAGAACAATAACTTCTAGCCTCAAACCATTAAACATGAAACAGAACAATAACTTCTAGTTCTAGCCTCAAATATAACACGAAACAGAACAATAACTTCTAGCCTCAAATCATTAAACACGAAACAGAACAATAACTTCTAGTTCTAGCCTCAAATCATTAAACACGAAACAGAACAATAACTTCTAGTTCTAGCCTCAAATCATTAAATACGAAACAGAACAATAACTTCTAGCCTCAAATCATTAAACACGAAACAGAACAATATCTTCTAGCCTCAAATCATTAAACACGAAACAGAACAATAACTTCTAGCCTCAAATCATTAAATACGAAACAGAACAATAACTTCTAGTTCTAGCCTCAAATCATTAAATACGAAACAGAACAATAAATTCTAGCCTCAAATCATTAAACACGAAACAGAACAATAACTTCTAGCCTCAAACCATTAAACACGAAACAGAACAATAACTTCTAGTTCTAGCCTCAAATCATTAAATACGAAACAGAACAATAACTTCTAGCCTCAAATCATTAAATACGAAACAGAACAATAACTTCTAACCTCAAATCATTAAACACGAAACAGAACAATAACGTCTAGCCTCAAATCATTAAATACGTAACAGAACAATAACACGAAACAGAACAATAACTTCTAGCCTCAAATCATTAAATACGAAACAGAACAATAATTTCTAGCCTCAAATCATTAAACACGAAACAGAACAATAACTTCTAGCCTCAAATCATTAAATACGAAACAGAACAATAACTTTTAGTTCTAGCCTCAAATCATTAAACATGTAACAGAACAATAACTTCTAGCCTCAAATCATTAAATACGAAACAGAACAATAACTTCTAGTTCTAGCCTCAAATCATTAAACACGAAACAGAACAATAACTTCTAGCCTTAAATCATTAAATACGAAACAGAACAATAACTTCTAGTTCTAGCCTCAAATCATTAAATACGAAACAGAACAATAACTTCTAGCCTCAAATCATTAAACACGAAACAGAACAATAACTTCTAGTTCTAGCCTCAAATCATTAAATACGAAACAGAACAATAACTTCTAGCCTCAAATCATTAAACACGAAACAGAACAATAACTTCTAGCCTCAAATCATTAAACACGAAACAGAACAATAACTTCTGGCCTCAAATCATTAAATACGAAACAGAACAATAACTTCTAGCCTCAAATCATTAAATACGAAACAGAACAATAACTTCTAGCCTCAAATCATTAAACAGGAAACAGAACAATAACTTCTAGCCTCAAATCATTAAATACGAAACAGAACAATAACTTCTAGTTCTAGCCTCAAATCAATAAACACGAAACAGAACAATAACTTCTAGTTCTAGCCTCAAATTATTAAACACGAAACAGAACAATAACTTCTAGTTCTAGCTTCAAATCATTAAACACGAAACAGAACAATAACTTCTAGCCTCAAATCATTAAATACGAAACCAAACAATAACTTCTAGTTCTAGCCTCAAATCATTAAATACGAAACAGAACAAGAACTTCTAGCCTCAAATCATTAAATACGAAACAGAACAATAACTTCTAGCCTCAAATCATTAAACACAAAACAGAACAATATTTTCTAGCCTCAAATCATTAAACACGAAACAGAACAATAACTTCTAGCCTCAAATCATTAAATACGAAACAGAACAATAACTTCTTGTTCTAGCCTCAAATCATTCAATACGATACAGAACAATAAATTCTAGCCTCAAATCATTAAACACGAAACAGAACAATAACTTCTAGCCTCAAATCATTAAACACGAAACAGAACAATAACTTCTAGTTCTAGCCTCAAATCATTAAACACGAAACAGAACAATAACTTCTAGCCTCAAATCATTAAACACGAAACAAAACAATAACTTCTAGTTCTAGCCTCAAATCATTAAACACGAAACAGAACAATAACTTCTAGTTATAGCCTCAAATCATTAAACACGAAACAGAACAATAACTTCTAGCCTCAAATCATTAAATACGAAACAGAACAATAACTTCTAGCCTCAAATCATTAAACACGAAACAGAAAAATAACTTCTAGCCTCAAATCATTAAATACGAAACAGAACAATAACTTCTAGCCTCAAATCATTGAACACGAAACAGAACAATAACTTCTAGCCTCAAATCATTAAATACGAAACAGAACAATAATTTCTAGCCTCAAATCATTAAACACGAAACAGAACAATAACTTCTAGCCTCAAATCATTAAATACGAAACAGAACAATAATTTCTAGCCTCAAATCATAATCATTAAACACGAAACAGAACAATACCTTCTAGCCTCAAATCATTAAATACGAAACAGAACAATAACTTCTAGTTCTAGCCTCAAATCATTAAATACGAAACAGAACAATAACTTCTAGCCTCAAATCATTAAACACGAAACAGAACAATATCTTCTAGCCTCAAATCATTAAATACGAAACAGAACAATAACTTCTAGCCTCAAATCATTAAACACGAAACAGAAAAATAACTTCTAGCCTCAAATCATTAAATACGAAACAGAACAATAACTTCTAGCCTCAAATCATTAAACACGAAACAGAACAATAACTTCTAGCCTCAAATCATTAAATACGAAACAGAACAATAATTTCTAGCCTCAAATCATTAAACACGAAACAGAACAATACCTTCTAGCCTCAAATCATTAAATACGAAACAGAACAATAACTTCTAGTTCTAGCCTCAAATCATTAAATACGAAACAGAACAATAACTTCTAGCCTCAAATCATTAAACACGAAACAGAACAATATCTTCTAGCCTCAAATCATTAAACACGAAACAGAACAATAACTTCTAGCCTCAAATCATTAAATACGAAACAGAACAATAACTTCTAGTTCTAGCCTCAAATCATTAAATACGAAACAGAACAATAAATTCTAGCCTCAAATCATTAAATACGAAACAGAACAATAACTTCTAGCCTCAAATCATTAAACACGAAACAGAACAATAACTTCTAGCCTCAAACCATTAAACAGGAAACAGAACAATAACTTCTAGTTCTAGCCTCAAATCATTAAACACGAAACAGAACAATAACTTCTAGCCTCAAATCATTAAACACGAAACAGAACAATAACTTCTAGTTCTAGCCTCAAATCATTAAACACGAAACAGAACAATAACTTTTAGTTCTAGCCTCCAATCATTAAACACGAAACAGAACAATAACTTCTAGCCTCAAATCATTAAACACGAAACAGAACAATAACTTCTAGCCTCAAATCATTAAATACGAAACAGAACAATAACTTCTAGCCTCAAATCATTAAACACGAAACAGAACAATAACGTCTAGCCTCAAATCATTAAATACGAAACAGAACAATAACACGAAACAACAATAACTTCTAGCCTCAAATCATTAAATACGAAACAGAACAATAATTTCTAGCCTCAAATCATTAAACACGAAACAGAACAATAACTTCTAGCCTCAAATCATTAAACACGAAACAGAACAATAACTTCTAGCCTCAAATCATTAAATACGAAACAGAACAATAACTTCTAGTTCTAGCCTCAAATCATTAAACACGAAACAGAACAATAACTTCTAGCCTCAAATCATTAAATATGAAACAGAACAATAACTTCTAGTTCTAGCCTCAAATCATTAAACACGAAACAGAACAATAACTTCTAGCCTCAAATCATTAAATACGAAACAGAACAATAACTTCTAGTTCTAGCCTCAAATCATTAAATACGAAACAGAACAATAACTTCTAGCCTCAAATCATTAAATACGAAACAGAACAATAACTTCTAGTTCTAGCCTCAAATCATTAAATACGAAACAGAACAATAACTTCTAGCCTCAAATCATTAAATACGAAACAGAACAATAACTTCTAGTTCTAGCCTCAAATCATTAAATACGAAACAGAACAATATCTTCTAGCCTCAAATCATCAAACACGAAACAGAACAATAACTTCTAGCCTCAAATCATTAAATACGAAACAGAACAATAACTTCTAGCCTCAAATCATTAAATACGAAACAGAACAATAACTTCTAGCCTCAAATCATTAAACACAAAACAGAACAATAACTTCTAGCCTCAAATCATTAAATACGAAACAGAACAATAACTTCTAGCCTCAAATCATTAAACACGAAACAGAACAATAACTTCTAGCCTCAAATCATTAAATACGAAACAGAACAATAACTTCTAGCCTCAAATCATTAAACACGAAACAGAACAATAACTTCTAGCCTCAAATCATTAAATACGAAACAGAACAATAACTTCTAGTTCTAGCCTCAAATCAATAAACACGAAACAGAACAATAAGTTCTAGTTCTAGCTTCAAATCATTAAACACGAAACAGAACAATAACTTCTAGCCTCAAATCATTAAACATGAAACAGAACAATAACTTCTAGCCTCAAATCATTAAATACGAAACAGAACAATAACTTCTAGCCTCAAATCATTAAATACGAAACAGAACAATAACTTCTAGTTCTAGCCTCAAATCATTAAATACGAAACAGAACAATAACTTCTAGCCTCAAATCATCAAACACGAAACAGAACAATATCTTCTAGCCTCAAATCATTAAACACGAAACAGAACAATAACTTCTAGCCTCAAATCATTAAATACGAAACAGAACAATAACTTCTAGTTCTAGCCTCATATCATTAAATACGAAACAGAACAATAAATTCTAGCCTCAAATCATTAAATACGAAACAGAACAATAACTTCTAGCCTCAAATCATTAAACACGAAACAGAACAATAACTTCTAGCCTCAAACCATTAAACATGAAACAGAACAATAACTTCTAGTTCTAGCCTCAAATATATTAAACACGAAACAGAACAATAACTTCTAGCCTCAAATCATTAAACACGAAACAGAACAATAACTTCTAGTTCTAGCCTCAAATCATTAAACACGAAACAGAACAATAACTTCTAGTTCTAGCCTCAAATCATTAAACACGAAACAGAACAATAACTTCTAGCCTCAAATCATTAAATACGAAACAGAACAATAACTTCTAGCCTCAAATCATTAAACAGGAAACAGAACAATATCTTCTAGCCTCAAATCATTAAACACGAAACAGAACAATAACTTCTAGCCTCAAATCATTAAATACGAAACAGAACAATAACTTCTAGTTCTAGCCTCAAATCATTAAATACGAAACAGAACAATAAATTCTAGCCTCAAATCATTAAACACGAAACAGAACAATAACTTCTAGCCTCAAACCATTAAACACGAAACAGAACAATAACTTCTAGTTCTAGCCTCAAATCATTAAATACGAAACAGAACAATAACTTCTAGCCTCAAATCATTAAATACGAAACAGAACAATAACTTCTAACCTCAAATCATTAAACACGAAACAGAACAATAACGTCTAGCCTCAAATCATTAAATACGAAACAGAACAATAACACGAAACAGAACAATAACTTCTAGCCTCAAATCATTAAATACGAAACAGAACAATAACTTCTAGCCTCAAATCATTAAATACGAAACAGAACAATAACTTCTAGCCTCAAATCATTAAACACAAAACAGAACAATAACTTCTAGCCTCAAATCATTAAATACGAAACAGAACAATAACTTCTAGCCTCAAATCATTAAACACGAAACAGAACAATAACTTCTAGCCTCAAATCATTAAATACGAAACAGAACAATAACTTCTAGCCTCAAATCATTAAACACGAAACAGAACAATAACTTCTAGCCTCAAATCATTAAATACGAAACAGAACAATAACTTCTAGTTCTAGCCTCAAATCAATAAACACGAAACAGAACAATAAGTTCTAGTTCTAGCTTCAAATCATTAAACACGAAACAGAACAATAACTTCTAGCCTCAAATCATTAAACATGAAACAGAACAATAACTTCTAGCCTCAAATCATTAAATACGAAACAGAACAATAACTTCTAGCCTCAAATCATTAAATACGAAACAGAACAATAACTTCTAGTTCTAGCCTCAAATCATTAAATACGAAACAGAACAATAACTTCTAGCCTCAAATCATCAAACACGAAACAGAACAATATCTTCTAGCCTCAAATCATTAAACACGAAACAGAACAATAACTTCTAGCCTCAAATCATTAAATACGAAACAGAACAATAACTTCTAGTTCTAGCCTCATATCATTAAATACGAAACAGAACAATAAATTCTAGCCTCAAATCATTAAATACGAAACAGAACAATAACTTCTAGCCTCAAATCATTAAACACGAAACAGAACAATAACTTCTAGCCTCAAACCATTAAACATGAAACAGAACAATAACTTCTAGTTCTAGCCTCAAATATATTAAACACGAAACAGAACAATAACTTCTAGCCTCAAATCATTAAACACGAAACAGAACAATAACTTCTAGTTCTAGCCTCAAATCATTAAACACGAAACAGAACAATAACTTCTAGTTCTAGCCTCAAATCATTAAACACGAAACAGAACAATAACTTCTAGCCTCAAATCATTAAATACGAAACAGAACAATAACTTCTAGCCTCAAATCATTAAACAGGAAACAGAACAATATCTTCTAGCCTCAAATCATTAAACACGAAACAGAACAATAACTTCTAGCCTCAAATCATTAAATACGAAACAGAACAATAACTTCTAGTTCTAGCCTCAAATCATTAAATACGAAACAGAACAATAAATTCTAGCCTCAAATCATTAAACACGAAACAGAACAATAACTTCTAGCCTCAAACCATTAAACACGAAACAGAACAATAACTTCTAGTTCTAGCCTCAAATCATTAAATACGAAACAGAACAATAACTTCTAGCCTCAAATCATTAAATACGAAACAGAACAATAACTTCTAACCTCAAATCATTAAACACGAAACAGAACAATAACGTCTAGCCTCAAATCATTAAATACGAAACAGAACAATAACACGAAACAGAACAATAACTTCTAGCCTCAAATCATTAAATACGAAACAGAACAATAACTTCTAGCCTCAAATCATTAAATACGAAACAGAACAATAACTTCTAGCCTCAAATCATTAAACACAAAACAGAACAATAACTTCTAGCCTCAAATCATTAAATACGAAACAGAACAATAACTTCTAGCCTCAAATCATTAAACACGAAACAGAACAATAACTTCTAGCCTCAAATCATTAAATACGAAACAGAACAATAACTTCTAGCCTCAAATCATTAAACACGAAACAGAACAATAACTTCTAGCCTCAAATCATTAAATACGAAACAGAACAATAACTTCTAGTTCTAGCCTCAAATCAATAAACACGAAACAGAACAATAAGTTCTAGTTCTAGCTTCAAATCATTAAACACGAAACAGAACAATAACTTCTAGCCTCAAATCATTAAACATGAAACAGAACAATAACTTCTAGCCTCAAATCATTAAATACGAAACAGAACAATAACTTCTAGCCTCAAATCATTAAATACGAAACAGAACAATAACTTCTAGTTCTAGCCTCAAATCATTAAATACGAAACAGAACAATAACTTCTAGCCTCAAATCATCAAACACGAAACAGAACAATATCTTCTAGCCTCAAATCATTAAACACGAAACAGAACAATAACTTCTAGCCTCAAATCATTAAATACGAAACAGAACAATAACTTCTAGTTCTAGCCTCATATCATTAAATACGAAACAGAACAATAAATTCTAGCCTCAAATCATTAAATACGAAACAGAACAATAACTTCTAGCCTCAAATCATTAAACACGAAACAGAACAATAACTTCTAGCCTCAAACCATTAAACATGAAACAGAACAATAACTTCTAGTTCTAGCCTCAAATATATTAAACACGAAACAGAACAATAACTTCTAGCCTCAAATCATTAAACACGAAACAGAACAATAACTTCTAGTTCTAGCCTCAAATCATTAAACACGAAACAGAACAATAACTTCTAGTTCTAGCCTCAAATCATTAAACACGAAACAGAACAATAACTTCTAGCCTCAAATCATTAAATATGAAACAGAACAATAACTTCTAGCCTCAAATCATTAAACAGGAAACAGAACAATATCTTCTAGCCTCAAATCATTAAACACGAAACAGAACAATAACTTCTAGCCTCAAATCATTAAATACGAAACAGAACAATAACTTCTAGTTCTAGCCTCAAATCATTAAATACGAAACAGAACAATAAATTCTAGCCTCAAATCATTAAACACGAAACAGAACAATAACTTCTAGCCTCAAACCATTAAACACGAAACAGAACAATAACTTCTAGTTCTAGCCTCAAATCATTAAATACGAAACAGAACAATAACTTCTAGCCTCAAATCATTAAATACGAAACAGAACAATAACTTCTAACCTCAAATCATTAAACACGAAACAGAACAATAACGTCTAGCCTCAAATCATTAAATACGAAACAGAACAATAACACGAAACAGAACAATAACTTCTAGCCTCAAATCATTAAATACGAAACAGAACAATAACTTCTAGCCTCAAATCATTAAATACGAAACAGAACAATAACTTTTAGTTCTAGCCTCAAATCATTAAACATGAAACAGAGCAATAACTTCTAGCCTCAAATCATTAAATACGAAACAGAACAATAACTTCTAGTTCTAGCCTCAAATCATTAAACACGAAACAGAACAATAACTTCTAGTTCTAGCCTCAAATCATTAAACACGAAACAGAACAATAACTTCTAGCCTCAAATCATTAAATACGAAACAGAACAATAACTTCTAACCTCAAATCATTAAACACGAAACAGAACAATATCTTCTAGCCTCAAATCATTAAACACGAAACAGAACAATAACTTCTAGTTCTAGCCTCAAATCATTAAATACGAAACAGAACAATAACTTCTAGCCTCAAATCATTAAACACGAAACAGAACAATATCTTCTAGCCTCAAATCATTAAACACGAAACAGAACAATAACTTCTAGCCTCAAATCATTAAATACGAAACAGAACAATAATTTCTAGCCTCAAATCATTAAACACGAAACAGAACAATAACTTCTAGCCTCAAATCATTAAATACGAAACAGAACAATAACTTCTAGTTCTAGCCTCAAATCATTAAATACGAAACAGAACAATAACTTCTAGCCTCAAATCATCAAACACGAAACAGAACAATATCTTCTAGCCTCAAATCATTAAACACGAAACAGAACAATAACTTCTAGCCTCAAATCATTAAATACGAAACAGAACAATAACTTCTAGTTCTAGCCTCATATCATTAAATACGAAACAGAACAATAAATTCTAGCCTCAAATCATTAAATACGAAACAGAACAATAAATTCTAGCCTCAAATCATTAAATACGAAACAGAACAATAACTTCTAGCCTCAAATCATTAAACACGAAACAGAACAATAACTTCTAGCCTCAAACCATTAAACATGAAACAGAACAATAACTTCTAGTTCTAGCCTCAAATATAACACGAAACAGAACAATAACTTCTAGCCTCAAATCATTAAACACGAAACAGAACAATAACTTCTAGTTCTAGCCTCAAATCATTAAACACGAAACAGAACAATAACTTCTAGTTCTAGCCTCAAATCATTAAATACGAAACAGAACAATAACTTCTAGCCTCAAATCATTAAACACGAAACAGAACAATATCTTCTAGCCTCAAATCATTAAACACGAAACAGAACAATAACTTCTAGCCTCAAATCATTAAATACGAAACAGAACAATAACTTCTAGTTCTAGCCTCAAATCATTAAATACGAAACAGAACAATAAATTCTAGCCTCAAATCATTAAACACGAAACAGAACAATAACTTCTAGCCTCAAACCATTAAACACGAAACAGAACAATAACTTCTAGTTCTAGCCTCAAATCATTAAATACGAAACAGAACAATAACTTCTAGCCTCAAATCATTAAATACGAAACAGAACAATAACTTCTAACCTCAAATCATTAAACACGAAACAGAACAATAACGTCTAGCCTCAAATCATTAAATACGTAACAGAACAATAACACGAAACAGAACAATAACTTCTAGCCTCAAATCATTAAATACGAAACAGAACAATAATTTCTAGCCTCAAATCATTAAACACGAAACAGAACAATAACTTCTAGCCTCAAATCATTAAATACGAAACAGAACAATAACTTTTAGTTCTAGCCTCAAATCATTAAACATGTAACAGAACAATAACTTCTAGCCTCAAATCATTAAATACGAAACAGAACAATAACTTCTAGTTCTAGCCTCAAATCATTAAACACGAAACAGAACAATAACTTCTAGCCTCAAATCATTAAATACGAAACAGAACAATAACTTCTAGTTCTAGCCTCAAATCATTAAATACGAAACAGAACAATAACTTCTAGCCTCAAATCATTAAACACGAAACAGAACAATAACTTCTAGTTCTAGCCTCAAATCATTAAATACGAAACAGAACAATAACTTCTAGCCTCAAATCATTAAACACGAAACAGAACAATAACTTCTAGCCTCAAATCATTAAACACGAAACAGAACAATAACTTCTGGCCTCAAATCATTAAATACGAAACAGAACAATAACTTCTAGCCTCAAATCATTAAATACGAAACAGAACAATAACTTCTAGCCTCAAATCATTAAACAGGAAACAGAACAATAACTTCTAGCCTCAAATCATTAAATACGAAACAGAACAATAACTTCTAGTTCTAGCCTCAAATCAATAAACACGAAACAGAACAATAACTTCTAGTTCTAGCCTCAAATTATTAAACACGAAACAGAACAATAACTTCTAGTTCTAGCTTCAAATCATTAAACACGAAACAGAACAATAACTTCTAGCCTCAAATCATTAAATACGAAACCAAACAATAACTTCTAGTTCTAGCCTCAAATCATTAAATACGAAACAGAACAAGAACTTCTAGCCTCAAATCATTAAATACGAAACAGAACAATAACTTCTAGCCTCAAATCATTAAACACAAAACAGAACAATATTTTCTAGCCTCAAATCATTAAACACGAAACAGAACAATAACTTCTAGCCTCAAATCATTAAATACGAAACAGAACAATAACTTCTTGTTCTAGCCTCAAATCATTCAATACGATACAGAACAATAAATTCTAGCCTCAAATCATTAAACACGAAACAGAACAATAACTTCTAGCCTCAAATCATTAAACACGAAACAGAACAATAACTTCTAGTTCTAGCCTCAAATCATTAAACACGAAACAGAACAATAACTTCTAGCCTCAAATCATTAAACACGAAACAAAACAATAACTTCTAGTTCTAGCCTCAAATCATTAAACACGAAACAGAACAATAACTTCTAGTTATAGCCTCAAATCATTAAACACGAAACAGAACAATAACTTCTAGCCTCAAATCATTAAATACGAAACAGAACAATAACTTCTAGCCTCAAATCATTAAACACGAAACAGAAAAATAACTTCTAGCCTCAAATCATTAAATACGAAACAGAACAATAACTTCTAGCCTCAAATCATTAAACACGAAACAGAACAATAACTTCTAGCCTCAAATCATTAAATACGAAACAGAACAATAATTTCTAGCCTCAAATCATTAAACACGAAACAGAACAATAACTTCTAGCCTCAAATCATTAAATACGAAACAGAACAATAATTTCTAGCCTCAAATCATAATCATTAAACACGAAACAGAACAATACCTTCTAGCCTCAAATCATTAAATACGAAACAGAACAATAACTTCTAGTTCTAGCCTCAAATCATTAAATACGAAACAGAACAATAACTTCTAGCCTCAAATCATTAAACACGAAACAGAACAATATCTTCTAGCCTCAAATCATTAAATACGAAACAGAACAATAACTTCTAGCCTCAAATCATTAAACACGAAACAGAAAAATAACTTCTAGCCTCAAATCATTAAATACGAAACAGAACAATAACTTCTAGCCTCAAATCATTAAACACGAAACAGAACAATAACTTCTAGCCTCAAATCATTAAATACGAAACAGAACAATAATTTCTAGCCTCAAATCATTAAACACGAAACAGAACAATACCTTCTAGCCTCAAATCATTAAATACGAAACAGAACAATAACTTCTAGTTCTAGCCTCAAATCATTAAATACGAAACAGAACAATAACTTCTAGCCTCAAATCATTAAACACGAAACAGAACAATATCTTCTAGCCTCAAATCATTAAACACGAAACAGAACAATAACTTCTAGCCTCAAATCATTAAATACGAAACAGAACAATAACTTCTAGTTCTAGCCTCAAATCATTAAATACGAAACAGAACAATAAATTCTAGCCTCAAATCATTAAATACGAAACAGAACAATAACTTCTAGCCTCAAATCATTAAACACGAAACAGAACAATAACTTCTAGCCTCAAACCATTAAACAGGAAACAGAACAATAACTTCTAGTTCTAGCCTCAAATCATTAAACACGAAACAGAACAATAACTTCTAGCCTCAAATCATTAAACACGAAACAGAACAATAACTTCTAGTTCTAGCCTCAAATCATTAAACACGAAACAGAACAATAACTTTTAGTTCTAGCCTCCAATCATTAAACACGAAACAGAACAATAACTTCTAGCCTCAAATCATTAAACACGAAACAGAACAATAACTTCTAGCCTCAAATCATTAAATACGAAACAGAACAATAACTTCTAGCCTCAAATCATTAAACACGAAACAGAACAATAACGTCTAGCCTCAAATCATTAAATACGAAACAGAACAATAACACGAAACAACAATAACTTCTAGCCTCAAATCATTAAATACGAAACAGAACAATAATTTCTAGCCTCAAATCATTAAACACGAAACAGAACAATAACTTCTAGCCTCAAATCATTAAACACGAAACAGAACAATAACTTCTAGCCTCAAATCATTAAATACGAAACAGAACAATAACTTCTAGTTCTAGCCTCAAATCATTAAACACGAAACAGAACAATAACTTCTAGCCTCAAATCATTAAATATGAAACAGAACAATAACTTCTAGTTCTAGCCTCAAAACATTAAACACGAAACAGAACAATAACTTCTAGCCTCAAATCATTAAATACGAAACAGAACAATAACTTCTAGTTCTAGCCTCAAATCATTAAATACGAAACAGAACAATAACTTCTAGCCTCAAATCATTAAATACGAAACAGAACAATAACTTCTAGTTCTAGCCTCAAATCATTAAATACGAAACAGAACAATAACTTCTAGCCTCAAATCATTAAATACGAAACAGAACAATAACTTCTAGCCTCAAATCATTAAATACGAAACAGAACAATAACTTCTAGTTCTAGCCTCAAATCATTAAATACGAAACAGAACAATATCTTCTAGCCTCAAATCATCAAACACGAAACAGAACAATAACTTCTAGCCTCAAATCATTAAATACGAAACAGAACAATAACTTCTAGCCTCAAATCATTAAATACGAAACAGAACAATAACTTCTAGCCTCAAATCATTAAACACAAAACAGAACAATAACTTCTAGCCTCAAATCATTAAATACGAAACAGAACAATAACTTCTAGCCTCAAATCATTAAACACGAAACAGAACAATAACTTCTAGCCTCAAATCATTAAATACGAAACAGAACAATAACTTCTAGCCTCAAATCATTAAACACGAAACAGAACAATAACTTCTAGCCTCAAATCATTAAATACGAAACAGAACAATAACTTCTAGTTCTAGCCTCAAATCAATAAACACGAAACAGAACAATAACTTCTAGTTCTAGCCTCAAATTATTAAACACGAAACAGAACAATAACTTCTAGTTCTAGCTTCAAATCATTAAACACGAAACAGAACAATAACTTCTAGCCTCAAATCATTAAATACGAAACCAAACAATAACTTCTAGTTCTAGCCTCAAATCATTAAATACGAAACAGAACAAGAACTTCTAGCCTCAAATCATTAAATACGAAACAGAACAATAACTTCTAGCCTCAAATCATTAAACACAAAACAGAACAATATTTTCTAGCCTCAAATCATTAAACACGAAACAGAACAATAACTTCTAGCCTCAAATCATTAAATACGAAACAGAACAATAACTTCTTGTTCTAGCCTCAAATCATTCAATACGATACAGAACAATAAATTCTAGCCTCAAATCATTAAACACGAAACAGAACAATAACTTCTAGCCTCAAATCATTAAACACGAAACAGAACAATAACTTCTAGTTCTAGCCTCAAATCATTAAACACGAAACAGAACAATAACTTCTAGCCTCAAATCATTAAACACGAAACAAAACAATAACTTCTAGTTCTAGCCTCAAATCATTAAACACGAAACAGAACAATAACTTCTAGTTATAGCCTCAAATCATTAAACACGAAACAGAACAATAACTTCTAGCCTCAAATCATTAAATACGAAACAGAACAATAACTTCTAGCCTCAAATCATTAAACACGAAACAGAAAAATAACTTCTAGCCTCAAATCATTAAATACGAAACAGAACAATAACTTCTAGCCTCAAATCATTAAACACGAAACAGAACAATAACTTCTAGCCTCAAATCATTAAATACGAAACAGAACAATAATTTCTAGCCTCAAATCATTAAACACGAAACAGAACAATAACTTCTAGCCTCAAATCATTAAATACGAAACAGAACAATAATTTCTAGCCTCAAATCATAATCATTAAACACGAAACAGAACAATACCTTCTAGCCTCAAATCATTAAATACGAAACAGAACAATAACTTCTAGTTCTAGCCTCAAATCATTAAATACGAAACAGAACAATAACTTCTAGCCTCAAATCATTAAACACGAAACAGAACAATATCTTCTAGCCTCAAATCATTAAATACGAAACAGAACAATAACTTCTAGCCTCAAATCATTAAACACGAAACAGAAAAATAACTTCTAGCCTCAAATCATTAAATACGAAACAGAACAATAACTTCTAGCCTCAAATCATTAAACACGAAACAGAACAATAACTTCTAGCCTCAAATCATTAAATACGAAACAGAACAATAATTTCTAGCCTCAAATCATTAAACACGAAACAGAACAATACCTTCTAGCCTCAAATCATTAAATACGAAACAGAACAATAACTTCTAGTTCTAGCCTCAAATCATTAAATACGAAACAGAACAATAACTTCTAGCCTCAAATCATTAAACACGAAACAGAACAATATCTTCTAGCCTCAAATCATTAAACACGAAACAGAACAATAACTTCTAGCCTCAAATCATTAAATACGAAACAGAACAATAACTTCTAGTTCTAGCCTCAAATCATTAAATACGAAACAGAACAATAAATTCTAGCCTCAAATCATTAAATACGAAACAGAACAATAACTTCTAGCCTCAAATCATTAAACACGAAACAGAACAATAACTTCTAGCCTCAAACCATTAAACAGGAAACAGAACAATAACTTCTAGTTCTAGCCTCAAATCATTAAACACGAAACAGAACAATAACTTCTAGCCTCAAATCATTAAACACGAAACAGAACAATAACTTCTAGTTCTAGCCTCAAATCATTAAACACGAAACAGAACAATAACTTTTAGTTCTAGCCTCCAATCATTAAACACGAAACAGAACAATAACTTCTAGCCTCAAATCATTAAACACGAAACAGAACAATAACTTCTAGCCTCAAATCATTAAATACGAAACAGAACAATAACTTCTAGCCTCAAATCATTAAACACGAAACAGAACAATAACGTCTAGCCTCAAATCATTAAATACGAAACAGAACAATAACACGAAACAACAATAACTTCTAGCCTCAAATCATTAAATACGAAACAGAACAATAATTTCTAGCCTCAAATCATTAAACACGAAACAGAACAATAACTTCTAGCCTCAAATCATTAAACACGAAACAGAACAATAACTTCTAGCCTCAAATCATTAAATACGAAACAGAACAATAACTTCTAGTTCTAGCCTCAAATCATTAAACACGAAACAGAACAATAACTTCTAGCCTCAAATCATTAAATATGAAACAGAACAATAACTTCTAGTTCTAGCCTCAAAACATTAAACACGAAACAGAACAATAACTTCTAGCCTCAAATCATTAAATACGAAACAGAACAATAACTTCTAGTTCTAGCCTCAAATCATTAAATACGAAACAGAACAATAACTTCTAGCCTCAAATCATTAAATACGAAACAGAACAATAACTTCTAGTTCTAGCCTCAAATCATTAAATACGAAACAGAACAATAACTTCTAGCCTCAAATCATTAAATACGAAACAGAACAATAACTTCTAGTTCTAGCCTCAAATCATTAAATACGAAACAGAACAATATCTTCTAGCCTCAAATCATCAAACACGAAACAGAACAATAACTTCTAGCCTCAAATCATTAAATACGAAACAGAACAATAACTTCTAGCCTCAAATCATTAAATACGAAACAGAACAATAACTTCTAGCCTCAAATCATTAAACACAAAACAGAACAATAACTTCTAGCCTCAAATCATTAAATACGAAACAGAACAATAACTTCTAGCCTCAAATCATTAAACACGAAACAGAACAATAACTTCTAGCCTCAAATCATTAAATACGAAACAGAACAATAACTTCTAGCCTCAAATCATTAAACACGAAACAGAACAATAACTTCTAGCCTCAAATCATTAAATACGAAACAGAACAATAACTTCTAGTTCTAGCCTCAAATCAATAAACACGAAACAGAACAATAAGTTCTAGTTCTAGCTTCAAATCATTAAACACGAAACAGAACAATAACTTCTAGCCTCAAATCATTAAACATGAAACAGAACAATAACTTCTAGCCTCAAATCATTAAATACGAAACAGAACAATAACTTCTAGCCTCAAATCATTAAATACGAAACAGAACAATAACTTCTAGTTCTAGCCTCAAATCATTAAATACGAAACAGAACAATAACTTCTAGCCTCAAATCATCAAACACGAAACAGAACAATATCTTCTAGCCTCAAATCATTAAACACGAAACAGAACAATAACTTCTAGCCTCAAATCATTAAATACGAAACAGAACAATAACTTCTAGTTCTAGCCTCATATCATTAAATACGAAACAGAACAATAAATTCTAGCCTCAAATCATTAAATACGAAACAGAACAATAACTTCTAGCCTCAAATCATTAAACACGAAACAGAACAATAACTTCTAGCCTCAAACCATTAAACATGAAACAGAACAATAACTTCTAGTTCTAGCCTCAAATATATTAAACACGAAACAGAACAATAACTTCTAGCCTCAAATCATTAAACACGAAACAGAACAATAACTTCTAGTTCTAGCCTCAAATCATTAAACACGAAACAGAACAATAACTTCTAGTTCTAGCCTCAAATCATTAAACACGAAACAGAACAATAACTTCTAGCCTCAAATCATTAAATACGAAACAGAACAATAACTTCTAGCCTCAAATCATTAAACAGGAAACAGAACAATATCTTCTAGCCTCAAATCATTAAACACGAAACAGAACAATAACTTCTAGCCTCAAATCATTAAATACGAAACAGAACAATAACTTCTAGTTCTAGCCTCAAATCATTAAATACGAAACAGAACAATAAATTCTAGCCTCAAATCATTAAACACGAAACAGAACAATAACTTCTAGCCTCAAACCATTAAACACGAAACAGAACAATAACTTCTAGTTCTAGCCTCAAATCATTAAATACGAAACAGAACAATAACTTCTAGCCTCAAATCATTAAATACGAAACAGAACAATAACTTCTAACCTCAAATCATTAAACACGAAACAGAACAATAACGTCTAGCCTCAAATCATTAAATACGAAACAGAACAATAACACGAAACAGAACAATAACTTCTAGCCTCAAATCATTAAATACGAAACAGAACAATAACTTCTAGCCTCAAATCATTAAATACGAAACAGAACAATAACTTCTAGCCTCAAATCATTAAACACAAAACAGAACAATAACTTCTAGCCTCAAATCATTAAATACGAAACAGAACAATAACTTCTAGCCTCAAATCATTAAACACGAAACAGAACAATAACTTCTAGCCTCAAATCATTAAATACGAAACAGAACAATAACTTCTAGCCTCAAATCATTAAACACGAAACAGAACAATAACTTCTAGCCTCAAATCATTAAATACGAAACAGAACAATAACTTCTAGTTCTAGCCTCAAATCAATAAACACGAAACAGAACAATAAGTTCTAGTTCTAGCTTCAAATCATTAAACACGAAACAGAACAATAACTTCTAGCCTCAAATCATTAAACATGAAACAGAACAATAACTTCTAGCCTCAAATCATTAAATACGAAACAGAACAATAACTTCTAGCCTCAAATCATTAAATACGAAACAGAACAATAACTTCTAGTTCTAGCCTCAAATCATTAAATACGAAACAGAACAATAACTTCTAGCCTCAAATCATCAAACACGAAACAGAACAATATCTTCTAGCCTCAAATCATTAAACACGAAACAGAACAATAACTTCTAGCCTCAAATCATTAAATACGAAACAGAACAATAACTTCTAGTTCTAGCCTCATATCATTAAATACGAAACAGAACAATAAATTCTAGCCTCAAATCATTAAATACGAAACAGAACAATAACTTCTAGCCTCAAATCATTAAACACGAAACAGAACAATAACTTCTAGCCTCAAACCATTAAACATGAAACAGAACAATAACTTCTAGTTCTAGCCTCAAATATATTAAACACGAAACAGAACAATAACTTCTAGCCTCAAATCATTAAACACGAAACAGAACAATAACTTCTAGTTCTAGCCTCAAATCATTAAACACGAAACAGAACAATAACTTCTAGTTCTAGCCTCAAATCATTAAACACGAAACAGAACAATAACTTCTAGCCTCAAATCATTAAATACGAAACAGAACAATAACTTCTAGCCTCAAATCATTAAACAGGAAACAGAACAATATCTTCTAGCCTCAAATCATTAAACACGAAACAGAACAATAACTTCTAGCCTCAAATCATTAAATACGAAACAGAACAATAACTTCTAGTTCTAGCCTCAAATCATTAAATACGAAACAGAACAATAAATTCTAGCCTCAAATCATTAAACACGAAACAGAACAATAACTTCTAGCCTCAAACCATTAAACACGAAACAGAACAATAACTTCTAGTTCTAGCCTCAAATCATTAAATACGAAACAGAACAATAACTTCTAGCCTCAAATCATTAAATACGAAACAGAACAATAACTTCTAACCTCAAATCATTAAACACGAAACAGAACAATAACGTCTAGCCTCAAATCATTAAATACGAAACAGAACAATAACACGAAACAGAACAATAACTTCTAGCCTCAAATCATTAAATACGAAACAGAACAATAACTTCTAGCCTCAAATCATTAAATACGAAACAGAACAATAACTTTTAGTTCTATCCTCAAATCATTAAACATGAAACAGAGCAATAACTTCTAGCCTCAAATCATTAAATACGAAACAGAACAATAACTTCTAGTTCTAGCCTCAAATCATTAAACACGAAACAGAACAATAACCTCTAGCCTCAAATCATTAAATACGAAACAGAACAATAACTTCTAGTTCTAGCCTCAAATCATTAAACACGAAACAGAACAATAACTTCTAGTTCTAGCCTCAAATCATTAAATACGAAACAGAACAATAACTTCTAGCCTCAAATCATTAAACACGAAACAGAACAATAACTTCTAGCCTCAAATCATTAAACACGAAACAGAACAATAACTTCTGACCTCAAATCATTAAATACGAAACAGAACAATAACTTCTAGCCTCAAATCATTAAATACGAAACAGAACAATAACTTCTAGCCTCAAATCATTAAACACGAAACAGAACAATAACTTCTAGACTCAAATCATTAAATACGAAACAGAACAATAACTTCTAGTTCTAGCCTCAAATCAATAAACACGAAACAGAACAATAACTTCTAGCCTCAAATCATTAAATACGAAACCAAACAATAACTTCTAGTTCTAGCCTCAAATCATTAAATACGAAACAGAACAAGAACTTCTAGCCTCAAATCATTAAAATGAAACAGAACAATAACTTCTAGCCTCAAATCATTAAACACAAAACAGAACAATATTTTCTAGCCTCAAATCATTAAACACGAAACAGAACAATAACTTCTAGCCTCAAATCATTAAATACGAAACAGAACAATAACTTCTTGTTCTAGCCTCAAATCATTCAATACGAAACAGAACAATAAATTCTAGCCTCAAATCATTAAACACGAAACAGAACAATAACTTCTAGCCTCAAATCATTAAACACGAAACAGAACAATAACTTCTAGTTCTAGCCTCAAATCATTAAACACGAAACAGAACAATAAATTCTAGCCTCAAATCATTAAACACGAAACAGAACAATAACTTCTAGCCTCAAATCATTAAACACGAAACAGAACAATAACTTCTAGTTCTAGCCTCAAATCATTAAACACGAAACAGAACAATAACTTCTAGTTCTAGCCTCAAATCATTAAACACGAAACAAAACAATAACTTCTAGTTCTAGCCTCAAATCATTAAACACGAAACAGAACAATAACTTCTAGTTATAGCCTCAAATCATTAAACACGAAACAGAACAATAACTTCTAGCCTCAAATCATTAAATACGAAACAGAACAATAACTTCTAGCCTCAAATCATTAAACACGAAACAGAAAAATAACTTCTAGCCTCAAATCATTAAATACGAAACAGAACAATAACTTCTAGCCTCAAATCATTAAACACGAAACAGAACAATATCTTCTAGCCTCAAATCATTAAACACGAAACAGAACAATAACTTCTAGCCTCAAATCATTAAATACGAAACAGAACAATAACTTCTAGTTCTAGCCTCAAATCATTAAATACGAAACAGAACAATAAATTCTAGCCTCAAATCATTAAATACGAAACAGAACAATAACTTCTAGCCTCAAATCATTAAACACGAAACAGAACAATAACTTCTAGCCTCAAACCATTAAACAGGAAACAGAACAATAACTTCTAGTTCTAGCCTCAAATCATTAAACACGAAACAGAACAATAACTTCTAGCCTCAAATCATTAAACACGAAACAGAACAATAACTTCTAGTTCTAGCCTCAAATCATTAAACACGAAACAGAACAATAACTTTTAGTTCTAGCCTCCAATCATTAAACACGAAACAGAACAATAACTTCTAGCCTCAAATCATTAAACACGAAACAGAACAATAACTTCTAGCCTCAAATCATTAAATACGAAACAGAACAATAACTTCTAGCCTCAAATCATTAAACACGAAACAGAACAATAACGTCTAGCCTCAAATCATTAAATACGAAACAGAACAATAACACGAAACAACAATAACTTCTAGCCTCAAATCATTAAATATGAAACAGAACAATAACTTCTAGTTCTAGCCTCAAATCATTAAACACGAAACAGAACAATAACTTCTAGCCTCAAATCATTAAATACGAAACAGAACAATAACTTCTAGTTCTAGCCTCAAATCATTAAATACGAAACAGAACAATAACTTCTAGCCTCAAATCATTAAACACGAAACAGAACAATAACTTCTAGCCTCAAATCATTAAATACGAAACAGAACAATAACTTCTAACCTCAAATCATTAAACACGAAACAGAACAATAACGTCTAGCCTCAAATCATTAAATACGAAACAGAACAATAACACGAAACAGAACAATAACTTCTAGCCTCAAATCATTAAATACGAAACAGAACAATAACTTCTAGCCTCAAATCATTAAATACGAAACAGAACAATAACTTTTAGTTCTAGCCTCAAATCATTAAACATGAAACAGAGCAATAACTTCTAGCCTCAAATCATTAAATACGAAACAGAACAATAACTTCTAGTTCTAGCCTCAAATCATTAAACACGAAACAGAACAATAACTTCTAGCCTCAAATCATTAAATACGAAACAGAACAATAACTTCTAGTTCTAGCCTCAAATCATTAAACACGAAACAGAACAATAACTTCTAGTTCTAGCCTCAAATCATTAAATACGAAACAGAACAATAACTTCTAGCCTCAAATCATTAAACACGAAACAGAACAATAACTTCTAGCCTCAAATCATTAAACACGAAACAGAACAATAACTTCTGACCTCAAATCATTAAATACGAAACAGAACAATAACTTCTAGCCTCAAATCATTAAATACGAAACAGAACAATAACTTCTAGCCTCAAATCATTAAACACGAAACAGAACAATAACTTCTAGACTCAAATCATTAAATACGAAACAGAACAATAACTTCTAGTTCTAGCCTCAAATCAATAAACACGAAACAGAACAATAACTTCTAGCCTCAAATCATTAAATACGAAACCAAACAATAACTTCTAGTTCTAGCCTCAAATCATTAAATACGAAACAGAACAAGAACTTCTAGCCTCAAATCATTAAAATGAAACAGAACAATAACTTCTAGCCTCAAATCATTAAACACAAAACAGAACAATATTTTCTAGCCTCAAATCATTAAACACGAAACAGAACAATAACTTCTAGCCTCAAATCATTAAATACGAAACAGAACAATAACTTCTTGTTCTAGCCTCAAATCATTCAATACGAAACAGAACAATAAATTCTAGCCTCAAATCATTAAACACGAAACAGAACAATAACTTCTAGCCTCAAATCATTAAACACGAAACAGAACAATAACTTCTAGTTCTAGCCTCAAATCATTAAACACGAAACAGAACAATAACTTCTAGTTCTAGCCTCAAATCATTAAACACGAAACAAAACAATAACTTCTAGTTCTAGCCTCAAATCATTAAACACGAAACAGAACAATAACTTCTAGTTATAGCCTCAAATCATTAAACACGAAACAGAACAATAACTTCTAGCCTCAAATCATTAAATACGAAACAGAACAATAACTTCTAGCCTCAAATCATTAAACACGAAACAGAAAAATAACTTCTAGCCTCAAATCATTAAATACGAAACAGAACAATAACTTCTAGCCTCAAATCATTAAACACGAAACAGAACAATATCTTCTAGCCTCAAATCATTAAACACGAAACAGAACAATAACTTCTAGCCTCAAATCATTAAATACGAAACAGAACAATAACTTCTAGTTCTAGCCTCAAATCATTAAATACGAAACAGAACAATAAATTCTAGCCTCAAATCATTAAATACGAAACAGAACAATAACTTCTAGCCTCAAATCATTAAACACGAAACAGAACAATAACTTCTAGCCTCAAACCATTAAACAGGAAACAGAACAATAACTTCTAGTTCTAGCCTCAAATCATTAAACACGAAACAGAACAATAACTTCTAGCCTCAAATCATTAAACACGAAACAGAACAATAACTTCTAGTTCTAGCCTCAAATCATTAAACACGAAACAGAACAATAACTTTTAGTTCTAGCCTCCAATCATTAAACACGAAACAGAACAATAACTTCTAGCCTCAAATCATTAAACACGAAACAGAACAATAACTTCTAGCCTCAAATCATTAAATACGAAACAGAACAATAACTTCTAGCCTCAAATCATTAAACACGAAACAGAACAATAACGTCTAGCCTCAAATCATTAAATACGAAACAGAACAATAACACGAAACAACAATAACTTCTAGCCTCAAATCATTAAATACGAAACAGAACAATAATTTCTAGCCTCAAATCATTAAACACGAAACAGAACAATAACTTCTAGCCTCAAATCATTAAACACGAAACAGAACAATAACTTCTAGCCTCAAATCATTAAATACGAAACAGAACAATAACTTCTAGTTCTAGCCTCAAATCATTAAACACGAAACAGAACAATAACTTCTAGCCTCAAATCATTAAATATGAAACAGAACAATAACTTCTAGTTCTAGCCTCAAATCATTAAACACGAAACAGAACAATAACTTCTAGCCTCAAATCATTAAATACGAAACAGAACAATAACTTCTAGTTCTAGCCTCAAATCATTAAATACGAAACAGAACAATAACTTCTAGCCTCAAATCATTAAATACGAAACAGAACAATAACTTCTAGTTCTAGCCTCAAATCATTAAATACGAAACAGAACAATAACTTCTAGCCTCAAATCATTAAACACGAAACAGAACAATAACTTCTAGCCTCAAATCATTAAACACGAAACAGAACAATAACTTCTGGCCTCAAATCATTAAATACGAAACAGAACAATAACTTCTAGCCTCAAATCATTAAACACGAAACAGAACAATAACTTCTAGTTCTAGCCTCAAATCATTAAATACGAAACAGAACAATAACTTCTAGCCTCAAATCATTAAACACGAAACAGAACAATAACTTCTAGCCTCAAATCATTAAACACGAAACAGAACAATAACTTCTGGCCTCAAATCATTAAATACGAAACAGAACAATAACTTCTAGCCTCAAATCATTAAATACGAAACAGAACAATAACTTCTAGCCTCAAATCATTAAACACGAAACAGAACAATAACTTCTAGCCTCAAATCATTAAATACGAAACAGAACAATAACTTCTAGTTCTAGCCTCAAATCAATAAACACGAAACAGAACAATAACTTCTAGTTCTAGCCTCAAATCATTAAACACGAAACAGAACAATAACTTCTAGTTCTAGCTTCAAATCATTAAACACGAAACAGAACAATAACTTCTAGCCTCAAATCATTAAATACGAAACCAAACAATAACTTCTAGTTCTAGCCTCAAATCATTAAATACGAAACAGAACAAGAACTTCTAGCCTCAAATCATTAAATACGAAACAGAACAATAACTTCTAGCCTCAAATCATTAAACACAAAACAGAACAATATTTTCTAGCCTCAAATCATTAAACACGAAACAGAACAATAACTTCTAGCCTCAAATCATTAAATACGAAACAGAACAATAACTTCTTGTTCTAGCCTCAAATCATTCAATACGAAACAGAACAATAAATTCTAGCCTCAAATCATTAAACACGAAACAGAACAATAACTTCTAGCCTCAAATCATTAAACACGAATCAGAACAATAACTTCTAGTTCTAGCCTCAAATCATTAAACACGAAACAGAACAATAACTTCTAGCCTCAAATCATTAAACACGAAACAAAACAATAACTTCTAGTTCTAGCCTCAAATCATTAAACACAAAACAGAACAATAACTTCTAGTTATAGCCTCAAATCATTAAACACGAAACAGAACAATAACTTCTAGCCTCAAATCATTAAATACGAAACAGAACAATAACTTCTAGCCTCAAATCATTAAACACGAAACAGAAAAATAACTTCTAGCCTCAAATCATTAAATACGAAACAGAACAATAACTTCTAGCCTCAAATCATTAAACACGAAACAGAACAATAACTTCTAGCCTCAAATCATTAAATACGAAACAGAACAATAATTTCTAGCCTCAAATCATTAAACACGAAACAGAACAATAACTTCTAGCTTCAAATCATTAAACACGAAACAGAACAATACCTTCTAGCCTCAAATCATTAAATACGAAACAGAACAATAACTTCTAGTTCTAGCCTCAAATCATTAAATACGAAACAGAACAATAACTTCTAGCCTCAAATCATTAAACACGAAACAGAACAATATCTTCTAGCCTCAAATCATTAAACACGAAACAGAACAATAACTTCTAGCCTCAAATCATTAAATACGAAACAGAACAATAATTTCTAGCCTCAAATCATTAAACACGAAACAGAACAATAACTTCTAGCCTCAAATCATTAAATACGAAACAGAACAATAACTTCTAGTTCTAGCCTCAAATCATTAAATACGAAACAGAACAATAACTTCTAGCCTCAAATCATCAAACACGAAACAGAACAATATCTTCTAGCCTCAAATCATTAAACACGAAACAGAACAATAACTTCTAGCCTCAAATCATTAAATACGAAACAGAACAATAACTTCTAGTTCTAGCCTCATATCATTAAATACGAAACAGAACAATAAATTCTAGCCTCAAATCATTAAATACGAAACAGAACAATAACTTCTAGCCTCAAATCATTAAACACGAAACAGAACAATAACTTCTAGCCTCAAACCATTAAACATGAAACAGAACAATAACTTCTAGTTCTAGCCTCAAATATAACACGAAACAGAACAATAACTTCTAGCCTCAAATCATTAAACACGAAACAGAACAATAACTTCTAGTTCTAGCCTCAAATCATTAAACACGAAACAGAACAATAACTTCTAGTTCTAGCCTCAAATCATTAAATACGAAACAGAACAATAACTTCTAGCCTCAAATCATTAAACACGAAACAGAACAATATCTTCTAGCCTCAAATCATTAAACACGAAACAGAACAATAACTTCTAGCCTCAAATCATTAAATACGAAACAGAACAATAACTTCTAGTTCTAGCCTCAAATCATTAAATACGAAACAGAACAATAAATTCTAGCCTCAAATCATTAAACACGAAACAGAACAATAACTTCTAGCCTCAAACCATTAAACACGAAACAGAACAATAACTTCTAGTTCTAGCCTCAAATCATTAAATACGAAACAGAACAATAACTTCTAGCCTCAAATCATTAAATACGAAACAGAACAATAACTTCTAACCTCAAATCATTAAACACGAAACAGAACAATAACGTCTAGCCTCAAATCATTAAATACGTAACAGAACAATAACACGAAACAGAACAATAACTTCTAGCCTCAAATCATTAAATACGAAACAGAACAATAATTTCTAGCCTCAAATCATTAAACACGAAACAGAACAATAACTTCTAGCCTCAAATCATTAAATACGAAACAGAACAATAACTTTTAGTTCTAGCCTCAAATCATTAAACATGTAACAGAACAATAACTTCTAGCCTCAAATCATTAAATACGAAACAGAACAATAACTTCTAGTTCTAGCCTCAAATCATTAAACACGAAACAGAACAATAACTTCTAGCCTCAAATCATTAAATACGAAACAGAACAATAACTTCTAGTTCTAGCCTCAAATCATTAAACACGAAACAGAACAATAACTTCTAGTTCTAGCCTCAAATCATTAAATACGAAACAGAACAATAACTTCTAGCCTCAAATCATTAAACACGAAACAGAACAATAACTTCTAGCCTCAAATCATTAAACACGAAACAGAACAATAACTTCTGGCCTCAAATCATTAAATACGAAACAGAACAATAACTTCTAGCCTCAAATCATTAAATACGAAACAGAACAATAACTTCTAGCCTCAAATCATTAAACAGGAAACAGAACAATAACTTCTAGCCTCAAATCATTAAATACGAAACAGAACAATAACTTCTAGTTCTAGCCTCAAATCAATAAACACGAAACAGAACAATAACTTCTAGTTCTAGCCTCAAATTATTAAACACGAAACAGAACAATAACTTCTAGTTCTAGCTTCAAATCATTAAACACGAAACAGAACAATAACTTCTAGCCTCAAATCATTAAATACGAAACCAAACAATAACTTCTAGTTCTAGCCTCAAATCATTAAATACGAAACAGAACAAGAACTTCTAGCCTCAAATCATTAAATACGAAACAGAACAATAACTTCTAGCCTCAAATCATTAAACACAAAACAGAACAATATTTTCTAGCCTCAAATCATTAAACACGAAACAGAACAATAACTTCTAGCCTCAAATCATTAAATACGAAACAGAACAATAACTTCTTGTTCTAGCCTCAAATCATTCAATACGATACAGAACAATAAATTCTAGCCTCAAATCATTAAACACGAAACAGAACAATAACTTCTAGCCTCAAATCATTAAACACGAAACAGAACAATAACTTCTAGTTCTAGCCTCAAATCATTAAACACGAAACAGAACAATAACTTCTAGCCTCAAATCATTAAACACGAAACAAAACAATAACTTCTAGTTCTAGCCTCAAATCATTAAACACGAAACAGAACAATAACTTCTAGTTATAGCCTCAAATCATTAAACACGAAACAGAACAATAACTTCTAGCCTCAAATCATTAAATACGAAACAGAACAATAACTTCTAGCCTCAAATCATTAAACACGAAACAGAAAAATAACTTCTAGCCTCAAATCATTAAATACGAAACAGAACAATAACTTCTAGCCTCAAATCATTAAACACGAAACAGAACAATAACTTCTAGCCTCAAATCATTAAATACGAAACAGAACAATAATTTCTAGCCTCAAATCATTAAACACGAAACAGAACAATAACTTCTAGCCTGAAATCATTAAATACGAAACAGAACAATAATTTCTAGCCTCAAATCATAATCATTAAACACGAAACAGAACAATACCTTCTAGCCTCAAATCATTAAATACGAAACAGAACAATAACTTCTAGTTCTAGCCTCAAATCATTAAATACGAAACAGAACAATAACTTCTAGCCTCAAATCATTAAACACGAAACAGAACAATATCTTCTAGCCTCAAATCATTAAATACGAAACAGAACAATAACTTCTAGCCTCAAATCATTAAACACGAAACAGAAAAATAACTTCTAGCCTCAAATCATTAAATACGAAACAGAACAATAACTTCTAGCCTCAAATCATTAAACACGAAACAGAACAATAACTTCTAGCCTCAAATCATTAAATACGAAACAGAACAATAATTTCTAGCCTCAAATCATTAAACACGAAACAGAACAATACCTTCTAGCCTCAAATCATTAAATACGAAACAGAACAATAACTTCTAGTTCTAGCCTCAAATCATTAAATACGAAACAGAACAATAACTTCTAGCCTCAAATCATTAAACACGAAACAGAACAATATCTTCTAGCCTCAAATCATTAAACACGAAACAGAACAATAACTTCTAGCCTCAAATCATTAAATACGAAACAGAACAATAACTTCTAGTTCTAGCCTCAAATCATTAAATACGAAACAGAACAATAAATTCTAGCCTCAAATCATTAAATACGAAACAGAACAATAACTTCTAGCCTCAAATCATTAAACACGAAACAGAACAATAACTTCTAGCCTCAAACCATTAAACAGGAAACAGAACAATAACTTCTAGTTCTAGCCTCAAATCATTAAACACGAAACAGAACAATAACTTCTAGCCTCAAATCATTAAACACGAAACAGAACAATAACTTCTAGTTCTAGCCTCAAATCATTAAACACGAAACAGAACAATAACTTTTAGTTCTAGCCTCCAATCATTAAACACGAAACAGAACAATAACTTCTAGCCTCAAATCATTAAACACGAAACAGAACAATAACTTCTAGCCTCAAATCATTAAATACGAAACAGAACAATAACTTCTAGCCTCAAATCATTAAACACGAAACAGAACAATAACGTCTAGCCTCAAATCATTAAATACGAAACAGAACAATAACACGAAACAACAATAACTTCTAGCCTCAAATCATTAAATACGAAACAGAACAATAATTTCTAGCCTCAAATCATTAAACACGAAACAGAACAATAACTTCTAGCCTCAAATCATTAAACACGAAACAGAACAATAACTTCTAGCCTCAAATCATTAAATACGAAACAGAACAATAACTTCTAGTTCTAGCCTCAAATCATTAAACACGAAACAGAACAATAACTTCTAGCCTCAAATCATTAAATATGAAACAGAACAATAACTTCTAGTTCTAGCCTCAAATCATTAAACACGAAACAGAACAATAACTTCTAGCCTCAAATCATTAAATACGAAACAGAACAATAACTTCTAGTTCTAGCCTCAAATCATTAAATACGAAACAGAACAATAACTTCTAGCCTCAAATCATTAAATACGAAACAGAACAATAACTTCTAGTTCTAGCCTCAAATCATTAAATACGAAACAGAACAATAACTTCTAGCCTCAAATCATTAAATACGAAACAGAACAATAACTTCTAGTTCTAGCCTCAAATCATTAAATACGAAACAGAACAATATCTTCTAGCCTCAAATCATCAAACACGAAACAGAACAATAACTTCTAGCCTCAAATCATTAAATACGAAACAGAACAATAACTTCTAGCCTCAAATCATTAAATACGAAACAGAACAATAACTTCTAGCCTCAAATCATTAAACACAAAACAGAACAATAACTTCTAGCCTCAAATCATTAAATACGAAACAGAACAATAACTTCTAGCCTCAAATCATTAAATACGAAACAGAACAATAACTTCTAGCCTCAAATCATTAAACACGAAACAGAACAATAACTTCTAGCCTCAAATCATTAAATACGAAACAGAACAATAACTTCTAGTTCTAGCCTCAAATCAATAAACACGAAACAGAACAATAAGTTCTAGTTCTAGCTTCAAATCATTAAACACGAAACAGAACAATAACTTCTAGCCTCAAATCATTAAACATGAAACAGAACAATAACTTCTAGCCTCAAATCATTAAATACGAAACAGAACAATAACTTCTAGCCTCAAATCATTAAATACGAAACAGAACAATAACTTCTAGTTCTAGCCTCAAATCATTAAATACGAAACAGAACAATAACTTCTAGCCTCAAATCATCAAACACGAAACAGAACAATATCTTCTAGCCTCAAATCATTAAACACGAAACAGAACAATAACTTCTAGCCTCAAATCATTAAATACGAAACAGAACAATAACTTCTAGTTCTAGCCTCATATCATTAAATACGAAACAGAACAATAAATTCTAGCCTCAAATCATTAAATACGAAACAGAACAATAACTTCTAGCCTCAAATCATTAAACACGAAACAGAACAATAACTTCTAGCCTCAAACCATTAAACATGAAACAGAACAATAACTTCTAGTTCTAGCCTCAAATATATTAAACACGAAACAGAACAATAACTTCTAGCCTCAAATCATTAAACACGAAACAGAACAATAACTTCTAGTTCTAGCCTCAAATCATTAAACACGAAACAGAACAATAACTTCTAGTTCTAGCCTCAAATCATTAAACACGAAACAGAACAATAACTTCTAGCCTCAAATCATTAAATACGAAACAGAACAATAACTTCTAGCCTCAAATCATTAAACAGGAAACAGAACAATATCTTCTAGCCTCAAATCATTAAACACGAAACAGAACAATAACTTCTAGCCTCAAATCATTAAATACGAAACAGAACAATAACTTCTAGTTCTAGCCTCAAATCATTAAATACGAAACAGAACAATAAATTCTAGCCTCAAATCATTAAACACGAAACAGAACAATAACTTCTAGCCTCAAACCATTAAACACGAAACAGAACAATAACTTCTAGTTCTAGCCTCAAATCATTAAATACGAAACAGAACAATAACTTCTAGCCTCAAATCATTAAATACGAAACAGAACAATAACTTCTAACCTCAAATCATTAAACACGAAACAGAACAATAACGTCTAGCCTCAAATCATTAAATACGAAACAGAACAATAACACGAAACAGAACAATAACTTCTAGCCTCAAATCATTAAATACGAAACAGAACAATAACTTCTAGCCTCAAATCATTAAATACGAAACAGAACAATAACTTCTAGCCTCAAATCATTAAACACAAAACAGAACAATAACTTCTAGCCTCAAATCATTAAATACGAAACAGAACAATAACTTCTAGCCTCAAATCATTAAACACGAAACAGAACAATAACTTCTAGCCTCAAATCATTAAATACGAAACAGAACAATAACTTCTAGCCTCAAATCATTAAACACGAAACAGAACAATAACTTCTAGCCTCAAATCATTAAATACGAAACAGAACAATAACTTCTAGTTCTAGCCTCAAATCAATAAACACGAAACAGAACAATAAGTTCTAGTTCTAGCTTCAAATCATTAAACACGAAACAGAACAATAACTTCTAGCCTCAAATCATTAAACATGAAACAGAACAATAACTTCTAGCCTCAAATCATTAAATACGAAACAGAACAATAACTTCTAGCCTCAAATCATTAAATACGAAACAGAACAATAACTTCTAGTTCTAGCCTCAAATCATTAAATACGAAACAGAACAATAACTTCTAGCCTCAAATCATCAAACACGAAACAGAACAATATCTTCTAGCCTCAAATCATTAAACACGAAACAGAACAATAACTTCTAGCCTCAAATCATTAAATACGAAACAGAACAATAACTTCTAGTTCTAGCCTCATATCATTAAATACGAAACAGAACAATAAATTCTAGCCTCAAATCATTAAATACGAAACAGAACAATAACTTCTAGCCTCAAATCATTAAACACGAAACAGAACAATAACTTCTAGCCTCAAACCATTAAACATGAAACAGAACAATAACTTCTAGTTCTAGCCTCAAATATATTAAACACGAAACAGAACAATAACTTCTAGCCTCAAATCATTAAACACGAAACAGAACAATAACTTCTAGTTCTAGCCTCAAATCATTAAACACGAAACAGAACAATAACTTCTAGTTCTAGCCTCAAATCATTAAACACGAAACAGAACAATAACTTCTAGCCTCAAATCATTAAATACGAAACAGAACAATAACTTCTAGCCTCAAATCATTAAACAGGAAACAGAACAATATCTTCTAGCCTCAAATCATTAAACACGAAACAGAACAATAACTTCTAGCCTCAAATCATTAAATACGAAACAGAACAATAACTTCTAGTTCTAGCCTCAAATCATTAAATACGAAACAGAACAATAAATTCTAGCCTCAAATCATTAAACACGAAACAGAACAATAACTTCTAGCCTCAAACCATTAAACACGAAACAGAACAATAACTTCTAGTTCTAGCCTCAAATCATTAAATACGAAACAGAACAATAACTTCTAGCCTCAAATCATTAAATACGAAACAGAACAATAACTTCTAACCTCAAATCATTAAACACGAAACAGAACAATAACGTCTAGCCTCAAATCATTAAATACGAAACAGAACAATAACACGAAACAGAACAATAACTTCTAGCCTCAAATCATTAAATACGAAACAGAACAATAACTTCTAGCCTCAAATCATTAAATACGAAACAGAACAATAACTTCTAGCCTCAAATCATTAAACACAAAACAGAACAATAACTTCTAGCCTCAAATCATTAAATACGAAACAGAACAATAACTTCTAGCCTCAAATCATTAAACACGAAACAGAACAATAACTTCTAGCCTCAAATCATTAAATACGAAACAGAACAATAACTTCTAGCCTCAAATCATTAAACACGAAACAGAACAATAACTTCTAGCCTCAAATCATTAAATACGAAACAGAACAATAACTTCTAGTTCTAGCCTCAAATCAATAAACACGAAACAGAACAATAAGTTCTAGTTCTAGCTTCAAATCATTAAACACGAAACAGAACAATAACTTCTAGCCTCAAATCATTAAACATGAAACAGAACAATAACTTCTAGCCTCAAATCATTAAATACGAAACAGAACAATAACTTCTAGCCTCAAATCATTAAATACGAAACAGAACAATAACTTCTAGTTCTAGCCTCAAATCATTAAATACGAAACAGAACAATAACTTCTAGCCTCAAATCATCAAACACGAAACAGAACAATATCTTCTAGCCTCAAATCATTAAACACGAAACAGAACAATAACTTCTAGCCTCAAATCATTAAATACGAAACAGAACAATAACTTCTAGTTCTAGCCTCATATCATTAAATACGAAACAGAACAATAAATTCTAGCCTCAAATCATTAAATACGAAACAGAACAATAACTTCTAGCCTCAAATCATTAAACACGAAACAGAACAATAACTTCTAGCCTCAAACCATTAAACATGAAACAGAACAATAACTTCTAGTTCTAGCCTCAAATATATTAAACACGAAACAGAACAATAACTTCTAGCCTCAAATCATTAAACACGAAACAGAACAATAACTTCTAGTTCTAGCCTCAAATCATTAAACACGAAACAGAACAATAACTTCTAGTTCTAGCCTCAAATCATTAAACACGAAACAGAACAATAACTTCTAGCCTCAAATCATTAAATACGAAACAGAACAATAACTTCTAGCCTCAAATCATTAAACAGGAAACAGAACAATATCTTCTAGCCTCAAATCATTAAACACGAAACAGAACAATAACTTCTAGCCTCAAATCATTAAATACGAAACAGAACAATAACTTCTAGTTCTAGCCTCAAATCATTAAATACGAAACAGAACAATAAATTCTAGCCTCAAATCATTAAACACGAAACAGAACAATAACTTCTAGCCTCAAACCATTAAACACGAAACAGAACAATAACTTCTAGTTCTAGCCTCAAATCATTAAATACGAAACAGAACAATAACTTCTAGCCTCAAATCATTAAATACGAAACAGAACAATAACTTCTAACCTCAAATCATTAAACACGAAACAGAACAATAACGTCTAGCCTCAAATCATTAAATACGAAACAGAACAATAACACGAAACAGAACAATAACTTCTAGCCTCAAATCATTAAATACGAAACAGAACAATAACTTCTAGCCTCAAATCATTAAATACGAAACAGAACAATAACTTTTAGTTCTAGCCTCAAATCATTAAACATGAAACAGAGCAATAACTTCTAGCCTCAAATCATTAAATACGAAACAGAACAATAACTTCTAGTTCTAGCCTCAAATCATTAAACACGAAACAGAACAATAACTTCTAGCCTCAAATCATTAAATACGAAACAGAACAATAACTTCTAGTTCTAGCCTCAAATCATTAAACACGAAACAGAACAATAACTTCTAGTTCTAGCCTCAAATCATTAAATACGAAACAGAACAATAACTTCTAGCCTCAAATCATTAAACACGAAACAGAACAATAACTTCTAGCCTCAAATCATTAAACACGAAACAGAACAATAACTTCTGACCTCAAATCATTAAATACGAAACAGAACAATAACTTCTAGGCTCAAATCATTAAATACGAAACAGAACAATAACTTCTAGCCTCAAATCATTAAACACGAAACAGAACAATAACTTCTAGACTCAAATCATTAAATACGAAACAGAACAATAACTTCTAGTTCTAGCCTCAAATCAATAAACACGAAACAGAACAATAACTTCTAGCCTCAAATCATTAAATACGAAACCAAACAATAACTTCTAGTTCTAGCCTCAAATCATTAAATACGAAACAGAACAAGAACTTCTAGCCTCAAATCATTAAAATGAAACAGAACAATAACTTCTAGCCTCAAATCATTAAACACAAAACAGAACAATATTTTCTAGCCTCAAATCATTAAACACGAAACAGAACAATAACTTCTAGCCTCAAATCATTAAATACGAAACAGAACAATAACTTCTTGTTCTAGCCTCAAATCATTCAATACGAAACAGAACAATAAATTCTAGCCTCAAATCATTAAACACGAAACAGAACAATAACTTCTAGCCTCAAATCATTAAACACGAAACAGAACAATAACTTCTAGTTCTAGCCTCAAATCATTAAACACGAAACAGAACAATAACTTCTAGCCTCAAATCATTAAACACGAAACAAAACAATAACTTCTAGTTCTAGCCTCAAATCATTAAACACGAAACAGAACAATAACTTCTAGTTATAGCCTCAAATCATTAAACACGAAACAGAACAATAACTTCTAGCCTCAAATCATTAAATACGAAACAGAACAATAACTTCTAGCCTCAAATCATTAAACACGAAACAGAAAAATAACTTCTAGCCTCAAATCATTAAATACGAAACAGAACAATAACTTCTAGCCTCAAATCATTAAACACGAAACAGAACAATAACTTCTAGCTTCAAATCATTAAACACGAAACAGAACAATACCTTCTAGCCTCAAATCATTAAATACGAAACAGAACAATAACTTCTAGTTCTAGCCTCAAATCATTAAATACGAAACAGAACAATAACTTCTAGCCTCAAATCATTAAACACGAAACAGAACAATATCTTCTAGCCTCAAATCATTAAATACGAAACAGAACAATAACTTCTAGCCTCAAATCATTAAACACGAAACAGAAAAATAACTTCTAGCCTCAAATCATTAAATACGAAACAGAACAATAACTTCTAGCCTCAAATCATTAAACACGAAACAGAACAATAACTTCTAGCCTCAAATCATTAAATACGAAACAGAACAATAATTTCTAGCCTCAAATCATTAAACACGAAACAGAACAATAACTTCTAGCTTCAAATCATTAAACACGAAACAGAGCAATACCTTCTAGCCTCAAATCATTAAATACGAAACAGAACAATAACTTCTAGTTCTAGCCTAAAATCATTAAATACGAAACAGAACAATAACTTCTAGCCTCAAATCATTAAACACGAAACAGAACAATATCTTCTAGCCTCAAATCATTAAACACGAAACAGAACAATAACTTCTAGCCTCAAATCATTAAATACGAAACAGAACAATAACTTCTAGTTCTAGCCTCAAATCATTAAATACGAAACAGAACAATAAATTCTAGCCTCAAATCATTAAATACGAAACAGAACAATAACTTCTAGCCTCAAATCATTAAACACGAAACAGAACAATAACTTCTAGCCTCAAACCATTAAACAGGAAACAGCACAATAACTTCTAGTTCTAGCCTCAAATCATTAAACACGAAACAGAACAATAACTTCTAGCCTCAAATCATTAAACACGAAACAGAACAATAACTTCTAGTTCTAGCCTCAAATCATTAAACACGAAACAGAACAATAACTTTTAGTTCTAGCCTCCAATCATTAAACACGAAACAGAACAATAACTTCTAGCCTCAAATCATTAAACACGAAACAGAACAATAACTTCTAGCCTCAAATCATTAAATACGAAACAGAACAATAACTTCTAGCCTCAAATCATTAAACACGAAACAGAACAATAACGTCTAGCCTCAAATCATTAAATACGAAACAGAACAATAACTTCTAGCCTCAAATCATTAAACACGAAACAGAACAATAACGTCTAGCCTCAAATCATTAAATACGAAACAGAACAATAACACGAAACAACAATAACTTCTAGCCTCAAATCATTAAACACGAAACAGAACAATAACTTCTAGCCTCAAATCATTAAACACGAAACAGAACAATAACTTCTAGCCTCAAATCATTAAATACGAAACAGAACAATAACTTCTAGTTCTAGCCTCAAATCATTAAACACGAAACAGAACAATAACTTCTAGCCTCAAATCATTAAATATGAAACAGAACAATAACTTCTAGTTCTAGCCTCAAATCATTAAACACGAAACAGAACAATAACTTCTAGCCTCAAATCATTAAATACGAAACAGAACAATAACTTCTAGTTCTAGCCTCAAATCATTAAATACGAAACAGAACAATAACTTCTAGCCTCAAATCATTAAATACGAAACAGAAAAAATAACTTCTAGTTCTAGCCTCAAATCATTAAATACGAAACAGAACAATAACTTCTAGCCTCAAATCATTAAATACGAAACAGAACAATAACTTCTAGTTCTAGCCTCAAATCATTAAATACGAAACAGAACAATAACTTCTAGCCTCAAATCATTAAACACGAAACAGAACAATAACTTCTAGTTCTAGCCTCAAATCATTAAATACGAAACAGAACAATAACTTCTAGCCTCAAATCATTAAACACGAAACAGAACAATAACTTCTAGCCTCAAATCATTAAATACGAAACAGAACAATAACTTCTAGCCTCAAATCATTAAACACGAAACAGAACAATAACTTCTAGCCTCAAATCATTAAATACGAAACAGAACAATAACTTCTAGTTCTAGCCTCAAATCAATAAACACGAAACAGAACAATAAGTTCTAGTTCTAGCTTCAAATCATTAAACACGAAACAGAACAATAACTTCTAGCCTCAAATCATTAAACACGAAACAGAACAATAACTTCTAGCCTCAAATCATTAAACACGAAACAGAACAATAACTTTTAGTTCTAGCCTCCAATCATTAAACACGAAACAGAACAATAACTTCTAGCCTCAAATCATTAAACACGAAACAGAACAATAACTTCTAGCCTCAAATCATTAAATACGAAACAGAACAATAACTTCTAGCCTCAAATCATTAAACACGAAACAGAACAATAACCTCTAGCCTCAAATCATTAAATACGAAACAGAACAATAACTTCTAGCCTCAAATCATTAAACACGAAACAGAACAATAACGTCTAGCCTCAAATCATTAAATACGAAACAGAACAATAACACGAAACAACAATAACTTCTAGCCTCAAATCATTAAACACGAAACAGAACAATAACTTCTAGCCTCAAATCATTAAACACGAAACAGAACAATAACTTCTAGCCTCAAATCATTAAATACGAAACAGAACAATAACTTCTAGTTCTAGCCTCAAATCATTAAACACGAAACAGAACAATAACTTCTAGCCTCAAATCATTAAATATGAAACAGAACAATAACTTCTAGTTCTAGCCTCAAATCATTAAACACGAAACAGAACAATAACTTCTAGCCTCAAATCATTAAATACGAAACAGAACAATAACTTCTAGTTCTAGCCTCAAATCATTAAATACGAAACAGAACAATAACTTCTAGCCTCAAATCATTAAATACGAAACAGAACAATAACTTCTAGTTCTAGCCTCAAATCATTAAATACGAAACAGAACAATAACTTCTAGCCTCAAATCATTAAATACGAAACAGAACAATAACTTCTAGTTCTAGCCTCAAATCATTAAATACGAAACAGAACAATAACTTCTAGCCTCAAATCATTAAACACGAAACAGAACAATAACTTCTAGTTCTAGCCTCAAATCATTAAATACGAAACAGAACAATAACTTCTAGCCTCAAATCATTAAACACGAAACAGAACAATAACTTCTAGCCTCAAATCATTAAATACGAAACAGAACAATAACTTCTAGCCTCAAATCATTAAACACGAAACAGAACAATAACTTCTAGCCTCAAATCATTAAATACGAAACAGAACAATAACTTCTAGTTCTAGCCTCAAATCAATAAACACGAAACAGAACAATAAGTTCTAGTTCTAGCTTCAAATCATTAAACACGAAACAGAACAATAACTTCTAGCCTCAAATCATTAAACACGAAACAGAACAATAACTTCTAGCCTCAAATCATTAAATACGAAACAGAACAATAACTTCTAGCCTCAAATCATTAAATACGAAACAGAACAATAACTTCTAGTTCTAGCCTCAAATCATTAAATACGAAACAGAACAAGAACTTCTAGCCTCAAATCATTAAATACGAAACAGAACAATAACTTCTAGCCTCAAATCATTAAACACAAAACAGAACAATATCTTCTAGCCTCAAATCATTAAACACGAAACAGAACAATAACTTCTAGCCTCAAATCATTAAATACGAAACAGAACAATAACTTCTAGCCTCAAATCATTAAACACGAAACAGAACAATAACTTCTAGCCTCAAATCATTAAATACGGAACAGAACAATAACTTCTAGCCTCAAATCATTAAACACGAAACAGAACAATAACTTCTAGCCTCAAATCATTAAATACGAAACAGAACAAAAACTTCTAGCCTCAAATCATTAAAAACGAAACAGAACAATAACTTCTAGCCTCAAATCATTAAATACGAAACAGAACAATAACTTCTAGTTCTAGCCTCAAATCAATAAACACGAAACAGAACAATAACTTCTAGTTCTAGCTTCAAATCATTAAATACGAAACAGAACAATAACTTCTAGCCTCAAATCATTAAATACGAAACAGAACAATAACTTCTAGTTCTAGCCTCAAATCATTAAATACGAAACAGAACAATATCTTCTAGCCTCAAATCATCAAACACGAAACAGAACAATAACTTCTAGCCTCAAATCATTAAATACGAAACAGAACAATAACTTCTAGCCTCAAATCATTAAATACGAAACAGAACAATAACTTCTAGTTCTAGCCTCAAATCATTAAATACGAAACAGAACAATAACTTCTAGCCTTAAATCATTAAACACGAAACAGAACAATAACTTCTAGCCTCAAATCATTAAACATGAAACAGAACAATAACTTCTAGTTCTAGCCTCAAATCATTAAACACGAAACAGAACAATAACTTCTAGTTATAGCCTCAAATCATTAAACACGAAACAGAACAATAACTTCTAGTTATAGCCTCAAATCATTAAACACGAAACAGAACAATAACATCTAGCCTCAAATCATTAAATACGAAACAGAACAATAACTTCTAGCCTCAAATCATTAAACACGAAACAGAACAATAACTTCTAGCCTCAAATCATTAAATACGAAACAGAACAATAACTTCTAGCCTCAAATCATTAAATACGAAACAGAACAATAATTTCTAGCCTCAAATCATTAAACACGAAACAGAACAATAACTTCTAGCCTCAAATCATTAATTACGATACAGAACAATAACTTCTAGTTCTAGCCTCAAATCATTAAATACGAAACAGAACAATAACTTCTAGCCTCAAATCATTAAATACGAAACAGAACAATAACTTCTAGTTCTAGCCTCAAATCAATAAACACGAAACAGAACAATAAGTTCTAGTTCTAGCTTCAAATCATTAAACACGAAACAGAACAATAACTTCTAGCCTCAAATCATTAAATACGAAACAGAACAATAACTTCTAGTTCTAGCCTCAAATCATTAAATACGAAACAGAACAAGAACTTCTAGCCTCAAATCATTAAATACGAAACAGAACAATAACTTCTAGCCTCAAATCATTAAACACAAAACAGAACAATATCTTCTAGCCTCAAATCATTAAACACGAAACAGAACAATAACTTCTAGCCTCAAATCATTAAATACAAAACAGAACAATAACTTCTAGCCTCAAATCATTAAACACGAAACAGAACAATAACTTCTAGCCTCAAATCATTAAATACGGAACAGAACAATAACTTCTAGCCTCAAATCATTAAACACGAAACAGAACAATAACTTCAAGCCTCAAATCATTAAATACGAAACAGAACAATAACTTCTAGCCTCAAATCATTAAACACGAAACAGAACAATAACTTCTAGCCTCAAATCATTAAATACGAAACAGAACAATAACTTCTAGTTCTAGCCTCAAATCAATAAACACGAAACAGAACAATAACTTCTAGTTCTAGCTTCAAATCATTAAATACGAAACAGAACAATAACTTCTAGCCTCAAATCATTAAATAGGAAACAGAACAATAACTTCTAGTTCTAGCCTCAAATCATTAAATACGAAACAGAACAAGAACTTCTAGCCTCAAATCATTAAATATGAAACAGAACAATAACTTCTAGCCTCAAATCATTAAACACAAAACAGAACAATATCTTCTAGCCTCAAATCATTAAACACGAAACAGAACAATAACTTCTAGCCTCAAATCATTAAATATGAAACAGAACAATAACTTCTAGCCTCAAATCATTAAACACGAAACAGAACAATAACTTCTAGTTCTAGCCTCAAATCATTAAATACGAAACAGAACAATAACTTCTAGCCTCAAATCATTAAACACGAAACAGAACAATAACTTCTAGCCTCAAATCATTAAACACGAAACAGAACAATAACTTCTAGTTCTAGCCTCAAATCATTAAACACGAAACAGAACAATAACTTCTAGCCTCAAATCATTAAACACGAAACAAAACAATAACTTCTAGTTCTAGCCTCAAATCATTAAACACGAAACAGAACAATAACTTCTAGTTATAGCCTCAAATCATTAAACACGAAACAGAACAATAACTTCTAGCCTCAAATCATTAAATACGAAACAGAACAATAACTTCTAGCCTCAAATCATTAAACACGAAACAGAAAAATAACTTCTAGCCTCAAATCATTAAATACGAAACAGAACAATAACTTCTAGCCTCAAATCATTAAACACGAAACAGAACAATAACTTCTAGCCTCAAATCATTAAATACGAAACAGAACAATAATTTCTAGCCTCAAATCATTAAACACGAAACAGAACAATAACTTCTAGCCTCAAATCATTAAATACGAAACAGAACAATAATTTCTAGCCTCAAATCATTAAACACGAAACAGAACAATAACTTCTAGCTTCAAATCATTAAACACGAAACAGAACAATACCTTCTAGCCTCAAATCATTAAATACGAAACAGAACAATAACTTCTAGTTCTAGCCTAAAATCATTAAATACGAAACAGAACAATAACTTCTAGCCTCAAATCATTAAACACGAAACAGAACAATATCTTCTAGCCTCAAATCATTAAACACGAAACAGAACAATAACTTCTAGCCTCAAATCATTAAATACGAAACAGAACAATAACTTCTAGTTCTAGCCTCAAATCATTAAATACGAAACAGAACAATAAATTCTAGCCTCAAATCATTAAATACGAAACAGAACAATAACTTCTAGCCTCAAATCATTAAACACGAAACAGAACAATAACTTCTAGCCTCAAACCATTAAACAGGAAACAGCACAATAACTTCTAGTTCTAGCCTCAAATCATTAAACACGAAACAGAACAATAACTTCTAGCCTCAAATCATTAAACACGAAACAGAACAATAACTTCTAGTTCTAGCCTCAAATCATTAAACACGAAACAGAACAATAACTTTTAGTTCTAGCCTCCAATCATTAAACACGAAACAGAACAATAACTTCTAGCCTCAAATCATTAAACACGAAACAGAACAATAACTTCTAGCCTCAAATCATTAAATACGAAACAGAACAATAACTTCTAGCCTCAAATCATTAAACACGAAACAGAACAATAACGTCTAGCCTCAAATCATTAAATACGAAACAGAACAATAACTTCTAGCCTCAAATCATTAAACACGAAACAGAACAATAACGTCTAGCCTCAAATCATTAAATACGAAACAGAACAATAACACGAAACAACAATAACTTCTAGCCTCAAATCATTAAACACGAAACAGAACAATAACTTCTAGCCTCAAATCATTAAACACGAAACAGAACAATAACTTCTAGCCTCAAATCATTAAATACGAAACAGAACAATAACTTCTAGTTCTAGCCTCAAATCATTAAACACGAAACAGAACAATAACTTCTAGCCTCAAATCATTAAATATGAAACAGAACAATAACTTCTAGTTCTAGCCTCAAATCATTAAACACGAAACAGAACAATAACTTCTAGCCTCAAATCATTAAATACGAAACAGAACAATAACTTCTAGTTCTAGCCTCAAATCATTAAATACGAAACAGAACAATAACTTCTAGCCTCAAATCATTAAATACGAAACAGAAAAAATAACTTCTAGTTCTAGCCTCAAATCATTAAATACGAAACAGAACAATAACTTCTAGCCTCAAATCATTAAATACGAAACAGAACAATAACTTCTAGTTCTAGCCTCAAATCATTAAATACGAAACAGAACAATAACTTCTAGCCTCAAATCATTAAACACGAAACAGAACAATAACTTCTAGTTCTAGCCTCAAATCATTAAATACGAAACAGAACAATAACTTCTAGCCTCAAATCATTAAACACGAAACAGAACAATAACTTCTAGCCTCAAATCATTAAATACGAAACAGAACAATAACTTCTAGCCTCAAATCATTAAACACGAAACAGAACAATAACTTCTAGCCTCAAATCATTAAATACGAAACAGAACAATAACTTCTAGTTCTAGCCTCAAATCAATAAACACGAAACAGAACAATAAGTTCTAGTTCTAGCTTCAAATCATTAAACACGAAACAGAACAATAACTTCTAGCCTCAAATCATTAAACACGAAACAGAACAATAACTTCTAGCCTCAAATCATTAAACACGAAACAGAACAATAACTTTTAGTTCTAGCCTCCAATCATTAAACACGAAACAGAACAATAACTTCTAGCCTCAAATCATTAAACACGAAACAGAACAATAACTTCTAGCCTCAAATCATTAAATACGAAACAGAACAATAACTTCTAGCCTCAAATCATTAAACACGAAACAGAACAATAACCTCTAGCCTCAAATCATTAAATACGAAACAGAACAATAACTTCTAGCCTCAAATCATTAAACACGAAACAGAACAATAACGTCTAGCCTCAAATCATTAAATACGAAACAGAACAATAACACGAAACAACAATAACTTCTAGCCTCAAATCATTAAACACGAAACAGAACAATAACTTCTAGCCTCAAATCATTAAACACGAAACAGAACAATAACTTCTAGCCTCAAATCATTAAATACGAAACAGAACAATAACTTCTAGTTCTAGCCTCAAATCATTAAACACGAAACAGAACAATAACTTCTAGCCTCAAATCATTAAATATGAAACAGAACAATAACTTCTAGTTCTAGCCTCAAATCATTAAACACGAAACAGAACAATAACTTCTAGCCTCAAATCATTAAATACGAAACAGAACAATAACTTCTAGTTCTAGCCTCAAATCATTAAATACGAAACAGAACAATAACTTCTAGCCTCAAATCATTAAATACGAAACAGAACAATAACTTCTAGTTCTAGCCTCAAATCATTAAATACGAAACAGAACAATAACTTCTAGCCTCAAATCATTAAATACGAAACAGAACAATAACTTCTAGTTCTAGCCTCAAATCATTAAATACGAAACAGAACAATAACTTCTAGCCTCAAATCATTAAACACGAAACAGAACAATAACTTCTAGTTCTAGCCTCAAATCATTAAATACGAAACAGAACAATAACTTCTAGCCTCAAATCATTAAACACGAAACAGAACAATAACTTCTAGCCTCAAATCATTAAATACGAAACAGAACAATAACTTCTAGCCTCAAATCATTAAACACGAAACAGAACAATAACTTCTAGCCTCAAATCATTAAATACGAAACAGAACAATAACTTCTAGTTCTAGCCTCAAATCAATAAACACGAAACAGAACAATAAGTTCTAGTTCTAGCTTCAAATCATTAAACACGAAACAGAACAATAACTTCTAGCCTCAAATCATTAAACACGAAACAGAACAATAACTTCTAGCCTCAAATCATTAAATACGAAACAGAACAATAACTTCTAGCCTCAAATCATTAAATACGAAACAGAACAATAACTTCTAGTTCTAGCCTCAAATCATTAAATACGAAACAGAACAAGAACTTCTAGCCTCAAATCATTAAATACGAAACAGAACAATAACTTCTAGCCTCAAATCATTAAACACAAAACAGAACAATATCTTCTAGCCTCAAATCATTAAACACGAAACAGAACAATAACTTCTAGCCTCAAATCATTAAATACGAAACAGAACAATAACTTCTAGCCTCAAATCATTAAACACGAAACAGAACAATAACTTCTAGCCTCAAATCATTAAATACGGAACAGAACAATAACTTCTAGCCTCAAATCATTAAACACGAAACAGAACAATAACTTCTAGCCTCAAATCATTAAATACGAAACAGAACAAAAACTTCTAGCCTCAAATCATTAAAAACGAAACAGAACAATAACTTCTAGCCTCAAATCATTAAATACGAAACAGAACAATAACTTCTAGTTCTAGCCTCAAATCAATAAACACGAAACAGAACAATAACTTCTAGTTCTAGCTTCAAATCATTAAATACGAAACAGAACAATAACTTCTAGCCTCAAATCATTAAATACGAAACAGAACAATAACTTCTAGTTCTAGCCTCAAATCATTAAATACGAAACAGAACAATATCTTCTAGCCTCAAATCATCAAACACGAAACAGAACAATAACTTCTAGCCTCAAATCATTAAATACGAAACAGAACAATAACTTCTAGCCTCAAATCATTAAATACGAAACAGAACAATAACTTCTAGTTCTAGCCTCAAATCATTAAATACGAAACAGAACAATAACTTCTAGCCTTAAATCATTAAACACGAAACAGAACAATAACTTCTAGCCTCAAATCATTAAACATGAAACAGAACAATAACTTCTAGTTCTAGCCTCAAATCATTAAACACGAAACAGAACAATAACTTCTAGTTATAGCCTCAAATCATTAAACACGAAACAGAACAATAACTTCTAGTTATAGCCTCAAATCATTAAACACGAAACAGAACAATAACATCTAGCCTCAAATCATTAAATACGAAACAGAACAATAACTTCTAGCCTCAAATCATTAAACACGAAACAGAACAATAACTTCTAGCCTCAAATCATTAAATACGAAACAGAACAATAACTTCTAGCCTCAAATCATTAAATACGAAACAGAACAATAATTTCTAGCCTCAAATCATTAAACACGAAACAGAACAATAACTTCTAGCCTCAAATCATTAATTACGATACAGAACAATAACTTCTAGTTCTAGCCTCAAATCATTAAATACGAAACAGAACAATAACTTCTAGCCTCAAATCATTAAATACGAAACAGAACAATAACTTCTAGTTCTAGCCTCAAATCAATAAACACGAAACAGAACAATAAGTTCTAGTTCTAGCTTCAAATCATTAAACACGAAACAGAACAATAACTTCTAGCCTCAAATCATTAAATACGAAACAGAACAATAACTTCTAGTTCTAGCCTCAAATCATTAAATACGAAACAGAACAAGAACTTCTAGCCTCAAATCATTAAATACGAAACAGAACAATAACTTCTAGCCTCAAATCATTAAACACAAAACAGAACAATATCTTCTAGCCTCAAATCATTAAACACGAAACAGAACAATAACTTCTAGCCTCAAATCATTAAATACAAAACAGAACAATAACTTCTAGCCTCAAATCATTAAACACGAAACAGAACAATAACTTCTAGCCTCAAATCATTAAATACGGAACAGAACAATAACTTCTAGCCTCAAATCATTAAACACGAAACAGAACAATAACTTCAAGCCTCAAATCATTAAATACGAAACAGAACAATAACTTCTAGCCTCAAATCATTAAACACGAAACAGAACAATAACTTCTAGCCTCAAATCATTAAATACGAAACAGAACAATAACTTCTAGTTCTAGCCTCAAATCAATAAACACGAAACAGAACAATAACTTCTAGTTCTAGCTTCAAATCATTAAATACGAAACAGAACAATAACTTCTAGCCTCAAATCATTAAATAGGAAACAGAACAATAACTTCTAGTTCTAGCCTCAAATCATTAAATACGAAACAGAACAAGAACTTCTAGCCTCAAATCATTAAATATGAAACAGAACAATAACTTCTAGCCTCAAATCATTAAACACAAAACAGAACAATATCTTCTAGCCTCAAATCATTAAACACGAAACAGAACAATAACTTCTAGCCTCAAATCATTAAATATGAAACAGAACAATAACTTCTAGCCTCAAATCATTAAACACGAAACAGAACAATAACTTCTAGTTCTAGCCTCAAATCATTAAATACGAAACAGAACAATAACTTCTAGCCTCAAATCATTAAACACGAAACAGAACAATAACTTCTAGCCTCAAATCATTAAACACGAAACAGAACAATAACTTCTAGTTCTAGCCTCAAATCATTAAACACGAAACAGAACAATAACTTCTAGCCTCAAATCATTAAACACGAAACAAAACAATAACTTCTAGTTCTAGCCTCAAATCATTAAACACGAAACAGAACAATAACTTCTAGTTATAGCCTCAAATCATTAAACACGAAACAGAACAATAACTTCTAGCCTCAAATCATTAAATACGAAACAGAACAATAACTTCTAGCCTCAAATCATTAAACACGAAACAGAAAAATAACTTCTAGCCTCAAATCATTAAATACGAAACAGAACAATAACTTCTAGCCTCAAATCATTAAACACGAAACAGAACAATAACTTCTAGCCTCAAATCATTAAATACGAAACAGAACAATAATTTCTAGCCTCAAATCATTAAACACGAAACAGAACAATAACTTCTAGCTTCAAATCATTAAACACGAAACAGAACAATACCTTCTAGCCTCAAATCATTAAATACGAAACAGAACAATAACTTCTAGTTCTAGCCTCAAATCATTAAATACGAAACAGAACAATAACTTCTAGCCTCAAATCATTAAACACGAAACAGAACAATATCTTCTAGCCTCAAATCATTAAATACGAAACAGAACAATAACTTCTAGCCTCAAATCATTAAACACGAAACAGAAAAATAACTTCTAGCCTCAAATCATTAAATACGAAACAGAACAATAACTTCTAGCCTCAAATCATTAAACACGAAACAGAACAATAACTTCTAGCCTCAAATCATTAAATACGAAACAGAACAATAATTTCTAGCCTCAAATCATTAAACACGAAACAGAACAATAACTTCTAGCTTCAAATCATTAAACACGAAACAGAACAATACCTTCTAGCCTCAAATCATTAAATACGAAACAGAACAATAACTTCTAGTTCTAGCCTAAAATCATTAAATACGAAACAGAACAATAACTTCTAGCCTCAAATCATTAAACACGAAACAGAACAATATCTTCTAGCCTCAAATCATTAAACACGAAACAGAACAATAACTTCTAGCCTCAAATCATTAAATACGAAACAGAACAATAACTTCTAGTTCTAGCCTCAAATCATTAAATACGAAACAGAACAATAAATTCTAGCCTCAAATCATTAAATACGAAACAGAACAATAACTTCTAGCCTCAAATCATTAAACACGAAACAGAACAATAACTTCTAGCCTCAAACCATTAAACAGGAAACAGCACAATAACTTCTAGTTCTAGCCTCAAATCATTAAACACGAAACAGAACAATAACTTCTAGCCTCAAATCATTAAACACGAAACAGAACAATAACTTCTAGTTCTAGCCTCAAATCATTAAACACGAAACAGAACAATAACTTTTAGTTCTAGCCTCCAATCATTAAACACGAAACAGAACAATAACTTCTAGCCTCAAATCATTAAACACGAAACAGAACAATAACTTCTAGCCTCAAATCATTAAATACGAAACAGAACAATAACTTCTAGCCTCAAATCATTAAACACGAAACAGAACAATAACGTCTAGCCTCAAATCATTAAATACGAAACAGAACAATAACTTCTAGCCTCAAATCATTAAACACGAAACAGAACAATAACGTCTAGCCTCAAATCATTAAATACGAAACAGAACAATAACACGAAACAACAATAACTTCTAGCCTCAAATCATTAAATACGAAACAGAACAATAATTTCTAGCCTCAAATCATTAAACACGAAACAGAACAATAACTTCTAGCCTCAAATCATTAAACACGAAACAGAACAATAACTTCTAGCCTCAAATCATTAAATACGAAACAGAACAATAACTTCTAGTTCTAGCCTCAAATCATTAAACACGAAACAGAACAATAACTTCTAGCCTCAAATCATTAAATATGAAACAGAACAATAACTTCTAGTTCTAGCCTCAAATCATTAAACACGAAACAGAACAATAACTTCTAGCCTCAAATCATTAAATACGAAACAGAACAATAACTTCTAGTTCTAGCCTCAAATCATTAAATACGAAACAGAACAATAACTTCTAGCCTCAAATCATTAAATACGAAACAGAACAATAACTTCTAGTTCTAGCCTCAAATCATTAAATACGAAACAGAACAATAACTTCTAGCCTCAAATCATTAAATACGAAACAGAACAATAACTTCTAGTTCTAGCCTCAAATCATTAAATACGAAACAGAACAATAACTTCTAGCCTCAAATCATTAAACACGAAACAGAACAATAACTTCTAGTTCTAGCCTCAAATCATTAAATACGAAACAGAACAATAACTTCTAGCCTCAAATCATTAAACACGAAACAGAACAATAACTTCTAGCCTCAAATCATTAAATACGAAACAGAACAATAACTTCTAGCCTCAAATCATTAAACACGAAACAGAACAATAACTTCTAGCCTCAAATCATTAAATACGAAACAGAACAATAACTTCTAGCCTCAAATCATTAAACACGAAACAGAACAATAACTTCTAGCCTCAAATCATTAAATACGAAACAGAACAATAACTTCTAGTTCTAGCCTCAAATCAATAAACACGAAACAGAACAATAAGTTCTAGTTCTAGCTTCAAATCATTAAACACGAAACAGAACAATAACTTCTAGCCTCAAATCATTAAACACGAAACAGAACAATAACTTCTAGCCTCAAATCATTAAATACGAAACAGAACAATAACTTCTAGCCTCAAATCATTAAATACGAAACAGAACAATAACTTCTAGTTCTAGCCTCAAATCATTAAATACGAAACAGAACAAGAACTTCTAGCCTCAAATCATTAAATACGAAACAGAACAATAACTTCTAGCCTCAAATCATTAAACACAAAACAGAACAATATCTTCTAGCCTCAAATCATTAAACACGAAACAGAACAATAACTTCTAGCCTCAAATCATTAAATACGAAACAGAACAATAACTTCTAGCCTCAAATCATTAAACACGAAACAGAACAATAACTTCTAGCCTCAAATCATTAAATACGGAACAGAACAATAACTTCTAGCCTCAAATCATTAAACACGAAACAGAACAATAACTTCTAGCCTCAAATCATTAAATACGAAACAGAACAAAAACTTCTAGCCTCAAATCATTAAAAACGAAACAGAACAATAACTTCTAGCCTCAAATCATTAAATACGAAACAGAACAATAACTTCTAGTTCTAGCCTCAAATCAATAAACACGAAACAGAACAATAACTTCTAGTTCTAGCTTCAAATCATTAAATACGAAACAGAACAATAACTTCTAGCCTCAAATCATTAAATACGAAACAGAACAATAACTTCTAGTTCTAGCCTCAAATCATTAAATACGAAACAGAACAATATCTTCTAGCCTCAAATCATCAAACACGAAACAGAACAATAACTTCTAGCCTCAAATCATTAAATACGAAACAGAACAATAACTTCTAGCCTCAAATCATTAAATACGAAACAGAACAATAACTTCTAGTTCTAGCCTCAAATCATTAAATACGAAACAGAACAATAACTTCTAGCCTTAAATCATTAAACACGAAACAGAACAATAACTTCTAGCCTCAAATCATTAAACATGAAACAGAACAATAACTTCTAGTTCTAGCCTCAAATCATTAAACACGAAACAGAACAATAACTTCTAGTTATAGCCTCAAATCATTAAACACGAAACAGAACAATAACTTCTAGTTATAGCCTCAAATCATTAAACACGAAACAGAACAATAACATCTAGCCTCAAATCATTAAATACGAAACAGAACAATAACTTCTAGCCTCAAATCATTAAACACGAAACAGAACAATAACTTCTAGCCTCAAATCATTAAATACGAAACAGAACAATAACTTCTAGCCTCAAATCATTAAATACGAAACAGAACAATAATTTCTAGCCTCAAATCATTAAACACGAAACAGAACAATAACTTCTAGCCTCAAATCATTAATTACGATACAGAACAATAACTTCTAGTTCTAGCCTCAAATCATTAAATACGAAACAGAACAATAACTTCTAGCCTCAAATCATTAAATACGAAACAGAACAATAACTTCTAGTTCTAGCCTCAAATCAATAAACACGAAACAGAACAATAAGTTCTAGTTCTAGCTTCAAATCATTAAACACGAAACAGAACAATAACTTCTAGCCTCAAATCATTAAATACGAAACAGAACAATAACTTCTAGTTCTAGCCTCAAATCATTAAATACGAAACAGAATAAGAACTTCTAGCCTCAAATCATTAAATACGAAACAGAACAATAACTTCTAGCCTCAAATCATTAAACACAAAACAGAACAATATCTTCTAGCCTCAAATCATTAAACACGAAACAGAACAATAACTTCTAGCCTCAAATCATTAAATACAAAACAGAACAATAACTTCTAGCCTCAAATCATTAAACACGAAACAGAACAATAACTTCTAGCCTCAAATCATTAAATACGGAACAGAACAATAACTTCTAGCCTCAAATCATTAAACACGAAACAGAACAATAACTTCTAGCCTCAAATCATTAAATACGAAACAGAACAATAACTTCTAGCCTCAAATCATTAAACACGAAACAGAACAATAACTTCTAGCCTCAAATCATTAAATACGAAACAGAACAATAACTTCTAGTTCTAGCCTCAAATCAATAAACACGAAACAGAACAATAACTTCTAGTTCTAGCTTCAAATCATTAAATACGAAACAGAACAATAACTTCTAGCCTCAAATCATTAAATAGGAAACAGAACAATAACTTCTAGTTCTAGCCTCAAATCATTAAATACGAAACAGAACAAGAACTTCTAGCCTCAAATCATTAAATACGAAACAGAACAATAACTTCTAGCCTCAAATCATTAAACACAAAACAGAACAATATCTTCTAGCCTCAAATCATTAAACACGAAACAGAACAATAACTTCTAGCCTCAAATCATTAAATATGAAACAGAACAATAACTTCTAGCCTCAAATCATTAAACACGAAACAGAACAATAACTTCTAGTTCTAGCCTCAAATCATTAAATACGAAACAGAACAATAACTTCTAGCCTCAAATCATTAAATACGAAACAGAACAATAACTTCTAGCCTCAAATCATTAAACACGAAACAGAACAATAACTTCTAGCCTCAAATCATTAAATACGAAACAGAACAATAACTTCTAGCCTCAAATCATTAAACATGAAACAGAACAATAACTTCTAGCCTCAAATCATTAAATACGAAACAGAACAATAACTTCTAGCCTCAAATCATTAAACACAAAACAGAACAATATCTTCTAGCCTCAAATCATTAAACACGAAACAGAACAATAACTTCTAGCCTCAAATCATTAAATACGAAACAGAACAATAACTTCTAGCCTCAAATCATTAAACACGAAACAGAACAATAACTTCTAGCCTCAAATCATTAAATACGGAACAGAACAATAACTTCTAGCCTCAAATCATTAAACAGGAAACAGAACAATAACTTCTAGCCTCAAATCATTAAATACGAAACAGAACAATAACTTCTAGCCTCAAATCATTAAACACGAAACAGAACAATAACTTCTAGCCTCAAATCATTAAATACGAAACAGAACAATAACTTCTAGTTCTAGCCTCAAATCAATAAACACGAAACAGAACAATAACTTCTAGTTCTAGCTTCAAATCATTAAATACGAAACAGAACAATAACTTCTAGCCTCAAATCATTAAATAGGAAACAGAACAATAACTTCTAGTTCTAGCCTCAAATCATTAAATACGAAACAGAACAAGAACTTCTAGCCACAAATCATTAAATACGAAACAGAACAATAACTTCTAGCCTCAAATCATTAAACACAAAACAGAACAATATCTTCTAGCCTAAAATCATTAAACACGAAACAGAACAATAACTTCTAGCCTCAAATCATTAAATATGAAACAGAACAATAACTTCTAGCCTCAAATCATTAAACACGAAACAGAACAATAACTTCTAGTTCTAGCCTCAAATCATTAAATACGAAACAGAACAATAACTTCTAGCCTCAAATCATTAAATACGAAACAGAACAATAACTTCTAGCCTCAAATCATTAAACACGAAACAGAACAATAACTTCTAGCCTCAAATCATTAAATACGAAACAGAACAATAACTTCTAGCCTCAAATCATTAAACATGAAACAGAACAATAACTTCTAGCCTCAAATCATTAAATACGAAACAGAACAATAACTTCTAGTTCTAGCCTCAAATCAATAAACACGAAACAGAACAATAACTTCTAGTTCTAGCTTCAAATCATTAAACACGAAACAGAACAATAACTTCTAGCCTCAAATCATTAAATACGAAACAGAACAATAACTTCTAGTTCTAGCCTCAAATCATTAAATACGAAACAGAACAATAACTTCTAGCCTCAAATCATTAAACACAAAACAGAACAATATCTTCTAGCCTCAAATCATTAAATAGGAAACAGAACAATAATTTCTAGCCTCAAATCATTAAACACGAAACAGAACAATAACTTCTAGCCTCAAATCATTAAATACGATACAGAACAATAACTTCTAGTTCTAGCCTCAAATCATTAAATACGAAACAGAACAATAACTTCTAGCCTCAAATCATTAAACACGAAACAGAACAATAACTTCTAGTTCTAGCCTCAAATCATTAAATATGAAACAGAACAATAACTTCTAGCCTCAAATCATTAAACACGAAACAGAATAATAACTTCTAGCCTCAAATCATTAAACACGAAACAGAACAATAACTTCTAGTTCTAACCTCAAATCATTAAACACGAAACAGAACAAGAACTTCTAGTTCTAGCCTCAAATCATTAAACACGAAACAGAACAATAACTTCTAGCCTCAAATCATTAAATACGAAACAGAACAATAATTTCTAGCCTCAAATCATTAAATACAAAACAGAACACAACAGATGACATTGGAAATCCTGGCATGGGACAGGCTCATATGTGTGGCAAGGTTAACCTCCCCTTCTTGACAATTGGATCTTCAATGGCAATACAAATATAAACAGACGATAAAAAAAAACTTGCACATATTAGCTTCCACTAAAAGACACGACATACATTACTATCACAGAAATGAAAAACAACATAGACATGAACAGTACAATAACAGGGTCAATGAATGCTCATAGTTAAATGGCCACTAGCTAGGAAGGTAGAATTTGTCACTTTAAGCTTGAAAAAATTGGTAGTACAGGTATATCTTACTTCACCTTTAGAAAAGAATATTTGTCTTCTTAATCAAAAGTTGGGTTATTAGAGCTTATTTGGTGATGTCAGTCACAGAAAAAAAAATCATGGCACCACAACAATATTTCTGTTATATCATGGCGGTCAGAAAAACAGTGACCTGCCGCAAGTTACTTACAAACTTTATAGCATAAAGTTGTATTGGGTACACCTTGCCACGAGGGGGAATAGAACTCACAACTTAAGTTGTCATAGGGATAGGCACTGACTACATAGATATTGGTAAATCATACTACCACAACATAAACACCAGAACACCTTGTATATTTCTGATATCACATACAGATTTTTAGAATTGTAATGCATAAAAGGGTAAGCAAAATATTCTTCTGCAAGTTCTGGATTAAAAAAATTTTGTGTTTTTTTTATTTTTAATTTGTTTAAATTCTCCTAAATGTCACAATAAGTAATATTTTTTCCTATTATTTCTTACTATGTTTTATCCTTTTTAATAGTAATTGTTTAATTTTCAGATTTTCTGTGGCTCATATTCAGTTTGCTCATGCTGAGACCATAATTCCACTCTACACAGCTTTTGGTCTTTTTAATGATACCATTCCACTAAAGGCAGCTGATTTTGGATCTAATAGCAACAGACTTTTTCAAACAAGCAAGATTGTTCCTATGTCGGCTAATATGGGCATAGGGTTGTACCAATGTGAAGCAAGTGAATTTGACCCAGAAGAAATGTATGTTGTGCGATTGTTTGTAAATGAGGAACCAGTTGTTATACCTGCATGTGGGAAAGATATATGTAAATACTCAGATTTTGTGAAACATTACGAAAAATTTGTAGACTGTAATTATTGTGATATATGTGAAAACAAGAAAGAACATGATGAGTTGTAACAAAGGGGTTGTTTGATTATTTTGTGTTTATATTGATGACCTTTAAACATAACTGCAATAATGTAGCTCCTGTGACAAACTTGTGTCTCGGCAGAGCTACAACGTGGTCCCATTCGTCACAATGGAACAAAAAAAAAGTTGCAGTTGAAACATAAAAACTCACTATTTACGATTCAAACATTTCATTATAACTATTACTGATGATCCCAGTCCATGTTAAATCGGTTTGGCTGAGAAATATATGCTTTTCAAAGGTAGCAACAACCTTGTTCAAATTTATCGATCGTTTTCCATAACCGGAAACTACGGAAGGCGGAGCTTTTCTAAATATGGTATTTCTTACTACACGCTGATGTAAACATTCACGCCTAAATCGCCAAATATGGTATCGACATCCAAATAGTGAGGCCGGAAATGACGAAATTCAAAATGTTCAGAGAGAAGATTTTTATTTTGTGGAAATTACATTCTAAAATACTGGTAGGTGATAAAAACTTGTTATAATAATGGACAAAAGGAAAGGTTATGTCTTATTATTGATAAATGCAGGCGTCAGAAGCTCTGTAAGCGAGTGCAGAAAATCTCGGCGGCTGCTCCATTACGTGTAATGGCATCCCGTTATAACCCTTGCGAGTAAGCGAGCATTTAGGGTTTTATTATTAGAACTACTTTAAACAGTATTCACTTTTTTTTTTTCATTTAGAATTTAACATTTTTGGAAAACTTTTTATGCAAAGATATCTGAAGTGCTCTGTGTTCAAATATTATTAACATTGTGTAACAGTTTTGTGTAGAATAAACTCAGGGATTCTTAAAATTTGTATGAAGGATCAGGTATAATATAATGGTCCTTAATTGACAGAAAATGAAATAGGAACTTTAATTTATACCTCAGTACAAGTGCCTTTTTTTTTTTATTTAAACATGAAATTGTAATTATTTTATTAGGCGAGATTTGTTGACAATTGAATAATATGGTACTACTTAAATTTTTTTGGCAGGGTTTGTTTTGTTCATGTTGTCCAATTACATTTCTTTATATTTTTAGTTCTGTGTTGTGATGTCCATGTTTGGTTCATCTGTACTTCCATTTGTATAATGAGGGTTCATATTTTATTTATGCTAATTGGATTTATTTACATATACTTGTGTCCACCATGATTTCCATATGAGATGATGTTCGTGTCATTTAACATTTCCCATAGGCAAACAAACTCAAAATGAGAATGATCCTGTTTATCTAGCAAATTCTTATTCATCAATCATTCTCTTGAGAGATTCTTTCATGAATTTTGTGTATTTTTTTTTTTTCAAAAGGAATATTATTTAGTATGTTTATTGAACATATTAAGAATATTGACCAGTTGATTTCACATACTACACTACAATTTTGTATCTAGTCCATTTATTGTTGGTGCCAACATTTTACAGACTGGCACAAACTATATGTTTCAAGACATTTTTTTACTCTTGTATTCACAGAGTTAAAACTTGACTTCTGGTGTACAGAATACACTCATTTTATTTTTGTGATTTATGTATCAAAATGTAGTGTCATAAAGGCAGATTTAAAAAAAAAAAATTGCATGTGTAGCTAATTTTGTTGTAATGTTGTTAGTTAATTGTCTTAGTTTTATTTTAAGATTAGATGTATTATTTTGAGCAGAGCATGTATGGTTTTTTTTCTTTTAGTGTCATTGTGTAGTATAAAGTATTTTTCTTAATATTTATAATTACATTTAAATATTAGTTTTCAATTACAATTATTTCTCCACTAAGAAACTGAAAAAGATCTCTTCTCCAGGGCAACTAGGTAAAATAATTTTATTACAAATAAAGGATATTTTAACTATTTATATTTTCCGATGATGTACACTTGTTTTATGTTAATGCTACATGTATTAGTAAGTACAATTACAATGTCTGCTGAAATGTGATCTATCTCATATTTGTGTGTACATGTATACTACCTGAATGACATATAAACTGTACTGTATTCATGATTTGGTTTTTTTTTTGGGGGGGGGGGGGGGGGGGGGAGGGGATACCTGCAGTATGTAGTACCAGAATTTGAAATTATTGTCTACAATCTGTCTGCCATTTTACATTTATACTTACGAAAAACAAATATTAAAAAATGCACATACATGTTACATTCTGTACTAGTAGGAGAATAATAGATACAGGTGAATTGTTTAACATTCTGTACTAGTAGGAGAATAATAGATACAGGTGAATTGTTTATTGTTTAACATTCTGTACTAGTAGGAGAATAATAGATACAGGTGAATTGTTTAACATTCTGTACTAGTAGGAGAATAATAGATACGGGTGAATTGTTTAACGTAAGATGATATCACTCTGCCAAAGTTTCATTTTCTTTCAAGATCACAATCTGTCTCAATATTATTATACAGAGAAACCTTTCTGCTTTTGTTGGACATTTCACTACAGATATTTCAGTGCATTGTTAGTTTAAACATATTTTATTAATTAATTCAATATAACATTACAATATTCAGCTATATACATTACATAATAAGAAGAAATTAATAGGATTGGGAAACAAGTTACAAGAACTTATTTTAATCCCTATTCGTAGGAATAAATTTCATATATAATATACTGTGAATCTCTAAGGGGAGAAGTAAATAGAACTAACTAATAAATTTGATATAAATTACAGAAGGTATAAGAAGATAAAAAAAAGAAAGTGATCTGGTGTTTGATGTAAAAAATGTTTGATTCAAAGTAATTAAAAAAGAAGAAAAAAGAAGAATGAAATAAGGGAACTAGGTACTGCTGATGTTAGATGAAACGTTTACAGTTTATTATAAACTTTTGTACATTTAAAAATAAACTGTTATTTTGATCGTCTGTGAGGTCAGGTGATCCAAAAAGTAAACGGTCAACTGTCAAGTTCATAGGAATATCAATTGATTCGATATACCGATTTCTCGAATCGTTGAATCTATGACAATAAAAAAGGGCTTGATGACACTACAGTTGGGCGAATCTACTACATTTTTTAGGAATAGATGATGGTTTAGAGAGCTACATACAGTTCGTAATCTCATGTGAAGGATTTGTCCAATTCGAGTTCCTGAGTAATAATAAATAGGTTTCTTTATACATTTTGATTTATAATAGGATTTGAGAGATGAAGGAGACTTGCTATCTCTTATTGATGTGGGTTCGCTGTTCCATAATCTTACAGTAGAGGGTAGAAAATAATTATTATACAAGGTTGTTCTAGCACGTACTGGGGGGATACTTACGGCCTTCTACTTGATTACTGCCTAGGGCTATCGCATCACAGGCAAGTGACATCAACAACATGGATAAAAGCACCAAAGTGCGTATATACAATTAAAAACAATAAAAACAGGAATCACTGTGTATGTCTAGGTTGTCAAACTCTGTAGACGAGAACCAAATTCGTCCACAGAGGTGACATGCACTAGGTGAGTTGGCAGAGCATTCCAGTCTTTGATAGTCCTAGGCAGGAAGCTGTTTTTGTACTGTTCGTAGTTGGCTCTGATTTCAATGAAAGCTTTGGAGTGAGATCTTGTTCCACTGTATGTTGACTGGGTGACATAGTCCGGGATTTCAACTGGCGAATTTTGGTTTACTGCCTTATGAAAGACGATGAGTCTCTTGTTCTTTCTTCTAATCTGAAGGGGCTGCCAGTTCAAGTCGTTGAGCATAGATGTTACGCTGTCTTGGTAAGAATATTTTCCAGTTACAAAGCGTGCCCCTTTTCGCTGGACTTTTTCCAAGAGCTTGAATGTCTTGTTTATGGTATGGGTCCCATACTGTTGAAGTGTACTCGAGATGTGGTAGTACTAATGCAGTAAATGCTCTCTTCTTAACATCTGGGTTACAACCATAAAGGTGTCTTCGAAGCAGGTTGAGGATCTTCTGAGCTTTCCCAGTTATAAGTCCAATGTGGTGTTTCCATGTTAAGTCTGATGTCAATTCTACTCCTAGGTACGGATGGTGTTCTACTCGGAGGAGGGTGTGGTTGTCAATTGTATACTCTGTGTCTAAAAATTTGGTCTTCCGTGTAATCTTAAGGAGGTGGCCTGTCTAGTGTTGTAGTCATGAATATTTTCAAAGTTACAGGGAACAATTGCACTAAGGTAAGGAGGAACAAGACCGTTTACCATTTTATAAAAATATATTTTTTTGTGATTTTCCCGTCTTGCCTGTAACGTCTCCCAACCCGTCTCTAACCGAGTTCCCCCAGTGACGATTCTAGCAGCCTCTATTTGAACATTTTCTAATTTATTTATCAAGAACAATGTTTTATTATCCCATACGACGTCTGCATATTCCAAAATCGGCCGAATGAAGTTTCGTATCTTTGGGGAACTTTAAAATACAACGATACGAATAAAATTGTTAAATTTGTAATAATTTCTACTCTAAAACAAAATGTGTGTCTGCTACCTTCGCGGATTTCCATCAGAGAGCGTATCTAAGACAAACCGGAAACGGGCTAACCCCAGATTCCGGATTGCCGCAATATATCCGTCTGTGAACATCCAATCATTAATGAAAGCACCAAAAATAGATATACAACATCCCGCCCCCTAAAAATGAAATTTAGAAATTTCAAAATGGTTGGTTGATTCACAGATGGGAAAAAACTACAATACTATATACAAATAGAACATATTAAAGTGAAAATTGAAGCAAACAAAGAAAAGCATATAAAAAATTATCCAGCTTTCTCTTAGATCTAACATCCCTCTGCGACTGCACCCATTCATACAAATACATATAGTGCTTGAAGAGTCAATGATGTCGTTTTAAAACAATAGCACATTTATAAAGGCATAGCGTAACAGAGAATAAAAAAACTATCAAAATATTCAACTGGCTCCAACGATTGAATAACGAATGTCAATGAATTCTTAGCGGAGACCTTAAAACTCCTAACTAGCTTATAAGCATTGAAACAAGGTTTTATTTCCAAGCAAATCACAAAATCTCCTACGCCATTTTCAGACTAATATACTGTTGCACACTTTGACATGTAATGATATGAGTATAATAAAAATTTAAATAGGTAACAGACGCACAAGCTAAATATGCACAAACCAAAAAGTAATACAAGTACATTTTGGATATAAAACAAGCAGTCCACAAGTGTATATGAAATAACACTAAGCTTTGGCGAAACAGTTTTCACCTAGTATGTAAATCGGGAATCACCCCTCCAACTAGTAGCATCATATTTAATCAAATTGTATATTGTTAGTCACCATACTTGGCGATACAGATATCACCAAAACAAAGGAAAGTTCATCCATGGATCATCCATAAATAGTTAAAAAACAGAACGGAAACACAACTTTCTCATAATTCGTAAAAGGTCCAAAATAACAAACAGTTGAAATAAGCCGTATATACAGCATTTGTTGGCGACACAGTTATCACCAGCAATAATTATCAACCGGGTCAAACACTCTCAAAGTTCAAGATTTATTGGCGATACAGATATCACCAATTGCATGGCAAACTAAATCACTGTCTAAAAGGAAGCTAACCATATTCCAAAGTTCAAGACATATTGGCGATACAGTTATCACCAAGGCAACATGTACCATATACAGCAGCAAATCATTAGAAGGAACAAGTGTTGGCGACACAGTTTTCACCATCACAGCAATGTCATTATACAAGTTCATGTTCTGATCACCGATCTATTTCACCAGGGGCGGTGGTCTTGAAATTAATAAGTCTTGTGCTTTCCTGGATAGCTGTGAAATCGACCTCCACTGAGCGTTTTGTGAGGGTTCACCGACTAACTGTACAAGGTACAGAAAAGAGTTACCATGTTTTTTCTTCGCCAGGATTCTTTTCACTTTCTCATATCTCGAATCTGTTGATAGCGAGTCCTCAATTTCTTTTTCATTGGTTATAAAGTTTTCGTCTCTAAATCGCACAGGTTTTATGATATTACGATTAGATCTCCATATCGGTTGTTCAATGTTTGTACTTTTTTTCGGTACATGGATATCCTGATTATTTGCACTTGATTTATCAGATTGGGTTTCCTCTGTGTCATTGCTCTCTGTATGAGACGGTGCTAAACAATGTGCTGGATCGGGTGCACGGATATGAGCTATTTTAAGTCTGTTTATGTGCACTGGATCTTTTAGTTTCTTTTTTCCGGTAGGATCTCGGAGCTTGATAAGATGCGCACTGATGATGTTATTAACCGCAAATGGACCTTCAAAAATCGGCTTAAATTTTCTACCAGCGCCAGTTGGTTGACACTGTAAATACACATAGTCACCGATTTGTAATTTCAATTCGTTTGTTTTCATATTTTCTTTTTCTTCCATTTGTTGACCTGATGCTTTAGCATTTGGGTACCTATAAAGTGCGAAACGAAATAGAAACGAAACGAAATCAACTAAACGAAACGAAACGAAATGAAACGAAATAGACTGATATGAAGAAAATGGAAGGGAAAAAATAAAAGACAAAACGAAATAAAGAAAAAAAAAGAAAAGATAATTCGATTTTTTAAATACAATAATTTTGATTAATTATAACCCATCTTGCATGTCTGTCCGTTACAGTACTCCTCACGTACATTACCCGCAACTCAATCCAAGCCGGGTTTGCTTGCCGACAAACTTTCAGAAGTTCAAATGTCATATTTTTATTTGTGTTTGTGTGTGTGTCAGTATTTATGAATTATAAAGTGTCTGGAGTGGGCATATAGAAAAAAATGGGGGATATGAGAGGGTATTTTCATAGATTGGGATATTGAGGGTTCATTATTCGTCTGATTTTATTACGTTTTTCGTTTGTATTCTACATAAATTTTCCTATTCGCAAACTATTAACGACTGTCATACAAGTGGGAGGTTTGACCCACCATTTTCTTGGGAAATGCCTGTACCAAGTCGGGAATATGATAGTTGTTTTCTAGTTTCACATTTGGTCATGTCTTAGGATTAGAGAATTTACATGTACCGATTGTTTTTATACTTGGTAACGTCCTAGGGTTAGACGAGTGGCATCTGCCTATCTGCTATCAGAACCCACCATTTTCCTGGGAAAATGCCTCTAGCAAGTCAGGAATGTGTTGTTTTTCAGTTGTTCCGTTGATTGAAAACTCAGATGGTTGAGCTTCTTATCGGTTTTGTCTGTTTTTGTGGACTTTCCCTTTTGAATGCGCCTTGGAGTACGGTACCATTGTTATTACCTTTATTCGGTAGTGTGCCAACAGATCTGGCGTAATGTCTTACCGTTGTTCTTTCCGAGATATACAGGGGTCAAAAAGACCCAACGCTATAAACTTTTTTATTTCAAATCCTATTGTTCTATTTTGAAGAACTAGAAAAAACCCAACAGCAACATAATAGGACGTACAGTGAGCGCCCTCCTTACAGAAGAACTTCTGGAAAAAATAATGCTTGCAAAAACTAAACATAAGAAACTCTGGAAGTTTTATTGAAATCCATTCTGTTGTTTAGGAAGAGTTATGGATAACGCAACAGTATCCTCTCTCTATTGTATAGCCTTGTATGACAATTACATAGCCTTAAATGACAAAATCCAAAATTGAAGAAATTTTAGCAAGAACTGTTAAAATAGGAAAACAAAAATAGAAGGTGCACAATGCCATTTGGTACTAAAGAATTCATAAAATTAATGAACCTTGCTATATGGTATTAAAGATTTCCTGTAAGATTCATTCAATTCCATCAAGTTGTTAAGGAGGAATTGTATAGGCAGTGAGGGAAACACTCACGGACAAACGGACATATACTATATACCCCCCTCCCGCTGGATAGCGGGGGGTATACAAATATGTGCCGTATCAAATTTTATTAATACCGGAAAATTTTTTAGAGGGGGGATGATTTGGGGGTTTTTTTATATGAAAAGGGATCAAAGGGGAAAAGGGTACTTTTACAAGATATGTAGATTTTTTTTAAATTTCTAAAGTTAATTTTTGATAGGATTTGCATACCTCCGCCAAAAAAAGATTGGGGTATATAGGACTTCTGCTGTCCGTTCGTTCGTTTGTCCGTCCGGTCGTCACACTTTTTCGTCTCTCCGACACACTTTTAAATTTTGCTCGGACGGGGGTATTTATTAGTGAACTTTAACTACTGCACTTCTGTTATTTTAATTCCTCTCCTTTCAACAGACTTGACGTTGCTCTTATGGTTCCCAAATTTAAAATAAGCCACTAAGTGAAAAGGACAGACTCCCGCTGAATAAATGCATAGTATTCTTGTTCAATGCATAGTATTCTTGATCAAATCCTGTCCTCTCCTGATGAAAGACATACATGTGTGGGAAGTAGTCTAGCATCGTAATTGTGAAAATAGGTTTGATTTCTTTTAGGCCCCTATTATTTTTTCTTCCGTTTTTCTATTTCGTTTTGTTTTCGTTGATTTCGTTTTGCTTTCGTTAGTTTCGTTTTATTTCGTTTTCATTTCGTTGATTTCGTTTCGTTTCGTTTCGTTTTTGTTGATTTCGTTTCGTTTCGTTTCGTTTTCGTTGATTTCGTTTCGTTTCGTTTCGTTTCTATTTCGTTTCGCACTTTATAGGTGCCCTTTAGCATTTTCATATACAATGTCATTAATCGTATTCAATTTGGAACTCAATTCTTGAAAGTACGTTCGCATATCCATTGGTATATCTTTTAAAGATTCTCCGTGAAATTGCATCAGCGGGAAATTTGGCCGCTTTCCAAAAATAATTTCAAACGGGTAAAAATCAATGCTGTTATTCACACATGAATTCATAGAAAATGTTACTGAATGTAGTTCATTTTCCCATGGTTTTCCTTTCAGCACCTGAGTTGTTAAACGTTCGGCCAACGTTCTGTGTTGTCGTTCACACGCCCCTAGGCAGTGATGTGCAAATGCCGGCGTGAACTCCTGCGTAACCTCAAGTAATTTACACAATTCAGCTGCACATTTGTTGGTAAATTCACTGCCCCTATCTGATATCAATGTTTGGCAAACGACATAGGTGGTGAACATATGATATAAAGCTTCACAAATTGTAGCGGCGTCTTTATTTCTCAATGGATAAGCAAACATAAATTTGCTGAACATGTCGACAGCTGTAAATACATATGAATTACCATTTGGTGACACGGGATACGGACCACATAAATCTATTTGCCACACTTGGAATGGTTCGGCGGGCGTCGGAAATGACACTATTGACTGTTTGGTTTTCTTGTTTGAGACTTTCCGAATTTGACAAAGATGACATGATTGAACATAATCTGTTATGATTTTTCCCATTCTAGGAAAGAAAAAGTGTTCTTTTGCTCGGTCCAAGGTATTGTTAATCCCACAATGCCCACCAAGAGGTGAATCGTGGACAACTTTAAGCACCGTATTTATAAGAGCATCAGGAACGACAATTTGATAATGTCCCATCATTTTGTTACGCCTAGCCTTTGTAATTCTAGAATGAAATAAAATGCTGTCTATCACGGCATAATCGGCCGATTGTAATAAAATACGCCTGGCTTCCTTTTGCGATTCAGGTAAATTGTCATTTTCTAAATAGTCAATTATCTGTGACAAAACATTGTCCTGACCTTGAAGTTCCTTCATTTTTCCCGCGGAAATCGATAAAGTTCGAAAAACCGAGTTATTCAAAGTTTGTTCCACTGTACTCTCGTGATCTTTGTCCTGTGTTGTTCCACGCTGACCGCGTAAGCGCACTGTTCGCTTCGTTTTTCTGCTACGAGTGTCACTGCCTATTTCGTCTGTATCAGCATCGTACGGGTCGCTTTTTTCTGAAACTAGCGTATTCTCATTCAAATTGACTGCTTGAACGTCGGCAAATTTTGAAGCAATTAGATCGGAGAAATTTTGGCCGTTAGGTAGAATGACTTGCCCCACTTTGTCAGATACGTACGGGAAAAAGGGGTCGTCCTCAACTGGACTTTCAACTACGTCCGCTTTGACATTTTCGCACCTAGATAATGCATCTGGAACTTGCATATCTGCCGCCTTTTTGTACACTATTTCAAACGAGAACTGTTGAAGAATTGACATCCACCGTTCGTAGATAGCCCCTTTGAATTGCTTTTGGTATAATGGTTCGAGGGCTTGATGGTCACATTCAACTACGAAGGAATTTCCGCGTAAATAATCGGCACAATCAAGTATACTCACAACCATCCCTAACAGTTCTAGCTTTGTCGGCCCATATGATTGCTGCCATGGGCTCAATGATTTGGAGCCAAAACGGATTATACGCGGTTTCTGAGTATTGTCATTTGGATCAAGCTGGTATAGCATGTATCCAATGCCTCTCGATGACGTATCGACGCTTAACCGGAAAGTCAAATCGTATTTAGGAAATCTCAGAATCTCGGAATTTGTAAGCTTTTGCTTGAGATCGCTAAATGCTGTTTCTTGTTCGTTACGCCAATGAAATAGTTGTCCTTTTTTCAAAAGTCTAGTAAGCGGATTTACAAGCGCACTGTAGTTAGGTATAAACTTTCGGAACCAGATGAAAAGTCTTAAAAGTCGTCTCAATTCCTTTACATTTTTCGGGCGCGGATATTCGGTGATGGCTTTCACACGATCCGGTGGTGGACGGATACCGTCTTTAGAGATGAGATGACCAAGGAACCTACATGACTGCGCCGCGAACGAACACTTTTTGGGTCCTAATTTTAAACCAGCATTTCGGAATCGCCTAAAAACTTCTTTTAAATCAGATATATGTTGTTCAAATGTTTCCGAACAGATCAAGACGTCGTCCAAATAGCATAAACAAGATTTGAATTTTAACCCGTGTAAGACCTTGTCCATAAGTAATTGAAATGTATTCGGCGCAGTTTTGAGGCCCATGGGAAGTCGTAAAAATTTGTAAGTCCCGAAACATGTATTGAAAGCGGTATATTGACTAGAGTCACTAGAAAGACCCATCTGAAAGAATCCGGAAGAAAGATCAATGGAAGATATAAAGTTCGGAATAATTTCGCTAAAAGATTCAGTGAGTTCTTGCAAATCCGGAATTGTATATTTAAATTCTCTGGTTTGTGAATTTAGAAAACGGTAATCACAACAGAATCGAAAGTCTTGTGCGGAAGGTTTGCCTGCATTCTTTGACCGCTTTGAAACTAAAACTATCGGACTTGAAATTAATAAATCTTCCGTTTCGCTGACTGGAGCGATAATGCCTTGCTCCAACAAATTGTCCAAATGATCCCTCAAAATTTCCCTTTTGAAAGGGGGGAGTCGATAGGGTTTCTGATGTTTCCCAACCACGTCCGGTTTTAGTAAAATCTTATGTTCTACAACACGCGTAAATCCTAATTCCGGATTATCATCCGTGACAAAAAGATCAAAATTTTCATGTAACAATTCAATGACTTTATCGCGTTCAGTTTCCTCTAAACTATCCGGTAATTTAAACAAAGACTTCACTTTAGAAAAATTGGGTTCATTACACCGGAGTTCCGTATGAGCAGTGTTACACATTTTTATATCAGTAAGATTTTGCAGAGTGTCCGTTTCACACAATTTAGCATGTTGTACTGTCGGTAAACTATCTGAAAACGATGCACAGTCATATTCACTGTTAAGTACGTTAAATTCCGCTACCTTCGGAATCACAATGGTTTCATTTGTCGGATTTAACAGTTTTACAGGTACTTTTTGATTGTTCGATACTGTAACAACAGATTTTGCCACTAGCAAACCTTTGCCACAAGAAAATTTACTTTTGGAACACACACCCTGTAGACCGATTGTAACATAGTTTGGCACTCGAGCCCACACAATAGTTTCAGTATTTGGGTCTAAATTTAGTAGTCTTTGCGTTTGCACATTTGCAGAATTTAAATTACAAGTCATTTTGCTGAAATCTAGCACAACATTGTTTTTCATTAAATAGTCCGACCCTAAAATGAGCGGATGAGAAGTAACTGGAAGAATATATACATCAATAAAATGCGTACCTTGTGATTTAATACTCAATTCAATGTTTGCAACACCAGAAACCTTAATTGTCTCATTATTAGCTAATCTAATTTCTGAACATTCTAATCGCTCAAATGATAGTTTGTATTGCTCAGGAATTGAATCAAATAAAGTTTTTGACATAATGTTAATAGAACTGCCTGAATCATCTAGCGCTGCAACCTTAAAGTCATTAAAAAACACATTTATATACAAAAATTGAGGTTTCTTTTCCGAACTGAAGTCCATACTGGCACTTTCCGATCCTACCCCGGACGACCGTGCCTGTCCCCCGGGCTTTGTCGGTTTCCCCGTACGAATTTAGCGCATACATTCGCTGTATGTCCCTCTTGGAAACACAACTGACATTTCGCATGCGACAAAAATTCTCCCGTCCCATCCCAGTTGCATCCTCGACCTTTACATTTAAAACAGTGCGGACCGACAAAGTTTCTGTGGTCGGTGTTAACTTGATCAGATTTTGTTGACCGGTCCGATTTGCTTTGCATTTTAATGTCCGATATCATGGCCGTGATCAACTGAACTTGCTCCTTTAATTCCGCGATTTCAGATTTTTCAGGCCGATGAAGAATTTTCGGACCTATTTTCCTTTTTAGCAGTTACTAGTTCGTTTAATTCTTTGACTTGTTGTCGCAACTTTCGAATTTCATCATTTTCATTTTTCTCAGCGTTTCTATTTTCTCGAGGTTTATCTTTAAAAGTACATATGGCATTAATAGAGTCCTCGTGCTTTCTGTATCCACAAGCTTCTGCCATTTTTGCGGCAGTCAGTGCTGTTTCCATATCTTGTGGCAACCCGGCGCGGATAAAAAATGACATTTGCTCTGGTAAACCACTAATAAATTTCGAGAGCATCTCATGTTCTGGTTTATTTAATAATTTTCCCTTTTCATATATTTGACAGAAGAAGTCTTCTACGTTTTGACCTGAAGATAAAGTGAGGTTTTGAAATATCTCGCTGTGCATGAGCACATTAGCCCCATGTCCACTGAAATTAATGAATTTCTCCTTAAAGAGAATTTTAACACTAACCCAATTTTCCCTACTCTCCTCGCTTAGTGAGTTAAACCAGGTTGACGCAGGGCCCCGTAAATGTAAATGAAAAGCAGCTAACCTACGCTTGTCTTGGTAGTCACTTAAGTCATGCAAGGTTGCAAATGACTCAAATTCAGTCAAAAATTTATTTCCATTATCTTGCGGATAGCCGTAAAATTCCGAACACTTGGCTAAACGGTTGTGTCTGGATGAAATGATAAACGTGAAGGTATATTATTGAAATTAACTGCTAATTTTCGTAATGTAGAATGATTTGTCGGAGTATGAAGTGAGTCAACAGATGGCGTGCGATAAGAAAATAAATGCGTGAAGTCTTGTCCGTCTAAAAATGAATCGCTTAAATGTGATTTCGATTCAAAATCTTGTTCAATAGAATAATCGGGTTTTGACGAATGCAAAGAATCATTAGTGTTACTCATGTTAATTAGAAAAAAAATCTCACGAGTTTGGCGAGACTGTTCCCACAGAACAAAAATATTGCGACCATGGCGAGACTGTTCTCACCAGTAATGGAAACTATTAAACTCATACAGTTTAAATTCAAAAACATCGAAATCGGGAATACATGTACATACAAATTTTATTAAAACAATCAAATATGACACAATGTTGGGTGTTCTGCTCATCTATGCACAGTCCTGGGAAAATTTCTGACAAATTCTCAACAACCAAAGTCTTGCTAATTCAGAAATTGGGTGTATACCATCATAGTAAAATGTACTAAATCTAAAAGTATATCTGGGTTTCTTGTATCTATCTCTCCTACAGTTTTCAATGTCTAACGAAAATCTTGGGGATTCTCTTCTGTAAATAAGGTTCGTTTCCCTGACAAAGGTGTTCACAATTCGAATATGTTCATAAAGAATTTTATCATCATCTCTGTATTTTGTATCCTCACGACCTTTATGTTTGTTGTACTCATAAATTGAATATGGGGGTAGCTCTAATAAAACAGGTTCTACAGTTGGAAACCCTCTAAGGAAAGTGTAAATGTCTCTGAATTGCTTTATTAAATCATTAGCAGACGACTTATCTCTGGATTTTAATTCAATCAATCCATCATGTTGCTTAACTGTCAAGTCACACGTTCCCAACCATAAATAAAGTACAATATTTGGGTAGCGATGCAACTTTATTTCAAGATTGTCACACAAAAAATCATATTGTTTTTCTGTTGTGACCCCGCCTTTATACCACCAAACGATATCTTTTTCAATCCCTCGTGCGACTTCGTCACGCAGATTACGGTCCTTACTGTCAGATAACACGACAGGGGTCTTGCGAAGCCTAATATTTAGATCAGAAACACTAGAATTATATTCAAGTTGACTCCTAAGTCTACTAAGACTCATTACAGGGTACAATTATATCAATAATAAAATGGTGACTTTGAAATTTGTCGAATCACACGTGGCTTTTTAAAAAAAAGTGTTATTTTTCCACCAAAACACAGGAAAACACGAATAATCGTGTGTAGTTTAGTTGTTCTCCACCATTTCGTATCTTTGGGGAACTTTAAAATATAACGATATGAATAAAATTGTTAAATTTGTAATCATTTCTACTCTAAAACAAAATGTGTGTCTGCTACCTTCGCGGATTTCCAACAGAGAGCGTATCTAAGACAAACCGGAAACGGGCTAACACCAGATTCCGGATTGCCGCAATATATCCGTCTGTGAACATCCAACCATTAATGAAAACACCAAAAATAGATATACAACAGAAGGTAAGATAAATCTTTTCTAAGGTTTTCCTATCTAGAATAAATTTGAATTTTCTTAGTATGTTAACTCCAATAAAAGCTTTCTTTGTTATTAGATCAATATGTTTTTACCAGCTACCGTCGTTTGAAATGTCTAAACCGAGATGTTATGTTCTGTAACTTGATTAATTATTGTATTATTCATTATAAGGGGCGGATGAAGGGGTTTGTTAATCTTTCTAGTGATCGTCATAGTTTCTGTTTTTTTAGGGTTAAAGTTTACTAGCCACTTAGTGGACCATGCATGAATTGTTGCCATGTCGTTATTTAACGTTATTGCCGATTCACGAGGGTTATCAACAATAACATGCAAGCTAGTATCATCAGCAAATAGTTTTATAGATGAGTGAATTTCTGTGACAATGTCATTTATAAATATTATAAAAAAAATAGAGGTCCTAGAATAGATCCCTGGGGAACCCCGGCTTTGATAGTGCGCCATTTAGAATGTGCGCTTTCTATAGCCACTCGTTGTTTTCTGTCTGTAAGATAATTTTTTATCCATAACAATAAAGACCCTTGTATCCCAATATTTTCTAATTTTTTAAGTAAACCCTTATGCCAAACCCTGTCAAAAGCTTTACTTATATCACAAAAAACTACGCGTATTTCTTTTCCTTCTTCTAAAGCTTTTCCGAATTCGTTTGTGAGACTTAGAAGTTGGTTAATTGCAGAGTCTCCAGGAGTGAATCCTGATTGGTGTGGGGTAATAATACTATTTTTGAGTAAAAAATTATAGACATGTTTATAAATACATCTTTCCATTACCTTGCCCAAGACACTAATTAGAGAAATAGGTCTGTAATTATTTACCTTACTCGGATTATCTTTCTTAAAGACTGGAGTGACATTTGCCAGCTTCCACTGTGTCGGGAATCTACAAGTTGACAGAGACAAGTTAAATAACAGACACAATGGAAGCTTCAAAATGGAAGCCCCTTCTCTTATAAGTCATGGGTTTATTAATTCTGGTCCAGTTGCTTTTGTAGTGTCGAGCAATTGTAGAACATCTTCTATGTCAGTTTCTGTAATGTGTAGTTGTGTCAGTTTGTCATAAAGTGGATCAATAGGTTCCGGAACTGTCAAATTAGAGTCGTTCAGGTTTGATTGTTCACTGAAAAAGTCGTTAATAACTCACATTTTGCAAAATTGTCACATATTAAGTCATCGTCTGTTTGTAAGGGGGGTATTGAACGATTTTTACTTGAACCAAGTAGTCTTTTAACAAGATTCCACCAATTTTTACTACCAGATGATTCTGCTATAATTTTTTCGGATATTGTAGAAAAATAATCATTCTTTGCCATTCTTATCAAATTATTGCATTTGTTCCTGGTTATACGATACTTTTCCCAATGGTTTATAGAATTTGTATGTTTTACTTTTTTATGGATTCGATTTTTCCTACGTATGAATTTCTTGATACTTGTAGTAATCCATGGTCGGCTATCTTTCTGTACCGTTATAAATCTGTTAGGAATAGTATTATCTGCTATATTTAAAATCGTGTTTGTTATAATGTCTACAATTGTGTCTACGTCGTTATGTCCAAACAAAGTCTCCCAGTCAACATCTGTAAGTTGTTGTCTATACGAGTCAAAATCACCCTTGTCGTAAAGAAATATTTTCCTTTTATAAGATGTCGATGGTTTACTAGAATGGTGTAGTAAACCAATCACAGGTAAATGATACCTAACCTATTCGAGCAGTGGAGCACCTACATCTGTGAAAAGTACACTTAATGGGTTACTTACGAGAATCAAATCCAATAAATACATATGTAGGTTCAGTTATAAGTTGATGCAGACTAAATTGGGTCATTAGTGACCCAATCTTATCATTTATATTGTTATTAAGTTGATTAATATTGAAGTCTCCTGTCAAAATTATATCATAGTTACAATTTAGAGCTAGATCAATAGAATGTTCAATATTTCTCCAGGTTTGCAGATCACTAGTTGGTGGGATATAGAATGTGCCGTACAAGTATTTTTTATTATTTAGCTTTATTTCTAAATTATTTACACTCAAGACTACCTACATGAAGATCAGGTAAAAAGCTCCTGAGAGCTTGTGTTTATTGTTATACAAAAACCGAATTCAAATAAAGTTTTCTTATCTTCTTATCTTAGGTCTAATTGTGCAGTTGACAGTATTCTTAACATATACGATGACACCACCACCTACTTTATTAGATCTATCTCGTCGAAATGGGGGGAATTTATAATCGGGAATTTCCAAACATTGTTGGTCGGTAGATGTATTTTCGTTTAACCAGCTCTCAGTGAACGAAAGTATATCGTGGCAAGAATACTCAGCTGAGTTCATATCTATCTAAAGCCCCGTTCTCATGACAAAAAATTACATACGTGAGCAAATTTGCACATGTGTAAATTTACCTGAGATTTACTCACGTGTGTAAAAGTTAATTTGCTAAGCGTTCATATGTTTTTTTTATATCTACACATCTGATGGTGAAACATGGACGCTTTCGTTCGTTATCGATGCCAAAGAAGGAGATTGTTTCCATACTTTGTGGGAGCGGGTTTGGTCATTGGACTGGGTCATGAAAAAAGGACATGGAAAAAAGAACGTTCTACGGACTGGTTTGAACATATTGTTCTTGAGACATTTGACGATGACCAGTGGATTGAAAACTTTCGAATGAAGAGAGAAACCTTTGCATCTTTGTGTCTGGAAGCTAGTCTAGCGCCAAGTAACCACGCAGTGAGAGACGTAGTAGATATTCAAAAACAGGTTGCTATAACTTTGTATTGGCTTGCCCCTTCAGCAGAATACAGAACGATCGGCAATTTATCTGGAGTAAGAAAGTCGACTTTTTGCAGTATTGTTCATAAAGTATGTGAAGCCATATATGAAGATCTGTTAAATGTATATGTTAAGCTTCCGACTGGAGACGAGTTGAAAAATGTCGTAAGAGGTTATGAAGAATCTTGGGGATTCCCGAACTGTGGAGGTGCAATCGATGGTACCCATATACCAATAATCGCTCCATCCGAATCACACGTGACTATTTAAATAGAAAAGGCTACTATTCACTTATCATGCAAGATGTTTGTGATATCAAGTATATTTTCCGAGACATTAATATAGGGTGGCCGGGACGGGTTCACGATGCACGTGTATTCGTGAACTCCGAAATTTTTCATAAAGGAGAAACAAGTACTCTGTTCCCGAAGTCTAGTCTCATCATCAGACCATGCAGCACCCCGTTTTTGACCAGCTTTCCTCTTTAGCGGCATTTTAATAACTGACCAAATACTGTTACAAGTGTAGCCAATCAATAGGTCAAGGTTAAATACGTTGCATGCGTTAATCCAAGCGGAATAATGACATTAATTGTCCATAGCCAGAAATCATGGATATTCATAAACCAAATCGCGTCATGTATGACGTCAGCAAATAAACGTTGAACCATATTTGGAAGACGCTGATGAAAACTCGTATCTATTTTTAAAAAATAATATTTCATCACAGTTTTGATCACATAAATAACTTCATAATTATTTGTGATCGTATCAAAATTAATTTTCATCATATGTTCATTAGGAACCCGGTGATGTGTGTAAAAGATCCAAAATATATGTAATGCACTGCCCCCTTTTTTTCCACGAAATAAAAATATATGAATAAAAAATATATTGTGCATTTGTTTTCAATTTCTGCCCCACATTTATAAGTATTAGTATGTCATTGAAATCGTTTAGTATAGGATATATATTGTTAAATTTTTTGAACTTTGTATATCAGCAGTATTGTAACCAATTGTATTATAGCTACTTGTTCTTTGGTTTTGTCGAAATAAAAAAATACCCTTGTGGAGCCTTTTTTGAATTGTTTATATTTACATTTACAATGGAATGCGGTGCTTACTCAAATAATGCTATATCTAGCAGTAGCAGTTTTACGAAATAGTAGATTTTTTTGCGTGAACCCCTATTGAATTTTACTAGAAAGGTAAAAAAAAACTTGTGAAGCCCTCTTTTAAATTATCGTGGGAACCTTTAATTTGTCAGCAAAATATTTATCGAAGAACGATTCCTCAACAATGTTACCGGAACTGACGGAATTTGTCCCGGCAATTAGAATGGGGATTGTAAGAAAAGTGCATTTAGGTCTTGAAAACCGTGCAGGATGCATTTTTTCACTTCTTCTCAATGCTTTTGAATGGCGCTTACGCTTCAAAATTTGAAACTGGGTGGGAACCTTGAATTTTCATGGTACAGCTGTAATATTTTGAGATATTGTTCAAACCGGTGCATAGTTTGATTTTTTTATCCCGGAAAATTGTCCGGCCCAAGCTAACAGAAAGTTTCCCGTTCAACTATATGTTAAAATCCAAATTCTCTTTGAGCCGCCATTTTGAATATGCAAATGAGCAAATCACCTATCATTTCTGGCTATGCGAAAATTAGAAGTGTGTAAATTTTGCTATCCGTTCACATGGAAATCAATTTACAGAAATACTCACCCAAATACATTTGCACGTGTGTAAAAATTAATTTGCACTTGGTCCCTACCAAGTGTAAATTTACATATGGTGTAAATTTACATACGTGAGTAAATGCGTTCACATGGACGAATTTGCACCCGTGTGTAAATTTACATATATGCAAAATAATTTACACATGTGTAAATTTGGTCATGAGAACGGGCTTTAGATACAATACTTTGAATATTTAAATGAAGGAATGAAAATGTATTGTTTATGAGCTCGCTTACTGCAGATATATTATCTAAATCACTGCTAGAACTACTAGAGATGTCCGAATCAAACGGGCCTGGATTAATTTCAATTCCCGATATAATTAACAAAATGCAAAGAACAATGAAGAAATTGAGACATTTAAGAACAAAAATGCTGTTATTAGTTTTCACCTGTAACTTGTGTATTTCAGGACAGCAAAGTGATTTATTTACCTTGCTTGTATTTTTTCTGGTCTCTGCTGCTTTGCAAAAGAAATGCACTAATATTAATAATGGTGTAATTTTGGTTCCGTACAACAAAAGTAGATTAAAACAAGCAATATCAGTAATGCTTAACAGCTTACCAAAGTAACCTTTTTTCACAGAGCGTGCAACAGTGTAATACTTACCGATGCTTTCTCTATATTGATCTACTTCGATACCCATCAGGCTATACCAGTGTTTTGAATGTATAGGGAAGAAAGGCAATCGGTAAATAAATAAAGTAGCCTAAAGAAAACAGCACGATTCATCAGCAGTACCTTAAAAATGTGCAAAAGGAATTTACAAAAAACACCACGTTCGTGGTGAAAGGTGCGATGCAAAACTAAAGTGCGAATTAAATACATAGGCAAGTGAACATATCTTCTTTATTTCTCTTAAACCATAATACATACAGGTATAGAGATATGAAAATATGTACACTATTTACAATATATACAGACAGGTCATAACAAGAGGTTAACCGGGAGTCGACACACCTTTATTAATAATTCTGACAAAACGACATAATTTTTGGAGTTCTATTTTTGAAGTTGATGTCATTAATAGTTTGAACTTTATTATGTTTGGATTTATACGAATGTTTTTCTTTATATAAATTTTTCTTTGATTGCCGAAATACTGACATTTAAATAGATAATGAAATTCATCTCCAATTTCTCCATTATTACATAAGGGACATATTCTATTCTCTCTGGCTATGTTTTTCCATCTACCATTTTCGACTGGTAACTTATGGTTTGTTGTTCTAAATTTACTTAATGTGAAATTATCCTTATCATTTAAAATATTTAAGTAGTTTTCGAAAACCAAATTATCTTTATATATTCTGTAATTCAGTGCCTTCGGAGAATCGTTTACTGAAGAAAGCCACGTTTGGAGATATTGATCAGTGAGATTTTGTTTAATTGAGTGTTTCAACCACAATTCATTAATAAAAGTTTGTGACTCCCAAATATAATTAAAACCACAATTACACAATATATGTTTTACATATTTCAACCACATAAAGTTTCTATCTCTCACTCGCAACATATTATACATACATTTATAAATGATAGCAGATAGTTTTGTTTGCTTTCCACTGATTAATTTAGCCCCAAAAAATATTGTTCTAACTTTTATATCAATGTCTAGGGGATATCTACCTAGTTCCCCATAAACCATGTAACTTGGTGTGGAAGTTTTAAAATTAAGTAATAGTTTACAAAATCGCAAGTGTACCCTTTCTATAATTTCGTTTTTTGAAAACCCCCAAACTTCACACCCATACAATAAAATAGGTTTTATTATTTTATCAAATAAGTCTAACTGGCACTGAATTGATAGGTTATGTATTTTTCCTCTTTTTAAAACTTCGAACATTGCTTTTGTGGCTTTCTCTACTTGAGCTTTTTTTGCCATGAAAAGTTCCCAGATTTTGAAAGTAAAACACCCAGATAATTAAATTCAAACACTATTCCAATTTCCATTTCATTAAATGTGAATGTTAGATTATTTGGAAGCCTCCCTCTAGAAAAAACCAAAATTTTAGTTTTTTCGACATTAACTTTAAGTTGCCAAAACTTACAATATTCAGAAAAGACATCAAGTTGTTTTTGAAGATCCTCTTTGGTTTCCGACATTATCACTGTATCGTCGGCGTACAGTATAACGAAAAGTTTCAGATATACATTTAACTGGTTTTCAATTTCTTCAGACAATGTTGTCAACCCACTGACATCTTTTGACTGCAGATAAGATTCTAAATCATTTAGTAAAATTAAAAACAAAAACGGGGATAAGTTCTCACCCTGTCTAACACCGTTTTCACACCTAAAGAAATCAGATTTACAATTGTTATATACTACACATGATTTAATGTTATCATACATATTTAATATCAAACGATACATTTTACCATTGATATTGTTCAATAAAAGTTTGTACCATAATGCTTCACGCCAGACTTTGTCGAACGCTTTTTCAAAGTCCACGAAAGCACAAAATAATTTTTTATTTTTACTTTTGAGACATTCGAAGAAGGAATAAAGGATAAATATACTATCAATAGTGGAGTATTGTTTACGGAATCCACACTGGCTTTCGTTTAATACCTTAAATTCTTCTGAGAATGTATTTAGTCTATCGTTCAATATAGATGTGAAAAGTTTACCTAGGCAGCTTAATATGGTTATTGGTCGAAAATTGTTTGGGTCATATTTATTTCCTTTGTTTTTGAATATAGGTTTAATGCTTCCAATTAACCATATATCAGGGATAATACCTGTATCAAATATAACGTTAAATAACTTCTCGTATATGTTAATAAACTGGGTCGCGGTAGCTTTAATATACTCGTTTGTAATATAATCTTCTCCGCTAGCTTTATTACATTTTAACTTTTTAATACAATTCAAAATCTCATTTTTGTCGATATACTTATTAATTTCTTCATTTATTTGATTTGTTTCCTGAACTTCTGGTTCAGATAAGTTTGGCGTAGCTTTTTGATTAGGTTTCTGGTTTAATTCCTTATAAAATTCGAAAAAAGTATCAACTGGGATGTCTGGTTGTTCTTTTCTTTTACTTTTATTTAAAATTTTCCAAAATTCTTTTGGATTTTTTGTGCGCATAGTTTTAAGTTTATTTTGCATGTCTTTTCTATGTCGTGACATACTTGTATCAAGTGTTCTTTTATACTGTCTTTCCACTGCAGCTAACTCATTTTTAACTGCTTCTGTCTTATACCTTTTGTATTTTCTTTTCAATTTTCTATAATTTTGTCTTTGAAATTTACATTGCACAGTAAACCATGGTTAGGGTTAGGGTTTAGGGTTAGGGTTAGGGTTAGGGTTAGGGTTAGGGTTAGGGTTAGGGTTAGGGTTAGGGGTTAGGGTTAGGGTTAGGGTTAGGGTTAGGGTTAGGGTTAGGGTTAGGGGTTAGGGTTAGGGTTAGGGTTAGGGGTTAGGGTTAGGGTTAGGGTTAGGGTTAGGGTTAGGGTTAGGGGTTAGGGTTAGGGTTAGGGTTAGGGTTAGGGTTAGGGTTTAGGGTTAGGGTTAGGGTTAGGGTTAGGGGTTAGGGTTAGGGTTAGGGTTAGGGTTAGGGTTAGGGTTAGGGTTAGGGTTTAGGGTTAGGGTTAGGGTTAGGGTTAGGGTTAGGGGTTAGGGTTAGGGTTAGGGTTAGGGTTAGGGTTAGGGTTAGGGGTTAGGGTTAGGGTTAGGGTTAGGGGTTAGGGTTAGGGTTAGGGTTAGGGTTAGGGTTAGGGTTAGGGTTAGGGTTAGGGTTAGGGTTAGGGGTTAGGGTTAGGGTTAGGGTTAGGGTTAGGGTTAGGGTTAGGGTTAGGGTTAGGGTTAGGGTTAGGGTTAGGGTTAGGGTTAGGGTTAGGGTTAGGGTTAGGGTTAGGGTTAGGGTTAGGGTTAGGGTTAGGGTTAGGGTTAGGGTTAGGGTTAGGGTTAGGGTTAGGGTTAGGGTTAGGGTTAGGGTTAGGGTTAGGGTTAGGGTTAGGGTTAGGGTTAGGGTTAGGGTTAGGGTTAGGGTTAGGGTTAGGGTTAGGGTTAGGGTTAGGGTTAGGGTTAGGGTTAGGGTTAGGGTTAGGGTTAGGGTTAGGGTTAGGGTTAGGGTTAGGGTTAGGGTTAGGGTTAGGGTTAGGGTTAGGGTTAGGGTTAGGGTTAGGGTTAGGGTTAGGGTTAGGGTTAGGGTTAGGGTTAGGGTTAGGGTTAGGGTTAGGGTTAGGGTTAGGGTTAGGGTTAGGGTTAGGGTTAGGGTTAGGGTTAGGGTTAGGGTTAGGGTTAGGGTTAGGGTTAGGGTTAGGGTTAGGGTTAGGGTTAGGGTTAGGGTTAGGGTTAGGGTTAGGGTTAGGGTTAGGGTTAGGGTTAGGGTTAGGGTTAGGGTTAGGGTTAGGGTTAGGGTTAGGGTTAGGGTTAGGGTTAGGGTTAGGGTTAGGGTTAGGGTTAGGGTTAGGGTTAGGGTTAGGGTTAGGGTTAGGGTTAGGGTTAGGGTTAGGGTTAGGGTTAGGGTTAGGGTTAGGGTTAGGGTTAGGGGTTAGGGTTAGGGTTAGGGTTAGGGTTAGGGTTAGGGTTAGGGTTAGGGTTAGGGTTAGGGTTAGGGTTAGGGTTAGGGTTAGGGTTAGGGTTAGGGTTAGGGTTAGGGTTAGGGTTAGGGTTAGGGTTAGGGTTAGGGTTAGGGTTAGGGTTAGGGTTAGGGTTAGGGTTAGGGTTAGGGTTAGGGTTAGGGTTAGGGTTAGGGTTAGGGTTAGGGTTAGGGTTAGGGTTAGGGTTAGGGTTAGGGTTAGGGTTAGGGTTAGGGTTAGGGTTAGGGTTAGGGTTAGGGTTAGGGTTAGGGTTAGGGTTAGGGTTAGGGTTAGGGTTAGGGTTAGGGTTAGGGTTAGGGTTAGGGTTAGGGTTAGGGTTAGGGTTAGGGTTAGGGTTAGGGTTAGGGTTAGGGTTAGGGTTAGGGTTAGGGTTAGGGTTAGGGTTAGGGTTAGGGTTAGGGTTAGGGTTAGGGTTAGGGTTAGGGTTAGGGTTAGGGTTAGGGTTAGGGTTAGGGTTAGGGTTAGGGTTAGGGTTAGGGTTAGGGTTAGGGTTAGGGTTAGGGTTAGGGTTAGGGTTAGGGTTAGGGTTAGGGTTAGGGTTAGGGTTAGGGTTAGGGTTAGGGTTAGGGTTAGGGTTAGGGTTAGGGTTAGGGTTAGGGTTAGGGTTAGGGTTAGGGTTAGGGTTAGGGTTAGGGTTAGGGTTAGGGTTAGGGTTAGGGTTAGGGTTAGGGTTAGGGTTAGGGTTAGGGTTAGGGTTAGGGTTAGGGTTAGGGTTAGGGTTAGGGTTAGGGTTAGGGTTAGGGTTAGGGTTAGGGTTAGGGTTAGGGTTAGGGTTAGGGTTAGGGTTAGGGTTAGGGTTAGGGTTAGGGTTAGGGTTAGGGTTAGGGTTAGGGTTAGGGTTAGGGTTAGGGTTAGGGTTAGGGTTAGGGTTAGGGTTAGGGTTAGGGTTAGGGTTAGGGTTAGGGTTAGGGTTAGGGTTAGGGTTAGGGTTAGGGTTAGGGTTAGGGTTAGGGTTAGGGTTAGGGTTAGGGTTAGGGTTAGGGTTAGGGTTAGGGTTAGGGTTAGGGTTAGGGTTAGGGTTAGGGTTAGGGTTAGGGTTAGGGTTAGGGTTAGGGTTAGGGTTAGGGTTAGGGTTAGGGTTAGGGTTAGGGTTAGGGTTAGGGTTAGGGTTAGGGTTAGGGTTAGGGTTAGGGTTAGGGTTAGGGTTAGGGTTAGGGTTAGGGTTAGGGTTAGGGTTAGGGTTAGGGTTAGGGTTAGGGTTAGGGTTAGGGTTAGGGTTAGGGTTAGGGTTAGGGTTAGGGTTAGGGTTAGGGTTAGGGTTAGGGTTAGGGTTAGGGTTAGGGTTAGGGTTAGGGTTAGGGTTAGGGTTAGGGTTAGGGTTAGGGTTAGGGTTAGGGTTAGGGTTAGGGTTAGGGTTAGGGTTAGGGTTAGGGTTAGGGTTAGGGTTAGGGTTAGGGTTAGGGTTAGGGTTAGGGTTAGGGTTAGGGTTAGGGTTAGGGTTAGGGTTAGGGTTAGGGTTAGGGTTAGGGTTAGGGTTAGGGTTAGGGTTAGGGTTAGGGTTAGGGTTAGGGTTAGGGTTAGGGTTAGGGTTAGGGTTAGGGTTAGGGTTAGGGTTAGGGTTAGGGTTAGGGTTAGGGTTAGGGTTAGGGTTAGGGTTAGGGTTAGGGTTAGGGTTAGGGTTAGGGTTAGGGTTAGGGTTAGGGTTAGGGTTAGGGTTAGGGTTAGGGTTAGGGTTAGGGTTAGGGTTAGGGTTAGGGTTAGGGTTAGGGTTAGGGTTAGGGTTAGGGTTAGGGTTAGGGTTAGGGTTAGGGTTAGGGTTAGGGTTAGGGTTAGGGTTAGGGTTAGGGTTAGGGTTAGGGTTAGGGTTAGGGTTAGGGTTAGGGTTAGGGTTAGGGTTAGGGTTAGGGTTAGGGTTAGGGTTAGGGTTAGGGTTAGGGTTAGGGTTAGGGTTAGGGTTAGGGTTAGGGTTAGGGTTAGGGTTAGGGTTAGGGTTAGGGTTAGGGTTAGGGTTAGGGTTAGGGTTAGGGTTAGGGTTAGGGTTAGGGTTAGGGTTAGGGTTAGGGTTAGGGTTAGGGTTAGGGTTAGGGTTAGGGTTAGGGTTAGGGTTAGGGTTAGGGTTAGGGTTAGGGTTAGGGTTAGGGTTAGGGTTAGGGTTAGGGTTAGGGTTAGGGTTAGGGTTAGGGTTAGGGTTAGGGTTAGGGTTAGGGTTAGGGTTAGGGTTAGGGTTAGGGTTAGGGTTAGGGTTAGGGTTAGGGTTAGGGTTAGGGTTAGGGTTAGGGTTAGGGTTAGGGTTAGGGTTAGGGTTAGGGTTAGGGTTAGGGTTAGGGTTAGGGTTAGGGTTAGGGTTAGGGTTAGGGTTAGGGTTAGGGTTAGGGTTAGGGTTAGGGTTAGGGTTAGGGTTAGGGTTAGGGTTAGGGTTAGGGTTAGGGTTAGGGTTAGGGTTAGGGTTAGGGTTAGGGTTAGGGTTAGGGTTAGGGTTAGGGTTAGGGTTAGGGTTAGGGTTAGGGTTAGGGTTAGGGTTAGGGTTAGGGTTAGGGTTAGGGTTAGGGTTAGGGTTAGGGTTAGGGTTAGGGTTAGGGTTAGGGTTAGGGTTAGGGTTAGGGTTAGGGTTAGGGTTAGGGTTAGGGTTAGGGTTAGGGTTAGGGTTAGGGTTAGGGTTAGGGTTAGGGTTAGGGTTAGGGTTAGGGTTAGGGTTA